>CM034156.1:366390160-369015209 GCA_019776745.2 Taxus chinensis
TGGATTCCTGTTGTAGCCAATATGAGGATCTAGCCTCCCACGAACCTTTTCATGAATAATGTTGTCCTAACCATCACCCCCCAACAAACAACCCTTGACCTTGTATACCCCTCCCTTGTTGAATGGGACCAACAACGTCACGTGCCACTAGATTTATTCAAGAATGACGAGGCTATTGCAGAGTTCATGGGCATAAGGGATACAATTCCCATTGGAGATCACAAGAAGGGTTTCTTTATCGACTTAGACCACCTGCGCCTACTTCGGCAAGGAGGCTAAACTTCGTGGTCAGCAAAATTTAAAGAAAAGAGAGGGCAACAGTTCTAAAGAAAAGCCTCGGCAAAAATCAAAGTCCAAGTCACACAGTGAAAACCTCTTTGAGGCATTGGCTGACAAACAAATAAGAAAATCAAAGGACAAACAAAGTGACCACACCAAGGATGAAAATCTCTTAGAGACATCCTTGGATGAAGATCTCAACCTACCTCCCGATCCCACGCGTATGGAGGATTTATCAAAATTGTTAGTGAAGAAACCATTGATGTTAATATTGGTACTGAAGAAGATCCCAAGATAGTAAAATTGGGAGCATCACTCTCAGACCAGAGAAAAAAAGCCGTTCACTATGATACTCGAGCAGTTTATTGAATGTGTTCGCATGGTCTACAAGAAGACATGCCCGGCTTAGATCCAACTTTGGTCGTGCATAACTTGGTTGTGCACGCAGACGCTAAGCCTATCAAACAGAAGCTTCGAAAGATGCACCCAAGAGTGGCCTTGTTAGTTAAAGAAGAGTTGGAAAGGTTGCTTGCAGCAGGGATTCATCAGGCCAATTGATTATTCTGAATGGATATCGAACATTGTTCCTGTCCAGAAAAAACCTATTGGTATCCGAATTTGCACAGATTTTAGGGACATCAATAAAGCTTGCCCTAAAGATGACTTTCCATTGCCCAACATTGACATGATTGTTGACTCAACCACAGGGTATGAAATGCTATCACTTATGGATGGCTTTTCGGGTTATAATAAAATAAGATCGCTGAGGAAGACCAACACAAAACAGCTTTCACAACTCCTTGGGGCACCTTCTGTTATCAGGTGATGCCATTCGGCCTTAAGAATGCGGGAGCAACTATCAGCGGGCCATGACAGTAATATTTCACGATATGATTCATGACATCATGGAAGACTATGTAGACGACATCCTGGGAAAGTCCAAAACAAGAGAGGAACATCCTATCATTTTGCGGCGTATCTTTGAACGCCTACGTGAATACAAAGTCAGGCTAAATCCAAAGAAGTGTGTCTTTGGTGTGCTATCTGGGAAACTATTAGGCTTCATCGTGTCAAGACGAGGTATTGAGGTAGACCCTGCTAAAGTATCTGCCATCACAGAAATGCCTCCACCTGAGAATATCAAGCAACTGCGTAGCTTGCAAGGGAAAATTCAAGCCATTCGCCGCTTTATCTCCCAGCTTGCAGATAAATGTCACTCATTCACTCATTTGCTTAAGAAGGACATCACTTTCATTGGGGACCTGAGCAACAACAAGCCTTTGCTTTGCTTAAACAGTACCTGGCTAATCCACCTGTCCTCATGCCTCCCACTCCAGGAGAACCACTTTTTGCTCTATTTTCCGCTACGCAATATGCTATTGGTGCACTGCTCGCCCAATATGACCTTAGCCATAAAGAGAAAGCAGTGTACTATCTGAGTCGCACCCTCATCGCCTATGAATGTAATTATCCTCAGATTGAGAAGGCTTGCTTGGCTGTTGTTTTTACCTTTCAGAAACTTCGCCATTACCTGCTAAATACTAAGACCAAGCTCATATCCAAGGTCGACCCACTCAAGTATTTGTTGTCCAACCCTGCCCTCACAGGTAGAATGGCTAATTGGATCATTCTACTCAGTGAGTTTGATATAGAATTTGTCCATCAAAAATCAATTAAAGGACAAGTACTTGCTGACCAGCTAGCGGAAGCACCTTTGCAAAGCATAGAACCTTTGAGTCTGGATCTGCCAGATGCATCTTTGCTCTACATTGAAGAATCTATCGTATGGCAGATACATTTTGATGGATCTTTTACGTTTCATGGTTCAGGTGCAGGAGTGGTCCTTATTACTCCTTCAGGTGATCCTATACCACAGGCTTTCCGCCTGGCCTTCCCTTGCACAAACAACATTGCGGAATATGAAGCACTCATTGCAGGGATGAAGCTAGCCATCAAGTGGAATATTCAACATGTGAAGGTTGTAGGTGATTCACAGCTAATCATCAAACAGGTTAATGATGAGTATAAAGTTAAGGATGACAAGCTCATACCTTATAAGAAGTTGGTGGAAACTCTGAAGGAGTATTTTGTGCGCATTACCTTTTTGAGCAAAATCCAAGAGCGCAGAATAGATCGGCAGATGCTATGGCAACGGTGGGATCTATGCTTCGTATTCCCCCAGGGAACAATGATATGCCATTCTTCGTAGAAAATCTGCGCCAGCCCGCGTATGACATGCCAGAATCTTGCTTGGCTTGTGAGGTTGTTGGTCCCCATTCACCATGGTATGAACCCATTTTCACCTATCTTAAGGACAGTACATTCCCTCCCGAAATCTCCCGCTCTGAAAAGCAGAGCCTAATTCGCCAGATAGCCTGTTACACCCTGTTAGGAGGTACACTTTATCGTCGTGGCTACGATGGGAATCTGTTACGTTGTCTGGATGTGCCGGAGTCAATCCAGGCAATTAAAGAAGTACACGAAGGAGTATGCAGAGCACATACAAACGGAATGGTCTTGGCTAAGAAACTGTTAAGAGTAGGTTACTATTGGCCCACCATGGAAAACTGATTGTTGTAATTATGTTAGAAAATGTGTGCTATGCCAAAAGTATGGAAATTTCATCCATGCTCCATCGCAACCATTGCAACCAATCACTACCCCGTGGCCATTCTCCAAGTGGGGACTTGATCTAATAGGGAAGCTTACTCCTACCTCATCTGATGGTCATACACATATCATCACAGCTACAGAATACTTCACAAAATGGGTGGAGGCTGTCCCTTTAACCTATGTCACAGGAGCACAGATTTCTAAATTCATCATGAATCACATTATTTGCCGATATGGGTATCCCTGCAGCCATTGTCACAGATAATGGGAAGTCATTTAAGAACAAAACTGTGAAAGGTCTTTGCCAACGGTTCCAAATCAGATTGAAATGGTCCACGCCATATTACCCTCAGGGTAATGGACAAGCTGAGGCAACAAACAAGACTTTGGTAAGGATAATGGAGAAGATGGTTAGCAAAACTGGTCGAAACTGGCACCTACAAATCCACCCAGCCCTCTGGGCCTACCGAACATCAATTCGCACTCCTACGGGTGCGACGCCATATTCCCTCGTGTTTCGGGACAGAATCTATCATCCCTTTAGAGATTGAACTCCCATCCCTGCGAATTTCTCTTCGGGACTATTTGGATAAGGATGAAGATTACCGAGTGGCAAGATTGGCTGAGTTAGAGCTCCTGGATGAGAGGCGCGCATTCGCGCTCTTAATCACCTGAAAGTATATCAACACAGAATCTCCCGCAACTACAACAAGAGAATCATCCCTCGCCAGTTTGAGGTGGGTGATTTAGTTATGAAGGAGAACCAGTTCAACACCAGAGCAGAGCGAGAAAAGAAAGGGAAGTTCGAACCACACTGGTTAGGACCCTATGTCATAGTTGCCAAGTATGGCACAGGGGCATACAAGTTGGCTCACCCCAATGGTGATGAGCTCCGGGAGCCCATGAATTCCATGCATCTTAAGAGGTTTTATGCCTAAACATGGCACAAGAAAGAAAGTCATAAAAATAAAAAAAAAAAAATAAAAAAAAAAAAAATCAAAAAAAAAAAAAAAAAAAAAACTTTGGAAAGAAAAAGTGAAAACAGGTCGTCCACTAGTGAAAACCACGCAATTGTGGCACTTTGGACAAGTCCTGGGTGAAAAACCAGTTTCCGGCTTTCCTGGCACTCGGGAGGATTCTTTGTTCACAAGCATTCTGTATTAGAAGGGTAGTTGTCTTTGTCCTGGACCTGGTTCTACCTTCGAGTTTCCTTGTGCACACCATCTAGTCCATCCTTGATCCGGCTTTGCCTTCTTCTATTCATCTGTAAGGGACGTGGTCTTTCGTTATTTCCCATCTTACGCTGGGGGTAACTCAACAAATTCACCTTCTTGTTCATAAGCGCGTGGCTTCTGCCCTTGTATATTCCCACCTAACGCTGGGGGCATCCATGCTTTCTTGGTTACCTGCACATAGCTTTGAAAACTGTTAAAAACACAAAAACAATAGAAAATTGTTTCACAAAACAAAAACAATAGAAAATTTGTTTCACAAAAACACAAAAAAAAATAGAAAATTGTTTTGAGAAAACACAAAAAGAAACACAAAAACAATAGAACATTGTTTTGAGAAAAACAAAAAACAATAGAAAATTGTTTCACCAAACACAAAAAAATTGTTTCGAGAAAACAATAGAACATTGTTTCGAGAAAACACAAAAAAATAGAACATTGTTTCGAGAAAACAACAAATATATATATATATATATATCATCAAAAAATCTAAAAACAAGGCAAAATTTTTCAAAAAATTCCTAAAAAGTAAAACACCCTACAAAAATGGTAACTTGCTTCTTACGGCTGAAACTTGTGTCTTGCGCATGGTATTTTCTCCATATCCTGTTGGTTGTCTCACATCTTCCCCGATTAATACGACTCGCGGATCACTGGATTCACAACCATTCACAAAAGCTAGCTGCTTGCTTCGTCTGTACTCTGGGGCACTTTTGGTTGCCTGGTGCTGTTTCGTTGCGCACACAAATGCTTTTCATGGACCCCGTGTCCATTTTCATTTCCCCTTGCATGTATCCTTGCTTGGGGCATCATTTTTAACCCTTGTCGTCAATCACGAACTTGTGGATCTCTTCAGCACTGATAACAAAACATTTGTACAACTGTCTTGACCGTTGTTGGGTTAGATATGTGTGTTCGTACTTGTTTTCCCTGTTATATGAGCTTGTTTCCTTCTCGTATTGCATTGCATTATTGTATGTTGCGTGGAGTTGGTACTTTCAGCAATGGACAATTGTTTGTAGTATGGCTTTTCATGTCATTCTACCTTTGTCGTATGCTTATATTTTTCATAAGGACCGATGATGTAGTTCCTATGGCAATATGATGACATCAAATTTGTTCCAAACAAATAAGCGGCTAGAGGTTAAGCTCTTCTCTCCCCTCATCCATATTTCTTCTACACCACTTCCCTTTCACCCCTAATTCTCCCTCTCCTCGGGGCATCCTGCCTCGTCCCCATTCTTCTGCCTACTTCTCACCTTTTTCGATCGTCATCGAGTTCTTCTATCACCCCATCGACACTCGAGGGGGCATCTCTCTCCCTCCTACTAATTTTTCTTCCATCTCTTCAAAATCTCTTTTGTCTACTATCTTTGAAGTGGCATCACTTATGCCACCCCAAGAGGGGCAAATGTAGACACCTATAATTACGCCCAAGCAATTTAAATACTTAAATTGTGCTAATTATCCCCTTTCTCGCAAATCAAGACATATCGTCAAAGGCACTCATTTTCCCTCATATCATCATTAATTAATTACACTAAGCTAATTAATTAAGTTGCTTATCCAACAAATACCCTAATTAACGACCTTTTCGTTAATAAATCACCCCTTCTACCTAGACTAATTAATTATTATTAATTAATTAGCTTTCCCTTCCATTTAACCAATAAATCAATATTTAATTGATTTAATCCCCTTATAATAGCCTAAATCACACTAATATTCCTCTAATTGGCTTCTATAAGCTTACACCTACCTATTAATTAATCACCTTTGATTAATTAAAATACCCCCCACTCCCATGACTTGCTAAACATGTATTAAACCCTTCTAAAGTAAGGTTACCTTTAATAAAGCAACCTTATCCATTCCTAATCATGTTTTACCTTTATCCCACATTCATGAGAATGTGTTGAATCCTTTATCCTTTGGGCTATATAAAGAGCCCTCCACCTACCTTTTTACTTACACCTAAACTTTCTAAGAGAGTAAATGCAAAGCATATAGCAAAGAGACTAAGAGCTTGCACCTTGCCCTTTTGAAAGTTCATCATCTTGAAGAGTTAAGCCTCTTTCTTAAAGTGCTTGGGTCATATGGGAGGTGTCAAAAGGGTCTTGTAGCCCAACTTTGATTAGCCCCCATTCCTAGGTTCTTGGAGCATTAAGGACAACTATTTTGATAGCCATGGAGCTTACTTAGGTCCATTCATTTATTTGTTGTTAGAGAATAGAGGATTTTAGATATTTAGCATTGTTAGTTTCAAAGTTTGTATTGATGAATGCTAGCATCTAACCCTTGTTTAATTCTTATCATGATGGTGTTTATGCTTTGTTTTAGCTAAATTGTAGAACTATTTTAGGTGGTAGTTCTTGATTCATTTGATTTAGCATTAAGCAAATTATATTATGCTAGATATATACTGAGTATGTCATTATCTTTATCATATACACATGTTCATTCACTTGGTATTTGGAAGTTAATGTACATCTCTTACATATATTTACATGATGCATGATTCTTGACACTGAATCCCTTGCTTTTCCTCCAGAGGATCTTGGGGCCATCTACTTTAACTACTCACACACACTACAAGTTCTATCATTTCATCATTTACTACTTCCTCTTACTAGCATTTTATTTTTCGATGATATTACATGCTTTGACATAATTTTTATCTTTCTAAAATGCTAATAGGTTTTTCATGTGTAACATTTTCCTTACAGGACTATATACAACCATGATTATCTGATACATTTTTCTTTCTATTGTTTTCTATTTTATGTTATTATTTGTGATATATGCACTATGTCTTGTGTGTTCATTGCATACTTTTAGCCACTCTAAACCTTACTATCATGTGACATAGTGAACAATTTCCCATGTATGAAACCCACATCTCATGGTCCATCTTGTCTTCTTAATTACTTGTTACATTATCTTATATTACATGTTAACTAATTTTACTACTAACACATGTTACTATCTTCTCTTGTTTTCATGTTCCTTTATTTCTACCATGCACATATCCTACCCCCCTGTAGGTTTCTCCATTTTAGATATGCATATCAGATTATGGTCCTATTCTTTGTACCTCATTCTCGTACAATCATCACATGTAACCCAAATGAGGGGGGCATATATTGGATGAAAAAATCACCCTTATTAAAGCTTAGAGATATAATACAGATCAACACAGTACATAATCAACACAAGAATATAGTTATAGAATGGTCTAGAATCATAATAATACCTCACACACAGAGTATAAACTAGTTCCCAGTAGCATAAAATAGCACCTAACACTTGTGTCCCACTGGGCACTCATTTCTTACGAGAAAACACAATCAATTTCTAAGATGAACACAATCTTGAGAAGTTTTCAGAACAATTATATAGTAGAAGACACTTTCCTCTAGTTATAAATTTCAGTTTATTAGTACATTTAAGTTACAATCGAGAATAATCAGGACTAATCAAGACTATCAGCAAAATTTGAATAAATCATTACTTACCATCTACAGTGGTGCTTATTTTGGAAGTGTCATGGAAGGATAAAAAATCTACAAATCTCTCCCCAAAATACTTCTCTTGGCGTGACATCGCCCAAAAAACTTTCTCTCAATGTGAGATCACCCAAAAAAACTCATTCTTGGCATGAGATCTCCTAAAAAACCTCACCATTTGGTAAAAAACATTTAGCATCATATCCAATAAATTCAAGAAAAACTCTCTATCTCATACTCTCTTACATATCAAGTACACACTTTCCTTTACATACTCTCACATTTTTAGTTATACACATATTACTTTGATTTTTCACATACAAAACTTTGATTACTTTCTCACTCTTATTTTTCATGCCCTTGCTTAATACGCAACAACGAACAACTCACATCAACAAACAAAACAAAATACTACACACATGTTTTACCCCTAGGGTGTACCTCCCTTTCCTAGTCTTCATGCTTCACATTGCGATAACTCCACACCTCACTTTTCCACTCGACACACTATTGGCTACATAATTCTCCAAAAATTCACAAGGTACACATCTTCTATCTACTTTATACTATCAAGTGTTCACTCAATATCATAAATTTGGGGCAAAATGTAGACACATAATCTATGCACTTGGGTACATTTCTTGTTCCTAAAAGCATGCTAGAATTTACATGGTTCATAAGAAAGAAAACTAGTAATTAACAACTCCCTTTATCCTTTATATTTTTTTTGTTGCAGTTTTATTGGCTTTATACATCTTACACTCTTATTGGCATTTTCTGGTTCTATCTATCTATATAGCCTAAGACACTAGCAACTAGTTGGAACACTAGCGCTAGGCATTCTTATCCTCCTAGGTGCTCATGTATTTCTTTACCTTCTTGTTATCCTTTTGGACACCTTTCTCTTTTTAATTATTTTTTAATAATTTGGGTTGACCTTCTAGTTGTCAATTATGAAATTTAAACATGGGAATCATATAAATATGAATTTATTATTTCAAAATAAAGGACAAAGCACTAAGTATTATATACAGTCACTTAAGCTTACATCTAAAGGAACCAAAACACCTCAAATCATTCATCTAACACATTGATCCAAGGGACAAGGGATTCATTACTATGCATACACAACATAGGATGGGTATTTTATTCTATTTCATTCCACATATGATACATTCTAGATCTATCCCGCTATCAATTGTGAAACTTACACAATGCCATCCTAGGAAATCATTACACACACTCTCACACAGAACTACATGGAGCATGAGATGTAGTGCAACAGTCGGTTTTTAAGTTCACTCTTTAGACTCTTCATTTTGCATTTTCCTTTTTAGGTTTTATACAATTTGTGGCTATGTGTAGTTGAAATTATTTCTTGTAGGATATAGGTACATTCAAATATCAAACAATGGATGTAAAGTGACATACAAAAAAAATTCAAAGAATATAATCTAGCCCCAAAAGAACCAGATCCACAACATCTACATAGACATCATTTCCTACATATAGACACTAGCACCAGGTGCTCCTATCCTCCCCAAGTTCTTCTTTCCTATGTAGTTTCAAAATCCAAAATCTACAAAGATCATTGACAACACTCTCCTCAGTCTATTTCAATTATTGAATTTCCTAGATCACTTCTATATTACTCAAGAATCAAATAAGTCTCTATATATCCCTCTCTTGCTTAGGGTTTCACAATTATATGCTTGTTTTCTTATGTTTTCACTATATATTAGCATTTATACATCATTTATTACAGTATTTACTATATAATTAGATTTAATTCCATTTATATTAAATCAAGAATAACCATGAGAGAGTACACAAGAACAAAATATATAAGTTGGAAACCCTAAAGGGAAACAAAACCCACTAAAATTTTGATTCTATTACACAAATAAAGAGAACTTAGTGAATCACCAACTTCACAAAGAGCATCAACCCCTAGTTTAGTAGAGCAAAAACCCTACCAGGAGCACAAACCCCTATTTTATTGACACACCAATCCCAGAAGGAGGCTCTAACCCCTTAATGTGGTCAAGGACATACTAAACCACCTCAAATTAGTGACCATGGATGATATGTTGCTAATAAAATTGATAGTGATCAAAGATTCAGCTTATACAACTTCAAACCATATTCAAAGTCAACTTCTCCTACTTCGCTCAAAATTTATCAAACATGAACTAAAATAGACAAATTCCCTTGCACATAATCTCTTCAAAAAAACTTAGACATTCACACACTCTCTTAGATGTGTCTTGATTCCGTAAAACCTTTTTCACTCTCTCACCTAGCTTACACTTTTCCCTCTCCCAACACTAGTTCAAAATGAACCATTACATAAATTGTATACATAACTCAACTCAAAAACATAGCTAGGTTGGCCATGAAAACTCTTCTAAATGCTTGTACATGCTGAAAACATTCTGACATAACTACATGGGTGTCTTCAAGAGCTCACACACACCTCTACATCATAGATTTCAAAAAGGATATAACACAGTTGATACAACATGTATCACACCCATTCATACTTCTATGAGCTCACATATCTCTCAAACTGATGACCATGCCTCATTAGGCCTCTAAGCACATAGACTATGTCTATATGAACACCTAAAAATGTATCCACAACATGTACCTACACTCTGAGACTCATGTGAGTGTCTCAACACACTCTCCTCAATATCTCCAATCCTCTACCATGCTCCTCAAGAAATCTTGCAACTCTATCCATCATTCTCTCTCACACAGGCTAACTAGGTCACTTGATTAGGCCTATTAGGAAAAACCATTCTCATAGTTTCCACATTTTTGACCATGCCACACTCTATTTTTCCATTTCATCATCATAAAAACAATCATATATAACTCTTAGATCATCCTCTTTGTCAGTAATGTGCTTTTACATCTATGACAACACTCAAACTCACTCATGCTAACAATCTCCCCCTTTGTCATTTATGGAAAAAAACTTAGTTATTCTCCCCCTTTTACATTAATAGAAAATCATACCTTTATAATAGGATATTCATCTTATTTAGCATAATATGATCACCTCTTGGTTGGAAACATCAACTAAACACATCAAAATAGCACACAAACCTATCATATTCTCCTTGACCTTTTTTGAGCTTCTTCATAACTTGAAAACATTGTAGCACTCCTTGGATATATGTGTATCACTCATGCCATTAATAATTTGACCATGGAATATCATTAAACATCATTATGACTCTTTCTTCACCTATCTCATCTGATAGATACTCAAAGTGGACTTGACTCTAGCATACCCTGGTTTTAAGAAACTTTCGGGGTAGAGATCCCTAAAAAAATTGGACCTGCTTCACCTTTCTTTAGAAGCTCACATACATCATGAATAAACTCCTTATAGATTCCCCTAGAGTCATACCATCTAAAACTAATTGAAAGTGAAAAAATCATCTCACATACCTTGCATATTCCATGCAGAGTGATCAAAAATAAGTGCCTATGTTCTGAATCAATGCTTTAGTACATTTTTCCTTCTTTATATAGTAAGTCAATTGAATGAGCTTATGCTAATATCACCTTGTTAGTGTTCTAACAAACATCCATCATTTTGTCTCACTAGGCCTTCTAGAAAAACTGGAATCATCTTTTCACGGGTCAAAAACTAGCTCTCCCTACCTTAAGAGTCTTCCACAGTCCTATAACACAACATTTTCTCTCTTCACACTCAATAATACCTTGACATGATACAATTCCCACTCAAGATGCAAGTAAATCAACCATATAAAACCTCTAATACTAATAATATCATCTTCTTAGGATTTTCAGCACTTAAGCTCCCCTTCAACATATGAAATCATCCTAAACCACTTTGATTCTTCAAGCACAATCATATAATTGTCCTTGAAACATTATAGCAACTCAAGGAAGATACAACTCAAAACATACCTTTATCTTTTGATGCATTAACACATATCACACATACCTCTATCAAGTTTCGACTCTTTTTTTATAGACTGAGTGGCCTTTCATACCTCCTTATTACTTCATATCTCTATTTAGAACTTAGTTATAGACCTTAGGCATCCATTGATAAATTTACAACATTCTTTCTTCTTCAAGGAATAAGATTTGAAACATACCTTATCTCTACAAAATATTTGTAGACTATCATCAAGATGCAAATCACAATATAGGTCTTCTATATTATTTTTAAACCACATTAACTCTTCAATCCCTATCTGAGACCATATTGTAAGCCTCAAAACCATACATAGGCTTAAAACCTTGAATAATCACTAAGAGACTCATCTTTTGTCTTCACATTCCTAATAGTGGTTTATACTCCTTCTTACCACCTTTAAAATGCATGAATACTTCTAGAGACATCTCAAGCATGTCCTAAGGGCTAATGATCAAGCATATATACCTAGATATCAATTCACCAGCTTGAACCAATGTATAATAGAAAACAACCTCACCTTGTATCTGATGGTCTGATCAATTTATCATATTTGAATGACTTGAACATTTTGATTTGTCTCCTAGCTCTCTTTCATTATCCAAAACATCTCCAAGACATGTTTAATACTTTCAAGATAACGGAGAACATGTATAGTTATCATGAAAACACTTTTATAGTATCACTTTTCAACTGTATGAAAATTCTCTATCAATTACTCACCCAAACTGCCTTTTCTTCAAGCAACCCCTCTTTGAGATAACGTGAAAACACCCTCTTGAGATGATCTATAAAATTGGATTTTATTACAAACTCTAATTTCAAAACTTCATGAATACTAAATAATATGATCAAGAGATGTTATCAGACCATAATGGATTCAATTTTAAGTGTTTTTACACCCACTATTCTTAGTTGATCTCTTAAATGATTAAAACTTTCTTCTTACAAATTTCCATAAATGAAGTTATACAATTATAAATCATTAATAAACTGATGTAAATATGTCATAAATTGATGAAAAATTGATTTATAACTGCTTTAATACTAAATTAAGCACTCAAAATTGATTTTTTCATTTACTTCATATGTTTGTGGAAGAACATGTCAAAAATAAAATAAAATTTATTTCCCTATTTCTTTCCTTATTTAAATGGTTAAATTCCTTTATAATAAAATGGAAAACTTATTAAAACAACATAAAATTGATAAAAAATACTCAAAAATTGATAACAAAGTTCACCCCAGTTGGACTACATCTTCAGGATCAACGTAAACATGAAACGATATTAAAACATCATTTGAAATACAATTTTTACCTTCTAAAATGATTTAAAAGATCTAGTCACTCATAACAGATTTGATTTAGATATGAAGACTCCACATTTTATCAAAAATTTGTCTCCGAATCTATCCATGGCTCTGTAAGGTTCCAGACAAGTATTCTCTGTGAAACCGAACTCAAAAACATTTTCCACTAGACAATGATTATGCTTCAAGGAAAAATTAAACTTTGAGGTTGATCTTCTCAAAGTTTCGAACAACTTTCTAGTTCTGCTTAAGACCTAGTTATGGCTCTAAATGATTTAAAAATATTATTTTTAGTAACAAAACTACCTATTATGGATTTTACACAGTTAGTGAACATTTTTAATCAAATATAAACAAGCTCTTTAAATAACTCACTGATCCCATGTGGCTTAATGGTAGATCTAAATTTTAGAAACTCAGTGGTAGGGGGTTCGATCCACCCAAACCAACCACTAATTTTTTTTTTCCCCTTTTGGATAAATATCCCACATTTCTCGGGTTTGGATATTGGTGGTGGTTTAATAATAGTTTGACAGATTTATAATTTGATGGTTTTGGCCACGTTTTGCACTATTATGCATGCCACATACATGGCAATGTGTTATTTACCTCACCATGTGGCTTTTTTAGTTGGGATGTGCTTACTTTGGTTGTCATCATTGTAGGAGGTGGATTTGATGGAACATTCCTATGGATAATGTGACTCGGCCAAGTTGTGATAGTCATGTTTGGAGAGGTTGGCAAGGAATGTAATCTAAATAGTGAGGGACCCTCCAACATGAGAGGAGGAAACATAGGATAACTCACACTAACACCCCCCCTTCATCGAAGCTGGGGTAGCGGCTGTGATGAGTCAGATGGAAGAGGAAGACACTCCTAAACAACTAAGAAAGATGTGTCAATGGGGCCCGACAACTAAATGCCTGATAAGGTGCCCATATACAAACACAATCTTCCTAGAAGAAGAAGAAGAAAAGGACTACATAGCCCTAAGAAGATGGGCAGCTGCAGAAGACCTCACCCCAAGAAGAGACCGTAAGTGAAGAAACTTCATCTCAGTGAAGGGCTTGGTGAATAAATCTACAATCTGATCAGCTGTCTGAATGTACTGAATGTCGATGATACCATCATGAATAAGCTCTGTATGAAGTGCATATGGATCTCAATGTGCTTCGTCTGCTGATGCTGAACTAGATTTCTGCAAATAGAGATTGTGCTTGTGTTATCACAGTAGATAATGGTAGGCCACCAAAAGTGGATGCCAAACTCTGTCAGAATACCCTGTAGCCAAATAGCTTCTGTGGCAGCATTAACTTCTCCTCTGTATTCTACCTCTGTAGATGATATCGCAATTGCATTCTGCTTCTTGCTAGACCAACTAATAGGACCCGAACCAAGAGAGAAACTATAGCCAGAAGTAGATTTCTGATGATCTAAGTCACCGGCCCAATCAGAATCTGTGAATCCAATCAAGTCAATATCAACCCCTCCATGATAGTGTATGCCATCAGCATAAGTGCCATGAACATAATGAAGGATCCATTTAGCTGCTTTCCAATGCAGCTCATGTGGCTCCTGCATGAATCTAGACATGATCCCAATAGCATATGATAAATCCGGTCGAGTGTGAGTCAAGTAGATCAAGCTCCCCACTAACTGTCGGTAAAGAGTACCATCAACCAAGGGAGTAGAGCAATCTGAAACCAACTTAACCCTGGAAAGAAAAGGAGTAGGAGAAGACTTGCAATCAGACATCTGAAACTGAGCTAGCAAATCAAGAGCATACTTAGGTTGTGAAATCAAGATTCCCGAGTCAGATTGTGAAATCTGGATCCCAAGGAAGTAATGAAGTAGACCTAAGTCAGTCATGGAAAACTTGTTGGCTAAGGTGATCTTCACAGAATCAATAATAGAGGAAGAGCTACCTGTGATCAACAAGTCATCAACATATAGAACAAGAATGAGTATGGAGTCATCTTGCCATAGAATATAAACATTTGGATCAGAGTGACACCTAGTAAACCCTGATGTAAGTAAGAAGGAGTCCATCTTGGCATACCAAGCCCGAGGGGCTTGTTTAAGTCCATAAAGAGACTTCTTTAACTTACAAACGAGGGAGGAATCTTGGACATAACCCGGAGGTTGTTCCATATAGATCTCTTCCTCTAGGTCACCATGAAGGAAGGCACTCTTAACGTCCATTTGATGGACTTTCCATCTGTTTGCTGTGGCAATGGCTAGGGTCAGTCGAATAGAAGTCATCTTCGCAACCGGAGCAAAGGTTTCTGTATAATCAACCCTAGCTATCTAGGAGAAACCCTTAGCTACTAATCACACTTTAAAATTTTCGACGTCTCCATCTACTCCATACTTTGTTCAGAACACCCACTTACACCGAACGATTTTTCTTCCTTTCGGAAGAGTGGTGAGATCCCAAGTATCGTTCTTCATGAGAGAGGAATACTCCTCATCCATGGTAGAATCCCACTCAGGAATACCAGAAGCCTCCCGGAAAGATTGTGGATCAGAAGCAGAGGTGAAGAAAGAGTGGGGTCCAACGAAATCTGAGTGAGTACGTCTCATATCTGAAGTATCTCCAACTAAATCTCCAACACTTTGCAAAGTTTTCCTGGCCCAAAGGGGACCAGGAGGATCAGGCTCAGAGTCGGAAGATTCTTCACTTGAGTGAGAAGGGACATAGTCCTCATCATCACTACTGTCAGAATCAGAAGACTCAAAGGTCTGATGGTTGGGAGGATCCGGAAGAGGAGCATGCTCAACAGTATCATCATCTGATGAGTCAGAATCTGAATCAGCGAGCTGAAGAACCTCAATAGGTGGAGAAGTAGAAGTCGAAGAAGACTCATCAAACTTAACACTTCTCTCAATATATAGCTCATGAGAAGTAGAATTCATCAATCGATATCCCTTCATGCCATCAGGATACCCTACAAAGATACAAGGTTTGGATTGTGGTTCCAAGGCCTTGTGTTTCTTCTTGGGAATCCGAGCCATAGCCTTGGATCTGAAGACTCGAAAGTGCTCAACATCAGGCTTATGTCCAAACCAGGCTTCAAAGGGTGTCATCCCTCTTACTGCCTTGTGTGGAACATGGTTCTGAATGTAATTTGCACAATTCACTGCTTCGGCCCAATACTGCGGAGGAAGAGACTTCGAGTGAATCATACAAGTGGCCATCTCCTTCAGAGTACGGTTCTTTCTTTCTGTGACTCCATTCTGCGAAGGGCTATAAGCAACTGTATGCTGCAGAGAGATCCCTTCAGAAGTATAGAAATCCATGAACCTATTGTTTACATATTCACCTCCATTGTCAGTTTGAAGAACCTTGATAGACCGTTCCGCCTGTTTCTCAGCAAGAGCCTTAAAGTCCTGAAAATGTTCAAAGACTTCAGACTTAAGCTTAAGAAAATATACCCAAGTATATCGCGAATAGTCATCAATGAAGGTTAGCACATAAAGAGCTCTAGTAAACGAAGGAGAAGGAAATGGACCAGAAACATCGCTGTGAACAAGATCCAAGGGACGAGTGGCTCTCCAGGATTTTTCTTTGTCAAAGTTCTTTTCAGGATGCTTTCCAAGGGTACAAACCTCACAAAGACTCTTAGAAAACTTGACGCGAGGCAACCCGTTGACCATTTCATTTTGACTCAATTGTTCAAGGTAGTGATAATTTAGATGTCCAAAATGCTCATGCCATAGCTTACTAACCTCATTTGCATGAGTGAGCAAGGCAGTGGGCGTAGAATCAGAAGTAAAGTGGGAGAAGGTGTACAACCGTGAATGGTGATCTTCCTTTCCCTCAGCCACTGTAGTGTCATTGTTAAGCTCACGAATAATCACCGAGTTAGGACCAAATTCCACTCGCATTCCTTCACCAAGGTGAGTAATTTGGTAAACCGATAGGAGATTGGTAGAGAGATCAGGAACACTCAACACTTGGTTAAATGTTCCCCCATCCATCTCTACTGATCCACTACTGGAAACTGACACTGTCGTGTCATTACCCATCGTGATTTGGGACATTCCACAAGGTTCGATGTTGGAAAACTCAACATGTGAAGAACCCATGTGGTGTGAGGCACCAGAATCTATAATCCATGTCGATGAAGGAGCAACTTTGGCTACAAGGGCCTTTCCTTTCTTCTTATCATTTTTAGCACCTTTTGCAGCAGAAGACTCGGCCTTCGGAGCACTTTGTTTTATGGATTCAGGAACACTTATTTTATTTTTCTCAAGTAAATGAGATAAGTGATCAATCTATTTCTTAAAATAGTGTTGCTCGTCATGACCAGTCTTCTTGCAATAGGAACACAAATACTTGCTTTTCTGTGCCCTAGGCTCAGAAGTTGAAGTGTTTGTGTCATTTTTAGGTTTGATCTTGGTTTCTTTCTTAGGTTGATCCTTAGTTTCTTTCTTCTTTTTAGTCTTCTTTCCCTTGCTAGTACTTGCTACAAGGGCATGTGACTTGGACTTGAGAGACCCCATTTGAATGAGTTTGTCCTGTTCTCGAATGAGTTGGGACGAAAAATAGTCAAAGGAGGGCATTGTCCAAGTATCGCCCAAAGCAGCTTTTGTAGCGTAGAAAGTTGACACGAAGACAGAATATTCGGGACCTAGCTTAGAGAGAATTGACAAGATCAGTTGAGAATCTTTCTTTTCTACTTGACATCCTTTTAACAATAATCTAATGTGGACAAATTTTGAGAAGAAGGCTTGTAGGTTTTCAAAGTCACTAGGATTTAACCCTAGTAGTTCGTTTTCCAACTCATGCGCTCTCATGTCATCTAGTTGTCCAAACATCGCATCCAACATTTTCCACACAGATGTAGGTGTTTCAGATGCCTCAATGTGGAAGAGCAAGTCAGGAGAAACGGACATGCAAAGAAGACCTAAAGCTTCATCACTACGGTTTAACCACTTAGATTTTTCAGGTTCGTTGTCTGGTTCAGTCTCAGTTCCCATGGTGATGCAGAATAACCCTTTACCCCTTAGTTTCATTATTATTTTCGATCTCCATTCGAAAAAAGTTGAATGGCGTAAGCAAAGGAATTGAAAGTGCATCCATAGTGAGAGAGAGAGAGAAGAAAGAAATGCAGAAAAAGAAACACAACCACCCAGGACAATAACAACCCCCCTGCTTTCGGCACTTTATAGTTTAGTGCGTTGATTACAATCAGGTCCGTGCATGTGGTTTGAAACACTTGGTAACTCATCTTGCAATTAGCGTAATAACGCGCAAGAGAGGAGACCACAACAGTGTTTCGTGGAGTGCAACAAAAAAGGAACACCATAAACAAGCACAAGCAAAAAATAGAAAGGAGGTGAAAAGCCAACCCTGGTAGTGAGAAAAAGCGTCTCACGTCACAAATGAAAACCCCCTTTTGCAGACTGTGGCAGACGCGCTCACTAGTCGCAAGCAATAATAAGGGAACAAAACTCAAAACAATGAGTTAAGCAATACAAAGACACCCCCTCAGAAGGCACTTTATAATAGTCTTATAAAGCTAATGATCCCATCATCTAGAGTGGAAAAAAACATGCAAGACTAAATAAGGTGCTCAAAAGTGTCAACTGTCAACACTTATAGCAAAAACCAATTCCCGTAATTGATGAGAAAAAAAACTGACAATAACTGCCTAAATGGATTAAAATCGTTTGGAAACGCATGCAAAGGGTGTTTATGTATGGAGTTAAAGAAAAATTGGAAAGACATGGAATTTGAGATAGGGTTTGTTTGTATTATGAATTAGCCACCTGCCAATCCCGGACCTCACCCTTGATCTTCGGCACTTACGGAAGGTTAAAAATACATATTTAAAGCCAATAGACCAAATCTATAATGCCAAAGAAATATATTGTTTAGATCTAAAATAAATAAATTCTAATAAAATTAAATCTAATGTTTTGGTTTGAAAAATTTTAACCAAATAAATCTAATTTTTTTAAAAGAATTTAAAAAAAATGGGTTTGAAAAGAAGGGCAAAGGGATTTGGTTTTATTTGTTTTAAACTTTTTAAGAATGCTTCCAAGTGTTGTAGAAAAAGAAAATTTTTGAGAAAAAAGAGGAAATTTGTGTAAAAACTTTCCTTAGTTTAAAAAAATTAGAAAGAACCTAATTTGTTTTTATCTTTCCAAAAAATGAAAAGAGTTTAAATTAGAAAAAAATGATTTATATTTTTTTCCAAAAAACTGAGGATTTTAAGAAGAACAAGTTTGGACTTTAAAAAAACTTCAATCGTTTTGATTTGGAAAAAAAAAAAACACAACGGTTTAAAGAAACGTTAAAGAAAGGCGTACATACCAAAAGTAAAGTTTTTTAAAAATACTGAAAAGGCATTGAAAAAAATACTGACCACGTTTTGGCTACGACAGGTCCTTCCACATTTTAGCTGCAATGTTCCTTGAGCCCGATCTCAGGATGGTAGAAAACAAACAAAAAACAACAATATTTCAAGCCGCGCAAAAAAATTTGTTATTCAAAAAAAAACTTGCAATAGAACAGTGTGCAATAACAAGGCTAGTTTAAAAAATGCCCTACAGGCTGCGCCAAGGGGAGGATTTAGCAAGCTGTGCCCTGTAAGTTTTGGTGTTAGCAGAGGCATGGGTGCCAAAGGAATGATCTTACAGTGCACGCATGAAGAATGAACAACCCTGTTCAAGCAAAAAAAAACATGGCTGATTTGTTAAAACACATGTGTAGGTGAAAAAAAATTGCAGGCTGCGCATGGTATTTGGTGTTAAAACAAAGCTAAAAGTTAGACAACAGTCCACGCAGGAGTTTGCACAGTCCACAAGGTTGAACAGAAATTTGAATAGTCCACACAGACTAGGTACAACAATAGTCCATCTACAAGCAACCAGGATAGAAGAACACAAAGATCTTGCAACCACAGAGTATCATGCATAGACAAATATCCTGCAAAAACCAGAGATCTTAAAAAAATTTCACTTCCATTTTAATAATTTTAAAAAAATGAAATGAATCTCTATTTTGGATTTGGTTACATCCAACTAAAAAGAGTAGAAAAATCCCTGATTTCTCAAGGTATTTTGAAAAAACCTGCACATGCACAAGAAGAAAAAAACACAAAAAAACTTTCCAAGAAAGCTTGTTAGTGATATTTGCAAGATAATTTCCAGAAAATAGTGATCAAAAGACTTACATGCAGAGTAAAATAATGAAACCAAGAGTAATCACAAAAAATAAAAATTAAGTGCACGTTTACCTGATCTCACTCTGATACCATGAAAAGAGTTTTGAGAATTGAATCGGAAACGAGGCACCATGAAGTAGTTGCACTCCAATTTAATCGTGATAGCTCTAGCGATAGCAAGGAAAAAATTGATCAGTAATGGAAGAACTTACTCAACAAAAACAAAGCTTGCATAACGGAAAGACAATGGAGTGTCTTGGCATGCTCATAAATGAATAGAAAAGGGGTACATATATGGTGCTGAGTAACCCTAGTGCATGAAACATATGAAACCCTAAACCTAACCCATGTGATATGACCCTCCAACATGATTAGGAAGACAAATAGGATAACTCACACTAACAGTTAGATCAAAGGTAGTCATGATGGTAGTAGTGAAGGATGCAACCTAAAAATTAGCTGGGTTTTCTAGATTGTTGGCAAATAATTTTGGCGAACTTCTGTAGTTGTAACAATGTTTTGGAGCCAATTTTCAAATATAAGATTCTCTATTTTACTCTCTTATAAAATGTTTAAAAGTCTTGCATGACTTCATTGTAAGATTTAAGCATGTTTAACTCCTTTCATGGAATTTTCAAATGTTTCCCTTCAATGCTCGTTGGTAATCCATGTTACTCCTTTTGTAATGGCAAAATCTGGGAGCTCCAATCCTAAATTTTTCCTTATCTAATAATAGAAATATTAATTATGCCAAATAGATAATATTCAACTATTAATAGTCTTAGTCAAGGATTCAAAACTGAAGTTTTGGAAGCCCATTTTTTTTTAGAAAACCTAATATTCCCAGGACAATATGACTTGTCACACATAAGTTTATATATTTAAGTGGTACTTCTGCATAGTCAACATTCCTTAATCATGTTCAATATGGGAAGATATCAAGGTTTGATTTCAATGGCCACATGAATCCTAAAAATGCTTTAATCATGTCACATCCTAATCATGTATCACAACTTTTCAAAGATTTTTTTCAAGAACTTTGGTTTCCAATGCCACTTAGATTGGATTTATATATTTTACATGGTTTATTATGCTTCAGGGATTTTTCTAAACATGGTCCATGTTTTATTTAGCTTTAGAACTATCCCGGTTACAATGTTATGATCGTTCCCTATTAACAAATTTGCATTGTTGTCTAGGATTGAAGCTAGGTCAACCTTTGTAATTTACATCATTTCCTTTCCTGTTGAAGTGATAAAAAATTATTTTGGCCCCATTTTTAGGAAACCTCCCCATCCATAAATTTTCATTATCATGAACTATGGTCATAGGAGAGTAGTCATTTTCATAATTTTGAGCACATCAAATATCATTTGTATCCTAAAATTGGCTACACAGTGGTTATATCAATCCACAATACAGGCTGCAATGCATAATTATGCTACATGATCACTATGTACAAGGTATCAGATCCAGCCATTTATTAGAACTAAACTTACTTAATCATAAGGGATACCATATTATTTATCGTTGAAAATAAGAATGTTTTATTGTCCAGTAAAATGTTTTACCTTAGGTTCTAGTGAGTTTAGTAGCAATTCCTTCTGATCACCATGATTTACCACATGTATAAGAGGGAATACACCAAAATGTCAAAAGGACTCAACCTCTCTCCATCAAGTTTCTTGAGTATTATAGCAACATCCAGTTATATAACACCATGTAACCTGAACCTGTAAAATGAGAATGATCCTACGACCTAGATTTGTGTTTGAGAATGATAATTTGGTTATTGTGACAAAAATCATTCCTGTTATATCCCTTTTTAGTTAATAACTTAGATCCAATTCCTATAGTGAGCTTTCTAAAATTCATCAACTACAATCTTTACCGTCAATTTGAATCTGAATGGCAGGAGGCATATCCTGGTGAACAACTTATAGTGCACTCATATGTCATGGTTCACTTCATCTAAATTGGGGGGAAATGGATGACATCTACATGATGTTGAAAATGTAACACTCTCTTCCCAAGAAATGTAGTGATCCTTTATTCCTGACTTTCTGGCTCACATGGTTTAAAAATCAACTAAGAAAGGAAGTTTTACTCTTCCATCCTATACTATGTTAAAACTAACCTCTACAGAAGGTCCTAGTTCCTCTATCATAGTTTGTAATGTAATGATACTTCCTACTGAAGAATATGTAAATATCTACTCCTATTGCAACTAATCCAAGGTTCCATTTGAGAGAGACAAGTGCATAATGAATGGGATCATCCTACACTAACAGAGGTGCAAAGGACATCAAGACTAGGGTGTAGACACACTCTAAAATGACAAAGTTTTTGAAGATGATGAGAGAACTATCTTATTAGAAAGAATTGCCATAGTATAATACAACCTTAAAAATCATCACATATGTATCAAACACATATAGTATTTGAACCTACAAGGATGGGAGCAGGATGAAATGCAATACTTCTGTAAATTCAATGAAAGGAAAGGGAAAATGTAATTCAAAATTATGCATACTAATTTGGAAGGTATTTATAAAACAAGTATTCTTATTACTATGATTGAACTTGCACCTTACATTATAATTTAAGGTGATGAGGAAATAAATCACCAGGTTACATTTCCATTTGCTGAGGCTTGAATAATCTCATACATAGAGGTATGCAATAGATGCAGGATGAATTTACAGTGATGACTAGAATATCCAACAAATAGTGGTTAAGTAGAAGTTAATTAGAAATTTGATTGCTAACTGCTTCATCCAAGGATATTGTAGTGCCCACACTTTTTATAGCTCAGTAGCTTGTTGTTTCTTTGCTGATAGACATGTTTTGACAGTGATTGGTTATATCTTGGACATTATATTTATATATTTGATCTTATTAGACAGTGTGTGGACATTTAGGTGTATAGCGCCAATTTAGCTTAATTTCTATGGTTGTTGCATTTTCTTATGATGTCATGGATACTAATGGATATGATGTTGTTGTTTGGAACATTAATTATATTGATGGATACTTAGTTGTTGCATGTTGGGATTCTATGGTTCTATGTCATTTATCATCTTGTCTAACTTTTGGAGATATTGAGTATAATTGTGCACATTGTCGCATTTTGATTTCAGTAGGATGTTAGGCTAGTTTAGAACTGCATTGATATCTTGTTGATGTCATTGATTTATATTGTATCGGACAGGTGCGGTTAATGTGTGCAATGAGTGTGCAGATGACAGGTTTACAGGAGGACATGGGACTCAAGCTAGCTACACAATCTTGCACAAGTAGCCCATGGGTTGAGTCCTAGCCATGTTCATTGTGTGAAGCCTTAGTATAGGAGATTATTATTTTGGGAACTATGAGTGACCCCAATTTTTGTAATGTATTGTGCCTTGAATTATTAATTTTGTTTAGGGTTATTAGTGGAGTTGTAAACTTGTTTTGGGAATTAATAATCCCACTTTCATTTAAATTGTTGATTTTGTTTAATGAGTCACTTAATCACAAGGGTTTAAGGTCACATGTGAGACCCTTGGGTGGTAACCATACCCTCTACCCTTATGCTAAAAATGCAAAACCCGAAATTAGGTTATTTTGGACATTTTTAGGGACCTCTTTTTAGCTTGGGAGTTCCCCTAACATAAAAATAAGCCCTTGGACCCTACCTAATGGGTAGGGGGCCTTATTTTCAAGGCTAGAGGGAGTTTTTCCTCCATTTTTACCTCTCTTTTTTTTCACATCCATGTAAGGGATGTGGATTTGAGTGCTTATTAAAAGTTTCACTAATTTTTTCTTGCTAACATTTAGGGGATTTTGGGAGAAGAGGGAAAAAAGACAATTTTACCCTTTCTCTATTTTGTTTTGGCATCTTTGACCTTGAAGAAGGAGAGGGGTGACACATGTCACCCCCTCATTTGTGAGGATTCTTGCTTGCTCCTCTTCAAATTCCCATTCATGGGAAAAGAGAGGGACTTTTTCTTTTGGAAACTTCTTGTTTGAATTCTTAGGGTGATTTGGAGCTTGTGATTTTATTAAGTCAAGAGTGGAGAAATTTGAAGTTGGAAAGATTTTTGGAGAGCTTTACTTTGAGGTATGCTCTTATGTCTTATTGTTTGTGTTGATTTCATTATCTTAGTTGTTAGATTGGTTGCTTTAAATTGTTATTGTTGTATGTAGATTTTGGTTGTTGTTTGTTTTTTTTTTTACTCCCTCCATCATATGGCATGATGGGGTTTTGGAGTTGTGGGGGAAGAGAGAGGGAATTTTTCCTCTCAATCCTCAAGGCTTGATGTACAAGCCTTGTAGGGTCTTGGTGTTTCCCATCAAATGGTTGAGGTGAGGAAGTTAATTCATTTGGCTTGAATCTCTTTCCCGATTCTTGGTAAGGAAACCCCTTTAGGGTTTGAAAATCCTTCCAAGAAGGAATTGGAGAAAGGGAGGAGGAATAAGGAGGGTTTTTGGATTGAAATTAAGAGCAATAAGGAGGGTATGGAGTTTGTTTCTTTGTGCATGAAATTTTTGGAATAAAATTATTGGAGAACTTTCTCCTCTCTTCCCCAATTTGGTGAATAACATGGGTTCTCCTCCTTGTAAATTTTGGAGTCTTGTTTTGTATTTGTCCTATTTTTTTTGTGGGCTTGCATCCTTGTTAGTGTACCCTTCATCTTGTGAAAGTTTTGGTTAGTTATCCTCTTTCCCATGGGCTTGGGGGAGGTTAGCATGCCTTCCAACCTTGGAAAGGCATGTAATGATGCCTAAAGGTTGGGTGGTAAAACAAGCCTTGTTATCTTTGTGTTTGGAGTCTATGTGGAGGAAAAGTTAGAGCCTAAAGTTTGAAGATGGTGGAAACATTCTTGGTTATCTTGGTATTTTGTTTTCCCCAAATTTTGGGAGATTCTTAATTCTAAATCTCACATGGATATTGTTATACCAAGTGGTTTCGTTTATTTTTAAGTTTACCATGTTAAGGTTATGGTTTGTAGCTTTGGAAACCATAAGTGTTGTAATATTATTGTGTATCCCCCTTCAATCATGAAATGGAGCCTTGCAAAGTCCTATCTTGTGTATTTTGGGCATCTTGTAATTTGTTCATATGTTGTAATAAATTCAAGCTTTAATCTCTCTTTTGATATAAACCTTTCGTGCATGGTAAATGTTGAAATAAATTTGTATTTTTGAAAGCCAATGAAATGATTAAAATAAGTGTTTTCTTCTCTTGAGAGATGGTTTGTATGTTGATATTTTGACCTTCAAGTGAAGTGAAATTTTTCACTCTTGTTATAGGAGTTTAAATGTATTGGGGATTACTAATGTATCATGGTACAAAACTAATAATATTTGTATATTGTACACACTTTGTTTAATAAAATTATGAATTCAGTTTTGTTGTAAAAAGATAATATTCAAAGGATCATATCTGCTATTTATTTCTCCATGCTTTATTAAAAAAAAAATACATACATGCATATATTAATAGATTATATAATCTATATATATAGAATATATATATATATATATATATTGTATCTGATATATATATGAATATATATATTTTATAAAAACTAAATCTGAATATTATATTTGTAGGATATATATATTTGAAATGGGAGAGGAACTCTTTTAAAGCTGAATAATTATATTTCAATGTGATATATTATTTTTAAATGTGTGAAACTTATTAGAAGCTAAACAAATCAAATTAACTTAAAACAATTGTTTGTAGCAATTTGGTAAAAAAAAATTATATCATTAAGAATTTAATGACTTAATGAGAAGGGTTAGGTGAAGCTTTAGTTCGCACTTCAAAAAAAAATCTTTCCCAAATTTTTGGGAAATTTCTGGTTTGGTTCATTATCCCGGGAATAGGGCATGACATTTGGTATCATAGCTTGGGGTTTGCACACGCGGACCCTGGGTAACTAATTAAAATAGTTAATGGTAATTTTAACAACACAAAATTAACTAAATGAATAAAAATAAACAGTTAAAATAAATCATCCACAACCATTAAATTTTAAATTAATAAATTTCTCGCTCACCTCATGCGCAGGATGGCATCCAAGCGAGGATGGTCAGCTAGAGGTTTGGGGCATAGTACACCTACGTAGGAGCTTCCGGCACCCAAATTCGGGCCTCAGATATTAGAGGCCTTGTGCTAGCTGATAGGAATTGTGGAGCACCATCTACCACCACCACAGGAGACGAGAGTGGAGGCACCATTGGGAGATGAGGAGCCATTAGGTGAGGACGCACATTCAGAGCTGCCAGAGCACAACACATCGAGGTGGGAGAGGTCACGTAGCACTTCCGTTCATTGCGAGAGGGTAGCCTTGTTCCATCGTATCCGCTCACTCAGTCTCGAGGGACCATTCGAGGATAGGTGACCCCCTTCACCTATTGGACTACATCACCAGGATCGAGATACATGAAGTGTGATCAGGGATCTTCTTCGTTTGCAGCCGCCCACCTACACTAGCTCTACAGATGGCTTTGGGGCTGAGTCATGGCTCCTTAGTTTGGATAGTTGTTTTGGCTTGCACTCTTACGAGAGCAACGTCAAGGCAAGGTTCGCCATACATCTCCTTCGATGACGCAGCAGGCGTTTGGTGGAGGAATGAGGAGCGGAAGCTCCATCTGACTCGAGAGATAGTGACTTGGGAGATGTTCGAGGAGTGTTTCAGGCCTCGTTATATATCAGAGTATTTTGCGCAAAAGAGGATTGATGAGTTTCATGACTTACGACAGGGATCTGACACAGTAGTGCATAGTATGAGAGCAAGTTCCTGGATCTTCTACAGTATGTGGACTACCTGCAAGATGAGAAATTATAGGTTAACAGGTTCATTCGAGGGCTTAATGCAGATATAGCAGGAGCAGTTAAGATGCTATCTCATCCCACACTTGAGAAGGCCATTGAGAAGGCCTACTTAGCTGAGGAGAACATGACCAAGGCACAAGAGCATCATGAAAGAAACAAGAGCAAGTTTCAGGAGAGGATACAGGCCTTCCAGAGTCAGAAGTCACAAGGTCTGCACCACCCCCTAGAGGAGGATTCTAGCCTCTGCCAGCAGCCACGAGGGCTCCACCACACCCGCAGCGACAGACATAGCAACAGGGCCACCCGCAGCAGGGGGCTAGACAGACACAAGGATTTCAGAGAGGTGTTTCTAGAGGAGGTTTTGGTGGAGCCAGGGATAGGAGGCAGGGCACTCAGCAGGACACAGCCAGCTCGCACTCAGCAGTTTGCTAAGGTTGGACCAGCAGGATCCGTACACCAGAGTACAGGAGGGACCCCATCTTAGAGGGGTATAGGAGGTTTTTTTATTTTTGGATCTCCAGATCACTATGTGCGCATGTGCCTGCACAAACCAAATATCATGGAGGCACAGAGAGCTACTAGATCCGAGTAGATGGTTGGTGATGTAGGATGCACTCATCGTGTATATGCAGTGGTTGATAACCGCCAGGCTGAGCATCAGGCCATGGTCATTGAGATGATAGGTACTATTAGGGGTATTTTTGTCTCAGTAATTTTTGATTCAGGTGCTTCAGATTCCTTTATATCACCTTCTATAGTGGACCAGTGTGGGCTAGTGGTGGCTAGGCAACCAGATAGTTGGCAGGTTGAGTTGGCCTCTGGGGCTAAACTCACCGTGGACTCATATGTGGAGAGTTACGTACTTGATTTAGGAGCATTTTCCACTACTCTTGACCTCTGAGTTATCCCTCTAGGTTCCTATCAGGTATTTTTGGGTATGGATTGGCTCGAGACTCATCGAGCTAAGGTGGATTGCAGAAATAAGGTCATTGAGTGTTAGGATGATCTTAGGAAGTGCAGTTGTTATATCAGGGATGCAGAGGCCTATCTCCTTGCGCATGATTTCGGCTAAGAAACTCAAGCGGAGCATGCGTAAGGGGTGTCAATTGTTTGCTATCACCATCAGTGATCGATCTGAGAGTGTTCTAGAGCATTCACCCTTAGATGATCATGTAGTTTTGAGGGAGTATGCAGATGTGTTTCTAGGCGAGCTTCCAAGTTTACCACCTCTGTCAAAGAGGTAGATTTCACCATTGATTTAGTACCTGGATCAACACCAGTGTCTAGGGAACCTTATTGGATGACAACCCCAGAGCTTCATGAGCTCAAGATTCAGTTAGAGGAGTTGTTGGAAAAAGGTCTCATTTTCCCTAGTGTATCTCCTCAGGGCGTACCAGTCATATTTATGAAAAATAAGGATGGTTCTCTCAGGCTTTGTGTAGACTTCAAGCAGCTCAACAAGGTCACAATAAAGAACCGTTATCCGCTCCCTAGGATTGATGACTTATTTGATCAGATGCGTGGGAGTGAGAGTATTCTCCAAAATTGATCTCAAGTCAGGGTATCATTAGTTGCGCATTTCAGATGCAGACATTCATAAGACAGCTTTCTACACACGTGTTATGGACATTATGAGTTCACCGTGGTTCCATTTGGTTTGACCAATGCCCCAGCTATCTTCATGAGCCTCATGAATGGGGTATTCAGGACATTTCTAGATCACTTTGTCTTAGTGTTCCTTGATGACATATTGATTTATTCTCGTTTCGAGGAGGAACATGAGGAGCATTTGAGACAGGTACTTCAGGTTTTGAGAGAGCAGAAGTTGTATGGGAACTTGGAAAAATGCAGCTTCTTTCAGACAGAGATTCAGTACTTGGGTCATATCATATCAGGTGAGGGTATCTCCGTAGATCCCTCTAAGATACAGGCTATCTTGGACTAGATAGCACCCACATCAGTTACTGAGGTGAGGAGTTTCATGGGTTTGGCAGGGTATTACTACAGATTCATACAAGACTTTTCTAGGATTGCTCACCCTATTACTTCTCTTCAGAGGAAAGGGAAGAATTTTGATTGGTCAGAGAAGTGTGAGCAGGCCTTCCAGTTGCTTAAGGAAAGGTTAACCACGGCACCCATCTTGGTAGTTCCAGACCCGACAGAGGATTTTTTTGTTTGTACTGATGCATCACTAGAGGGTTTGGGAGCAGTTCTTATGCAGGAGCATGTCGGGTTATTGCTTTTGAGTCTCGTAAGCTTAAGGAATACGAGCTTAATTATCCTACTCATGACTTGGAGCTTGCAGCAGTTGGTACATGCTCTAGTGCATTGGCGACATTTCCTTTTGGGTAGGCCTTTCATTTTGAGGACAGACCATCGTAGCTTGCAGCATATATTTTCACAGCCAAACCTCAGCGCTCAGTCAACAGCATTGGATGGAGTTCTTATGTGAGTATGACATGGAGGTTCAGTACATCAAAGGGAAGGAAAATGTGGTTGCAGATGCTCTTAGCAGACGACGACATGTGCTTGCTTCTTTGACACTTCAGTCAGATTTGAGAGGTAGGATTCTCGAGCACCTTCAAGAGGACATATTTTATGAGGGAGCTAGACAGATGTTAGAGTCTCAGGGTTCTTTAGAGGGCAGATATTCTGGGTGTGTTTTAGAGACAGATGGTTTGCTTCGATTCCATAGGCACATCTACATGCCTAAGTCAGGTGAATTGTGTAGCTTCATCCTCACAGAGGCTCATCGAGCCCCATATGTGGCACATATAGGAGTGAAGAAAATGCATGCCGATCTGAGGGAGTTATATTATTTGTCAGGTCTTCGACAGGACATAACAGATTTTTTTGCACGATGTCCTTGAGTGTCAGAGGGTCAAGGCAGAGCATTCTCATCCCGCATGACTTTTACACCCTCATGATATTCCCGAGTGGAAATGGGATGTGATTTCCATGGATTTCATAGTCATACTCCCTATGTCTTCTTATTGTCATGATGCCATTATGGTCACCGTGGATAAGTTGACTAAGGTTGCACATTTTTCGCCAACCAAGGTCACCTATAATGCACAGGCCATCGCCAAGGTCTTTATGGAGGACATTGTTAGGTTGCATGGCATTCCGAAGACCATCATCAATGACAGGGATACCATCTACACTTCAGTGTTCTGGACTTCATTTTAGGTCGCTCTAGGTACGCATATTAATTTCAATTCAGCTTATCATCCAGAGATAGGTGGACAAACAGAGAGGGTTGTATCAGGTGTTAGAGGACATGTTAAGAATGTATGTCATGGATCAACAGAAGAAATGGGAAGATTATTTGCATTTAGTTGAGTTTGCCTACAACAATAGCTATCATAGTTCCATTGGTATGGCTCCTTACCAGGCCTTGTATGGATGACCTTGCAGGACACCTTTGAGTTGGGATAGACTAGATGATAGGATTATTCTAGAGACCAACCTACCTTCAGGATTTAGAGCAGTAGGTTGTGTCTGATTAGACAGCGTCTTTAGCAAGCCAGGGCACGCCAGAAGGCATATGCAGACACCAAGAGGATTGATCGTCACTTCTCAGTGGGTGACAAAGTCTTCTTGAGAGTACACTCCGCATAAGAGTCCCGATCTGTTATGGAAAGGGTTCTAAGCTATCGCCTCGTTTTGTGGGGCCTTTTGATATTTTAGAGGTCATTGGTCTAGTTGCCTATCGCCTAGCTTTGCCACCACGCCTTGCACGGGCCCACGATGTTTTTCATGTTTCTGTACTACGTAGATATGTACCTGATGCTTCTCATGTTTTGGATTGGTCGGCATTACAGGTAGAGGACGGAGGACAGTGGAGATTGGAGCCCATATGCATATTGGAGCACCGGAGGTTGGCCCTTCGGGGTCGAGACTTAGACCAGGTTAGAGTACAGTGGGACTGGTACGACGAGACAACAGCTACCTGGGAGGATGCGATACCTTTGAGGGCTAGATATCCCTATCTCTTTCAGTGACTTCCAGGAGGAAGTCCTAATTTTAGTAGAGGGGGATGTAGTGCCCACACTTTTTATAGCTCAGTAGCTTGTCGTTTCTTGTACTCATAGACATGTTTTGACAGTGATTGGTTATATCTTGGACATTATATTTAGATATTTAATCTTATTAGATAGGTGTGGACATTTAGGTGTATAGCGCCAATTTAGCTTAATTTCTATATTGTCGCATTTTCTTGTTATGTCATGGATACTAATGGATATGATGCTATTTTTGGAACATAACTATAATAATGGATAGTTGTTGCATGTGGGATTCTATGGTTATATCTCACGTATCATTTTGTCTAACTTTTGGAATATTGAGTATAATTGTGCACGTTGTTGCATCTTGATTTCAGTAGGATGTTAGGTTAAGTTTAAAACGCATTGATATCTTACTATGTCATTGAATTATATTGTATCGGATAGGTGTGGTTAATGTGTGCAATGAGTGTGCAGGTGACAGGTTTACAGGAGAACGTGGGATTCAAGCCAACTACTCAATCTTGCACAAGTAGCCCACGGGCTGAGTCCTAGGCATGTTCATTGTGTAAAGCCTTAGTATAGGTGATTATTATTTTGGGCACTATGAGTGACCCCAAATTTATGTAATGTATTGTGCTTTGAATTATTAATTTTGTTTAGGGTTGCTAATGAAGTTGTAAACTTGTTTTGGGAGTTAATAACTCCTCTTTCATTTAAATTGTTGATTTTGTTTAATGTGTCACTTAATCACAAGGGTTTAGGGTCACATGTGAGACCCTTGGGTGGTCCCCACACCCTCTACCCTTGTGCCAAAAATGCAAAACCCGAAATTGGGTTATTTTGGGCATTTTTGGGGACCCCTTTGTAGCTTGGTAGTTCCCCTAACACAAAAATGAGTCCTTGGACCCTACCTAATGGTTAGGGGGGCTTATTTTCAAGGCTAGAGGGAGTTTTACCTCCCTTTTTACCTATTTTTTGGTCACATCCATGTAAGGGATGTGGATTTGAGTGTTTATTAAAAGTTTCACTTATTTTGTCTTGTTAACATTTAGGGGAATTTGGGAGAAGAGGGTAAAAAGATAATTTTACCCTTTCTCTCTTTTGTTTTGGCATCTTTGACCTTGATGAGGGAGAGGGGTGACACATGTCACCCACTCATTTGTGAAGATGCTTTCTTGCTCCTCTTCAAATTCCCATTCATAGGAAAAGAGATGGACTTTTTTTTGGAGCTTCTTGCTTGGATGCTTGGGTGATTTGGAGCTTGTGATTTGCTTGAGTCAAGAGTTGAGAAACTTGAAGTTGGAAAGATTTTTAGAGAGATTTACTTGAGGTAGGCTCTTATGTATTTTTCTTGTGTTTCATTATCTTAGTTATTAGATGGGTTGCATGATTTTGTTATTTGGTTATTTGTTTATTTTTAATCCCTCCATCATATGGCATGATGGGGTTTTGGAGTGTGGGGGAAGAGAGAGGGAATTTTCCCTCTCAATTATCAAGGCTTGATGGATAAGCCTTGTAGGGTCTTAGTATTTCCCCTTAATGGTTGAGGTGGGGAATTTGATTCATTTCGCTTGAATCTCCTTCCCCATTCTTGGTAAGGAAACCCCTTTGGGGTTTGAAAATCCTTCCAAGAAGGACTTGGAGAAAGGGAGGAGGAATAAGGAGGGTTTTTGGATTGAAATTAGGAGCAATAAAGAGGGTATGGAGTTTGTTTATTTGTGCAAGAAATTTTTGGAATAAAATTATTGGAGAACTTTCTCCTCTCTTCCCCAATTTGGTGAATAACATGGGTTCTCCTCCTTGTAAATTTTGGAGTCTTGTTTTGTATTTGTCCTATTTTTTTTGTGGGCTTGCATCCTTGTTAGTGTACCCTTCATCTTGTGCAATTTTTGGTTAGTTATCCTTTTTCCCATGGGCTTGGGGGAGGCTAGCATGCCTTCAAACCTTGGAAAGGCATGTAATGATGCCTAAAGGTTGGGTGATAAAACAAGCCTTGTTATCTTTGTGTTTGGAGTCTATGTGGAGGAAAAGTTAGAGCCTAAAGTTTGAATATGGTGGGAACATTCTTGGTTATCTTGGTATTTTGTTTTCCCCAAATTTTGGGAGATTCTTAATTCTAAATCTCACATGGATATTGTTATACCAAGTGGTTTCATTTATTTTTAAGTTTACCATGTTGAGGTTATGGTTTGTAGCTTTGGAAACCATAAGTGTTGTAATAGTATTGTGTATTCCCCTTCAATCATGAAATGGAGCGTTGCAAAGTCCTATATTGTGTATTTTGGGCATCTTGTAATTTTTTCATATGTTGTAATAAATTCAAGCTTTAATCTCTCTTTTGATATAAACCTTTCTTGCATGGTAAATGTTGAAATAAATTTGTATTTTTGAAAGCCAATGAAATGATTAAAATAAGTGTTTTCTTCTCTTGAGAGATGGTTTGTATATTGATATTTTGACCTTCAAGTGAAGTGAAATTTTTCACTCTTGTTATAGGAGTTTAAATGTATTGGGGATTACTCATGTATCATGGTACAAAGCTAATAATATTTGTATATTGTACACACTTTGTTTAATAAAATTATGAATTCAGTTTTGTTGTAAAAAGATAATATTCAAAGGATCATATCTGCTATTTATTTCTCCATGCTTTATTAAAAAAAAAATACATACAGGCATATATTAATAGATTATATAATCTATATATATATATATAAACAAATATATATATATATATATATATATATATATATATATATTGTATTTGATATATATATTTTATAAAAACTAAATCTGTAGGATATATACCTATATATATTTATATATATAAATAAATAAATTTAAATAATTATTAAAACCAAAAACGTTGTTATTAATTTAAACTTATAAATAATATAAAATATATATATACAAAAAAAAAGGTTTGGTGCGGGGTTTGCCCCCCCCACCCCCTGTGCACAGACCAAGATTTAAAAACAAAAGGTATGGCGGCGGGGGGGCCGAACCCCCCCCCCCCCCCCCCACTGTTCAAATCCGCCACCCCCACCACTACGCAGTCCCCACGCAGGGCCGCGACCTCCCCCTGCACCTGCAACACCACTTTCTACACCTCGCCCCATCCACCATGGATGCCTTAACTTCCTTCCCCCCTCCCCGTGTCCTCCTTTGGCTGCTGCGCAGCCCTCCCCATACTTCCCTGCCACGCCCTGTCGCCCCTCCTTCTACTTCCTTTTCCCCACTCCACCTCCTTGCGTCTCCACCACAAACTTCTCTACCACTGTGGCCACATTTTTTCCACATCCCCACACGCACAGTCAGGCATTCTTTACACATCCACCCCTCCTCTTCACAAAAAACAAAAATAATAGTAGTATGTGCTTTAAAAAAAAAGAAGAGAAAACAATTCTTGTTTTATAAGAAATTTCAAAACTAATACCATGTTTGGTCTGATAAAACTCCATAATTTTCTCCAACCTGCACATAACCAACGGAAACAAAAAAAATGAGATGAGATGAATGGTAAGTAGGAAGAAAATAAGAAAAATTTAGGTTTTTCTTTTAGGGTAACAAAAAAAAAAGATCCAAGGGCTGAGTTTGTTTTAATCTTAGGGCTCAAATAAAACCCACCTCATTTTAAGTTAAGAGGATTTTGGTGGGAATGATAATTTTAATTTAAGAAGGGGAAATATGGGTAAATATTTGAAATGGGAGAGGAACTCTTTTAAAGATGGATAATTATATTTCAATGTGATATATTATTTTTAAATGTGTGAAACTTATTAGAAGCTAAACAAATCAAATTAACTTAAAACAATTGTTTGTGGCAATTCGGTAAAAAAAAATTATATCATTAAGAATTTAATGACTTAATGAAAAGAGTTAGGTGAAGCTTTAGTTCGCACTTCAAAAAAAAATCTTTCCCAAATTTTTGGGAAATTTTTGGTTTGGTTCGTTGTCTTGGGAACGGGGCATGACAGATAGAAAAAGAAAAAAGAGGGAAACCAAAAATTATATCTTAACCCACCAAAAAGGTGTATTAAATGTCTTAAAATGGGTATGGGAATCCTCCCAAATTAATCCCTCTATGATCTTTTTCTTGTTGAAGAGGAAATGGGACACAATATTTCATTAATTCTGGTTGTTCCTCTACCTGTAATAGTGATTTCTAATGTTGGAGACGTTTTCCTATTTTTCACCAACCTAACACCATGTATATTAATTAATCTAATTTCTTAGGTGTAGAGGATGTTTAGACCTTTCCGAAAATTCCAATTTTATGAAAATCACAAGATTTGGGTGAATGTTATTCCCATTTTAAGTTTAGGGGGTCGAGGAGTTCGACAGGATTATCCAAAATTAATATCCTTTAATATATTTTATGTCCTTATTCCTTTATCCTGTGGATATTTTGAGTTTTCAGTCTACTCAGGGAACTAAGGAATTTGGGACGCTCGTTCCCTAAATAGCTTATTTATTCACATTATACTCTACCTCCTTTGCATTTCGGGATAGAATTTGGTGTGGGGATCCTTTTGTTCTAGGGAACTCTTCCACCTCAAGCTCGTTCCACCATACTCTTCATACTTTGCATTACACCTCAGGTTCTAAGCCTCTGTTGTTAATAATGTTTCATGAGGAACATGTTCCACATGATCCTATTCTTTCTGCAACCAACATTCTCCATGCCTCTTCACAACCCACACAACACTTCCCTATGAACTTCTTTGTATTGTAACAAACTTGCTTCCACAGGGAACAATGTTCCCGAGAACCTTGTACCGCCCAAGTAGCCTATGCCCGCATTTCCCCGCTTATCTACACAAAAATAACTCTTTCCCATCATTTGTGATGTTTTTTTTTGGTAATTTGGGGAACCTGAGTCCCAATGGAACTTATGCCCTATGTGCCTCCAAAACTTGAAAAACCTGTAATGGTCTAGAAATGACTATTTTTATCATTTCTTCCAAAAATTTCTAACTATTTTGGATTTTTTAGGCCTTGAGAAAATAAGGGAAGTGCATCAAAATAATTCTAAGTTCCCCAGAGAAACCGTAAGTGCCCAAAACATGAAAAATACTTGATTTTCCACTAGTTCTTCATTGAAACTCCATCAACTACCCAATTCCAACTCTATCCAATTTTGCCGTGGGGGGGGATAGATAAAAAATTTTGTGACTTATGGTGTAATTTACCTACTTGATTGAAATATTAGTGGTCTTGAAGCATTAATTAGGCATGGATTCAGCCTGATAACTATGAAAATTGATTTGGAACTCAAAATTGTCACCCCTGAATCTATTTGATGCACTATAACTAAGCCAATTTGAAGCTTAGATTGGTTCTCTTGTCATAACATATTATGAATTTGATTTTATATGAGTGGAAAATGGTCTCAACTTGGTATTTTCACCCTGTTCTCCTATAATTGGGTTGTTGGAACAAATGAATGAATATTTTTAAACAGTCCCAAAATTGATTTTGGTTGCTCTACATTTGTTTCTTTGGAATACTGAAACTAATTTTTAACACTCTAGAACTCCTATTTATCCAATTAATTCCTCTACAATCCTTCATAAACATTGTGCACGAGACCATTTGAAGTAATAAACAGTGAAAAACACCTAGGGAAGCTAAAAGTACTCTACCAACAAGATACTATGTTGAAGTAACTTATAGGAATCTAAAAAACTAAACTAATATATACAAGGGAGGAACTTCACTTTAGTAGAAATGATTTATGTGGATCCCCTTGACTGGAATCTACAAATCCACTCCATCCAACCTTGACAAATGGAAATCATTATTTGATTTACATTCTGAAATGATGTAGGGCCACTCCATATTGCATCAAATTTGGAGTGTCTACCTAATTTGGATCTGTCTGCATCCCACTTTAGTGACAAGTCTCCTTCTTGAAAGTTCCTTTTTTTGACCTTTTTGTCAAATATCACCTTGATTTGAGCCTGGTATTTCTCCATTTTCTATGTTGGTCCTCAATTTTTCACCCCTTATTGGGCTAACATTAATTCACTCTAAGGAAGGGGAAAATTTCTTGACAATGGTGATAGACTAGATTATGTGGTCAGTTTTTAGCTGGGGAGGGGTCTAACATGTTATTTACGGATTAGGCCTTAGGATGATTAAGGGGCATATACAAAGGATATGACTCTTTCCTTCTACTTTTAGTCTTTCCTTAAACCATAATGAGAAGAACCATGGTGTAGCCTGAAAAGTAGATGGGGAGATGGACTATTTATTCCCTCTTGTTTGTTTCCAAATGAGGGATATATCTAGGTTAAGCATGGACTAGGAAAAAATATTTAAATTTCACAAGTTTTCACACAAATTATTGTGTATGCTTATTACACCAGAGGAAAGTTACTGAATAGAGGTAAGTTTAGTTTCTCTTGTGTTCTCTTAGTAATGGAATTAAGGCTAAAAGACACCTTCAACAATGTTTAGAGCAATTAGGTAGTAAAATAGAACAAATGTACATTGTAAAATGGGGGATGCGGTTGATTATGGAAAATATGACTTCACAAAGGGGGAATCATAACTAGAAAAGCTTATTATAACACAACATATAACACTATAAGTATCTTGTAATCATGGAAAATGCACAAAATTGGATCAACCAATGACAATATAAACTGAGAAATATTTGCATTTATTGAATCTCAATAAAATCAAAGGATTCAATACAATATCTAAAATATCTAACACAAGATATTGTGCAAGTATTTCAACAAAGTGTTTATTTCTTCATCCCTCATAAGCCTAAGATACACTCAGAGACTTATATCAACACATTATTTTAATGTCAAGAATTTTACAATTAGGTCCAATATTAAAAATAAAAATATCACAACATAATATCATACTAAATAACCAAAGCATAAACATCAAGGATGGATTTAACGTATGATAAAGAGAAACAATAAACAAAATATTGCAGCTAAGTAATATCAATCATTAATGGAAAATTATACAACATAGAACCCATAAGACAAAATTTAAAACCTAAGAGGACATACTTTATTCAATTCTTGAATTTATTAACAAGGGAACATCAAATAAATGTTCTTAAATCTATTAAGTGTTCTACACTTGAAAGAAACTTGACACAAAAGTTTGGTAAACTAACATTAGTATGCATTTCACGATGGAAACAAATAAATTGGAATTAATCAAAATCTTATAGGGTCCTAAAAAAATATTTCAAAGCTCATGGAACTACGTATGTATCAAGACCTTATGGGGGACATTCTGTATATTCATAGTTCTCAAGACCGCAAAGAATTGGATTTCAGGATGAAGAATTTGTTGAATTAGATTCCTCCTTTTGTAGAGGAATGTGTAACCATTAACTAATACTATACCTATTTTTTAAGATCCTTTATTTTTGTATATGCATATTATCCTCTATGTGAATTTCAAGGGTTGGGCCCCTTGTAGAATCCCCATTTTTCATATTACACATTATGCTCCCTTTTCTGGCATTTGTTAGCTTAATAATTACTTTCCATAATCTTGAATTTTTATTTATATAGTAGAACAATCATATTTGGATGATTTGAATGTCCGTGGTAAAGATTTTTCTTTTCTCAGTGTCTCATGGCTATTTTGGAATCTGTGGAGTACTAACCTTTGTGACAAACCATCCTATGGATTTCATTTGCACTTCCCCTTTACATGCGGATGCTCAATTACTTCCTGATGTTTTGTGGCCCTTTGGAAATTTTTTGAGTCTCCCTAGGAAATTTTTTGGAATCTATGAAGTACTGATTTCTCTGTTAAATGTGCCGAACAATACTTCAGTGTGCCATGGATTTTGTGACACAACTTCCTTTTCTTATTTCTTGTGACCAGTAATATGTGGCATCCCATATTTCCTTTATCTTGTGTTACAACCACGGAACATTAAATTATCCATTCCATAATATACCAAGTTAATGTATTGTGGATTCCTTAGAGTTGAATAGTTATATCCATCCTTAAATTTGTTAAGCTTCAGGGGAAGGGATGGTAATGGAGACTCAAAAATCCATTGGTGACAAGGTGACATATGTAGATTTGGGTCTTTAAATAATATGAATTACTCTATGGAAAACTCAATTAGGAAGGGCTAAAAATGAGCACCAAAAATAGCTCCAACTTGGGGAAGGGTACCCCCTATGGGTACCACAGGAACATAGACCAATCCAAATGCCTAACAGATTGGGAAAGGATTCAAGGAGACCAAATACATAGGACTTTTTAGAAAATAGACATTACATTCAAACCAAAATATTGCCATGTTTTGAAACCTGGTCATATAGACTAAGACACAAAAAAGGGAAACAAAAACAAAAAAAAAACAACACAAGGGAACAATACACTGTATAATGTTTGTACCTGATATTGTAGCTTAATCCAAGAAATGTTTGAGGTGCCTGCTATTAACAGGAAACTCCCGAAATTTTCCTTCTAAATCCTTTAGGAAGAAAGTATTTTCCCAAATCATGATATCAATAGAATATGGCCCCATCTAGATAGCATAAAACTTCCCATGTTTACCTTTATCTTCATGCATATTGTCCCATAACAATACTAAGTCTCCAACATTGAAATTTCTTATGGTAACCTTCTTGTCAAATATCTTATTTAGTTTTTCTCTAAACTTGAGATGTTTGTAGTGGGGATCTCTTATGACTTCATCTAACTCTGTTATTTGACTTATCCTTTAATCATATGGACTCACTTCTCCTCCATCTTCAAATTTTTACATAAACTGGTATTACTAAATCTACAAGTTCTGGGGCAGAAGGGATTGAACTCCATAAGCTAGCTCAAAAGGGATTTTGTTGTAGACCACTTAGTGGTAATTTTGTCTGCCCATAATGAAAATGTGAGTTGTTTCCTTTTGAGAATTTTAAGAAGATTCTTGTTACTTGATTTTTCTTTGCCATTTCCCCAAGGATTATAATTTTATGTGTATGTTAAACTTATACCATATTCTTTTAACATAGTTACTAATGGTTTATCTCTAAATCTCATGGAATTTTTAGTAACTATTTTGGGAAGCACACAAAACATGTAGATTATGTTGTTCATAATAAAATCCATGACTATCTGATGGGTTTCTCATCTGGTCATAATTTCTTACACCCACTTAGTAAAGTAATCATTGGTCACTAATATATACTTATGACCAACACTTGAAGAATATCATATTTCACAAATAAATTCCAAGCCCCATTGTTTAAATGGAGCTTTAATTGACACATGATGAAAAGGTAGGGATCCAAAGGCTTTAGATTTTCCAAAAAATCAATGACAAATTTCATATCTTCTAACAAGTAAAGTTGTGTCCTTAAAAAATGAAGGGCACCTATATCTTGCCCTCAAAATCTTGTGAGTAGTCACTCTTCCAAAAAAATGGCCTCCGCATACTCCCCCATGAAAATTTGTTATTATTTTGGGTTCTTCCTCTTTGGTCACACATCTAAGTAGTACCCCTTATGGATTCTTCCAAGATAATCCATGATCATTCAATACATACTTATGAGAAACCAATGTAAGTTTCCTTATTTAGTTCTTATCTAAGTGCACAAGACAATTTAAGTTTATCAAGTAATATACTCTTATACTAGACTGAAGTACTTACCATTTCATGAGGATGTGGCTGACCATTTTCAACATCGTGGATTTCTGCCACTTGTAAATTAATTTCTGCCATCAATCTTTCTAGACCCAATCCTCAAACCAACTTATTTTTATGGATCTCCATATCATATTCCTGTAATTTATCGACCTAGCGACATCTTTTACTCGAAATATCCATTTCTGACAAAATGTCCTTTACCATAGATTGGGAACATAAGCTACAAATTTGGAGCTTAGAATATAGAGTTTGAATATTTTAGTAGCTTTTACTAAATAAAAATCTTACTTCTCTATGATGGAATATTTCAGCTCAGCTCCCTGCAAGGCTTTTCTAAAGAAAAGAATGGGATTTCCATTCCCCTGTTCATTTTTCTATAACAAAACAGAAGAAATCATATTTTTCTGAGGTAAATGAAAACATTTGAAATGATTTCTTATAATCAGGACTTGATAATATATATGTAATTTTGAGTGTGTCATTTATTCCTTCAAATGCTTAGATAGAACCTTCTTCCCACTTAATGACCTGGTCCTTCTTAAGTAGACTTGTAATAGGGATGGTAATCTAAACAAATTTAGAGACGAATCTCCTAAAAAAAATTACCTTCCAAAAGAAGGATTGAATTCCATTCTTAGATATAGGAATAGGAACCTTTCCAATTGCCTCCACCCTTTCAGGATCTATCAAGATCCCTTCTTGTGACACTATGTGTCCCAAAAAAGTTTCCTTTTTTACTCCAAAGTGACATTTCTTGGGATTTAACGACATCCCATACTCTCTGCATCTGAGAAACATATTTTCTAGGTGCCCCAAGTGATCACCTCTCTTTTTTGAAAAAATTGTTATATAATCTTGATATACTACAATAAAATCATTTATAAGGAAGGAAAAATCCATATCCATGGCTCTTTGAAAAGTGTCTCCAACATTCATCAGTCCATAAGGCACCTTAGTATAGACATATGTTCCCTAAAGGGTAGTAAAAGTAATATTGAACTATTCAATTTAATTCACCACTAGTTGGTTATATCATGAAAAATCATCCAATGTAGATAACAATTCTGACCCTATCATCTTTTGCAACATGTTGTCCATATTAGGTAGTGGGTGATTATCCTTAATCGATGCCTTGTTCATATTTAAAAAATCCACACTAAGTCTTATGTCCCCATTATTCAGAGATGTTTTTACCTTTCCACTTTAATCAACAAAGTGAAATAATGAAAATAAAATGACCTCAGAAGACATGGGGTTTAACGATACATGTAGTTTATGGTTGCTAATGTTTGATGTTGATAGAATTTTTACTCATCCAAAAAGTGTGTACAAGCTCATGTCCTGCGCTCAAAGACACTAAACGAAATGGATTAGATAGATAGATAAGTGATCTTCTCAAAAAATTCCAATTTCAAGAATCCAATGGGCTTCTTTGAAGGATGTCAATTCACCTTGTAAAAAATAAAGTGAATTGTAATGGATAAATGATAAATGATAAAATAATACATGATATGTAAATGCAAGAATAATAGATAAAGATGACTAGAATTCAAGATCAAATGGCCGGTCATGTCCAACTTCAAATGTGGCCCAGGAAAGTGTGGATGCAATATATATGTGTTCCAAGTAATCATATCATAATTCATCAACTTCGTGTTTGATCTCGTGTAAGAATCCAATCTGATATTTGATGTCTTATTCGGTGTCAACAAATCAGATTTCACATAGATTCAATTTGTGATTGATGTCAAAATATTCCTAGTAGAGAGGTTGTCAAACTATTGGAAGTGAGTGAATGTTTGTGATTTCATGTGATTGACAAAGTATATCCATCTAATAGAGAGCCATTCTTGAAAACATGTTAGAAGAAAAAAACATGATAAAACCAGATATGATACACTGATAAAAATTGACAAGGGGGTAAAGTTAACAGGAATCATTGGCGATTAGGCCAATCGATCACAATTCAGGTGATTTTGATAGTTTAATAAAATCAAGTGTTTGAGGTTTCTAATTAACATTTCATATTGAAAATAATGAAAACAAGATAAAAAAATGATAAAGAAATACATAGAGGTTATGATGGAGCTAAAAGAATCTTCAAACCTCACTTGAAGATGACCTGAGATGGTTAGAGTAGTTTGTAAGTTGAATGTTGAAAAACTGATCCACAGAAGCTTTGAAAGGATTTGAAAATGTTTGATGATGATTGATAATGATGTTCACTGATAATTTTGATATTGTGATGCTAAGTGTTGATATGCAAAATGCTGAAAGATAATATTTAAAGCAGGAGCTTGAGATTTGAAATTGAGGATCCTAGATGATGGTTGAAAAAATACTATTTATAATTATAGGTGATTACCTGAATCATTGGTGATCTAGGATTTTAAGGGTTTGAAAGGGTAAAGTTGTTAAAAAAATTCCAAATTGAGTTTTTTAGTTTTTTCTTTGGGTAAATAGTTTGCTAAGTTATTAGAGATGAGATGTGATGGTTATGGTGTTTGTGAAATAGGTTATATGTGATATATCCTTATCTGTTTTTGTTTCTTAGGGTGATCTTGGGTGTTTGAATATAGATTTGACAACTTTAAGAAGGATATTTACACAAGGTAAATATGATGAGGGAATTATGACTTAGGATAAGGTGATTTTATGAGTGTAAAATATGAATTGGATGAATAAATGATAAAGGGGATGAAGGGTGCAATTTTTTGGTGTCTACATTTTCCCCTTTTTTCTAGTGGTTTTACGTTGAAAAAGTGCTAGACAAAAAAAACGATGAGCTGATTTTAATAGGTGATCCCCATCAAAATGGGGTGATTGAAGCACATTTTAAGGAACATTAGTTTGATAGTTTACTTTGATGAGTGTGACATGTGTTTCATTAAAAAAATTACCCCAGTAGGAAGGGGTACTGAAATGAGTTATGCTACTGTGGGATCAAGTGATAGGGGGAACAAAAGGGTTCTATGCAGTTGGACATGTGATCCACGAAGGTAGGTTGTATTGATGGAAAATTTAAGTGATGGGGAGCTGAAGGGATTACGACCATAGATGTATGACATATCCTGAGATTCATTTGATTTTTAAGTGTTTAATAATTCATGGATTGAGGTCTTTTGAAGGAGGCAACATGCTTTGAAAAAGGTGATAAAGTGTTTCATTTTGACAAAATATTAAAGGGATTGTAAAATAGGATGAATCACGGGTGATTTCAAATGAATTGACGGTGATTGAATAAATCATCAGTGATTAGGGTAATAGTGATTTGGGGGCTATAAAAGGTGATTTGGGTAGTGAATAGGTCATATTAACAATGACCTCGCGTGACTGTGAGAAAATTATAGAGCAGGAAAAATGTGATTTAGTGCAATGGCATCTTCCAGTAGGCATTGAAAACCTACTAAGGAAGAGGTAAGCTCGATTATACTTGTTTTTTTTTTTAATTTTGATTGTTATGCGTAGATTTTAGGATTTTTTTAATATGGTAGCATATAGAATTCAATTATCAGAATCATAGGAATCACCAGTGATTTATGCAATCACATACAATTAAGATGAATCAGCGGCAATTCGACTAGTAAATTTATAGTTGATATTTTTGAGTGGAAGTACTCATTTTTTATGAAGTTTTTGAATGTTTTAATGGTGTTATGTGTTATAATGTTTTTGTGTGTGTTTATCTATGTATTTGGATGCGAAGTTGATGATCCATGACAGGATCCCTATAATTTTTGATGACGTGAGAGAGAACATGTCATATGAAGATTAGGAGAACATGGAGGTAGTGTTTTTGGGAGAGATGAGAGATTATAGGAGAGTACACATATTTCAAGGTTTGATCTTAGCATTGATGGAGAGGTGTAATCCTTCCACCCGCACTTTTTGGCTACGCATGGGGGAGATGACTATTACCTTGGAGGTTGTGCATCAGATCATGAGCCTACTAGTCTGAGGAGAGGGTATATATAATATTGATTAATCTAAGAAAATAGATGTTATGAGGAGGTTATATTTGGATTAGGTAGATGATGTGAAGTTTGTTTCTAGGGTTTTTGCATATCAGGATTTATATCTTCCATCGAGAGAGATGTACTAGGATGACCATGATGATGATGGATAATTCATATTTTTTTCATACGTGATTCATGAGGAGGTAGGTTTCCCTGGATGATGAAAAGGGTGGTAGAAGAGATGACAAAGATATAGATAGTGTTCGAGTTGGAACCCACTTTACTTTCTCATATATACCGAGAGTTGTGGGCCTGAAATGCTAACAAGAGATACGCGATTGATATTAATTTCTTGTTATAATTTTGGGCATACGAGCATATATCCATTGCTCAGCCATAGGGTCTACCATGGGGGAAAACTTACATGTATGCATAGTTTATGACGTGGAGGAAATATATGGTTAGATTGAAGAGGAAGAGGAAGATGAGTTGTTGGTATCCAAATCAATTCTCCCTTGGAAACCAAGAAACATCACAGATTTAGCAAGACACTAAGAGACAGAAAGATCGTATTATGAGTCATTTTGTAGCTGGGGAGGGGATTCATCTTACTCTTTTTCACTCAGGCATCAGAGAAATGGATAGCACCTTCATTAAGGATTTGATCTATCCTCACTACTTTAGGTTGTGCCTGTCAACTAGGGTGAGAGGACCCATTTTATAACCTCTGTCAATGAAGGAGAATGAAGATATCATTTATTGCACAAATTTGAAAGGAGACCCTGAGAAAATATGATCAATGCACCTTAATTTAACTCTCATGATTTGTCACTTCTAAATAATAGGGATATTTTCTAAAACAGGGTTAAGGTTACTGAAGACATTATGGAATCCTGATTGCTTCTGCATATTTTAGCAGTAGAATTTATTCATTTGTGGACATACAGGGAAAACAAGGGTAGTTTAGGTGGGAATCATTTTTTTTGAATAATGTTTGGTAGGAGATTAAGCATGAAAAACTTATTTTTTCATATCTTTAAGAAACTTCACAAAAATTGGAAAAATAAATGACATAATGCTTCAGAACAGCTAAAATATTCCTTCAACTAGAAGGTGTGCATCAATCGAGGCCCATATTTTCATGGTTTCACACAATCTCTAAGAATTTAACATGAAGGATCGAGCTAAAGACTTAATTAAACATTAAAGACCCCTATTTCTTCATGCCTAAGATACACTCAAAGGCTTATAGACAATCTTTATCAACAAATGACAATAAAGTGATTTTAATTTGTTCATCTCATTACAAGATGAAGGCTCTTCTCATAATGAAATTGAAAATCCAACTAAAATATCATAGGGACAAGATCCTATGTGATTAGGAGGGAATTTAACACAAGGTTGTAATAGGAATAAGAAAAACTACTTGTAGACATTCTGAAATAAAGTAGACACAAATTTTCCCAAGATTAACATAGATTAATTCAATGTTGATTAAATTCATCAGTAGGGGAAAGTTTATTTGAAAAGTCTCAGAGCTTATCAATGGATGTACACTTGAAACCAACTTGACGTGATTGAAAATCTAAAACATAGGAAATGAATAGGTTTCTCAGATGGTCTCTCAAGAAGATGGAATTTTTCAAATTTTCTCTTAAAAATTCAACCCCTGACCCTTTACAAGAGTATTCTCATTGCATTTATACATTTCACTCGCTCACTCATCCCAAATTTTCCCCCAAAAATAATAATATTTGAAGAACATTTACTTGTTACCAATTTGTCTTAGAAAGTGACGTTTAACAAATTTACACCCGCATCTTCCAGGTGGACAAATCATGAACTGATCACGTTTCTCAGACCCTCGACTAATGACTAGGATGCCATGTCACAACTTTTTGACAGTCCTTCTAATCATTGTTTTATTCTTTCATGCAAGAAATCCCCATTTTAATCATTTTTTGGTGGCTCTGTATAGTTGGATATGATAGGAAATCCTTTTCACCCTCGAGGCAACACCTTTTTTCATCCTTTTCCCATTCCTTCCTCTGCAACTCTACTCTGCATCTGTCTTCTTTGGTAATTCACATTTTTGCAAGTGACCAAGCAATTATAACTTTAAAATATCAACATTTACAATCCTTGGACTCACAAATTAAGCTATACATTCATTCATTTGCACTTTGCAGATAAAAACGACAAGGAATTTCATCAAAAAATAATGAAAAACAATGCATATTGGCATTTTTAGGAGTCTTCGAGAAAAAATGGTGGAAAAATCATATGCAATGCACATCAACCGTCAATTCTACCCTTTCTCAACTTTAGATTAGAGTCGTCCACGTGTTTCCTTGGCGCAACTATAAAGGTGAAGTACAGAGGGAAATTTCCAAACAAGCGTGGGCCTTCCATATGCCCTGGGCCCAAGAAAAATGCCTTTTGGCCTTTTAAAATTCTCTATATAAATGGAGTCAACAGAAGCCTCCACGTGTCTCACTGGTGAACTTTTGGTATGGTGCCCAAAAGAGGAGACCCTAAATAAGCACGTGCTCACCACGTGTCTTAGTCTGATAGAGTTGTTGAAAAAATTTAAGGACCAGTGGAAGGTACCATGTGTCTAGGGTTCGAGAAAGTTTTTCTTGGTCGTTGAAAATTCCAAGCAAGGGCAGAGTGAGTGGAAACTTCCATGTGTCTTCGTGATGCTCTTTCAAAAATCAAATTCAAGGGTAGGTCCTCAAATAGGTGCGGGACCTCCATGTGTCCCAGGACTTAGAAATTTTCTTGAAAATTTTAAGTATAGCGAGGAGCCGATGGAAGCCTCCACGTGTCTCCTTGGCGACATGTTGAGATGGTTCCCAAAAGTGGAGACCTTGAACAAGCACGGGCTCACCATGTGTCTCCTTGCTGCAACTACTAAGTTAGGACCTAGAAGTGGATCCTCAAATGAACATTTTTCCTCCACGTGTCCATGGTCTTTCAAAGCTGCACTGGCCACATAAAAAATGTCTAAGTTTGGGTAGGGCCAGCGGAAATCTCCACGTGTCTCTCAGGTGTAACTCCAAAGGTCAAACCAAGAGGTGAATTTTTAGATGAGCACAGGCCCTCAACATGGACAAGACTTGAGTTGAAGTGGGCCTTAGAGTTTCAAAATGCCCTTCCGAACTGCATCCAATCAGAAAGGACCACGTTTCCACATATGCTGAGTTATAAATTGATGGGGAAAACACCCGTCAAACCGTAAAATGCAAAGAAATCACCATTTGCGCCCAAAGATGAATTATTTTTTAAGGATAAAGAATTTCAAAATTATATAAGGCCCAAATGTGATCCGTGAACATGGATAAGGATCTTTTTAAAACATAAAAATGAAGAAAATTTTTCACACCTCCATTCGGGGAAATAGAAAATATGACAGAGCTCGCAGATTGAAGAATTTTTAGAGCAAACGGGGTGAGATCAAATTGAGCACCAACATCAGCTCCAACTCAGGGATGGTTACTCCCTATGAGTGCTGTAAGAACAATAGAGAAGACCATGTGCCAAAAATCCATTGGGCAATAGAGTCGTGAGCTAACCCTCTAGGAACAAACTGAGAAACCAACAATAACAGCCGCTAGGGACCAGAATGAACTAGAACAGAAAAACACAAAAGCAAAAGGAAACCAAAAAAATATGCACTATACAATAGTGAGCACCCTGATTTAGAAAAAACAATTGAGGAAAATTTTCAAGTGCCTGTCATTCTGGATATGACCATGCTAAGCAGTTCTGATATGTCTTTAACAACTGGTTATATGATTGTTTCTCTTTTCCATCCAAGTTGCTATCTGACCAAATTTTTTCAGGCCTATCCTTTGTGCCTATGTCATGTTTTTCAACATCTCTCAAGGATGCATCAAACATCAAAGTATTAGAAAAATTAACCTGCTCATGATACCTGCATCGATCAATTTTATACTCCTTGAAAAAAACATATCTCACAAAGCTATCAATATCAATATCTACATGCAATACTTCATAAGAAGCATTGTTGGGGTCCTTAATGAGATATAACCTTTAATTTTATCTAGGTAACTTCATAAGGCTTCCATCAATTGGTATGGTGGCATAAGACATGCCCATTTGCACACTTCCACCCACACTAGAAGCCCATTTTATTGATAACAACATTCCCCATTTGGCAAGGCAATCAACAATAACAACATCTAGCTTTAAGTTCTTTCCTTGGTAGGCTACAAGTTACACTATCAAACCCTTGAAACATCCAACCACTAACATCTCTCTAGAATCCATGGCAGTGAACTTCCCATAAGCTACTGTCACTTTGAGATTCAACTCATTCATGACCTCAACAGGCATAACATTGCATGATGCTCCAGAATCAAACATACAGTTGTGTAACAACTTATCCTAAATAATCGAAGTAGTGAAAAATGGATCCACCTTCAGCTGAGACTCAACCAAGGATGTTCCCAAATATACTTTAGGTGACTCACCTAGTTCTTTTAGCAGTTGGGGTTTTTCCAACTTTGTAATGGTAGGAGGAGTCTCAACATTATTTACATTTCTACCTTAGGTAATATTTTCTTATTTCAATCCTAAATACTCAAAGGCCCTTTTCTTATGCTTAGGAATCTTAAGAAGCTCAAAAACTAGAATAGAAATCTTGATCTAACTCAAGACTTGGGCATTTTCATTAGGAATGTATTTGGGCAAGGTAAAATTTGGAGGCAGACTAAAAAACTCATCTGACAGCAAAGGATTTTTCATGGTCTGAGCATGTGTAGGGATAACATTTCTGCTTGGGGAAACAAGGAATTTTCCAGATGTATCTTTATTATGATTTTATTTTGAGATATTGGTGAGAACTGGAGTTTTTGGTTTGGCCTAAGGCCTTACCCCTTTGACAACTTTACTCCTAGTGTTATATTCTTTTTCTTGGGCAACCTAAGCATTCATTAAAAATTTCATATCCTCCTCAGAAGGGATTCCTCCATCATAATTTTAATCATTAATGCCATTAAGTATTCAAAATCATTATTAAGAAATTCAAAAGCTTGTACCATATCTATTTCAAAATCATAAGAGGGAATATGGGGTAATACCTGGTGGATGCAATCCCATATATCTTTAACAGTTCTAGAACTTATCATCTTAATTGAAGTTGATCCATGCTGTGAACTTATAGAGGAATCCATCATGCATGCATCATTATCTATCTCATCATAATTAGTTTCTTCCTCAACTCCCCTTTCAAAAACACATGGAGAATGTGACAAGAAATAGTTATCACACCACTCAATTTCATGAGCTTCATCAACAACATTGACTCTGAAAACTAAAGGATCAGGAACCATTTTTTTTCCCTAGGTTGGGGTTGTTTATTCCCTAATCCCATAGTCTCTTTTCCTCTGTCATCATATATCCTATCACCCCTAGGATGATTTGTAAATATTTCTTGACCTTGTGCTTTATGCTGACCTTGGGAACCTTGTCCAATCCCTTTCTCTGGTCTAGCAAATTTATAGGATATTTCCTTAACAACTTTGGCCAATTTTTTTACAACCTCCTCCTGATCCACATACTTACTTGACTGAGGCTTCTCTAGATTGATCAAATTGACGCTTTCTCTCTTAGGAGGTTTACCAATTGCCTTTATCTTATTTTCAATTTGCAAATCCATGGTGAAGGCCTGCCTCAATGTTGTTGGATTCTTATCCCTCAAATAATAGGTAAGCTTCTTATCAAAAGCATAAGAGTATTTTATCAAACGAGAAACATCACTTGGCCTCAGGATCATAGGTAGCCTATTCAGGGTCTTATTGAACCTTGTATTTTATTCATGAACAAACTCATTAAGATTCTTCTTAATATTTTCAAATTTTGATAAAAAAACCTAGGGTCTATTTTATCTGCATACTGCAATCTAAAAGCATTCTTCATTTATGTCAATGAATCAATGGAGTTGTCTAGCAAAGATTTATACCAGTCCCGTGCATCTTCCTCTAAATTATGAATAAACAAATTTATGTACACATCCTCAAATTCAATCTCAAAGTATTCCATCATATTGACAAAAATCTTTAAGTGTTGATCACCAGTAATAGCATTGTTTCCTTGAAATTTAGGAAATCCATTTCTAACATCTTGGGGCACAACATTTGGATATCAAACCATACCTCTGAAATCTATAGGACCAAAAGTGTTCACAACAAATAGAGGTCTGGGTGGGGGCTAGGCCATATTTTTAGGGGAGGTGATCTTATAGGAGAAACATAATGATGGGAAGTGAGGGGTCTGTGGGGCACATGAATACAATTCTCAGAATGAATGTTCTCTAAAAACTCTATTTCTTGGAAGATTCTATCAGCTTTGGAGAACACAGAGACAAAATGAGGATGTAAATTTTTGAAATACAAAAGAATGCCCCTCTCCAAATGGAGAATTTAGATTTACAAAAGGACTACCTGATCTAGAATCAGTTGAGGAAGTATGGAAATCTTCAATGATAGGCTGATCAATTTCAACAATTGATAACTCCTTTCTTGATTTCTGATCTCTAACAACTTTACAAATTCTTCTTCCTTCAAAATTTTTCTTTCTCAATTTTGGAAACAACCTTCTAGCAGGGTCTTCAATGAAGAGATATATTCTTCCTTCTAGCTTTGTAGATATTAGTGATAAATTTCAATTGAGAGAGGTTAAGACACTAGCATTTATCAAAAGTTAATTCAAAACAAAGTCACCACTAAGGATTTTCACCTTAGTTGTGCAAATGCACTAAAATTGGTATATCAAATGTCTTTCAACACTAAATTCATGAAAAGCTTCATAGATCTGACCTTCCTTTACCCATATTTAATATTGGTGATGTAAAATCAGTGTAAAAACCAACAAAAACTAGAAATATTACACATAGGACTTGTAACTTTTCTTGATTATTACAAATCGGGACACATGATGACATTTCATTAACATATTAACACTTAGAGTAGTAAGAAACATTACCAGGGCAAAATATAAGAATGCCTTTGAAGATCCCTGGTAATGGTGCGAATCTGGTGTTGTTTCCACACAAATAAATCTCAGAGCTCAAATAATCCCCAAAAATGGCTCCAATCTAGTGTTGGTATCCAAATTGATTCTCCCTTAGAAACTGAGCAGCATCACAGATTTAGCAAGGCACTAAGAGATAGATAGATCATATTATGAGTCATTTTTTATTCATGGAGGGGATTCTTCTGACTCTTTGTCACTCAAGCATCAGAGAAATCGATAGCACCTTCATTAAGGATTTGATCTATCCTCACTACTTTAGGCTGCACCTTTTGATTATGGTGAGAGGACCCATTTTGTAACCTCTATTGGTGAAGGAGAATGAAGATATCCTTCTTTGCACAAATTTGAAAGGAGACCCTGAGAAAATATGATTAATGTAACATAATTTAACTCTCACAAGTTGTCACTTCTAAAGAATGGTGATATTTTCTAAATAGGGATAAGGTTACTAAAGACATTATGGAATCCTGATTGCTTATGCATATTTGGAAGTAGAAATTATTGATTTATGGAAATACAGGGAAAACAGGGTTAGTTTAGGTGGGATTCCTTGTTTTTGAGTAATTTTTGGTGGGAGATTAAGTAGGATAAACTTGATTTTTCTAGATATTTGAGAAACTTCACAATAATTACAAAACAAAATGATAGAATTCTTCAAAAGAGCTAAAATATTCCTCTAACCAGAAGGCATGCATCAATGTTGGCCCATATTTACACGGTTTCATAAAATCTATAAGAATTTAACATGAAGGCTCGAGCTAAAGACTCAATTAAACATTAAAGACCCCCAAATCCTCATGCTTAAGATACACTCAAAGGATTACAGATAATATTTATCAACAAAATGACAATAAAGTGATTTAAAATTGTTTATCTCATTACAAGATGAATTCTCTTCTCAAAATGAAATTATAAATGTCAATAAACTATCACATGGATGAGATCTTGTGTGATTTAGAGGGACTTTAATAGAAGATTGCAATGGGAACAAGAAAAACTACTTGCAGAAATTTTGAAATGAAGTAGACACAAATTTGCCCAAGATTAACACAAATTAATTTGAAGTTTATTAGATTCATCAGCAGGGGAAAGTTTCTTTGAATAGTCTCAGAGCTTGTCAATGGTTGTACACTTGTAACCAGCTTGACCTGATCAAATCTAAAACATAAGAAACTAACAGGTCTCTCAAAAAGATGTGATTTATCAAATTTTCTCTTAAAATTCAACCCCTGACCCTTTGCAAGAGTATTCTCATTGCATTTATACATTTCACTCGGTCACTCATCCCAAATTTTCCCCCAAAAAGAATAATATTTAAGGAACCTTTGTTTGTTACCAATTTGTCTTAGAAAGTGACGTTTAACAAATTTACAGCAACAAATACAAGGTGGACGAATCATGAACTAATCATGTTTCTCATACCCTTGACTAATGAATGGCATGCCATGCCACAACTTTTTAACAATCCTTGTAATCATTATTTTATTTTTTCATTTAAGAAATCACCGTGTTAATCATTTTCGGTGGCTCTATATAGCTGGATCTGACAGGAAATCCTTTTCACCATCGAGGAAACACATTTTTTCATTCTTTACACCTATAACCTCCATCATTTCATCCCTTTCCCATTACTTCCTCTGCAACTCTGCTCTGCATCCATCTTCTTTAGTAATTGACATTTTTGCAAGTGCTCAAGCAATTCCAACTTCAAAATATCAACATTTATAACATTTGGACTCACAAATTAAGCTATAAACTCATTTAATTGCACTTTGTAGACAAAAATAACAAGGAATTTCATGAAACAATGATGAAAAACAATGCATATTCACATTTCCAAGAGTCTTGGAGAAAAAATGGTTGAAAAAATAGATGCAATGCAAAAAAACCATCGATTCTTCCTTTTCTCAACTTTAGATTAGAGTCGTTCACATATTTCCTTGGTACAACTACAAAGGTGAAGTACAGAGGTACATTTCCAAACAAGCACGAGCCTTCCACGTGCCATGGGCCCAAGAAAAATGCCTTTTGGCCTGTGAAAAGTCTTAGTATAAAAGGAGCCAGTGAAAGACTCCACGTGTCTCACTGGCACACTTTTGATATGGTGCCCAGAAGCAGAGACCATAAACAAGCACATGCTCTCCACGTGTCTTAGTCTGGTAGAGTTGTTGAAAATGTTTAGGGACTAGTGGAAGGCACCATGTGTCTAGGGTCCAAGAAAGTTTTCCTTGGCCATTTAAAAGTCCAAGTAACGGAAAAGTGAGTTGAAAATTCTATGTGTCTTCATGGCCCTCTTTCAAAAATAAAATTTAGGGACATGTCCTCAAACAGGCGCGGACCCTCCACATGTCCCAGGCATTAGAAATTTGCTTGAAAATTTTAAGTATATAGAGGAGCTAGTGGAAGCCTCCACGTGTCTCTTTGGCTTAATTTTGAGATGGTGCCTAAAAGCAGAGACCATGAACAAGGGCGGGCTCACCATGTGTCTCCCTTGCGCAACTACTAAGGTAGGACCCAGAGGTGGATCCTCAAATGACCGTCGGTCCTCCACTTGTCCATGGTCCATCAAAGCTACACCGACCACATAAACAAATGTCCAAGTCTGGGTAGGGCCAGCGGAAATCTCCACGTGTCTCTCTGGTGTAACTCCAAAGGTCAAACCAAGAGGAAAAATTTTAGATGAGCGCAGGCCCTCCAGATGGACAAGACTTGAGTTGAAGTGGTCCTTAGAGTTTCACAATTCCCCACCAAACCACATCCAATCAGAAAGGACCATGTTTCCATAGATGCTAAGATATAAATTGATAGGGAAAACACACCCGTCAAACCATAAAATGTAGGGAAATCACCATTTACGCCTGGAGATGAATATTTCTTCCCAAATGTTATCCATGACCATGGAGAAGAATCTTTCAGCAACATACAAATGAAGAAAACTTTACATGCCTCCATTCAAGGAAATAGAAAATACGACAGAGCCCATTGAATGAAGAATTTTTAGAGAAAATAGGGTGAGATCAAATTGAGAACCAACATGAGTTATTATAGGGACATGGTGACAGGGATATAAATTCGATATGTCATTTGGAGACCATATCTAGATTTTTATGACTAGACTAGATACAAGCACAAGATTGCTGACACATAGTAAGATACATGGGTAGAGGTGAGGAGAGGGGGTGAGTATGAGATGGTTTGATTCATTTATGTTAGAAGATAATTTTTATTGGTGTAGGAAGTTCTCAAGGAGTCAGTGTAGTACAGATGGGAGGAAGGAGATACAAAGACTCCTAAGGCCGTTGTGGGTGCAAGTCTTACTATTATTGAGGAGTTTGGGGCATGTGCCCAAATGATGATGGGAATATAATTCCTATTGATGATGAAGGGGGTAGACCTGAGTATGGACCTTGGTGGACTCGATAATTTAGAGCATTGGAGAGGACTCGAGTAGTACAAAAAATGAGGAGAGTGTGTGTTCAAGTTGACACAGCACAGGAGGTAGTTTAGGTGAGTGATGATTATGATGAGGATGAGGACAATGTAGATGGATATCTTGCATCTTCTATAGCATAGTTGATGGTCGATAAGGCCAAAATGGAGGTAGAGAGGGATAGTGCTAGGAGAGAGATGTAAGATATCATGGGTGTCCTATATGCATTGATTACTAAGTGAGACAGTATAGTGACTAAGCAGGATGGGCTTAGGATTCAGTTAACTCAAGGTATTGTAGATCAAGACCAATACCATCAGCATCGGGATACTTTTAATAAGGCCCTAGACATCACGGGGTATTCTATATCATGTTCCTAATTGAAATATCATGCATAGACTAGCAACCAGATTGGGGCATCGAGTGTGGTTAGTGCAGCTCACTATTAGTCTTTACATGTAGAGTTGTCGTATTATGAGGATATGGTTATACACAGTTTTCATAATGCTACTTTGTAAGTGGATCATCTAGTATAGAGAGGAGAAACACTTAGTGTGAGTGCAGGGAGCATAGGTTAGCCACCTAGGAGACCAGATGGAGGATTCAGATGTGATAGAGGAGCCGGTGGTGATAGAGGAGTTGGTGGTGATAGAGGGAGTGTTATTCGATTCAATGATTTTATAGATTATATCCATTTTACTAGATAGAGATGATTTGTATTTGTTTTGGAGAATTGATATATATATATATAAGTATTTATAGGCTTACTTTGATGATGTATGTTTTATTTTGTATGAGTTTGGTTATGATGTATTCAGAACTATGAATTATATTTATGATGATGATGATACGGTTGTGATATATCTTGTTTAAGTTTCATGTGTTGACGATGTATTTTGATATATACGTTTCAAATGTGATACAAAATTTATTTTATTTTAATTGTTATGATGATGGGGAAAATGTGAGTTATATGATTAAAATTTTGAGTATATCGATGGGGCATGAAACATGTGAAATAGGGATTTGATGATTATGTGTGTTGTGATTAAATTGTGATCTTTATGATTATTTTTTAATCAAAATATAACTAATGAGATAGGAGTAAAAATGAAATGATTTCTTTGATATGGATTTGATACATACGTGATGGGTATAGAAATGTGAAAGAAATTACACTTTTAACCTTAACAATAAATATTAAATAAGATTGTCAATGGGTAGTTATAAAATATATTAGTCAAAGAATGGAATGATGTGGTTGTACCTTTCTAGGAAATGAAAGGGGTTTTTTAAATGTGTATATCAATGCGAGAATAGGGTTCTCCTTTTCAATGGGTTCATAGAGAAAATTCCCCAGCTTTTACATATTTTACGTTGATGCAAACTGATCTATGCAAGAAGTTTTCTTTGATGGGAAAGTTGATCGATGCGGGAATGTTTTCTAGGATGCTTTTGATATTTTGATTTTTTGAAGGCTGGTCGATGCGAGAATCCTTTTTACATAGGTATCCATCCTTTGAGGGTATGGTCTACATTTTTTTTACAAGATAGTCATCCTTCAAGGGATCAATCTACTTTTATTTTTGATAATATGATTTTGGTTATTTTGAATAGTTTTCAGTCAAGGGACCAGTGTATTTTATTTTTAATTTTTCATAAAGATCATTCATAGATATTTCTTACTTGATTTTGAGCTGAGGAAAAGACCTTAATAGACCATTTCAAGGAGGGGAGAAGATGTCTAAATGACCTACACATATGGTGCCCCATGTCATGTTTTTTGGTTTGTACAAGGTAGGTGAATGTAAGGATTTTGGGGTTTGTGTGAAGGAGGAACTTGTACATAGTGAAATATGCAATGAATAGATCCGTGGTGTTCATATTTAAGGTTTATTAAGGATAGTGATAGTAATAACCACATGCTTTCAAATCATTATTATGATAGGATGGATTGTTGATGATGGGATAAGATGTTGGATATAACTATTGTCGTGATGATCAATCATTTAATAGAATAAATTCTGTAAGTGCAAGGCATTCAAACGTTCCTTTTCACATTCACCATGAAGGGAGGGTAAACGATGAGCTCCCAACCTATACATTCGATTGATGATGTATGGATAGATCTAATTAGGGGGAAAATTTTCCATGTTTACATTGTTCTAATGTAGTGACATTTTGATTTTCTTTTAGAACCATATTACCAATTTTTAAGTCACATTATTTTACATATTTATTATAGGCTCATTTGATGCGTTCTTGATATAATTGATGATGTTCTATGGCTATGAGGTGTTTTTCATCTAATAATTCTAGTTGTGCTAAATGGGATTGCCAATATTCTTTATTTGGAATGAAATCCTTAAGAGATACACAAATTGAAGGAAGTTGGACTTCGAGGGGTAGGACAACCTTAGAGCCATAGATAATTGAAAAATGTGTAGCACCTATAGGAGTATGGATGCTAGTTCGATAATCCAAAAGAGAAAACAAGATTGTGAGATGCTAATTCTTGCCTAGGTCAACTACTGTTTTCATGAGTATTTTAATGAGTTTCTTGTTAGAGGCTTCAACTTGTATATTTTATTGAGGATAATATGGTGACGAGAAGTTGAGTTTGATGTTGAATGTGTCATATAGTTTCTTAAGTTCTTTATTTTTAAAATATTTTCCATTCTCTATGCCAAGTTTATGTGGAACACCAAAAAGTAATATGATGTATTGATATATGAAGTTGGTAATAGGTCTTAATTTAGTTGAGGTTAAAGGGATAACTTCAACCCATTTAGTGAAATATTTAGTAGATGTGATAATGGAATGATGTTGTTGAGATGATTTAGGATTGATAGTACCAATGAGATCTAAACCCCACTGAGAGAAAGGCCATAAGTCCTAAGTGGGTTGTAATAATTGATTGCGGACATGTATGACATCTAAATTTAGTTGGCATTAGACATACTTATTAATGTATGTACAATAGTAATGATTGATAGTAGACCAATAGTACCCTAGACGCAAGACACGTTTGGTGACGAACTTTCCATGAAAATGACATCCACAAATACCATCATGGACTTATTTGATTTCTTTTATTGGTTCATGAGATGTAAGGCATATTAAAAAAATAATTTTAAAGTCACGTTTATAGAGGATACCAGCTATGATGCCAAAGTGGATGGCGCGTTGAATAAATGATCGTTTAGCATTTCATGATTAGTTAGAGGGGATTTTAGATTTAGAGAGATAGTCATACATCACAAGTCTATTGGATTTTATTCGATGGTATTGAATGTTTGGAGTTTATTTTGATGTGAGGGATGGTCTAATCATTGAAAGACTACAGATAATTTGGATTTGTCTTTTGATTCTTTAGTTTCTAGGGGAATGAGGGATCCTAAAGAGGCCATAGTGTTTACAAACTTGTTAAAGGATCACAGGATTGTTTGGATGGTATAATGATCAAAGGATTCAAAGAGAAAATCAAAAACAACTTTGTTTTTCTATAAGATTTCATTTTTACATTGATATTATCTTAAATAGTTTGACTAATAACAAGTTGTGAGTCTTCATAGATTTCTAACAAGTGAACACCTAGGAGAATATCAGTCGTAAGGTCCATGATCAAAGCTTCATACTTTTCCATGTTATTAGTGCATTCAAAGTTAAGTTTAAATGAAAGGTGAATAGGAATACCCCATGGAGGTACGATAATGTTGGAACATAATTATTAAGTGGTCTAGCCAAACCTTAATTTATATGGTCCATCACTATTATATAAGTTAAATATTTAATAATATGAAAAAAAATTCTATTATTAAATATTCATACCTAGGTAATATACATTACGTAGGTATTTAATAATGTGAATCATTTATGTTTCTATTTATTAAATACACTCACCTAGGTATATGTGTCAACCATTTTAGGTTGAAAATTTGGGTCGGGAGACATACTCGATCACCTTATATAAAAATGACTTTAGGTCCTCATTTGATATATTCAGAAAATATATCAAAGGTGTGTAAAAAAAGTGATTTGGTTTCAGCCCTAGTAAATAGGGTTTCAAAGGAGGCTGTGATCTTACTGGATGTAAAATAATTTCTCTGAAGTAAAAGGTTATTTTCAAATTGGTTTTACTCTATTAGGGTTTTCCACTATAAATAATGTGTCACCTGTGTTATTTTATTTCCTGTAAGAATTTATTTATTTATTTATGTTATGATTTAATATTTATTTAAATATTTATTGTAACATTATATAATATGTAAGTTGATTAAATCTGTATTTATTAGAATACTCAAATTCTAACATGGTAACAAAGTGAGGTAAATTAAATTAATTAAGATAAAATGTTTTGTATTTTATTTATTTAGTTTGTACGGGTTTTTTCAATCAACCCAGAAGGGTATTTAAAATAACCAGCCCCTTCTTTCCATTGTGCAACCTAAAACTTTTTCTTTGTGAAGAATCAAGGTGAATTCATGGGTGGAAAATTTAGAAATTTCTTACCTTCTGTGAAAACTTGTGTATATGTAAGGGTAAAATATTTGAAATATTTTTTCTATAGTTTTAATATGTGTAGGTTGAATTTTTTCAATGGTAAATGAAGGAGGAGAAAAAGCTCCATCAAAATAGGATTTGAATTTTTTTGCATTGGAAGCGTGAAAAATGTTGTCTCCTCTGTAAATTCTAAGGTTTATGTAAAATTTGAAATTACATGGTCTGGAAAATATTGTAAATCTTTTTTTCATGAGGGCCCCCCATAATAAGGGTTATATGTGCTTTTTTTAAAGTATATATATATATATATATATATATACTATAGTTTATAATGTTTAATAGACTATATGTTGTTTTTTATTTACATTATATAAACTATATACCTTTTTTTAAAAAGTGAATATATTTTTATAGTATAAATTATAATAGGTTAATATAATGTATTAAAATATAACCTCCCTAATATTATCCAAAAGAAGAAATTCTAGAATTTCACATTCTGGAAATACAAAATAATTTTTGACTCCATTAAATTTGACAGTCAAATGACCATCACGACAGACCAAACATAAGATAGTATGACAATCATTTAGATGTCAAATTTAAGCTCAATAGTTCCAAGAAACTTTTACCTTGTTAAAATTGACGATCAAATGGCTGTTACGACAAACCAAAAATAAGTCATAATGAAGGTCATTTAGATGTCAAATTTAATTTGGTCAGATCTTTTTCTACTTTATTTTTTTCTGGAAATTTGAAGTTGTTTTCCATTATTAGGGGTTTCTTCTTCACTTCTATATGGTTGGAAATTTTTTATATAATTCTAGGGTATAATACAAATCCCTTTATATTGCAGGTTATTATTTTGATCATGAGAGGTTGATTCTATTAAAAGTGTTGCATTTTTTTTTATAAATATGTATTTAACTATGTCGTATATTGTATATTATAATGGGGTTTGTTTTACAGGTTTAGGTAAACAATGACGTCCAACTATTTTTTTCTTGACAAAACCAAGATCCTGAATGAAACCAACTACAACATTTGGAAGATCAGGGTCAAATCAGAACTTAAAATGAGGAAACTCTGGACAATTGTTTCTAGATTTTTGGTTGTGGTTAGAAAATAAGGGATAAAATATGTGGAATAATCCCTCACAAAACCACAACAATAGAAACTAATATGCATAAAATATTACAGATCTCAAATAAAATAGCAAAACAAAATAACACAACACAAAGAGACAATATTTAACGTGGTTCATCCAATTTGGGCTACGTCCACCAAGAATCACTTGCTCAGATTTTATTACAAGCCACCGCTCTCTCAATAAAATACCAAAATATGTTTGGAGCTATTCTCAACAAATTCTATAGAATTCACACCTGAATTCAAAACACATCTGCAATGTTACATTAACCCTACCATATGAAAAAAAAACCACATAAGTAGACAAGTGCTTAAGCAGTTTTACAAAATCATGGGTATTAAAACCGTGGGCTAATATCGTCCCATAAACCTATGGGTCAAAAATATCACCTATATGAGAAAAGCACGTTTCCTGGTATATCGGGCACGTTTTAAGGCCAAAAAAAATTCTCAGTGGCTACGCCCCTGAACCCCAGCGAGAAAACTATGGAAAGTGTATAGTAATCTTAATGTACAGTATTCAACACTTTCTCATATGAAAATAGGCTCCAAAACCTAACAATATCCCACTTGAAGATTAGTTTTTCCTTTGAGCAAGCTTCTCAACCCTTCACTAGTTTCCTTGAAGACCAACCAAACTTTAACACATCTTCAATTTTTCCCTTGTGACCACTTTGATCATCATGTCTACAAGATTATGAATGGTATGAATATTGTCCAGCTTCAACTTCTCTTCCTCCAAATTTGTCCTGATTAAATGGTACCTTAACTGTATATTCTTCATCCTAGAGTGAAAAGAAAATTTCTTAGCTAGGTGTATAGCACTTTATCTATCACTATGTAGCTTTCCTTCCTCCTTCTTCTACCCCAACTCCTTAAGCAATTGTTGTAACCAAATAATTTCTTTTTTTTCCTATGTGAAAGCAACATACTCAGCCTATGTGGTTAACAAAGCCACTAACTTCTGTAGTCATGAAATCCATCTTACTGTTGTCCCACCTATAGTGTAAAAATAACTTATTGTGCTCCTCCTACTGTCTACATCTCTAGTCATATCTAAATCTACATAACCACACAAAGTGGTGTCTGATCCACTATAGCACAATACTATCCCCATGGTCCCTCTCAAATACTGAAGGATACACTTTACTTTCTATCAGTGACCTCTACTTGGATCACTCATAAATCTACTCATTGCTCCCACTGCATAGGAAATATCAGGCTTGGTGCACACCATGGCATACATCAAACTACCAACTGCTAATGAGTAAGGTACCTTAGACATCTGGTTTCTCTCCTGATCTATCTTGGGATACCGCTCCTTTGATAACTTGAAATGGCCTACCAAAGGATTCCCAACCAGTTTAACATCCTACATATTAAACCTCTCCAAGACCTTCTTAATGTACTCTTCCTGAGATAAAGTCAGATTTTGTTCCTTCTTATCTTGAGATATCCTCATACCAAGGATTTGTCTGGCTGCCCCAAAATCCTTCATAGAAAATGATTCAATTAGCTACTTTTTGAGTACTTTTATTTCATGCATGTTTTTACCTGCAACTAACATGTCATCCACATATAGACATAGGATAATATAACTATCATCCTCAAATTTCTTTGTTTAGACGCAATGGTTAGAATGACATCTAATATAACCTTACTCCATCATGAAGCTATCAAATTTCTTAAACCATTGATGTGGAGCTTGTTTCAAGCCATACAAGCTCTTCTTCAGTTTGCACACCATCCTTTCTTTTCCTTTGACCTCATAGCCCTCTGGTTGCTGCATATATATTTCCTCCTCCAAATCACCTTAGAGAAATACAGTATTTACATCAAGTTGTTCTAAGTGTAAGTCTTCTATTGCAAGTATTCCAAGAACAATTTTAATATAAGTCATTTTCACTACAGGATAAAAAATATCATCAAAATCTATACCTTTTTTCTGTGCAAACCCCTTGACCGCCAACCGGGCCTTTTATCTTTTTTTGCCTCCTTCCTGTTTTACTCTGAACACCCACTTTTTCTGTAATGCTATTTTGCCTTCAGGTAGCTTCACCAAATCCCATGTTTGGTTCTCCATAAGATCATGATGCTCCTCATCCATGGCTTTCTCCCACTTCTTCCTGGCATCTACTTGTATTGCTTCATCAAATTTCTCTATCTCTCCACTGTCAGTGAGTAATAAATAATAAAGATAAGAATATAAACATTCAGGTTCTCTTCTTACCCTAGAAGACCTCCTCAATATAGGAGTTTGGGGTTCTTGTTGAGGAGGTTCCTGAACTGATTGATGTGTCACTTTCCCATCTGAAATCTCCTCTACCACTGCATATTCCTTCTTAGATTCTTCCCTATTTTTATGCAACTGCTTCTTATACATGACATTTTCATTAAAGACCACATCCCTAGATTGAATGATTTTATTTTCCTTAATAATCCAAAATTTATATCCAGAGTCATCACCACCATAACCAATGAAATTACATTTTTATGATTTAGCCTCTAGTTTGGTCCTATCATCTTTGTCTATATGGATAAACAACTCACATCTAAAGACTCTCAGAAATTAATAATCAAATTCTTACCATACCAATCCTTCTCAGGTATGCCTCCATCCAAGGAACTTGAGGGACATCTGTTTATCAAGTACACATTTATGCTCACCACTTCTGCCCAAAAAGAAAGAGGTAGTCCTGCATGTAACTTCATGCTCCTAGCACATTCCATTATTCTTTTGTTCATCCTTTCTGACACCCCATTCTGTTGCAGAGTTCCTGGAATTGTATTTTTCCTATGGATTCCATTCTTAGAACAATAATCATCAAATTAATTGTTGCAATTCTCCCCTCCGTTATCTAACTTGAGACATTTTAGCTTAAGACCCGTTTCATCCTCTACCAAGGCTTTCTATTTAACAAAAGTTTCAAATACATCAGATTTATTTCTAATACAATAAATCCAAACTTTCCTTGTTGCATCATTAATAAAACTAACATAATAACTTAAACCCCCAAGAGATAATACCTAAGGCGACCCTTATACATCAGAATGCATCATCTCTAACTTACTCTCTTTCCTTGTAGGTCCAACCTTAAGAAACCTTACTCACTTTTATCTCCCATATATGCAGTCCTCATAGAACTCCAAACCTATTTTTTTATATCCAAGAAAATCCTTCTTTATGATCTCTATTCCCTTATGGCTCATATGACCGAGCCTATAGTGCCACAGTGTTGTATCTACTTCTGAAGCAACAAGATTACAAAAATTAGAGCTATAAGTGGTTAAATGCAAGGTTCCAACCTTTTTACCTCTTGCCACCACAAGAGCACCCTTGATAACCTTCCAAGAGTCCACTATAAATATCACAGTACAATCATCACTTCTGAACTTCCCTGTTGATATCAAATTTCATCTTAATGTAGGCACATGTCTAACATCCTTTAATAGCCAAGTATTCCCATTCTACATATTGACCTGAACAAAACCTTTTCCAACTATGCTACAAGGCTCATCATCACCAAGAAAAACATACCCAAAATCTCTTTGAATATAATCAACAAAATAATTCCTATGTGGAGTAGCATGGAAAGAAGCCCCCAAATCTAAAACCCAAGATTCGGTAATATTGTGTAAAGAAAGAATCAAAGAATCCTAAAATACATTACATCTTGCCACATTTGGCTCCTTTTTTTATTCTTGTTGTTTCTTCTTGTCTTGAATTTCCCAACAGTCCTTTGTATGCCTAGACTTTCCACAGTGCCAACATACTATCTTGCTTTTGGATTTTTACCTTTCCTGATCCTTTGATTTTCCATGGCTTCCTCTATTCTTCTATGTCCCTCTAGTTTCTATTGTCAAAGAATTCCCTGGAGTAGAATATTCCTTAGAGTTTTTTCTTCACATTTCCTTGCTTAGAATCACTAGTACCACATCCTCTAATTTTAACTTTGAGTTAGCTAGAACCGAGTTGTTTACCGCCATTACCAGGCTATTCCAAATCTCACGTAAAGAACACATAACTAATAAATCCCTAAATTCTTCATCAAATTCTATTGTAACCAAAGATAGCATATTTACAACCGTATTAAAATCATTTAAATGATCTGCTATTGAACCATTCTCATACATCTTCATACTAAACAACTTTTTCATTAAAAATATCTTATTAGAGGTGAAGGGTTTTTCATAAAACTTCCCTAATGCATCCATCAATTCTTTTGTATTATTTTCCTTTGAAAAATTAAATAATACTGAAGATGTAAGACACAACCAGATTGTCCCAAGTGCCTTTCTATCTAGAAAATCCCATTCTGCATCTATCATGCTTGAGGGTTTTTTCACCTTCTCAGACAATGGAATATAAAGATCCTTCTAATAAAGGTAATCTTCCATCTACATCTTCTAAAGATTGAAATTTTTCCCGTTGAATTCATCAACCCTTGATCTTCCATCATCTACCATAGCTCCCACTCAAGATAAAACTTTCCCTGTGATTTAACACTTTATTAAACCAAACCATGCTCTGATACCAATTTTTAGGAAATAATGGATAAAATATGTGAAATAATCCCTCACAGAACCACAACAATAGAAACTAATATGCACAAAATATTACAGATCTCAAATAAAACTACATAATAAAATAACACAACATAAAGAGATAATATATAACGTGGTTCACCCAATTTGGGCTACATCCACAGAGAATCACTTACTCATATTTTATTACAAGCCACTGCTCTCTCAATACAATACCTAGATCTATTTGGAGCTACGCTCAACAAACTCTACAGAATTCACACCCAAATTCAAAACACATCTTTAATGTTACATTAACCCTACCATATACACAAAACCACATAAGTAGAAAAATACTTAAGCATTTTTTACAAAATTGTGTGTATCAAAACTATGGGCTAAAACCGTCCCATAAACCTATGCGTCAAAAATCCCGCCAATTGAGAAAATCACGTTTTTTGGTATATTGGGTACGTTTTAAGGACAATTTTTTTTATCAGGTTTGTGCCCCCAATCCCCAGTGAGAAAACTATGGAAAGTGTACAGTAATCTTAGTGTATAGTCTTCAAAAATTTCTCACATGAAAACATGCTCCACAACCTAATAGTTGCTCATACCAGTCGTCAAGTAATTGTAGAAAACATGAATGCATTCTCACAACGAATGCAGGAGGCTCTTTCCATGATTCTACACAATGTGAACTATGAGTACCTTATACACATTAGTAATATCAAACATCTTAAAGAGCTATGGATACAATTAGAATCCATGCATGAAGGTACGTGCTTATCTAAGATTATTAAACTTTTTTTAGAATTGTTTATGACTCCTATGAAAGGAGATGAAAGGTAGTTAATATCTTAGCCAAGATTAAAAATGTCAAAACACAATTACATGGATGCAATTGTGACTTAATTGGTGAAAAATTAATCTAATTTATTGTTTAGTTGAATATACATGAAATATTTAGGATTTTATTTCTATCTTAAACTCTAAATATTAGAATGAGGATGAATTACCAAACTTAAATACTTTGATTTCTCTTCTGATATAGGGCATCTGATGATGAACTTTGGCTCTAAGGATTATGCCTCTCAGGCACTTCTTTCTCAGAATTCGAAGTTCAAGCCTTGTAAGCCCGTATCTTATCAGAAGTTTAGATCTAAATATTCATTTGTTGATAAGAAAATTGTTACTTCTGAACATTTGCACGTAAGATTTAATGGTGAATGTAAACAATGTAGCAAATTTGGGCATAAAAAGGAAGAGTGTAAATCTAAGAAACTTATCCATAAAAATCAGAAACAAACTGTATCATCCAAATATAATTGAAGGAAAAAGGATAGTTATAATTATGCTCCTAAAACTATTGTATTATATGCTACTTTATAATCTTCCTCTAATTTTGAATGGATTCTAGATTCAGGTTCTTCAAATCATATGACTGGTATTTCCAATTCTTTATTCGATGTTACAAAAATCAATGAACATGTGTATCTTGGTGATAACTCATCTTTAGAAGAAATAGAGAAAGGAAAAGTAAAATTTACAAATGGTATTTTGAATAATGTTTTATTTGTTCCTAAGCTTAAAAGGAATATTTTTTCATGTTCATAACTAACTCATGATTTCATAACTAACTCATGATTGTTTGTCTATTCATATTTTGAAATGATACTTGGTACATCAAGGATAGTAATGATAATATAATTGTTGAAGTAATTCAAAGAAATGGTCTGTATATTTTTGATGATTTTTCTTCTGTATATTTTTTTGTATCTCAAAGTTTGAATAATTCAAAACTATGACATGAAAGGTTAGGACATCTGAATTATTAAAGCTTGTATGAAATGTCTAGAAATAATCTAGTGAAAGGTTTGCCTATGTTTTCTTCATCTCATGATGCTTGTGAAGGGTTTTTACGCTTGAAAAAAAGTGCTAAACCCTTTCACTTACATCCTGAAAAGAGTTCCTCTTCACCACTAGAGCTTGTTCATAGTGATGTTAGAGGACCTCTTGAAGTAGCTTCATGAAATGGTTCTTTATATGCTATGAATTTTATAGATGAGTTCACCAGGACTGATTTAGACATATTTTCTTAAAATAAATCTGATGTATTTGGAAAATTTAAGGAATTTAAAGCATCTGTTGAAAATTTATCAAATTATAAAATTAAGAGGCTTAGAATAGAATATTGGGGGTTTATATGTTAGCAAGGCATTTGAAAAATTCTGCATTGATTGTGGTATTAAAAGAGAATTAAATTTTCCCCATTCTCCCCAGTTTAATGGTGTTGCAGAATGGAAAAATTGGACTATTTTAGATATGGCTCGCACTATGCTTCATTCTATCTAGTCTTCCCAAATTTTTGTGGGTAGAAGCAATGAACATGATAGTCTACATCCTAAATAGGGTCCTTACCAAATCTATTCACCTTTTGACCCCTTTAGAGAAGTGGTCAAATCAAAAAACTTGATGTATTCACATTTAAAAGTCTTTGGTAGTCCTGCCTCCCTATATATCCCTAAAAAGAAAAGAAATAAATGTGATATGAATTATTTTTCTTGTATTTTCATTGAATATGAGTATTAACACTACAGGTTTAAGGATTTACGACCATGTAAAAAGGGAAGTAACTGAAAATTGCAATGTTGTTATTTTGGGAAAATGCTTCTGTGTATCTACAAATAGTAAAGATGTTCTTAACTATTGTCAATATTTATAATGATGGTTTTGATTCTGATAATAAGAATATAGTAAATGATCATGATGATGTTTCTTGTATTAATATTATAAATGAATATGAATCTCCTAACTCCCTAGTTAAGAAACCAAAATGGGCTCAATCTATGTTAGAAAGTTATAATCCTATTGATCTTAGGAAAATGACCAGAAGTTGTCATCTGTACCATGCATCAATGACCTTTTATGAACTTGAGCTGCAAAGCTTTGAAAAGCTTCTTAGGATGAGAAGTGGATCAATGGAATGCAAGATGAATATAATGCCTTAATTCAAAATCAAACCTGGGAGTTGGTTCCACCTCTAGAAAAAAGAAGTATTATAGGGTTTAAGTAGTTATGCAAAGTAAAATATAATGTAGATGGTAGTATTGACAAACATAAATCTAGACTTGTTGCTAGAGGTTTCACTCAGAAACCTAACCTTGATTATGTTGAGACATTTTATCCTGTAGATAAAATAATTACTGTTAGGACCTTATTTGCAATTACCTCTCAATTCGAGTGGTAAATCCACCAAATGGATGTGAAAAATACTTTTTTGAATGGTGATTTAAAATAAGAAATTTACATGTCTCAACCTAAAGGATTTGAAGAAACTGGTAAAGAAAACTATGTTTGTAAATTGAAAAAATCCTTGTATGGTTTAAAGCAAGCTCCTAGAGCTTGGTATGTGAAAATTAATTATTTCTTTAAACAATTAGGATTTTTTAATTGTTCTTCTGACAATGATCTATTCATTAAGAAAAAAAGATCACATATTATCATTGTTTGTATATATGTTGATGATTTTCTTATGACTGGTGATAATCCTGCTTTAATTTGTAGAATTAAAGAAAAATTAAAATAGTACTTTGAAATGACTGATTTAGGTCTCTTACATCATTTTCTTGGCATGGATGTATTTCAAGATAATCATTCTATTGTTTTTTCTCAAGCACAATATGCAACCAATGTACTGAATTTTTTTAACATGATTGATTGTAAACCAATTTCTACTCCTATGGAAGTTGGACTGAAAAATTGATCCTAAACTTGCATGTGAAAAATTTGATCCTACTTTATATAAGTAGTTAGTTGGTAGTTTGATTTATCTAACTATCATCAGACTAGATATTTCATAAATAGTAGGAACTACTTCTAGGTTTATGCAGGAATCTTATAGAGATCATTGGAATCTTGAAAAAATGATTCTTAGATATATTAAAGGCACAATCAATTATGGGTTGCATTATACTAAGAATGAAAATGCTAACTTATATGGATTTTGTGATTCTGATCATGTTGGTGATGTATTGGATTGAAAATATACTTCTGGTTATGTGTTTAAATTTTGTGCAAGTGTCATTAGTTGGTGCAAAAAAATGCAACCAACTATTTTTATCTCTTCAACAAAACTTGAGTATATAAGTGAAATGGAAGCTGCAAAAGAGGCATTATGGCTAAATATGTTGTTCAATGAGATAAAGATGAAGGATCCATGCAATGTTCCTTTGTTCTACAAAAAAAAGCACCATATCTCTTACACATAATCCAGTAAAACATCAAAGGACAAAGCACATTGAGATACATATACACTTCATCCCTAAGAAGGTGCTAAGTGGTGAGATAGATCTCAAGTTCATGATGACTAAAGAACATGTTGATGATATCTTCACAAAGCCTCTGAGTACTACAAAGTTTTTTTCATTTTCGTGAAAATCTTGGATTTTCAGAGTTTCCATTGAGGGGGAGTGTGCATGAAAATTTCACCTCCTAATGAAACTTGGTTTTTGTAAAAATACCTTTGGGAATTTGTAAAAGACCTTCAACTATAAATAATACCTTCGGGCAAGTGTAAATTTACCTTAGGGCATGTATACCTGCTCATTTATTTTTAGAAAGAAGTGTAGAAATGATCTTAAAGGAGGTCTTCAGTAAACTCTTTAGTTTATTGAGTTTACTGGTAAACATCCAGTAATTAAAGAATATTATTAAGGACTCGAGTCCTTATTATCCAATATCCTATATGAGAAGGTTCAATATCCTTTTATGAGAACCTATGAGAGTATGTAAAACTCACAAATCATACTTAGCCACTGATCATGGGATGATATTTGGGATTCCAAATATTTTTTTTACTAAAAAGAAACTTGATTATGATTAAGGTGTTATAATTCCTTTACCTAATATGCTAGCCTAAAACCTTTATGGTTTAAGGATTGTAAATACTATAGTGTACCATGGGAAAGGTAATCTACTTTGCATATGTTATCCCATTTAACATTAAGGGGAGTGTTGGAACATAATGATTAAGTGGTCTGGCCAACCATTCGATTAATCTGGGTCCATCGACTATTATATCATTAAATATTTAATAAGTTATGAAATAGTTTTCTATTCTTAAATATTCATACCTAGGTAATATACATTAGGTAGGTATCTTAATAATTTGAATCATTTATGTTTATATTTTCTAAATACACTCACCTAGGTATATGTGTCAACCATTGACTAGTATGGTTGAAAATGTGGGTTGGGCTACATACCTAATCACCTTATATAAAAAGGACTTTAGGTCCTCATTTGACAATATTTTTTGGAAAATATCAAACGTGTTCAAATAAAGTGATATGGTTTTACCCTCAGTAAATAGGGTTCCAAAGGAGGATGTGATCTTACTAGATGTAAAATAAGTTACCAAAAAGTAGGTAATTCTTATTTTCAAATGGAATATTTTGACCCTATTGGGGTTTAGGGACTATAAATATTGTGTCACCTATGTTATTTGAAAATTTGACTATAAGTATTTATTTATTTATTTATGCTATGATGTAATACTATTATTTCAATATTTATCGTAACATTATATAATATGTAAGTGTGATTGGTTATATTTATTATAATCCTCAAATTCTAATAGATAAACACAATGGCCCCTCCCCCTTACTAGCATTTAGATCTGTTATTGAGGAGTTGATCTTTTTTTGCAGAGAGGTTTGTGGAATAGTGAATTGAATTTCAATATGGCTTTGGTTAAAATTGAAGTTCATATGGAAAGTGTTTGTGAGAGATGTTGATTATGGAAGAATATTCAAATTCAAAAATTTGATTTGCATTTTGTACTTGGCCCTTTATAGTTTTTTGTGATATGAACTCAAGGTTGAACTCAGTAGGATAAGTATTAAGCTTCTATGAGTTATTACATGGTAATTTTGAAGAGGATGGTTTACTTATTGGAAATTCATCCTTGTGTATTAAAGCTATGTATTATTCATGGCATTAGGTCAATTGTGATTAAGGAAATAATGATGTAGAAATTAGAAAAGTGAAAAGTGATATTTCACAACATATATTTAGATGTGAGGTAATTTGGTGATAATCAGGAGTTTATCTTAATTGATTAAGTGTGTGACTAATACAGGAAGCAATGATCCTCCTTTTATTAATCAGATGGTTTTTACGGTGAGTTCGCACAAATCCTAAGGATGTTTTAACTATGCATAGAATGTCATCCCCCTCACACGAGGTGGTGTTACAGGTGGTGATAGAAAGGTAATGGTTTTATTCATTAGAGGGGTTTGTCACAAGTAAGGCCTTGAATGGAGGTTATATTCATAATCAATCATTTAAAAGCTAATTCCTTATGGAGAAGATGATGAAATGGTTGAAAATGATCATAAAGTTGTGATATACAATTTTAGATGGACTCATTTTCTTAAAGATACATAATTGTTTCACATGTGGATTCATGGAGGTGATCCAATTTTTATTTTTCCTTTAACCTTGGTTATTCAACTTCAATACCTCACATAGATATGATGAGTCCTAAAATTTTTCCAATGAGAACCCAAAAGACACACTTGGTAGGTTTAAGTTTCTTCTTCATATTGAAATCAGGAAAGTAAATATTTTCCAGGATTAAGATGATAGTGATTTAGTGGAACCTTATCATTTTGATTTTCCTAAGAGATCATCAACATAATCTTCAACAATTTTATGGATGAGGTCATGAAAAATATAGGTCATAGCACATTTATAAGTGGCTTTGGCATTTTTAAGACGAAAAGACATAAAATGGTAGCAGAAAGTCCCTCAAGGGGTGATAAAGGATATTTTTTTTTTATCATCAATAGCAATGAGGATTTTATTATAACAAGAAAAGCCATCCATTAGGGAGAGCATTTTTGGCCAGCTATTAGGTCGATAAGATGATCGATGTTCTAAAGGGTAAAACAATCTTTAGGACTTTCCAAATTGAGATCCTAGAAATTAGTAAATATACAAAACTCTCCCAAGGACTTGGTTATGGTATTGATGTTAGAGATACATTATAGATAGTCAATGGGTATGATGAAGTTAGCAGATAAAAGATGTTGTAACTCTTTATTAATAAGGAGAGCCACATGGGGATGCATCGTACGATGCTTCCATTTAACAGGATTGGCATTGGGATAGATGATGATGTTGTGTATGATGATATTAGAATTGATACCAGGCATATCATTATATGATCAGGAGAATGCTAGGTTGTATTTTGATAAGAAGGTGGTGAAATCATCTTGTTCTTTTGGTTTTAGTGATTGACCAACTTTAACTATGTGGAATTCTTGAGGGGTTCCTAAGTTAATATCAATAGTAGATTCATTAAGAAGGTTTGATGGGTCGGGTGGTAGGGATTTCTAAAGGAAGTGATCCTCTACTCCCATATGAGAAAGAATATCTCGGTCATCGAAACATTGAAGGATATCAATGGTGGGTGAATATTTTTCAATCATTTCTTGTCATATGAGAGGAAGTTGTTTGGTGACATGATTAGATTTATAAGTTAAGGGTCCTAAGGAAATAGTATTGAAAAAAATAGTTAGGTGGGATGGATATCGTGTCATCAATATCTAAGGGATCATCTGACTTAGTGGATGGTGATGGTTCAAATTCAGTGATGTGTATGGATGTGGTTTATTCGGGCGAGTCATCAGTGAGTACTTTATATCCTAGACCATATTTATCATGTGGTTAAAGAGAATGGTTGATGATTAAGTCATGTATTCCTTGTTTATAATGCCCAAAACCAAAACCTTTCAAGTAAGATTGATGAAGATAAATTTGAGAATTTTTTTGATTATATAAAGATTGAAAATCTGATGAAAAGGGAATGAAATGATGTTGTTCAATGGATTGAGAGGAAGGGCGATCGAGTCCCCCATAAATGAGGTCTTTTTTTAGATATATGATATCGTAAGAGATAACATATCCTACATTGGGCTCATACATGGGTTGCTTATCAGGGAAACCATTGTAGACACCAAATTTGGGTCACACTCCCCTTAGTACCCTTTTATTAATTAACATAACGTATTCACCTAACCATGAACCCTTAGCCCACATTCATTTTAATTTAATTACTAAAAATTGAATTAATGTTCATCCTCAAACTATTAATTAATTTAATTACTTTAATTAATTTAGTTATTTTAATTAATTTAATTTATACCTCACCCAGCCACATCACCTAGACACGTCACTATGGAATTATTATTAGTTTATTATTTAACTAAGACCGGGTCTTCATTTATCTTAACCATCTAGGACTTAGTCTAACCCTAAAATTAAATTCCTATCCCTTCTCCAATAATAATCCTGCTTATATAAACACTAAACCTAACTTGAGACCAAAACTGACAATGAGAGCACATAAAAAATAACAAGGATTTGCCTTTCTTGGAAAACCTAGGATTTCCTGCCTTAACCGACACCGGTTACATCTCAGCTGACGCCGGTCACATTGGCCGTTGTCGATTACCTTATATATAGTTTTTTAACCTTTTACTGGGGTTGGTCATTTTGAGTTTTAAGAGATATTTTTACACACAAGCACAAACCAGAGACTTATCAACATCCAAATGATGGAATACACTCAATCATAGGACTAAGCAAGCACCTGAGACTCATCCAGAGGCATTAGCATTCACAAGAGAAATTTGGAAAGTATTTCCATGGAAATATCCATAAATTTCTTCACAGATCAACCATTTCCATCCTTCACCAACTAAGCCTGCAAATATAGGTAAGTGTATTTGATTTACATCATTTTTGTACTTACTTAATAGGTTCCTTATCATTTTTTTACTGGATCTCATTTCTTCCCTGCATTCCTCCATTCCCACTTTTATCAATCTACCCAACCTACCACCCACAACCTTATGGATCTTTGTAATTGATCTTTAAGAATCCCTGAGTCTTCCTAACTTTATTATAAACCAAACCATCCTCCCTCCATTCTCTATGTAATCATAGAGAAGTCCAAAAACTAGGTTTATCTAATTATTACAATTTTTCCCCTACCAATGTCAGTTACCTTAACCATCGTTGGTTTCACATATTCATTGGCATCAGTCACCAGAACAACGTCAGTTATTGTGTCTCCTATCAACTTTCACTAAACCTCCCCTAACAACCTCGAAAACTCACAAAACCTCACCCAAACCTGATACCTCACCTAAAAGTTCACCTCACACATTCCAAACTCTTTGTGAAGACATAGAGAGAGCCTAGACACCCACTTTTGACATTATGCTATTATCCATAGTAACCAATATCGGTCATCCTGAACCGTAATCTGTCACACCATGACCGACATCATTTTATGTGCCTGGTAAACTGCCTTAAACCAACAAGCTTCCTAATCATCCAAAATCAAATCAAATTTCACCAGATCTTACCCATACCCTGTATGTGACCCTCAAACAACCTACCCAACTTGGAACCTTTCCTAGTACCTTCACTAGTTTAATTACTAATAATTTTATTAGATTAACACTGATAATAATATGAGATACCTAAATCAGAACACTAGCATTAGATTCATTTATTTGAATGTTCAGTTATTTTATATTGAATTATATATATGTGGATTGATAACCATAGAGGAATTATCACACTTATTTGATTTATCTCACGTTAGGAAATCCACTAACCTTTGTTATTAACTATATATTTTGGTCTTGCTTTACATTATAGGTAGTTCTTCCTAGCTAAAAGGAAGCTCACACAATCAGTTTGGATCAGAAATTAGAAACACATGCACTCAGCCTTCAACCGCATGACAACATGTATTCCTCCTTGGCCTATTTACTTATATCTATTTCATTATCTAGAAAACTTTGGTGAAACATTTTGACATGCCCGATGGGACCCATCCGGGGTTGTTTTGTATTGTTCATTCCTAGGTGAAAAATTGTGTGTTTATTTCCCTTTGAAAGTATTCACATTAAATTTTCTTCTCTAGAATCTTCTCCTTCATTGTATTGTCTAAAATAAATTGTGTTTTTGGTGCTCTAAAAAGAACATGTCTTCATTTCTCCTACATTACATTATTGAAGGAAAATTCCTTTTCATGTTCTCTATTTCCTACATCAAACATAATTATGGATTTGGGAATAAAATATTTACATTTTATTTTGGTATGTTGCATTATAGCTCACATTTATTTGAGGGAAACCTATACACTAGAATTCATGCCTAACTGATGGTTGACTAATTCAATCATAGTTCACTTTGCAAATTCTCTATACCAAACCACTTAAACAATTTACACATCTTCTTAAACATCATCCTACCGAGAAGAAGTTGTCAACAATCACATGATGAGATGATTGACAGTGGGCACCAAGCTGGTTTCTCTGTCCAACCATTATCTTAGAGAAAGGACTGGCCCCACAAAAACTTTACCTGAAACCATCCTTAGATCTTGGATTTTAATAAGGAACCTCTTATCAAACAAAAAACTCTATTCTATTCACAATTTATTCCTAAATAACATAAGCTAAAATATACAATTCACCAATATGATTTCATGTTTCTTAGTTTTTTCTTGATTTTTTTTTTGAGTTAAGAGGTCATTTTCTCCATTTATTTTCTTCCTTTCACACTCCACAATCATAGTTGGTGTATTCAAACTTTTTCTAAGTGTGTTAGGGTTCATCATTACCATACTTAGGTTTCTAGGTTGGCATTCTATATGATCTAAGTCACTAAATCCCATTTTCTCTATCTTATCAAATTTCACAGTGACCAGTGCCGCTCCAGCGAATTTCATTGGTTTACTCATTTGACTGTGATTGGTTGACCTGACCGCTATTGGTTTCCTACTTTTTTGGTCATTTTACTAAAAATAATACTCAACACATTTATTGTTATTTCTAGGGCTCCCCATATACTTTACCATACCTCTGGATCTTTGAAATTACTGTCAAATCCATATTTACTTCACTTTCATCAGTTATTGCCTCATTTGCAAAACTTTTGATTATTCCACAGTAACGAATATTGGTCATCATACCCATCATCGGTTACCAAAATGTCGTCGATTCCTGTGTTTCAATTTTTCAATTAAAACAACACAAGTTTTCACCTTCCAGAACTATTTTTATCCATTCCTTCTATTTTTTTGTGTCATTTATAGAGAGCATATTACTAGGTCTATGCTAACCCACATGGTTTTGACTTGTAGCCAAGCCAACACCCTTTTATTTTACACAAGCCTTCATTTGCTCTCACCTAGTCCATCACCGCCTTCAATTCTATCACCCATGGATCCCATTCATCCTATCACCATCCACACTGGTGACAAGGAGTTCACAAAAATCCTTAAAAAAGACCTTGTTGCCTTAGAATATTATCTCACCCATTCATCCATTCAAGATTCATCAGGACAGTTGGTATACGGTATGCATGTGTCCATTCCTCCTACCCTCGCATTGACTTCTACATAGTATAATACTAGTGAAACCTTACCTTCTTCCACCTTACCACCCGTGGTATCCCAACATGACCCTACATAATCAATATCTACCACACCTACAACATTTATCAAACTTTTGATGTCGTTTTCTCTTATAGTGTCAACCATTCCTTCATCATCCCTCTTGAGTGTAGGCCCATATACACCTACCACCTCTTATATACCCATTGCTTCTCAGTCACCCATGATGTTAGCATACCACACTCCCTTCCAAAATATTTTCCTTTCCATCCCAAAATCTCTCCCTCTAGTTACCATGAGAGTTGTCACATCCACTTTGGCTACCTATACCTATCACCAAAAACCTCATGTTTCATTTATTACATATTCGGGATACTTTTCAGCTACATCTATTCCCCCTCCCAATTCTTATGCTCAATACTACCATTTATTGGGATGTCGTCCTCATCATAAACTCATCATCTACCCCATTATACTACAAGGGGTTCCCAATCATCACAGCCTACCACCGACCTTATAAAAATGATGATAGAAAAGATGTAGACATTAGAAGCATCGGTTTTGGGCTTACATACCTCTTTGACCCACGATAAAATTTGTAATGAGCCCATTCATCCATCTATTCCCATTCATCCATCCATACGCATTGGGAAACTCCCAAATTCAACTAGTTCAATAGAAAATATGACCAATAACAACACTTGTGGTATTTCAAAAATGGGTGTTATCTAATCACTCATGATGATGCTCTACTCTTGTGGACATTTTGAATGTCTTTCACATGACTAGCATTGGATTGGTATAGCAGTTTACCTAGGCATTCCATTTACTCATTCAACCAAGTGGATCAAGCCATCTTGGACAATTTTTAGATCAATATCGTCAAGAAAGTTACCATGACTAACTTGTACTCAACACAAAAATATGAAGACAAATATATTACAGATTTCATCGCTCGTTGTCAAAGCCTCATCAACAAACTTAAATTTCAATTACCTGAAATAGAGTTAATAGAATTTTTTACCAGGGCTTGTGCCACACATATATAACCAACTATCTAGGTCTAAACCTTCCACACCTTTGATGAGGAATTTACCATGGCCGGGAAACTAGAAATCCATGCCCTTGAAGAAAAGAAGCTACAACAGCGTAACAAAAATAATGTGTTCAAATTGATTGATACTTCTTCTTCCAAACCCCAAAATACCTATTCTAAAACTAAGGGGTTTACTAATGCAGCTGTTTTGAAATCTGACACATCCCATCCATCCAACCAAGAAAATCCTTTTTCTAACCTTTACCCTATCTAGAACTTTGAGTTTAAAAGAGAATAACACAAGTATGCCCCCATATGAGAGCCTTACTCTACCATTTTAGAAAAACTCTTGAAATTTGGAGCCATTACCCTTCCACCCGTCAAACCACAAACTGGTTTTGACCCCTCTTGTCATATTCCCACATGGTACAAGGAACATGATTATTACAACTATCATCACATTAAAGGTTTTAGTGATTGTAATTGTATAACATTTAAAACAATTTTCCAAGAAATGTTAGAAAATGAACATCTCATCTTGGATAACCATCATGCACCGACTAATCAGAACCTGTATATCTTCAAGAATTCATTCCTGAATAACACCATATCATCTAGCCAAATTGGAAATCCTTCTACTGATGAAATTAATGTTTGTGAGGTTCATGTTATGTTTGACATCATACCAAACCATCCTCAATTTCCTCCTATTCCTTCTATCAAGGATATTATCACATGATCTCCTTTACCCATGGAGGAACCTATTTCATCTACTCCTTTATCCACATAGGAGTCTCCCTTGTTTCCCCCTCAGCCATGGAGGATTATGCCATATCTGTTGATGCAATTTCCCATCATACTTCTCAACCTGATAAGCAACCCACAATATTAATTCTCCTACCCATATGAGAATCAAGCTTACCTTCCTCTTCACCAAAATAGGAACCTACCTCTTCCTACTCATCATCTCCCGTACCCATAGGAGATCCATTAGAGGAACCACTTCCTATTGGTGATAACTTTCCATCATCCTTCAAAGATCGTGTTGATTTACTCTTGACTCTTTTACCAATAGAATCTGAAGCCAACCATTTCCCTATCTCACAGACATTCTTTATAGGGATTACTACTAAATCAACATCATATTCCCCTACAACTGTACTATTTTCACATCTAGATGACTGCTTGGATTATGTTGATAATTCCATGCTTAGGGGGATTCCTTCGTCTATCCTTATCAATCGAGTTGTGAATACTTTTTGTTGATACCTCCACGATCTATCCAAAGGTATTTTAGATAACCAAACTAGCCACACTAATGCAAGTTGGAGTGGCTTCTTCTTCATCTCCCTCACCTACACCTAAACCATTACCAACAATTAAACTTCTCCCTATACCTAAATCCTTACCTATACCTATACCATCCTCTACGCCCATACCCATTACCACATTAGGAGTCATGCCAACATCAAGCCTAGTCCATCCCCCTATTAAAATGGATTTGGCCACATCCTCACATACCAGCACAAAGAAAATTCCCCCACCTAAGAGAAGGAACCAGCCTCCTAGGTCACAAACACCAGCTTTGCATACTACCCCTTTGTCACCTTCACCACTTCCATCCATCCTAGGACCTCACCCATCCACCTTGGAAAAGTAGCCTCTTACCCAAGGTAAACTAGAGAAACCCACATCATCATCATGAGCCTTTATTACACCTAACTTTCCTGCACAATATACAACTTCATTATCACCTACATCCTTTTAACCACCTATACCCATGCCACTTCTAGTAGCCTCATCATCACCCATTGTATTTCTAACTCTTCAACCAATACCCTCCACCCTGCCTCTTCCAACAACCTTTACTCCACCTCCTTTATCACCTTGGTTAACCCATCCCCTTGTGCCATCTGCCTTTCCTTCTACACCACAGACTTATTTTTCATCTTTACCCAGGAAGGTGCAACCAAAATCCAAGAGCCCACTACCCTACAAAGAGGTATTCAAACCTATAACAACTTCAACTGCTAGCTAATGTGCTACACCTTTACCAAAGAAGGTACAACCAAAACCAAAAACATTGATACTTACCAAACTAGTGGTCAAACATATTCCACTCATGTGGTTCCTCTCCCACCAAAATCACCCACACTTCCATCCAGATCCACACTTACCTCACATTGTGATCCATTGGGAAGGTTGTATGCCAACATCTTAGAAAATATTTTAGAGACCTTTGTCATCATATTGCCACCACTTAGAGACCTTACGACCCACTCAAACCTAAACTAGCAGGGTTTGATGATACAAAAAATTACACCTACCATCATGTGCTAGGGCATGATATAGAAAATTATAAGGCTATAAAGACTGTTCTTCTCCAACTATGTCCTCCTGAATAAAAAATTGATGACAATCATATTTTAGATGAGGACCATGTTCCTCCTTCACCTATCACCACACAACCTCACCCCTTACCTATTCAACAACCCAAATATCCACCTTCAAAACCTTTTTATCTACCTCCAACATTTGATATCAACATGGTCCACATAAAAGAGTTAGCCAAACCTCTACCCAAATTTCAATACATTGCCTTCTTTACACAACACCAGTGTATGCCCTCACCCTAATATTTCCCATCTTGTCACTACACATATCACAACTCACCTTCTCCCTTACCCCATATTAATATGGTTAACATTGCCACTCACGTCTAGAAAAATACAAAGAAAAGGAGAAAACAACCAACCCATCTGCTAATCTTGTTCCCAATATACCATTTACACCTGCACTAAGAGTCACCTTTTGGGGACCCAAATACCCTATTTTTTATGGGGTCACCCATTATACAATGATTAAAAAATTGCACCAATCTCCACTTAAAATTTCTTTATATGACCTTTTCTAAACCTATGAGTCTCACCGAAAATCCCTCATGGAGGTTCTATAATTCATTGAGGTTTTACATAACAACCCTATGCATGTGTCCTCCATGATCACTCCTCACTATGTTTACTCTCTCACAACTTCATCCCCTTCCTTTTCACCCACTACCACTCATCAAGTAGCCCCTTTTAGCTTCTCTGATGACGAGATTGTACCTCTCCAGGTAGATGATCTGAATCCCACCTTATTTATCTCCATCTATAATGATAATATACATTTTTGACGTGTTATGATAAATGGTGGTTCCAGCATCAACATTATCTCCTCTTATACGTACAACCAAATACGCATCCCTGCCAATTACATGCATAATAACCCAGTTATGTTGTAGTCATTCAATGATGCCATAATTTCGACCCCTGACACTATCATTCTCCACCTTCACATGGTCCCCCATACCATTCCATAATTATTCTACATCTTAGAGGGGGAATTCTAGTATAACTTGTTTCTTGGCTGACCTTGGATCCACGTCATGGGTTGTGTTCTTTCAACCTTACATCGTTGTGTAAAATTTGAACATGAAGGACATAACTATACCATTCTAGCTGACCTTTCACCATTCAAAACTTGTAACATGTTGTATCAACCTAATGATGTCTTTATACTAGTTAAGGAATCTACCATCACCGTCACATCTCTTTCACCCATGACCTTGTCTACCAATGTTTCCGCTACCTATACCACACCTAACTCCTCTATTCCCACTACTATCGTAGCCTCTGTAGATAATCCATCCACTAACACATATACTTCTCAATAAACCAATGCTTCTTCTTCTTCACCACCCAATAATTCATCTATTCCCACTACCCAGATATCGACTATCAATCCCTTATAATGTGTTTTTCAGTCTCACTCTGGGGGAGTACTGTCTGTACAACATTGACACATTCCTTACTCCTCAAGAGTATGGTAACATTTGCCAACATCCCCACTATGATCACTGCATAGGTGAGGTTTTCCCTTACAGTCCTCCCAACCTGGGGGACTTGATACTTCTACCTACTCACCTGACCTACCTTTCCAAATGTGACCATTTTCCATCTGACCTTCAATCTCTCACCAACCACCAAGTATACCACACCTTCCTCCATTTTTGTGTATGGAAGGGTTTTGGCTTTGGTTTCTATGAACAAGGCCATCATACTATCATCCCGTGCAACACTCATAAACAAAAAGATTTCAGTGGTATTGGCTTTACCAAACCTTCTCCCAAGAAGGCTCGAGTCAAACTTATTGAGGACAATAAACCTTCTTCACCAACTTCACCATCTTCACCTACAGAGTATGTGGATCCAAAATTCATTCCTCCTAAAAAAAAAATCGTGAACACCATTTCCCTGGGACCTCTAACCTATACACAAGATTGTGAGGCTCTCTCTTATGTTCCCTTCCTGTATCCTAACATGATCGATGATGATAAACCTTCTATCAATGTCATTCAATGTCAATACGATGATTCTATTCTCACCTACCTTTGTGTATAAGATTCTTATATTCACTAGTCATTACCTTCTGAGACACAAACCATGTTAAATGAATCGACCATCAAAATCAATATTAACACTCCTGACGACCCACACATTCTAAATATAGGCCAATATTCAGATGTTATTGAACAGGAATATTTGACTTCTTTCCTTTGGGATCATAGCAAAACTTTTTCTTGGTCCTATAATGATATGCCCGGTATTTACCCAAACATTATGGTCCACAATATTGACACTATTCATGAAGCCAAACCCATGAAAAAGAAGCTACAGAAAATTCATCCTCACATTTCCCTTCTTTTCAAAGAGGATCTCCAGCAGCTTCTTTTGGTTTCCTTTATCCTACCCATTGATTACGCTCAATATATTTATAACATTATTCCTGTCACAAAAGTAACATGGGGACTCCGTATTTGTATGAATTTTCACAACCTTAACTTAGCCTACCCCAAAGATGACTTTCCTCTACCTAGCATTGACCAACTAGTTGATCTCACCATTAGCCATCAGATGTTATCACCCATGGATGGTTTCTTAGGTTATAACCAAATATTATTCACCCCCAGAAGATCAACAAAAAACCACCTTCATCACTCCTTGGGTGACCTTTTGCTATCGTGTCATGCCTTTTGGCCTTAAAAATGTTGGTGCTACATATAAACGAGCTATGAATTATATTTGTAATGACATTATGCATCGCATATTAGAAGATTACGTTGATAATATTATTTCCAAATCCAAACATCGGGTTGAACACCTTACAGTTCTTAAGGTCATCTTCAACTGTCTTATCAAATATTGTGTTCGCCTTCAACCTAAGAAATGTGTCTTTGTTCTCCTTTCCGGAAAGCTCCTTGGTTTTATTGTTTCTTTGCATAGCATAGAAGTCAACCCCACTAAAATCAAGGCTATTATCAAAATGACTCCACCTACTAACCTTCGTCAACTTTGTATTTTTCAAGGAAAGTTGCAATCTATTTATCACTTTATTTTATAGCTTTCCAACCGCTACCACCCATTTCATCATCTCCTCAGAATGGAAGTCTCCTTTAAATAAGATGATGAATGGCACAAAACCTTCAATGCCTTGAAACAATATGTCCTCCAACCACATGTACTCATTCCCCCTAAGGATGACCAACCATTTTACCTTTACATCTTTTCCAGTGACCATTCCCTGGGTGTCATGCTCACTCATCGTGATGAAAAACATAGGGAACAAGAAGTTTATTATATAAGTTGTACACTTTTAGACTACGAAACTAGATACAATCATGCTAAAAAACTCTTCTTAGCCTTAGTTTTTATCACTACTAAAGTATGACATTAATTAAACACAAAACCTTCATTTTCACCAATACTAACCCCTTACATTACATGTACACCAAGCCCTATCAATATTAATGTGTTGCACGTTGGCTTATGTTTCTTGCAGACCTAGAACTTGAATTCATTCATCAAAAATCTGTTAAAGGAAAAACCATCACTGAGCAAATCACAGACGCAACTCTCTCTGGAAATTAATGCTCTATCTTTAATTTCTTGGATGAATCCATCGCTACCCTCTCTTTAGAAGATACCATTTACCAGATTACCTTATTATTTGACGGTTCTAAAGGTCAGCGTGAGGGTGGTGTTGAAGTTATACTCATTCCTCTTAATGGTGAGCATATGCCATTATCTTTCAAACTATATTTTTATTATACTAACAATATTTAAGAATATGAAGCACTTGTATTAGGCCTTAAAATTCTTATTTCCTTAGACATTGAATCAATTAATAGATTTGGTGATTCTCAACTAGTTTTAAACCAAGTTAATGGTATATACCAATATCGTAATGAGATACTTCAATAGTATAAGCATCATGTTAACATACTTTTGACTACCTTTGACGGTTATGAACTTTAAACCACCCCATGTTCTAGTAATAAATTTGCAAATACCATGGCCTATCTTGCTTCTCAAATCCCCTCTTTTCCCTCTAACTCAAAAATATTTGTCACAGTACAAAATCTGTAATCATCTTCTTATCTATTTCAAGACGTCAACCTTATTGGAACCATTGAACGTAACCCAAGTTACCTTTGGTATAAGCAGTTTATCGAATACCTTTCCCTTTCCATTCTGCCTCCAGATCTTACTCACAATGGAAAATGAGCCTTTCTACAAAGTGTTTTTTGTTATTTCATCATGGGTGGTATTATTTACAAAATTGGTTTCAACAGTATCCTCTTATGATGCATTACAAGCTCTGAAATTGCAAATACCATTAAGGAAGTTCACGACGAGATTTTTGGGGGTCACTTCATTGGTTTAGTTTTCACTAAACGCATTCTCCACCTGGTCTATTACTATCCAACCTCAAACCATGAATTATGTGACTATTTAAAACATTGTGTGAAGTGTAGGCAACATTCTAATCTTCATCACACCCTTAGTCATGCCTTTCATGTTGCACGTAACCTTTTTCCTTTCTCTCAATGGGGTTTAGATCTTATCGAAGAGATCAATCCTCATTCTTCCCAATGTCATCAATGGATTATTGTCGATACTGAATACTACACTAAATGGGTAGAAGCCATGCCTCTCATTTCTATGAAAGATGAGAAAATATGTAAATTAATCAATCATCACATCATTTTTCACTTTGGTGTTCCTCATCGCCTCATCACTGATAACAGAAAACAGTTCAAAAACAAAACCTTATGGAAAATTTATGATTCCATCAACATTAAACTCATTTTTTCCTCACCTTATTACCCTTAAACTAATGGCCCAGTAGAATCAACCAACAAAACCTGAAACAAAATTCTTATGAAAGTAGTTGACAATACTGGAAAGGATTGGCATATACACATTCCTTTTCCCTTATGTTTTTACCACACTAATATTTGTACTTCAATTTTAGCCACCCTTTTTCTTTTGTCTACAATATAAAGGTTGTTCTGCCACTTGAAGTCCAAATTCCATCTCTTTTTATCTCACTTAAAGACATGCTCAACGATGATGATTTCCATCAGGAAAGTTTGGCACAACTCGAGTTATTAGACGAATTTCATCTCAATGATCTTAATCACCTCCAAATCTACCAAAAATGTATCAAACATGTATACAGTAAACATTTCCATGAATGAACCTTCTAGGTCAATGACCTTTCCCTGAAGTAAAATCAACATGTAACAAAAGAAGAGAAAAGTAAACGGGGCAGATTAGCTCCTAATTGGCTTGGACCCTATATCATTACTCATACCTATGGATCAGGTTCTTATTTTTTGTCTTCACTCGAAGGTAAACCAAAACTTGAGCCCCTCAATTCCTTGCATCTTCGACCATTCTATTTTTGAATCAATTACTATATCAAATTTTTCCTATTTAAACGATCATCCCTTAAGAACCATTCAACTTCCATTTACCTATTTTAAGGATCAATGACTAATCAAGAATCATGTGATTAACCATAAATTTTTAGCCTTATCTTGAATATGAGTACCATGGCTCTACTCATGGCATGATTCTCATGGATATTTTTTTCTATTCTAAGATGGAATCCCATGGTCGTTCATCACTTAAAAACCCATATTTCATAGCTAACCTCAGTGAATTATTGTTTTGTCTTCATAATAGGAGCTTATCCTTCTCTATAGTCTTTTCCATGATCTTAATATCAAAAAAAAATTCAAAAAACAATATATGGGAATTTCATATTCCAAAATCCTTGAGTCAAACTTCTAGAAAAAGATGACTCCCTCAAAAGGACATCTAATATTTCTATCTTGTTGCTATAAATAGACTACTCCCTCGAAGTAAAACTATACAAAGCCAACCCCACTATACATAGTCTATCACAAAAATAAGATTATTCTTGCAAAAATAAAAGTATTCTAAATCTTCCCACATCGATCAGCTTCACGAAGACCGAAATGATATATTCTACTCACCCCACATATAATTCCCACATCGATTAGTCTATAAAAAGAAAAGAAAAAAGAAAAATCTAACTTTTTTGTTGTGGACTTGCCTATTTTTATCTTGTGTCTCTTTCCAAAAAGACATGTTGTCACACACCAGGTTACGCTAAACCAGCTTCTTTCACCTCACCACCTTTACCCTCTAATCTTATACCTTCTCAAGGGACATGCCACAAATGCAATATTTCGTGATCATGTGAATTTCTTCACTCTTAGAGTAGTCAATTATGCAATGCTTTTTGGGTCCTACGTTCATAAGCTAATTTCTAGTATGAGAGACTCATCAGGTTTCTTAGTAATCAAGTGACACTTTTGTCTCCTCTAACCATTCACCTCTTTTCTTACTTTTTGATCCTCCTATACAAGACTAGACCATCAAAACATACATTTTAAGAATTATTCTTTCACCAAAATCACCCATGCCTAAATGACCTAAACCCAACCATGACTAAACAACCTAAAACTCAACCATGCCTAAATCACTTAGATTCAATCATTCCTAAAACCTACCAACCCATTCCTCTATCGCATCAAATTCTTCCCTAGCTTATGGGAGAACTACATCATCCTGAGGCCTCTTTTCATTGGGGCTATATAGGAAGCACTCTGAGGGCATGGGGCCCTTAGAGGTTAGCTCAGCCACTCTTTACCCTAACCAATTTTCCCCATTTTTCTATTCATATTCTACCTTAGTTAGTTTCTATTTTACACAAAACTCAGAAATTAAACAAGCATATAAACATACATACCTACCATTTGATTACATCATCATATCATACATTTCACATTTCCATTATATCAAACAATTGGAAATTTACACCACAACATACATATACATCATCATTTATTTTCCATACTACCAATCACTTTGACATTAAATCAAACCAAAAAACATGACCAAATCATGCCTAACTCACCTAGACTCCACCATGGATATACCTAACTTCATCATGCCTACATGACCTAAACTCAACCGTGCCTAATTGACCTAAACTCAATCATACCTAACTGACCTAAACTCCACCATGCCTAACTGACCTAAAATCAATCATATCTACATGACCTCAACTCAATCATGGCTAATTCACCTAGTTTCCATCAATACATAATAACAATAATAATAACAATAAGAAAGTACAACATTCATCCAATAAACATCATAAACTATATAAATGGGAGAGTCTGTGTATCAATACATATATACAAAGTTACAAATAAATACAAGTAACTCAAATATATCAAATACAACCTCACTATGTTTGGGACATAGGCCAGTATAAATAGAAACACTAATCATATCAAGTGACTAATCATCACCCTAGCCCTATCCATGGGCTATCAACCCACTGTACTCCTGTTAATGTGAGTCCTGGATCTCATCCGCTCACTAGCTTACTATTGGGCTCTATACTGGGCATATGAAAAAACATCTATCATGACAGTCATTAGGTGATCCTGATATGAATGATCCTCATTTAGGTCATCCCTGAAACTCGTCATTGACATAGCCTGCAGTGGTGCCATGGGTTTCACAATAACCTATAAGCTCTTCCCTGCTAATACTGGCCTTGGTCCTTGTACCTGTGATCCATGTCCTCCTCCCTATACCATGGGACATGGTCCCTACAACCTATAGTATGGGATCCCTAGGCCTATGGAGGTACCTGTGCTACAAGTTGGGCATGTAAGGCCACTACATGTGCCTATATTTTGGAAAATTGTCCCTATAAACTAGTCACTTGTGCTTGTAATTTTGACACTTAGACTCCATCAACATCTCCTCCCTTTGCGGGTGCATGTACCAGTGCCAATTGGGCCTGTAAGACCATCACCTGAGCTTTCAAGGTGGATATTTGTGCATGTGCCCTTGTCAAATGAATTTGTAAACCTATAATCTACATCTGTAGGGTTGAAACTTGCCCCTACAATGCATCTCTCTGCACTGTGACCATATCAAGATTTGGTTGCCATGGTCGCGGTCATTCCACCCGTAGCTGTGCCACAAACCACTTCCTATATCCATCAGTGACTCCTATGTCATTAATCCATCTATCTAATACTTGATCCTCCTACCCTATTTGTATACTCGTACGCGGTGGATAAATGGTTCTCTCCACATCATCTCGGTGGTATAGTGGAAAAGGTGGGGTTACATCCTCTGGTAGCTGAAACTATCATCTAACTCTGTCTACAGGTATTATCTCATGCTTGTCAGTATGATGCTCCTATATCCAACTCAATAGATGAAGCTCCTCTAACTCCTCTGCCATGCCCCTGTACAAGGGCTAGCCAATATATGGCCTCCACATAATATCAACTCTTGAAATCCCCTCATGTAACTACCTATAGTATGAAAAATCATATGTGGCCCTAGTTGCCCTCATATTCCCACCATCTAGTACCAAGCGTGTATATCCAACTCAGATAAATCCACCCCCAAACCAATCATGTTGTGGTAAACCAACTGGGTGCACATATATGATGTAATTGTATGCCCAACAGTGTAGTAAAAAATTACAGCACATCCTAAATTTCCACAATATCCCATAAGCCCATAGATCCCTATATAAATGAACTAGGAAAACCAACACCCAAGTAAAGTAGACCCACTCCATCATATCTTGAATCACTCCCATCAGTGCTCGTAAGAATCTCCCACCATCAAAATTTGGAAGAGAAAAAAACCTACCGCCTTTATCATCATTACAGACAACCTTGTCTCCTATGGATAGGTTGTGTAGATATCTCCATAGCTCAGGATTACATAGTGATACATCAGCTTACCAATTGCATCCCCAAATATTTCCACTATTGTCTCTGTAGATGCCTTGAAAGAAATAGAATATACTGGCTCCCCAACAATAGGAAGCCACAAGATCCTGTACATGTCCTCCAGGGTGATGCTCATCTCACCCATCACTAAGTGGAAGGTAATTATCGTGGAATCCCATCTGTTGTTGAGAGTTACCATCATATTATGATCTTGAACTATCTATCTATAGCGTCGGACCCTGATAAGTCCAACCTTGGTCATATACACCCATCCTATGTGGTCATGTTAGGCCACATTTGTACTAATAAAGGGGTTAATATGTCCCGCATCCTCAGTTGATCTATAGCATGCATCAACAAAACACAACCATGTAAAGGATTAACTACCTCAAATCACATATTACCCAACCACATGAATTGTGCCTACCTCCTTTTTACCTAATTCATGTAAAACCCTACTAACCCTTATCATTATTACCTCTTCTCTCAGTTCACTTCACCTACTTACCTATCCCATATAGAAAAAATCATATTTTACCCTATTTCACCTACATTCATCTTCACCTACCCCTTATTCACCTATTTAACTTTCTTACCTAGCCCTTCTTACCCCTATTTACTCTTAATGTTAACCGTCACTAGTTTTTCCTAATCGTTATCGATTCCTCTTAACTGGTGTCGCTCACCTAAGACCTGACCAAAGACAACCAAATTTGAATGACTTTTGCCAAGCCTTAACCAACTTCGGTCTCTGTTGTAACACCCAAAATCAAAAACACATCTCCCCATTATTAAAAATTCACAAAACAACCTCAATACCTATTCCCACCCACCCAAACCTATCCTAGCTTCATTCCCCATCCTATTTAACCTATGTCTAATGTTTCCCCCTCTTGGTTCCTTCAATTATACCCGCAAATTTAAAATTAAAACTCCCACCCAAATTTTTAACTGAAACTATTTCAACAATAGAATTTTCAATCCAATAATAGGTTCGAATTACCTCCTACCTCATCTCATCGCTGTCTCCTTGGTGGCACATTAGGCCATTGCACCAGTGGTCCACCTGCTCCCTCTCCTAAACTTCCATGATGAAACCAACTCCTCACCTCCAAATGAATCGAATCAATCAAATCGATTTCATAGGCCCATTGATCTAACACCAATCACCATCTACATGGCTTTCCAACTCATCTCAATGCCTCATACTATCATATTCCAATCTTCCTCTTCTCCTCTGTAATTTTCTAAAAGAAGAAAAGTCAAAATTAATCTGTAAAACATGGATTTTTCTTTTTTAGCCCCAAATCGACATGACCAATGTCAGTCATGTCGTACCCTAGCCAACCGATGTCGGTTACCCCATAATCAGAATTAGCTAAACATCTTAACAAATTTGACCCTCATTATGCCCATTTTGGACTACACACATTACTGATCAAATGCCTTTTACCTCTACTAACACCTATTACACCCTACCCATAAGCCTACACTACCAGTACATTTCCTTAACTGCATTTAGGGACTTGTTCTTTACCTATACCTCATCCTTACATGCACCCAACCCACCATACCCTAACCTAAAATACATTACCCTAGTATCAATATGAATTTATGTATTCATTATACCTTGTGATGTTGTAACACATGTTGTTTAACCTAGTTACCTCACCTTTCCTATTTCTATTTTGTTTATCCCGACCAAAATTTTGGTGTTTCGGATCATACCTAAATATTCCTGCACCTAACGTAAGTTGTGTTTCCAGACCATATCTTATACCCTAGATACTTGAATCACTTCAACCTTATTTGGATAACCTATCGATCTTAGACAATGTAGAGTTTGCAAGCTCTTCCACCTGGTACCGTATTCCAATCTATCTATTTGTGGGTGTTTGATTTCCATTACCCATTAACCACAGTGACCATAACCTTACCTATAACCCACCTATCCTCACTTTCATCACTTACCCATTCATCAACTCACTGAATCCATCTAACACCTCATCATCTCCTCATTGTAGGGGGATCACCTTCACCCATACCTAGAGAAACCTCACCTTCAACCCTACTTGGGAAAACCCCACTCTCACCTATATTTAGGGAAACCACTTCATATTTTTGTCAGCATCGCTTACCAATACAAGCTACGTGAAAAAAGGGGAAAATGTAGACCCCAAATTTGGGTCACACTCCCCTTAGTCCCCTTTTATTAATTCACCTAACAATGACCCCTTACCTTGCATTCATATTAATTTAATTACTTAAAATTTAATTAATGTTAATCCTCACACTATTAATTAATGAAATTACTTTAATTAAGGTAATTTACACCTCATCTAGCCACATCACCTAGACACCTCACCATGTACTTATTCTTAGTCTATTAAGTAACTAAGATTGAATCTTCATTTATCTTAACCAATTGGGACTTAGTCTAGCCCTTAAATTAAATTCCTATTCCTTCTCCAACAATACTCCCATTTATCTAAATGCTAACCCTCACTTGAGACCTAGACTGATAATGAGAGCATGCCAAAAATAGAAAGGATTTTCCTATTTTTGGAAAACCTTGGATTTCCCACCTTAACCAATGTCGGTTACCTTGACTGTAATTGGTTACCTTATATACAATTTTGTAACCTTTATTGGGGTTGGTCATTCTAATTTTTGAGAAATATTTTTGCACACAAGTAAGAACCAGAGACTTCTCATCATCCAAAAGATGGAATACACTCAATCACAGGCCTAACCAAGAACATGAGATTCGTGTAGAGGCATTAGAATTCACGGGAGCACTCTGGGAAGTATTACCACGAAACTAACCATGAAGTTATTTATGGATCAACCATTTCCATCCTTCACCATCCAAGCCTACAAATACAAGTAAATGTATTTTATTTTCATCATTTCTATGCTTACTTAATAGGTTCCTTATACTTTTTTTTACTGGATCTTACTTTTTCCCTGCATTCCTCCATTCCCACTTTTACTAATCTACCCAACCTATGCCTTAAAACCTTCTATCTCTACGTACTTAATATTTAGGCATCCCTAAGTCTTCGTAACTTTATTATGAACCCAATCATACTCCCTCCATTCTCTGTGCAGTCACAGAGAAATACAAAAAACTAGGTTTATCTAATTGCTATCATTTCACCTCTACCAATGCCGATTACCTTAACTGTCATTGGTTTCCCATCTTCATGACATCCGTCACTAGAATGACATCAGTTATTATTTCTCCTCTCAACTTTCACTAAACCTCCCCTAACAGCCTCCAAAACTCACAAAACCTCACCCAAACCTGATACCTCACCACACACATTCCTAACTCTTTCTGCAGAAATAAACAAATCCTAGACACCCACTTTTGACATTCTTCTATTATCCATAGTAATAGATATCAGTCATCTTGAACCATACTCAGTCACACCCTGACTGGCATCAGTCTCTATGTGTGGTAAAATACCTTAAATCAACAAGATTCCTACTCATCCAAAATCAACCCAGACTACACTAGATATTACTCAGACCCTATATATGACCCTCAGACCAACTACCCAACCTCCAACTTGACCCACGACCTTCACCAATTTAATTAATAAGCATTTAACTGTATTGAAATTGATAGTAATCTGAGATACCTAAATCAAAATACTAGCATTAGATTCATTTATTTGCATGATCAGTTATTTTATATTGAGTTATATATCTCTGGATTGAAAACCATCGAGGAAGTATCACACTTCTTAGATCTAGCTCACACTAGGAAATCCACTAACCTTTTCTATTAACTTTATCTTGTGGTCTTGTTTTGAATTAAAGGCAGTTCCTCCTAGCCAAAAGGAAGCTCACACAATTAGTTTGGATCAGAAATAAAAAAAAATGCACTCAACCTTCAACCACGTGACAACAGGTATTCCTCCTTAGATTATTTACCTTTATCTATTTAATTATCTACAACAATTCGGTGAAACAACCATACATCTTAGGTGTTGGCATGGAGTTAAGCATAAAGAGGCATTTCATAACTTCATTAAGGGAAGAGTCATCTGGTAGTTTAATGGAAGGGATGGTCATGCTAGTAGATTCTTCCTTAGAGATTCATATGTGGATTTAGGTATGAGAATATTGTTTGGGTGATATGTCATGTTACAATTGGCGAAGGTATTTGGATTTACAGGGATGGTGAATTTCTGACCTTCATGTTCTTATTTAAGGCATTGGTGGATTTTAGAAGGAACACACCGGATAGTGCATATCCAAGGTTGTCTTAATAACATGTTGTAATGGAACTATCCTTCAATGATGTAGAATATTTCTAGTAAGGTCTTAATGATGAATTTAAGAGGTAAGATAATGGTGCATAATGTGGGTACAATAGTATCACTGAAGGATCATACAAAAAATGGAGTTTAAGAAATGATGGTGTGAGGTAATTTAATTTGATTAAAGGCAATGAATGATATGATGTTAATAGTTGCACCTCCATCAATCATCGCCCTTTTAATGATGATGTCATTGATTTGAGTGGTGATGAAGAGTGGTAATTCATGGTCTTTTGGTCTAAGAGATGGTATTTTAGATGACTCAAATGATATGGTGGTGGATGCTTTAAGGGCCCCTAAAATTTTTGTGAAATATAGGGGGTCATCTTCCGGTACTGATATTGATTGAAGGGCTTCGATCATGGCTTGTTTATAGGAAGGTGATGTTTAAACCAACGCGTAAAGTGAAAACTTAAAAAGAGATTTTTGTAACTATTTGGTAAGGACCTTTTTTACTATAGTGGATGAAGTAGGTGCAGGAAGTATCAAAACCTTAGCTTTAGATAATGTGGTTTGATTAGATGATTTGGGAGCTATAGATATGGATACTTTAGGCTTGTTAGATGAATTAGCTAGCTCAGTAGATGGGGGTATAACTACAAAAAATTTGGGTTTCTTTGATTTTTATGGATCACTATTATAGTTTCATGAGTTGTTATTTATATGAACAACATCGAACTAATGGGGAGAAATTCTGGATATAGATTCTTTAGATTTGGAAAATGGCAGAGATGTCATTTTTATGTGTGGTTCCAAAGGAAGGTAGGTTGGGTTTCAAATTTTCTTAGTGATTAAGTGAAAGGATTTGCAATCCTTGATGGGTGTCATTATTCCCTTTATTTAATCAACTTCTTGTTGATGTCATATCAAACCAGGGGTGTGTCCAAATCTATATGCAACAAGAGTACTTTAACTGATCTAGTAGTTGACTGTAACTATTTTTTTATATTTTCTAGGGGATCTCTTCAATGTCTTAAGGACTTCTTGGTAAAAACCTATTCAAATCAAACTATGAAAACTTGTTGATTATAAAACACATAGAAATCTTGTTGAAAGGAAACACACCGTTCAAAAAGGAAACACACTTGCTGTTGGAAAATAAACACACTTTCTTTGAAAAAAATTGCAATAAATATATAAAGATTTATCTAAACACTTGCAGGCACAAGTATGCAATAGAATTTAACTGAAAGAACTACAACAATACAAAATTAACAGATCTAAGTAACATTCAGTATTATAAAACGTACTAGATCAGGATACTTAGTATATTTCTCTTCTCTATTATAAATCTCTAATATTATATATCTAATATAATGTAGGTCTAAATTTATATACATTTTACAATCCTAGTTGTCTCGATGATTCTGATGAAATCGAATCATGCCTAGAATAGATGTCGAGTCAGATGGTGGTTGATCAGATAGTTGTAGGATAACTCTTCCTAGATCTACATTCAGAATATTTTCATCCTTCATGATTGTAGATGCAAACTTTCTAGATGTGGTTTAAAATAGATAACTCCCATTGTTTCTGGAACTTTGGAAAATTTCCAGAACCATAGGAAATTGTTAAGAACCAAAACCTGTGAGAGTTTTGGAGCTATCACCAGGAGTTCCAGAACTAATTCCAAAAATTCCAGAACTAAATTCTAGAGTTTCAGAACTAAATGAAGACTATGTGATGGAGTTCCAGAACTAGCTTGGAATTTACGAAACTAAGCTATGTAGGATTATATGCTATCAAAAACATATTAACTCCACCTGCTTAATTTCCTCGATTGATTAGACCTACTTTATTACAAAATGAATTTAAACACACACTATGTGAGGAATTTATGATTTTTTAACATTAGGATCACAATCAATCAAAAGATAGACAGTTACATCCTAACTCATATAATATCAACTAAAATTCACACAATGCAATAAAAATTAATCAAAAGCAGAGTATGATGAGATCATATATTATACATTAATCAGACATGTATTGGCCTCATCATTTCCCCCAGACTTACTTGTTTTTAAGTCCCTTTACAAAATCATTCTTCAAAAGTGGGATCATATGTTCTGCATTCCATTTGATTACTTAGATCAAATGGCTGATACTGAATTTTCTAATGCTTAAGCTCAGATGTACTGTACCCAGCTCCTTTTCTTATTTTCCTCTCCCACTTTTCAAATTCAGCAGGGTCCTGAAGTTCCTTATTCTACCAAGGAGACATGGGGATGACAAGTAGAGGTGGCCTCATTCACATTCCCATCCATATTTGGCTATAGATTTCATTGACTTGGGGAATTATTGTGCATAATGCTTTGACCCTCTCTAAACTCCATATCAGATTTGTAGGGGAAATTACTTCCCTTCTTTTGAAAGAAATAGTAAGGATTTCCCACCTTTTTGAGCATCCTTCATAAATATCTTCAAATTTTTCCTCCTCATAGGAGGTGAAGGCATCAATACTCTTTTACAGAATAGTAGGGTAATGTGTCTTGAATCTCTTATCAAAAGGATGAGTTTTGAAATGTGTGAGGAAGGTAGAAGGTTTACCATAATGAGCTCTCATGCAAAGGCCTGTTGAGATGGATTTCAATTAAAATTCAGATTCTCTTTCCTTCCATGAAATTTGTTTTTGCAAAAGAGAGACAAATACATTGAGATGGCTCTCCCCTACATATAAGTTAATCATAAATCCTATGTTTTTCTGTAGCATATAATTACAAAGATAAAATTCACACTGGATATTTTTCTGTTTAGGGATGGATAGAGAGTAAGCTACCATGAATTTAGATTCATCTTTTAGTTCATGTGGAAGCCCACATGCAATTCTTGACAACTGCTAGTGAATTAACTGCTCTTCCAAAAATACACTATATAGAGGAGAAGGTCTCCTGCATGCAAAGCAATTTCTCACTCATAATACAAACCATATGAATTTTGGCAAGACATTTATATTTATTTCCTTCCTCATAAATTTTTTCTTCCCATTCTGTTCTTTCCTTCATCTCTTCCTCCATCTTGGTCTTTATTACCTCATTTGATGTTTTGGATTCTCTGAGCTCTATGAAAATATCATCCCATTGTTGGTTTAGTGGTAAACAGGTCAACTCAGTTTGTGTAGAGCCTATGGATATAGCACTCTATTTCCTAGAAGTCTATAATTCTTCTTCTTTTTCTATCAGTTGCTTCTTAGTTGCTGATAATTCTTCAATTCTAGTTGCAAGCTGAGTTGTGAGTTCATCAATGAGCATCTCCCTTTATTCCAATTTAAGTTTGAGGGAGTCCAATCCCTCATCTTTTTCTCTTATAATAATCTCTGCTCTGGATAAGAACATAGTGTATTTAACTTGTTGTCTTTCCTCTTCGTCTGAAATTATTTGAGGAGTTTGGTATTCTTCCTCTATTAAAGGAAATTTTCCTTTTCTTATCCTAGATGCCAATTCTTCTTCTTCATGTGGCACTATTGAAGGTTCAGCCAACTCCTGAAAATATTGATCATCAAATCTCTCTTCTCCTCTATCCATTTCAACATGACTTGGCTCAGGTGGAGTCATGGCCATGCTGCCCAAAATGTCAGCAACTTCTTCTTCCATCCTTTCTTTCTCACTCCTTACTTCTGGAGTTCCTCTTGACCTCTTTTGATTTTTTCTTATCTGGGGAAGTTCAATATGCCTAGTAGTGAATTTCCCCCTATAAATTCTTCTTACTGTTCTTTCTAGTTCTTGTGTAGGTGAGCTATCACCATCAGAGACATATATTGGTTCTTCTGAAGCTGTTGTGGAAGATGGAATTTCCTTCACAGGTATAGAAGGATCTAATTTTTTTATCTTCCTCACCAACCTTATTTTCCTTGCTATATTTTATCTTTCTATTTCCCTCTATTCTTCTACAGGGACATCAATTTCCACATTAGCTAAAGGATAGAATGGGGCTAGAAATTCCCTTATGAGAATATTAGGGGTTTTCTTGAATTTGCTAAGAAACTTGTCCCAAATTTATTCTCCATTATTTTTCGACAGGAAATGGTGTTGGAATATTAAGTGAATTAGACCATGATGTCTAATTGTTCCAACACCCCAAGAATATCTCTGATCCATGGTCTGAATGGAATCAGAAAGAAAACCTAGGAGGTTTATTATGTATTCAAGCTTGGTTGCTCCATACTTCAGATATATGAGAATTTTTAAGACCCCCTTTCCCACATACCCAAACTAACCATCAAAAGTTAAATATTTTACTATCCAAAATGCTACCCTATCAAAGGGTTTGGGTAAACTAGCCCTTCTAACCCATTTTATGATTTTCTTTGTATTATAGATATACTGGGGTTTAGTTTCTTCTTCTTGCAGCAAGACTTCTACCAGTTCTTTCAAATTCCCCTTTACAGGTTACGGGACATGAACAATGGGTATTCTAGAGACATTACTTACAGTATTTATAGAGAAAGGAATAAAGACATTTCTTACTTTTGTTCTAGACTGTTCTAGATTTATGACAAATTCTCTTACTAATTCATCACTATGCCTTGAAAATTTCTTCAGGAATTCAAGCCATCCTGCATTCTCAAATATGGATGCTACTTCTTCATTTGCGAGCAACTGGGAATCGACCTCTAGTTCTGATTTCTTCTTAATCCCCATACCAGCTTGAGTTCTGTCTTCCCTAATTTCATGAAAATTGGTTATAGGCCTTCTCCTTAGCTGTGGCACTAATGGCTTGGCTATGGAACCTATGTGTTTAGCTGCAGAACCTTGGTTCTTAGCTACGGAACGTCTGAATTCTCTGTTCTTTGTTGCAGAATACCAAATCAATTCACTACTCCTTCCTCAAGATACTTCTGCAATCTTTATCTCACTTGTTGTTTGCAATAATGATTATTAATGATAACCATGCCGCCACTTATTTCATCCAAATCAATATCATGATTACACACTTGTAATCATAATTCATAAATAAATGTCACATCACACATGAAAACATTTAATCAACCCTAAATAAGTTAAAATACATAATTACCATCCTTGATGATGTAATCCTTTTGTTATGATGACTCGTCATTCCTACAAGTGGAACAAAACATGATTAGATAAGACAGCTGGAATTCAAAAGAATTCCTTTATTTGAACTAGCCAAAAAAGAGGTCAACCACCATTTTTCTAGTTTTCAATTGACCTTGAGAGAAATTTTATTTTATTATATATATATATATATATATATATATATATATATATATAGGGAAGAACATGCCATTTACTAGTTTTCATCTTCTTCCCTTTATTCTGGATCTATCATCTGATTATTTTATCATTTTGGAAGAACTGAGTTCTTCCATATGATCAAATTCTTTGTCTGCTTCAATCTTCCTCAAAAATTCGTTCTTAGTGGGAGGCTTCCTATAGAGTTTCATCCTATGTCCATTGACCAAGAGTTTTCTATTACTACCATCAATGGGAAGTAACTGAATAGAACCATTGTCAAAAATATGATCAATCTGATAAGGTCCCAACCATCTGGTTCTCAATTTTCCCTTGAACGGTTGGTACTTAGAGTTAAACAGTATGCCTAGTCTCGTACTTTGAATTGCCTTTTCTTGATATGTATGCCATCCCATTACTTTCTTTTCTCTTGAATCATCACTATATTCTGAAGTGCTTCCATCCTTAATTCATCCAACTCATTGAGTTGAAGGATCCTTTCTTTTTGATCTACATTTAATTCAATTCCCACCTTCACTATTGTCCTCAATGTCTGAAATTCAAATTCTATAGGCAACAAGGGATTTTTTCCATAGAATAATTCATATGGTGAAAACCTTGTTGTAGTTTTCCAAGTTGTATTATATGCCCAGACAACTTCAGGTAGTCTCTTTACCCAATCCTTTCTCCTAGCTTCAACCGTTTTGGTAAGGATGTTCTCCAATTCTTTGTTTATTACTTCAGCTTGTCCATTTTACTGTGGATGGCAAGGAGATGACTTCCTAAGATTGGTTTGATAATACCTTGTGAAAGTTTGGATCATATTAGACATGAATTGTGGTCCTTGATCTAAAACTATACTCCTTGGTGCTCCAAACTTGATCATAATTCTATTCCAAAGGAAATCAGCAATTTCTTCCTCAGTGGCATTTGTTAATGCCCGCACTTCTGCCCATTTTGTCACATAGTCAGTACATAAAAGAATATATTCCTTCCCTTGTGAAGGAGGATTAAAGGGACCAAAAAAATATAATCCCCATATCTCAAATGGTTCAACCACAACTTGAGGTTGAAGAGGCATTTCATTGGTGAAAGTTAGATGTCCCATCCTTTGACAAGGATCACACCTCTTGATATATATTTTCACATCCTTGTATAGAGATGGCTAATAATAACCAGTGCCAAGTATCTTATGAGATGTTATTTTTACTGAATAGTGTCCTCCACTTTGTTCATCATGACATGCTCTGAGGATGTCAAATATTTCATCATCTCTTACACCCCTGTGCAAGACAAAATCAGGGCCACACTTAAATAGAATTCCATTTAACCATTTGAATTGTGCACTAGTTTTAATTAACTTCTTTATTTGTTTCTTAGTGAAAGAAGGAGGGAACTTCCCTATTGCAAGATAATTTTCCATATCAGCAAACCATGGTGTACTTTCTAATATTGTAAACAGTTGTTCATCTGGAAAGTTATCCTTGATTGAATCTTGTTCCCATGTGGTGGTTAGTCTTGAAAAAAAATCAGCTACCATATTAGATTTACCAAGATTGTCCACAATGGTAATATCAAATTCTTACAAATTTAATAACCATCTAATGAATCTTCCTCCAACCACTAGTTTGTTCATTAAATACTTAATTGTTGAATGATTTGTGTGTACAAATATCTTGTACCTTGTAATATAATGTCTGAATTTATTGATTGCATAAATTACAACAAGAAATTCCTTTTTCAATGGTGGTGTAATTCTTTTTAGTGGGAGTAAGATTCTTGCTAAGATATTAAATGGCATACATCTTTCCTTCTTCATCTTTTTGTCCCAATACTACACCAATGGAATAATTTGAGGCATTTTTTTGGATATGAAATGGATTTTCCCAATTAGGACCTCTCAATATTGGGGCAATGATTAATTTGTTTGTCATTTCTTCAAAAGCATGCTAACACTTTTCATCCCAAAGAAATTCACAGTCCTTGGTTAGCAAATTAAACATGGGGGCATCTATTTTACTGAAATATTTTATAAAGCTTCTATAGTACCTAGCATGTCCTAGAAATGATTTGATATCTATGGGAGTCTGAGGGATAGGAAAATATAAAATGATCCTAATTTTGTTTTGATCCACTTGAATTCCTTTTTGTGAAATATGGTGTCCTAATACAATTCCCTCATCCACCATCATGAAACATTTTTCATCACTAACAGACAGATTGTGTTGTTCACATCTTATTAAAACTCTGTCCAGATTTCTCAAAGCATCTTCAAATGTATCTCCATGTACACAGTGAAGTCATCCATATATACTTCAACACAATCATTTGTTAGATCAACAAAGATTGCAAGTACAACTCTCTGGAAAGTTGCAAGAGCATTACATAAACTGAATGGTAACACTCTACAAGCAAAGTTTCCCCATGGACATGTAAATGTAGTTTTTTCTGGATCCTCAACAACAACTTTGATTTGATTATACCCACTAAAGCCATCCAAGAAAGAAAAGTATTGTTTATCTGAAAGGTTATCTAGGACTTGATCTATGAATGGTAAGGGAAAATAATCTTTCATTGTGGCTTTGTTTAGCTCCCTATAGTAAACACATATTCTCCATTTTCCATTCTTTTTGGGAACAATTACAAGAGATACCCACTGGCTATTTGAGATAGGGTAGATGAAACCTACTTGTAATAGTTTTTCAATTTCTTGTTTGACTATATCCCTTAAAGCTGGGTTAATCCTTCTTTGAGGCTGCCTAACTGGTTTAGTGTTTTTAATATAGATGTGATGAGTGTAGATACTTGGATGAATCCCCTTCATATCTTTGTAATCCCAAGAAAAAACTTTGGTATAATTTTTTAGAACATCAAACAATTTGGCTTCTTCATCCTCTTTCAACCACCTATTGATGTTTAAAGTTTTTCCTGGTTGAATTTCAACATGCTTGGTTCCTATATATGATGAACTGATTTGCGCAAAGGATTTCATTAAAGTATTTAATGGACATGAATGTGGTAATAACATATGGTATGTAGCAGCATCTCCAAAATTTCCTTGAGACAAAATACTGGAAAAAGGATAGTAATGAGAATTATGATACTTATCTCTTTGCAGGCCACATTCCTCGTCACTGCTACTTTCCAGAAATTCTTCAACACTTCCTGATGTACTTGAAATTGAAGCTACTGATTCATCCTCTCCCCACAAGAAATCTCATTTCTCTAGAGAAAAATAATTCTCAGTCAAAAATATTTGTTGTTGTTGTAGTTCTGGAACTAACTGTAGTGGTTCCAGAACTATAGCCGTATGTTCCAGAACTAAGTTCACGGGTTCTAGAACTAAGTTTGTTGGTTCTAGAAATAATTTCACGGGTTCCAGAACTATTTCTTATTGCACTGTAGACAACAAGTTCTCATCCAATTGTGGATTAATCATCTCTTCTAGTTCTCTTACATGATCTTGCAATGTGATCATAGCCAAAGAAGACAAAATTTTCTTATTAGTTTCAGGAGAATCAACCCACAATTGTTCATGAATGTCAGTAAAAGGTTTTACGGTAGGATATAAGTAAATTTTAAAGTTCTTACCATTCGAGATTGACATATTACCTGGCCTGCAATCTATCAAAGCAGTAATTGTAGCTAACCATGGTCTGCCCAAAATAATGGGATAACCCAATGTTTTACCTTTTGGCTGCAATATAAGAAATTCAACTGGATATTCCCATGACTCTACCATCACTGCCACATCTTCAATAATTCCTTCTGGTTTTTCTACAGATTTATCGACCATGTACAATATGGTATTGGTAGGTTGTATACCTGTTAATGGTAATGTTTTCAGAGTATCCACTGTCATTACATTGATAACATCTCCCAAATCTATCAAAACATTATATACATCATTATTTCCTATAAAGACAGAAATAACAGGACTTCCAGGATCTCTATATTTGGGAAGTAATATTTTTCCTGCTAATAAATCAACAAGTTTCCCATATACTTAGATAGTCTTGGGATATTGTCTCTTTCTTCCAGGATTTTTCATTCATAATATTTTGATCAATTTTTTCAATTCTGGAATATTTTTAATTACTTGTAACAGTGGTATTTCAATATTCAATTTTCTTAATTTATGAACTAATTCAGACTCCTTGATTTCTACATCTTCTTTTAATCTCTTCGGAAATGGAGTCTCAGTAGTGTTGTTATTTGTCTCCTTTTCTTTTCTTTCTATATCTTCTTTTGGAACATCAATACTAGGGTTCTCATTTTCTTTTGTCATTTCAGTGGTTATAAGGGGTGGAATGTTAATGATTTTCCCAGATCTAGTATGAAATCCTTACAATCCGTAACATGTAAATCAATTGATTTTTTAGGTTTTGTTCCATAAACAGGAGTTGTATGTTTGTTTATGGGGTTTCCTACTAGTTGTGCTAGCATTTGTGTTTAGACAACATTCTCAGTTTGTGAGTTCTATACAGGGGATCCCATGATGGCCTATTGATTATGATTTCGATATGTTCTTCCTTGGGAATAATTAGGATTCCATCTAGGTTGTGACTAAGCATAAGGATTTCCTTGGCCAGCCCATAATTGTTGATGTCCCTGAGCATACCAGGCTTGATTTGACCAATCTTGAGGGTTATAAGTCTATTGAGGTACCCAAGGTGGTTGTCCCCAATTTTTTGGTACTGCCTGAGTAGCCCATGGCATTTTCCATGGATTAGGATTTGATCTTGGCACAAACTACCCTTGGTTAGGTTGTCTCCGAACAAAATTTAATTCTTCAGTTGTAGATGTGGCACTAGTTTGTTGAAGCCGATTTTTAATGATAGGAAGAAAAGAACAAACATCAGTATCATGTTCTTTAGATTCAAAGATAAGACACATTTCTAGTTTATCTAGAGACCTACATCTAAGACAATACATAGCTAATGGTTCAGTTTTGGAATTTGCTTTAGCTTATAATCCATCCATAGTAGAGGTTAATTACACTAAAATTTTTGTTTTAAAGTTTTCCAACTCATCCATTAGTTTGTTCATATCTGGATTTAGAATTTTTACTGATTTTCCTTTTCTAGGTCCACCTCTTGTTCTGGAATAGCTTCTACAAATCTCTTTAATTCCATTCATTCTTATTTGATCAATATCTCCCCCTCTTATTAAGTTAAGGGATTCTCTATATTAGTCATCCAAACCTTTGAGAAAGATGGATTTACTTAATTGCTTTGTAAGCACAAATCCACATCTTTTTCTAACAAAGAGGAATCTATCTAAATAGTCTTCTATTTTTTCATCCTCTTCCTGTTTGATTTTGAAGAACTCTTCCTTCCTATTTCTTCCTCTACAATAATCCTACTATTTATCTAGGAAGGATGTCTCCATTTATGCCCAAGTGCTAATAGAGTTGGATGTTAATCCCATAAACCACCTCATTGTTGCATCCTTCAAGGTGGATGGAAACAACTTAAGTTTTTGATTATCTATTTTGTAATCATAGGTCTGACATAGCACCTTGAATTCAAACATAAATTGGTCAGGATCTTCAAATGACATCCCTCTAAAAGTGGGTAAATGTGCAGGTGAGATATTTTTCATTGATGTGTCATAATCTCCCAATTGAATTGGATAGGTAAAGGTCCTATCAGGTACACCCTCAGCGTCTCGTGCCATTTGAAAAATATTTTTTGAATTTTCCTCCCAACCAATGTGGTAAGTTGTATGCTTTGGGGAAGGTGAAAAATTAGGAGTAGGAGGTTGACTACTCAATTAAGAATCAAAACTTACCCTCAATGGATCTTGGGTAATAATCCTTTTCCTAAAAGTTCCACTCCCTTCTGGTGACTAATCTAAGAATTCCAAAAATGGAAATTTTGTTTTTTGTCTGACAGGGGATGGTGGTGCCTCAAATTCTTGATCAATTTCCTTATTTTGACTAGAAGATGTTATGAATTCTTGAGAAGATTTTTTTGAAAGGAATCTACCCTCTGAGTCTCTTGGTCTACTCATATATTTTGTGATATAGTAGGGACGATTCTTCAACAAATCAGAATTCTCTCAAAGCATAATGGTTTTTCTATTGATGAAAACATTCAGTATTACAAAACGTACTGGATCGAGATACTTAGTCTATTTCTCTTCTTTGTTCTATATCTCTAATCTTCTATATCTAATCTAATGCAAGTCTTCATTTATATACATTTTACAATCCTAGTTGTCTCAACGATTCTTATGAAATCAAATCATTCCCAAAATAGATGCTAAGTTAGACAACGATTGATCAAATAGCTATAGGATAACTCTTCCTGGATCTACATTCAGAAATATTCTCATCCTTCATGATTGTAGATGCAAAATTTTCTCTTGTGGTTTAAAATAGATAACTCCAATCAGTTCCCGAACTTTGGAAAAGTTCCAAAACCATAGGAAATTATTAAGAACCAAAACCTAAGAGAGTTCCAGAGCTGTCACCAGGAGTTCCAGAACTAAGTCTGAAAATTCCGAAACTAAATTATGGAGTTCCAGAACTAAGTCTGAAATTTCCAGAACTAAATGATGACTATGTGATGGAGTTTCAGAATTAAGCTATGTAGGATCAGACACTATCAAAAACATACTAAATGCCACCTGCTTCATTTCCTTGATTGATTAGACCTTCTTTATTACAAAACTAAATTTAAACACACACTATGTTAAGAATTTCAGAGTTTTTAACATTAGGATCACAATCAATCAAAAGATAGAAAGTTACATCCTAACTCATATCAGATCAACTAAAAGTCACACAATGCAATAAAACTTAATCAAAAGGAGAGTATGATGATATCATATATTATACATTAATCAAACATATACTAGCCTCATCAATCCTATATGGAATGTCCATGTTCCCTATGATAGTCACAAGAGACATTGAAGTCATACCAAGAGGCATTCCATCCTCGAGGGTCCAATGGTTTAGGATGTGGTAATGTTATGAGTTATTATTTAAGGAGATCATTTAGGATGGTCACATAACACCATTTAGGTGAAAATGTGGATGGTGAATGAGTTTCTTTTGATTTTATGTTCCGATGAGACACGACCTTGGAAGTGGTATATTTATTCATATGTCGAGGAGTATTCTTAGATGGTATGAAAGATGAGGGACATGGACCCAATATAGAGTCTTGATGGGTTGGTTTCAGATTTGAGATGGAAATGACCTTCATAGAAGGGGTGAGATGAAATTACGAGGGTCAAGTAAGTGGTACTAATCTATGAAGGCATAATAAGGTATTTTAAAGACTTTGACAATGGTTTTTTTAGGCCCCTTCATAGTTTTATTAGATGAGATAGGTGTGGATGTTGAGGTAGTAAATGTGGAGGGTTGATCTTTAATGATAGGATAAGGGGGTGTTTTTAATTGTTTATCAGATGTGGGTTTAAAAGTGTCTTTAGGAGGTGTGCATGAAGTGGATGTAGATTGAGAAGATAAGGGTGTAGTTTCAGTAGTTCTTTTAGCAGATGTAAACTCAGTGGTTGTAGATTAAGAATCAGTAGATGTAGATTGTAGTCTAATGGATGTAGAAAGGAGTTAAGGGGTAGGTATAATATTATTGATAGTATTGATGGTGTGATGAGCATGAACATTGTTCACTTGTGGTTGATCGGTGGATGAAGAGTGATTCGGGAAAGGTTGTCTAAGTACATCTAGATTTTTGTTTTGGGGTGCATTCAAATAATATAAATGGATTTCACCTTTATCAATAAAATCTTTAATGATGTTGTGGAATGAGTGACACTTTTAGATGTTGTGTCCCTTAACCCTATGATATTTATAATAATCATCATCACTATAACAAAAGGTATTAGATACAAATGTTTTGATGGGATGGATGGGTGGAAGAAATATCATATTAGAAGTGAGACACTTGTCAAATATTTCATAATAGATCTCTCATATGGGTGTGTAACTACATTGTGGATGAGAACCCTTGCTTGTGGGATTTTCCTTAGGAGCAGATTTGATGACTACAAAGTTGGCTAATGATTTGGACTTGTCAGGATTGGAAGATGATTTAAATGAAAAGTTAGATTTAGGATTCTTAGGTTGTAATTTAACTCTACCTTATTTGAGCGCTCACCATTCTAATTTATGAGCCATAGTGAAAGCTTTTTCAAATGTCTGGAATGACTCAATTTGATGTGTGGATGAGATGTATTTAGCGCATGAATGGAAGAATAATTCAATTAATTTATTTTGTGGTAATGAAAAGTATAACGGATTTATTATACCCCTCAAGTGGGCAATAAAATTAGATATGGGTTCATCTTCCATTTTTTAAAATGGTGTAGAGGTCGTTGATGGTGATTTTGCAGATGATGTTTGTAGAGAATTTTTCTAGGAAGATTTGTGTAAGTTGTGTGAATGAGAAAAGGGATTATTGAGAATTGTTATTGTATCAATCCAGGACATGACTGATGAGGGACTTGGGAAATTCCTCAGCAATATATATTATTTGTGGGCTATGAGACAAAAATCATGGTAGAAAGCATGAATGTGTTGATAGGGATATTCTTTACTAAATAATTTGATTAAATTCAGAAATTCCTAGTAAAGTGGATATTGTTTGTAAGGTATTGACGGGTGAATGGGATCATTGTATATTTTTTCATAGGAGAGAACATTCTTAGGACCCAAGGAAGTGGCTTCGAGGTTGGATATCCTATTCATGAGAGATTAAAGGGGGTCTGGTTATGATGGTTGTTATAAGGATGAGCCAGGTTGATTGAATGAAGATTGGCTGGGTTGTGGGTATAATTAATACTACTGAGGGATATTCTATTGATAAGGGATTATTTTTTGATAAGGAATGTTTTGTTGATAAGGAATGTTGTCGGGGATATTATAATTGGATTGAGACACTAAGGGTTGTAATGGTTGCACATATTGATAGGGTATAGGAATAGATGTGTTAATAAGGAGATGTGATGGTTGGGTGATATGTTAGAAAGGAACAGATGTATAGAAGAAGTAACAAAGGATGGTACTTGTTGTGGGATATTATGAATATGTATAGATTAGGGTATAGAAATGAGTGCTTTTGATGGTTGAGGTACATGTTGTGAGATGAGAGGGGTAGAAGATGATAACAAAATGAGGTGGGTGCTAGCAATAACACTAGTTTTGACTAGAGGGATAGATGTAGGAATGGACATATTGATGTTCTGAACAAGGTTGGTGATTTATTCAGAAGGTGGTGGATGAGATATAGTGATAGAAATGGTATAAGAACTCACAAGATGTGTCTAAGCTGCCAAGGATATTGGAGGGGTAGATGAGGAAACATTAGGATTATTTTGAAGAGGCGTGGAACCAATGGAGGGATCTGGTGAAGATGTAGGTTTTTGGGTGGATGTGTCTTCAGAAGATATCATATGAAGGATGAAAATAGGAATGGAAGATACGAAATTAGATGTTTTGGGTTGAGTCTGAGGTGGATATGGGTATATTTTTTTAATGAAGGGTTCCTAAGTTGGGTCAATAAAATGGGGAAAACAACATGAAGGATCAATAATGTATAGAGGTGGTTTAGGTAATGATGGTTGAAGTTAGACACCTCTAGCTACAAGGTAAACATTAAGATCCATAGGATTTGAATACAAAATCTCTAAAAAGAGGGGATACCCACCATAAAATAAGTGAGGACTAGGAGGATCATAGATTTCAGATGATGCAGATTAAGAGAAAGGAGAATGTGGTGGTCATAACTCTTCTGTCTGAGATAGATGAGATCTTTGATGATGGAGTAGGCCTTAGTAATCTAAAAGGAGTTTAAAGATATTTTAATTATATTCTCATTTTATTCCTCCATAATTTTTTGATTTTCAAATTGAGGTGTGGATATTTCTTGATTTGGATCTATAATTGGTTAAGATTGTGGGGTTTGATGGTGTAATGGTGTAGATTTTTGGAATAGACTAGACATGTATTCAGATGTTTGGACATGGGATTACTGTCTTGTAAGTACCATGATTAAGAAACACACAGTAACCTATAAATTAAAGATAACTAAGTGGGTTGATTAAAAACATAAGACAACTCAAGCAGAGTGAAGTTTTATATTATCTTGAATTAATTAAGAAAAGATGAAATGTGTAAAATGGCTGATAGGGTCCTAGGAAATGGTTGTCTATGGATGGTTTCAGGACTATTTAATTTTTGCATCCTCGGTATACCTGAAGGTATGTGAGGCTCAAATCTATGTTGGTGTTGATATGGGGCCTACTCCCTCACTTCACAGTCTTGCGATGATAAGCGAGTCAGGTTCTTATCCAATATAACAATAACCAGTTGATTATACTTGGCTAGAACATCGAGCCAGTTTCCCTATTGGGTGATGAAATCCCAATAGTGATCACTTGGGTATGAGTTTTTGATGCAAATTTGACATTTGTTGTGATTTTTTTATGCGTGGGGGAGGAATCAAGTGAATTCAATCAGTTAACCTTCCTAATTAAAACTATATGATCAAGAAGTATGCAATGTGTGTTTTAATCCCAAAAGAAACAATTGATTTAAATGAGGAAATACAACAAATATGCAATACAGAAAGAAAAAAGAAGGAAAAAGACTCACCTTAATAACACTTCCTTTTTATATTTTTTGCAATTTTTGATTTTTTAAAATATATTTTTAGCTATATAGCGATCCAATAAGTAAAAATCCTCCAGAAATAGGAAACCTACAAGAATGAGTTAGCAGAAAAGAGAAAACAACAAAAAAGGGGTTAGAAAGTTAACTGTTGAGTAATAAAAATAACTCAGAGAAATCATCGGTGATTGAATGAATCACTGTTGATTCACCCGATCGTTGGAGATTGACCAAATCACTAGTGATTACAAAGAAGGAAACCTAAATGTGAAAAATATGAAATTTGAATGAATAAAAGGAAGGAGAATTAGGGTCCCACCAGGTGTGCAAGAATGTTCATAGATGTTTTACCAATCTACTTGAATTAATAAAGTGAAATAATAAAAACAAACTGACCTCGGAAGAAGCAATAATTAATGATACCCATAAATGATGGTTGTTGATGGTTCAATGTTGATAGAAGTTGCACTCCATCCAAAATTATGTAAAATCTCATGTTCTACAAAGAAAACTAAACTTAAAGACGCTAAATGAAATGGATTAGATAGATAAGTGAGTTACTCAGAAAAGGCCGATTCCAGGAATCCAAAGGGCTTCCTCAAAGGATGTAATCTAACCTTGTAAACAATCAAGTTAATTATAATGGATAAATAATAAATAATAAATGAACACAAGATAAATATATGGAATAATATTAGATAAATATGAATAAAATTCAAGATCAAATGACAGGTCTTTTACTTCTTTGAATGTAGCCTAGGAAAATGTGGATGTAATCTATATGCACTCAAATTAATCATATCAGAAGTTGTCATCTTCTTGTTTGATATTTTGTAAGAATTCCAACTCATCTTAAATGTCTTGTTTGGTGTCGAAAAATCAGATTGGAAACAAATTCAATTTGTGAATGATGTCAAATTGTTCCCAGTAGAAAGGTTGTTGGACAATATTAAGTGAGTGAATTTTTGTGATTTCATGTGATTGACCAGGAATTTCCATCTAAGAGAGAGACATTCTTAAAAACATGTTAGAAGCAAAAAACATGATAAAAAATATATTATAGACTAATAAAAATTGACAAGGAGGGTAAAGTTAACAAGAATAGCTGGTGATTAGGCTAATCACTGGTGATTCAAGTGTTTTTTTATAGTTTAGTAAAATAAAATGTTTGACGTTTTTTATTAACATTTTAGGTTGAAAATAATGAAAATGAGAAAAAAAATGCCCAATAGATACCTAGAGGTTATGATGGAGCTAAAAGAAGCTTCAAACCTCGGTGGAAGATATCCTGAGATGGTTGATATAGTCTACAAGTTGAATGTTAAAAAACTAATCCACAGAAGCTTTGAAAGGCTTTGAAAATTCTTGATGAAGATTGATAATGGTGCTCCCTAATAATTTTGATATTCTGGTGCTAAGTGATGATATGCACAATGTTAGAAGACATATTAAAAGAAGGATCTCAATATTTGAAATATAGGACCGTGGATGATGGATGATAAACTACTATTTATAATTCTTGGTGATTACCTGAATAACCGGTGATCTGGGTTTTTCAGGGTTTGGAAGGGTAAAGTAGTTAAAACCACCTCCAAATGGATGTGTTTAGTTTTTGTTTAGGTAAATAGTTTTCTAATTTATTGGGGATGAGGTGTGATGGTTAAGGGGGTTTTGAAATAGGTTATATGTGATTTGGCCTTATTTAATTATTTTAGGGTGATCTTGGGTGGTTGAATGTAGATTTGACAGTTGTAAGAAGGATATTTATGCAAGGAAAATATGATGATGGAATTATGACTTGGAATAAGGTGAGGGAATTATGACTTAGAAAATTGTTATGAGTGTAAATGATGAATTGGATTAATAGATGATAAAGGGGATGAAGGGTGCAAATTTTTGGTATTCCATACCCATTTTTTTCCCCAAATGGTACTAAATTATCCACCCAAGAAGAGTATCTAGTGGGCTTAATTATCTTACTATCTCATAGTTTAGTCAATTCTTTCCACATTTTGGTTACAAGGAGGGGATTAATGGTTCTTTTTATTTTGTCTCAAAGGCTTAGAGTGAGGATCCAAGGGTATCTCATGCTAAAAGAAGTATTATGTTTAATATTTCAATTCTAAATAAGACCATGTTAGGAAAAATTTGTATTTCTTTAGGATCTTGGTGTAAGTTTTCTTTTCTTATTTATTCATACTACTCCCCAACCACACTTTTTTTATGTTCTGATAAGTTCCCAAGTTGCATTCTTCTACATCTCTAGAAACATAAATGTATTTGTTAAAAATTCTATTTATAATCAAAGTTTGATTCCAAGCTGACTAGTCCTCTAGGGATGACTCTACAGACCCAATTTTGCATGTGCTACATTGATGGAAATAGTTAAAAGTCCCCAATGATAATAATTATCTTTTATAATGGTTTCTGAGCTCCTTTCCCTCTCTACATATTATATTTGTGTCTTAGAATACTTTACATAGCAATTTCCTACTTTCTGTTATCTTTTCGTAGTATTTATCCCTAGTTTTTATCCTTAAGTTATGTAAGCTCCAGTTAGAATTGGAGGTGGTTACATAACCTATGGTCTACCTAGGTAGTGGTTACATAACTACCATTATTTCCTCAGTGGTGGTTTTGCAACTTTCCTGGAGGTTGCATAACCACCATCATGTGTAGACCAGTGGTTTTGTACATTTTGACCGAGACTTCCTAGGCATGATTTGGACTCTTGTTACCTTCTTCCAACTCATATATTACACATGTTTATTAGTCAATTTGGCTTATTTTTAGCTTGATTGATCATTACCAACATCCTCTTCATCTTTTAATTATTAATTTAGAGTTAAATTCCCCTCCTTGTTGTGATGTGGCATCCCATTGTTGCCAAATATCTTAGACCATTTCCCAACCCATGTTCTACAAAAACAAGGCTTATTCTCAAAGCATTGGCCAGAGATTTTTTGGTGATTTGCATCATTATGTTTTCATGATAATACTACAAATTACACAACTAATCACTATTCTCTTGCATTTTTCTTCTTCTACCCGCATTGCTACCAGACTACTAGTAAGCCACCATTGCTCCAACACCTTCTAGTTTTCTTTTCTGCAATCCCAACACTACCCGGACTCATGTGAACACTGAAGTTGGAAAAAAAACTGAGGGGACAAAAAATTAAATCACAACCAAATTTTTACAGCACTACAAATTCCAAGTTGAGGATGTACTTAGATTTCATGAGGTATTCTTGAATTCTTTATTTAATCTGTATGCACATTATTGAATAGAGTAGAAAATCATTTCAATTTAATTCACTACAATAGTTAGATCATTAATGTAGCTTCCATTTTTTCTTTAAATATTCTTGTAATAGACAACTTCCCTTCTTATCCCTGTGGATTTTTAAGGGAATACTTTTTAGAGGAAATCTTTTTCATTTGTATTAGGTAATTACAATCCATCTCAATTTATAACTTCCATTCAATCCTTGTTTACTTCTACCAGGGAATTTTCAGGGGAAGAAAAGCTTTTCAGAAGATTTTTTTTCTTCTTGTTCCTCTAAGGTAGAACATAGGATTCACATCAACAATAACAATTTGGAAATAAAATTCTTAGTTAGAATAGCTTATATTTATTTTACCATAAATAGATAATCACATCGAGTTATTTATTTGTTTAGGTTCTGTTAATTAAATTGTAGAAGCATTTTTTTCATTTCTTTTGTTTCTTCTATTAATTTCCATAAAAGTATAAAATCTCAAAAACATTAGTTTAATTTAATTAGATTGTTGTGTATTATTGTATTTCATTCATTAAATTGAAAATGAACAAAAAATAAGATAGATTTATTTTATTTAAATTAGTTTTCTTTCTTATATTAGATTAATTAAATACACTCTTTGCATTGCCATTTCAAGCCCTAGAGAACCTAGAGATTACATATTTGATCCCATAGTGAAAGAACCAAATAAACATGCAACTTTATCAGATATTGACCAAGGTCTTCTGATTCACATCTTTCATACCACTTTAGAATTTCCTACCATCACTACATAATTGAGAGCCTTAAACAATAATGAAAAAAAAGCTTATGAATTTTGGGAAAATCATCCTGGTTATAGGTTTCCTTGATCAATCGTTGGTAATTTCTTCCCATTTTCCATAGATCCAGGGTCCTACATGACCATCTAGGGTCCCCAGGAATCAAGAGAAGAAATATACAATCCTATATTCCCTTAGCCAAACGTGACTTATTTATAGATTGATATTGATACGGTCCTTTAGATTATGGTATTTTGATCTTCATAACTTCCACCTATCACCATCACACAGTTTCATGTCCTTAACAAAGAAACAGACAAAGTCTATGACTTCTGGTGGAACTAGCATGGGCGGAACTAGTGCCCATAGCCCATTCATTTGTCCTTATCCATACATTTCCTTTAGTATTTCAACGACCTTATCTGTAAATTTATATGTGGTGAACAAAGGAAAATTTCCACTCATTCCACAAACATTTGAGATAGTTTCACACACTAATATTGATAGAATCTTGCATGTGTGTATCATTCTTGACCATTCCATTACACCTGTTTAGGTAACAAAGGATTTTATTTCCCTTGATGAGCAGATCCCTTTGGTTCCTATAGAGGACATTAGATTACCCTAATAACCTATTGACCAAAATCACCTATTTTCATGTATTGCATACATTCACAATATTCCGTTATATTTATCCATATGTCCATTCAACATCGGTTGTCTTGACATGACCCAAAGAGAACGAGTGTTCCTAAAGGTCACATGTTGATTATTAGTCATAAAAATTGGTGAACCAAACGTGAAGGGCTAGTACCTTTTCATTTCCATTATCTTACCTTCTTTCATGTATCCTTCCCCTCTCCCATTATTCTGAGAGTATTTATATACCCCCTGAATATGTCGAGTCAGGAATATAGATGACCCATTTTGGGTCTCGAGGTGTATTATTACAAAATGGGTATATAACATTCACCCTCACTATCTAAGTGGGTTAACAACTACTCATCTAATCTACACTCCTCTCACACTCCTCCTCCTCAAGGGACTAACAATGGTTCATCAGTCACGATCAAGGATATTGATCATCCTTCACATGGGACATAACCTGAGCTCTCCAATTCTAACAACATGATGTTCATAGGAGAGAAAGGTTCCAACCCTTGGGTTTTGTTTAGATCAAATATCAACATGTAGTTTGATTCACTCACATTACTATATGAGGGGTACATATGACACTACACCTGAAGTGAGTAACTCTTTAATAAAATAGACTAGTACCTAGACCTTATGGAACAATACATTGATGTTCTTCACCAGAATGAATATTCTACCCCTCCTATAGGAAACATATTCTAAGAGGGGTGAATTCCCAAAGATCATGCCATAGGAGGATATCATGTACCTTTTCCTCCCAACAAGGCTCAAATTACACCCAAGATGAATGCAACAACTTCTGCGGGTGATGTAATTTCAACATTGGTGAATATGGTTAGGGAACTAAATATTACCTACCCCACTCATGCTATATATTTTGTAGGGTAAGGAAAGATTCCCCACCATGTGCATAAATTTGGTCATGTACCCTCAGTACCATCACCTGCTCCAGTTTACATGGGTGTTCCTAGTCCCAGAGATCTCCTCATCGGATCTGACACGTTAGGTATGCCCCCTCACACCTCGTATAGATACCCTAAATAGGCCCCAGCTTAAATTATGTACTTGAATTCTTCCCCAATTAGAAATTTGGCATTCCCTTGTTTCATCCCTACCACTCCATACTAGAATAATGTTCCCTGGTATTTTCACATATTTTAAAAATCACCACAGGAGGGCATGTTTTATTTTCCTGCCTCGTATGCTCAACCTCAAGGGATTCCTTATGCCCTTACCAATATTTACTTTGCACCATATCATCCTTATATGCCTCCTCTAACTCCCCGTCAAGGGTCATCCATGGTAGATTTAAATGCATTGGGTACATATGTTGAATATATTAAGTAGCCCCTCAACTTTACTATATGAAGTGTACTGCTTCCATGACCACTACCTGACCTACCAAATTTCAAGAGGGAGGGAGACCCAAATGCACATATTAAATCATATGCAATTGACATTAGGGAGATAATCCCATGGGATGCAGTTGTAGTTGAGATCTTCCCCAAGACCCTTAAGGGTATCACTCACAATTGGTACTATAGGATACTAAAATCTTCAATCCATTCATTTAAACAACTCATTTCTTAGTTTATAGAGTATTTTGATATGAAAACCTCTAGTGAATAGGAATCAGGGAATTCCTCCATAGAAAGCAAGAACACAATGAATTTGTAGCCCATTTCATTCAAATATGGTTTTAAGTCTCATTGGTATCCAATTTTGCACCACCTTGAGAGTTAAGGAGAATTGATAGTTTGATTTGGATGCTTAGAGAAATACAGATTGAAGATTTAGTCATTTGTAGTTGGGTACATGTCTAGCAGACTCTTTAAGACTTGACTTGGGAGATATTGGATTGCACTCACAAAGGGGATGACCTTCCCTCTTACTTTAGGTTATGCCTTTAACCAAAGTGAGAAGACCCATTTTGTAACCCGTAATTGTGAGAAAGGTGGATCAAACTGTAATATCTAAGCTTTCTCCTGGAAATATGAAGGATAGTACTGAATAGAAACAATCAATGCAAACATCATTTAAATATCATGAGTTGTCACACTAAATAATGTAGATTTCTTTCAAAATAGGAATCAGGTCACTCTATACAATGTAAATTTTAGGTTGCTTCTACATATTTATGGAAAGGCAGGGTAGAGATGGTAAATTCCCATGGAAAATGGTTATAAGTCTAGAAAACATGGGTAATTCTGAAGGATTTAACAATTGTAGGTTGTAATTTTTTTGTATGAGTGGAAGATTAAAGCAGGATAAATTTGATTATACAAGTTTCTCAAGAAAACCTTACAAATGTTTGGAAATTTCCCCAAGACTAGAGGAACACATCACACAACCAACAGTAGCCCTTTAACCAAAAGGTATGTACTCATGGTATACCAAGAGTATAATATTTCACACAACCTTTGAGAATTCAAACACAAAATCTCATGCTAAACTCTCAATAAAACACTAATAGGTCATGCTCAACTACGCTCAATATACACTCAAAATATTACTAAGATCTTATCAACCAAGAAGAGGCAATATGAATTTAAAACTATTTATCATGCCAAAGAAGGAAAGATCTTTCTACAGTACAATTTCAGTTGCCAAAATTCCACTAATTAAAGACAAGATCTAATGTAGTTTAGAGAAATGATCAACATAATATTTCAACAGGGAAGGCATGTAGTTGATTCAAAGTATTTTACCATAGGAACAAAGACAACATTGTTGAGGAGAAAACATAGTTAATTTCAAGAAATTCAAATTTCTCAGCAAGGGGCCATAAAGCCTATGGCCTCAATGCTTTCCATTGACTTTACACTTGCAATCATGTTGGCATGAGAAGGTTTGGAAAAAATAAAATAAATTACAAATCTCTCAGTTTGATTCGGGTTATTTAAGAAGAGTAAAATCAATTTTGCTTAATTTTATCTAATAATTTAGAAAAAATCAACCCCCTTTGATAAGAGAACATTCCTCTCATATCTATAAAATATTTGGTTCTCTGGCCTAACTTTTCCCCCCAAAAGTTTGAATATTTTCAAAAAATATTCTTGAGGAACAATATCTGATTTTGTTACTTTGAAAATATATTTTTCCTTACTTTGAAAATATATTTTTCCTTTTTGTGCCATGTGGAGGAATTTCTTACATATGTTTTTAGGTGTATGTTTTATTCCCCCATGATTAATGGAATCCCTATGTCACTCATTATGACATCATCAATATAATCATTCATGTTTTGGGTATGTTGAGAAATTTTTTGATGATTACTGGGAGCCCCCAAATGGTTTGATTTGATGTCAATCACTCTCACCTTTTTTGAATCTGCTTCAAAACATACATAATTATTACCATATCTTTCTAAGTTGAACACTTTCACATGTATTGTGTTACATCGAGCATATTACCTCCCTTTTTAGTGATATCATTCTACTTCATATTTATTTCTCTCGTGTGGATGCAATGAGAAATATTCAGTGATTTAGTTTCCATAATTTTGTTTAACCCAACTCGTTTGCTTCAATTTTACTACAAATTCCACCCACTTCCTTTGAAAATGTGCATACTTTCTTCATAATTAAGTGTTGGAAGATTTTGTCAAGTTAATTTTTCTTGCAAATGGTGAGGGTGATTTTTGTAACCAGTTTGAAGGATTTCTCTTTTGAATATTTGAATAAAATATTCAACTTGACAGACCCCAATGAGGAGTTTATGAGGATTTTGTTTGATATTACAGATCCAGGAGATGATAGGGGACCATTGATAGCTCAAGATGTTCAAGGTGGTATTCTTTGAAGATTGATCAAGATCAATCCCATAGTTTTTTCTTTCCATACATAGTATTTCAACATCTTCAAGTGGGAAAACAAGAAATCTCCAGAAGTACTAAATTAATTCTAGCTTCATAGGAGGTCTGTTGTGACGGAAAAAATTGACCATAATTTCCCTTTTATATGCAATGAAAAGTTTATTTTTAAGTAGATTCCTTTAGAGTCCTATGTTCCCAATGATGCAAGCACTCTAGATAATGTGCCTGGTCTTTACCATCAAGTGACTGAGCTAGGTAAAAATATCTCCTCTTTAGAGAAATAGCCAACAGGGCCCATGCCATCGCAATAACCTACAACTATAAGAATGTATAAGGGATATTCTAGTTCTGAACCTCTCACTTAGCTAACTTCAAGGGCCACTATACTTACACTTCTAACCACATCAATTGTTCCTGCTAAGACCTCTATCTACAAAGGAAAAGGGAGGAAAGCATTTCCCAAAGGTGGCATGGATCTCCTAGATTGGGTCTCTTCTTAACAAAATAAGATAGAATTGATGAGTATATTGGATATCCCTAAAACGAATATTGATAGTCTCATGAAAATAGGGATGTCTCACACATTGGGAGGGGAAGTTATTTTTGCATAGATGATTGTTGGGTTAGAGGAGTTTGTTCCAAGGAAGAATAGGCTTTTCAAAAAAATTCCTTCTTTCAGTGAGGATTTTTTGGTAATGGAAGATTATTTGGTGTCATTTTCTCTATTTTATTTTTGATGTAATTAACAATAATATATGTAACATTTCCATGGGTTGGGGCCCCTATAGAACCCCATTTTGTTTTCTCATCATTACAAAAAATTCAAACTGTTACAATAACTCACATGCTTCATAATATATTTATAATTCCATTTAAACAACATAAAATTCTATTGTATTATATCATGTTACATTATAAATCTAAATTAACAATTCAAAGTAATGTTTAACTATTATAAAAAAGAGTATCAATTATAAAACAAATCTCAAGCCTTAGCTTGTTTATTGGTCAACATGGTCACATCTTAATCTTTTCTATCTACTTCTTTATCTGGTTATCTCTACATGTATGCATCATTTTTTAAGAATAACTACCTCATATCATTTTGATCTGGGCCTGTGTGGTGTTGGAATATTAAATTATCCATGTTTAGTGCATCCACACACTTTTCCATTCTTCACCTATATTCCATCAACTTTCTTTTCAACTCTGTAATTATTTCCTCCATAGAAACCAACCTCTTAATAACATCATATGAATAGTTCTCCTCATGGATATATTTATCAAAGGAGTGGACTAGAAAATCAATCTTCAAGTCACCATACATATTTTTCTATTTATCAAATACCATTTCCTCCAATCTCATGTTTATGGTGTCAATGCTTTTCTCAATCCATTCTTTTTCTACCTCCATCTTTTCTTTAACTTGATTCACAACCTCTATCCTAATTTTGGACAAATCCACCATATCATATTGATTTCATGTTTCATTGAGTGGCATGATTCCCTATTTGTAAAATATATTCTCATCAATTTGGTTAATAATGTTTAACTTTGAAATAATCCCTTCAAACTAGAATAGATCATTTTCACATTGTTCAATTAAATCATTAATATCACTAAGCTTGGTTGTAAGTTCTTCATACCTATTTTTTACCTTCTATAAAATATTATTTCCTCTTTCAAATAAGTCTTCAATGTATATATAAACAACCTTGACATTTTTTGTATCCTTTTATATGCTTCCCATAACCTATGGAGTGATAACATTAGTAGTTTTTTTAATTTTCCCTTGATGGCCCCACTAAGTGTTGTAAGCATAAAGTTAAAGATTTGACTTGGTCTTTCACTTAATTTTTTCTTACCTTATCTTCATAAAATATTTGGAAAAGACCCTCAACTGCTACTGCTACGTCTTGCTTAAGGATTTTCCTTATAGGTCTGCCAACCTGAATATGATTGATGTCATAGTCACTGATTGTAATTTTATCTCTTGAGATCCCTAGGTGAGGAGTTGCGATTTCCATAGTTTTAAACCCTTGCTTATCAATATGTGTTCAATTTATAACTCTTTCCTTATTTGACGCCTTTGTGGGTTTTGGGAAATAAATTTTGGTAATGTCTAAGACTCCTCCTTGGACAACCTATTTTCCTTTTGTAGTCACTTTTCCTAACCCTTTAATTCCTTGGCACTTTGGCATATCACCCAGCCTAAACTGGGAGCTCACCCAAGGCATGTGAAGGTGTCAAGACCCTCTTCTATGTGATATTTTTTAAGAATGTTACCATGAATAAAAAAATAATGTACATACATAAATGCATACATCTTATGACAAAGATTAAAAAAACTAGATTTGAGCTTAAATGATCCATATTATGACTATGAAGATTAATTAGAACATACATGAACCATGAACATAATAAAGAACACAAACACTTAGATTCATTAAACATTGATATTCAAAACAACACCATTACCTTAATCCTCCATTATTATAGTAGCCAAATACATGATAGATCCATAAAACAAACCAAATACATCAACAAATTTTTCATCCTACAAATGAATGTACTCTATAAGTTACAATAGTATCCCTATGCATTTCACTCTCAACTCTCTTTGATCCCCTACATACATTCATTCACACATCCATTCTCTCTATTTTCATGTAAATCAATATATATAAATAGACTGGAGGGAATCTTCCCTTCATCACCCATTCATCATTCAAGAGAAAAATGCATGCCAAATCTCATCATACCTCACCATACTCAAGTACCCTAAACATATTAGTGCCAACTAAACCATAACTAACTCTAATTTATAGCTCTTAATCTCATCATGATAACCATATCCTGGAATATGCTTTCCTTGGGCTAGAAGGGTCTATGTTTTATCATTATTTGTAATCAGATCTGGTCACATCTCCATGTGTCCCTTATTGCAACTCTAAACATGGTCCAAAATGTGACTAGTCTCAAGCCTCTTCTACTTGGGCAGGAACCTTCATGTCATTCCTGAGGTTACTTCCACACATGACCTCATGCCCTACTGGCACGTGAAAAAACCTTTCGTGCCTTAGGTACTTAGTATTCTTAGGGCCCCAACATTACCCCACACTAGGTTGATTTCCATCCACGGTAATTCTTCGTGTTCTTCAAACAAGACTCCATTAATCCAAAGAAAAACTGACTAAATAAAAAACATTGTATACCTCAACAGTATAAATTATCAACTAGAAGAGTTCAGGGAACTCCTTTTCTATCTTCCCCTTTAATTCCTTCCAGGCCTCCAATTTGTTCACTACTTTTCTCGACACTTCCTCCACCATGTTGGGTACTTAGTCTAGTGTAATCTCTTCAACCTTCCCCTTGAAATCCTCTATGAACACAAACATATCGATGTAAACTCCCTCAAACTCATCCATATATTATGTAATAGAATCCAATAGTTCACCAATTTGAAATTCCAACTTCTCACACTTGTTTTTAATCTTATCATTCTATGTTGTCGTGTCAATTATCAATTAGGCACGCTCAATATTATTATTCATGACCTTCTCCTACAAGGATTTGAGAATGAACTCTTCATCTGTAACATACACATCAATAATGAGATCACACTTCCGATAACTTGAATGCGACATTGTATATGAACACTTAGAGGCCTTGTAGAGGGAATATTTGGGCTATCTGAAGTGACACAGGTGCCTAGGAGTGTACTGGGGCACCCCAGGGAACCCTGGTCTAGATTTTGGGTTCTCAGAACACTATAAATTTTCAAAACCCTAATTTGGCACAGTCGCTAATTGTCCTTGGAATACTATATGTCTATCACACTAGATTTATCAGATGAACTAGATGATGCCCTACACATGAAGAAAAATAAGGGGTTGGACTGACCTCAGCTACCAAACCGGTGGACTTATCATTGAGTGTTGCACTACATTACAGACCCTAATGTAGTTCTAGTGAATGTGTGTATGTCGTGCCCTAGGTGCTCTCGTGATATTTGCACTTTGTGAAATAGTGAGTTATGGTACCTATATAAGATGTAGATAGTAGAATAGAATGAATATAATCCCTCCTCCTCTAAGAATGTGTGTGATGCATGCTTTCATTTCTTGAATGTATGGTGCTATGTGGATGCAACATAATTTAATGGATGCAGCCCTAAATGGAGTGATAATAGTGATAAGATGCAATAACCTAGGACCCTTATTATGGTCTTATAAAATTTCTATTTATAGGGCTCTCAAGTTTAATTTCACAATTAATCCAGATAATGTTGACTGAGGAAATGATAAAGATGACCAATGGTTAGAAGTGACCCAAAAAGTAATGAAGAGGCTAAGTATAGATCGGGGTGACCAAGGTGGGACCAGGGCACCTTAGGTCACCCCAGTATAGGTTGGGGAACCCATAAATAGGGCTAAAATCTCAAGGACATTATAAAATGGGGTGATAAGTATCAAGACATACGCACGAAAGATGAATTAAAACATAAAATGGAAAAAATATGGGATTAATTAGTACTTTGTATAATTGAGAACCTTCATAATAGTATTATAAGACTAGGCTAAATATTTTCTTATATGTAATATTTTTTTCTACATTTTCCCCTACTTTATGTTGGTGAGTGAACAGTTGGGTAACATAAAGTAGATAGAAAAGCATACCTGATGTCCATGCAGAGTGTAGAAGAAAAAATGTTGATGGACTAGAAGCATGGAATGACAAAAAGAAATATGTGGAGTAGTGTGGATTCTAAAGATGAAACATGTGTAAAAAGTGATGAGAGTGAACCTAGGGCAGAACACGTGTGTAACTACTGAATGTGTGTGGTGTACTTTCATGATTAGTATGGAAAGTACCATCATGGTATGTTGTCATTGTCACTGTCATTATTTTTGTTTGTTTTTGTTGCCCCCAATTTGATTGTTTGTTTCTCATACGGTGGACCTACAGAGAGAAAATGATCAAGTAGTCAAATATGTATGTATGTAAAAACATTGTGTAAAGTATGCAAATGTAACGTACACTAGAATAGAAATTATAAATGGAAAAATGGAACATGTGCACCTGATGCATGTTGAGGAAAAGGGTGTAGAAGGATATACTATGATATTGTGATTTTTTTGGGTGATCTCATGTCACCATGGCTGAAGATGTGTAGGGAGGAAATGCTTAGTGTCCTCTAACTCTAATCTCTTATGATGAAATGTGTGGAAGATATCTCTATATTTCATTGGTTTCTTGGGAGATCCTTTTCCACTGGATGAAGAAGTGTAGAGAGGCCACCCACTGTAACCCCTACACATGTGACCACTCTGTAGAATTTTTTAAGGATACCATGTCCTATTGAGGCCATTATGTAAGGAGTTCATAGACTTACCTGAACTCACTCACTTTGTGTGAATTGGTGTAGATATGTTGTGTTATTATAAACCCTCATTGATTCCACCCCTCTTTGGGGGTGCATGTGATGACCTTCGAAAGAAAATGTGGCCCCAAAATAGGACCAACCACACTCTGACCTTATAACCAACTCATCACTGCATGGACAAATAGATAGCGCTTGGTAGATACCAAGGTGCACACAAAATTGGGATGGCTAGCAAATACAAGTGTTAGTATGAACACATGCATGCAAATAAGTGTAAAATATGTAGAAAATGTAAAAAATACTAAGAAAATTAATTTAAACATGTAAGAAAACAAGGAGACTTCATAAAAAAGGTTTCAAACATGGCACATCACTCACGATGTAGCAAGACACACAAGGCCATCATAACCGCAAATAGTAAACAAGTGTACACATAATAAAAGGAAATATTCTGCATACAATATAAAAAAAGTAGACAAGTAGAAATATAATTAGTCATGGGAACATGTAGTCCTATAAAACCAGTGTTGCACATGGAACACCCGTTAGCATGTTAGAGTGAAAACCAATATGACAAAGCATGTATAAGTAAGTAGTATAAGATGTTAAGTACAAGATGAAACAATAACACCTGTATGAGATGAATGTGGATGCCCCAACGGCCATTATAGTAATGTTAGAAGGCAAGATTCTATACCACATGTAAATGCCCTGTATCTACGATCACACTAAACAAAGGCATGAATGCGCATGTGTGGAAGATAATGACATATGAGAAAGCAAGCTAACATGTGTAATAGAATGAACATGCAAAACACTAGGAAGCAAGAGTAAATGCTACCAAGATAATGTAGTATGTTTTTGATGGATGAAATGGAATAAAAAATTAAATGATAGGATAAACGTACCCCTAAGTGTATAGAACTGTATGCAATGATGTTAATTTTTTCCCCCTTAGTATTCAATAATGAACCATAAACAAGGGTGCGTCATTGAGAAATGGTTGAGTGGTGTTGGTTGTGTCTAGCGTGTTGCAATGAATGTGTATGTGTAGTGGTGATGAAATGTTACATGGGGATAATATGTGTGTGAAACCTATAGTCGAAGCGTATATCACAACTTTTTTGATTGGAGGAGTGATGATTTACCCCTACATGTATATCACTATAAGATGAATGGATAAGGATGAGAGGTATAAAAAAATGTGCATGGACCCTATATCCTAAGCGTATACCACAACTTGGCTCACCAAAGGAGTGATGATTTATACCTAAGTGTATATCACTATAAAAGGAGTGTTTGGTAATGCGTCATATAGCAAGGTTTGTGGACCCTAGATGTTAAGCATATATGATGAATCATAGAATGGGTGAGTGATGATTTATCCCTAAGCATATATCACTATGTGATGGTAGAAGAAGGTGAAGATCTAACCTATAGCGTATGTTACTACTAGATGGGTGATGAGGGTGTATGAATCGCAAATAAGTAGGTGGTGGATAATGGAAGGTTTTGATGTTAGCACTAAGGATAGACCACTATATGATGAATGAGGTGTGGGTGGTGATTTATCCCTAAGCGTATATCACTATAGAAGGAGTTTTTTTTAATGTGTTGTATAGAAAGGTGTGTGTGGACCCTATAGCCTAATCATATACCAAGACTTGTAGAATGGGTGAGTCATGATTTATCCCTAAGCGTATATCACTAAATGATGGTAGAAGAAGGTGACGATCTACCCTATAGCGTATGTCACTACTAGATGGGTGATGAAGGTGTATGAAGCATATATAAGTAGGTGGTGGATAACGAAAGGTGGTTATGTTAGCACTAATCATAGACCACTATACGATGAATGAGGTGAGGGTGGTAATTTATCATAAAGTGTATGCCAATACTGGATGAGTAAGAGAAATTATGATGTGGTAGAATGACTTAGAAGAGGATGATAGAATAGGTGATGATCATAAGTAAGAGGATAATGTAGAATAGGGAAAGGAGTGGTGATTCAACATAAGGTGTATACCACTACATGATATGAGGATGAATATGGGTGATTATATAGCCTAGAGCATTGGTCATGAGTCTAATGAAATGTGTTATTACATGTCATATGTAGGTAAGGTCCATTTTATTGGTAAACCCTCGGAATTCAAGTATGGACCAAGGAACTAGAGTGCGTCAGAGGGTAGTGAGTGCAACACATAGAACAATTTAGTGTAGATGAACAAGGGATGTAAATGTGTGGTGTATGAAATGTATTGTAGTGTGTGGGTAGGTAGAAATAGAATGTTTACTGATGAGAGATGAAACTAGACCTAAGTATAAGGAAATCTATTTTAGGATGTAGGATAGGTAGGGTGTATGAATGCAATGTGGGGTTGTAGGATGTAGATGTAGCGTGGAAGATAGAATGATAGGTGTAGGTATAATATGTGATGGTAAAAGGTAAAGTGAGACTCATATATAACATGACCTAGCGTAAATGTAGAATGAGAGGATGGGATGCAAAACTAGGATCATATATAATGATGACTTGTGGAGTTTATGCTATTGAGATATGATGTAGAATGACGGGATATAGATGTATAGGTCATGTAGTGTAATGTGTGGGGTTCAGTGTCATCATAATCCCTTTATAGTCTAGTGTGAACTGAAGTACTAGGGTGTGTCATCAGGTAATGAGGATGTGAGGATAGATGATGGATAATGTTGATATGTAAGGGATAAAAGGAGTGAGATATGCAAGCATGCTAGAATGAGGATGGGCGGGGGGGTTGGATAATGTTTATACCCCCAAGAATAAATGTGAAAAAGAGGACTATGAAATGCCATCAAGTAAATCATTGTTGTCTTGATCAAAATTGATAGGAGTGGCGTTGGAAACTTCATAAGTGATAGAATGAGGGGGATTGTATAAAGATGATCTATGATGAAGGAGATAGGAATTAATTTCATATTATTCATCCATAAAGAAACTAGTGGGAATTCATGAGAATACCAACATGAAATGTTAGGTACATATGTAGGAGAATAATCATTAGCAATGAAGATAATATTGAAAGGCATGGAGAATGAGAGTGAGGAATGTAGCAAGTTGAGTGTACCACCAATATAATATAAGTGTAAATGGAAACCCACAAGGAGTGCATGTAACAAAAACTATTAAGTTAAAAACCTGTAACCCATAAGCCGTTGTAATATGGAAATAACCATAATAAAGATGAGGTGAATGGGGAGGTGGCAATGTGTCATTAAGCATCATGCCAAATCTGGGTAAATAATCATGTGTATAGATGGTATCATAACTAGTGAGATCAAGAGGAATGTGTTCCCAAAATGTCCTATTTATCTATAGAGTACAAGTGAAGGGTGGTCGTGAGACTACTTCTGGGGGAGAGGTAGATGAAACTAGATCAACATTGTTATCAGAGCCCTTATATAGGACCATGAGATTAATGGATGTAGGATTTCTAAAGTGGTACTCTCTCTGGACATCATAAACAAATGTTTCTTCAAAATAAGAATTATCCATGCCAAGAGGAGTAAAATCAAGTGTTTGTAATGTTTCGTCAGTGAGTTTGAAAACATAAACACTAACAAAAATTAAACCTAAAGGGACCTAAATGGGGTATTTAGGGTATTAAGGTTAATCTAAATAGCACTAAAATGATTGTAAATAAAGATGCTAAAAAATAATAAAGAAAAACAAACTAATATGCTAAAGTTATGTAAAGTAATTTCATGATTTGATTTTAATGGAAATAAAACCCTATAATGCAAGAGGGAAAAGGGAAATGACTTAGCTGATTGATGGTAACTATTGCAGGTTGTCACATATCTAGAATTGGAACTTGGCAATGAAGACGAACAATCAAGTGCCCTTCGAATGGTAGATTTGGACTATCTAAAGTGACACATACACATGGGAGTGTATTGGGGTACCCTAGGGTGCCTTGGTCTGTAATTTGGGCTCTCGTAATAGTATAAATGCTCAAAACCTAATTTGGAATAGTCACTAAGTGTCTCTAAATATTCTCTATTTGTCACACTGGATTCGTTGGATGAACTACATGACACCCTAGACATGAAGAAGAAGAAGGGGTCAAAATGACCTCAACTACCAAACCGGTGGACTTATCACTGAGTGTTGCACTACATTATGGACCCTGATGTAGTTCTCATAAGTGTTTATAAAGCATGCCCCAGGTTCTCTCGTGTCAGTTACACTTTGTGAAATAACAAGATATGGTAGCTTTAGAAGATGTAAATATTAGAATAGAATTAATATAATACCTCCTCCTTTAAGAGTGTGTGTGATGCAGAATTTTCTAGCTTGAATGTATGGTGTTATGTGGATGTAATATGGTGAAATGGATACAACCCTAGATGGAGTTATAGTAGTGATAGGATGCCTATGGAAATTATAAGGATGTAGAGAAAATATTTAATGTAAGGCTATGAAAGTATGAGAGGATTGAGAGGGGGGAGGGATGTAATGTGTTATGACCCCAAGTGTGTCGAAAGGAGAAATCAGCCAATAAGATCGAAAGAGGAAGGTCCTACAACTGAATCTTGATATGATGTGAATAGAGGGATGATATTTACTAGTAGGGATAGGTAGAGAGGGTCAGTTCCAGTGAGTGAGATTGATATACACATGAAGGATGGCGAAGTGAAGAAGACTATGGTGTGACACCCAGATAGGTAGATTGGGAAGATGATACTTTAGATTGGTGGTGAGAGGGTCTACAATAGATTGGATAGAAAAAAATTTACACACATGAACTAGTTGATCCAAAGGGGGTGTACCTAGGATAGGAGGAGGTGGGTACTAAATGAGAGGAGGCCTAATCATTGGACATCTATGATAAAATGATTGAGTGTGTGGAAATAATCTATATGATGTCTCAGAAGGTGGTGATAATGGAAAAATGGTCAATCACAGATTGGGATTAACTGTAAGTGAGGAGAATAGCGAGTAGGAAACAATGTAAGAATTTGGTGGTGAATAAGGTGACCCATAATGTGTTATGGTTTAACATTAGAGGGAAGGAAAATGGGTGAAGGTAATGGTGTAATTAGTGGATCACGAAGGGGGCCAATAGGGGCGGTGGGTGGGGTAGTAGGAGTAGGAGCATGATGAGATTATGTAATCATAGCATGAATGGATGCAATTATGGTTTCCATGGACTGACATTGAACTTGCAACATGTGTATAGCCTCCCATGAGGGTACATTAGGAGGACTGTGCAAGTGAAAGTCAGCAACTATCTTAGAGGAGGAAGCGTGGATGGTAGGAGAAGGTGAATGGGTGTTAACATGGGAGGGTAAAGGTGAGGGAAGGTCTTATAAAAATCGACAACATAGGAGACTTGATAAGAAAGTGTATGTGGTTTTCCATCCAAATAACCATGAATACAAAAAATATACATCACCGTGACATACTGTTTTGAAACCACACTTTCCACCATGGGTAAGTGTTCTAGAAAGTCCTCTTCTCCTAAGTATTCTTTTACTTTGTAATTTGATAGCCTTGGTCATGCTTTCATCAATAATCCCACTATTTCTTCTTGTTTTAACCCTTTTCCTTTGTTGATTGACCTTTCATCTTATGGAATGGATCCTCAAGCTTTTGCAGATGTTGTTACCTCTAACTTAAGCACTATTAATCCTGCTACCTTGGCCCAACTTGTGGCTGAAGATCGAGCTCTTCCTCTTTATCCTATCACTCTCTCCCCCACCTTGGGCATAACTTAATCTAACAATACACCTCATTCTCTTCCCACCATCAAGTCTCCTCCCTCACCAACTCCACCTACCTTCATCCCCGATGAGTTCATGATTGAGATAGTCCCTTCCACTTATATTTTTACTTCAAAACCATCCACTAAACCCACCCCACACTACTCAGTTGATTTCCATATTCCTCCACTATCATGATTTCTTTACGAGATGCCATTTTCACCTAATATCTACATGCTTAGCAAAGTCTCTTCCCCACCATTTGATACTACCACCGCTATTGTACCATACAAAGTCCCTTTACCCTCTTTGGATCTTATCTCACCCTCTCCACTGCTATCACCTTTCTCCACGCATCTTCCATTCACTCGCACTCTCTTCATAAATAATTCCTATTGGGAACAGATACCACTTAACACATCTTACACCAATAATTTATGTTCCCAAAAGGGTCTCCTTTTACTAGGTTTTTACTCTAATGATCTCCATTCTCCTTTATGTGATCCACATATATATCATGGTTCTACCATATTTACTATTGCATATGGCCTGCGTGTGTTCCATCTTATAGATCACCTTGCACATACTCCCATTACCTCCCCACTCACTCTTGGACAATCTTGGATAGATTATATCAAAGGGGAACTTTATCTTGATCATGTTGATATCACTTTTCACATGCCATTTGGTAACGTTTGTATTTTTAGTAGCTCCTTTCTTTGTTATTCACCTAACTACACTATTTGGATTCATTACGATGCCCATTGCCTCCCTTGACTGATGAATAGTATGTCATGCTGATGTATATTTTATATATTCATGGTTATTTGGATGACTAACCACATACCCTTACTTATCAAGTTTTGTGTATTGTCCCATATGATTTTGATACATATGTTTCTGATTCTCTAGAAGACCTTCCCTCATATTTACCCTCTTGTGTTAACACCCATTCACCTTCTCCTACCATTCACTCTTCCTCCTCTGAGACATTTTCTGACTTTCAATTTATAAATCCTTCTCCTAATGCACCCTTCTGGGAGGATATACACCCACTACAAGTTTAGTTTCAGTCCATGGAATCAAAAATTACATCCCTTCATGCTACAACTACACAACTTTAGCATGGTCCTACTCCTCCTACAACTCCTACCCCACCCACCTCCTCTCTTGTTCCCCTCCTTGATCAACTAGTTACACCATTACCTTCACCCATTACCCTTCTATATAATGCTACACCACAACACATTCAGGGTCACCTTCTTTACCACCAAATTCTTACATTGTCACCTACTCACTCTTATCCTCACTCGTAGTTAATCCAACATTCGTGACTGACCATTTTTCCATTATCAAAACCTTCTAGGACATCATACAAATTATTTCCATGCACTCACCCATGTTATTAAATATGTTGAATAATTAAGTATCCTCTCATTTAGCACTCCAAATCCTCCTATCCTATGTACACCCCCTCAAGTTCACCCAGTTTGTGCATGTTAATTTTGTCCTATCCGTAGATCCTCTTACCACCAATCTATAGTATCGTCTTCCCAATATCCCCCTTCGAATTTCACACCACCGTATTATTTTCTTCTCCAAAATTTTCTCTTATAGCACTCACACTCACCAAAACCAACCCTCTCTACCATATCCCCATTGATAGATCGCGGCCCTCCATTCACACCATCTCAAGTTTCAGTCGCAGGACCTTCCTCTTTCAACCGTATCGGTTGATTTCTCCTTTTGATACACTTAGGGGCATATAAAATTACATCTCACCCCCCCTCTCTATCCTCTCATAATTTCATAGCCTTACATTACATATTTTCTCTATATCTTCATCCTTTCCATAGGCATCCTATATCATGCATCATAGCACCCTCGTTACTTGATGACAAACCTTGGTGCTTCAGTTCACACTGGACTATTGAGGGATTACCATTACATTGAAGCCCACAGAATGCACTACAATACCTATACATATACATTCTATCATCCTACATTATATATTCATAGCACATCTTACCCTAGACATCATTGTATATGAGCCTCGTTTTGCATTCCATCCTCTCATTCTACATTTACGCTAGGTCACATTGTATATGAGTGTAGATTTTACATTCACATATTCTACATGCACCTATCATCATATCTTCCACCCTCCCGTGCCCATACATATCCATCCTATACACACCTCATCTACTAGTTATTTATACCTCATATATCTCATACAAGTTAAACTAGTCCTCATCCTATATGAATCTAGTTTTCTATGTGATCCATACATCCTATACATCATACATGCTACACTATATTTCCTTATCCTTGGGTCTAGTTTTATCTATTATCATTAAAAATTCTATTTCTATCTACACACTTATTGCATTGCACCTTCCATAACCACATTTCATTCATACATCCTACCTATTACACCCTCTTCACTAGATTTCCTTATACTTGGGTCTAGTTTTATCTCTCATTATTCGATATTCTACGTGTACCTATGCATTTATTGTGTTACATTCACATTCACATACCATGGTCTTCTACACTACATTTTTCTATGCATTTCACCCACCACCCTATGATGCACTCTAGCTCCTTAGTCTATACTTGACTGCCAAGGGTTTATCAATCAAATACACCTTACCTACATGCGACATGTTATACCACATTCATCAGACCAGTGACCAATGCTCCAGGCTATATTGTCACCCATACTTTTCATCATATCATGTTGTGGTATACACCTTAGGTTAAATAACCACTCCTTTCCCCATTCTACATTATCATCTTACATACAATTTGAAGAGAGTATATCAGAACAATTGCAGATAATAGACAAAATAATAACAAATGATAGTCCGTATATCTTCATATTACATACAAATGATTATATAGGAATTATATTTCCTACAATATAGGAAACTACTCACCTAAACTATACGAGTTGTTTTAACAACTCCAAAACTAATACAATACAAATAACATGAGTTGTTATAATAACAACTCATATAAGAAATATACAAAATATAACATTGCTCACACATTAACATAATGGAGCACTAATATAATTATTTCCTAACATTCCCCCCTTTAGTGTGAACATGGGAAAAACCTTCTTTGTACTACAATGTGATACTACGTAGCATGCTCATGATCTGGATGGTTTCAAGGAAAATACCAACAACCTCTGGATGGTTTTCCAAGTGGTTAACCAATAACCACACAATAGATGTTTTTTTTTAGGACAGTACCAAAAACCTCTGGACAATTTTTCTAGATAACTAACAACCACAATATCATGATGATGCAGTAGTATCAATGACTCTCATTGCTATCTCACAGCAAGGAATAACATAGTGAATTCTACAAAATGCAGCTGCTCATACACACAAGATGAAAACTGGAAATGAAACATAGGAACATGTTCCCCCCTCAATGTGAAATTTCCACTTATTGAAAATAGGAACACAAAAATATTATCACACTACAAACAGGAACACTAAAAATGAACTGAAAATAGAAACCACACTGTACACATGTCACCAAACCATCTGTGTGGCCTCATCATTGGCGACTGATGAGAGGTCACTGAATGACCTCCAACCTCCGATGCCCTCCGTCCTCCAACAATTTGAACTCAAAACAAGTAGTCTTTAGAATTATCATTGTTGTCTTCCTCATAATCAGATTCATTGTCTATGCCCATATTTTCTTCATCCATTTTTATTGTTCCATTTAGAAGATCATGAGCTCGATTTTTACAAAATGAATTTTTATGCCCCTTTCTCTTGCAGTAAAAACATTCAATTTCCTCCTTATTTTTGGAAAAAAAATTGTACTTATTTTTTAAAGTACAATGTAGTTTCTTCTTCTACATCTTCTTTAGTCCTTTTTTCCTCAGCTAGAAGAGTTGATATCATACCTTCCAATGAGTTGGAAGGCATCTAACCAAGTGTGAAGAAAACATTATTGTATTTGGGAGGCAAACTATTTAACAGAAAAGCTTTTGCATCTTCATCGTCTACAGGAGCTTTTACTTCTGCTAGCTGTCAAAGAAGAGACTATAAATCATTAATATGACTGGACATTGTAGCTCCTTCACCCATTTTTAACTTGAACAACTGTAATTTGAGAGAAAATTTTGCATTCACTGCTTTAGCACTAAAGGTTTTGTTCAAGTTTTCCCACATTTCATGAGACGATTTCTTGAGATCAATATAGTGTAGCTTAGTATCTGAGAGAGCAAGACTAATAATGGCTTTAGCTTTATCATCTCTTGTTTCCCATTCTGCCAATTTGGTCGGATCTGTAGGTTTTGGTTCTTTTCCATCGACTATCCGCCAGAGATTTTTATTCATCAACTGCATCTGGATCTTCACTTTCCAAGTATGAAAATTGAGCCCATTGAATTTTTATAGAGGGACTTCCTTTGTGAGATGGAGAAAAAAATAAAATTTCTAACAACACTTTTGACATTTGACAAGACAATAATAACTTGAAAAATGATGAAGACTTTGATTCTTTTGATTACTTTCAATAAAAGAAAAAAAAATCCTAAAATCACCTATATGAATTTGAATTTAACGACCTATTATTCACCTAAACATATTTTGATGATATAATGATGAAAAAATATATTAATAAACCTGTAACAACATGCTCTATTTGACAACAACTTTTTGATGTCAACATTTGGCATATTAATTTTGACTTGACACTCCCTATAATACAAACATTTAATTTTACATAAGAGACAAGAAAATTATTAACAACAAAACATAGAATTTATTCCTAAACATATTAGGAGACCGATGACTTAATAATTAAATTTTAGCTATTTAAAAAATTCAACAAACTTATCTAAGAAGTGTCCTGAAAGCCATAACGACCAACCTTTGAAATAAAAGACATGAGTCTTCTGATAAATATATATCAATTTCCTTTTACGAATGATGTCAACTAAATATGATTTGGCACAACTAGGTAATAGCAAACTACGCATATACTGGATAATGGTGTCAACTAGATGATCTAAGTAATGAGCAACAAGGAATCTACAGACTACACATATATCTTTTGGAAAAATATGGCAGGGAATTTTACGTAGCAAAGATCTGGTCTGAGTTTGAATGATTCCAAATGCACTCAAAATTGTGACAAATCATATGATCAAATCACCAAACCCTGAGATAATACTTGCATGTGAACGCATGTAGTCAGATCATTGCTCAAAGGCATGTAGTGAACGCATGTAATCAAATTACTTATAATATGCAAATATTGTTAGATGCATAAAACTCCATTTGAAAGCCAGATATGGAACTCCTCAATTGCCTTCGGTGTAATCAGTCACCATTTGTTAGATGCAGTAAAATACGAGGCCATATGGAACTCCTCAATCACCTTCCACGCAACTACACAAAAACTGTCTAACTTTAGCAGATCGTATTTTTCCTTTGCTACGTATCTGTTGACATAGGTCTCTCATCTCGCTCTGAAACCAAATGAAGAGAGCATCTTAGAATAGTTGCAGATAATAGAAAAAATAATAACAAATGATATTCCGTATATCTTCATATTACATACAAACGATTATATAGGAATTATATTTGCTACAATATAGGAAACCACTCACCTAAACTATACGAGTTGTTTTAAAAACTTGTAACAACTCCAAAACTAATACAATACATATAACATGAGTTGTTATAATAACAACTCATATAAACAATATACAAAATATAACATTTCTCACACATTAACATAATGGAGCACTAATATAATTATTTCCTAACATGATCATCAACTATTCTATCATCCTCTTCTAAGTCATTCTACCACATCATCATTTCTCCTACTCATCCATTAGTGGTATACGCTTTAGGATAAATCACCACCCTTACCTCATTCATCATATAGTGGTCTACGCTTATTTCTAACATAACCACCTTTTGTTATCCACCACCTACTTATCTATGTTTCATACACCCTCATCACCCATATAGTAGTGATAGATGCTATAGGCTAGATCGAAACCTTCTTCTACCATCATGTAGTGATATACGCTTATTGATAAATTATCACTCACCCATTCTATGAGTTGTGGTATATGCTTAGGGTATAGGTTCCATGTACACCTTGTTATATGAAAAATTCCAACACACTCCTTCTAAAGTGATATAGAGTTAGGGATAAATCATCACTCCTCCGGTCAAGCAAGTCATGGTATATGCTTAGGATATAGGGTCCACGCACATTTTTCAATACCTCTCATCCTCATCCATTCATATTATAGTGATATATGCTTAGGGATAAATCATCAATCCTCTGATCAATAAAGTCATGATATACACTTCGGTTATAGGGTTCATGGACATCTTCTCTGCATGTCACATTTCATCACCACTACGCATACACATCCATCACAATGCACTAGACACAACCAACACTACTCGACCATTTATCGATGATGCACTATGGTTTGTGGTTCATTCTTGACTGTTGAGGGGTAAAACAAAGTGAACCTCAGTGGATACACTTACATATACCCGGGGGGCACTTTGCTCCTATCATTCCATCCATCCCCAACATATTGCATTGTCTTGGTACCATTTACTTTTTCTTACTAGTGTTTTGCATGTTCACTTTACTACACATGTGATCTTTCTTTCCTATATTTCATTATCATGCACACATGTGCATTCACACCTTTATTTAGTGTGATCGTAGATACATGAAATTTACACATGGTATGGATTCTTACCTTATACCCTTACTATACTAGTAACTGAGGGCATCCACATTCATCTCATACAAGTGCTATTGTTTTATTTTGTACTTAGCATATTTTACTAATTGTTCCTACACACTTTGATATATTGGTTTTCATTCTAACATACTCACGGGTGTTCCATGTGCAACACTTGTTTTGCAGCACTACATGTTTCCTTAACTATATGTTTGTTTCTACTTGTCTACATTATTTTCCATTATTTGCATGGTTTTTCCTTTTTTTGTGCACAATTGTCACTTATTTGTTTCCATGATGGTCGTACGTGTCTTGCAACATTTTGAGTGATGTCCCATGTTTGAAACCTATTTTTATCGGTCTCCTTGTTTTCTTGTGTGTTTACACTACTTTACTTAGTAGTTTTTACATTGTCTGGTTCTTTCTTACTTATTTGCATGCATGTGTTTGGATTAACACTTGTATTGGCTAGCCATTCCCTTTTGTACATGCCTTGGTATGTATCAAGTGTTTTCCCTTCCCCCTCTATAGGGTTGAGTTGGTTACCAGTTCAAAGTGTGATTAGTCCTCTTTTTGGGGTTGCATTCTCCTTCCAGGGCCATTGCATACACCCCAAAAGAGGGGGGCATCATTGAGGGTTTCTACTAACACAGCATATCTACGCTGATTCACACATAATGAGTGAGTTCAGACCAATCTATGAACTCCATACACATCGGCCTTAACAGGACATGGTGTCCTTCAGAAATTCTAAGGAGCCATCACATGATCAATTTTTATAGTGGGTGAGCTCTCTACATTTCTTCATTCAATGGCATAAGATCACTCAAAAAACTAGCGTAGTACAGAGATCTCTTCAAAAAATTTCAGCAGAAGTGGTTAAATTTGGAGGACACTGAGAATTTCCTCCCTACACTTCTTCAGCCAAGGTGGTGTGAGATCACCCAAAAAACTCGTGACATCACAGGATATCCTTCTACACCCTTTTTCTTGACATAGATCAACTGCACATATTCCATTTTTCCATTTATGATTTCTACTCCAGCGTACTTTAGATTTGTGTAATTTACACAACATTTTTACATACATACATATTTGACTACCTGATCATTTTCTCCTTATAGGTCCGTCATATGAGAAAAAAGAAATAAAATTGGGGGTAGCAACAATGACAATGACAAAGACAATGAAAACACAATGCAATGGTACTTGTCATACTAACCATGTAAGTACAACACACACATGAAACAACTACACACACATTCCTCCCTAGGTTCACTCTCATCACTTATTTACACATGTTTCATCTTTAGAATCCACACTCCTCCACATATTTCTTTTTTTCATTCCACAATTCTAGTCCATTGACATGTTTTCTTCTACACGATGAACAAATATTAGGTACAATTTCCTATCTACTTTATGCTACCGAGGTATTTTCTTGCCAACATAAAGTGGGGGAAAATGTAGACACAAATATTGCACATTAGACAAAGTACCAATTAATCCCAACTTTTTCCCATCTTTGTTTTATGTTTTACTTAGTCATTCCTACGTGCTTCCTAATACTTATCATCCCATTTTCTAAACTTCCCCAAGATTATAGCCCTAATTCCAAGAACCCTACCCTGTAGTGGGGCACCCTGGTCTAACTCTGGGCACCCCGATCTATGCTTATCCTTTTTCGCTCCTTTTTGGGTCACTTCTATCCGTTGGTCATCTTTATATTTTCCTCATTCGGCATTATCAGGATTAATTACAAAATTAAAATTTAGAGCCCTATAAATATAAATCTTATAAGACCATAGTGAGGTACCTAGGTCATTGCATCTTATCACTTATATCACTCCATCTAGGGCTACATCTATTGCACCATCTTTCATCCACATAACACCATACATTTAAGCTAACAAAGTCTGCATCACACATAGTCTTAGAGGAGGAGAGGTTATATTCATTTTATTATATTATATGCATCTTCTATAGCTACCATATCTCACGATTTCACAAAGTTCAACTGACACGAGAGAACCTAGGGCATGACATACACACACTCACCAAAACTACATCTAGTTCTGTAATGTAGTACAACGCTTAGTGATAAGTCCATCGGTTTGGAAGCTAAGGTTGGTTTGACCCATTTTTCTTCTTCATGTGAAATACATCATCTAGTTCATCCCAGGCGAATCTTGTGTAATAGACAAAAAGTATTCAGAGACACTTAGCGACCATGCCAAATTAGTTTTTTGAGCATTTATATTTTTTCGAGTGCCCAAATTATATACCAAGGTTCTGTAGGCCACCCCAATACACTCCTAAGTGCCTGTGTCACTTCAGACAACCCAAATATTCCCTGTTTAGGGCCTCTAAGTGTTCGTATGCACTCCCAAGTTCCAGTTCTAGATCTGTGACAACTTGTGATAGTCACCTTCAATCAATTGAGTCATTTCCTTACTCCCCTCTTACATTCTACAATTTTATTTCCATTAGATCAAATCATGCAATTGATTTAATCACTTTAGTAGATTAGTTTGTTGTTATTTATTACTGTTTAACATCTTAATTTACAAGTCTTTTAGTCCTCCTATTTAGATTAACATTAATACCCTAAATACCCCATTTAGGTCCCTTTACAATTTTTTTTTTTTAATCAGTGGTTTCAGTTATCAAATGGGAACGCTAAATATTATTGGTCAGTACCTTTTCCTAAAAGGCCTTGAGGATTGTCTCTTCATCTGTAACACGCACATCAATAATGGGCTTACACTTTTGACAAATTTTGAAGCCCCTCTCTTCCAATATGTTTTCCTCCTTGAGTTAGGTGCGTAAGTCCTCCAACACAGTAATCTAGGCCTCAACAGTAATATTTTTATTCTCTTTATCCTTTGCAAGCTCCTAGGTTGTGGGTCCCCCGACATCCTTGATTTATACCAACAAAATCCTCACCAAATCCTCCAAATACTCCATTTTATCACAATAATATGTCCTTTCTTGGCTCACCAGTGCTAGAAATTTTTGTAGAACATTCTTGACCAAGGCACCAAATGGATCATATGATTCCTTATTTCATACCTTCTCACCCTTCAAACCATTTTGTATTATTTCTATCTCTTTCAACTTCCCTTTCTAATTTTAAACCATGGTTAAATTAGTCGCTCCTACATCTAAGCTTCATCTTACAACTTATGTCGAAATCTTCTGCAGCGCATTGCATGCCTACTCATATATGAGGTGGGTTGGGTCCACCACTTTATAATTTGCCCCTTTATTCTTCTTCAAATGCATGGTATCGATCACATGATCACTGACATCGAAATCGGGATCCTATGCATGACAATGCATATTCCAACTTATCGTCTTCTTTGTCCTTGTCACGCCCCCATCTTGGTCGAATATATCTCAAGCATGTCACTTCTACAAGGTAAGGGTGCTCTATAACCTTACACATAATACCTTCACGAGATAATCCATGAAGTCCATGTGAGGGGATATAGGCATCCACTTCTTCTTCTTTGCCTTGCCTTTTGAATGTTGCTTCTGCAGGGTGATTGTTCTTATAGAAAACCCCTTATCATCCTCAATGACAAAGGAGTCTCCCTTATTTTCCTCTTCTGGCTTTGTGGGTTGGGTGGGTGAATTCCCCTACATGAAACTCTTCATAGGCCCCTCTGTAGTAGGCATCTTTACCTTTATGTGCACACTTTATAATTCCTTAGCCCATGCTTCATCCTTTCTCTTCTCCTCCTCTTCAAGCTTTGTCTTGAGTTCCAATCTAAATGTAGTGTTATCCTTTTATGAGATTGTCTCCATTAAAGAACTAGAGACATCATGTACCTTGTACTTTTTCTTCCTTGAATCTTCTTCCTCAGGTTGCTTATCTTCTTTTTTCTCTGGTTGTGAATTTGTGATGCTACCTTGTTGTGATGTACATGCACCCCCACTACTATTCCAATGCATATAATACTTCATCTTCCTGGATGTGTCCAATTTCTCCTCACTTTCTACTTCTTCTTCTCCTTCTTCCTAGACCACTATCATAGGTGGGATCAACACTTCTATTGGCCTTGGAAAGGTTGAGTCTATAACTTCCACTTAAACTCCTCCTTGTGTCTCATGATGCAACTACACAAACACTCAGTGTATGAATCCTTTGATGGAGACATTGATTTACAGATGTATATCTAGGAATTTTGGTTTTGAGACTTTGACATAAGCTGACCTCGCCATATATTTGTAGGTCATGTGAAGATTTGGAACGTCAGAGTCCACTTTGTCAACATCGATGGTCAGTTTTTACGCATCCTTTAGCTGATTGATGAAACACTTCAAATATTTCACGGTGAATGAAAATGGAATTTTTCACCATGGTCCCATTTCTCCAGTGGCCATTTTAAATTTCACCAATTTAAAGTGTTGTGTAACTATAAACTTCACTTGGTCCCCTAAAACTATTGGTAATTTGGGAAGAATACACCATTGATTCTTGAAGGCCACACATAATCTCTCATACCACTTGTTCATTCAGGCCTTGTAGGTGTTCATAATGGAGCCATCACAAGTGAATTGAAAAAATTATACTATAGGAGAGGAGTGCGCCGGTGGGTAAACCCATATGTTACCATCTGGTCCATCAGGGATGCTAATTTCCCAAACTATGATCAAAAGTAGAATGGAATTCCATGTTATATTTTCTCCAACTTCATTCTGCACCTGCACTTCCTCAATGATACTCTTCATAGTGAATTACATGAAATTATAGTGTGTTTTATTTGATACTATCTATGTAATGTATAAGAATATTTTGTTTATATCTTTCCACCATTCTGATGCACCTAATTTATAGCTAATAAGGTGGGTTGTAACCCTTAATTCTAGGTCATCAAGATCTGAGATAAATTAATCCCTTCCTCCCTTCTCATAATTCAACTACTTCGATAATTCCTTAATTTTAGCATTGGCACAGGTCGAGTGCCATATCTTCACTAGTGTTCCACATACCTGTCACAGTCCTTATCATCTGGCCTATAATTCTCATTCTTCTTCCTGCAAAGTAGAAAAATTCCTCATGTACCCACAACATTAACCACCTAAATATTTGGGAAGGTTTAGTGAAGAAATATGGATTCAACTACAAAATCCTAGTTCTATGCAACTCTTGTTGTACTGAGTTGTCCACCCTATGTTTTCTGATCTCATCTACTAATGGAACATCTTTGACTATATATGCCCATATCAATTTGTTGTGTTCCTCCTTCCAGTGGTTAAACTTGATAATCTTGCACCTATAAAACTTTGAACTCCACTTATCTTCTTTTATCACACCTAGAGGGTACTGCATTTCAAAGTATATCTCAACCGGTTTATCATTTTACACCATTGGTATCTTGGTTCATGACTTATTTATTGCCATATTTTTTTCTTCACTTCATGCCATAGGGGTTCACCTCTCCTTATCTACTAGAGCTCTCAACTTCGATAGCTTCACTTTTACGGAACCTCCTACTATCTCCCTGTCCACTCTAATTACCAATTTGTAAGGTCCCGTTACAGTTTGCACAATGCCAATGGTTCGTTAAAAGTACTTCACTTTCGTATCACCCTCATCACACTTCAATAGCTTGGGAGCATAATTTTTTTTGAAGGTGAGGTAGTTAAAATGACTACCCTCACTCCCTATTTATACTTTTTCCAAGACCTCACCATCCTTTTGACCCATGCATCTTAACGTTACTTTTTAATAAAGTACCTTTTTCCACTTAATGAAACTTTCACAAATTCACTTCACTTGCTAAATTCAGAACCTTCTGATGTGCTAACATTACTTTAATGACACAGGCATCCTTGATGCACCTTACTATGTCGAAGTACATAACCTTCATGCCAACCACTAAGTAATTTACCAAGCCTCTGCCTACCTCGCATTACACTAAGTGATCTATTTTTCTCTCCAGCGTGGTCTTCAATCATCTCAACTTCTCTCATAACACCTTTCTTATAGAAAAACCCATTTTTCTACCTTTGCGCCAATATCCCCAAATATGTTTTCAATCAAACCAACCTCCCTTAGAAACACGCAAACAATTTTCTGCTCTATACTCCAATCTTACCCCGCACTAAAGGTATGTGCAGTCCTTTGCACATGGAATAATTTAAAATGTAATTAGCTACTGGTGCGCTAATGAGAAACACATCACAAAGATGAAAATACAAAGCATAGAGATAATGAAGGGAAACACATATAAAGGAAAATGCATTAAAGGAAAACCTAAGATAAATGGAAATACTACCTTATTAGAAAAAACAACAAGAATTATTTATGGGCTTTATCCTACTCCCGTTAAAGAAACCGGGAAACCCTGTGCCATCCAAATCTTCTAAATGGTAAGCGCCTAAGTAAAGTATGTAGGTCACAATATACAGTCCCAACCAGTACACATGGAACTTCCTAGGGTAGCATAAATACTTGGATTCATACATAAGAACCATCTGTCCAACCTCCAACTTCTTATTTTTAATGTGTCGATCATGTCAGGCCTTTTGTCTCTCTTTCTATCTTCTGGATCCAATGAGTTATGACACACCTCTCATCCAACTGCATCATTTTTTCTATGTGCTCTTTAAGTTCTTTCTCATCATCCAATCCTCCTACGTGTGCAATATGTAAGGATGGTAACATAAATTCAACCAGTAAACAACCTCAATGCTAAACTCCAACTGAAAGGGTGTTATTTTTTTTAGTCTCTTGTAGGTTGTTCTATAAGAAAACATAACAAAAAATAATTTATCATTCCAATCCTTCCTTCCAAAATCATAGATCTTTGTCAATGTGTGGTTCAAAATATTGTTGAAAGATTCAGTAGTTCCATTCACTTGTGGGTGATAGGGTGTAGTGTTATGATGAGCTACCATAAATTCTATGAATAGTATCCTAACAGTCTCATTCAAGAAATGAGTACCCCTATCACTTGTTAAAATTAATGGAAATACATACTTTCTTATGATATTCTCCCAAAGGAACCTTACTGCAGTAGTTCCATTGTAATCCTTTGTAGGTGTTGCTTCCGCCCATTGTGTAATATAAGCTATACATGTAATGATGTAGTGCAACCTTTTACTGTGCACCGTGGGGGGGAAATAGGGCCCATGAAGTCAATTGTCCATTTTTAAAAGGGTTTAACACTTACTATAGGCCTCAACGACATTTGATCTCTATGTCTAGGCTTCCCAAAGAAATGAAAATGATCAGAGCCCCTGACATATTCTTGGAATCATTGTAAAATGTCTCCCACCACAAACAAGCCATCATAATATTACGTACGGTGGCTCACCATACTTAGTGTTCACTATAAATCCCTCCATGAGATACCTCCATAATACCCATGCACTCATGCTCTAGTACACACCGACATAAAATATTATCTCGAATAAGTTTTTATAGATCTCCTCCAATCAACATATAATACACAGTGTGAATGACAAGTTGTTTCCTTTATATACTCTTCATTTCATCAGGAACCACACATCTTCATAAAAATATAGAAATATCCTCCAAATCAGTGGGCGCTGGTTGTAATTTGAACAACTATGCATATGACATCATGTATTCTATGCTCTATGCATCCTCACTTCAATCAAATCTTGAAAGATGGTCAGGTCTTGAATTGTAATTTCCTTGTTTTTCTATGATAGAAAAGTCAAATTCTTGAAATAACAAGATCCACCGGCATATGCTCCCTTACAAAATAGGCTTGTTTACTAAATACTAAAGTTCCATATGATCTGTGTAAAAGATAAACAGAGTAACCAACAAGCACTACATAAAATTATGCAACACATAAATCATAGATAATGCTTTTTGCTCCATTGTTGTGTAATTCTGATGAGATGGAGTTAGCTTCCTGCTTACAAAACACAAAGGGTGATAAAAAATCCCTTCTCCAGGATGTGCTAAGATTGCTCCAATTTCCATCCTCGACGCATCCACATGTACATGAAATGGCTTCTCCTTAGAGGGAAAGTCTGAAATGGGCATAGTAATGATCTTCTCCTTCAATGTATTAAATACCACTTATTGTGCCTCATCCCAGTGAAATCTTCCTTTGTGCCTCAATAGTTCTTCTAAGGGAACGAAGATCCTAACATAACCTTTGATGATTTTTTTAGTAACCTGTATGCCCTAGAAATCTACATAGTGCACTTTGATTAGAAGGCTCCTCCAAACCCAAAATAATAACAACTTTGGAAGGTTCCACCAATAAGCCTTCTTTGCAAATAATATGACCTAAAAATGTGTGAAAATGAGTATCAAAGAAAAATTTATTAATGTTTAGAGATATAATTAAATTCCTACACCTCTCGAACATGAATTTCAAACTATCACAATGATCTTTTAGTAACCCATACACTGTCCAATCATCCAGGTAAACTTGTAAAAAATTATGGATGAAGTCTTGAAATGTTTACACCACAATGCGTGAAAATACAACAGGAAGATTATTAATTCCAAAGTGCATAATCGTATAAGAAAAACTTCCCCAATTAGTTGTGAAAGTAGTCTTCTCATGGTCTTCCTTTGAAATCCGTACCTAGTGTTGCCCTGAGAATCCATTTGTAAAAGAGTAGATCTCACGCCCTACTACACCTTCTAATATTTCCCCAGTAAAATAATTTGGAAAAGGATCTATAACACATACAGTATGTTGGGCTCTTGAAATATTGGCTAAGTACAAAATGGTGCGTAGGCGTGCAAGGCCTAGTTGAAAAACGTGTGTAAGGAGAAAGTGCATAGGAAATGGTTTAAGGATGGGTTTAAGGAAACCTGTGGCATGCGGGGGGACAAAGCCAAGGTTCTGGGACTTAGCCATATTGGGAATTTTTGGTAGGATACGAGGAAAACATGACCCGACTATGCATGCGGAGTGGATAAGGTGCCAGCCTGGTGAGAAGTTAGCCCAGGAAGGAATATGCCCTATGGTAGAGCCTTCTAGAAGGACATCATGACACAAAGTGGTGATCTCAGGCCTAGAAGAGCATGTGCTCCTGGAGGACCACATTCAGACACTTGGTGACACATCTGAGGCCATAGGAGAATGAGTTGGCAGATCAAAGAGGCTATATATACAAGTGCCTATAGAAGTAAAAGACACACCTGAACACATAGAGAAAGGGTGGAGCTCTCCAAAAATAATGTAAGGACTATGCTACTTTAGGCAATTAAGGGTAGGAAAGGATGTATCGGAGGTTGGGGATTATAAATTTTCTTTTGAGGGCCTATTTATATAAGTCCAGTTATAATGCAGGACTACGGTCTGCCTTTTTGTGACATTCTATAATTTCCTAATGAATGTAATAAGGTCAGTACTTGATATGGATATGAACATTAATTATTCTTATACATACATCCTTCTTCATAGTTCTTTCTCATTTATGGTTATGAACTAGTATGAATGCTTGTATGATTTCCTTTCTGGATTGGTGTAATTTCTTTTATCTGTTAAAGTAATTTATGTATGGAATGACTACAAGGATCTAGAAGTTGTTCTGAGCTCTATGGTGCTTATATGTCTTATTTCCTTTCAAAATCTCTCAAACTCAAATCATAGATGATGTTGCCCATTAAACTCACATAAAAGAGATACTTTTTGCCCACACGTGCCTCAGGTGAGTGCCCAGCACCCGTTGGGTGATAGGCCGACACGCATGAGATTTCTTTCCTTGGTGATGGGGGTAAAAATGACTACATCTTGGTTTCATTTATGGGACCTCTTTTCAAAGTTGTAGTGGGAAATGAAATACACCATGATATACGTAATGAGTAATGACAAAACTTTTAACTCTCAAAAGTGTTGAATCATGGTTCAAGAGCATAGAGGATGAATTTTCTAAGAGATTTAACACTGGACCTTAATTTAATGCACGTAGATGGGTAGAAAAGAACCTCTACCATGATTTATATGAAACCATTTTTTGTTGTTTCCCAGTAGAACTATATGAATGGCTCTCAGCATACATGTCTAGATCAAGCTGGTATTATACATCACATGTGTGGACCCAAGAAGAATACATGAGGCTGTAGGATGCAGATCTAACGTGGACTCGTGCTATGGATCATTAGTGGAAGGGTGTGTTGGCTAGCTATACTTTGGAGTACGCTATTTCCACATATTATTACTTGGAAGTTGCTGAGTTTGAATTTCTATGGGATCCTAGAGGATCATTTCCACATCCTATCCCTCTGGAAATGAAGATCTTGATTGTTACTTTGAGTTTAGAGGCATTTGCAATGGCCAGCTAAACCATTCTAAGCACTAGGTGAGGAAGATAAAGTGGAAGAAGATGACAGATATTACAATGGAGAAAGAAAGGGAGGAGAGACAACTCAAGTATAGTGAAGCACATGAAAGGGATATTTCTATACAACCTGAGGCTACAAGTGTGATGGATCTATGGAGGTAGATGTTACGAGAAGGAGTTGAGGTTCACACGGAGGATGTGGAACATGAGTAGTCTATGCTACCCAATATTGGTAAGAGTGTAAGAGAGACCCCTTCAGCTTTTGATGAGAGTTCGTCATGCAGAGAGAGAAGATTTGTTGGCATGTATCTGAACCCACTCAGTGACCAAACCCTAGCACTTGGTTTTTTAGATCAAGGAAAGAGTATCATTGACCTATTTGGTATCAGTGGAAGTGACATTTATGTGCCTAGGAGATACAATTTTTCAGTTCTCACTTTTATGGCTATGCATATTTCAGTATTCAGAGGAGTCTTTGGAAAAGGAGCAAGTATACAATCCTTTGGTCTCGCATTCTGGAGTGGATCAGGGTATAATAGTGGTAGTGGGGCATTATCATAAACCATTAGCTCACATTTCAATGGAACCTTGGGGACACTTGGCATGAATACTATAGGACCTTGTGGCTCTGGTGGATCTAGTGGATTCGGTGGCGGAGAAAACACTGGAGGGAACCAAGGCTCTCTCTCAGGAGGATAGGGCCCCAACCACCCCTCAAGTCTTCTTTGAGATGTATTTACATTTTCCATATTATAGAGGTATTGAAGATGATGCAAAACGTGTTCAAAAGTGTGAGCTTCTGTGGCATGCAAAGGGGATCACAGCCTCGAAGCAGAAGGCTACTCAGTTTACAACAATGTTGTAGGGGCACGCACATAATTGGTATAGGAAATATGACCCTCATCAAAAAGTAGTGCATTATATTGCTTTAAAGAACACCATCTTGGTAGAATTCCAAATCCCTGAGTTTGAACAAAATAGCATCAGCACCCTGAAGGAGATTCAACAAGGAATGGCAGAGAGTGTGCAGGATTATGATGCATGCTTTAAAAATCTCTTGTCTAAATTATCGTATGATATTCACCCTTAACAACATGCTCAGTTATTTTTTGGGGGGTTGATCACACCTTTTAGAAGGGCCTTATCTCATAAAACTTTCACAAACCCACGTGAGGCACTAGAAGCGGCTCTACGTGCCGAGGCTATTGGAAGTGTTGAAACTGGTATTAGTCCATTTTTAGAGGCTCAGATTGCTATTATGGCTAAGAAGCTAGAAAAATTGTCTGTAAACTTAGCCTATGAGACTCACAGTGGTTTATGGTGTATAGATTGTGAGGTAGAGGGGCATGTCAAGGATAGTTTCTCCCAGAGGACAGTATGCGTCGTGATAGTAGACTGTGAGATTTTTCATGTGCACCATGATGCAAGTAGATGCCCCTTGTTACAACGCGTAATTTAGAAGAATGTGTCTTACTACTGTAAGATATTCCCTCTATCCCATGATACTAAGGATTGTAGGATTATTGATTAGATCCATGAGGCCATTGATCATGGGTTGTGCCAGACTAGCATTGCGAGTAGTTCTAAAGGTGATGATCACCATTATGAGGAGCGCATAGATGGAGGAATATGTGGAAGGGGATTTTGCGGAGGATTCCATGGTCATGGTAATTACAGAGGAAGAATTGAGTTCCCACATGGAACCTATTTTAATTATGGGTCCACATAACATTACAAACGAGATTGCCCAGACCTATTGTAATGCTCATGGTGTGGGAATAAACACAAGTATGAGGAGTTCCCTAAGTTATTTGAGCACATGAATCAGCAAAAACAAAAAGACAAGGGAATTGCAATGGTAAGCATTAAGAAGATGGACACACAATTGATGCCACGGGTAACATGTGATGTAGGATTGGAACCTGTTTTGGTAACCAAAAGAGCAGGGGCCGCGCACTCAAAGGACATAGAAAGGCAGAGGACTCTGGTTTCAAGAGAAGAAGTGGTGTATGGAAAGTACCCAGATCCTACTCATTAGAAGGAGGTATATCAAGATACCATGGATGTCATTTGGATTTTACAAGGAGAAATCTAGTGTCTAAAGGATCAGTCTAGGAGGGACGAGCAAAGGAGAAAGGTCAAGGTGCTAAGAGATGACCTGGATGAGGTAAGGGAAGTATGTAAAATACTATGGAAAGAGAATGTTGTTCCCTTTCTAGGAGCATGGTTGAGGGAGAAGGTACCATGCACTAGAGAAGAGCATGAGAGGCAGGTCCTACATGAAAACCTTCCCCCTCATAGCCTCGACTATGATAGGGAGATCACGTTAAATGTAGTGGTGGATGAATGGCTACTGAGTAATATCCTCATTGACATAGGCATGGAGGTCAATGTTCTCACACTGGATGCTTGGCATCAGATTGGAAGGTTTGCATTATAGCCATCTTCGAATGTGTTGTATACGGTAAACAAAATAAAGGTAATGCCCATTGGTGTCTTAAAATATGCGGTTATCACCATTCAGGGAGTGAAGTTTAATGGGGACTTCAAAGTCTTAGTGATTTCCACGGTAGACAATTTTAGAGCACTACTTGGGTGCCCATGGTGTTATAATAACAATGTGGATCTTCATTTCAACAAAGGGTACATCAGCTTTGAAAATGAGGGGGAGTGATTCATCATACCCCAGGCTAATGGGAAGTCAACACCTTATATTGAACCCTTAGGAGAAGAGGTCCTAGATAGAATATATGTGCACTCAATTAGGGATCCAAAGATAATCCATCCTACCGATGGAGTTATCCAATTTGAAGATGCTCAGTTGGTAAGTGACACCACCAATCTAGCATGTGATAATTGGGTGCACAGGACCTACGAATTGATTGGATGACATCTAAGAGGATCGGTGACAATGGTGATAAAGGCACACATAGTCAGGTGCCTAGGAGGAAAAGAGCTACCTAAGTACTCAGGAGGGGCATCCACTGAGGTCTTTTTACAAAGAATGGAAGCTCAGTGAAAGGAAGAAAATGAAAGAAGAGGGATGTTAAGTTACGTCCTACTAGGAACTGTTGTGTGCTGGTAGACGACACATCGATATAATCTATTTGAATGGCACGAAGTGAGAATTTTCTTCTGTGTTTGTTTCTCTAGAAGAAATGCACCCACCACCATCAAGGACTACCTTGGTAAGGATCCCACCTCTTTCCATGTCCAAGCCTGTGAAAGAACCTAGAGAGAAGGTGCAGAAGCTTTGCCACCATCCCTCTAGGTACACAAACTATATTCTACACTACAAGGTTACACGCATGTATGATACATACATTCTGAGACACACCACCAAAAAAGGGAATTGGAAATAACTAGTGGATGACCTAGTTCAAACATTTGAGTACCGAAGTACCAAGCCATCAGTTGATAAGGAATTGTAGGTTTTTAAGCGCCTTACCATGGGGGATAGTGCCATGATAGAAGATAGTCTGCTCACCTTGCTTGGTGAAATAGGTTTGGGAAAGCACTTTGAGGAAGAGGAAATAGAGGAGGATTAGTTTTCACACACGTGTGTGAAAAAGGAGAAAGGAAAACTTGTTTATGTGATTAATGGGGAGGAAGCAAAAATGTTGGCTATTAACCATTCTCTAGGGATGCGTGAGGTAGTGGATAGTGCTGATACTCACGCGCGCGCCTACCATGAACCTCAAAAAACTAAAAAGGTTAACATCAACTCAGGAGAAGAACCTAAGGAACCTATCATTAGAGATTATTGGTCGAAGAAGAAAGTCTCTAAGATCATTGATATTTTGCGCAAATTTGAAGATTTATTTCCACGTGGGTACCATGAGCTCAAGGGTGTCTACAATTCCTTGGGGGAAATGAGAATAAAGCTGAAGGATGGTGCGCACTCAGTTACGAAGAGACCCTACCGGATTAATCCCAATTTGCACGTGAAGGTAAAGGAAGAGATAGACAAAATGATAGCATCTGGGATCATTGAATCTGTGGAAGAATCGGAATGGATAAGTCCAATGGTAATCAACATCAAGAAGGATGGGCAGATTAGGATTTGCATGGATTATAGGGAGCTGAACGCAATGTGTGTTATCGATTCTTTTCCAACCCCCTTCACTGAAGAAATTTTGGAGGGAGTTGCTGGGCACAAAATCTATTCCATTAGGAATGGATTTTTGGGGTACCACCAAGTCCGGATTGCAAAGGAAAACCAGGAGAAGACTACTTTTTCCACTGAATGGGAAATTTTTGCATACATAGTCATTCCCTTTGGTTTGAAGAATGTTCCTATTGTTTTCTCACATATATTCCTACAGGAGTTCTAGGACTTCATCAAAAAATTCCTTCAGGTCTATCTAGATGATTGGATGGTGTATGGGCTATTAAAAGATAATTGTGATAATTTGAGGCTGATGTTTGAGAGGTGTCAGCTGTTGAGGATATCCCTCAACATTAAAAAGCTAGTCTTTACTACCCCCTTTAGAATGTTATTGGGGCATATCATATGTAAGGAGGGCTTACTAGTAGATCCTACCAAGGTTGCAGTGATTGTGGGATTAGGGGAGCCTACTAGCCAAAGCACAGTGTGTGGGTTTCTTAGACACACATGATATTATCGGAAGTTCATAAAGGGGTATGCCAAGATCACTGCACCTTTAGGATAATTTCTTAGACATAAAAGTGCCTTCTATTGGGGAAAGGTGCAGCAAAAGGCATTTGATACATTAAAGGATAGGCTTGTCACCGCACCTATATTACATTTTCCCTCTTGGGATAAGCCCTTCCATGTTCATGTAGATGCCTCTAGAATTACCATTGGGGTAGTGCTTGCATAACCTAGTGAGGGAATTGTTGATTATCCCCTATGCTTTGCAAGTAGGAGGTTGACACCATCAGAACAAAATTATACTATGACCGAATGCGAAGCATTGTCAATGATCTATGTGATTCAAAAGTTTAGACAATATCTTCTGGCAACTCCCTTTGTGTTTTACACTAACCACATGGCGTTAAAGTACTTGGTGAACAAGCCCATTATACAAGGGTGCATATGCCATTGGGTGTTTTTATTCCAAGAATTTGAATTCACGGTAGTTGTGAAGCTGGGAAAGAGTAACTGTGGACCTAATCATTTGTCAAGGATTGACTTAGGGGAGGATGCACAGAGCATTGAATAGAAAATTTCAGATGCACAATTATTTAGGTTATGGCATGCACCCTCAGATTTTGAGGAGATTTCAGTATTTCTAAAAGAAAGTGTGGCACCAAAAGGGATGAAGACATTAGAGAAAAAGAAACTAGCCATATGCACCACACCCTACATGTTGATCAGTGGGGACTTATACAAATTAGGGTGTGATGAAGTTTTGTGCAAGTGTGTGCTAGAGCATGAGCACCTCACCATCATAGAGGAAGCACAGAGAAGAAGTGTAGGTGGAAATTATGTAGGTGACACCACCGCATGTAAAATATTAATGGTATGCTTGTGGTGGGAAACTCTATATAAGGATTGCAAGGACTATTGTAAAGCATGTGACCACTTTTAGTGCATTGGCAAGCCAAGAAGAAGAGATGAAATTAATTTACGCCCTATCCCTAGTGCTAAAATTTTTGAGAAATTCGAAATAGACTTTATAGGCCCTATTACACCAGTAATGTGTAGGACTGGATCATGCTACATAATCACTTGCATAAACTATTTGACAAGGTGGGTAGAGGCAAACCCAACTAAATACTGCACAACAACTACAACAGAAAGTTTTTTATGGGAAAAAATTATCACGAGGTATGGATACCCTTTAATTTTAACCAATGATAGGGGTACACATTTCTTGAATGAGACCGTGAGGATCCTATTAGTATATTTCATGGTGGCTCATCACAAGACTACACCTTATCACCCATAAGTAAATGAAACCGCAGAAGTATTTAACAAAATACTGAGTCATACCCTGACAAAAATTTGTGATGTCAAAAGACAAGATTGGGATGACAAGGTATCAGCCATATTATGGGCTTATAGGAAAACTTATAAAAGGCTAAACAAAGACACACCATTTGAATTGGTGTTTGGCACGGAAGGTGTTATGCCGATTGAGTTCATGATATTTTCTCTGTGAATTGTGTGCATAGGAGGGCTGGCTGATGAGTAAGCTCTAGAATAGATAATTGAGGAATTGATGAAGCTGGATGAAAGAAAATCACTCACCAGGTGGAGCCAAACAATAGAAAAAGAAAACCAAAAAGCATGGCATGATCACCACATTAAAAACAAGAAAATTGAGGTTGGGAAGATTGTCTTACTGTATTATTATAAGTTTCTTTGTCATCCTGGGAAGTTGAAAGTCCATTGGTTGGGTCCCTACACAATGTCGTACATCCTTGATTCAGGTGCATGCCAGTTAAAAATGTTGGATGGAATGAAATTTCCTAGACACTTTAATGGGAGTATGCTAAAGCCCTACTATAAATAAGGCTTCTTGGTGTTTGTAAATAAGGAAAAATTTCTAGATAATTTAGAATTTCCTTTATGCATTTTCCTTTCTTTTATTTCCCTTTCACGTTTTTGTTTTGTTTTACACCTTGGGCATTGGTAACCTTGTTACTTTTTGAGGGTTTTGAATGTAGAGTGGGCCACACATCATTTAAGTGTGGGGTAGAGAGATGTGAAGGAAATCATAGGTTAAGTACCAAGGAGGAATCTATTTAAAAACCCGGTTGAATGGCCTTAGTGAAAGAGTTGCATGAAAGAAAATGTGAAAAATCATGGTTGGTGTTGAGATAAGGATACTTTTAGATCTCACGTAAAGAGAAAGAAGAAGCACATAAACAACATGAGGTAGGTGAAGAGCACAAATCATGATAGAAGAAGTTCCTTCGGCACAGGTGATGCACGTGCAAGATTCTCTTGTCAAGATAGATTCATTGTGCACTATGAGGTTGGGGATTATCCGTGCAAGTTATGCATGTAAGTTAGGGCACAAAAGTGAGGATTTGTTTGAAAAATCCACTTTAAATGTTAAAAGTATGGTGGTATGTGAAGTAGCATTTAATGCTTAAAAGTGGGAAAAACTATAAGTAAAGGTTTAGAAATTTCATTATTAATTTTGCGTATAAGGAGATAGAAGTGCTTGTGCATCTTTGCAAACTAGGGCTTCCAGAATTGATCCGTGTGAAGAATTTTTTTTTAAATAAGAGCGTGAGTAACTAGTTGGATTTACAAACCAGAGAGAAGGGATTTCATGGGCGTAAGAGAAAAAGTGAGAAGGTGTCGCTTGCAAAGGAACTATCTCAATTAGGGTTTGAAGAACTAGGGCACGGGTTTAAGGGTTTTTCTTCACAAGTTATAGATCTAAGGTTAGAGGGAGTGGAAGAACAAAGTAACAACAAGTGATTGACATGATAAGAGAACCTAAGAAATGGCACCCAAGAAACTAGTTGGCACACCTAGGAAGGGCAAGGGTAAGGGAAAGCAATAAGAAACTATCACACATAAAAATGAAGAGTGGTAAATAGAAATGCAGTACCCAGATGGAGTATTGTTGGGAAAGGAGTGGGAGTCCCATTTGAGAAACATGTCTATAAATTATTACAATCATTGTTTGAGCACAATCGAGAAGGAGATGGTGTTGGAGTTAGTGCACCCAACAAATAAAAGGACACTAGAGGTTCTGCCCATCTATGATGATGATGTAAAGGTCAAGTTGGAGAATTTAGGGTTATTGCAACTCTTTGAGTTTCCCTACTTCATGAAGCCTGAGTGCCTTTACCAATGGTTGATGTCATGTGTGCATGAAGAATACTTCCACTTCATAGGGTGCAAGATGCACATTACCCCACAGCTCATTTCACATTTCATAGGCCTCATCTGTGAAGGAGATAGTTAGGAGGATGACTTAAGTGACAAAGAGGCAATTAAGGAGATTGTCACTACATATGCATACAAAATGGGTCAAGGTACTATGATATCATGGACATCAAGGGCCCGGTGATGAAAATGGCTGCACACCTGGTAAAAATGATAAATGGGCTGGAGAGATGGACCCAAGTTAATAAGGCATGGTTGTATGTTTGCAAGAAAATTTTGGAGGGCACCATCTACAACTTGTCTACATTTATCATAGATGAGATTGTTAACAGCGTGAAGGAAGGTAAAAAATCCTTTTCGGTAATTTCCTACTAACCATTATATTTTTAGAGATTGGAGTGTCATATGCTTCAAAAAAATTCATGTGGGAGTACCTTGTTGAGGACCCTTCACCCGCGAAGATATTTGAAAAGTATTCCTGTGACACTATGACGGACGTGCACAAGGCGTGCTTGGAAAAATTGTATACGCACCTGATTAACACATTCAGTGTAGAATGGAGGATTCTTGAACAACTACCAGTGGCCACCAAGGGAGAGGTCAAGTTTGTTGTATATCAGTATTTCTACCTGAGAAGATTCAAACTAATAGATGACACATGGAGCCCTTGGTGCAAGATCCCTTTTGCCTTCATAGCTCAACACTTCCAAGTAGGAGTAAACAGGTTCAGAGAATCCAAGAAGTTGATGTCGGACCTTGGAAATCTAGACCAGGACCATAGGGAAATGTACACAGGGTTGGTATACCACAATAAGTGCACGTACGTGGAGAGTTACGTGTCGCATGAGGTCCAAATGTTGAGACCCATGAATTTTCCCATTACAGGAGGATCTACGGCGCACATATACCTCCACATAAGACCCAAATTTAAGAATGGCGTGTACCTAGAAAATGAGATATCCCTACCTGAGGACCCAACTAGTAAGAAAAGACCCATTCCCAGGTGGGAGGAAAAAGAACCAGAGAAGAAAATACAAAGTGTAGTGGATACATAGGTAATAGGTTCTCCTTGGACAAGCACCAAAACTAGTATGTAATCACACAAAAATAAATCTAAAATCAAAGAGAAGACTCTAGATCTAGAAAATCCGTTAGATAAGGAGTCATCAGAGGAAGAAAATACAGAGTCATCTACACCAGAATCCCTGGTTAGGAAGAAGCAGAGCGTAAAAGAAGAGACCACCTTGGAAGAAATTGGGAGTTTGGAGAGGTGCATACAGGAAAATGACAATGATGATGAGGAATATAAATGTGAAGAAGATGATCTTGGAAGAGATCAATAGCCACCCGTATTCGACATGAATGATTCAAAAGAAGAAGGCAAAGAAGAAGGATAGGGATCCCATTTCATGTGGCACAAGGGTAGCCAGGAGAGGGAAGGCACCGAGGACATATGAAGAAGTGAGGAGGTTAGCGCATAGAATTAGAGGACTCCAAGCCTTACGTAGGAATAGATAACCAAGGCAGTAGAAGAAGAAGCAGCAAAGATCATGGAGACCCTGGTGGAAGAGGAGTTGGAATGCAATGCTGAGCTATTATTGAATGAGGATAAGGAAGAGAGCACAGAAAATGATCATGGAAGCACTGGATGCCCCACACTAATTGTAGTTATTCGTAAGGGAACACACATGGGAGGAAGGTGCATGGAGGAGGAGAGGATAGGTATGGGTTATATTAATTACCCCAACAAAGTGTTACACGTGTAGTTCCAAAGCACAGTTCTAGCAAAGGAGCTCACGACTATGTCATCTTTTGATAAGGAGACTATTTACCCATGGAAAAGGAAGATGCTCTCATTGGCATTTGAGTCCCATCTTGATGAGCAAAAATTTGAAGTAAGTAATGGGGAAAGTATAACATTACCAGAATCAAAAGGAGACAACCCATTGGTGAATGCTCAGTAGCTCTCAGATGAACAACTTTGCAACACGCTCAACAAGGTATCCATTGAGGTTGAAGCTAGACTCTTTGGGTGAAATGATCAAATCAAATATCTGTAGGATGAGAAAGAGGAAGACCTAGCTGCGCAGATAAAGGAGCTCAGCCAAGAGAAGTTGATTAGTACCTAGTGGTAGTGAGAGTTAAGGGATGAGAAAGCTAGAGTGTGCAAAGTGTACAAAAAGGCGGAGTCCATTATATATTTCATAGTGTTGAAGCATCCAGACCTAACACCTAATGCGTGGAAGTATGCAAATGCCATGGATTTCTTGAAGGACTTAACAAGAGTCCTCACCATGGAGAGACAACCACTAGCTTTGGAGTCTACAGAAGAGGTATTCATGCACTTAGAAAAGGAGGACAAATTAAAAGTCATCGTACTCATAGCTGAATATAGCAAGGTCCATGTTGATGTGAATATTTCCTCCTAGAATGATGAGGCCATGTCTGACAACTGCGAAGACAAGAATAAAGTGGCGAGCATGTTGGTTGTCAGGGATGGTGAAACTTAAAGAGCTCCAGGATAAAAACAAGGGAAATAGAGAAGAGCGGGAAAAGATCCTAGCTGAGGTCGAAAAGAAATCCAAGGCCATTGAAACCTTAAGGGGTTTAAGAAAAAACTTGTTAAAGGAACTATACCCACAGATTACATGAAGGATGGATGCCCTGGAGGATGTAGGTAAGGAGGTAGAAAATATTGTTGACACCGTGAGCGCACAAGGGGATGGGCTAGGTTTTGAACAAGTGAGTTCCTTGGTGGGTTCTCTTTGTCAGAGAGCACAAAACAAAGTCGACACCTGGAGCAAGTTGGAAGCCGACTTATAAAAATATTTTCCTAGTTTATTACAGTGATGTCGTCACTGTCCCATTCTTTCTTCTTTCCCAGATTATTCATCCCCTTATTATTTTCCAAGGCATAAGCCTGCTATGATTCCTTATTTATTTAATAATTGTTCCCACAGATGGAGAATGGGCATAGTGTGTATAGTGTGGGGTGATGTTGGGCTCTTGAAATATTTTCTTGAGTAAAAAATGGTGGGTAGGCATGCAAGGCCTAGTTGAAGAAAGGAACGTAAGGAGAAGGAACATAGGAAAGGGTTTAAGGAAGGGCTTAAGGAAACCCATGGCACGTGCAGAGAAAAATCCATAGTTCTAGGACTTAGCCATATTGGGAAATTTGGGTAGGATATGAGGAAAATGTGACCTGACTGCGCATGTGGAGTGGATAAGGTGTTAGCCTAGCAACAGGTTGGCCCAGGAAGGAATATGCCCTGTAGTAGAGGCTTCTAGAAGGACATCATGGCATGGAGTGGTGATCTCAGGCCTGGAGGAGCATGTGCTCTTGGAGGACCACATTCAGACACTTGGTGACGGATCTAAGGCCACTGGAGAATGAGTTGGCAGATTAAAGAGGCTATATATACAAGTGCCTACAGAAGTTAAAGAAACACTTGAACACATAGAGAAAGGGTGGATCTCTATAGAAATACTGCAAGGACTCTACTAGTTTGGGAAATTAAGGGTAGGAAAGGATGTATCAGGGGTTGGGAATTATAAATTTTCTTTTGAGGGCCTAGTTATATAAGTCCAGTTATAATGTAAGACTACGGTCTACCTTTCTGTGACATTCTGTAATAGCCTAATGAATGTAATAAGGTTACAAGTTGATATAAATATGAGCATTAATGGTTTTGATACATACATCCTTCTTCATAATTCTTTCTCATTTATGTTTATGGACTAATATGAATGCTTGTATTATTTTCTTTCTGTATTTTGTGTAATTTCTTTTATTTGTTAAAGTACTTTATGTCTAGAATGAATGCAAGGATCTAGAAGCTGTTCTGAGATCTATGGGGCTTATATGTCTTATTTCCTTTCAAAATATCTCACACTCAGATCATAGATGATTTTTCACATTAAACTCACATAAAAGAAAGACTCGTCAACCCGCGCGTGCCTCAGGTGAGCTCCTAGTTCCCATTGGGTGATAGTTAGACGTGCATGGGATTTATTTCCTTTATGATGGTGGTAAAAATGACTACACAATATTCAAATATTTGTATTCTACACAAATATTTATCCTCCCATCCTTCTTGATACTAATCACCATTGGGCTATCCCATTTAGACTCTTCACTAGCTTCAATGATCCCAGATTCTAGCATTTTATAAATTTCTTCTTTTACCATTACGCAAATATTAGGATTCATTCGATAATTCCTCTTCTTAATTAGGCATGTAACTTTCTTCAACTTAATCTGCATCTCTCCCAATGAGTGATGAAATCCTTTTAATTCATGATACCCACATGAGAACAAATCTTTGAAGTTGTTCAATAGCTCAATTATCTTTGAAACCTCTTGGTCTATTAAGTAATCACCAATGATTGCTTTGTTTGGTTTGGCTTATGTGCCAATGTTGAACTTATTCATTTTCAATGGTTTGTGGTAAGAACTTTCCTTCTAATCTGCACTTTTGAAAACCTCACATGTACCCTTTGTATGATCAACATCTAAGTTCTCTATTTCTTAATCTTCGATCAGGTACTCCATTTTTCCTTTCTCTTTTTCTAGGTAGATGCGCTCCAAATGTGCTTCATATTTTTCTTCTCCTTCCTCGAAGCATGCCCTCAAATCAGGATCCTCTATCAAATCTAGGATGAGGTCCTCATATTTTTCACTATCTACTAGAGTAAGACAGTTCACTACCTGTAAATCTTCATTCACTGATGGTTTAGAAGACAAATACTCAAAATTTTGAATAATACCTGCCATCAACTCCTACCAATTTCCTGTCTAATGATGTAACTCCAAATGGACATACCAAGCACGTGCACAACCCTGCAAACTGGAATATAACTTATGCACCCAAAGTGAAGGGGGTAAAGTTTCCAGGCCTTCAATCCAGGATTTATCACACTCTTGAACATCGTACAAGGTTGATTCATTCCCATGATAGTCACATATCTTTGAAGTTGCATTGGTCTGGAGAAATATAATAGATAATGTGATTCTTACCTAGCACCAATCTATAAGATTATCCTGATGATTCATCTACCAATGTGTTGTTGTCCCACACAAGTTATAAATAAGTTTGTTCCTCCGTTCTACTTCACATGTCCACTGGACTTCTATAGTGGGAAAAAATACATCAAGGTTAACTTCTCCTGTGTAACTTGGTAACCATCTTCCTCCCATATGCCTTACCGAACGCACCTTGAAAACATGAGTCACATTTCCCTTTAATACTCTTCTAACCAACTCATAAGTATCATGTGCCCAATTATCACACGTAATGCTATTTGTATCACTCATGAACTGAGCATCATCCCACTAAATGAATACTTCTCTCGATGGCTCAATAATCTCTGGTTCTCTGATGGTATGCACATAAATTATATTTATATCTTCTTCTCCAAAAGGATTGACATAAGGTAAAAACCTCCCATATATTAGTGGAATAATTATGCACTCCTTATTATCAAATTTGATGTATCCCTTGTTGAAGTGTAAATCAACATTATTCGCATAACACCAAGGGGTTGCAAGTAAGGCTAGAAAACTATCTGCCTTGGAAAGTGCTAAGACTTCAAAATCCCCAGTGAACTTGGCCCTTTGAATGGTTATGAAAACATCCTTCAAGACTTTGATGGGTGTAGCTTTAGTTCTATTTCCATGTACATCATATTTGAAGATGGCTGCAATGGTGGCCGCCGCATCTAGTTATATGCATCCAAAGTAAGAAAATTTACCTACGCACTTGTGTCAATTAATACGTTTCTCAGAAGTCATCCATCAACTACCAAATTTAATGTGATCTCTTTCTAGTAATAAAGACTATGAGGGGGGAAATAAGCATGTTAGATCTACCTCTCATTTTCATTCCCGGCGCATGGTACCTTTCCTCTTAACCATTCTCCTAATAGGGGAATGATATTCTCCTAGTACAACATCTCACATACCTCTTTGAACTCATCCACATCCTTCTAAGGGTTCTGGTCATTCTTCACCTATTGCAACTCCCATGATTTCTCTTTTAAGCATTGGATCTCTCCTTGCAAGCTCCTAATTACCTTCATAGTCTCCTAGTAAACCTCCTTCTGATGAGTCAGATCAGGGTACTTTCCATGCAACACTTCTTCTTTAGTAATGGTGGGCCTTTTTTTATATTTCTTTGGGGTGTACAACTTCAACGCATGTAGTTACTAATAGATGCTCCAACTCAAGGTTAGATGCTACCATAGGCTTGAAAAAAAGTTCAGCACGCTTCAGACTAACCATTCCCATGCCCTTGTATCTTCTGATTCTAACTCATGTGATCATACAAGTCAGGGAACTCCTCATACTTTTGTTTCTTTCTACACCATGAGCATTACAATAAATTCAGGCACTTGCATTTATAGTGATCTGTAGATCCACAATTGAAACAAGTTCCATGTGGGGATTCACTCCTTCCTCCGCCACAAACACCACATCCTCTGAATCCTTTGAAAAATATTCCTCCCCTTCCTTTACCATCTTCATGCCCTTTATACTGATGCCCCTCATTTTTACAAATATTCACAACGCTAGCCTAACGCACACCAGTATCAATTGCATCATGATTCTATTATATCAACCAACATTCCTTTGTGTCATGAGTAGTAGATGTACAAATATTACAATAGAAAAATACATTCTTATGAAGCACGCGTTGTAATAAAGAGAATATACTTATATCATGATCCTTGTGACATATTTAGCAGTCTAATGACATGGTGTACAACAAATTTTGAGGGCAACTATCCTTGGTTTGTTCTTCTATTTCACAATCTATACACCAAATTCCACTGTGAGTCTCATGTCCTTAATTCGCAGACAATTTCTCAAGTTTATTTTCCATGGAAACATTTTGTGCCTCCAAAAAGAGAATTACCCTAATGAAAATACTCCCCATAGCCTCAAAACGTAAATTAACCTCCAATGATTTGCGGGGATTCATGAAAGTATTATGTGAAATTTCTTTTCTGAAAGGAGTTATCAAGCCTCTAATGAACCACTAGACATGTTGAGAGGGATGGTTATCATAAGATAACTTTGACAAGAGATTATTAAAAAGTGCATCATACTCTCACACACTAATTTACATACCCTATTGAATCTCCTTGAGCACATTGATGCACTTTTTCTAAAAATCAGGAATATTAAATTCCACCAAGAAGGCATCATGCAACACCATATAATCAACCTCTGTCTCATGTGGGTCATACTTTTTGTACCATCTATGTGCACACCCCTGCAACGTAGTTGCAAACTAGATTTCCTTCTCTAGGGTAGTGATACCCTTAACGTGTCATAGTAATTCACACTTGTGTACATGATTTGTACCATCCTCAACACCTTTATAACTAGGTAAATGTAGATACATCTCATAAAACACCTGATAATGGGGTTATGGTCCATACACACTAGATTAAGAACCTTGATTCTCTCCTGTGTTGCCTCCACCACTAGATCCACTAACTCTTGACCCCCTAAATCCACCATATCCTCTAGATCCTCCTCCTATAGTAGGTATAAGCCATAAAGTAGTGTTACTCTATGTTCCCACCATTGTACTAAACTGAGCTCCAATATTCTATGAATTTGAACTACTTCCAGACATGATACCCAAATTTTTTGAGCCCACACCTTGTCCAAATGACACACCTGATGGGATACCACCAAATGCAAGAAATTTTTGCCTAGAAATAAATGAATTTAAAGATAAATGATATGTACCCGGTGTTTTTTGTTTTCTAATACTAACACCAACCGGACTAATGATACTTGTCTCAGAGACTCAAAAACTAAGCACAAGTTCTTGGTAACCATGTGGGTTCAAATGCATGCCTAAGATCTATTTCCTTTCTCCATATGATGAGATCTCATCAGAAGCTGAGGGATTTCTCCTTTCATGTTTTCTAATATGGGATAACACAGAATTCTCAGGTTCCAAGTCCTCTGTGTGAACCTCAAATCCTTCCCACAATTTCTTCTTCCAAACATCCATAATTCCTGTAATCTCACATTTTCTCACCAATTAACTCTCCCGAGGTTCATTACACTTAAACCTCCTCTTTTATCTCTCCACTTTTATTGTAGGATCTACCATTTCTTGCCACACCTGCTTCCACATCCCACACCTAGTGTGAGTTTATCTATCCATAGGAAACTCTTCTAAACTCATAGTGATGATCAGGATCCTGATGGCTAAAGTTATAACACGCAAGAAATATCCTCTTGGTTCTCACAATAACTAAAACTCAACAACCTCTAGAAAAGAATATGTAGAAACCACGTACTCAAATGTATAGCTATTCAATACACCTCTTCACCAATGATCAAAAAAATTATTCTAGATTAGATTAGCATCATGAATCCGTTGATAATATTCTTACGTCCACACATGAGGTTGATAGTACCAATTCCTCCTCAATTCATACATTGACAACCATTCATATAATTCTATTAAAAATAGTAAAATAATGTTTCATAGAGCTCATGATACAAATGATCCTCTACCCATGTACATGCATCAAAATCAAGTCTATTGTTGAATCTTTGTACAAACTCATCCTCCATGTTTTTAAGCCAAGTCTCCATGTTTTCTAAGGTCAATATTTCTACCATCATCCACCATTTTTGTAACAACTTCAAAAGAGGTCTCGGAAATAGAAACAAGATGTAGTCACTTTTCCTAACCCTTTAATTCCCAGGCATGTTGACATGTCATGTAGCCTAAACTGAGAGATTACCTGAGGTGTGCAAAGGTGTTAGGCCCCTCTTCTATGTGAGCTTTGTCAAGAATGTTACAATGAATAACAAAAAAATGTACAAACATAAATGGATACATCTTATGACAGAGATAAAGAAACTAGATTTGAGCTTAAATAATCCATATTATGACTATGAATATTAAACATAACATACAAGAACCATATCTGAACCTTGAACATAATAAATAACACAAAAACTTAGATCCATTAAGAATTGATATTCAGAACAACACAATTACATCAATCCTCTATTGTTAAAGTAGTTACATACATGATAAGATCCATAAAATAGACCAGATACATCAATAAAATACTCATCCTACAAATGACTCTACTCTAGAAGTTACAACATCATCCCTATGTATTTCACTCCCAGCTCTCTCTACTCCCTTACACAAATTCATTCACACGTCCATTATCTATATGTTGTCGTGCAAATCAATACATATCAAGAGACTGGAGTGAATCTTCCCTTCACCACCCATTCATCATTCAAGAGAAAATTGCATGTAAAATTTTATCATGCCTCACCATACTCAAGTACTCTGAACATGCAAGTGCCAACTAAACCATAGATAAATCTAATTTATAACTCTTAATCTCATCATGATAACTATATCATAGAATATACTTTCCTTGGGCTAGAAGTCTTTATGTTTTATCCTTATCCACAATTAGATATGGTTGCATCTCCATGTGTCCCTTATTGGAACTCTAACCATGGTCCAAAATGAAACTAATTCTCAATCCCGTTATGTCCGGGTGTGAACATTCATGCCATTTTTGAGGTTACTACCATGCGTGACTTAACACCCTGCTGATGCACAAAAAAACATTTAGTTCCTTAGGTACTTAGTGTTCTTAGGGGCTCAACACCTTTTTCTTTCTCTTGAAGAAATCCTCCTAACCATCAAGCCATGTGAGCATTGCCAAATTTTATTCATGTTGGTGTGATGTTTGTAATCTGGGAAAACAATATCATTATTGTCGATGCTTATTGAGTATTATGGGTTATTATTATTTATGTATATCATACATCCACTCTTATTATTTACTTTGTTCTATCATATGCCTCCATTTCTAGCTATCCTTCACTTTGGTCTGGGGTTTGAGTTTTTTTTATGTTTTCCAATTTTTCATTATTCACTCATTTATCCTTTTAACCCTTACTTTCCATTGGACCAATAGGTGGACTTATTGTTTCCATCAAGCTCTCAATAGGGTTAACCACCACAATTACACTTTTTGTTAAATCTTCTATAATAATGGCCTTCTTTATTATTTCTTCCTCTAAATATTTTTATGGGGCAATAACTAGATTCTTAGTTTCTTTTAGAGATTCTTTGTCGGGGCTTGGAGTTTAAATTCTCTCCTCGTTCATTATGACACTTTCCAAAAGTTTTTTTAAAGTAGACACCTCCATTTAGGATTTGCCCTCGCCCTTCTTCTACTTTGTAGGGTCTTCTTCTTGTTGATCTACTAATTGGGGTTGGGAAATTGAACATTAATCTTTGATTTCATCATTAACCTCTGTGTTTGCTACATAGCTACCTTTGATAGGGGTATGTGTATCTTTCATAGCTTCAGTTGTGCTTTTCTCTGGGGCCAGTGTAGTTTGAACTTCTTCACTTGCTTATGTTTTATCTACATTTTTATATGGTTGAATTGCAATGAAAGTGACATCTAGGGTATATTATTGATCCATAAATTCTTAAATGATTTCCTTTCCCTTCACAGGAGGGGATATATTTTCAAATTTGGTACTTTGTGGTTGGGCCCCATTTCAATGTTTAGATGTTGACCAATATCTAACATTTGTATATCCCAAAAAGAAACACTTACACTTTATTTTGTATGAAATTAACTTTTGACATCCTCAATCTGAAAGTATGGACTATCCCTAAGTTCCTCCATAATAATTATTTCAATATGCTTTAGTGGTTTCCTTTGTGGAAAATCTTCCTTTATGTCATCTTTCATACCATACTGCACTATAACTGGCTCTTTTTATATTTGAATTATTGCAACACCACTTGATTGGCTAGATATTTGGGCACCTTGAATAATCCCCACAATAATTCCTCTGGAAATGAACATGGGTCCATAATAGGTTTTTTTTTTAAAATATCATAATGAATACCTTTAGGATTTTGTGATGGCATGGTTTGATAGGCTAATTCAATAATGAAATTTATCTGAGTTTCAGTCAAGATAGGAGGGTCAATTACCTTAGGCTCCTTCCTCTTATTCTTCCTTACATTATGCTCACCTTCTCCAGCTGAAATACCAATAGCCATCACCAAAGGCAATATCACATTGGGAATTTTTTATGCCCTTTTAAATTTTTTGAGTTTTGGACACTCTCTTCCTTTAGCACTCTGAACTATAAGAGTTGGATCGGAATTAGGCAAATCTCCCCTCATCATATTATTTGATGTGCTTGATGTCCCTAGTATTGTCCTTATAGGATTTCTTGGTTTTGTTACACTAATTCCTTTTTATTACAATGGAACTGTTGTAGTGAGAGGGGCATCTTGCATTTCCCATAAAATCATATCTTTTTCCTTTTGAGCTAAATCAGTCTTTAATGTTCCAATTTTACTCTTTGCAACAGTCCATTCATCAATTTTTGTTGTGGTTGGTTTCCTACTGGGTAATTAAGGGGATTGACCATTCAAAGGGTCCATAGTATCAGCTCCCTCTCTCGAAGGAGGAAGGTCCTCTTTCAAAGCATCCAGGTCCCTAAAATCCTTCAATACTCTTTTATTTTGTAAAGAAAAATAAATACCCTTTCTAACTAACAAGTTTAAAGTTCATTTCATGACATCAACAATTCTTTGGCAGGGATTATCTAATTCCTTTTTGTTTCAATCTACATGAGTAATTAATTTAGATTATAAATTTTGTTCAAGATAAAATTGGCTTACCACATTTGTGTCATCCTCTATTCCTTGGGGAATCACAACAATTTTGAGGTCAATTATTTTCCTCAAGGTCATCCTAGATAAATCCCTTTTCCTGATCTCTTCTTCATCAACATAGTTCATCAAATAATCCTCGAAACATGGCTCATTCTCACTAGAAAAAACAACTCATCAAATATAAAATTTATGCCTTAGAGTAAACTTATCCATTTGGAATTTATCCATTTCCCCATCCATAATCCTAGATTTTTCCATTGTTTGACAAGAATATCTCCCAAGTTGGAGAGGAAATTTTATATTGGTTTTATGCATTCTTGATAGTTTATTGTGTACAGAGATAATGTTCCTTGAAATCTCCATTAGAACCCACGTATCATCAACATACCTTGGTAATTTGTAATGTCTCCCTTCAAATCCACTCACTCTAAGATACGTAAAACTATTGTATCTGATAAAAATACAACCATATTTCAAAGTCATAGCTCTTGCCTTAGCAGATAGTCTATATTGCTCCCATTCAGGATTGAAAAGATAAGAAATTAGGGTAGTGAAGGAATCATTTAATTTTTAGACATTCCCCTTCCAATTTTCCAACCTTAATGGTGTGTATACATCATAAAATCTATGGGTTTCAAAGCTGTCTTTTAGAGAAAGACCTGGGAATGACTTAAAGGATGTAATATTGTAAATGAAATAATACATCATTGAGAGATGGATGTTATTTGTATTACCTTCTCTAATATTTGTTGTAATTTTCATCAAGTGGGCATGAATTGAGGCTGATATAATAATTCCCCAACAAAAATTTCCTTTTTTAAAAAAATACCCCAAATAAAAGGGTGCATCAATTCCTACAAGTTATTGGACCCCTCTAACCTAGCTATTTTTATTAACAAAATAATAAGATCTTTAACCTTCTCAATGAACAGGGATCTGATAAATTTCTTAAGAAGCCTCTTGGTGGATGCTTTTCTCTCCTTTAGCCATTAGGCATTAAATACCTAGGAATAGTCATCATGTTTTGCATTATAACTATTGTATGCAATTTCAACAATTACAACTACTAGCTGATTTACTTTTGGTAACCCCAATATGGTATTAAAAGCACCAGGTGTTAAATTAATGAACCTTTCACCACTTCCATCTAACACTTCCATTTTCTTGGGGTCATAATTTCCATTGCACAACTAGACTAAATCAGGAACATGGATTGTAGGTGGGAAAATAGTTGCCAAATAAATATTTCTAGCATCGATTTCTACCATCCATTGGTATCTGATCTAGGCATGAAGTCTCCTAAAAAAATCCCACAAATCCGTGTCCAATAAATTTGTATCTGTTACATTATCTAAGTCACTTGTGATACTAGAAGAAACTTGAAAACCTAAATCCAAACTCTTCATTCTACTACTTTTAACTCGTTTCCTCTAATTTCTTTAGAATTCACAAATTAATTGATAAGAGTACAAGGATACATCACGACTTACCAATTTTGTCTGCACACTCTATGAATTCTTATTTCCGCAATCATCTTCCAAACTCTTTTAGCTAAATTACACCATTTTGCATTCGATTTTCCCTCTTTTCTTAAAAAATTCTCATGGCTAGGGCATCAATATCTTCACATGTAATGGTAAAAATTTGAAATGTTTGAATTTTTTTTAAAATATGCCTTGATTCATGCAAAAACACATTAATTGTGGTCACCAAAAATGCACCGCATCTCAGCCGTCTAATCTTCTTCTTCTATTTGAATGTGGACCATCCAGATGGCTTGATCTGGGGATTTACGAGATTAGGGAGTCTTTTTGCATTTTTGCATTACTTTTCAAATGAGTGAAATTTTGTAGATTTGACCCAAAACCATACCTCTTGAATTTTGCTGAGAACACAACACATGTCCCTGACAAGGGTCAGAGGTTTCTTTGATATTTTCACTCCATCAGATTATTGATGCAAAGTTGTATCATCAACCCGTTTCACCAATCCAATCCCATTTCGCCAATCCAACATGTGTTCCTTTCAGGAGTGGTTTCAACTTTTCCTTTTTCATTAATTGAACCCAAATATTCATGGGAATATTCGTCAGGCTTTGGAGCTTATTTTGATAATCTGCAGTTACCAATGTGAATTATGTAATTTTACAAATAAATAACACTATAGCACAACCAATGGATTTATGCCACATGTTTTTGGATGTTGGAGGAAAATATGTAATATGCACTGAAGATCACACGACGATATACATATGGGATTTTCATGGTTTAATATGATAAATCGACGGTTTTTTCACGCAAATCACTCAAAGATGACATGGTTACCACATTCCTTGAGTGAAAAAGAGGATTTAAATGGGATTCACAACTCAAACATGAGATTTATTTTATTCAACAAGATTTCATTATTCAATCATACATGTTTTTAATTTTGACAAACCAGACATGGAAAACTTCAAAGTCACACTCAGGATAGAAGGGAGAGATCAAAATGAGCACCAACACCAGATTTGACTCAGGGATGGGCACCCCCTACGGGTGCCACAAGAACCACATGAACAAAATGTCACACATTGACGAAGTGCCTTAATCTATTCGGGTAACTAAGTCATTCTAAAACATGCACAAGGTCTAATAGAGAAAATGTACTTCTCAAAAATAGACAAAGATACCAGAGAAACTGGTCACTATTGTACCAATAAAATGAAAAGGGAAAGAAAAACAAAAAACAAAAAATTGTACACTATACAAAATTTCATACCTGATTGCATGTGTCTAATCTAGAAAGTGTTTCAAGTGCCTATCATTGATAGGTAATTCCAGTAAAGTCTCCCTCCAATTCCTTCAAAGAAGAAGGTGTGTTCACCTATCCTTAAATCAATGGATTAGGGAACCATCCACAAGGCATAAAATTTTCCATGATTTCCTTTTTTCTCATGCCTGCTATCCCATAACAAAATTAGATCCCCAACATCGAAGGCTCTAGGAGTCACCTTTATATCAAATATATTCTTGAGTCTTTCCCTAAACTGAAGGTGTCTCTAGTGGGATTCCCTTCTCTCTTCATCCAATTCTAGTATCTGGTTGATTCTAGCTTCATAGGAGTTTACTTCTCTCTCATCCTCAAACTATTGCATGAATTGATAAGATGATAGTTGCATATGAAGGGAAAAAGAGATTGAACACCATAAACTAATTCATAAGGACTATTTCCAGTGGATATTTTGGTAGTGACTTTGTCTCCCCATAGAGAAAACTTAAGTTGCTCACCCCATTTTATTTTGTTTACTTTCTAATGTCCTCCTAAGTATCTTGAACAAATTTTTATTATTGGATTCAGCTTGGCCATTCCCTTGAGGGTTATAATTGGAAGCATAAATAAAATTTATACTATATTGTTGGGACATATTTGTTAAAGGTTTTTCTTTAAAATTCATGGCGTTATCAGCTACTATATTTGTAGGCACTTGAAATCTACAAATGATATTGTTTAAAAATAAATCCATAACTATCTGATGAGTTGTCTTCTTGGTAGGAATGGATTCAACCCACTTAGTGAAATAATTTGTAGCCATTAATATCCATTTGTTTCCTACACTTGAATATTATGAAATTTTCCCAATAAAATCCATCCCCCACTATTTGAAAGGGGCTTCCATTGATACTGGTTGTAAAGGTAAAGTACTTGAGGCCTTCTACTTCCCAGAGAATCTTTGACACTCACATCTTCTGAATAACAAAGTTACATCTTCAAATAATGTAGGCCACCAGTAATATGTTCTCAAAATATTATGAGCAGTCACTCTTCCAAAAAAATGAGCTCCACATACTCCCCCATTATATTCTAAAATAATCTTAGGAGCTTCTTTTTCTGTGATACACCTCACAAGGATCCCTTATGGGTTCTTCCAATCTAACCCATAGTCATTTATAACATATTTTTGGGAGGAAAATTTAAGTTTCCTTCTCTAATTCTTATATAAATGTCCTGAAGACTCCAAATGCTTGAGTTAAAATATTACATCCTTATACCATGTGGAATTAATCATATTGTCTTAGATATCCACATTTCCTTCTTCAAATTCATTGATCTCCATTACTTGCAAGTTACTTTTTGCCATTAATTTTGCAAGGCCCAAACCCCTAACTAGTTTAGTAGTTTGTATGTCCATGTCATACTCTTACAATATTTTTACCCACTGACACCGTTTGCATGATATTTCCATCTCAGAGAGGATGTTATTTACCATTGTGTGAGGGGCATAAGCTATAATATTTGAAGTCAATATATATAACCTTAAAATTATAGTTTCCAAAACAAGTGCAAAAGCTTTCTTTTCCATGATGGTTTATTTTAGTTCATTTTCTTGCAAATCTTTTCTGAAAAAGGAAATAGGTCTCTCATTCCCTTCATCATCCTTCTACAACAATACAAAATAAATTTTATTCTCAGAGGTAGAAGCGAAAAAATTTGGAACACTTTCTCATAATCTAGGCTGACTAGAATAAGGGCATTCTTTAATGTGTCCTTGGTCCCATTTAAATCTTAGACAACCTCTTCTTCCCATTTGATAACCTGGTCTTTCTTTAGCATGCTAGTAATAAGGATGGTTATTTCAGAAAAGTTTTGAAATAAACCTCCCAATGAAATTGATCTTCCCAAAGAAATATTGCATACCATTTTTGACATGGGTATGGGAACTTTTCCAATGGCTTCTACTCATTCATGATCTATCATGACCCCCTCTTTAGATACTATATGCCCCAATATTTTTTCCTTTTGAACACAAATATGAAGTTTATTTGGATTAAATGAGATCCCATACCCCCTACACATTATTAACATCTTTTCCACATGTCCCAGGTGGTCACTTCTCTTCCTAGAAAACACAGTTACATCATCTTGATACACAAAAATAAAATCATTGATGTAACCTGAAAAAGCAACATCCATGGCTCATTGGAAGGTATCCCCAATATTAATTAATCCAAATGGAATTCTAACATACATATATTTTCCCCATGGGGTGGTGAAAGTAGTTTTAATCCTTTTTAATTGTTTCACCACCACCTTATTATATCTTGAGAAGCCATCCCAAGTTGAGAGAAATTCAGATATTGTAACCATCTGCAACATGTTATCCATATTAGGTAATGAATAATTTTATTTGGTTAAGGCTTCATTTGGATTTATAAAATCCACACAAAGCCTTGTATCTATATTTTTCTTTCTCACTAGTACAAGTTTTGTCACCCATGAAGAGTATCTTGTGGGATGTATTATTCCTCCATCCCTCAAATTTGTCAACTCTTATTACACTTTAAGTGAAAGAAGGGGATTAATATGCCTATGCTATTTCTTGAATTGCTTAGTGTTAGGCTCTAAGGGCATATCATGTTGGAACAATTCCTCTCTATAATCCTTCAATTCTGAATAGATCCATGCTAAGAAATTGTAATACTTTGTAAACAGTTTTACATAAGATTGTTTCTCTTCTTTAGATTTCACCCTTATATTGAGATTTTCCTTGGTTCCTAACCACACCTTCAAAGATATGGGATTCTCCTTGGTTCCCAAATCAATACCTGCCTTAATTTTCCAAATAGAGTTTATCCCTTAAAAAATTGGCTCCAATCCAGATATGCCTATGTACTTAACCACCCTATCTACACTATTGTCAAAATTAGGAATTCCAAAGTATAACAAACCCCCTAGGAATTTATGTTGTAACATTCTAATTCCTATCAATAGATATTTCTTTTCCATCACATGTTACTACTTCATTCTTTGGTTCTTTGTTACATACAGTTACCTGACTTTATTTACCACCAACTCAGATTCCCCTTTAACAATTATGTCCTTTATGTACCTCCATAAAATTATAAATATTAGGAGTAATGCTTCATATTATACAATATTATTGATTCAAATTTTATCTTGAAGGAAGAAACTGAATGGTTCCTTGTTTGGGGATATAAGAACCACACCAGCCACATCACCCATATTGGAGAATGCTCCATCAAACATGATAGTCAAAGGGGTACCAAATTTTTCCAAGAATGGAATATCATTTATGATATGGTATTAAAAGTATGCATATCCAAAAAAATTATCAACATCCACATCAACAAACAATACTTTATAGGATCCGTTGTTTGGGTCCTCAATCATGTGTAGCATTTTCTTTTCTTCCCCACAACTTCACCAAATATCCTTGCACATGTGTGGTGGCATAGGACATGTCTAGTTTATACACTTCCTCCAACACTTGTAGCCCATTTTATAGAAAGAATCATACCCCATTTAGCAAGGAAATCAACAATGATCATATTCATAATCAAGTATTTCCCAGGATATGCTTGCCAACTACATTACTAAATATTTTACATATCCCATCACTGGCACCTCTCATGAATCCATGGCATGGAATTTTCTAAAAGTTGACGTCACTTTTATGTATAATTCATTCATAACTTCAAGATGCATTTTATTACATAAAGCTCTTAAATCAAACATACAATTGTGGAAAATTCTATCTTTAATGATCAAAGTAGTAAAAAATGGATCCTCTTCAAGTTCATACTCTACCAGAGAAGTTCCTAAATATATCTCAGTTGAATTCCCCCAGACTTTAGATTTCTTCGGTAACTTATAATTCTTTAATAACATGTTGAAAGATCCACATTGCTATCATCCTTACATGTGGCCACCAACTCCTCCTTGAATCCTAAGTATTTGAATTCTCTTCTTATATACTCTGGAATCTTGAAAAACTCAAAAATTTGACATGATAACCTTGATCTGACTCAAAATTTGATCCATATCACTAGGGGTCTAATTAGGTAACACCTCTCTATGAGGTAATGTGATTTCATTTTATAGTGGTATGAGGTTCTTTATAGCTTGAGAAGAGGTAAGGGGATTATATTTGTTAGCAATAATTGGACCTTTCTTTGGTAAATATTTCTTGGGGGAAGCCTTGGGGATATTGGTGAGGAGAGGAGTTTTTTTTTTAGGAAATGGATCTGGTCCTTTGACCATCTTGTTTTCTCAAATTATATTATTTTTCCTAGGCCACTACTGTGTTCATTAGGATTTTGCTATCCTTCTCAGAAGGAATACCACCATCATATTTTTTTTATCATTAATGCCCTCAAATATTAAAATTCATGGTTAGGTAACTCAAAGTCATGAACCATATCAACATCAAGACTACTAGTAGAAGGGATAGAGGATACTCGGTATATGCAATTCCAAAAAAAAATCCACAATCCTAGTACTCAACAATTTAGTAGAAGTATCTCCTTATTGTTGACCATCAGATAATTCGATCATGCACACATCACCAAAGGTGGCATCATCATCAACCTATTAACTTTACACATTGAGATCACATGGGGAGTGTGATAGCAAGCACTTATCACACCACTCAATAACATGATCATCCTCTAGCATAGATACTCTAGTAGTCAATGGATTAGGGACCAACTTATTTTCCGTTGTTGGTTTTTTCTTGTTTCTTGAACCCATGTGTCCTTTCCCTTTATCATATGTTATGTGGTCACCCCTAGGATGATTTCCAAGTATATTTTTCCCTTGAGGTTGGTGTTGGGGCTAAGAACTTTGACCTAGCCCTTTCTCTTCTCTAGTAAGTTTATATGAAATTTCCTTTACTACTCCTACTATATTTTTTACCACCTCTTCCAGATCTACAACTTTACTTTCCTAAGGCTTTTCTAGGTTGAACAACTTGACTCCCTCAATTTTAGGAGGCTTCCCAATTGCCTTGATGTTATTTTCTATTTGCATAGCCATAACAAAAGCTTGTCTCAGGGAACTGGGATTTTTTATCCCTTAAGTAATAGGCTTCCTTTTTCTCAAAAGCATCTGAATATTTAATTAGGCATGAATCATCACTTGGACTTAAATTTACATGTAATTTGGTCAATTTTTACTAAATTTGGTATTAAAATCCTGGACATGTTCAATATGATTCTTTTTAATGTTCTCAAATTCCATGAGGAGGAACCTTGGATCAGTTTTATCGTCATATTGTGATTTAAATGTAGTTTTCATCTCTTTCCATGATTCAATAGAGTTATAGGGTAGTGACTTGTACCAATCTCATACATATTCTTCTAGAGTATGTATAAACAACTATATATATATACTCAATCTTGAAATATTCCATGGTATTATAAAATATCCTGAGGTGTTGATCACAACTAATGGCATTATTACCCTAGAATTTAGGCAATCTATTTCTTATCGCATGTGGGACTGCATTAGGATAACCTGCCATACCCCGAAAATCTATAGGTCAATACACATTCACAATAAAGGGGGTCTAAGTAGAGGTTGATCCATGCTATTAATTGGAATTATTACTAAAAATGATTAAAATTATTGGGGACAGTTTGTCTTTAAGGTAATGGACTAAAATATTCAAATTAAATATCCTTTAATAAATTTGTTTCACAAAATACCCTATTATTTTGGGTCGACAAAGGAGGGAAATAAATAATACCTTGATTACTTGTTAATGAAGTACCTTCACAGACTAGAGTATACAAATTATTACTTAGACTACTTGATCTAGAATGATCAAAGGTACTTGAATAGTCCTCTATAAATGGTTGATCAAAATCAGGATCAGAAATCACCTTTCCTTCCATCTTCTAATCACTTAATAATTTCCAGATTTTCTTCCTTATTGGATTTGTCCTTCCAATCTCTAGAAAAAACCTTCTAGTAGGATCTATTTCACCTGATTCTTAGACATTTCTTTGAAGTATTGAAAAAACAGATAGGGTAACGGGTGTAGGAGGAATACCTATTCAAATGTAGGTTGATGGGTTGTTGCGCACATATGACTTCTGAATCCACAGCTGATCATGAGAGCTTCCTTTTGGCTAGGAGAAACTACCTGTAATGAAAAGCAAGACCATAAGTAAGAGTTAAATAATATGTGTAGTGAACTACCTAGCGTGTGCTAGATTCAGCTGGTGTGATACTTCCTAGATGGCTATCAGAACACTGTTCAAAACAATTTAATGTGGGTAATGAAGTAAATCCTATTACAATTAAAATGATTTGGATATCTCATCCAAAATATAATAAGAAAGATCTAATCTAATAGGCTAAGTTAAAATAAGATCGGAAGGTCAAGTAATTGGTTCTGGGTCTCTGCAGGTTTGACAAAAGTCTCATGTAGTTCACAGGTGATTAAGGGGATGTAAAATTAGGTGGATAGGTCCCTGTTCTGGGTTGTATGAGCACATACAGTAGCCGATGTTGGTTAAGGGTGACCGACGATGGTTAGGCGTGACTAGTGCTAGTTACTGTGGAGTTCTAGGGATACCACATAATGGGTTTGGGGTTTCCTTTGTGATTACACAAAGGATTTTGGTTGGTCGGGATGAGGTATTGGGTGATTTGGGAGGGATTTGGCGAGGTTGTAATGGATATATGGAGGGGGAATGTTGAAGGAGTTAAATGGGTGGCTAGGTAAACAATAGGTGATAATATAATGACAAAATGAAGTGAACTAGAGAAGTAGAATGTTTTACTTACTTGGATTCTAGTCCTGGATGCCTGTGAGTGAGGGATGGGGGTGTTGGTAAGAGGTTGAAGGTTGTAGGTGATCACCAATTATAGGAGAGCTTCCGCATGGGCTGCATGTGCATTCCTCTTTGGTTGGTTCGATCAGATCATTGCTGGGGTGGTTGTGTAGGATAAAATTCTTGATATCCTTCCTTGCATGTGTGTTCTCATTGGAATTCAATCTCAGAATATGTGATATCTCTCAGGAAGATCTCAATGTTTGCCAATTTTTTTCAATCTTTGCCAACCTTCAAAATAAGTTGTTTTGGGGGTTAAAAGGATAACCGATGGTGGTTTCAGCTTAATCAGAAAAGGTTAGGGCTAACTGGCATCAGTCAAGGCAGGATTTCCTAGGTTTACCAAACTAAGGAGATCCTCTTGATTTTCTCAGATCTCATGTCATCAACCCGCGGATTGAACTAGAAGCTTCTTGTAAGTATGTGGGAATTTGGTTAGAGAGAATGTAGGCATTGATGTTTAGGGTTTGGGTAAGTCTTTGTTAGTTATGGCAACTTACTAATAATAGGTCTTAGTGTGAGTTGGATTGATGAGGTGTCTAAGCGAAGTGTATGTGCGGATATTATTTAAATTAAGATATTTAAATAATAAATATGGTGAGGATAATAAATTAATTAAATTAAATTAATTAAGTTAATATTAGTGAGGTGAAGGGGGCCATGGCTAGGAGAATGTGATGAAGGGTGCTTATTTGTTGAGGGACCAAAGGGGAGTGTGACCTAATTTTAGTGTCTACATTTTTCCCCTTTTTTGTGTAGCTTGTATTAGTAAGAGACGCTAAAAAAAATAAGATGTGATTGCCACATGTGTGGGTGAAGGTGATCCCCCTTAAACTAGGAACTGACAAAGTAGTAGGCAGAATCGGTGATTGGTTTGATAAAAGGTAAATGTGATGAAAAGAAAGGTGGGTAATGGGGGAAAGAGGAGCAAGGTCTACTTGGGTAAGCTAGGTAATGGGTCGGGGTCAAAGGTAGTAATAGTCAAACACACGCACACACGTATAAACTGTAGCATGCTACCAGGTTGAAGAGAAATCAAACTCTATATCATTTAAGGTTGATAGGTTTATCTAAATGAGGTTGAAGTGATTCTGGTATCCAAGGTATAGGATATGATCAAGAAGCATGATGTAGGTTAGGTGCAGGAATGTTTAGGTATGACCTGGTTCACCAAAGGTAGGGTCAGGATAAACGGTCACATTAATACGCTAGGTAAGGTCATTAGGTCAACAACATAGGTAACAATGCCGTAAGGCATAGTGAACACATGAGGTCAAAGGTCACTAGTGATGGTCCAGGTCTAAATATCTAGGTCATAGGATGGGTAACACCAAAGTAGGGGTAAAATAATGAGTTCCCAAAAGAGGATAAAGGTAGGTGGCAAATGATGCAGTCAGGAAGGTGAGGTAAATGGGTTGGGTAAAGGTGGGGTGGGATAAATGATTAGGGTGAAGGTTGCGTGAGGTAAAAAAAGGAGGTAGGGTAGGGTAAAAGGGTAAAATTTAGGGGAATGGGAAGGTGAGGGTGACTGATGCTTGTCAAGAATAACTGAACACGGTTAGGTAGGGCACGTGACAAATGTCGGTCAAGGGTAACCAACATTAGTTTGGTAGGGTTTGTTATAAAAATAAAATATCCACATTTTTTGTTATTCATTTGTCTTTTAGCTATTAGAGAAAATGATTAAAGAGAGAAAAGAGAGAAAAGTTTCTAGATGGAGCAGAGCATTTAGTTGGCAGTGTGAATGATGGGTGATCGGTTGGTGAGAAGTGGGTCCATAGGATTAGTGCGAGGGATTTGATTAGGTATAGGTTGTGGGTACCGATTCAGTGATGGCAGAGGTTGGAGAGGGATTGGGTGGGCCATCGGTGTAGTGGCTAGATGTGCCACCAAGATGACGGCAGTGCAACAAGGTAAGCGTCCTACTCTAGGTGTATGTGATTTGATAGATTAAGGGATAAGTAAATTGTTTTTGGTAGGTTTTGTTGGTTTTTTCTTTTTATGGGTGGTTAAAAATGAAATTTAGGAATGGGGGGAATAGTGGGTAAAATGAGGAGTGGGGAGGGTAATATATGGTATAGGGGTGGTGGGTGGAGGTCCAAGGGTACTTCAGGTCAATGTAGGTGGGTAAAAGGGGCAAGGGGGGGGAGGTTTAGAAAGGGAGGTTTTGGGAAATCATGGGTTTTATCACGATAGTGACCGGTGTTGGTCAAGTTTGGCCAGCGTTGGTAAGGGTAAACTGGTATTGGTCACCAAACATGTGATAATTTTTCAGTTAAGGGGTAATAGGGGTCAGTAAGGGTGAACCGGTATCGGTCATCAAATAGGTGACTGATGTCAGTTAAGGGGTGACCGGGGTCGGTAAGGGTGAACCGGTACCGGTCGGGTTATTGGGAACAAGGGTCCAAAAGTGATTTGGGCTAGGTGGTTGAGATGGGTAGGGTGAAAATAGGGTGTGGGAAAATGATAATTGGTAAATATGGATATGATAAATGGAGATTAATGTTGTGTTTGTATGGATGCAGGGGAGAGCTCAACTTCATATGTGGGATAGGGTTCTACCCCTCCTCATGAAAGAGCATAACGTAACGACCTAAGAGGAGCTGCAACATGTGGAGGTAGTGGGCTTGAGTGGGGTTTTTCACTATCAACATGTAGTCTGGTAGCCTAGTTTGATGTTCGCACTCATCGATAGATGGGATTTCATGAAAAACACGTTCGACTTGTCGACGAGTGAGATTACTATAACCCTGGAGGACGTGTTCCAGATTCTTCAGTTACCTATATTGGGTGCACATGTCTACCATGTATCCTCTGAGGCCTCAAAGGAGCTGATTATGATTATTTTTGGAGAGGGGATGGACAACCTAAGATTCCATAGCACCAGCTTGAGCTATGGAGATATGTACCTAGCCCATCAGGAGGAGATGATGCTAGTAGTTTTGTTGATGGAGGCAGTGTGCTACTATGCACTGGTAGATGTAGAGGGTGGATGGTTTCCCTGGTCACTGATGGGGGTAATCCATGACATGATGGTGGATGAGACCCACTTTTCTTGGGCACCAAATTTCTTGGTGCAATTGTACAGGGAGTTGTGGGCATATGGGCGGTTGTGCAGGTTTAGCATGTGATGTACATTTTTACTGCACTATTGGGCATATGAGCACATGGTTTGTGTGCGGCCTATAGGGATGCCCCGAGTAGATGCATTCCCCATAGGATTTTTGTGTGTGGGTTACATGAGATGGGTGCTGGTTATTGGAGAGCAGTGATCTGAGAGGCCCACACATGATATGGCCTATTTCTGACAATTACTGGAGGGGTTGTTCGGAGTGGACATTATCTGGAGGCCATATGAGGGATTCCCCTCATATAGGCATATGCATGAGGAGATAGCTAAGCTCTAGCTAGAGAGGTGGATACAGAGTTGTCGTGTTAAGGAGTATGAGATGATCCTGGTAGACAGAGTCCGGTAGTAATTCAGGCTAGTACAGGACATACCTCTGCCCTTCCTGTAGTATTAGAGAGACAACGTGGACAGGCCCTTACCTCTACCGCATCCTACACTGCCCACAGGATAGGAGGAGCAACCAGTGGACTGACGGATAGATGATGTCAGGTACACCAACAGGTACAGATAGTGGTGGGTGGCTCACTTATGATCCATACCACCCAAACCGGGGCAGCCGGATCTAGCCACCATCACGGTGTAGAGAGACACCCTACAGGGGTAGGTAGCTACTATCATTACCCTGTTGGGTATACTACATACATAGTTGGAGGGCTCTAAGGTGGAGGTAGTAGAGCTACAGGTACAGGCGGCCAGTTTGCAGGCCTAGATGGCCAATGGAGGAGATGGAGATGGACAGGAGGGGGATGGTCAGGTGGCAGCCTTACAGGCTTAGGTGATAGGGTTACAAGGCCAATTGGCCATAGCCCAGGCATAGATTGGGGTCTTACAAGCCCAGATATAGGCACAAGGGTAGGAGCACCACCATCACAGGGACCGGTACTGGGTCCCAATTCATAGGCAAGAGCGAGGCAAGGTCCTGTAGGACAAGTACAGGGGCCGAGACCTATGGGACCACCATAGACCATGCTTGTATCTAGGTTATAGGATGCCCTAGGTGAGGCTAGATATTATTAGGACCAGCTGATGACGGCTGGGATAGACTTCATATCTTATGCTGAGTACAGGGCATAACAAGCATCTAATGAGAGGATGAGATCCTACACTCACACTGTGGAGAGCACAGGAGGTCAGTGATCTCTGAGGCCTGATCAGGTAGAGGCTACCAGTGCATGGAGAGACACTCTGGTTGAGGCACCAGCAGGGACCTAGGAGGCCGAGGGTACATGTGATATAGACATGGAGGACATCCGCCAAGATGCCTAATCTGTGGTCACCTAGTTTTTGATGTATGATAGTCTTTTTATTATTTATATTGGCCTACGTGCTGAGAGATAGTTGTTTTTGTGATCACATACCGACCTGTGTGCCAATAACAGTGAGGATGTATGAGAGATTTTTTCTATTTTGAGCATATACCAGACTACGTGCCAAAGAGATTTTATATTATTTCATTATTTTGTTGTATATATGAGACTGGCCTACGTGCCGATGAAATTTTGTACTGTGTATCACCCTACGTGCCAATGATTTTGAGATGATGGACATGATGAGATAGCCATGTATTTTTGAGATACACAATGCTTTATTTATATGATGAGATACATGGTATTATTTCATTTGTTGATGTGTTGATGAGATTTTAAATTTTTATTTTGATATGGATGGAAATTAGTTGAGTTAGGCATGATGGAGTTAGGTTGATTTAGGCCTGGATTGAGTCAGGTTGGTTAGGCATGGATTAATTCAGGTCAGTTTAGGCATGGATCGAGTCAAGTCTTTTAGGTATGGATCAAGTCAAGTTTATTAGGCATGGATCGAGTCAGGTTGGTTTAGGCATGGATCAAGTTAGGTCATAGGCATGGATTGAGTCAGGTTATAGGCATGGTTGAGTTAGGTTATGAGCATGGTTGAGTTAGAAAGTAGGCATGGTTGAGTCAAGTCTATTAGGCATAGTTGATTTAGAAAGTAGGTGAAGTTGTGATTCATTATTTTATGTAATGAATGATAATATATGGATCATATGTGAGATGTGGTATAATCTAAGCATAGTGATGATAAAGAAATGATAGACATAATAAATATATGATGTGATAAGGATTTAAAATATGAAGTAACTTGAACATTGTCTGTTTGGTTTAATTTCTAATTTGGGATAAAAAAGGAAACTAAGTGAGGTGTGAGGAACATGGAAGATAAATTGTTTAGGGTAGAGAGTGGCTGAGCTAACCTCCAAGGGCCCCACACCTTTAGAGTACTGCATACATAGTCCTAGTGAAAAGGGACCTCAGACCAATGTAGCTCTCCCATGAGCTGGGGAAGAATATGAGGAGGTATGAAAATGAGTTAGTAGGTTTTAGGAATGGTGTGGGTTTTAGATCTATTGGGTGTGGGTGGAGTATAGGTCCAGTACTGTAGTATTAGAGAGACACACGTGGAAAGGCCCTACCTCTACGCATCCTACATGCACAAGGATAGGAGGAGCAACCAGTGGACTGACGGATAGATGATGTCAGGTACACCAACAGGTACAGATAGTGGTGGGTGGCTCACTTATGATCCATACCACCCAAACCGGGGCAGCCGGATCTAGCCACCATCACGGTGTAGAGAGACACCCTACAGGGGTAGGTAGCTACTATCATTACCCTGTTGGTATACTACATACATAGTTGGAGGGCTCAAGGTGGAGGTAGTAAGAGCTACAGGTACAGGCGGCCAGTTTGCAGGCCTAGATGGCAATGGAGGAGATGGAGATGGACAGGAGGGGGGATGGTCAGGTGGAGCCTACAGGCTTAGGTGATAGGTTACAAGCCAATTGGCCATAGGCCCAGGCCTAGATTGGGGTCTTAACAAGCACAGATATAGGCACAAGGGTAGGAGCACCACCATCACAGGGACCGGTACTGGGTCCCAATTATAGGCAAGAGCGAGGCAAGGTCCTGTAGGACAAGTACAGGGCCGAGACCTATGGGACCACCATAGACCATGCTTGTATCTAGGTTATAGGATGCCCTAGGTGAGGCTAGATATATTAGGACCAGCTGATGACGGCTGGGATAGACTTCATATCTTATGCGGAGTACAGGGCATAACAAGCATCTAATGAGAGGATGAGAATCCTACACTCACACTGTGGAGAGCACAGGAGGTCAGTGATCTCTGAGGCCTGATCAGGTAGAGGCTACCAGTGCATGGAGAGACACTCTGGTTGAGGCACCAGCAGGGACCTAGGAGGCCGAGGGTACATGTGATATAGACATGGAGGACATCCGCCAAGATGCCTAATCTGTGGTCACCTAGTTTTTGATGTATGATAGTCTTTTTATTATTTATATTGGCCTACGTGCTGAGAGATAGTTGTTTTTGTGATCACATACCGACCTGTGTGCCAATAACAGTGAGGATGTATGAGAGATTTTTTCTATTTTGAGCATATACCAGACTACGTGCCAAAGAGATTTTATATTATTTCATTATTTTGTTGTATATATGAGACTGGCCTACGTGCCGATGAAATTTTGTACTGTGTATCACCCTACGTGCCAATGATTTTGAGATGATGGACATGATGAGATAGCCATGTATTTTTGAGATACACAATGCTTTATTTATATGATGAGATACATGGTATTATTTCATTTGTTGATGTGTTGATGAGATTTTAAATTTTTATTTTGATTTCCATTTGCAATTAGTGATCCACTTCAGGCTTATGATGGAGTCATATGTTTGTTTTTAGGCCTTGATTTATTTTAGGTAATGGTATATGGCATGCAAAAACCCACAAAAGAGTCAGTTTAGGCATGGATCGAGTCAAGTTTTCTTAGGTATTTATCACAGTCAACTTGAAAATTAGGCAAAAAAAGATTAATTTTCATTTAGGCATTTAATCAGGTTAAATAATAGGCTTCCTTTGAGTGCAGGTTATAGGCATAATTGAGTTAGGTTATTTAGCATGGTTGAGTTAGAAAGTTTTTTATGGTTGAGTCATAGTATATTTTTCATTTTAGTTCATTTACTAATTAGGTTAAGTTGTCCATGCATTAATTTGTCTAAAGAATTACAATACCATGGACCATATGCCTGAGATGTGCCTCTAATCTAAGTTTATTTATTCATAAAGATACCATAGACATAATAAATATTTCCTTTTGATAAGCGTTTCTAGGGGAAACCATGAACCTCACTAGAGCATTGTCATGCTTCCTTTAATGTCTAACCCCTGATCCGATATATCAGGATTCTATGTTGATATGTGACCATGACACGTGGCGAGATAATATTGTTCAGGGTACCACCCTGGCTTCCAGCATTTTATCATCCAAGGGCCCCACACCTTTAGATGTATTAGACATACAATTTGAGTCCAATTGACACTTATTAGGATGAACTCAGACTCAATTTTTAACTCCTCAAATCAATCCTGGGGAAGTCTATGCCTCATCCTATGAAATTCAGTTAGTAGGTTTTAGGAACTTGGTTTCCGTCCATTTAAAGAAAACTATTGGGTGTGGGTGGAGTCATAGAGCAACAGTGATGTAGATGGGGTCTAACTATGTAGTGAAATATGAAGATTACTCTTCAATAAACTCAAGCGTTGCATTACGAAGCGGGCATAATATTAGTTGGCTACATATTCAAAATATTAAGAATACTTCATAATATTGTTGGATACTTTGCAAACCTGACTCAATTAGAACGGGCCAATGACTTTTGGCTCAACCTAAAACTTACACTTTAATTTTTTCAAGTAATTCAACTTCGCCCACCCTAGATCAATAGACCACATCATATCAACCTAGATTATCTTGGCCTTTTCAGAACACTTCTACTTTAAATTAGTCAAGTAACAATAGTGAGCATGTCCCATTTTCCTTGATGTACGACAAGGGGGTAAGTTGGTGACGCGCGACAAGGTGAAGGTTTGCAGTCATTTATATTATTGTAGATATTCTTTCATAGTAGATGCCTTATCTCTCTCTCTGATCTCTCTCTCGACATCCAGTTTTTTTTGGGTGTTCATACACCCCTTGTATATGTTACGTAGACACGAGATACCTCTGGCCTTTGTGATGCGCGTCATTAGGCCTTAGTGACAAACGTCAAGATGACATTAGAAATCCTCATTCTAAATGGGTTTTTTTCAACAATCCAAAATAACTAAGGTACAAATAACATGATCCCCTTATTAAAATTATTTTCATCCCTACCATATGTTAAATCCTTATCAATCAGTATTAGAATAACCTTGTGCATTCTACCTCTAACGACTCCCATTAACCATCCTCATAGATCCAATGATATAGTATTCCTTCTATCAAATGACCATTTTGTATCCACATCCTCCTATTCTGGGGCCTCATCCATCTATCTTAGCAAAACCCTCCTCTATCGGAACCAATGAACTGGATACAAATCTATGGACATAGGGGTTGGCTAAAATGTGATTACTTTTCCCTCCTTCGAAGCCAAGCCTCCTACCTCTCCATACCATCTCGAGCCTAAATCATCCACTATTGACATCAGTCTTACTAGACCACCTATATCTAATATAGATCGACCTTCATTCTAGGATATCCATCCCACTCCCCCCCCAGACCTCTCCTAGTACATAAATCGAGTTCTTATGTCAAAGTGTTTTTTCAACATCTACTTTCTAATTGATCCATCACACTCCTATTTTGATCAGGTCATCATTTGAGACATAAAACATTTAAAATTATCCTCACCTAGATCCTTTGAGCTAAGGAACTACATTTAAGGGTATAATTTTTCTGCCGGGTCATGAAACTAATCATTTTTATGCCCTTCATACTAACATGAACGATACTTCTTGAGTGAGATTCCCATCAAGTCATGAACCCACCTCCCTCATATCATACTACCTCATCCATAACCCATATAGGAGGTCTTCCCTCTTACCACTATCTCCATGGTTGCATGCATGCTTCATCTTCACACCTCATGATTCTATTACCTATCTTCCATGCTATCATTGGTTATGATGCAGGTTCCTTGTAACTCTATACTGTCATTATGTTTTCACATGTTTTACAAAATCCTCCTCAACCATCCATTATTACATATTGAATTTTTACATCCACCATCTGTAAAGGAATGAACGATAGACCAGATCGTACCAAACCAAGAACACAGATGACTAATCAGCACACCACGATTAATGAGATGAAAGTAATTCACAAATAGATAGAGCTTTACATAATACCTTTGCAAATAAATGGAAAAACAATATCATATATCCATTATGGAACTCAATGACAATACAATGAGAATGGACCTTGAATTATTCAATAGGAAAGGAATGTACAATCTAAGAACCAGTCAATGTGCAAATAGCTCAAGCCATAAGTCAAGTGCTGAATAACTAGTCATCAAATAACTAGTCAAGTCCATAGTATTTAGGAGAGAACTAGACATCAAGCATCTTGTCAATACCATAGATCCACATGACTAAGAAGCTATACTCTACACAACTAGATAAGATATCTCCCCTACATATCTAAATAAACCTAAGCAAGAAATATCCACACACATAAGTGGGCGAGGATAAATACAATAAAGTGTAAGATAAAGTACCTAGGTGAACATTAGCTAAAAGGATAAATAATAACCTACTCTAACACCCTCCTCGTCAAGTGATAGCTTAGGTGGCCTGGAAATAGAAGTATCATGTCCACAATATGAGTCCCGAAAACTAGGCTTGATGAGGTACTCATGTATAATAACTGAGGAAAAAGGGACAACTGCAAGGGTACCTAAAAATAGTAACAACAAAGTAAAGAGAGTAAGAAATCCTGCTATAAGGCATCCTCAAGAAGCTCGGCTAAAAAAAATCATACAATGCTGAAGAAATTTTGTGTGCACACTGTGGTCCATGAATCCACTACTCAATCATAGAACTCAAAAATAACTGACACTTGGCTTCACCAAAATATCTCCATACAAAGAGACTGTCAACAGAGTGATGTTGAAAGTGTAAAAACAAATACCAAACATAATTCGATCAACTACTATAAATAGGTGTACCACGATCCAAGAACAACCAAGACAACAAGGAAAGGACACAAGATCCAAATAAATAGGAGTACCCCAATCCAAGAAAAGTAAAGGTAATAAGGCAAGGACACGAAACCCAAAGAAGCAGTATCAACACCACACCCTCCCATACTATAGAATGGGTAGAGTGACACCACATATCTGTATGAGTTATCAAAATCAACTACTCAGACATTGACAAACTAACACTGGGCTCCACTAGAATAGCTCCCCCACAAGAGAGACTGTTAACATGCCAAAAAAAGTGTCAAAAATACAGATCTAAAAATATCTCAATAAACAAGAGAGATATAAATGTATACACCCATAGATATAAGAATGAAATACCCAAAAGTTTAGGACGTCAGGCTCAACCGAAATTGCGTCCACAAGTGATCACAATACCCTCCTGAATATGGCACTTTATAATTGAGTGCATGTACATATTACAATGAGTAACAATACCTTTTACATTTGAAATATGTGTATAAAAATTTCACCAATGCGTAGATCTTGAAAAAATACACAATTTCAAAAAAAAATCACCTTAATCCGAGCTACAGATCAAAAGTTATGAGCTCTAGAAGGTTTTTCTATTAAAATAATATTTTAATGCTGATATTTTTTTAAAAGGTACACATGACACCCAAATGTCCAAAGGGTAAAAGAGTGCATCCACATGATACATGCTTGTGACCAAAGGATAAAAGCCTGTGCCCAAAACCTAAAATGTTCTAGAGGGTACACACCAATATCTAATGGATAAAAGAATGCACCCAGAGGGTACCGATATGTATACAGTGGATAAAAGAATGCATCCAAAACAAAAATATACAGAGGGTAAAAGAATACATCCAGAAGGTACACACTTATATTCAATGGATAAAAGAATGCATCCAGAGGGTATAGATCTACGTCCAGTGGTTAAAAGACTGCATCTAAAACCAAAATATTCAAAGGGTAAAATAATGCATCCAGAAGGTACACGCTTATATCCAATGGATAAAAGAGTGCACCCAGAGGGTACATATCTGCATCCAATGGATAAAAGACTGCATCCAAAACTGAAATATCCAGAGGGTAAAAGAATGCATCCGAAAGGTACATGCTTATATCCAATGGATAAAAGAATACACCTAGAGGTTACAGATTTACATCCATTGGATACAAGACTACACCCAAAATCAAAATACCTAGAGGTTAAAAGAATGCATCTGGAAGGTATACGCTTACATCCAATGGATAAAAGAATGCACCCATAGGGTACAGATCTACATCTAGATTTGACTGTCTCAAAACATGGTCAATTTTACCGTCGATTCTAGGGTTTTGGCACCTTCCAAATCCAATTCCACACTCCATTTTGCATAAAAATGCATGTTGCAGAAAATTGCTAACAAATTCCAAACACATGAAAATAATAAACCCTTGTTTGCAAGGAAAAATTAATAGATGGATATCTACATCATCTATCACTCTGACACCATGAAAGGAATGATAACCAGATCGTACCAAGCTAATAACACAGATGCTAATCAAACACCATGATCAATAAGATGAAAGTAATTCACCAGAATAACTTTACATAAACCTTTGCAAACAAATGACCAGCAATATCATATATTATTATGGAACTCAATGCAATACATTGAGAATGGGCCTTGCTTAAATAGGCAAGGAATAACAATCTACGAACTAGTCAAGACAATAGATTAAAGAGAGAACTAGACATCAAAGATCTAGTCAATACCATAGATCAAGGAAAGAACTATACCGAATAACTAGATAATATATCCTAATATCTACATAAGATAATAGAAATATCCACACACATAAGTGGGTGAGGATGAATACAATAAAGTTAAGTAAAGTACTTAGGTGAACATGAGCTAAGGTAAATACCTACTCTAACACATCTTCCATTTCATCCATCAAAGATTTGAGTAATATAGAGAGAATCAAAATGGCCTTGTAGCAATGTCTTGATGAGACTCCATTCTTAAACCCTTGAGATCAAACAAATAATCACATTTTGATTGTTAAGGATATACATAGGTTCATTTCTAGTTTAACATTCATTGAGTAGAGAATAATGCTTGTTTATAATTGTTTACTATCTTTGAAGTGGCGTCTCTTACACCACCCCAAATAAGGGAAAATGCAGACACCTATAATTTATATCGAACAATTTAAATACTTAAATTGTGCTAAATGTCCCCTTTCCCACAAATTAATGACATATCATCAATAATGCACATGTTCTCCTCTATCACCATTAAAATATGATAATTAATTAACCCTCATATCACTCAAGATTCCGATTAACTACCTTCCATTAATTAGTGTTCCTTTCTATCTAGATTAATTAATTATTCTTAATTAATTAAATTCCCTTTTGTTAAATCAATAAATCCTCATTTATTGGATTAAATTCCTCTACCCAGATCATGCTATCTTTCCTCTAAAACGCTTCTATAAGCTTACACCTACCTATTAGTTAATCAATCTTGATTAATTAATACACCCCCCTCAACTCCCATGAATCACTAATGATAAGTTAAACTCTCCGGAAGAAAACTTAACCGTTCTCAAGTATGCTTATCCCTAACTAACCTAAATTTTCTAGTATCCCAGATATAATAGGATGCAAAGCTTCTTCAAACCAAAGGGTTATATAAATAACCATCCTCCTACCTTTCTTATTATACCTTTGCATGCATATAACATCAACTATAGGCATTTTAATATTTGAGCATCCTCCATTAGTTTCAAGCTAAGTATCTTCATCTTGTATTTCATCCATACAAGCTTTGATTAATATAGAGAGAATCAAAATGGCCTTGTAGCCATGTCTTGATGAGATTCCATTTTCAAACCCTTGAGATCAAACAAACAATAACATTTTTATTGTTAAAGATCTACATAGGTTCATTTCTAGTTTAGAATTCAAAGAGTAGGGAATAATGATTAACATGTTAGTTTGATTTCCTTCAAAACTCTATGCTTGTTATTGATGTTTAGTCTCTTTAAGCTCTTAGAATAATGATTTATGTTTAGTTAGATTTTTTTTGGAGCTATTAGGTGTTAGTTTCAATTTTCTTAGCTTAGCTAATTAATACTTGGATACATTTGGCATTCCCGGTGGGACGGATTCATATTCTCTTTGATTTTAATGAGTTTTATTATTTTTTCTCAAATTTTGCTAACCCAAATCATGCACATGTGAAAAAATTTAAAATCCTTAGATTATTTCACTAACTTTATAAGCATTGAGTCTATGTTGTGGGGTTTATTGTGATGGTTTTTCATTAGATTTGAGTTAAATTAGGAAAAAGTGAATGTTTTTAAGGGTGCATACTTTATATTTTTGTATTTTGATGTCATCTACAGGTACACACGTAGGTAATTTTTATAGGGGAACACACATTCAAAATCATGCACATGTGTTGAAAGGGTGTGCACACATGCTTTAATATGCTCATATGTCATGTTTCTAGTTGTACCCCATATAAGCTTTGGTCATACCTACACACACATTGGAAAGGCCACAACGATACCTATTTACCCATGCACATATAATTTATCTCTCTATGTTTCTCTACAGTTTACCTTTCCACATATATGTTTAAACACATGCACATGTACCTCTCTAGGCATGCAAAATTTTTTCTAGGCCTCTATTTTACCCTCTATTTGGCAAGTGCGCACACCTATTAGCTTTCCTGTGCACATTCTTAGATCTCTGTCATTTTAGTAAAGGAGCACACATGTTGTTATCCATGCTCACATATTTTTAAGGTCGCACATACATTTTGAAGGGCACACAAGCATCACAATACAAATTTGAGTGTTATTTTAAAATTTGTAAAAGCTTTTTTTCTTGATGTGCTAACTCCTTGGAGGTTTATTTTGGATTAAATTTTGTTTTGCAGGGGTATATCTTCATGTTTTTTTATAATTTGGCTTGTTTAAAATTAATGAATGTTGCATACTTGTTTATGAGATTATAATCGTGTATTCTCTTCCCTCACACCTTTTAGGTGATCTTGGGAATCAGAAATGATTTATACATCTTCTCTATGTTTTGGAAAACATCTCATTACACTAGTGGCTAAGGGAATGAATGTTAATTAGATAAAATGAACAAATTGTGCATTTAAGTTAAGTTTTTTTCCATTTTTATTTAAATAGTTGGATTCTATGTCACGTATGCTCTTCTCTTGCATCTTAGGAAAATCTTGAGAATAAGAAATGATATCTTATTCTCTTTTTTGTTTTTGGAAAACTAATAAACTCTTCATTAATGACCTAAAAAAATTTCCAAAGAAAGGATAATTGAAACAAACTTTCTAATTACACGTGTGTTGTAGGTTTCAAAACAGTGTGCAGAAAAAATCACATTAAGTCTAAAAGATAAAAAAAACACACCACATTCATCACAATGTATATGTCAGTTCAGATAAGGGTATGCCTTGTCATCTTTAAACTAGGACATAACTATTTTCGCATAATCCTTAAGGTACAGCAATGGCGGTGGTCATAGAAACCCCAAATTAGTCCACGCAAGAGGGAACCTTGTGGATGAAACAAGAAGTTCTCCACACACCTACTTGTCTAGTTTACATGTCATATTTAGCATCAAAGTTATATGTATTTGCGACCCCAGTGAGAATACAACTGAACACATTCATTTCTCATTGTATTTGAAGGGGGTAAAGTAAATCTAGGATACTCCAAGACTACTTAGTGTGAATTTCTTGGAAAAATGAGTTTGCAAGGGTATCTTGTGACACCTAGTTGATGAAACCACCTAGGAAAACCATTTTTTCTTGGATCCAACTTGACCGTATCAAAACAATCATTGTTGTAAATATCCTTTGTGAAGTGATAACTTTCTTAGAGTTAAAACCTTGTTTTTCGAACAAGGGGAGAGTCCATTAAAGTTCAAACTAAGCTTTATTTACCACAAAATTTGTAAAGAATTACTTTTTCTTAGTTTTTCACTCACCATAAGATGAGGTAAAACTCTATCGAAGTGAGGCCAGGCACTTTTCAACCTCACTTGATCTACTTCCTTTAATTTCATTTGAATTTTTTTTTATCAAAAGAAGAGAAACCATCTGTGTTATCAATCGATCGTGTCCACCACTTTTGCACCCGTTTACATTCGTCCTTGCTTGAGACTAGATGGTAAATGTTAAAAAAATTGGAACATTTTTCATATCTCGATATACATTTGATCTCGATACCTAATTAAATATCATCATTATATTTAGGCTTGATTCTTCACTTGATTCTCCTTCGAAGTGTTATGTTGCTTGTATCATATCTTGAAAATTTCAATACTTACGTCTTGTTTCTAGTGAACTTGACCTAAGTGTTTAGATTGTAAGGTTATGTTATGCACACGTTAACAATTCCTTGGTATACTTTAGCCTTGGTTTTCTTTCAAACATTACCTCGATTTTGAAAGGTGTTGTTGTTACTGTGTGCGTGTCATACTAATATTATTTTGATACTAATACCTTACTTTTAAGTAAATTTTTCTTAATGTATTTTAGTGGTATTATTGTGTTGTTCATATTTATATCCCCCAATTTTTTATATTTAGGTCTTGTTTGGACTTAAACTTGATCTAAGTATACTTTGTTTAGAAATCATATCAACCTCTTGTTTTTACTTATGCCCTGTTAATTTTTGAACTTGACATATGTGGTGACATTTTTTTGATCATTTTAAACATCAAACTATTTCCAGGAAACATTTAGGATTATTTCATTGATTTATTGGTTTTGTAAAACCTTTTTTGTGATTTTTCCTTGTGATTTATTCATCATTTTAACTTATCCATTTAGGACAGTCACTTTGATCCCTTGATTCATTAACATTCATTATTATTTAGGATAATAACATTCTTTACACATCCTTAGTAAACATTTATTTCTATGTTTTCACTTAGGTTTGATTATACTCTTGACAAATTCAACAAAACACCTTACTAAAAAAACTCATTTATTATGGCTCCCATAACAAGAATGGGATGCAAGAGACAAGAATGGGAAACATCGAATAAACAAGGGTCAAATCCATTTATCAGTCATGATTTAGGACCTCTATTTCCTACGGAAAAGGAAACGAATGAAATGGTAGACCATCGTGGTGATGAGTTGGGGTCACCACACACAAATTTTGAATCTGATCCCACCCAATTAGATGAAATATTCTTTTCAAAAAAGATAGAGTGATTGCAAGACTTGTGTAATTGGGTGCTAGAATGCCAACTATACATGAATCTATTCCACCCACCAACAATGTTAAAGAGGAATGATTCCCCCTCATTAATATGGATGATGTTTTAGGACATGGACAAGATTCCACCTCAAACACTAGAAATGCCAAAATGGGTGGTTTTAAAATGCCACTCATCTGAATACCACATAGGGTTAGAGTGGAACATGAAAACACGGAATAACCTCCTTAACATGAAAATGAAAAGGAACCTCAAAATGAACAAGTCACTATAAAACAAAAAATTCAACACCTTAGTTAATAATTAGCTTACCTAGATTCCCATGTGTAAAAAGAGACTATCAAAAATGTGCATCAGGAAAAACCTTAGGTTAGAAATAGTGATCTTCACATAGAAAACCAAGAGGGAGAAATGTTGAAATATATTCATGTGTATATGTCAGCTTCTCCCACTAAAGAGAAATGGATTTCAAAAGAGTTACAATCTATGACAATAATGCTCACAATCCTTTAGAAAAGCAATGTAGGACATAGTGAGAAATATCAATATGAAGAGCTATGCCCTTATCCATTTGACAAGGCTATGTTGCATACACATTTTCCTAAGAAATTTTACTACCAAAAATTTGATCAATAAAAAGGGGAAAGTGACCCACGGGATCATGTAAAATATTTTTACATGGCATACCAAGAAGTGATGTACAACAAAAATTACCTCATATGACTATTTCTAAGAAGTCTAGAAGGACAAGATTAGAGTGGTTCCTTCACTTACCTTGTGGGTATATCTTCACATGGTCAGAAATAGAGGAAAAAAGTGTTCAAAATTTCTCATTTATTTTGGAAAGTGACATAATCATGTTAGACCTATGTAATTCCAAAAACTGACCAAATGAAACCTTTGCAAGTTTCTTATAAAGATGGTGGTGGCTACCTAGTTGCTTCCCTTGTTCAATCCTTGAAAAAAAACTCCTTAGCATATTTTTACCCAACCTAAATCCAGACATTTCCTTTCACTTAAAAAAACATTGTGTCAAAAAATTTGAAGAGCTAATTGAGAAAGGAAGCCACCAAATAGAAAAGGCTCTAATCGTGAAAGGAAAAATCAAGCCCTTTTCAAAAGACAATCATTTTTCAAAATCTACGGGCAAGATGAAATTCTTTAATAAAAACAAGAATGTTGTAGGAGATGGAATCATAGATTATAAACTCATACAAGCAGTCCAAGTTTTTCCACCTTTCAAATTTACCAAAGGTCCAATCCAACCACTAGTTAAACGAAGATATTTCACTTGTTTGTCAAACTCATGGTCTGGAATCTTAAAAAAACTAGATTCAGTACACCTAGTGACATATCATATAATGATGCCCTTTTATAAAAATTCCCCTAAACCTTTGTGGTATAAAAGACATGAGTCTTGTGACTCCTCCATGTCAAAGGACATAAGATGAACAAATGCTTAAAACTATGCCACTTTTTCCAATATCTTATTGATATTGGAGAGATATAATTCGATTAACCAAAATCAAATCAACGCCTAATCAAAATATGGGAATATTCAATGATCCTTTCCCAAAACATGGTAGACATGGTGAGAAAAATCTAGATTAGGGAGAGTGTTCCCAGAGCTAAAAATCCATAAATTATGTTTATACCCAAACCAATATCAATTAATATGAATCACTTATTGGATGCGTTCAGTGTTCTGATGAGCGTGTAAATACCATTAGGATCAAAGGAAAAGATTGAGTTGCGGTAACAAGTCACACTCACCTCACGATCCCAGAACCTCCTCTTTTTAACCCTCAGGATAGTTAGTATAATATCTTAGACTAACTTGAGATGACGTCTGCTAAGATTTCAATCTTAGATCTTCTTAGAATATCAAACATAAATAAGGACATCCTTTATAAAACTCTCCATGTGTCAGAAGTGTCAACTAAGTAGATCCTTCTCACCTACACGCTATGATGGCATATATCGCGCTAAGTGAACACATTACATTTAACCACAATGAAATCCGTATTGAAAATCAGACGCATAAAATTCCTCTTTACATAAAATTATTTGTTACTTTCCAAAAGATAAAGATGTTTCTTGTGGACAAAGGGTTAGGGTTAAAAATATGCATGTTGAAACTAATTAAATAGTTAGGACACACTAAAGAATATATAGAGTCCCACATTATCACCATAACCACTTAGGACAACGTGGATCAAGAATCATCTATTATAATAACACTTTAGATGTAAGTAGGGACCACTTTTCATAACACGAAGTTTCATGTCTTAAAATTGGAACTTCCATACAATATGATTCTTGTTCACCCATGGATTCATGTCATATAGGCCATACCATCGACATTTCACCAATGTATCAAGTTGAGACATGATGGACACACTATTACTATTCAAGGATATCTAGAACCCTTCACCCACTATAGATATCTCAATATATTTACATGTAGAGGAGCATATGAATGTCCCTCCATGGATATTATTGTCCCCCTTTAGTATGAATCTCTTGAGTCACATGTATATTCAGACATGCTAAGTTATTGTGCTCACAATTCTTCTACATTAGTCTCTCCCTTTGATTCGTGTTAGATGAATATTTTTGAGTATGGTTGTGGGGAGTATAATATTCAATAGAATATTCTTGTCTCAGATCTATACTTGTCTCCTAAAATAAGATGCAAACCCAATTAATGCTTCAAACATCCTTGAAATGAATAAACAATTGGAAAATTCTTACCTTGTAGTGTCTCCTTTTCCTGTGCTAAAGGCTTAAGGGCCAGGTCAAGTCCAAGCCATGGTTAGACCCAAGGGGTTGTGGACACATGGAGATATTGGGAAGGGGCCATGTGGTTCTAATATTAAATTTTTTCATTGAGGGTCACTTTTGGACCATGGTGCCTCAAAGAGGGAAAGTAACTTAAGATATTTTCTTTTATTTTATCGACCCCTCCATGGAATGAAATGTTTCTACATCTATTGGGGCTCTTTTTCCTTGGAAAGTATATAAGGAGCTGGGAGATAAAGGAGAGGGGCCTTTTCGCATGCATTTTTATTGACCCCTTCTTGTGCATTTGTTTTTGTTGCACATCTATAGCTTATGGATTCAAATCCCATATGGACCCTAGATTTGGTGGTGAGAGACCCATCCCTAGCTAGCAAGGCATTCTTTGGTAGTGAGATATCTACCTTAGTTTTTCATTTTGGAGCCACTTTCAGGGCCACGTGGCAGAGACATTAACAGAGGTTTCAAAGGAAGGATCTCGAGGGTCTTGGGAGCATTTGGGGAAGATAAGTAGAGGGGATCTAGATCAGATTCATGATAGCCATTTGGGCTGGGCGTGGCAGCTCATTGAAGGTTCATCCATCATTTTCCAACCCCATTCCAAGCGAGGTGACTTGCAGCCTTTATTTGGGGGTTTTCCAGTTAGCCATTTTTATATCTGAAGGTGGAACTATTACTGCCTATATCTGTTAATGTTATTTCCAAAAACCCTTATTACTGATCTTGTATTTAGAGGGTCATGAACCTCTGGAGTTTTCTAGCTGCCTAGGGCATTCTGTAATTTTTTGGAAATAGTTTTATTATGTCCTCTATAATAACATCAATCTCTCTTTAAATTTTCAAGTAATTAAGGTGGACATTTTGAAAAATATTAAGTTTCTTTAGTTTGTTGTCACAAATGTAAAAATCTAGTAAAATCAGTATTTTATGTGGCTGAAAGTTTTCAATATTTTGTGCATTGTTAAGTGGTATCCCATTAGGGATATTTCATACCTGGTGGTCAGTTTGTGGAAGAGAAATTGTTGGAACCTTCTACAATTTGGGTCCCCGAGGACATTAAGCCTATCTGCTATAAAATTCCAGAATACACAAAATATGGTAGAATGATGTCTTCCATGGGTTAGAAAGGAATCCGATGTGAAAAGTTTTAACAAGCGATAAAGGAACCAGTCCCAACTCCACATCTCAAAACAAAGAGATATGGTTTCGGTATTCAACCATATGGGGCACACCACATGGACCAAGATGCTACCTCCTCTGAACATTAGGATAGCTCTATTTATTTGGATAGCAACATAGATTCCCACCATAACAAATACAAGGATCTTTCCTTTATGAATATATTCTTAGATAGCTTTATCTTTACCATAACCCTGACCAATCCAAAAATTAACCTTGTATACCCTACCCTTTTTGATTGGGGCCAAAAATGTCACTTGGTGTTGGACCTCTATGAGAAAAATGAGGTTATTAAATTAATTTATTAGCATATGTGACACTATTCCTACTAGAGATCATAAGAAATGTTTCTCCATTGACTTGGATACCTGCATGTACTTCAGAGAGGAGGGTGAGATTTATGGTCTACAAAATCTAAGAAAATGTGAGAACAAAAGTTCATTTACAAAGCCTCGAAAAAATATAATTCCAAGTCACATAGTGAAAACCTCTTTAAGGCATTGGCTGACCAACAAATAAAAAAATCAATGGAAAAAATAAGTGACCACATTGAGGGTGAAAATATCATTGTGATTCCCTTAAAAGAAGATATCAACCTCCCTCCCAATCCTTCATGTATTGAGGATATGTCAAAGATAATTGTGGAATAAACTATTGACGTTAATATTAGAATGGAAGAGCAACCAAAGATATTCAAGCTCAGAGATTTGATTTCAACACAAGAATAGAAAATTTTCACCATGTTTCTTAGAGAATTTGTGGACATATTCACATGGTATTATGTGGATATGTCAGGCTTAGATTTATCTTTGGTAGTGCATAACTTATTTGTGCATGGAGATGCGAAGCTTATTAAACAAATGCTATGGAAAATACATCCACAAGTGGCCCTTCTAATCAAAGAAGAGTTAGAAAAACTGTTAGCAACAAGAGTTTATCAGACACATTGACTACTTAGAGTAGATATCTAACATAGTTCTAGTTCAGAAAGAAACCTATTGGAATCAGAATTTTTAGTTGACTTTCGAGACATCAACAAGGCATGTCCTAAGGATGATTTTCCCCTAGCCAACATTGACATCATTGTTGATTTGACTGCAGGCTATGAAATGCTATCTCTTATGAATGGATTTTCTGGCTACAACCAAATCAAAATAGCAGAGGAAGATCAACATAAGATGACCTTTACAACCCCTTGGGAGAGATTCTATAATTAGGTAATGCACTTTGGCCTTAAAAATGACAGAGTGAATTATCAAAGGGAAATGACCATAATATTCCATGACATCCTTAACGACATCATGGAGGACTATGTGGATGATATCCTAGGAAAATCAAAGATAAGAGAAGATCATCCCGAGGTCTTGCGGCACATTTTTGAACATCTCCTAGAATATAAGGTCAGATTAAATCCAAGGATGTGTGTCTTCAGAGTGTTATCAGGGAAGCTACTGGGCTTCATTGGTATCAAGAGGAGGGATCGAGGTAGACCCTGCTAAAGTAACTGCTATTGCTGGAATGCCTCCTCCTAAGAACATCAAGAAACTATGCATCTTATAAGGAAAACTACAAGCCATCTGCCACTTTATCTCGCATCTTGCCAACAAATGTTACTCCTTCACCCATTTTCTTAAAAAGGATGTTGACTTCATTTGGGGACCAAAGAAACAAAAGGCGTTTGTCTTACTCAAGAAGTATTTAGAAAATCTTCTAGTCCTCGTGTCAACAACCCCAAGTGAGCTGATTTTTTTATATATATCTGCAACTCAATTTTCTATTGGCACCTTGCTTGCTGAGTATGACCTAATCCAAAAATAAAAAGCAGTGTACCATCTCAGTCATACCATAATTACATATGAGATAAATTATCCCCAGATTGAAAAATCTTATTTGGCCATTGTTTTTACCTTCCAAAAACTTTACCATTATTTGTTGAATAATAAAACCAAGATTATATCCAAAGTTGACTCACTCAAGTACATTTTATCAAAACCCACCCTTACTAGTAGGATGGTGAATTGGATCATCCTACTCACTAAATTTTACATTGATTATGTACACCAAAATTCATTAAAAGGATAGGTTCTCACAGACTAGCTGGTAGAGGCACCCTTACCTGGAACAAAGTCAGTGTGTTTGGACTTGCCTAACACATCATTAATGTATATTGAATAATATTTCATATGGAAAGTACATTTTGATGGATCATTTACTTTCCTTGGTTCAAGGGAAGGTGTAGTGCTAATCACTCCTGCATGAGACCTCATAACCCAAACCTTCCATCTTGAATTTACATACACAAATAACATTACAAAATATGAAATGCTCATCACTGGGATGAAGATGGATATAAAATGGAATATACACTACCTTAAGGTCATTGGTGAATCACAACTGATTATCAAGAAATTAAAAACTTAATACAAAGTTGAGGATGACAAACTCATCCCATATAAAAGGTCGGTCCAAACTCAAAGAATATTTTGTGTGCATCACCTTTGAACAAATTTCAAGGGCACAAAACAATTCTGCAAATGTAATGACAATAGTTGGTTCTATGCTACGGATTCCTCCAGAGAACAATGATATGCCATTTTTTGTTGAAAATCTATGTCAGTAGGCATATGAAATTCTAGAGTCGTGCCTGACATGTGAAGTTGTTGGTCCCTTTCTCCATGGTATGAACCCATCCTTAACTACCTCAAAAGTGGTACATTTCCTCCCAACATCACCCATTCTGAAAAAAAAATCCTTATCCACAAAATAGATTGTTACACCCTCCTAAGAGGAACCCTCTACCATCGTGGCTATGATGGGAATTTGTTGAGTTTTTTAGAAGTAGTAGAGTCAGTACAAGCAAACAAGGAGGTACACAAAGGAGTGTGTGGAGCCCATACAAATGGGATGGTTTTAACAAAGAAGTTGTTAAGGGTAGGCTATTACTGGCCTACCATGGAGAAAAATTGCTACAATTATTTATAGAAGTTTGTGTTATTCCAGAAGTATGAGAACTTCATCCATGCACTAATGCAACCTTTACAACCAATCACAACAACATGGCCATTCTCTAAATGGGAATTGTATATAATAGGGAAGCTTACCCCTACTTCATCGGATGGTCATAAATAGATTATAATGGCCAAAAAAATACATCACCAAGTGGGTGGAGGTTGTTCCATTGACATATGTTATAGGGGATAAAATATAAAAGTTCATCATGAACCATCTCATATGTCGTTATGGCGTTCCTTCCGCCATTATCACTGATAATGACAAATCGTTCAAGAATAAGATAGTTAAAGCTCTATGTCAGCACTTTCATATATGATTAAAGTGGTCCATGCCATATTACCCTCAAGGTAATGGGAAAGTAGAGGCCTCTAATAAAACACTTTTTCAAATCATGGATAAGATGGTCAGTAAAATAGGTCACAATTGCAACTGAGAAATTCACCCTGCCCTCTGGGATTATAGAACCTCCATTCGCACCCCTACTAGTGCGACACCTTATTACCTAGTGTTTGGAACTGAATCCATCACCCCCATAGAAATAGATCTTCCCTCCCTAAGAATATCTCTTAGGTACTATCTAGATAAAGATGAGGATTACATAGTGGCTAGACTAGCAAAACTGGAGCTGCTAGATGAAAGACGCATCTGCGTACTCAACCACCTTAAAGTGTATCATAAAAAAGCATCATGGAGCTGTAATAAAAGAATCATACCTCATCAATTTGAGGTAGGATATTTGGTGTTGAAGGAAAACCAATTCAACACAATAAAGGAGAGAGAAAAGAAAGAAAAGTTTGAACTTAATTGGTTAAGATCCTATGTCATATTGGCCAAATTTGGGTCATAAGCATAGAAGCTTACCTATCCTGATATGGAGATGAGCTCTGAGATCCCATGAACACCATGTATCTCAAATGATTCTATACTTGAACATGGTGTAAAAACATAAAAATAAAAATAAAAGTAAAAAAACATGAAAAACTAAAAAGAGAAAATAGGTCATCCTTGGTGCACTTTGGATAGGTCCCTTGGTGAACTAGTTTCTAGCACCTTGGGAGGATTCATTGTTCACAAGAATCTCATGTCTGGAAGGGTACATTTTTTTATTTTAGAGCTAGTTCTACACCTTCATATGGGACTCTTTGTGAGCCTATCATGTCAAAGCCTTGATCTGGCTAGTTCTCCTCTTATAAATACATGGATATATTTCCTTTGTATATTCCCATCTAACATTGGGGGCATCTTCAAATCTTCACCTTCTTGTTTATAACACTTACCATATACCTTTGTACATTTCCATCTAAAACTAGGGGCATCCACATTTCATTGGTTTCCTGTACATAGCTTTAGAAAATTGTTTAGAAAAGTAGAAAAAATATTCAAATATGTCTGAAAATTTCAAAAAAAATCACATATGGTTAGAAAACCCAAAACATTAGAAAACAATAAAATATAAAAACAATAGAATTTTTTTCACAAAAATCCCAAAAAAAACACAAAACACATTGAAAATGGTCTTACAAAGACATAGTATTATCTTACTTGCTTTGTTTCTTGCTTTGTTTGTTTGTGTGTACATTGTTTGTATAGTTTTTCTTAAAAATACATTATATATTGATATTTTCTCTCTTAGATTAGATTGATTATTATTTGTACATATGGAGTGTTTTTTTGCATGCTTGTGGATGATTATACATAGTTGTGTTGTTATGTTGTTTTGTGTGTATATTTGGTAAATTTGTTAACTTTTTTTTGTTCTTGTTTTTTGTTACTTGTACATTGTTTGTTATCACATCATCATCTATATCATCACATATAACATCATATACATCATATATCAATAAAATGACAAGTATACATCATACATGTATGCTAATCTAATCACCACATATCATATCATAAATGGGGCAAGAGGGGTTCCAAATATCAAAATATATCCCCCCACAATAGTATCATACAAATAATCAAGTGCACTAATCAAAAGCATCTCATGTACAAAACAAATGATATCATCTAAGGATATATCATAATTCAAAAACATGTGATACATATACAACAACATCATAATATAGATTCCAATAATCATAATCATTATGCATATAAAAATCAAGTGTCCATATACAATATGTGTCTCAAGGTATATATCATCAGGAGACAAAATGAGACTTCATAATGAGGTGTAATAAAAAAAGATACATCATGTACATCGGTAAAAAATGAGTCTTTATATTGAGGCATATATACATATATTTGTATGTACATAAAAATGAGTCATGTATGAATTGATCCCTCATGGGGACTATGTGGCCTATGATATGGAGGAAAACCCATAACCTATGGACCATGCTAGCCTAGATACTACCATATCTACTACCCTTATGGGTGGCCAACTGATCTGATTGACGTCGATGGTCTATGTGATCTCACAGACATTATCTGCTAAGTATACCTGGGTACTCTATGAGCATCTGGGTCATCCTTGTAGTTCAGTGATCTATAATAAGAGGCCCTCCCATTAGTTTTCATTAAGTCCATGTGTATGCATGGTATCACCATGCCTCCATTAGTACGCCAGAATGAGGCCACCTCTACAGAGATTCTATCAATCTCATCATGTCCCACTTCCCACTCAACCTGGAGCTTATCTCGTTCCACTATCATTTTTTGAGCTTGTGCCACTAGGACGCTCACCTGATCCCTCTCTGTAGTAATTGTCTATACCTATTCCATGGCCTGGTCTCTCTCTATAGTCAACTTTTGTACCTGGGCCATAGCCTGTTGTAGTAGGCCCATAACTTGTAGCATCTAAGCTTCCATCTTCTAAATCTAGGATAAGTTTAATAATCCATCACCTCCATCACCACCAGCCCCTCCACCTCTCAATGGACTATATGATGGGATACCAACCAACCCATGTTGTGGTACTACTCACTATGATGCACCCTGTGGTGCTACTCTCTAGGAGGAACATGTTGTAAAGGAGCTTGGATCCCAACTAATATGCCTACTTAATACATTTGTATCCGTAAAGTAACTAGGATCTGTCTCTTTCTGTGAATATTCCTCTAACCCTATGCCTATTCCTATCCACTTCCGTCATCATGACCCTGACCATCAAATACATCATCATGATTTGATCCCTCATCAATATCACTAAGTTTCTCTGCTAGCGGCCTAACTCTTGCATCCCATATGGCCTATGGAATATTCATTCGACAAGGTAAAACTATCATGTACTAGGTTCCATACTCTGTTGTCACTCCAGGATCCCTAATATATCTCAAAGGATCCCAAACTTGTGGTACTATTTGATCAAAGCTAAGACGGTCCCTAGTTATCTGGATCGACGTCTCTATATCAAATATCTCTGTGACCAAATTTGCATACCACATCTCTAGATTAGGTACATCCTACACTACATCAAGATATTGCTAACATCAGTCTACTTGGTAATACTCCATGATGTATCCACAGATGAAAATCAAGAAATGCTCTAACATGTATATACTCATCTCGTGTGCATCCTCTTCCCACATATACTAACTATAAGGCCTCCACACTATCATATCCTACTAAATATCATCAAAGAATATACAGTAATGGTAGGTATCCCCCATGTGCCTGTGGATATCATCTCCAACTAGGACCCATCCCATCACTAATGGCTCATCTAGAGCCCAAAGTTGTGGAATTTTTACCAGGTGACCAATGACTATGTGATCCCACACCCATATATGTAGTAGTATGGCAGGATCCACGTTCTTCTTACCATGGTATGTAATCAAGTGTAAATCCCAATAGAGATGTGCCATTATGCACTAGCCCCAACAATATCTCTCGCCTCATAGAAATACTTTTATAACACCAATGAGGCCGAGTGAAAAACAATTACGTGTATTTTTAGTAAGTAGAAATCCACTGACAAAAGCCATCAAGTACATGGGCATGTGATGTACCCTTGGATCTCTAATACATTAGTGTATTTGCACCATCATACCTCAGTGAGGTATCTCATCATGGAAAAAACTCTCAATCAGAAAATCTATAATCTCAACTCCTTCACTAATATACTCAATCAATTGCCCCAGGATAGGAACACACAATATGCATCAAACATACTCTAATGTGATGGCCATCTCTCTAGTAGGGATTCAGAAGCACTAGCTCTTGGTTTTCCATCTCTCAACTACGGTTGTGAGTTGGCCATTATATAGGTTAATCTATGGCATCTGCATCACATGAGCTAACCCTGTGACCTCTAACAGGATATCCATCATTTTCCTATCTCATTGACGGAATATCACCTCCAAGGTAGCTAGACGGCCATGTCACTCTCTAACATGTAGCACTAATTATTGTCTCTAAAAAATAACAAAAACTTGTTACAAATTTTTTCTCTTCTATCTATCTTCTTCCATTTTTCTCAGTACTAACTTGTATTTCATCTACACAATCATATTCAGCAACTAGCATTCTTCTGAAAATATCCTATTTTTCTTCTAAGTCTTGAATTTTCCTTTCTTCAGTGCTTGCATGCCCTTTCTGGCATGTGCGTGCCTAACACATGTGCACATTGTCTATGGAACCTGCACACTTATGTTTACATATACACATGCAACCTAACTACCCCGACCTAACTTACGGATGTGCATCCTTCATGATACATACACGCACATTGTAACATGTGCACCTGCACACATAAATTTTCCCTCCCTAGGCGCATGCGCACCCATTTTTATACTTGTGTCTACATGAACACATTTTTCAATGTGTACGTGTTTACACACATGCATTTTGGACACACGTGCATGCCCAATAATTCCTAGGGGAACACACACATTTTCACAGCCCTAATTACACTAATAAATGCAATTAAATGCTAAAATTGACAAAAAAGGATAGGGTAATCATGAAGGATCCATCATCCTCCTCTTGTGCATACTCCCGAATGGTTTCAGCATGCATCCTATGGTTCTACACTCTCACTATCTCACTCGTAGCTCATGGTATCTCATGGTAAAAATTGGTAAGGGTCTTATAAATAATGAACTATTTATGATGATTTAGCTCTCGTGGAGGGGTATATTTAGTTATTTTAACCCATCTTGATGACTAAAGGCATGATCTAACTGCCTTGATCATTCTAAATTTTTCTTTGGCCTGCCATGATAATTATTTTAATTAAAAAATTATTTTTATCACATTTTCGCTGCGCTAGGACATTTTTGGCCACCTAGTTACCCTTTCTTCTCCCTGGAGCATATTTTCTACTTTCATGTGATCTTCTTCACAATCATTCTTCTCAAACATCAAAAATCACTAAAAATTACAAAAATCAAAATTTTCAAAAAAAAATCAAAAATCAATCAAAAATCCTAAGAATTGTAAAAATTCAAACATTTGCAAAAAAAATGGTAACAAGCTCATATGCGGCTGAAATTTATGTCACATGCATGGTATTCATTTCATATCTTACTGGCATTTTTGATTTTTTTAAACAAATGACTCTCAGATTATTTGGATTTACAACAATTTAAAAAGCTAGATTTCTTGCTTCATCTATACTTTGGGGCAGATTGGGTTTCCTAGTACTATTTTGTAGCACACAAAGAGATATCATTAGACCCTGTGTTTATCATGAATTCCCCTCACATGTATCCTTACTTGGGGCATCATTTTAAACCCTTTTCATTAATCATGAACATCTAGGATCTTCTACTTGATAAAAAAACATTTGTGTAACCGTCTTTACCATTATTGGTTTGGGTATGTGTGTTTGTACGTGTTTCCCTATTAGATGAGCTTGTTTAATTTCTCCTATTTGATTTAATTATGTATGTTCCATTGATTTGGTGTTTCACAGCAATGGACAATTGTTTGTATTATGGATTCTCATTTCATTCTACATGTTTTTTGTATGCTTATATTTTTAATAAGGATCGATGATGTAGATCATTGACAATATGATAACATAAAATTTATTTAAATACATTGGATGAAATATATTTATTTTCTCTTCGTCTTCATTTTTCTTCTATATATTTTTCCTATCAACACTATTCTTTTGTTTCACTTAGGGCATCCTGCCCCTCCTCATCCTTTCATCACCCCAGGGATAATTTTAGTGGCGAATATTCGTAATATGGCGAATATTCCATTTTTTAAAATTTTGAAAAGGCGAATTTTTTGGCACTGGCCAGTGACCTGTTCGCCTAAAAATTACACTTTAATTTTTTTTAGGGGTCGGCTTCGCCTACCCCTTGAAAAATATCCCCTATATAAACCTATATTATTCGCCAGGTAGAACACTTCTACTTCACATTTTTCAACAATATGATATATCCCATATTATAGACGCGCGACAAGGGGGTAAGTTATTGATGCGCGACAAGGAGGGTTTGCAGACAAGGAGATACTGTAGATATTGACGCATAGTAGATGCATGACAAAGATTTTGTTGACGAGCGACATGGAGTTTTTTCGATGAGCAAGAAGAGGGCAGAGGTTGCAGACGCACGACATGATATTTGCTGTCGCGCGTCATTAAGGCCTATTGACGCGCGACATCAAGGCCTATTGACGCGCGTCACTAAGGCCTGTTGACGCGCGTCAATAGGCCTTAGTGACGCGCGTCACTAAGGCCTTAATGTCGCGCGTCAATAGGCCTTAGTGACGCGCGTCACTAAGGCCTTAATGTCGCGCGTCAATAGGCCTTAGTGACGCGCGTCACTAAGGTCTATTGACGCGCGACAGCAAATATCATGTCGCGCGTCAATAGGCCTTAGTGACACGCGTCAATAGGCCTTAATGTCGCGCATCAATAGGCCTTAGTGACGCGCGTCACTAAGGTCTGTTGACGTGCGTCACTAAGGCCTATTGACGCGCGTCACTAAGGCCTATTGACGCGCGACAAGGAGGTACAACAGATATTGACGCATACCAGATGCACGACAAAGAGTTTGTTGATGCACGACAGAGATTTTTTGATGAGAAAGCAGAGGTCGGAGGCTGCAGACGCGCGATGGAAGATTTTACTGTCGCGCGTCAAGTAAATGCAATGTCGCGCGTCAATAGACCTTAGTGACGCGCGTCAATAGACCTATTGACGCGCGTCACTAAGGTCTATTGACGCGCGACACTAAGGTCTATTGACGCGCGACATTGCATTTACTTGACGCGCGACAGCAAAATCTTCCGTCGCGCGTCTGCAGCCTTCTGTCGCAGTGCTTGATAATCAGGCGAATTTTTTTCATACAACCCCCAAAAAATTCGCCTTCCCGTGAAACCGGTTCTGGGGATATTCGCCAGGTATTCTCCACCTCTGATTTCTAGGAGGTCTCTTAAAATGAACCCTGCATCACCCCATCGGACTCCTATAATTTCAAAGGGACATCCTTCACTCTATTAATTTTTATTCAAAAATCACATGTTTGTACTTGTTTACTATCTTTAAAGTTTTGTCACTTACGTCACCCCAAAGAGGGGAAAATGTAGACTCCTATAATTTTGATTGATCAATTTAAATACTTAAATTGCGCTAATTATCCCCTTTCTGATAAATTGATGACATATCGTCAATAACACACTAGTTCTCCTCTATCACAGTTAATTAGTTACATTACGTTAATTAATTAAGCCTCCTATAACTCAAGATTTCAATTAACAACCTTTCATTAATTAGTGTTCCTTTCTATCTAGATTAATTAATTATTCTTAATTAATTAACTTTATCTTTTATTTAATAAATATATCATCATTTATTGGATTAAATTACTCTCATAACCCAGATCATGCTAACTTTCCTCTAAAAATATTCTATAAGCTTACACCTACCTATTATTTAATCACTCTTGATTAATTAACACACCCCCCTCAACTCCCATGAATCACTAATGATAAGTTAAACTCTCCTAAATAAAATTCAACCAATCTAAAGAATACTTATCCCTAACTAGCCTAGCTTTACTATTATCCCGCATACAATAGGATGCAAAGATTCTTCAAACCAAAGGGTTATATAAAGAATCCTCCTCCAATGTTTCTTCTTACACCTTTGCATGTATATAATATAAACTATAGGCATTTTCATCTTTGAGCATCCTTCATTACTATTGATCTAAATATATTCATCTTGGATTTCATCCATCCAAGCTTTAAGTAATATGGAGAGAAGCAAAATGGAATTGTATCCATGTCTTGATGAGACTCCATTTTCAAACCCTTGAGATCAAACAAACAATCATATTTTGATTGCTAATGATATACATAGTTTCATTTATAGTTTAGTATTCAAAGAGTAGAGAATAATGCTTAACATGTTGGTTTGATTTACTTCAAAGCTCTATGCATGTTGTTGATGTTTAGTCTTTTTTATCTCTTAGCATGATAATCTTTGTATAGTTAGCTCTGTTTTAGAACTATTAGGTGTTAATTTCAATTTTCTTATCTTAGATAATTAATACGTGGATATGAGAACCTAAAGATTACATCTTTAAGCCCATAGTGCCACAACCAAACCAACAGGAAAATTTATAAGATATTTAGCAAGGTGTTTGGATTCACATCATCTAGATAACTTCAGAATCACCTACTATCACTTCAAAATTGAGAGCTTTAAACACTGAAGAAGACAGAGCCTAAAATTTTTGGGAAAATAAACCTTATTATAGGTTTCCTTGGTCACTTGTTTGTCACTTCCTCCCATTTTCCATAGGTATCTTTCCTACATGACCATCCGGTGACCCAAGCAACTGTGAGAAGAAGTATACGATCCTAGAGTCCCTTAGCCAAATGTGACTTATTTTGAGACTTATACTGATACAAGAATTTGGATTATGGTATTTTTATCATCACCACTTCCACCTGTTACCATCACACAATCACACGTCCTTAATAAAGAAGCCAAAAAATTATATGACTTCTAGGAAAACCAACTTGGGAGGAACTATTACCCATAAAACATTCATTTTTCCTTATCCATACATTTCCTCTATTATTTCCATGACCTTGTCTAGAAATTTCTATGAGGTGAATGAAGGAAAATTTCCATTCATTCTACAACTAATTGAAAAAGTTTCTCACGTTGATTACAATAGACTCTTGTGTGTGTGTATCATTCTTGATCATTCCATTATACCCTTTTAGGTTAGAGAGGAATTTATTTCCCTTGACGAGCAGATCCCTTTGGTGCCTATAGAGGACATTTGATTTCCTTGATAACATGTTGACCACATTCACCTATTTTTGATTATTTCATACATTTTCCTTATTTTGCTACATATCTCCATCTATCCATTCCAAATTGGTTTTCCTCACACAACCTCGAGAGGTCGAGTGCACCTTAAGGTCACTTGTTGATTTTTATTCATTCAATGATATTTTTATTTAGATGGATTATATAATTTATAAATCTAAAGAGAGTATCCTTTGCTTCACACATTTACACCATGGGTTCAAGATCAATGAGCTGATTATTGAACTCACTTTGCAAGTTAAAAACCTCTAAATATGAGCATCATCCTCAAAATCCTGCCAATGTTGAACATTGTTGGGAACTGAAGGTCTAACTACACTCTTACTCAATAGTGACATTAGGGGGACACAATATCATTGTTATTATGGGATGCCATAATAGCTAGCTTATCATATTTTGTATTCATATTTATTTCATGACAAAGAATTTTTAAAGAATAAAAAAAATTGATAGAATTCAAAACTACATTCTTATACTATTTCAATCTCTTGTTATTACTGACATACGACTCTCTAACGTTATTTACAACCAGCTCTATATATCCTTTGACAATGATTTCCTTTATCCCATGTTTCCATCCAATTTTTAAGCCAAGGAGTAGTGCCTCATATTCAACAATGTTTTTAGTACATTCAAATTTCAAATTGAAAGAAAAGTTAGAAGAAACCTAATTTGGAGAATTCATAACCGATTCGGCTCCATTTCCAAACTTAAAACACGCCCCATAAAACATCACAATCCAAGAGGAATTGACATCTTCAATGGGTTTGCTATAATCTACTCCATGTTATTTATAATCTTCAAAACCTATGAAATTTTTGAGATCAATGTCAATAAACTATACCTCATAAGAAGCATTCATAGGATCTTCAATAATATGAATCATTTTCTTTTCTCCATGTAACTTAACTAGCATCCCCTCCAATGGTATAGAGGAATATGCCATATCCATTTGAACACTACCTCCCACACTAGCAGCCCACTTTCTTGACAACAACATGTCCCATTTAGTAGGGAAATATACTATAACTATGGTCATCATCAAATATTTTCTATGGTAGGAAACAAGTTGTACCACCAAACCTTTGACATACCCTATAACTGAAACCTCCTTCAAATCCATTACATAAAATTTACCAAATGTTGTCATCATCTTGATATACAACTCATTGACAACCTTTAGAGGCATGAAATTTAATGAGGCTCCTGAATCAAACATAAAATTATGAAGAATCCACCCATTGAAAATTAAAGTAGTGAAGAAAGGATCCACATCCAATTGGGATTCAAATAAGGGAGTTCCTAAATATACTTTTTAGGGTTCTTTCATGCTTTCTAGTTCTTCTTTTATTTAAAATTCAGTTATAGCATGTGCAGTCACCATATTATTTGTACCCTTTTATTTAATCACCATATCATCCTTCAGCACCAAGTATTCAAACACTCATTTTATATGCTCAAGAATCCTAAGCAATTCTACAATAAGGACTGTAAATTTTATCTAACTTAGAATCTGAGCCATTTCACAGACAATATATTTTGGGAGTAATACATTTATTACAATGGTAACAATATTATGTGATGGAGTGATGTATTTTATTTCTTGGGAGTAAATAAATGTGTTTTTATTTGAAACATTGGTAGGACCTTTATCAGGAATATTTTTATTAGGAGTATCCTTAGGGATATTGGTCAAGATAGGAATTTTCAGTTTAACAGGGATAGACCCTTTGACTTGTTTATTTCCAAGGTTATACTCCTTTTCCTGAGAAACTACAACATTCAGTAATAGCTGCCTATATTCTTTTGAAGGGATTCCAACATCATAATTTTTTATCATTATATCTCTTAAGTACTCTAAATCACAATTTGGAAGCTCAAATGACTAAGCATATCTATACTAGAATTAACAATAGAAGGAATGGAAAATACCTAATTTATGCAGACCTAAAAGTTTTCCATAATTTTAGAATATAAGATATTAGTTGAAGTATCTCCTAGAATTATATATTTTAGAAATTTCATCATGGATATGTCATCAAAATAAAATCCATCAATGAAATTATTATTCTAAACAAATGGTTCACAAGGGGAATGGTTAAATAAACACTAATCACACCATCCAATGATTTGTTCTTATTCCACCAATGCAACTCTTGTTATTAATGGATTGAGGAATGTTTTATTATCTTTCTAACCTTGTTGCTTATTTCCTGAAGGCATGGGGAGTTTTTCTCTATCATCAACCTAGTGTTATCCTTTGCGATGATTCCTAAATCTATTTTTTCCTTGGACTTGATGTTGAACATGAGAAGTTGAATCCAATCCTTTCTCTTCTCTAGCTAGCTTGTAGGAAATTTCTTTTATTTCTCTATCCATGGTCTTAACCACTTCCTCTAAATCCTTTATTGTACTAGGATTCGGCTTCTCAATATTAATCAACTTAACACCTTCCCTCTTTGAAGATTTTCCAAAAAAATTGATATTATTGCCAATTTGGATAGCCATAGAGAAATTCTACCTCAAATTCCTAGACTTCTTATCCCTCAGGTAGTATGTTGGCTTTTTATTAAAAGTGTCTGAGTATTTGATCAAGAAAGAGTCATCACTAGGCCTTAGATTAACAGGAAATATAGTTAAGGTTTTATTAAACCTAGTACTAAAGTCTTGCACACATTCATTTGAATTTTTCATTATATTTTCAAACTCATTCAAGAGAAATATGGGATCAGTTTTATCACCATATTGTAACCTAAAAGCATTTTTCATTTCTGTCAAAGAATCAATTGAATTTTCTAGAAATGAATTATACCATTCCCCGATATATTCCTCAAAGTTATGTATGAATAACTTGACATACACATCTTCATTCTCTACTTAAAATTCATCCATAACAGTCTAAAAAAATATAAGATGTTGATCTCCACTTATAGTGTTGTTCCTTTGAAATCTAGACAATCTATTTCTGATCTCATGGGGTAATTCATTTCGATAACCCACCATCCCTTGTAATCTTACTGTTCTAAAGGAGCTAACTACTAAAGGATCCCTTGGTGGAGGTTGTGCCATATTGTTTAGTGGAGGTGTTTCACAAGAAGAATTGAAATGGTGGGGATCTGGGGTCTTTGACGCACATGGTTATGATCTGAAAAATATGAGTCTCTCAAGGACTTAGTTTCAAAAAAAAATATTCTCAAGAATGAACAAAGGGAGAAGATGAAGAATACCTTTGTTACTTGTAGATGCTGACTCATTTTGAAATAAAGTATGTAGATCAGCTTGAGAGTTGTTTGATTTATATTTGTTAGATGTGCTAGAATAATCTTCCACCAAAGGTTGATTACACTCAGGAGTGTTGGAAAATTTTATCTTTTGACCTTTGACCATCCACTGGTTTCTAGAACCACTTCTTTCTTGAATTAGTATTTTCTAGCTCAGGAAGAAACCTTCTGGTAGGATCAAACTTGAAGAAGGATATTCATCCTTCCAAGTTTGTAGAATTGAAAAGTTAATAAAAATGATTGGCACTGGTGTATGCCATACTTTGTTTTTAAAAGATGGAGCTGCCACTAAGGTCTTACACCTTATATGTGTAAATCAACTCAAAAAAACTCTTGGCATATTGCCTTTATAGATTAGCTGGAAAATACTTATAGATCTTTATGAATTTTCCCACTCATTTCCTAGAGGAATCATATTTAATGGAAAGTGTTCTTATACTGAGAGAATATTGGGACAAATATCTTTAAGGAGTATATTTTTACAAATCTTTGCAATTGAAGAATCTTGAACCTTGTAACAACTAGTAGCAAGAGGCTTATATATGTCTCAAACCTAGGAAATAAGTTCCCTGAAAATGATGTCAGAGGCATGTTGATCCTCAAATATGCATCCCTTTTTGGTTTGAACAACAATCCTCTCTAAGGAAGGGGCAGAGGAATCTTGCTTAGGAATGGTGATAGACTAGGATTGATATGGTCATTTTGTAGCTCGGGGATGAGTCTATCACATTCCTTTGGGATAAAACCTTGGGATGATTAAGGGGAACATAAAAAGGAGATGGAACTCTTCCTGCTACTTTTGGTCCCTACCTCAAACCAAGGTGAGAGGAACCACATGGTGTAACTATGAAATGTAGAGGGGGATATGAGGACCCTTTATTCCCTCTTATTTATTCCTCAAATAATGGGGATTGATCAAGGAAAAGCATGACCAAGGACACAATATTTCACTTTCACAAGTTTTCACACAAAGTATTGACGTATTCTGTATCATACACTAAAAATAGGTTACTAAAGACAATTAAGTTCAATTATCTCTTTCATTCTCTTGGTAATGGAATTTAAGGCTAAAAGATCACCTTCCATTTTGTTTAGAGAAATTAAGTAGTAAAATATAATAAACATTGATATGCTTTAAAATGGGGGGATGGGGGTGAATTGGGGCGAATTATGGAAATTATGAATTCATAGATGGGGGAATCATAGGTAGAAGAAGTTCATTATGACACAACACTTAACACTACTAAGTATCCTGTGATAATGTAAAGTGCACAAAACTTAGATCAATCAATGATAATATCAACTAATAGACTATTTTCACTTCATCGAATCTCAATAGATACAAAGCATTCAATACAATGTCCAAAATTTCTAACACAAGATCTCATACAAGCAATATCAAGAAAATGAAATTACTACTTCATCCCTCATACACCTAAGATGACACTTAAAGGATTACAAAAAATACTATCAGCACAAAATGTTCAGGGAAAGGATTTTACAATCTCGGTCCAATATTGTAGAGTGAAAATATCACAACACAATATAAAACTTAATAACCACTAGCGTAAACATAAAGGACAGATTTAGTGTATGATAAAGAGAAATAATAAACACAAGACTGCAGCCATAAGAATATCACTCATTAATAGGACATCTATATAAAATGCATAACCCAGAAGAACAAAATTTTAAAACTCAAAGCGAACATACTTTATTCAGTTCTTGAATTTCTTAACAAGGTAACATACAAATGAATGCTCTCAAATCCTATCAATGGATGTACACTTGCAACCAAATTGACACAGAATTTTGGGAAACTGAGATCTAGTATGTATTTCATGATGAAAACATACAATATTCACAATTATATCTCTAATATTTTCAAGAATTTGAACATAATAAGACCTCTTTAATCTTTCGTAACAAAAATTAACTCCCTTAATTATGAGGACAAGCCCCATACTTATACAATCATATGTCTTCTTACAACCTGACTCCCCCCAAAAAAAAACTTCAACAAGACTTTTCAGAAATACACAACAAACAAGCTCCACTTCTCAAAAATATATTGTAATGGTGAAGATACCATTCTATTTCATATAATTATTCTTCTAGATGTTGACATGGATATATGTGGGATTTTTGACTTTTATTGCCTAACACATTTTTTTTCTTATTCACACTATCACCATCCTTCATGTGCCTCATCACAAATAATCTGCTCCCTTATGTAGTTATTTTTTAACTGATTCAACAACTGCCCTTTTAGGAATATGCTTTGGAAAATAGATAATCATTTATACTCCCTCGTGTTTGATGCTTGCTTTGTGTGAATTGCTGATTCAAACCAAAAATCACTTTTTGGAAGATACCAATCTACTCCGGACCCATATGATTTTCCAAAATTGATTTCTCATTCAATTTTGAAACAATACCTTACATAATTACTCCTAAATTTCATCCTTTTATAAAATCTTTTTGTTCTATCATAATATCATATCTCCCTTCAAATATCTTGAGTGAAAAGAGGGATTACGTCTATTTTTTCCAAGAAATGGTGGATATAGAGCTAGGTACCATCTTAAAAGAAATTTCTTCTAAGACTTTGTGCTCAATCTTAAACCTTTTTGGCTTGAATGAGGCCTTTAGATAATTATCTTAAAAATTGAGGAATAAGTGGATAATAATGCACCGCTAACATCTCACGCAATTCAGGAAATAATAATAAAAAGGATCATCAAGTCGAATCCTTTCTTTTGTGTCTTCCAGGTCATGTATTATCATTTGTTTCATTTGGATGACCAAAAATCTCCTAAACTACTAAAAAAGTTTTGGCTTCATTGTCAGCCTGCCATTAACAAAAAATCATTGATATATATCCTTTATTCTTCAATGAATAATTTGCGGAGAAATAAATCCCCGTCGCTACCTATGAAGGGTGTATTAGTACATAATTATGGTGTTATTACATAAATTTTCCCTTTTTACGGGTTTTACAATTGCAAGTATCACAAGTATATACAATGCCCAAAATGGGTATTTTTTATTTTATCATCAAAATAAGAGCATAAGTATGTTTTATTTTTATTAACCCCAATAAAATGCTCAAATATATAATTAGAGTAGATGACTATTTTTTATTACCACCTAGATTATACATTGGTACCTGAACCTAGTGGGGATATGGATTATTTATTTTTGGTTCTTCTGATCTTATTTGTCATTTGGGAATAGATGGTGCCCTGGAGAATATGATTCTAATGAATCATTAATGTATCCATTATTTGGTCTCATAACCCAACCAGTGTTGAACTCCACAATCAACCTTTGATTCAATCAGAGTTATAGGACTCTCCCATATTCATAATGAATGTTTGGTGAGCTACAAGGTATAATTTTACTAATACTATCTAATCCATCTCCACTGGGATGATGTCAAGATTTAAAGAGTATAAAAAACTTTCCTTTGATGGTGTATCACATAGTGCAAATATGTCTGCAATCCCATAGATACAACTGTCTCAAGTGTGATAGGTTTTGGCATGTGGAAGACACCTGGTAGGTATGCTCAGTCAACGTACCAACTCAATTGTGAAGTAGCTCAGTCTGATATCCAAATCGAATATGACAAAAACATTGTGCCCTTTAGCAATCATAGGTACATTCTGTCTCAAGGTCCTCGCTAATCGTAGGATCAAGTCAAGAGATCATGATGGTGTCTTTTGATTTCACAATGGTTTCATCTATTGATTTGTACTAGGAACTTCAGGAGCTTTCACCTTCATGGTACCCTTCTTATTAAAACAACGAGGTTTTTGATTAGGGTTTCTTCTCCAGCAATGCTCTACATTGTGACTGTCTTTACCATAGTGGTTACTCACTAGTCAGTCTAATGATGGTGATGGTGAGATCTCTATGCCTCATTTCATTTTTCAAATTTTATCAACCATTTTATCGGGTAAGGAGTCAATGTTCCTCTATATCTCAGCAATTTGTCGATAATGGAGGCATTATCATTTATGAACATTTTCTAGATGCATATGTAACTCCTCAATCTAACTATTCTAATCCTAGTTTCTAGTCACCCCCATGAAAATAATTTTTCCCAAAAGAGTGAGCACTAAAGGCCATTGGAAGTGTTATTGTTGGATATGACCTTTCCCTTTTACTTAAATGTGTTCCTTCAAAAACTTACATTTGACTGATTTTACTATGTTAAAAAAATATGCTTGAAGGTGAAACTGTGTTGAGTCTAAATGAAAACTTGTTTTTATGGTGTGAATCCTCTTTTTTGGTCAAGGAAGGTGAATAATCTTGTCATTCTTGTGAGATGATCGATTTAAGATTGTAATTATCCTAAAAAATTCATCCTGAATAGTTCTTATGATATCTAGTGTAAATTTCACTTAGTTCTCTGATGCCCGAGGATACGTGGCATAATGTAATTGATGGCATGGGGATGGGTTAAGTTTACAAGATTACATAATATGTCTAAAAATTTACAAAATGCATACACAACTCCAAAACCCGATGGAATATTCCAAGTAATATTTGGGTTACAACTGTAATATACGAAGAAGGTTCTAGATCCTAAAGGATCTACATGTCAAAATACAGTTAGAGCAGAGGAATGAATCACCGGTTCAATTTTGCACCAAAGGCAGCTTATAGTGTAAAAGTTGAATATGCCTCTGAGGCTTGATGGAGGATGCATGTTGGTTTTCTATAAAAATTCAACATCCAGGCATGCAGGTCAATGATGTAATATTACATTTATGCAAAAGAGTGGTTAAAATGTAAACAAGATTCGTAGCTCCTCCCCCTTTCAGATTTAAAAACGTGGCATCCTATCATTAAATGTCAAAAAGTTGGAGGTTTGGGCCAAGATTACAAACTTACACTCATTCAAAAGGCAATTAAAATGTGAAAAAGGACTCCCTAACCCTGCAAAAAAGCCATATTACTCGATGTGGATGGCCCACATTAAAATTAAGAAAGTGATATCAATGTCTAGGATGTAACGCATTTATGGCTACCACCATTAATGTGTTTTTTCACAAATGAGAAGTGACTTGGAGGCATGGGAGAAAAAGAGAAATTCACAGATATTTTAGATAAACGGGCAAGTGTTACTTCACCTTACTTAATCAAATTGGGATAGAAGGTAAGATAAATTGTATAAGTTGAAATATCTAGTGTCAAGTTTTCACGTAAATTCTAGTATTACCAGTAATCTAGATAAGGTCATGGACACAAAATTGTTGAATGTCGACTTGGAGGATTTTCAAAGAAGATTGAGTGACCTAAATAAAAGTAAATGGATGGTAGCCATTGATGCTAGTGACATTACCCTGGAAGCTTCTTTCCCAATGTATGTACCTGCTCCTAAGATTGTATGGTTGTGTGTAGATAATTATAACCCAAAATCAAAGGAGGTATTGGATGGAGGTGGAGAAAGAGTGATAAACATAACAACAGAATCCTTTAAATCAATTCTAGGGTTTTCGAATTCAGATCAACTGATAATTGCTATGGTTGAATCTACAGAAAAGGAATATTATGCAAGGCATGTTGAATATGATATTATGTGTAATTCTAAATGGATAAAAGATAAAAAACCATCTATCAAAAGGATTTCTAAAAAATGAACTAAGTTTATGTTTGTTAAGGAGGTGGAAGACTTGATTGTGTTATTAAACAGAATGGCATGATCAAAAGGAATAACATACTTTCAAGAATGGATGTTCCCATTTGTAATGGTTGTTTTAGAAAAGCAAGAAAGTTTTGTTGGGTAAGTTTCATATCAACATCTCTTAAAATCAGAACGAATAATCTAGTTGATATTACTTTCTATTTGATGTCCTACTTTATCTATAATGTTTTTTTCTTCAAATCATTTCCACGACTCCTAGTACAAGTAAGTTTTGATGATCATATGGTATATGATGTATACCCATAATTGAGGTTGGATAATTGGAAAGGAAATGTAAGGTTGGTGAATGATGTATTTATTTCCCTTGTGACATGCCTTTTAAGCTAAAATGGCAACAATATTGATTATCTACTACTGCTAGGGAAACAATTCAGTAATATGGTTGCATTTTCATACAATATAGATTTTGTACATATTTTAGAGTAAGTGGATTTGAGGGACAACCTTGTAAATTACCAAGGTATGTAAATTACAAATGGGCCCTGATGGAATTATCAAGACAACTTACTCCTATTCATAAAATGATTACAAAGAAGCATAAGAAAAATATCAAATTCCCTCTACAAATTATCAAGTTTTCATGCCAAAGTATAAAAAAGGCCAAAATGATGGAGGAAGAAATGAAGATGTTCACACCAAGAACAGATTATGATATTAGATGGGTTGTTAGTAATGGTGAACATGAATCTCATTTTGAAGATTATTGGATGAAATGTCTAGATGAAGAATAGGTCAATTTGAGAGACTTCTCCAGGATGACCTTAACCCAAGTTATTGATTTCAAGATTATAGTAGTCCCACAGGGAATCATAGATGACAAATATGTAATAGGGAAATATTACCAAGACTATGAAATTGAATAAAAAATAATCAGTTATATTAATTAGAAGGAGAAGGAATCAGACAGCCCTTATGTAAGTATTTCCAATGTATTAAGAAGAACTTTAACTTGGTTAATTGTAAAAGGTTTGCATATATCCCTAAAAAATACCAAAATATTAAATGAGTTCCAATACTTGAAGCTTTTGGAATTATATCTCCCCCTATTGAAGGAGGGAGTAGAAAAAATGGACCCTTTAAATGGACAGGCTCCACAACTACCCAGTAGCAAGCCCACCATTGGAATTATTGATGAATGGACATCAACAAATAACAAGACTAGGACTTCAAGGTCTGTTTTGGTATAGAAATATGAGGGGATAGTGTTGAAATCCATGTAAAATTATCCCATCACTGAAATAGTGTTTATCCAAGCAAAAGGGAATGACTTACTTTCATAAACAACCCCCTCAAAGGTATTACCAATACCATTTGGAACTGAAAATATGATGAGAGGAGCTATAGAAAGTGCCAATATCCAATCTAAATTAGATGGTGCCAAATAAAGAGAGGCACCTAATTTCAGGCACTTTGAAAGAACCAAGAAGAAGGTTAAAATTATATATGAATAACCTTTGGCAAGAGATGTTGGTGGTCATGTATTAAGAAAATAAAAGCATACAAATCCTAAGATGATTGGTCCTCCTACTCTAACTAAATATCAAATGAGGGATGATACTTTATTATCCATTTAAGTGTTTCCATTCAAGACCCTTGGGAATGTGCATTCTATTCCAAGTGTGGAATTGCCTAATGTAGCTACATTTCCATCTTCTGTTGAAAAAAATATACAAACAATTGGTAGTACTCATAATTCTAGTCAATCAACTAGAGTAAAGGAATAACAAATACAAGATAAACCAGTGATTAAAAAACCTAAAAAGCCACCAAAAATAACTGATAAGGTAGTTTATTTGTTTAAGAAGGTTCTTGAATTGGAAATGATTGATGTAGATATTGAGACTTATACAGCTAAGAATACAAATATCCCTGAATAGGAGGTGAGTGTCTAAGATATTCATCAGGCATTAACTGCAACTATGGGAGATCAACCCCAAGATAATCAAAGTAAACGTATAGATTCTTTCATAAATGATGAGAAAATAGTTCAAGAAAATTTGGATGAGGTATTTGTAAAGAGTAGGGTTCATAATGAAATTCATTACCAAAATACTCAAAGTCAGTAGGGGAATGTTAGGTCTTCCAAAGGACTGATATTATGAAGGATTTTGTTACTAAAGTGTTTGAATAAACAATTAAACATGTTGAGATTCCTCCTAAAGAATATACAAGAAAAAATTAAAAATCACAACTAGGAGCTCAACCAATAGAGCCTAAAGTAGTTGAAAAGTATCCCCAAGTGGATCCACCCACAAAAAAATCACCAACAAGAGATGAAGATATTTCGAAGGATAAGGGACCAACTAAAACTTTAAGTCTGGATGGAAGTACCCCAAAGGAAATTACAGATGTAAAAAATATAGATACAAGTGTAATGAATATCCCTATTAAGGATCCAAAATAAGTGTCAAGTGAAACAATGATTTCTATTGTGGTTTCTAAAGGAAATAAAGGTCAAATTGAAGAAGCAATAGGAGGAAAGAAATCATAGGATGTAACTCACCCACAGATTCAAGGGTAGGATGTAGGAAAACCAGATGTTATATTGGATAGTGAAAAACATATAGTAAAAGTTGGAGTAACATCAAAGGACTTAGTAGTGTATTCTAAAACCCCAAAAAAATAAAATAAGGGGAACACCCCTATGGTTGGATGCTTAGTGGGAATTATTTAACAAGGGGTGAAAGAGATCACTAAAAAGGAATCCTTAAGCATCACAATCATCTTAATTCCAAACCCCAAATAATATTTGAAGAAAGCAAGGGATCTTACCAAGACACGAATAGATCAGTATGGGTTTAGAACTTTGGGGGTTGTAACTCCTCATCAAGGCAAGACAAAGTATGATATCACAGAGAGTGACTATGATATTCAGCATATTGAATTGGTAATACCTACTAGAGAATCATTGAAGCAAGGGGTCCTTAAGGCAATTGAAGGTTTGTTACATAAGTTTGATGAGGATAAGATATCCAAAAGGTAGCTGAAAGAACAGGTAAAAACATTGACCTCATACTTTCATAAATTGGTAAGGTCTACCGAAGAAGTTATCACCACCATCACCCCTAAGATGTTAGATAGAATTGAAAAATCTAGTAGAAAGGTTAAAGCAGTAGATAAGTGGGTAGATTATTTTACCCAAATGGGTAGGTAGGTGATTGAAAAATCAAGAGAGGTATATAGAGCTTACTAAATTCCTCAATTAAATTAATGAAGTTATTGAGCTCTGTGAAAATGAAAAGTTTTCTTGGGATGGAATCTTTCCTAAACTTGAAGCAATAAATTAACTGGATAAGGATTTGCTAGAAAAATAAGGAATATTGTCACCCAAGGAGAATGGCACTCAATATGCAATGGATGACTTATCTATAATCATGGTAGAAACCGTAAACCAAGTTAAAGAAAAGTCAGAGATTGAAAAATATTGGGTGGGAAAAGTTGTCGATAATATAGATTGCATATTGGAACAAATGGTGTTTGAAAAAAACAATATGGTTTATGGGAATTGGTAAATTTATAATTTAAATTAATCATTTGATAGGAATATCATAAATGAACCTTGTTCTCATGAGGTCATCAAAAAACTTATCCCAGTTGAGAATAAAATTGTTGAGCTGAAAAAGAGGTTGAGAGAATACAGGCCAAGAATGTCCACATGTTGTGTCATATTGAACAAGCATTACTTGATCTAAAAACATCACATGGGACCTAACGAGGAAGAGAGAATGGAAATTTTTCAAAGATATGATGTTTATAGAGAGAGATAGCTAGTTAAGGAAGAATATGATGAAGATGAAGATGCAACTGCGAAGACTGATAAACAATTTTAGGCTTGTTTTTCTTTAAACAACTTTTTCATCTTATTTTAATTATTACACTTGTTTCATGAAAACTGAATACTATTTTGAGTTGTTGTTTTCAAGCATGAATGTAATTTGATATGATACACTAGATATTTATATTGTTATTGATATACTTTCAAATCTATTATGAAGCATGTAAACTAATGTAACTGTTTAACATCTTTTGTATTTTGGAATAAAGAAAAATTGGAGTTCTCTAGGGGTCCCAACCCATGAAAAAAGTTACATACATTATTTGAAACTATATCAAAAGGAAACAAAAAAGAGAAACCTAATCATATTCCACAAAAAAATCCTCTCTCCAAAGAGGAAGCTTTTTCACCAGCCTATTCTTCCTAGGAATAAATTCCTCCATTCCCACTACCATTTGAACAAGAATAATGTCTCCTACCAGTGTGTGAAACATACCTAAAGACATGATTTCATCAATAGTTAACATAGGACTATCCAACAAACTAAGTAATTGTGATCTTCTCTCATAAGATGAAACTCATTCAATCATGTCCATACATCCTTTATGAAATTCCTTTTTCCATTTTTCTTTGAAAGTGGAGGATGGATTGGCAGCCTAAGCTGGAAGTGCAATTACAACTAATCCTAGAGAAGATGGATTAGGAGTCCTGGAACTAGAATATCCCATGTATTTATTCATAAATACTAGTGATGGTCCAAGAGGCTGAGAAGGTATGATCCCTGATGGTTTCTTCCCCAATATTGAGACACAATTCTCTAGTTCATTCATTCTATGAAAGAGAGTAGGCATAATACCTAGTGAAATATCTCCATCAAGTACATAAAACCCCAAGGGTATTTCCTTCATAGTAAACACTTCATTAAAAAATAAAGGTGCATTTGTAGTTGGTCAAACCTTACACACTAGGCTTTCTCACGAGCCAAAATTTATTAAATGCATCGCGAGTCTTTTGATGTTATAGTCTAAAGAGATGAAAATACATAATCTAGAAGGCAAAAAAATGGGATTTATCTTCATAAGCCTTCTAACAAACGCAACCCGAACAATTTGAGCTATCAAAAGCCCAGTATAATCATCAGGATTGACAATCTCAAATAGTTTTCTTATGAATGCCTCATCAAGGCCTGACAGATCAAAAATTAATTATGAATCCTCAATGGATATGTCGTTCAAGATGGCTGATACTAGTGTTCTCATCATACTACAGATAAATTTCCCCAAATTTCTTACACTCAGAAAAGAAAATGTGAGTTTATAAAGGAAATATTTTGCATTGATGTGAAATTCAATGCGGGAAATTTGATCTAAGTATAATCATGGTAAGATAGCTTCTAAACATCTGAATGTGATATTCACATGGGAGAAATAAGTATGAAGTAATCTAGTATTATGCAAAAGATAACATTTGGCTTGATATGACATGATTCATGCAGGAAAAATCAGCCCAGAAAGACATGAAAGTGAATGTGTGTTTCCCAACACGGATTCTCAAAAGGTAAAAGGGATTACACATCAAATAAAATCACTTGGAGGTGTTTGGTAATCATCAAAGATTGATTAAACAAACATAAAATAAATGACATGGTATCTTAGCCATTCAGGGATACTGAAAAACATGAATGAATCGTGATTCTTCCACCTGGAAACATAAAACAAAATATTTTCAAGAGGATAAAGATGTATTACACTATGTGTTATAAAGGAAGAATATTCTTCAAAGATTCATGCTTTTGGTAAGAAAAAGGAAGATGAGTGGGTCATCAAAATTGTATAAATGCGATTAGAATAATCTCGCATAAAGGGGTTAAATTTTTCTAATCTTTAGAAAGGGAAAGGAGAAAACCAATTTGTACTGTCTTAAGCTGAATTAATCTGAGATACTCGATTCCTTGTTCATTCATTCCCAAACCTTCATTCTAATATGACTTCATTATACATTCATTGGTAGACACTGAGGTCATAGGTGTTGTGTTCCCTTGTCGAAGTATTGGAGTTTCTTGAATAGATTTGTGTGTATTTTCATGAGCAATGTTAATTTTTTTCAAGATGTGTTACTTCAAAATCAATCATCTACATTTCTATTACAATCTTATACTGTTAATTTATCTAAATTACACAAATCCTTAGCTTAGATAGTGACAATTTGGAAACTACAATTGCATTATTGATAGATATTTCTTTCATATTGTAGTAAACAATTTTAAATTCAAGTTGTATATATTTGAATTAAGATATTTGTTAGTTGTTGAGGGTATATGGAGCGTATGGGATCATAAATTACTAATATTTTATTGAGATTTTATCATGATCTTTTTTGTTTAAATTCTTGAAGTTTATGTGAAATATTGTATTCTTGAGATTCCATGAATACAAACCTTCTTGTTGAAGGAGTGCTTAGGATTGTGTGATTTTTACCTTTCATCATGAACAATTATATACAACATTTGTCAAGGTTCATTTAAGTATTCTATATAATTAACTTTATCCTGCTTAACTTCACATCCATATATCAAAATTACAACCAATAACCATCAAATCCACCTAAATTTCCCCTATTTGCACTATTTATTCTTAAATGCTAAGGAGATTTATTAATTTTTTATATCCCTTTATCCAAAATATGTAGAAGCAAGTTGGAATTATTATTGTCTTTAGTAACCTAAGCCTTCTTTAGAAGACATCTACGTTTTCTAGTGTGAAAAATTGTGAGAGTTAGATGATGTTTGTATTGGCCATGTCTTCTTGAGGCTTCCTTTTCACATCCCTGAGAAAGAGATTCCAAGTATAGTTCAATCTGTTTCTTTCATAAGTACAGGTTACAAAATGCATCCTCTCACCCTGGTTGTAGAAAGAACCTAAACTGGTGGGGTAGGTCATACCCTTAGTGGTGTGTTATCAAATATTCCCCAAGTCTGAGTGAAAAAGAGATTGTCATATCCATCCCTGGCTAAAAAATAACTCAAACCCTAGTTTGTCTTTCTCTAAGCATCCTGCTTAGCTCATTGATTTTTCTTGTCTTCCAAGGTGGGACTAATTTGGATACCAACAAGAAGGAAAAATATAGATCCATGGCTCTGTAACAGTGAGATAGTACCAAGAAATAACCAACTCTAATGCCAACATGATCCAAAAATATGGCCAAACATTTTCTCGACCTTAAACCCCTATAGGAAATTTAGAAATTGTATCGAATTGAATTTGAAATAAATCAACTTTAAGTGTAAACTGTAATGTAAAATAAAAACACCACACCAAGTTGATAATGGAGTTCGGTTAAAGTGCCTAAATCTTCGGGTTCACTAGATGAATTGATTCATTATAAAATTTCTTACTGTAAGTAAAATTACACTTAAATACTCATAATTAATGTGTCAGTACCTCTAGAACCTAGTATGTCATATGATTTGACAAAATTTTAACTACTCTTGGATAGCTCAGTACAAAGATCCTCTCCACGACTACCAAGTAACAGTAATCTGGTCTTCGATGTCTGGTGTAGCAAATCAGATATTTTTTGTCTCCTCTAATGTGATCAATTCCCTATGGCTCTAAAATGGTAATCTAGATGTTCATGCAAGAAAATTGCTTCTTAATGAGCCTTTACAAGAATATGGGCGAGTTAATAAAATTAACTCCCAAATTTATACAATATTTCCTATTACCAAAATAGGTCTTATACTTTCACCATTTTTCCTTACAAGGCCCTCACTAATATTCTCCTAACTCCTTATGTCTTGGCTTCGAATTGATAAGCTTATGTATTTTGTATGGTGTGAGGGCGGCCTTTATATAGGGTTATCTTATCCTAAGTTATAGGGTAAAACCCTTATCACTCTATCCCAAACGAGCACATCAAGTTAGGAGGGTTGGTTGGGCCCCTTTATTTAGTAGGGGGAGGTTATGGGTTCAAATCCACTACCCCCCACTTTAGTGGGTTTGTTTTTCACAACCATTGAGTCTATCCATACATCAAGTAATATCCCCTCCATATATGTCGATTACTACCTATTTCCCATGTCAACCACCATCGATCTTCTCGGTGTTGCCACATCCCCATTTGGTGTGTTGTCTCCCACCATGTCAATCTTTCGTGTTCATCAAGCCACATCCATTGTGAATTTATCTATTTATTTTAGCATAAGCATGGGGATAATTCCCACATTCACCATGTTTAGAATAGGTGAGGGATTAATATATTCCATGGAGTATATTGTTGGTTTTGGCTAAAGCTACATCACCCATATTTTATTTTCCAAGTTGGCTTAGTCGACTCACCCAATGTGTATCTTACCAAATTGTTGGAATGACTCGACCAATGTTGTTTTATTACCTCACAAGCTCATCAAGTTTTGGGCTCAACTTGCCTAATGTGGATAGCTTTCCAATTGGGCTTAGTTTGAGCTCATTTGATGACTCATTCAATATGAACTAATGGTGGCATGCCATGTGGTGTCCTAAGGACCCACCACATGTCAATTTTTAATTGATTTGTGGTGTAATCATGATATCAAATGGAAAATACACCCCTCTAATAAAAGAGTATGTCAACCTTGGCTAAGGGCCCCCAACCAAAAAATAGCGAGGCATGCCCATCTGTAAATGATCACCGAAGGTTGGTGTCATAAACAATTGTTTTCACTTTTTCTCAATTTCCTTTTTGCCATGTGTTGCATCTTGATTCACCAGTTGCCTCTAATTATGCTTCTTCCACTGACATCTTTTGTAGACTCTGTCTTTCTCCAATGGATTCCATTTTTTGTGGTCTTGTATGTGATGGAAATTTCTCGGAGTCTACTACCACACTATGACATTCCTGGGAGGTTTTTGGAAAATCCATCTACTGAATTTTTATGGGAATAAATCAGATTGTAGAGATTAAACAAAATAATAACCATCTCTGTACATTCCTTCATCCAAAAAATACATTTATATAGGAAATTCATATCCTATAAAATAGGAAACATATTAAGGATCCTACAACCACTCACTAATTATTATAAAACAACTCGTAACAACTACACTAAAATAAATGAGTTTCTATAACTCCTAAATAATTCATTCTCACATGTAATATTATTTATCATACAATATTAATAATGTAAACACTATTTTCCTAACATTCACCCCCTTAGTGTGAACATTATCAATTTCCAATATTCACCCCCCATTAATGTGATACATGGGGAAAAAACATATTTCGAATAAGTTTCAACCACCTCTTGAAAGTACTGTTTAGGACCAGATACAAACTCCATAGATTATCTCTTTACCCTCATAAAGGCGTAGTGACCGATGCCGAATTATGCAGGAATACTCCCTACCTCTTTAGGTTCTTGTAGGAATTTTCCTTTCTCCTAGGGCACCCGAATTTTGGATCTCCAAGATCCACAAGCTTCGCACTAGTTGGATAACCATCCCTCGAGCTCTACCTCGAAATATTCTCCTGCTCCCCAAAAGTGAGTCTTAAAAAAAAACACGAATATTCCACAAAATTCAGAAAAGGGGTTTATTCAGCACATAACACAACAGGAACACTGAAAAACTAGTAATATTGAAACTAAATCATAGTATGAAAAAATGCCACCGAACCATTATTGTGCGGCCCCGTGGTTGGCGATTGACGAGAGGTCGTTGATCGACCTCCAACCTCTGTTTTCCTCCATCCTACGGTCTGTTGCTTACTCAATCGATTTGGCTTTGAGGAAGAAATGTTCTCATTGTCACTCCAATTATAATTCCCCTGACTTTATTTAGGCCTTAGGAAGTCAGGTTTGCACTGATAATGTGCCCTTCCTAACTACAAGTAAGGAATTATTTGACTTTTGACAACATGACTCAATACACTTTTGACTTGACAAAAAAAATGACACTTTTAACTTACGACTACATTTTTTATTTTTGACACTTGACTCATGACTCGACTCTTTTGAGACTTAATAATATACACTGGTTAAGACAAATATACGGTAGACTCTAAACTTGACGTATTATTAAGCTCAAAACTAAACTTTACTAATTGATATGGAAATATAGCATTGACTCAGACAAAGGGACCTTGAATTTTTTTAAGAAAGAACATTAAACAACACTAATGGGACAATACGTCTTTTGACTTAATCTATACACCTATCTAAGACCAATACTTTAACAAAACTATTATATGTACACTTATACTAATAACTTTTGAACTGAAAACCATTTTTTAACCCCACGACTCAAACTATGATTGTCCACAATTACACCCAAATGACCTATGACTATCCCAGGTATTCTATTATAAGAATCGACTATGCCACGATGTATGAGGACTAAACTTTGACACAATAAACTACGTATTCAACAGTCAAGTAGGACATACAAAGATCCCATTGACCTGACATTAGGACCTGCACGGACCTTGTACGCCACATTAAGACTGCCAAGCAAAAATCCTTGTGTTGTACTGTGGTTAAGATCTATATGGAGCTAGATCCTCTTCACCAGAGATCACGGGTCGATCACTTTGAAAATGATGAGGCTTGATATCCTATGACCAGTGTGTTTGGTTATGACTGACCGCAGCGAAGGTGAACTTACGCAGAGATGCTAAGCGTACTGTTGGTTTGAGATATGCAACGTAAATCTTGATTCGTCCGTTGAGACAACTCACCTTTTATCTTCAAGGTGACAACTGGAGCTGGCAATGTTAATGATCTAACAATACACATAAATCAGACCTGAATCCCAATGATTACTCGAGGTGTGAATGAGTCATGCAAATCTAGGAAAATCTCAATGTAGAACATTTTGAGATAGGTCTTCCAACTATAGGTTAGACAGAAATAGAGTTTGATAACAGCTCGCCAAAAGGACATCAGAACTTATTTATTAACCAAGTGTGACTCAAGTGTGGAACTTGTAGTAGCCACTTCTACAACATGGAACAATGGCATCAACAAGCTACCATTTGGAACGTCATATGCAAAAAGTTGAGATCAATACATGCATAAGATATCACCATGGAGTGCACGAGTGAGAAATACCAAGTGAAATTGCTAGGCATCTCTGTAGCATCTGATAACTGATTCTAGGATCCTACTATTCATAACCTGTAGACTAGAATTTGAGTGATATCAGTACACGACATGTTACCAATAATGCAAACTCCAGATATGTTGAATCGAGTGACAGGTCATGTACGTGTTGACACTCAAATCTACAATGTTGGAAGTTGAAAGATAGATTGCACGGGATCAAAAACAGATATTTAAAATCTATGATTACAATTTCCTCTACAAAGGAGCATGCAACTCATTTCCATCACAGGAGCTCATTACTCGATTCATGCTCTGATACCAAATGAAAGCGAAGGGATCAGATTGCAGAGATTAAAACACAATAATCAACCAGCACTCAATATTCCTTCATCCAACCAACTACACACACACACATAGGAAATACTTATCCTATAAAATATGAAGCCTATTAAGGCTCCTACTAACCACTAACTAATTCTTATACTAGTTGTTTAAAACAACCTCGTAACAAACTACACTAAAATACATGAGTTGTTATAACTCCTAAACAAATCATTCTCACATGTAATATTATTTACAATACAATATTAATAATGTAAACACTATTTTCCTAACAAATTTACCTCAAGATCTCAATGATCACATCAAACTTAACCCTTGAGTTGGAAATGGCCTTTTTGAGAGCTCGATAAGACTTAAACTCATTTTCCTTCCTCCTCCCTTTGAGTATTTACATGAAGATTTTTACACATCACTATGTTAACCTCCTTTACATGTATCAATACTCGTTTAATTTTTCACATGTCTGGAACTCATCATCCACCATGATTTATACATTCATACCTAGATTTTCCTCATGAATATGCCTTCAAACAACCTCAAACATACCTTTATTAACTAAATATTGAATTTTATAACCTTCCCCATCATCTCTAAACTATTATAATACACAATTCATGATTTTTATTCCTTACTTTAGCTTTCATTTCTCCATATTCCAAGTCATGCTTTTATTAGGTCTTAGAATTTGGCATAGTTGAGCTTGTTTCAACATTTTTTCAAGAACCTATCTTGTTTTCATTCATTAAACTACCTTAAAACACCATGTTTGTGTTCTCTATTCCTTCACCGTGCTTCTCTATCTGTCTTATTTCTTCAATCTATCACACCAAGTCATTTTGTTGAATAGGTCTAAGGATTGGGCCTACTAGACCAAGAAAATATCACTAATGCCACTCATGTACCCTTTTTTATACCATGATGGCATCATCACATCATCACACACCTCTTTAAACATATAGGACATTATCCTGACATGCTATCACATCACCATTATGCCTCTACAAGTCACTAGCTACTCAAGAAGCCAAGTTTCAATAAGGTGATCTCAATCATGACACATGAAATCATGACATTCCTTATCCTTACCTATCACAACTACCAAAAAAATCCTCTTACACTCCCCATTTATCATTAATTATCCTTTTGCATCAATGACAACCAAACACTCATGTGCAAACAGAAGTAAGCATGATGCCCCCAAGTGTGTAAGTAATAGAAAGCTATCTGATGAGAAAAAAGAGTAAGGGCTCCTTATATGGTGTCCAAGAAAGATAACGCATGTGACCATGGTCTACAACCTATGGTTTAAGAAATTATCCATATGTATGTGGAGAATATTGGTGTGGTAAAGGAGGTGGAGAACACCCATAAAAATGGGTTGCCTAAGTAAGGGACTTAAGCCGACAAGGTGGACTCATGGATGATTGATGACGAAAGGGTCATGATGTATCTCGTGTATAAATGGGAGAGCTAGGTGCATAGATATATTTAGTCTTGAGAGGTGTAAGAGTCCTATATTTTGTGACTAGTGCTAAAATAGAGGCATGAGTGGGCTGAGGTAAATGAGTATGTGGTGGAATATATTTTATGGTGACAACTTATTTATTGTGAATGAACTTGAGACATAAGTACAGCATGGAGGGGATATCCTAGATATCTTGGAGTCAAGGAAGACAAAAGACCATGTTAAATCCCTTAATTTTAGATTTAACAAGGAATGGTGTTAGTATGGTAAGGGACCCAACAATAATAGGAAGGATGACATGTCCATAAGAATTAGTAATTGGAAATTTGATTTGAGAAGTTGAGAATTTTATAGCTAATAAGAGTACCATAGAGCATGCATTGGACAGAGATGAGGGATGGACCATAGTATTTTTGATTGTGTGAGTACTAATAGAAGCATTAATATGCAGCGAATTAGAGGAAAATTTAGCATGTTAATCATGATTTGATAATGTAATAACTAGTGGTGGCATGTCAGTAGTGGCAATGAGGAAATCAAGTAGCCCTAATGAGGTAGGAGGAATAACATGATATGTATGATTAGCAGATGAATTAGTATATGGATTTTCATGTTTTATTAATGTGTCATTAAATATTTTAAGATTTTGATAATCATTGACCGGTTTGGAAGTAGATGACTCTAAGATTTCAATTGCATTGTTATCAATAAGATATTCAATGATATGTCTGAGCTTAGAAAATTGATCAATAAAGAGTCCATTGTATTGGTAGTAATCATAGTGTGTATTTTCATCATATTTACAGCCATGTGTGTAAGAAGGATCTACATTGAGCACTGGAGGGAGAGTAATCATATTGCTTTCATTGATTTGTGGTAATAAGAATCAAGGTGCGTAAGGAAACTTAGTAAAGGTTAACCTTTTGGGTTACAATTAAATCTTTGCATACAAAGAAACAACATTGACGATTGAGCATTAGTAATCTTAGTGTATGGTTTGAATGTGAATTTAGCTTGAAACTTGTTAGAAGATGAGGAGGAGGAAGAATCATAATACTTCAATTTTCCCATAGATGGTAGTTTGGTTTCACAAAAATTTTAGTGTATGATATAATTGGTCAAATAAATGAGAGGCTTCGAAAATGACACTCTCTTATAGTGGAGGAAAAATAATTTAAATGAATAGATCTTACAATTCTAAATCAATGAGGACATTTTTCATTTTTGAAATGTTTTTCTTATAACGTAAAACATAGTCAGTAATATACTCAATGGATCCTTGTTTAATTTTAGCTAATTGTGCATAGGATATCTTAGTGCCAATATTGATAGAAAAATGAGGAAGGAATGCATCATCTAGATCTATAAAAGAGGTTACTGAATTGACAGGTATATCATAGAACCAATGCATAGCATAGTCATTTAATCTTCAAGGAAACAATTTAGCCAATGGTGTAAGGTCATCAGCATAGTTAAGACATACAACATGAAAGGAGAGGAGGTGTTCCTAAGGATATCCATAGTCACTGGAGGTGGGAATATTAGGTGCAAAAAATTTAGGAGGTAGAAAATAAGAGGAAATTGTGGGTGCAAAAGGGATATGATGGATTAAAGAATATATATATGTAGATAAGGATGAAGATGCTTGTTGTAACTTGAGAATATGGGTTTACAAGTCATTGTATATGGAATTTAGGTCATGATTTCCCGAAGAAGATGTATTTTTTGTATGAGAATTAATAGGGATGGTAAAGTGATTGGTAGGGGTAGGCATAGAAATGGGAACATTAGATGTATATGGAAGAGCGGTGGTCAAATAATGAGGATGTGTCATAATAGGAAGAGAAGTATAATTAGATACTAGAGGGTTGAACTTAGCTAACTGTGTATTCTTTGTTGGAAGTGATTAATAAGAGATCTAGGTCTTGAAAATGTTCAACAATATGAGCATGGAGATCATGAAGGTCTTCGTCGGTAAAGGGTTCATAAGTCTCAGCCATTGAAACAAGGTAGGGTTTTAGTGTATGAGTTCACCAAATGATTTAATCTAAATTAGAGTAAATATTTATTTTAGAGTAACATACTTTAACTAATGATATATAGCTAATAAACTATAGTAATTTCTAAGCAATAAGCATGAACATAAAAACCTAATAAAGTGAGATGATAAGATGACTTAGATAATTATGTGCAACTTGGAAGTGATTTGGATTGAGTAACTACTAGAATAGACTAGAAATAATTTCATCAAGGCTCACTAAGGGTTCTGAAACTTAAAATTTTACAAGACATAAGCACCCACGGGAGGACATGAACACCCAAGTACTAGTGATTGATCTGGTCACTTAGGTCCACTTAGATTCTTAGGGTCTAGTCTTTTTCTGGGCTAGAGGAGCTTCACTTATACTTGTTATTTTTCACTCTTGTTCTGTTATTAGATCATTGATTTTACCTATAACTTGAAAAAAAAATGTCTACCTTTACATGTCCACAAACCAATCAAATTTGATAAAACAAGATGTATAATGTGGAGTTGAACTGACCCTAGCAGTCACCTAAAGAGTGAACTTATGAATGAGAGCTGCAGTACATCTCAGATTCCATGTAACTCCTTATACTTGTGTGTGTAATGATAGCCTAAGTTTTCCTTATGCAGGTTTCATGATGATAACATGCTATATCTAGACTGTACTAAGTATGCAAGTTGTGTGTGATGAAATAGAATGAACTCCCCTCCTATGTTATGTATGTAGAATAATGTAACCCTTGTCCCTTGTATGGATGTGCTATATGTATTCCTTTAATGTAATATTAGGTGATGATTAATAATTATTATAATTTTTATCCCATTATTTGATGGTATTAGTTCATTGGTCTAAAATATATTACTAGACACAGTAACTGATGTTAGTTGTTTGACCAATTCTGGTTAGGTAGAATGACCAACATCGATTGGCTAACCAACATCGGTAGGGGAAATTAGTAAAAAAGACTTAAAACTTGTTTTTCAGACTCTCTGTGATTACATGGATATTGGAAATGGTGAGGGTAAGGTCTCAAAATGGCCTTGGAGGCTCAAAGATGATTAAAAGAGGATAAAACTAGGTTAACAGGTTATGTGTGGTAAGGTGATAGGTTGGTAAGAGGAAGGGATTGTATGGATGTGGATAAAGATAAATTACTAATCTGAATAATAAATCTTACAGGATTAAAATAGAAATAAATCAAGAGATGTTAGGTACTTACTGAAGAGTAGGTTTGGAGAGTGCAGGTGATGAGGATAGATATGGTAGAGATCCGGAGAGAAGAGACATTGTGTTAGTTCCACTACAGTTCAAACCTTTATGCTTCTCTATGTGAATCTGTGATCGTGATTAATATGATGAATCCCAATGGTTGTTAGTAGTGATTCCGTATATTTTCCTTTTCCTCAGTGCTTTACAAATTTTGAGTGCTCTAAGTCTCTATCCATATGAGATCGTGAATGTAATGACCAACCTAGGAAAAGGCTTTTGGAAATGTATTTAACCTAACTGGCGACCGTTAGGTGACCAATGTCGGTTGATATGTAACCGACATCGGTCAAGGCAGGAATATCTAATTCATCCAAAAATAGCCCAATTGTTGTTATTTATGGTTTGGTCTTTAGTATTTTTCCAAGTATTGAGTGATAGATCACGGAAGGATGAGTAAGAGTCCTTTTAGGTTTGTTTATAAGAGTTAAGTCTAGGTTTTGACTAAGTCCTAGTTGGTTAGGATAAGCTTAGACTTGATCTTAGGTCATTAATGAGGTTTGAGTGGGTCATTTGAGTGAGGTGGTTAAGTGAGGATATTAAATAATTAAATTAATATAATTAATTCAATTAATATGTGCACTAGGGAATATGAATGGGTAGGATATGGTTAATTTAATTGAAGAGGTTTTAATGGAATTATGGCCCAAATTTTGTGTCTACATTTTCCCATTTTTGTTGCAAGGCTTGTATTTGTAAGTGACGCTAACAAAAATAGGAAGTGGTTGCCCCAAATATAAGTGGGAGTGAGGTTTCCCCAAGTATGGGTGGAGGTGATCTCCCTCAAATCAGGGATTGATGAGGTGTGAGAAAGAATTGGTGAGTGGTTTGATAAATGGGTAAGTCGTGAAAGTGAAGGTAGGTGAGATTTAGGTAAGGGTTTGGGCACTTTGGGTAATGGGTAAGGGTCAAATTGGGTAATGGGTAATGTGAAACGGCCATATCGGGTAATGATAATGACAATCGAATACATGCACATGTATAGATTTTGACACGATATCAGGTTGAAGATTGTGTAAACTCTATATTCTCTAAGGTCAATAGGTTTATCCAAACAAGGTTGAAGTGATTCAGGTATCTAAGGTATAGGATATGGTCCAGAAACATAACTTGTGTTAGGTGCTAGACTATTTAGGTATGATCTGATACACCAAAGGTTTGTTCGAGATAAAGAACACGGTAATACACAAGGTAAGGTCATTAGGTTAAAACAACATAGGTAATAATAGCGCAAGCTATAACGAGGAAACAAGTTCAAAGATCACAATAATGTGGGTTAGGGAAGGGTATATAGGTCATGGAATGGGTAAGGTTGAGGTGTAGGTAAATAACAAGTGCCTAAATGCAATTAAGGAAATGTATGGGTAATTTAGGCATGTGGGTAAGGTGTAAGAGGTATTGGTCAGGTTACAAGGTATTTGGTAGTAATGAGTTGTGTTCAAAATGCGCAAAAGGTAGGTAAAATGGTACTGAAAGGTGATCGATGTCATTTATAAGGTTACCAATGTCATTTTGGTATGATCGACGTTAGTCATGTTAGGTTAGGGTTATAAAGTTAAAATTTCATATTTTACGGAATCATTGTTGTCTTTTTGAATTTGAGAAAATGACAGAGTTGAGTGACTTGTGCATTTTTCTTAGAGAAAAAGACAAGCCATTGTACCTGGCTAAGGTGGAGGTTACTAAGTGGTGAGAGGATCCAGGTAGATGGGTCCATGAGAGCGGTTAGAGACGTGTGATTGATGGAGGGATTCGAGGTATATTTTGGTATGATAGAGGTGGGAGAAGGTTCAACTGGATCACTGGCATAGTGGAAAAATGTGTCACCACGTACGTGACACTGTGATGAGGTAAGGGGCAGTTGCTAACTTGTTATTTTCTAAAAAAATGGTGAAAAATGAATAATTTGGGGTAGGGGGTTTTCATTTGCAAATGCGGGTTAAAAGTGGTTAAGAACAAAGGGAATGATGAGTGGGAACGTCATAAATAGGTGAAATACATTTGGGAAAGAAGTTAGGATAGGCTGGGATGGGTAGATTAGGGTTTTACACAAGGTTTTCTCAATTTTTGAAAATGGGGGGATAGGTTTTCTTCATTTGATGTTGTGACAGAGACCGACGTCGATTGGCTCTTACTCGAATCAGTCAAGGCTTAGGTGACCGACATTGGTAAATAAGGATTAATGATGGTCAAGTAGACTGGTGTCAGCCAACTTGAAGAGAAGATAGGTAAATGAAAGGGATATATAGGAGGGGAAAACAGACATGCAGGTGTAAATGAAGGTTGAATTAGAGGAAGTGGGGTAGCATGTTATGTTTTCAATGTGGGGTGGGGAACTAGGTGAACTAAACTAGAATAGGAGAGGATGGAAAGGAGCAACAGGTGTAAAATTGGGTTGGATAAAAGGGGTAATCGGTAGGGTTATACTGTGGGTATGATGTAATAGGTAATAGGTGTGTTGGGTAATAGGTATAGTGTATAATAGGTAAGTCGTATAATGGGTGTGTTGATACGGGAAAGTCTTGACAATGTCTTATTTGGATTATGCAGGTGAGAGACCAGCTCTAGATACATGATAGAGTACCACCTCTATTAGTAGTGATGATGTCAAGTGTGACTACAGAGGAGTGGGAGTAAATGATGGATTTTGAACTGATTAGGATATGACGTTATAGGAGTATCAGTTGAGATCCTAGCTTGATGATCACACTCATCGACAAATGGGATTCAACAACCAACATGTTTCATTTACTGATGGGTGAGATGACTGTCACCCTAGAGTAAGTGTACAGGATCATGTGGCTACGGATTGTTAGGGAGCTAGTGTATTCTATTTATTTAGAGGAATCTGTGGAGCCAATAGTAACTATATTTGGAGAGGCGATGGGCAAGATGAGGTACCATAACATGAGCATGAGCTATGGAAACATGTATGCGGCCCTTCTTCAGGAGACGAGGTTTGTCATTTTGATGATGAAGGAGGTATGTTGTTCTGCCTTACCAAATGCTGAGGGTGGGAGATTCCTATTAGCACTGATGGGAGTGCTCTGGGATATGATAGAGGAGTGGATCTTATTTTCCTAGGCACCGACATTCCCAGTGCAGCTATAAAGGGAGTTGTGGGATTATGGGAGATTGTGGCAGTTTAGCTTGTTTTGCACCTTTCTACTACACTGTTGGGCATATTAACACATCGTATGTATATGTCCAGTTAGTTTTCCCTGACATGATTTGTTCGGGGGTGGCTGGGTCATAGTTGGATATAGATGGTAGGTAACAGTTGGTGGGAAACATTGAGTGGCTAGGGCCACACGTGATATTTTTTTATTAAAGATAGTTATATGAGGGGATTTTATGGGTTGATATTGTGTGGAGACCCTATATTGGATATCCTTCCTATAAATGCATGGTAGAGGAGCTAGAGGAGCTTTAGTTGGAGAGGTGGATATAGGGGTGGTGTGGTGGTGATAAGGAGTTAATACCTATGGAAAGTGTTAGACGACAGTTTCATCTGTCACATGATATACCCCCATCTATCCCATAGTACAGGATGGATGAAATGGAGAGACCTATGTCTCCACCAAGACCAAGTGTGCCTACCGGGCAAGAGGAGAAAACGGTGGATAGGAAAATTGATGATGTTGGGGTCACTGATAGATACAAGTAGTTGTGGGAGGAACATCTACGTGTGGCACCACCGAGGCTAGGGAAGCCAAAATTAGCCACCATCACAGTACATGGGGATACCTTATAGGGTCAAGTGGCTTCCCTTCAATCCTAGATTACATCTTTATATGGGTATTTTACTAGGTCAGAGGCACAAGTTTTCATTTTATAGGCTCAGGTGGCGGCCTTACAGGCACAGGTAGCACAGGGACTGGCACTCACACAAGGTGGAGATGAAGATGTGTGATAGGTAACTACCTTACAGGCATAAGTAGCAGGTTTACAGGGCCAATTGGCCACTGCACAGGCTATGTTTGTGGCCTTGTAGGCCCAGGTTGTAGTGCAAGCACCTCCATAGACTTAGGGATAGGGTACTAAACTACAAGAAGCTATGGCGAGACATTTTCCCATGGTACAGGGAGAAGGAGAGGGCTAAAAAATATAGGATCTGAGGCTAGTCTTAGTAGGTCATAGCCCACAGGTTGTTGTGAGACCTATGGCACCACCTCAGATGGTGTCGATGGTGAGGTTCAGGGATGCTCTGAATGAGGCATGATATTACCAGGATCATCTGATGATTTTTGGGATAAATTTCCTCTCCTATGTTGAGTATAGGGCACAATAGGCATTGAGTGAGAGGATTAGATCCCACACTCGTAGTTCAGAGAGAACAAGGGGCCAACGAGACCAAAGGCAAGGTTAGGGTGAGGCTACGTGTTCATGGAGGCTAGTTCCAAGTGAGGGGAAGGTAGAGATTATACCGAGACCTATGTTAGGTGGAGAGATACTTTCAAGTCACCAAGATGGAGGAGAGGAGGAGGAGATAGATGACACAATTATGGATACTAGGTGGGGTGATGATTAGTCACCTGATATGATCGATGTATTGAGTTTTGGTATATATCGGCCTATGTGCCGATGATATTGAGGATGCATATGAGGGTTTTGAGATTTGTATTTTATACTGACCTACGTTTCGAAGATAGTGATGATGTATATGATATTTTTTAGCTATTGATTATTTATTTATATGAGTGTACATTTTTATTGATACACAGACATTTTTATTTTTATAGATGATGATATTTATGATATGGATGATGTACTTGCATTTGAATTTTCATTATTATTGTGTATGTGATGGAAACTAGGTGAATTAGGTATGATTGATTCAAGGTCATGTAGGCATGATGGACTCAAGTATAGGTGTTTCTGAGTTAGGTCAATTAGGCATGGTTAAGTCAGGTATAGGCATGATTGAGTCGAGGTCAGTTAGGCATGGTTGAGTTAGGTGAGTTAGGCATGATTGAGTTAAGATAAATTAGGCATGGTGGAGTTAGGTTTTTGGTTTTGATTTAATTTCCAAGTTAATGGTAGCATGAAAAAAAAATAATGATGAATATGTATGGTATGATGTTGTAAGAAATAGGTAAGTATACATGTTTATATACTTGTATGTTTGTTTAAATTCAAAGTAATGTAGAATATGGAAACTAACTAATGGTAGAATGTAAATAAAAAAAGTGAGGGAATTTTTTTTAGGGTAAAGAATGGTTGATCTAACCTCCAAGGGCCTCATGCCCTTGGAGTGTTACCTACATAGCCCGAAAAGGGGCCTCAGACTGATGTATTTCTCACATAAGCTAGGAAATTATATGATGAGTTAGAGGAATGGATTGGTAGGTATTAGGCATGGTTGAGTCTAGGTAAATTTAGGTATGGTTGAGTTTAGATCACTTAGGCATGATTGAGTCTAGGTCATGAAGGTAGGGGTGAATTGAGGTTATGTAGGTATGGTTAAATTGACGTGTCAAAGGATGGGTCCTTTATAGGATAATCAATGAGTAATTAATAATTTGAAGGGTAAGATGTGACCAAAAGAGCCATCTGATTAATCATAACCATAATATATCTACCATACCAAAGATGGGCTTATGAACATAAGGCCCTAAAGGCGTTGCATGATTGAATATTCTAAGGGTGAAAAAAGTCACATGATCATGAAATGTCACATTTGCGGTACATCTTTTGAGTAGGTGGGAAATTAGGGTAAAAAGGTGATAAGGTAAAAGCAATTTAGTTTTAGTGTAAACTAGTGTCAGATGGCATGCTGACTTGGCAAGAGACCCAAGATCATAATAGGAAATTCCATGACAAAAAGTTAATCTTTTTCTTTTTACTTTTTTTTTTAATAGAATGATCGATGTGGGAAGTCTATGTGGGATAGTAGATTTTCTCCTTGAGTTCTTCATGAAGTTGATCGATGCAGGAAGCTTCAGAATATTTTTATTTTAGTTTTTGTAAGAATAGTCTTCTTTTGATGATAGACTAAGTACAACACAACTGGCTTCCTATAGCTGTCCTTCGAGGAAGCAGTCCATTTATAGCAGCGAGATAGAAAGTGTAGATATCCTTTTTGAGGGATTCATATTTTTCTGGAATTTTGAATCAAGGTTTTCAATCCTATTTTACTTTTGAATTTTTTTTTGCTTTTTGACTTTTAAGTCATGGACAAGACTATAGAGAAAAATAGGCTCTTTTTTTTAAAGACAAAAATATAACACACAGAGGTTAACTATGATAGAAATGTTTTAAGTGATGAATGACCATGGGATTCAATCTTGAAAAGATGAAAATTATCCATGAGTAAATTCATGGTACTCATATTGAATACAAGGTTGAAAGGTAAAGGGTAATCACATGATCCCGGTTTAGTCGTTGATCCTTAAAATAGGTAGAATGGAAGGTGAACGGTGCTCAAGGGATGGGAATTGAATAGGAAGGAGGTGATATAGGAATTAATTCAATTTTAGAATGGTCGAATATGTAAGGAATGTAGGGGTTCAAGTTTTATTTTACCTTTGACTGAAGAAAAATGATAATCACCTGATCTATAGGTATGAGTAACGATATAAGGTCCAAGCCAGTTAGTTGCAAATTTTCCCCGTTTACTTTTTTCATCTTTTTTACATGTTGATTTTCTTTTAGGACAAGGTCACTGAATTGGAAGTTTCATTCATGCACACATTTATCATAGGCACGTTTGATACGTTTTTGGTAGATTTGAAGGTGATCAAGATCATTAGGATGACGTTCATTCAATAACTTGAATTGTGCCAAACGGTCTTGGTGAAATTCATCATCATTGAGAATCTCCTTAAGTGAGATATTAAGAGACCAAATCTGGACTTCAAAAGGCAGGACAATCTCTGTACCATAGACCAGAGAGAAATGTGTATCTGTAGTTGAGGTAGGTATACTAGTACGATAAGCCTATAAGTCAAAAGGAATGTGCATATGCCAATCCTTTCCAGTATCATCCATAACTTTCATAAAAAATTTGTTCAAGGTTTTATTAGTTGATTCTACTTGGCCATTTGTTTGAGGGTAGTAGGGTGAATAAAAATTGATTTGAATGCCTAAGTCACCACAAAGCTTCCATAGAGTTTTGTTTTTGAACTATTTTCCATTATCAGTGATGAGACGATGGGGAACACCAAAGCAAAAAATGATGTGATGATTGATGAATTCACATATTTTCTCATCTTTTTTTAAAATAAGAGTTATGTATTCTACCCATTTAGTTTAATATTCAGTAGTGGTAATAATCCATTGATGGGAATGTGAATAATGGGGATTGATTTCTCCAACAAGATCCAAACCCCATTAGGAGAAAGGCCAAAGGTCTCGTGTGACGTGTAAGGCATGACTAGGCATGTGATGAAGGTTAACATGTTGTTGGCATTTCACACAAAATTTGACATAATCAAAACAATCATGGTTTAAGGTTTTCCAATAATAGTTGAGGTGGAGAATGCATTATCAATAGCTAAACCACTGAAGTGACCTCCTAAAATTTTTTCATGAAATTCCTTGATGGTGTATGGAATTTCAAAACTTTTGAGGCATCGCAAGAGGATACCATCAAATCCATGTTTATAAAGAAGGCCTCTCATGATGACATATCGAGAGACACCTTTGAGAAAGGCATGTTGTCCATTGTGAGTAAGGTCATGAGGTAGAATTAAAAGGGAAAGGTAATCAACAAACTGGTTATACCAAAGGTCATGTGGGTCAGGTTGAATGGTTCCGATGAGGTTGACGTCTCGAAATATAGGAAGGTGATTACAACCTTTGTACTATGACAAATATTTTTGAGTCAGAGGGTGAAGCGAGTATCCTAGAAGCAAGGTAGGCTATAGTATCCATAATTTTTTTAGTGGAATGTGGAGTGGTTTTAATTTCATAATGGTCAAAGGTACTCAAAAGTATGTCTACATGATGCTTATACTTTTGAAGTATTTCATTAAAACGCTATTACATACTATTGACTTGATTTACAACCAGCTGAGAGTCACCAAAGATAGTAATTGATTTGAATTATAAGGCGGTGGTGGTTTGAAGGCCTAATACAAGTGCTTCATAATCAGTGATATTGTTAGTACATTCAAAATCTAGTTTGAAAGATAACGAAATAGGATCATCATCAATAGGAATGAGGATAACTCTAGCACCACCCCCACGCTAACATTTGGAGCCATTTAAGAATAAGGTTGTTTGGTAAATGATATCATCCAATGAGAGGGTAGAAATGGACTCATCCAGGAAATCAAAGTTAAAGGGATGATCTTCGGAGAGAGGTGCATGTGCAAGTTGGTCAGTGGTAGTTTTGCATTTGATATATTTTTGATGAGTTAACTTGAAGTCTAGGTCCACAAGAAGCATGAGCCAATGGGAAGCACATTGATGTTGGTAGGGATTTACATACATGTAATGTAAGGGGTCTGTATTAGTGACAAAAAAGGTTTTTTGGTTAAGTAGGTAATGGCAAAGTTTAGTGGAAAAAAAAACTAAGGCTAAGAAAAAAAAATTGGCGTGGGTGTATCGGGTTTCATAATCCAAAAGAATACAACTTATATAATAAACCACTTTCTCCATAAGTTACTTGTCATGATGAGTGAGCATGGCTCCCAAGGAATGATCCATAGTATAAATGTAAAGGTAAAATGGTTGGTCATCCTTAGGAGGAATGAGTACAGGTGGTTGGATGAGGTACTATTTTAAGGCCTCAAAGGCTTTGTGGAATTCATTATCCCATTTAAAGGAGACATCCTTTTTTATGAGTTGATGAAAGGGGTGGCACTGGTTGGAAAGTTGTGAAATAAAATGATGAATAGACTGCAACTTGCCTTGCAAACTACATAATTGGTGAAGGTTATTAGGTGGAGGCATTTCGATAATAACCTTTATTTTAGCGTGATTGAATTTTATGCCACACAAAAAAATGATAAAACTAAGGTGTTTACCTAAGAGCACAGTGACGACACACTTTTTAGGTTGAAGGAAAACACAATACTTGATGAGATGGTCAAAAATGACTTTAAATACTGTAAGGTGTTTGGCTCAATGTTTTGATTTGGAAAGAATGTTGTCTACATAATTTTTCCAATATGCAATGCATGATGTCATGAAATATATAAGTCATAGCTCGTTGATATGTAGCACCAACATTTGTAAGACCAAAGGGTATGACTTGATAGCAGAAGGTCTCTCAAGGAGTGATGAAGGTGTTTTTGTGTTGATCTTCTGGGGAAAGTAATATTTGGTTATAACCTGAGAATCCTTCCATGAGTGATAATATCTCATGGCCAGTGGTGAGATCAACTAGTTAGTCTATACTATTTAGAGGAAAGTTGTCTTTAGGGAAGGCTAAATTAAGGTCAATGGAATCCATGCATATGTGGAGTCCTTCAGTCATTTTTGTGACAGGAATGATGTTAGAGATCCACTGGGGATAATCAATGGGTAGGATGAAGGAAACCAAGAGAAATCGTTGAAGTTCTTCTTTGACAAGAAGGGAAATGCAAGGATGTATTTTTCGTAGATTCTTTTTTATGGATTTGGCTACCAGAATCAATAAGATATTATGGACCACAATTTTTGGGTCAATACCAATCATGTCAATGTAGGACCAAGCAAAAGCATTGCTATGATCTTGGATAAATGAGGTAAAAGCTTCATGTTCAGCCATGTCTAAAGATTGGCCTATCTTTAGAATGTGGGGTCATCCTAAGTGTTAATATTGATTTTGATGGTCAATTCACTTAACATGGTTTGTGTCCTAGAAGGAAACGATTGATGAATATAATAATCCTCTATACCAAGATATGTGAGAATAGACTAATCATCCTAACATTGAACAATGTTAATAGAAGGTGTATCGTCATCTATCATGTCAGGATACAGGAAGGGAAGACAAGAGGGAGCCTCACAATCACATTGATAAGTCAAAGGTCTAAGGAAAACTATGTTTATGAAATAAACAGTTAGGAGGAATCAATTCTGGATCCATAGAATCCATGGGTGAAGGTGGTGAGGTTGCTAAATTGGGTGAAGAAGGTTTATTGTTCTCAATAATTTTAATGTGGGATTTCTTAGAAGATGTTTCAGCGAAGCCAATACCATTGTGGTCGCTGTGTTTATGGGTTGTACATGGGATGACAGTATAGTGGTCTTGTTCATAAAAGACAAACACAAATCCCTTCCATGCACAGTGATGAAGGAAAGTGTGGGTGAAATAGTGGTTGGTGAGATATTAAAGGTCAGAGGAAAATGGTCATGTTTAGGAAGGTGGCTCAGGTAATTAGGTACAGGTATCAAGTCCCCCATAGGTTAAGTTGGTATGAAGGTGAGGAGGACCATATGGGAAAACCTCACCTACATGGTGATCATAGCGGGGATGTTGGTGAAGGTTAACATACTCTTGAGGAGTAAGGAATGTGTTGATGTTGTACAGGAGGTACTCCCCCAAAGTGAGAAGTTTAAAAACACCTTCTAAGGGATCATTAATTAGTATATGGGTGGTTGGAATAGATGAATCTAAGGGATCAGTAGTTAGTATATGGGTGGAGGGAATAGATGAATCACTAGGAGATTAGGAAGAAGAAGCATTGGTTGGTTGAGAATTAAATGGGTTAGCAGATGGTTCAGCAACAGAGTCTATGGTGGAAATGGGAATAGAAGAGGTAGGTGGGGAAAATGTAGCAACATCATCGATGGATGGGGCTATGGGTGAAGGAGAAGTGGAGATAGTGGTAGATGCCTTAACTGGTACAAGGACATCATTAGGTTGGTATGGTATGTTATAGGTTTTGATTGGCAAAGGCTCAACAAGGATGGTATATCTATGTACTTCATATTCAAATTTTACATAGTGATGTAATGTTGAAGGAACACAACCCATGATGTGGATCCAAGGTCGGCCAACCAATAGGTTATACTAGAAATCCCCCTCTAAGACATAGAATAGTTCCAGAATGATATGAGGTCCCACACAAACATGGAGGATGATGGTGCCAAGAGTGTAAACGAAGGCATCATTGAATGAACATAGCATAACTGGGTTATTATGCATGCAATTTGAAGGTATGTGCATTTGATTGTATGCATGGGAGGAGATGATGTTGATTCTAGCACCGTCATCTATCATAATGCACCAAATGCATATATTCTCAATATAAACAAAGATAAAAATGGTGGGATCAAGATCATTTGATTGGATAGGTATAATCTCATCGTCAAAGAAATCGAGGGTGGCTACTTGGAGAGTAGTGGTAGGTGTAGATGAAAGGGATGGATTGTTGAGAGAAGCTACTTAGTGAGGGGTGAGAATGGAGGCCACAAGTGTTGGGTCATTAGGTAAAACCTCGATGGATTGTAGAACCTCCATGAGGGCCTGTCGATGGGATTCAAATTTTGAATGAGGTCGTACAAAGACATTTTTAGAAGAGATTGGTGTAATTTTTTATCATTATACAATTGGAGACCCCATCAGAAATAAGATATGTGGGTCCCCAAATGGTGATTTTTAGGGCTTGTGCAGATGGTATGTTGGGTAAAGGATTGGTGGACAAGCTAGTTACTTTTTCCTTTCCTTTGTCTTTCTGGGTGCGAGTGGAAAATTGGATCATGTTAATCTGAGGAAGAGATGTGGATGAAGAAGGTGTGTCAATAAAAGTATATTGACATGATGGACAAAAACCTAAAGTGGGGTAAGAACCTTGCAAAATGAGTAGGGCACACTGGAATTTTTGTGAGGTTTTGGATAGCTCTCCTATATGAACCATATTGATATTGATTTTTGGAGGTGGATAAAAGATTTATGGATTTGGTGCTGTAGGCCATTGAATAGCTAGTGGGCAAGGATGTGTAGTGATAGATGGAGGTGAAACTGGGTCCTTGTCTTGAATATTATCATCATCAAAGTTTTTCTCGGGAGGACAAAGTTGGATAAGAATGGTTTTTAGAGCCTTATAATTTTCTACATCATGTCCTTGCACACGATCATATGTACAAATTTTATTATTATCAAATCCTTTTGGTTTGGGCTGGAGTGGATCATAAGGTCTATGGGGCTACAATGTGATGATGGAAGTCTCTAAAAGATTAGATAGAATGTTTGCATAAGACCCAACCAATGGATCACAATGTGATGTGAGTGTGGGCATGCATTTAAGTGTAGGTTATTTTGATGTGTGAGGTACTACAGGAGGTGGAATTGGAGATGGGATAGGTTTGACCACCAGTTTGGTAAGTGGTATGGTTTTAGGCTTGGGTTGTATCTTCTTGAGTAGATGTGTAGTAAATGAACTAGAGATAGAATGTGTTATATACTTAACTACCTCCTTTGAGGGTAGTGGGATTTTCAATTTAGGTTGTACCTTCCTAGGTAAAGGTGAAGGGGGCGTACTTTATGTAGAGGGGAAGCGGATGATGGCATAGGATGAGTTATACAAGGTGATAAACGAGGCATGGTGAAGTTTACTGATAGAGGAAAGGTAGAAGGTATTGATGTACCCTAGAATTTACTAGATAACACCCTAGACGTGTTTGCACATCACTCAACCTAAACTGAACACTCACCCAAAGTGTAAAAAGGTACCAAGTCCCTCTTTAGGGTTGTTGTAGGAAGATGTTAGCGTGTTGAAGGAAGAAACATATAAATCCGTAACTAATCCATCATTCTACACTACATGCCATATTCAGATCTAAGAAATAACAAGCTTAAACAATAATCATGATTGAATCAAGAACATGCACTAATCAATTACACACATGATTAAAACTTATATTTAGCCAATAAATTCCATCTATTAATAAACATATAGGATCCTTACAATAATGGAATTCTATACTGATGCACACGCGGATATAATACAGTAATCCATTCATATGCACATATTTCCCTATGCTTACCTCTTACGCTCTACATATACCTATATATATATCATCTCTATTTATCTTAGGTAATTCACTACCTATATATAGGGTGGGGACTTTCCCTTCATTTCTTATCTATTCAAAAAATAAGCCACATGCTATTAATAGCCACACGTCATTTACAGGCATAGCCACACATGCAAGTGTGCTATCTATAGACCTCTTTCAGTTAACTAAAGTGGCAATCCTATTCTTAGCTCGTCTCCATGCAAAATGCTTTGATCCAATACTCCAAAGATAGAAAATGCGTGGTGTGCACATATCTACATTGTTGGTGTGTTCCGTACACCATCTTCTAAAAATACGTCTTCATGCTCAAAATCGGATAAGTCTTGAATGTTGAACTTGCACTCCACGCACGGATTCTTCTTGTCCATTTGTGCCCTTAAACCTAGCCTATTTTCCCACGTGGACTTCTTGTGTGAGTGCTATCAAGTGTTCTCTAATCAAAATTACCCCACACTAATCTCATTATCACCCTGACAATGGGTATCTCCAAAAATTGAAGTAAATAATGTTGAATGGAAAGTATAGGAAAGAATGTAGATGAATAAATAATGTTTTATGAGGCAGCCTCCATTGTATCAGAGTGAAGGATCAAATCTAGATACTCTTCCTTTATTTCAGCTGCCAAGGCCTGCCACTGGGTGAATACTTTCTCTACCTACTCTAGTATGTCCACAATAATAGACTCTGATTCATCTTGGGTAACTTCACCTTTTTCATTCTACAATACCAACATAATGCTGGTCATTGTAGTATGTTTTACTTCCAACACATCCATCTTTTATGCGATGAGTTTCCCAAGCTCATATAATCATTCCTTGTGTGGCTCTTTTGTTGCTGCTAGGGCCTCACACTTTTTCTTTATGAGTGTTACCCATTTCATGTGGCCTAAGGTATCATCCTTCATAGCCTTCTGGATTGCATTATATTATTCTATAGTCTTTACCTTGATCAGTGCCTCTGTAACTGTGCATATATTTAAGGCATGATCCACCTTTTTCAATTCTTCTTGGATCACTTGTAGTAGGTCTTCGTATGATGCAATTTTTCTAACTACTACAGCCTTAGCCCTTTCTTCCTCTTTTTCAGGATTCTTTGGTTTTGACATTCTGATTGTGTTCTCTTCCAATACCAAGTCCACCAAAGCTCTAACATAATGCATTATCAAGGGGAATTTTTCTGGTACCTTAGATTTCAGATGCGGGTGCCCTTTCATCACATGATCTCCAACAGCCTTTTCCATGCCAATTAATGCACTATCAATTTTTTACTCTAAGTCCTTCTCTTGGGTTAGGCGTGCTATCTCTAATTCCTTCATCTTCAAATCCTCATGTAGCACTATGATTGTTGTGGCCTTGTCCATGTTTCTTCTTGTAACTTTAGTAGAAACCTTCATTAATGCGTTGTTGACCTGTTCATCTGACATGACAGTAGGATTTAATGTCATATGTCTAGCTTGGGGTGCCTTCTTCATCAATCTCAAAATGCATGAATATTCACATACATCAAAGTCAGGCTCATCCATATGGGTATGCATTTACCATGATAGTTTCTTTTGAGTGCACACAGTCACCATATCCTCATCCATTAGCTCCTAGTTGAATAAATTCTTCTATGCTATCGTGCTCTAGAAGCGGGCGCAAACAATTTTACCTACATCCTCTTGTTATGTTTGTGGAGCCTATTTTCATGTTAGAGTATGGTACACTTTCCATGTGTTACACTCAGGTATTTTTACGGTGGTCCCACTCGCTGGTGAGTAGGTCAGGGGGGTTGAAGCCCCCCCGATCATACTAATATCCAGTGTGATTGCATAACATTGAATCCTTTCTCCAAGTGTGGGACTTGAAGAGTGAGAAAGGAATCTCCAGAGAAAGGCTGGTTCCTATTCCTCTGTTCAGGTGCACACGAAATATGCAGAGGGTTTTCTCAAAATCTAATCTAATCTGCCAAGGAGACAAGGTAAGAAGATGCATAAAATAAATCTAAGCTAATAGAGGTGATGCACCGAGGAATGAAGAACATATGCTTTGCCAAATTAAACACAGACCATGTAGATATAACACAACACCATGCACAGATAGCAAAAATGCAATGAAAGATCAAGAATGACAGTAATAAATATGTAAGAGGGTTTAGAAGCAACCACAGACACATATATATTGCTCAAGGATCGATTCAATACATTGCAATGGCCAAAAGGCAAAAAACGGTGTTACAGTCTATATGGGAGGTTTGAAAACTCCACAAATCTTCTTATGAACAGGAGAGAAGGGAGGGTGCAAAGCAGAAAATGTCCCACTCAGAAAGAAACCCCTCCTTACAATTTATAGGAAGAATGGGAGAGAAAAGAGAGAGGAATTCGAAAACTGCCCCAACCACCTCTAGGTTGCATTTAATTCGTCCATCATGGCAGAAGTGACGGGTTCTGGCAAAGCGGCGGTTTGCCTAACAGAAGCGGCGGGTTGTCTGCTGCATTAAAGTGGTTGTTGAAGCATTACCTCTGCTTGTTATTTCATGCCAGAGGCGTTTCTCAATTTTCTCCCTCCAGACTACACCAAAATGCAAGATTGACCCTGGAAACGTGTAGAGAATTTCAGCAGCTTTCCGTTGATATCAAGAACGTGCAAATCCGAGCTCTGGATCGAAAGATATGTCGATCTGAAGATTTAGGACACGGAACAGGCGAAAACGGATTTTGAAATATTTTCCCGCGCACTGCCACTTGGACGCCACGTGGCATGCTCTGATTCGCTGAATAATTCTCTCTCCTCTGCTTTTCGGTGGGCTGTCTCTTGAATTTTGACTTTTGGTGCTCTTGGAATATTTTCCACATTTTTCCCACGCCCCGCCACTAGGGATACGTGGCATGCATTGGTTGGTTCACGAACCTGTCGGGTCTTCCTTCCCTTTTACCCCTTTTGGCTTAGATTTGGCCAAACTTTCCAACTCCTCCCCGAGCTCCGCACTTCTATGCTCCATTGGACACGTGTCCAATTTCTATTGGCTCGGGCCAGCGCTTCAAACCTTGCCTTTTGACCTTTTGGCTTCTCCTTGATGACACGTGGCAATTTCTCAATGGTTCTCGGGCCTGCCGGGTCTTTCGCGTACTTCGCGTCCATTCGTCCCGGACGTCCCATTTTGATTTTGGACCTTTTGGGACAATTTCGGCTGGTTCGGCCGGTTCGGGTATTTCTGGCCCGCTTGTCCCACTTTGATTCGGACTGACTTGACTCTTTTCGGCCAGTTCGGCCGGTTCGGGTCCTTTTGTCCCGCGCGTCCTGAACTGCCCCTCTCAGCAGTTAGTCGATTTTCACTCTCGGTCGAACCGGCATTTCGCGCCCGCCGCGTACTTTCGTCCCACTTGTCCCAAATGCTTAGTGGGCCGCCTGGACTCATTTCGGCCGGTTCGGGCGGTTCGCGTACCTTTGTCCCATTTGTCCCACCTTGTGCTGGACTAGGACTTAGCCGATTTTCACAATTTTTTCTGGCCCAAACTACTTGCTTTCTGCAACCTTCTCCGAACTTTCTCAAAGCTTGCTCCTTCCTTCTTCGGCCTGGGGAGTTTAGAAAGATTCCTGAAGGGACCCTAGAAACCTGATTTTGCTCTGAATCAGTCATTTTTCTTGGAATTTGGACATCCTGATGCATGTTATCAAATTTACCCTGGGGGGGTGAATTTTGGATAACAATTTGGTGACTCAGCGGGATCATCTGCCTGCTAGATGAAAAGGCCAGTTGCCTGAAGCCATCCATTGGGCATGGAGTCATCAAATATTCTGTTAGAATCCAAACTGACTCAGAATGTGCGAGGAGGAAGATGGAAAGAGACTTGATTTTAGCAAAGACATGCATCATCTCCATGGACAGCAAGCTGTGCCAAGGCACTTAGGGAAAACAAAACTAATCTACAGCAAAACAATGTGCACAAGCACTTGGAGGAAAGAAAATCTAATCTAGTATTTACAGATGTAGTGAACCTCCCTCTAGAAGCAACGCTTGAGATAGATTCCATTTACTGGAATCTGCAGTTCTTCACCATCCAATGAGGCCAATTGGAAAGCATTGTTGTTCTTGCACTTTGTGACCATGTATGGGCCACTCCAAATGGCATCAAATTTTGAATGCCTTCCTGGTTTTGCTCTGTCCACATCCCATTTCAACACTAGATCTCCTACTTGAAAAGATCTATCTTTGGCCTTCCTATCAAAGGTCTTCTTGATCAAAGCCTGATCCTTTTCCATTGCTTGGAATGCCTGATCTCTGATTTCTTGCAGCTCCATCAATTCTGCATATCTTATCTCCATGGGCCCAAACTCTAGCAATTCCAGCTGTTTCATGAGTTCCAACGTTGGCAGCTCAAGTGACAGGGGCAAGATTGCCTCTCTTCCGTAGACAAGCCTAAATGGAGAGTTACCTGTGGATCTTTTGGGAGTTATCCTATCTGCCCATAAGGCTGATTTCAGTTTGGTATGCCAAGCCTTCTGATTCTCATCAAGAGTCCTCCTAATGATCCTCAGCAAGTTTTTGTTTGTAGACTCGGCCTGGCCATTACCTTGAGGGTAATAGTTTGATGAAGTGCTCAGGTAAATCCCGTTCTTGACAGCCCACTCAGTAACTTTAGATCCAATGAATGCCAATGCATTATCAGAGACTATTGTAGCAGGTACACCAAATCTGGTAGTTATCCCCTCGTAAAAGTCCAAGATGCTAGACTCATTCGCCTCTTTGAGTGCTACTGCTTCTGTCCATCTGGTGAAGTAGTCTGTGGCTGTCAAAATCCATTTGTGCCCTTGGCTCGAATTGGGATTGATGATTCCAATGAAGTCCAAACCCCATTGCATGAATGGCTGGTCAACTGAGATTGGATGTAATGGGAGGGCTGCAAGTCTCTCTTTTCCTGTGAAGAATGCACAATTCTTACATTTCTTGATCCATGCATAGCAATCACTAAAGATTTTAGGCCAATAATAACCAGCCTTCATGATTTTCAGAGCTGTCACTCTTGGTGCAAAATGGCCACCAGCTGGTCCATCATGAAACTCCTTTAATACCCTTTGAATCTGACCTGTGTTAATGCATCTCAGCAGCACTCCATTCACGTCCTTCTTGAACAAAACTCCATCAATGATGGTATATGGAATAGCCTGCAACCTGAAGTGTCTTCTTTTTGCTTTGCTCATTTCTAGAGGGCACATACCCGTCTGTAGGAAATGTATCATATTCTGAGTCCAACAGGGAGTGGACGCATTATCATTTTCCTATTTTTTATCATCTTGTAATAGCAGGACAGCGTCTTCTTCATCTTCTGGGCTGTCTGGTTGTTTGGAAGCGAGCTGCTCGCACAAACCTTTGCCTCTTACCAGCTTGGTGATCTTGATCTCAATGTCATACTCCATGACACGGGTGATCCAACCTGCCCTTTTCTCATTTAAATCCTTGTTGAGGAGGAAGTCCTTAACCCCAGCATGTGAGACCAGCAACTGGACCTTGTTGTTTGAGACTAAATGCTTGAATTTCTTCAAGCTCCTGATTACTGCAAGCACATGTTTTTCAATAAAAGAGTACCTCAATTCGCAGTCATTTAGGCTTTGGCTGAAGAAGGCAATCGGCTGCTCATCATTATCTTTGTTCTGCTGTACCAGAATGGCAGAAATAGTGTCATCACCTCCAAATGCATAGAGGATGAAATCCTTGGAAAAGTCTGGGTTGATGAGAGTGGGTGCCTGGGAGATGGCTTCTTTGATTGCTTCAAAACTCTCCTTGCCTTCTGCCGTCCATTTGAAAGCCATGCTTTTTCTTAACATTTTGGTAATGGGTTTGACAAGGGCTGCAAAATCTGGGACAAACCTTCGAACAAAGTTTATCCTTCCCAGGAAACTCTGAAGGGCTTTCTTGTGACTTGGCAATGGTAGAGCTCTTATGGCTTCAACCCTCTCTGGATCAATTGCTAATCCTTCCTTGGAGACAATATGGCCAAGGAGTTTCCCTTCATGTGCAAGAAAGATGCACTTCTTAGGATTCAAAGACACTCCAAACTTTCTACACCTCTGAAACACTTGCCTGAGGTGAAAGAGATGGTCTGCAGCATTCTTTGAGAAGACAGTGATATCATCTAGGTATATCAGCACTATCTTGTTGATCAAGCCTTTGAATGCCATATCCATGGCTCGCTGGAATGTTGCTCCGGCGTTCGACAGTCCAAATGGCATCTTCTTGTAAGCATATGTGCCCCATTTGGTTGTGAAGGCTGTCTTGAACTGGTCTTCCTCCTTTACCATAATTTGATTGAAGCCTGAGTATCCATCAAGTAGTGAAAACCTTTCTGAACCAGCTACGACCTGCAATATTTGCTCCATGGAGGGGAGTGGATAATGGTCCTTGAGAGAGGCTCTATTCAAATCTCTGAAGTCAACACATAGCCTGATCTCTCCACTTTTCTTTCTGACTGGAACTAGGTTGGCAACCCAACTAGAATGCTTGATTGGGAATATAATTGCTGACTCAATCAGCTTGTCCAGCTCCTTCCTCATGAGAGGCTCCATGTGTGGATTGACTGGTCTCTGTTTCTGCCTGACAGGCTTAGTATTTGGATCCAACTCGATTGTATGCTGAGCTAAGTTGGGATTGAACCCTTTCAAGTCTTCATAGCTCCAAGCAAACACGTCAGGGAATTCTTGACATAGCTGTATGAACTCATACCTTTCCTGTTCAGTTGTCATCTTTCCAATTTGCAGTGGCTTGTTCTCTTCTACCAAGATGGATGCCGAATCTTCCCTCTTGACCTGAATGTTTGCTTTCTCCTTTCTAAACTGATCATTGGGGTTAAAAATTGACTCCAAGGTGACAAGTCCCTTGGGCAGCTTGTCAGTTCTCAGCTGTATCACCTGGTCACCATATTGCTGTTCCAACTTCTCTTGATTCTTAGCTGAGAACTCAGCTTCTTCCTGCAAGAAGTGGATGATTTGCTGGTCATTCTCAAATACTTGCCAATTGACATCGTTATCCGGCACTGAAGGCCTCACAATCACGTGGATGTTTGGCTGTACCTTGTCTTGTTGAATGTTTTCTACAATGTCAAAGGCTGCCCCTACTGCTGCAAGCCTGTCAGAAGCTTGATTCTCTTTCCTGGGAATGGCCTTGATGCCGAAACCCTCAAAATCTTCCATGAGGTCCCATACCCTGTTCTTGTAGCATCTGAGTAGGTCATTTTTGGTGGCATGCTGTCCCTTGACCTGATTTACAATCAGCTCACTGTCCCCAAAAACTTGCAAGTTATTTATTTTTCTCTTTATTGCCCAATGCATCCCTTGCACCAAGGCTTCATATTCAGCAGTGTTATTGGAGCATGCAAATTGAAATCTAAAAGCTGAATAATACTTTACTCCTTGAGGTGAAATAAGCACGGCTCCACCTCCTGCGCCTTGTCTACTCCTTGATCCATCAAAAAATAGTTGCCATACCTCGTTGTCATCCTTGTGGTTTGGCTTGGTGATGCTAGGAATAGGTTGACTTTCTTCGTGTATACAATAGACCCCTAGCTCAGATTCTTCTACTTCTTGATAAGGATCAAAAGCATGCACCTTGCTTGCCCATTCATCAAGAGTCAAATCTGGGATACTTCCAACCTTAGTGTCGGCTTCATCAGTGCCAAGGTGATCTTCTTGATCAAATGCTGAGCAATTGGTATTAATATGACTTGGAGTATAGGGCTCAATGTGGAAATCTGCAATAGGTTCTGACCTAATTGTAGCTTTAGTTCCATACCTCGTTCTGAACAGCATGTGTGACCAATCAGCGGACAAATATCCCCCAATCTTGGCAGTAAAGTCCCTTGACAAACAGAGGGCAAAGAGTGGTGGAAGGTCTATGACTGATATATCTTGTAAGACAACAACATTTGGACATGCATGCAAGGTAAGACTCAAATTTCTAATCACTCCAACTGTTGCTATTGCTGTCCCATCCAGCTGCACTACTCCCTTAGATGTTATTTCATACTGGAGCCCTAACTGATCAGCTATCTGTTTAGGCATTACTGAGCTACTTGCCCCGGAATCTATCATGCAATTATGTACTAGCTGATTTCCAATGATTAACGAAACATAGAAAGGGGGAGGTTTCAGCATTCTACCTTGTTGTGCTCCATGATTTCCTTCAGGCTGGGCAGCATTTGTAAGCACTTTGTCTTGCCTCTGAACCTGTTGATTCGAAGTTGGCCAATCCTTTATGGCAGCTTGCAGCAGATTTCTTTGGCCTGGGATGGATAGGGATTCCCACATAGATATATTGATATTTGTCTTCTTCATCTGATCAATGATACTAAATGGTGATGAAGGATCTCTCTGCTGTCCCTTGATTTGCACATTTGCTCCTTGAATGTGGGCAGCAACAGCTGGCATTTGAGTTGGCCTAGGGGCTGTTCTTGGCTGCCCTTGTGCATTTGAAACTGGGTTTTGCTTGCCAATCATTTGTGGAGCTGTGGAAGGTTGTGGATTGGCTGGGGCTAACGGCTGTTCTTCACCCAAATTTCTCCTTTTTGACCTTGTGTTGGCAGCAACACCTTGAGAAACTGCCTGATTCATGCCACAGAAATCCTCTGCTTGCCAATTTACCAATGTGGTGTCATTTGGGGCAGGTTGCTGTTGGAATATTTCTTGTTGTTGGCTGTTTTCTTGACTACTCTCACCCTCCACACCAGCACTTGTTACCATTAAAGCTTGGGTTAAAGCACCATTATAGCACATGGATTGATTATGGGGTTCATTACATGGAAAACACCATTCATACTCCTGGGCAATGTTGTTTTGTGCTGGTACTAATGCCTTAGAGGCAGATATGGCATTTGGATTATAGGGCTGGAATGGTCTATTGGCAGGAGGCCTTGTTTGATTCATATTTGCAGCTGGATTAGGTGGCCTTTGAGGCTGATATGGCTGCCTATTAGGTTGAGCTTGAGGCTGATACGAAGGTCTAAAACCTTGAGCTTGCTGTCTTTTTAGAGTAACCAGCTCATTGCCTAGATTTTGCAATTGCTTCATGACCTCCTGAAGCTCATTTGGGGCACTTGGAGATGAAGTGGAAGCTCCATTTGAACTTTGATTTCTAGGAGTGGGAATAGGAGTTAAGACAGGTGCTTGACCAGTACTTGGGCTCTCTAAACTTGGATATAATGGCATTGGAGGCCTAGGAGCTAGCTTGCCAGCTTGAATCAGACAATTTTCAGCTCTAATGGCAATACTATAAGCAGCAGGGATAGTTGTGCCTCCCATAGATTGAACCAACATAGAAATATCAGAATTTAAAGCTTTAAGGTAGTATAGAAAAGCACCTTCTGCTGTTGGCCTGACTGCCACCGGAATTCTATCCCAAGATCTTTGAAATCTGAAGTTGAAGTCGGTTAGCTGCTCATTGGGAGCTCTCTTGATGGTTGTCAGCTGCTCCAAAAGAGACAAGTTGTCTCCCTTCTCTCCAAATTGATCATGAAGTGCAATACATAGCTGATTCCAGTTTGTGATAGAGCCAGCTCCAAGGCTCCTAAACCATTGCAATGCTTTCCCCTTGAATGAAGATGCCAGCAATTTGACAGCTACTTGCATCTCATTAATCTCATGGATTGCACAAATATTAGCAATGTCCTTGACATGATCACCAGGAGTGGTCTGATTTTCTCCAGTAAAATATGGAATGTTCTTCAATGCTGCAACTGGGATTGGATTTTGTGCATTGAGAGCAAGTGGGCTGCTGCCTGTGAAGTTGACATAGGGGTTTACTGGTTGCGCCATTCTGAGTGGTCTTAAAACCCTTGTATATTGAAAGAAAGGCCTGTCAGGTGGAGGAGTTGAGAGAGTTCTGCTTGGTGGAGATGGAGACCTTTGAATCCTTCTTCCTCTTTGCCTTCTTCTTGGAGATAGTTGCAGGTATTCAAACAGCACTTCCTCTTCTCCAGCTCTTGACCTTGTGATTCTTCTCATAAGCTTTTAGGCCTGACTGCTGAAACTAGTTGATTCTTCCCCTTGGAGTCGCCAGATATGCAAATAATAGCTCTTTTCAGCAAGAAAATTGCAGCAGATGCACATCAACCTGCTGCAATAAAAAAAATGAGACCTCCTGTCCCACCGGGCGTGCCAAAACTGTTAGTGCAAAATCACAGCACCCCTGGATGTTGATCAGATTTCTAGGTTGATCATACTAATATCCAGTGTGATTGCATAACATTGAATCCTTTCTCCAAGTGTGGGACTTGAAGAGTGAGAAAGGAATCTCCAGAGAAAGGCTGGTTCCTATTCCTCTGTTCAGGTGCACACGAAATATGCAGAGGGTTTTCTCAAAATCTAATCTAATCTGCCAAGGAGACAAGGTAAGAAGATGCATAAAATAAATCTAAGCTAATAGAGGTGATGCACCGAGGAATGAAGAACATATGCTTTGCCAAATTAAACACAGACCATGTAGATATAACACAACACCATGCACAGATAGCAAAAATGCAATGAAAGATCAAGAATGACAGTAATAAATATGTAAGAGGGTTTAGAAGCAACCACAGACACATATATATTGCTCAAGGATCGATTCAATACATTGCAATGGCCAAAAGGCAAAAAACGGTGTTACAGTCTATATGGGAGGTTTGAAAACTCCACAAATCTTCTTATGAACAGGAGAGAAGGGAGGGTGCAAAGCAGAAAATGTCCAACTCAGAAAGAAACCCCTCCTTACAATTTATAGGAAGAATGGGAGAGAAAAGAGAGAGGAATTCGAAAATCTGCCCCAACCACCTCTAGGTTGCATTTAATTCATCCATCATGGCAGAAGCGGCGGGTTCTGGCAAAGCGGCGGTTTTCCTAACAGAAGCGGCGGGTTGTCTGCTGCATTAAAGTGGTTGTTGAAGCATTACCTCTGCTTGTTATTTCGTGCCAGAGGCGTTTCTCAATTTTCTCCCTCCAGACTACACCAAAATGCAAGATTGACCCTGGAAACGTGTAGAGAATTTCAGCAGCTTTCCGTTGATATCAAGAACGTGCAAATCCGAGCTCTGGATCGAAAGATATGTCGATCTGAAGATTTAGGACACGGAACAGGCGAAAACGGATTTTGAAATATTTTCCCGCGCACTGCCACTTGGACGCCACGTGGCATGCTCTGATTCGCTGAATAATTCTCTCTCCTCTACTTTTCGGCGGGCTGTCTCTTGAATTTTGACTTTTGGTGCTCTTGGAATATTTTCCACATTTTTCCCACGCCCCGCCACTAGGGATACGTGGCATGCATTGGTTGGTTCACGAACCTGTCGGGTCTTCCTTCCCTTTTACCCCTTTTGGCTTAGATTTGGCCAAACTTTCCAACTCCTCCCCGAGCTCCGCACTTCTATGCTCCATTGGACACGTGTCCAATTTCTATTGGCTCGGGCCAGCGCTTCAAACCTTGCCTTTTGACCTTTTGGCTTCTCCTTGATGACACGTGGCAATTTCTCAATGGTTCTCGGGCCTGCCGGGTCTTCCGCGTACTTCGCGTCCATTCGTCCCGGACGTCCCATTTTGATTTTGGACCTTTTGGGACAATTTCGGCCGGTTCGGCCGGTTCGGGTATTTCTGGCCCGCTTGTCCCACTTTGATTCGGACTGACTTGACTCTTTTCGGCCGGTTCGGGTCCTTTTGTCCCGCGCGTCCCGAACTGCCCCTCTCAGCAGTTAGTCGATTTTCACTCTCGGTCGAACCGGCATTTCGCGCCCGCCGCGTACTTTCGTCCCACTTGTCCCAAATGCTTAGTGGGCCGCCTGGACTCATTTCGGCCGGTTCGGGCGGTTCGCGTACCTTTGTCCCATTTGTCCCACCTTGTGCTGGACTAGGACTTAGCCGATTTTCACAATTTTTTCTGGCCCAAACTACTTGCTTTCTGCAACCTTCTCCAAACTTTCTCAAAGCTTGCTCCTTCCTTCTTCGGCCTGGGGAGTTTAGAAAGATTCCTGAAGGGACCCTAGAAACCTGATTTTGCTCTGAATCAGTCATTTTTCTTGGAATTTGGACATCCTGATGCATGTTATCAAATTTACCCTGGGGGGGTTTTTGATACCCACAGTTTTGTATCAAACTACTTAAGCAGTTGTCTATTTATATGGTCTTATGCATATGATAGAGTGACAAGCAAATGTATTGCAGATGTGTTTTTGAGTTCGGGTGTGAATTCTGTAGAGTTTGTTGAGCATAGCTCCAAACGGATCTGGGTATTGTCTTTAGAGAGTGGTGGCTTGTAATAAAATCTAAGCAAGTGATTCTTGGTGGACGTAGCCCAAATTGGGTGAACCACGTTAAATACTATCTCTTTGTGCTGTGTTATTTTATCCTAAAATTTTTATTTGAGATCTGTAATAATTTATGCATATTAGTTTCTACTATTGCGATTCTGTGAGGGATTATTCTGCATATTTTATCCCTTATTTCCTAACACCTCTGCATACCCCATGGCTGGTAGAATGTGATCTCCACTCATCCTCTTCAATCTAGGACCCTAGGACTTATAGCGTCAAGGTTAGGATCCTTTCTTGTTATACCTTGAACAGTCACATATGTGGATCCAGAGGTTTATTTCTCTCTTTCTTCTCTGTCATTCATCTCTTCATCTTTTTTCTCTTCCTCATTCTGTGGCTTGTCTTATTTCTCGAGTAGGGTAGGAGATGTATGCTCACTCTCCCTTGATTCATCCGCTTCTTCATCTAGCTTCAACTTTCTTCTCCTTTTTAGCTTAATGGTCTCCTTATGTGGAGAGAGACGAGGCTATTTCCTTACCATTTGTGGGGTTCCACTTTGAGTCCTTTTACTTTTGAACACTTTCTTAAACTTGTGCTCCCCTTTCTCAACCTCTGTATCTTCCTCTTCACCTTGTCCCTGAGGTGGAGTGGTCACGCACTGTGACTCTTCTATGTCATATGGTTTCTTTCTTCTACACTCTAAGCCTCCACTATCTTCACGCTCCTCTTCTTCATCCTCTACTTCAACAGTTTTTGTTGGCCTTTGCACTGGTATGTTTTCCATTATGTGCTTACCCTTAGGTTGCCCTAGGAGTGTGAATTCATTCTCCACATACTTATTGTTCTCCATCTTGGGCTTTCACTGAAGATATACTAATGCTTCCCCTACATCTACTACATCCAGACTTATTGACTTAATATTCAACACCTCTGAAAAGAGCTTCTCATCATAGGCACTTCTTCCTGGGTACACATATTTATTCCTCAACATGTGGTAGTCATAGTCTACCTTATCTGTATTGAATACCAGTCGGTGCATGTCTATGAATATATGAACATATGCTTAGAAATACCTTGTAGTGAATGCGTAAGACATTTTACACCAAGGGCTCTAGAATCTATATCTCATTGGGAAGTGCATGATACAGAAATGCTAATATACATCAAACTGGACTTTTTTCCCCACTACTGATGGTAGGTCCTTCGAGATGTGCCACTCTTCTCCAAATTTCACACAGATCCTATCGTACCATTTCTCCACCCTTTGTTTGATGTGATCTATTATGGTCCCTTTACATAGGTACTTGCTGAACCTTTCAACTGCCGACTTATTCTCCATGTGGTATTCCCAAACCTTTTCCTTTGGCTCGTCTGGTACTCCAATTTCCATGAATACTAGTGATAATAGAATAGCCCCAAAGCTAATCTTCCCTCCTTTACACACTTCCTTGACTATATACTCTGCAATATAGCCTACAATATTGTAGACTACTCCTTCTGACATCTTGCATACAACATGTAACCACATAGTATTTACCTGTGACCACCGCTCCTGATCGTTAAACTTTGTAATAATGTGTGTTACTTCTTTCACAACTAGAAAATTCTTCAATTTGTCTATATCCATATAGTGTGGACCCTTCAGGTACCCTAACTCTTGTCTGGTATTTAAGATCATGGATTTATCTATGAGATCATTCTTTATATCCTCTCATGTGGCCTTCAAACTTGTCACTGATGAGATAATCACGGATGAGATTCTAACTCTGCGTCCTATAAAGTATAAGAAGTCCTCATGCACTCTTATCATGAGCCACTGGTACAAGGACTCATAATTCCTTAAATATGGAAGCTCATATAATTGGTAGACCCCAATTTTCTTTAGAAGCTTCTCACCTGCATCATCATAAACTGGCATATCATCTTCCATACTTTTTTTTATCCTCATAGTGATCAAGGAATATATCTCCTTCTTGTTCTCTTAGGTCCTATGATTGTATTCACTTACTTTTCTCTTTCTGATGTGTGAATCTCATTCCTATCCGACGATGACTCCTTCTAGATATTACATTTCTAAAAAATTGCTTTCAGGTGCCATCTGTTCCTCCTCAGTGACTACCTTCTTCTTTCCTTTTTATCCTATTGCAGCTACCTTCTTGGGTGCCATTTTTACCTTGCAATAATCTCCTCTTTAACTCTATAATTTGTGAATCAAACCCTAGCTTGATTCAATCATGCCCGAGGTGGAAACTTTGTGCCCTAACTCCTCTCTATCACCTTGTTTCACTCAAACCCTTCACCACCAAGGAATCAAGATTATTTTCACATAGATCTGTTTGTCACACTTTTTTTCACATGCTTCGTACCTTAACCCAATAACTCGTCTCTTCACACTTAGCTCTTTCCTTAAATAATCTTAGTTGTAACAATAAAAATGAATTCACATGCCATCCTTATATAATTTTTCAAAATTTTATGCATTTATTGCTCCTTCACCTACCAAATATCCTCTCATTAATTGACCAAATTCATTCATTCCACATGGTACATCTTTGCGCCCCAGCTATAACCTTCTAGCGCACCTTCCTACCCTCTGGTCATAAACTTCTCTTTAGTATGCGCCCTTGCACCCGAGTACCTTGTCATTTTTCCTTCTCCTGGTAGATATCACGGCCTCTACTTACCTCATGTTATACTATCCTTTCATTCATATCCATCCTTGGTCACTTGTGAGAAACAATCTTCTTTTGACTTAAATCACACTCGTATCAGCTTATTCCTTTCACCTTTCAATTCCCATAATCTTGTTCTTGGATAACAACAACCTCCCCACACTAAACATATGTGCAATCCTCTACGCATAAACATTATTTACATACTAATTATCTTTATGCACACAAGTGCAAAAACTAAATTGAAAAATCATAATGAAAATGAAGGAAATACATTAAGGAAAGACATAATTGAAAACCTAATCTAAATGGAAATACTACCTTATTATAAACACCAAGAAGACTATTTTATAGTAGGGCTTCATCCTACTCCCATTAAAGTAACCAAATAGCCATGTTCCATCAAGTGCTTCTAACTAACAAGCATATGATTCAAGTATGTAAGTGATGACATACGGCCCTAACCAATGTACTTTAAGTTTTCTTGGATGGCACAAGAACATAGAGTCATAGAGGAGTACCATTTGTCCAATCTCAAACTTCCTATCCCTTATGTTCCTGTCATGCCATGCTTTCTTCCTAGCATATTCTTGCTTCTGACTCCATTGTGCTATGGCTCATCACTCATCAAATTGAATCATCTTCTCAATACATTCTTTTAAATCCTTCTCATCATCTAGACCTCCAACACGTGCAATGCACAAAGAAGGTAACATAAGTTCTATAGGGAGAACATTGAAATGGTGTGGCTTTGTTCAATCTCTTATAAGTTGTTCTGTATACCCAAAGAACAACTGATGCTTTATCATCCCAATCCTTTCTTCCAACATCAAAAAAACATTTCAATGTCTGGCTCAAAATATTGTTGAAATCCTCAGCAGTTCCATTTTCCCGAGGGTGGTAAGGTGTAGTCTTAGTGTGGGAAACTATAAACTCATCTAATAGGATCTTTATGGTTTCATCTAAAAATTGTGCATCCCTATCACTTTTCAAACTTAAAGGACATCCATATCTTGTAAGAACATTCTCCCATATAAACCTAGCTATTGTAACTAGTGTATAATCCTTTGTAGGTGTTGCTTCTACCCACCGTGTAAGATAATATATGCAAGTTATGATATTATGTGATCCATTCCTATGCACGGCTGGAGAAATAGGTCCTAAAAATTCAATGGCCCATTTCTCAAATGGTTCAACACTAGTAATTTCTCTCAAAGGCATCTCATCTCTTTGCCCTGGTTTACCTAGACACTGGAAATGGTAACACACTTTGCAGTATGCTTTACAGTCTTCATATAATGTCTCCCACCATAAACCAACAAGTAGGATCTTTTGGGAATTTATATCACCCGCATAATGGCCGCTTGCAATACCACCATGGGATTCTTCCATAATATCCTTGCGCTCATGCTCTAATACAAAACAACGTCATACTTCATCTCTGCCTAACTTGTATAGGTCACTGTTAGTGCAAATTCAAATCACCCTAAATTAGTTATGGATATACTTTTCTAAGGAAAATTCAGTTGGTATGATTGCACAACATTGAGCTTTCCCAAACTGTGGGACCTTTGTAAATGGGGAAATCTCTCTAGAGAAGGCTATTTCCTCTTCCTAAACTACCTGCCATAAGCTATTCCAGTGTAGGAAAGCTAATCTAACCTAATCTAACTTCCAAGGAGACAAGGAGAGGACGAAACAAGGAAAAAAAGAGCCTACACAAAAATGGTGATACACCAAAGAAGGAAATTGTTTATTATCTATCAAAACTGCCATGAAACAAGAAGAGGTGAGCAATGGAAAGGATGGACAAGTACATCATAGACCAAAGATATATTTCACATAGAAAATGTTCCAAAACTCCTTGAAAACAGCTCTAAAACCTAAAATGAGCATCCAAACATGCACAAATACCCTATAATGAAGAGAGTTAAGGAAAACAAAAAATAAAATGAGCCAAGGATGGAAAAATGCATCAAAAAACACATTTTTTATTGCTCAGAATTTACACAATGCATCATTTCATGGGTAAGAGGAAAAATTCCATTACAAAGTAGCGGAGGAGGTTTAAACTCCATTTTTGACCCTAGGGAAGAAAAGAAGGGAGAGGCAGGGAAAAATGAGCCAAAACTAGCTTTAATCACTCAAACAAAATGAAGAAAATAAGAAAACATGGGAAAATCAATTTTAAAACTCTGACCACCGATAATATCCATTTAATTAGACTATAAAATGATAGGTTTCCATGAAAAATCCCATACTTCATCGTACATTGCTTTGCAGAGCAAGAAAGAGGCCCATACTTCATTAATTTTGGTGGTTGGAGTCATTTTCTACAATTTTTCCATGCTAGAGATGATTTCCCATTTTTCTCCCACAAAAATCCATCAAATTTAAAATTGAAGCTTCAATCATGTAGAGGAAGTCAACATCTTTTCAATGACACCAAAATTGTGAAAAATCGAGCTCTGGTTCGAAAGATATGGTCCTCTAAAGATTTAGGGCAAAACTGGTAAAAAACAGAGTCAAATTGGGGTCGGCAGGGTCAACCTTTAAATTTTTCCCTTTTGGAAAAATTTCCCAAAAATCTCCATAGCCCCTCAGATTTGCATAACACGTGTCAAATTCTGATTGGCTCAAGGGTCGAAGCCAACATTTAAACCTTTCAGGGAAAAATTGCAAACTTTTCTAGTCTCCCAACACCCCGCCAATACATTTATGATGTGTCATAAAAATGACACATGTCGGCCTCTAATTAGCATGGAGGTGTGCTTCATTTTATTCCTTCACGGGCCCCCAGCCTCAAACTTCACCTTTTTCCCTTTTTTAAATTTTGTGAAAATTCTCAAACAACTCCACGTCCCTACGCTCCCGCATGACACGTGTTGGCTTTTGATTCAGTGCAGAGGTGCGGCCCAAAATTTTCTCTTCTCCTTCGCGGGCTCATGGGCCAATTTTTGACTTTGATTTTTTAGCCAAAAAAGGCTAAGTGTCACAATTTCCTCTCTGGCCCTGCCAACTCGCCAAATTTCCTTGGCAAAAATGCTTCCCCCGCTCCGCCACCTCGAGATTTCCTGGGACAATTTCCTCCTTACCTCTGTGGGCCTGCCCAAGCCAAATTTTCACTACCAACTCCGCTGAGCCATAACCTAAAAAACACAAGGAGTTAGAATGATGTTTCTACCTTTCTGGAAAGGTGAAAAAATTATCTATCTGATGAAGTCATACCCAGAAAATTTTGAGTGCCTAAAGCATGCAAAAAAACCATTTTAAGTACCAGCAAAGGAAAAGGAGGAGGAGTTAACCAAAATAATCATGTTATTATTTTGGATAACAATTCTAGTGACTCAGAGGGGTCATCTACCTGCTAGATGAAATGACTAGCTTCCTTGAAACCTCTATTGGGCATGGATTCCTGAATGATAGCTTGATAACTGATATTCACTTGGAAAACTTCCCTTTTAGGCCTCTTGGAAACCACTGAAACTTGAAATTGATCTTCACAAAAATGCCAATGAAATGGACTATGCAAGAGCAATACAACAACACCAAAAACTATGTACAAAATGAAAATCATACATGCTCCAAATGCAACATGTAGAGTGTGCAAAAGCACTTCTTCTGCTGAAAACAAACCTACCTACACTACTCTAACCAAGAGAAAGGGGAGCTCAAACAAAGCCTACAACTAGTAGGGATAAATATCTTCCCTTCCTCAAAAATGGCAGCCATGCAACTGATTTGTCACTGAACATGGCTGGTTGGATGAGTGAAAAACTAACTACAAGCTGATCTTCCACCCAAATGACCAAAGTATCAACTGAAGACAAATCCAATGCCTCTTTTAGTTTCTCTAAATCTAGATTGAAGAGGTATGGCAGCTGATCCTTGGTACTTTTTAGCTCATCCTCATGCCCTGAAGCAAGCATGACTGGTTGTGGCTTCTCCTTTGGCTCCAATGAAGCCAAATACCTTATTGCAAAAGGTATAGTCCATTTGATATGCCTATAGCTTTGAAATTATCCTCCAAAAATGGAGTCTTCTTGCAATTGGTGTGGAAGGAATGATGAAGTTCTCCTGCTCTTTTCCTTCCTTCATGGTAGTATGGAACTCTTCTATAATATGCAGCTCATCATTATTGATTGCAACATCTAATGAAGTTGCTTTTGCATTATTGTAACCTGATGCAATACATTGTTGGATTTGGAGTTCCTCCATTATAGCTTTTGGAAGATAAAATTTTTCCAACTTTGATTCATGAGGCATGTTACAAACAACAGGTGGTGTTGCATGTTATCTTCCAAGGAAGCAGGTTCTTGTGGTTGAATAATGAATGATGAATAAGGAAAAGTTACAATTTCTACAGGATCCTTCTCATCAAAATATTCTTCTAAGTCTGGTAGAAAATCAAACTCTTCAATGTCCTACTACAGCAAGGTCTCTCCCTTTTTTTTGGTGACCTTAAAATCTACATTTTTTCACCATGTGGAGCTTCATCCTCAAACATGAAGCTTGTCAGCTCGAACTCATCCAAAAAATCATATTTTTGAAGAGATAAAGTGGGAGAGAAATCTGTAACTTCTTGTGCAACCTGCTCATCATTCAGTGCCTCTAAATTTTTTTTGGTCACCTCCATAATGGATTCATCAATCAAATCAGGTCCTTCAAATGAAAGCAAAAAATCTTCAATAATGCTTCCTTCATCTAGTTCTAATTCTAATTTGATTTCTTCCAGTTTCATCTCTTCAATGGGACTTGGAGCTGATTGTTCTTCCTCCTTGTTGACTGGTTATGCAACTTCGATTACATCAGCATTTTCTTCAAATAAAGGGCCAACATGGACACTACACTCAGAAAAAATATACTGTTGGTCTTCTTGCCCCACCACTGCTATAAAATCAGCCTTGGCCACCACTTCTTCAACTTCTACCTCCTCCTTTGGCTTAAACATCAAGGGGATCTTTGTAATCCCAAATTTTAGATCCAAGCTCACCAAACTTCTAATCTTTTCTTCTTTTTTTGTCTCTTATTCTTGCTGTTCTCCTTGACTGGTTTTCTAATTTTCATTTTCCCAACATGGATTAAGGAATGCAAGAGGAGAGGTGGGTTATTACTCAACTAGTTTTGTAATTATTTTTGGTGGTGGAGGAGGTATAAATTCTTGTTTCTTTGTAAGGGATTGATGTTTGGAATGGAAAAGAGTAGAGAAACTAAGGTGGGATGGGAGACTAGGAGATGGAGAAATGGAATCAAATTTTGGGACAGCATATGGGAATCTTGAAACTTGACACTGCTGAAATGATACAGATTGAAAAGGGGGAAAATAAAGAGTATGAGGTGGTGTGCTTACCCATTGACAAGGTTGCTAAATACTCCTCTCATACACCTCTATTCCTTCAGTCCACTTTGCAAGCAATGGAAGCGTTGCAAAAATGAAGTCAAGTTTCTCTTGCGGTCTATAATGCCTTGGAAAAGGTCCTACCCATGGACAGGGTGCTCCACAACCAATTCCAGATGCTTTCCTCTATGCTTGAGCCCTTGATTGCACCATGTTTGCCTCCATATTTTGGATTTTCTATAACAAATCCACATTTTCTTCTTGATTGCCCTCATCATATGCATATTCTTGTGCTTGATATGCTTCATAGCCAAATTGATTTTGGAATTATTCATATGGATATGCATACTGGTTTTGAATTTGATCAAAATGCTGATCTGGAGGATTTTGAGAATGTGTTGGAGGTGGGAAACATTACTATTGTTGTAACAAATGCAAATTCCATGGGTAAAATGAAGTCATGATTACACAACTTCATGGGATGAGAAAAGAATGAAGAGATGGAATGAAAAATGGAAGAAAATGAATGTAAAGAAGGTATGGAATTTCAGAGATGGGTTGTTGATCAGATGGAGTCGCTAGATATGTTTGCAAGTGCCTCCGAAGGCTGAAATTTTAAACAGGAACACATCAACCTGTAAAAAATGAAGTGGAAGACCTCTTGGTCCCATCGGGCATGCCAAAACTGTTAGTGCAAATTCACAACACCACCAAATGAGTTATGAATTTAATTTTCTTAGACAAATTCATTTGGTGTGATTGCACAACATTGAGATTTCCCAAAGTGTGGGACATTTGCAAATGGGGAAAACTCTCCAGAGAAGGTTAGCTATACCCAGAAATTTTTGAGTTCCTGAAGCATGCAAAAAATCCATTTTAATTACCAGTAAAGGAAAAGGAGGAGAAGTTAACAAAAACAAGCATGCTCTTATTTTGGATGACAGTCACCACTGATCAACAAAAATGGTGTCGCACATATAGTAAGTTGTTTCTTTTCTAATGCTTCATTCCTTCTGGTGTCACACTAGTCTATAGAAAGAGAAAAATGTCTTCTAATTCTGATGGCGTGCATTGTAACCTATAGAAATATGCATCTGGCATGGTTTCTTCAATTGTATGTGCTTCCTCTCCTGAGTTAATTCTAGAAAAGTGGTCTGGTCTAGAGTTACTTTTCCTTGGATTTACCACAACTGTGAAACCAAACTCCTGAAATAGGAGTACCCATCTGCATATGTGCCCTTGTAAGATGGGTTTTTTCACCAAATACTTCAATTCCATGTGATCTGTATAGAATACAAATGGTGTATCTAGAAAATATTGTTGAAACTTGTGCAATGCATATATCATGGACAAATATTTATGCTCTGTATTTGTATAATTCTATTCAGTAGGAGTCAGCTTCTTATTAGCAAAGAAGATAGTATGATCAAAAATACCTTCTCTAGGTTGATCTAACACAATGCCAATGGCCATGCCAGAGGTTTCCACATGTACATGAAATGGTTTGTCCCGTAAAGGAAAATGTAGGATATGCGCATGGTACTAAGTCTCTCTTATAAATATCTCAAACGTGCGCTGTTGCAGTTCTCCCCAATAAAATGTAACCTTTCCCCTTAAGTAATTCTTCCAGAGGTGTGCAGCAGTTTTGGCATATCCCTTTTATGAATTTTCTATAATACCCTATATGACCTAAAAATCCATGCACACCTCACTTTGATTGGTAGGAACTTCTAGGCCTCAAATTACTGCAACCTTGGCTGGATCAACTAGCAAACATTCCTTGCAGATTATATGTCCTAGCATAGTATCCCAAATGGCATAGAAAATATGCAATTCTTAATGTTCAAAGAGATACTTAATTGTCTATGCATCATTCAAACATTAAGCGCATATATTTTCACAATGATCTTTCACAAGCCCATATACTTTCCAATCATCTAAGGTATACCTGTAAGAAGATGTAAGAATAGAATCCTTAAATGCCTGAACAACTATGCGCGATAATATAATAGGTGTGTTTTTCAATCCAAAGGGCATCACAATATAGGTAAAACTTCCCCATTCAGTAGTAAAAGTTTTCTTTTCTTGATCCTCCTGAGTAATCCTAACCTGATGATACCTAGAAAATCCATCCGTGAAGGAATATATTTTACATGCCCTGCAACTCGCTTCTAATATTTCCTTAGTGAATGGACATAGGGAATGGATCTGTGACACATGCAAAATTCAACTCCCTATAGTCCACACTTATCCTAATCCATACCATTCTTCTTGATACTAATCACCATTGGGCTAACCCATTCTGACTCATCAAGGGGCTTGATGATTCTAGATTTCAACATTTTATCAATTTCTTCTTTTACCTTTTAATGCAAATTAGGATTCATTCTATAAGGTCTCTTTCTAACTGGCCATGCACCGCCCTTAATTTTTATCCTCATTTCCCCAAGTGATTCATGCAAACCTTTAAGCTCATGATATCCTTAAGGGAATAAGTCCTAATAATCCCTGAGTAACTCGATGATCTTTGCTACCTCTGAGTCTGACCAGTAATCTCCAATTATGTCCTCCTTAGGCTTAGCCTCTGAACCTATATTCACCTTCTTTGTCTTCATGGGTTTGTGGTAGGCACACATATCCTTTTCTGCACTATCCAAGACCTCGCGTACCCCATGTGAATGTTTAATATCTAGGTTCTCAACTTCCTCATTATCCACAACGTAAACCATATTTCCTTTCTCTTTCTCAAGGAAAGCGTGTTCAAGTAGTATGGAGTCTATTTCTTCTTCCTTTTCAAAATATGCTCCAAACTCTGCCTCACAAAATAATTCCAATATATGCTCCTCGGCTTTTGTACTATCTCCCATAGTTAAGCACTTGAAATTTTTTAATGCCTCTTGTACAGGAGGCTAAGTCAAGAAGTAGTTGAAATTCTAGATCATTCCTGCAGTCAAATATTTCCAGTTTCCAGTTTATCGATGTAGTTTTACATATACATACCAAGCGCATGCATATCATTGTAGCGTAGAATATAATCTATGCACCCAAAGTGAAATTGGAAATGCTTCTTGTCATGCTATCCAGAGTCTCTCACACTACTAAATGTGATGCTGAACAGGTGGATCACCATGATAAGTGCATATTTGCATAGGTGCATTGTTCCTTATAAACCTAGTAGACAAAGTGACTCCAATATCTTCCCACTTTATAAGATTATCTCTATGGAATACCCACCAGCATGTTGTTGTCCCATGCAGAAATATATACTAACATATATCTCCTTTTAACTTGACCTCATCTATCCATTGTGTTTCCATGGCCCTCAGTAATAGGTACAGGAAGATATTCTTTTCCATGTATACCTAGGTACTGTGCTATCTATCCATCGAATTGAATAAACTCCATTATTGTACATGCAATTGCACTTTTAACTTCACATCCTACTAGTTCATATGTACCATGAGCACAATTTTCACAAGAAATACTTGTAGTATCACTAATAGAATGAGAATCATCCCACTGTAGGATGCCTTCTTTTGATGGCTCAATTACCTCCGGGTCCTGAATAACATGTACATAGACTCTATTTAAATCCTCCTCACTTAGAGGTTTAACATATGGTTTAAACTTTCTGATCTGTCAAATGTATCACAACCCTTTCCTCCTTGTTTTCAAATCTTATATACCCCTTATTGAATCTAAATTCAACATTATTCACATAACACCAAGGGCTGTCCAAGCAGGGATGGAAAATTGTCTAGCTTCTGCAAGTGCTAATACCTCAAAATCCCCAGTGAACTTGGCCCCTTGTATAGTTATAGATGCATCTTTCAAAACTCATATGGGAGTGGCCTTAGTCCTGGTTTTCCATAAATAACACATTAGCTGATGGCTTCAATGGAGGCCTCCCCATTTCTACCCATGCATCTAATGTAAGCACATTTACTTATGCACCTATATTGATCAATATGTTGCTCAACAGCCACCCATCCATAACAGCATTCAGAGTAATTTCTTTGTCATAGTCAATGCTATTAGGGGGAAGATTTGCATGTAGAATTTGCCATCTGGTCTCAAGACTTGTGCATAGAATGTTCCCTTTTAACCAACTTCCTAATAGAGGAATAATGTTCTCCTAGTCGCAACATATTACACACCTCTCGTCAGATCATTGATATTAGTTTAGACTGTCTCTAATGCTTTAACTTTTTCTCCTTTAGGTATTGTATCTCACTCTGAAGATTCCTTATCACTTCCATGGTATCCTGCTAAACTTCCTTCTGATGAGCAAGATCTGGGTACCTCACATGCAAAACCTCCTCCTTGGTAATCATAGGATTCTGGGTGTAATTCCTCTCTTGTGCGTGCTGCTTCAACGATCATGTAGTAATCTTCACTGACAAAGCCATCAGGTCCTTGGTATTATCTTGGGCATCCACTGATCCTCTACCATGCGTGTTGGATTCTAACCATCCCAGTGCCTTTGTTTTCTTGCTTATGATACTTACTCAGATGCTCATATAAGTTTCAGGCATCTCTTCATAGCCATGGTTATTTCCACAAAAATAACATGTAATATTCTAAGGACATTGGCATGCCTATAGTGGTTAGGAGATCTACACGTATAAAATGTTCCATGAGGGAACTCACCTCTTCCTTCACCACCGCCTTGTCCTCCATATCCACCATGATATCCATGTCCCCTTCCATGACCTCCTTCAAAATGCCCCTCATTCTTATCATAGCACATTTAATTATGATCCCAATTTTGGTGCTCATTTTTTACTCTCAAAACTATCTGTTATACTTGTCTATCGTACCCCAAGGTCTATAGCATCCTGGATCTGAGCTAATCAGTCTGACAATATCTTAGTATCATGGGTCATGGACCTATGGAAATTTTGTAAAATAACAAGATACATTCTTCCTTATCGCACACTGTAACAAAGGATAGTGAATAACATCATGATTCAAATGAAAAATCTCACAGTCCATCAGTAATGAGCATACAAATCTGTGAGGGAAATTATCCTTAGTGTGACCTTCCACTTCACAATCTGTACACCAAATTCTTGAGTGTGTTTCATGGGATGAGTTTGTTGATAGCTTCTCTAACTAATTTTCCATAGCTACAATCTGTGCCTCTAAGAATGGACTAACACTAGTGTCAATGCTCCTAACTGCCTCAGCATGCAAATCTTCTTCTAGCATTGCTTCATGCAGATCAGTGTATGTCTTATGTGAAAACGCCCTTCTAAAAGGTGTAATCAATCCTCCAACGAACCACTGTGCATGTTGGCTGGTGTGAATATCATAAGACAACTTAGATAGAAGTGTCTTAAAGAGGGCATCATACTCATGTATACTCTCAATAGTGTTTTTCTTGATATCCTTGAGCACGCTTATACTCTTCTTCTCAAATTTTTGGATATGGAACTCTTTCAATAATGCATCGTTCAGTGCTACATAATCCATGAAAGTTTGATCAAGGTCAAACTTCCTATACCAGCTATGTGCACATCCTTGTAATGTAGTAGTAAATTGACATTCCTTACACTCAGAAGTTGTGATCCCTTTCATGCGCCATAAGATTTCACACATAAGCAAATGTTTGGCAGCATCCTCTATACCTCTATATTCTGGGAGATGAAGAGAGACCTCCATATAGATATTTTTTGGTTGCTCTGGACCTTGACCACCTGATCCAAAACCTCTTGTGTTTCCTCTACCTCTAGAACCACCTATACCTCCTAATCCTCCACCTATAGCTAGAGGAGGACCTATATATGTACTCCCTTGTGCTCCAATAGTAGTACTATATTGAACCCCTATAGTCTTTGAGGTAGTTCCACTTCCAGAGGTGAATAAAACATTCTGCGTGCTCACGTTATGTGTGGATGATGCACCTAAGAATGTTCCTCCAAATAAAATTGAATTTGTTTGTCATGCCATTGATGTACTTACTCTCTGACTTACTCTTTCTCTCCTAATTCCCAAGTTATCCTGCTGGTTACTTGTCATACTAGATACTGGAAAACCAAGCATAAGGGCTAGGTCACCAGGTGGATTAAGATGCACACCCACAGCCCAGGTAGTCTTTATTGGAGCAATTTTGTGTGAGGCCAAGGGGGGATCTCTGTCATGTTTTCCAAGATGGGTGAGTTCTTGATGCTATTTCTCCACATCTTCTACGTGATATGTAAATCCTTCACGAGCCATCTCTGTCCTCAACGCCATACTTTCTACAATGAAACACTACTTTTATATCTCCCTCGGGTGTGCCTCATTATACTTAAGTTGTCTTTCCTCTCTCTGGCTTTTTGTTGCTAGGTCTGTCATCTTTCACCAAACCTGTTCCTACCCTTGCGCATGGTGAGGTTTAGTTAGCCATCATTTTACCCTCTAGGTTCAAATTTACCATTAATATATTGATCGCCAATGGAATGCCTTGCAAATATGCTCCTCTAGGATAGCACAAAAACTAGAATTCAGCTACCTCCAGGAAAGAATACATTGAAATTAAATATTCTAGAATATATCTGTTTAGAACACCATGAAACCATGTATCCATAGTGTGAGTCTAGATCAGATCAGCATCATAAAGGGCCTGAAATTTTTCTTCTGTCTAGACAAGTTGCAATATCTCCAATTCCACTTAGATGCATAAGTAATTAGTCACTCGTATAATTCTACTCGAAAAATGGCAAAAAAGATCTCTTATAAGTTGTCATACATATTTTGTTATACCAAACTATGTGTGTTAAATTCAGATCCAATGCTGAACCATCATGCATATTCTTCCTCCAGATTGTGTATCCACTCCTCAATACTTTCTAGAGTTAACTGGTATCGTGAACCATCCTGAAAACAACTGAAAAAGGGGTCGTGACAACGGAACCAATGATGCAGCCTAGAATTTACTAGATAACATCATAGACATACTGACACATCACTCATCCTAGAATGAGTACTCATCTGAAGCATGCAAAGGTACCAGGTTTCTCTTTAGGGTTGTTATAGCAAGATGTTAGCATGATGAAGTAAAAACATATAGATCCATAGCTAATCCATCATTCTAAACTACATGCCATATTTAGATCTAAGAAAGAACAATCTTAAACAATAATCATGATTGAATCAAGAACATTCACTACTTAATTACACACAGGATTGGCACTTAGATTTAGCTAATAACTTCCATCTATTAATAAACATAGAATCTCCTTACAATAATGGCATTCTATATCGATGTGCACACGGATCAGATAAAGTATTCTATTCATATGCACATATCTCTCTATGCTTACCTCTTACGCTCTGCATATACATATATATCTCTCATCTCTATCTATCTTAGGTAATTCACTACTTATATATAGGGTTGGGACTTGACCTTCACCACTTATCTATTCCAAAAATAAGCCGCATGCTATTAATAGCCACACACCATTTACATGTATAGCCACACATGTAAGTGTGCTATCTATAGACCTATTTCAGTTAACTTAAGTGGCAATCCTATTCTTAGCTCTTCTCCATGTAAAAAACTTCAATCCGATCCTCCAAAGATAGAGTATGTGTGGCGCGCATGTCTCTACATCGTTGGTGTGTTCCGTATGCCATCTTTTAAAAATAGGTCTTCATGCTCAAAATCAGCTAAGTCCTAAATGTTAAAATTTCCCTCTGCATGTGGGTTCTTCCTGTCCATTCGCAACCTTAAACTTGGCATGTTTTCCCATGTGGACTTCTTGTGTGAGTTCTTTCAAGCACTCTTTGATCAACAGGTATGGTTAAAGAGAAGGAAATCTCAGAGGTACTGATGTTATTACTTTAAGTGGTGGGGGTATAGGTGGTAAGAAAGATGTGGATAACTGCAAAGGTGTACATTGTGTTGATAGTCTAGGTGTAATAAAGGATTGTGATGAAGAGGCGGGATGTGGAACTTTTTATTTACCTTGGATAGGTGGTTTCTTGGTCAAGATCGGCAGATGAGGCCCTAGGATAGATGAAAGGGGTGAATGTGACAATGACATGGTGGGTGAAACTGGTGTGTCTGGCCTAAAATGTTGGGTCCTCCTTTTAGGTGGAGGAATGTTTTTTGCACGAGCTTGGGAAGATTGGCTAAATCCAACTTGATGGGTGGGTGGAGTAGGCTTGATGTCTATATGACACCCAAGGTAGTGGGCAGTCTAGATGTAGGGGAAGGTGTGGATATAGGTAGGTTCTTAGGCATAGTAATAAGTTTAGTTATTGGTAAAGGTTTGGATGTAGACAAGGGTGATGAAAAATAGGCCATTTCAATAGGCATGGTCATAGTTGATTGGGTTTCTTGAAATATCTTTGGATAGATCGTGGCAGTATCTGCATGTGACATTCACATTTGGGTTGAAAAGGGTATCTAAAGGCATCCCCAAAGCATGAAATTATCAACATAATCCAAGCAGTCAGATAGGCATGAAAATGGCACTGTTGTAAGAGAAGATGGCATTGGCTTAGTAGCAATCCCTATAAAATGTCTGTGAGACAAGGAATTGGTTGGCTTCAAACTCTTTGGGTAAGAGATTTGAGAGCATATCAACGGATCCTAGAATTCTAATGGGGAATCTTCCCCAACAGGAAATGGTGCATCTAAATGATCCCCTATGGGTAGGGGAGATGGCAGCTAGGATGAGATAGTTTCCTTTTTCAGTGGAGAAGAAAGCGAGGATGACTCTCTTGGTGGTAGGAGAGTTAATATTGTTGGTAGTTCATTAGGTTGTGAGGTAAGTGGTGAACCAATATTGACATAAATTGTGGACTCTTCTGAGGGTGAAGGGGGAGATGAAGGGGACTCCTCTATGGGTGAAGTAGTAGAGGAAGCAGGCTCCTCCTTGGGTAGAGGAGATCACGCTAGAATCTCCTCAATAGAGGGGATAGGAGGAAATTACATAAGGGATGGTACAGTTTAAAACATAGCATGGACCTCGTAGAAATTATTGTAATTAATTGAAGGTTTGTCGGTTTGGTTTGATGATGGGGTATGGTTAGGGAATTAATTCTTGAAGATATGCAAATTCTTATTGGTGGGTATGTTTGGGTTGTCCAAGACGATATCTCCATTATCTAAAATTTCTTGGACAATGTTCTTAAGGTTATATAATTACCATCACTATGGCCTTTTATGTGATGATAATTATAATACTCATGTTCCTTGTACCATGTCGGCATAGGATGAGTGGGGTGAAAACCATTATGTGGTTTTATGGGTGGAAGAGAAATGGCTCCAGTCTTAAGAAGTGTTTCTAATATTGAAGAATAAGGCTTCCTGATTGGAGTGTAGTTTTATTTCTCCCTTGTAAACTGAAAAGTTTGAATGGGAGAAAGGTTGGAGGTAGGTTTTGATTTATTAAAGGGGTGAAATGGACCAGCTTTGAGAATTACCACATTCGCAGATCCTTTGGATTTTGAATATTTTTGGGGAGTTTTAAATAGGAAGAAGAATCATTTGATTTAAATACATCATTTTTGTTACACAATTGAATTTTCTTCTATTCAATGGCACAAATTTCTATTTTTTGCACCATAGTAAATACTTCGTCTAAGGTACAGAAGGTTTGTACTTGTAGATTTGGTGAGGTGTGTTTGTTACAAGCTCTAGTGAACAAATCTATAAGCTCAGTTTCCAGGACAGACTAAGAATGTTAGGAAGTTATGAGCCCCAAATGCCAAGAAAATGACAAATTAGGTATAAACTCATTGTCATGATTGTTGATGTTGTAGACAAGTCGGTACATATTTACCATCTAGATGATAGTTGATTGAAGTTATAGTTTCATTAAGGCGGAGCCACTTGATGTAAATGAGTAAATCCCTATTTCGAGGACTCAACCACCAAGACTCTTCTAGTCCACACATGGGTCCAGCTAAGGAAATGGGGACTTTTGTAGGAGTAAAGCATTTTCTTGGTGATTAGATCAATATTCATGTTTAAAAGTGTTATTTTGATTTTTGAAATGTAATGTTGGAAGTTAATAAATCATAATATCTATTGAACATGGTTCATATTTTTGGGTATGTTTCCTAAAACATTTAGGGTACTGGGTAAAATGGGTAGATGGATGGACTGTGCTCATTAAAGATTGAAATAAAAAATATGTCTAAATAGTTGCGAGAGCTAAGAAAATATGCTTCTAATGAAATCTTTTCATTCATCATGTGGAGGAAATAAGGTCAAGCAAGAAAAGACAAAATTGTGATTATTAGTGGAACCCCAAGTATAAGGAGGTGCAGTGATGAATAGATATGAAGTGGACAACATTTTAAGAATTGTCTTAACCCAGTATGAGAATTGTCAACATGGAATCACATGCATGATGGAGGGTAATGATGAATATGCAATAGAAAAAATACAGAATTTTAAATGATATGCTAGTAAGTAGTTCTCATAATCGATAACAACTCTTATGGTAAATATGATGTAGGTCACTATGATATGCAAAAAAATGATGTTTTTCAATGGGGTTGATTTTTGACTACCATGGAAGATTGGTGAACCAATCTACCTTGGTACATATGAGGTAAAGGGTGTAAATGGGGCTATGATCAAGGTGGCTGATGAAGGAATAGTTAACACCACATGTGCGATAGATTTCATAGGTACAACAGTTATAGAGGATGTGGAGTCTAGTTGAGACACCATAGGTGGTAACATGGATGAAGGTAATGTCGAGCTAGTGGTAGTTGATGCAAAAGAGGGGGTGAGGGTAGGAGGGATAGATACAGGCATGCCATATACCAACTTTCCTGATGATTCCTAGGTAGATGAGTGGGTGAGATAGTGTTATAAGGAAGTGGGATTCTAGTCAAGGATTCTTGCGAACTCCTCATCGATAGTACTTATAGTAGTGGGTTGAGTTGGATCCATATGCAACAGGATGGAAGGAAGTGATGGGCTAGATGGAAGAAGCTAAAGGATAACATGAATCAAAAGGGCGTTGGCTTGGTTATGAGTCAAAACCATGTGAGTTAACATAAACTTTGTAATTTGTTCTCTGTAAATGACGTAGGAAAATAACAGAAATGGATAAAAAATAGATTCTGAAAGGTGAAACTGGTCGTTATTTTAATTAAAAATTGAAACATAGTAACCGATGGTAGTTAGGGTAGCCAATGACGGTGAGAGGGTGACTGATGATGGTTAGGGTAACCAATACCGGTTACTATGGGAAATCAATAGTTTTGTAAATGAGGCAAAAAATTCATGAAAATTAAGTAAAGAAGTTGTATTTGACTGTGATTTTAAACTTCTGGGGGTATGTGACAAGCATAACATCAGTTTATACATTGAATACACAGAAATAATACTTTTTTATTCCATACACTTTCATATTACACACAGCCATTTATATAGGAAATAGCTTTCCTAAAAGATAGGAGGTAGCTATAACTTCTCCTATAACCACTCATAACATACTCTCCTTAAATATCTCACCAAACTCCTATTCACGTGAGTTTTTTATTAACAAATTCACGTATTACAAATATTAGTTATGACAAAACATATAATAAATAATATGAGTTGTTAACCAACTCATATTATATTACAATTAATAATCATGATTAATAATGTAAACAATATTAATCCTAACATTCACCCCCTTAGTGTGAACATTATTAATCACTAATCTTCACCCCCTTAATGTGAACATGGTGAAGAACCATATTCGAAGAAATTGAACCACCTCCTAAAAGCACTTCTTAGACCAGGTATAGACTCCATAGATTATCTCTTTACCCTCGTAAAGGCATAGTCTCGAGCTGAATTATGCAGGAATGCTCCCTTCCTCTTTGGGTTCCTGTGGGAATTTCCCTTCCTCTCTGGGCGCCCGAATTTTGAATCTCCAAGATCCACAAGCTTCACACTAGCTGGATAACCATCCCTTGAATCTACCTCGAAATCTTCTCCTGCTCTCAAAAGTGAGTATTCTGAAAACATGACTCTGCCAAAAATTCTAAAAAGGGTTTATTCAACAAACCATGACACTGCAAACAAGAACACTGAAACTAAATTGAAAATAGAAACCACACTGCACACATGTCACCAAACCATCTGTGCGGCCCCAACATTGGCGACTGACAAGAGGTCGTTGAATGACCTCCAACCTCCATTTTCCTCCATCCTCCGATTATCTAAACTCAAAACAAGTAGTCTTTAGAATTAGAATCAAGTTCATCAGTCACTCATTCATCTTCTAATTCAGAGGATTCTTCTACAACTATATTTGCTTCATGTGGCTTCAATTTTCCATTGAGAAGATCTTTGGCTCGAGTCGTGCAAAATTTAGACATATGTCCTTTTTTCTTACAATAAAAGCATTCTAAGTCCTCCCTTTTAAAGAACTTTTTGTATTTATTTTTCACATACATTTCCGTTTCTTCTTCTATATCTTCTTTGGTCCTTTTTTCTTCAGATAGAAGAGCTGATATCATATCTTCCAATGAGTTGGAAGGCATCTGACCAAGAGTGAAAACAACATTATAGTATTTGGGTGGTAAACTATTCAGCAGAATAGCTTTTGCATCCTCATCGTCTACTGGAGCTTCTACTTCTGCAAGTTGTCTCAGAATAGATCGTAAATTGTTGATGTGACTAGAAATTATATCTCCATCACTCATTTTGAGCTTGAACAGCTGAAGTTTTAGGGAAAACTTTTCATTGACTGCTTTTGAACCAAATAATTTTCTCAGATTATCCCAGATGTCCTTTGAGTTTTTATCTAGATCAACATAATGTAATTCACAATCTGAGAGGGCAAGGCCAATAATGGCTTTGGCTTTATCATCCCGTATTTCCCATTCTGCCAATTTGGTCGGATCTGAAGATGCCGGTTATTTTCCATCCACTATCCTCCAAATATTTTTGTTCATCAACTGCATCTGGATCTTAAATTTCCATGTGTGAAAATTGAGACCATTGAATTTTTCCAATGGCATTTCCATTGTAAAAAAGATACAACCTATTATTCACCTAGACACAATTATAACAACAAGATGACAGTACTTGGAGACTCTTGACAAAATAACTTAAATTCAATATGAAAAACAATGACAAACATTTTTAATGACTCTTTTTAAAAACATTGACAATATAACTCTTTTACCTAATTTGAAATAATAAGATCGACTCTTAAACAATTATAGACTAAAAGTGTAAAACCTCACAAGTGGACTTAAACCGAAATTGCATCACTCACTATATAAAATGGAATTTCGTTGACTCAAATATTTAAAATAGGCATGACACAATCGACCACTAACTACTAAATTTAGAATTTAATATAGATCTGAAATAGATCAAAACACTCTTATAGACATTGAACGTGGACACAATAAAAAACTTTAGACCTGAATTCAATTTATAGACAGAAAAACATAGATTGACCAACCTAGTTTTTTTTCCTTGTGCTTGTATTTACTGCCACGAGGAAATATGTAACCCGCTGGGACTCCATGCATAGGTGACAGCTGTCAGGAAGATCTCAATGCACTGTACATGGGCAGATTTCAGGGACGTTTTATAATATCATACGACATGTTGAATATCCTTGCATGGAAGGATTTGATTACAAATTTTCATAGAAAATCATTCAATAAGAACTATCAGAGATTATTGTCCCTGATTTATACTAGCTCTCAATACACAGTCGCAAACTATAATTTCCAGGCGTTGCAAAAAATTCCACAGAATATAGTGGCATTAAAACAATATGTGTAGATCAAAGAACAACGTTGTGGATCAATGCTGAGTCTGTTGGATACCAAATGTGATTGAAGGATCCATCAAAGATGTGATATCACAGAGTAATCGTGGATTTTTATTTCACCTGAGTTGTGTCCATCAACGAATATAAAATCTCAAAAAAATGTGAATACAGAGTGGACTCCAAAAAATAGAAGAACAAACCTGCGTTTTAGAGCTCTAGATCCTACCCGAAGGAGATTGACTGCGGGACTGATAGAAGATGTCTTAACTGACACCAAATTCTGCTTAATAGTTGAGTTCACCACAGATATTAACACGGTTTCCAATGAGAAGAATGGACATCAAAACCGCCTTTCACGCCAACTCTGAGTTAGCTGCAAATGCTCCAAATCAGACCTCTCACATGAATTTGAAGAATATATGTAATTTGTTAGAAACAGAATCACAGTCACAGACGTCATTTCAATCTAAAATTGCACTTTTTAATTCACAAAGAAATGTAGTCTTCCATCACAATTAATAACATTGAAGAAGAAAAACTCTTCACAGCTTAATCGAAACCGCTCTGAGACCAAATGACAAGCATAACATCAGTTTATACATTGAATACACAGAAACAATACTTTTTTATTCCATACACTTTCATATTACACACAACCATTTATATAGGAAATAGCTTTCCTAAAAGATAGGAGGTAGCTATAACTTCTCCTATAACCACTCATAACATACTCTCCTTAAATCTCTCACCAAACTCCTATTCACGTGAGTTGTTTATTAACAACTTCATGTATTACAAATATTAGTTATGACAAAACATATAATAAATAATATGAGTTGTTAACCAACTCATATTATATTACAATTAATAATCATGATTAATAATGTAAACAATATTAATCCTAATAGTATGATGATGTCCTGAGAACTTCAAAAAGAATAGAAGATGTGATGAGTATTATTTTTGGTAAAATGACCAAAAAAATGAAAACCGATGACGGTCGTTGGACCGATACCGGTCACTGTGAAATTTGAAAAAAATGAAGAAAATTTGATTTTGTGAATTAAGTACAATGGAATATCAACCCATAAACCTGAGTATGATAGTAATGGGCCCTGACACACTAAGAAATAGTTGGAATAAAACAAATATTATGGAAGAGTGTGAAAGGAAGAAGAAAATAAAGAACGTGACCTCACAACTCAAAACACAACTCAAGAAAAATATAAAAAAACACAAAATCCTATAAGTGAATTTTTAATGTTTTAGTTTATTCTATTTAAGACTGACATGTGAAAAGAATAGAGTTTTTAAGTTGGAAAGGTTTCCTACGAAAAGGCAAGATATAAGGTTGGTTTTAGGTTATGTTTTGGTGGGGGTGTTCCTTTCTCTGAGTTAATGACTAGACAAAGAAACCAGATGGATTCCTAATGTCAATCCTTTGATTGTGTGATCAGTGATAACTTCTTTCAGATAAGGTGTTGTTTTAATAATATGTGTAAATTTATATTTGTGCAGTTTGGAAAAGAGAGAAGAGAAAGTGCTCTATGATTCAATTATGTCAACCATCAACTAGGCATGACTTCTAGCGTATAGGGTTCCCTCAGTTTTAATGTGAGCTAAAAATTCAAGCATAGAAGTATGAAATGCAAATGTTTTACAACCCAAATCGAAATGTGATATTCTATGTAAACAAAGAGTGAATAGGAACAATAATGCAAATGCAAGAAGAAAAATAATGATTCTTTTTAGTCCTGAAATATAAATGTTAATGAGAAAAATAGAAGAAAGAGAAGATTTATAGGGAGATAATTTAATGTTAACTTTCTTTTGAAAAGAAACAAAAATAAAACAGTTCCCTAAGAATGAATAAATGCAAGGAACCCCGAATGGGTCCCACTGGGCATGCCAAAAGTTTCACTGGATTCTTAACAAATTAATGAAAAAGATAAAGATTGAAGGTCAAGGAGGAATACTTGTTTGTGATGTCAGTTGAAGGTTGTGCACACGTTATGATTTCCTATCCAAGTTGATTATGAGAACTCCCTTTTGGCTAGGAGGAACCACCTGTAAATGCAAAACAATACCACCAGATCGAGCTAAACAAGAAAATGAGTGGAATTCCTAGTGGGAGATATATTCAGGAAGTGTGATGCTTCCTGAAAAATCTTTCTATCCACTTTTATATATCAGTATTAATGCTATTCAAATAAGACATGAAGTAAATATCATATTGAAATTGAAACAATTTAGGTATCTTGTACAAAATAGTAAGAAATATAAGATAAAATGGGATTACAGTCAAAATGGGTCAGGTGACTGACTGGTATTACATTGCACATCTAGTATAGGCTCTAGGTAAGGTTTGGTAAAAATTAGAAAGGGTTCTAGGTTGTTAGTAAGTGGGTATTATCTCATTGATATGAAATATATTACTAGACATAGTAACTGATGTTGGTTAGGAAGAATGACTGACGTCGGTAGGGGTAATTAGTAAAAAGGACTTAAAAAAAAATTTCAAACTCTCTGTGATTGCACAAAGGTTGGAAAATATGAGGGTAAGGTCATAAAATGGCCTTAAAGGCTTAGAGATGATTAAAAGAGGATAAAAATAGGTGAAAGGGTTTGTTATGGTAGGATGATAGGTTGGTAGGAGGAAGGGAGTGTACAAATGTGAAGAAAGATAAATTACCAATCTGAATAATAAATCTTACTAGAATAAAATAAAAATAAATCAAGAGATGTTAGGTACTTACTAAAGAGTAGGTTTGGAGAGTGCAGGTGATGAGGACAGAGATGGTAGAGATATGGAGAGAAGAGATGTTGTGTTAGTGTCATGGAATTTCAAACCTCTGTGCTTCTCTGTGTGAATCTGTGATCGTGAAGAAGATGATGAATCCCAATGGTTGTTTTTAGTGCTTCTGTATATTTTCCTTTTTTTGAGTGCTTTAGAAATTTTGAGTGCTCCAAGTCTCTATTCATATGAGATCCTGAATTGATTGACCAACTTGGGAAAAGGATTTTGGAAATATATTTAACCTAACTGGAAATGGTTAGGTGACTTCTTTTGGTTGAGATATAACTAGTGTCAGTCAAGGCAGGAATATCCGAGTTTTCCAAAAATAGCCTAATTTTTGCTATTTTTTGCTTGGTCTCCAATCTTCGTCTAAGTCTTGAGTGATAGATCACGGAAGGATGAGTAAGAGTCCTTTTAGGTTTGTTAATAGGAATTAAGTCTAGGTTTTGACTAAGTCCTTAGTTAAGATAAGCTTAGACTTGGTCTTAGGTCATTAATGAGGTTTGAGTGGATCGTCTGAGTGAGGTGGCTAGGTGAGTTGGTTGGGTGAGGTGGTTAAGTCAGGATATTAATTTAATTAACATGTGCACTAGAGGGTATGAATGGGTAGGATATGGTTACTTTAATTGATGAGGTTTTAATGGAATTATGACCCAATTTTGGTGTCTACAATTCCCTTATTTGAATTTTGTAATTGACAACTGGAAGGCCAACCCAAATTGTAAAAATGTGACCAAGAATCGAAAAGGACCAAAAAGAGTAAGAAGAAGAAAGAGAGGTACATGAGTGCCTGGGCATTTCTTTCCTAACTGGGCACTAGTTTCTAAGGTTATCAAAAGATAAATCAGTTAAGTGTAGATATATCTATAAGGTGTGTAAGTCTAGTAGATTGTAAAACATAAAACAATCAAAGAGCCAACATAAGTTAACCACTAGTTTTCTTTCTTAGGAATCATGTATACATTAGTATGCTTTAGGACCTAGAAATGTACCCAAGTGCATAGATATTATGTCTATAGTGGCCTTTCTCCACAATAATTTTTCACTAAAGGTTTCAAACACATTCAGTGGATTTGGGATCCAAAAAAAAATTCAAGTGATATAACATTCAATCACCTCTATGACTCATAAGTTTGTTAGGTTCATGTTTGTTGAAAACTCTTCTTGGAATTCAACTCACTCCCACACCACCCTAGTCAAAAAAGGAGGCATAAGAAAAAAAATGTTAAATAATTCATTTTAATAATTCCTAAATAGTCTCATTGGATTCATTATCCTATTTCTATACGAAATCATATATTATTTGGTCAAGATTCATCAAGTATAGACCTTAGGTCAAAGGAAAGTCTTTGAGAGAAAAATGAGGTAGTGTAAATGAAGTTTCAAAGTGCACTTTGGCACACTGGCACACTTTTATTTCACCATTTCACCTTGGGTGCACTTTGGAGGTGCAATTTTACCCCAAAATTTCATCTCTATCTAATTGGTGGAAAGAAATAAAGCAAAAAAGTAAAAAAATAAAGCTAAGAAACAAAAGTGAAGGAAAACATGAAGTTTCATGGTGATTGGACCCCCTAACTTTCCCAAATCCCACATATAAACCCCATTTTCACATTTGGCACAATTTTTAGGTGTAACTGCATCCCAAAATTGTTCCTAATCTTAGTGGATATGCACTTCTCATGTGTATTTGTACTGTGCACTCCCACAACTTGGCTTGAAGGAAAGAGAAGGCTTGTCAAAATGAGCTTAGAGACAAACCCATGTGGAAGAGATTGATGGAGCTTGGAACAAAATCTCTTTCTACATAGAGCTTAGTGGGAATGGAGCTCGGTAAGAATAGGAAGAGCTTAGTGGAGAGCTCATTTTGGGTGCTTGATTTGGGGAAGCATAGGGAGCTTGGATACATCAACAGGAGTCAGCTGTAATTCATAAATATAATAGCTTGGTCTAAGTCAGTCTTATGGCGAGGAGCTCAATCAGAATTAGTATGACGTGACTTGTGGATAAATGTCAAGTTAAGACAAAGTGAGTTCAGTCAAAGCATGATGGTTTTGGAAATTGAAAAACATCAATATATTCAGTGATGGCAAGTACATGGTAGGAACTTGATAATGGTCATGGTGGTGGAGAGCAAGCTTGTTGGAGGAACTCGAACCCAACTCGATGGTTGGCTCGGTGAGCTAACAACTAAGTTGGTCTATTTTGTCCTTTCTCTCAAAAGACCCCCTTCAATGCAAACTAGTTTTAGGGGATCCTTCCTAATAATTATTAAATTAATATTTTTATTAAAATATTTTAATAATGATGTTTATTATTATTATTAAAATATTTTATTTAAATATTCCTTTAATTAAATATGAGGATTAAGTCAAACTAGGAATTAATGACATATGATGGAGGGTTAAGTAGTTTAACTAACTTTGTAGTAAATGAACCATCATGTACCTTTAATTTAGGAAGGAATTTACTACCTTTCTTCTTCTTTCTCACCTAATTCTTCTATAAATGTAAGTTGGAAGCTCATTTCAACAAGTTAGATAGATTAGACAGTTAGACTCCTGGGGGAATCCACTTTTGTACACACTACATGTGTTATTGTTTCATTTTTCATAGCACATTACTATATCAAATTATTCACGTTTTGACATACATTTTATCTATCTAATGTGACAATATTTTCTTTATGTGCAACATTTGCCTTACAAGTCTATATGATTCCATGGTTTTCTATTACATTACTTGTTCTTGTATGTTATTACTTGCGGGATTTTCCTTATGTCTTTCTTGTTATTTAATTATTTATATTCTTGTGGCTACAATGGCCTTGATTGTCTTGCAACATCATGATAGGTTTCTCATGTTTGAAACCTACTCTTCACAATCTACATTTTCTTTTTACGTATTTTCTTCTTGTATCTTAGCTTGCACATTGTCTACTTGATTGTTATCCTACATATTATATTTTACATGTGCGTTTATATTTCTTTCACTAACACTTGTTTCTAGCCAATTTTCTTGTGTGTGCCTTGGTTTTTTTGTCTTGTAAATCATACACCTATTGAATCTCTGAGTGATCCCATGTAATGTTGGAAAATCCCCAAGGTTTGGTACCTTGTTTCCTTAGGATAAACCTCCAAATAAGGTTGGCTTCCTTTGAAACTTGGAGCACTTGATTTAAGATCAATATGTAAGGCTAAAACATTTGAAAATAATTCTAATCTACTCAGCTAATGAGCTTAAAGTTAGAGATAAAAAAATAATAAGGTGATGCACCAAGTATATTTAAAAAAATAGACCCACTGAAATGCACAATCAACTCCCTAAAACAATATATGATATGCACATGTCTTTCAATTCTCCTCTATCCATGCCTATAAATAAAAATGCAACCTTTTAACAGAAATAAAAAACTTTTCCACAAATGATATAAAAGTAGCAATATCACCTTTTGCATGAATTGGAACAAGATAATTGCGATAAAGGTGGAATAACCAATCACATCAAGGAATTAAACATTGACAAGCTATAAATTGATCAATGATTAACATAATAAACTAGACTTTTCATAGAAAAATATTGTTTTGAATATAATTAAAAGGCTCAAAGTATATGAAGTACTCTTCCAATCTTGAAGAGTAACTTTTCCAAATGATCTATCTCTCTCTAAACTTAATGCATTTTTAACTTTTTATAAGTTCCAAAGATTGAACCATTAAAGTTGAACCTTAACTAAAAAATTACTAAAAATAGAGTATAATAAGTTCAAGGGAACAGGATTCCATAAAAATAGCAAATTTGTTACAAAGGTTTGACTAAGTCAACCCAACAACTTTGACTGATTCACACTTGATTTAAGATCAATATGCAAGGCTAAAACATTTGAAAATAATTCTAATCTACTCAACTAATGAGCTTAAATTTAGAGATAACAAAATAATAAGGTGATGCACCAAGTATATTTAAAAAAATAGACCCACTGAAATGCACAATCAACTCCCTAAAACAATATATGATATGCACATGTCTTTCAATTCTCCTCTATCCATGCCTATAAATAATAATGCAACCTTTTAACAGAAATAATAAACTTTTCCAAAACTGATATAAAAGTAGTTATATCACCTTTCACATGAATTGGAATAAGATAATTGGGATAAAGGTGGAATAACCAATCACATCAAGGAATTAAACATTCACAAGTTATAAATTGATCAATGATTAACACAATAAACTAGACTTTTCATTGAAAAATATTGTTCTGAATATAATTAAAAGGCTCAAAGTATGTGAAGTACTCTTCCAATCTTGAAGAGTAAATTTTCCAAATGATCTGTCTCTCTCTAAACTTAATGCATTTTTAACTATTTATAAGTTCCAAAGGTTGAGCCATTCCAGTTGAACCTTAACTAACAAATTACTAAGAATAGAGTATAATAAGTTCAAGGGAATAGGATTCCATAAAAATAGCAAAGTTATTGCAAATTTTTGACTAAGTCAACCTAACAACTTTGACTAATTCATAGCTTGGAACCATCCCAATCATGGCCACATAGCTCATCTTGGACCTGCATCATCTTTCTCTTGTTCAGTTTTTCCCTTATCTTCTTCCTCCCACATAGCCATCAAGTGTTGGTAGTCAACAACATGATTGAAGATTCCGTGTACCTCTCCTTCCTCTGGTCTGCAAGCATAATGATTTATCACGTTTGTTGTATCAATATCCCTTGCAAATTTATATAGAAGCTTTTTCAACATATTCACCACTTTCTTTAGCTAACTTATAAAATTCTGGCATAAGACCAACCTATCAATTGAATTGCTATTAAAATTTGTAGTCATTTCATCATCTTCCATTACCATATTTTTGAATTTTGATTTAATTTGGTCCACTAGAAGAGCATAAATAGTCTCATTCAAAACCTTCCAGTTGATATTATCAAACTCCTCTGAAATATCATTTAAACCATTCATTATTTCCACACATTTCTCATCCAATTTCTTAATCAATTCCTGCAACACTTGGGTTCTAAATTCCATGGCCTTTTGAAACTCAAACAACTTATAAACATCATCAATTACTCCTTCTTGAAGGAATAAATTTGGGTCCATATCTCTAATCTCACTGCATGTATTTAAATTCAGATTCAAATTATTGTTATCTTCATAGAGAATTTCATCTATCCTATGAATAGAAGTCCTCTCAGTTTGTAAATCATTACACAATTCAACATTTTCTTTAACTAAAGGATTAGATTCCTAAAGCATTTGTTCTATCCATCCATCCATTGATATTCCCTTCTAACATATCTTCTCAATTTCATGATATGAAATATCATCTAAACCAGAAGAAACTGTTAGAGTAGTTGTAGTTGAAGGATCAGTAGTTAGAGTAGGTTTTGTGACTTTCCTTAATAGGGCGGTGACTTGTTCAACCTTTGACTTAAATTCATCTTTGGAAGAATTATCTTTATCTTATTTATCCAAAAAAATTCCAAGGGCCACCTAAACATCTTGTTTGGAACCTTCATGTGTTGCCCTCCCTAGTGAAACCCTAGAGATATGATAATTTGCTACTATTATAGTTTTTTAGTTTTCCCCTCAACGGGGGTGTCTACTTCCATGACCATTTCTCCTAATTGGTTTAAAAATAAAAAAATATATGATCTTTGTTAGTTTGGCATGTCTCTTCGGAGTAGGTTCAATCACACTCAGATCTATCACGTCTACAAGATGTGCCTTCTTCTTCTGCTTTGGGGTTTGGTGATATATATATTTAGGTATAGTGGATGCAGATGATAGTGGAATGGTTGAGTCAGCACCTGGAGCACTAGATAAAACAATAAAACTGGTAATATTAGTTGGAAATGAAATGGAGGTGGTAATAATAGAAGGGGTGGAAGTGAGGAAAACCTTGAGAGTGGATGTAATAAGACTGGAATTTGAAATGGAAGGAAATGAAAGTTGTTGAGACAGTGGAGTAGAAACTGGACAACCAATCATTTCCACTACTGAGAGGATGGGAAGGGATGAAAATACTTGGGACATGGATGAAGATGGAAAATCAAAGAGGAGTGAAGAAAAAGGGGATAATGATTGAGAAAGTGGAGCTAAAGATAATTACAATGAAGAAGGGGTGGTAAATCTGGTGATACAACTGGGGAATCACTGGCTTCAACAACCTCTATTACTTGTATTGTAGGGGACACAACCTTGGCAATGGGAAATTTTGGAAGAGAGGAACTGTTATCCCAATTTTCCCCCCCGGTAAAATTGATCAAACATGACCCCTCACAAAGGAAAATCAAAAGGGTTGGTTCAGTCCTGTGAGCTTGAAATCGATCCCAAATGAAGGGGTAGGAAGGCTCGAAAATGGATTCCAAGAAAGGTCAGAGAGGGAGGCCAATGAGGTTAAAAAATTCGAGAGGCTCAACAAGAAAGAAAACAAAGAAATAGGAGCATGCCCAAACTGGCTAAGGAAAGAAGAGACAGCGGAAGCCTCCACGTGTCTGATTGGCGCATCTATAAAGGTCAAGCCCAAAATGTGCTCTCCAATAAGCATCATCTTGCCACATGTCTCAATGGTGCACCTCTAGAGGTTAGGTCCAAACAAGGTCTCCAAAAGTGCACGGAGCTTCCAAGTATCTAAGGTCTGATGAGTTTCTCCTAAATGGGCAAAAAAGGGACAAGTTGACCATTTAATCAATTAAGTATAATAGATTTGGTGGAAGCCTCCATGTGCGTCATCGGCGTAACTTCAGTTTTGAGACCCAAGGGAAAGTCCCTAAATGAGCATGAAGCTTCCACATGTCCCAGGTTTGTAAAAGAGATAGAGTCAGTAGTTGAAAAGTCTCAAGCCAGCGGAAAGATCCGCATGTTAGCTCGGCACAATTTTAAGGGTGTTACCCAAAGTGGAGACTCAAAAAAGTGAAAGCTCACCACATAGTCAGAGTCCAAAAGAATTCATATGGGTATCAGGCCCTGGATCGGTTGAGTATAAAAGTATCAGTAAAATCCTCCACATGTCAACTCGACAAAAATTAAAAGGTAAAATCTAGAGGCAGGTCCCAAATGTGTGTGAAGCCTTCACGTGTCAAGGGTAAGACATATGGCCCTACCAAACAAAATGGACTTAGCTAAAACATAAAGAATACAAAGCAAAGCCATGGAAGCCTCCACATGTCTCATTGGCATAATTCTAAAAGGCGCAGCAAAATAGAGACCCCAAATGAGTGCAAATCTTCCATGTGTTTGAGGTTCGAAAATGAAACATAGTCAGTGGTTGAAAATTCTCAAGAGAGCAGAATCCTACACATGTCTCATTGGCGCGGCTTCAAGAGGATCAACCCAAAGAAGGACCCTGAACTAGTGCTATCCCTCCATGTGTCCCAGGGTCCAAAAGGAAAGGTCAGATGTTGAAAATTCCAAGCTCGGGACATACCGAAGGAAGCCTCCACCTTCCTCGTCTGCACAACTTCAAAGGTAGAATCCAAAAAAGTCCCCAAAGTGCCATCTCTCTGTCTCAATAGGCACAATGTCTCTGCCAATAGGGGGGCTTAGAATACAAAGGAAATAGAGAAGGCCCAAGGATGACGATGCCACATGTCTCTTTAGTGCAACTTCAAGAGTGTAGAGGAGGAGATGAAACCTTGATACGTGTGGGGCTACCATGTGGATATGCGTGAATAAACTCTAGACCCGAAGTACCTTCAAGTGGCCATATCTTTCAATTAGAAGCTCGGAATTGAGCGGGAGGGGACGTTTTGGAGAGCTCTCAGCCCCTGCTACTCACCTACCACCATTAATGTCTCGACCCACCATTTTTTAGGTCCGTTAAGTCTCCCACCTACCACCATGATGAAGAATGGGTTTCCCTTCTTGCCTTATAAGGAACAGAAATGGGGGCATGGGTGTTGCAGTGAGACCCATCATTGTGGTAGGGGAATTCAATGCTCCTTTAGGGGTGGTTGGAACAGGGTTCAATTTTTCCCTCCTTTCTCTCTCTCATTCTTCCTATATATTGTACAAGAGGGACAATTTCAAAGGGTTGGACATTTCTACTCTTCACCCTCCCTTCTTCTCTTGCCCGTAAGTGGATTTGTGGAGTCCAAGCCTCTCATTTAAATTTTAATGCAATTTCGTGCCTCTTGGCCATTGTAATCCATTGTATCAACTTTTGGAGCGATAATGCATGACTCTAGATGATTTTCAACCCTCTTTTGTGTTCATTGTCTCCTTTTTGATCTCTCATTATAGTCCTTGTTATTTTTGCATGGTGATCGTATTACATTTTTATGGTTTGTGTTTATTGCAAAGAAGGTGTTTCAGCATTCCTTTGGTGCATCACCTTTATTAGATTAGGTTTCATTTCTTAGTATTCCCTTAACCCTATCTCCTTGGCAAGTTAGAGTAGGATTTAGAACGACCCTCTGTAATCTAAATGTGTGCACCTGAACAGAGGAATAGGAGTTGGCCTTCATCTGGAGAGCTCTCTCGACTCACAAAGTCCCACACTTTGAGAGATGCTCCATGTTGTACAGTTACACTAACAATCTTAACCCATCAAGTTACTGATTTCATGGGTGCTATGTGATTTTGTTACAATATTTTTGGCACACCCATTGGGATAAGAAGTCTTCATTTTTATTACTATAGCAAGATTGATGTGCACTTGTTATAAGTCCCCAGCTTTTAAGAAGATCTGAAATTACACATAGAGAATCCAAAAGAGGCATAATCCACTAGTTTCGGCATTCCTAGCTTGTCAAGTTCATGAGAAAAATACAAACAAGGTCAAGGACTAGAGAGGAGGGACTATTTTTCTATCTACATTTATCCCAGAAAGAGCAAGGAGAGGAAGAAGAGCTCAAAGGTCTCCATCTCCACCAAATAGAACTTTGTCAACACCTCCCCCTGGTAGGCCTTTCATTCAATCAACAAGGGTTCTTAGGCCAATCATAATGGCACATCCACAACCCAATCCCTATGTCAACTTCACTAGTAGCAGCCCACTCACTCTCAATGCACAAAATCTAGTTCCAATTGTAGCATTGAAGAGCATTCCATATTTCACTGGAGAGAACCAGACTACTCCTAGTGACCACATTCAAGACATTGCAAATGTCTATGTAATTCATGAAATCATTGAGATGGAAATTGCAGTCAAATTGTTAGCCTCTTCATTCAAAGGAAAAGCTTTGCAATGGTTCAGGAGTCTAACAACAGGCTCTATTTAGAATTGAGACCATTTGTGTATAGCTCTTCACAATCAATTTGGAGAAAAGGGGGATAATCTATCCTTGTTAGAACAACTGACAATAATCAAGAGGGATCCTAATGAGTAGTTGATTGACTTCAACTTCAGATTCTAGTGGATGTGGGATAGGATTCTGGTGGCTGTGAGACCAAAAGATGAAGGTTTTTTTCTATACTTCCTTAGAGCTTTAAATTCTTATATTTCCATGATGATTCAATCAATGGGAGGTATAAATTTACCCGCATCATATAACATTGCTATTAGAGCTGAAAATTTCTTAATCCAGGATGGTAAACTTGCACCTAGGCCACCTATGCCTCTATATCCAGAACTAGGAGCTCCAACCACTATTCAAACACCCACATTAGCTCCCATACCTACTCCAAGGAATCAGAGTTCAGCTGAATCTTCCACCTCATCTTCTAGCTCCTCAAATAAGCTCTAAGAAGTCTTGAAACAACTACAGAACCTAGGAAACAAGATAGTGACTATCGAGAGACAACAAGCTCAGAGTTCTAGGACATATCAGCCTCAAACTCAGTATCAAGCTAGGCCCCCATACCAGTAAAATAAACCACCAAGTCATGCCACAAATCAAAATTTGAACCAAGGACAACCTCAAGCTGCCAAGCCATTCTGACCATATAATCCAAATGCAGCTTCAACATCAAAAGCATTAGTTCCAACACAAAACAACATGGCATAGGAGTATGACTGGTGTTACCCCTGCAATCTACCTCACTGTCAATCAACATGTTTCAATGGTGCACTAAACCAGGCCTTGATGGTACAGACTGTTGGTGTGTCCCAAGAACCTAGTCAAGAGGAAAATCAGTAGCAAGAAGCTCAGCAAGAGACACCTCCAACTGAAACTATGTTGGTTAATTGGAAAATAGAAGACTTCTATGGAGTTAACCAAGCCCCTTCTCAAAGTGTAGCTTCCAATACATGGTCCAAGAAAAGGAATATTGGAGAGGGAAAATCATCAAATTCAAGTAATCCACAACCCTCTATTACTCCATAAGGTATTGGCAATCAAAGTGTAGCTCCCAATGTGCAAGGTCAGCCCAAGCCACCCCCTAGACCAGCTCAAGTGCCAATTGTAACAACCCATGCTCAAGAGAATAATATGCAAGGCAAAGCGAAATAGAGAGATAACTCATCTCCATTCAAAATCATTGAGCAGATGAAGAGGACAAATGTAAACATCTCAATGTGGGAGTCATTGGCTATCCCAGGACAAAGAGACCTATTGCAAGCTGCTATGGAAAATTGGTCAACATCAAATCAATCACTCAATCAGCAAGAAAAAGGTGCTTACCAATGCATCTCAGCCTGAAGGAAATCATAGAGATCACAAAGGTAAGAATCTGAAGCCTCCTCCCTTCTATGTCTCATTGATCATTGGAGACAAGCTAGTGCATAATTGCATGATTGATTCGGGAGCAAGTAGCTCTGTAATGCCAAAACAAATAGCTGATCAGCTGGGTCTTCAATATGAAGTCATTTCCAAAGGTGTGGTACAATTGGATGGTACAAGTAGTAACAACGGTTGGAGTAATCAAATATTTGAGCCTCACATTGCATGCATGTCCCAATGTGACCATCTTGCAAAATGTATCAGTCATAGACTTGCCACCACACTTTGCATTGTGTTTGTCAAGAGACTTCACTACTAAAATTGGAGGTTATTTGTCTATCTGATTGGTCACACATGTTATTCAGAACAAGGTATGGAGCTAAGGCTACAATCAGATCTGAGCCTATTGCAAACTTCCATATTGAGCCTCATACACTGAGTCCAATCAATGCAAATTGTTTATCCCTTGATCAAGAAGATTATCCAAGCACCCATGAAGCTGATACCAAGGTTGGATGTATTCCAGACTTGACCCTTGATGAATGGGTAAACAAGAGGCATGCTTTTGAACCTTACAAAGAAATGGAAGAATTTGAATTAGGATTCTATTGCTTCCATGAAGAGAATCATCCTCTCCCTAGCATCATCAAGCCAGACCACAAGGATGATAATGAGGTATGGAAATTATTATTTGATGGCTCAAGAAGTAGACAAGGTGTAGGAGGAGGAGCTATGCTTGTTTCACCTCAAGGCACATGAAATATTACTCATCTTTCTGTTTCTATTTTTCTTGCTCAAAAAACACAATAGAGTATGAAGCCTTGATCCATGGACTGCATTGGGTAAGAAAGAGAGGGATTAAAAACTTACAAGTGTTTGGTGATAGTGAGCTAGTTGTGAATCAAGTCCGAGGATGAAATGCTGCCAAGAATGATCTGTTAAAAAACTACAAGAATCGGGTATGGGATCTCATTGAATATTTTGAGGCTTTTAGCATCAATTCCATCCCAAGGAAGAAGAATGAAGCAACAGATAGATTGGTAGCAATCAGGGTGGAGCATTTGATGTGGTAGAGAGTATCAAGAGTGAGAAATCTCAACCCCATATTAAAGTGGTTGTAAGACCAGTTGTTCTAGACAACAACACAAGTTGGAAAGTCTTCGAGAATGATCAACAAATTGTCAATTTTCTACAAGAAGAAGTTGAGTTCTCCGCTAGAAACCAAGACAAGTTGGAACAACATTATGGTGACCAAGTGGTGCAGCTGAGAACCAACAAATTACCAAAGGGTCTTGTAACTTTGGAGTCAATCTTCAACCCAAATGATCAATTTCAGAAGGAGAAAGTAAATATTCAGGTAAAGGGTGAAGATTCAGAGCCCATTTCCATAGATGAAGGAAAAACATTGCGAATTGGCAAGGTAAGTACCCAACAAGAAAAATCTGAGTTCGTTCAATTTTGTCAAGAATTCCCAGATGTCTTTGCTTGGACTTACAAGGATTTAAGAGGTTTCAACCCAAGGTTGGCACAGCACACTATCGAGTTGGATCCAAGATCTAAGCCTTTCAGACAGAAGCAAAGGCCAGTAAACCCTCACATTGAACCTCTCATGAGAAAAGAGTTGAACAAGATAATTGAGGTCAGCATCATCTTCCCTATCAAGCATTCAAGTTGGGTTACAAACTTAGTGCCTGTGAGGAAAAGAAATGGAGAAATCAGATTGTGTGTAGACTTTTATGATCTAAACAGAGCATCACTCAAAGATCACTACCCACTTCCATTGATGGAGAAAATCTTGCAGGTTGTAGCTGGCTCTGAGAGGTTTTCATTTCTAGATGGCTACTCAGGCTATAATCAGATAATGGTGAAAGAGGAAGATCAGTACAAGATGGCCTTCACCAAAAAATGGGGCACATATGCTTACAAGAAGATGTCATTTGGATTGTCCAATGCTAGAGTGAAATTTCAACAAGCTATGGATATGGCATTCAAAGGCTTAATCAACAAGATGGTGTCGGTATATCTAGATGATATCACTTTCTTCTCAAAGAATGCAACAGACCACCTCTTTCACCTTAGGATCAAGTATTTCAAAGGTGTAGAAGGTTCAGAGTGTCATTGAATCCAAAGAAGTGTGTATTTTTGGCACACGAGGGCAAGTTGTTGGGTCACATTGTCTCAAGATAAGGGTTAACAATTGACCCTGAAAGAGTTGAAGCCATTAGAACACTACCACTGCCACATCACAAGAAATCCCTCCAAAGCTTCTTAGGAAGGATAAACTTTGTCCACATATTTGTGCCTAATTTTTCCACTCTTGTAAAGCCTTTAACGATGATGCTAAAGAATATTCTTGCATTCAAATGGATAGTAGAAGGAAAAGAGAGTTTTGAGGCCATCAAGCTTGCAATATCACAGGCCCCAACTCTTATTAACCCAGAATTTTCAAAGGACTTCATGTTGTATGCTTTTGGAGGGTTAGACACAATCTCATCTATCTTGGTTCAACCTAACCAGGAAGGTTTAGATTAGCCCATAACCTTCTTTAGTTAGATCTTGGAAGATTACAAAGTAAAGTATTCTTTCATTGAAAATCATGTCCTTGTTGTCATTAGGAGTTTGAAGAAGTTCAGACACTTGGTCTCGAACAACAAGATTCAACTGCTAGTGTCTCATGCTGGTGTCAAGGATTTTCTCCTAAACAAGGACTTGAATGAGAAGAGAGCAGGTTGGATCACTCGTGTAATGGAGTATGATATTGAAATAAAAGTGACCAAGTTGGTTTGTGGCAAGGGTCTGTGTGAGCAGCTCGCTTCCAAGCAACAAACTGAGTCATCAGATGAAGAAGAGGTTGTCCTATTAATGTAGAATGAGCTAGAGCATCCAGCTAACAATACACCCATTCCATGTTGGACTCAAAGTTTGGTGCATTTTCTTCAAACAATTTCATTCCCTCCAGAAATGAGCAGAACAAAAAGAAGGTACTTTAGATTACAAGTCATCTTATATGCACTTGTTGACGACATTTTGTTCAAAAGGGACATCAATGGCGTCCTATTAAGGTGCATTGGGATAGTCCAAATTGAGAAGGTGTTACATGAGTTCCATGATGGAGAAGCTGGAGGCCACTTTGCTCCATAGGTAATAGCACTCAAAATTATGAGGGCTAGTTACTATTGGCCTACGGTGTTTAGGGATTGCTACTCATGGATCAAGAAATGCAAGAAGTGTGCATTCTTCACAGGGAAAGCAAGATTAGCAGCCTTACCCCTTCATCCAATTTCAAGTGGATCAACCATTCATGCAATGGGGATTAGACTTCATTGGAGTAATCAACCCAAATTCAAGTCAAGGCCACAAGTGGATACTCATAGCGACTGACTATTTCACCAAGTGGACTAAAGTGGTGGCACTCAAGGAGGCAAATGAATCCAACATTTTGGACTTATATGAAGGGATAGTCATGAGGTTTGGTGCCCCTACTACTATCATATCAGACAATGCATTGGCATTCCTTGGCACAAAAATTACTGAATGGGCTGTCAAGAATGGTGTATATCTCAGCACCTCTTCAAACTATTACCCTCAAGGTAATGGCCAAGCAAGAGTCCACAAACAAGAACTTGTTGAGAATCATCAGAAGGACTCTTGATGAGAATCAAAGAACATGGCACAAAAAACTCAAATCAGCTCTTTTGGAAGACAGAGTCACCCCTAATAGGTCAACAAGTAATTCTCCCTACAAATTAGTCTATGGGAAAGAGGTAGTGTTGCCTATATCTTTAGAATTTCCTGAATTAGATCTCATGAGGCAGTTGGAGTTTCTATGAGTTCAAACCAATGGAGGCTAGGTATGTAGAGCTGATTGAATTAGAAGAAATCAGGGAACATGCAGTTCAAACAATGGAAAAGGATCAAGCCTTAATTAAGAGATGGTTTGATAAGAAAGCAAGAGCAAGGACCTTTCAGGAAGGGGACTTAGTTCTGAAGTGGGATGCAGATCAAGCAAAACCGAGAAAGGCATTCCAAGTTTGATGCCATTTGGAGTGGCCCCTACATGGTCACAGGATGTAAAAGTAGCAATGCCTCCCAATTGTCTAAATTGGATGGAGAAGAACTTCTGATTCTGGTCAACGAGATACATCTTAAACATTGCTACTGAAAAGGAAGGTTTCACCCTTGTAAATATTAGCATAGGATTTTAATTTCTCTAAGTGCATGTGCACATTGTCTTGTTGTAGCATAGGTTTTATTTCCCTAAGTGCTCTGGCACAAGTTTTGTTGCTCCAAGTTTGTGTCATTGTACAGTTTGATGTGCCTCTAGGTGAATGCGCCAGGCCCTTCAGAATTTACAATAGAGAGACCCATAGTTTCCGTAATAGTTGCTAATTTTAAAATAGAACAAATACAGAGCAACTAAAATTGAGTCTCGAGGGAGTCCATTTCCAGAACATGGGCAAGTTCAAGGTCACCAACTACAAGCGTCAGATTCAAGCTTCAAGAACATGACTAGTATCAAGCCACCACCCATGAATCCATTCCCAATGGATACCTGAAGGCCACTGATCTCTTCATCTAGTAGGCAGATGTCCCCGTGAGTTGTCAAAATTTTATCCCAATATCACCCCCCTAGCAAAGTTGATCAAACATGACCCCGCATAGAGGAAAATTGGAAGGGTGGGTTTAATATTGTGAGATCACAATCAATCCCAAATGAAGGGGAAGGAAGGTTTGACAATGGAGTCCAAGAAAGGTTGATGAGGGAGGCCAATGATGTTAAAATAGTACATAGACTCAATAGGAAAGAAAACGGAGAAAGAGGAGCAGGCCCGAATTGGCTAAGGAAAGAAGAGACAGGGGAATCCTCCATGTGTTCAATCGGCACATCTACAAAGGTCAAGCCCAAAATGCGGTCTCCAACATGAGCCATCCCACCACGTGTCTCAATGGCGCACCTCTAGAGGTCAGGTCCAAACAAGGTCTACAAATGTGCGCAGAGCTTCCACGTGTCTAAGGTCTGATGAGTTACTCCTAAATGTGAGGAAAAGGGATAGGTCGGCCATTTAATTGACTAAGTATAAGAGATTTAGTGGAATCCTCCACATGCCTCATCGGTGTAACTTCAAAGTTGAGACCCAAGGGATAGTCCCTAAAAGAGTAAAAATCTTCCACGTGTCCTAGGTCTGATAAGGAGATATAATAGGCATTTGAATAGTCTCAGGGAAGTGGAAAGATCTATGTCTCATCTCAGTATAATTTTAAGGGTGTGACCCAAAGCGGAGACTCAAACAAGCACATGCTCACCACATAGTCAAGTTCCAATAGAATTCAAATGGGTAACAGGCGCTAAATCAGATAACTATAAAAGTATCAATTGAAGCCTCCATGTGTCATCTCAGTGCAACTTCAAAGGAAAAATATAGAGGCATGTCCCAAATGTGTGTGAAGCTTCCACATGTCCCACTATCAGCACATATAGGGCCAAACTAAAAGGGTCCCAAAACACGTAAGTTAAATAGGAATTATGGATGGTCCACATGTCCCATCGGTGTAATTCCAAAACTCACCAAAGAGAGAAAAGGGAGGCTTCCAGTGTACCAGGTCTGAAAAGGACCCATATCAGCATTTGAAAAGTATAAGGAGATTGGAAGTGAAAGCCTCCACATGTCTCATCAACACAACTTCAAAGGTGCGGCCCAAAGAGAGACCCAAACTAGCAGCCAACCCTCCACATGTCCCAGGTATTTGAAAGGTAGAGTCGACTATTGAAAAGTAAAGAAGGACAGACAAAGGAAGCCTCCATGTGCCTTGTCTGTGTAACTTCAAAGTCAGAATCCAAAATCGGTCCCCAAAACATGCACCAACTCTCCACATGTCTCAGGTCAGGCATAGTTTCTCTGCCAATATGAGGGGGCTTAGGCAGAATACAAAGGAAATAGAGCAGGCCCGCAGACGATGCCATGTGTCTCTTCGGTGCAACTTCAAGAGTGTAGAGGAGGGGGGAAAACCTTGAGATGCATGGGGCCGCCACATGGATATGTGTGAACATACTCCAAGACCTGAAGTACCTTCAAACGACCATATATTTTGATCATAAGCTCAGAATCAAGTGGGAGGGGACGTTTTAGAGAGCTCTCGGTGCACCTGCTACCCACCTTGCCACCATTAATGTTTTGACCCACCATTTTTAAGGTTGTCAAGTCTCCCACCTACCACCATGATGAAGAATGGGTTTCCTTTCCTACCCAGCAGGGAACAAAATGGGGCATGGGTGTTGTAGTGAGACCCATCATTGTGGCAGGGGAATTCAATGCTCCTTCAGGGGCAGTTGGAACAGGGCTTGATTTTTTCCTCCTTTCTCTCTCTCATTCTTCCTATATATTGTACAAGAGGGACAATTTCAAAGGGTTGGACATTTCTGCTCTACACCCTCCCTTCTTCTCTTGCCCGTAAGTGGATTTGTGGATTCCAAGCCTCCCATTTAAATTGTAATGCAAGTTCATGCCTCTTGGCCATTGTAATGCACTGTATCAACTTTTGGAGTGATAATGCATGTTTGTGGATGATTTTCAACCCTCTCTTGTGTTCATTGTCTCCTTTCTGATCTCTCATTGCAGTCCTGGTTATTTGTGCATGGTGATTGTATTGCATTTTTATGGTTTGTGTTTATTGCAAAGCAGGTGTTTCAACATTCCTTTGGTGCATCACCTCTGTTAGATTAGGTTTCATTTCTTGTATTCCCTTAACCCTGTCTCCTTGGAAAGTTAGAGTAGGATTTAGAACGACCCTCTGCAATCTGAATGTGTGCACCTGAATAGAGGAATAGGAGCCAGCCTTCATCTGGAAAGCTCTCTCAATTCACAAAGTCCCACACTTTGAGAGATGCTCCATGTTGTGCAGTCATACTAAGGATCTCAACCTATCAAGTTACAGATTTCAGGTGTGCTATGATTTTACAACAATTCCCGAAAATGAATCCAAATATCCTCTAGCTGAGGCACGCAAGAACTATCCATACCTATTTCACTAAATTTACCCTAGTAATCAAAGTTTTTTCTGGGATGGAAAGTTCTCAAAGTAACTTCTGACATTTATCCATCCACATTATTTGTATATATTCCTATTGAAATAGGAAACTAAACTCCCACCTTATGTTGTTTGTTTTGAATTTTGTGATAATCCAACAATTTCCAAACCAATTCTAATAAAACCCATTTGTCAGTAGTACATCTTTGTAACTTGTTTGGGGAACCAAAGAAACCAAGAATCCTGATGTATGTAAATGTTGGGAACTGAAGATAGATGGCTCCCCATTCCCATATCTCTTTAAAATCTTCATCAAAAATCCTTTGATTATAAAAATCTTTATAAAAATGATTAAGGAGGACAACAAAAAAGGCATCATTAACTCTATGAAAAAGTTTTTTTCCAACTTAAATTGTAATATCAGGATATACAGTGATAAATATGTTGCACTCAAGGTACATTAAACAATTCGTATTCATAGGATTGAATTACCCCATGGCGGTGGTAGCATAAATGAGTTTTGGAAGTCGTGAATATTATTTTTGAAATGGCGTTAAAAAAGTTCTCAATGGAAACAAGAAACTGAATATAAAATTGTCATAACATCCCAACTACTATATGACACAAACATTATTCTAACTTGAAAATTGTAATGTAGAGGAACTCATCTAGTTACAGATCTGAAACATCCTATTTTAGAAGATACTGAGACCCATAAATATGACTCAACAATAAAATAAGATCATTTCACTTACTGGATGAAGTCTGATAGGAAGAATGTTTAAAGCAAGCTTCATGACACTCTGTAGCTAAGTAAATCTTCATTACAACCTTTGTACATGCAATTCATGTTTCTATATCACTGGCAGAATGTTCCTTAAGAGTTGCTTCTAATGAATTGCTATCATGGCTGTTCAACATCTAAAAGTTTACATAAATCCTCTAAGCAAATCGACTTCTATCTTGAACACAACCTCATGTCACACATCTACATCTGTGTACTTATTCAGAATCTATATGCATAGATGGGTAAGTCACTACTATGAAAAAAAGAGGATAATGCAAGTACCAATAGAAAAGCTTCAAAGCCAACTGCAAAGACCATGAAACTATATTTCGTCTTGAAATACTGGATTATTATCCAATGCTACAAAGTCATTGAGCAGCTAATTAATCTTTCCTAAGAAATCGGTTGCCAATCTAGTTGTAGGTGCAAGGTCATTGATCATAGAAAAGTTATCATCATCAATAATCTCTAGATAGACATGAGTGAGGAGATTACTCCTAAATATTATTTACTTCATCTTTCAATCTTACCCCTGGAAATGGGTGCATAGTTAAAATTCAAGATTCGATGACACGTGTTTATAATTGGCACAGTTAGCAACCATTTTTTTTTAATTTAACTGTAAAGGTGCCAACTATTTATGTAACTTCTCGAGGGCTGAAGTTATGGTGACTGCTGACAAAGGCTGTAAACTCTTGATGTATTTGCAAAATTATGTTGATTGCTCGTCAATAGATCCTCATACTTCTATCCAATCTATGACTGATCTTGAATGCCTATTTCTAGCAACCTTTTTAGCAAGGCTCTAAAATTATTAACAACTAAAATGGTCAAGTGGAATTAGGTTGATTTCTAGAACCTCAAAAATGCCAATATTCCAAGAAACATGAATACTACGACCTTTGGAATAACAATAATGGGAAGATTTTCCAGATTTTAGGAACTTTTGAATAGTTTCTAGGTGGAAACCAGCCATAGCAAAATCTGTATTTATGTTTGGGTTGTTCTGAAAACCTAAAACAGTGACTCTCCAATTTACTCTAAAATTTCCCAACTCTCCCTTGATGATCTACAAGGTGTCAGTCCAAATGAATAAGTAATTGTTATAGGAAAAAATCTACACAATTCATTGGACTTCATAATGCTAGATAGGCTCACATCAATTGACATACTTATAGATTATTGTTACAACTCATGACAGAGAATGCATATGTCATTGCTACATAGATAGGGAGTATCGGATGCATAAGGTTTTACTATACTCAAGAATGCAATGCAGAATTGATCTCCACGAAAAAATTAGCTTTTCACGGAGAATTCTTGATCAATAATAATCAAAGAAGTAAATACACTTAATGAGTCAATTTCACCTTGAAGGTTGCAAAATGGTGTGGTAAACATAGAGTGTCACCAGAATGCAACCATACGTGATTACATGACATGATTAAAATTTTGAAGAGGCCTCCTATATCCTTAATCATGGATTTTAAAATTCCTTGGATAGTTGAACACTACTTTTAGGGTAGTTAGAGACATGTGAATGTTTGTACGATAAGACAAAAATATGATAGTACCAAAAATCTGATAGTGATAGCGTGATCATTGCAATAGCAGATGCCCAAAGTGCATACAACTTACTCAGAATGTCTATAGTTCTATAAATAAAGAAAAATGCATATCACAGAATCTTTAGACTAATACAACATCCAGAACTTAAATTATCCACATAAACAATGAGATGACTTTGATAACCCAAGAATTCGAACAAATCCAAAATTTTGCACTTTCATGCATGAAAAGTGCACAGGATTTATAGATTGGTTCCCTGAAACTTACTATAACAAATATGCTCTATACTATTTGCATCACCTTATAGTACGAAATGTCTCAAATTTAATACGGTTCAGGATTGTGGAGTAAATGGAACTCCAGGACATGAACTATTTTTATCTCACCTTTCACAAAAGCATAGGATACTTACAAAACCCTCAAAACCTGACCTCCAAAAATTCAGTACTACGTAATGTTTTGGAAACCTCAAATTTTCTGAAGAAGACAATGACATTGTCAGGCTAAGAAGAATGGAACAATGATTTAAAGTAATTTAGTTTCACATTTTTAAACATAGCACCTTACTTGTTAGGAGCTTAAATTCTTGAGCCTGTATGTACATTTTCCATGAGATCATCCCATGTCAAAAGTTGCATGCCCAGCTTTAAGAAAGCAGTCCTTAAGGGAAAAACAAAATGGATGGTCCTAAACTCTAGCACATCTACTACAATAGATCAATTTCAATGTCAGAACACACTCCGTATGAAATGAAACAATGAAATCTATAGCAGTTCACCTACTTGCTTTCGTTCAGAATGTGATCCTGGTAGGATAATACTTACAATCTCTTCAATGGGACGCCTGATGACCATACACAAAAAACATTACATCAAAAGAAATCTTTGAGATGAATCCCATTCACATGGATGGGAAATTCTTCTCCATTGAGTCTTGATAAGAAAAATGAATTTGCTTCCTTGCAACTTGTGATAATAAATGGCATGCTCCAGAGGGATTCAAATTTAGCATGCATACTCGGCTTGACTCTATCAGCATCCCATTTGAGAACCGGATCTCCTTCATGGAACTCTTTGTTAGATGCTCTTTTGTCAAAATATATTTTAACCTGAGAGTGATGTTGTTTTAGAGTCTTCATTTCTTTATTCCTTTCTTCTTCTAGCTCCATTAATTCATAATACCTGAATATCATTGAATCACTTTCCATAAGTTCCAATTGATATGATAATTCCAAGGAATGTAGTTCTAGAGATACTGGGATCTTTCCTTCCCTTCCATAAACTATCATAAACGGTGAATTTCCAATAGCCCATTTGGGTGTGATCTGGTTCATCCACTGGGTGTTTTTAAGATGAGTGTGCCAAGTTCTTCTATTGGTTTTCATTGTACGCTTGATGATCCATATGTGATTTTTTTTACTAGACTCGGCTAATCCATTTCCCTATGGGTAGTATTTTAATGAGGTTTTTAGATAAACCCCATTCTTAACAGCCCATTCAGTTAATTTCAAACCAATAAATGCCATTTTATTATCTTAAATTACTATGAATGGAACACTAAAACGTGTCATTATTCCTTCCAGAAAACCATGAATAGCCTTTTCATTTCCTTCTTTGAGTGCCACGGATTCCATCTAGAGATTGAAATAGTCTGTCATAGTGATAACTCATTTATGTCCATCACTAGATGGAGGATTAAGCATTCTGATGAAATCTAGTCTCCATTGAACAAAAGGTTGATCAACCTAAATTGGGTGAAGAGGGAGGGCTGTCAATATTTGTTTCCCTGTGAAAAAATCATGTTCCTTGCATTTTCTTACCCAGAGATGAGTATCCTTGAATAAATATGGCCAATAGTAACTGGCCCTCATTATTTTTACTACAGTATTATTTGCAGAGTAATGTCCTCTAGACAAACCATTGTGAAATTATTACAAAATCTTATCAGTTTGTTTTAGCCCTATACATCGAATTAGAACACCATTTAAATCTCTACTAAAAAGAAGATTATCCACCAAGACATAAGGAATAGATTGAAGATGGAAGATTTTATTTTGAGTTTTATCCATATCAGTAGGATATACCCCTAGCAGGAGGACAATTTTCATCTTTGACAACTAATCAACTTGGTCATTTTCCTGAGGTTCATTTAGCAGCACTGTGTCTTTTCCATCCTTTGTCTCCAAATCTATATCCAACTGTTGACATAGACCCTTACCCCAAATTATCTAAGTGAGATTAATGTGTACATCGTATTCCATAACTTTAGTAATCCATCTGAAAAAAAATTCATTCATGTCTTTATTTAGTAAAAAGTCCTTAACTCCAGGATGAGACATCATCAAATGTATTTTGTAGTTGGATAACATATGTCTGAATTTCTTCAAATCCTGAATGACAGCAAAGACTTGTTTCTTAAAAATCAAATATTTTAGCTCATAATATTTTAGGGATTATCTAAATAAGGAAATCAGTTGTTCTATTGATTCATTATTTTGTTGGGTGAGGATACTTTAAATTCTCTCTTGTCTTGAAAAAGCTTAAAGAATAAAATCTTTATCAAACCTTGGGTTCATCAGTGTGGGATCTTGAAAAATTGTTGTCTTGATGGCTTCAAAACTCTCTTTCCCTTATTTTTTCCATGAGAAAGGCATGTTCTTATTCAACATGGTTGTTAGCGGTTTAGCCAATGTTGTGAATTGAGGGATGAATCTTCGCATGAAATTTATGGTTCCAAGAAAACTTTGGATACCCTTCTTGTGACTTGGGAGAGATAAATACACAATCAAATGAATACTATCTGGATTGATTAATAGTATTTCCATTGAAACAACATGCCCCTCCAACTTCCCTTAATGCACTACAAAAATACATTTCTTAGGATTGAGTGAAACCCCAAACTACCTACACCTTCAGAAAACCTTGCTTAGATGCATGATGTGGTATTTTTTATGCTTAGAGTATATATTTATATCATCAAGGTAAACCAAGATGATAACATTGATTAGCCCCTAAAACTCCATGTTCATGGCTCTTTGGAAAGTAGCACTAGCATTCGATAATCCAAATGGAATTTTATTATAGGCGTATGTACCCCACTTAGTAGTTAATGTTGTTTGGAACTAATCATATTCTTTAACAAGGATATGATTATATCCAGAATATCCATCGAGCAATGAAAATATTTGCACTCCTGATACTATTTGAAGAATATTCTCCATTGGTGGAAGAGGATAATGATCCTTCAACAAGGCATAGTTTAGATCTATGAAATCCACACATAGCCAAATTTCTTCGTTATTCTTCCTTACAGGGACTAGATTGGCCACCCAAGATGAATGTTTTATAGGAAAAATTATACACGCCTTGATGATTTTGGTTAACTCCTTCCTCATTAGTGGTTCGATTTTGGAATTAATTGGCCTTTATTTCTAATGAACTGGCTTTAAGTGAGGGTCCAGTTTGATAGTATGTTGATTTATACCTGCGTCAAACCACGTAGGTCTTTGTAGCTTCACGCAAAAATGTCGTGATACTCTTGACAAAGTTTGATAAAAAAAAAAATTTGGAAGTGCATACTTTACCAATGATGGGTGTCATTATTCCCTTGATTTAATCAACTTCTTGTTGATTTCATATCAAACCAGGGGTGTGTCTAAAGCTAAATGCAACAAGAGTAATCTTATCGATCTAGTAGTTGAATGTAGTTATTTTGTATTTTTTGGGGGATATTTTCAATGTCTTAAGGACTTCTTGGTAAAACCTTATTTAAATCATACTATGAAAACTTGTTGAAAGTAAACACACTGAAAACTTTGTTGAAAGGAAACACACTGTGCAGAATGGAAACACACTTGTTGTTGGAAATAAACACGCTTGCTTGTGAAAGTAAACACACTTTCTTTTGGAATTAAACACACTCAATTTATAATTCTTGAAAACAACTGCAAGAAATATAATAATCCATCTAAACAACTGTAGGAACAAGTATATAACAGAATTTAACTGAAAGAATTAAAACAATACAAAATTAACAGATCTAAGCTATTTGCTGAAGAAATATAAATACCAAATAAATGAATATCATGGTCCTTGGGGGAGTGGGCCCTTGCTCCTCCTCAAATCAGGATTTAACAACTTAGAATTCTCTCAATAGGAATGGTTATTTTATTGATAAAACATTTGGTATTATAAAATGTATTGTATATGAGTACTTAGTATATATTTCTCTTCTCTGTTCTATTTCTATCTCATATCATATTATATATCCTATCTATCTACACTAGGTATACTTTTATTTACATTTTACAATCACATCTATCTCAAAGATTATAATGAAATCGAATCATGGCTAGAATAGATGTTCAATCAAATTGTGGCTGATCAAATAGCTATGAGATAACTTTCCCTGGATCTGTGATCAGAAATCTTCTCATCCTTTCCTGATAAAAAGGGTTGTATATGTAAAATATCTAGATGTGTTTAGAATAGATAACTCCCATTGGTTCCCTAACTTTAGAGAAGTTCCAAAACCATAGGAAATCATTAAGAATCAACATCGTGAGAGTTCTGGAGCTATACCTAGGAGTTCCAGAACTAAGTCTGAAAATTCTTGAACTAAATACTGGAGTTTTGGAACTAAGTCTGAAATTTCTGGAACTAAATGATGATTGGGTGATGGAGTTCCGGAACTAGCTTGGAAGTTTCAGAACTAAGCTATGTAGGAACAGATTCTATCAAAAACATACTTAACACCACCTATTTCATTTCCTCACCTGATTAGACCTTATTTATTACAAAATTGAATTTCAAACACACACTTCGTAAGGAATTTCAGAGCTTTTAAACATTAGAATCACAATAAATCAAAAGATAGACAATTACATCCTAACTCATATCAAATTGACTAAAAGTTACAAAATGCAATCAAACTTAATAAAAAGGATAGTAAGATGAGATCATATATTATACATTAATCAGACATATTCCGGCCTCATCATTTCCCCCAAACTTAGTTATTTGTTAAGTCCCTTTACAAACTTCATTATTCAAAAGTGGGGTCATATCTTCTACATTCCATTTGATTGCTCAGATCAAATTGCTGAAACTAGATTTCCCAATGCTTAAGCTCAGATGTACTGTACCCAGCTCCTACTTCTATTTTCCTCTCCCACTTTTCAAATTTGGTAGGATCTTGAGGTTCTTTTTTTTTCCAAGGAGACATGGGGGTGAGAAGTAGAGGGGGCCTTGTTCACATTCCCATCCATATTTTTTTGTAGGTTTCGTTAACTTGGGGTATTATTGTGCATAACGCTTTTGCCATTTCTAAACTCCAGATCAGATTTGTAGGGGAAATTGCTTCCCTTATTTTCAAGGAAACCATAAGGAGTTCCCACCTCTTTGAGCATCCTTCATAAATATCTTCAAATTTTTCCTCCTCATAGGAGGTGAATGCATCAATACTCTTTTGCAGACTGGCAAGGTAATGTGTCCAGAATCTCATATCAAAGGCATGAGTTCTAAAATGCATGAGGAAGGCAGAAGGTTTACCATATTGAGCTCTCATACAGAGACCAGTTGAGCTAGCTTTCACTAAAAACTCAGATTCCCTTTCCTTCCATGTAATTTGGTTTTGCAAAATAGAAACAAATGCATTGAGCTTGCTCTCCCCCACATACAAATTGATCATTAATCATGTGTTTTTCTCTAGCATAAAATTATAAAGATAAAATTCGTATAGGAAATTTTTTTCTCAGGACTGGATAGAGAGTAAGCTACCATGAATTCAAATTCATATTTTAGTTCATGTGGAAGTCCACATGCAATCCTTAACAGCTAATAGTGAATGAACTCCTCTTCTAGAAATATACTATATGTAGGAGAGGGCCTCCTACAGGAAAGTAATTTCTCACTCATAATACAGACCATATGAATTTTTGCAAGACATTTATATTTATTTCCTTCCTCCTTGTAAAAATTTTCTTCCCATTATTTTCTTGCCTTCATCTCTTCTTCCATCTTGGTCTTCAATTCTTTATGTGATGTTTTAGATTATCTGAGCTCCTTGTAAGTTTCATTCCATAGTTTGAGTGGCAAATAGGTTAACTCAGTCTGTGGAAAGACTGTGGACATAACACTCTGTTTTCTGGAAGTCTGAAATTCTTCCTCTTTTTCTATTAGTTGTTTCTTGGTTGTTGATAATTCCTCAGTCCTGGTTGCAAGCTAAGTCATTAGCTCTCCAATGATAATTTCCCTTTTTTCTAATTTGAGTTTGAGGAAATACAATTCCTCATCCTTTTCTCTAATAATGAGCTCTGCTCTAGATAAGAACAGAGCCTGTTTAAGTTGATGTCTTTCTTCTTCCTCTGAGATTACTTGAGGAGTTGGGAATTATTCCTCTATCAAAGGAAATTTTCCTTTTCTTCTCCAGGATGCCAACTCTTCTTCTTAATGTGGAAATGTTGATGGTTCACCAAATTCCTAAAAATATTGCTCTTCAAGTCTCTTCTCTCCTCTATCCATTTCAGTTTGACTTGACTCGGGAGGAGTCATGGCCATGCTGCCCAAAATGTCAGTAGCTTCCTTTTCCATCCTTTCCTGCTCACTCCTTCCCTCTAGGGTTTCCCTTGACCTCTTCTGAATTTTTCTTCTCTGGGAAATTTCAGCATGCCCAGCAGTGGATTTCCTTCTAGAGATTCTTCTTACTATTATTTTTTGCTCTTGCATGGGTGAGCTATCACCGTTAGAGACAAATATTGGCTCCCCTAAATTTGCTGCAGAAAAATGAATTTCCTTTAAAGGTACAAAAGGCTTTGTTCTTTTGATCTTTCTCACAAACCTTCTTCTTTTTAGAATATTCTTTATTTCTATTTCCCTCTATTCTTTTGTAGGGGCATCAATTTCTAGATTAGTTGAAGGAAAGAATGGGGCTGGAATTGTCCTTATGATAATATTAGGGTTTCTCTTGAACTTGCCAAGAAACTTGTACCAAATTTCTTCATTTTTATTTGACATAAAATGGTGTTGGCTTATTAAATGAATTAGGCTATGATGCCTGATTGTCCCAACCCTCCAAGAGTACCTTTACTCCATGGTCTGGATAGAATAAAAAAGAAACCCTGGAAGGTTTATTATGTACTCGGGATTTGTGGCTTCATACTTCAGATATATGAGCATTTTTAGGACTTATTTTCCCACATACCCAAATTGACCATCATAGGTTAAATATTTCACTACCCAAAATGCTACCCTATCAAATGGTTTGGGAAAATTGGCCCTTCTGACCCCTTTTATGATTTTCTTAGTATTATAGATGTATTGGGGTTCAGTTTCTTCTTCTTGAAGTAAGACTTCAACTAGTTCATTTAAAGTCCCTTTGGTAGGTTATGGGACATTCACAATTAGCACTCAAGACACGTTACTTATAGTATTCACAAAAAAAGGAATAAAGATATTTATCACCTTTGTCCTGGATTTCTCTAGGTTTATGATGAATTCTCTTATCAATTCATCATTATGCCTTAAAATTTTCTTCAATAACTCTATCCATCCTGCATGCTCGAAGATAGACGTCACTTCTTCGTCTACGAGAAGCTGGGAATCATCCTCTGGTTCTAATTTATTTTTAATCCCCATATTGACTCGAGTTCTATCTCTTTTGATTTTGTGAAAATTGGTTGCATGCCCTCTTGCTTAGCTGCAGAACTGACAACTTTGGCTGCGGAACCTCTATTCTTAGCTATGGAACCTCTATTCTTAGCTATTGAATTCTCTGTTCTTTTCTACGGACACAAACTTACTTTGTTCCTCCTTCCTCAAAATATCTTTGCAACTTATTTCATTTGATTTTTGTAATAATGATTACTAATGATAACCATACCACCACTTATTCCATCCAAATCATCTTCATGATTACACACTTGTAATCATAATGTATAAATAGATGACTCATCATACCTACTTTTAAATTAAGTCAAATCACACATGCAAACATTTAATTCAACCCTAAATAAGTTAAAAGATATAATTACCATCCTTGATGATGTAATCCTTTTGCTATGATGACTCGTCATTCCTACAAATGGAACAAAACATGATTAGATAAGACAGTTGGATTTCAAAATAATTCCCTTTTATTTGAACCAACCGAAAAAAAAGAGGTCAACTTCCATTTTCTAGTTTTCAATTGACCTTTGAGAGAATATATATTATATATATATTTTTGTTTTGGAGAAGAAAATTTCATTTTTTGGTTTTCATCTTCTTCCCTTTATTCTAGATCTATCATCTGGTTATTTGATCATTAAGGAAGAACTAGGTTCTTCCATATGATCAAATTATTTGTCTGCTTCAATCTTCCTCAAGAATTCATCCTTAGTGGGAGGATTCCTATATATTTTCAGCCTATGTCCATTAACCAAGATTGTTTTGATGTTGTTATCAATGGGAAGTAACTAAATAGAACCATTGTCAAATATATGCTCAATTCGATAGGGTCCCAACCATCTGGTTCTCAATTTTCCCTTAAATTGTTGGTACTTAGAATCAAACAGCAATGCGCAGTCTCCTAATTTGAATTGTATTTTCTTGATATGTGTGTCATGTCATTGCTTCCTTTGCTCTTGAATTATCTTTGTCTGCTAAAGTGCTTTCATCCTTAATTCATCCAACTCATTGAGTTAAAGGATTCTTTCTTTTTGAGTTGTATTCAACTCAATTCCCACCTTCACTGCTGTCCTTAATGTCTGAAGTTCAAACTCTATAGACAACAAGGGATTTTTTCCATAGACCAATTCATATGGTGAAAACCCTGTTGTAGTTTTCCAAGTTGTATTATAAGCCCAGACAGCTTCAGTAGTCTCTTTACCCAATCTTTTCTCCTAGCTTCAACTATTTTAGTAAGGATGCTCTCCAATTCTCTGTTTGTTACTTCAGCTTGTCCATTTGACTATGGGTGATAAGGAGATGACTTCCTATGATTGATTTGGTAATACCTTGTGAAATCTTGGATCATAATAGACATGAATTGTGGCCCCTGATCTGAAACTATGCTCCTTGGTTTTCCAAATGTTATCATAATTTTGTTCCAAAGGAAATCAACAACTGCTTCTTCAGTGGCATTTTTCAATGCATGCACTTCTACCCATTTTGTCACATAGTCAATACACACAAGAATATATTCCTTCTCTTGTGAAGGAGGATTAAAGGGACCAACAAAATCCAATCCCCGTATTTCAAATGGTTCAACCACAAGTTGAGTTTGAAGAGGCATTTCATTGGTGATAGTTGGTTGTCCCATCCTTTGACAAGGATCACACCTCTTGATATATCTCTTCACATCCTTATACAGAGATGGCCAATAATAACCAGTGCCAAGTATCTTATGCGTTGTTATTTTCACTAAATAGTTTCCTCCACTTGGTTCATCATGACATGCTTTGAGGATGTCAAAGATTTCATCATCTCTTACACACCTACATAAGACAAAATCAGGACCACATTTAGATAGCATTCCATTTAACCATTTGAATTATGCACTGGTTTTAATTAACTTATTTATTTGTTTCTTAGTTAAAGAAGGAGGAAACTTCCCTGTTGCAAGATAATTTTCCATATCAAAAAACCATGGTGTACTTGTTGAGATTGCAAATAGTTGTTCATCTGGAAAGTTATCCTTGACTATATCTTGCTCCCCTGCGGTGGTTAGTCCTGACAAAAAATAAGCTACCATATTAGATTTACCTGGATTGTCCATAATGGTAATATCAAATTCTTGCAAAAGTAATAACCATATAATTCTTCTTCCTCCAACCACTAGTTTGTTCATTAAATACTTAATTGTTGAATGATCTGTGTGCATAAATATCTTGTACCCTGTAATGTAATGTCTAAATTTATTGATTACATAAATCACAACAAGAAATTATTTTTCAGTGGTGGTGTAATTATTTTTAGTGGGAGTAAGATTCTTGCTAAGATAATAAATGGCATACATCTTTCATTCCTCATATTTTTGTCCCAATACTACACTAATGGAATAATTTGAGGCATCTTTTTGGATATGAAATGGATTTTCCCAATTAGGTCCTCTCAATATTGGGGCACTAATTAATTTTTATTTAATTTCTTCAAAAGCATGCTGACACTTTTCATCCCAAATAAAATCACAGCCCTTGGTTAGCAAATTAAACATGGGGGCAGCAATTTTACTAAAATATTTTATAAAGCACCTATAGTACCCAGCATGTCCTAGAAATGATTTGATATCTGTGGGGGTCTGAGGAATAGGTAAATCTAAAATGATCCTAATTTTGTTTTGATCCACCTAAATTCCTTTTTTAAAATATGGTGTCCTAATACAATCCCCTCATCCACCATCATCAAACACTTTTCATCACTAAGAGATAGGTTGTGTTGTTCACATCTTTTTAGCACTCTGTCCAAATTTCTCAAAGCATCTTCAAATGTATCTCCATGTACAGTGAAGTCATCCATATATACCTCAACACAATCATTTGTTAGATCAGAAAATATTGCAAGTATAATTCTCTGGAAAGTTACAGGAGCATTGCATAAACCAAATGGTAACACCCTATAGGAAAAGGTTCCCCATGGACATGTAAATGTAGTTTTGTCCTGATCTTCAGTAGCAACTCTGATATGACTGTACCCACTAAATCCATCCAAGAAAGAAAATTATTTTTTACCTAAAAGGTTATCTAGGACTTGATCTATGAATGGTAAGGGGAAATAATCTCTCATTGTGGCTTTGTTCAGTTCCCTATAGTCAACACATATTTTCCACTTTCCTTTCTTTTTGGGAACAATTACAAGAGGAGATACCCACTAGCTATTTGAGATAGGGTAGATGAAACATACTTGTAATAGTTTTCCAATTTCTTGTTTGGTTATATCCCTTAAAGATGGGTTAATCTTTCTTTGAGGCTTCCTAACTGATTTAATGTTTTTAGTATAGATGTGATGAGTGCAAATACTAGGGTGAATCCCCTTCATGTCTTTATAATCCCAAGAAAAATCTTTAGTATTATTTTTTAGAACATCAAAAAATTTGGATTCTTCATCATCCTTCAACCAACTGTTAATGTTTAAAGTTTTACCTGGTTTAATTTCAACATGCTTGGTTCCAATATGTGATGAACTAATTTGTGGGAAGGGTTTCATTAAATTATTTAATGGACATGCATGTGGTAACATCATATGGTATGTAGCAACATCTCCAAAAGTTGCTTGAGACAGAATACTGGAAAAGGGATAGTAATGAGAATTATGATACTTATCTCTTTGTAGGCCCAATTCTTCGTCACTGCTACTTTTCATAAATTCTTCACCACTTCCTGATGTACTTGAAACTGAAGCTACTGATTCATCCTCTCCCCACGAGAAATCTCATTCCTTTGGAGAGAAATTATTTTTAATCAAAGAGAATTATTGGTTTCTTGGTTCTGGAACTAAATGTGGTGGTTTTGAAACTATTTTTGATTTCTTCAAGGACAGTTGGTTCTCCTCCAATGATGGATTAATCATCTCTTCTACTTCTCTTACATGATCCTGCAATGTGACCATAGCCAAAGAAGATAAATTTTTCTTATTAGTTTCAAGAGAATCAACCCACAATTGTTCATGGTTGTCAATAAAAGGTCGTGTAGTAGGATATAAGGAATTTTTTTTAGAGTTCTTACCATTTGAGATTGTCATATCACTTGACCTGCAATTAATTAAAGGAAAAATTGTAGCTAACCATGGTCTACCCAAAATAATGGGATAACCCAATGTTTTACCTTTTGGCTGTAGTATAAGGAAGTCAACTGGATATTCCCACGACTCTACCATAACCACCACGTCTTTAATAATTTCTTCTGGTTTTGCTGCAGACTGGTCTGCCATCTGCAATATGGTATTATTAGGTTGTATACCCGTTAATGGTAATATTTTCAGATTATCCACTGTCATTACATTGATAGCCACTCCCAAATATACCAAAACATTATGTACATCCTTATTTCCTATAGAGACATAAATAATAGGACTTCCAGGATCTCCATATTTGGGAACTAAAAGTTTTCCTGCTAATAAATCAGCAAATTTCCCATCTAATTTGATAATATTGGGGTATTGTTTCTTCCTTCCAGGCTTTTTCAGACATAATATTTTGATTAATTTGTTCAATTCTAGAATGTCCTTAATTTCTTAAAAAAGTGGTATTTCAATATTCAATTTCCTTAATTCCTATACCAATTCAGACTCCTTGATTTCTATAGCTTCTTTAAATCTTTCTGGAAATGGAGTCTCAGTAGTGTTGTTATCTGGATCCTTTCCTTTTCTTTTTATATCCTCTTTTGGAACAACAATACTAGGAATTTCATTTTCTTCTGTCATTTCAGTGATTAAAAAGGGGTGGATTGTTAATGATTGTCCCAAATCTAGTTTGAATATCCTTACAATCCATAGCATGTAAATCAACTGATTTATCTAGTTCTGTTCCATAAATAGGATTTGTTTTTTTATTTCTTGGATTTACTACTAGCTGTGCTGGCATTTACATTTGGACTACATTCTTAATTTGTAAATTTTGTGCAGGGGATCCCATGATGGCCTGTTGATTCTAATTTGGATATGTCCTTCCTTAAGCATAATTACTAGGGTTTCATCTAGGTTGTGACCAAGCATATGGATTTCCTTGACCATCCCATGGTTGTTGATGCCCCTGAGCATACCAAGATTTATTTTCCCAATCTTGAGGGTTCCAAGTTGGTTGAGGTACCCAAGGTGGTTGTCCCCAATTTTTTGGTACTGACTGAGCAGCCCATGGCATCGTCCATAGATTAGGAACTGATCTTGGCATAAACTGCCCTTGGTTAGGTTGTCTCTGAGAAAAATTCAATTCTTCTGTTGAAGATGGGCATTGGTTTGTTTAAGCTGATTCTTAATAACTGGAAGTAAATAACAAACATCAGTATCATGTTCTTTAGATTCACAGATAAGACACACTTCTGTTTTATCTAAAGGACAGTCTCTTAGTGCATGCTTCTTCCTACATCTAGGATAATACATAGCCAATGGTTCAATTTTGGCATTTTCTTTAGCTTGTAATCCATCCATAGTAGAGGTTAATTTCACTAAAATTTCTATTTTAAAATTTGCTAACTCATCCATTAGATTGTTCATATCTAGACTTAGAATTTTCAGTGATTTTCCTTTTCTAGGTCGACCTCTTGTTCTGGAATAGCTTCTACAAATCTCCTTGATTCCATTCATTCTTATCTAATCATTGTCTCCACCTCTTATCAAGTTAAGGGCTTCCCTAGATTCATCATCCAAATCTTTAAGAAAAATGGTTTTACTTAACTCCTATGAAAGCACAAATCCACATCTTTTTCTAACAAAGAAGAATCTGTCTAAATAGTCTTCTATGTTTTCATCTTCCTCCTGCTTGATTTTGAATAATTCTTCCTTCCTATTTCTCCCTCTATAATAATCCTGGTATTTTTCTAGGAAGACAGTCTCCATTTTTTCCCAAGTGCTAATAGAGTTGGATGGTAATCCCATGAACCATCTCATTGCTACATCCTTCAAAGTGGATGGAAACAACTTGAGTTTTTGATTATCTGTCTTATAATCATAGGTATGGCATAGTACCTTGAACTTAAACATAAATTGGTTAGGATATTCATATGAAAAACCTATAAATGTGGGTAAATGTGTAGGTGAGATATTATTCATTGATGTATCATCATATCCTAATTGGATTGGATGAGTAAAGGTCCTATCAAGTGCTCTTTTAGCTTCTCATTCCATTTTAAAAATATTTTCTACATTTTCCTCCCAATCAATGTGGTAAGCGGTATGCCTTGGGGAAGGTGAAAACTCAGGAGTAGGAGGTTAACTACTCAATTGAGAATCAAAAATCATCCTAAAAGGATCTTGAGTAATAAGCCTTCTCCAGAAGTTACACTTCCTTTAGGTGACTGATCTAAGAATTCCAAAGGTGGCAATTTTGTTTCTTTTCTGACAGGGGATGATGGTGCCTTCAATTCTTGATTAATTTCCTTACTTTGAATAGAGGATGTTATGAATTCTTGTGAAGATGTTTTTGGGAGGAATCTACCCTATGAGTCCCTTGGTCTACTCATATATTTTGTGATATAGTAGGGAAGATCCTTCAACTACTAGATGTATGATTTGTTACTCTTGCTAACACTTAATTAGAAAGTTCCAACTAGTGTTCCCTGGCAACGGCACCAAAAATGATGGGTTTCATTATTCTCTTCATTTAATCAACTTTGTGTTGATGTCATATCAAACCAAGAGTGTGTCTAAAGCTATATGAAACAAGAGTAATCTTATCAATCTAGTAGTTGACTGTAGTTATTTTTGTATTTTCTGGGGGATCTTTTCAATGTCTTAAGGACTTCTTGGTAAAACCTTATTTAAATCATACTATGAAAACTTGCTGAAAGTAAACACACTAAAAACATTCCTAAAAGTAAACACACTACGCATAATAGAAACACACTTGTTATTGGAAATAAACACATTTGTTTCTGAAAGTAAAAACACTTGCTTTTGGAATTAAACACAATCAATTTAGAATGCTTGAAAACAACTAAATTAAACACACTTGCTTTTGGAATTAAACACACTGCAGTCAACTCATTAAGTATCAACACCATGAGAGTTCTGGAACTATACCCAGGAGTCTTGGAACTAAGTCTGAAATTTCTGGAACTAAATGATGACTTTGTGATGGAGTTCCAGAACTAGCTTGCAAGTTCCAGAACTAAGCTATGTAGGAACTGATGCTATCAAAAACTTACTGAATGCCACCTGCTTCATTTCCTCAACTGATTAGACCTGCTTTATTACAAAAATTGAATTTCAAACACACACTTTGTAAGGAATTTTAGAGCTTTTAAACATTAGAATCACAATCAATCAAAAGACAGAGAATTACATCCTAAATCATATCAGATCGACTAAAAGTTACAAAATAAAATCAAACTTAATAAACTGGAGAGTAAGATGAGATCATATATTATACATTAATTAGACATATTCTGGCCTCATCAACCAATCTTCATAAACTTTTCATTTTCTACCTCGACTTCCTTAAACTCTTCTTCTTTGACCACCATGTTAGAGCTTTGTCTTTTGGCTTGATCATCTAAATTGAAGATGGATTCCAGAGTAACTAAGCCTTTTGGTAGCTTGTTGCTTTTCAATTGTATGATTTGATCACCATATGCTTCTTGCAATTTAGCTTAACCTTTCATGGTAAACTCTGCCTGTGTTTGTAGAAATAGAACAATTTGTTGGTCATTATCAAACACTTACCAGCTACTTACATTATCAGGGATTACATATCAAACCACTATTTTGATAGATTAGTGCCCTTATTTTGTGATATCAATTGGTATGTCATATTTTGAGTTAATCATAGCAAGCTTATCAACATCTTGATTTTGATTTCTAGGAATAGCATGGATCCCAAAAGCTTCAAAATCTTTAATTAAATTCTAGACTCGGTTCTTGTATGATCTTAAAATATAATTTTTTGATTCACTACATATCATCACTTGATGAACTACTAACTCACTATCTCTAAAAATAATCAAGGATTTAATACACCTCTTTTGAGCAGGTTGAATTACGTTTAAAAGGGCCTCGTATTCTGTAACATTATCAATACAACTAAAATGCAACCAGAAAGATGAGAAGTATGTATCTCCTTATAGATAAATTGGCATAACACTGGAACTAGATCCATTCTTACTCCTCAAGCCATTGAAGAATTATTTCCACAGTCCTTCAGGATTAGTTTGTGTTTTGACAAGTTGTGGTATGGATGTTCCTTCTTCATGGATGTAGTATGTGCCCAATCCTATCTCTTCCAACAGTAGATCAAACCAGCTTTTTCCTCTACCAACACATCATTGTAGGGATCATATTAATGGTATCTACTCACTTCATCAAGCATAGTATTAGGGAATTCTTCGACAAGATTGGTTGGTTCATGATTAACAACTTATTCCTCTTGATCATGGATGGTATAATTCCCATTTATAGGACTAGCACTATAGGGTTATACATGATTATGGAATATTTGTTCCACCCTTATAGTTACCTTGGTTCTGTATCAAGTCATGAGAATCATATGTGACCAATCAACTAATAGATAATCACCCATTTTGGTAGTGAAATATTTTCATAGGAAGATGGCAAAGAGAGGAGGGAGATCAATGACTGATATGTCTTAGGTGAACGAAAAAATTGGTCATACATGGATGGTAAGTTAAAGTCCTTTGATGATGTCAATACTCTTAATGGTTTTGGCATCCATTTTAACAACTCCTTTTACAACTTTCGTATATTGTATTCCTAACACGTCTGTAATTTTCTTGGGCATAACTGGGCTACTGACACCAGAATCAATCATGCAGTTATGTACTAAATGATCACTAATGATCAAAGAAATATAGATTGGTGGTGGTTTTTTCACCTTAGGAATAATTTTCCCTTCTAGTTGACAAAAAACTTGTTACGATTTCTACTCCATGACCCGATGATCCATCACTTATACCAAAACTATTCAAATCCTCTCGCAACAAGTTTCTCTAAGAAGGAATCGAGAGTGCGTCCCATATAGTGACACTCAGGTTGGTATTCTTCATTTATTCCAAAATAATAAAGGGAATTTCTCCTACTTTTCTAGTGTTTCTTTGAGCATCATCTTTTATAAAAGTGCTCTTAGGGTATTGTGATGCCTGAAGATCCATCATGCATTGCAACTTGGATGACATGTATCTCTAAAGATTTCTTTCTTGTATCTTTATCAACAATCACTTGTAGTTGAGGCTGTGAATTGCATGATTGATCAAATTTGTAAAGGTTGAGATTCCATTTCTCTCTTTTTGGAATGAGTATTTGTTACTATTGATGAGGAATCTTTATTCACACCGTAAAAATATTGTTTCTTGCCTAATTTAGCAAATTAATTTCTTTAGGAGCCTATGGTTGATCTATTATTTTCATGCGTAGATGAATTTTCTGTTGGATCTGAAGGGGTAGATATGCTTTGAACCATAAGGGCTTGGCTAAGAACTCCATTGGGGAAAATATTTTTATTGTGAGGTTGAGAAAAAGGATAACACCATTCATAATCTTTAACTAGATTATTCTAGATGGGTATAATAGCTATAAAAAAACTATCATCAAGAGGATTCCTAAAATTTAGAGGTCTGACATTCACAACTTGACTTGCAGCTTGGTTTTGAGGTTGATTATTCCCTTGAAAAGGAAGACAGTTATCCTGATACTAAAATTTTTGTGGTTGGTATAGACGATTATATTGAATTGAATGCCTTTTGAGTGCAATGGTCTCGTTCCCAAAAGTTTACAGCAGTGAATTAACTTCAAATAGGTCATTTGAAAGGGTGGAGATAGACTAAATTGGTTGCTTGGAAGCTTCTGGAATGGGAGAAAGTGGGATAAGAATTTACAAGATTCGGAGACAACGACATTAACATTCGTAGAGCTATCTATCCATTCTGAATCAAGGAATTCACAGCTCTTATGGTAACTTCATAGGCATTAAGTAATATATTCCCTCCCATGGACTAGATAATAAATACTACATCATTGTTCAAGGGTCACAAATAGTATAGGAATGCATTATTTGGAGAAGGCTTGATGAGTGCTGAAATCCTATTCTAAGTCCTTTGGAATTGAAAATTCAAATCACTCATGTATTCTTGGGGAGCTCTCTTTATGGTAGTGATTTTTTCCAAGAGTGACAGGTGATTGCTCTTGTCTTCGAAATTTTTATAGATATTTTCCCCCAACTCCTACCAAGTGGTAATAGTTCTAGCCCCTAAAGCATGAAATCACTAAAGTGTTTTTCCTTTGAAGGAAGTAGAAAGGAGTCTAACCACAATGTTGTCTTCGATGACGTTATTTAGTATAAAAATTATGGATACATCAAGAATATGTTTTAAAGGAGTGATATGAGTTTCCCCTATGTAAAAGGGTAAGATTTTGAGTGCAGCAATAGGTATGGGATCTTGTTGGACTAATAGAAGAGGGATGCCACATTGAACATAGTAAATACTTGCTTCCTGGCCATTCTACCGAGAGGGTGATTATTCCTAGGTGGAGGGAATATTTCATAAGGAGGAGTAGATTGACCCATGTATGGTGATGATGAGACTTGTGTGCTTTAAATGCCTCTTCATATTCTTGGAGGAGAAAAGGATAACTCAATATCCTGATAATTTCCTTCTCATCTCGTAGAAACCCTTGTCTAAATTCTTTGCATATGTTAACACTTTAGGATACAAAATCTAGAGATATGTAGTCGCCAAGTACTTTGAGTTATGCAAATATGAAGAGAAGTACCAACTTTCTTTGTCCCACCGAGCATGCCAAAAATTGTTGCCACATGGATCATGAGCCCATTGAATCTATGAGTGATCACGTGCAACATTGGAACATCCCCAAGGTGTGGGACCTTATCACCTTGGGATGAACCTCCAGATAAGGTTGACTTCCTTTGAAACTTAGAGCACTTGATTTAAGATCAATATGCAAGGCTAAAACATTTGAAAATAATTCTAATCTACTCAACTGATGAGCTTAAAGTCAGATATAACAAAAGAATAAGGTGATGCACCAAGTATATTGAAAAAATAGACCCACTTAAATACATAATCAAATCCCGACAATAATATATGATATGCACATGTCTTTCAATTCTCCTATATACATGCCTATAAATAATAATACAACCTTGTAACAAAAAGGAAACAACTTTTCCACAACTGATATAAAATTACCAATATTACTTTTCACATGAATTGAACAAGATAACTTGGATAAATGAAAATTAACTAATCCCATCAAGTAATTAAAAATTCACAAGATATAAATTGAACAATGAATAACACAATAAACTAGACTTTTCACAGAAAAATATTTTTCTGAATATAACTGAAAGGCTCAAACTATATGAAGTAATCTTCTAATATTGAAGAGTAACTTCTCCAAATGATCTATATATATCTAAACTTAATGCATTTTTAACTATTTATAAGTTCCAAAGTTGATCCATTATAGTTGAACCTTAACTAACAAATTACTAAAAATAGAGTTTAATAAGTTCAAGGGAACAAGTTCCCATAAAAATAGCAAAGTTGTTGCAAACATTTGAATAGGTCAACCCTACAACTTTGACTGATTCAGAGCTTGGAACCATCATAATCATGGCCACCTGGTTCATCTTGGACTTGCATCATCTTTATCTTGTTCAATGTTTCTCTGATCTTATTCCTCCCACATAGCCATCTGGTGTTAGTAGTCAACGTAATGTTTGATGATTCCCTATACCTCTCCTTCCTCTAGTCTACAATCATAATAATTTACCACATCTTTTGTATCAATCTCCCTTGAAACTTTAGCTGGAAGAATTTTCAAGATATTCACCACTTTCTTTAGTTGACTTATAAAATTCTAGCATGATACCAACCTAACAATTAAATAACTATTGAAATTTTTAGTTATTTCAGCATCTTCTGTTACCTAAGTTTTCAAGTTTGATTTAATTTTTTCCACTAGAAGAGCATAAATATTCTCATTGAAAAAATTGTAGTTGATATTATCAAACTCCTCTGAAATATAATTTAAGCCATCCATTATTTCCACACATTTCTCATCTAATTTCTTAATAAAGTCCTACAACACTTGGGATCTAAATTCCATATCCTTTTGAAACTTGAACAATTTAGAACATCATCAATTACTCCTTAAAAGAGTAAATTTGGGTCCATATCTCTAATTTCACTCCACATAGTTAAATTCATATTCAAATTATTGTTCTCCTCAGAGAGAATTTCATATATCCTGCAAATAGAACTCCTCTCAGTGTGTAAATCATTATACAGTTTAACAACTGATTTAACCAAAGGATTAGCTTCCTGAAGCCTTCGTTCTATCCATCCATCCATTGATATTCCCTTATGACCTATCTTCTCAATTTCATGATATGAAATATCATCTAAACTGGAAAAAATTATCAGAGAGTTATAGTTGAAGGATCAATAGTTGGAGTGGGTTGTCTTACTTTCCTCAATAGGGAAGTGAGTTGTATAACCTTCGAATTCAATTCATCTTTGGAAGATTTATCTTTATCATATTTCTCTAACAAATTTCCAAGGGCCACCTGAACATCCTGTTTGGCACCTTCATGTGTTGCCTTCCCTAGTGAAAACCTAGAGATCTTATAATCTGATGTTGTTATAATTTCTTTAGTTTTCCCCTTAACGCGGGTGGCTACTTCCATGAACCTTTCTCCTAATCAGTTTACTGATAAACTAGATACGATCTTTGGCCATTTGGCATGTCTCTTTAGAGTAGGTTCTAGCACACTCGTATCCATCACATCTACAAGAGGAACCTTATTCCTCTGCTTTGGGGTTTGGCGTTATGGTCATTCAAGTATAGTGGATGCAAATGATAGTGGCATGGTTGATTAAGTACCTAAAGCACTAGATAAAATAATAGAACTAGTAATATTAGTTGGAAATGAAACAAAGGTGGTAATGATAGAAGGGGTGGAAGTGAGAATAGCCTTGGGAGAGGATGAAATAATACTAGAAGTTGAAATGGAAGGAAATGAAATTTATTGAGACAATGGAGTGGAAAGTGGAGAACCAATACTTTCCTCTACTGAGAGGACAGGAAGGGATGAAATACTTGAGCCATGAATGGGGATGGAAAATTAGATAGGAGTGAAGGATCAGTAGATAATTATTGGGAAAGTGGAGTTGAAGATTATGCCAATGAAGAAGGGGGTTGTGAATCTTGTGATACAACTACCAAATCGCTAACTTTGACAACCTTTGTTACTTATATTATAGGTGACACAACCTTGGCAATGGGAACTTTCAAAAGAGAGGAACTCCCAAATACAAATGATATATTCCTTGGAATTATATTGGCCTTTTGAGTAGACCTTTAACCTTTCGTGGGTGTAAGGAGACTTAGTGTTGGTTGGGCTTCTACTCTTATAGATTGATCAATTCCTTTGGTTGAAATTCCCAAGGTATCCAACCAATCATATGTCCTTTGAAGAATGGGCCCCGTTCTTTCCTTAGTATTAAAAATTTATTCCTTGGAAAAATCTATCCATGGAAATAGTTGATTGAAAACATTATTTTCATATACACTAGATGTAATACTTCATCATTGTCCTCCATCCCTTCTGAAATATCTACAATACTGAATTGTCTAACCTCATTCACAATCAACCTTGCATATTCTCATTTCCTAATGATAACCTCATCCTAAAAATGAATCCAAATATCCTCTAGGTGAGGCACATGAGAATTGGCCAACTATGTTTCACTAAATTTACCCCAATAATCAAAGTTGGTTCTAGGATGGAAAGTTCTCAAAGTAACTTCCAACATTTCTCCATACACATTCTTTTCTTTATAAATTTTGGCATAGGTATATCTTCCTATTGAAATAGGAAATTGAACTCCCACCTTATCTCATATGTTTTGAATTTTTTTTCAATCCAACAATTTCCAAACCAATTCTAATAAAACTCATTTTTCAGTAGGACATCTAGGTAACTTACTTAGGGAACCAAGAAACCAAGAATCCTGATGTATGTAATTATTTGGAACTGAAGATAGATGGATCCCCAATCTTGTACCTCTTTATAATATTCATCTAAAATTCTTTGATTATACAAATCTTTAACAAAACAATAAAGGAGGACAACAAAAAAGGAATCACTGACTCTATGAAAAATTTTGTTGCCTTCTTCCATTGTAATTTGCAGATAAAATTGATAAATCAATGACAAACATCTGACACCTTTTGTGTTCAAACCATAGAATTGCCCCATGGCGGTGACAACATAAACAAGGAAGTCATGAAGAAGTTTTTATACATTAACACATCACCCAATTGAAAACAAATTAAGTTTCTGATATGCTCCCCACATCGTATAAACTCTTTATTCTTCTTGATAGTGGAAATGTAGAGGAACATCCATTCCTGAAACTCCTTTGTGAAAGTGATACCCAAAATTTGACTCAACAATACAATAAGATCCCTTACTTGCTTGATGAAGTCTTAGTGGATCAATGTTGTAGGAAGCTTGATGACACTCTTGGAAAACTAAATATTCATTATAACCTTTGTACATAGTTCAGTTTATTTATCCCAATGTTCCATGACATCTTCTGGTGAAATTGTTGTGTATCCTTCAACAACTGGAAGTTTAAATAAATCCTCAAATAAATCAACGTCCAGCCTAATTATGACCTTATCGTCATGATATTTAACCGATTCAGAAAGTTTAAATGGGCTACCACTACTAAGATGAACTTAGAACAGTGCATGGATGAAGGAAAACCTGCAACAAGAGCAATTCCAATGTCGAATATGACCTACATCCAAGGCTTCTTATTAGGAGCTTTTAATCTTTCCCAAAAATATGGAAAATCTATTTTTCTAAGGTCAGTATCTCCAATATTCCCCAAATCTTAGGATAGTCATTAGTGAGGGGTAAATCCTAAAAATATGTACTTTATCTTTCCCTTGCCCCTCGACGAGAAAGTTGACATTAATTCAGAATTCATAATTCGAATAATCTTTGGGAATTTTGTAAGAAACCGTAAAGGTTATGACATCTCAAAGTCTAGTAGTCTGAAAATGGTAACTCTGAAAAGTATTCAATTCTGAAATACAAACCTTTGAAATTCTGAATTCATCATATTCCCAAAACCCTAAAATTTCTAACTCCAAAAATGTGACCTTCAAAAACCTGAAACTATGACTCTGAAATTGTAAATTTCAAAAACCTGAAAGTGCAACTTTGAAACTACGAACTCCGATACTCTAAAATTATAAAGAACTAAAATTAAAGGAAATGGTTTCACAATTCTTAGACTTGATAAAACTAGATGCCTACATGAATTTTATTTTTTAGTATTGAGAAGAGAAAGAGATATCATGGCTAAAGGAATAACGTAGGATGGTAAGGGTTTCCATGTCAAGCAAGAAAGAAGAACAAATAAAAATAAAAAATGAACAAACAAAACCTCAAACAATCATAACCAAAAATAAATAACTTAAAAAATTTACCTTGAAAATGATGCCTTGAAAGTACAAAATGGTGCGGTAAAAACAAAGTGTCAGAGAAAAATCTAGGTGAAAATGATAGGTAAAAATTCAAGTTTATAGAGGAAAACCTGGAATTAATGCTCGAAATCTGACACGTGTGAGGGTAGTTGGAAATTAAATGTTTGTGGAAGGTTTGAAATTACAACCCCCAAAACTCTGAAATGAAGCACAATCTTTGCAATGTGATATCCAAAGTCCAAAAACCTTCAAATTCCAAAGTTCCAAAAACCCAAAAGTCTGAAGTTCTGAAATTTTAGAACTTTGGATTTTTGGACTTCGAAACTCCAAAGTGTAATTATCCACAAGAAAAACATGAGACTCTGAAACCCAGAATTGTAAAGTTCCAAAATTTTAGAAATTTTAGGTTTTCAGAGTTTGGAACTTCAAAACTCAGACACGAAAATAAAAAAAATGCTAAAGAGGATTCTGAAACCCGAAAGTCCAAAAAGTCCAAAATTTCAGACTTTCAGGCTTTTAGAGTTTAGAACTCCAAATCAAAATTTTATTTTGCAATCAACAAAGCTCCAAAAATAAAAAACCCTCGAAATTTGAAATAAAAAAATTTGGACTTCAGAGTTTCAGAAAATCTAGAAATTTTTAAAAATGCATTCAGGAAAAAAGAACTCAATAAGGTTTTAAGGAATTTTGACAACTTTTAAAAAACACCTTCCCGTTAAGGTAAATTTAAAGGTTAATAGTTTTTACTAAGCACACTCCCTCCCCCTATAGGGCATCAGTTTCAATTCAGTGGTCAGTCCTCCTTTGGGCTGCATAATCCTCAGCAATATCACATGCACCCCAAATGAGGGGGTTTCATTGGGTGAATCAGTAACCCCATACAACATTCTATAGTCACAATTTAGTACACATTCAACATAGTCTTTAGTAGCAGTAATGGCTCAGATCCTAACTTGGGTCCTTACCAAAACACAAACACCACCACCCAAACCTGGAAAATAGAGCCTGGGCACCCCTGTTATTACCAGGGGTAGTTACAAAACATTTTTCAATTCAAAATATTCTACAACATTTCAGATAATGCCTTATATAGGACAATAGTCCTTCAACTCTGGGCATGCATGCACTGCACTACATTTTCTACTTTCACGCTGGATCGGAACTGTTTGAGACGGATTGCATTTTTACACACCATATGCAGTTGTGTTCTACATTTCGGGAATCAATTAAAGGTTGGAGGATGACACAAGAATTTTTTGGCCAAAAAAAATCATAGTCTACACAACTGGCATGAGATCACCCAAAAAAATCATTCTTCTACATCATTTTTAGGATTATTTATATCTCTTTTCTCATCACAGATCAAGTGCACATGTTCCTTTTTTCACATTTTTACATACTTTTTTACTTGTTTTAATCATATACACGTATTTACTACTTGTTTGTTCTTCTCTTTTGTAGGTCTATCCTTATGGGAATTGGTACTCACATCATCATATCAATCACAATCAACACATCAGAAATAATCGACATCAACAATAGGAGCAATCATGACATATACACATACACTCTTGCCCTAGGGTCATGCTTCACACTTTTTATCATTCCATGGTTTTCCTTGTCTCTCTGTACGTGGTTTTCCATCGATCTACATGGTTATCAGGTATGCATATTCTATCTGCTTTATTTTATAAAGCTTTCACTCAACAACATAAAGTGGGGGCAAATGGAGACACTAAATAATGCACTTTTGGTATCTATCTAGTCTTAATCATACACTACTATTCATATGATTCCTAAGTAAGAAAAATACTAACTGGCCCATGTCTTTGGCCATCTTTCCTTTATTTTTGTTGATAACTTTGATCTTACACTCTTGTTTGTCTAGTCTACCTTTTTTATACTTCAACATTTCTCATCTTAGACATTAGCGCCCAACTAGGATGTCAGTACCAGGTGCCCACATCCCCTCTGGGTGCCCCTGACCTCTTTATACTTTTTTCACATATTTTGGATCCTTTCCAGCCATTTCGGCAGCTTATCTTTTTGTTAGTCAACCTTTTGGGGTTAGTTACAATTTTCAAGCAAGGGAATCATATAAATATAAAGTTATGTGATCATAAAAAAATGCCTAGCACTAAGCATTAACTATCACCACCTAAGGTTGCATTCAAAGGCCATTCCAAGAGTACTCTGTTAGAAACTGGAACACTAAGAGGGGGTGAATCAGTGTTCAAATCAATTTTTATATGACAATTCAACCTTTAATCATATGTTTTATCATTGTATTAAATTGTAACAACAAAAATTAGATGCAAAATGAACACACGCAAGAGAGTGACTAGATTTTTAAGTGGGAAACCAAATTTGGGAAAACCCCACTAAACCAAAGGACTATTTTCACAATGGTTACTATATTGTTAAGCTACAACTCAACCAATGAAGCTAATACTTCATATCAAGCTACAACTTACAAGAAAGCCACTACTTTCTTCTTGTGTTGAGCTACGACTCACTAATTACATAAAATTTGATCACACACTTTAATTTTGGTGCTAGACAATAGATTGTGACCCTAAATTTTCTCACCAACTCTCTCACTTCTTCTGTAAACTAACTATTTCTTCAATTCATTATGCATTCTCTCATGCTCTCTGATTTTTCAAGGCATTCACTATATTACCTTAGTTTTCAGCTCAATATTTTGCATTTTTCACCTTGTCAACTCAAATGTTCATATCCTAAATATTATTAGTTTAGTTTCATACTCTTCATTGCAATATTACTTTATCAAAAACTTCAATATTTGTTCATCTCACAACTGGTTACAATTAAATATCATTTTCTCATTACAAGCTTTGTCAACTCCTCTAAAAAAACTTGTTCAAAATAATGAATCTTTTTTTATTCCCAAGCTTGCAAACACTCATAAATTTTCACTTCACCTAAAGAATTTTCATTTTTACCTTCAATAGTATACGTATAGTGGAAGTCAAAAGGTGATCCTCTATAGCTTCTCAAAAGATTTATCATGACACATAAGTTACATTAGTTTTTAGAAATCATTCACAAGACTATTTGATTATTATATGATGAATATATAACAAATCAAAACTTCAAAAAATTCTATCACTTCATGATACAACTTCTTAACTCCAATAGGTGAACCATTAGTAACTATTCTGACATGTGTATAGACATATTCAATTCTCTTACTAAGGTGGAAAATTCCTAGTTAAATGTTACAATTTCCTTTGAGCTCCTCCATGATATTTTTATGATTTTGTTCACTCAAAAAAGGCTTTCCAAATTCGCTTAAGCATCAATCATGGGCTTGGGAACTCAGCTAAAATCATATTGTTTTGGCAAAGGTAAGAAGTGACTAAACTATGAGACCTTTTTCATGCTTTATGGAGCACTCCCTATACTTCTTCAATCTACCTTTATCATCATGTGGACCACACTCCACCATTTCACAATCATCTTGAGATATTTGGCTTTTATTCAAACACATTTCATTGAGATTTTTAATGTACGTGTTCTTAATACGAGCTTCTAGCACTTTGATATGCCATTGTAAAGTTCTGTCAACCCTTAAATAACTTTCAAATCCAATGAGAGATGATTAGAGACATCTTTTATCTTTATAAATTTTTACAAGGTGTTTTAGTCGAGCAAGGATGAAGAAAAAGCAATATATTTATCTCCCTGCACTGTAGAAAACATGAAGATCATGTCACAAGAAAATATTGATGATGTATCAATGAAATGCATAAAACCTTGAATAATCTTAGAGACGACCACCATACAGAGAAATTTTTTAAGTTTCATGCATTTCCACCAATTGAAGCTCAAGATTCAAAAACAATTCTGGCTCAAACCCTATTAGGAGGGTTTCTTTGACTGTTGTTGTGGTCCTCAAAATTCCCCTCTTTTGAAGTCAAGTTTCAAAATTTTGAGTCTTTTCCTTGAATTATTGGACCACGTCGAGCTTGGCACTGTTTGTAGTTTTCCCATTCATGGAGAACAATTTGAAAGTCGGGTGTAATCGTGAATTTTCTTTCCTTATTTTTATTTTTCTTCCCACAGTCAGGAATGATAGGCATATCTTCCCTATTATTTTTTTCCCCATAATCCATGAGTAGTACATGGGAATCCTTTATTGGATGTGATTTGGCCATGTTGCAAGTGTCAATGGAAGCCTCCATGCATCCAAATGGCACAACTCTAGGGGCAGGGTTCAAGGGACAGTCCTCAAATAAGAACAGGCTTTCTGCGTTTCCTAGGTTCAAAATGAAGGTAAAATAAGCTCAAATCAGCTAAGTATGGAAGGTTCAGTTGATGGCACCACGTGCCTCATCGACACAACTTCAAGAGTAAAATTTGGTGGCAGTTCTCAAACTTTTTCCAGTCCTCCATGTGTCCCAGATCTAAAAGGAGAGATCTGATTGTTAAAATAGACTAATTATGGGTGGGTTGGTGGAAGTCTTCACATGCCATAATGGTACAATTTTGGAAGTGAAATCAAAGGGTCAATCTCCAAGTAGCGCTAGCTCACCAAATGGTTAAATTCAATGGAGAGATAGAGTTGGCCATTGAAAAGTCTAAGACTGGCGGAAAGAGACACATGTCAACTTGGCACAATTTCAGGAAGCATTTCCAAAATGGAAACTAAAATGAGCACCTACCCTCCACATGTCTAGGGGTCAACATAAGTCAAGCAGGAAATAGACCTGAATTGGCAAAGTATAAAGGAACTGACAGAGCTCCCCACATGTAATCCTGACGTAGCTTCAAAGGTAAAAAATGTAAAAGGCATCAGTAGGCCCGCTCCAATCAATTCCTTCCATGTGGGTGGCCCAAATTTAAAGTTATAGAAGAAAATCGAATGGCCCATGTTTTAATTGGAAAAATAATGTAATGGTTGTATATTTAAAAATTAGTTTTTCCACCATTAACGTTTCTTTACAAATCAAGAATTTGAGAAGGTGGGAATGATTGGAATAAGTTGTAACTGTTTCTTGCTTGCTCAAGGAATTTGTAACCGTCTCTTACAAGCTATATCATGGGATTTCAAATCCATTGTATGGGTTGGAATTTTGATATTCTAAAACTGTAATTTCTAATTGGAATAGATCAATACAAAGGTTTTTCCCTTTTTCCTCTACTTTCTTTTACCTTCTTGGTCTGATCTGTGAATTATTTAATCCCTGCATGCTTAGAAAATTTGTGTTCTAGTTTACAAAATCTCAAGAAATTTGAGTCTATGGATTGTGACTGTTATAAACGTGAATGATTCTATTCTATTTCTCATTTTCTCAATACATATAGGTGTTTCTTTATCATCTCTTTTCCTTGAAAGTATTGTCTTCTTCTGCCTTCCTCCTCACTTCAATATCTTCTATCCTCATGTATTGATAACTTTCCAACCATAAAACACATTTCAAGATATCGAGAAACCACTATTGAATGAAATATTTTATATCTGTACATAGGTTTTTCCCCTTCTTTCAATAAGGGAATCTCTCCCATTAAAGATGAGGGACTTGTTTTTCCCCTGACTATGGTTTCATTCCAAGTGAAAATATGAAACCCAACAATTTTTGGCAACTCCGCTGGGGAGGAATTTGTTCAGAAAATTCCCTTTCTAAAAAGAACAACTAATTTGATCATTTCTTTGATCTGATGACTCCAAGATATACTCGTGGTAGAAGGGCTATTGGAATTGAAGATCCCCAATTTCAACTCTTGGATCAACAAGGTTTTCAACTTCCTCCAACAAGAAGAAATAGAAGAACTCATTCCACAAGCACACATCTTGTTGAAGATAGAGCTTCTGGTAGTAGCATTCCTCAAGCACAACTTATCCCTAATCTTTGTGCCCTAATTCTTGTTGGTTTCTCAGTTCCATTTCAAGCAATATTTCTAAGGATGGCAGTACCTCAACCTTGGGGACAAATATTTGGGCCTCTGGATCTTCCTCAACCATTGCATGAGTTACCTAGAGGTAACAGGAAGAATTTTCCCAAATTTAGAGGTGATGGAAAATTACACCCTGATGAACACATTGCATCCTTCATTGTTGCATGTGGGTTCCTTGAAGTTGAACATGAGGATGTCTATGTGAGGTTGTTTGTGGAAACCTTGCAAGACAATGTTGTAGATCAATTTTACCATCTTCCTGCTAGGACCATCATTGATTGGAATACTATGAGGACTGAATTTGAGTAGTGTTTCAATCTTGCTGAGGATGTGCATACTTTGCTAGCTCATATTTTCTCAAATCAAGAAGGATCCATATGAGCCTATGAGAGAATTTTTGGCCAAGTTAAACAAGCTGGTTAACAAGATTCCATTAGATACTAGGTATGTTGATCAGATTTAGAAGTTTTTCTTCTTGAATGCTCAATTGTTAGAAGTAAGCTATGCCCTGAGGAGAGAAAATCTTACAACTTTAGATGTTGATTAGAGATTGGTTTTTAGTGTGGAATATGACTTGATCATGTCTAGCAAGCTGAAAAGGGAGTATTTCAAATCCAAAGCATCTTCTTCTTCTCCTTCTCTTGGAGGTAATGTATATCAGTTGGTGTAAAAGATGGTTAATGACTCCATTACCATCAAGAATCAATTGGCTCAACATGCTCCATATCAAGATGTTCCAAGGAAGAACTTTCAGCCTAGGAACTGCTTGCCCTCTTCCCAAACTAGGTTGGCTATTGACGGTCCACCCCTCAAGGTGCTTGTTAATGCTACTTGTGAAGTTTTTGAGTCTGATGACAAGGAAGAAAATGAGCTCTATGATGAATAAGAAGAGGAAGTTGATGAAGAACTGGAGGAGCTTGGTGGTTCTTGAGTTCATTTCCTCACCACTGAGGGTGTGGATGATCAATATGACTATGATGATGTAGTGGCTAAGATGAACAGTGAATCATATGTTGTTATGACCCGGGAGAAGACCAACAAAAAGGAAAAAGTGGTACAGCCTACAAAAATATCCAAGGAGTACCTAATCACCATCTCGGTGATTTCAAAAAGAGAAGCTCCTATTCCTACTAATTCCACCCAAAAGGTAAGCTCTGTTAGTCCTTCTTCCTATACTTCTGCTTCTAAGAATTCTTGTCCAAAAAATGATAAAGCTGATAGATAAAAAGCTCCTCCTACTCCTAATAATGATTCGCCATCCACATCTGGATATTTTGATATTATAGACCATCTTTAAAAACATCAATATTCAGATTTCTGAGGTAGAGTTCTATCAATCTCATCCTAAAGCCTTTGCCAGAATGGTTAACTTTGTAAATTCTAAATCTAAAACCCTAGCCCATTATTCTAAAGGCCTTTTCCCCACTCCTTCTTCTCTACCTCAACCCATCCTTGTGGCTATAGTCACTTCACCCAGTGAGAATATCAAACCCTTCTATGTGACTGTCCTCATAGTTGGCCACAAGCTTAGCAATTATGTCATTGATTCTGTTGCATCTAATAATGTAATACCTGTAAAAGTGGCTCATGCTTTGGGTCTAACCCTAACCCACATTTATGGTTCTTGCTATTACATGGAAAGTAGAGAAGTCCCTTTGGTTTATAGAATCAAGGATGCACAAGTGGCTTTTGCTACTTTACCAGAGAATAAGGTCTTGGCCACCATCTTGGTTGTTGATATACCTCCTTCCTATGGCATACTGCTAAGTAGGAACTTTTGCAAAGATGTTGGAGGTGAAATCTAAATGGATTGGTCACATGCCTTGATCCCTGTCAATGGGAAGGTGAAGAAGCTACTTCCTAAAAGTAGAGTATATTGTGCAAAATACAAATGATCCTAAAGAAAAAATACTGTATGAATACATTGGACGGGAACTACATGATCATGTCACAAGAGGAGACAAGTCTACCAAAGGAAGTGTTACTTGATCCTAATGGTGTGTAGACTTTGGAGTTTGATGGAAGTTGTTCTTTAGCTAGTTCTAGAGTTGGTGTAGTGCTTATTTGTCCTGGGGGTAGGGTTCATCCTTTCACTTTCAAATTTCAGTTTGAAAATACCAACAATACTACCAAGTATGAGGCCCTTATTCTTGGGTTGAGCATGGCGAAGGAAATGGGAGTGAAGAATATTCTTTCTCATCAAGATGTAGAGCTAATTATAAAGCAAGTTAGAGACCTTTATCGAGTAAAGAACAAAAGGTTGAAACACTATAGGAATCTGGTCTGGGATTCCATTGAATTCCTTGATGCTTTTTCCATTGAAGTTGTGCCAAGAGAAATAAACACTAGGGATGAATCTCTAGCTATTTTTGGGTCCTTGTTGATTCCTCATCCTGATTTTCCTCAGAAGAAATTCACCGTTGACCTGATCCATAGACCCAGTGTGCTTGATAATGCAAATAATTGGTAAGTTTTTAATGATGACCAACATTTTATTTCTTTCTTTGAGCTTAGAGACAACTTTGATCAGTTGTACTTTGAAGTAAGTGACAATCTACCTAGAGAGTGTGTGTCATCAAATAAAGAGGGTGTCAAAGAAGAGATGGATCAAGATGGATGCATCAAACTGAAAGGTAACAAAATTCCTAAAGGGATGGTGAGTTTGGAGGATCTTTTTGATAAAATGATCCCAAAATTATCAACATTGGAAAATGTTGCACTCGGGAAGAGAAAAATAAGGTGGTGGATTTTTTGAAGAGGTATGTTGATGTTCTAGCTTACTCTTAAGATGATATTAAGGCTTTTTAGCCTAAATAAATGCAACATTTCATTCCTCTTAAGCCTAGGATCAAACCATTCAAATAGAAGCAAAGGAAATATAATCCAAAGATAGATGATACAATTTTCCAAGAAATACAAAAGATTCTGAAGGCTAGGATCATCTTCCCCATCCACCATTTAATGTGGATTGCTAATATAGTTCCTATCAGGAAAAAGAATGGTGAGATCCAGATCTGTGTGGACTTCAAAAATCTAAATCAGGGTTCTTTGGCGGACAAATACCCTCTCCCTATGATGGACCAAGTATTTCAAGTTGTTATAGGCTTGGAGATGCTATCTATGTTAGATGGATTCTTGTGGTACAATCAAGTAGAGGTGAATATTTTAGATCAACATAAGACTTCCTTTCCTACTCCTTAAGGCACATTTGCATACAAGAGGATGCCATTTGGTCTCATCAATGCTAGTGCTACTTTCCAAAGGGCCATGTACTTGGATTTTAGAATTTTGAAAGGGAAATGCATTGTTGTGTATTTGGATGACTTGACAATGTTTTCTAAGGAAAGAACAAATCACTTCCAACACCTTGAAATATTATTACAGAAGTGTAGAGAGCATGGAATTTATTTAAACCCTAAGAAGTCTATATTTTGTGTCACAGAAGGAAAGGTGTTGGAACACATTGTTTCAAAGGAAGGGATCAAGATTGATCCATAGAGAGTTCAGGATATTTAGCAAATTCCTCTTCCATCAAGTAAGAAAGGTGTCCATTATTTCTTTGGTAAGATCAATTTCCTAAGGAGATTCATCCCAGATTTTACAGAACTTATTATGAGCATTTATCGCATGATGCAAGGGAATAAAACTTTTGGTTGGTCCTCTGAAGGGAAGAAATCATTTGAGGAAATTAAACAGGCTATTGCAAAGACTCTAATCTTGGTGTGCCCTGACTTTAGTAAATATTTCATTATCTATTGTTATGCCACTGAGAATACCCTAGCTATTGTGTTAGCCCAGAAGAATGCTGAAGATCATGAGCTCCCAATTTCATTCATGAGTTATGTCTTAAAAAATCATGAGATAAAGTACACTATAATGGAGAAAATTGATTTTGCAGTTGTCAAAATTTTCAAGTAGTTTAGGTTTTACATCCTTAATTCTCATTATGTGGTGTTGGTTCCTAATACAACATTCAAATCCATTCTCATGCAGCAAGAATTTGGAACCAAGAGAGGTAATTAGGTAGCAAAGGTGCAAGAGTATGATCTTAATTTTAGGATAATAAATCTGGTTCTAGGTAAAGGCCTATGTGAACTCATTGTAGAGGGATCTGCCAAGGAGTTGTCCAAATATGGAGTTGATGTCCCTATTGTTATGTTCCTCAACTCAATAGATGTATGGTATGCTGACATTGCTCATTTTCTAACCTATGGAGAATGTCCTTCTCACTTGAGTTCCAAAGAGAAAAGAGATGTCAAACTGAGGTATGCATAATATGTGTTATGGGAGAATGATTTTTTCAAATGAGGCATAGATGGAATGTTTTTTAAGTGTGTAGACAAGGAGAAACAAAATAATTTGTTCTATACTTTTCATGACAAGGCTTGTGGAGGTCATTTCTCCTTTACTGTAACAGCTCATAAAATACTTCATGTTGGTTATTATTGGCCCACTCTATTCAAATATGCATAAAAATGGGTTGGTAAATGTGAATCATGCCAAAAAATTTGTTGAAATACCTAAGTTGGCTTCTTTGCTACTAAATCTAGTAGTGATTGATGATCCCTTTCAACAATGGGGATTATACTTCATTGGAACTCTTAACCCATATTCTAGTGTTGGACATACCCATGTGTTGGCTGCCACATAGTACTTCACCAAGTGGGTGGAAGTCATCCCAGTCAAGAGAAATACTTTCAAGTTAGTTTACATCTTCATTAAGGAGAACATATTGATCAGGTTTGGGACCCCAAACAAAATTGTGACTGAAAATGCTTCCAAATTTTCTTCTGCTAAGATGATGGACTTATGCTATGGGTATGGAATCTCACTTTCTCATTATTCATATTACTACCCTCAAGGGAATGGATAGGTATAATCAACAAACAAGAACTTGGTGAACATAGTTAGGAAGATTGTAAATGATTCTCAAAGGAATTGGCATAAGAAGCTATATGATGCACTTTGTTCTCATAGAATTACACCCAAGAGACCAATTGGAATTTCTCCTTTCAAACTGGTATATGGTGTGGAAGTTAAACTGCCAGTCATTGTGGAATTTATAGCCTTTCATCTGATGAAAACCATTGAAGATTCAAGTTTCAGTAGCTCTTAAGACAAGAGAATTTTGTACCTTCAGAAGCTTGATGAGGACATGTTGCAAGGGGTTCACTGGATAGCATCTCAGCATTTGAAAGTGAAGGATTTGTTTGACAAGAAATCCAAACCTAGAGTTTTCCAAGTGGGAGACATTGTGCTGGTTTGGGACAAAAGACATGAGCCACGAGGAAGCCATGGTAAGTTTGATTCTCTTTGGCTTGGTCCTTTTAGAATCAAACATTTTTCTAGAGAGAACTCTTTTTATCTGGATTACATGGATGGTTCTCCTCTCCCACTTCCTTAAAGTGGGTAGTATCTAAAGTTGTTCAAGTCCTAGGTGCCTAGGTGGTCTTTCTGTATATTTTTTACAGTGTTTTGGTTTTGGGTTGTTCCTTTGTGTTTCGTTTCTATTCTTCCCTTTTGGTTTTTTTTGTTTCTTTTTCCCGTCTTGTGTGTGTTTCCTTGTATTGGTTTTCATTTTGACTCCTTTTCCCAATGGATAAGGCATGGGTCCTCATTCCTATATTTATCTACAGTTATTGATCTTTCCTTATGTCTTTTTTTCCAAGCCAAGTCATCCCCAAAAAGAGCTAGCTATTGTTATCCTCAAAATTCCCCTCTTTTGAAGTCAAGTTTCAAAATTTTGAGTTTGTTCCTTGGAGTATTAGATCATGCTAAGCCTAATATTATTTACAGTTTTCCCATTCATGGAGAACAATTTGAAAGTCAGGATAAATGGTGAAGTTTCTTTCCTTTTTTTTTTTCTTGTCGCAGTCAAGAATGACAGGCATATCTTCCCCGTTATTTTTTGCCCCACAATCCATGGGTAGTATGTGGGCATATCTAATTAAATGTGGTTTTTACATGTTTCAAGCATCAGTGAAAGCCTCCACATGTCCAAATGGTGCAACTCCAGGGGCATGGTCTAAGGGAGAGTCCTCAAATAATCGCAGGCTTTCTGCGTGTCCTAGGTTCAAAATGAAGGTAAAATAAGCTCAAATCAGCTAAGTATGGAAGGTTCAATTGACGACACCACGTGCCTCATTAGTGTAGATTCAAGAGTAAAAGTTGGGGGAAATTCTCAAAATTGTGCATGTCCTCCACATGTCTCAGGTCCAAAAAGAGAGAAAGTCGATCGTTAAAATTGACTAAGTATGGGTGGATTGGCAGAAGTCTCCATGTGTCCTAACGGTACAATTTCAGAAGTGAAATCAAAGGGTCGATCTACAAATAGTGTCATCTCATCATGTGGTTAAATTCAATGGGGAGATAGAGGGTGTCTTTGAAAAGTCCAAGACTGGCAGAAGGAGACATGTGTCAGCTCGACACAATTTCAGGAAGCGTTTCCAAAACGGAAACTCAAATGAGCGCTAACCCTCCATGTGTCTAGGGGTCAAAATAATTCAAGTAGGAAATAGACCTAAATCAGAAAATTATAAAGGAACTGGTGGATCTCCCCATGTGTTAGCCTAGCATAGCTTCAAAGGCAAAAAATACAAAAGGCATCCACAAGCCCACTCCAATCAATTCCTTCCACGTGGATGGCCCAAATTTAAAGTTAGAAGCAAATTGACCCCATGTTTTAACTTGTGAAATAATGTAATGGCCATATATTTGAAAAATAAGTTTTTCTACCATTAACGTTTCTTTGCAAATCAAGAATTCAAGAGGGTGCAAATGATTGGAATAAGTTGTAACCATCTCTTGCGAGCTATATCACGGGATTTCAAAGCCATTGTATGGGTTGGAATTTTGATATTCTGAAACTGTAATTTCTAATTGGAATAAATAAATACAAAGGTTTTTCCCTTTTTCCTCTGCTTTCTTTTTCCTTCTTGGTCTGATCTGTGAATCATTTAATCCCTACATGCTTATAAACTTTGTGTTCTAGTTTACACAATCTCAATAACTTTGACTCTATGGATTGTGACTATTAAAAATGTGAATGGCTCTATTCTATATCTCATTTTCTCAATACATATAGGTGTTTTCTCTGTCATCTCTTTTCCCTAAAAGTATTGTCTTCCTCTACCTCCCTCCTCTCTTCAATGTCTTTTATTCTCATGTATTGATAACTTTCCAGCCATAAAACACATTTCAAGATATCAGGAAACCACCGTTGAATGAAAGATTGTATATTTGTACATAGGTTTTGCCCCTACTTTCAATAAGGGAACCTCTCCCATTAAAGAGGAGGGACTTGCTTGTCCCCTGACTGTGGTTTCATTCCAAGTGTAAATATGAAACCCAACAATTGTGCATGCCTGAGAGGGCATAAAATTGATTTTTTCATCCAATTTTTTGATGGATTTCAACAATCCCATATTTAGGATACTTGCGAAGGTATTTATCAGCTTCTCCAAGCTTTGCATCACCTTGTAGTGTTCAACAACATACCCATCTATTTAATTTAGTAGTGCATAATGTAGATGAACAAGAGAAAGTGCATTGATAGTCAAGCAAAAAGTAGATTTGAGGTCTAGACAAGAACTCTGAATGGATTAAAAGAGTTAATGAAGTATATATAATTTAATTCATTTCTCAAGGATCATCTACAAACCAAAGGTTTAGATTCACTTGTTATACCATGCTTACACAATGGAACTGGAATGACCAAACATAAGCTTGGATAGCTTCAACAAGACCTCTAAATTTCTTCAACAACCCTAAGGACATATTTAATTTTAATTATTTATTCAATCACCCCCTTTTTTAATTAAATTCCATCCCAATCTCTATTAATTAATTTAAGTGATATTAATTAATTAATCATTGAAATATTTCATATGCCCAACTATCCCATCCACAATTGATCCTATTAATTAATTAATTCATATTAATTAATTAACTCATCATGCCCTAACCAACTTCTATTTTGGAATGCTTTCATTCCAAATATACATCCTATGCATCCCCATGCTTTTTCTAACCTATCCTTATCTCCAAATCACCTACACCTCATCCTAAAACAACTTATTCTAGCCTAATGCTTTAAAGCATTTGGCCATCTCTAAAAAAAAAGGGAATCATGCCAAAAAGGAAAAAAATCTTCCTATTAGGGAAATTTCCCCAAAATCGGTGGTGACCTAGCCTGGATGCCACCAACCCTATAAGATTGGTTTTTTTTTTCTATTCATCATCAAAAATCGAGTGCAAGAATATTTTCTCATAGCATGCAGATAATATTTCATGTTTGAACATTTCAAAAGCCATTATAGACCTCCTTGTAATGTGCATATGTCAATTGTGATCGGTCTTGTTGTGAGATTGTCACCATTTTACAATGCTTTAGTTATATTTATCGTATTATCTTGGTATTTCTTGTGATTAACATTTTACAGGTTTAGAGAAGTAGTTACAGAGCTCATAGCCTTGCCATCAACCTCTTTCTGTAAATCTACAATTGCAGGTTTTCCATAAGGCTTGCCTTTTCTCAGCCTTATCCATCTCTGACTTAGTCGCTATCGACCCTCACAGATCACTGTCAACTAAGCCTTAGGAGCTATTGTGTTTCTACCCCAGATTCATCCCCAGTCCCTACATGTGCTTACCCTCTATTCTAGATTGCTAAGATCTCATCCCAGTCTCTCTGTCATAACAAAATCAACCTGTTTACACCTTGGTCACCATCAACAGGGTCCTGGTTTCAATCCCCAGCCTTAATCCATGTTTCTCATTGTCTCCTTGGTTTCTATTCCTTTAGATTTCCTCTGTAGGTTGACTCCAGCATTTCTAGACTTCTACAGCTTCCATATTGCACTCTGATTCTACGCAGTCTACATATTTCTCTTGTTTTCCTGATCTAACCCCTCAGGTCACTGTCGACCTGTCTCTACATAGTTTGGGTTGTCATCAACCTAGACCATGTAAGCTTGGTTTTATAGTTTGATCAGTTAAATTGTCCTTAAATCAATCTCAATCCTTGTTTATTAAGTAATTCTTTATTTCTGCATGTTATTTACAGTTCTTAATCTATTTCCATCTTTCTAAACATGAGGGTTGACATCTACCAAGGAAGCTAACCACTTCTTGGATCCAGTATTGTCTAGGTAGCCCTCACATACATCTATCTAATCCAATCCATTTCAGTTTTACAAATCTTATTGGACAGCAGAGATCCATCTATTCAACGCCTGTATCAAGCATCAAGCATCTGAGGTAACATAATCCCTCTATCCTTCTGAGTTTCCTAGTTTCTTTAGTAGCTAGTGCATTCATTTACATTAAGAATGAGAAATTTGGACAACATTCCTAGCACGCCCGGTGGGACCACCCTTTATGTGGTTTCTTTTTTTCTATATAGATATTTTTCCTATTTCACACTAACACCGTAGCGTGAGGCCTTCCTTTATTTGTTTGGTTTATGGCTTGGATCGATAATCACTCGAGAAGTGCAGATAAATAGGAAAACGTTATCTAGGTATTCCACTTTTTTTCCCTATGTCTACTCCTTTTTGCATCATATTTTCTATCCCTATTTGTGTCCTCATCCAATATCACATTTCATTTTGGGCCTAAAAATAATATTATTTTTTCATCCTTCTTTCCCACATAGCTTAATTAGGATTTTAATCCTCTACATCACACATCTTATCACACACATCCTTAAACCTCACAAAACAAATTAACACATCAAAACATCCCTTTACCTGGTCTTCTAATTGGGATTTCATCACCCAACAGTAAACCACCTCAAACATTCCCTAGCCATAACAAACCTGAGACCAAATGTATTTTTCCTTCTCCTAGGCACCTGGTCAACCATCCCTTTTTCTTTTCCACATTCTTAATAATCGAACATAAAAAAAAATTTCTTCTTTGTTTTCTTGGGTGAAAACTATTTTCATGCCCATAGTCACTCATTTAGCAGCCAAAAGAATGGAAAAAATTTTTTACAATCCCTTGTCTCAACACATGTTCTCTATAACAGCCACCTCATTTCTACCCTTGAGAACTCAACCTCTCCTTGATGTCTCTCAAAGAGAACCTCTTGGTCACACTAAAACTTTAGGAGATACCAATCCATTCTTTTTCCATCAATCTATCCCATCTAGGCCAGCCACCCCACCATCATTCTGATCAAAACCCTCTAGACCACCTAAGGTTCCTCTCGGTGATAACATGTTTCACAAACTTCTGGATTCCAATCCAGTTTTGCTTCAATATTATCTCCTTAGGAGATCAACCCAGATTCCCCCAGATAGACCACCACTCCAACAACTCTATCCCTATCAAACCAATCCTCAAGCCACCTAACTTATAGCTAATGAGATTTTTTTAGCCCATATTTCTTCCTCCTCTACCAACCCTTTGACTTATCATACTACCCAGATATTCACACTGATCCCTCACAATCTCTTATTGATCAAAACAAAAATCAACACTACTCTTCCCCTCACTTCTTCAGTCGTTATCCCCATTAGTGTCCCTACTCAATATGCCCAAACATCATATCCCTTGTCTAGGAAGTATGATCTTCTTACATCCAACATGCCAATCAATACTTCCTAGCCCCCTTTCATGGGTGCTTTACATTATGCAGTATCTAACCCTTTTCAACAACAATATCAACTTGTTCATACCCACATTCCTACTTAGCACCTGCCACAGTAACCTACCCAATCCCAAAAATCCTATCATCTTCCCATCACCCAACAATAATTATTTCAACAACCACCCTTTCAATCACAACCCATGGCTTACCCCCAACAAATTCCCCAGACACCAACACATCCACAAGTTTATCAACAAACCCATCCAACCACTTCCTACATGCAACCACCACCCCTCATTCCCCAAAAAAATATTTCAAATGACCCCATGCATGCCCTCGTAAATAGGTTATCCAACCTTAAAGTTGCAACTTTAGGGACCAAGGTCTCATTATCATATGAGAAAATATGCAATGATCCCATCCACCCATCCATACCCATTAAACCATATCCTCTACACTGGGAATTGCCAAAATTCACTAAGTTCAATAGCAAAGAGGATCCACAACAACATCTTCATGCATTTAAACATGCATGTTATCTTATTGTGCATGATCAGGACCTGATGCTTCACACTTTTCCCATGTCCTTGGTTGGTCCCGCCTTGGACTGGTACAATAACATCCCCCAATATTCAATATTTTCTTTCTCCTAACTCGTGCAATTATTTCTAGAACATTTTTCGATTAACATTGTGTGAAAAATAACCATCAATGATCTATACACCATCCAAAAATTTGAAGATGAATCCATTACAAGAATTCATCACATGATGGTGCCTCACTATAAGCCAATTATCCTTTCCTCTTCCACAAGCTGACCTCATCAATCTGTTCTCACGTTCCTATGTGAAGCATATATATTCAAATTTACAAATCTAATCATTTCGGACCTTTCATGAGGCCTTCACCATTACCCACAAACTGGAACACTTTCCCTCGAACAGGGCCATTTAAAACTCAAATCAAATAAACCAAACATGAGTTTACTAAAACATCCACACCAAATGACAAATCAAAGGAAATAACCAATGTCGTGGTTGTTAAATTATCTCCCGCATCTACATCTAGCACATGGGCTCAACAAAGAGTCACTCAACCAACACCCAACTACACCCCCCTCAGGGAGTCATACAATATGATATTTGACAAATTAATGACAATAAACCTTGTCACACTTCCTCCTATTTAACTAATTGATGAGTCAAGACCGAAACCTTACATGGTATCATGAAGATCATTACTACAAATATCACCAAGTCCGAGGCCATGACATAGAAAGATGTCATACTTTCAAGGATTTGGTCCAAAGACTCATTGATCAAGGTGATCTTCAAGTTGACAATCCAAATTCCTCACCCAATCAACCCCTTGACATTTTTAAACAACCTTTCCCAAATCATACATCGACTAGCCAAGCTACCACTTCTACCACAACCCAAACACCTAATGCTCATACTATAAACACCCTAAACACTAATGATCAGGAGCCTGTTCCATCCACAACTACCTCTATTCCCTTTGACATCCTCCATGCACATTTGTTACATCTACATCTATCTTGGAGTCTACTCCTACATCTACAACTTCCAGAACCCCATTAGCAAATATATCATTTATGCCCTTGGAGACATTCATGAAATAATCATTTCATCCTATTTCCATATCCATGGTTAGTCCTTTTCAAAATTCCTTATCCACCTCACCATCCACTTCATTCATTCTAGTAGGCTTGACCACCTCTCCTATATCTATTCCACCCTTTTCCATCATACCATCCATGGAATCCATACCAGTCCCTCCTCCGGCTCTCTTACCCATACCAACTATTGTGATTACGTATGTGCCACCTACTCCTTTTATCCCAGCTCCATCATTTGAGGAATGTTTAAAATAACTTTACCTTGTAATGACCTCAAACATCTCTTCCATGTCATCAACACAATCCCCTCAATCCCCATCTTCTGTGGATTGTCTCAGACAAATGTTGTTTCTTATACCTGAACCAATCATAGTGTTACCATCTGACTCCCCAGTTAAGATTGTTGATGCTCCTTTGTCTGATAGTGTGTCCCCACATACAAAACCTATGATCCCTCCTAGAGGTAAACCATCTAATCCAAAATCATTTTCTTCAGAACCATGAAGGTTTCAACTTGTCAATCCCAGATCATCCTACACCAAAACACCAATCAACAGTAAAACTGAATCCAAATCATCAAAGCATCAATACACTCATGTCTTATCTCAAACATCCAAAGTATCACATAAGACATGTTCTAGCATGCCAATTGGATCATACACAAATATCTTCCAACACTTATTGCAAACCTTTGCAATTATGCTTCCTCCTATCAAAGCCTTTGACCCAAAAGGAAAGAAGCCTCTATGGTTTAATCCTAACCTTATGTGTGCCTTTCATCTTACCCCTGGACATGATACTGAGCATTGTAGAGCACTCCAAGCCATTATTCACAATCTCATTGAAGAGGGGAGACTTTCCCTTGGACTGAGTCAATCCCTATCTTTTGCATCTAGTCTGACATCCACTATTTCACCTTCGAGAGAAGAATCATCCCCAGATAGCCCTACCTTGTTCATCAATGTAGTTCGGGTAACCACTTGATCTAGCCCATGCGAGCCCAAATTAACCTCTAAGCCAAAGGCCATAGGACCTTCATTTCCATCCCTCCTCCTAAGGAGTTGGCCACATCATTCGAAACCAAAGGTTTCTATTTTAGTAGCCCCTAAGCCTATCAAACAAAGTATTGTTAGACAACTTCATCAAGCTCCAATAAAAATTTAACTCTACGATCTCATCCAAAGCTGACCAAATCATAGGAAGACTCTTATTGAAGCCTTGAAACACATTCTGACATCTGATGATGAGGCTCATCCCTTTGCATCCTTCATAGGAGCAACTTGCAGCCTCTACTGCTATATCATTCAATGAAACTAAAATTCCAGATATCCCACCAGAAGAGCATGACCTTCCCCTCTTTATTACAGTTAGGATCAATGATACATTCATTCGATGGTCCATGATCAACAATGGGGAAAGAATTAATATCATCCCTTCACATACTTTTGATCAACTTAAGATTCCAAAGGAAACTATCACTCAGACACCTTGTGGTCCTTTGCACCTTTAATGATGCCATCGCTCCACCTTGGGAATTTCATCCTTCCCATCCATGTTGGTGAGAATCTCATCCATCAAACCTTTTATATCATTGAAGGATAATTTCAATACAATGTTCTCCTTAGATGACCATGGATCCATGCCATGCATTACATCCCATCAATGCTTCATCACTCCCTTAAGTATGAGCGTGAAGGGAAAATATTGATGCTTCATGTGGACACTCCTCCCTTTCAAGGATTTAACATGACTTATAGACCAAATGACATGCTCATCCCTAAGGACAATCCATCTACACCATCCACCATTTCAAACATTCCCTCATCCAAAATCCCTGAAAAAGACTCCTTAGATGACGTGGTAAAAAAACTTATGATGGGGGAGTATCACCTTCTCATGCTTAACACCCTTCCCACTCCCAACCATATCGGTAGACCTGATAAGGCACCTATGTACCAACTATGGATGTCAGAGACATTGTTCCTTTTGGTCCCCCACATCATTGCACTAATCTTATTTATGGTGGTTTTGATACCCCCTCTTCCCACATCAATGATATTCCACACGCCAGGCTCTATACATGTGGATTTAGCTTTCTCAACAACCCATCTTTCACCTATAAATATTTCCATCTTTACGCATGGAATGGATTCGTGTTAGGTCATTATGAACATGGCCCACATGGTCTTATTCCTTGATCAATGTCATAAACCTTACAAGAAGTTTGGGTTAGGTTATAGGGGGCATTCCCTGACCCCATTCCACCATCTGAGATTCTCATGGACATGCCTCCTCCATCTCCTCTACCTTTTTTGACTTTCAAAGATGAGGGCATATCTTCTCTACCTTCTCCATCTTTTCCAACCCTCTAAGATTGTATCATGCTCAAATATATGGACATACCTTCCTTACTTTCTCCATCTACCCTGACTCCCGAGGACATGAACATACCGTCCCCATATTTCTTGACTCTTGAGGACATGGAACTAGATGACACCATTTCCATTGCCTCTGACTTTTGTTTTTAGTCTCCACCATAACTTTGGGACTGGTCACCTATCAGTGTGACAATCAGGTTAGGTCCCTTCCTCTTTTCCATCTAGAGATGATAGAAGAAGATTCTTCTACCATTGATGTCCTTCAATGTGATGATGATGATGCCATCCTTTCCCACATGGGGGAATAAGATTCTTATCTTTAGAATACCTTACCATCTGAATCACCTACTCTTCTTAATGAAGCCACCATCAATGTCAATATTGGGACTCCGTAGGAGCCTCACATTTTCAAAGTCGTCCAATCGTTGGATCCACATAAGCTAGAATATTTCACCGCATTCCTCTCCCATCATAGCTAATAATTTTCATGGTCATATCAGACATGTCAGTTCTTGATCCTTCAATCTTCATCAACAATATCTTCACTTATAGCAATGTCAAACCGGTGAAGCAGAAGCTTAGCTGCATGCATCCTTGCATTTCTCTCCTTGTTAAAGAGGAGTTTGCAATGTCTTTTAGCAGAAAATTTCATCATTCCCATTGACTATCCCTAGTGGGTTTCCAACATTGTCCCCATTGCTAAAGCATCAGGAAACTATGTATATACACAGACTTTTGGGATCTCAATCTCACCTTCCCTAATGATGACTTCCCTCTTCCGAACATTGATCAGCTTATGGATCTTACCATAGGTCATGAGATGCTTTCTCTCATGGAATATTTCTCAGTTACAATCAAATCCTTATCACACCAGAGGATCAACACAAAACCTCTTTCATCACCCCTTGGGGGACATTTTTCTATCGTGTCATGCCCTTTGGTTTAAAGAATTCCAACACTACTTATCAGTGGGCCATGACTTACATATTTCATGATCTCATCCAAAAAACCATTGAAGACTACATAAATGATGTTTTGGGAATATCTAAGGATTGATGCAACCATCTTTCTATTCTTGAAGTCCTTTTCGAGCACATCATTCAATTTTTCCTTCATCTTAATCCAATAAAGTGTGTATTTGGAGTCTTAACTGGAAAACTCCTTGGCTTTATCATTTTTATTAGGGGCATCAAATTTGATCCCACAAAAATTAAGGAAATCATTGAAATGCCTCCTCCTTCCAATCTTAAGCAACTGCACAACCTCCAAGGCCACCTTCAATTTGTTCACCATTTCATCTCGTAACTGTTCGATCATTGTCAACCTTTTCATCACCTCCTTCAGAAGGACATTGAATTTGATTGGGATCATGACTATCAAAAATATTTTGATAACCTTAAATAGTATCTTGTATCTCCACTAGTGCTCACACCTCCATGTGAGGGGGAGACATTTTATTTGTATATCTCTACTACTAATCATGCTCTAGGAGCCATGCTAGCACATCACAATGACCAAGGTCATGAGCAGGCCATTTATTACATCAGTCACACTCTTCATGACTATGAGACCCACTACACTAAAGTTGAAAGGTTGTGTTACATCCTATTATTTTCTACATCTACGATTCGACATTATCTTCTCAACCACAAGACTTATGTCATTACTAGATTTCATCTTCTCAAGACATTGCATTCTAAACCTTATCACAGTGATCACGTTACTCGATGGCTCATGCTCATGGAAGAGTTTGACCTTGAGTTTATTTCTCAAAAATCCATTAAGGGGCAAGCTATTGCTGACCAATTGTCATAAGCCCCTCTTCCTAGTACACATCTACCTCATGAGAAATTTCTAGATGAATCCATTAATCAATTTCATCATAGGTATGATACTCTTAAATTCCCTCTCTTCTTTAATGACTCGAAATGTCAGCAAGGGGGAGGCACTGGTGTTGTTCTCATTCCGCCTTGGGAAACTCCTATTCCCCTCGCATACCAGCTTAATTTTGAGTGTACAAACAACATGGAAGAATATGAAGCCCTCATTTTGGGTCTTGAAACCATCATCTGTTTAGGTGTTCAAATTCTTGATAACTATGGGGATTCCGACCTCATAATCAAACAAGTTACAGGTGAATATCAATGTAAAAATGATACTCTTCAAAAATATCATGACATTGTTCATCTTCTCCTTGAAGCATTTGAGTCTTACACCTTCAAATTTTTCTCTGGTCAAAAAATCATTTCGTTGATATGATGGCATCCCTCATGGCTCTCATCCCATGGAAAACAAAGGATTCCAAGCTCCATGTTTTCATTCATCACCATAACTGGCCTTTTCACAAATTACCTCAGGTTAATATTATTGAATCTAATTCACCAGACCTTTGGTACTCTCAAATATTCGATTATCTATCCAAATCCATCCTTCCTCCTGATCTCTCCAAAAATTCTAAGAGGTATTTTCTTCAGTGCGCTCACCGCTATGTGATCCTTGGTGGAATTCTTTATAAACATGGATTTGACAGTGTTTTTCTCTAATGTCTTAAATCCCATGAAGCCTCTTGAGCCATCCAGGAAGTCCATGATGGTATTTTTGGTGGACACTTTAGTGGCTTAGCCATTGCTAAGTGTTCTTCATCTTGGCTATTACTAGCCTTCCCTCAATCATGACTACTACAAATATGTTAAGAAATGTGAAAAATGTCAGTAGCATTCCAATCTCATCTGTATTCCTAGTCAAGCTCTGTAATTGGCTCAGGACCTTTTACCCTTTTCATAATGGGGCCTTGATATTATTGGTCTTATTCATCCCCGTTCTTCATAACAACATCACTCGATCATCGCTACCACTGAATATTTCACCAAGTGGGTGGAAGAAATCCCACTCACCTCAACTAAATCTATACCAATCATTAATTTTATCTATCAACACATTATCTTTCATTTTGGCATTCCTCACAAACTTGTTATGGACAATGGAAAGTCCTTTAAAAATAAATATCTCAAGAAAATTTACTATGCATTCAACATTGAACTCAACTTTTCTTCTCCATATTATCCTCAAGCTAACAGCAAATCTGAAACCACTAATAAAAATATTCATAACATTCTTTCCAAAACAATCGATCAAGCAGGTCGTAATTGGCATCTCCAGCTTCCTTTCACCCTTTGGGCCTATCATACTAGCATTTGTACCTCCATAGGGGCTACACATTTTTCTCTTATTTACGGTTCTGAAGCCATCCTTCTTCTTGAAGTTCAAATCCCATCTTTGCACATATCCCTATGTGACTTCATCTCTGATGAAGATTATTGCCAAGCTCATCTAGCACAACTCGAGATACTAGATGAGCATCACCTTCTCGCTCTTGAACACCATCATGTTTATAAGGAACACATCACATGTGATTACAATAAGCACCTTAAGGAATGTGACTTTAATGTCAGTGACCTCATACTCAAAAGAAAATCAGAATGTCACTACTCTAGAAAGGAGCCAACATGGAAAGTTTGCCCCTAACTGGATCAGACCATACATTATCATGCATAAGTATGGGTCAGGAGCCTATCATCTAGCTTCCCTTGATGGTAAACTAGAAGTGGAACCACTTAATGCATTGCACTTATGACCATTCTATTGTTAGCACATTTACCAATGTGCCCTTAGTCATGTCTTCAGATCATTCCTCCATCTTAGCCATTTCCATTTCTCATCGTGATGATTTGGAACTATGTGGTCTTCCATCACTTCCTAGATGTGACCTTAAATATGGGCACCATGGTTCTTCCCATAGCATTTTCCTTATCGATAGGTTCTCTCGTTGGTGAGAACTCCACAATCATCACATCCATTTCCTTCTTATTCACCTATTGGAACCATGCAAAGGGTCTAGGGGTGTCTCTTGTACATCATCTATCCCCTCCTAAGTGGTCTACTTAGCTAGTCCTAGCTCTCCCCCATGTAAAAATAAAAAAATCTTGGATGCTCAAATCAAAATCAAAGTTATCAAAAATAGACTGATCCCTCGAAGAAAAGTTCATGCAAAAAAAAAAAATTCATACAAAAAAAATCAAAAGCATGAAATCAATATATATATATACCAATCCCTCGAAGGAAGGCTATCATTTATTCTTTCCATCTATATATTGTAAAAATTAGACCATACCCTCAAAGGATGGCTACTCCTTATGGAATTTGAAGGCTTCCCACATTGATTAACCTTCCATTTTATCAGCATCCTAAGAAAACTCCCTACATTGATCAGCTTTCTCTTTCCCCTTCCCAGAGCTGGGGCATAGTTTAGGGAACACCACTTTTGGAGAACCCTCTTTCCTCTGTACAAGTGCATCTCAAACCCATTTTTTCATGTCAACATTATGTCTATGAGATCATCTCATCCATCGTTTTCTTACTATTTTTCAAATTACTAACTATCATTGGTTATTTTCTAGCATTTGATTTGGTTGCAAGTGTGTTGCATTACCCAGGATCCTTTCTTGTTTACCTCCAATGTGGTTAGAGGCATGTTTTCTATCACATGCTCCTTAACACAATGTAGTCTCATTTGTACCTTCAGGTTGATATGCTTACATTTGCACCTTATCTAATTTTAGTCCATCTCCCTCACCAAAATTCCCTTGGGGCCATACTTATAACCCTTTTTTGGGCATGTGTTATTTTCCCAAAGTCCACATTCCTATCCATATTCTATATCATCCCTTTAGGGAATTCTATTTTCATATTCCAAATCCTCTCCTTCTCATTTCAAAGTCCACTTCTATGGCCATTTTCCATTTTAGGGCATTGTCTTTTCAATCTCAAAGTCCACTTCGGTGGCCATATTTACTCTTCCTTTGGGAATTTTACCTCAGACTATCATAATCTAATTTGTGCACAGAATCTACTTAGTGTCTACCAATTTTCCCCACTTGGGGAATATTTTACTTTTTCCCTTTTTCTTTCATGGCCATACTTTCCCTGCTTGGGGCATATTATCTCTTCATCCATATTTTTCTGACTCTAACTTCTTGGAATTTTCATGTCCCATTGGGCACCATAATTTTTATCCTCATTCATAGTGAACTGCATACCTTTCCACCTGATTCCTCACGTACAAAGGATTTTGCATACTTTTCACATAGAGTTGTGCATATTTTGATGACTTTCCCATGATCCATTGGTCATTCTGCAGTGGTCTTCACCCACTCACTAGTCTGTAGAACATTGTTATTTGTCTCCATTCAGACCACAATTCTCCCTTACTAATGTGATATTGGAGTCACTGCTATTTTTTTTCTTCATTATTGTGAATCCTTTTTGCCTGGGGAATTTTTCCTTGGTTATTCTTTCAACCATCTATTCAATCACCCACCTACACTTTATCAATAATCCTTTTTCAAATGTGTCATCGATTTCCTCATGGCATCATCAATCCCCCATTTGAGGGGGAGCTTATCATCAAATCTTTACCCTCATCCAACCTTTTTTTTTTGTCTTGTGGCTTGCTACAACAAACCCCTCAATAAAAAGGGGCAAAATGTAGACACCTAATTTTGGTATTTATCCCTTCATCACCTGTGTGCACATATTTTAATTATTTATTCAATCATCCCCCTTGTTTAATTAAATTCCCTCCCAATCTCTATTAATTAATTAAGTAATATTAATTAATTAATCATTGAAATATTTCATATGCCCAACTATCCCATCCACAATTGATTTAATTAATTAATTCATATTAATTAATTAACTCATCATGTCCTAACAACCTTCTATTTTGGAATGCTTTCATTCCAAATATACATCCTATGCATTCCCTGAGAGAGATGCTTTTTCTAACCTATCCTTATCTCCAACTCACCTACACCTCATCCTAAGAAAAAACAATAGGATATTCCCACCTAATGCTTTAAAGCATGCAAGATAGAATACCATCTCCAAAAAAGGGGGGAATCATGCCATAAAAAGAAAAAAATATTCCTATTGGGGAAACTTTCCTTATTACAATTGGTGGTGACCCAACCTGTCGTTTTATTCATCGACCCTATAAGACTAACCTTTCTTCCTTTTCATTTCCATCTGTCAAAAAATTGATTGCAAGTAGATTTCCTCATTCACATCTTGTAGACAATATTTCATGCCTGAACATTCCAAAATCCATTACAAACCTCCTTAGATACCTATTTCTTGCAATGTACATGCATCAATCCTAATTGGTCTTGTTGTGAGATTGTCACCATTTTACAATGCTTTAGTCAACTTTATCATATTATCTTGGTATTTCTTGTGATTAACCTTTTGCAGGTTTAGAGCAATATTAATAGAGCTCACATCCTTGCCATCAACCTCTTTCTGCAAAGATACAATTGTAGGTTATCCATCTAGCTCTCCTTTTCTCAGCCTTATCCATCTTGAACGCAGTACTTGTCATTGACCCTCATATATTCTATCAAATGAGCCTTAAGAGCTCTTTCTTTTCTATCCCAGAGCCATCCCTAGTCCCTACATGTACTTACCCCCTATTCCATATTGTACTAAGCTCTCATCCTAGTCTCTCTGTCACAGTAAAATCAACCTATTTACACCCTGGTCTCCATTGAACCAGGGTCCTGGTTTCAATCCCCAGCCTTAATCCATGTTTCTCATTGTCTCCCTAGTTTCTATTCCTTCATATTTCCTCTGCAGGTTGACCCAACATTTCTACACTTCAACAGCTTCTAGATTACACTTTGATTTTTACATAGTCTGCATATTTCTCTTATTTTCCTGATCCATCCCCTCAGGTCATCATCAACATGTCTCTACATAGTCTGGGTCATCTTCAAACCAGACAGGTAAGCTTGGTTTTGTAGTTTGATTAATTAAATCAGTCTTAAATCAATGTCAATCCTTCTAGATTTAATAATTCTCTATTTCTACATGTTATTTATAGTTCTTGATCTATTTCCATCTTTCTAAACATGGGGATTGACATCCGCCAAAGAATCTAACCATTTCTTGGATCCAGAATTGTCTAGGTAGCCCCTGTATACATCTATCTAATCTAATCCATTTCATTTTTCTACATCTTGTTGCACATAGAGATCCATCTATTCAGTGCACTGTATCAAGCATCACACATCCAAGGTAACATAAAACCTCTATCGTTCTATTTTTATTAGTTTCTTTAGTATCTAGTGCATTCATTTACATTAAGAATGAGAAATTTGGACAACACTTTGTTATTAATGCTCACGGGTACTTTGAGAACCATGAAGGTCTATGACACTATCTAACTATATTAAGGAAAATTTTATCATTTATTTCTCATGATGAACTTGGAGTAAAGGTCTACTTAATTCTCCACACATAATTTGACTCAATTCACAACTTCACGACTTGTCTCTTTGACATATCATACATGTAAGATATAAACTTGCACACCTAAAGTAGACCTTGTACTAAAATTGACATGCTTTGAAAGCATTGATGATAATACTGACTTAGAGGCATCATTCATGAACCCTGAAAAATATTTAAATATATCAAACAATATATTTTAATACCAAAAAAACCAAATTTACTTTCATTGATTCAATAGGATGCCTAAGAGAGAGAAAAACAAGGTTAGAAGAATGATGAGAACTTTCTTGTTCTTTAACCTCTTACCTTCAAATTTTTTTGAAAAAATCAAGCCTGGAATGCTCTTAAAAAATTCCTTCTATGATTTATCTAAAAGAGTATCCATATTTTTTCTTGGATGCTAAGAAGACAAGGTGCTTGATTTTCATTCCTTAAGAAGCCAATTTTAGAAAAACTTGCATAACTTCAAAAAACCTCTTCAAAACTTGATGAAACTTGACATGAAGCACTTAAAGATACCTCTCTACAAACTCCATAGGTTTTTTTTCCATAAATTTTCCTAGACAATTAAAACCTATCTCATTTACCTCAACATTCACTGTCAGTCCTCAAACACATTTTTGGTGAACTTTTGAATTTTTCCTCTAGGAGATAAACTGAGCATTGTGATTGCTCATACATGCCTTAAAAAATTTTGTAGGCTCCTCCCATTCTGTACTAATCTTTTCATGAACTTATTTATACCCATACACCTCATTAGGCTCTAGGATTAGGTCTAAATGAGCAAGTTTCAACTAATACTTCCAAAAATTGACCTGAAGCTCACTTCAAAAGATCTTACACATGTTGAAACCAAAATTTATGACCTGTAGAACATCTGAGCTAAGCATACCAACTAGAACCATGCCTTTAGTGGACATCAATCTCACTTTCCAAGCCTATAGCACTCTGAGACCACCTTGAAAACCATCTTGAAAGCTCAAAGAACCAGCTTGAGACCACTACACACCACTGACAAACACTTATCTACATGACATTTCACTCCTCCTTTTCCATCAATTCCATGTAACATCAATGACAATACCATCTAATTCAATAGGATTCAACACCCTCAATAATTAGTCTAGCATCCACATACAAGGGCAAGGGACTGATACTTCTACATACACTTCATAGGACGGGTAGTTCATTATTTTATGTACACATTTATCTACATTTTCTACATCTACATATTTGCTTTCTATCAAGTGCGACATGCACAAGAGCCACCTAGGGAAATATTTCGACACACACACACACATCTAACTATATTGGGTCTGAAATGTAGTGTAAAGCATGGTCGTAATTTCACTTGTTTGATAGCCAAACAAAGTCTTACCCCCTCATTTACATTCTTTTCTTTTTGGGATTTGATGTTATTTTTAGGGTTTTACAGGTTAATTCTTTATTGCAGGTTATCAATAACATTAGCGATCATTGTGTGACATACTAGCAACAAGAAGTGAAGGACAACAAACATCTTGTGACCATCCAAACAAGGTTTCCTAAGGTTCTCAGTAGTCACATGCACCCAAAACTGGTCTCCAACACCTGCAGGTGTCCCTGTCCCATTCCAGGTGCCCTAGTCCATCATATTCTAGCACCCCTACATTTTTCTGGGTTTTATTGCAACACTTTGCACTTCATATTTTCTAGTTCATCATTTTTTTTCACCTTCAGGATCATAGTGAAATAGCTAAGTCATTTTATCTCCTCATTTTCACTTAAGGTTTTAAATCTTAATTGCTTATTTTCTTTAGTCAAATTTTGTACTTCATTGCTTATTCATTTATTGCTAAATTTCAATCAAATTTAGGAATATATAAATTCTATATTTTCTTAATCAATTACTTCATTGAATTAGTGAATGGGTTTATGGAGAAACTTCATTGGGTGCTACCCATGCATGGGTAACATTTGGAGAAGTAAAAGCAATGAAAGTGGGTTTTCCTCCACAAGTACCATAGGTTATTTAGGTTTGTTGTGTTTCAAAGTTATAAATAAAGATGAATTACTTTTCCTTTCTTATTTTATGGAAATTTAATACACTCTACTATTGGAAGCTTCATCATGTGAATGTGTCCAATACTCAACCCCAAATCCTTGTTAAGCCTTTATTGTCCAATGGATAAGGCATTGTTGTACTAAAGCCTAAATTGAGATTCTAGACTTCCTTCTAATGCATGTAATCTTCATTTCATGCCATAAAGGGGAGGAAATATAGACGCATAAATGTTGGCATATGATCATTTAGCAATGCATTTTACCTTGACAACCCTATTGAAACATTTGCCGCTTTCATGTTCACATTGTAATCCAAGTGACATTTATCGCTTATCAAAGTCTGACTTTTCATGAAAATTCTTGGGAGCCTCAGAATATATAAGGAGTCCTACTTAGTCAATCAACAGAAATGTCATTAAACTCTAGTCCAAATGGTAGTATAATATTCAGTAAGAATTTTGGTCCCCCAAATGTTGACATAGTTTCTTGGGAGAGATTTCTACCTATTTAGAACCATATAGTTGGGACTAAGGAGTGTGTATCCCACAGTTTAAGATTCAATTTTGGCCAAACAGTTTTATCTCACACCACCCAGTGATCACTGTCTTAGATTTCATATCTTTTCATGGGTCAATTGGAAAATATTCCATATGTAAAACTACTACATAGTGAAACTAAACCTGATACAATGTCTTATCAAAGTAATTTCAAAGTAAAAACATCATCTAAGCATCTCTCAAAGTAGAACTCCTTACAAAACACATTTGAGCTATAGGACTCTAGGCTATCCTTCAGTGGATTTTGGAGCTTAACAAATTAGTATCACAACCTGAGAGAATATACCATAAATAAGTCTAAATCCATCCATAACTAGATTCAAGATACATGTTCGTTAGAAACTCATTCCTATAAGTCAGCTCACTTGCACAGTCAATCCTATGTGAATTTTAGGTACACACCTAAAACTATTATCTGAATCACTTTCAAATGATTTAGACTACCAAAATAGTTGCATCCATATAGATATCATCAGGCCCATTTCCAGGTGGACAACATACATGTAGTATTGGCAAACTTCTTTTAAGAGTAGTGGACCAATGTATATGGATGTAGAGGAAAGTATTTGACCCAGTAATAACAACCAGTGGTTAAAAGGGTAGTTTTAGACCATGTGCTTCGGAACATTTGCAGGGTATTCTTACACTATTTCACACATAGGGTTTAATATATGTGAGGTCATCAACAATTGACAATGCAAAATTGTACCATCATTTGGGTGGTTCAAAGATAAAGTCAATTATAGAGCATGAAGCACATACCTGATCTAAAACTATGATAGTTTCATGACCGAACTATGGGCACACTCAAATTTCTTATAGCACACATATAAATTTCATATTAGCTAAGTTTAGGAATCACATTTCTAGAGAATCAATTTCACCTCCAAAAGTCATTTCTAGTCTTGATTGGAAATGCACTTCTGCACTGTGCATTTGCACCATGCACTCCTATGCTTTTAAAATTCCAGTAAAGTGCACTATCTCCACCATTGTGTTTTGAGAAATTATTTTTGATTGTCCCTATAGACTCTCCATAAATTACATTGATAGATATTTTCTGGTTATGCATTAATTTTTATTAATTAATACAGAATGGATATAGTTTGTAGTATCTTTGCATGTCATTTGAAACTAAATATGTACACTAGGAAGCTCATAAGGTTTATTTGCTCATATGGTCATAATCATGTGATTGTAACATACATACAAAAAAACTAAAAATACATTCATACATAAGGTAAAATTTCATGCAAGTAGAATACATTATTCATGGTAAATTCAAACCAAACATAAAAATCCTTTATATTAATTAAGAAGTAAATATTTCCAACAATAAAATGAAAAATTAATATATTTTCTAATCTTAACACCATTTGTTGCACAATTGTCGTTGTAAGAAAATGAATCCCCACTAGAGAACTGTCATGTCAAGTACTATACATAAAATCCATTCCTATCAATTAACATATTATCATTTTGAGTAGTAATAAATTATCTAAGACAAAGGATTGTAAATAATGTTGTGTAAACAATCAAAATCCTTATTCCTTAAAACTAAAAATAATATGCATTAACCATCATTATATTTGATAAACTTATATACTTGTCATTTTCTCTCAAACCCGACGAGATAATCCTTTCAACCATCAGTAACATAATGTCGTTAGAACTTTCTGATGTAGATCCAAAATCCCAACTCAAAAACATCACTAGCAATTGAAACAATGTAATTTATCCCATAATGTAAAGAAATATTGCAAAACCTATTTCCCCTTCTCACTTTTGATATGTCTTCTAAATTCTTGTATAGATTTGTCTTCATCAAAGTTTGTTACAATTTAGTTAAATCAAAATATCACTTTATAATAGATGAATTCATTTCGATTTTATATTATAAAATCAATCAACGACATCAAAAATAAATTGTTAAAACATCACATAACCTCTCAAAAGGACTTCGGAACATATTTCCAATAAAGTACTAATGACTTCATAATAGTTCGGATGGGGCCTATCATCTATTTATACTTAATCAAAATACCAAATTAGATGTCCAAGATATACATACACATAATCCATCTCAAATTTGTAAATATTTGCACAAAAATTCCTAGACTCTTCATTTTCCATTTCTTGCATCATTAATAATATATCATCTAATTAAATGAAGTCATTAGTCAATTTAATATAAATTGAATTAAATCTAATTGCAGAGTAACTAATGTAATGAATCGATATACAAAATGCTAATGTACAATAAATACAACAATATGCATATGTAAGCAAATAAGTAACAATATGAAAACCATAAACAAGACGAGAGAGATAGAGGGACTTAGCTAATTTACGAGAAAACTAGGAAGTGATCTAGGATTAAGTGAACTACTGGAATAGAGTGAAGAGACAGTGTCATGTCAAGACTGACTAGAGGTTCTGAGAGCTCATACGATTGTGCATGAAAAAAGTACCCACAGGAGGACATGAGCGCCTGGGCGTTAGTATCCATTCTCCGTGCATTAGTGTCTCATGTAGGTGCGCATGATTCTGATATTTTCTGTGTATGAGAAGAGCTTCGTTGTTTATTCTCTATGTTTGTCACTTTGGTTCTCACTCTCATGTCGTTGAATTGTACTTGTAACCTACAAAATAGATGTATATTTGCACATACCCACAAACCACATCAAATCCTAAAAATAAAGATGTAGTATGTGGAATCAAACTGACCCCAGTGGTCACCCAAAGAGTGAAATTAGTACTGAGCACTACACTAAATTTCAAACTCCATGTATTTCTTTGTGTAAGTGTGTGTAATGATGCCCTAGGATGCCCTTGTGCAAGTTGCACAATGATAGCGGGATAGATCTAGAATGTAGCAAAATGTATAGAATGTGTGAAATGGAATAGAATAAACTTCTCCTCCTTTTTTGTGTATGAAAAGTGATGCAACCCTTGTCCCTTGAATGAATATTCTAGATGAATGCTTTTTAATTCTCTTTGTTCCTTTAGATCCAAGCTTATGTGATATTATTTAATTCTTAGTGTTTGGCCCTTTATTTGAGAGCGATATATATATATATATATATATATATATATATATTATTCCATTGTTTGAATTTCATAATTGATGACTGGAAGGCTGACCCATAAGTGTAAAATATACCCAAAAGGTGAAAGATACCCAAAAGAGTGAGAAAATGGTAGAGAGGATCAGGAACGTCCAGAAGGGATAGAAGTGCATGGGCGCTAAATGGGTGCTAGTGTCTGAGGCCATAAAATATAAATTAGTCAAATACTGAAAGGGATTTAGGATGTGTAAGGTCAATAAAATTATTAAAAATAAAAATAAAAAATTCCAAAAGACTTTGTCAATTACTATTTTTATTTCTTAGGAATCATGTTTGTATTAGTATGTTCTAATACCTAGAAATGTACCCAAGTGCATAGATTTTGTGTCTACATTTTTCCCCCACTTTATGTTGTTGACTGAATACTCGATAGCATAAAGTAGATAGAAGATGAGTACCTTGTAATCCTATAGAGAAGAGTGTTGTTGATAGGGTTCCGAGTGGACAAGTAGTAAAGTGGAGACCCAGAAAGGGAAGTGGACCCTAGAGTGAAGTGTATGTGTATTAGCATGTTGTTAGAACCTATGATTTCTGATGTGAGTTTCCTCTTATTGCGTATTAAGAAAATACCTTCAAAATAAGAGTGAGAGAGTAGTTAAATTCTGTACATGAAAAATCAAAGTAACATGTGTATAAGTAAGTAAAAATGTAAAAGTGTGTAAAAGGAAAGTGTGCACCTGATGTATAGGAGAGAAAAAAATAGAAAATTGTCCTATTTTTCTTGTATTTTCTGGTTTTTATTCCAAAGGGTAAGGTTTTTGGGAGATCTCATGCCAAAAGAGAGTTTTTTGGGTGATCTCATGTCAAGTGTGAGTTTTTTGGGAGATCTCATGCCAAAGGAAATTTTTTTGGGTGATCTCATGCCAAGAGAAGAGTGTTGGGGAGAGAGGTATATATTTTCTCTCCTTCCATGAAACTTCCCAAATAAGCACCATTGTAGATGGTATGTCCCTTATTTGTTCCTTTTGTTCTGATTGTTCTGATTTTTCTGATTGTAACTAATAGACTAGATTTTGTAACTGGGGGAAAGTTCCTACTACTAGAGAACTGATCTTTTTTACTATTAAATTTTTTGAAATGAGAAATTGATTATTTTTCCCCCAAGACATTATCACCTAGGGGGGACACAAACACCCACCACTAGTGTCCAGGTCTAGGTGTTAATATTTTCTCTATGTTTTGGGCCCAAGTATAATTCTGAGCCAATCTATAACTGTGTTCATGTGCCATTTTTGTATTGTGTTGGGTTGTAGGGGTGATTTGTTCACCCAATAAATGCCCCCCTCATTTGGGGTGCATGAAAAAATTATAGGATAATGTGGTCCAAAGGAGAGGACTTTAATCTGATATGTGTATCAGAATTATGATACCTATAAGGGGAGGTCATTTATATGGTAGAAACCAAGGCACATGCAAAAAAATTATAATAGTAACAAGTGTTAGTAGTAAAATATCTAACATGTAAGATAAAATAATGTAACAAGTAAGTAGGAATACAATATGCACAACAAAAAGTGGGTTTCAAACATGGGACATCACTCACAATGTCACAAGAAAATCAAGTTCGAAGTGGCCAAAACCATACAATGATCAAACAAGACATAGGGCATATCCCACAAACAATAACATATAATAGGAAACAAATAGTGACAGATAACCATGGTTGTATATAATCCTACAAGGAAAATACTACACATGAAGCACATGTTAGTTTGTTAGAAAGATAGATAGTATGTCAAAGCATGTATAAATCAGCAAAAATTATAGTAATAATGACTAAAAATAGTAAGTACTGAAGTGATAAAACCTTTGATGTGTAGAGTATGATAGTGGAAAAATTAGAATCCCCTAGAAGCCTCGGTGGGAGTGGCAAATGGATTTAGTGTTGAGACATCATGCATCATGTGATGAATCTATGTAATAGAGTTCTGCATTCACTTCCAAAGACCAAGGTGAACATGCATTTGTATATGATAAAGATAATGACATACTAAGAACTTCATCTAGCATAGTAAAAAAGTGCAACATGTAAGTAGTATAAGCTAACAAAGATTAAATGCAACCAAGATATGCAAATGTTGTGTGAGTGTAATGGTGTTTTGTGATATGAAATATGTGAAGATGGGAGGATCCTCATTTCCCACTAGTAGATGTGTACGATATGAGGTTCATTTATAAATACTCCCCTCAATAATAAAGAATGAACCATATAACAAGAGTGCATCATTGAGAAATGAGTTTGTTGTGTGAGAGTAGATGCTAGAAAAGAGGTATTGTGAATCATAGAGTGTGAAGTGTATAGATGATGTGAGGTTCATTGAAAAAGTGTGACCTTAACACTCAAGTGTGAATTGTAGCACTAGAGTGCGTCATCGGATAATGAAGATAAAATTTTTGAACCAACGATTTTGTGATGATCAAAAATATAGTCATGAAGCATGGAGTGAGAGAGAGTATTAAATACTAGGAAGGATGTATCATGAAGCATAGAGTATGCAGTGTGTATGATGTAAGGTTAATCTAATAATTTTACCCTCAACAGTCGAGTATGAATTGTGGAACTAGAGTCCATCATCGGGTAATGATGGTACAATGTGTGTACCAATGAATTGATTATGCTTATAAATTTTGGACCTGAAGCGCAGAGCATGAAATGCAGTAGTAGACACTAGAGACAACTAGTAGTGATGGAAGGAGGGAAGAAAGTGCAATGCCCCCCAAATGTTCCAATGATGGAAATTTATATGATGATACAAGATATATATTGTGATGGTGATAAGGTTTGAAATGTGTCATAAGAAATCATATTGTCATCACAATGAGAGGTAGAAGAAAGAGTAGGACCATGGTTGGATTTTTGACTGATAGGAGGTAGTTTAAAGTGGTTAGATATTACATGGTGAATTGGTAGGTATTTTTTGGTTGGTGGTTGCTTATTTAGAATTGGTAACATTGTAAAGGACTTGATAGGAGGAGGTGATGGGATACGGATTTTTAAAGGTGGTTTCTTAGTTGGAATTGATAACGCTGCAGAGGAAATGATAGGAGGAGGTGATGATGTATGGATTTTTAAAGGTGGTTTCTTAGTTCGAAATTGTAATGTTGTTGAGGAATTGATAAGAGGAGGTGATGGGGTACATATTTTTAAAGGTGGTCTAACATTGGGTTAGGTAGGAAGATCTTGACTGACTAGAGAGGTAACATTAGTAAGTATGGCATGATGCTCATTAGACATGGATGGATAAGATTTGGGAGCCCGGTGGGATTTAGCAATCAGAGATGAACATATAGTAGAATGTTGTGTAGCAAATAAAATAAACTCTTGACACTCAAGGTGCCTAATTATTCATTTAAAGCATGAAAATCATTATCATGATGTCTATTAAGTCTACGATAATTACAAAACGGAAGACCTATGTACTTGGAAATCTAATAAGGAGGGTAATAATGAGTATTTGACAATTTTATCAACTGGTGATTGAGGAGCTCAGGAAGAATGTTATGTTGTTTAGTATTTATATCAAACTTGAGATGTGTTGGCAGCGGTAAGACTTGGGATTCACTTATATCAGCATATGTAGTAGAAATAGGATTAGCATGAGGTGTAGAAGAAGAACTAGGATGGGCATGAGAAACATCCTTAATATGTTGTATTTCAGATTTGAGGGATGTAATCGTGGTTTCCATTGCTTAAAATTTATCTTGAAAATCATGATTTAAAGCTTGAATAGAGTCTAAGATGGGTTGATTGGTTGTGGTATCAGGACTGATAGGGTCATTAGATATACAATCAAAAATGGAATTTACTTGTGCAGGTGGCATATTGTGAGGGAGATGCATAGTGTCTAGGGACTTTTGGAAAACATATTTTCAATGTGGGTACATTTGAATAAATTGATATAAGGGTATTAGAGGATATTTAAGAGCCATAAAATAAGATCGAATAAAGTAGGAAAAATATGGATCCAAGTGTTTGATCACAAGTGGGGTTCACAAAAAGATTTAATATAATTTGAATTAAATCTAATTTCATAGTAACTATTGTAATGAATGATATACAAGTAATAAAATAAAACAATGTTGACAAGCAACAAGCAAACAACAATATGAAAAACCTAAGAAAATGAGATATATAGATGACTTATATGGTTTCTAAGTGATCAGGAAGTGTTCTGGACTGAGAAACCACTAAAACATAATGAGAAGAGTGTCTTCAGGTCACACTAGATGTTCTAGAACTTAGAACTATGCAGGATAGGAGTTCCCACACGAGGACAGGAGTGCCCAAACCTAGTGACTAGATTTATGTTTTAGTGTCCTCCCAGTTACTCAAATTTTGATCTTTTTTGTGTAGGAGGAGCTTCGTTGATTATCCATGTTTGATGTTATGGACTGGATTCAATGTTTCCAACTATACATGTAACCTGTAAAACAAATTTCTATTTACAAATACCCACAAACCACATTAAATCCTAAAAAATAAAGATGCAATATGTAGAGTCAAACTGACCCCAATGTTTCACTGGATTCTTAATAAATTAATGAAATAGATAGAGGGTGATAGGCCAAGGATGAATACTTGTTTGTGATGTCCATTGAAGGTTGTGCACGTGTTCTGATTTCCTTATACAATGCTGATTGTGAGTACTCCCTTTTGTCTAGGAGAAACTAACTGTAAAATACAAAACAATACCACCAGATAGAATTAAATAAAGCAAAAAGTGGACTGCCTAGCAGAAGCTAGATCCGAGAAGCGTGATGCTTCCTAAACATGATGTCAATCCACTTTTTAAATAACAGTATTAATGTTATCCAAAAGAAACATGAAATACAAATCTTATTAGAATTGAAATGATTTAGGTATCTCATGCAAAACAAATAAGAAAGGCCAAATAAAGGGTTATTGATGTCAAAATGGGTCAAGTGATGAGCTAGTATTGGGTTGCATGTCTAGTACAGGCTCTAGATAAGGTCTGGTAAAGATTAAAAGTGATTCTGGGTTGTTCAGGAATGGGTATGAGCTCGTTGGTCTGAGATATATTAATAGACACAGTAACTGGCATCAGCTATGTGACCGATGTCAGTTTTTCAGGATGACTGACATTGGTTGACCAACTGGCATCAGTAGGGGTAGTTAATAAAAATATCTTAGAAATGGTCTTTAGACCTTCTTTGATTGCACAAAGGATGGAAATGGTGGGGGTGAGGTTGTGAAATGGTCTAAAAGGTTTAGAAATGATTAGGATAGGGGGGAAGATAGGTGGAAGGTCTAGGTATGGTATGGTGATAATTTGGTGGGAGGAAGGGATATGTATGGATGTACAGAATAATGAATTACTCAGATGAATAATAAATCTTACTAAAAGCAAACAAAGATAAATGAAGAGATATTAGGTACTCACTAAAGAATGGGTCTGGAGAGTGTAGTTGATGAGGATGGTGATGGCAGAGATCTAGCAACAAGAGAAGTTGCATTCATTCCACGAAATTTTGAACCTCTATGTTTCTCTATGTGAATTTATGATTGTGAAGAAGATGATGGATGTTAATGGTTGTTGGTAGTGTTCCCGTGTATTTTCCTTTGCCTGAGTGCTTCATAAAATTCAAGTGCTCCAAGTCTCTATTCGTATGAGATCCTAAATCGAATGACCAACCTCAACAAAGGCTTTTGGAAATGTATTTAACATAATCGAAAAAATTTAGGGGACGGAAGTTGGTTGAGGTATAACTGGCGTCAGTTAACGCATGAATATCTAGGTTGGCCAAAAATAGCCTGATTGTTACTATTTTTGGTGTGGTCTTCAATCTTTGTCTGAGTCTCGAGTGATAGACCATGGAGGAATGAGTAAGAGTCCTCTTAAGTTTGTTAATAGGAGTTAATTCTAGGTTTTGACTAAGTCCTAGTTGGTTAGGATAGGCTTAGACTTGGTCTTAGGCCATTAATGGGGTGTGAGTGGGTCATGGGGTGAGGTGTCTAGGTGAGTTGGCTGGGTGAGGTGGTTAAGTGAGGATGTTAATTAATTTAATTTAATTAATTAATTCAATTAATCATGTGCACTATGGGATATGAATAGGTAAGGTATGGTTAATGTAATTAATGGGGTTATAAGGGTAGTATGACCTAATTTTGGTGTCTACATTTTGCCCCATTTTTCACGTAGCTTGTATTGGTAAGCAATGCTGAGAAAAAAAGGAAGTGATTTCTGCATGTATGGGTGAGAGTGGGGTTTCCCCATGTATGGGTGAAGGTGATTCCCCTCAAACTACGAAGTGATGAGGTGTTATACAGATTCAGTGAGTGGTTTGGTAAACTTTTAGTTGGTGTAAGTTAAGGTAAGTAGGGAAGAGTATGGGTAATTTGGGGAAAGGGTAATGGTCAAATTGGGTAATAAGTAATAGGTCAAGGTCAAATTGGGTAATGGTTAATAGAAATCAAATGCACACACACACACATTTAGACTTAAACATAGTACTAGGTTGAAGAATTTACAAACTATACATCATCCAAGGTCGATATGTTTATCCAAACAAGGTTGAAGTGATTCAGGTATCCATAGTATAGGATATGGTCCGTAAATACAACATAGGTTAGGTGTAGGAACGTTTCGGTGTGATCCGGTACACCACGGGTTTGGTCAGGATAAATGGCACAGAAATAGGAAAGGTATGGTTGTTAGTCTAAAACAACACAGGTAATAGCATAGCAAGGCATAGTGAGTACACAAGTTCAATGGTCACAAAAATTAGGTCAATTCCAGGTAAATAGGTCATGGCGCGGGTAAGGCCAAGGTATAGGTAAAAGAACAAATCCTTAGATGTAATTAAGGAATTATATGGGTAGGGTACAATGGGTGTTGGTTCTAGAAAAAAGGTGTGTGGAAGTAATAGGGTTAGGTCAAAATACAAAAAACAATGAGGAAATGGTATTGGCAAATGACCGATGTCGGTTATCAGGTAACCGACATCGGTTTTGTATGACTGACGTTGGTCATGGTGGATTAGGGTTATCAATGTAAAATTTGGTATTTTATGGAATCATTTTTTTTGTTGACTTTGAGAAAATGGAAGAGCTGAGTGACTTGTGCATTTTTCAGGGAGGAAAAATACAAGCTATTGTACCAGGATGAGGTAGACCTGACTAAGTTTTGAGAGGAGCGAGGTGGACGTGTCCACTAGAGAAGGTGGAGACGTGTGATTGATGGAGATATTTGAGGTATATTTTGGTATGGTCAAGATAGGAGAGGGGTTGGTATGACCACCAGAACAGTGGCCAGACGTGCCACCATGTAGACACCATCAAGATGAGGTAGACAGTGTTTTCTAGCTTGTTTTTGTTTTGCTCCAATTGTGTTTTTACAATGAAGCAATTTTTGGGCAGGAATGTTAATTTTTAAATATGAGTGAAAAATAGATGAAATTTGGGGGGGAGGTCAAATATAGGCTACGTAGGGGGAGAAATAAATGTGGGGTGTAAGTGTTGGGGATTAATTAGGATTGTAGGTTGGTTTTTGCAAATTATTTAAGAAATAGAGGAGGTGGTTTTAGTTTAGGGGGGTCGCAACAGAGACCGATGTTGGTCAAGGTTTCACCGATGTCAATCAGCTATATCCAACATCAATGAAGACTAAGGTGACTGAAACTGGTTAATCAAAACCGATGTCAGTCAAGGAGAACCTATGACAATCTAGGAGACTGGTGTTGGTTAGGGTGAAAGAGGGACTCAGGTGAGAAGGGTTATGTTGTAAAATGAAAAAGAGGTTTAAAAGGGGCAAGTAATGTTGGTTGTAGAGTGGTAAGGGTAACATATGGTTATTAGCTAGATGGGTTATGTGAGTAGCTAAAATAATGTGATGCTAATGAGTCATGATTTTAAATGCTAGGAAGCTGGTATTTGAATTAGGTAAATGGAATAAGAAGGATTGGTTTGATTGGGTATGGTGTTGGGGTTAAGACTTAATTTGAGGTAATGAGCTCTTAACGATGTTGTATTTTGTTGGACACACGCTATGGACCAGCTATGTATGTGGGACAAAGTACCACCATTATTGGTAGATATGTGGTAAAGTGTAACTACAGAGGAGTGGGAGCACATGACTAACGTTGGATTGATTGGGATCTGACGCTATAGGTGTGTAGCATGAGATCCTAGTTTGATGGTGGCACTCATCGATAGATGGGATTTAGTGACCAACACTTTCCATTTACCAACTAGTGATATTACTGTCACCCTAGAGGATGCATATAGGATCCTACAGCTACCAATTGTGGGTGAGCAAGTGTATTCTATTTGTTCATAGGCCTCCGTGGAGCTTGTAGTGGCTATGTTTGGGGAGGAAATGGATGAGATGAGGTACCATAATGCGAGCCTTAGATACAGAGAGATTTATATAGCCCATCCTCAGGAGATGAGGTTGGTTATCTTGATTATGGAGGTGGTATGTTATTTCACCCTACCAGATAGCGAGGGTGGTAGATTCCCGCGAGCATTGATGGGAGTGCTACAAGATATGGTGGAGGAGCAGATCTATTTTGCCTGGGCACCAACATTCTTGGTGTAACTATATAGGGAGCTATGGGCCTGTGAGAGATTATAGCGGTTCTTTTTGTGATGCACATTTCTTTTGCATTACTAAGCATATGAGCACATTGTATGTGTACGTCCAGTTGGCTTTTCCTGAATTGATTGGTTTAGGGGTGGCTTGGTTAGAGTCGGCTATAGATGGTGGGTACTAGTTGGTGGGAAGCATAAGATGGATAGGGCCACGTATGATGTTTCATATTAAAGGAGGGTGTTGGAGGGATTTTCTAGTGTGGATATTGTTTGGAGGCCCTATGTTGGCTATCTCTCATACAGGTACATGGAAGAGGAGTTAGATGAGTTACAGTTACTCAGGTGGATACAGAGCCATCATGCCAATAAGCATGAGATGATACCTATATATAGGTTCGGATGACAGTTTGGGTTGCCACAAGATGTGCTGCCACCCTTCCCTTAGTATAAGAGAGATGACATGGAGATACAAATGTCTCCACCACTTAGGGAAGGACGAGTAGGTGGTAAAAATTTGGATTGATGATGTTAGAGTCATTAATAGATAAAGACAGTGGTGGGAATCACAACTACGAGTAATACCCCTAGGGGTAGGGTATCCAGACTTAGCCACCATCACAATGTAGAGGGATACCTTACAGGGTCAGGTGGTCACCCTGCAGGAACAAATTACAATTTTATAGGGGCAGCTCACAGGTTCAGAGGCACAGGTTTCCATTTTATAGGCTTAGGTGTTAGCACTACATTCTTAGGTGTCACAGGGACAAGTGCCCACATAGGGTGGAGATGGAGAAGGGGGGCAGGTTTCTACCTTACAGGAGCCGGTAGTAGGTTTGGAAGGCCAGTTAACCACTGAACAGGCTCAGGTTGTGGCCTTACAGGGCCAGGTTATAGTGCAAGAACTGTCACAGGCTCAGGGATAGGATCACATACTATAGGAAGTTGTGATAAGATAGGGTCCCTGGGTAAAGGGATGAGGACAAGGAGCACAGGTACAGGGTCCGAGGCCAGCCCTAGTAGGATAGAGCTCATAGGTTATTTTGACACCCATGGCACCACCTCAAATGGTGTCGATGATGAGGTTTAGGGATGTCGTGAATAAGGCATGGTATTACCAGGGCCATTTGAAAACCACATGGATAGATGTCCCCTCCTATGTAAAGTACACAACATAATAGGCAATGAGTGAGAGGACTAGATCCTGCACTCATAGTTTAGAGAGCACAGGGGGCAGTGAGCCTAGAGACAGGGTCAGGGTGAGGTGATCAGTTCGTGGAGGCCAGACCTAGCTGTGGGTCAAGAGGAGATTAGACTGGGACCCATGTCAAGTGGAGAGATGTTTACAAGTATTTGGGTTGGAGATGAGGAAGAGGATATAGATGAGATAGGCATGGATATTAGATGGAGTGACAACTAGTCACCTAATATGATTTTTTAGTTGTCTTGTTTTGATATATACTAGCCTACGTGTCGATGATAGTGAGGATGTACATGAGAGTTTTGATATTTTGATCCTATAGCAGCCTATGTACTGAAGATGGTGAGGATTTATCTAAGAGATTTTGAGATGTTGATCCTATACCGACCTACGTACCGAAGACGGTGAGGATGTATCTAAGAGATTTTTAAATACTTGTATGCATTTGTATTGGTGTACATTTATATTGATACACAAACCTTCATTGTTATAGATGTTTATTTTTATACTATGGATGATTTTTTTATTGTGTATGTGATGGAAACTAGGTAAATTAGGCATGCTTGAGTCAAGATCATGTAGGCATGGTTGAGTCTAGGTCGGTTAGGCACAATGGAGTTTGAGGTTTGGTAGGCATGGTTGAGTTTAGGTGAGTTAGGCATGGTTGAGTCAGGCATAGGCATGATTGAGTCTAAGTGAGTTAGGCATGGTGGAGTCAGGCATAGGCATGGTTGAGTTAGGTAGAGGCATGGTTAAGTTTAGATCATTAGGAATTGTTGAGTCAGGTATATGCATTATTGAGTCTAGGTGAGTTAGGCATGGTGGAGTCAAGGTTTGTTGGTGTTGATTTAATTTCCAAGTTATTGGTAACATGGTAAATAAATGATTATGTATGTGTATGCAATCATGTAAATTTTCAAAATATTTGATATCATGGAATTATGAAATGATTAATGTATGATATGATGATGTAAGGAATAGGTAGATGTATATGTTTTGTATACTTATACATTTGTTTAATCTCTAAGTACTGTATAAGATGGAAACCAAGGTATAATGTGAATAGAAAAATGGGGGTGGAAATTGGTTAGGATAGAGAGTGGTTGAGCTAACCTCCAAGGGCCCTATGCCCTTGGAGTGCTACCTACATAGCCCTAGCAAAAAGGGGCCTCGAGCTGATGTAATTCTCCCATAAGCTAGGGAAAAATAAGATGAGATGGTGGAATGGGTGGGTAGGCTTTAGGTATGATTGAATCTAGGTTGTTGAGGCCTGGTTGGGTTTGGGTCATTCTAATAGGGTTGGGTTTAGGTCATTTTAGGTGTGATTGATGTTGGTGAAAGGGGAATCCCTAAAACATAGCTATCGATGGTCTAGTCCTATGTAGGGTAATCAATAAATAATGAAAAAGGTGAATGGTAAGAGGTGACAAAAAGAGAAACCTAACTGATAAGAACCGTAACAAGTCTACCATACCAAAGATTGGCTTATGAACGTAATACCCTAAAGGCATTGCATTATTGACTATGCTAAGGGTGAAGAAAGTCACATGATCACAAAATGTCATTTTTGAGGCAAGTCCCTTTAGAAGGTAGGAAATTAGGGTGAAAAGGGCATTGAGGTCAAGATGGTTGGTGTTTAGTGTTACCTGGTATAAGACAGCATGCCTACTTAGCAAGAGACGTAAGATTAAAATAGGCAAGTCCATGACAAAATGGTTATCATTTTCTTCTTTTTGCTGATGTTTTGATTTATTGATTGATGCAGGAATTCTATGTGGGATGAGTATATTATCTCCATGAGGTCTTCATAAAGCTGATCAATGCGGGAAGCTTATGAATATTTTATTTTATTCTACTTTGTATAGTTGTCATTTGAGGGACCATTCTTTTTATAGTAGTGAGATCAGAGAGAATAGATGTCCTTTTTGAGGGAATCATCTTTTTCCTAGAAGTTTGACTAAAGGATTTGAATCCCATTTTATTTTTTAAATTGCTTTGCTTTTGGAATTTTAAGTCATGGACAAGACTATAAAGGAAAATAAGCTCTTGGTTTGAATGCAAAAACCTGTAGACACTTAAAATTGGTTACTCAATTTAGTGTCCCTCACATTCGTTTACCTTCTCAGGTAACCTGGGGCACGTTTATATCACCACTACCCCCTTGGAGTATTAATCAATTTGTGATTTAAACACCTATCCTAAGTTTAATTCACCCCATTTTTTTTCACCCATGAGTAATTAAATATTAACTATTTAACTACACCTTTTTACATATATCCTAACCACTTATCTACCCCATATCTATTTTATCCATATATTCCACCTATTTCTCCTCCTCCCAAACCGAGTCGCGGGATATCTCCCGTACTTGGGATGATAGGGTCATTCTCATCTTCCCAGAAATCACTCTGTTTGGCCATTTCGGGAGTCTGTTCCCCGATCGGCGCCGACCGGTACTCAGTCGACGCTGATTTTTCGGAATGGCGCTAATTTAATCTCGGTCGGTGCCGATTATAAATAGAAGCCTAGAACTCAGTTCTGGTTAGACACATATTGTAAGAGAGAGAACGAGAGAGTTCCGAACATCAATTTTGAGTTTAATCTATTGAGTGAAAGCGAATCTTGTCCATATCAATCCCTGAGAGGAGCACTGTTACTCTGTTCTTATCACATCGACAATCGTACGTCTCCATTGATTTTCTGGTGACTCTGTTCCTGCATCTAGCACAGGTGGAGCCTTGCCAGTATCTCTCTGGCTTCTGCAGATCCAGCGGACATTGGCGATCTTGCCTTTATTTTCTGTTTCCCAAACCTTCTTGCACGTTGCATCGGATCGATGCCGATTCTACCAGTCGATGCCGATTCTACCAGTCGACGCCGATTCTACATAGTCGACGCCGATTCTACCAGTCGATGCCGATCATCCTGCAGGTAGGTAAAAAGACACAGGTAACACAAATCTAGTTTTGTTTGCATAGTTTCTTGTTTTCTGTTGCTTTCTATCTGTTGTTTAGATTCTGCTTATTACTTTGATCAGAAAATTTAGTCCTATACATACATCTTTTATCATGTATGCTTCTTTGCTTAATTGAAAACATGGACTGACATCCGCCGAGGGAGCTTATCGCTTCCTAGACCCGCTTCTCGGGCAGTCCACCTAAATACCTTTTAACGTGGTCTTTTTCTATCAAGCATCGGTGTCTCGCAGGTTACTCGGATCTACTGTGCGGAATTGCTCGTGTGCGCCCGTTTCATCTACATCGGCTTCCTTATCCATCTACATCTTCGGATCTTGTCCATCAGGTATCAATTTCATTTGAGTTTTTCAAGTTTTTTGTGTTTAGTTTGGTACATTAACTTGGACAGGTAACATGCGCTAAATTCTTGATCTACATTCTAACACACCCAATGGGAGCGAACCAAAGTCCCTTATTGGTAAGTTCATCTCTTTTCTAGTTTTGAGCTTTGTTCTTTTTCCTCGCTGATTTTTATCTGTTTCTGTTTGAGCATTTCTTTTCATCATTTCAATCTTGCTCTTTATGCAAAATCGTTATCTTGAAATTTTTCTAGTTCCTTAAAATAGAAATTTTTTCGTTTTACCATTATCTGGATATATCTTTCTGGATCTTGTTTGGTGTTTGCTTAACCTTTTCTTGCGGAGCACTTTGCTTGTTCGTGGGATTGTTCAAGGGGAAGAGCTCAATAATGTGCTTTTTGAAGTCCACACACCTTGGAGAGCTAAATCTACGGGTATTTCTCTTTTACGGTGTTTTCTCTTTTTAGGAACTATACATATATATATATATATATATATATATATATATAAAGAAAAAAATTGTTTGTTTTCTATCACATTCAAACATTTCAATTTTTGGTGCTTAAAAGGAATTTAATCGCATTTGGGAAAGAATCTATTTGACTTGTCTTCATTAAAATCAAACATTTCGTTTTTAAGTGCTTAAAAAGAACTCTTTCTTTGTCATGGTTGTTATATGTTTCTCATCTAGTTTTAATTAGGCTGGAAAATTGATCAAAATCGGTAGTGACACTATTTGATTTTTATTTTTCACCCTTGCACACAAAGCCAAAATCACTAGGTATAAAGCATTTAAACAAATATTCCTTCCCTGGCCTCGCCTACTTGGAAGTGACATCCAAGAGGAAGAGCCTACGCGGTACTCGGGCCGCGCTATAAATTCACGGAAGTTCTGGTATATATTGGCAAAGCACCTGACTCCCTTATCGCAGCGGTGTGTGAAGTACGGGGGTAGGCCCCTATATCAAGCCACGTACCAGTCTTTTACTGAAGTGCCTTCGGGACTCCTCACCAAACATTTCCCAAACCATCCTTAGTTTGGCTATCTGAGTAGTTCTTGTTCTAAAAAGCCTTCCCTAATATTTTCTTTCTTAAAAGTATCAAAATTTAAAGGAGATAATCACCTACGCTGCTTGAATTGTCTGTGCATTTATTTAGGTCAATCTTCTTTTCTGCATGTTTATGACGGTCATCACTTGGTTACAATCTAGAAGAATGGCTCAACTGGCCCCTTCTTCTTCCGAGATCACCACTAGTGTGGATGTTTCGGCACCCCCCAGATCTTCCTCGGGACCGCTGTTAGTTGGTTCCCCATCCTGGTCATACAATCCTTTCTATCAAGCCAAAGCAACCCCATCACGTCCAGCTTCCCCTAGTCCTTCAAAGATATCATCTGCTTCCGACTTAGAGTATGTTCCTCACAGGGATCCTAAATTTCAGGCGTTCCTTGATCACAACCCGGTAGCCCTCATGGACTACTTAGTACACAAATCTATTCAAATATCTGATCAGGGACCACCAATCCAACAAGTGTATGATTATCCTCGTGAACCATCCCAGGATTTTGTAGAGCAATTAGCATCATTTTTCTCACCTCCAGCCACGGAAGAGGGTGGCACACCTGTGCCTCCTTTTTCTCTTCCACCGACCGTATCGACTAGTTCTCAAATATTCTTACCTATACCTAACGCCACAATTACCTTGACTATTCCACAACCTACTTCTGAGAAGTCCTCTTCTCTAGCTATTATGGGTACGTCTGTGCACCCACATATTGTTGTTAATTCATCTATGCCGTCCATTGTGTCCCAGGGTCAGTACCTCTTTATGAGTCAACCCCCTTCGACTAGTCAGTTGGTTCCTGCTTCTCGTCCCCCAGTGGGTTTTTCTTCCAATATTCCAGCAACAATGACCTTCACCCATCCTCTAGCATCGGCGCCCTTAATAACTAATCCGGCAGTAAAAAGCCTCTTTAAGGTCTTGTTCCCCACCATGTCCAATCAAATCAACACCCATGTTCCTCAATCTATTCCGATTCAGTCAACAAGCATAGGAGTCCACCAATCACAGGCTCCGTCTGTCATCCAACCTTCATTTTCTCAACCACTTATTATCCCACAGCCTGCCTATACACAGGCTCCTTCACAGCAAATACCTCACCATGCGTCACCCAGAACACCTGGTTATTCCTCTTATCATCCTATCAATCAACAGATGAATCCCCCGTTGACACCACAACAGCATCCACCATCTACTTCCTATGTAGGACATGCCACTGTGCCTCCTCCTCAATCTGACGTGGTTCAAATTCTTTTCAAGAAGATCGCAGACTTGGAAGCCTCCACCAAAGGGGCTCGTCCTTCATACTCTTTTGAAGAAGTGTGTAATGAACCCATTCACCCCTTAGTGGCTTTTAAGCCTTATCCTCCCCAATGGGAACTTCCTAAATTTTCAAAATTCCATAGTCAGGAGAACCCTCAACAGCATTTGTGAGCATTCAAACATGCTTGCTACCTCATAGTCCAAGATCAGGAGCTTATGCTCCGTACTTTTCCTATGTCTCTGACAGGCCCTGCTTTAGACTGGTACAACAACATTCCTTGTTTTCTTTCTCTCAATTGGCTCAGATGTTTGCTGAAAACTTTTCAATAAATATCGCGCATAAGATCTCGATCACAGATCTTTATAACATTCGTCAATTCGATGATGAGTCTATTGCAGACTTTGTCGCTCGTTGGAGAGGGATAGTAAACCAATTGTCTTTCTCCCTTCCTCAACCCCAACAGATCGAGTTGTTTACTCGATCTTTTTCTAATCATATTTCTTCCACTTTAAGGATCCAGACCTTTCATACATTTGAAGAAGCCTTTACAATGGCACGCAAACTTGAGTCTCGCACCATTGAACAAGGGAAGTTAAAACTTCACTCTAAGTCTAAACCAGATTTTTCTCGGTTTACCAAATCAAATCCTTCCACTTCTAAAGACAAGAACCAGGGATCCACCAATGCTATCGTATTAAAAACATCACGAGCTGATAATACTTCTAATCAAACACCATAGAGAGACTCCTCATCTTCTCGGAAAGTGTCCTTGTCATCTCGATCTTTCACTTCGTTGGGAGAATCATATGCTGCTATCTTAGAGAAAATGTTGGAAGTTCACATGATCGAACTTCACCCCATTAGGAATATTGATGAAAACCAAGAACGTCCATTCTGGTATAGGGAAAATGATTTCTGTCATTATCATAGAACCAAAGGTCATGACATTGAACGATGTCAGACCTTCAAAAATCTTGTCTAGAAATTCATTGATAGAGGTGAGCTCATTCTGGATAACCCAAATGCTCCCCCAAATCAAGCGCTGGATGTTTTTAAACAACCTTTTCCTAATCATTCCTGGAACCATAATGCTTCAGAGTCTCAAAAACCAAACACTCATACTATCAACTTCATCTCTACTAAAGAATCTTCTTATGAAACTAAGCCATCTGGGAACACATCGACCGAATCAGAACCTCCTTCCACTTCGCTAATCGCTGGGATTCCACCATCTTCAAATAGCTCGTCTTCAAATATTCCTACATTGCTAGAGATGAATTCATCCCTCTCCGCTTCTTTGTCTGACCTTCCATCCATACCCGAGACGGTGTCATCCTCATCTGTCGCGTCGTCAGACATTCTTTCAATGCTCGAGGCAATTACATCCCTTCGAGTTTCCACCGCGGATACATCTACTTCTATTTCTCCCATTTTTGCTGCGACTATGCCATTGGTAAACATACCTATAGTTGTACCAACTTCAATGGAAGCGTCTTCGATTTTGACTCTTCCTATTTCCTTTCCTACAGTAGTTTCACCCACAATTACTGTACCAGAAGTAGTTCCTTTGCAAGGAGCTACTTCTTCATCACTCACTTCTTCCATCACCAATGCTGCCTCACCCATTAAAGGAAAATCTAAAGAAGTAGCACCGACACCTATACACTCGGTTCCTGAACTTAGACCGAGACAACCAAAATCTAACGTTGCATCATCAGCATCTCCTCCTTTGTTTCCCCCGAATAGGTTACAATCACCTTATGCAGTTGAAATTGTCACCATCCCTGAAAAGGGAAAGCCTATAGTTCACGTGTTCAAGAATCTGGGTGCTTTCCCACAAAAATCTCTATCTACGCCTCATAAAAGATTGGATTTATCCACTGAGAAGGCGTCTTCTCCTGCAAACTTATCAAAACCATCATCTTCTTCTACAACACATTCTTCACCAGCACCTCGAAAAGTGGACTTACCTATTAAAAAGATGTCACCTCCTTTATCAAAATCGTCATCTTCATTACCAAAAACAAGGGCACCCTTTGTTCCTCTGATTATACCTACTTTGGGAGCTTCTTCCTCATCTAAATCAACATTATCTAAATCATCAGAAGTTTCGACCAAGCAGCCTCCTTTACCTCTTAAGACCACGACACCTGTCACATCTCCATCATCTTCAAAATCTATTTTAGGGGCTCCTCCTCCATTAAAATCAATCATGTCTCACTTACTTCCACCTCAAGTGCCCAAGGCTGCCCCTCCAGATGTCCAAAGAAATAAGATGATCCCTAAAAAGACTATCAAACCTAACATGCAGGTTCTTTTACCTCGGCAGTCTGTTAAAGTAGAAGAGGTGCCTTCATCATCCCTGTCCTCATCTTTGTCTAATGGATTCTATACTGAAATCCTTCGCCAACTTATACAATCTTCATCCATATCTCTTCCTCTGATTAAACCTTATAACCCTAAAGGAGTTAAACCTGCCTGGTTTAACTCTGATTTGATTTGCGCCTACCACCGTACCCCGGGTCATGATACTGAGAGATGTAAAGCTCTTCAATCTATTGTCAACATCCTTTTGGAAGAAAGTGATCTTTTGCTGGAGGAGGAGGAACAAGTATCTCCTGCCATCTTAGCTCCATTTGAGCCCCAACGATCTACTCAGGCCTCTACTTCTAGTGATTCCACTCCAAATGATCTTCCACCTTCTCAAATCGACACAATTCATATCGCCACTAGAACCCAACAGTATGATGATCCATCTTCATCTACAGCATCTCGACCATGGGTTGTCATTTCTGCAGCCCCCGAAGGAATTTCTCCTTCCTCATTAGCCTCAAGGCCTCGAGTCTCTATTCGTGTTGCACCTCGGGCTCAAGTTCCCATATCAGTTGAGGAGAGTGTCATGAAACAACTCACCCAGGCTCCGGTCAAAATGTCTCTTTTTGACCTCATTCAATCCTCTTCGCAACATCGCTAGGCTCTGATTGATAATCTGCGTCGCATCACTGTGAATTCAGATGAGCCCCAGCCCTTCAAGATGGTTGTTGGATTAAATAGACCATCAACCACCATTTCTTTTGAAGATTCAGAAATTCCTTCCCTTTCTTCCGAGGATTTAGAGGCTCCCCTCTTTACCACAGTCCAGATCGACAACACTACATTAAAACGCATTATGATCGACAGTGGAGCTGCACTTAATGTCATCTCCTCACACACATTCGAACAGCTTAAGTTACCAAAGAACGTAGTGTCACCCCCACCTTTCACCCTTCGATCATTTAATGATCAGCTAGCAGTTACTTTAGGAACTGTGGTCCTACCCATTCGAGTAGGTAAGAAGCTACTTCACGAACTCTTTTACATTGTTGAAGGGAAATTCCACTATAATATGATCCTCGGACGCTCCTGGATTCGTGCAATGCATTGTGTCCCATCCACCCTCCATCAATGCTTAAAATATCAATATGAGGGCAAAATCTATACTCATCCAGGAGATCCTTTTGCTTCCGCACAATGTGACATGACCACAGGGTCTGCCCCTCTAAAGGAAAATTCTTGTTCTCCTGATGGGGCCTCATCTTCTTCCATACCTGTAACCAAACTACCGGATTTACAAAATCTAGAAGAGACATTGCAGCGTTTCTCACTGGGAGAGCTTCCTCTCCTTTCTTTTGACACCCATCTCAAACCTAGTGAGTATGGTAGACTGGACAAACAACCTGAATATCAGCCAGGTCTCGGTCGCATCGTCACCATTGGTTTGCCCAATCAATAGACTAATTTCATCTACGGTGGTCTTGATACACCTCACTATCGCCTAGATTCTCCTCCTAGAGCCAAACTTTATTTAACAGGGTTTGATTGTCTATAGAATCCCACGTTTGCAAAAACTTATTTATATCGATGCGCGTGGAAGGGATTTGGCCTAGGAAAATATGAACAAGGTGTGCATGACCTCGCATCCATTCCAACTCTCATGCCACATCAAAAATTTGGTTTAGGATTTAAACCTCTTTCAAAAGCCACTGTCACTGTTCTCCATGAGCCTCTCCCTATTGAGGAACCATCTTCTCCCACTAGGTCAGAAGCATCACTCGATGTGGACGACGCCATTTCCATCCCGTCTAACTTTTTTTTTTAGTCAATACCATTTCCTTAGGACCACTAACCTATAAGACTAATGACACGTCCACTTCCATACCGTTAGTTTTCCCTGAAATAGTTGGAGACAACTCTCCTACTATCAACACTATCCACTGTGCAGATGATGATTCTGTTCTCACCCATCTGGGGGCAAAGGATTCTTATCTTCCTAAGACCATTCCTTCCGACACATCTACGCTTCTCAACGAGGCCACTGTCAACCTTAATATAGGGACTTCTAAAGACCCTCACATCATTAAGGTCGGCCAATCCCTTAATCCACAGGAGTTAGGAGATTTTACCTCTTTTCTTTCCAACCATCATCAAGCCTTTGCTTGGTCATATGAGGATATGTCCAGACTTGATCCCAATATCGTGGTTCATAATATCGTTACTCTTCCTGACATTAAACCAGTTAAACAAAAATTGCGTAAAATACACCCTAGAGTAGCCCTGCTTGTTAAAGAAGAGTTACAGCGCTTTCTCTCGGCTAATTTCATCCAACCCATTGATTATCCACAATGGGTTTCCAATGTAGTACCAGCAACTAAAGCCACTGGGAAAATTCGAATTTGTGCCGAATTCCGGGATCTCAATCTTGCTTGTCCAAAAGATGATTTTCCTCTACCTAATATCGACCAACTCGTGGATTTAACTGCAGGTCATGAGATGCTTTCTCTTATGGATGGTTTCTCTGGGTATAATCAAATTCTCATCACACTAGAAGACCAACATAAAACTTCTTTCATAACTCCTTGGGGGACCTTTTGTTATCGTGTCATGCCCTTCGGCCTTAAGAACGCAGGAGCAACCTATCAGTGAGCAATGACCTACATCTTCCATGATCTCTTACAAAAAACTATGGAATATTACGTCGACGATCTCCTTGGTAAATCAAAACGTCATCAGGATCATCTTTTCATTCTTGCACCTCTCTTTGAGAGGCTTATTTGCTTTTGTCTTCGCCTAAATCCATCTAAGTGCGTGTTTGGCGTTCTCACTGGTAAACTTTTAGGTTTTATCATTTCCATTAGGGGTATTGAAGTGGACCTCGCAAAAATAAAAGCTATCCTTGAGATGCCTCCCCCTTCTAACTTAAAGCAACTCCGCAGTCTCCAAGGACATCTTCAATCAGTGCGTCGTTTTATCTCACAATTGTCAGACAATTGTCAACCGTTTCATCATCTCCTCCATAAGAATGTTCATTTTGAATGGGATGAGCATTTCCAAAAGGCCTTTGATGATCTCAAAGATTATCTTCTTTCTCCACCTGTGCTTACACCTCCACGCGAGGGGGAGCCTTTCTATCTTTATATCTCTGTGACTGACCATGCTCTAGGAGCCATAATCTCGCATCAGGACACTTGTGGTAAAGAACAAGCTGTCTATTATATCAGTCGCACCCTCCATGAGTATGAAACACGTTATTCCAAAGCTGAAAAGCTGTGTTGTGCTCTCTTCTTCGTAACTTCTAAGCTTCATCATTACCTCCTTAATCACAAAACTTACATTGTCACAAGTGTCAATCCACTCAAGACAATTCATGCGAAGCCTTATCACAATGATCGTATCACTCGTTGGCTCATGCTTATGACAGAATTTGACCTCGATTTTATCCCAAAAAAGTCTATCAAGGGTCAGGTTATTGCAAATCAATTAGTTGATGCTCCTCTTCCAGACACTCAAGACCCCCTTGCTCAATTCCCCGATGAATATATCCAACAAATTGATTTTGGTCTATCTCCATTTAAGGTAAAACTCTTCTTTGATGGATCCAAATGTCAGCAAGGGGGAGGTGCAGGTTTCATGATGATTCCTCCTTGGGGTACGCCTATCCCTGTCGCACACAAATTAAACTTTGAGTGCACCAATAATATGGCTGAATATGAAGCTCTTGTCTTGGGTCTTCAAAATGCCATTAATCTCGGCGCTCGTCATATTGACATCTTTGGTGATTCTGAACTCATCGTTAATCAAGTCACAGGCACCTATCAATGCAAGAATGATGTCCTTCAAAAATATAGTGATATCGTTCTTGTTCAACTCCAATCTTTCGATAAATTCACTATCCAAGCTATTCCTCGCACTGCGAATCGATTCGTGGATACAATGGCTTCGTTAGCTTCACTTATCCCGCCTTTTACCAATGACTCACGACTTTATGTGGCTGTGCAATGATTAGATCAACCATCTTATCTTCAACAACTAACTTTAATCCATGTTGTCACAACCAATACTCAGGATAAGTGGTATCAACAGATCGTCGATTATCTATCTCATTCGGTGCTTCCTCCAGATCTGACTTCCAATGGTAGAAGATCTTTTATCCAACGCACTAATCGCTATACTATTTTAGGATGGATCCTCTACAAATGTAGCTTTGATGGTATTCTGCTTCGGTGCCTCAAAACCCATGAATCATCTAAAGCTATCCAGGAGGTCCATGACGGTATCTGTGGTGGACATTTTAGTGGCTTGGCTATAGCTAAGCGCATCTTACGTTTGGGATATTATTGGCATTCTCTTAATTGAGATTGCTATGAATACACTAAGAAATGTGTCAAGTGTCAACAACATTCCAATCTCACACATATCCCTAGTCAAGCTTTACAACCTGCAGCGGATTTGTGGCCTTTTTCGCAATGGGGTCTTGATCTCATTGGTCTCATCAATCCCTGTTCTTCACAGCGTCATCATTCTATCATTACTGCCACGGAATACTTTACTAAGTGGGTGGAGGCTATCCCTCTTTCTTCAACAAAGGCTAAACCCATAGTTGATTTTGTCTATCAACACATCATTTGTCGCTTTGGTGTTCCACACAAACTCATCACAGATAACGGTAAATCTTTCAAGAACATTGATTTGCAGAATCTCTGCGACGCTTTCAATATCAAGCTTAGCTTTCTTCTCTATACTATCCTCAAGCTAATGGCCAGGCTGAAGCTTCCAATAAAACTTTGCGTAATATCCTCGCAAAGGTAACTAGTCGAGCTGGTAGAGACTGGCATTTACATATCCCTTTTGCTCTCTGGGCTTATCGGACTAGTATTCGTACTCCTACAGGTGCTACTCCCTTCTCTCTCATCTATGGGTCTGAGGCTGTTCTTCCTTTGGAAGTCCAAATCCCATCTCTCTGTGTTTCTCTCAGAGAATTTGTCTCTGATGAGGACTATCGTCAAAATCGTCTAGCACAACTTGAATTATTAGATGAGCAGCGTCTAAATGCTCTTGAACATCATCAAGTCTATCTTGAGCGTGTCAAACATGCTTATAACAAGCACTTGCAGCACCGTGACTTCAAAATTGGTGATCTTGTTCTTAAAGAAAACCAAAATGTCACTACACTCGAAAGGAGTCAACGTGGTAAGTTTGCTCCCAACTGGATGGGCCCGTACATTATCACTCATAAATATGGGTCTGGGACTTATCGTTTATCTTCCATGGATGGTATACCTGAAGTGGAACCTCTTAATGCTTTGCATCTACGGCCCTTCTATTGTTAAAATATATCTTACACAAATTTAGTCGCAAGACAGATCTTTCATCCATCTAACAACCAGTCATATACTTTCATGGTGATTCGAAATTATGTGGTTCTCCACCTATTGCCTCTTTTACCTTAAATATGAGTATCGCAGCTCTACTCATTGCATTTTTCTTCTAGATATGTTCCTCCTCATGGTAGGAATACCTTAATCACCGCTTCATCTATCCCAAGTTCTTATCTTAATCGGATATACTCGGGGCATGAGTGCGTGCTCTTTTATGTTTTTCTTCCCCTCTATCTAATCTATCTAGGTCTAAACTCAGCTTCTTCCAAAAGGATTTTCAAAAAAAAAAAAAAAGATGCTATCCAAAAAAAAGATAGACTAATCCCTTGAAGGACAACTATCCATACAATCAAATGAATCAAAAGATATAGACCATGCCCTCGAAGGATGGCTATCATTAAAATTCAAAATACAGACCGCTCCCTTGAAGGACGGCTGTTTCTCAAATGAATACTCAAGGCTTCTTACATTGATCAGCCTTTCAGTCAGTTTTTACACTTTTTAGCATCGCTGAAAGACTTCCCATATTGATCAGTCTTTCCATTTTTAGCAAACTTCCCGCATTGATCAGTTTGCTTTTCTGCCAGAAATCGTGAAGCTGAGATATAAGACCTTTTGTCGATCATATGGAGAATCCTACTTTTCCTAGTATGAACATGTATTTTGTCCCTTGTAAATTTCGGCAAGATACTTACTTACTGCTCTTTCCGTTTCCATCCTAAATCTGGTTTGCGGCTAGTTAGTGTCAGGTTTATTTTAACCTCATATAGGGCCTTGTATGCATGGTCTTTTGGTTTCCTATCCAGATTCTATTTATGGTCGGTTGGGAGTCTGATTTATCATTTTTCTTCATATTTGGGTGTATTCCCTTTATTTCTAATCAAGGTCGTTCTCACTACGTCCTTGACTCTCACCAAGGGTCTTTACAATTATTTCATTCAGTTAAATTAACATTTAACATGTTAATTTAATCAAACTCCATCATTTATCTAAATTCATCTGATCTACTTTGTCCAAAACACATCTCATCGCCTCTATTATAAACACATGTGGGTCTATCTATCTATTTTCATCAAAATTTAATTAACATCTCAAAAATATCAAATCCATTCTAGCTATTAACTCCTACCTATCTATCACATCATCTAATCACTTGTCTATCCATGTCACATTACATCTATCTATACCTATTTTCTCATCCAAATTAAATCCACATATCAATCACATCAAAATCACATCTATTTAAATCCTCTATCCATCTATATCTATTCAATCACATCAAATCACATCTATTTAAATCCTCTATCAATCTATACCTATCCAATCACATCAAATCACATCTATTTTTATGTGCTGTAAACGGTCGGCGCCGATTTTTCGGGTTGGCACCGTTTACTTGGGTCGGCACCGATTAGTGTGATTGCTGCCGATTTTCCATATCTGCTTGCCATAGTGTTGATGCTTGGCTTATTTATCTTGTCATTATTGTGTGCTGAATGTTGCCTTTTGGCACATATTTTCGATATTATTGTCCATTTTGAGTTTGTTCCCTTTGCGTGGAGCACTCGCTTTTTTGGCCACTTAGGGTTCACGGGTCTGTAGGCACTAACGTCGTCTGCTTGGCAGACCGTCTAGTTGTCCCTACCAATGTGTCTCTCTTTAGAGGCTGACTATTTTGCAGCTCTCCTTACACTCATGGGTCTGTAGGTACTAACGTCGTCTCATGAGGAGACCGTTTAGATTTCCCTACCAATGTGAGTTCTTTAGGTTGCTGCCTTTTTATTTATTTTTGTGCATCATTAATGATCAGATCTACTCCAGACATCCGGCTGGGGCATCCTACGTTTTCATCTACCTCTTTTGAACTTGGGATCGTCTGTTCTATCACCCATCCCATCCCTAGTTTGAGGGGGATCACATCATCACTTTTTCTTCTTTTCTTCCACCTCCTTGTTTTTATCTCACAACTTTGCTTATCGCAAGTTACTTGACAAAAAGGGGCAAAATGTAGACACTTAAAATTAGTTACTCAATTTAGTGTCCCTCACATTCGTTTACCTTCTCAGGTAACCTGGGGCACGTTTATATCACCACTACCCCCTTGGAGTATTAATCAATTTGTGATTTAAACACCTATCCTAAGTTTAATTCACCCCATTTTGTTTCACCCATGAGTAATTAAATATTAACTATTTAATTACACCTTTTTACATATATCCTAACCACTTATCTACCCCATATCTATTTTATCCATATATTCCACCTATTTCTCCTCCTCCCAAACCGAGTCGCGGGATATCTCCCGTACTTGGGATGATAGGGTCATTCTCATCTTCCCAGAAATCACTCCGTTTGGCCATTTCAGGAGTCTGTTCCCCGATCGGCGCCGACCGGTACTTGGTCGACGCCGATTTTTCGGAACAGCACCGATTTAATCTCGGTCAGCGCTGATTATAAATAGAAGCCCAGAACTCAGTTCTGGTTAGACACATATTGTAAGAGAGAGAACGAGAGAGTTCCGAACATCAATTTTGAGTTTAATCTATTGAGTGAAAGTGAATCTTGTCCATATCAATCCCTGAGAGGAGCACTGTTACTCTGTTCTTATCACATCGACAATCGTATGTCTCCATTGATTTTTTGGTGACTCTGTTCCTGCATCCAGCACAGGTGGATCCTTGCCAGTATCTCTCCGGCTTCTGCAGATCCAGCGGACATTAGCGATCTTGCCTTTGTTTTCTGTTTCCCAAACCTTCTTGCACATTGCATCGGATCGACGCCGATCTGAACCAGTCGACGCTGATCATCCTGCAGGCAAGTAAAAAGACACAGGTAACACAAATCCATTTTTGTTTGCACAGTTTCCTATTTTCTGTTGCTTTCTGTCTGCTATTTAGATTCTGCTTATTACTTTGATCAGAAAATTTAGTCCTATACGTACATATTTTATCATGTATGCTTCTTTGCTTAATTGAAAACGTGGACTGACATCTGCTGAGGGAGCTTATCACTTCCCGGACCCGCTTCTCAGGCAGTCCACCTAAATACCTTTTAACGTGGTCTTTTTCTGTCAAGCATCGGTGTCTCGCAGGTTACTCGGATCTACTGTGCGAAATTGCTCGTGTGCATTCGTTTCATCTACATCGGCTTCCTTATCCGTTTGCATCTTCGGATCTTGTCCATCAGGTATCAATTTCATTTGAGTTTTTCAAGGTTTTTGTGTTTAGTTTGGTACATTAACTTAGACAGGTAACAAGTGCTAAATTCTTGATCTACAAAACCATAACACACAGAGGCTAACTATGGAAGAGAGATTTTACGTTATGAATGACCATGGGATTCCATCTTGAAAAATACCAAAATTATCCATGAGAATCATGCCATGAGTAGAGTCGTGATACTCATATTGAAGACCAGGTTGAAAGATATCGGGTAATCACGTGATCTTGGTTTAGTCGTTGATCCTTAAAATAGGTAAAATGGAAGGGGAACGGTGCTCAAGGGATGAGCATTTAATAGAAAAGAGGTGATATAGGACTTAATTCAATAGTAGAATGGTCTAATATGTAAGGTAGTGAGGGGATCAGTTTCAGTTTTACCTCCGAGAAAAGACAAAAAATAAGCACCTGATCCATAGGTATGAGTAACAATGTAAGGTCCAAGCGAATCAGGAAAAAAATTTCCCTGTTTACTTTTCTCATATTTAGTTACATGTTGATTTTCCTTTAAGACTAGGTCACCAACCTGGAAGGTTCGTTTGTGGACATGTTTTTCATATGCACATTTGATCCATTTTTGGTAGATTTGGAGATGATCAAGAGCATTAAGACAACATTCGTCTAATAACTCAAGTTGTGTCAAATGGTCTTGGAAAAAGTCATCATCATTAAGCATCTCTTTGAGTGAAATAGAAAGAGATGGAATCTATATTTCGAGAGGTAGGACAGCCTCTGTACCATAGACCATAGAAAAATGTATGGTCGTAGTTGAGGTATGAATACTAGTACGGTAAGCCCTTAAAGAAAAATAAATGTGCATGTGCCAATCTTTTCTCGTATCGTCAACCACCTTCATAAGAATTATTTTTAGGGTTTTCTTGATTGACTCAGCTTAGCCATTTATTTATGGGTAGTAAGGTGAAGAAAAAATGATTTTAATGCATCACAAATTTTCTGTAGGGTTTTATTTTTGAATTGTTTTTCGTTATCAGTGATAAGGTGGTGAGGGATACCAAAGTGATAAATAATGTGATGGTTGATGAGTTCACATATTTTCTTGGATTTTTTAGAAATAAGAGGTATGGCTTCTACCCATTTATTATAGTATTTAGTAGTGATAATAATCCATTAATGACGCTGTGAAGAATGGGAATCTATTTCTCCAACAAGATCCAAACCCCATTGTGAGAAAGGCTAAAGGTCTCGTGTGACCTGTAAGGCGTGACTAGGCATGTGATGGAGATTATAATGTTGTTGGCATTTCACACAATCTTTGACATAGTCACAACAATCATAGTTGAGGGTGGGCCAATAATAGCCCAGGTGAAGGATGTGTTTGAAGAATGCCAAGCCACTGAAATGACCTCCACAAATTCTGTCATGAACCTTCTTCATGGTGTTGGGAATTTCAAAACTTATAACACATTATAATAGGATACTATCAAATCCAAATTTATAAATAAGGCCACCCATGATGACATAGTGAGAAAAACCTTTGAGAAAGGCATGTTACCCATTACAAGTAAGGTCGTGAGGTAGAATTGATGGGGAATGGAGTCTGTAAATTGCTTATACCAAAGGTCATGTGGGTTAGGTGTAATGGTTCCGACGAGGTTGATGTCTTAAAATAGATATGAAGGTGATTTCATCCTTTTTACTGTGACAAAAAAATTTGATTCAGAAGGCGAGGTGCAAATTTGAGAAGTAAGGCAAGCCATGGTATCTGTAAATTTCTTAGTGTAACATGGAGTGGTTTATAGCTCATAACAGTCAAAGGTAGTCAAAAGTATGTCTAAATGATGTTTATATTTTTTAATTATTTCCTTACAACACTGGTATATACCATTAACTTCATTTACCGCCAGTTGAGATTCACCGAATATATTAATCAATTTAACATCTAAGGAAATGGCGGTTTGGATACCTAATATGATTGCTTCATATTCAGAGATATTGTTAGTACAATCAAAATCTAGTTTGAAAGATAGTGGCATAGGTTCACCATCAAGAGGAATGAGGATAACGCCAACACCACCCCCATGCTAACATTTGGAACCATCAAAGAATAAGGTCATTTGGTAAATGGTATCGTCTAAAGAGAGGGTAGCAATGGATTCGTCTAGGAAATCGAAGTTATAGGATTGATTTCCAGAGAGGGATATGTTTGCAAGTTGGTCAGCGATAGTTTGACCATTGATAGTTTTTTGATGGATTAATTCAAGTTCAAGGTCTATGAGAAGCATTAGCTAACATGCAACACATTGATGTTTTTAGGGCTTGGCATACATGTAATATAAGGGGTCAGTATTGATGATGAAAAAGCTTTTGTGATTGAGTAGGTAATGACAAAGTTTAGTGGCAACAAAAACTAAGGCTAAGTAGAGTTTTTCGACATGGGTGTATCTAGTCTCATAGTCCAAAAGGGTAAGGCTTATGTAATAAACCACTTGCTCCTGGTGTTGATCATCATGATGGGAGAGCATGGCCCCCAAGGAATGATTTGTAGAAGAAACATAAAGGTAAAATGTTTGGTTATCCTTAGGAGGAATGAGTATATGTGGTTGGAGAAGGTATTGTTTTAAGCCCTCAAAGGCTTTTTTGCATTCATTATCCCATTTGAAAGAGATGTCCTTTTTGAGGAGACGATGAAATGGGTGGAAGTGGTTAGAAATTTGTGAAATAAAATTATTAATAGATTGTAACTTACCTTGCAAACTATGAAGTTGGTGAAGGTTAGTAGGTGGAGGCATTTTGAGGATAGCCTTGATTTCAGTGGGATCAACTTCTATGCCATGGAAAGAAATGATAAAACCAAGGAGTTTGCCTGAGAGAAAAGAGAAGACACACTTCTTTAGTTGAAGGTGAACACAATATTTGATGAGAAGATCAAAGATGACCTTCAAGACTGTAAGGTGTTTGGTCCGATGTTTTTATTTGGCAATAAGATCATCTACGTAATCTATTAATATACTATACATGATTTCATGGAAGATCTAAGGAATAGCCCGCTAATATGTAGCACCAGCATTCTTAAGGCCAAAGGGCATGACTCGATAGTAAAAGGTTCCCCAAGGAGTGATAAATGTGGTTTTGTGTTGATCTTCTAGGGCGAGTAATATTTGGTTATAACCCAAGAAACCATCCATAAGTGATAACATCTCATGACCAGTGGTAAGATCAACTAATTGGTCAATACTAGATAGAGGAAAGTCATCTTTAGGGCAAGCTAAGTTTAGTTCATGAAAATAAGTGCAAATGCAGAGTCTTCCTGTTGCTTTTATGACAGGAACAATGTTAGAGATCCATTGAGGATAATCAATGGGTAGGATGAAGGAACCTGAGAGAATATGTTGAAGTTATTCTTTGACAAGAAGGGAAATGTGAGGATGCATTTTTTCATAGCTTTTGTTTAATGGGTTTGGCTTCAAGAACAATTACAATATTGTGGACCATAATTTTTGGGTCAATACCGGGCATATCAATGTAGGACCAAGAAAATACATTGTTATAATCGTGGAGGAAAGAAGTGAAAGCTTCATGTTCAGTAGCATATAAATATTGACCAATCTTTAGAATGTGTGGGGCCTCTTGAGTGTTAATATTTATTTCAATGGTCAACTCATTTAACATGGTTTGCATCTCAAAAGTAAATGATTAGTGAATATAAGAATCTTCCGCAACAAAGTAGGTGAGGATAGACTCATCATCCTAACATTGAATGACATTTATGGATGGTGTATCATCATCGATAATTTTAGGATACATGAAGGGAAGAGAAGAGGGAGCCTCATCATTGTGTTGATAAATCAGAGGTCCCAAGGAAATGGTGTTCACAAAAAAAGAAATTTAGGAGGAATAGATTCAGGGTCTATAGACTCTGTGAGTGAAGGTGATGATGTTGGTGAATGGCTTGTAGAAGTTTTCTCATCCTCAATGAGGTCGATGCATGCCTTCTTGGAAGATGGTTCAGCAAAGCCAATACCACTGTGGTATTTGTGTTTACATGTGGTACACATGATGAAAGTATGATGGCCCTGTTCGTAGAACCCAAAGACAAATCATTTCCATGCACAACAGTGAAGGAAAGTGTGGGAAAAGTGGCGGTTGGTGAGATATTTGAGGTCAGATGAAAATGGTCACATTTGGGAAGGTGGCTTGTTTGAATAGGTGGAAGTTTCAAATCCCCCATACGTTAAGTTGGTACAAAGGTGGGGAGGACCATAAGGGAAGACCTTTCCTATTTGATGGTCATAACAAGGATGTTGGCATAGATTACCATACTCTTATGGAGTAAGGAATGTGTTTATGTTGTATAAGTGGTATTCCCCTAGAGTGAGGTGTTGAAAACACCCTCTAAGGGATCGGTAGTGGATATGTGTGTAGGTGGAATAAATGAATTAATAGGAAATTGGGAAGAAGAAGGATTAATTGGTTGGGAACTAGACGGGTTAGCAAACAGGTCAACTACGAAGGCCATCGCAGTAGTTGGAGTAGAAGAGGTAGGCATAGGTGAGGTAGCGGCAACATCTGTGGATGAGGTTATAGGTGAAGGAGAAGTGGCGGTAGTGGTAGATGCCTTAACTGGTATAAGGACATCATTAGGTTGGTACAACATGTTTCAGGTTATGAATGGCAAAGGGTTAGCAGGGATGATGTAGTTATGTCCTTCATGTTCAAATTTGACACGGTGATGTAAATTTGAAGGAACACAACCCATGACACGGATCCAAGGTCAGCCAAGAAATAGGTTATACTAGAATTCCCCTTCTAAAATGTAGAATAATTTTGGCATAGTACGGGGGCCTACACAATCATGAAGAGTAATTGTGCCAAGAGTGGAAGTGATGGCATCATTGAAGGAGTGTATCATAAATGGGTTATTATGCATGCAATTTGAAGGGATGTGCATTTGATTATATGTGTGGGAGGAGATACTGTTGATGCTGGCACCACCATCAATCATAATGCATCAAACATGAATATTATCGATGTAGACAGAGATGAAAAGAGAAGGATCAGGGTCATCTAATTAGAGAGGTATAATCTCCTCATCAGAAAAGCTAATGACAGCCACTTGATGAGTGGGATCAGAGGTATAAGAAGTAAATTATTTGGTAAGAGAGGCCACATGGTGAGGGGTGATAATGGAGGCTACTAGTGTGGGGTCGTTAGGTAAAACCTTGATGGATTGCAAAACCTCTATGAGGGTTTCTCGATTAGATTAAAAGGTTTGGACGAGATCGTACAAATACATTTTTAGAGGGGGTTGGTGTAATTTTTTTATCATTATCCAATGGGTGACCCCATCATAAATAGGGTATGTGGGTCCTCAAATGGTAAATTTGGGTGCAAGTGAAGATGGTATGTTAGGAACAAGATTAGCATATGGGTTGGTTGCTTTTGTTTTTCCTTTGTCTTTTTGGGTGTGTGTGACAACTTGGATCATGTTAATCTGATGGAAAGAGATGGATGGAGAAGGTATGTCATGAGTATTATAACGGCATGATGGAAAAAAACCTAATGTGGGGTAAGAACCTTGCAAAATGAGTAGGGCATAGTGGCATTTAGGCGGTGGTCTCGCCAACTCTCTAATATGGACCATATTGATCTCAAATGTTGGAGGTGGAGATGTGGGTGGCTAAACAGGTAGTGGATGAGAATGTGTGGTGATTAGTGAAGGTGAAATAGAGTCCTCATCTATAAGGTCATCTTCATCAGAATTTTCTTCAGGGGGCATAATTGGAGGAGAGTAGTTTTGAGAGCCTTGCAACCTTCTACATCATGTCCTGACACACAATGGTAGGCACAAATTGTAGTTTCATCAAACCCTTTTGGTTTGGGTTTGAGGGGGTCATAAGGTCTAACCGGTGGTAATGTGATGACCAAGGTTTCTAAGAGGTTGGCTAAAATGTTGGCATAGGACCCTACCAATGGATCATAATGGGAAGTGAGTGTGGGTTTGAGTAAAGGTGTATATGATTGTGATGGAAGAGGTGTTATAGGAGGTGGAATAGGTTTGACCACTAGTTTGGTAGGTGGTACTATCTTAGGTTTTGATGGTATCTACTTGGGTAAAGGTGTGGTAAATGAACTAGTAATGGAAGGTGTTGGCTTAACTACCATGTTGGAGGGTAGTGGGTTCTTGTCCTTGGATGGCACCTTCTTGGGTAAAGGTGAGGTGGGAGTATGTGATGTAGAAGGGAAAGTGGATGGTGACAGAGGATGGGTTAGCCATGGTGACAATAGAGGTGTGGTAAAGGTTTCCGGTAGAGGCCAGGTGAAAGGTATGGGTTTTGGAGAATAAAGTCACATATGTAGTGATGGGTTTATGGTAGCTAGTGGGGGTATAGGTGGTAAGGAAGTTGTGGGTGACGGTGACATTGAAGGTTGTGCTGGTCAATTGGGTGTAATAAAGGATCGTGATGAAGACATAGACTGTTGTGATTTTGATTTACTTTGGGTAGGTGGTTGCTTGACCAAGGTCTATGGGTGAGGTCAAAGGATAGATGGAAAGGGAGAAGGTGACAAACGTGTAGTGGGTGAAACTGGTGTATGCGTTCTAAAAGTTTGGGTCTTCCTTTTAGGTGGAGGAATGTTTTTTGTGCTTGCTTGGGAAGATGTGTATAAGTCCAATTTCATGGGTAGATGGATAATGCTTGATTTCGGCATGACACCCAGGGTAGTGATAGGTCTAGATGTGGGAGGAGATGTAGGTGTAGGTAAGTTCTTATGTAGAGGAATAGGTTTGGTTATGGGTAAAGGTTCAGATGTAGGTAAAGGTGACGAAGAAGAATCCATTTCAATAGGCATGGTTAGGGTTGATTTGGTTGTTAGAAATACCTTCAGATAGATCATAGAGGTATCTATAGGAAACATTTACATTTGGGTCAAAAAGGGGATCCGAAGATGTCCCCAAAGCATGAAATTTTCAACGTAATCCAATTGATCATCCAGTCGTGAAAACAGAACTACTATAATAGGAGATGTAGTTGGTTTAGTGGCAATCCCTATAAAATATGTCTATGAGACAGGGAATTGGTTAGCCTTGGACTCTGTGGGTAAAAGATCCAAGATCAGATTAATAAGATCCTGGAATGCTAATGGGGAATTGTCCCCAATAGGTAGTGGCACGTCTAAAGGATCCTCCATTGGAAAGAGCGATGGTAGATGGGGTGAGGTACATTCTTCTTTCGATGGATAAGAAAGTGTTGACGATTCTCCTATGGGTAAGAGAGTTAATACCATTGATTGTTTGATAGGTTGCGAGGTAGATGGTGAAACACCATTGGCATAAATATTGGACTCCTCCATGAGTGAAGAGGGATATGAAGGGGACTCTTCTGTGGGTGGAGTAGATGAGGTAGGATCCTCTATGGGTTGAGAAGCTCGTGCTAGAATTTCCTCAATAGACAGAATAGGTGGAAATTGAGGAACAACTGGTATGATATCCAAAATAGTGTGGACTTCATGGACATTGTTTTTCGTTGGTTGAATATTCACCATTTTGATTAGATGATGGTATATGATTAGGATATGGCTTCTTAAAGATATGCAAGCTTTTATTTTTTGGTGTGTTCGGGTTATCCAGGATGAGATCTCCATTATCTAACATTTCCTTGAAAATGTTCTTGAAGGTTATGCAATTACCATCGCTATGGCATTTGACGTGATTATAATTATAATATTCATGTTCCTTATACCATACAGGCATAGGACAAGCGGGATCAAAACTAGTATAAGGTCTTATGGAGGGAAGTGCAATGGCTCTGGTATTAAGAAGCTTTTCCAAGACTGAAGAATAGGGCTCTCTAATTGGATTGTACTTTCGTTGTTCTTGTTGGAACTGTAAAGTTTGAATGAGAGGAAGATTGAAGGAAGGTTTTATTTGGTTAGATGGATGAGATGGACCAGCTTTGAGAACTACCGCATTGGTAGATCCTTTGGCTTTTGAATAATTATTTTGGGGCTTTGAATATGAAGAAGCATCATTTGATTTGAACGGGGTATTTTTTTTTCACAATTAAATTCTCTTCTCTTCAATGGCACAAATTTCAAGTTTTCGTGCCATGGTAAATGCTTCATCAAAGGTATGGAAGGTTTGTACCTATAAATTTGGTGATATGTGCCTGGAACAAGCTCTAGTGAACAACTCTATAAGCTCATCTTGGTGTAACTAGAATGTTAATTGGTTGATAAGGCTTCGCCAAAGAGAAATGAAATCTACAATAGATTCATCGTCGTACAGGTGTGTCGAGTATAGGTCAGTCATGGTGAATTTTTTGACTACATTGATTGATAAATGGACCAAGAATGCTTTATCCACTTGGTTAAATGAGTAAATGGAATATCTGGGTAAACCACTATACCAATCTAAAGTGGGTATTGTCAAGTACATGGGGAATGTCTATGGGAGTAAAGCATCATCATGGGAAATTATATAGCACCCATGTTTGAATGACCACAAGTGTTGTTGTGGGTCTTATTTACTGTTGAAATGGTTGAACTTGGGCATTTTCCAATGTACATGGTATGGGTGAATGGGGATAGATGGATGAATAGGATCATTACATATTTCATCATAATTTAAGGATTTACGAGAGATCGAAACTGATGCTTCTAATGTATGCATATTTTCTATCATCATCTTAATGAGGTCATGGGTGCCCCCTACAGTAAAAGGAGATTGATGATGGATGTATGATGTGGATGCCATCCCAGTATATGGGGGTGTCAAGTATGAGAACTATGAAGGAGGAATAGATGTGGGTGGAAGATATCCCAAATAAGTGATAGACAAGATTGGGGGTTATTGGTGATGTGTGTAAACAAGTGGGGTAGTTGAAATGAATTTTAGGGTAATTGGGGGAAGACATTACGGGATGGAAATGACGAGGTTGTGGAATGGGGTGTGGGTTTCCGACACCATGGGTGGTTCCCATGCAATGGGTATATATGAGGTGACAGGTGCATACGAGGCAATGTTAAGGGTAGATGGTGAAGGGATGGTTGACACCACGGGTGTGATAGACACCATCGGTTTAGTAGTTATAGTGGATGTGGGTTCTAGTTGAGATAACACAGGTGGTAAGGTGGATGGAGATAATGTCAAGCTAGTGGTAGCTAATGTGGAAGTGGGGGTGAGGGAAGGAGGAATAGATCCTGACATGTCATATACCAACTATCCTGAGGAGTCTTGGGTGGATAAGTGGGAGAGATAGTATTGTAGGGAAACGAGATTTTGGTCAAGGAGTCTTATGAGCTCCTCGTCATCATTACTAACGGTGATGGGTTGAATTGGATCTATAGGATACAAGATAGAATGTGGTGATGGGATAGGTGGAAGTGGCTGAAGGCTACCGTGAAACACAAGGACATTAGCTTGGATGTGAGTCAAAACCTTATGAATTACCATAAACCTAGTAAATTTTACTCTGTAAATGACATTAAAAACATCATAAATGGAAAAGGCTAGATAGTAGGAGGTGAAACGGATCAGTGTTCTAATTAAAAATTAGAAAAAAGGAACCATCGACGGTTAAGTTAACTGATGACGGTTACAGGATGACCAATGATGGTCAAGGAAACAGATATCGGTTAGTGTGGGAAATCAATAGTTTTGCAAATGAGGAAAAAACTGAAGAAAATGAAATAAAGAAATTGTATTTGACTATGATTTTAAAATTCTTAGGGTATGATGATGTCCTAAGAACTTCAAAAAAGAACAGAGCATGTGATGAACGCTATTTTTGGAAGAATGACCAAAAAGAGTTGGAAATCGACAATGATTAGATAAACTGATAATGGTTAGATGTAAACCAATGACGGACACATAACCAACGTCGGTCACTATAAAATTTGAGAAAGTGAAGAAAATTTGATTTTTTGTGAATTAAGTCAGATGAAACATCAACCCAGAAAACTAAGTATTGTAATAATGGATCCTAACACACTCATAGATATTCAGAATACACCAACTATGATAGTGGAGTGTGAAAGGAAAAATAAAATGAAGAACGTGACCTCACAACTCAAAACACAACTCAAGAAAAAGATAAGAAAAACATGCAATCCTATAAGTGAATTTTATGTTTTAGCTTATGTTATTTTACACCGACTTTGTGAATCAGAAAAAAGTTTTTGTTTGGAAAGGTTTCCTATGAAGAGGTAAATTCTAAGGATGGTTTCAGGTTATGTTTTGGTGGGGGCAATCCTTTCTCAAAGATAATGACTAGAAAGAGAAACCATCTGGGTGCCCACTATCAATCCTCTAATCATGTGATCATTGATAGCTCATTCTCGGTAAGGTTTTGTTTAAGAAGATGTGTGAATTTATACTTGTGCAGTTTGGTAAAGAGAGAGAGAGAGATAGAAGAGAAAGTGCTCTACAATTCAATTATGTCAACCATCAGTTGGGCATGAGTTCTAGCGTATAGGTTTCCCATTTTTAATGTGAAGTGAAAATACAATCATAGAAGTATGAAATGTAAGTATTTTAGAACTCAGATTGAAATGTGATATTCGATGTAAACATAGAGTGAATAGAAAGAGAATTAATTTCACTAATGTAAAAATAAGAAGTAAAATAAGCATTCTTTTTAGTCCTGAAATACAAATTTCACTTAGACAAATAAAATAAAGAGAATATTCCCAAGGAGAAGATTTAATGTTGACTCATTTTCAAAAATAAACAAACATACAAAATATTTCCCTAAGAATGAATTAATGCAAGGAACCTTAGATGGGCCCCACCGGGTGTGCTAAAATGTTTCATCAGATTTTTGATAAATGAATGATACAGATATAGGGTGATAGGCCAAGGAATAATACTTATTTGTGATATCAATTGAAGGTTATGAATGCATTCTGATATCCTAATCTAATGTTAATTGTGAATACTCCCTTTTGGCTAGGAGGAACTACATGTAAAATGTAAAACAATACCACTAGATAGAATGAAATAAAACAACAAGTGGACTACCTAACAGAAGCTAGATCTGGGAAGCATGATGCTTCCTGAATAGGCTGTCAATCCACTTTTTAATTTACAGTATTAATGTTATCCAAAATAATCATGAAATAAAAACCTTATTGGAATTGAAACAATTTAGGTATCTCATGCAAAACAAATAAGAAAGGCCATATAAAAGGTGATTGAGGTCAAAACGGGTAGGGTGATGGGTTGGTATTGAGTTGTAGGTCTGGTACAAGCTCTAGATAAGGTCTAGTAAATATTGGGAGTGATTCTTGGTTGTTATCGAATGGGTATGAGCTCGTTATTCTGAGGTATGTTCCCAGACATAGTAACTAGTGTCGGTTGTGTGACTGATGTCAATTTTTTAGGATGACTGATGTCGGTTGGCCAACCGGCATCGATAGGGGTAGTTAATAAAAATCTCTTAGAAATGGTCTTTAGACCTTCTGTGGTTGCACAAAGACTTGAAATGGTGGAGGTGAGGTTGTGGAATGGTCTAAAAGGTTCAAAGATGATTAGGATAGGGGGAAGACAAGTGGAAGGTCTAGGTATGGTATGGTGATAAGTTGGTGGAAGGGAGGTGTACAGATGTACAGAACAATGAATTACTAAGATTAATAATAAATCTTACAAAAAGAAAACAAATATAAATGAAAAGATATTAGGTACTCACTAAATAATGGGTCTGGAGAGTGTAGGTGATGAGGACCATGATGGTGGAGATCTGGTAAGAAGATAAGTTTCGTGCGTGTCAGGGAATTTTGAACCTCTATGCTTCTCTGTGTAAATTTTTGATCATGAAGAAGATGATGGATGTCAATGATTGTTGGTAGTGTTCCCGTGTGTTTTCCTTTGCCTGAGTGCTTTAGAAAATCTAAGTGCTCCAAGTCTTTGTTAGTATGAGATCCTAAATCGAAAGAACAACCTCAGTAAAGGATTTTGTAAATGTATTTAACCTAACCGACGATGGTTAGGGGACTGACGTTGGTTTAGGTATAACCGGTGTTGATTAAGGAGGGAATATCTAGGTTGGCAAAAAATAGCCTGATTGTTGTTATTTTTGGTTTGGTCTTCAATCTTTATCTGAGTCTCAAGTGATAGACCATGGAGGAATGAGTAAGATTCCTCTTAGGTTTGTTAATAGGAGTTAAGTCTATGTTTTGACTAAGTCCTAGTTGGTTAGGATAGGCTTAGACTTGGTCTTAGGCCATTAATGGGGTTTGAGTGGGTCATGGGGTGAGGTGGCTAGGTGATTTGACTAGGTAAGGTGGACAAGTCGGGATGTTAATTAAATTAATTAAAGTAATTAATTCAATTAATCATGTGCACTATGATATATGAATAGATAAGGTATGGTTAATGTAATTAATGAGGTTATAAGGGTAGTATGACCTAATTTTGGTGTCTACACCTAGAGGTCACCTGAAGAGTGAACTTAGTACTGAGTGTTGCACTACATTTTAGAATCCATGTAGTTTTTTGTTTAAGTGTGTGTAATGATTCCCTAGGATGCCCTTGTGTAAGTTTCACAATGATAACAGGCTAGATATAGAATGTATTAAATATATATAATGTGTGAGATGAAATAGAATAAAATTCCCCTCATATTTTATGTATGCAAAGTGATGCATCCCTTGTTCCTTAAGTGAATTTGATATATGAATTCTTTATAATGATCTTTGTGCCTTTGTATGCAATCTTAGGTGATAGTATGTATTTCTTAGTGTTTGGCCCTTTATTTGAGATCTATAACTAAGTATATGTATGATCCTCTTATTTTAATTTCATAATGCTGGAAGGCCAACCCATAAGTGTAAAATTTTCCCAAACTGGAACAAACGGGAAAGAGACCCAAAAGATTAAGAAAAGGGTGGAGAGGGTTATGAGTGCACATAAGGTATAAAATTTCCTGGGCGCTTCTGTCCTAAATGGGTGCTAGTGTATGAGGCCATAAAAAATAAATCAATCAAACAATGACAGGGATGTAGGATGTGTAAGGTCAATAAAATTATAACAAATAAATAAAAAGGCCTAAAAGACATTGTTAATTACTAGTTTCCTTTCTTAGGAATCATGTATATATTAGTATGTTCTAGGACCTAAAAATGTATCTAAGTGCATAGATTTTGTGTCTACACTAAGGCTAGTGAGATCATAAAAATGCATGATGAAAATATATTACTCTAGGTACGATCCCATTTCAATACAAGTGCCCAAGTACCCAAACATTGGTGACAATAACATGGAGCATGTGGATTTTTATGTTCTGAAGCAGAGGATGAAAGAAGGAAAAATCATTTGTGAAATTTAGTAATCACGCACATGAGGATGATTCATCATAAAACATTCAATTAAATCATTTGAAGGATTTCATGATGGAAACCAGGGTGTCAGTAGCCTTCTTGCCATTCTTCATTCAAGATATGTTATAAGGATTTCTCATATTCTTCATAAAAATAGTGTTTATTTGTTTCTTTGTGTCATATTACAAAGGGGGTGTGTTTTCATTTAGATATTTTCTATATTTCCACTAAGGATTCTCAATAAATTCTAAACACTATTAAATCCATAAGGGCTCATGGTTACTGAGTTCAGGTCATGTGTGGTATAAGTGAATTCTTCATGGTGATCATAAGATGAGCATTTTCTTGTATGAAAGAAAGGAGATCAAATTTGTGACAAATATTTGATTTTTTTCATCCTACCATTACTCGCATAGATGGAGAATTGAAATAGAGTTTCTAAGAATGACCAATGATTATCAGTCAAGATAAGGTGTGAAGCATCGTTCTCAATCCCAGACAAGTAATTCCTTGATTAGATTAATAATTGAATAATATCATATCTAGTTATAGCATTCATATCCACAATGAATGAAGGTAGGGACTTCATTCTACAACATCTATCTTCTCTCTCTTCTTTCTTGTTCTCTTTCTAGAATTATATTTCTTTGTCAAGGAGAAAGTTTTATAAAAATTGACTTAAGTCACTTAAAATTTCTATTTCTTCATTGGGTATCACACTTTATGTTGAAAATTCACATAGGAATGTGAAGATCCACTGATTGTGGATATAAATTGTAACACTCTCTTCATTCCAGATAATTATCTTTTTCTCTCTCTAGGAAGTTGTATTTTCTATTCCCTTGTATTGTAATTTTCCTCTATTCTCATCTTGTCACTCAACCTAGTAGATGTTTCCATTTAGAGGAAGTCTAAGGACTTTATTCATTCTTTATGGAATGAATAAAACTTGATAAATCTTTTTATTTATCTTGTAATTATCCATTTCATTATCTTTTGATATTGTGTTGTGTTTGTCTATTTCCTCCAATTGAAACTGGAATCACCTTTGAATTTTAGTTGATGAAATCTGAGTTTTTCTTATCAATATGATTCCCCTTCTCATTTCTCCCTCTCCCTACCCATTATTTATCCCCTCTTTAATCTAGCAGTTATATTACAATAAGGTTTTTTCTACACATTCCATGTCCTCTGCCCACCCAAGGATATTATTCTAGAGTAAATAGTTTCCAAATTTCAATAAATTGAATTCGCCCCATTCCCAAGTGGATGGATTCAATCCCACGAATGTTGACAAAGCATGTATTTTACCCTTGAAAAAATATTTCACCCACACACACACACACACAAACACACACATTTTTGTATGTGCACGCATACACGCACACATATACATGACTTACTATTGTTAGGGGTTGGGAAACTTTGGGCTAATACTTAATATCTACTACTTGGGCAAGGAGAGACATTCAAGGAATTCATTTGGCTTGCATTATTCACTGAATAGGAGGGGTTATTTCTAAATTCCATCTCACACATTTATCTTGGGGGAAAATTAGTTGTAGCCTACTACCTTAGTACAACTGACACAAGGGAAACCTAGCTTCAATAGACACAAATTTAATCACGCACACATAAGAACTACATAAATTTTTAAATTTAGTGCAACACTCAATGACAATCACATGTGGGTGACCATCGAGGTCACTATGACTCAAGAATATACATTATTTATTTCATCTATTGGTTATTTGAGCCTTGTGCAGGTAGACATGGTTTGTTTTTTAGGAATAAGTGTGACACACGAACCCTATAATAGAGTTTATGTGACAAACTGTGATAAAAATAAAAAAATGATAGATCTTAAAAAGAGCATAAGCAAAGCATCTACCAGGACATTAGTGCTCGGGGTGGTATTTTCCCCCTTCGGGTGGTTTTGTCTGAAAAATTTCTAGACTCCAGTTTCTCAAACAAATCTTACACATCAAATCTAGCCTTTCCAGCCTATTTTCTAGGCTAGAATCAGTCTAAGTTTTCTGATACAAGTTAAGTCACTTTTATCTCATATCTTACACACTTGATTGTACTTTACATGTTATATATTATTTGTTACTATTATATTTGTTTGATCTCAGTCCTCTGATAAAGATTTAAATTCATTTAAATCACCGCAACTTAAATTACAATTTTTGTTGGTCTATAAATGAGACTTATTTTCATTATTATTTATGACTATATTGACATTCTTTCTTTTGTTTAATTATATTATTATTTTATATAATTTTAGAAATAAAGTGTTATGTTGAATGTCAATTTTAATGATATACATAAAAATCAAAAATATGTTAAAGTAGAAAATTGTATTGGGGCATATTTACAAATATAAATGACATTGAATACAAATGGAAAAAAATTAAGGAAAATGTTGGAGCTCAAAATTATACCCTACCCTAAGTCATATACAACTTGGGATTGTCTCCAAGTTGTGTGACCTTGCAAACTGAGACAGACCTCTGGAGAAGGCCAGTTCTTCTACATAATCCTAATGCTAAAATTAATCCTCTAGTAGAGAGCAAATCTAACTGTTATCCAAGATGTGCCCCTACTCATTTTTGTGGCTAACTCCTTGTATTCTTTCCTCTCTTGTTCCTCAGTCTCCATTTTTTGATTTTCAAGCACTCAAATCTTTCTGGAAATGGCACCATTGGATAGAGCTCTCTCTCAGCTTTCCAGAAAGGTAAATTTTTCCTCCTAACTCCTCATATTTTTCAAGTTATGGCTCGGCAGAGTTTTTGTGGGAAAATTTCCCCTTGGAAGCCCATAGCCAATAGGAAGTTGCCACGTGTCCCAGGAGGTGGCGGAGAAAAGCAAAACACTTAGAAATTTTTTCAAGTTTTGGTCAAAAATGCAAAAGGAAATTTTTTTCCCGTGGGCCTGCCGAGCCAATCAGAGTGTGACACGTGTCGAGAGAGGAGAAAAAGTGAAAATTTTGACTAAGTGTTTGGTGCAGGAAAAATTTTGAATTTTGGCCCGCAGCCAATAGGAACTCGCCACGTGTCCAAATGAGGGCGGCGGGCGTCGGAGAGAAATCATGTTTTTTGGCTAAGTTTTTGCCAAAATTTCCAAAGTGAAAAATTGGCCCGCAGAAAATAGGGTTACACCACATGTACTCATCCATCAGAGCGGCGGGGAAAAAATGAAAAAATTACCAAGTGTTTTGTAGAGTTTTTCAAAATGAAAATTTTCAATAGAGGGTCCGCGCCCAATGATAACTCGCCACGTGTCAGGAGTGGCAGGGAAGTTCGGATCTCGGGGAAGTTTTTTAAAAATTTGGAAAAGTGTTTGCCAAAATTCCAAAAGGTTCAGTGACCCGTGGAGGAAGAAGGAATGAGGAGCCTGCCGGCCAATCAAATAGCGACACGTGTCCAGCTCGGGGGCCCAGCGGAGTTTTTTGGAGAAAATTTCCAAAGGCAAAAAACAAAGAGAAAGTGGTCAGGAAGGGCCCGCACCCAATCAAATCATGCCATGTGGCACCTGGCTGGTGGGGCGCAGAGGTTTTTTGAAAAAATTTCAAAAATGCAAAAAGAGGTAAAATTTGAAAAATATTCCAACCGATCTGTTTTGGGCCTCTTTTTGCCCTAAATCTTCAAACGGCCATAACTTTTGATCCAGAGCTCAGATTTTCTCGTTCTTTATATCAATGGAAATATCGTAAAATTATTTACATGATTCCATGGTCAATTTTTAATTTTGGTTCATTTTCAAGAGAGAAAATCAAAAAATGCTTCTGGTATGCGTCCATGGACAGAACTGACGTTTCAACAACCAATTTTAATGCAAAATGGGTCGCATTCCTCTCCAGCATGGTCAAAAATGTCAGGGCATGGGTTTGTAAGGACCTCCATGCTGTTTTTAATGCATTTTGGTCAATGAGGAATGGCTCCCACATGTTTTCACGTTTTCTCTCTCCTGGGCTCGACCCATGCACTGTAAAAGCCAGATTTTGCTCATTTTTCAAAGGGGAACACTTTTTTGCACAGCAAGCTTCTGCTTTCACCTTAAGCAAGTGAATTTTTGCAAGGATCAGACCTCTTCAGGGATTGTAATATTTTTTTGCCTCTTTGGTGTTGGAATGCAAGGATTTTGATGTTGAAAATCACAATACAGGCTCTGTGAATGCTTTCAGTCCTTTGTATGTGTTGTTTGTTTCATTTCAAACCTTTGATTACAGCTTATCAACCTGTGCATGATGTTTTATGCTGTAATTTCTGATTTGTGTCTATTTTCATGAGCAAAAATGTTCACCACTCCTTTGGTGCATCACCATCATTAGTTTTAGTTTCAATTTTTGCATTTCTTATCCCTGTCTCCTTGCAAATTAGGATAAAATTAGGATTTGAACCTCTGCAGTTGTGCAAATAATAGATCTAATCAGAGGAGTTTGAGGAACCAGCCTCTAATCTGGAGATTACACTTGGAGAGAGGTTTCAATGTTGTACAATCACACTGAATGCTCTAAACATCAACTTAGAACCTTGATTTGCATCCAGGGGTGCTGCTGATTTGCAACAATAGTTTTGGCACACCCGGTGGGACCTTAGAGGTCTCATTTTTATCGCAGAAAAGTTTATGTGCATCTGCTACAATTTTCTTACTTCAAAAGAGCTATAAATTACACATCTGGCAACTCCAAGGGGAAGAATCAACTGGTTTTAGCAGTGCAGGCCTGAAAACTCATGAGAAGAATCACCACAAGGTCAAGAGCTAGAGAAGAAGAGGTGTTGTTTGAATACCTGCAGTTATCTCTAAGAAGAAGGAAAAGATGAAGAAGGATTCAGAGGTCTCCATCTCCACCAAATAGAACTATCTCAACTCCTCCACCTGGTAGGCCTTTCATTCAGTCAACAAGGATTTTAAGACCAATTAGAATGGCGCAACCACCGAATCCGTATGTCAATTTCACAGGCAGCAGCCCACTTTCCCTCAATGCACAACATCCAATTCCAATTGTAGCCTTGAAGAACATTCCATACTTCACTGGAGAGAATCAGACTACTCCAGGTGATCATGTTAAAGACATTGCTAACCTTTGTGCAATTCATGAAATCAATGAGATGCAACTGACTGTCAAATTGCTGGCATCTTCATTCAAGGAGAAAGAATTGCAATGGTTTAGAAGTCTTGCCTCAGGTTCTATTCAGAATTGGAACCAGCTATGTATAGCACTTCATGAACAATTTGGAGAGAAGGGAGACAACTTGTCTCTTTTGGAGTAGCTGACAACCATCAAGAGAGCTCCCAATGAGCAGTTGACTGATTTCAACTTCATATTTCAAAAGACTTGGGAGATAATTCTAGTGGCAGTCAGGCCAGCAGCAGAAGGTGCTTTTCTCTACTACCTAAAATCTCTAAATTCTGATATTTCTATGTTGATTCAGTCCATGGGAGGCATAACTATCCCTATGGCTTATATCATTGCCATTAGCGCTGAAAATTGTTTGATCCAAGCTGGAAAACTAACCCCTAGACCTCCCATGCCATTGTTTCCAAGTTTAGAGAGCCCAAACACTAATCAAGCACCTAATTTGGCTCCTTCTCCCACTCCTAGAAATCAAAGTTCAAATGAAACTTCTATTTCATCTCCAAGTGCCCCAAATGAGCTTCAAGAAGTCATGAAGCAATTGAAAAATTTAGGAAATGAGCTGGTTACTCTCAAGAGGCAACAAGCCCAAGGTTTTAGACCTTCTTATCAGCCCCAAGCTTAGCCTAACAGGTAGCCATACCAACCACAAAGACCACCTAATCCAGCTGCAAATATAAATCAAACAAGACCTCCTGCCAATAGACCATTTCAGACCTATAATCCTAATGCCATATCTGCCTCTAAGGCATTGGTGCCAACACAAAACAACATTGCTCAGGAGTATGATTGGTGTTTTCCATGCAATGAACCTCATAACCAATCTATGTGCTTCAATGGTGCTTTGAATCAAGCATTAATGGTGACAACTACTGGTGTGGAGGGTGAAGGTAGTTAAGGAAACAACCAACAACAAGAAACATTCCAACAGCAATCAGCCCCAAATGACACCACATTGGTAAACTGGCAAGCAGAAGATTTCTGTGGCATGATTCAAGTAGTTTCTCAAGGTGTTGCAGCCAACAAAAGGTCAAAAAGAAGGAATTTGGGTGAAGAACAGCCATTAGCTCCAACCAATCTCCAACCTTCTATGGCTCCACAAATGGTTGGAAAACAAAATCCAATTTCAAATGCACAAGGGCAGCCAAGAACAGCTCCTAGACCAACTCAAATACCAGTTGTTGCTGCCCACATGCAAGGAGTCAATGTGTCAACCAAGGGACAGTAAAGAGATCCTTCATCACCATTCAGTATCATTTATCAGATGAAGAAGAAAAATGTAAATATATCAATGTGGGAATCCCTATATATCCCAGGCCAAAGAGATTTGCTACAAGCTGCCATGAAGGACTAGCCAACTTTGAATCAGCAAGTTCAGATGCAAGAGAAAGTGCTCACATATGCTTCCCAGCCTGAGGGGAATCATGGAGGATAGCAAGGTAAAATGTTGAAGCCCCCTCCTTTCTATGTTTCATTAATCATTGGAAATCAGTTAGTGCACAATTGCATGATAGATTCTGGGGCAAGTAGCTCAGTGATGCCTAAACAAATAGCTGATCAGCGAGGGCTCCAGTATGAAACCATATCCAAAGGGGTAGTGCAGCTGGATGGGACAGTAGTAACAATAGTTGGAGTGATTAGGAACTTGAGTCTTACCTTGCATGCATGTCCAAATGTCATTGTCTTACAAGATGTATTAGTTATATACCTTCCACAACTCTTTGCCCTATGCTTGTCAAGGGACTTCACAGCCAAGATCGTAGGATATTTGTCTATTGATTGGTCACACATGCTATTCAGAACGAGGTATGGAACCAAAGCTATAATCAGGTCTGAACCTATTACAAACTTCCACATTGAGCCCTACACTCCAAGTCAGATCAATGCCAATTGTTTAGCATTTGATCAAGAAGATCACCCAAGCACTGATGAAGCTGACACCAAGGTTGGAAGCATCCCAGATCTAAATCTTGATGAATGGGAAAACAAGGTACATGTCTTTGATCCTTATCAAGAAGTAGAAGAATCTGAGCTAGGGGTCTATTACATACATGAAGAAGATCAGCCCATTCCTAGCATCACCAAGCCAAACCATAAGGATGACAATGAGGTATGGCAGCTATTATTTGATGGATCAAGAAGTAGACAAGGTGCAAGAGGTGGAGCTATGTTTGTTTCACCTTAAGGAGTAAAGTACTATTCATCTTTTAGATTTCAGTTTGCATGCTCCAATAACATTGCTGAATATGAAGCCTTGGTGCAAGGGATGCATTGGGCAATAAAGAGAGGAATAAAAGAACTTGCAAGTCTTTGGTGACAGTGAATTGATTGTAAATCAGGTCAAGGGACAGCATGCTGCCAAGAATGATCTACTTAAGTGCTACAAGAACAGGGTGTGGGACCTCATGGAAGATTTTGAGGGTTTTGGCATCAAATCCATTCCTATGAAAGAGAACCAAGCTACTGACAGGCTTGCAACAGTAGGGGCAGCCTTTGACATTGTGGAAAGCATTCAACAAGAAAAGGTACAGCCAAACATCCACGTGATTGTGAGGCCTTCAGTGCTAGATAACAATGTCAGTTGGTAAGTGTTTGAAAATGACCAGTAAATCATCCATTTCTTATAAGAAGAAGCTGAGTTCTCAGCTAAAAATCAAGAAAAATTGGAACAGCAGTATGGTGACCAAGTGGTACAGCTGAGAACTAACAAGCTACCCCATTTTTAATCCCAATGATCAGTTTAGGAAGGAGACAGCAAACATTCAAGTCAAGAGAGAGGATTCAGTATCCATCTTGGTGGAAGAGAACAAACCATTGCAAATTGGAAAGATGACAACTGAACAAGAAAGGTATGAGTTCATACAGCTATGTCAAGAGTTCCCTGATGTGTTTTCTTGGAGCTATGAAGACTTGAAAGGTTTCAATCCCAACTTAGCTCAGCATACCATTGAATTGGATCCAAATACTAAGCCTGTCAGGCAGAAACAAAGACCAATCAATCCACACATGGAGCCTCTCATGAGGAAATAATTGAACAAGTTGATTGATTCAAGGATCATATTCCCAATCAAGCATTCTAGTTGGGTTGCCAACTTGGTTCCAGTCAGAAAGAAGAGTGGAGAGATCAGATTGTGTGTTGACTTCAGAGAATTAAATAGAGCATCTCTCAAGGACCATTACCCACTCCCTTCCATGGAGAAAATCTTGCAAGTTGTGGCTGGCTCCGAGAGGTTTTCACTACTTGATGGCTACTCAGGCTAGAATCATATTATAGTGAAGGAAGAAGACCAGTTCAAGACAGCCTTCACAACCAAATGGGGAACTTATGCATACAGGAAAATGCCATTTGGGCTGTCCAACGCTAGTGCTACCTTCCAAAGAGCAATGGACATGGCGTTCAAAGGTTTGATTAACAACATAGTGCTGATATACCTTGATGATATCACTATTTTTTCCAAAAATGTAGCAGACCACCTCTCTCATTTGAGACAAGTCTTCACGAGGTGCAGGAGATTTAGAGTGTCTTTGAACCCTAAGAAGTGTATCTTTCTTGCACATGAAAGAAAGATCCTTGGCCATATTTTCTCCAAAGAAGGATTAGCAATTGATCTAGAGAGGGTTGAAGCCATAAGAGCACTACCATTACCAAGCCACAAGAAATCCCTTCAGAGTTTCTTGGGGAGGATAAACTTTGTTTGGAGGTTTGTCCCAGATTTTTCGGCCCTTATCAAACCTATCACCAAAATGTTAAAGAAAATCATGGCTTTCAAGTGGACAGCAGAAGGCAAGGAGAGTTTTGAAGCAATCAAATAATACATCTCTCAAGCACCAACTCTCATCAACCTGGACTTCTCCAAGGATTTCATCCTCTATGCATTTGGAGGTAATGATACTATTTCTGCCATTTTGGTACAGCAGAACAAGGACAATGATGAGAAACCAATTGCTTTCTTCATCTAGAGCCTAGATGACTATGAGGTGAGGTATTCTTTTATTGAGAAGCATGTGCTTGCAGTAATCAGAAGCTTGAAGAAATTCAAGCATTTAGTCTCAAACAACAAAGTCCAGTTGCTGGTCTCTCATGCTGGGGTTAAAGACTTCCTCCTCAACAAGTATTTGAATGAGAAAAGGGTAGGTTGGATCACTCATGTCATGGAGTATGACATTGAGATCAAGGTCACCAAGCTGGGAAGAGGAAAAGGATTGTGTGAGTAGCTGATTTTGGGGAAGCAAAAAGAAGTATGCAATGAAGAAGAGTCTGTTTTGACAGTTCAAGACAGCCATGAGCCAAGTGGCACTCAAGAAGAAAATAATGTCGTCCCCACTCCTTGCTAGACCCAAGGTATAATGCACTTCCTAAGCACAGGCCTATGCCCTCCGAAGATGAACAAGACCCAAAGAAGACACTTCAGATTGCAGGCTGTCCCATATGCCGTTGTTGATGGAGTTTTTTTCAAGAAAGATGTGACTGGAGTGATGCTGAGATTCATTAGCACAAATTAGATTCATAGGGTGTTGGAAGAGTTCCATGGTGGACCAGTTGGTGGTCATTTTGCACCGAGAGTGATAGCTCTAAAAATTATGAAGGCTGCTTATTATTGGCCCAAGATTTTCAGTGATTGCTTTGTATGGATCAAGAGGTGTAATAATTGTGCATTCTTCATAGGAAAAGAGAGACTTGCTGCCCTTCCATTGCATCCAATCTCAGTTGACCAACCGTTCATGCAATGGGGTTTGGACTTCATTGGAGTCATTAATCCCAATTCAAGTCAAGGGCACAAATGGATTTTGATAGCCACAGACTACTTCACCAAGTGGACTGAAGCAGTAGCACTCAAAGAGGCAAATGAGTCTAGCATCTTAGACTTCTATGACGGCATAGTAACCAGATTTGGCATACCTGCTACAATAATCTTAGATAATGCATTAGCATTCATTGGATCCAAGGTGACTGATTGGGCTGTCAAGAACGGGATCTACCTAAGTACTTCATCAAAATATTACCCTCAAGGTAATGGCCAGGTTGAGTCTACAAAAAATAACTTGTTGAGGATCATTAGGAGGACTCTTGATGAGAATCAAAGGTCTTGGCATACCAAACTGAAATCAGCCTTATGGGCTGATAGGATAACTCCAAAGAGATCCACAGGTAACTCTCCATTCAGGCTTGTCTATGGAAGAGAAGTAATCTTTCCCATGTCACTTGAGTTGCCAACATTGGAACTCATGAAGCAGTTAGAGTTGCTAGAGTTTGGGCCCATGGAGGTGAGATATGTAGAGTTGATGGAGCTTCAAGAGATCAGAGATCAGGCATCCCAAGCAATGGAGAAGGATCAAGCTTTTATCAAGAAGACCTTTGACAGGAAGGCCAAGACTATATCTTTCCAGGCTGGAGATCTAGTGTTAAAATGGGATGCAGATAGAGGAAAACCGGGAAGGCATTCAAAATTTGATGCCATTTGGAGTGGCCCATACATGGTCACGAAGTGCAAGAACAGCAATGCCTTCCAATTGGCTTCATTGGATGGTGAAGAACTACAAATTCCAGTCAATGGAATCTATCTCAAGCATTGCTTCTAAAGGGAAATTCTCCACCTTGTAAATATTAGCTTAGGTTTCCATTCCTTCAAGTGCTTGTGCACATTGTTTTTGTTGTAGGTTAGTTTTTCTTTCCCTAAGTGCGTTGGCACAACTTGCTATCCCTGGAGATGTTTTACAGTCCTTGCTTCCATCAAGTGATATTCGATCTTCCTCCTTGCAACATTCTAAGTCAGTTGGGGTTCCAACAGAAAATTTGATGACTCCATGCCCAATGGACTAGTTCAGGAAACTAGTATTTTCATCTAGCAGGCAGATGACCCCTCTAAGTCACCAAAATTGTTATCCAAGATGTGCCCCTGCTCATTTTTGTGGCTAACTCCTTGTGTTCTTGCCTCTCTAATGCCTCAGTCTGTAATTTTTTAATTTTCAAGCACTCAAATCTTTCTGGAAGTGGCACCATTAGATAGAGCTCTCTCTCAGCTTTCCAGAAAGGTAAAGTTTTCCTCCTAACTCCTCATATTTTTCAAGTTATAGCTCGGTGGAGTTTTTGTGGGAAATTTTCCCCTTGGAAGCCCGCAGCCAAAAGGAAGTTGCCACGTGTCCCAAGAGGTGGCGGAGAGAAGCAAAACACTTAGAAAATTTTTCAAGTTTTGGTCAAAAATGCAAAAGGAAAATATTTTCCCGCGGGCCCGCCGATCCAATCAGAGCATGACACGTGTCGGGAGAGGAGGAAAAGTGAAAAAATTGACTAAGTGTTTGGCGCAAGAAAAATTTTGAATTTTGGCCTGCGGCCAATAGGAACTCGCCACTTGTCCAAATGAGGCCGGCAGGCGTCGAAGAGAAATCATGTTTTTTGGCTAAGTTTTTGCCAAAATTTCCAAAGTGAAAAATTAGCCCACATGCCCCACAGAAAATAGGGTTATGCCACGTGCCCTCATCCATCAGAGCGGTGGGGAAAAAATGAAAAAATCGCCAAGTGTTTTGTAGAGTTTTTCAAAATGAAAATTTTCAATAGAGGGTCCGCGCCCAATGATAACTCACCACGTGTCAAGAGGGGCAGGGAAGTTCAAAGCTCGGGGAAGTTTTTAAAAATTTGGCAAAGTGTTTGCCAAAAGTCCAAAAGGTTCAGTGACCCGCAGAGGAAGAAGGAAGGAGGAGCCCACCGGCCAATCAAAGAGTGACACGTGTCCAGCTCGGGGGCCCGACGGAGTTTTTTGGAGAAAATTTCCAAAGGCAAAAAACAAAGAGGAAGTGGTCAGGAAGGGCCTGCACCCAATCAAATCATGCCACATGGCACCTGGGTGGTAGGGCGTGGGGGTTTTTTGAAAAAATTTCGAAAATGCAAAAAGAGGTAAAATTCGAAAAATTTTCCCGCCGATCTGTTTTGGGTCTCTTTTTGCCCTAAATCTTCAAACGGCCATAACTTTCGATCCAGAGCTCGGATTTTCTCGTTCTTTATATCAATGGAAAGATGGTAAAATTCTCTAGATGATTCCATGGTAAATTTTTAATTTTTGTTCATTTTGGAGAGAGAAAATTGAAAAACGCTTCTGGTATGTGCCCATGGATAGAACTGATGTTTCAACAACCAATTTTAATGCAAAATGGGTCGCATTCCTCTCCAGCATGGTCAAAAATGTTAGGGCATGGATTTGTAAGGACCTCCATGCTATTTTTAATGCATTTGGGTCAATGAGGAATGGCTCCCACTTGTTTTCACGTTTTCTCTCTCCTGGGCTCGACCCATGCACTATAAAAGCCAGATTTGGCTCATTTTTCAAAGGGAAACACTTTTTTGCACAGCAAGCTTCTGCTTTTACCTTAAGCAAGTGAAATTTTGCAAGGATCATACCTTTTCAGGGATTGTAATAGTTTTCTACCTCTTTGCTGTTGGAATGCAAGGATTTTGATGTTGAAAATCACAATACATGCTTTGTGAATGCTTTCAGTCCTTTGTATGTGTTGTTTGTTTCATTTCAAACCTTTGATTACAGCTTATCAACCTGTGCATGATTTTTTATGCTGTAATTTCTTATTTGTGTCCATTTGCATGAGAAAAAATGTTCACCACTCCTTTGGTGCATCACCATCATTAGTTTTAGTTTCAATTTTTACATTGCTTATCCCTGTCTCCTTGGAAATTAGGATAAAATTAGGATTTGAACCTCTGCAGTTGTGCAAATAATAGATCTAATTAGAGGAGTTTGAGGAACCAGCCTCTAATCTAGAGATTCCTCTCTCATTTTTACAAGTCCCACACTTGGAGAGAGGTTTCAATGTTGTGCAATCACACTGAATGCTCTAAACATCAACTTAGAACCTTGATTTGCATCCAGGGGTGCTGCTGATTTGCAACAACACTAACTAATTCCAATCTAAAAATTCCAAGGGACTTGGGTTAGAAGGATAGAGAGGGTTAGAAAGATGCATGAAAGGGAAATCATAAGCTAAAAGGTGGTGATAGCACCAGAAAAATGGTGATGATTTCTCTCCACAAAGGGAAAGAAAGAAAGAAAACATGGGAGAGAGGGTAGAAAAACATTCCATGGATTAAGAACCATGTATCTTCTCCCTTCCCATGCTTTTACAACACAAAAAAATTGGAACTTGTAAGTAAGAAATATGAACACCATGCCAGAAAACAAACAGAGAGGAAAGAATGCAAATAAAACAAGTTAGGGCAGACATGTGCCACAAAATAGATTTTATTGCTTAAAAATATGTAAAATTTCATTACAATCATGGGAGAAGATGTGAATACATTACAGGGACAAAATTCAAGGTCTGAGACTCATGGGAATTCAGCCACCATTTTGGCATGGTTCCATTACAACAAAGAGAGATAATTTTATAATGTGCAAGTTCCATATTTATAGAGAAGACAAAGGAGAGGGAGCTCAAATTTTTTACCTAACCACCGAAAACATGCATTGAATGTATGAAAAGAGATATGGGAAACCTTAAAAATCCATTTCCTAATGGTACCTAGCTCATAGAAAAATAAATGGGCACCATACCTCATTAAAACTAGTTGTTGAGATACCTTGTACTTGTTCTTTATGCTAGAGATGTATTTCTATTCCTTGTGTTGCTCAGTAGCTTTTTTCCTTGTATCAGTCGCTAGCATGTTGGCCTGGTGTCATCCATTAGTAATTTTCCTTATGTCAATTAGTAGCATATCGGCCTGATGTAGCCTAGAATTTACTATAAATAACCCAGGAACAGTGGCACATCACTTAGCCTCGACTAAGCACTCGCCCAAAGCATGCAAAGGTACCAGACCCCTCTTTAGGGTTGCTTGTGGTTGATGTTAGCAAGATGAAGAGTTGATGCATTTAGATCCATAAATAGTATAAACATTCTACAGAGCATATTCCAAAACTAGATATAAAGAGGAATGGATTTAAGCAATAGCCATAATGAATTCAACCATATAAGAACTAGTTACGATCATGTTTAACACCTTGAATCAGTTAATAAACTCCATTATGTTAAACACAGTAAATACACAGAAGCTTCTCAGAATATTCAACATCATAAAATTATGTGTGCATCAATTCTGGAAGCATAACTCCATAATAGCTCACTACTAACTCTCTCTAATCTATGCAGATTACTACATATTTATAAGGGTGGGGACTTTTCCTTCACCGCTTGCATAATTCCCAAAATAGGTCACATGCTGAAAATAGCCACGCACCTTTACAATAATAAACACACATGAAAGTGTGATAATAATAGATCTCTTCTAGTTAACTGGAAGTAGTAATTCTATTATTAACTCAAACCCATGCAAAGCGCTTAGTAGACGCTCTTCCAAAAATAGCCTATGTGTGTCGTGTAAATCTTTATCTGGTTTATGTGTTCTGCATGCTATCTCCAAAAATAGTCTGTAATCATGAAAATGGATAAGTCCTGAATATGTCCCTGTCTTTCACGAGTGTTTCCTTCCCTATCCTTTTGTTCCTTTGAACATTCCATGTTCCCATGCATGAACCTTTTGTGTGCCTTCTGTTAAGTGACATACTTTGTCTTCTCAACATTATCCCACACTAAACTGCATTGCCATCCCAGAAATGGTTGCCTCTTGATACTTTAAAGAATAAAGAATGAGAATGAAAGGAAACCAAAGAATTATTGTACAAAGAATGAACTTTCACCCTACAACTTCCTCTATTTCAACTAGAAGTATTAAATCTAGATATTCTTCTTTGATTTCAGCCTCTAAGGTTTTCCAATCACTTAGTACGGCTTCTACCTTTTCTGGAATATCCGATGCAATAGAATCTAACTCTTGTGCAATCTCTTCCTTCCCATTCTGTAATACTATAACAATATTAGACATTGCAATTACCCTTCCTTCTAGAAGATCCATCTTTTGTGTTATAAGCTTTCCAATTTCATCCAGTTTCTCCTTATGGGGGTCCTGGGTTAATACAAGGGCCTTGCACCTTTTCTTTACCAGTGCCAATCACTCTACATGCCTGAATGTCTCATCTTTCATCACCTTTAGGAATTCATTTTCTTCTACCATTTTCCTGACTTGGATAACTTCTTCTACAGTTGCACAAATATTTAATGCCTGGTTTGTTTTCTTTAGCTCTGCCTGCAAAGTCTGGAGCAAGGCTTCATATGATGAAATATTTCTAACCATTGAATATTTCTAATCCTTTTCTCTCTCTACTTCTTGTTCAAGGTCCTTTAGTGTTGACATCTTAATCGGTCCATCCTCAAGCACCAAATCAACTAAAGTATTAACATAATGCATAGCCGAAGGGAACCTTTTTGGTACCTTGGACTCCAAGTGTGGTCTTGTCTTTAGGACGTGATCATCGATCTCCTCTGCCATGTTAATCATGACCCCATTCTTCTTTTTCTTTAGGTCCTTCTCTCCCTTTAAACACACTATTTTTTCATATTTGGCCTTATTTTCTTCTCATAACACTCTAATAATGGTAGCCTTGTCCACATTCCTCCATGCCACCTCTATAGATACCTTCACCAAGGTATTACTCTCCTATTCATCAGACATAACAGTGGGCTTGATAGTTATGTGCATACTTTTTGGTACCTTTCTCATTCTTCTTGACACACAGGAATCTTCACATACATCAAAATTAGGCTCATCCATGTGAGTTTGCATGGACCATGATAATTATTTCCTCGTGTTCACAATAGCCATGTCTAGGTCCATAAACTCCCATCCATACAACTCCTTGAAGCCTAATATATTCTAGAATCATGCGCGGACAATTATACTCATGTCCTCATCATAGATCATAATCAGTTTAGCATACTCCCCACTTGCCCTCTTTGTTCTTGGCCCCTTAGCAACTTGACCACCAAAGTTTGGAGTTGGATCTTCTACGTTATGTGAAATATCTTGTTAGATTTATCCTACCTCCTTTACTCCTTCTTCTTCCTTGGGTTCCTCCACATCCTCTAATGGTACAGAAATTCCAGGTGTGCTTTCTGAAGACTCCTCTACCTCCTAATTCAGATTCAGCTTCCTCCTTTTCCTCTCAGTTGTCTATTTTTAGGGGAGAGATGTGGTGACCTCCTAACATACTTAGTAGTTTCCATGCCTTGTGGTCTTGTTCTTCTAAACACCCTATTGAAACAGTGCTCTCCTTGGACTGCTTCCAAGTCCTCTTCTTCCTCTTGTACCTGAGGTGGGGTACTTGAACACTAGGCCTCTACTCTATCTATGGGTTACCTCCGACCCCTATGTTCTAAGCCACCACTATCTTCATGCTCTTATTCCTCATCATCTACCTCTATAGGTTTCGTGGGCTTTGGAGCTGGTACGTTCTCCACAGTATGTTTTTCCTTAGGTGGCCCTGGGAGCATGAACTCATTCTCCAAATATTTTTTATTCTCTAGCTTGGGATTAAGCTAAAGGTATACAAGTGCTGCTCTAATTTCCCTAATTGCCAAGATTATAGGATTCATGCTTATAACATCTGAATTGAGCCTCTCAAGATAGGAATTCCTTCCTGGAAAGACATATGTCTTCCTCATAGTATGGTAGTAACAGTCTACCTTGTTTGCAGTAAAATTTAGGCGGCGCACATCAGTAAAATGGTGGACTGATGCCTAGAAGAAGTGCATTATGAATTCATATGGTAGTTTTCACCATGGGCTCCAAGTCTCATCCCTCATAGAAAATCACACAATGCATAAGTGTTGGTACACCGCGACTTGTACAGCCTTGCCCACTACTGAGAGTAACTCCTTAGGAATGTGCCACTCCTCTCCAAATTTCATGTGGATCTTGTCATACCACATCTCTTCCCTCTGTTTGAATGGCCCACTCATCAATCCTTCACATAAATATTTGTCAAAACTTTCTACAAGGGATTTTTTATCCATGGGATACTCCCAGATCTTATCTTTTGGACCATCGGGCACTCCAATTTCTTTAAATACTAAAGAAAGTAAAATAGCGCCAAAACTAATTTTATCACTTGTGCACACTTCCTCAATAATGTTCTCTACAATATATCCTACTATATTATAGATCACTTCTTGCAACATTATCCTCACCATATGTATCCACATTGTATTCACTTGCAACCACCTCTCTTTGCCATTCAACTTTGTTACTAGATTTGCATCTACTTGTACCACTGGCTACTTCTTCAATTTTTCAATGTCCATTCCATGCAAACCCTTTGTATATCCTAACTCCTTCCATGTTTCCATGATTTTTGCTTTATCAGTCAGGTCACTAGTCAGGTCGACCCCTATGCCTTTTAATCATGTTAGTGTTGCAATCAAGGCAGCTGTGATTTTGACCCTCCATCTGGCGTAATAGAAGAAGTTCTCATGGACTCTTCTCATTAGCCATTGGTATAATGGTTCATACTTACCAAAATATGGGAGCTAATATAACTAATAGACTCCAACCTACTATAACAATTTCTCTCAAGTGTCATCATACACTGGCATGTCCTCTATTGTGTGTTTTTTGGTGTTGGTGCTCAACAACACATCTAACTCCTTTTTGTTATTCGATGTGTGGTGGTTGTAATCACTTATTTTACACTTGCGGATGTGGGAATCCCATTCTTGCCCAACTATAACACCTTATGGGTACTACATCTCTGAAAAATTACTCTCCAGCATAACTTCAACTTCTACCTCCACTTTCTTCTTTCCTTTAGCTCCTGTAGTAAGTAATTTCTTTGGTTCATGTACGCACTCAAAATTACATGTGCTACATTGTCAGGAAAATGGTTATAAAAGTCCCCAGTGATGATTCAAAATCCTTTCGAGAAGGTGTTCGCTCTCCAAAAACCCATTCCCAGTATATATTTGTAGCCTAGATAGACTTACTTAACCTTTTCATGCATTTTTCCATCTCCTCGTTTATTTTTGTGCTTGTTTTGGCCTTCAGTGCCAGGACCGCTACCCTGCCTAAACCGGTGGTTCTAAAACCACCACCCTACATAGGGTGGTAGTCCTGCCCACTTTTTCTAGAAACTTCATCCGTAAAATTGCATGCGATGATTCACTAAATTTTTATTTTTGAGCGCATCCATGAGCCGAGTTTGCTAAAAATAACTTCGTTTGCTTAGTTCTCCTTGCTCCTATTTTTAAATAGATTTAATGAGTAGAACTATCTCTTCATTTTCTTATGCATGAAGTAACCTCCTATCCTCCATTTCTATATATTCTATGCTTGTATTCAAGCAAAACTCCTGAGAATTTTGTGTATCTTGCATTATTGTGCTGTCATAATCTTGCTAGGAATTGCATAGATAAGCTCATATCTCTTATGTTATCTTTCTTCTACTTGCATTATGTCCATATTGCTTCCAAGCTGCCATCACTCAAGCACCATCCTCTTGTTGTTGTTATTTGCATTCCCAATCCTTTGGACTCACATGAACACTCAAAGAAGGGAAGGAAAGAACTGAGGGGACATATAATGATACTATTGGATTTGCCAAATCTCTTTCTCTTCCAGGTTGGATTTGTGTATTTGTTTGCTTTGTTTTGTCATATTTTCAAATGCATATCAAATAGAGTAGAGAAACAATTCATTTCAATTAGCTAAATAGTTGCAAGTTTTCTCTTCAATATTGTCAGGGAAGTTGTGGGGGAACAATAGCTCTGTTAGAGCCATGATTTGTTCTTCACTTATGAGGTAGGGTTGGAAATATTTTATTTGAGTTAGAATAGATCTTAGATTTAGATTCACACATCTGCACAAATATCTAGCTACATCTAGCTAGTTATTTGTTTTAAATTTGTTTATTACATTAGATGCATTGTTTGAAAAGTTAGAAAAGAACAAAAACATTTATTTCCATAGATTAGTTTGTTTTATTGATTTTTTCTGATATATTGAGAAAACACCAAAAATATAGGTTAAATTTCCTTTTATAGATAGTTTATTTACTGAAAATAAATCAATTCATCTTACATGACCATCAACGGTCCGCAACAAGAAAAGACTTATAGTTGTTATCCCATGGTCCCATAACCCAACGGGCCAGAGCTAATAGCAGACATTGACACAAGTTTACGCTTAATAATATTACACACACCTGCCACATACATAGAGAAAATAAGATAGTTAGAGACATTGAACATAGTTGCTAATCAAGCCTATGACTTTTGGACTGCTCCTAGAAATAGGATTTGATTACATGCATGACCATACAAGGGCCTCAACCTCAACGAGTCTTTAGTTGTGACCCATAGGTTCAACAACCCAATGGACCTGCTAGTCAGTTAGATATTGACACTATCTTACGCACATTGGTATTTATATCTTCACTGCTTCCACCTGATATTATTACATAACTTTCATTGTTGAACATAACAGCCGATCAGGCTAAGAAATTATGGATGAGACTAGAAAATCACCCTTACTTCCTCTAGCTCCACTACACCTCTTGTCTCAATTTCCATGACCTTGTCTGGGAACCCATATGATGCACCTACAGGTTACTTTCCACGTATTCTGCAACCAATTAATAGAATCTCGTTAGAACTAGACATCGATTGGAGTCTCCAAGTAGCTATCATATCAGACCATACCATTACACCCCTTCAGGTTAGGAGAACATTCTTTGCCTTAGATTCATAGATTCCATTATTGTGTGTCGAATACATAAGGTTTCCCAATTAGCTTGGCCATCGCCATCACTTTCACTCCTATTTCAATTCCACATCATTTGTCTTGGCACGACCTCGGGAGGTCAGGTGTGAAGAAGGTCACGTGTTGATTTTTTGTCATACAAATTGGTGAACCCAACATAAAGAGATAGTTTCTAAGCATTTTCACTTTTGTCCATCCTTTATTTTGTAAGTATTCTTATACCCCCCGAATATGTCGGGATATGATGAGTACAGTCGACCCATCCCGGGTTTTGACATGTACCAGTACCAATCAAATATACCACAATAATCACCTTCACTTTCAACATGGGTAGACAACTGCTCATCCACTCAAAACCCTCTGCTTTAGGGAACCAATGTTGGTTCTTCTATACGCATCAAATAATTGGATCAAGTCACTCAGACTTATCCCCTTGAACAATCAAGTTCAAATAACATGACATTCACTGGTGAAGCAAGGTCATCTCCTTGGGTATTGTTTCGATATCCCATTACCATGCAATGCGATCAAATCCCCCATCTCGATGAGGAGTATTTAGCACGATATGCTAGGAGTGAGAAGAAATTCCAACAAATGAACTAATCTTTTGAAATGTTGCAAGGACAAGATGATGTCCTGCTTTAGAACAGTAATGCTACCCCTCCACCAACTGATAATACAACCAATGAGGGGTGGCAACATCGTAAGCAATTCATAGCAGGATACCATGCTCGTCAACAAACTCCAAGGGTTCAACCAATTGTATCTGTTAAACATTTAACCTACCTAGAAGAAGGCTATATGTAATACTATTTTTTTAAGAAATCCTCACACAATGAATTTTGCTAAGGCTGAAAATCCAAAAAAAAATCAATTTTCGGACTTCAGAGTTTTTTCTCTTTCAGAGTTTTTAAGCTGAATTTTGGAATTTCTTTTGAAGTTTTCCAGAGTCTGAATTTCTAAAAATCCCAAAAATTCAAACTTTCAAGTTTTTAGGTTTTGGAACTTTTTGGCTCATTTCATCTAAATCCCTCTCGGACTTCTGAAGTTCGAAACTCTGAAAGTCCAAATTTTTAGACTTTCAGGTTTCAGGTTTTTGGAGTTCTCCGAGTCATTTTTAGGATTTTTACTTGAAGTTTTCCGAAGTCTGAATTTTTGAAAGTCTAAATTTTTGGACTTTTGGGTTTTCGGGGTTTTGGACTTCTCAATCGCAAATTCATCTTTTGTTTCCCATTTTTTCCCGAAGTCTGAAATCCTGAATTTTTAGAATTTCAGGCTTTCAGGTTTCGGAACTTCAAAAAAATTATGCACAATTAATTTCCACCTACCTCTGTATGGATCATATTTTTACCATTAATGTCAGGATTTCTATTTAAAATTGTATTTTTACTTTTCATTTTTACCTGACACTTTCACTCTGACATTTCACTCTTTTACTTTCCGGTGTCTTTTTCAAGGTATGTTTTTTGGTTTTATTTTCTTTTGGTTTAGGTATTTTTCCTCCTCCTTCTCTTCATTTGGGTTTTATTTTTTTTTCCCTCTTTGTTTTCTTGTGATGTCATTCTTTTTCACCATGTTTTTTTGTGTGAGTTTTCTCCAGGTTTTCAAGTATGTTCAAGGGATCTTTTTAGGTCCCTTCTAGTTCCTCCCATTTCTCAATTTCCAACTCATCTTTTTAACATTTATTTTGTAGTTCCCTCCAAAAATCATCCTTTCAGACTTATTCAAAAAAAAATCGAGAGAATTCCTTTGGTAAAAATATTCGTAGTTTCTCAGCTTCTGATTTTAGATTTCAGAGATTTTAGGTTTTTGGAGATTTTGGATTTTAGTTTTCAAAGATTTTAGATTTCAAAGATTTTGGGTTTTCAGAGATTTTAGGTTTTCAAAGATTTTGGATTTTGGAGATTTCAATTTTTAGGTTTTCGAAGATTTCAAGTTTCGGGTTTTCGGAACCTCTGACTTTGGAAAAAAAATTTGAAGATTTCTTTTGGAAGTTTCAGTTTGGGAAACTCATTTCAGGTATTTATATTCAGTGATTTCTTTAATACTTTTTCAATTCATAATTTCATATTTTTCTTGCTTTCAGGTTTTCAAAATTTCTGCGACATTCAACTCCCGAAACATAGGTTTTGATGTCTACCTCCACTTCAAAGGGAAAAGAGAAGATGAAGTACACATTTCTTGGGGTTTCTCCCCAGTCCTGCTTGACCTCTGACTTAGGAAATATGGGGGACACGGATCTAGGAAAAATTTATCTTCCCAAGTTCTAGGAAAGATTAAAGGCCCCAAATAGCTATAGTAGCCCACTACGACGAGGAATCTATGTCGATAAGGGATAATGATGATAAGGTGGTGATTTGTCTGGACCTAGATTTATTTGAAGACTTGTTTAAACTTACAGATGTTCAAGATTACACCACAATCTCACCTAAAATAGCAGTTGAACACTAGGATAAAAAAGAAGAAGTATGCTCAAAGGTTATGATGAAATCCTACTTGACTAAGAATTTTGCCAAGTTGCCCAAAACTATACATTGACCGTATTTCATTTAGGAAGTCAATGATCTCATTATGCTTTTAAGTAGAGTTTCAGGTCTTCCTTCTGTAAAGGAATTCCAAGAATGGATGTTCTTGTACATAGCAACTATCAAGAAGAATGACGAGTTTATCCATTGGGGTGAACATTTTATTAGCAACATTAGCTATTAGTTGCGCAAAGTGTCAGAAACTAAAACTTTCTACATGACATCTTTTCTAGTATATGCGGCTACTACTATGGGGGATTTTACAGGATTGAATACCAGGGGTGTTCGCAGTACCTCCCAAATATACAAGTTTTATCCCCAACTTACTCTAGACGAGGGGAGAAAGCACTTCCAAAGAATCAATGATGCTTTCTTTGTTGTTGTCCTCTATCGTTTCAACAAAGAGCTATATAATCAAAGGATTGCTAATGAGGCTTTCCAAGAGGTATGAAAATGGGGAGCAATATACTTTTAGTTTCCCACATTCACCTACATTCAGATTCCATGTTTCATAGGTGCCCCAAGTAAGTTGCTGAGGTTCCCCACTAAAAAATGGGTTCTTCTGGAATTGGTTCAGTAGTTTTTGGATTACCATAAAATCCAAAATAAAATAAGTGTCAGAAGGTAGAAATGCATTTCCCTATTTCAATTGGCAGGTATTCTTTCCAAAACATCCACAAGGCAAAAAATGTGTATGTAGAAATGGCTAAGGTAACCCTGCAGGCCTTCCATCTGTGAACTAATTTTGACTATTAGGCTAAGTTCGGGGAGACAGGTAAGTCCAATGCTCATATACCCTAGTTAGAATATATATGGATTCATTTTTGGGACAAGTACATCATGCGGAAAATGGATTATGAGAGGTTAACTCTTGATGAAGTGTGGTAGTTTGGATTGGGTGATGTGCCAAAGGACTTGTAGGACAATGATGAGGTCCTAGATCCATCATATAGGAATGATAATTTTTCCAATCAACCACTTTCATGGGTTGATTGGTATGTGGAAGAATGCAGCAATACTAAAGAAAGAGTGGGGCCCATTCTAAAGAAAACTTTCAGTCGATTGGCCACCTTGATAATATCACCCAAAGGGTAAAATCAACCTACAAATACATGGTCTACATGTGCACTAAACCAACCAACACCCATAAAAGGAAAGAGGTCGACTCAAAGGGTTCCTACTATTCTAAATAAGATCTCATTTGTGGTTGGTAGATCATCTCTTTCTAAGCCTGCTGCTTCCAAGATTACATCATCTACAATGTCAGTGACTGAGGTAGTTGAAGTGAGTGAATCTTGTAGTATCGTCTGGGATCCAATACATCTTCCCCTTCCTCTGTTATCACTTCAAATATTAGTTCCTTCCACTTCTACCATCATTTCTTCCTTCCCATCCCCTTTTATGGCCCGATTATTTTTGTCACTTCTAGTTCTATCAGCTGGGGAAAATTTTGGGTCACCCATTTCCTCTTCACTTCCTTTGACACTCCCATTTTCTTCAATTTCAACCCTCAGCATTACTTTGTCGATTCCTATGGCTGTCCTCACACCCACACCTCCCATCATTACTACCTCTACTCAGATATCAGTTAGCATTTCTAGTGATCTTGCTCTAATTGATACTTCAGGTATCGGATCTACTACTCCATCTTCCTCGGCTCTAGCCATACCAGAGTAGCTATTTAGATAGACTCCTTAGAAAAAGAAAAAAATTATTGTAGGAGATGTGATAGATATCAGTATATTGGAGTCCATGCCCAAAAGATAGGCCAAGAGACCGAGAACTGTATCAAGTCTGATGGTTAATCCATCTAGAGAGCATGTGATAGAAGTGGCTACCCCTGTTGAGCGGAAAACTAAAGAAACAATCACATCAAAATATTATCAGATCTCAAATTTCTTATTGGGGAAGGCTACTCATGAAGGATCCAAGTAGGATGTACACACTACTCTTGGAGACCTTTTGGAGAAATACGACAAAGACAAGGCCACAAAGGATGAGCTTAAGGCCAAAGTCGATCAACTCACTACACTGCTATGTAGAGTAACCCAGCCCACTCTATCCATTGACATCTCAACTACTACGGACATGAAAATTTCATCTACAATCGATGATATTTCCTATCATGAGCTCGAGAAGCTAGGCTAGAAAGGGAGAATAGTAAATGGATGGATGGAAAGAATCTTACAGGAAGCCAATCCTTTGATTAAGGAAGCTGTTGGGATTTATAATGGTTTACAGGTTATAAAAACCACTATTGCTAAGATGGAAAAATCTTTCTCTGAAGATAATAATAACTTAAATTTAACTTTGGCAACATGGAGTAACATTAGAGAAGAATATTCTGACTTACTTCTACAGGAAGAGGTAATTGATGATGCCTCTAAATTGTTCAAATATCAAAAGGCTATGGAATTTCAAAGTCAAGTGCTACAAGATCTAATTAAGAAATTGGAGGAGAAACAAGTGGAGATTACATATGCCCTCAATGATATCTCATAGGAATTTGACAATGCCAACTACAAGTTCCTCAATGAAAATATCTATGCTCTTCCTGAGGACCAGATTAAGGAAAATTTTAAAGATTTGGTGAAGCAAGACAACGATGTTACAAATACTTTCAATAGTGACTCCATTAATTGACTAGTTCTATGTCATAATTTCATAGGGAGACTAAATAAAGTCACAAGTAAGCTTCGAAGGTTGCGACCCAAGATCACGAAATAAATTGAGATAGCAGACGTAGTAAATCACTATGCATGTGGACCTAGAGATGAAGAAACTCAGGGTGTTATCAAGCACTTATTCGAGTACAGACACTGAATGGCTATATGGGAGGAAGGACAAAAAAAACTTGTAGAGAAAGGAGAATCAAGTGAATCGGGCCAAATTTGAGTGACCATGAAAGGAAAGGTTCAAGCTCTAGAATCAGTCAAAGTTGCAGGGTGGACTTTTTGTAACAGATTTGCTATTTTTATGGGAGCATGTTCCCTTTTATTAATGACATTACTATTTTTAGTTAAAGGTTAGTTAAAGGCCCAACTATAATGGCTTAGCCTAAGAACTTATAAATAGATAAATGCTTCCATTATTTGAGAGACATATATTTTTAGAGATTTCTAGTGAAGTTGCTCTTCAAGCTTGGAAGAGTGCTTTCAGATTTTTGTTGAAACCTTTTGATTATATTCAGAGTTTACTTGCACTTGAAGATCTATTTTATTGTGTTGAATAATTAGTCATTATATGCTTTGTGAATGTGATTCCTTGGCATTTATTGATTAGTTTACCTTTATTTAAAATTGTCTATTTCATATTGTGGAAAGAATAGTGTGGGTACTTTTCATCAGTTGTGATAAACTATTTTCCTTCTGTTGATTAAGATTTACATTATTATTGTCACTCAAGTGGATACTTGACATGTGCTTGTGATTATTATCTTGATAGATGGTATGTGTATCAAATCAAATCTGATCTTTATATTGTGTATGTTTAAAGTTTATCGAAGGAACGTGTGCTTCTAGTCTGTGGTATTTCATATCCTTTCCAAGTTGTAATAGGCGAAGGTGGCCAACGATGCAAGCATCATACCCACATTAACCCTTCCAGAAGTTGAACACCCCTTTTCTTGGTGCATTACCACTTCTAGAATAGATTTTATTTATTTGCATTCTCTCTCCCCAATCCCTTGAAATATTAGCATAGGTCTAGTTAGCCATCTTTCTTACATCACAAGTAGTGTTGTGTTTAGTTTAGGAAGAGGAAGATAGCCTTCTCTAGAGATTCACCTCAAGTGCAAGTCCCATAGCTTGAGAGGTGATCCCATGTGTCCCAATCACACCAAATGTCGTGATTAATTCTCAGGCCATTCGGGGGGTGTAGTGATTTGGTGAAAATAGTTTTTGACACACTCAGTGGGATAGAGTTGGTACTTCTCTTCTCATTCTATTGACACAAGGTACCTGACGACTCCATTTCTCTAGATTTCAAAGTTTATTATATCAACTTATGTGAATACTTCACACAAGAGCTTCTTTGAGGTGGGAAAATCATAACCATATAGAGCTTTCTTTGTCTCCCCCAAGAATAAGGTGAAGAAATCTTTCAGTATCATCGAATGTCACTTTACCTCATAGAGGGAATTCAACTCCTCCTAAAAACATTTTTTCCCATCAAGACACGACCGGCTTTTGAACATCATGACAGCTAATACTTTTCCTTTGTTCAATACCAATAGTCCTTTTTTGTTAGCACAAAGAGACGCTATACCAATTGATGCCTTGAAAAGTTTACCATTTTACACTGGGGAGACTAATGTTTCACCTTGAGAGCACATACTACATGTGGCTAGCATCTGTGCAATACATAGTATCATGGAAGATAACATGAAAATTTGACTCCTTACTACTTCATTCAAAGGTAGAGTGCTTAAATGGTTCTGGAGTTTAGCTATCAGGTCTGTTACCACTTGGAATGATTTAGGCACAAAGTTGTGTAAACAGTTTGAGGAAAAAAGTGATAATCTCTCGCTGGTAGAACAATTTCATACTATCAAGTGGTCTCCTCAAGAGAACATGACTCACTTCAACCTCCGTTTTGACAAGACTTAGAAACAGATCCCATAACTTGTAAGGCCATCCCTAGAAAGAGCATTTCTATATTACTTATGGGCATTTAATAGTGATGTCTCCATCATGATTCAGTCCATGGAAGGGACCGTTATCCCTTATGCTTACGAAGTTGTCGTATGAGCTAAGAATTACCTGATTCAAGTGGGTAAGATTGCTTCTATGCCTCCCATTCCTATTTTTGTAGAGCTTGCAAGCCAACAGCCATTCATTGCCCCAATTCTTATAGCTTCTATTCCAATAGCCACACATGCATCTAATTCCTCAAATGATTTGGCTGAGGTAAAATCACTATTACAAAATTTCTGGAATGAACTCGTAGTAATAAAGAGGTAGCAGTCCCAGTATGCTTGCCCCTTTCAACCCCAATATTAGACGAACCATCCTCCATTTCAAGGAAACAGTCAACCACATATCCAAGTCATAACCCAAGTACAAATGTGAATTGTTTAAACTTCCAGAATCCCTCAGCTGTCATTTCATCTAGAGTCATAGTTCTGGTTTAGAATAATCTCATTCAAGACTATGAGTGGTGACATCCCTGTTCTCTGCCCCATAATCATAATCTCTACCCAAATGGAGTTTTGAGTCAAGCTCTTATGTTAGAAGTTATATCCACCCCATCTGACTCATTGGCTAAACCAACAACCCAAGATAGTCAAACCCATATCACTAAGGAAACTTCGTTACTAAATTGGCAAGCCGATGATTTTTGTGGACTGAATACCAACACATCCACAGTAGCTGCAAATACATGTTCTAAGAACAAGGCAATAGATCCTCAAAATTCCACAACTAAGTAGTTGAATTTCAAGATTGAGCAGGAATCTACTTCATGTCCTCAAGCACAATCAGTAGCGGATAAAGATGCAGGGAAGAAATTACCAAAAACAAATCAGCATTCAAAGGGTGATGGACCTCCAGGTATTACAATGCCCAATAAACATTTCCCAAAGGAGGAGTCTAGCATACAAAAGGTTATCAACAGAGTAGGGAAAATACCATTTAGTATTGTGGAGTAGATGAAAAAGACTAATTTGAGTGTCACCATGTGGGATGCACTCTCTATTCCATCGCAATAGAATTTTCTACGAGAAGCTTTGAACAGTTTTGGCACTACTAATAAAACCTCAAGTCATGGAGCATCCATAGCAACAAGTTTGTGTTAGCCAGAAGAAAAATGGATTCCTAGGGCCAATAAACCACCACCATTTTATATCAATCTAATCATTAGTGATCATTTGGTTCATAATTGTATGATCGATTCCAGAGCTAGTAGCTTTTTCATGCCTAAACAGATTGTAGATGTGTTAGCGATCCCATATACCTCAATTTTAAAATGAGTTGTCCAGTTGGATTGTAATGTAGTCAAGATGGTTGGAATCATAAAGGGACTTCATCTTACTGTTTATGCATGTCCTAGCTTGTCATTCACAAAATATATATCAGTTATCAATCTCCCCCCTCTTTTGTCCATTTTCTTATCACGAGATTTCACTGCCAAGATGGGTGGATATTTATCGGTTGACTAGTCACATATGATCTTGAGAACTCATTATGGGACAAAGGTAACTACAAGAGCATAACCAATTTCCCTTAACCATGTGGAACCATACATGCTCAAACCCACAGATGGTAGCTACGCCATTTGTGACCTAGAAGAAGAGGTTGTGAATCATGAACCAACTACTCTTGTAAAGGAGGTGCCTGATGTAGTGCTTGATGAGGTAAGTATAGACCATCAATATGACTTGTACGTTGATTTACTGGCTAACAAAGAATCTGGTCTGTTGTTTTTGGATGAGATTGGATTGGGAACTTATTGTATACATGAAGAAAGTACAACCATGTCTCAGTTGGTTAAGACACCCAGTGATTCTAAAGGACTGTGGAAGCTATTTTTCAATGGTTCAAGAAGTAAAAATGGATCTAGTGTAGGAGTCATGTTAATTTATCTTGAAGGGGATAAATATTTCTCATCTTTTCGATTACAGTTCAGATGTACTAATAATGTCACTGAGTATGAGACTCTTATACAAGGGTTGCATCTGGCCTAATAAAGAGGAATCAAATCCCCGATCGCTTTTGGTGACAGCAAATTGGTGGTTCATCAAGTAATATCCCATAGTGCATCAAATAATGATCTATTAAGATCATATAGGAATCGAGTTTAAGACCTAATAGAGGAGTTCAAAGCTTTTGGAATTCATGTGATTCCTAGAAATCAAAATCAAGATACTGGCAGGTTTGCTACTATCGGATATCAATATGATATACCTGTGGATCTCATGAAGGAAGGGTAGAAAACAGTTTAAATGGGTTTCTTCCTCGTAGTACCAAATAATGTAAGTAGTTGGCAAGTTTTTGATAGTGATGAGTAGATTGTCCTTTTTCTACAACAAGAAGCATAATTCACCACCAAACACTAAGGAAAATTGCAAGAATCCTATGATGACCAGGTCATTCAGTTGAAAGGAAACAAATTTCCAAAAGGCTTGGTCACTCTTTAATCTATCTTCAATTTGGATGACCAGACCAAATGACAAAGCACGAATATGGTGGTCAAAGAGGAAGATTTTGAGGAAGTTGAGGTGGCTAGTGAAAAAAATTTAAAGATTGGTAAGGTATACACTACTCAGGAAAATGGAGCTTTCATTTAATTGTGCCGAGAATATCATGATATTTTTGCATGGAGCTACAAAGACCTACGTGGTTTTGACCCAGGCCTTTCTCAACACATGATTGAACTGGATCCAAACTCTAAGCCAGTTCGTCAAAAACAAAGGCCAATCAATCCCAAGGTTAAGCTGCTAATGAGGAAAGAGCTAACCAAGCTTATTGAAGCTTGCATAATTTTTCCCATCAAGCATTCATTGTGGGTAGCTAATCTAGTGCCCATAAGAAAAAAGAATGGAGAGATCCGGCTTTGCATAGATTTTAGGGATCTAAACCATGCCTCATTAAAAGATCACTACCCTCTTCTGTCAATGGAACAGATCCTCCAGAAAATGGCAGGAGCTCAAAGTTTTTCTCTGCTAGATGGCTATTTAGGGTACAATAAGATTTTGGTCCAAGAATCTGATCAATTCAAAATGGATTTCACCACTAAGTGGGGCACGTATGCATACAACAAAATTCCTTTCAGATTGTCTAATGCAAGGGCTAATTTTCAAAGAGCCATGGACATGGAATTTAAAGGACTCATCAATGATATGATCTTGGTTTACCTCAATGATATAACTATCTATTACAAACATGTTGAAGATCATATTGCGCATCTAAGAAAAAAAATTTGAAGATGTAGAGAGTTCGGGGTCTCATTAAACCCTAAAAAATGCATTTTTGTAGTTCAAGAAGGCAAGTTATTAGGACATATTGTTTCAGTTGAAGGACTCTCAATCGACCTAGCCAGGATTCATTAAATTTTGTCTCTATCCCTCCTAAGTCACAAGAAGGGTCTCCATAGTTTTCTGGGAACTATAAACTTTGTTTGGAGATTCATTCCCTGATTTACAGCATTAGCCAAGCTACTAACGGCCATGATTAAAAATAGAATTCCTTTCTCTTGGACAAAGGAAGGGAGAGAAAGCTTTAAGGTTATCAAAACTACTATTTCTCAAGCTCCTATGCTAGTAAACCCTGGTTTGACAAGGATTTTATTCTCTATGCTTTTGCAGGTCACGAGAGTATTTCAGGTATCCTCACTCAGCAGAATCATGATCTGATGGAGCAACCAATTTCCTTCTTCATTCAATCTCTCAAGGAATATGAGCTCAAGTATTATTTCGTCAAAAAACGGGTCTTTGTGGTCATTCGAACTATGAAAAAATTGATGGAGTATGATGTACACATTAAAGTTACTAAAATTTTAAAAGGCAAGGGATTATGCCAGCAGTTGGCTACAGACATGGAAATTAAGGATGATAAGGAAGTTGTGCTCTTTAATATTGATGAAGGAAATGATCAGATTGATTGGTTAAGTAAGATGGAAAATTTCCTCCTCTCAGGAGTGTATCCTCCAAATATGGATAAGATACAACGACGTACTTTCCATCTCCAGTCTATTCCATATGTTTTGGTAGATGGAATTATTTTCCAAAAGGATTTAAACAGCATTCTTTTACGCTGCATCAAACCAGAGAAGGTGAAAAATATATTGGAGGAGTTCCACAATGGGCTTTCAGGAGGACATTACTCGGCACGAACAACTACTACCAAGATCATGCAAGCTGGTTACTACTGGCCAGACTTGTTTAAAGCTGTCCATTTTTAGGTAAGGAAATGTAAGGAGTGTGTTATTTTTGTAGGAAAATAGAAGCTGGTAGACCTCCCGTTGCATCCCGTTTATGTGGATCAACTCTTTATTCAATGGGGGTTGGATTTCATTGGTATGATCAATCCTCCATCTAGTGAAGGACATAAATGGGTCCTTACTGCAACTAATTATTTCACCCGTTGGACAGAAGCAGTGGCTTTGAAGGAGAGTAAAGAAAAATTTGTCCTTGAATTCTTGGAGAGTATCATGACAAGGTTAGGTGTTCCATTTACTGTTATCCTTGACAATGTAATGGCATTCCTCAGGATGAAAATAAGTGAATGGGTCATCAAGAATGGGGTCTATCTCAAGACTTAGTCTAACTACTATCCACAAGGAAATGGGTTGGATGAATCTAGCAATAATAACCTAATAAGGATCATCAAATGCGTGATGGAGGCCAATAAAAGGACCTGTCATGCGTAGCTTAAGTTTCCTCTGTGGGAAGATTGAATAACACCTAAAAAGGCCATTGTGTTTCACATTTCATGCTTTTATATGGAAGGGAAACAAAGTTTCCACTTTCCTTGGAAATTCCTTCCCTAGATTTGGCTTATCGGCTTGAAGTTATGGAGGATGAGGCCTTAACAGTGAGGTTTTCAAAACTCATGGAACTAGAGGAGATTTGAAACACTGCCATGAATACGTTGATAGAGCATCAAGCTCAGGTTAAGAAATCCTTTGACAGGAAATCCTCTGATAGGTTGTTCAAGGAAGGGAATTTGGTTCTAAAATGGGATGAAGATCATGCCAAACTAGGAAAGCACGCCAAGTTCGACGCTCTCTGGAGTGGGCCCTATGTTATTAAAAATTGCAAAGAGGAAAATTCATTTTGCCTATCCAGACTCAATGGAGAATAATTGCCCATTCATGTGAATGGGATACACCTCAAAGCTTGCTTTTGAGGAGGTTCCACCCTATACAAATTTTTTTGTTTTCCTCCAAGTGCTCTGCACATTGTTTTTATTGTCTTTTCTTTTGCTTGCATTTTTTCTGTTTTGGTTTTGGTTTTTTAGACTCCCTTTCCCAATGTTTTGCTTAAGGATACTAGTCTAAAATCTTAGTAAGAAATCTTTCCCTGGAGATCGCCAAAAAATATAAACATTTAACCTACCTAGAAGAAGGCTATATGTCAAACTAATGTTTTTAAGAAATCCTCACACAATGAATTTTGCTAAGGCCAAGAATCCAAAAAAATACAATTTTCAAACTTCAAAGTTTTTAAGCTCAATTTTGGAATTTTTTTTTAATTTTTCTGAAGTCAGAATTTCCGAAAAGCCCAAAAATTAGGACTTTCAGGTTTTTGAGTTTCAGAACTTTTTGGCTCATTTCGTCTAAATCCCTCTCAGACTTCCGAATTCTGGAACTCCCAAAGTCTAAATTTTCAGACTTTCAGGTTTTCAGAGATCTCCGAGTCATTTTTAGGATTTTTACTTGAAGTTTTCCAATTTCCTAATTTCCAAAAGTCTGAATTTTTAGACTTTCAGGGTTTCAGACTTCTCAATCTCCAATTCATCTTTTGTTTCCCATTTTTTTCGAAGTCTGAAATCCTAAATTTTTAGAATTTCAAGCTTTCAGGTTTCGAAGCTTCACAAATTCTGTGTGTAATTAATTTCCATGTACCTCCGTATGGATCAGATTTTTTACCATTAACGTCAAGATTTCTATATAAACTCGGATTTTTACTTTTCATTTTTACCTGACATTTTTGCTCTGATACTTCACTCTTGTACTTTGTGGCGTCTTTTTCAAGGTATTTTTTTTAGTTTTATTTTCTTTTAGTTGAGGTCTTTTTCCTCCTCCTCCTCATTTGGGTTTTCTTTTGTTTTCCCTCTATGTTTTCTTGTGATGTCATTATTTTTCACCATGTTTTGTTGTGTGAGTTTTCTCTAGGTTTTCAAGTATGTTCAAGGGATCTTTTTAGGTCCCTCATACTTCCTCCAATTTCTCAATTTCCAACTTAGCTTTTTAACATTTATTTTGCAGTTTTCTTAAGAAATCATCCTTTCAGACTTATTCGGAAAAAAAAAAAATTGAGAGATATCCTTCGGCAAAAATCTTCGACGTTTCTCAGCTTCGGATTTTGGATTTCAAAGATTTTAGGTTTTTAGAGATTTTGGGTTTTTGGAGATTTCGGATTTTAGATTTTGGAGATTTCAGATTTTTGGAGATTTTGGGTTTTCAGAGATTTTAGATTTCAGAGATTTTGAAGATTTCAGTTTTCGGGTTTTCAGAGATTTCGAGTTTTGGGTTTTCGGAACCTATGATTTCAGAAAAAAAATCAGAGATTTAATTTTGGATATTTCTTTCGGAATTTTTATTTCGGAAAAATCGTTTCGAGGATTTCGATTCAGTGATTCCTTTTGCACTTTTTTGGTTCAAAATTTTAGATTTTTCTTGATTTCAGGTTTTCAGAATTTCTGCGACATTCAGCTCCCGAAACACAAGTTTTGATGTCTGCCTCCACTTCGAAGGGAAAAGACAAGCTGAACTACACATTTCATGGGGTTTCTCCCCAGTCCTCCTTAACCTCTGACTTAGGAAATATCAGGGACATCAATCTAGGACAAATTGATCTTCCCGAGTTATGGGAAAGATTAAAGGCCCCAAACAAGAAGCCATGGATGCAGGCCATCTATGACACTGGTCTTGCCCTTTCCGCCAGTTTTCACGCATCTGTGTAATGCCTAGAGTTTTTCCTAGTTGTATTAGCCCACTACGACAAGGACTCTATGTCGATAAGGGATAATGATGATAAGGTGGTGATTCGTCTGGACCTAGATTTATTTGAAGAATTGTTTAAACTTACAGATGTTCAAGATTACACCACAATCTCACCTAAAATAGCAGTTGAACACTGGGATAAAAAAGAAGTATGCTCAAAGGTTATGATGAAATCCTACTTGACTAAGACATCCCATTATGACGAGGACTCTATGTTTATAAGGGATAGTGATGATAAGGTGGTGATCCGTCTGGACCCATATTTCTTCGAAGACTTGTTTAAACTTCAAGACATTCAAGATTATGCCACAATCTCACCTAAAATAGCAGTTGAAAATTGGGATAAAAAATAAGAAGTATGCTTGAAGGTTATGATGAAATCCTACTTGACTAAGAATTTCGCCAAGTTGCCCAAAATTATACATCGATCAGATTTCATTCAAGAAGTTAACGATCTCATTGTGCTTTTGAGAAGAGTTTCAAGCCTTCCTTTTATAAAGTAATTCCAAGAATGGATTTTCTTGTACATAGCAACTATCAAGAAGAATATTGGATTCCATGCCCAAAAGACAGGCCAAGAGACCGAGAACCGTATCAAGTCCGATAGTTGATCCATCTGGAGAGCATGTGATAGAAGTGGCTACCCTTGTTGAGGGGAAAACTAAACAAACCATCACAGTAGTAGATTACTAGATCTCAAAGTTCTTATTGGGGAAGGCTACTCATGAAGGATCAAAGTAGGATGTACACACTGCTCTTGGGGCCCTTTTGGAGAAATATGACAAAGACAAGGCCACCAAGGACGAGCTTAAGGCCAAATTCGAACAGCTCACTGCACTATTGCGTAGAGTAACCCAGCCCACTCCATCCACTAACATCTCAAATACTACGGCCATGAAAATTTCATCTACAATTGATGATATTTCCTATCATGAGCTTGAGAAGCTAGGCCAGAAAGGGATAACAGTATATGGATAGATGGAAAGAATCTTGCAGGAAGCCAATCCTTTGATTAAGGAAGCTGTTGGGATTTATAATGATTTACAGGTTTCAAAAACCACAATTGCTAAGATGGAAAAATATTTCTCTGAAGATAATAATAACTTAAATTTAACTTTGGCAACATGGAGTGACATTAGAGAAGAAGATTCAGACTTACTTCTGCAAGAAGAGGTAATTGATGATGCCTCTAAATTGTTCAAATATAAAAGGCTATGGAATTCTAGTGTCAGGTGCTACAAGATCTAATTAAGAAATTAGAAGAGAAGCAAGTAGAGATTACATATGCCCTCAATGATATCTCGAAGGATTTTAACAATGCCAACTACAAGTTCTTTAATGAAAATATTGATGCTCTTCCCGAGGACCAGATTAAGGAAAATTTCAAAGATTTGGTGAAGCGGGACAACGATGTTGTGAAGAATTTCAATAGTTACTCCATTTATTGACTAGTTCTATGTTATAATTTCATAAGGAGACTAAATAAATTCACGAGTAAGCTTCGAAGGTTTCCATCCAGGATCACGAAATAAATTGAGATAGCGGACGTAGTAAATCACTATGTGTGTGGACCTAGAGATGAAGAAACTCAGGGTGTTATCAAGTGCTTCTTCAAGTACAGACATCGAATGTTTGTATGGGAGGAAGGACAAAAAAAACTTGTAGAGAAAGGAGAAGCAGGTAAATTAGGCCAAAGCTAAGTGGCCATGAAAGTACAGGTTCAAGCTCCAGAATCAGTCAAAGTTGCAGGGTTGACTTGGTCAACTTTTTGTAACAAATTTACTATTTTTATGGGATCTTGTTCCCTTTTATTAATGACATTACTATTTTTAGTTAAAGGTTAGTTAAAGGCCCAACTGTAATGGCTCAGCCTAGGAACTTATAAATAGTGAAATGCTTCCATTATTTGAGAGACATATATTTTCAGAGATTTCTAGTGAACTTTCTTCAAGCTTGGAAGAGTGCTTTCAGAGTTTTGTTGAAACCTTTTAATTATATTCAGAGTTTTGTTTCACTTGAAGATCTATTTTATTGTGTTGAATGATTAGTCATTGTATGCTTTGTGAATGCAATTCCTTGTCATTTATTGATTAGTTTACCTTTATTTCAGATTATCTATTTCATATTGTGGAAAGAATAATGCGGGTACTTTTCATCAGTTGTGAGAAACTATTTTCCTTCTGTTGATTAAGATCAATTGGATACTTGACATGTGTTTGTGATTATTATCTCGATAAATTGTCTATGTATCAAATCAAAGTTGATCTTTATATTGTGTATGTTTAAATTTTAGCGAAGGAACGTGTGCTTCTAGTCTGTGGTATTTTATATCCTTTCCAAGTTGCAATAGGTGAAGGTGGCTAATGATGCAAGCATCATACCCACATTAACCCTTCCAAAATTTGAGCACCCCTTTTCTTGGTACATCACCACTTCTAGAATAGATTTTATTTCTTTGCATTCTCTCTCCCCAATCGCATGAAATATTATCATAGGTCTAGTTAGCCATATTTCTTACATAAGAAGTAGTGTTGTGTTTAGTTTAGGAAGAGGAAGCTGGCCTTCTCTAGAGGTTCACATTAAGCGCAAGTCCCATGGCTTGAGATGTGATCCCATGTGTCCTGATCACATTGAATGTCATGATTCATTCTCAAGCCATTCGAGGGGTACAGTGATTTGGTGACAACAGTATCCAAGCAAGGTATCGCCCCGTCAACGGGAAATGTCATTTCAGCTTTGGTTGATAAAGCCAAGGAGTTAAAGCTTTCCTAGAATACATATAATTCATATGTTAGGCAAGCATGGGCTCCTTCCTACCCATAGAACTATGGGAAAGTACCGACTGCATAGAATCCACCAGTCTACATTAATACTCCAAACCATGGGGACTTGTTAACTGGGACAGGTACCTTGGGTATGCCTCCTCAAGCCTCATATGGATATCTACAACAGGTACTAGCTAGAAGTGTGTTCTCAAATGCTATACCAGAAAGAAATGTGATGGTCCTTGGCTTTGTGCCTTCAACTCCATATCAAAGTAATAAACCCCCTTATATACACATGTATTCTAAATCTCCACAAGGAGACATGTAATCCTACCCAGGTCTATATGGACAACCGCAGGGGATGTCATACACCCCATAAAATTTCTATGATGTCCTATTTCAGTAGCCAATATAGCCCCCACCTCCCCAACAAGGGTCTTTGATGGTGGAAACATATGCAATGGGGACTTATTCTGAATATCTCAAAGAACCCCTAGATTTTTCCATTTGGGTAGTCATGCTCCCGAGACCCTTGCCTGATCTCCCAAATTTCAAAGGGGAGGGCAATCCAAATGCCCACATTAAGGCTTATGCAATGGCCATTCGAGAGCTTCTCTCATGGGATGTAGTTGTAAATATTTTCCCTAAGACACTTGAAGGTATCACTCTTGACTGGTATTATAGGATACCGGAGGCTTCAATACACTCGTTCAAAAAAATTGTGTCAAATTTTATCAAAGCTTTTGATATGAACAAGCTTTTACGAATAATAATCAGATAATTTATTCATATTAAACAAGAACATAATGACTCTATAGCCCACTTCATTCAAAGGTGGCGACATGTTCTCTACTCTTTCGCAAGTGCTCCAAACAAGGATCAAACGGAACTTTGTGATTTGTTCCTTCACTCCATCAACAGAGAAACGAAGGAAGAGGTTAAAAATTTATCAATAAGGAGCTATGAAGAGGTGTTAGAGGGTGCTCTTCAGATTGACTAAGTGACCATCGAAAGTGGTCATAAGACCTAAAGAGAAAATGGGAATTTAGTTACCTCTGCTCAAAGCACTCTCAGTTACTCCAACAATACAAATAACAATCAAGGACCAAAGATCCTTAATAATAATCATGGAGTCACAACAGATGGTGTAACTGATCAGCCTAAAAATCATAACATTGTTAATCCTACTGGTACAGGTGCTACGAATAACAACAAAAATGGTAATAACAATGGAAATAATCATATAAATAACAATTTCTCACACTCCGTAAATGTTGTGGATTTTAATCATCCCCAACAACAGCAACAGCCTCCGCCCCAAAGACAAATGCCGACCCCAAGCCTTAGTCAATACCCCAACCAATTCCAGAACTAGGGGAAAGGGTTCCAAAGTGTTAATTATAATAGTTAACAACCAAACAACAACCATGGTTTCGAACCACAAGAAGGGACAAACCAAAGGCCCTAGGATTACGATCCTGACCTATATTGTGGTTTCCATAGGGTCCGCGGGCATGCCGTAAGAACCTGTTGCGATTGAAATATTTTTTTGCAGTGTTTACCAAAAGACCAAAGATAGTTTTTTGTCGACATGTTTCTGTCCAACCCAAATACACCTAGTCAGAATGCCTATATGGGACCGGTGTCTCCACAAAACACACCATTAGGAATCTTCAATTATCCTCTCCCCACACAGCCAAAGGATGATAGAATGGATCCTAATACTTCGAATAAAGGTTTTATAATAGGGACTCATGATCATGAAGCCTCAACTTCATCAAATCCACAAGTGGTTTCTCCTTTGGATGGTCATCAGCAAATGAAGATTGTAGGTTTGGTTGAGTTAGACATTAAACCCCAAATTAACGCTACAACAATATCTAGAGACTATTCTTTGTTGTCAATCCTGATTTATCCTATTGTGTTAGATAGGGTTCATGACATGCTAAGTAAGCTAGTACGAGCTTATGACTTGATCAGTGATCTAAGCAAGACCTTTTCACACATTTCCTTTTTGGATCTACTGAATAATTCTCCTACTCATCAAGCCACTCTCTTGGAAGTACTTGGTATTTTCCATTTGGCTAACGTTACCCCTCTTCCAAAGGCATAGATAAACCATATATACTTTGATGTTTTCCCTCCAAGGAAGCCCGAAAGGGATATTGGGTTTGTATTTGACATAAGCAAGATGCCTACGGATGTTAAAATAGCTCGTAGAGGTGATCTAGCCTTGTTTTTATAGGTTTGGATATGTAGTAACTATATGACGGGCACAATGATCAATAATGGGGCAACAGTTAATATAGTTCCCTTCTCTTTTCTTTAGAATTTAGGATATGGGGGGACTAATTGATCTTTGACACGAAACACATTGAGGGGCTATGATAGTCTCAAGGAAACCTCGATCGGAACCATATTACTACCAGTCACTCTTGGGCCCAAGATGGTGCTTACTGAGTTTTATATTATAGATCAGGAAAATAACTATAATATGATCCTTGGTCGTCCTTGGATCCACTACATGAAATAAATCCCCTCCACCCTATTCCAAGAAGTCAGATTTTTACATTTAGGGAAAGTATTTGTCACTCAAGGTGATCCAAAACCCTCTGATATATACATCTTGCCAACTTGAAGAAAAATCTAGAGGTCCACTTTGAATTCAAACTTCCTATGAACCAATTAAACAAACCGGAAATCGCGGTACCAAAAGAAAAGTTGGTTCCCACAAAAGAATTAGAGGTTACAAGTTTGATCGAGGGTATTCTATAGGTTAAGGATGAAATTTTTGTTGTAGAGACGGTGTTGTTAGGAACTGTTGTATATATCTTTCCCCCCCGGGTAGATATAGGCAAGCAGAAGAATATGGAAATCAAAGAAACTCAAAGCCTGACATGAAAATGGATGCGCCAAGGTGCAGGTAAAGGGCTCACAACACGAAGTGTCGACAAGGGAAAATTCGCACCCAAGGCGTAGTTAAGGGTGCACAGCAAAGAGGGTCGACATGAAAATGGATGCACCAAGGCACAGGTAAAGGGCACATAACACGAGGTGTCAACAAGGGAAAATTCATGCCCAAGGCATACGTTAAGGGCACACAGCAAAGAGTGTCGACACGAAAATGGATGCGCCAAGGCGCAGGTAAAGGGAGCACAACACGGAGTGTCGACAAGGGAAAATTCACGCCCAAGGCGAAGGTAAGTGGCGCACGTCAAAGAGTGTCGACGCAAATATGGATGTGCCTTTGGCACATGTAAGAGGATGTTGACATGAATATGGATGCACCTATGGCGCACCTTCAGGAGGTGCAACATTCTGAGCGCTGACAGGAAGAAGACCCTGACCTAGATATTCAGACGGCCATAACTTTTCACAGGGAGCTCGGATTCATGCAAGGTTGGACTTTTTCAGAAAGCTCAGATATCTTTAATTAGGTGGGAAAAATCTCTTAAAAATGAAAAATACAGTTTGCCACTTTTTGGGTTTGCTAGGGTTCTCACCTACTGCCATAACGAGATGAATTAAATGCAACCTAGAGGTGGTTGGGGTAGATTTGGAATTCCTCTCTCTTTTCTCTCTCATTCTTCCTATAAATTGTAAGGAGGGGATTCTTTCTAGAGGTTGGACATTCTTGTTTTTCCCCTCTCTTCTCCTCTTGCTATAGGTGGATTTTGTGGAGTTCAAACCTCCCATCTAAAACTGTAATGCAACTTTTCCCCTTGGCATTTTGTAGTGTATTGTATCAATCTTTGGAGAAAATAATGCATGTTTGTGGATGATTCTCAACCCTCTCTGTGATCATTTTGCATCCTTCTGATCTTTCACTACAATTTGGTTATCTGTGCATGATCTTGCATTACATTTTATTGGTTTGTTTTTTTTGGCAAGACAGGTGTTCTTCATTCCTAGGTGCATCACCTTTGTTAGTTCAGGTTTTATTTTTATGCATCTTCTTACCCCTGTCTCCTTGGCAAGTTAGATTAGGTTTTTGAGTAAACCCTCTACATTTTTATGTGTGCATCTAAACAGAGGAATAGGAACCGGCCTTCATCCGGAGAGCTTTCCTAATTCACAAGGTCCCACACTTGGGAAAAGCTCCATGTTAGGCAATCACACTGAGAGTCTCAACCCATCGAGTTGTAGACATTCAGGGGTGCTGTGATTCACTATCAACAGTTTTGGCATGCCCAGTGGGACCAAGAGGTCATTCCATAAGATTTGAAGGAATTTTCAAGAAATTTGGACTAAAAAATTGCAGGTTTTACAATTTCAGATTTTTCACCTTCCAGGATGAACTTTGAAATCGGTTTTCAAGGGCTTAACTTGCTCAAAAAAAGTCAAAATTTCACCAGTTGATAGATCAGGGGATAATATTCAAAAGGGTATTCTTAGATTTTTGGGATTTTGAATTTCAAAATTTCATGGTTTTTTGTGTTTCGAGTTTTCCCAGTTTCCTTGCATAACCTGAGTTTCGTCCGTACTGTTCGAGGATTAGTAACTGCACAACATGACCCAATAATTGAATTGAGGAACTATACCTTCAAGGTTTGAAAATTATATTTTTAATATTTGTCAGGTTTGGTGTGTAACCTGGCATAATCTAGCCTTTTGAGGCCCATTATCTAACACATCTGGCGACTCCGAAGGGGTAGAATTCAGCAGTGTAGTAGCAAAAGTTACCCAGGCATATGAGAAGAATTTGAACCAGGTCTGATACTAGAGAAGAGGGGCTATTTTTCCACTTGCAACTATCACCAGGAAGAGGAAGGAGAGGAAGAAGACCACAAATATCACCATCTCCACCTAACAGGACTTTATCAACCCCTCCACCTGGTAGACCTTTCATCCAATCAACAAGGGTTCTCAGGCCAATTAGAATGGCGCAACCACCAAATCCCTTTGTCAATTTCACCGGTAGCATTCCACTTGCCCTCAATGCACAGAATCCATTTCTAATTGCAGCATTGAAGAACATTCCATTTTTCACTGGAGAAAATCATACCACTCCTGGTGATCATGTCAAAGACATTGCTAACGTTTGTGCAATCCATGAGATAAATGAAATGGATGTTGTTGTCAAATTGCTGGCATCTTCATTCAAAGGGAAGGCATTGCAATGGTTTAGGAGCCTTGCAGTTGGTTGTATCCAAAATTGGAATCAGTTATGCATAGTCCTCCATGAGCAGTTTGGAGAAAAGGGAGACAATTTGTCTCTACTAGAACAATTGACAACTATCAAGAGAGCTCCCAATGAGCAGCTGACTGACTTCAACTTCAGATTTCAAAGGTCTTGGGATAGGATTCCAGTGGCTGTCAGGCCAATAGCTGAAGGTGCTTTTCTATATTATCTTAAAGCTTTGAATTCTGATATTTCTATGTTAATTCAATCTATGGGAGGCACAACCTTACCTGCTGCTTATAGCATTGCCATTAGGGCCGAAAACTGTCTTATTCAAGCTGGTAAGATGGCTCCTAGGCCTCCCATGCCCTTGTATCCAAACTTAGAAAATCTAAGCACTAGTCAGGCACCCACTTTGGCTCCTATTCCCATTCCTAGAAATCAAAGTTCAAATGAAGCTTCTACTTCATCATCTAGTGCTTCAAATGAACTCCAAGAGGTTATGAAATAGTTGCAAAACCTTGGAAATGAGCTGGTGACTATCAAAAGACAACAAGCTCAAAGTGCTAGACCGTATCAGCCTCAAGCGCAGTACCAGGCTAGGCCCCCATACCAACAAAATAGGTCACCAACTCAGGCTGCAAATCAAAATCAAAGTCAAGTAAGGCCTCCCGCTAATAGACAATTTCAGCCCTATAACCCCAATGTCGTATCTACTTCTAAAGCATTAGTGCCAGTCCAAAACAACATAGCTCAAGGGTATGATTGGTGTTTCCCATGCAATGAACCTCACAACCAATCTATGTGCTTTAATGGTGCTTTGAACCAAGCCTTGATGGTGACAACTACTGGTATTGAGGGTGAAGTGAGCCAAGAAACAAATCAGCAACAAGGGACGTCTCAGCAAAACACAGCTCTAAATGATACCGCACTTGTGAATTGGCAAGATAAGGATTTTTGTGGCATGAATCAAACAATTTCTCAGAGTGTAGCAGCTAACACAAGATCAAAGAAGAGGAACATTGGTGAAGGCCAGTCATCGGCTCCAAGTGATCTACAACCTTCCATCACTCCACAAGGTGTTGGTAAGAAAAATACAGTTCCAAACACACAAGGACAGCCCAACCCACCTTCTAAGCCAACTCAAATGCCAGTTTTTGCTTCCCATGTGCAAGAAAGGAATGTGCAGGTTAAAGGGAAGTAAAGAGATGTTTTGTCCCCATTTAGCATCATTGATCAAATGAAGAAGATAAATGTGAATATATCAATGTGGGAATCTTTATCCATCCCAGGCCAAAGAGATCTTCTACAAGCTGCCATGAAGAATTGGTCAACTTCAAACCAGCATGTCCATAAGCAAGAGAAGGTCCTCAAAAATACTGCTCAGCCTGAAGGGAATCATGGAGGAAAACAGGGTAAAGTTTTTAAGCCCCCTCCATTCTATGTTTCGTTAATTATTGGGGATAAACTAGTACACAATTGCATAACTGATTCTAGGGCAAGTAGTTCTGTCATGCCCAAGCAAATAACTGATCAGCTGGGTCTCTAATATGAATTCATTTCAAAGGGGGTAGTGCAATTGGATGGGACAGCAGTAGCAATGGTGGGAGTGATTAAAGGTTTGAATCTTATCTTACATGCATGCCCCAATGTTACTGTTTTGCAAGATCTGTCAGTAATAGATTTGCCACCACTCTTTGCCCTATGCTTATCAAGGGATTTCACAGCTAGAATTGGAGGCTACTTATCTGCTGACTGGTCACACATGTTGTTTAGAACAAGATATGGTACTAAGGTCACAATCAGATCTAAACCAATTGCAAACTTTCATATTGAGCCTCATACTCCAAGCCAAATCAATGCCAACTGTTCAACGTTTGATCAAGAAGATTATCCAAACACAGATGAAGCTGACACCAAAGTTGGAAGCATCCCAGATTTGACTCTTGATGAATGGGCAAGCAAGGTACATGCTTTTGATCCCTACCAAGAAATAGAAGAATCTGAGCTAGGAGTCTATTGCATACATGAAGAAAACTAGTCTATTCCTAGCATCACCAAACCAGACCATAAGGATGACAATGAGGTATGGCAGTTATTTTTGATGGATCAAGGAGTAGGCAAGGTGTAGGAGGAGGAGCTATGCTTGTTTCACCTCAAGGCATCAAATATTATTCAACTTTCCGTTTCCAGTTTTCCTATTCAAACAACACAGCTAAATATGAGGCCTTGGTTCATGGACTTCATTGGGCCAGGAAAAAGAGTATAAAGAACTTGCAGGTGTTTAGAGATAGTGAGCTAATTGTCAATCAAGTCAGGGGACAACATGCTACAAAGAATTAACTGCTAAAGAACTACAAGAATAGGGTGTGGGACCTCATTAAGGATTTCAAAGATTTCAACATCATGTCCATACCCAGGAAGAAAAATGAAGTCGCGGATAGGCTCGCAGCAGTTGGAGCAATGTTTGATGTGGTTGACAACATCAAAAGGGAAAAAACGTAGCCACATATCCATGTGATTGTGAGGCCAGTAGTTCCAGATAATAACACAAGCTGGTAGGTGTTTGAGAATGATCAACAGATCATCAATTTCTTACAAGAAGAGGCTGAATTCTCAACTAGGAATCATGATATATTAGAGCAGAAGTATGGGGATCAAGTAGTACAGCTATGGACAAACAAGCTTCCCAAGGTTTTAGTAACATTGGAGTCTATCTTCAACCCTAACGACCAGTTCCGTAAGGAAAAGGCTAACATACAGGTCAAGAGAGAAGATTCAGGGCCAATTCCAGTTGGGGAAGGCAAAACACTTCAAATTGGTAAAGTGGCCACTGAGCAGGAGAAATCAGATTTCATAAAACTTTGCCAAGAATTTCCAGATGTCTTCACTTGGATCTATGAAGACTTAAGAGGTTTCAATCCGAAGTTGGCACAACATACCATAGAATTGGATCAAGATGCTAAACCCATCAGGCAGAAGCAGAGACCAGTCAACCCTCATATTGAGCATCTGATGAAGAAAGAGCTAAAAAAGTTAATAGAGGCAAGCATTATATTCCCGATCAAGCACTCAAGCTGGGTTGCAAACTTGGTTCCGGTCAGAAAGAAGAGCGGAGAAATCAGGCTATGTGTAGACTTCCGAGACCTCAACAGGGCATCTCTTAAAGACCATTACCCACTTCCTTCAATGGAACAAATATTGCAAGTGGTATCTGGTTCGGAGATATTCTCTCTCCTAGATGGCTACTTAGGGTATAATCAGGTAATGGTGAAAGAAGATGACCAGTTCAAGACGGCTTTCACCACCAAATGGGGCACCTATGCCTACAAGAAGATGCCATTTGGACTATCAAATGTTGGAACCACTTTCCAAAGGGCAATGGATATGGCCTTCAAGGGGTTGATCAATAAAATAGTTCTGATATATCTTGACGACATCACCGTATTCTCCAAAAATGCAGTGGATCACCTCTTTCATCTGAGGCAGGTATTTCAGAGGTGTAGAAGATTTGGGGTATCATTGAACCCCAAAAAATGTATATTCTTGGCTCACGAAGGAAAACTTCTAGGTCATATTGTTTCAAAGGAGGGATTGACGATTGACCCAGAAAGAGTTGAAGCAATTCAAGCGTTGCCATTGCCAAGTCACAAGAAGGCTCTTCAAAGCTTCTTGGGAAGGATCAATTTTGTCCACAGGTTTGTTCCAAACTTTACAGCTCTCGTAAAGCCAATAACGTTGATGTTGAAGAAGAGCATGGCATTTAAGTGGACATCTGAAGGCAAGGCAATTTTTGAGGCAATAAAAGAGGCTATATCTCAAGCTCTGACTCTCGTCAATCCAAAATTCTCCAAGGACTTCATGCTATGTGCCTTCAGTGGTGGAGAAACCATTTCTGCAATCCTGGTACAGCGAAACAAGGAAGGATTAGAATAACCAGTCACTTTCTTCATTCAAGGTTTGGAGGAATATGAAACTAGGTACTCTTTCATTGAAAAACATGTCCTTGCATTGATTAGAAGCTTAAAGAAATTCAATCACCTAGTCTCAAACGACAAGGTCCAATTATTGGTCTCTCATGCGGGAGTTAAGGAATTCCTTCTAAACAAGGATCTAAATGAGAAACGTGCAGGGTGGATCACTCGTGTCATGGAATATGACATCGAAATTAAGGTCACTAAGCTGGTCCGTGGAAAGGGATTATGTGAATAACTAGATTTGAGTCAGCAAGTTGAAGTAGGTGATGAAAAAGAGGCTGTCTTGGTACTACAGGATGGTCAAGAACAGGAAAATGATGATGCTCCCACTCCTTGTTGGACTCAGAATATGATACACTTCCTACAAACAGGCCTATGCCCTCCAGAAATGAGCAAAGCAAAGAGGAGATACTTTAGATTACAAGCCATTCCATATGTGCTTGTTGATGGTGTTTTGTTTAAAAAGGACATCAATAGAGTTCTATTGAGGTGCATTGGGACAGGTCAAATTGAGAGGGTGTTACGATATTTTCACGATGGAGATTCCAGAGGATATTTCACCCCATGAGTAACAGCTCTCAAGATAATGAAGGCAGGGTATTATTGGCCGACAGTCTTCAGTGACTGCTATACATGGATAAGAAAGTGCAAGAAATGTGCACTCTTCATAGGCAAAGAAAGACTAGCAGCGCTTCCATTGCATCCAATTTTGGCTGACCAACCATTTATGCAATGGGGATTGGACTTCATTAGGGTCATAAATCCAAACTCAAGCCAAGGCCACAAGTGGATTCTCACGGCAACGGACTATTTCACCAAGTGGACCGAAGTAGTAGTGCTCAAAGAAGCAAATGAGTCTAACATACTAGACTTTTATGAAGGAATAGTGACCAGGTTCGGTGTGCTAGCCACTATCATATCATAAAATGCATTGGCATTCATAGGTTCCAAGATTATAGAATGGGTTGTCAAGAATGGAATCTATTTGAGCACCTCTTCAAATTATTACCCGCAGGGTAATGGACAGGCAGAGTCCACGAACAAGAATTTGCTAATAATCATCAGAAGGACTCTAGATGAAAACCAAAGGACATGGCATACCAAGCTAAAATCAGCATTATAGACTGACAGGATAATGCCAAAGAGATATACAGGTAATTCTTCTTACAAGTTGGTCTATGGGAAAGAGGCAGTATTGCCTATATCATTAGAATTGCCAGCATTGGAACTCATGAAGCAGTTGGAGTTGTCTGAGTTCAAACCAATGGAGGCTAGGTATGCATAGTTGATGGAATTGGAAGAAATAAGAGAACATGCAGTTCAGATGCTTGAGAAGGATCAGGCCTTAGTAAAAATATGGTTTGATAAGAAGGCAAGAGCAAAGACCTTCCAGGAAGGGGACCTAGTTCTAAAATGGGATGCAGATTGGGCAAAACCAGGAAGGCATTCCAAGTTTGATGCCATTTGGAGTGGCCCCTACATGGTCATGGGATGTAAAAGTAGTAATTCCTTCTAATTTTCTACATTGGATGGATAAGAAATCCTGATTCCGGTTAACGGAATCTATCTTAAACATTGCTACTAAAAGGAGAAGGTTTACACTTGTAAATATTAGCCTAGTTTTCAATTCCTCTAAGTGCGGAGGCACATTATCTTGTTGTAGTTAGGTTTCAGTTTCCCTAAGTGCTTCGGCACAGGTTTTATTTCTCTCAGGTTGAATTTCTATAGTTCAGTGTGCTCTTGAAGAAGGGGTTGTAATATCAGGTTGGTTTTAGGTTATTGCTTATGACTCCATACCCAATGGATTGCTAAAAGGCCACTGATCTTCTACCTAGCAGGCAGGTGATCCCTTTGAGTCGCCAAATTGTTGTATATATCTTTCCCCCCTAGGTAGATATAGGCAAGCAGAAGAATATGGAAATCAAAGAAACTCAAAACCTGACACGAAAATGGATGTGCCAAGCTGCAGGTAAAGGGCGCACAACACGGAGTGTCGACAAGGGAAAATTCGTGCCCAAGGCGCAGGTTAAGGGTGCACAACAAAGAGTGTCGACACAAAAATGGATGCACCAACGTGTAGGTAAAGGGTGCACAACACAGAGTGTCTACAAGGGAAAATTTACACCCAAGGCACAGGTTAAGGGTGCACAGAAAAGAGTGTCGACACGAAAATGGATGCGCCAAGGCGTAGGTAAAGGGCGCACAACACGGAGTGTCGACAAGGGAAAATTTGCGCCCAATGCGCAGGTAAGTGGCATACATCAAAGAGTGTCGATGCAAATATAGATGCGCCTTTGGTTCATGTAAGAGGATGTCGACACGAATATGGATGCGCCTATGGCACACCTTCAGGAGGCGCAACATTATGAGCGCTGACAGGAAGCAGACCTTGACCCAGATATTCAGACGGCCATAACTTTTCACAAGGAGCTCAGATTCACGCAAGGTTAGAATTTTCACAAAGCTTAGGAGGTCCTCTGTCCAACTATGACTGGATATATTTAATTGGGTGGGAACAATTTCTTAAAAAAGTAAAATACAGTTCACCACGTTTTGGGTTTGCTAGGGTCCTCACCTACTTCCATAATGAGATGAATTAAATGCAACTTGGAGGTGGTTGGGGTAGATTTGGAATTCCTCTCTCTTTTCTCTCTCATTCTTCCTATAAATTGTAAGGAGGGGCTTATTTCTAAAGGTTGGAAATTCTTGTTTTGCCCCTCCCTTCTTCTCTTTAGTAGGTGAATTTGTGGAGTTCAAACCTCCCTTTTAAAACTGTAATGCAACTTTGCCTCTTGGCATTTTGTAGGGTATTGTGTCAATATTTGGAGAAAATAATGCATGTCTATGGATGATTATCAACCCTCTCTAGTGTTCATTTTGCATCCCCTTCTGATTTTTCATTGCAAATCTAGTTGTCTATGCATGATCTTGCATTACATTTTAATGGTTTGTGTTTATTGGCAAGACAGGTGTTCTTCATTCCTCTGTGCATCACCTTTGTTAGTTTAGGTTTTATTTTTATGCATCTTCTTACCCCTGTCTCCTTGGAAAGTTAGATTAGGTTTTTGAGTAAACCCTCTACATTTTTATGTGTGCATCTAAACAGAGGAATAGGAACCGGCCTTCATCTGGAGATCTTTCACAATTCACAAGGTCCCACACTTGGGAAAAGCTCCATGTTAGGCAATCGCACTGAGAGTCTCAACCCATCGAGTTATAGACATTCAGGGGTGTTTTGATTCACCATCAACAGGAACTATAGCAAAGATTGTTGAGCTATTAGAAAAGTATTTTCCTATCCTTCTCCCCTTTGATTCCATGGGTATAGCACATGATTTGGGGCTTGTTTCCCTTCCAGTAGATGAGGTTTGCATGGTGGATGTAACCAAGATAAAAGGATAACTTACAAAGAAAGACTCCACAACTATCTTTCCAAGTAATTGCTAGACCCTCCATTTTAATGGGGCCAAGTGTCTCTTCGGCACCGGTGTAGGTGCAATCCTTACTTCACCTGAAGGAAGGGTTTTACCTTTTGCTTTCAAATTGAAGATACAATATAAAAATAATGGGGCTGAATATGAGGTTATTCTACTAGGTCTCATTGTAGCTAAGAGAATGGGCATCCTCAATATTAGGGTGTTGGGTGATTCATAGCTAGTCACAAATCAGGTATCTAAGGTATACTAGACTAGGGATGAACACTTAGAACTCTACAAGACCGTTGTGTTGGGCCTAACTAGTGGGTTTGATTTTATATCTATCAAGGAAGTTCCACATGAACAGAACCTTATAGCAGACTCTATAGTGACTTCCACCTCGTGCTTCACCCCGAGTAGATATTTAAAGGACACCAACTTCATAGTTTCACTCCATGTTGAATCCTTGATTCGCAAAGCACCAGTAACATCAATGATTACATACGTGGAAGCTGAAGACGAGCTTTACTCTTCAAACCCTATTGATGGGGACGAGTCAACCTTAAGTTACTTAAATGCTCTGACAGAGTTTTATCTTACTTGTTAATAGGTAGACATTTACCTAATTCCACATTCCTTCTCTTATTTTGGGAATCCATTGATTGAGTCCTCTCTGGGAAAAGATCTTGAGATTTATGAGGTAGAAGAAGAAGGGGATTTGGAATTTCCTCCAGCCCCACCTAAGTTTGAGGAGGGTAATGCCTCCTTAATCGAGGGAACGATTGATATAAACATTGAAATAGAGGAGGAACCAAAAATCTTAAAAATAGGGTCCTCTTTAACTCCAGAGAAAGTACAGGTTCATAACCAAATCCTCAAGGAACATTAGAAAGCCTTCACATTTAGTCACAAAGAAATGACAGGAATTTCACCACACATCACAGTTCACAGTCTCGTCACTAAGCCAGATGCAAAACCAATTAAGTAGAAATCAAGACCTATGAAGAAAAAGGTGGCCCTTATGGTAAAAGAAGAGGTAATGAAGCTTCTCCGGGTAGGATTTATCAAGCCCGTCAATTATTCACAATGGGTATCTAACATTTTCCTCATCCTCAAAAAGAATGGAAAGATCCATATTTGCATAGACTTCTTGGACATTAACAAGACTTGTCCCAAGGATGATTTCCCACTACTATCCATTGATGTTATCATTGATGTAATATCTAGATTTGAGTTGTTGTCTCTCATGGATGGGTTTTTAGGATATAACCAAATCAAAATCTCTACCGAGGATCAAGCTAAAACTCCATTTATAACTCCTTGGGGAACCTATTGTTATGTCATCGTGCCATTTGGTCTTAAGAATGTTGGCACTACATATAAACGAGCAATGACCTACATATTCCATGATCTTATTCATAAAATTATGGAATCCTGTGTAGATGACCTGTTGGCTAAGGCCAGGAAGTGTTGCGATCACCTAGAGGTACTTCATATCATTCTCTCGCACTTGATTGAGTATAGTATCACATTGAATCTGGAAAAAAATTGTATTCGGTGTAATAGGTGGTAAGCTCCTTGATTACATTATATCTTCATGAGGGATTGATGTTGACCCAGACAAAATCTAGGCTGTGTTAGAAATGGTTCTCCCATCAGACGAGTCTGGTATTAGATCTTTTCTTGGGAAACTCGGTGTAATCTGAAGGTTCATCACTGACTTGACCTTTGTCATTCATCCAATCGACAATTTGTTGAAGAAATATTATAGCATTGATTGGGCAAAGGAATGTGATGAGGCCTTTGAGGTAGTTAAATGATTCTTTTTTTCCCCTCCCACACTAATGCCACCTATGTCAGATCACCCTTTGATCTTATATTCGTGGGCTACATACATTTTGCTAGCCTATATGTTTTCCCAAGAGGATGATGATAAGTGATAATGGGTTATTTACTTTATCATTTAGACGTTACTTGATTATGAGACATGCTACATGTGGGCAGAAAAAGAATGCATTTCCATAGTTTTTTCAACCAAGCGCTTAAGACATTATGTGCTCAATCAAGAAACAAGGGTCATGGTCAATTCAGACCATTTACAAATATTCCTTATGTAAGGATGCTTATCTAAAAAGGTTGGGCATTTCATTACATTAATGGGTGAGTTCAAGTTAATGTTTGTCAATCAAAAATCCATTAAAGATCAAATCATTACAGATTGGTTGGTTGATAATCCATTAGACGGGGGTGATTTGGTAAATTTGGATTTTCTTGATGAGTGTTTATATTTCATTGAAACCAGGCCCCCTATCTCTTTATGCTCTTAGTACACTGAGATTATCAATTTCATCATGGACCACATGTACTGAGAAGGGGCAATGTCACAAAAAAGAAGGCGGTTACGCACAATTTCCACTAAGTACGTTATCGTGGAACTGGTGCTTTATCATAGAGCCTTTAACGGAATGCTATTGAGATGTGTTGATGCTGAAGAGTCTGAAAATATTCTTTATGAGTCACATAGTGGGGAATGTGGTGGTCACTTCAGTGACCATGCCATTGCCCAAAAGATACATCAGATGGGCTATTTCTGGCCCACCCTAGAGCATGACGTGGTAGAGTTTATGTGCAGATGCCACAAGTTTCAAGAGTTTTCCCATGAGATCCACATACTAGCACAAGCTTTACAACAAATTGTAACTCCATGGCCCTTCTCCACGTGGGACCTAGATCTGATAGGGAAATTCTCTCCCTCATCAACAAATGGCCATAATTTCATAATCATGGCCAAAAAGTACTTTACCAAGTGGGTATAGGCCATGCCCCTTACCACTATTCTTGGATCTATAATCGCTAAGTTCATCCTGAACCAGATCATTTGTAGGTATGGGGTACCATAGGTCATTATTTCTAATAATGGCACGTCTTTAAAAAATGAAAAGGTGTGTGAGTTGTTTACAAAGTTCAAAATAAGCTATCACATGGCTTCCCTCTACTACCCTCAGGCTAATGGACAGGCTAAGGCTACCAATAAGACTTTAAAGTCCATTCTTCTAAAAACTATTAAGGAGAATAAATGAGATTGGCACCTAAAGCTTTTTTTGGCCTTGTGGGCCTACCAAACATCACTTAGAACACCAATGGGGGTAACCCCTTTTTCTTTAGTATTCAGTATTGAGGTAGTTCTGCCACTTGAAGTCAAAATACCTCGCCTCCGCATTTCGCTACATGGGACCCTAGGAGAGGAGGTTTATCGAGAAGCTCGAATCTCCCAATTAGAAATCCTCGACAAAGCTAGACTGAACATTGAGCAAAGGCACATTGTGTATTCCGACCATATGGCTTGGAAATATAATAAAAAGGTGTAAAAACATGAGATCTACAAAGGAGATTTGGTATTAAGGCTCGATATCCAAATATACAAGAATACCGGTGAGGGAAGAAAGTTTAGACCTAGGTGGTTAGGTCCATATCGAGTGGTGGAAGACAATAAGAATGGCACATTTTTATTGTGTATTCTAGAAGGTGAGGAATTTAGTGAATCTATAAATTCTCTTCACTAAAGAGGTACTATGCATGACCCATCAGCATTCTCATATGTATATTGTTGCATCTACATTGCATTTTCATCTGTTCATTTATTTTGTGAAAAGTGTGATCAAGGAGCTTATTCTTATAGCAATTTATAAAAAAACTTCTGAAGATATTGGTGAAACATTTGAATCATGTCTCTTCAAACCTTCATAGTATCATCAGTTGTTCCTTAATCATTTATCAATCCAAAAAAGATAAGACAAAGTTTTGACAATAACCATACCAAGGCCTACATACTTGGATCTACTTTTGGTCTCTTCTGAGGATAGGTGTCTTTTGTTCATGGTTTTCTCTAGAAGCTTCATGGTGTCACATCTATCCCACATACATCTCCTTGGAAATAAAAGCATTCTAAACATTTTTCCCAAATAAGTAAGTCAAATGCAAATCAACAGAAAATTTTTATTTTACACATTTCTTTGCCCTACCAACCTTTGGTGTTGAGCTTGTGTCTCTTACTAGTGACGTAGGGTTTAGAAAGGAAGGAAATGCCCTTACTCGCCTATGCCTTGTCCATGGCGGTAAGCCCATCCTTCCTACTGGTAGCATGGGGCAAGGTGTAGGGGGTCTCTGTGACAAATCTAAAATTCATAAACAATTAAATCAAATACTATGAAATCTTAAGTCAAACCAAAGTGAATTAGATGTTCAAAATTCCAAGAAGAGTTTAAAACCCCAAATCCAAATGTTGTCAACCAAGTGGCCATCTACGGATCCAAGTCTAGATAAACTACAAAGAAATTCACATGCTAAACTATGAAGTAGCTTGAGGTAGGGTAAGGTTGTAGAATCCTAATTTGGTTCTATCAAACCTTTGTCTTTCTCTCATCACTATCGTTTAAAAAAATTCATAGCTTGTGCCCTTTCTAGCTCTTGGTGTTGAGCCCTCACATATTACTTGTTGTTAGGGGTTAGGAGTGGGGTAAGTATATATATTTATCATATCACTATATCACCACATTTTGTCAAGACAAATATGAAGTACCAAAGATTGAAAAAGAAACTAACTTTAAGATCACATTATGTTTACATCATCATATATCAACAGCATAAAATACAAAAAAAAATCATTATGTTATCATTCCACATCCATTGCATGTATTCTAAAAAGCATTGAAAAGCGGAAATTCTAAACATCTAGAGTACACATGAGAGATAAGACAAAGAGAGTTAACTCGGGTACAATGGAATGCCAAACCAAAAATAGAGTCTGCATAGTAGATCAAGTTTGTATACAATGTCATCATGCACTAGGCATGGTCAAAAACGCTCGCAACGAGATCGAAACATACAAAAAAAATTGTATAGTGTAAAAAATTCATATCAAAGCAATAAAGGCTCGATAACCTATCAATCTTTGTGGGATCCCTCAGATGGCACACGACCACATCTAGGGCTCCTGCAACAGCTATGATAGTGATGAGAATTGACTGAATGGTGTGAGTGCTCATGGTGGCGTCTGCTACCTGTGAGAATGGCTCAGCCTCATTAAGCACTCTGCAGTCTCATATCCAACTATCTAGGTAGGAAGGGAGGTCACTATCTCTGCAACCTTCTAGATAGGAGCGAACATGTTAGTATGTTGACCAGCAGCTAAGATTTGCCATGAGTCAGCATTCAACTCAGCTTAGGTCTTCCCCGAAGGGATCAACAGGATATCTACACATACCCGACGAATGAGCTCTCTCCACTCATGTGTGGAAGCTGTAAAAAAATATTTAGTGAGCTAGAAAATCACAAACATAAATCAAAAGAGAATGCTAAACTAAACATCTAGAAATCAATAGAAAAAATAGAGAAAATAGTATTGAACATACTCAGGTCTCCGGGCATCCATGTGGGATCAGTGGTTGTTGCAGCAGGTGCTACTGGTTGATGTGGAGCCTCCCTAAATCCAAAGGCATGGTGTTGTCCCATCATATACTCATCATCCCCTCCAAGACCAGAGTCTCTTTCTCCATGCTCATCTCCTCGTGCGCTGCTCTGAGGATCTCCTGAGTATCATGCCGCTCAAGGTTACTGTCAGCCCCCTCCAAGGGTCCTGCCCCTCATCCTCCTCTCCGACTAAATCCCCCTATGTATCATCTCTGGCATCCTCCTCAGAGTTGGAGTCCAAATCAATTAGCTCATCATCCTCCCCACTATTAGTAGCATCCACCCCAATCTTAAGTAAGGGTGTTTGAGGAGCACCAGCTACTTAACGAGCCTGGACTACATGCCTAACTGCAATAGGCACACCAGGGGTAAAAAATTTCCAACCAAGATCCCCTCTAGGACCTCTCCATGCCTTCTGAATAGTTCTATAAACAAGTGTCACTGAAGGAAGCATGAGAGGGTATAGGAGACCAAAATGCTAGGGTACCCAGTCAAAAGCATGAATCTCTAGTCTTTTGGCTCTATCAACTAGTTGGCTCGTGGAAGAGCAAGCTACCATCATCGTAGTCTCCTCACCTCATATCCCTACCATGTTCCTATAGTTATGGGGGTCATGTCTATTGTAGTCAGGGAGGCCACCGACTGATGTGGAGTCTGGAGCACTGAATTCCTATCCATCTAACTACCCAGACAACCTTTGGATCTGATACCTGGACCCCCTGCCATATGGGATGAAATTCTCATAGACCCAACTCATAACCAGAGTGGGGTGGCTCAAGGATTGTCCTTGTAATTTGACAACTCTGTATAAATCATGGTAAGTGGTCCCCAAAATATCTACTCACCAAGCATACTTATGGCCATGATCCTCGATCTATGTAATGATGGGAGCCCAAAAGTACAAAAGTGTATCTCCTCCCTTGTCCCCAATTAGTCTCAAGGATAGGATACCCACGATGGCTCTTCGAAGGATAGGAATGGGAGCAGTAGAAATAGACCAAACCTTCATTCACTTCTTCAAGTCAGAGGATACAATAGCTTCTCCCATGTATGCAGCTTGTTGTGTCATCACGGCTCTGGATCATGCTGTCACCAATGTTAGTCTCCTGCCAAGTACTGAGAGTCCAAGGATGTGGTATACATCCTCCAGAGTGATGGTCCACTCCCCCTTGACACTTGGGAACCAAAAAGTGTTCCATTCTGCATCCCAATAAGAGAATAAGTCCAACATAATGTGACTAGCATGAGCAACATGGAGCACTTGTGCTATCCATCAGATGCCTACCCACTGTAAAATATTCATCTCATCCTGGGTAATCTGATCTAAAATCCCAGGGATCCAATCACACTCTCTCTCTCTCTGCTCCAATGTATGTACTCCACCTTCTTCTACATCCACCAAAACGTTAGAAAAGAGAAAGTTAGTAAAGTACATCACATGATAAGCTCATCAAAAACATAATAAACTCTCAAAAATCCAAAAAAAGTTAAGTTTCGAGCATGTTTTCATATTCTGTCCAAAACCACCACCCAGTGTAGGGTAGTGGTTCTAGGACTACTACTCTAACTTGGGCAATGGTCCTGTGACTACCACCCTGCTTTGGGCGGCAGTCCTGAATCGATTTTCAAAACACACCCTTAACCCTAGAAATGACCAAAAATGTTAAAATTGACCATTTTCGACAAAACAAAAGCATGCCCTATGGGTACCCCCTAAAGACCCATTTAAGACAAGAAATTTTGAAAATATCCCCCTAGGTGAACTTTTCAACATTTACAATTTTAGGGTAAAAAAATATAAAGGAGGAAATAACTAACCTGAAAGCGTGTTGGTCAATCTCCCACTCGCAAAGGCATGATCACGATATCGGCATGAATGTATCAGATGTATTCTCATCAGAAACGGTCAACGTAAATCCAAAGCTCTGAAATCAATTAAACTAACCAAATCAACAATGCACAAATGAATTGAGAAATGAGTTTGAATTGATGTATATATTTTATTTCTAACTTTGTGTTGAGGGTGTTTATCTACAGGACTGGAGCATTAGTGCAAGTATATTTCTACAGCCTTACGCAAATGGTAAGTCCTCTTATCATTTTAATTTGGTGTTTATTTTTCGATATTTTATCTATCTACACTTGATTCTTATTTTTCTCTTGCAGGTAGTGGGAGTTTGGATGCTGATATTTTGACACATGGGTGTGTCAGGTATAGCTTCTAACCCTACCATTTTGGGAATGCCATACTTAGACTCTACATTTTACACCTCTTTCATGGCTAAGACGCTTCTCCGAGGGGGCAATATGTACGCACCCAAAATTACACATGCTACATTATCAAGAAAATGGTTATAAAAGTCCCCAATGATGATTCAAAATCCTTTCAAGAAGGTGTTTGAGCTCCAAAAACCCATTCACAGTATATATTTGTAGCCTAGATAGCCTTACTTAACCTTTTCATGCATTTTTCCATCTCCTCATTTCTTTTTGTGTTTGTTTTGGCCTTTAGTGCTAGGACTGCCACCCCGCCTGAGGCGGCGGTCCTGAAACCACCACCCTACGTAGGGTGGCAGTCCTACCAACTTTTTCCATAATCTTCATGCATAAAATTACATGCGACAATTCACTTAATTTTTCTTTTTGAGCACATCTGTGAGCCGAATTTGCTAAAAATAGCTTCGTTTACTTAGTTCTTCTTGTTCCTTTTATTTTTAAATAGATTTAATGAGTAGAACTACCTCTTCATTGCCTTGTGCATGAAGTAACCTCCTATACTCCATTACTATATATTCCATGCTTGTATTCAAGCAAAAATTATGAGAATTTTGTGTATCTTACATTGTTGTGTTGTCATAATCTTGCTAGGAATTGCATAGCCAAGCTCAGATCTCTTGTCATATCTTTCTTCTACTTGCATTACGTCCATATTGCTTCCAAGCTACCATCACTCAAATGCCATCCTCTTGTTGTTATTCTTTACATTCCCAATCCTTTGGACTCACATGAACACTCAGAGAAAGAATGAAAAGAACTGAGGGGACAGATAATGATACCACTAGATTTTCCAAAGCTCTTGCTCTTCCAGGTTGGAGTTGTGTATTTGTTTATTTATTTTTTTCAAATTTTCAATTGCATATAAAATAGAGTAGAGAAACAATTCATTTCAATTAGCTAGATAGTTGCAAGTAGATCAAATCAATAGGAATTTTTCCCTTCAATATTTTCAAGGAAGTTGTGGGGGAACAATAGCTTTGTTAGAGCCATGATTTTTTCTTCACTTCTGAGGTAGGGTTGGAAAGATTTTATTTGGTTTAGAATAAATATTAGATTTATATTCACACATCTGCACATATAGCTAGATACATCTGGCTAGTTATTTGTTTTAAATTTGTTTATTAGATTAGATGCATTGTCTAAAAAGTTAGGAAAGAACAAAAACATTTATTTCCATTGATTAATCTGTTTTATTGCTTTGTTCTGATATCTTGAGAAAACACCAAAAAATAGGTTAAATTTCCTTTAATAGATAGTTTATTTACTGAAAACAAATCAATTCATCTCGCATGACCATCAATGGTCTACAACAAGAAAAGACTTACAGTTGTGATCCCCTAGTCCCATAACCCAACGGGCTAGAGCTAATAATGGACATTGACTCAAGTTTGCGCTTAACAATCTTACGCACACCTACCACATACGCAGAGAAAATAACATAGTTAGAGACATTGAACATAGTTGTTAATCAAGATTATGACTTTTAGAGTGCTCCTGGAAATAGGATTTGATTGCATGCATGACCATATAAGTGCCTCAACCTCAACAAAACTTTGTTGTGACCCATAGGTCCCGCAACCAAATAGGCCTGCTAGTCAGTTAGATATCAACACTAGCTTACGCACATTGGTATTTATATCTTCACCACTTCCACCTGATATTATTACATAACTTTCATTGTTGAACATAGCAGCCGATCAGGCTAAGACCTTCTAGACGAGACCAAAAAATTTCCCTTAGTTCCTGCAACTCCACTACACCTCTTGTCTCAATTTCCACGACCTTATATAAGAACCCATATGAGGCACCTGTAGGTTACTTTGCATGTATTCCGTAACCAACCAATAGAATCTCAACAGAACTAGACATTGCTTGGAGTCTCCGAGTAGCTGGCATATCATACCATACCATTACACCCCTTTAGGTTAGGAGAGTTTTCTTTTCCTTAGATGTTCAGATTCCATTATTGTGTTTCAAGGACATAAGGTTTCCCAATTAGCTTGTTCATCTCCATCACTTTCACTCCCATTTCAATTCCACACCGGCTGTCTCGACATGAACTCGAGAGGTCAGGCGTGAAGGTCACGTGTTGATTTTCTATCATACAGTTCCATCTTAAAAACCCCAAATTTCTATCCTCTATAGTGTGTAAATGATTCTCCTTCTATCCTCTGTAGGGATAAGGTCCAAACCCTTACTCAAACTTGTATGCCCTAGTTGAAATCATGTGCTCTATCTCTTTCACAATGCTCTGCTTTTTTGAAACCCTTCACAAATAGGGATGCAAGCTTCTTATACGCACAAATCCACTCTCCACGATTGGTATCACACTCTTCGCACCTCAATACTCTTCGCTCAACTTGGTCACACTTAACTTGTTCAAATTCTTGTGATTACAATGGTAAAAATGAACTCACATCACATCCTTATATAGATTTTCAAAAATTTAGTGCATTTATTGCTCCTTCACCTATAACCATTTTCACAATTTTTGTGTGGTACATCTTCATGGCTCAGCTATAACCTTCTAGCGTGCCTTCCTACCTTATGTATATATACTTCTCTTCATCTCACTTTTATGTTCCTAAGTACCTCACCACTACACCATCTCCTGGTAGTCTCCACAGTCACTGTTTACCTTGCATTATATTGTTCCTTCATTTATCCCCATCTATGGTCATCGTTTAGAAGCAATCTCTCTTCTAACAAACTCCTTTCCAAACTCAAATAGCACTTGTAGTAATTTACTCTTGTATTTGTACCTAGTTGTAAACATCCACCCCACACCAATGGTATGTGCAGTCCTCTGTGCATAAAAATACTACAAATGGTAATTAGCTTCTGGCGTACAAACGCACTTATTTATACAAAACACCAACTAAATTGACAAAACATAGCAATGAAGAAGGAAAAACATTAAGGGAATACATAATTTAAAACATAGTCTAAATGGTAACACTACCTTATTACAAACACCAAGAATTCTTATTTATAGTAGGGCTTCAGCCTACTCTCGTTAAAATAACTAGGTAACCATATTCCATCAAGCACCTCTAACTAACAAGTGCATGTTTCAAGTATGTGAGTGATAACATACGGTCCTCACCAATGTACTTTAAGTTTTCCTAGATGGCACAGAAAATTAGAATCATAAATAAGCACCATCTGTCTAATCTCAAACTTTAGGTCCCTGATGTGTTGGTTATGCCATGCTTTATACCAGGCCTTTTCTTTCTTCTAACTCCAATGTGTTATTGCTCATCACTCATCTAGTTTGGTGAACTTTTCAATTTGTTCTTCTAATTCTTTCTCAACAGCTATACCTCTAGTGTGTGTAATACACAAAGAAGGTAACATGAATTCCATAGGAAATACTACTTCTACGCCAAACACTAACTAAAATGATGTGTCTTTGTTCAACCTCTTATATGTTGTTCTATACGCCCAAAGCATAGAAGAAACTTTATCATCCTAATCTTTCCTTCCAACATTACATATTTTTTGTCAATGTCTGGCTCAAAATTTTGTTGAAGGCCTCAGTAGTCCCATTTTCCTGAGGATGATAGGGTGTAGTCTTATGGTACACAATCATAAATTCATCCAATAACATCCTGATTGTCTCATTCAAAAAGTGTGTGCCCCTATCACTTTTCAAACTTAGCAGGCATCCATACCTTGTAATAATATTTTCTCATAAAAACCTGGTTGTTGTAGTTGTTTTGTAATCCTTTATAGGTACTACTTATGCCCACCTTATCAAATAATATGTGCAAGTGATGATGTAGTGTGATCCAGTCCTATGCGTGGTTGGTAAAATAGGACCCACAAAGTCTATAGCCCATTTTTCAAATAGTTCTGCACTTAGAATAGGTCATAAAGGCATTTCATCTCTTTGTCCCAATTTTCCAAGGTACTAACAATGATCACACGCCTTGCAATATGCCTTACAATCCTTAAATAGTTTCTCCCACCATAATCCAGTGAGTAGAATCTTGCATGTAGTGGCATCATATGCATAGTGCCCACCTACAACACCACCATGAGCCTCTTCCATAATATCTATGTATTCATATTCCAGTACACATCGGCACAATATTTCATCTCGGCCTAGCTTGTACATGTCACCCCTAATTAACATAAGTTGTGTCTCATGAATGGTAAGTTATTTTTTCTCGAGGGATTTCATTCCTTTTGGCGTCATGCATGTACATAAAAAGATAGCAATGCCCTCTAATTTTGATGGCGCGCATTGTAACCTATATAACTATGCATCTAGAATTGTATCTTCAATTGTTTGCACGTCTTCTCCTAGCTGTATTTTGGATAAATGGTCTAGTCCATAATTAATTTTCCCTAGGTTTTACAACAACTATAAAATCAAATTCTTGGAATAATAGTACACATTGACATATGCTCCCTTGTAAAATGGGATTGTTTACCAAATACTTTAAAGCTATGTGATCAGTATAGAACACAAAGGTGTTGCTAGCTACTACTGTCTAAATTTATGGAGCGCATAGATCATCAAAAAGTCCTCATGCTCTGTTGTTGTATAATTTTTCTCTATAGGGGTCAATTTTCTACTAGAAAAATAGATAGGATGATCTATAATACCTTCTCCAGGATTATCTAACATTGCACCAATGGTCATGCTAGAAGCATCCACATGTATAAGAAACGATTTGTCCCATGAGGGTAAGTGCAGAATAGGTGTTGTGGTGATTTTTTCCTTTAATGTCTCGAATGTGCGTTGTTGTGGCTCCCCCTAATAAAATGTCCCTTTTCCTTTTAGTAACTCTTCCAAGGGTGCAACAACGTTAGCATACCCTTTAATAAATTTTCTATAATACCCAATATGACCTAAGAAACCACGTACCTCACTTTTAATGGTAGGCTTTTCCAGGCTGATAATGACTACAACCTCAGCTAGATCAACCAACAAACCTTCCTTGCAGATGATGTGCCCTAACAATGTGTCAAATGGTGTAGAAAATATGCATTTCTTGATGTTCAAAGAGATGCTTAATTGTCAACATCTTTCAAACATTAAGCACAAATTTCCACAATGATCTGTAACAAGTCCATACACTATCCAATCAACTAAATAAACTTGTAAGAAGTTGTGAATAAAGTCTTTGTGCGCTTGGATAACTATGCGTGAAAATACAACAAGTGCATTTTTCAGATTAAAAGGCATCACAGTATAAGCAAAACTTCCCCATTCAGTGGTAAAGTTCATTTTCTCTTTATCCTTCTGTGTAATTTTAACCTAATGATACCCAGATAATCCATCTGTAAACGAACATATTTCACACCCTACAACACCTTCTAGTATATCCTCTGTGAAGGGCGTAGGAAAGGGCTCAGTTACACATGTAGCATTTAGTTATCTATAATCCATAAAAATCCTAATCTGACCATCTTTCTTTATACTGATAACCATGGGACTAATCCACTCTGATTCTTCGAGGGGCTTGATGATGCCAGACTTCAACATCTTGTCGATCTCTTCATTAACCTTTATGCACATGTAGGATTCATTCTGTAGGGTCTCTTCCTGACCAAATTTGTACCTTCCTTAAGCTTTATTTTCATCTCCCTTAATAATTCATGCATGCCTTTTAATTCATGGTATACCCTAGGAAATAAGTCCTGAAAATATCATAGTAACTCAATGATTTTTGCCGCTTCAAAGTCAGGCCAATAATCCCCAATTATAGCCTCCTTAGGCTCAGCATTCATGCCAATGTTCACTTTTTTTCATAGGTTCATGATAGGCACATGTTGTCTTATCTACACTATCCAAAATCTCATGCCTACCTGTTGAATGAACTACATCTAGATTTTCTACTTCTTTGTCATCCACTGCTTACACCATCTTTCCTTTTTCTTTCTACAAAAAAACACGCTCAATTTGTGTGTCATCTATCCCTTATTTTTCATCAAAGCATGCTTCTGAGTCTGTCCCAAAAAATAGCTCATGGATGAGTTCTTCTACCTTGGCACTATCTCTCATAGTTAAGTGCTTTATAACCTTTAATGCCTCTTCTTCTAGAGGTTTAGTAGAGAAGTATTCAAAAGTCTATATCATTCCTACAATCAAATCTTGCCAATTTCTAGTCTCTCTATGGAGCTCCACATATACATACCAAGCACGTGCGTAGCCTTGTAAAGTGGAATAAAAATTTTGTACCCAGAGTGATAGTGGTAAAGCTTCATGTCCCTCTTTCTAGAGTCTCTCACACTGCTAAACATGGTGTTAAATAGGTTGATTACCATGATAAGTGTAGATTTGAGCAGATGCATTGCTTCTGAAAAACCAAGTAAAAAGAGAAATCCTTATTTCATCCCATTCTCTAAGATTATCTCTGTGAACCACCCACCAACTCGTTGATGTCCTACGTAGGGTATATGTCAACATATTTCTTCTCTCCACTTGGTTTGTTCATTGTTCCTTCATGGCCCATAGAAATACCATAAGATCTCCTTCTCCAGTGTATCGAAGTACCAAATTGTTACCTATCCTCTTGATATAACAAGGTCTTCTCCTCAATGCAAATTTGGTCCTTACTTCACACCTAACTAGTTCATAAGTACCATGGGCCCAATTATCACAAGAAATACTCATAGTGTCACTAATAGACTGTGCATATTCCTAGTTAAGGATACCCTCCTTAATGGCTCAGGGATCTCTAGGTCTCGAATGGTGCATACATAGATCCAGTTTAAATCTTCTTCACTCAAAGGCTCAACATAGGTCGTAGATTTCCCATCAATTAAAGGGATGATAACCCTTTCCTCCTTATTCTCAAAACTGATATATCCCTTGTTAAATAGAAGATCGACATTATTTTCATAACACCAAGGGCGTCTAAGAAGAGCTGGGACACTTTCTAGTTCTGCAAGCGCTAAAACCTCAAAATCCCCAGTGAACTTGGCCCCCTGTATAGTAATGGATGCATCTTTTAATACTGCGATAAGAGTGGCCTTAGTTTAATTATCCATAAATAATACATTAGAAGATGGTTGTAATTTAGGTCTCCTCATATGTACCCGTGCATCTAAAGTAAGCACATTGACTTCCACGCCTGTGTCAATCAATATATTACTCAAAATCCATCCATCCACAACAGCATTCAGAGTGATTTCCTTGTCATAGTCTAAGCTATGGGGGTGATATTTGAATGAAAGATCTTCCATCCAGTCTCAATACTTACACGTGGAGTGTTTCCCTTTATCCAATTCCCTAACAATGGAATGATATTCTCTTGGCGCAACATTTTGCACACCTTCTTCAAGTCATCAATATCATATTGGACCATCTCTACTACTTTCTTTTGTTCCATCTTCCATGATTTCTCCTTTAAACATTGTATTTCACCTTGAAGATTTCTGAGTGCCTCCATGGTTTCTTGATAAACCTCCTTCTGATGGGCAGGGTCTGGGTACCTTACATATAGAACCTCCTCCTTAGTGATGGTAGGATTCTACTATAATGCTTCTTTGGCACATGGCGCTTCAGTGCGTGTAGTGATCTTTAGAGGTAATGCTTCAGGTTTCGATGTCAACTTTGGCATCCACTGATTTTCCATAGCACGTTGTATCATAACCATCCCTACACCTTTTTTTCTTGTTTATGCTTCTTACTAAGATGCTCATATAAGTTTGGGCATTCCTCATAACTATGATTCTTCCCACAAAAAGAACAAGTAATATTCTGAGGACATTTGCACCTGTAGTGGTCATGATATCCGCATGTAAAACATGTTCCGCGAGGAAACTCACCTCGTCCACCAACACAGCCTTCAAATCCACCATGGTATCCTCAACCTCTGTCACGACCTCCTTCAAAATTCCCTTCGTTCTGATCATAGTGTGCTTGATTTTGATCCTGATGCTCACCCTTTCCTTTAGAGTTATCTGATAATCCTGTTTGTCATACACCAATATCTATAACATCATGGATCTGACCAATCAACTGACAGTCTTTAGTATCACGATTCATGGACCTACAAATTTTACAATGGCAAGAGACATTATTCCTTATTATGCATTGTAATAATGGGTAGCAGCTAGCATCATGGTTAAAATGACATATCTCATAGTCTAGTAGCAATTAATTCACTGATATGTGGGGATAACTATCCTTAGTGTTCCCTTCCACTTCACAATCTATACACCAAATTCATGTGTGCATCTCATGTGCTAAATTTTATGATAGTTTATCCAATTGTTTCACCATAGCTGCAATTTTTGCTTCCAAGAATGGGCTTACCTCAATGTCTATACTCCCAACTACCTTAGCACATAAAGCTACTTCAAGTGATTTACATGGGTCAATGTATGTTTTATGTGACAACACCCTTCTAAAAGATGTGATCAGACCTCCAACGCACCATTGTGTATGTTGGCTTGTGTGAATATCATAAGCGAGCTTAGATAAAAGAATTTTGAAGTGGGCATCATACTCTTGGAAACTCTCAGTAGTTCCTTGTTTAATATCCTTGATCACGATTAAACTCTTCTTCTTGAACTCAGGGATGTGAAAATCCTTAAGGAAAGCATGTTTTAATGCTTCATAGTCTACATAAGTCTGATCATGGTCAAACTTTATGTACCAATTGTGTGCATGTCTTTGTAACATGGTGGCAAATTGACTTGTCTTGCACTCAAAAGTTGTGATCCCTTTCCTATGGCATAATATCTCACACATGTGCACATGTTCAGTAGCATCCACTATGCCCCTATATTCTGAAAGATGAAGAGACATATCCATGTAAATATTTCGGGGTTGGTGCGGACCTTGCCCACCTGATTTTGAACCTTATGTGTTACCTCTACCTCCAAAACTACTAGATCCACTGGAACTAGAACTACCTCTACCTTCTGATCCTCCACTTGTAGCTAGAAGTAGACCAGAAGATGTACTTCCCTGTATCCCAATAGTAGTACTGAACTGAACCCCTATAGTATGTGAAGTGTTACCACTCCCAGAAGTGAGTCTAAAATTTTACGTGCTCACATTCTATGCAAATGATGCACCTAAAAAGGTACCTCCAAATAATAATGAATAAGTTTTCCCTGTCATCTATGTACTTGCTATGTGACTTACTCCTACTTCCTTACTGATCAATTTAGTTGGCTGACTATAATATATACTAAGTACAGAAAAACCAATCGCAAGGACTAGGTTGCCAGGTAGATTCAGATGCATGCTTGCGTCCCATGTCATCTCTATTGGCGTGCTTCCATGTGAGGTTGAAGAGGGTTCCCTTTCACACTTTCCCAAATGGGGGAGTTCCTGATGCTCTGGCTCTATGCCTTTTGTGTGAGCTCTAAATCCTTCATGATCCATCTCTCTCCTCAATGCCATCTACTCTGCAACATCCTAATGCTTCTTTATCTCCCTCTCGCGCACCTCATTATACTTAATCTATATTTCTTATCTGTCTTTCTACCACTAGGTCTATCATCTTTTACCAAACCTTCTCCTTCCCCCACACATAGTGGGGTTTAGCTAGCCATAGGTTTTTCTTCCAAGTTCAGGGTTACCATCAAGATCTTAATCGCCAATGGAATGCCTTGCAAATAAGTTCCCCTAGGATATTGTAAAAACTAGAACTTAGCTACCTCCTGGAAAGAATAAGTAGAAATTGAATACTCCAAGATATAACTATTAAGAACACCATAAAACCAAGTATCCATAGCACGTGTCCAAATCATATCGGCATCATAGATGGCCTGAAATTCTTCCTGCATGCAAACAAGTATATGATACCTCCAGTTTTGTTTAGACGCATAAGCAACCAGCCACTTGTACATCTCAACCAAAAAGATAGCAAAGAATCTATCATACAAACAATCGTACAAATTCCATTCCACCCATGTCAGTGAGTTAAACTCAGATCCAGTTTTGAACCTCTGTGTGTACTCTTCTTCTATATCTTTTATCCACTCCTCAAAACTTACTAGGGTCAACCGGTATGTCATCATTGCGAACCATCATGAAAACAACTGAAAAAGAGGTACTAGTAACAGAACCAATGATGCAACCTAGAATTTACCATAAATAACCCAGGTGTGCTGGAACATCACTCAGCCTAGACTAAGCACTCACCTAAAGTGCACAAAGGTACTAGAACCCTCTTTAGGTTTTCTTGTGTAGGATGTTATCAAGATGAAGAGTTGATGCATTCATATCCATAAATAGTATAAACATTCTAAAAATCATATTCCAGATCTAGATCTAAAGAGAAATGGATTTAAGCAATATCCATAATGAATTAAATCATGTAAGAACTAGTTAGGATCATGTTTAACACCTTGAATCAGTCAATACACTCCATTATGTTAAACACAGTAACTACACATAAGCTTATTACAATATTCAATATCATAAAATTATGTGTGCATCAATTCTGGCAGCATAACTCCTTAATAGCTCACTACTCACTCTCTCTAATCTACACATATTACTACATATTTATAAGGGTGGGGACTTTCCCTTCACCACTTACATAATTCCCAAAATAGGCCGCATGCTAAAAATAGCCACACGCCTTTACAATAATAGACACACATGAAAGTGTGCTAATAATAGATCTCTTTTGGTTAACTAGTAGTAGTAATTCTATTATTAACTCGAACCCATGCAAATCACTTAGTAGACACTCTTCCAAAAATAGCCTATGTGTGTCACTCAAGTCTTTATCTGGTTTTGTGTGCTCTGCACACTATCTCCAAACATAGCCCGTAATCATGAAAAAGGATAAGTCTTGAATATGTCCCAGTCTTTCACGTGCATTTCCTTCCCTATCCTTCCATGCCTTTAAACACACCTTGTTCCCACGTATGAACCTTTTATGTTCCTTCTACTAATTGTCATACTTTTTTTGCTCAACACGTCTTGGTTTTGTCCAGTAGCATATGTCGGTTGGTAGCATTTTTTCCTATGTCATCTGGTAGCATATGTCAGTCATGTTTTAGTCAGGAGAATTTGTGTTGTCACCCATTTGTATCTTTTTGTGTTCTTGTTGTCAACTGATAGCATTATTCCTTGCTACCGGTTGGTAGCACTACTTTTTCATGTCGGTCAGTAGTATCCATACTTGCTACTAGCTGGTAGTAACCTTCTTCCTCTGACGCCTGCATTTTCCATAACACTAACTCAACTTACCAAATCATTTCACCCATTGGCTCAACCTTGGATGTGGAGAACCCTTGGCCTTTGAGAACCATACCATCATAACTTGGTTCTCATATATCACCCCTCTTCTTCACAACAATTCCTCACCTCGATTCTTCCCTTCATTATGGATTGGTATGAAATGTAGGGAACCTTGTTCCCAGGGAACTGATCCATCCACAATGTTGTATCCTAAAACTTGACCCACACCTGTAATACATTGTTCTAACCATAAACCCATTTCCAATACCCCATCAAAATGGCTGCCCATTTTTATAAGTTATCCAAATTTGAAAGGGCGTGCAAATTTGGGATAACATAAGCAATGATAAATTAAATATTATAATAAAACCACTAAATAATTACTCAAAAGGCATAATAAAATTATAATACTAAAATATTTGAGAGTCATGGTTAACCCTTACAATATTAGGGTCAATATCCATAATATAAAATCACAACATTCAATGTTTACCCTTGATACCAAGGTCATCATATTCAATTACCCCCAACTCTCATCCTTACCATGCTCATGAGTGATTTCACCCTCAATGGTAGTATCATTAAAACCTCAAGAACCATGTCTAACCTCCAAATCCCCACTAGCTTCATTATATGAAGCAACAACTGAATGATAACCCAAGTAATGATGTGCCTATAATTCATTGTTTGATGTATTTTTCCACTTGCTCTTAGGTGTGATATTGTGTGTCCCTAATTTAATTAAATATTTAATATTATATTAGAGAATTGAGATTAAATGAATATTACAGTAAGGAATAAGATCTAGCATGCAAAGTACATGCATGTATACTAGATAGGAGAATGAGAATGACTTAGCTTGTAATAGTATATCTAGGCTGATTTTGGGTTGGAAAATTGGCTAAGAAGGCTAGATATGTATTGTGTAGGATTTTTTTGAGAAACTAGGATCTAAGACTTCTTCAGACAAGAGCACCCACAAGAGGAAAAGACCTCCTAGGAACCAATGTCTAATATGGGTGCTAGTGTCCTTATAGTAGCTCCATTTTTGGTCCTTTTAGGGTCTGAACTTGCTTCATTCCTTTCACTTTTTATCACTCCATATCTATTACAGGTTTTATGTATCACACATGTTCTTGCAAAATAAACCCTATGTATCTACATAAAGATCAATAAAACATTATATGGAATAAATAATGCATATTCTTGAGTCATACTAACCTCATTGGTCACCCCAATGTGATTATCACCAAACATTGTACTACATTTCAAAATCTATGTAGTTCTTGTGAGCGTGTGATTTGAATTATGTTCCTTGATGCTATTTTTTCCTTGTTCCACTCGCACCAAGATAACAAGCTCAAATATTTGGCTCCTGAGATAAATGTATGAGATGGAATTTATAATAAGCCCTCCTATAAAGTGAATTATGTAACCCAAATGAAATCTTTAAGTGTTACTCCTTGCCCACGTAGTAGATATTAAGTATTAGTTTCCAATTGTTGAGCCCCTAATACTAGTGAGTAAGTCATGATTCCCTTGTTTGAATTTTTTCATTAAAATTTAAAAGGAAAACACAAAGTGATAAAAGAGACTCTAGAAAAGATACAAAATGATGTGGTAATTTAAAATCAAGAAAAGGAGGGGAAGGGATAGAATCACCCAAAGGGGACAGAAGTGCTTGGGGTGCTCATGTCCCTAATGGGCATTAGTATTCAGAACTCTTGGAAGATATAACTGTAAATACAGATTTGGGTCAAATGTTTTCTAGTGTCCAAAGGTAAATTGATTGTTCTAGAAAAGTAAATAATAAGAGTGTGCGAAAGGTAAAAGAAATGAAAGTGTAAAACAAGTTTTGTTAAATGTCTACTCTTCTCACTTTAGGAGTCATGCATATAAAAACATACTACCTAGAGACGTTGATGTGAGTACAAAGTGCATGATTTTATGACTACATTTTCCCCCACTTTATGTTGGTGAATGAATATTCAATAGCATAAAGTAGATAATAAGAGTGTACCTTATAAAGATTCGATGAGATTTGTAACTGATAGCATGCCAAATGAGGGTTTTATTTTATAGTGTGTCAAATGGAGATAGTATAATGTGCATCATGGAATTTAAAGGAGGATAAGGATCCTAGGGATGACCTTTGTGTGCATAGTAAAATCAATGTATACATGTGATCCTTAGATACTTCCTTTTTTGAAGTGTCTTGTGTTTGATATTGTTCCTTGTTCCATTTGTGTGTTTCCCTTTTACAAAATAAGGTTGGACCTACAAAAGAAAATAAGTGTAGTTAATGCTCATGGTAGATGAAATTAAACATTAACTTAGTACATGTCAAAATATAAATGTGTATTGAAAAATAGGTGAATCAAGGGTAGAGTACATATGTGTGTCATAAGAGAAGAGAAAATTGTTCCTATATATTTATTTCCTTAGATATGGTTGGAATAGTACTACGGATTTGGGTGTCATGTTGTTAAACTTATTATTTGAGTGTCATGTCGTTAAAGTACAGATTTGGGCATCTTTCCACCAAGGGAAGAGTATAGGGATCTCGGTTAAATTTTTCCTCCAACCCTTAATCCTTCCCTACGGATAAGTGTTATTGCAAATAGTCACAACCTCGATTGAAACTTGTCAAGAGTGACACATTTCTCTAGAAATTTTTTTGTCCAATATATGACTTAGGTTTCACTTCCTTATTTGATCCCAAGAAAAACAAATTAATTAGTTCCCTTGTAAATTGCCACTAATTTTGTTCATGTTGATAATTGATTATAATCTATAACTGAGTCTGTAAAACTAGAATTGGAGAAAATTGTCATTGGAAACTTTTTTATCTTATATTGTTCTTGTTTTTATCCCCAGGACATGAGTGCCTAGGTGGGACACTAGCACCCACCATTACTATCTAATTTGGGCACTTCTATCTTGCATTAAATCTTGGCTCAAATATGATTCTGAACATGTTTCTTATCTCTTTTTTATACTCATTTTTCTTTTTGTCAACCTATATATAGTATGTGGAGTATTGAGAGGGTGAAATATTCACCTAATGATTACCCCCACTTATTTAGGGTGCATGAGATGATTTAAGGTGAGTGTGACCTAAATGAAGATATAAACCTGACTAGCGCATTTGAAATAGAACTCCTACAAGGGGAATAGGGAATATGCATGGTAACAACCATGGCATATGAAAAAAATGGGAAAAAAAGGATAGCTAAAAGTGTTAGTCACAAAATATCCTACATGATGTAATTGAAACAAGCCATAAGACACAGTAACATTGCAAAAGACATAGTGAGTATGTAGTTGAATACATGGGACACCACAAAATATGTCATGAGATGATTGAAGCATTCAAGGTGGTATAAGATTAAAAAACAATTATCATAGGGCATAGACTGCAAATAATGATGATTAAGACAAGCAAATAAGAGATGATATAATCAAATCAGAGAACCATGATTGGAAGTAGGCCTACAAGACAAATTTAAAATAGATAGTATACCATAATGTATACAAAAAATAAATAGGAATGAAATTAGTAAATGTTGTGATGATAGAACCTGAATATAGAGAAAATAGGAAATGTATATGCCCCTGGGAGCCTCAGTTGCACCACTAAGGTATAATGCCAAGCATCATACATTATGTAAGAACATATAATTAATATGCATTCACCTTAATAGTACTATGAGAACATGCATGTGTGTATGGAAAAAGATAGAGCATGTTATGAATCATGGTAACATGATGAGAAACATATAACATAGAATATGATAAGCTAGCAAGAGTGCATATTATCAAGATCTAAGCTAGTATTTTTTATTTGTAAATATGTGAACATGAAATATAACAAATATGAGAGAGAAGAAAGGCTCTCATGTGCAAAGTGAGGTCCATGCAAGTAAATGTGCCTTTATCAATCGTGTATGAACCTAGAATAAGATTGCATCATCAGGTATCGAGGGGGGAGAATATGCCCCTAAGAGTGAATGTTACAGTGGTCTAAGTTATGTCATCAAGAGAATCATCAAAATCAAAAATATAACCAACATGATTCTAATAAGATGCATGGTATGAAAATTATTGTTGCCTATTTTTGAATAAACACATGATTCATAAGTCATACAATCCCGTGACATATTATTCATCAGTAAAAGGTGTATCAAAGTGCTTATGTGTATACCATCATGAAAAATTAGGAGTGTAATTAGGGAATGAATCATTATAAATAACAATGGTCTTGGAAGCCATATGATAAGTTATAATAGTATTATGCATATGAATAGTACCACTAATGTAATCCAACCAAGATTACCCAAGTGTAAATAGAAAAGATCTAGGATCAAGTGCAACCCAAACCTATATTTTGATCATGAAAAATGGATAAGTTCTAAGGAGAAGGTAGTGCATGGGACAAAGGTGGATATGTACGCATGTGCAAGGAGAGAAGGGTTTGCACACTAGAGACAGACAGGGAAGGATTGCACTCAAAAGGGTCCAACACTTAGCAAGTTTTAGGATAAGGGTCTAAATATAGACTTGGAGTAGTGTCTAAGTAATGTTTTGAAGATAAGGTTGAGACATGAAGACTTGCGGTTCAATAAAATGATATTTTGGGCAGACAGAAGATCAAATGATATGCATAGTCCAGAACTAATAATAAGATCTGAATAAGAGATATCTATAGTAGATCTATTATTATGAAGCTTGTATGCTTTTGTACTTAGCTTGTAGTGGCGCATGGCTATTATTGGCATGCATCCTATTTTTAGAGGTACATAGGTGGTGAAGGGAAAGTCATCACCCCTATAAATATGTATTGATTTGCATGGGTTAGAGATTTTTATGGTTTGGTAGAGTTATGTTGCAAATGTTTTAGAGTGCATGACTATGGTGATGGTATTATGTATGTATGAAGCTTTTGTGTTTTACAATAATTAATATAATGCATCATTATGGCTAGATATTGATTATAGACACATTTGCTATGGGATCTTGTATTGTAAAGTTAATATTTGTTCTTGTTTAATTATCCTAACATATGGTTAAGCTCTAGATCTGGTTTATTCACTTCATTATACTTAATTATCTATGATGGATCTGGAATATTTATTTAATCATGCTAACTCCTTGAACAAGCTGACATAAAAGAGGAACCAGGTACCCTTGCACACTTTGGGTGAGTACTTAGTCATGGTTGAGTGATGTGTCATCATGCCTTGGGATGTTGGTGGTAAAAACTAGGATACACTGTGTATGGAATACCCTGGTACCATAGGCTACTAGGAGAAATATATTTCCTTGATATTCACTATGTGGTGTGAGAAAAGGTATGATATTAGTATGCGAGAGGCCCAAGTGGATTAGAGACTCATAGGTACATACGATTTTAGATAAATGAGGATCATAAGATATATGTTGACAATAGTCTTGATTAATATATAATGTGCAAGTAAATAGATCAAAAAAGGAGGATGGCCTAGAAGAAGAACTACAAATATGAGTTAGAATGGGTTCGAGGGTGTAAAAGGTATAATGATAAGTAATCAATGTAATAGTAGTAGCTAGTGGAGTTGGAGGTTTAACTTGGTATTCAATAGGGCCTTAAATAATGTAGTGGTTATGAAATCAAGATTCATCAAATTCTGTGGGTTAAATTCCAAAGCGTAAAGAGTGTTATCAATAAGCTCAATATCGTCAATAACATCATCATCAAAATCATCAATCTCAACATGGCATTATTGTTCAAAATTTAATAATGGTGTGGAAATAAATGAGGAATGTGTATGGGAAGAAATGACATGAGAGATGAGATCAATAGTGTGAGTTTGAATAGAGGAATCGATGAAAAGTTGTGATATAAGAGTAGAATTACTAGGCTCCCCAATATCATATGTATCAAGACAATGTGAGGGAATTGGTTGAGCTAGGTGAATAACCATAGAGATGGTAGAGTGCATGAAACAATATTTGAATGATTCAGGATCAGTGGTAATAGTATGTTCATGGCCATCAAAGATAAACTTGACACAACAATGGACAGTAGAAGGGATATCTCACATGTCATGTGTCCAAGTTCAACTAAAGAGAATATTAAATTACAATGTGGCATCCATGAAATAAAAAGGATTAATGAGCTTACAGGGCCCCACTTAAAATTTTTATTTGATAATGCATATACATGCATAGGTGGTAGTGTCATAGCCATGGACAACAAGGGTAGATTAATTAATTGCATTATGAGGGATGTTGAGTTGGGCTAGTAAGGGTAGAGGATAAATATTCAATGCATAGCCATTGTCAATGTGTACATTCTTAATTTGGAAACCTTGGATATGAGCTAGGATAAAAAGAGGAGGAGAATCAATAAAGGACACGTGTGGAATATCCTCATCGGTAAATGTAATAAAATTTATAATGTGTTTAAAATATTCCATGAGATTATAAAAGGAAATAGGAGGGTCATCACTTTGTATTTAAATAGCTTGTAATGTACTTTTGAGAGTTCAAAAAAAATTAGCAACCTTATGCAAAAGATTAAAGAGATATATTTAGCGGGGGTATTCTTTAATTGCACAATGAAATCATACTCTTTAGATGGAATAACAGGTTAAAGAAGTGGTGTATTGAGAGGAGGAGGAAGAGAAGTAGGAATTTGCAAAGGTTATTTGGTCTGACAAGTAGTGACAACATTGATAGTAGGGTCTGTAGAGGTAGCTATGAAGCGGGGTGGATGTTGAGTAATGGCAGGGATATACTTATCTTGAATGGCCTCTTTGGAATAAACACGAGTATGGAGGAAAGAATAATAATTACCCATAACCTTAGAAGATGAAGATGAAAGAAAAAGTATTTTTTGCATGATCATGATTCACCAAATGATTCAATAAAATCTTAAATCTTATATCATAGGACTAAGTTCAAATGAACATTATAATAATAAGAAAGATATAATATGTAAATTACAAGAAAGTATAATATATAGGAGAATGAGAATGAATTATCTTATAACATAAGATTTAGGCTAATATTGGGCTAGAAAACTAGTTGAGAAGGTTAGATCTGGGTTGTGCATACTCTGTTTGAGAAACTAGGATCTGAGACTTCTTTAGATAGGAGCACACATAGGAGTATAGGATTTCTTGGGCACTAATGTCTGATATAGGTGTTATTTTCCTTCCAGTAGCTCCCCTTCTGGTCCTTTCAGGGTCTGAATTTGGTTCCTTTCTTTCATTTTTTTCACTCCAGATCTATTGTAGGGTTTTTATATTACACATGTTCCTACAAAACAAACCCTAGATACCTACACAAAGCTCAAGAAAACATTAGATAGAGTAAACAATGCATATACCTAAGTTGGATTAACCTCAAAAGTCACCCTAAAGTTATTTTCACCAATAATTGCACTATAGTTTAGACTCTATGTAGTTCTTATGAGTGTGTGATTTGAATTATGTCCCTTAAAGCAAGGTTTCCCTTATATTAGTTAAACTGATATAGTAGGCTACAACTATTTTTTCCCTAAGATAAATGTGTAAGATGGAATTCAGAATAAGCCCTCATATGCAATGAATGATGCAACCTAAATGCACGTTTTAAGTGTTCCTCCTTACCCAAGTAGTAGATAGTAAGTATTATCTCCCAATTACCCAACCCCTAATAGTAGTGAGTAAGTCATGTATATATATGATTCCCTTGATTGAGTTTTATCATTAACAATTTTAAAGCCAAACCAAATTGATAAAAGGGACTCTAGAAAAGATACTAAATGATGTTGCAATTAAAAATCAAGAAAAGGAGGGGAAGGGATAGAAGCACCCAAAGGGGATAGTAGCGCCTAAGGCACTCCTGTCTCTAATAGGTGGTAGTGTTTGGAATACTGAGAAGATATAATGGCCAATACAGAGTTGGGTCACATGTCATTTAGTGTCTAAAAGTAAAGTGATCATTCCAGAAAAAAAATAAGAGTGTGCAAAAGATTAAAACAATGAAAGAGTAAAACAAGTGTTATTAATATTTAGTCTTCTCACTTTAGGAATCATGCATATAATAACATACCTAGAGGTGTTTTTTTTATTATTGGTAAATAGTTTTTTGAAAGGGATTATACCCTTGTAAACAAAAGAGGGCCTAGAAGCTAGAATAGGAATGAGAACCATTACAAAAAGGATCAAGATCCAAATGAGACATAGAAACCCAAAGTAACCCAAAATTAGTTACCCTAACACAACAAACCAGTTCGAACACTACAGAAGAGCAGCCAAAAATAGCAAAAAAATAGCAATAATTACAAAGGAGTACAGCAAGAGTATCCACAATTACTTCTTGGCAGCTTTGTCGATTCTGGATTTGATATTCTTCCAAGAGGTGAACATAGCCAATGTCATCATGTGGGTAGAGTCAGTAACATCCATTTGTTCAATGGTATTTTTGATTTTCTTTTCCATACCCCAAAGATTTGCTGGTATTCCATTGAGATTAGAGACGCTACGGACATGTTGCTCAATAAATTCTTCAATTGCACTTCCCTAAATGGTTGTCTAAGGAGTTCAGTTTTTTGTAGATGTCTTCAACCTGCTTATTATCAATATCAACCTCATCCTCCTTCCTCTTACCTTTTTGCTTTGCCAATTTTTTAACCTCTTCTTTCAACAGCAACATGTCATCTTCTAAGGCTTCCAGCCTTTTTGTGGAGCTCTCAATGTGAGCCTCCTGTGAACCAGTACTACTAATATGCGGGAGGTTATGGGCAATTTCCAAGTCCTGAGGAACATTCCCTGAAATAGGGGTATCAAGGTTCAGTCTTCTAGAATACCTAGTAATAGGTCTGGTCAAAGTGGAAACAAAGGGGGTGGGATCAGAGGTGGGGGGGTGATAGAGGGAGCCGAGAAGGTAGGCAAAGGGGTGACAGTAGCGGTGATGGGGGTAGAAGGTGAAGAGATGGGGTAGCAGCAGCGGTGCTGGGTAGAGGACGAACAGAGACAGGAGAGGATGGGATGCCGGGAGACCTAAGAAGACAAAGCTTATGCAACAAGAATATGAGACCCTAATGCAGTGGGACCACACGTGCATGCTTTTGAAACTCCAAAATGGAGCACTCAAGAGAGTTAAGCAGATAGTGAGGGAAGCATACCGTGAAACTCTTGCAGAAGTGATTGAGGAACACAAGATGCTTTAAAGGGCATAGTGACGAATCTCCCCTCCAAAGAGATGTAACACACCATCATACGGGTGATCTTGTAAAAAGGCAGAGGGATAGAGCTGACCTGCAGACCCGTCGTGATGAAGACCAGCTTCTCATTACCCTCAACAAATTTCCTCTCCTTAACACTTTTGTTAATCATTTTATTAAAAAAGTGTTACCCATCCATGCCAAGGCCTGTTGCTTTGGCTATTAACTCTTCATTGATCAAAATCTTCTACCCGCCATAATCCATAATGCGATCCTTCCAATCCTTCACAAAATGAATGGAAATACTTTGGTCGTGACCCTAAATCTTCTCAATAAAATTAGTGATGCCTCCCTGGCTGAGAAGATTCCAAAGATCTTCATTATTTTTCCATTCTGGGTCCGCGTTGGGCTCTATCTGACAAGGGGCACCTCCCATTATCACCGTGTTTAAGTGCTTGCAAAAAAAATTTTTAAAATCCTTATGAGGATTTCTATAGTAGCCGTAGTTACCAGTCCGCCTTTCTCTGTTATTTTCTGCATGATGATAATGATGACTAGGGTAGCCATTACTGTTCCCACAAATACCAGAGTGACTGCTACTATGTACCTAGGAAAATCTGCATGTGTGAACTTCAGTCTCTTTAGAAACCCACTCCAAATCATCATCATCCTTATTACTGACTTGGGAATCCATAAAGCCCTGTTTAAAAGCTGTTGAAAGCACAATATTTCCCGCATGTGCGGCTTTAATCTTCATATATATCCACTTTAAGTTCTCATTATACTTCCTATAACCTTGATTTCCCTTCAAGATTTGCTTGAGTTCTATTTTAATATCAGCACGTGTGGGAGTCTTATTTTTGAAGTTCCACTCCCAATGCGCATATCTCATACCCCGAATTTGCATGCTCATAAGTATCCACTTGTATGCTGGTTTGAAGCTATTCAGGAATGTTATCTTTATTATCCCAAATAATGTGATTAACATTTATGTCATAATTAGCCAAAGCATATGTCACCTTGTTACCCTCCTCGTAAGTATGCTTAATCTTAATGTTATTGAAGGTTTTCCAAATACTTATGGATTCCAAGATGAAGTCCTTGATGTTCCAACTTGGAGGTGAACATTGATTAAGATGATTAATGATATTAAGCGAGTCCCCTTCAAGAATGAGGTTTTGGATATTATGAGTCTGAGTAATTCTAAGGCACCATAAAGTGGATAATGCTTCAGCAAAATGTTTAGTTTGAATTCCCATTTTTCCAACATATGTAACAATCAAACTTCCTTTATGATCACGGATCACTCCTCCCCCCGCTGCAATTCTAGGGTTACCCTTAGAGGCCCCATCAAAATTCAACTTATACCAGTTAAGATCAGGAGGATGCCAATGTATCAAAGATCTATCAATACTATTACCAAAATTATTTCAGATATTGTCAACTCCAATCTACCAATGGGACAAGATATGCTCTTCATTTTTCGGATAACTCTTGTTCTTGGGGGGTTTAAATCTAGCAATATTTTCTTTAATATCATTAGAAATTTTCCCAATATTGAGCTTAAAATTCTGTTTTTTATTTCTAAAGATAATATCATATCTATCTTTCCATATCCTCCAAATAATATGAGGAATAACCAAATTCCAGATCCTTTTAACAACACAATGTTTATAGGGTGGGCTCCATTGGGTCCAGAGCTGACTAAAATCCTTTGGAACCACCTAGAAAGCTTTAAAATTAGAGAGGGCAAAACTCCATATTTTGATAGCATAATCACAATGGATAAACAGATGAGTGATATCCTCAGAGTCTTTTTTACATAGATGACATCTATTAGGCATTATGAAACCTTTTCTTATCAGGTTATTAGTGGTAAGAATTCTGCCTCTGAGAGCCAGCCAAAAGAAAAAATTAATTTTAGGTGTTAACTCAGTCATCCAAATTCTACTCCATTTAAACTCAGTTTGACTATTGTCGAAGAAAGTGTTATACCCAGTTTTGACATAGTAGTCCCCATCAATAGAATTGCTTCAGACCAATTCATCCTTAACATCCAGCTGACTTAAGGGGATAAGGTCTAACTGATCTTGTAGGGAGGAAATATTTTGGATCAGATCATCTCTATCCACAGAAAGTTTTTTCCATTTCTTTTTGTTGCCATTTCTTTCAATATAATCCTTGATTCTAGTGTCATACTTGTTTTCAAGACTGTCTTTAACCACACCAAATCTATCCATAAGGCTGCCATTAAACCAGTTATCATCCCAAAATTTTATATCACAGTCTTCTCCTACTTTCCATTTACTGCCTTGTTTAATGAAATTTCTACTCTTCACTAAATTATTCCAAAAAATGGAACCATAGGGAAGGTGCTCATCTTGAAGAAAATAAAATATAGCTTGTTGATTAAGGTATTTAGCCTTAATTAATTCTATCCATGGTTTCTTCTCAGAAAGCATTCTCTAGCCCATTTTCGCAATGAGAGCCTAATTCATTTTCTTGATGTCTTTTATGCCCAGTCCTCCTATACGTTTTAGAGTACAAACCTTATCCCAAGCAACTAAGTGAAATTTAAACTTCTCCTCCATGCCCTACCATAAGATTTTTTTATGAATCCTCTTAATTCTTTCTCTAAAGGTAGAAGGAATCTTATAAAGAGACATGATATAGATAGACAGATTTTGAAGAGTGCTTTTTATGAGCATGCACTTACCAGCACTAGATAGAATGGTTTCTTTCCATCTAGCCTTTTTTTTTTTAAATCTCACCAATAGATCATCCCACACCTTGTTAGAAACTTTTTAAGTGCCGAGAGGGAGTCCTAAGTAAGTGGCTAGAAGCACACTTATTTTACAGCCCAAAATTTTAGCAATTTTAAGTTGTCTTTCCTCAAGAGTGTTCAAGAAGAAAATGGAGCTTTTATCATAATTGATCTCATGCCCAGAAGCAGATTCATAAAGTCACATAATAGCCTTGGTAGCCTTAGCTTCAATGATGGAATCCAATAAAAGGAGGATTGTATCATCCGTAAATTGTTGATGAGAAGCAGCTTGGCTGATGGAAGTGGGCTTTGAGCCTTTCAAAAGACCATCAATGACTACTTTACCAATTGTTCTACTAATACTGTCTACCATAAGAATGAAGAGTAGGGGGGAGATGGGGTCCCCTTGCCTTAGTCCTCTACTGCTTGTGAAAAAGCCCACTGGCTCACCATTAACCACCACTGATAATCTCACCGTAGAGATGCAAGCCTTAATAATTTTTCTGAATTTAGCTGGAAAACCAAATTTAATTAAGACTTTGTCAAGAAAAACCCAAGAGACCTTATCAAAGGCTTTATTCATATCAAGCTTAAGGACCATATTCACTTTTTTATTATTCTCCATAGAGTGTATGGTCTCATGAACCATAATCACTCCATCTTGGATAATCCTGCCTTTAATGAATCCACTCTGCTGCCTTGAGATTAAATCATTCATAATGAATTGAAGCCTGGTAGCAATGATTTTGGTAAAAATTCTATAGATAGCATTCACAAGGTTGATGGGTCTAAAGTCTTTGAAGTCTTTTGTATCCATTTTTTTTAGAGCAAGCACAATGTGGGTGTTATTTAGCTCTTTCAAAAGATTCCCAGTTCTATAGAATTCATTCACCGCTCTGAGAAGATCATTCGAACATATTTCCCAAAATTTCTAGAAAAATTTAATGGAGAAACCATCCGGGCCTAGAGCCTTATCGCCTTCTAAAGTAAACACAGCTTTTTTCAGCTCTTCAAGTGTGAAAAATTTAGTGATATCTTTATATCTCTGCTCCTCAATTTTGTCTTGGGGAATAGCCTCCAGCATGAAAGAATTTGCCTCAACATTAATGATATTCCTCTCATTAAGAAGTTTTTTATAGAAATTTAGAGCTTCTTCTTTTATGTTGTTGGGATCTTTTATAATATTTCCATTAATTTTAGCCACTTCCATGATCCTATTACAAGCTCTGCGCTTCAAAGTGGTCATATGAAAAAACTTTGTATTCCTATCTCCTTCTTTAAGCCAGATAGCCCTAGATTTTAGTCTCCATAAGGATTCTTCTTTGCTGCAAATCATATGCAACTCTGAGAGAATATTCTTTTCATCAATTTGGTCTTCAACGGATCTCCCCATTGTATTCATTTTGATTTCCAGATCTTGGAGCTTTTTTTTTAACTTCTTTTTTTATCAAACACATTGCCAAAAACTCTGTTATTCTATATTTTAACTTGTTTTTTAACATTTTTGAGCTTTTGAATCAATCTAAATTGAGCAGTGCCTTCACCATTCCAAACCCACCACTCTTTAATTTTTTCATATATGTTGTCATGCTCCATCCACATCTTTTCAAATTTGAATGAGCTTCTGATGGGCTTAGTCCAATTGAGAATATTTAAAGCAATCATATTGTGATCTGATCCAATTCTGGGCAGGGAAGAGAGGTGGAAGTCTTGACTGAGAATCCAGCTAGCAGAAATCAAGGCTCTATCTAGTCTAACCTAGATAAGATATTTTCCCAACCTTCTATTGTTCCAAGTGTATTTATTCCCATGGAGATCCACATCCAAGAGATTAAGCTTAGCAATAAAAGCAGCAAAATCCTCCATACCTGTGGAAAAGCTGGAGATTCCTCCATATTTTTCACCTGGGTTTAGAGGAGAGTTAAAGTCACCCATGATAAGCCAGTTATCTATACTATGTTGGTTTCTAAAGATCTTAAGATCAGTTCATAGTTTACATCTCCCACTAACCGTATTAGGGGCATAGATATTAGAAAGGATCCATTCACCATTGTTCTCAATAGCATGAAATTTAATAGCAAGATGATTAGTGCTAGCATTAAGAACCATACCAGTACATTGTCTTTTATCCCAAAGAGTAGCCAGACCTCTAGAAGCTCCCTGAGAGTCCACCGCAGCCATTTCAGAGTTTTCCCAAAAACTCTTTTTATTAATTTCAAGGATCTTAGCTTTCATCTTATTTTCCTACAAAATCAAAATACTAGGACTACTAGGACTACTAGAATCAGATAATCTTACATACCTAGAGGTTTTGATGTAAGTAGAAAGCGTGTGATTTCGTGACTACAGCCCCTTACATCAAATAAGAATAAATGACTGCTAACGTCATGTAATAATTGATAAAAACATATAAATAATTTAAAAATGTATTTTACATGAATTTATATGGCATACATACAATTTTGGACTCCATTGGTAGTCATTTCCTAGTGCAGATAAACATATCCATAAGTATGGATATGATCCTTATGCCAAGACTCGATAGCCTTCCCATAGTCATCCTCCTTTTTGAAAATGTAAATATAATATTAATTTATGTTGCAATTAAAAAAATAATACTTGAACACTTATTATTAGAAGCTAATTTACACTACAATAATTTCAAATTGGACCCATGATCCAGCAAAGCCCATAGGACCAATGGGATTTGTAACCTTTTTTGCTTGTTCCAATTTGACATTTACACTAGTTATTGTTGACTTGGTTGTACTAAATCTTGATTAACCCAGTAGTCAATCAATCGACACCATGGATTGATTTTTTACCTAACATGTCTACAAATAATTTATAAGTACACTTGGTTAGCAAAACAGTTTTAAAAAGTAAAACTAATTATGAAAGTAACCACATTTATATGAAACTTAAAGTAAATATGAATTAAACATCAACATTTACCTTCTAGTTGTTTTCCACTCATCATGGTCATAATGCATCTTCAGATTTATTTTTAAATTGTCTCTCTCACATTGTAAACTTTCTATGACATAGCTATGAACCATGTTTGTGTCGTAAAAAATAAGTTAAAAAATTAAACATAATGTAATATTAATACTTATTCAAATAATTTTAATCAAGATTATTTACCATCATTTAATAATGGACCATACATTTCCCAATTTTATTTCAATGCCCAATTTTTCTACCTTTTCTATAAATTAACATAGAAGACATCACACTAATATTTTTTTCCTTCTTGGATAGCTTGTTAATGGTTTTTTTGTAATGTCTGCATCATAACAATTTTTATCATTCATTGCTTGTAATTTGAACCATAATAAAAAATAAATTAATAGTTAATATATAATTTTCATTTAAAATATAATTGTCATTTAAAACATATGAATAGGCTTTCCATTTTGTCAAGGTAGATATCCCTTAAAGTATCTAGGAAAATAGTCTTGTTCTTATTTCCATAACAAGACCTCTTATACCTATCTTTAAGTAAACCACAAGGTGTAACATCTGGTCATGTATCAGAGTGTGGGGAAGTGGTGGATAAGGTGAAGGACAATCCTCTATTGAGACATCTCGTAGAAAAAAATAGGTGGGGGGAGCGGTAAAACACTTGTATATATTAAATTAGTCATAATAGTTTGACGTCATTGTTGTCGGATAGAGGGAGGTATGTGTGTGTATCGATATAGGGAGGTGATATGGAGGAGTGCAGGTAAGTGGAGGGAGGAAACATATTATGGGCATCACCAACAACAACCATAACTCTTTTAGCAATTTCAGGATTTTGAAGAAATCTAGTAAATAGTTGCATAAGATATAAAACAAAAATAAATGTCAAGATGTAAATTTTTTATGTAATATTAAAAAAATAATAACATTACATGATCCAGAGGATCCTCGCAGAGAAACACTGATCTAAGATCTTCTCATAAATTTTTGCAGTTATTTTTAAATCATTGAGAAAAATTATACGATTCCGACGACATCTTGTTTGCAGGAAACGGAGCTTGTTTGCAAAAGTTATAGCCCGCTGAAATTTTTGGGCAACTGGAAAAATTTGGAGTATTGTGCAGGTTGGACATGTGCATGCTCACCAAGTGTTTTGATTATATTGCGACACGTGGACGAATTGTGTGACGTACTAAAAAAATGTGTTGGAACGCCGGTCTTGGACACTCGGATTCGGACAAATGGACCCCACTATTTACTGGCTGGGGGCCCTCAGCCAGGTTCGACACACTTGATTATGGAGGGGTGCCTTGGCCTCCTTCTCATTTAATCATTAAACCAACTTGTGTATATAAACTCCTATATTTTCCTTTGTGCCATGCATGTGGGACATTGGGAACGCATTATTTAAATTATCCAAGCCTATTTACCTATTTCCAAATTTCCACGCATTAGTCTACACTATTCACGCATTAAATTGTATCACGCATATTTGATGGGATTGTTTTGGTGCCTAAAACTCAACAATGTGCCATCCCCAAGAAATGTGCCCCATACAATGCGCCTCCACACAAGAATAAAGGTGGCTCTTTAGCCAATGTAAAACCGCCCTCCATGCATTTTTAAATGCATTCCTTTTTTCACACCCCCACAATGTGGGATAAAACTCTAAAAATGCACCTAAGGAGAAGGAGGAGATGTGGAGGGGATTGGAACAGCTGACCTCCCATCCAAAAGTATAGGTGCCTAACCAATGCGCCAGCTGTTTGGAAACAATATAAAAGGAGGTTTATCATATTTGTATAGCATTCGGGACTGTGTGAAATTATTGTAATGCTCATAACTTGAGCTAGGAGTGGAATTTGGAGGAGATGTAAAAAGCAACCCCTATTATTTTCGACAGAAGAAGACTGTGAGAAGGTCATAATTTTGTAGAATTATTTGTAAAGAATTATTTTCAAGATTTTAATAGATCGGTCCCATTCAACCGGACCCGGAGACGTAGGCCTTAAGCGCCGAACTCCGTTATCAATTCTTACGTCACATTTCTGGTGAATCCTCTTCATTTCTTTCAATATTTTCATAGTACTTGCAGTTTTTATTCTTTTATTAAAAATACAAAAAGAAATAATGCTCAAATTTTACATTGAAAATCAATACAAAGCAAGAAAAATGTGTGTGCACAATTGCTAGTTAAATTTGATTTTCAGATCATTGGTATCAAAGCTGGTTTTGACTGATTTTTGGTTTATTTTAACATGTTTTGGATTGCAAGTTGTGTGTTGGATGTTAACAAGGTCTCGATCTAAGAAGGGTGAAGGAGAATTAGTTGAAGGAGATCTCAAAATTGGTACCAGACGATCTCGAAGTCCTATAATGGTGGATCGAGAGGAAGTGGAACAAAACTTTTGTCAAACCTTCCAACAAATGAAGGAAATGGTGGAAGAAATGTACCAAGATAGGAAAAGGGAAAAGGGGACTAGAGAAGGTAAGAAAGAAGAAAGCTCTAGTTCTAACATTCCAAAAAGAGACTCTTTAAAATCTGATTTTCTTTCATTAAAGTTAGATATCAAGTTTGAATTGCCTATGTATACTAGAGAGTTAAATGCAGAGAAGTTGGATAACTGGGTCAAGAAAATAGAATTATATTGCAGGGTTCAGAGAATTGTTGATGATGAAGCAAAGATTCATCTGGCAACTCTTCAGATGGGTGGGACAGCACTCATTTGGTGGGAGATTAAGCTTCAGGAAGTGGAAGAAAACAAAGTTATAGAAATCACTTCTTGGTCTGAATTTGTTTCAAATCTTAGGCAACAATTTTATCCTCTTGGTTATAAGCAACAAGCTATGATGCATTGGAAAACATTAAGACAAACTAAGGGACAAAGTGTTCAAGAATACACACAAGAATTTAGGAAAAGGGCTCTAATTCTGGGAATTTCCCTAAACACTACTCAAATATATTGGTGGATTGCATAGTTATCTAAGGCATATGATACGTGTTTTAGGTCCTACTAATCTTGATGCAGTATGTGTTCAAGCAACCCATTTGGAAGCATGAGGGAAAATGACAAAGGAGTCCTCTTTCTCTTCTTTTAATCAAAAGAACAAGCAATCTGAAGGAAAAGTTTCGAAAGAACAAGGAAAAGGAAAGGGTAAGCATAAAACAAACTCTACTGTTAAGAAGGAAGATGAAAAACCATTTTGTAATCATTGTAAAAAAAACCATGATGAGTCTAAATGTTGGAAATTACATCCTGAAAAGAAGCCTAAATGGATGGTTAAGAAAGGAAAAGAAAAGAAAACAAACACCGTAGTGCATGATCTTGGTTCTGATTCAGGTGATGAAACCAAAATCACAGCTATGGGTTTACAAGGTAAATCAACTCTTTCAATTTCCAACAATAGCACTACAGATGTTGCATCTTCTTCTAGTAAACAAACTATACCTGACGATAAGAAAAGAAATGAGCTTTTCCAAATTAGAGTAATTTCAAAGCATATGAAAATTGATACTCTTTTTGATAGTGGATCTCAAGCTAATCTAATTTCTGAGGAGGTTGTTAAGAAACTAGGACTCAAAACTAAACCACATCCCAAGCCTTATCCTTTGGGCTGGGTTTGTGATGATGCAAAACTACAGGTAACTAAAACTTGTACTTTCAGATTTTCCATTACAGACAAGTTTATTGATGAGGTTGAATTGGATGTAGTTCCTTTGGATATTTGTGGGGTGGTTTTGGGAAGTCCTTATTTGTATGATCATAAAGCAATCTTCTACAGGGAAGAAAATAAATATTTTCTTGTAAAGGATGGAATTGAGTTTATTATTAGAGCTCACCGTGAAAACAATAATCTATCCTTAGTAACTGCAGGTCAAATGAAAAGGCTTGTAAACTCAAGCAAAAGTTTTGTGCTCATGGTGGTCAAAGCCAAGGAAAAAGAAAATGAGATGGCTTTTGAGACTTGTGATCTAAAACATAAGGATGAATTGGTAAAAATTGTTTCTCATTTTGATGATGTTTTTCAGGATCCACAAGGTCTACCTCCCAAAAGAGGGGTTTAACATGAGATACAGTTGCTTCAGGATGCACCTCTTCCTAATATCGGAATGTATAGGTTGTCAGTAGTAGAGAACGAGGAAATCAAGAGACAGGTAATGGAACTTTTGGCTCAAGGTATAATTCATCCAAGTACATCCCCATGTGGATCACCAATTATATTGGTTCCTAAGAAGGATGGCACTTGGTGAATGTGTGTTGATTTCCGTGCTTTAAACAAGATTACTATAAAGAATCGTTACCCTCTTCCTAGAATAGATGATTTACTGGATCAATTAAGGAATGTAATTTATTTCACTAAGTTAGACTTAAGAAGTGGTTATCACCAAGTAAGAATTGCAGAAGGTGATGTTTGGAAAACTACTTTTAAAATGAAACAGGGATTGTTTGAATGGTTAGTGATGTTGTTTGGTTTGTGCAATGCACCGGCAACATTCATGAGAGTTATGAATGAAATTTTTAGACCATTCATTGATAATTTTGTTATTGTCTACGTAGATGATATTCTTATTTTCAGTAAATCATGGGATGAACATATTAAACACATCCATAAAGTCTTAGATGCACTAAGGAAAGAGAAATTGTATTTGAAGATGTCAAAATGTGAATTTGGAAAAACGTCTTTAATTTACTTGGGGTATATTGTAGGAAATGGAGAATTGAAAATTGATCCTGCAAAAATAGAGGTTATTGTAAAATGGCCTAGACCCACAAATTTGACGGAAGTTAGAAGTTTTCTAGGTGCAGTTCAGTACTGGAGGAAATTTATTGCTAACTTCTCATATATTGCATCTCCTTTGCATGCTTTGACAAGTATTAAACAGGTCTTTCAGTGGGGAGGAAAACAACAAAAAGTATTTGATACACTGAAAGAGAAGATAAGTACCTCTCCGATCTTGGCACTTCCAGATTTACAACATTCATTTGAGATTGAGATGGATGCTAGTGACTACGCAATGGGGGCAATTTTGATGCAGAACAAATGACCAGTGTGTTACCATTCAGAAACCTTTACAAGTGCGGTAAGAAACTATCCAACTTATGATAAAGAGTTGTATGCTTTAGTTCAAAGTGTTAAAAAATGGAAGCATTATTTAATGGGAAAAGAAACAATTATCCATACTGACCATCAACCACTTCAATATTTACAAACACAAACCAAATTGCAGCAGTCTAGACATTTCAGGTGGATGGGATTTTTGCAACAATTTCATCTTGTAATCAGGTATAAAAAAGGTATTCAAAACAAGGTTGCTGACATGTTATCCAGACCACCAGTGGTAGTAGCATCTATCCTTTTGCAGCATAGTTCTTTGGCTCATGTTAGTTACAAGGAACAATATGCAAATGATGTTGATTTTAGAGAAGTGTATGAGGATCTAGTAAGTGGTAAACAAGTAGGAGAAAAAGATTATCATTTGCATGAAGGATTGTTACATCATTCTGGAAAACTTTGTATTCCAGAAAATGAGCGTGTGCATATGATTAGGGAAGCACATACTTCTCTTATTTCAGGGCATTTTGGTGTTAGTAAGATAGTTGCACATTTACAAAAATATTGCTATTAGCCTAGAATGCATGAACATGTAAACCGATATATTAAGCGATGTGTTTTTTGTGCCACAAGCAAGCCAAGTAACAGGAAATTAGGACTTTACACTCCTCTTCCTGTTCCAACACGATCTTGGGAAAGTGTTTCCATGGACTTTGTAGGAGGCTTGCCCATGACACGGAAAAAACATGATTACTTATATGTGGTAGTGGACAGATTTAGCAAAATGTGTGTGTTGGTTCCATGTACTAAACAAATAACTAGTGAGGGAACTAGACATTTATTCTTTCAGTTTGTTTGGGTTCATTTTGGTTTACCTACTTCAATCATATCTGATCGGGATTCTAGATTTCTTGGGGAATTTTGGTCAACATTGTGGGGGTTAATGGACACAAAACTGAAAAAGAGCACTACTTTTCATCCACAGACTGATGGTCAAACAGAGGTTGTAAACCGCACAGTGGTACAATTACTTAGGGGCTATAGTAACAAACATCCTAAATTTTGGGATGAACATCTTTATTATGTGCAACATGTTTATAATCGTGCCTTACATTCTTCTACTTTGAAGTCTCCATTTGAGACTTGTTATGGATATCTGCCTAATTCTCCATTAGATATATATTATGGACATGAAACTGTTGTTAATGGTGCAAGTGATTTTGACAAGGCTAAAAGATTTGTGCAGAGAATACAACAAGTTCATCAGTATTTCCATGAACAATTGGAGAAAATCCAGGCCAAGTACAAAGCTAGGCATGATAAACATAGAACTGATCACAAGTTCAAAGTTGGTGATTCAGTTTGGCTTCACATCAGCAAGGAAAGACTGACATGTGAAGGTAAAAAATTGAAACCTATACAGTATGGTCCATTCCAAATATTGGAAAAAATTGGTAACAACGCTTTCCGGTTAGATTTACCTCCATATATGCAAATCTACTCAGTTGTAAATGTTGAGAATTTAAGATTGTATGAACCACCTATGATTGTTGATCATGATGATTCTAACATTATGCCTTGTATTGATGATTTTGCTCCTGAGTATCTTGATGAGTTGCAGGAAGACATCATTTTGGACAGGAAAGTAAGAACTTCGCGAAGGGGTGATATTGAGTATCTTCATGTTGGGTTCAAAAGCATGCATCCGAACAAGACTAAATGGATGGAAACTGGAAAGGTGAGGGAGAAATACCCTCACCTATTCACCAATTAGGTTGACTTTTGGGGTCCAAAAGTTTCTCAGTGGGGAGGAATGAGCCAGAGGATCCTCATAGAGAAACACCAATCTAAGATCTTCTCAGAAATTGTTGCAGTCATTTTTAAAGCGTGGAGAAAAATTATACAATTCTGACGACATCTTGTTTGCAGGAAACAGAGCTCATTTGCAAAAGTTATAGCCCGCTAAAATTTTTGGGCAACTGGAAAAATTTGGAGTGTTGTGCAGGTTGGACATGTGCACGCTCGCCAAGTGTTTCGATTATATTGCGACATGTGGATGAATTGTGTGACATACTAAAAAAATGGGTTGGAACGCCGGTCTCGGACACTCGGATTCAGACAAATGGACCCCACTATTTACTGGTTGGGGGCCCTTAGCCAGGTTCGACACACTTGATTATGGAGGGGTGCCTTGGCCTCCTTCTCATTTAATCATTAAACCAACTTTTGTATATAAACTCCTATATTTTCCTTTGCGCCATGCATGTGGGACATTGGGAATGCATTATTTAAATTATCCACGCCTATTTACCTTTTTCCAAATTTCCACGCATTAGTCTACACTGTTCACACATTAAACTGTACCACGCATATTTGATGGGATTGTTTTGGCACCTAAAACTCAACAATGCACCATCCCTAAGAAATGCGCCCCATACAATGCGCCTCCACACAAGAATAAAGGTGGCTCTTTAGCCAATGTAAAACCGCCCTCCATGCATTTTTAAATGCATTCCTTTTTTCACGCCCCCACAATGTGGGATAAAACTCTAAAAATGCACCTAAGGAGAAGGAGGAGATGTGGAGGGGATTGGAACAGCTGACCTCCCATCCAAAAGTATAGGCACCTAACCAATGCGCCAGTTGTTTGGAAACAATATAAAAGGAGGTTTATCATATTTGTATAGCATTCGGGACTGTGTGAAATTATTGTAATGCTCATAACTTGAGCTAGGAGTGGAATTTGGAGGAGATGTAAGAAGAAACCCCTATTATTTTCGACAGAGGAAGACTGTGAGAAGGTCATAATTTTGTATAATTCTTTATAAAGAATTATTTTCAAGATTTTAATAGATCGGTCCCATTCAACCGGACCCGGAGACGTAGGCCTCAAGCACCGAACTCCGTTATCAATTCTTGCGTCACATTTCTGGTGAATCTTCTTCATTTCTTTCAATATTTTCACAGTACTTGCAGTTTTTATTCTTTTATTAAAAATACAAAAAGAAATAATGCTCAAATTTTACATCGAAAATCAATACAAAGAAAGAAAAATGTGTGTGCACAATTGCTAGTTAAATTTGATTTTCAGATCATTACATAAAATAATAAATACAATTTTAAAATATTTTCCCTAAAGTTCAAGGATTTTTTGTAAGGCTACAAATTTAACAATAAAATCAAATTTCACTATCGACATTTATTGCTAAAGTGTATGAAGTGTAAGAGCATCAAAAATTTATGACGTGTAAGAGTGTTATAAGTTTTACATGGTAGGCACACTCATAATGAGGCTTTGGAACCAAGTCGAGGCATAAAACACGAGTACAGTGGACTTTAGGACTCAAAAATCCATGAGAACTCTTAGAATAGGCCTTAGGAACTTAAAGCTTCTATAGGAATTATGAAGGGCATCTCTCTTCCTAATTACCCTTCATCTTAACTTATTGTTGGCCATGTTGAAAATGAATCCAACTTCCTCAAAACCTCAGGATTTAAAATTTAATGGGGGAAACCAATTTTTTTATTAGAGGTAAAAAAGGGTTGAGGGGACCCTACCCCAAACACAGTCACATCTCCATGAGAGAAAATAAATACATTAAAAAACCATCAAAAAACTTATAATATAATAATCCATAATAAACTGGCTCCCCTAGGAGAAATAGTAGTGAAACAACATCAGCAGAAAAACATAGAACTAACATCAGCATAGAAACTAATAGCCAAAAAGCTACAAAGACAGTAAATAAAACAAAACACCCATCCCCAGATCATTTATAGGATTTTTAAGCCCCTCCAGCACCTTTTCCCATTCCTTAGCCAGAGCATCTATGTTACCAGCCAAAGACACCAAGTCGAGACCTTCGGGAGTCATCTTTCTTTTCCAACCCTAACTATCCATAGCATTATAGGTATTTGCAAGTTGACCAAGAGTCTGGAGATGCTACAAAGTAGATTTCACCTTGACTACACTCCACTCTATGTAGCAGTGGAGAATAGCACAAAAATGGTCCAACTCATTGGTCATGAAACCATAGTTGGATTTTAAAACATCAATCTCTTTTTCATGCCCATTGCTAACCGCTTCCTCAACCTAGGCTTTCATCTTATGCCAATCATTGAATAAAAACTTCCTCAATATCCACCACCATTTTAGCTAGATGGTTCCCCCCTTTCACAAGTCCAACATGCCCCATAGCCTCGAATTGTTGTTCTAATTACACATTGATAGGAGCCAGAGAATCCTGTTTACTAGACTTCCCTTTGGTGTTCAAAGGAACACTAGGAACCTATTTGGATTTCATCTCCCTAAGATTCTAGGCCACCACAATCTTAACCTCATCTTTATTCTCTTCTGAGTCACCTTCCTAAGAATCAAATTCTTCACTCAAGCCTTCTTCCTCTGAGTCTAAGTTAACTCGATCCACATAAGCTTCTAGAGTTTTAGTTAGAGAACCAAACTTTTTAATATCTAGAGAAACTCTTTTGACAAGAGTGAGAATAAAGCCCTGATGGAGTGGGACAGTGACCCTTCTGATTTTGAACTGAGAGATAGAATCACTCAAGGAGTGAAAAAGAAAGTAGTGGAAGCTAAAATCCTAGCCACGCCTGAAATGATTAAGCATTAGCAGGTGGTAGGCATAAATGCATTTGTGATGGCCCTTAAGAGTGATAAATTAGATAAGGGTGAGAGCCACATCGTTAAATGGTTTAGGTAAAGACAGACGAAGATAACCAGCAAAGTGGGAAGTGATATTTTCATTACCTTTGAGAATCATATTGATCTCTTCAGAGGCTTCTTTTTTGAGTTTATAGACCTCCCTCCCAATTGCAGGAAGACCCATCACTTTGGCGATCGAATCCACAATAATCTTAATGATAATCCCATTCATTTCAACCACTACACATTTTTTTGTAGTCTTCCAAGTGCTGGAAAAATCTTTACTAATATTTTCAAAATGACCTTTGAAATTTTTTATTAAGGGTGAAAAACCCTTACTATCAAATAGATCCATGGCTTCAAGCCTCACCCCTTCGAGATCAGCAGATTTAGTTCTAACCAGGTCACCACCCATTTGGCCACACAAAAAAATGTTCACAAAAAAATCCAAAATTCCAAGTATCCAGAGGATTACTCGCGAGCCCAAAAATGTAATTTCTCCAAGTACATGAGGCAAAAAAGGCTTTCCAAACACATGAGTGGATCCCCTACCAGATATTTATATTATTTAGAAATAAATTCTCACTATTCCTATGAAAAATGACCATGAGGACTTTGACACACCATGAGCTGACATTATTTGGTAATGTGTCTATTTATTACATTATGTAAGTGTTCTCACACCTTGGTATCAAGACCTTCCACTTCATTGATAAGTGTAAACTCATCACAATTAACCCCCATAGTAGCAAAACAATCCGCAACAAAGTTAGCCTCCCTATAAACATGCTTGAAGGTAATAATTTCAAATAAATTTGACATTTCCTTAATACTCTTTATAGAGTTTTGGGTGGAAATAGAAATGGATCCTTTCCCAATAATGTTGTTAATTATGTTCATAGAGTCTCCTTCCACCTCCAAATTAGTGAAATTGTATTGAAGATCTATAGACACCCCCAAAAAAAACCCCATTGCTTCAGTAACATGGTTTATTTGAGTTCCAAGATTGTGATGGTACCCAATAATAAATCTTCCTTCATAATTCTCGAACACCCCACTGCAACCATCTCTACCAGGGTTTCCTTTAGATGCACCATCAAAGTTCAACTTAATACATTCCTTACTAGGTTTCATCCATCCTTTGAGTCTAGGGTTGAGATTAGGGTTACTAGTAGATGAGGATCCCAAACCCCAATTTAAGGAAAATATGGCTTCATTCTAAAAGATAGTCTTCTTTTGAGGGTTCAGATTCGAGAAATTAGCCTGAATGGTATTAACACAATGGGCTCAAACTTTCTTGAATGAATCTTTCTTGCCTTTGAAAATTCTTCTATTTCTCTCCTTCCAAATATCCCAAGCTGAATGCATAGTAGAAAAGGTCCAAAAATATTTTAATCCTTGGCTCTTAAAAGCAATAGACCATTGAGACCATATTTGTTTAATGGAATCAAGGAATACCCAATTTACTTCAAAACTATTAAAAATGGTCTTTCTAACCGAGACCAGATAGGGACAACTGAGAAAAAACTATGAGGAGTCTTCACACTCACTTTCACACAACACACGTCTGCTAACCATATGGAAATTTCTCTTGTTTAGGTTGTTGACAGTTAGAATCTTATCATGGATAACCAACCACCAAAACATATTAATCTTGAGGATTAACTCTTTGACCCAAACACTTCCCCAATTGAAGTTTTTAGTTTCCCCCACATCAGAAAAGGAGTTTTAGGCACTTCAAACCAAGGATATTCCACTATCCTCCTTTGACCATTAGATACTATTATCTTCTAATCTCTCCTTATTAACAATAACACCTCTTAATTTTTTGTTAATAGAATAAATCTCAATGTTTTTATAACCATCCAGTTCTATAGTTTTCCATTATCCCAGGGGTTCATCAAAGTTGAAATAATCTCTGACCTTAATCCCATATTTGGCAATAGAATCTCTATAAACCGTGGGGTAAATGATCTTAAGAGGAAGGTCCCCTAACCATTTTTCATCCCAAAAATTAATCATTCACCCATTGCCAACCATCCATTTGCTACCCTCAAAGACAACGTGTCTTTCCCAATTTATCATTTTCTAGAAACAAGAAGAACCATTTGAATCCTAGATGTAGAAGTACCATTCATTGGCAAAAATATTTGGCCAATATTTTCCTCTGATAATAGAATTCCATAGAGTGTCTTCCTTGACCATCCTCTAGCTCATTTTAGACAGCATTGCTTTATTCATTTTGGTCCAATCTTTGATACCTAGACCTTCAACTTTTTTAGGGGTGTAAACCTTTTCCCAAGCAATAAGAGGAATTCCATATTTGGGTTTTGAGCCACTCCATAGAAATATTTTTTGAATACTCTCCAACTTACTAGAAATCAAGGAGGATAACATGTAGATAGACATCGAATAAACAGGAAAATTCTGAATCAAGCATTTGAGGAGGAATGCCTTGCCAGCTTGGGATAACAGAGAGCCTTTCCAACCTTCGAGTTTCTTAAAATACCTATCAATTAAGAAATTCCAACCAACATTCTTAGGTTTTTCCACTCCAATAAGCATACCTAGATACCTAGTCGGGAAGGTTTTAGACTCACAACCAAAAATTCCAGCAAGTTTATTGCATCTTCTTTTCGGGGTGTTGATAAAGAAAACCAAAATTTTCCCATAATTGATCAATTGGTCTGACGCCTCCTCATAATCACCCATTAACTGTTTGAATTCCATAGCCTCCAGGACAGAAGCCTCACCCACTAACATAGTGTCATCAACAAAATGTTGGTGAGAAACACTGTTACAGTTAACAACATGAGAAATACCTCTAATCCTCTCTTCCAAGGAAACCTTATTAAGGGCTCTACTGAGGGTCTCGACCATAATAATGAAAAGAAAGGGAGAAATAGGATCACCTTGTCTTAATCCACACTTGTTGTTAAAAAATCCACAAGGGGTCCCATTAATCAGGACTGAGAACTTTGTTGTGGAGATACATGAAAGAATCATCATCTTGAAGTCTTCACCAAAACCAAACCTAGTAAGAACCTTCAGAAGGAAAGGCCAAGAGACTCTATCATAGGCTTTCTCCATATCAAGTTTAATAAACATGGCTTCCTTCTTATTCTCCTTAACTGAATGAAGGGTCTCTTGAATAGTGACTATACCATCCTGGATCTGTCTTCCTATAACAAATCCTCCATGTTGTTCAGAGATGATTGAAGGCAAGATAAGTTGAATTCTTAAAGCGAGGATTTTGGAGCACATTTTATAAACACAGTTATATAGGCTTATAGGTCTAAATTTTTTGAAATCTGTAGGATCATGATTCTTAGGGATCAAGGAAAGAAAATTGCAGTTTAACTCTTGAAGCATCTTTTTATTCTTAAAGAATTCTTGAATAGCATTGCAAGTATCTTCCTTCACAATCTCCCAGAAATTTTGAAAAAAGAGAGCCAGAAACGCATCTGGTCCCGGAGCTTTGTCGGGATTTAGGGATTTCAGCATTAATTCAATTTCTTCTAAAGAAGGGATTTTGGTGAGCATGCTATTGTCATCTTCATTAATCAAATGAGGAATATAGTCTAGGAACTGGTCTTCCTTAATGCTGTTGGAAGTGCTAGTAGAAGCCAAAAGCCTGCTGAAAAAAGAACTAGCAGCTTGTTGAATTTCCTTAATGGCATTGATCAACACTCCCTCTTCATCCTTGATACAAATAATTCTATTAGAGCTCATTCTTTTTAAAGTTAAGATATGAAAGAACTTCGTGTTCTTGTCACCTTCTTTGAGCCATTTGACCCTCGATTTCTGTTTCCGAAAAATTTCCTCCTTCAAAAAAATGTTATGATATTCTATAAATAATTTCTTCTCTTTTTGTTGTTCGAGCAGGAGATTGTCCTCAACAAAAGATTCCATATTACCTTAGAGGGATGATATCTCATTAGCCAAAGACTACTTTTTCTCAAAAAACTTCTTTTATTCCATCATTTCATATTTTTCTTCACATGAGCTAGCTTTTTAGCAATCCTAAACAAAGTTGTTCCTTTTATTTTCACATTCCACCAGCCCTTGACTAAATCAAAAATATCCTCATCTTGAAGCTACGTCTTCTCAAATATGAAGGGGGTTCTCCTCTCTTTTTCCTTGCTCTGAAAGAGGATAGGGTTGTGATCAGACCCAATGCGGGGAAGGGAGAAAAGACCAACTTCTTTGTTCAACCATCCCCATGAAGTCAGAGCTCTATCAAGTTTAACTTGAATCAACTGATCTCCTTTTCTTCTATTAGACCAAGTAAATATACTACCCTACAGCTCAACATCCATGAGATTGTTGAGATAAATGAAATCTTGAAGGTTTTTCATACTTTTAGTAAAATCAATATTCCCCCCCTTCTTTTCCCTGGGACACAAAGGGGTGTTGAAATCACCCAGAATCACCCATTCAGTCCCTCTAATAACATTTTGAAATTTAGAGAGATCGGCCCAGAGCTTTTTTCTTTCACCTTTAATATTTGGGGCATAAATATTAGATAAGATCCAAAATTCCTTAGACTTCTTATCTTGAAATAACAAAGCCATATGGTTATTTCTACTAAGAAGATTTGTACCTTTGAGTTTTTCCTCATTCCATATAATTGTCGTTCCACTAGCAGTTCCAATCTAATTAACAACAAAACCCATAAACTGTTTTGTGCAATACCTTATACTAGCTTTCAAGAAAGGACCCTCCTCCATCTTGGTTTCTGCAAAGCCAAAATGTCAAAATTGTATCTCACCTCCAAATCCTTTATCAGCCTCCATTTAACAGGGTTATTCAACCCCCTGACATTCCATGATATAATATTCATTTGACCACTTGGTTTTTAGTTCTTCTAAAGCTCCTAAGGTCGATTTTAGAATGGGTTTCATCATCTATATCTCTTTGACTCTATTTCTTCCTTGTAACCTGCTTGGAGGGTCACCCAAAGCTATTTTTTTTCTCTTTTGGTGTCACCTCAGATGTTTCCCCTTTGAAATGAGTAATCAGAGAAGTCTCATTTTCATATTGATTGGTTTCCCCATTTTTTGATTCATTCAATTCACATAGCAGATATGTTTGAGTAGAGATAGCTTCATGGATAATGTTATGAATATTGTTAAATTCCTGTTTATTTTCATTTCCATTTGTCAAAACAACATTTTCAATATCCAACAAATTTTCAAACGTATTAGAAAACGGATCCATGGATTCATTAAGGCTTCTTCCATCCATCGCTTTAATGAGATATGTTCCTTAGTAACTTCCTTAAGCAGATTATTTAATTTCTTTGAGGATAAAACTTTTTCATCTTGAACATGGAGCTTATCCTTTTGGAACCAAGGTTCTGAAAAATATTTCCACGGGTTTTCTTATTACTTACTTCTATTAATTCCTCATCATTTATTAGCTTGAGCGCCTGGGCTTGATTCACATTAGATCTATCTCCATTACTTTCCATAATTTGAATACCTTTATTTGGATTAATGTTCTTGGGAGTGTTTATAACCATATAAGAAATTTCCTTACCTTTATCTAGTTCCTTGGTATACTTCTCTTGATATTCCTTTGAGACTGTCATCTTACATTGTTGCTTTACATGCCCCCATCCCTGGCATTTCTCACATATTTGAGGGCAGTTTTCAAACTCTATTTTTTGTTTCCATCTTCCCAATCTTGACCGTAGAGAGATTGATTTAGGTAGAGATGATCTCATCAAATATTAGATACAAAATCTTGCATAAACCCCTCTTGATTTAGTAAGTGTCATGTTATCCACAACAAAAAAAGGTACCAATATTGTTTGTAACTACTTTAATAATATCCACATCCCATAGTTTCAAAGGTAGACTTGGGAGTTTCACCCAGACAGGGAACTGATTAATATTCTCTCTATCAGGGTTAAACTTGGGAGTCCATTTCCTCAAAAAGAGGCCAAGTTTCCCAAGGAACCAAGGGCCATCATTTAGGATCCTCTGAGGTTCTTCAGAGTTTTTGAAGCTAAATAGGAAGAAACCATTCGGTAAGGCTATGACATACATATGCCCCTTGGGTTTCCATTTCAAGATAAAACAAGATCTAATGGAATCATTATTAGGCCTTGCACCTACTAGTTTACCTATCAAGGCATTGTCCATTTTTCTCAAATTCTAATTTATAATGATATCATGGATATCTAAGAACTTTCCTGTTCCATCCTGTTTAACATGGGGAATGATTCCTAAGCTTTTTTCCTTATCAAAGTTCAAAATATTCGCATATGTTTTAGGGGACCCATTTTCCACATGACTCCCACCCACGGATAAATTCTCTTACGTACGTTTCTCCCTCAAAGACCGATTCTGAGCATTTGTCTTCTCTCCCAGAGGGATCTGTCTATTGTCAGTTTCACGCCCATCGCTATTTAGACCCTCATCCTCCTCCTTGACTTGTTCACCTTTCCCTCCCATTTAGTCTTGGAACTGGATTATGCAAGGAGATATGTATAAGTTTTGTGGAATCCTTTTTCTTCTAAATCTCTCAATACAATCTATAGAATTATGTTATTCAATGAGTTGATAAAAATATTTTCTTTTGGCTGGAAAAACTTATATCTCACGAGTAACTTATAGATATATTTTGTGTTTTTAGTATCCACTCATTTTCACTACCCCTCTTATTGTGCATGCTATATCCATATGGAAATGATTTTTTTTGCACCTTGTACACCACCCCTACACTTGTCAAAATTATAGGGGCCTTTTTCTATTAGCAATCAATCTTTATGGTGGTCACTACTTATAAATTTTTAGTATATCAACCACTTACCCGAAGTGCCTTGGATTAAAGAATTTGGGCCTTTTAGGAAGGAAAAATGTACTATCACTCACATATTTGACAAATGGTCTAAGTCTTGGTCAAATTTTTCAAACACTTTAAAATGGTAAGGATATTTATGAAAGATATGGGAATTAAAAAGATTGTTGCGAAGTAAATTTTTGTGGGACATATAAAGTAATTCCATCAATTCAAAAATAAATTATTGTGAGAGACTATGTAAAATGTGAAATACTGCACTTGGTGTGTGAGATGTTTGACAAAATTCTTGAAAGAAATGTGTTCTTATGGATTGCAATTTAACCAAATTCAACGAAAAAATATTCAACCCAATTAGCTCACATTTGTCATGGAAAAATAAAATTTTTACAATAGGGTAGGGGCATCCATCGAGGCATAATAGGAAGTGATTTTTTTTATGTTTTATTTGCAATTTCCTTGATTGATATGTACGTTAAATGTTGTGAAAAATCCTTACAAACTTTTAAATTCCTGAATGGAAGCTTTAGTGTATACATGTCAAGTTTTTGACCAAATGCAAGAACATATTATATTTTTGGATTTTGGTGCATTGCATTCATTGTCACCACTAAAAAAATGTGTAAAAAGGAGAGAAATTAAGAGATGTTTTTATAGGAAATCATAATGCCAATATTTAGGCTCAAACAAGAGGTTCTCTAGTGTCACAATTTGTGAGAAATTTCCTCCCAAAGTTTCATAGTTTTTGGTCTCATGGATCTTAAAAGTCACTTCCTAGCCAATGTAGCTAGGAAGCTTCGAGATGGTTGGCCTGAAATATGATATGATAGTGTATAATATCCCACCTAAATGTGTATGTTCCATTCATTCAATACCATGAGGATAGATTTCAAAATATCACCCTAGACACCCTAACACTAACTCAAACAAATGTTTTTGGCGCATCTCATTAACTTCCACTAAGATAAAATTGGTAAGAGAGGAGAGAAACCAAGATAATTTTTTATATGATCCTAAAACTGAGCTATAGTCTCATATAGGAGGTTCTTAGGTGTCACATTTTACAAGAACTTTCCCCACCAAAGTTTGACATTTTTGGTCTCAGGGATCTGAAGAGACATAAACTAGTTGATGTAGCTAGGAAGGTTTGGGATGTTTAGATAGTGATATGATGTTTTTGATAGCGTATACTATCCTTCCCAAATATTTTGGACCATATGTTTGGTTCCATGAGGTTTCGTTTGTAAAATATTTCCCCAAACACCCTAACACTAACTCAAACTGACACTTTATGGTGCATTGTATTGATTTTCATTGTGAGAAAATTTTGTAGAGAGGAGAAAAACTAATAGAGGATTTTTTATACAAGTCTGATGGTGATTTATAGCTCATATAGGAGGTTATCAGGTGCCACATTTTTTTAGAACTTTCTTGCCAAAGTTTGACACTTTTTGGTCTTAGGGCTCTTGAGAGACGTCACCCAAATGATGTAACTAAGAAGGTCCAAGATGGTTAGGCAACAAAAAAACACTTTCAGTATTGTATACTAGCCTGACTAGATGTGTGTGCACCATCCATTTGGTGTGATGAGATCTTGTTTGAAAAATATCACCACAAACACCCTAACACTAACTAAAAATGATGTTTTTTGATGTGTTATATTTGTTATCGGCATGAGAAAATAGGGTGGAGATGAGAGAAAATGATATAGGATTTTATAGATAGGCTTGATATAAATCTATAGGCTCGAACAAGATGTTCTCAGGTGTCATATTCTAAAGTTTGACAATTTTTTATCTCAGGGATCTTACGAGATTTCACCCAACTGATGTATCTGAGAAGATCTAAGATTGATGGGTAGTAAAATGAAACTCTAATAGTATATGCCATCCCACCCAGACATTTGGATATCATTTTTTTGGTTCTATGAGGTTTTATTCACAAAATACTACCATGAACACCTTAACACTAACTCAAACTAACACTTTTTGGTGCATTTCATTCACTACCACTGTGATAAAATTGAGTGGAAAGGAGAGAAACTGATACATATTTTGTAGATGGTCCCGACACCAAGATGTAGGCTCATACAAGATGTTCTCAAGTGTCATGGTTTGCAAGAACCTTCCCACCAAATTTTGATAATTTTTTTGGTCTTAGGGCTTGTAAGATACGTCACCTGGCCGACATAGCCAAGAATCTATAGAATGATTGGGTAGTGAAAGAATGCTTCTGACAATGTATATTAGCCTACCTAAATGTGTGGACATTTTCTATTTGGTGTAGCGATGTTTTTTTCACAAAATACATCCCTGAACACCCTAACACTAACTCAAAGTAATGTTTGTTGGTATGTTTCATTCACTACCACACTATTAAAATTTTCATTTTTCTGCCCATTCATCTCAAGCCTTCTCAGATACATTGGTTGAGCAATGTCTCTTAAAAGCCTTAGGACTAAAAAACTATCAAACTTTTACAAACATGTTCTCACAAACCATGGAACCTAAGAACCTCTCATATAAACCTATAGTTTTGTGTTAGGCCCATCTACAAAATCCCTCTCTCAATTTCTCTCCTCTTTACTCGATTTCCTCGTGGTGGTAGTGAATGAAATTTGTTAAAATCCATTAGTTTGAGTCATTATTAGGGTGTTCAGGGTGATATTTTTCAAACAAAACCTTATGGCACTAAATAGACGGTGCACACACATCTGGGTGGGTTGGTGTACACTATCATAAGTTTCATTTAATTACCTAACTATCCTAGACCTTCCTAACTACATTAATCAGATGACATCTCTTAAGATCCTTGAGACCAACAAATATTAAACTTTTGTGTGTGTGTTCTCACAAACCGTGACACTTGAGAGCCTCCCATTTGTTAGTAAATAAGAGATAAAAAATATGCGGAATAATCCCTCACAGAATCGCAACAGTAGAAACTAATATGCAGAAATTATTACAGATCTCAAATAAAAGTGCAGAATAAACAACACAACACAGAGAGACAATATTTAACGTGGTTCACCCAATTTGGGCTACGTCCACCAAGAATACCTAACTATCCTAGACCTTCCTAACTACATTAATCAGATGACATCTCTTAAGATCCTTGAGACCAACAAATATTAAACTTTTGTGTGTGTGTTCTCACAAACCGTGACACTTGAGAGCCTCCCATTTGAGCCTAAATTTTAGCATAGAGCTCATCTATAAAATCCACTCTCAATTTATCTTCTCTTCACTTGGTTTTCTTATGGTGGTAGTAAATGAAATACACCAAAATGTGTTATTTTAAGTCAGTGTTTAGGTGTCTAGGGTGATATTTTGTGAATGGAACCTCATGACACCAAATGGATGATGTCCACATGTCTCGTTGGGCTGGTATACACTATCATAAGTGTCATTTCACTTCTCAACAATCTCAAACCTTCCCAGTTACATTGGTCGAGAAGTGTCTCTTAATATCCCTAAGACCAAAACTGTCAAAAAAATTGGATAAGTTCTCACAAACCGTGGCACATGATAACCTCTCGTCTAATCTCAAATCTAATTGATGATATTTTGGATCATTAAAAATCAACATAATAAACCCTTTTTAATTTTTAAAAGATGTGGACATTAATCACTAAATCTCTTTACAACTATTAAGATTGATACATATCATTTTGGTAAAACTTAAATGTATAACCTCCTATCCATATCTCCAAATTAATCACTTTCACCATTTATTATATGTTCAATCTAACACATGAATTAGTATTGTGTATAATGTAAATGTCTTGTTTATTTAATATATGTAACTTATTTTCAGCAAATTTACAATGAACCATTACACATTCATAAACACCAAAATTATAATACACATGAAGGGTGGGACATATCCCTTACAAATTCATAATTACAAAAATTACATTACACATCAAAATTAGGGCATATGTATAACACATTCATAAACACTAAAATTATAATAAATGCCAAAATTTGTCATTCCAAAAAATTATGATTCTTCATTTTGATTATTTTCAATGTCATATAATATATCATGTGACACATTTACATTATTTTTAATTAATATTTTAGTATCCATGAGTTTCCTTTGACCCAATTCACTAACTTCTTAATCATTTCCTTTTATTTCTAAAAGCACTTGTGGTTTGAATTCTTCATTTTCATGTTCTGGAACGTCCCCATATTTTACATCATCATCTTTATACTCTCAATGCTCTTCAACATTTATAACATATTCATCGTGTGGGTCTTATTTTTATTCATGAACATATTCTTCTTTGACTTGAACATGTTCATATTCTTCTATGATTTTCCTAAAACCTTCTTGGAAGATATGCCTTGACCTTGGCTCAAGATGCATGATAAAATCCTATCCATGCATCTTGGAATCATGATAGAATAAAACCTATGCAAAAATAAATAATGGGAAATTGTTAGCCATTGAATTAACATATATAGGAATTAATTGCATATAAATCACATTATACTTGATCACAGTGTTTTGGCAACATGTAAGGTTCATTACACTCCACCAACTCCTTTGACAAGTCAACTACATAAATACTGCTATGTATATCAGACCTAATATATATATTATCTATGGATGAGTACCATTTACATTGGAAAATTGTAATTTTAAAATTTTATAGTCCACACTAATTATTTATTGAATCTTTCCAAGATAATCTAGCCACCCTTTGACCAGTTTTATGTCAATTACACTTTCTTGACTAGCTTGGTCAAACGAAACGGTTACGTCATGATTGTGATTCTTTCTTTTCTTTTCAATTATTTTTATCCAAAAATATGTACCATCCACCCACATTGAATTATTATTTTTAATTTGAAATAACATGATTATTATAAGTAAACTTGAACTAAAAATTTAAAAATAAAAATTAATATTGTATATAACAATCAAGATTCTTATTTTGGGTTCACATCCTCGCACAATGTTTAAATCATCCTTAGACACACTTTCAAGGCTTGTATAGTAAATATCTTCTAAATTCTCATGCATCTAATTCACACTATAATTATTTGGCCATTTGGTGCATAAGTCTCACAGAAAAGGTTTACAAGAATATTATCTTCTATAAACATGTCTAGCCATGTCATGTTATTCTTCTTTTTGCTTGTATACATCATGCCACTTGCTCATTTCCTCTACATTATATATTACAAAATTAATGATGAAATCTTCTTTGGCTTTACCTACACACAACATAAAATTATAATAATTATAGCATTCATGTTTTAAAAACAACAAAATAATATATTACTATACTCGTTCAATCTTATTTTCTTGTCTTTCCCTTACAATGTTTCCTCCAAACATTCACCATCACGTTCAACATCCCGTATGTGAGGTATATCAGGGCATTCCTTTTGTAAATATTCAGTTACATACAATAACATTTACTAAATAGTTTAACATTCTACAATAGAACCCTCATGAAAGGCTAACTTTTTGAAAAACCCCTTCACTTTTTACATGTACCTCTTAGGCCAAAACATCCATCAAGTGTTAAAAAAATTTGTAATATTGATATTATTGAATAAGTGGACTAGTAGATGAACCTATGAATTAAAAAATGAAGTTGGCTATTCTTTTTCAAAACTGCAAACAATCTCTACAATCTCATTTATCATCTCCTCTATCTTAGACATGTAGATCTCCTTTTTTCCTGCTAGTGAGTTTGGTTCAGTATCTGTAACTAAATGTAAATCCTCACCCGGGAAAAAACCATTCCTTAAGGGGGGTCTGGACCTACTCAAATGGGTCACATCCCCCAAAATTAATTCATAATTGATTGAAATTTTTAACATCCCTCGGGTGACTATTAAGGACCTTATGGCTTTAGGAATGTCACGTAAACTAGTGGGTGACATAAAATGTGCTTTCAATGTAGCTAATGGCAGGGAGTTCATTTCTCAAAAGAATAAACTTATGGATGCTCTTCTGATCTTTATGGAAGAATTTGTGAAAATAGAACGTAAAAGCACAATAAAATGTCCCACTTTTTGGTATGTTTTGTACCATTATAAACATGAATTTTCAGTTTCATTGATTTTCTAAAGGTAATAGCCATAAAACCATACATATTCATGAAATTCCACAAACTAACGAAATGTTGTATTTAGAGTCTAGAATACATGTAATTTTTTATTTTTTTTAAATTACAAAAAAAATGGTCTTTTTCTTAATTTTACTCATACATTGTTTCTTATGTTATAAAAGAGGAATGACTGTCCCCGGGTGGTTCTTTTGAATGAAAATTTATTTTTTCACCATGAAATTTTAGATATGTGTTTAAGATTTGAATTTTGAACTGCTGTCAAATTTTCATATTTTTTGGACTTATATTTTTTTTTAAATTAATTATTTTGTAAAAATATTTTCAAATAAATGGCGTACAAATGTTTATGCCAATAAATTTTAAGATTTATATCAAAAATGAATTTTTTTTTCACAGGTAAGAAGAAGACTTCAATAAATAATAATTTTAATTTTTTCAAATTTTTTTGATATTTTTTGCTATTTTTCAAATTGGGTTGATTGTGTATGATCGATTGTCCTAAAATACCATATGTTAGAAAAATATAAACAAAATAAATAGTAAAACATATTTTTAAAAAATAAAAATTATATTTTTAGAAAGCTAATAAAATTTTGTATTTTGTGTTAAAATTTTGTAATTTTATTCATTCGTTAACCCTAATTACGTGGCACCTAAGTGGCACATTTTGGCATAAAATTATCCTCCAAATGGATTTGGCGCCAAAATGTGCCACATAGGTGCCACATAGGGGGGTTCGCGCGAAGGGGGGTTCGCGTGAAGGGGGTTTGCGTGAACCCCCCCTTCGCCCGAACCCCCCAAACCTTAAATCCACCACCCAAAACTATATAAATATCTATATATAACTCTTTGCCGCCAAAAATATTTGAATTCGAGGGGTTCGCACAAAGGGGTGTTCGCGCGAACCCCCATTCGCGCGAACTAATTTCTACGTCCTACGTGGCAGTTCAGGCGAAGGGGTTCACGTGAAAAGGATTTCTGATGTTTGCACATGAAACACACCCTCGTATATTATGTGTTCTCGTCTATGTTTTTGTATAAAATTCCATAGGTTGGGGCCCCTATAGAATCCCCTCTTTAATTTTATTAAAAAAAAATCTAAATAATTTTGAAAGCCTCAAAATGGGATATCTAAGTTCATGTGGAAGCACATCCTCTCTTAAACCAAGAAGAAATATATGATGTGGTATCAAACAAAATTACTAGATAATGCTAGATATAAAAACATAAAAACATATATAAATGATTTAATAAAATTTAAATCTACGTAAGGATAGTTTTGATCAAATAAATATAACAATAAATATGTAATCTATAGCTAAAGAAGTACAATAAAGAGTGATAGATATGGTTTGTAGAATGACTCAACTTACCTATGTAGGGTTGAACTAATTTTGGGATGGAGATTGATCTGGAAGGGTGTATCCTAGATTGTGTCGGGTTTATATTTGATTTTGGAATGTGAGGATCTCAAGGACATAACCGCCCAAAATAGAATAGGGCCACCTGGCCACTAGCATCTATTCTAGGTGTTGATGTCTATAGTATAGATTCGATCCTAATTATTTCTTTGTTGTTTCTTATCACTTCTTGTTCACTACAAGTTTGCTTGATCATATTTGTACCTACAAAAGAAACCATTAATACCTGCACAATACTCAAGCACTCATTATATGAATAAAAATATGTATATGATTGAGTCATATTGACCTCATTGGTCACCCCAATGTGATTATCACCAAGCACTGTACTAAATTTCAAAATCAATATAATTCTTATGTGTGTGTTTGATTAGAAAAGTTTTTGTTGAGATAGGATACCCTAGTTCCATTCACACAAAGAATAGCGAGCTATAACTACTTTTTACTAATACAAAATATGTAGTACGGAATTTAGAGTAAACCTTACTATGCAGTCCAAAATGTAGTTATTTATGTAATAGAGTGAAAATATCAACTCATTGTAGATGTATATACCTCTTAAATGTTTCACCCCCTAATGGAGTTAAATAAGTCATGTGTGTGAGTGTTTGTGTGTGTGTGTGTGTGAGTGTGATTCCTTCATTTAAGTTTCGTCATTAACAAGTGAAAGGTTGGACCAAGGTGATAAACAAAGATAAGAAAGAAGTAACATCTGTACAATTAGAAAAAGAGAGAAAGTGGACAAAAACACCCAGAGGGGACAACAATGCTTGGACGCTCCTGTCCCTGATGGGTGGTTCTGTATAGGGTGCTCAAAAGGTAAAATAGTGAAATCAAAACTAAGAGAGATTTCAGCTAGTATGTAAAATTGTAAGGTGTAATTTCAGAAATAAAAAACAATAAAATAAGAAAGATAAAAATAATGTCAAAGCAAAACAAGTGTTGTTAATGACTAGTTCTCTTGATTAGGAATCATGCATATAAATGAAGTATTTAGAGGCTAGATGTACATAATAAGTGTGTGACTTAGTGAAAACAATAAAAAATCAATTTTACCTTTTTCTTTTGTTGCAATATGCAGCCACATTGATACAAATAACATCTTAAATATATGGATCGGGTGAATAAGATGACCTACTAACAAATTTTTCTTGTATGGAAAGTTATATAATATAGATAATATTTTCATTCCCTTATGAATTACATTTGTGTGTCTGATCAACTACACCATATTCATTTTCCCACTTAGATCTCCACCATATTTCTGGTACATTTATATTTTTTACATCATAAGCAACATAATAACATTGTAACCAATCTCAAGGAGACATTAAATTTGGTGGTTTTCTCATTTCCATAAGTTCATTGAGATTTACTTTTCTTACACTATGATATATTTGTGGTCAATACTTAAAAATATTTTGTGTCCTTTGTAGACACCTATAATTACACCCAAGCAATTTAAATACTTAAATTGTGCTGATTATCCCCTTTCTCGCAAATCAATGACATATCGTCAAAAGCACTCATTTTCCCTCATATCATCATTAATTAATTACACTAGGCTAATTAATTAAGTTGCCTATCCAACAAATACCCTAATTAACGACCTTCCGTTAATAAATCACCCCTTCTACCTAGACTAATTAATTATTATTAATTAATTAGCTTTCCCGTCCATTTAACCAATAAATCAATATTTAATTGATTTAATCCCCTTCTAATAGCCTAAATCACACTAATATTCCTCTAATTGGCTTCTATAAGCTTACACCTACCTATTAATTAATCACCTTTGATTAATTAAAATACCCCCCAACTCCCATGACTTGCTAAACATGTATTAAACCCTTCTAAAGTAAGGTTACCTTTAATAAAGCAACCTTATCCATTCCTAATCATGTTTTACCTTTATCCCACATTCATGAGAATGTGTTGAATCCTTTATCCTTTGGGCTATATAAAGAGCCCTCCACCTACCTTTTTACTTACACCTAAACTTTCTAAGAGAGTAAATGCAAAGCATATAGCAAAGAGACTAAGAGCTTGCACCTTGCCCTTTTGAGAGTTCATCATCTTGAAGAGTTAAGCCTCTTTCTTAAAGTGCTTGGGTCATATGGGAGGTGTCAAAAGGGTCTTGTAGCCCAACTTTGATTAGCCCCCATTCCTAGGTTCTTGGAGCATTAAGGACAACTATTTTGATAGCCATGGAGCTTACTTAGGTCCATTCATTTATTTGTTGTTAGAGAATAGAGGAGTTTAGATATTTAGCATTGTTAGTTTCAAAGTTTGTATTGATGAATGCTAGCATCTAACCCTTGTTTAATTCTTATCATGATGGTGTTTATGCTTTGTTTTAGCTAAATTGTAGAACTATTTTAGGTGGTAGTTCTTGCTTCATCAGATTTAGCATTAAGCAAAGTATACATGCACACATCCTTCATAAAAATGATTTATCAAATAATAGGATTACCTTGAACATAAAATGCCCCCACACCTTGGGCATGCATGTTCTCCCTTTATAGTCAAACTGGAGCAAACTGATAGTCGCAAATAATCATGGATTATCCAACACAAAATTATATAGTATTAAAATTCTCTATTATTAAGTGGTTTTGAAACATCATACATATGCACCCCATTCCACATATTTGGTAACTCATCAATAGCAGGTTCAAGGTAAATATCCACTTGATTCTTTCTAGGGACTAGTAGTGATATAAATAAATGTTCTTTTTCATAACATAAGCCATGGGGGAATGTTATAATTTATCAATGCAATGGTCCAAACTGAAAATATTGTTGATAAGTTGGAATATGGATTAACCCCATCCATTACAAGACCTATGCTGACACTTCTTGCATTGAATTTAATAAGTTTAGGCTAATTATGCTTGATATGTTCCATATCTTGGCAATCATTTGGTACATGCATGACCCCATTATTACTTTTGTTATTGCAATGTTATGTCCTTAGCTCTATAAGTAACTTATAATGATAAAGATGTTGCGGTTCACTTATCAAAGGAAAATGGTGCAAAAATTTCCTTGAAAATTTATATTCACTAACACCAACATTGAAATGGTGTTCCTTACACTTAGGATTTGGAAAAACTATAACATGTTCATACTCTTTCCTGAATAATACACAATCATTGACAAAAGCATAATATTTTTCATATGATGTGCCCAAGGATGATGATATTTTATTTTCTTCCCTATCTAATGATAGAATTATGTTTTTCTTAGGAAAAATCACATTTTTTAGTAACCTGCACATGTACAAGACTTTTTAGCAACTTCAATTTTTAAAAAAAAACCTGGAGATTTTAAGAATAACATTTATAAGAAAATCATTATTTTACAAAAAAAAATTATTACTTACTAGAATAGTGTTGTTACACTAATGTTTGACCATCCGAATATGAATTTCAAGTCCATTAATGCTAACATGGCATTCAACATTGTTGTTTTAGCCTCCCCAACTTCAAACAATGTATTTTTTACTATTTTATTTATATAATTAATGCCTTCATCCTCTACATTTACCATATCTCTACATCTAACTAGATATTCATGATCATTAATTGCATCATATTCATTCATTACATTAACACCATCATTGTCATTTTCATTTTTTATATCTTCCACAATATGATCATGATCATAAATATGACTAGAAGGATAAAAATACAAATGAGTTATCATATCATTCAAACCCCCATCTTATTTGAGTACCTCTTATGAGTCTTGTAATACACTACTTTGAGGTTAGTATGTTGTACTACCTTCTAAAAATGGTTGTCTTCTCCATGGGACATATATTTTTGGAGCTAAATTTCCTTTCAAAATTTATCATTCTCGGAAAACATATTCTTAGGATGCATGGGATGATAAGGGGGTAAAATGGGTGGTGTATATGTTTGCATCAATGGGAGTAATTTTCCATCTATGTAATGATGTTTTGATGAAGGGGAGTGATTTTCCATCTACAATATTTGAAATAAAAAATAACAATATTAAATACATACTCAAGATAGATTTACATTAGATTCAACACAAACCACCTAAATAATTCAATAAATTTTCAAAATTGCAAATGAAAAATGACAGTGTTTATTTATAAATATTTATTAGAATTTTTTGTGCAATTTTTTTCTACAAAATTATCTATTAAACATCATAATTGAATCATTCATGAAAGACTATTTATTTTGGACCATCTTTCTGTGGAATTTTATTAACTCTGCAAGATTGGGACGCTTATAGTCATAATGAATAAACAAATATTCCCTTTCTCTAATATCCCTAATTGCCTCAATAATTATATAATGAGGCAATTTCTTAGGCATGTGATCCTCCTCTTTTTCATTCCCACACTCCATAAATTGACAATTTGTTTTCTTTGACCTGCATCCTTTAGAACTATTTATGAACCCAACATTATTCTTATATGCGTACACAAACCCATCTATATATGTGTGATCACACATTATATTCACTCTCTTCCCCTTCACAATATTTTCTGTGTGTTTCTGCATTTGAACATAAGCCATAATCTGACATACTAAACTTATACTTCACCAAACTTTTCCAATCTTTGAATGAGTATTCAAGTCCATAAAATGGTAAAAAGGGAATTTCATGATCTTGCGCAGTTTATGATCCAATAATGATGAGGGTCAAAATAAAGAGACCAAAACTTACATCACATATAGTAGATCGATGTATCATGCATTGTTCCCCCAAAGTTGAAAGGTTCACATATAATAGAAATATCTTTACTCATTTCCCATGCACCAAATGCTTTGAAATTTTTGTACTCCACATCATACAATTTCATGTATTTCCTAAAAGTTCCATATCACATTGAGACTCCTCCTCATAATATCTATATGGTACATTCCTTTTATCTTTGATCAGTTTATTGAACATAATTGAATGCCTACTTTGTTATACTTGACCTTTTTTTACCTCATTTTCTTCATTAGATGTTTCATAATCAAAAGGATATGGTGATTTATGTCATGTATATATTCAATATGTATATCTTGCAATGGAAGGTATTGATGAAGATTTAGAATTAGTTTCCCTATTGGGATTTACTTTAAAAATAGAACTACTCTCACCAAAATTGTGGCCCCTTCCCATTCTTCCTCTTCCACCTCTTCCTCTCCTCTATAGTGGTATAACATCATTTCCTTGAATATGAAAATTATTTTCCAATTAATCATTTAAACAAAAAATTTATATGTAATTGTAAAAAATAAAATGTATTACATCATTTCTAGATATTAAACATACATGATGGAGTACAGAGTCACTTCTATCAGGAGTCGCATGAGGACTCTCTAAAGAAGAACTTGAGTGAGGATCTAGAGGATAATCTGATTCATTATTCCACATCACATTGTGATCTGAATCAGATTCCATATTTTTAAAAATGGAATTAACATTAACCAACATGCAAAATCATACATTTATGTTTCATTTTCAGTTGAAATGTATTTTGTTTGTCTAATCCAAGTATCAATAATTACTAAACATATCAAAAATGTACCAAGAAATGATGTATGCCTTCCATGTAATACTGAAAGAATTCAATTTAGCCTCTATGTATTGCATAAAAACTCCAATTTATCTAATTTAACATATTATATGTGTAGTAATTTTCTAAATAGACCATAGTATGAAGGCCCTAGTATTTGGAATTCAACACAAAAAGTGTGCTCTATTTTTCCCTATCCAACACAGTATTTGAACCCTGATTTTCTGAATCCAACACTATTTTCATCTTTCTTAATACATAACAATATGTGTGCCTTAATTTTCTCAATCCATCAAACTTTTTTTCTCTTTCTCAATCCAAAAAAATATTTTTTATCTTCCGAAAACATGCACATATCAATACACAATTCTAGTATTGTATTTGACTTTATTTGTGACTTTAATAAAGATGCCCTTAAGTCATAAATTAAGATAGGTTAAAGTCAGGAACAAAGATGGATTTTAAGACACCTTAAAGTCATTTGGTTAAGATGGAAATCAAATACATCCTAACATTTCCTATAAAGAAATCATAATGTCCCCTTTAAGACATTTTAATGTTTCCTATAAAGACATGCTAACATCCCCTAAAAAGACATCCTAATGTCCCATATATAGACATCCTAATGCCCTAGTTGTAATACAATATTAAAGCCATCATTGAATTTATGCTAACATCTCAAGTAAAGTCAACTTACTTTGCGACTTTAATTTCAACTTTATGGTTCAAAAATTTACTCTTGTGACTTTAAATTTGTAGACACAAAATCACACATTTTGGGTATCTATTTAGTCCTGATCACATACTACTATTCATATTAATCCTAGGTAAGAAAATTAATAATTAACCTGTGCCTTTCGGCCATCTTTTCTTTCTTTTTTTACCACTTTTGGTCTTATGCTCTTGCTTGCCCAGTCTTCCTTTTTATACCTCGGCATTTCTCACCATGGACACCATCACCCAACTAGGACGCCAGCACCAGGCAACCCCATCCCCTCTAGGTGGCCCCAACCTCTTTGTACTTTTCTCACATCTTTTAGGTCCTTTCTAGTTGTTTGGGCGTGTTATATTTTTGGTATTCAGCCTTTTTGAGGTTGATTACAAAATTCAAGCAAGGGAATCATATAAATATAAAGTTATGTGACCATAATAAAGGACAAAGCACTAAGCATTAGTTATCACCACCTAAGGTTGAATCCAAAGGCTATTATATAGCATTCAAACATCCATTCTAGCTCCACACAAGGGACAATGGATTGCATTCTTCTGCATACACTTCATAGGAGGGGAATTTCATTCTTTCATGCACACATTTATCTACATTTTCCACATCTAGGTATTTTTTTTATCAAGTGCGAGACGCAAAAGAGCCACCTAGGGCATGATTCTTCACACACACACATATAACTACATTGGGTCTAAAATGTAGTGCAGTACTCAGTCGTAAGATCACTTTTTTGAAAGTTGAGGATAGTTTGAACCCTCATTTGCATTATTTTATTTTTGGGATTTGATACACTTTTGAGGGTTTTAGAGGTCATTTCTTTATTGTAGGTTATCAACGACATCAACGATCATTGTGTGACATACTAGAAACAAGAAGAAAAGGACACTGAACAGCTTGCGACCATTTAAAGATGGTTTTCTAAGGTTTTTGGTAGTCACAGGAACCCAGAACTGATCTGCATTACCCGTAGGTGCCCCTGACCCATCTTGGGCACCTCAATCTATCATATTTCACCACCTCTGCATTTTTCTTAATTTCATTGTGACATTATATACTTCGTATTTTCTCATTCATCATTTCAATACACCTTTGGGATCATATAGAAACAACTAATTCATTTTATCTCCTCTTTGCAACTAGGGTTTCATAATTTCTAGCTTAATTTACTTGGGTCAAATATGTATTTCATTTCCCATTCATTTAATGCTACATTGCAATCAGATTTAAGCACTTTATTTTGTTTATAAATATTTTGCTTAATCATTTTAGTGAACTAGACCTCTTCGAACACTTTTAGGCTTTTGCTTTCATCATTTCTTACATTTTTCTAAGGTCCTCTCATCATGTATATTTCTATTCATGATTTATTACTCATCAACCCTAAATTAAGAGTTAAAACCATTAATCTCTTGGCTACTACTCACATTCCTTATGATATTCATCTGGATATAGTATATAACACATTTGTAGATGCATTTTCTCAACACATTACTTTTCCATCTAATCTTGTTTCCAATCTTGATGTCTTTAACATTGATCCCCCTTTGTATATAATGATTCATATCAATAATGTGGGTGTCAAATGAACTATAGTCGATAATATATCTAATCTCAATCTTTTTACTTTATCATTCATTGAAAATATCACTCTTTATGTTGCTAATTTTAGCCCCTCATCCATTTCTCTTTACACATATGATGCTTCTATTTTCCAATGCATAGGTCACATCACTCTACATACCAATGTTGGACCTAAGACTTTTTTATGGTTTTCTTCATCATTAACTTCCTAGTTCAATATAATTGCTTACTTGGCATGCCATGGTTCCATGTTATGCAAGATGTACCCTCTACAGTACATTGATGTGTTAAGTTTTTACATGAGGGTGTCGAATACACAATCCCTGGTGATCGTGAGCCATTTAAATATTGTAACCTTGATCCAACCAACTCCCTACTCCAGCATCTCTTACCACTAATGACCCACAACCCATGGACTCTCCAGCTCACTTGCCACCACTTTAAGGTGTTATATGCGTGTTAAATATTGTCTCATCCACATCATTACCCCCTCTTGTTTCTACTACTTCTATGGTTCTTTATCAGGGGCATGTCCACACATTAGACGCCATTCCACCTGTTACACCTTCTCATAAGCAAACATCATTCACACGTCTTCCTTTTACATGTACACTTTTCATGAATGACTCTTATTGAGAACCCATTCCATTTGATCCTACTTGCTCCTATACTATATGCACACATGATGGATTAACTCAGCTAGGATTTACAGTATACGACATATTTTCTCCACCTCATGATCCTCATATTTACCATGGATTTATTTTCATTACTCATGTTTATGGCCTTCACGTATTTTATCTCACAGTACTTCTTGTATGTGTTCCTCACACTTCTCCACTTACACTTAGACAATCTTGGCTTAACCATATTGGGGGCACGTTAGATCCTGATCATACTGATATTTCATTCCCTATGCCTTTTGGATGTGTTTTCATTTGTAATGATTCATTTCTTGGCTATTCAAAAAACCTTACTCATTGGATTTTTACTTGATCAACCTGATACAATTGCTTACCAAGTCTTAGATGCTTCACCATTTGGTTTTGATCATGACAATGATGACCTCTTAGATGATGTTACTTGATCCTATCCATCATCATATACTTTGGGGGGAAGCTGATCCTATTGGAGCTATCAAGACAGCTCGTTACCTACCACGAGAAGTGCTTAAAGAGGAATAAGGGTGGAACTCCTTTCCCCCTTATAGTGGGCAGGTATACTTGTCTTTCACATCACAAAGCCCGGGAGATGCTTGCAGAGTTGGAACTGCTGAATCTAAAGCACAACTTCCCAGCCAGACCCACCTTCGACCCAAGGAATTTCCTCCCTAGGGAAAAACTCAATCCGATTCATATTCCATAGATCGAGGATATCTATATCGACCTGTACCATGAGGTCAAACTCAAAAGGAAGGACCACTCCCACTTGGCCTTGGCCGAAATCATCCAGTACGGCGTAGTCAGCGTCCCAAAAGGTTATCAAACTACTGATCAAGATATTGATCAGGTATATTTGGATACAGGTGGAGATGACTGGCCGTTTGCTATGATTGACAAGACTAAAGCACCCCAAATGATAGAGGAAAGGGTTAACAAAACTTTGCAATGGACGGAGCATTGGTGCAGAATGAATGGCCTCATTTACCTCGGAGTTGATTTCATTACATCTTCATTGGACAAAGCACCTTCCAGACCTAAACAACTACCAAATGGCAAGGGGAAAGGCAAAGAGGGTGAGTTAGGCTCCACCCAAGAGGAAGCTCCTGAAAGTCCTCCTTCCACTTCACAAGAACGGGTTGTAATCCTGGAAAGCCCAGAAGAAGAAGCAGCGGAAGACATTCCAATAAGCACATCCACTCAGGGTGTTATCGCCACTACAACTATTGAGGTCCCTTCTGTCCCTTCTCCCTCTCCTCCTTCACCTCCTCATGTGACCCAAGAGACCATTCCTTTGGTCGTATCCTCTCCCCCGTCTTCTGTTGTTCCCCCTTCCTCATCATCCATCTTCTCTTCTCTCGCAGAGCTGTCCCCCACCATTTCTTCTCTCATTTCTCATCTCCCTTCCATGTCTGCCTCCCCTGTAGTATCTCTTCCTCCCGTGAGCACTTCCTCGGCCTCCCTCTCGATGCCGCCTCCAAGTGTCCCCACGTTCTTTCCCTCTACTACTGCAGCCGCTTCCTTTTCTACTTCTGGCCCTTCTCCCATAAGTCCAATCTGGATCTCCCAGCACCTGAGTCAACAGAAGAGGAAAGTTCTCATCGCACCGATGGACTTCTCCATCATCCCATCAAAAGGGGCCAAGAAGAAAAAACCTATAACCTGCTTCTCTCAGAGTGCATCAGGGGAGAGAGTAATGGAGATTGCATACCCCAATCCTTTGAAGGATAAAAAGGATCTATCTTTGACAGATTACACAGTGACTCAAGTCACAATGGGGACATCTTCAAAAAGCCTGCAAGGAGAGGCCCTATCTGCAGTTGACGCCCTTTGCAAAAAGCTCCAGGAAGCAAAGGAAGAGAAAAGGCTGCTAAAGGAGCAAAATAAACATCTTCTCCACGCCTTGCAGAAGATGGGCAGTGCACCTCCCAGAACTTTCGCCGAAACTCCTGAGCCTCTGAGCCAAGATAAAATTAATGAATATGCCAAGATCAGTGAGCAGGGTATGGCAGTTTCCACCTGGATGAGCCAGATCCTCAAGGACAGTGAAGGATTAATCGCTAAGTTCACCAGGTTATATCAGAATATCAATCAGATGAACAGAGAACTCCAGGCGATAGCAGGACCCATCTCCGAAGAGTTGGATCATGTCAGGATGCAGCACAAGACCTTTCATAAAATGTTTGACTGTTTAGTCGAAGATCTGGTCAAGTTTGGCGTCCTCGGGCACCCCAGAGCCCTCAACAAAATCCTCTCTACTCTGGATTATCGGGTTGATCAGCTGGAGTTCATCCTGGAGAAGATCGATAAAGTAAAGGAGGAAGCCCTGGATGCAATGCATCAAATGGAACAGATTGTCCTAAGAATGTCTCCAGGCTTGCTCACTTCTTCTTTCACCTTAAGAAAGGTTGAAGAAACTATTCAAATCTTCAAGGAGATCGTTTCACAAGGACTAGGACCAGAGGTCACGTTCGACACCGAATCCATCAACAACCTGTTGGCATGTCGTGACTTCATTGGGTACCTGATAGAGGTGGAAAATGATTATTCCAAACTCCCAGAAAAGCTCATAGACGAGGGGGAGACTTGCGAAGCTATCAGCAATCGACACAAGGATCTTTCCCAGGATCAACTTCAACCCATGATCAGCAAGTTCATGGAGTACCATGCCCAATTCCACATCTCGTCTCCCGAGCAGCAAAAGCAAGATACCCCTTTCCAACCGTGGGACGACGACGAATAGTTTCTTTCTTCCCAACTTTCTTTTTGTAAATATCTAAAGTATGTTGACACAAATGATGGCATCATCCATGTTGCACCATGGGATGATGTCAGCCATCAAGTTGTCAAAAGTCAACATGACTTTGAGATGTTTTGTAAGATATTTTGTAATTAGGTGGTTGGTTCCTTTTTGTCTTCCTTCTTCTCCTTCTTCTATAAATACTCGAATACTTGTTGTATTCGAGGGTGGATATCTTTTAGATGAAAAATAGAAGTGAGAAGAAAAGGCTTTGTACTTTTTGTAACAAAAGAAAATATTAATACAAATATTAAGACTTTGTGCTGAATATGTGTGTTATGGGCATTTGATCTTTCTTATGTCAGATCTATGCATTTATTCTGTTGGATCTATCTCTACTTTTTTGTCATTTATTCATCAGTATTGCTTTATTTGTTTATGTAAGTAGGTTTGGCTCTGTTTACTACCAATCTCAAAACATAAACCCTCTGACATTTCTGCTTTGGAATCCATTTCTTTTCTCCCTTCGGACCTGATCTTTCTTCATCCTCTCTTTCATTCCTTTCTTTTCGCAGTTGGAAACACCCCTACTGGGATGAGATCCCAAACCCCCGAAGGCAGAATATTGTGAGACTTGCACAGATTCCTGCTGGTAGAAAAGCAATAAACCAGTTTCGCTTTGCTGACTCAAAGAGGGGCTATGCCCTACACACTGTTGGCTCATTTATCCATAGATCTTCCCAAGAGACAGATTTTCAAACCAATAGTTTTTGGCGACTCTACTGGGGATCAAACAGATCTATCAGATCTATGATGGTGGTATGATAGAAAATCAGTAAAAATCAGAAAAATCACTACCTGTTTGCAAATTTTAACTTTTGTCCAAAATCCAAAATTTTTGCAAAAGTAACCCAAATTGAAAATTTTCTTCTGAGATCCATAGATCTGACCTAGTTGGAGATCTTTAGTTTGCTGAGTTTTTATAAAAATCTGTATTTTTCCGTAGATCTGAGTTTTTGACAGTTTACCAAAATTTTCAAACTCTTCAAAAGTCAGTTCGAAGATCCGAAAATCAGCTTACTAAATTAACCATTATTTTATCCTCGTTGTTCTTTATCGTTAAACCGCAATCGGTTTTTGAAAAGAGGGATAAAATTTTAATATTCAGAAAAGTACATGCTGCTGATTTTTGTCAGAAAAATCAGAAAATCAGCAAGTACAACCAAAAAGAGTTTTTAAATCTGCTCACCATATTGCAGATCAGGAAGGTACACAGGCGGGTGAACCATTTACTCGTAGCAGGAAAGCTCGTGGAGAAGTTGATCCCACCTTTGATCTGCTCCAAAGGCATAACTTCATTATTACACCAGCACCCTTCTCATCACTAAGCTCAGCTGACCGGTCATCCAGGAGTGTCTCACCTCCACGAAGGAAGAATCTCTCGCAAGGGGCATCCACATCCCTTTGTAGTGCTTTATTACTTAGTGGGATCATGCTTCCATCCCATGTTCTTTTTCCACCCGTTCAAATGGCAATACCGTGGGGAAATGCTATGGGCCCTCTGGCTTTGCCACATCCTGTTCACGCGCTCCCGCATGGAAACTGAAAGAATTTTCCCAAATTTGACGGGAGCGGAAACCAAAGCACGGATTCACACATATCTGCATTCATCATGTCATGCAGTATCCTAGATGTGACCCATGAAGATGTGTCGGTTCACCTTTTTCTGGAAACTTTACAAGGGCCCGCAGCAGAATGGTTTCAGCATTTGCCGGCCGGATCTATTACCAGTTGGGCCACCTTGTGGGATGCTTTTGAGGATAGGTACAAGCCTTCAGAAGATGCGTTTGCATTGTTATCATAGATCACTCACCTAAAAAAGGAGACCAATGAGACCATGCGTAATTTTATCGCCAGGTTCAATGCATTAATAAACCGTGTGTCTGTTGCCATGCTTCCAACACTGGAAAATCAGAAGTGTTTCTTCGTGAACGCTATGAGTTTGAAAGTAAGTTTCTTACTCCTGCAAGAACAAGTAGCTACCTTGATTCTCACCCAGGCTACTGCCATCTAAATTGAAGATAATTTGCTAATATCTGGCAAATTAAAAGGGGAATCATCCAAGCCTAGATCTTTGGGCCCTTCTCCCGCTACTTCATCTGATCCGGCATTTCAAAAGATGGCGAATGACTTACTCGCACTAAAGAAGCAGTTAGCCCAAGCTTCCTCCAGTTCCTCATACCAGGATATCCCACAGAGGAATTTCATTTCCAATAATGTCCCACAAAGGTCGCGCTTGCCTGCAATTGCTCCGCGGTTGGCACTTGAGGCTCCTCCGGTCAACGCCTTAGCCGAAATTGAAGAAGAGGAACAAAATTATGAAGAACCTTCATCTCAAGGTGAAGATGATCAAGATGTCAGTGAACCGACTGGCGAATCTACTATCGAGTATATGGAATTTGATGAGGAAGAGTCTGATGAAGAAGAGGGTACACAGGGGTATGCAAGCGGACAATCATATGTTTTTTTTACCCGCTCGCAAGGAAAATAAGCAGAGGTCACTGCCCATGTACAAAAAGAGAAGGTCGTGTCAAACACACCTCCAACCATTGCTAAAAGAGGTAATCCTCTTCCTACTCAACCCCCTGTTAAGTCTTTTACAAAGAAATATTTTCCCCATCTCTCCTCCAAATCAGCCTTCTTCTATTTCCATGAAGACCAGTAATCCTACTCTACCATCGTGAAGTGAGGGACTCATTCCTTCACCAGCTCAACCCTTGGCCGCATTTGACATCATAGATCATGCTAAAAAGACCAAGATCCAAATGTCTGAAGCTGAGTATCTTCAATCAAACCCCAAACAGCTTGTAAGGTTGACCAAGTATATTCAAAGTCAAGCTATCATATCTCCCCAGATTTCCCTAAAAGGAATCCTTTCCACTCCTCCTGCATCTCACATAAATGTTGCTTCGACTTCTACATCAGGCAAGATAGAACCTTTCTATCTCTCCCTCCTAATCAATGGCCACAAGTTAAGTAACTGCATAATTCATTCTGGAGCTTCCGATAACGTCATGCCGGCAAAATTTGCCCACGCTCTGGGCCTCACCCTTACCAAGCATTTTGGCAGGTGTTATTCCTTGGAAACCAAGCAGGTTCCGCTGATTGGTAAAATCAAAGATGCGCAGTTCGCATTTGCAGCGTTCCCAGAGAAAAGAGTAAAGATGACCGTTCTCGTTGCCGGCATTCCAGCAGCCTATGGAATTTTACTGGGAATAAGTTTTTGCAGTGAAGTTGGTGGTGAGATTCATTTGGACTGGTCTAAGGGTAAAATCCCTGTTAAAGGTGTAATGCAAACATTGGAGCCTGAATCACAAAAGAAGTACCTGGTTACTAACTCTGAGGACCCCAAATCCCAAATTCTTTTCAAATCATCAGGAATGGTGAACTATTTCTTGTCTACTGAGTCTGAAAAAATGGTTGTTCTCATCCAAGAAGAAGATCTTAACAAGATCTGGACTTTGCAGTTTGATGGCAGCTGCGCAACTAGTGGATGTGGCACCGGAGCCGTGCTAATATCTCCCGAAGGGGAGGTTATTCCTCTCTCTTTCAAGTTGCAGTTCTTCAACACAAATAATACTGCTGAGTATGAATCTCTGCTGCTCGGCATGCAAGCCGCAAAGGAAAGAGGGATCAAAAATCTGAAAGTACAAGGTGATGCAGAGCTAGTCGTAAATCAAGTTAAAAGGATATATCAAGTGAAGAATGAGAGGCTCAGGCATTACCGCAACACGGTGTGGGACAGCATCAAAGAATTTGATGCTTTTTCAATAAAATCTATTCCAAGAACTCAGAATGACATGGCCGATTCATTGGCCGTTTCAGCATCCCTCATGCTCCCTCACCCAGGTTTGAAAACAGACAAATACACCATTGAAGTGGTTTTCCGCCCAAGCGTGCCAGACAATTCTCAGCATTGGCAAGTATTCAACGATGACAATCAACTCATTGCCTTTCTAGAAAAGGCGGAAAATTTTAAGGAACTGCATTTTGAAGGATCCACTTCTACGTGCCGTGAATCAGTTACCGGTCAAAATGGGGAATCCGAAGGGAACGATGGCATATGTCAACTCAAAGGGAATAAAATTCTGAAAGGCCTGGTTTCTTTAGAGTGGTTGTTTGACAGGCATGATCGTTTTGTAAAAAATAAAAGGTGAGATGATACTGGCTCCTCCCCAGAAACCGAACCGGTTAATTTAGGTTCGGTAGAACGTCCACAGTTTGTAAACATCAGAAAATGTTACACACCTGAAGAAAAGTGGAAGTTTGTCAAACTGCTGAAGAAATACATGGATGTATTGGCATGGTCCTATGCCAATCTAAATTCTTTTAAGCCAAAGGACGTCCAGCATGACATCCCGTTGAAAGAGGACGTCAAACCCTTTCGCCAAAAGCAGAGGCATTATAACCCTAAGATCTCAGGTACTATCCAGGCTGAAATTCAGAAAATGCTGGATGTGAGAATCATTTTTCCTATCCATCACAGCACTTGGGTAGCAAACATTGTGCCAGTGTGACAAGAAAAATGGTGAAATACGCATATGCGTAGATTTTCGAAACCTGAATCAGGCATCCTTAAAAGACAACTACCCACTTCCTATAATGGATCAAGTTCTACAAGCGGTAACTGGATCAGAAATGTTGTCCATGCTTGATGGTTTTTCAGGCTACAATCAGATTGAAGTCTCACCTGAAGACCAATTTAAAACAGCATTCACTACCCCCTGGGGCACGTTTGCCTACAACAGGATGCCTTTTGGCTTGACCAATGTTGGCACCACTTTTCAGCGGGCCATGGACCTTGCTTTCAAAGGTATGATGGGGAAGGTCATTGTGGTTTATCTGGATGACTTAACTATGTTCTCTAAACAATGAAATGATCATTGTGATCATTTGGAGCAAGTATTGGCCAGATGCCGAGAACATGGAATTTCCCTGAACCCGAAAAAGTCTATTTTTGGAGTCACAGAAGGAAAGTTGCTGGGACATGTTGTTAGCAAAGAAGGAACGAAGATAGATACCGAAAGAGTTAAGGCTATTCAGGGCCTTACTTTGCCTACAAGCAAGACCGGCGTCCACTCTTTCTTCGGAAAGGTGAATTTTCTCAGGCGTTTTGTTCCCAACTTTGCTGAAAAGACTCGTCATATATTAGACATGATGAAAGGGTCACCAACTTTCCGATGGAGTGAAGAAGGGAAGAGGTCGTTCGAAGAAATAAAAGCTTCCGTCGCTCACGCACCAGTCCTGGTATGTCCCAATTTCTCCAAAGATTTTATCATGTATAGTTATGCATCTGAGCATACTGTATCTGCCATCTTGATGCAAAAGAATTCTGAGAATGTTGAATCCCCAATTGTGTTCATGAGCTCTCCCCTCAAGCCTCACGAATTAAAAATGACCCATTTGGAGAAACATGCCTTCGCCGTTGTCAAAGCAGTTAAGAACTTCAGGTATTACATTCTAAATTCTCATACAGTAGTGCTGGTCCCTGACACAGCAGTCAAGTCAATTTTAACTCAACAGGAGTTAGGAAGTTTGTGAGGAAATTGGATTACAAAAGTCCAAGAGTATGACTTGGATATAAAACCAACTAAATTGGTAAGAGGTAAGGGCCTCGGTCAACTTATGGCCATAAACCAAGGGTCAGAAGTTTTCGGGGAAGAAAAAGATTGCGTCAATGGAGCACAAAGCCATCTAGAGAAATCCGTGTCTCTACCCATGGTCATGTTTGTCGCAACCAGCGATGAGTGGTATTCCGATATCACTTTCTTCCTCACCTACGGGCAAATGCCTGGCTCACCTGACTGCAAAGGAGAAGCGTGCTATAAAGCTCAGAGCAGCCAAATATGTCATCTGGGATGACGGTTTATACAAACGCGGAATAGATGGCATCTTCTTGCGATGTGTTGACAAACCACAACAGATAAGGTTACTTGAAAGTTTTCATAATTCAGCCTGTGGAGGTCATTTCTCCTCTTCCGTAATGGCACACAAGATCATTCGGGCTAGGTACTATTGGCCGATTCTTTTCCAAGATACAACTACCTGGGTGGCAAAGTGTGAGCCTTGCCAGCAGTTCATCGGCAAGCCCAAGTTGGTTGTTTTTCCCCTCAGGCCGGTCATCATCAACGAACCATTCAAGCAGTGGGGAATTGATTTTATCGGTGCACTCAATCCTCAATCGAGTGCCAGACATAGTTATGTCCTAACAGCAACAGATTACTTCACCAAGTGGGTGGAAGCCATACCTGTCAAACATGCCACTTCCGAGGTTGTTTGTAGTTTCATCAAAGAAAATATCGTTGTCAGGTTTGGCGTTCCAAACAAGATTGTTGCTGATAATGCTTCCAACTTTTCTTCACGGGAAGTTATTAGTTTTTGCTATGAATACGGGATAACTTTGGCTCACGCCTCAGATTATTACCCTCAGGGAAATGGTCAGGCAGAATCCAGTAACAAAAACTTAGTAACCATCATACGAAAGCTAGTGGATGAGAATCAACGAATGTGGCACAAATCATTATACGACGCTTTGTGGGCAGACCGCATCACTCCCAAGAGATCTCTCGGTATGTCACCTTTTCAAGTGTTATATGGCACTGATGTCGAGCTTCCCATTTCCGCTGAACTCCCTGCTCTGTGCCTGGCACGGGCAATCGAAGATGAGACTTTCCAAAATTCCCTTGAAAAAAGGATCATGTACCTAGTAGAGCTCGAAGAAAGGAGAGTAAGGGTGGTCGACAAGATCACCGAACATCAGAATCAGGTCAAAATATTGTTTGATAAAAAAGCTAAGCAGAGAAATTTCCAGGTGGGAGACCTCGTCCTTTTGTGGGACAAACGAAGAGAGCCAAAGGGCATGCACGGAAAGTTTGATTCCCTGTGGAGAGGGCCTTTCAAGATCAAGCAGCTCAACGGAGAGAATAGTTTCTATCTCTCGTATCTGGACGGAACTGAGCTCCCACTTCCCTATAGCGGGCAACATCTGAAAATCTTCAGGAAGTAGAGTTTGCTCTCTTCTTTGTACAGTTTGCTTTAGTTGTGTGTTTGTTTTTGTCGTGTGTTTGCTTTTGTTGGTTGTGTGTTTCCCTTTCTGGTCTCCCTTTTTTTTGACTCTGTTACCCAATGGATAGGCACGTGAGATCTGGGATTCTCTACCCCTGAGGTTCACTCAGAGATAGTCCCCAGAAAGAGCTAGCTGTTATCCCATAAAATTGGCAAGGGAAATTTTACAGATAACCCTACCAAATTTTGTTCCGGTCCCTCATCAGGGACTCCTTGCGTTCGGAACGTTGCAAAATCCCTTCCCGGGAAATCTGGTTTTCCGAACTTAGCCATTTTTGGCCTTTTTTGGTCAGGCGCACCTAATGTTTAGGCAACATAAAATGTTCATGCGCCCCCTTTAAATCCTTTGGCGCACAGTTTGACGTGTCGACACACCTTTTGGTGCGCCTCACTATGTTGCACCTTTCTTGCATGTGCCAGGGTGCATGCGCCTTCATGTCAACAATACTTTTGTTGCGCCGCATTTTGGTGTGCCAAAGGGCACACGTATTTCTGTGTTGACAACACTTTTGGTGCGCCAATGGCGCACATAACTTCTGTGTTGACAACACTTTTCGTGTGCCGAAGGGTGCATCCTTTCCATTGTCGATAGGTGTTTTGGCGTGCCACTTGAAAAAGTTGTTGGCGCATTTATTACCACCTTGCCTATATATAGGCGCATTTGACCTGTCATTTTCATCAGACAAAAATCACATGATTATTCTCTTCCCTCTGTACCTGTCAGTGTGCCTGTCATTATCAAATCACGTCGTGGACCCAGTTTCACACCTCTCACATTATATATTCCTGGTAAGAGGTCCCTTCTGCTCTTGTGATTTGTATTTTGGTTTTTGGCTTCCTGTTTGTGGGGATTAGATTAAATGGATTTGTGAAGCCTTGAAAATACCCTCCTTTGTTGTTTTACTACCCTGGTTATCTCTCCCCTGCTCTCCTTCCTCTTTCCAGATCTGCTGATAGAGAGAGAGTTTTTGCCTCAAGAACAACTTGGATCCTTTTTGCCCCCCCCTTCTCTATCCAATGAACCCTGCAAAAGAAGCTTAGCACCTATCCAAACCCCATGAAGAAAGAGAAGGTTTAAAAATTGATAAAAACTATGTTTTTTTTCCTTCGGCGCATCCGCCGCCCTTGCAACATAAAAAACAGTCGTGCCAATGGCGCATCTGCCATGCTTGCTACATAACAAACATTTGCACCCTTAAGGTGCACTTTCCTCGCTTACAACACGCTTTCCCTGCGCCCTCTTGGCGCACCATACTTGTGTGCAACATTGAAAAACCTTGCGCCATTGGTGCACCCTGCATCTATGCAACATCAAATTTAGATGCGCCAAGTATAAATTGTTAGCGCAGGTGCATCCCTTATTACAGCAACATAATGTTATGCAATCCCTCTCTGCGCCACGCCGAACCGAGTTCCCTTTAGCGCACATAATGCATATGTCACACAAGCCATATACGTGCCCTTTGGCGCACCAAAGTTACATGTAACATAAAAATTATATGCGCCACTGGCGCATCCTGTTCCTATGTAACATGAAGAATATCAGCACCTGTTAAATGCATATATATGGCACAGGTGCACTCCCGCTTGCAACAACAAAATGTCATCTGCAGTTTCCATGCGCCATGCGCCCTTTGGTGCTGATTTATCCTTTACAGCAGCCCTTTTCTGTGTGCCATATTATTTAACCCTGTAGCCTGCAGTATTTATGTGCCCTGCACCCTGAGACCTTAAAATCACTAACTCTTTCTTCTGTCAACGCTTTAATGGAAGATCAAACAGCTAATATGACTTTCTTGCGTTGGGTTTCACTTCTTCTTCTTGCAGATCAGCAACTGAGTTCAGAGTTACATATGTCAACATCAAGCAAGAAACCTACCAAATCTAAGGGCAAAGCCAAGCTCACAGAAGAAGAAATGAAGTACAAATATCAGAGGGTTAGGATGCCCGAGTCCCAAGCAGAATGTGACCTAGATATAAGGGATTCTGAGCTCGGACACATTGATATGGAGGATTTCTGGGCCAGAACCCGGAAGGTCACAAGAAGCCCATGGATGGACAAACTGATGGGCAGTGGGTTGCATTTTGCTGGAGGGATCCCAGTTAGTGCCGTGAACAATGAATTCATGATGGTGGTGGCCCGCTGCTACAATAAAGACACCAGGTGTGTCGTAAATGAGAAGGGAGAGGTCGTGATCAACCTCACTGCCCGACACTTTGAAATAATGCTCGGCATTCCTCACCACCGGCACTTTGTGGCCGTAAGCCAGGAAGATTGCGTCAAGGCTTGGGATGACAATGAGGATCAGTGTATGCAGTTGATGAATGAAGTATACCTGAAGAACAAGAAAGTGGTGACCCGATGGCCACAAGTCATTCATCGCAGTGACTTTTTAGAGGAACTCAGCGATACAATCACGTTCCTGAGCAGAGTATTTGGGCTTCCTGATGCCCACTACTTTCACAAGTGGATGTTGAGATACTTAGAAACAATGAACAAAAATGTGCCAGATCAACGCTTTGAGTGGGCAGAGATCATAAGCAGCACCATATCTGAGCAGCTCCAGCAACTTACCACAACGGGGAAGTTCTATATGAACTCTTACATAGTTTATGCTGCGGCCTCAGAAAGAGACTATCCAGCTTTAATGCGGTGTGGGGTTTGGCCCCAAGTAAAAATATATGAATACTATCCAGAGCTAAAGCTGGAAAATAGTATTCCACAATTTACAAAGATCAACGACGCCTTCTTCTATGACGTCATCTACCTTTTGAGGCCAAACATGACTCACGGTCGTACGACCAAGAGCATTGTGGCAGCGACAGAAAAGTGGGGAGCCTTGTTCACGCAATTCCCTACCTTCACCTACCTAAGGGCAGCTAACTTCTTGGGAAAACCAACCAAATTGCCAAGGTATGCCGGTCCCAAGCTGATCCTGTTGGAGCTATCAAGACAGCTCGTTACCTACCACGAGAAGTGCTTAAAGAGGAAGAAGGGTGGAACTCCTTTCCCCCTTACAGTGGGCAGGTATACTTGTCTTTCACATCACAAAGCCTGGGAGATGCTTGCAGAGTTGGAACTGCTGAATCTAAAGCACAACTTCCCAGCCAGACCCACCTTCGACCCAAGGAATTGCCTCCCTAGGGAAAAACTCGATCCGATTCATATTCCACAGATCGAGGATATCTATATCGACCTGTACCATGAGGTCGAACTCAGAAGGAAGGACCACTCCCACTTGGCCTTGGCCGAAATCATCCAGTACGGCGTAGCCAGCGTCCCAAAAGGTTATCAAACTGCTGATCAAGAAATTGATCAGGTATATTTGGATACAGGTGGAGATGACTGGCCGTTTGCTGTGATTGACAGGACTAAAGCACCCCAAACGATAGAGGAAAGGGTCAAGGAAACTCTGTGATGGACAGAGCATTGGTGCAGAATGAACGGTCTCATCTACCTCGAAGTTGATTTCACCACATCTTCGTTGGGCAACGCACCTCCTCAGGAAAAATAGCTACCAAAGGGCAAGGGGAAAGGCAAAGAGGGTGAGTCAGGCTCCACCCAAGAGGAAGCTCCTGAAAGTCCTCCTTCTGCTTCACAAGAACGGGTTGTAATCCCAGAAATCCCAGAAGAAGAAGCAGCGGAAGACGTTCCAATAAGCACATCCACTCAGGGTGTTGCCGCCACTACAACTATTGAGGTCCCTTCTGTCCCTTCTCCCTCTCCTCCTTCCCCTCCTCATGTGACCCAAGCGACCATTCCTTTGGTCGTATCCTCTCCCCCATCTTCTGTTGTTCCCCCTGCCTCATCATCCATCTTCTCTTCTCTCGCGGAGCTGTCCCCCACCATTTCTTCTCTCATTTCTCAGCTCCCTTCCATGTCTGCCTCCCCTGCAGTATCTCTTCCTCCCGTGAGCACTTCCTCGGCCTCCCTCTCGATGCCGCCTCCAAGTGTCCCCACGTTCTTTCCCTCTACTACTGCAGCTGCTCCCTTTTCTACTTCCGGCCCTTCTCCCATAAGTCCAATCTGGATCTCCCAGCACCTGAGTCAACAGAAGAGGAAAGTTCCCATCGCACCGATGGACTTCTCCGTCATCCCATCAAAAGGGGCCAAGAAGCAAAAACCTATAACCTGCTTCTCTCAGAGTGCATCAGGGGAGAGAGTAATGGAGATTACATACCCCAATCCTTTGAAGGATAAAAAGGATCTGTCTTTGACAGATTACACAGTGACTCAAGTCACAATGGGGACATCTTCAGAAAGCCTGCAAGGAGAGGCCCTATCTGCAGTTGACGCTCTTTGCAAAAAGCTCCAAGAAGCAAAGGAAGAGAAAAGGCTATTGAAGGAGAAAAATAAACATCTTCTCCATGCCTTGCAGAAGATGGGCAGTGCACCTCCCACAACTGCCGCCGAAACTCCTGAGCCTCTGAGCCAGGATAAAATTAATGAATATGCCAAGATCAGCGAGCAAGGTATGGCAGTTTCTGCCTGGAGGAGCCAGATCCTCAAGGACAGTGAAGGAGTAATCGCTAAGTTCACCGGGTTATATCAGAATATCAATCGGACGAACAGAGAACTCCAGGTGATAGCAGGACCCATCTCCGAAGAGCTGGATCATGCCAGGATGCAGCACGAGACCTTTCAAAAAATGTTCAACTGTTCATTCAAAGATCTGGTCAATTTTAGCATCCTCGGGCACCCCAGAGCCCTCAACAAAATCCTCTCTACTCTGGATTATCAGGTTGATCAGCTGGAGTTCGTCCTGGAGAAGATCGACAAAGTAAAGGAGGAAGCCCTGGATGCAATGCATCAAATGGAACAGATTGTCCTAAGAATGTCTCCAGGCTTGCTCACTTCTTCTTTCGCCTTAAGAAAGGTTGAAGAAACTATTCAGATCTTCAAGGAGATCATTTCACAGGGACTGGGACCAGAGGTCACGTTCGACGCCGAATCCATCAACAACCTGTTGGCATGTCGTGACTTCATTGGGTACCTGATAGAGGCGGAAAATGATTATTCCAAACTCCCAGAAAAGCTCATAGACGAGCGGGAGACTTGCGAAGCTATCAGCGATCGACACAAGGATCCTTCCCAGGATCAACTTCAACCCATGATCAGTAAGTTCATGGAGTACCATGCCCAGTTCCACATCTCGTCTCCCGAGCAGCAAAAGTAGGATACCCCCTTCCAGCCACGGGACGACGACAAATAGTTTCTTTCTTCCCAACTTTCTTTTTGTAAATATCTAAAGTATGTTGACACAAATGATGGCATCATCCATGTTGCACCATGGGATGATGTCATCCATCAAGTTGTCAAAAGTCAACATGACTTTGAGATGTTTTGTAAGATATTTTGTAATTAGGTGGTTGGTTCCTTTTTGCCTTCCTTCTTCTCCTTCTTCTATAAATACTCGAATACTTGTTGTATTCGGGGGTGGATATCTTTTAGATGAAAAATAGAAGTGAGAAGAAAAGGCTTTGTACTTTTTGTAACAGAAGAAAATATTAATACAAATATTAAGACTTTGTGCTGAATATGTGTGTTATGGGCATTTGATCTTTCTTATGTCAGATCTATGCGTTTATTATGTTGGATCTATCTCTACTTTTTGTCATTTATTCATCAGTATTGCTTTATTTTTTTATGCAAGTAGGTTTGGCTCTGTTTACTACCAATCCCAAAACATAAACCCTCTAACCTTTCTGCTTTGGAATCCATTTCTTTTCTCCCTTCGGACCTGATCTTTCTTCATCCTCTCTTTCATTCCTTTCTTTTCGCAGTTGGAAACACCCCTACTGGGATGAGATCCCAAACCCCCAAAGGTAAAATATTGTGAGACTTGCACAGATTCCTGCTGGTAGAAAAGCAATAAACCAGTTTCACTTTGCTGACTCAAAGAGGGGCTATGCCCTACACACTGTTGGCTCATTTATCCATAGATCTGCCCAAGAGACAGATTTTCAAACCAATGTTTCTTTCTTCTACATATTCACAAAATATTTTGTCATTTTGATAAAAGAATTTTTTTTTCTTTCACATCTTTACATTAGTGAAAGTCATCTTATTTGCTTCGTCGAATATCATTTTCGATTTGGGTTTAAAACACGTGCATCACATTCTTGCTTGCTTTTTTTAATTCTAGTGAACGTAGATTAAGTAACAGGTTGTACACGTGGGGGTGATATCCACAGTATTGACGAGAAATTAATCTTACTCTCACTGCACAACACATACCAAATCACATCATAATCAACACAAAAGCTCAAACATCCCCCCTTCCCACGGTATTCCTCCGCCCGATTGAGGTAGCCTTATGAGCCAAAACAAACTTGACATCTCCCTTAGGTATTTTGTTTAGGATTGACATCATCTGGCGTCTAAGGCATAAGCCCAAAGTGATTAAAACTAATCCTAGGTTTAGTCTTTTGATTTGCTTGAAAATTCTTGCTTGTTTTTTTTAGTTATGTTTCTATTTCATACACTATTTCAGTGATCACTTCAAGATAGTTTGGTCGGTATATTAAGCATAGTTATCCCCAAACCAGCAGCTTCTTACATCCTCTCTTTGCTTTCACAGTGACCGACACTGGTCCTATACTACTGACATCTGTTAACTAACCGACGCTGGCTACATTCTGACCGACATCGGTTATCTGACCGATATCGGTTACTGTGTTTAACAGTTCTTGACAAACCAACAACCTATCAATTCCAACATTTTGTTGTTGTTTTTGTTCTGGATTGATTAGATCCCTACTGTTTCCTCTTGTCCATGGTTGTTATCACCCGGAAATAAGCAGCAGCCATGGTTTCACATGCCTATTCTGTGCCTTTGCCTGAGTCACCCCCTTCGCATCCTATGGGGAATCCTATGGATACCATTAATTTTCCCACGATCCCTGTAGGAGATAAGGAATTTGCCAAATTTTTGGATGCTAATCCTAGTGCCGTACAATATTATTTGTCTCATACCCCTGACCGTACACCCGACGGTCAACTCCTTGTTGGTATGCCTATTAGTATCGCTGCTCACTTAGCCCCTTCCCCACCTAATAACTCCGCTTCACCGTCTTCATCCTTAGCCCCGTCTCCCAGCTCAGTAGCTTTGGTGGTTCATACTGCACCAATTGGCTTTCCTTTTTTTAATCTGGGGCCCCCCATGTCACTACCGTCCACTGACCCTACCTCATCTCTCTCACAAACTGTATCTTTTATAACTTGCTCTCTGCCACCTATACACACGAGCTTTCCCTCACAAGCTCTGCCCACCTTTTCATTTCCACAAATTCATCCGGTGGCCTCAACCTCTTATATAGGACACCCTTATTCGGCTGCCCCAACACATTCATCACCATTATCTTATCAACATTCAATCCCACCATTGTCTAGTAGCAGCTCTTGGACCAATCCTCCTCTGTTTACAATGACAGCACCATCATCTAACCCAACCAATGATTTAATCAAACAGATGATGGACAAGATGCAAAATCTTGAGGCTTCTGTTTCAGGAAGTCGTAACACCCTGACATACGAGAAAGTTTGTCGGGAGCCTATTCATCCTTCTGTCCCCCTTCATACATATCCTCCTCAATGGGAATTACCGAAATTTACTCGCTTTAATAGTAAGGAGGACCCTCAACAACACTTGCGATCATTCAGACATGCCTGCTATCTGATTGCTCATGACGATGCCTTACTACTCAGTACCTTTCCCATGTCCTTATCAGGACCTACCTTAGAGTGGTACAATGCTTTAGCCCAGCACTCAATCTTCTCCTTTAACCAGTTAGCCCAATCTTTCTTGGATCACTTCTCCATCAATATTGCCAAGAAAGTATCCATTACCGACCTCTATGCCATCCGACAATTTGAAGACGAGTCTATCGCAGATTTCATTGGACGATGGTGGGGCCTCATCAACCAACTTACTTACGCCTTACCTCAGGCCGAGCTCATCGAACTCTTTACGCGGGCCTGCGCTAAACACATTTCTCCCACCCTCCAAATTCAAACTTTCCGCACCTTTGATGAGGCCTTTACTATGGCTCGGAAACTAGAGATTCGAGCCTTAGAGGAAGAGAAATTGAGGTTACGCAACAAAAGCTCAAATTTCTGGACCCAAGACTCTACCACCAAACCCAACACCACCAACTCTCACGCATCGGCTGCTTCAAAATCAAAGGGTGCAGTACACGCAGTGACGGTCAAATCTCAAGCACTGTCTAATACCCAGCCGAAAGCCACCTATAAGTATAAAGCTGAGCCCATCAATTACACTCCCTTGGGAGAAACTTATGGTGTGATCTTAGACAAATTGCTTAAAGCAGGAGCTATCACCTTGCCTCCTGTTAAACCTCACTCCGGGTTTGATTCCACCCACGCTATACCTTCTTGGTATAAAGAAAATGACTTCTGTAACTTCCATCGCGTGAAGGGACATAGTCACGAAAACTGCAAGATGTTGAAAAACATAGTGCAGGAAATGGTTGATGCAGGGGATATAACTCTCGATAATCCTAATGCCCCCGCTAATCAAAATTTAAAAATCTTCAACAAACCATTTCCAAACCATGCATCTAACAGTAACACAAACCAAGACACCTCAGCCGAGGAGAAGAGTGTGCATGAGATCCATGCGATTTTCAACTCCCAACCCAGGGCTTCTATTGAGGAAATTCTAAATCAAGCTTCTTCATCAACGCAGGGATTCTCGTCCCCTTCTCCTTCATCAGGACAAGAGGACAGTCCCGCTATTCCTTTACCCATAAAGGAATTAACCACCCAGAGTTCTCTTCTCACAAATGAACCTTCTTACACCACATCACTGCAAGATTGTGAGCGGATGTTATCTAACTTATCTATTTCCCAAACATCTCCTTCCACCACTCTTGCTGCAACAGAAGAAGGCTTGCCACTTTTTCTGTCATCCTTAGAGGAGAAACCCCTTGAGCCTACATCACCAAACTCCTTAATCATGATGGATCCCCTCGAGCATGCCCTCCTACCTATTAGTTCTTCATCACCTAAATCTTTCCAGTGACCGGTTGACCTCTTAACACCCATTGATACAACGCCTCATTTACCCCCTGTATCACACCCACAGTGGACCGGAATCACAACCCACCTCTCTTCCATACCAAAGTTCCTGTTCACATGTGACGATTGTCATCCCTTAGAAGATAGACGAGTCTTATAGGAGCATTTGAGTACATCATACTCTACTCGAATGCAGATGACTAATCCAGACACCTCTACCATATACCCGAGGTGTTTACAAAATCTCAAAATGCCTATGTCCTCACCTTCACCCCCCTCATCTCTATCGAATCCCTCAGCCACCTCTATCAACCTAACCAAACCTTCCCTTACGCTTGGAACTTCACCAATTCCCAGCCTGACACACCCACCTAAACGGTTAGATTTATCCAAAAATACTGCCGTCAATCCACTTAGGAGACAGACCCAATCTCCTCGAGTCCAATCTATGCCTCTTCCACAACTAAAACCCTCACCCCCGATCACACCGATACAACAGGCTCGGCTTCAGCCTTCACCATCACACCTACCTTCTATATTAGGGCCTCACCCCTCCACCTTGCCTCAATACACCTTGCCTCCCACATCTTCTTTAACACGACCTATACCTTTTGCACCCCTACAGACACTCACGGGTGTCTCAACACCGTCGCCCCAAGTATCTCACCTACCTGCCAACCCTAAGCAAACTCGATCATCGAAGGACTTGTTTGCTGTCGCTCCTCTCTCCCCATGGTTGTTTCCTACCACCACGTCAGCTGGGGCCTCATCATCTAACCAGCTAAACATAACTTCTACGCAGAAGAAACCACGCCTCGTTAAAACCAATCATCAAAGTCCCTTGCCTAAATCACCACCCATACAAACCACTCGTACCCGACCATTACCAAAACAATCAAAAATCTCACCTACTCAATCAACAGCCTCATCTTCATCTGAATTTGACCCGCTCAAAGGATCTTACTCCAAGATCCTTGATATGTTGGTAGGGGATGCGACCATTTCCCTACCCCCGCTCAGATTCTATGATCCATCTAAGCCTCGACCTATAGGTTATGATGAATCTAAAATTTGTGCTTACCATCGCACACCAGGACACGATGTAGAAGGATGCAAAGCTTTGAAATCCATCCTTCGCCAGTCACCTATCTCGGATAGACAGCCTAAGAAAGATAATTTACAGAGAGAGAAGCCCTTAGCTTCGATCCCTTCTCCTATACCACCTGTCCCCGCCTCGCCAAAATCTATCATCATTGCAACCCCACCTCTCGAGAGCAATGACTTATCCCCGCCATCTTCCTCCTCTCGTATTCACGAGATCAACATGATTAACATTGCTACTCGAGGTCAGAAAAACAATGGAAAAGCTAAAGAAAGCACACCTGCGGCCTCTCTTTCTCCTTCTGCCATCCCGATCGCACCACCACCTAAAGTGGTCATTCGTGGACCTGCCTATCCCATCTCTGATGGAGTTTCCCACCGCACCATGATCAAACAACTTCACCAATCTCCTGTCAAAATGACACTCTATGATCTCATTCAAACATCTGAATCGCATCGACAAGATTTAATTGAGATCCTTCAAGGGATAGAGGTCCTACCTAACGAAACCTTTCCCGTCACCTCCATTTTAACACCCAACCACGTCGCTTCTCTCACCAAACAACCTACCTCCACAACCACTTCTGTCCCTGTACAGCAAGCCGCTGCTGTCAGTTTTTCCGAAGAAGAAATTGTCGTCTTTGGTGCAGAAGATCCTGATCCAGCTCTTTTCATCTCGGCTTACGTCCGGGACATCCGGGTATGTCGTGTTATGATCGACGGGGGTGCTAGCCTAAACATCGTCTCTTCCAAAGCCTTCCAACAGATGAATATCCCTCCTAGCTGCATGTGTGCCAACCCCACCATGTTGCGTTCATTCAACGATGCTATTACTTCTACCTTAGGCACCGTGATCCTTAACATTTGTGTAGGGCCACGTACCTTACCCAAACTCTTCTATGTCCTTGAGGGAGAATTCCAATACAACATATTGTTAGGCCGCCCTTGGATCCGGGCTATGGGATGCGTTCCTTCCACCTTACATAGATGCATCAAATTCGAGTATGAGGGGAAGTCTTACACCGTCAAAGCTGACGCTTCCCCTTTCAAAACCTGCAATATGTTATATCGCCCTAATGATGTGCTTGTACCAGTCAAGGCACCCATTGATCCAGCCCAACCATCTACTTCAACCATGCCTCAACCATCCACCTTAACCACACTCACACCTTCGACCAATGAATCCACCGCCGCGAATACCACTTCCTTCCCCGCGGACAACATCCCAACTTCAGATCCCTTGGTAGATGTTTTTCAATGCCTTACGCTAGGGGAATACCGCCTATACAACGTTAGCACCTTCCATACCCCACAGGAGTACGGACAGTTACATGCACATCCTACCTACGACCGTCGTGTGGGGGAGGTGATCTCCTACGGACCACCTAATTGCCGCACCAACCTAACGTATGGGGGTGTCGACACATCCTCTGTCACCCCTAAACCTCCCCTTGGTGTGATTCCCTTCCAATCTGATTTTTGATATCTAACCAACCGTCGTTTCCCTCACCTTCCTGACGCGCTGTGCTTGGAAGGGTTTTGGTTTCGGTCTTTATGAACAAGGCCGACATACGATCATTCCCGTAACTACCCGCAAACACAAAGATCGTCGTGGTCTTGGATTTTTTGAACCACCTACACCGAAGAAACCTCATGTCAATTGTATCTAGGAAAACAACGAAGTCACCCCTTCCGAACCATCATCGCCCATTTTTCCATCTTCACCCACAGAATCGATAGACCCGGAATCTATCCCTCCTAACTTTTTTTTTTCGTGAATGCTATCTTCCTGGGTCCTCTCACTTATCAACGCGATAGTGAGGACCCATCTTCTCTCCCCCTTTTGTATCCTAGATATGATCGAAGAAGATTCACCTTCAATTAATGTTGTGGAGTGCCAGGATGATGACTCCATCCTCACCTACCTCGGTGCGGATGACTCTTATATTCAACGTGCCTTACCATCTGACACCCAAACTATGTTGAATGAATCAACTATAGAAATCAACATCCACACGGAGGACGATCCTCACATTCTAAAGATCAGACAATCTCTCGATGCATTAGAACAAGCCGCCTTCACTACCTTCCTCCGTGCCCGTAATCAAGCTTTTGCTTGGTCCTACGCCGACATGCCAGGAATCGATCCTGACATTGCTGTCCATAACATCACTCTGAAACCAGACTCTAAACCAGTTAAACAGAAACTAAGAAAAATGCATCCACGCATTGCCCTCTTGGTGAAAGAAGAGCTTCAACGCCTCCTTTCTGTTTCTTTCATCTTACCTATTGACTATCCGCAATGGATTTCTAATGTCGTACCTGTCACTAAAGCGACGGGGGGACTTCGGATATGCACAGATTTTTGGGACCTTAACCTCGCTTGCCCAAAGGATGACTTCCCCTTACCTAGCATTGATCAACTTGTTGATCTCACTGCGGGCCATGAGATGCTTTCTCTCATGGATGGCTTCTCAAGATACAATCAAATTTTGGTAGCCCCGGCCGATCAACATAAAACCACCTTCATTACCCCCTGGGGGACCTTCTGCTATCGTGTCATGCCATTCGGCCTTAAGAATGCTGGTGCGACCTATCAGCGGGCTATGACTTATATTTTTCATGACATTATGCACACTATCCTCGAGGATTATGTCGATGATCTTCTTGGAAAATCCAAACATCGCAGTGAACATCTCGATGTTTTAACCATTATTTTCGATCACCTGTTACAATACTGTGTTCGTCTTCAACCAAAGAAATGTGTCTTTGGCATCCTTTTGGGAAAACTCCTTGGCTTTATCATCTCTTTGCGTGGCATTGAGGTCGACCCAGCTAAAGTCAAAGCTATCCTAGAAATGCCCCCACCCACTAACCTCAAACAATTGCGTAGTTTGCAAGGAAAACTCCAATCTATCTGGCGTTTCATTTCACAACTCTCAGATCGATGTCAACCTTTCCATCATCTCCTTAAAAAGGACATTGTCTTTCAATGGAGTGAGGAGTGCCACCAATCCTTTGAGGCTCTTAAATCTTATCTCTTGCAGCCACCCGTGCTTGTCCCACCTCAGGACGATCACCCTTTCTACCTTTACCTTTCTGCCACCGACCATGTTGTAGGAGCCATGCTCGCACATCGTGACTCTGAGCATCGAGAACAAGCAGTTTATTACATAAGCCATACTCTTGTGGATTACGAGACTAGGTATACACACGTAGAAAAGTTGTGCCTAGCCCTATCATTTGTGGCCACCAAACTCCGACATTACCTCCTGAATCACAAAACTTTTGTCATCACCAACGCTGACCCCATACATTATATGTACGCCAAACCTCATCTAAACCAACGCATCACCCGATGGCTTATGCTCCTCGCCGACCTCGACCTTGAGTTTGTACACCAGAAATCAGTCAAAGGACAAACTATCGCAGACCAACTCGCGGAAGCCCCTTTACCTGGGGAACAATTTACCAATTTTACTTTCCCTGATGAGCTCATCGCAACTCTTTCACTCAGTGATGTGTCGTATCCAATGACCCTCTTCTTCGATGGATCTAAATGCCAGCGCGGTGGAGGGGCAGGCATTGTTCTCATTCCTCTTGAAGGTGAACCTATGCCTCTTTCATTCAGGCTCGATTTCCCCTGCACTAACAACACAGCGGAATATGAGGCCCTTGTTTTGGGTCTCCATGTTGCGTTACACTTAGGTGTGAAGTCTATTAATATTTTTGGTGACTCTCAATTGGTAGTAAATCAAGTTACTGGCATCTACCAATGTAAAAATGAGGAACTTCAAAAGTACAAACATTACGTGGATTCACTTTTGACCTTATTTTCTCATTATTCTATCCAAACCATTCCCCGCTCAACTAATAAATTTACAGATACTATGGCTTGCTTGGCCTCACAAATTCTGGCCTCACCAACTGACTCAGACATATTTGTCTTGGTCCAACAACTCTTTGCCCCATCTTACTTAGTTCCGGATGTTTGTATGGTAAATAATGTATCTGCTGATTCGCAGGATACCTGGTATCACCAATTTCACGACTACCTTACAACCTCTGTTCTACCACCTGACCTTACTAGTAATGGCAAACGTGCTTTTCTTAAAAGTGTTTCTCATTATGTCGTCATGGGGGGACTCCTCTATAAACGTGGCTTCGATGGTATCCTCCTTCGCTGTCTAACCGGCGCTGAAGTCGCTCATACCACCCAACAAATCCATGACGGACTTTGTGGCGGGCACTTTAGTGGCCTCGCCATGGCCAAGCGGATCCTTCGCCTAGGATATTATTGGCCTACTATCAATAAAGACTGCTGCGAATATGTTAAGCGTTGTGTTATGTGTCAACAACATGCCAACCTTCAACATACTCCTAGCCACCCATTACAGGTCGCACGAGATCTTTGGCCTTTCTCACAATGGGGTTTAGACCTTATTGGCGAGATTCACCCGCCTTCTTCGTAGTATCACCATTGGATCATCACGGCAACCGAATATTACACTAAATGGGTGGAGGCCGTTCCACTCATTTCAACCAAAAAAGAAAAAATCGTTGAGTTCATCAATCATCACATTATCTGTCGTTTTGGTGTTCCTCATCGCCTGATAACAGATAATGGAAAATCTTTCAAAAATAAGTTGTTACAAGACCTTTGTGACAACTTTGGTATCAAACTTAGCTTCTCGTCACCCTACTATCCACAAGCAAATGGACAAGCCGAATCTTCTAACAAAACCTTAATCAAAATTCTCATGAAAGTCGTTAACAATTCTGGGAAAAACTGGCATGATCACATCCCCTTTGCCCTTTGGGCTTATCGTACCAGCATTCGTACTTCCACTAATGCCACACCATTCTCTCTGGTGTATGGTACCGAGGCTGTCTTGCCTCTCGAAATACAAATCCCTTCTCTCAAAATATCTCTTCAGGATATTCTCGCCAATGATGACTTCCGCCAAGAGCGGTTAGCCCAATTAGAGCTTCTTGACGAGTGTCGTCTTACAGCTCTTGACCACCTACAAATTTATCAAAAGCGCATTAAGCGTGCTTATGATAAGCGAATTCATGAGCGTACCTTTAAGATTGGTGATCTTTTCCTCAAAGAGAATCAACATGTAACCAAACTAGAAAAGAGAAAACGTGGAAAATTTGCTCCTAATTGGATTGGGCCTTACATTATCACTCACACCTATGGATCAGGTACTTATCGTTTAGCTTCGCTTAATGGTAAACCCGAGCCTGAACCCCTTAATGCCTTGCATCTCCGACCATTCTACTGTTGAATTTAGTGTTACATCACTTCTTATCTACCTTGCGCTCGTCCCTTGAGCTCATTTACCACCTCATACACCTTGTTTCGTGCATCTCAAAATGGAATCAAGCTCACATGGTTTGATCATCACCTCCTCTTAAAGATGCCTTCCCCTTTTTAGTCTGGTCCATGACTTAAAAGTATCAAAATAACAAGTTCTCAATTATATGATTCTGGGATATTCTTGAGTCAAACTTCCTGCAAAACTAGATGCTTCATGCCAAATGGACATCTAGACCGCTACGCTCTAAACTAGACTGCTCCCTCGAAGGACAGCTATGTGCAAAGCCGCATCTGCTATTATACACTAGACTGCTCCCTCGAAGGAAGGACTATTATAACTAGATGTGCAAAGCCGCATCATGCTACTATAAGTAGACTGCTCCCTTGAAGGACAACTATACAAAGTCAGCCTCTATCAGAAGCTTCTCGCATTGATCAGCTTCGTGAAGACCTCAAGAAACAACAAAATGCATATCCCATATAGACTTCCCGCATCGATCAGTCTATATCCAGAAAAATAAAAGCAGTATTCAAAAGCACTTTTGAGTCATGGACTCGTCTATTTAGGTTTGGATCTATTTCGTCAGAATAATCACCTTATAACAAGTCCTCTATGCCCCAGCTATACCATCCACCTCACCTCACCATTCTTCACAACAACAAAACTCAAGGGACGTGACGTATATCTGATATATTGTGATTATACAACTCTTTTCACCTATCGACTTCTCGCCTATGCAAGGTACCTAGGGATTCAAGCTCATCCTATGATAATACGTGGTTTGTTTAGCTCTTTCCAACTTTGGGACACTTTTACCTCTTTTTCCCGAATCTAGGATTATGTGTTGACCTTAATTAGGACACGGTTCCCTAATGCTTGGGTAAGCTAACCCTCGCTTCACCTTTACCCACACCAACACCAACAACATTACCCTACCAATATCAAACTTTTACCAACCAACAAATTGCCTAACCACAACCAAATTGCCTAAATTCACCTCTCCCTGGTCCTAAGGGAGAACTACATCGGTCTGAGGCCCCTCCTTGCTTTGTGCAATGGGCTATGTAGGCAGCACTTAGGAGACATGGGGTCTCCCAAGGTTAGCTCGACCATCCCCTACCATAACCTATCATGTGTGGTGTTTTGCTTAAAAATATAAATGTTTTCGCATATTTATATTGATAACACTCACCTTTGTCCTTTACCAATCCAAACATTCAAAACACAAACATTTCTTATTATTATCATAACCTCAAAATCAACATACATATTCAGTTTTATTTAGATGTTAAACAAATACATCTTCTCTATCATCGACGCGCAGGTCGGCATCCTTATTTATTCTTCTACCCCTATGAAATTCACGTAGGCCCCCACGCCTCATCCCGAACCAGGTAGTGATGGTGATCATCGACGCCGCTCACCTGGCCTCTCCATCCTCAAAGGGGCCACTGCTATTGGTTCCTCCCACTGATCCACCAATCTCTCCTGTAACATACGAATACGCCCTCTCGCGTGGAGGAATCTTGCCTCTAGTCTCTCCACTCATGACTGCGAAACCTCTAACAATCCCGTTGTCTCATTCACCTGTGTTTGAAGCTGGTGAACTAAACCCTGCAGGTGGTCTCTCTCCACTGTAATCACAGCTAAGTCAGGATGATCGGCCCTCTCACGTGCACCTCGCAGCTCTGCTACCCACCATAATCTATAAGACTCTGTCACTCCTGCATCCATTACCCTGCGATCGGCTGCTGTCTCCTCTGGTCCTTCTGGAAGTGTCGGTCGTGGCGGTGAGAGGGTGCCTCGGCGTCGATCCTCCTGTATGGTCTATGAGCCATGGGTATATCCTGAACAAATCCAAATTGTCGCCGCACGTGATCTAGAGGAATCCTCTCGTACTCACCTGGCCTGTGTCCCGCGATCCACCTTAATGCTCTACACCCCTCAAATCCTCGGCTATGTTCACGTCACCATGTAGTTCCCGTACGGTCTCCAACGGATATCCGCAATCGTCACCATCTCCCACATCTGCCTATAATACTCGGCGTCATCTATCACGGTTTCGGCTCTTGCCTCTTGCTCTGTCTGGACCCATCGTCTGAATCCCAACCTCTGCACTCCTGTCTCTCCTCCCTGGATTGGTCAGCCTATTGGTCACACACACACAATGTGCTCATAGGCCCAACAATGTAATAAGTATGCACAATCCAGTGTAGTCCTGTGATTTCACCTGCATGCCCATAAACCCCTGTATAGCTCCGCAAGATATGCAGGTGCCCATGCGAAAGTAACGCTACCTTCTATCATCTCACGAATAATACACATCAATGATTTCAGAAATCTTCCCCCGTCCACTCTAGGTAATGCATAATACCCCACCGCTATCATTAATACCACTACCAACCTTGTTGCCTCAGGGTGTGCCGCAAACATTATACCATAAGTGAATGTCAAACCTCGCTGTGTCAAATCTCGTGCGGCTGGACCAAATACTGCCGTTATCGCTGCCCGCGCCGCATTAGGCCCTGCCTGATACACTGGTCTTCCTATAATTGGGAGTCTCAAAATTCGGAACACATCTTCTAACGTCACTGTCATCTCCCCTGTTGGCAGATAAAAGGTATTTTTTTCAGGATTCCATCTCTCAATCAGCGCCTGCAACATAGCATGATTGCGTGCGATCCGTGAATAATAGCGGATTCCGCTTAACCCCACACGGTTTATTAATGCCCACTCAGTTGGTGTTACATCCGCTCAGACCCGTGACAACAAAGCTGGCACCCTATCATTCATCCTCAACCCTGCCTGTGCCTGCACACATTAAACCAACAAACAACAAATCAACAAATAACTTCCAACGTGTTTTTTATCGCAATCCACAAATTTACACAGTAACCGATATCGGTTATAGACAACTGATACCGGTTACCTAACCGATACCGGTTATTCCTAAACGATATCGGTCACTGTCAATTCCAACCACCCCGCTCAAAAAACACCACCTATGATAACTTCTGCGCTCATTTTCCCCTCTCTGTACCTACGCACATATCTCCAACACCTGATTACCTACCTTACAACACTCACCCCATCCCAAACCTTTTGCCTATCACCTTTCTTTTTCATCTCTACCCACTTACCTTCCCACATCCTATTCATATGCATGCAAAAATTTAACTCCAACCAAAAATCATATATACCTCCTGGGATGCAGCAGTTTGAGGTGGAACCTGTCTTCCCTCTCCTCTCTGCCCGCTGGATGCTTCTCCTTGTTCAGCCATGTTCACCACCCTCTTCACTATTACTTGCCTTTACGCCTTCTTACTCCAAGCTCACGATCACTTTACCTGTCTCTTTCCTCCTTATCACTCAATTCTCCCATGCAACTACCCTGTATGGACGACAACAGCCTCGCATCCTCATATTTAACATGTTGCATGGCTCTAAAAATAAGAATCTAAAATTGCCTCCCCAGCTTTTCTATTTTTAGAAAAGCTTATTTTAACATAACCGATGTCGGTTATGTAACCGGTATCGGTCAATAGTGACCGACATCGGTTATCTAACCGATATCGGTCAACCTATACCTATTTTGATTATATCCAGGCCTTCTCTTTGTTTTTTGCAAAATTTTGGCGGCGCCCGCCTCTTTTCCCTGCATAATGACATCACTATCAACATCCATCATCATACTAAACATCAATATTTCAAAACATATGCATATCATTAAAACATCATCAACATCATTTATATATACATCACAAACATTCCAATACCATCGACAAAAAACATAAAACATTATAATATATGCACCAAATCCACAATTATACACACCATATGGATCAACCTCATCATCTATATATATCATCAAAACAATGTTACAATATACAAATTTCCCTGCATGGGGCCTCTATCATACAAACAAAAAATACAAAGTCGGCACGCAGGCCGCTGTCTCTGTCAAAATCTCGACTCGGCTCGCAGGCCGGCCTCTCATGTCAAAAATATACTCGGCTCGCAGGCCGGTATCAACTATACAACATGTACTCGGCTCGCAGGCCGGTATATATAACAAACATGAATACATAATTCCTAAGAGGGCACGCAGGCCTCTATATACACACTTGGTTCGTAGACCAGTGTCTCTATAAAAAAAACCCATCTTTGCTCCTGAGGTGACTCAGCTCTCTCCCCCTCCCTCGGCTCATCTCTCAGCTGGCCCCTGTGCCGGATCTCACCTCCTACCCGTCACTGACCCACCGGCTGTGGCTGCGGCCCCCTGTGACCTGTGACTCTGGGACGTCTCAGCTCTGTGAGCTACATATGGCTGATAGTCGGCCCCGGTACCATCTAGTACATCCTGATAATAGTGGGCCTCTGCTCTCGCCTCCATGTATCGGGCCCGTGCCACCATGGCTGGTGGGGCTGGTCCCCCGGCTCCTAATATAACTGGGCCCTACCCTGCCTGTACACCCTGACCCTGCGCCTGTACCTGTGGTGGCGGTGGAGCTGCCATCGGAGCCTGAACAAGGACCTGTGCCTGTGCCTGAACAAGGATCTGGCCCTGAGGCTGTGCCTGTGCATGTACATGTGCCTGTACCTGTGCCTGTCCCTGTACCTATCCCTGTGCCTGGGCCAACTGCCCCTGTAGCACTCCGATCTGTGCCTGTGCAGCAGCAAGCTGCCCCTGTAATAACTGCACCTGGCCCAAGAGATGGTCCCTCTCCGCTATAACAGCCACCAAATCTGGCTGTGCGGGCTGTGCTCTCATGGCTGCCCTCTGCCCTGCCCACCAAACCAAAAATGCACCTGTAACACCGGCGTCATCCACCGTATCATCAGCCGGTCTCTCCGTGACCCAGACTGGGTCCAATGGCTGTGGAAGAGGCAGTGGTGCCTCTACATCCTCCCTCCGATACTGTGGGAAGGGAGGTGGCTCATCCTGTCGTAGGCCCAACTGTCGGCGTACCCTCTCTAGGGGAATCCGCTCATGCTCCCCGGGTCTCCGTCCAGCTATCCAGAAGATGTACTGGATCCATCGTAGCTGTGCTCGGGCTCCTCCACGGGGCTGATGGCCTCTGTATGGCCTCCATATAATATCTAGTGCGGTCAGGCCCTCTAACATATGCCTGTAGTACGTGACATCTCACCCTGCAATAACCACTCGTGGCTGGCCCACGACCCCCAACCACCTCTGAAACCCATACCTATACACTGCCTGTGGCCCTGGCTGCTGGGGCAGCCCTACAGGTCATAAACACACGATATGCTCGTAGGCCCAGCAGTGTAGCAAGAATGTCGAGCATATCCCGAATCACCTCATACGGCGATAGCCCCAGAGCTCTCTGTATAGCTGCACCAAATACACCGGTGCCCATGCATAGCAGGTGTGCTCCTCCACCATCTCATGCAATACTCCCATCAGAGCCCGTGGGAAGCGACCTCCCTCTGAGTCTGGGAGGGCGAAGCAGGTGATACCAATCATCATCAGCATGGCAAGCCGTGTCTCCTGTCGATGTGCGCGATACATATCACCGTAGCAGATGCTCGCACTATGGTACGTAATCAATGGGGCTGCATCCCTGAATACCTGCAGGATGCTATCCATCGTTGTCTCAGCATCCACCTGGAACACCGCCTCCCCTATGATCGGCAGTCTCAGGATGCGATACACATCCTCTAGTGTGACTGTCATCTCTCCAGTCGGGAGATGGAAGACATTGGTTGCCGGATCCCATCTCTCGATGAGGGCAACCATCAGGCTGTGGTCCCTATCCACAGCCCTATATCTCTGGACTCTGCCGAGTCCAACCTCCCGCATGACTGCCCACTGCGCTGCAGTCACATGTGGCCGCATCTGCCCCAGTAGAGGCGGCATCCGATCCCGCATCGTCAGCTGCTGGCGTGCCTGCAAAAACAACCCACTCCATCAGGCCTACCCTTTCCAAAACAACTACCCAATAACCCCAATATCACTAACCCCACCCAACAAAACACCCACAATATCCCCTTTACCTATCCCACAACCTACCACCTACCCCACTCATACACCACCCGATTACCCCCACCCCAATAACCTTTCCTACCAACTCTACCTTTTCCCCTTTCACCCCACAAATCTATCCTACCCGCCTACAACAAACCAACACAACAAATTTCACACCCTTTCCTCCTACCCATGGTGACCGGTACCGGTCACCCTCGACCGCCATCGGTCCCCCACCCCTATCTATACCCTACTTTTATGCACCGACGTCGGTCGACACATGACTGACGCCGGTCTCTGAACCCACAAATCTAAACAGCTTGCGTGGTGACCGATGTCGGTCGCTTAGTGACCGACATCGGTCACTGTGGGATTTCGGGGCCGGATCGAAAAATGGCCCCCAAATCCCCTTTCTTCCTATTTCTACCTATCTACCCAGCCCAATTGCCTAAAAACTCACCCACCCTGCTGTTTTGGCCTACCTAACATATCTACCCACTCCATTTTACGATTTACCTTCATTTATTCATTATTTTCTCAAATTTTAGATTCCTACCCCAAAACCCACATCCTAGCTAAATTCATCAACTTCACACAAAGAGAGATTTAGAGCCTACCGGTACGACTACACGTCGTCGTGGTGGGATAGGTGGTGGTGGTCCAGCTCCTCCAGCACCTCCTGCTCCTCCAGGCTGTGCCATAGCTCCAAATCTCCTCAGCAGGGTCCTCAACCAATCAAACTCTGCCTCCTGATCTCTGGGGCCTACCAATAACTCACTCCCCCACTCAACTAGTGCCAACTCAGCCCAAATACCCAACTCAATCAATTCAAAACTCAGACAAGAAACAGGTTGGCACTCAAATTCACAATGTGAAAATGACACGCCGTATTTTTTCTTTTTATAGGTTTTGACCTCTAACCGATATCGGTTATGGCGCGCCCTAGGAAACCGGTATCGGTCTTCTAACCGATACCGGTCATAACTAACCGATATCGGTTACTTGCCTAGTTTACCCTAACTCCTACTCTTCTCCACTGAACTCTATTTTTCACCACATCGCCTACCCCCGGCCTTTGCTCAATAGCCTTATTTTGAATTCATTGGCCCGACCCAAGGCCGCACCCAACCAATCGGCCCGACCCGCCAACCAACCTAAGGCCGCAAGGCCGCAACCAACCAATCGGCCCAACCCAAGGCCACACCTAACCAATCGGCCTGACCCAAGGCTGCAACCAACCAATCGGCCTGACCCAAGGCCGCAACCAACCAATTGGCCCGACCTAATGCCGTAACCAACCAATTCAGCCTGACCCAAGGACCCAAGGCCCAACCAACCAATCGGCCGACCCAATCGGGCCGCACAACCAACCAATCGGCCTAACCCAAGGCCGCACCCAAGGCCGCAACCAACCAATCGGCCCGACCCAAGGCCGCAACCAACCACTCGGCCCGACCCAAGGCCGCAACAAACCAATTGGCCCAACCCAAGGCCGCAACCAACCAATCGGCCCGACCCAAGGCCGCACCATTTAAGTACCTCGACCGAATCCCTGACAAATTATGATTTTATCCAGCCCATCAAACTACGATTCTCTCCACTCATAATGTAGTTGTTTGTTCAATCGAGCTCACTTGTTCATGTTTTAGCATGACTAGGATACTTGAATTGATCCGCCACCCAGCTTTGCTTAGACTGAGACCGTGATGTTTATCTCAACCAAACCAACCATTTGGTACTGCCGAACATGCCTAAACGTTCCGGTACCTTCCCCGTTATATTCCCTGGAGCTACTTCCTATGCCTTGGATACCAGGATTATATCAGCCTTGTTTGGATAAACTATCGACCTTTGCCTATGAATTGCTTGTTGGCTCTTCAAACCATGTACCCTGGTCACACTACTGCATTTTAACATGCGTCGGCTTCCTTGTACTTACCCCACCATCTTACCAGCATCTCACCATCATTTACCCTTTATCAACCCTATCCCTGATTTCATGTCACCTCCATCTGTGATAGACTTGAGGGGGATTACCTATACCCTTAACTGGGGCAACCACTTTTTATTATTGTCAGTGCAGCTTTAAAATACAAGCCACATGACAACAAGGGGCAAATGTAGACACCAAATTTGGGTCTTACGATGCCCTGTACCCCGTATCTCATCCCGCAACCTAACCCTACCTCACCACCTAAACCTTACACACCTAATGATTTATTAATTACCTTATAATTAATAAATCCACATCTCCAACCCCGCCACCTCATCTCACCACCTCACCGTGACCTAGCCCTAACCCTAAACCAACCTAATTAAGACCTATGACTTGGTCCAGACCCACACCCATGACTCATTACCCCTCACCCGCACCAAAACGAGCCTAATAATGACTTGACCAAGCCCACAACTGATCCCTCGGGAGAAAAGGAGGGAAAGATGGCTATTTTACTAAAAATAGCCACTTTGACCTAACCGACATCGGTTCCTACTCGACCACCATCGGTTACGTAACCACCATCGGTTCCCTGTTAATGACCTCCCCCAACCAAAAAGAGAGGATCCAGAATTCATTTGGCAGGAGAAAGAGAAGTGAAACAAGTAGAAGAGGTTGCAGAGAAGAGGATCGAGCCGAAGACTGTAACTGAGCAACTGGATCGCTGTCACACTCGTCCAAGCATTGGAAAAGACTGAGGATAGCCTCATCAGCTCACTTTCCAATACCGGATCATCCCAACTAAGCCTTACTGTCGCCACCACATTCCTTGGACCTGTATCTTCATCAGGAACTAGTAAGTAGTATCTTGTAGTTCTTTGTTATCATTTGCTTTAATTCATATTAAAAGGGGAACTGACCACCTTCGAAAGGAAGTCTAATATTTCCTGGGCCTAAGGCAGTTCCCTCACTTATTGTCTAACTAAGATCTGGTGGTCTTGTATTCTTACTTATAGGTAGTCCTTCCTAGACAAAAAGGAGTTCTTCACAATCGATCTGATCTCTCTATGGTACGCGCACACCTTCCCAACACTCAACAGGTATTCCTCCTAGCCCTAACCCTTATCTGTTTCTCAAGAGAATGAAAGGATAGAAGCAACTCTATTCCAGAACCAAATTTTCTGCGAAACAGGTTCTTCCATAATCATTCATTTTATGCATACATCTATTACCCTTTATTTCCCTTCACACATGCAACACAACTTTTCATCATGTATATATCACATTACTTAATCAACTATACATTATTTATTATACTTCATCATCTTCATATATCACCTATTTATCTATGTTAAACATCATTCATCAGATAACACAATCATTATCACACACTTGGGGGGAATTGTACTTATTTATCCACCCTCTAACACTGACATGCATCTTATTCTCTCACCATGTACATATAGACTTTCACATACATCTTGATACATCAATATCATCATCACCCAATGATGCACTCTTGTGATATGGTTCACACTTGACTATTGAGGGCATCCTATACACATGAACCACACATACTACACATTACACACTACAAGATCTACATATTATGCATCCATCTCTTTTTACGCAACATCTACTTTACGCATTCATGACATATCTTTCTAACATCTACTTCTACACGTTATGGTCAATACCCTATGATGCACTTTAGTTCCACGGTCCATACTCAACTGGTGAGGGTATACATATCAAATGGACCTCACCACACTCACGTGTTTAATCACTCACTCATTCACTCACACAATTACACTCTATGTTTTATGACTTGATGATCAAATATTTCTGGTAAACACAATTCAAACCCTTTCCTGATGACACACTCTTGCTTTATGGTTCATTCTTGACTACTGAGAGGAGATATAAAAATGAACCTCACTTCATGCATACACATCCACTTGGGGGGTACATGTTGCTCCTATCATTCACTCTGCATTCCATTTTGTATAATCCAAAACATACTGCATATATTGGTCACATTTAGTCTTGCTTACTTATACTTTTTATATGCACACTTTATTACACATGCTAGATCCGGATATCTTCATATGTCTTTATCTTTACCATACACACATGCATGTTCACTTACCTTTCTATTTTTGATCACAAATTCTAAAAATCCAAACACACAACACGAATGCTTGGTGCAATACCTCATACTGGTCCCACAACAAGATCCTAGGGGCATCCAATTTCTGTACACTACAGGTGATATTGTTTCATTTTTATTCATAGTGCACTACTTTATCAGATTATATACAAATTTTGACATGACTTTTTATATTTATAACATGCTAACTGGGTGCTTCATGTGCATACACTTTTCTATATAGGGTCTATTTGCTTGCATGGTTGTCTATTACATTGCTTGATCATTATTTGTCTCTTGTCTTCCAGGCTTATATGCCTATATCTTGTTTATTCTCGGGCTGTTTACCTTTGTCTTGTGTGCACACTATCGGCCTTGATTAGTCTTCATTGACACTGATTAGTAATGTGACATGTTTGTAACCTGGTGTCCCATATTTGTAACCTGTATCTTCTTGTGTGTTTTCATTTTCTTCTTGTGTCTTAGCTTAAACATTGTCTACTTAGCTTAGTTCTTATCTTCCATGTGCATATTTATCATGTTTGCACTAACACTTTTTCCATCTAATTTTTTTGTGTATGCCTTGATTTTTACCAAGCACACTCCCTCCCCCTTTAAGGGCACCATTTTCAGGAGCAACGGTCAGTCTTCCTTTAGGTCGCATTCTCTTTCAATGATGTTGCATGCACCCCAAACATGAGGAGGATCATCATTTGGGTGAATCAATCACCCCATATAGTAGTTCATACGATCATCACACAACACAATACCGGTATACAAAAAATTCATCAGTCATCAGAAAGGGATAAAAATCCTAAACTTGGGTTCTGTACCATAACATAGACACCATCGCCCCAAATTAGGATAGTAGTGCCTAGGTTCCCTTAACCCTTCCTGGATTCCTGTGACTAGGGGGCAGTTAAAAAAAATATTTCAGTTCAACATAGTCTACAACACTTCACAAAATGAATTTTATCAGGACACATAGTCCTTCAGCACTCGACATGCATGCACTACACAAGCATTTTATACTTTCACTTTGGATCAGAATTGTTTGAATTGGATCAAATTTTTACACACCGTCTACACTAGTGTTCTACATCTGCATGAAGCTAGTTAAATGTTAGAGGATGAAAAAATAATTTCTCTCCCTACACTTCTTCCATGTTATTGGCGTGATATCACCCAAAAAACTCACGAATGATCACAACTGGTTTGAGATCACTCAAAAAAATTGTTCTGTCTACATCATCTTCAGGATCCTTTCTACACTCTTTTAATCATCATGGATCAGGTTCACAAGTTCCTTTTTTCACATTTTTCACATTTTCTTACATAATTTTTACACATTTTGATCATATACATGCATATTATACTACTTGTTTCTTATTCTCTTTTGTAGGTCCATCCTTATGGGAAATGGCGATAGTCAACATCATTCACACAACATCAACAAATGTCAAAAACATCAATCAAATCGATATTGACATCAACAAACATGTACAATGTACATACATGACATCGACACATGAATTTCTCACCCTATGGTCATCATTATCATCACTTTTATTACACTTTACTCCCCTCTAGTTTCTATGCTTCACATTTTTATCACTCCACTGTTTTTCCTTGTCTATCAGCATGCTTTTCTTCATCAATCTAAATCAGTTATCAAGTACACATATCTCTATCTACTTTATATTATTGAGAATCGTCATGCAAAAATATAAAGTGGGGGAAAATGTAAACACAAAATCATGCACTTTGGGTATCTATCTAGTCATGATTGCACATACTACTATTCATATGATTCATAAGTAAGAAAAGTTCTAATTAACCCATGTACTTTGGCCATATTTTCTTGTCTTTATGTTAGCTACTTTTGGTCTTACACTCTTGCTTTCCAGCTCAATATGTCTTTCCACACCTCAACATTTCTCATCCTAGACATCAGCATCTAGTCCTGGACGCCGACGCACTTGGTACCCCTCATCCCCTCTGGGTGCCCCTGACATATTTGTACTTTGTTCACATATTTGGGGTTCCTTTCTAGTCTATTTGAGCATCTTATATTTTTGGTATTAAGAATTTTTGGGGTTAATTACAAAATTCAAGCAAGGTAATCATATAAATATAAAGTTATGTGATCACAATAAAGGACCAAACACTAAGCATTAGCTATCACTACCTAAGATTGCATCCAATGGCTATTATCAAGAGCATTCAAGCATCTATTGTAGCATCCACATTCAAGGGCAAAGGATATGCATTACTTCTACATAGACTACATAGGAGGGGAATTTCATTCTATTCCATGCACACATCTATCTACATTTCTTTACATCTGGACTACTCTTCTCATGCTATCAAGTGTGACATGCATAAGAGCCACCTAGGGCACGATTCCATTCACACACACCTATAACTATATTGGGTCTGAAATGTAGTGTAGTCACTCAGTTGTAAGTTCACTTCATTTGATGGATTGAGGATAGTTTGAAACCCTTCATTTTCATTCTTTTGTTTTTGGGATTTTATGCACTTTTGAGGGTTTTGCAGGTCAATATATTTATTACAAGTTATTGATGACCTCAGACGATCATTGTGTGACATACTAGCTGACCAAGAGGAAAAGGACAATGAACACCTTACGATCCATCTGAAGGATGGTTTTCTGATGGTTTTAGCCAGTCATAAGAACCTTGAAACATGTCTACAGTTGCCCGCAGGTGCCCCTTCCCCTTTCCAAGTGCACCCTAGTCTCAGGACAGATCATCATCTCACCTGTACATTTCTCTAAGACTTTCATGACAACACTCCTACCCTCTCATATTCACCTAGTCTATCAATTTGACACAGTATCACATTCATGGTCATAGCAAATTAGCTAAGTCTTCTGTATCCCCTCTTTTTCAACTAGGGTTTCATACCTTTTTTAGCTTAATTTACTTGGGTTAGATCATATTTTGGTACTTAATTTCATTTACTTATTTACTGCTACATAGAAATCATAATTAGTGAATTTATTTTCCATGACTTTTATTAATCAATTACAATATCAACTGAGAATAGCTTGAGTTAGAAACTAGGTGAAAGGTGCCCCCAGGTGCCCCTACCCCTAAAAACATATGCCATAGTCCAGGAAGATTGTTAGCTTATACATATTTTTCTGAGGATATGTGCTAATACTCCTCCCTCTCTGTTTACCTAGTCAACAACTTATGACATAGTTCAGCATGTTGGTCATGAATAACAACCTAAGTAATTCTTAGTCATCTTCGTGATGCAACTAGGGTTTCATACCATGTTATTAGGTTAATTTTCTTGGGTTTATTTAGTACTCCAAAGTGCTTACTTATTTTAGTGCTACTTAGAAACCAGAATTAGGCGTTTATTCTTCCTTAAATGTTTCTGTAATGCAATTCAATCATCAAGTTTAGGAGAACTACATGTGGTTTGATCCCTCTTATGACTAGCGTAGATATCTCTAAGGCACTCCATGTCACTATTCTTAGCATGGGTGTGGCGAGGCCCTCCACTCCTACATCATACTAGCACCAAATTGTTGTAAAAACACAGGTACAAACTTGTCCCCAATATCTCAACTAATGAAGAAGTTGCAATGAGTTTGAAATCATGCTTAAGGAATGTGGAAAATGAAGTCTATATTCCACCAAGATACAATAGTCTCAGACATCACTCCGAGGAATTATAAGCCAAATGTACCCATTGTACCAACCCATTATAATATAAAATCCCAAATGACTAGGTTTGTATCCCTGCAAGATGCCTTTCAACCATTGAACCTACCCATATCCTAATAATCCTAATCCAGATAAATTATCCTTGTCCTCCTAAATGACATATGAAGATCCCTTGACAATTGTATTGTATCCTTTCTCCTAACCCCATGATTAGAAAAATCTACCATCGTTTTTGGATGTATGTAGACACAAGCCTCGATACAGTTCAAAATTCATTTCTAGTGTATCCTAAATCATAATCAATGATCCATCATCATCATGATTCTTCAACAACTGGTGAGAAGCCTAGAATTGTTGGCAAGATAAATATTTATGTGCCACCATTCAAGTTGAGGGAACTAAACAACCATAAGTGGCATTACTTACCTGTACATACAAAATCAAAGATATTTGACTGATTTGATACAAAATTTTATGGCATCTTGAGATCATATGATAGTTGTTTCAAGTAGGAGAGAAGCGCTCAAGCACTAAAAAAGTATTCTGGGTCACCTTCTTGAGATAAACAAGGTGCATGTAGATTCTACATTATCTCTTCCATTGAGAAAACCAGCTTTTAATTTATGGATACATCATAATCCACTCAGACCTGTAGCAACAATCCTTTGACATTGTCAATTGAGCAAAATTCCAACAAGGGAAAAATATTCATATCTCCATATGATATAGCTTTGGAAATGTTTGGGTCCATATGGATTTGTATCAGGAAGGATCTACTAGGAAATAAGATTGCATTACAAAAAACTAAAAATGAGGTAAGTACAACCCCAGTCATTTTGGTATCAATCATAATTTTAGGTAACACAAGTTGTGCATCCTAAACCCCCTCAGCATTTGACATAGCATTAATCATTGGGAAGTTCATTTTATTCCATCACATGCATTATATGACATGATTGCTAGGGCATTGTATCATAAGTCATGCCCAAGTCAAATTGACTGATACATTTGGCTTGAATTATAGCCCTATCAATAAAGGTGTATCATTCCAACTAGATGATACTGTTGTGAACTACATTGTGGGTGTCTTAATTACCTGTAATACTAACTCTACATGCTTACCCCCAATATAGATCATTCCTTAAGATGACCATTGGAGTTAGTCTGACATCTCCATTCTACATCTTATTCTATTGTGTTTGTCCAAAGATGTGTAATTTCTAAAGTATGTGCAGCTAGGTATCTATATCATCAGGTTATTGGTATCACCGATGATATTGTTACGACCAGGTATGAAAGTAGATAAAACAGAATCTAACACTAAAAGGTACATTTATAGGTCCTAATCACATCAATACTATTCATGATGCATTAATAAGTGAGAAAACTAGTAATTGACATCTAGTCTTTAGCCTCTTTTATTTCTTTCTTGTTTCCTCCTGTTGGTGCTTGCACACCCCACATACCCAAGTCCCTGATCTCTCAGTGGGTCTTTATCTTTATTGACTCTAGATTCTAGTTCCCAACTAGGATGCTCAAAACCCAAGCACCCCCATCCCCTCTAGATTGTGTGACAATCTACCTGAGTTGTATCTCTACTCTTTCTCTTTCTTAGGGCCTCTTTCAATTTTTTGGGCATGCTTATTTCTTTTGTCATGGCTATTGCATTTTAGTTACTTGCATATTATGAAATCCAAAAAAGGGAATCATGATAATTATATTAAAGCATATGGTGAACCATAATAAAGGACTCAAACCCTCCCTAAGTTTCATATGGTTGAGATTTATCCACCCAAATTTACTGATCCAAGAATTCATAAGAGCATCAAAGCATCCATCTAGTTGACTCACTCAAGGGATAATGGACCTGAGATTTTCTTACATAGCACGCATACCCATGAGGGGAAGCCACATGGATAGTTGACCATCCACACATCTAATCTACTATTGGTACATATAGCTATCCACTTGTTGTCAAGTCCTCCTTATTTTACTACCACTCTTCCACCTACATCTATTGTTCCCGTTTATATGACTATCCCAGCCTAATCACTTTACCCTCCTTATGGAGTCTGAAGATTTAGTGTAGTTAGCTCAGTCACTAATTTTCACTCTGTCAGGTGACTGCTAGGATCAGTCTGACTCCCAATTCTGCATCTTTCTTTTTTAGGATTTTATGTATTTTGGTATTTAGATCAATAGTCATTAAATGTGCTTTAGAAATGAACCAATAGTGTTGCATAATCAAAGAAATAATTAGTAATGAAAGAAAGAAAAACAAAATGAAAATGACACAAGATTACCCTGGAGAAACTCAAATTGAGAAAACTCTAGAAAGATTGAAGCAATGCTTCCTCATATCACTATCACATATTTTTGTATAAGCTTATTTCCTTCCCAAGGCCTCCATGAACACTATGGTGTTTAAACACTCATACAACTTTACAACTCACCAACTCACACCTTCTTTTCACACTCCAATTCAAAAAACCACATATGATCAAGAATACAAATTTCTTGGAATATCTTATATATATCCTTTGATGACTTAAAAATATCTTCCCCGCATATATATACAAGTTTGACATCAAGGATATCTTGAAAAATAAGCCCAAAAAACTCATAAGTTGAAAAGGAACCGTCTGCAGCTGTTTACCCTTCCAGACTTTCTCGCGTGACAGAACCACCGCTTTCTACAAACAAGTGGTTACGTAACTACCACTAAAGGTTACAAAACTATTGGGGTAGTTGTGTAACCACCACTCTAGTTGAGGGGTGGTTTTGTCACGATACAAAGTATGCTACCTTCTGGCAGTCATAACTTTTCTATACAAACTTGAAATTGGGTTCCATTTTTTTTAACTTGCATAATTTTTAGAGAGGAACACAAATATGTAATCAATTTTTAATTTTGATGAAATATTCATAATGTTTAATCCTTTACACCAAAACATATCTTCTTTGAGGTCTCACAGTTTCAAAACTTCATCTTGAACCCTGTTTTGTGGTTACATCTAACAAGAGCCATGGAAATAGTGTTAAGTGATAAAAAAGTTATATAATCACAATGGTGATTTTATTAGCTTATGATGCTAAAAGTAATGATCCAAAATTTGGATCACCCTATTACTTCACATACACGCCATGTCTCCTCTTCGGACACTTATGACCTAGACTCCTTATACAATGACTTGCAAACCCAAATTAGCAAATTGAACCTAGTTACTTAGCATCCCTCTCCAGCTCTAGAATCCTCACTCCTACTTCATATCTTCTTACCCTCTACCTCCTAAATTTTTAGTACCTAGACTTCCCACCTTCAATGGCCATGGCAACCCTCAGAAGCACCTTCGGTCCTTTCATGTTACATGTCTAGACTACATTGATGACCATACATTGTTGGAAAAATTATTTCCTCGTAGTTTAACAAACTATGTTATGCGTTGGTTTTATGATATACTTGTACATTCAGTAACTTCCTTTATAAATCTAGCCAATGTGTTTCTCACTCATATTTCTATCAATATCGGCACCAAGATATCCTACGCTCAATTATATAAGATCAAACAAGGATCTAATGAGCACCTCGCAGACAATGTCTTGCGTAATAAGAATAACCTTGCTAAAATGACTAATGTACTTGTTGACTCTGAATTAAAAGATTTATCTATCCAAAGTATTTTTTCTCCTCTCCAAGAGAGAGTTATCTTTAATACCTCTCCTTATTTTAATCAATTGTTTCATACACTCAAATTGCGTGAAATCAAATTGTTATCCATGAGAAAACTCAATTATTATGATAATTCATTTACTTATTCTTCTAGCAAGTTTCAAACCAAATCAAAAATCAAGCCATCTCCTAAGCATACTAACACTCAACCCACTGTCAATGTTGTTTCTCCGCCTGCTACACTTTAATTGCAACTCACTAGGAGAACCTTTACTAATTTTCCTTACGCACATCACTTCCTCTTACCACAACTCACCGACAGTAATCCTGTTACTCTCCCTCCACCACTCAAGCTTGATCCTTCTCACTGTAGTCACAAAATCATGCACTTTAGACATTTATTTATCCCAGTCTCATATAACTATTTAGAAGGTTCTTGAGTGAAGAAATTACTAATTAAACCATATCCATTTGGCCATCTTGTTTATTTTATTTTAGGATTTGTGACATATTGCATCCATATTCCCAACCAGTTTCTAACATTCCACATTATTTTATCCTTGTCTGGGGTGCCCATGGGCACCCTAGTCCCACCTGGGAGCATCTTGGTCCTTTTTTCACTGTCCCACCACTTTTTGGGCCTCTTCTATCTGTTTTTCATCTTTATCTTTCTTATGGTCAGACTTTTTGGGGTTGATATCAAAATTAGAGCAAGAGAACCATATAAATAAAAATTTATGAGACCATAATGAGGGACCTAGCATCATCTGCTACTATCACTTCATCTAGATTTTGATCCATCTATTACATTGGCATCCCAATAGCTCCATCATCTAGGCATAAGCTAGGACATCTACATTACACTTACTAGGGGGGATTCTATTCTATTCTATTCTATTCTATTCCATGCACACATTTTATACATCTTGTTATTTCACAAAGTGTGGCTAACATAAGAACATCTAGGGCACAACATGCACACGAGCACCAAAACTACATCTGGGTCTAAAATGTAGTGCAACACTTAGTTCGTAAGCCCGCCTGTTATTACAGTTGAGGTCAGTCTAACCCATTCATTTGCATCTTTCTTTTTTAGGGTTTTGATACTTCCTTTTGAGTCTTTTATAGGTTATTCTTCCTCTTGGAATATTCATATCATTCAACATAGTATAGAAAAACTAATACAACAGAAAACAAAGGTTATCAGTCATCTCTAGAACCTTTGAAGACCAATTCTAGGCCTTTTTCCCATACCAAGGCACCTATTTTTCACATCATATCACCTGTGGGCACACTAGTCCTTTCTCAGGTGCTCCAGTATAGCCATATCACCCAGATTTTTCCTCTGCGAGATCGCGACACAGTCATTCCTACTTCTGATTTATCCAGTTACCATTGTGACACAGTCTAACATACATCTATCATTAACTGAGTTCTTTCCTCTTCTCCCTTACACATTAGGGTTTAGTATTTCATTTTACATATTTTTTTAGATCATTAGCATACTATTTGTTGTATTTGTTTATTCCATTTATAGATGTTAATATCTTACATTAATTATCTTCATACTACATAGTTTAGTCAATTTTAGTTAATCATTTTGGTGAACCTGATATTTGAATCCACCTTTGTTCTAGGGATTTTATTAATTTTTCTATCATGGCTTCTAATGTATGTCAAGTCTCTTTACTTCAATTGATTCAAATGCACCCGTCATGTAAAGACACTCTTCAAAAAACCCTAGGGACTATGTGTCTTCCTATCAACATATTGCCTACCCAAGTCAATAATATGATTGTTCATCTTTCCGAGGACTCCCTTGATTCCAATTCCAATCAATTTGTTTGTAAATCCATGCAAGTTCTTCATTCTTTATTTCAAGATAAATTTCAGGCTATGGAATCCACAATCAAATCTCTTAAATTTGAAATTCAATAGCTTAAGGATACTTCTCAAGATCACAATTATTCTTCTTCTCATATCCATCCTATGTCTTTACATGTACTCATATTAGCAAACCCCAAATCTTTCTGCTACCCACGCCTCTCAAGTTTGCAATCAATGTTATGCAACAAGATGTTCTTCCCAAACTCATAACTCGTCAATTATCATCTTGCCATCTACTCATTGGTTTCCTCCTTATCGGAATGTAAAATATCATGGTCTCCCATAGTGCTATTATCATCAAATCAATAGACATAATGACAATGATTTTTATTCTTTACAACGAAGGATCTAACATTTTGAGAATCAAGGTTTCATCTCATTCATGGCACAACGTTCTATTACATGGTCATCTCCACTTGTTACATCTCAATCAGTTTTTAGAATCTGATTCATCTAGTGAGCATCATGTCATTACTTTTAAGGGAATTCAAGAGCCTCCTAAGCAACCACCCATGAAAATAGATACACCACCTCTTCTCAAATCATCTCTGACATCACCAAGTCAACATAAACAACCTCATCTTAAGGATGATCTCACTCCTCTTTTGTTAAAGGTATCGGCCACCTCACCAAGTTATACGTAACAATCACTGCCAAAAGTAAAGCTTTAAATTCCTACATTCGTTATAGATCCTACATACGTAGACGATTGGGACCCAGATGACACTTACTATGATGATGAAAAATTTGATGTTCACACTCCTCTATCACATCCAATCACTTTTTCCAAAGCTACTACTCCTACCGATGAACAAGACACATCTCAAATTTTTCCACCATCGCATGGTCATACTGTTTCTTCGGCCTACCATTTTGTTGGCCCTCTCTCTTATCATGACACAAACAATGCTCTCCCACAATGACATGGAACCTCTCATGTCATTGCATAGTTCTTCATCATCATAGTACATTTAGGGAGCATATCACTTCACTTCCCCCCCCACTTTGTCTTAGCATAGCTACATTTTTCCTTGTTCTCTTTTCACACACTTGTTAGGCATACTCATCATATATTCTAACATCATTACTTGATGACACACTCTTATGCTTCAGTCCACACTTGACTGTTGAGGGCTTACTACACTAAACCCCAAACATAGCACTATAGGATTTACACATCACATGTCACACATCATACACCATACATTCTACATTTAGTTTACAACATTTTGACATTTGTGCACTTACACATCATATATCATACTAGTCTTCATCATATAGGAGTCTATCCTATCTACATACATTACATATCACTTTATACATTAAATATTACACATTCTACATGTCTAGCATTGCATCCTACATACCATATGCTCTTACACATATTACACCTATCGCACATTACACTATACGTGGCATTACTATATATCACACATAATCATTTTATTCACCTTGCATTGACATACTTAAACATTCCACTCATCACATGGTCGAATTCTATCTTTACATACACTACATTGTATTTTGTGTGTTACACTCACTATCTTATTATGCTTAGTTCCTCAATCTATACTAGACTACTGAGGGTTTATAAATGAAATGGACCTTACGCATTTACTACTTGACATTTTACCATGTGACATTTCTAGGCTAGTGGCATACGCTTTAGGATAAATCGTCACCTATTCCATCATTTTGTAGCGGTATACACCTTAGGTTATATCACCACTCCCTACTATTCATCTCATAGTGACATACTCTTCAGGGTAAATTTTCACCTATTCCATCATATTGTAGTGGTATACACCTTAAGTTACATCACCACTCCCTCCTTTCATTTTTGTAGTTATATACACTTAGGGCTAAATCACCACTCATCCATTCATCTTGTAGTGATATATGCTTAGGCTAAATCATCACTTATACGTTCATCTAGTCATGATATACGCTTCAGCTATAGGGTTCATGCATACACTGTCACTAGGTCACATATCATCAATCTACACATACACATTCATCCAAGAGCGTTAGACACAACACACACTATTCAACTATTTCCCGATGATGCACTCTCATTTATGGTTCATTCTCGACTACTGATGGGGAAAAGAAAATGAACCTCACTACATACCTTTCCATCTACTCAGGGGTCACACAGCTCCTATCATTCCATCTTACATTCCATTCCAACCATCCACATCATACTACATATTATGGTTGCTTTATTCTTACTTACTTTTTATTGTTCAAGATGACTTTATTACACATACTGGTTTGATTACTTGCATCTCTTTTATCTATATCATCCACACATGCACATTCACACCTTTTTCTAGTTATGATCGTAGATACATGTCTTTTACATGTAGCACAGATGTTAGCCTTCTACCTTTCCTACACTGGTCGCTGGGGGCATCCACATTCATATCCTCTAGGTGTTATTGTTTCATTTTGTACTTAGCACTTTCCATTACTTGGTTCTATATGCTTTTGACATACTATTTATCTCTCTAACATGCTAACGAGTGCTTCATGTGCAACATTTTTTATGCAGAGATATTGATTTTCATACTTGTTTGTTACATTGTTTGTTATTATCTATGGGCCTTGCCCTATGTTTTGTGTGCACACTTGTTTTTTGTTTACGGCCATGATGACCTTGTGTGTCTTATGACATCATAAGTGATGTCCCATGTTTTCATCCCACTTTGTGTGGATTAATTTTCTTTTTGTGTGTTTACATTACTGCTTTACTTGGTAGAATTTACACTATTTGCATAACTTATACAGTGTTTTCTACACGCATGCATGTTTACACTTGTCTTTGGCTAGCCTTCTTGTTTGTGTGTGCCTTGGTTTCTACCAAGCATTTTCCAGGGTTCCAACATACATGTGGTTGGTACTCTTTTGGGGTTGTATGTCTCCTATCAGCACCGTTGCATACACCCCTAAAGAGGGGGGCGTCATTTGGGGTTTATACTAAAACAACGCATTTACATCGATTCAGTTAAGTGCACTTTCTGCCCTTGACATTGTGGGTTACATACAACGAGTGGGTTCAAACCAGTCTATGAACCCCATACACAACGTCTTTTACAAGACATGGTGTCCTTAGCATTTTGGGAAGCAATTATAGGATTGGAGGTTACAGTGGGTGTGCCTCTCTACACTACTTTGGAAAGTGGTGTCGAATTTCCCAAAAAACCAGGGCAATATAAATATCTCTACATAGTTTAAGGAAGCAATTAGATATTGGAGGAAACATCATTTCCTCCCTACACTTCTTCAGCCTATGGCATGAGATCATCCCAAAAACTCACAATACATGATATCCTTCTACATTGTCTCTCTCAACATGGATCAAGTGCACATGTTCCATTTACCCTTACATTTACATTAGCATATTGTATATACACCTACATCTTTTACATAACATTTTTACACTTACATACATACATATTTGACTACTTGATCACTTTCTCCTTATAGGTCCGGCCATATGAGAAATAAACAGTCAAATGGGGGTAACAAAAATAACAAAAATAGTATCAACAACAACATTCTATGGCAGCACACATTCTTTACTAACCATGAAGGTACACTACACATTGCGCCAACTACACACACATGTTCTTCCCTAGGTTCACTCTCAACACTTTTTCTTTGCACATTTTCATCTGTAGTTTCCACCCTCCTCCGTATTTTTATCATTCCATGCTTTGTCTAGTCCTTCAGCGTGTTTCCACTATACTCTTCATGGACATCAGGTACACATCTCTATCTACTTTATGTTACCAAGCTTTCCACTCACCAACATAAAGTGGGGCCAAAATGTAGTCACAAAATCATGCACTTTAGACATTTATTTATCTCAGTCTCATACTACTATTTAGAAGGTTCTTGAGTGAAGAAAGTACTAACTAACCCTTGTTCTATTGGCCATCTTGTTTATTTTATTTCATCATTTATGACCTATTGCAACCATATTACCATCTATTTTTTGACATTCCACATTATTTTAGCCTCGGTTGGGGTGCCCAGATTAGTACTGGGGCACCCATGGGCACTCTAGTCCTACCTGGGGGCACCCCGATCCTTTTTGCACTTCCCACCACTTTTTAGGCCTCTTCTATCTATTTTTCATCTCTATCTTTCTTGTGTTTATCCTTTTCGGGGTTAATTAAAAAATTAGAGGAAGAGAACCCTATAAATATAAACTTATGAGACCATAATGAGGGACCTAGTATCATTTACTACTATCACTCCATCTAGAATTACATCCATGTATTGCATTGGTATACACATAGCTCCATTATCAAGGCACAAGCTAGGACATCTGCATCACACTTTATAGGGGGAGGGATTCTATTCTATTCCATGCACACTTCTATTACATTTTCTACATCTAATTGTTGCTCACTATTTCACAAAGTACGACTAGCACATGAGCACCTAAGGCACGACATGTACACATGCACCAGAACTACATCTGGGTCCAAAATGTACTACAATGCTTAGTTAGTAAGTCCATTTTTATAGAAGCTAAGGTCAATCTAACCCATTCGTTTGCATCTTTCTTTTTAGGGTTTTGATACTTTCTTTTGGATCTTTTGTAGGTTATTCTTCCTCTTAGAATATTTGGAGCATTCAGCGTACTACAGAATAACTAATGTGGAAGATAACAAAGGTTATCAGTCATCTCTAAGACTTGTGAAGACCAGTTCTAAGCCTTTTTCCCAAACCAAGGCACCTATTTTGCATACTAGAGTGCCCATGGGTGCCCCAGTCCTCTCTCAGGTGCTCTAGTCTAGCCATATAACCCAAATGTGTCCTCTGTGGGAACCTAGCATAGTTGTTCCTTCTTCTAATTTATACAGTTTCTTCTATGACAGTGTTCGACAAGCATCTGTTAGTAGATGAGTTCTTTCCTCTTCTCTCTTACACATTAACGTTTAGTATTTCATTTTACATATTTACTTATGTCATTAGCCTATTATTTGCTACATTTGTTTGCTTCATTTATATTTGTTTATAGATTAGATTAACTATTGTCATATTACATATTTTAGTTAATTTTTGTTAATCAGTTAGTATGAACAAGTATGCATGTAAATGACAAGTGTACGCTACACAAACAATGTATAAGATAAAATGCAAGTAAACATGCAAGAAGGAAATATATACCACCAAAGTGAGTTGTAAACATGGAACACCACTCACAATGTTGCAAGACATGCAAGGCCATAATGGATGTATATAAACAAACAAGTGTGCACACCAAACCAAGGATAACACTTGCATACAATAGCAAACAACAGACAAACAATAGAAGGAAAACAAACAAATAGCCATGGAAGCAAGTAATCCTACAAAACAAATGTTACACATGAAGTACCTGTTAGCATGTTAGAAAGATAACCCATATGTAAAAAGTGTGTATAACCAAGTAATGGAAAGTGTTAAGTATAAAATAAAACAATAACACCTGTAGTGTATGAATTTAGATGCCCCTAGCAACCGTTGTAGGAGTGGTATGAGGTGAGCATCCATATTACGTGTAAGAAACATGTATCTATGATCACAACTAGAAGAAGACATGAACGTGCATGTGTGTATGGTAAATATAATGGCATAGAAGAGATTTATCTAGCATGCATAGTATAGTGAACATATACAAGAAAATGCAAGCAAGAGTAGAAGTAACCAAGATATGAAACATGTTGTGGATGGATGGTATGGAATGTAAAATGTATGATAGGATCTGCATTCCCCCTAAGTGGATGGAGTTGTATGCAATGACATTCATTTTGTTTTCCCCCTTAGAAGTCAAGAATGAACCATAAATGAGAGTGCATCATCAAGAAATGGTAGAAGTGTGTATTGTGTCTAACACATTGTGATGAGTGTGTGTGTGTGTGTGTGTGTGTGTGTGTGTGTGTGTGTGTGTGTTGATGATATGTGACCTAGAAATGAAGTGTGTGTGTGTGATCCTATAGTTGAAGTGCATATCACGACAAGATGAGCATATGAGTGATGATTGTAACCTAAATTGTATATCACTACTAGATGAATAAAGGGAGTGGTGATGTAGCCTAAAGTGTATACCACTACTAGATGAATAAAGGGAGTGGTGATCATTTATCCTAAAGCATATGTCACTAACCTAGGAATGTCACATAATGGAAGATGGAATGATGAATGTGTAAGTATGATAATGTCCATTTTATTTGTAAACCCCCAGTAGTCAAGTATGGACTGAGGAACTAGAGTATGTCATAGGGTAGTGTTTCACTTGATTTCTGAGTTTTCTGAGAAGTGTTTGACGAAACAGATAAGGTAAAGGTGGTAAGAGGAATACCTAGTCCGAGATGGTTGAAGGTCATATGCGCGTATATCTGAATCCTGAATCAAAGTGATTGTGAGACCTTCCTTTTGGCTAGGAGGAACTACCTGTATAAGAATCAAAACAAGACCACCAAAGAGAGTTAAATGATATATACAGTGGACTTCCTAGCATGTGCTAGATCCTGGAAGTGTGATACTTCCTAGATGGTTGTCATTCCACTGTTTAAAACAATTCAATGCTGAAAATAAAGTAAATATTGTCCTACTGTAGTTTAATATGATTTAGGCATCTCATACAAATGCAATAGGCTAGATCTAATCTAACAGGCTAGGCTAGAAGGAGATCCAAAGGTCAAATAGGTTGGTTATAGGTGAATGTGAGCTAATAGGCTAGGTTAGATACAGATCTGAAGTTTAAATAGGTGTTCAAGTAGGTATAGGCCAGGAACATGTTGTAATTCTAGCAGACATTAGGTGACACAGAGAGTGACCACAGTTTATAAAACCGATGACGGTTGGAATGTAACTGGTGATGGTTAGGGAGAACCGGCGGCAGTTAGGTCGAGGGTTGGTGGACTCACACAGTCTGGGTTTTGAAGGTTTTTAGGCAAGAATGGAATTAGTAGAAGGTGTTGGGAAGATCACATAGGAGGTATAGGTATGTTGCGAAGGTCTGGGGTTGGTGAGGCAGTCAAGTAGGTGGTTGGGAAAGGTATTACAATGGTTGGGTAAGGAGGGTGGCTGAAACTGGATAGGAGGAATGAAGAAATGGTAAAAGGGATAAGATCCTTTGTCAGGAGTAATACCGACGTTAATAAAAGATTGAAATAGATGAGAGGGAAACACTTACTTTCTGGTGAGCTACTGATCTGAAGCCCAGTGGAAGAGTGATGGTGTTGGAAGGTGGTGTGAAGAGGCCTCACTATTATCTCAGTGAACCTGGTTGTCTTGGCTAATCACAAATTAATCCTTGCTTTGTTGTTGCGTCTGGAAAGATCAAATTCGCGATAAGGAAATCCAATGCCGAAGGTTCAACCTCGATTACAAAGGTATAGATGGGTCTATATAGGTTGTTTGGTTAATTCTAACGAACTGGCATCGGTTTAGGGGAACCGGCATCAGTTTAGGGTAAACCAACATCGGTTTGGGCGAGATATCTCAGGTTGTTCAAAAGTTGCCTAGGAAGTTGTTCCACCGTTTGATAAGGGTCTCTTCTTTATCTCGGGGAAAAAACCAACCTTAGGAGGCTTTTAATGTGAGGTGAGGGGATGAGTCTAATGTTAAGTTTTATTTAGGACATTGGTTTTAGGGTTTAGGTTAATGGGTCAAATGATGGGGGTGGTTAGGTGAAGTGTATTTAATAAAGGCAATTTTATTAAATAGGTGTACGAGGGTAGTGAATTAATTTAATGTAACTAATTAAATTAATATGTGTATGGGTAAAAGGTCATTAGCTTAATTAAAATAATTAAATTAATATGTATGGAGATAAATGGCATTAATTTAATTAAAGTAATTAAATTAACATGTGTGGGGTGTAGGAGGTAGGTGATAAGGTGTTGAGGATGAGGAAGTGATTATAGGGTTGCGGTAGGGGTCCAAGGTGATTACGACATGATTTTGGTGTCTACATTTTGCCCCTTCTTGTTGCGTAGCTTGTATTGGTAAGCGACGTGAACAAGAATAGAGTGTGGTTGCCCCAAGTGGGAATGAGGGTGATCCCCCTCAAACCAGGAACTGATGAGGTGACAAGGTGAATCGGCGAGTGGTTTGATAAAAGTGGATGTGAAGAAGAATAGTGAGAAATGAGGAATGGGGTAAAGGGAAAATCAGGCATATAGGTAACGGGTAAACGGGCCAAGGTCAAAGGTAGTGGCAGTTGAACACACACACACGTATAAACTGTGACATGGTACTAGGTTGAAGAGCTTGCAAACTCTACATCATCTAAGGTCGATAGGTTTATCGAAACAAGGTTGAAGTGATTCTGGTATCCAAGGTATAGGATAAGGTCAGGAAACACAACGTAGGTTAGGTGCAGGAACATTTAGGTATGTTCCGGTACACCCCAGGTAGGATCAAGATAAACAGTCACGGTAATAGGAAAGGTAAGGTCATTAGGTCAAACAACACAAGTAACAGTGTCACAAGGTATACCGAGCACATGAGTTCACAAGTCACCAACAGGTTCCTGAGTCCAGGTAGATAGGTCACAGCATGGGTAAGGCCGAGGTAGGTGTAAAATAAGGAGACGTCAATCAGTGAATGAGGTGAGGTTAAAGAAGGTAGAGGGCCAGAGGGGAAGGTAAAGGGGTCTAGGTAGGTGTAGGGGAGGCAAAAGAAAAATGAGGTAAGGAAAAATGAGGTCAATGTGAGGGAAATGAGTAGGCAGGGTAACCAATAGCAGTTCGTATGAATAGATGACAGTGGAGAGGAACCAACGGTGGTAGTCTAGGGCATTAGAATGGCAGCGGTCAAGGGTTAACCAACATTAGTTAAGTCGGGTAGGGTATAAAAAGCGGAAAACCCACATTTTAAAATTCATTTGTGCATTTGGAAAAGGAGAAAAGGACAAGAAGAGAGAAAAGAGGAAGAGGACAAAAGAGTATGGAAGAGAGCTTGGTTGGCGAGCCACGTAGGTGAGATTGGTTGAGTGAGAGGTGGGGCCGTGAGATCAGATCGAGCGAGGTGATTGGTGGAGAGAGTTGGAGGTCATTTGAGGATGGTGGAGGCCGGAGAGGGATCGGGAGGAGTGGCGCAGAGGCCGGAGGTTCCACCACGACAGCGGCAGCGAGATCAGGTAGGATTTGAACCTTTTGTTATTGATTTGTTTGAGTGAATTTGGTTTAAAATGTAGAAAATATTTAAAAATTGGGGGTTTGGGGGGAAAGAATTTCAAAATGGGAAAAAGAGAGGGGAAAGGTAATAGTGAAGGGTAGGGGGTAGTGCAAAAGGGTAATGTAGGAACAATTAAGGGTGTAAAGTGGGATTGGGGTGGGTAGAATGTCTAGGAAGGGAAAAAGTAGGGTTGGAAAGTCAGGGTGGGTGGCACGACAGTGACCGACGTCGGTCGACTTGTGGCCGACGCCGGTGGGTAGTGATCGGTGCCGGTCATAAGAACAGTGATCAGTGCTGGTTAAAGGGAGACCATGGTCGATCCGGGGATAACTGGTGTCGATTAAGCCTAAGTGTAAATTGGGATAAAAAGGGAAGAGAGTAAGGGTAGGGTGGGAAAGAAGTTAGGTGAGAGGGGAAGGGGTTAGGGTGAGAAAGTAGGGTAGGTGGGTAAGGGTTGAGGGTGGTTTCGGGTGAGGGTAGGGTAGATAGTTTCAGGTGGATGGGTTTGGGTAGGTGTGGGTGAGGGTTAGGGTAGATAGGTTTGGGTGGATGGGTTTAGGTAGGTAGGTAGGGTAGATAGGTTTGGGTAGATGGGTTTGGGTAGGTAGGTTCGGGTGGATGGGTTTGGGTACGTAGGTAGGGCAGATAGGTAGGGTAGATAGGTTCAGGTATATGGATCTGGGTAGGTACGTTCAAGTGGATGGGTTTGGGTAGGTGTGGGTGAGGGACAAGGCCAATGGGATGGGGGTGGGGAAAGAGATTAGGTTGGGATGTGGGGTAAAAATAAGGTAAGTTGGGAAGGTGGACTAATATATTGCTTTTGTGGGATGGAGGCCCGAGATGAGCTTCGGATGAGGGCCCAGGTGCCACCCTTATTATTGACAGTATGGGTGATCACGATGCAGGCAGAGTGGCAGCATGTGACAGAGGTGGGATTGATAGGCGTGCGATGCTACCAACATGTAGTCTAGGAGGCGAGTCTTATGGTTGTGCTCATCGATAGATGGGACTCGGTGATCAACACCTTCCATTTTCCAATGGGTGAGTTGACGATCACCCTGGAGGATGTCTACAGGATCCTACAGTTGCCCATATTAGTGGCCCATATTTATTCCATCTCTTCAAAGGCATCTGAGGAGTTATTAGCACCCATTTTTGGTAAGGGTGTAGTGGACCTGACGTTCCATAGCGCTAGCCTGAGCTATGGAGCGATGTATGGAGCTCGTCCAGAGGAGATGAGGTTAGTGGTACTCTCGATGGAGGTAATGTGCTGCTTCGCACTACCGCATACAGAGGGGGGAAGATTCCCAAGGTCACTAATGGGAGTCCTCCATGACATGATGATACATCAGACACGGTTTGCATGGGCACCTACATTGTTGACGCAGGTGTATAGAGATTTATGAGCCTACGGGTGACTGCGGAGGTTCAGCATCTGTTACGTCGTATTACTACATTTGGGCATACGAGCACATTGTTTGTGTTCGATCATTGGGATGCCCTAGGTAGATGCATTCCCATGGAGAGTGTTGAGAGTGGGGTACAGGCAGTGGGTACCAGCCATGGGAGAGGCTCGAGGTGCCAGATCTACGCATGATGTGGCTTATTGCAGGAGGTTGCTGGAGGGGTTATCTAGGGTGGACATCATTTAGAGGCCATATGTGGGCTTCCCCTCATATAGACAGATGGCCACGGAGCTAGCTGGGCTACAAATACATCTGTGGATAGAGGGGAGGAGAGTGGGAGAGCATGAGCAGATACCCATAGAGTAGGTTAGATGCCATTTTGGATTGGTCTAGGGTGTATCGCTGTCATTCCCTCAGTACCGAAGAGATGATATGGAGAGACCTATGTCTCCACCATGACCCACAGTGTCGACTGGGCAAGAGGAGTAGCTAGTAGATGTATAGATTGATGATGTTGGGGTTGTAGATAGGTATAGGCACTGGTGGGCAGCACAGCTGAGAGTCGTACCACGGAGGCCAGGGTAGCCAGACTTAGCCACCGTCACAGTTCAAAGAGACACCCTACAGGGGCAGGTGGCTACTTTGGTGACACAGCTTGGGATCATGTAGGGGTAGCTTACATGTTTAGAGGCACAAGTTACCAGCTTACAAGCCCAGATAGCTATGTTGCAGGCTCAGGCAGGGCAGGGGCAGGTACCCGCGTAGGCAGAGGTAGGGGGAGATGGAGATGGAGAGGAGGTAGGTGGAGATGGAGCAGAGATGGCTGCCTTATAGGCGTAGGTGCAAGCTTTATAGGGCCACTTGGCCACAACACAGGGGTAGGTGATGGGTCTACAGGGCCAGCTGACAGCAGCACAGGCACAGGCATATAGGCACAGATTACTACCCTACAGGCCTAGGTACAGGCACAGGCATAGACTCCAGAGCCGACGCAGGCTCTAGTACCAGCACTAGGCTCAGTGTAGGCTCATGGACAGGGTCCTATTATACAGGTATCCATACAGGTAGCGAGACCCATGGCACCTCCACAGATAGTGCCCATAGCCAGGTTCAGAGATGCCCTAGGAGAGGCACGGTATTACTAGGACCATTTGTTAGCTACCAGGCTAGATGTGCCCTCTTATGCCGAGTACAGAGCATAGCATGCCTCTAGTGAGAGGACCAGATCCTACACTCATAGTGTGGAGAGTACAGGGGGTTGGTGAGCCAATGGATAGGGTCGTGGTGAGGTCACCAGTGTGCCGAGGCTAGCCCCAGGTGAGGGGTCATCAGCAAGAGGTAAGGCAGGTGTCGAGCACCAGACAGATACAGCATAGGGGTCAAGAGAGACATAGTCACAGGCAGCCTTCCCTGACATCAGATGGGGAGATGATTTACCTGTTGTGGATCATCCTGCGTGCCGAGTCATTTTTACATGTATCATATATGAGACCGGCCTCATGCCAAAGATTTTTTATATTCATTATTGTGTTGTACATGATACCATCCTGCGAGCCAAAGACATTTTTGTATTGGATAGCAGCCTACAAGCCGATGAGGATTATTTTGGAGATACACATTTATGTGATACGGGTGTATATTCTATTGATACACACATGTATATAGATAGATTATATTCATGTGATGTTGTTGTGATGTGTATGAGTTTTACTTTATCCTGATATGGATGGAAAATAGATGAGTTAGGCATGATAGAGTCAGGTCATAGGCATGGGTCGAGTCAGGTCGGTGTAGGCATGGATTGAGTCAAACCGGTTTAGGCATGGATTGAGTCAGGTTGGTTTAGGTATGGATTGAGTCAGGTTGTTTAGGCATGGTTGAGTCAGGTTAGTGTAGGCATGGATGAGTCAGGTTAGTTTAGGCATGGTTGAGTCAGGTTAGTTTAGGCATGGATCGAGTCAGGTTGATAGGCATGGATTGAGTCAAGTTGGTTTAGGCATGGTTGAGTCAGGTCGGTGTTTTGATAACAAATGGCAATATAAATGCATGAGATGGTGTAAAATGTGGAAAATGTTGGTTATGTATGAAAATGTGAAATAATATAAGTGGTAAAAGTTATGTGGTATATGGTTTAGATGTCGAGATTTTGGATATGAACAAGAAATCAGGTATAGGTGGGGCAAATGGTTAGGGTAAAGAGTGGTCGAACTAACCCTCCAGGGCCCAATGCCCTGGAAGTGCTACCTACATAGTTCCGGTGAAAAGGGACCTCAGACCTATGTAGTTCTCCCATAAGCTAGGAAAGAATATGAGAAGATAGCAGAATAGGTAGTGAGGTTGAAAGTTAGGTTGGATTTAAGGTCATAGGTATGATTAGGTCAAGGTCAATTAGGTTGGGTGGATGATAGGTAGATAGGTAAAGGTGATTTTAGGTCGATAGGTAGTGTGGATTCCAAGTCAAGGTCGATTAGGTTAGGTGGAATATAGGTAGATAGGTATGGGTGATTTTAGGGCGATAGGTAGTATTGATTCTAGGCCATGGGTATAATTAGGTTAGGTGGAATATAGGTAGATAGGTATGGGTGAGTTTAGTTTAATAGGTAGTGTTGATTCCAAGCCATGGGTATGATTAGGTCAAAGTCGATTAGGTTAGGTGGAATATGGGTAGATAGGTAGGGGTGAGTTTAGGTTGATAGGTAGTGAGAAGAAAATCCCAAAAGACATGTGTTGGGGGTCTAGTCCTATATAGGAAGATCAAAAGGGAATGAAGAAGAGAAAATATAGGAGGGGGCAAGTGAGCCACACGATTGGCAAGGATCAAAATGTATGAAACACATCTACAGATAGGCTAGTGAACATAAGATCCTAAAGACATTACATGATTAATTACTCTAAAGGTGAGGAATAGTCACTGAATCACCAAATGTCGTCGGTTCAGCAGGTCCCTTGAGGCAGTATGAGGTGAAAAGACAATGGGTAAGGATGTGAAGGTAAGTGGGTCATAAAATGGGGGGTAAAATGTCTTGGGCAACAGAGCCAAGATCACAATAGGCAAGTCCATGACAAAAAATATTGTTTTTCCTTTTCTTTTTCTTTTTGACTTTTGAGATAGACTGATCAATGCGAGAAGTCTATATGGGATGAATATATGGCTCTTTGAGGTCTTTGCGAAGCTGATCGATGCGGGAAGCTTCTAAATTTTGATTTTTGAGAAAATAGTCTTCTTTTTGGAAAGACTATGTAGAGAGTTGTGAGCTTTTTATAGCTTTCCTTCGAGGGAGCAGTCTACTTATAGCAAAAATTGAAGGCGGAAGATGTCCTTTTGAGGGATTCATCTTTTATATTGGAAGTTTGACTCAAGGAGTTGATCCCTTATATTGTAAGATGTCCTTCTAAGGGATTCATCTTTTTTTTTGGCTTTTAAGTCATGGACGAGACTATAACGAAGCATTTGGTTCTTGTTGAGAAGGTTGTTAGGAAATAAGAGATAAAATATGAGGAATAATCCCTTATAGAATCACAACAGTAGAAACTAATATGTAAAAAATATTACAGATCTCAAATAAAAGTGTAGAATAAATAACACAACACAGAGAGACAAGATTTAACATGGTTCACCCAATTTGCGCTACGTCCACCAATAATCACTTGCTCATATTTTATTACAAGCCTCCACTCTCTCAATACAATACCCAGATCTGTTTGGAGCTATGCTCAACAAACTCTACAGAATTTACACCTGAATTCAAAGCACATATGTAATACATTTGCTTGTCTATCTATCATATGCATATGACCATATAAATAGACAATTGCTTAAGCAATTTGATACAAAACCGTGGGTATCAAAACCATGGGCAAAAACCGTGCATATCAAAACAATGGGCAAAAACCATGGGTATCAAAACAATGGGTACCAAAAAATTATGGGCCCAAAAACAGCCCATAACGGTTACCCATTACCCATGGGTTAATAAACCACCCATGAAAATTTGATTCGGGGGCTTTTCCCCCAAGCCCCCATCAATCGATGGGGCTTCACCCCCCCAAACCCCCTTGACCCGCTCATCAGCATGCGGGACCACCATAAAAATCCCCGTGTGTAACACATAGAAGGTGTACCACACTCGAACATGAAAACAGGCTCCACAAACATAACAATCTCCCACTTGGAGACTAATTTCCACTAAGCAAGCTTCTCAACCCTTCATTATCATCCACAAAGGCCAACCAAAACTTAACATAGCTTTAGTTTATCCCTTGTGACCACCTTGGTCATCATGTCTACAGGATTCTAACTGGTATGAATCTTCTCCAACTTCAACTTATCTTCTTCCAAAGCTGTCCTAATCAAGTGATATCTCAACTGTATATGCTTCATCCTGGAGTGGAAAGCAGAGTTCTTAGCTAGGTGTATAGCACTTTGACTATCACTATGCAACTTACATTCTTTCTGCTTATGCCCCAACTCCTCAAGAAATTGTTGTAACCAAATCATCTCTTTGCTTACCTCAGTGGCATCAACATACTCAGCCTCCATGGTTGATAAAGCCACCAGCTTCTATAGTCGTGAAATCCAACTCACGGTTGTCCCACCTACAGTGTAAATATAATCTGTCATGCTCCTCCTGCTGTCAACATCTCCAACCATGTCTGAATCTACATAACCATGTAAAGTGGTGACTGATCCACTGTAGCACAAAACTGTCCCCATGGTCCCTCTCAAATACTGAAGGATCCACTTTACTACTTGTCAATGCTCTTTACCTGGATCACTCATAAATCTACTCATAGCTCCCACTGCATGGGTAATATCAGGCCTAGTGCACACCATAGCATACATCAAATTGCCAACCACTGATGAGTAAGGTACCTTAGAAATTTGGTTTCTTTCCTGCTCTATCTTGGGACACTGCTCCTTTGATAACTTAAAATGGTCTGCCAAAGGAGTCCCAACTAGTTTAGCATCCTGCATGTTAAACTTATCCAATACCCTCTTAATGTACTCTTCCTGAGATAAAGTCAGCTTCCGTTCCTTCCTATCCCGAGTTATCCTCATACCAAGGATTTGTCTGGCTACCCCTAAATCCTTCATATCAAAGGATTCACTTAGATGTTTCTTGAGTACTTTTGTTTCCTGTATGTTTGTACCTGTAACCAACATGTCATCAACATACAAACACATGATAATATAACTTCCATCCTCAAATTTCTTTGTATACACGCAATGGTCAGAATGACATCTAATATAACCTTGCTCCATCATGAAGCTATCAAACTTCTTATACCATTGATGTGGAGCTTGTTTTGGGCCATACAAGCTCTTCTTCATTTTGCACACCATCTCCTCTTTACCTTTGACTTCATATCCTTCTAACTATTGCATATATAGCTCCTCCTCCAAATCACCATGGAGAAATGCAGTCTTTACATCTAATTGTTCTAAGTGCAAGTCTTCTGCTGCCACTATTCCAAGAACAGTTTTGATAGAAGTCATTTTTACTACAGGAGAAAAAATCTCATCAAAATCTATACCTTGTTTCTGTGCAAACCCCTTAACCACCAACCGGGCCTTATATCTTTTCTTTCCTCCTTCTTCATCTTTAACTTTGTACACCCACTTGTTCTACAATTCTCTTTTACCTTCCAGTAGCTTTACCAAATCCCAAGTCTGGTTCTCCATGAGAGACTTATGCTCCTCATCCATGGTTTGCTCCCACTTCTTACTAGCATCTATCTGCATTGCTTCATCAAAGCTCTCTGGCTCTCCACTATCAGTGAGTAATAAATAATAAAGAGAAGGAGAAAAACGTTCAGGTTATTTTCTTTCCCTAAAAGACCTCCTCACTGTAGGAGTTTGGGGTTCCTATTGAGTAGGTTCCTGAATTGATTCATGGGTCACTTTCCCATCCGAAATATCATCTACCACTGCATATTATTTCTTGGATTCTTCCCTATTTTCCTACAACTATTGCTTATACATGACTTTCTCATTAAATACCACATCCCTAGACTGAATGATTTTCTTGTCTTTAATACTCCAACATTTAAATCCAAAGTCATCACCACCATAACTAATGAAAGTGCATTTTTCTGATTTAGCCTCTAGCTTGGTCCCATCATCCTTGTCAATATGAACAAACACCTCACATCCAAAGACTTTAAGAAATGAGTAATTGACTTTCTTACCGTACCAAGCCTCCTCAGGTATGCCTCCATCCAAGGCACTTGAGGGTCCTCTGTTTATCAAGTACACAATTGTGCTCACCGCTTCTGCCCAAAAATAAAAAGGCAATCCTACATGTATCCTCATGCTCCTAGCACATTCCATTATTGTTTTGTTCATCCTTTCTGACACCCCATTCTGTTGCGGGGTTCCTGAAACTGTCTTTTACCTGCGGATTCCATTCTTAGAACAATAATCATCAAATTCATTGCTGCAATACTCCCCTCTATTATCTGACTTGAGACATTTTAACTTAAGGCATGTTTCATTCTCTACCAAGGCTTTCCATTTAACAAAAGTATTAAATACATCAGATTTGTTTCTAATACAATAAACCCAAACTTTCCTTGTTGCATCATCAATAAAAGTAACATAATAACTTGAACCCCCAAGAGATGATACTTGAGTCGGCCCCCACACATCAGAATGTACCAGCTCTAACTTACTCTCTTTCTTCATAGGTCCAACCTTGAGAAACATTACTCGCTTCTGTTTCCCATATATGCAGTTCTCACAAAAATCCAAACATGTTTCTGTATATCCAGAAAAATTCTTCTTTATGATGTCCATGCCCTTATGGCTCATATGACTAAGCCTATAGTGCCATAATGTTGTATTTGCATCTGAATCCACAAGATTACAATCATTAGTACTATCAGTGGATAAATACAAGGTTCCAACCTTCTTACCTCTTGCCACCACAAGAGCACCCTTGGTAACCTTCCAAGAGTCAGCTGTAAATATCATAGTACAACCATCACTTCCCAATTGCCTACGCCGATATCAAATTTCTCCTTAATGTAGGCACATGTCTGACATCCTTTAATAGCCATGTATTCCCATTCTGCATCTTAACCTAAACAGAACCTTTTCCAAATATACTGCAAGGCTCATCATCACCAAGAAACATGCCCAAAATCCCCTTGAACATAATCAACAAAATAATTCCTATGTGGAGTAGCATGAAAAGAATCCCCTGAATCTAAAACCCAAGATTCATTAATATTATGCAAAGAAAGAATCAAAGCATCCTGGCATACATTACCCGATGCCACATTTGCCTCCTTGTTTTCTTCCTGTTGTTTCTTCTTATCCCGAAGCTCCCAACAGTCCTTCTTTTCATGCCCAGACTTTCCACAGTGCCAGCATACTATCTTGCTTTTGGATTTTGACCTTGCTCAATCCTTTAATTTTCCACAGTTTCCTCTATTCTTTTGTCTCCCTCTAGTTTCCACTGTCAAAGCATTCCCTGAAGTAGAAGATTCACCAGAGATTTTTCTTCACATTTCCTCACTTAGAATCACCCCTACAACATCCTCAAACTTCAACTTCGAGTTAGCTGGAACCGAGTTGCTTACCGCCATTACCAGGCTATTCCAACTTTCAAGTAAAGAGCACAGAATTAATAAAGCCCTAACTTCTTCATCAAATTCTATTGTAACCAAAGCTAGCATATTCACAACCGTATTGAAATCATTTAAATGATCTACTACTGAACTATTCTCAGACATCTTCATATTAAACAAGTTCTTCATTAAAAATATCTTATTAGAGGCAGAGGGTTTTTCATACAACTTCCCTAATGCATCTATCAGTTCTTTTGTAGTCTTTTCCTTCGAAACATTAAATAATACCAAAGATGCAAGACACAGTCGTATCATTCCAAGTGCCTTCTGATCCAACAAATCCCATTCCACATCTGTCATACTCGAGGGTTTGTTCACCTTCTCAAACAGTGGAGTATAAAGATTCTTCTGATAAAGGTAATATTCCATCTACATCTTCCAAAGACTGAAATTCTGCCCATTGAATTTATCAACCCTAGATCTTCCATCATCTTCCATAGCTCCCACTCAAGCTAAAAACTTTCCCTGCGATTCAACACTTTAGCAAACCAAACCAGGCTCTAATACCAATTGTTAGGAAATAAGAGATAAAATATGCAGAATAATCCCTTACAGAATCGCAACAGTAGAAACTAATATGCAAAAAATATTACAGATCTCAAATAAAAGTGTAGAATAAATAACACAACACAAAGAGACAAGATTTAACGTGGTTCACCTAATTTGGGCTACGTCCACCAAGAATCACTTGCTCAGATTTTATTACAAGCCTCCACTCTCTCAATATAATACCCAAATCTGTTTGGAGCTATGCTCAACAAACTCTACAGAATTCACACCCGAATTCAAAGCACATCTGTAATACATTTGCTTGTATGTCTATCATATGCATAAGACCATATAAATAGATAATTGCTTAAGCAATTTGATACAAAACCGTGGGTATCAAAACAATGGGCAAAAACCGTGGGTATCAAAACAATGGGTACCGAAAAATCATGGGCCCAAAAATAGCCCATAACGGTTACCCATTACCCATGGGTTAATAAACCACCTATGAAAATTTTCTTCAGGGGATTTTCCCTCGAGCCCCCATCAATCGAGGGGGATTCACCCCCCCGAACCGCCTTGACCCGCTCACCAACGAGCGGGACCGCCGTAAAAATACCCAAGTGTAACACATAGAAGGTATACCACACTCGAACATGAAAACAGGCTCCACAAACATAACAAAGGCAAAAGTGAATGACCATGGGATCTCATCTAAAAGAAGACAAAAATTATCCATGAGAATCATGCCATGTGCAGAGTCATGGTGCACATATTTAAGAAAAGGCAAAAGGGTGACGGGTAATCACATGATCATTGTTTAGTCATTGGAGATGAGGTGTGGAAAAGGTAAATGACACTCAAGGGAGGAGCATGAACTAGATAAATAGTGATGTATGACTTGAATTCAACAGTAGAGTGGTCGAAGATGCAAGGCATTGAGGGGCTCAGGTTCGGGCTTACCATCAAGTGAAGACAAACGATAAGCACCTGATCCATAGTCATGGGTCATGATGTATGGTCCAATCCAATTAGGAGCAAATTTTCCCTGTTTTCTTTTCTTAGATTTGGTTACGTGTTGATTTTCCTTGAGGACAAGATCACTGACCTTAAAGGTGCATTCATGGACACGTTTTTCATAGGCACGCTTGATGTGTTTTTGGTATACTTGGAGATGGTCGAGGGCATGAAGACGACATTCGTCTAATAACTCAAATTGTGTTAAACGGTCTTAACAAAAGTCATCATCAATAAGCATATCTTGAAGAGAGATACAGGGAGATGGGATCTGGTCTTCGAGAGGAAAAATAGCCTCGATACCATAGACCAAAGAAAAGGGAGTGGTAGCGGTGGAGGTGTCAATACTAGTACGGTATGCCCAAAGAGCAAAAGGAATGTGCATATGCCAATCCTTCCCAGTATCGTTAACCACTTTCATGAGAATTTTGTTTAGGGTTTTGTTGGTGGATTTGGCTTGGCCATTGGTTTATGGGTAATATGGTGAGGAGAAGCTAAGTTGGATACCGAAGGCGTCGCAAAGTTTCTATAGAGTTTTGTTTTTGAATTGTTTTCTATTATTAGTGATAAGACGATGTGGAACACCGAAGCGACAAATAATGTGATGATTGATGAACTCACATAGTTTCTCAGCTTTAGTGGAGATGAGGGGTATGGATTCAACCCATTTAGTGTAATATTTAGTAGCGGTGATGATCCATTGATGTCTTAGGGAAGAGTGGGGATTGATCTCTCTGACAAGATCCAAACCCCATTGAGAGAAGGGCCAAAGGTCACGAGTGACCTGTAAGGAATGACTAGGTGTGTGATGAAGACTAGCATGTTGTTGGAATTTTACACAATGTTTAACATAGTTGCATAACAATCATGATTGAGGGTTTGCCAATAATAGCCTGAGGCAAAGAATGCGCTTAGCAACAGTAAGGCCACTGAAGTGACCTCCACATATGCCACCGTGAACTTCTTTAATGGTATAGGGGATTTCAGAACTGGTGAGACATCGTAAGAGAACACCATCAAAGCTGCGTTTATAGAGAAGGCCTCCCATGATGACATAACGAGAGGCCCTTTTGAGAAAGGCTGCATTGTCCATTACATGTGAGGTCAGGAGGCAATATAGAAAGGGAAAGGTAGTCAGCAAGCTGCTTATACCAAAGGTCTTGTGCATGTTTCAATGAGGTAGTTCGAATGAGGTTAACACAACAATATTTATAAGAAGGTGATTTCATCCTTTTATGGTAACAAAGATGTCTGAATTAGTAGGTAAAGTAGGTATTTGGGAAGCGAGGCAGGCCATGGTATCCATGATTTTATTGGTGGATCACGGAATGCTTTGAATTTTATAGCGGTCAAATGTAGTCAACATGATGCCAACATAATGTTTATACTCTTGAAGGATTTCATTATGACACTGATAAATACCATTGACTTGGTTTACTACCGGTTGAGAATCACCATGGATCTGACATCTAAGGCATAGGAAATCATGAGACCCAATATGAGTGCTTTGTATTTGGCGATATTATTGGTGGACTCGAAGTCGAGTTTGAATGATAAGGGCATGGGTTCACCATCAAGAGGAATGAGGATAATGCCTACACTACCCTCACACTGACATTTGGAACCATCGAAGAATAAGGTCATTTGGTAAGGGTCATCATCCAAAGAGAGGTTAGCAATGGATTCATCAGGGAAATCAAATTTAGAAGATTGAGTTACCAGAAAGAGGTGCATCAGTGAGATGGTCAGCAATGGCCTGGCCCTTGATAGATTTTTGGTGGATGAATTCAAGTTCTAGGTCAGCAAGAGAGCATGAACCAATGTGCGGACATGTTGATTTTGGTAAGGTTTAGTGTACATGAATTGTAAGGGGTCAGTGTTGGTCACAACATAGGTTTTGTGGTTGAGTAGGTAATGGAAAAGTTTGGTGGCAACAAAAATATAAGGCTAAGAAAAGTTTTTTAGGCATGAGTGTATCATGGTTTCATAGTCTAGAAGGGTATGACTTATATAATAAACTACTTCCTCCCTATGTTTCTTCATCACAATGAGCGAGCATAGCCCCTAAGGAATGATCGGTAGCAGGATATGTATAGGTAGAAGGGTTGGTCATCTTTAGGTGGAATGAGTACGGGTGGTTGGAGAAGGTATTGTTTTAAGGCCTCAAAAGATTTGTGGTAGTCATCATCCCATTTGAAAGAGACATCCTTTTTGAGAAGGTGATGAAATGGTTGACAACGGTCAAATAATTGTGAAATGAAACAGTGAATGGACTGAAATTTACCTTGCAGGCTACGAAGTTGTTTAAGGTTAGTGGGTAGAGGCATTTCGAGGATGGCCTTGACTTTAGTAGGGTCAAATTCTATACCACGTAAGGAAACGATAAATCCCAGGAGCTTTCCTGAAAGAACAATGAAGACGCACTTTTTAGGCTGAAGGCAGATGTAATATTTAATGAGGCGGTCAAAGATGGTTTCAAGGACTGTGAGGTGCTGCAAGCGTTTAGATTTATCCAAGAGATCATCCATGTAATCTTCCAATATGTGATGCATGATATCATGGAAGATATAGGTCATAGCCTGCTGATAGGTGGCACCATCGTTTTTAAAGCCAAAAGGCATGACTCGATAGCAGAAGGTCCCCCCAAGGGGTAATGAATGTGGTTTTGTGTTGATCTTCTGGAGGCGAGCAAGATTTGGTTATAACCTGAGAACCCATCCATAAGTGATAGCATCTCATGGCCAATAGTAAGGTCAACCAACTAGTCAATACCAGGCAGAGGAAAATCATCTTTAGGGCAGGTAAGGTTAAGATCACAGAAATTAGTGCAAATGTGAAGTCCCCTTTTCACCTTAGTGATAGGGATGATGTTAGAAATTGATGGGTAAGATGAAGGAAACTGAGAGAAGGTGTTAAAGTTCTTCTTTGACAAGAAGAGCAATGTGAGGGTGCATTTTCCTCAACTTTTGTTTTACGGGTTTGGCATCGGGAATGGTTACAATATTGTGGACCATGATAGTGGGATCAATACTAGGCATGTCAACATAGGACCAAGTGGAAACATGGCTATGATTTTTAAGAAAAGAAGTGAGGGCTTCATGTTCAGCAGCATCCAGAGATTGGCCAATCTTGAGAATGTGAGGGTCGTCCTGAGTGTGAATGTTGACTTCGATAGTCGATTATTCAACATTGTTTGCATCTCATAAGGTAAATGACTAATGAATATAAGAGTCTTCAACACCAAGGTAGGTGAGTATGGACTCATCATCCTGACATTGAATGACATTAATATAAGGAGTATCATCCCTTATCATATCAGGATACAAGAAAGGAAGAGAGGAGGGAGCCTTGCCATTGCAGTGATAGGTCAGAGGCCCTAAGGAAATGGTATTTATCGAAAAAAAAGGTAGGAGGGATAGATCCAAGATCCATCGACTCTGTTGGTGAAGGTGGTGAAGGTGGGGTAGGTGAAGAAGGTGGAGAGGCTAGGTGGAAGTGTCCTCAATGAGTTGAAATAACTTGGTGCCTTGCTTGACTAGGTGGTTCAGTAAAACCAATGTCCACTGCAGTCTTTATACTTAGTACGTGGTACATGGAATGACAATGTGGATGGCCTTGTTTCATAGAATGCAAAAGACAAAACCCTTCTAAGTGAACAGCAATGTAGGAAAGTGTCGCTGAAGCAAAGTGGCATTGGTGACATGATTGGAAGGTCAAAAAAATGGTTCAGGTTTGAGCGATGGTGGTTTGGGTGAGTAAGTAGATGCATCAAGTTCCCCCATAGCTTAAGTTGGTGCAAAGGTGGGGAGGACCATCCAAGGAAGATCTGTTCCTATGCAGTGATCATAGTGAGGGATATTGGTGAAGGTTCCCATACTTTTGAGGAGTAAGGAATGTGATTGACATGTATACAGACAGATACTCCCCTAGAGTGAAGGCATTGAAAAACACCTTCTAAGGGATCAGAAAGTTGGAATGTGAGGTAGCATTTGAATGGGTATCTAATCACTGGAGATGGGAAGTCGGGCATTAGGATGTTTGAGAAGTTGGGTTAAACTGATGACTAGGTGTAGAAGCTAACAACAACTGTGGGAATAGAAGTATTTTGGTACAAAGGTTGTAGAAGTGGTGGATGAGGTAGCAGTTGAAGTAGAGGCATTTTTGGTGGAATCAAACCCAGATAGTGGCTAAAGAAGAATGTAAAGTGGTGGTAGATGCCTTAACTAGGATAAGGACATCGTTAGGTTGGTACAAGCATGTTACAAGTTTTGAAATGGTAAAGGGTCTGTTGGAATGGTATAGTTGAACATCCTTCATGTTCAAAATCTTTACATAATGCGTGCAAAGTTGAAGGAAACGCAACCCATGGCACGAATCTAGGGTTGACCTAGAGCAACATATTCTATTGGAATTCCCCTTCAACATGTAGAATAATTCATGGAATAGTACTAGGGGACGACACGAACGTGGAGAATGATAGTGCTGAGGGTGGAGGTTATACGAATCATTAAACAGAATGCAACATGGCTGAGGTTTTATGCATGTAATTGGATTGGGTATGCACATTTGTTGATGAATGTGTGACTCGAGGAGATCATGTTGATGCTGGGTGCCCTCCATGTGATTATAACTCATTGATCATGTGTATATTATCTAACGTAGGTAGGATGTTTTTTAAGAATGTATGGATCAGGATCATCTGTTTGGTGGGGGTCAATCTCTTCGTTAGAGAAACTGAGAAAAGGATAATTAAGTGCTTGGTGAATCTAGAGAAGAGGTGATCAGGTACCATGGCAAGCTGGTGAGTGAGGCAATGTGATGAGGTGTGATAATCAATGCTATAGGTGTGGGGTCATTAGGTAAAACATTAATAGCAGTGCAATTGTTTTGAACCTCAAATCGAAAGCTATGACGATTTGACTCTGCAACAATAGATGAGGTAGGATAGAGGGATGCTCTTTCAGGGGAGATTGGTAGAAAACAAGAATAAGCAAGGTGTGATTTTTAAATACACCAAAAGAAATGGTGTCTTTCGAAGCAAGTAGAAAGATAGAGAATGTTAGGTATGGGTGTAGAAAGTATGTAATGTGAATAGCTATTAGAAGGTGAAACACACACACTTTTCAATTGCTCTTCTATGCTATGTGTAATGACATGTACCAAGATGCATTTGAGCCCCATTATGGGTTCGAGTCCCACTGGGCCGTACCAAAATGTTTCACCTGATTTCTTAGTTTTTCCATGAGAAGTACTTGACGAAACATATAAGGTAAAGGTGGTAAGAGGGATACCTAATTTGGGATGGTTGTAGGTTGTATGCGCGCGTATCTGAATCTTAAATCGAAGTGATTGTGAGACCTTCCTTTTGGCTAGGAGGAACTACCTGTATAAGAATCAAAGTAAGACCACCAAAGAGAGTTAAATAATATATGCAGTGGACTGCCTAGCATGTGCTAGATCCTAGAAGTATGATACTTCCTAGATTTGCTGTCAGTCCACTGTTTAAAATAATTCAATGCTGAAAATAAAGTAAATATTTTCCTACTGTAGTTTAATATGATTTAGGCATCTCATACAAATGCAATAGGCATAGATCTAATCTGACAAGCTAGGCCTAAAAGAAGATCCAGAGGTCAAGCAGGTTGGTTATAGGTGAATCTGAACTAACAGGATAGGTTAGATATAGATCTGAAGGTCAAATAGGTGTTCAAGTAGATATATGTCTAAAAACAGGTTGTAATTCTAGCAGAGATCATGTGACACAGAGACAAATCATAGTTTTATAAAACCGATGATGGTTGGAATGTAACTGGTGACGGTTAGGGAGAACTAACGGTGGTTAGGTCGGGGGCTAGTGGACTCACGCAGTCTGAGTTTTGAAGGTTTTTAGGCAAGAATGGAATTAGTAGAAGGTGTTGGGAAGATCACAGAGGAGGTATAGGTATGTTGCGAAGGTATGGGGTTGGTGAGGTAGTCAAGTAGGTGGTTGGGATAGGTATTACAATGGTTGGGTAAGGAGGGTGGCTGAAACTGGATAGGAGGAATGAAGAAACGGTAAAAGGGATGAGATCCTTTGTTAGGAGTAATACCGACGTTAATAAAAGATTGAAATAGATGAGAGGGAAACACTTACTTTCTGGTGAGCTACTGATCTGAAGCTCGGTGGAAGAGTAACGGTGTTGGAAGGTGGTGGGAAGAGGCCTCACTATTATCTCAGTGAACTTAGTTGTCTTGGCTGATCACAAATTAATCCTTACTTTGTTGCTGCATCTGGAAAGATCAAATTCGTGATAAGGAAATCCAATTCCGAAGGTTCAACCTTGATTATGAAGGTTTAGATGGGTCTATATAGGTTGTTTGGTTAATTTTGGCATAACGGGCGTTAGTTTAGGGGAACCGACGTCATTTTAGGGGGAACTGGCATCAGTTTGGGTGAGATATCTCAGGTTGTTCAAAAGTTGCCTAGGAAGTTGTTTTGTCATTTGATAAGGGTCTCTTCTTTATGTCAGGGCAAAAACTAACCTTAGGAGGCTTTTAATGTGAGGTGAGGGGATGGGTCTAATGTTAAGTTTTATTTAGGACATTGGTTTTAGGGTTTAGGTCAATGGGTCAAATGATGGGGGTGGTTAGGTGAAGTGTATTTAATAAAGGTAATTTTATTAAATAGGTGTATCAGGGTAGTGAATTAATTTAATGTAACTAATTAAATTAATATGTGTATGGGTAAAAGGTCATTAGCTTAATTAAAATAATTGAATTAATATGTATGGAGATAAATGGCATTAATTTAATTAAAGTAATTAAATTAACATGTGTGGGGTGCAGGAGGTAGGTGATAAGGTGTTGAGGATGAGGAAGTCATTATAGGGCTGCGGTAGGGGTCCAAGGTGATTACGACATGATTTCGGTGTCTACAGGTAGTGTGTGTAGTGCGTAGAAGAATATGTAGTATGTGTGATGATAAGAAATGGCCATATGATGTGCAAGATGTGTAAAATGCAATGCATAGTGTGTAATACAAGATGTGTAGATAACCTAATAATGTTATATTGTGCGCAATGTAGGATGAGTAGTATATGATGCTAGGATCGTAGACGATAGGGGTGTGATATATATGTGATGAATAATAGTATAATGTGTAGAGTATGTATGATGTATAGATGTTCAAATGTCAAAACATTAATGATATATGATAAGTAAGATTTAAAAATGTGACATATACTATAATATATGTAAAGAGATGTAGTGTGTAGGGTTAATGTGTATTATATAGCCCTCAACAGTCAAGATGTGTCTTCAAGTATTGATGACGTTAAAACATGTCATGAGTACGCCTATGTGAGGATATTAATGTATGAAAATGCAAAGATGAGAGGTGCACTAATGCTAATATACGGGGGGATGTGTAAATGTTATGCCCCCCAAGTGTGTAAGTGATGGAATTCTAGTCAAAAAATCACTAAGTGGATCAATGTAAGGAGTAGTTGCTTTAACAAAAGTGATAGGACACTGAAGTGGCAGAGGAGTGTGATCATCAAATGGTTCATCACCATAGTAAGCTTCATCCAGGTCCTAGTCATCAACATAGGTATGGTCTATAGAAGATGGTGGGATTACAAGTTTAACTTTAGAAGGTGGTTGTTGAGCATGATCGTGTAATGGCGCATATACATTTGATGGAAGAGGAGTTAGACTAACATTAAGAGGAGATTTTTTAGTTTGATGAGGTACCATTGTAGATGATTTAGTAGGAGGTGGTATGGAACTCATTTTTAAGGGAGGTTGTTTATGTTGACTTGGTGATACCGCAGATGGTTGTTTAGGTGGTGTTTGACTTTCCAAAGAAGGCACATTAGAAATAGTGGCATGATGCTCATTTGACATAGAAGGAACAAATTTAGGAGCCCATATGGATGTAGCATTCGTAGATGGGCATGTAACATAATGTTATGCATTGAATGAGATAAATCCCTAACGTTCAAGATGTTTAATTCTTAATTGTAAAGCATGGCAATCATTGTCATTATGTCCATTGATTCGATGATAGTGACAATATGGATGCCCTTGAAACTTTTCTAGTCAATAAGGATGATAGTAATGAGTAGGTGATAAAGTGATAAAGTGATGACTAAGTATCTCAATAAAAAGGTTATGTTGTTGAGTATTGCGATCAAGGATGAGAGGCTAAGGTAATGGTATGATGAGGCTCACTAATATGAGTACATGTAGCAGTCATAGAATGAGATGGAGAGGGAGGACAAACATGAGCTTGAGAATCATCCTTAAGATGTTGAATTTTAGTTTTGAGAGATGTGATTGTGGATTCCATAGCCGTAAAATTGTCTTGAAATAATGAATGTAAAGGTTGAATTGATTCCAATACGGGTTGATTAGATGGAGGATCACTAGGGTCATCAAATAGATGAGTAAATATAGGACTTATTTTGCGTGGCGGAGTATTTTCATCAAGATACATGGTGTTTAGGTATTTTTTCAAAACATCTTAGCAATTGGGATATCTCTTAAGTAAATCAGATAAATAAACTCGAGAAAATTTGGGAGCCATGATAGAGGAAAAATGAGGATCCTAAGCGTGAAAGTGATCGGGTTCACCAAAATGATTAACTAAAAATCTGAAATATTCTATGTTAATCTAATATTAAGAACCAAAGTAAATAAAAATCTAAGTAAAAGAAAGTAACCCAAGCCACTAAGAAAGTAGAAATGTGAAACCCTAATGAGTAAAGAGCGTTAGGAAGAGATGAGCTAATTCGACAAAGGTGCTAGATGGTGTCACACTATGAACCAGTCAAATAAGAGGAGGAAATGATCACACATAATCTTGAGAAAGCACAAATCCGAGCTCTCTGGCTAGACTGGGGTGCCTGGAGAGGGATAGGGGCGCTCGTTGGTGCCCTGTTTTGATATATGAGCACCCTGGTCTATAGAAATAACCTAAAACCCTCCTTTGAGGTGTCATTGGATGTTCGTTTGTGTTCTCTTCTTATTACACTAACTTTGTTGAAGTGCATCAGATGTCATTACAATACTTACAATAAGGAATCACTTACAAAACCCCAAGACGAGCATCAAATCCCTAAAAAAAATGTGCATATGAAGGGGTTAGACTGTCCTCAGCGGCCATAATGGAAAACTTACTAACTGAGCACTGCATTACATCTCAGACCCGATGTAGTTCTATGTGTGTGTGTGTGTGTGAAAATCATGCCCTAAGTTTATCTTGTTCCACTCACACTTTGTGAAGTAGCGAGCAATAACTAGATGTAGAATATAATATAATGGTGGATGGAATAGAATAAAACTTCCCTCCTATGTAGTGTGATGTAGATGAACCATCCTTGTGCCTTGTGATGGAGTTAGATGGATGCAACCTTAGGTGATGATAGTAGTGCTTAGTGTTTGGTCCCTCATTATGGTCTCATAACTTTATATTTATACATTTATCTTGTTCTAATTTCATAATTAACCCTAAAGAGGCCAACCACTAAAAAGATAGAAAGATCAAACAACTAGAAAGTGACCAAAAAGTGGCGGGAAAGTGCAAAAAGGATCAAGGCGTGCCCCAGTCAGAGATAAAATGACACCAAATGGAAAAAATGATTGAATGAGTAAATGTGGGAGGTCGGTAGTGACGACAACAAGCAGAGTAAAATGGTTAAAGAACATGGGTTAATTAGTAATTTCTTCACTCAAAAACCATATGAATAGTAGTATGAAACCAGGACTAAATAATGCCCAAAGTGCGTGATTTTGTGTCTACAATGCGAGAAAGATATAACATGAAGTGCAACGCATATATAGAAAGATATGTGAGGCTCTTATTATATAGATCCTTCAATAGTCTTTTAAGAACCTTGAGAATGTGAGTGCATCGTCAAGAAATGAGGTGATTTCAAAGAAATCACCTACCAAAGATGGAGAGGTCGGTGAGGTGCGGTGGAAGCATGTGAAATGGTAGCACCCTGAGCGTATGAACCAAATTGAATGTCTAATAAATTAGCAATGATGAATGGAGATGTGGAAGCAGGCAATGGATATTCTGATGACTTAGGTAGCTAATGAGAAGATGTAGCATCATGCGATGAATGTGATGGTACAATGGTGGAGACAATAGGTGGAGGAAGTGAGTGTAAAATAACCTTAGGTGGTGGATGAGCAATAACCTTAGGTGGTGGAGACAAGTGAACTAAGGCAGAAGCACGCCTATGTGGAATAAGAGTTAAAGACTGCTCATGAGATAAAGACGGGTCTTAAGAGCAAGGGCCAAAGACAATGATACCTTGATCTTCGAGTTGTAATTTGTCATGTAGAGCATAACAATAATCATCTTGATGGTCATTGATGCAATGGAAGTTGCAATAGGGATGATCAAATTGACGTTGTGAGTGATGAGTGTAGTCACAAAATCAAGCACTTCAGACATTATTTATCCTAGTCTCATACTAGTATTTAGAAGGTTCTTAAGTGAAGAAAGTACTAATTAACCCTCGTCTTTTAGCCATCTTGTTTTATTTTATTTCGTCATTACCAACCATTTTCATCCACATGCCCAGTCTATTTCGGTCATTTCCCGTGAGTGCCTTGGTCCCACTAGGGGCACCCCAGTCCTTTTTGCACTTTCCCGCCACTTTTTGGGCTCTTTCTAGCTTTTTTACATCCTTATCTTTCTTGTGGTTGGCCTTTTCAAGGTTAATTACAAAATTAGACCAAGAGAACCCTATAAATATAAAGGTATGAGACCATAATGAGGGACCTAAGATCATTTACTACTATCACTTCATTTAGAGTTGCATCCATCTATTGCATTTGAGATCACTTGCATCCACATAGCTCCATCATCAAGGCACAAGGCTAGGACATTTGCATCACACTTCATAGGGGGATGGATTCTATTTTATTCCATGCATGCATTCTACTACATTTTATACACATATTTATTTATCGCTACTTCACAAAGTGCGATTGGCACAAGAGCAACCTAGGGCATGTTCACACACACTTGCACATAGAACTACATCGGGTCTAAGATGTAGTGCAACACTCAATTAGTAAGTATGCCATTGTGGCAACTGAGGTCAGTCTGACCCCTTCATGTGCATTTTTTTTAGGGTTTGATGCTTTTTTTGGGGTCTTACAGGTATTTCTTTCATCTTGGAGTATTGGCGACATCTAGTGTGGGACAACGAAGTTGATGCAACATACATCAAAGGTTCCATGTTATCTTCCAACTCTACAGAGATCAATTTCAAAGATTTTTCATAGACCATGGTGCCTAAATTGCATACCAGAGCACATACAAGCTCCCATGTCCTACTCCAGGCACTCCAGTCCAGCTAGATCCTCCAGATCCATCCTTTTCGGAACTTCTGCATAGTCATTTCTACTCTTGATTATTCCATTCACTTCTGTGACACTCTCTTATAGGCATCTATTATTCAGCTAATTTATTTTCTCTTGCTTCGTGCATATTAGGGTTATCATTTCCTTTTGCATAGTTTTTTAGCTCATTTAAATTCTTACTTATTACATTTATTTACTTTATTACAATTTTTCATTACTTAGATTAACTATCCTTACACTATATAGTTAGTCCATTTTAGTTAATCAATGAGGAGGATGGTGTTGGCTAGATGGAAAATGAATTAAGTGTCTATCTAATAAAGCACACACCACATCATGAGGTTTGGAAACATGTGGAAATTTCAATTGTTCTTGAGTAGTAGTAGGAGTCTTTTGTGGAGACCTATGTGGAGTAGAGGGAGGTTGCTGACATGGTGGACGAGATAGAACATGCTTGTGTGGTGGAGGAGAGGGGGACCTAGGAGGACGCTCAATTGTTGGAAGAGGATAAGAGACCTTAGAAACAAAAGTGGAAGCAAGAGGAAGAGGATCTATAACATGTGAAATAGTCAATTCTTGTTCTAGATTGACGAATCTTTTACTTAAAACGGTAAATGAATCACATGTGTCATATTCCAATTGTTCTTTGAGTGCAGGGATCAAGCCACAAAAAAGATGAATTAATTTTCTAAGTTAATTGGTTGAAATAATAATTAATGCATGTAAGAATTGAAGCGTAAGATATAGTCTAATACAGGTTCAGTCTTTCCTTGATGTAAGTTAGGCAAGTGATCATGAGTGATTCTAGGACCATTGTTAAGCATGAATCTCCTAAGAAAAGTGTCTTCCATGTCATAATATGTGCTAATAGACCCAAACAGTAAATGTGGATACCATTGGAGAGCATCATTGATAAGGCTATGGTGAAAGGCTTTGAGTAGTAATCGATCGTTAAAATAGCGAGCCATAACTAGACGATAATGTTTGAGCTTGCAAGTAAGGATTGCCTATTCTGCCAAAACAAGTGAAAGTAGGCATGAAAAAATCCTTGGGAAAAGCTTGAATTATGTTTTTTTTTTAGGAATAGGATTTCCATGAAGAGAATTTTTATGAATAAACGCATAGTAGGCTTTGCTTTATAGAGTGAGAGATTGGACATGAGATTGCAATCGGCCAACAACATGCATGAGTGATAAGATATCAAGTGATGGAATGGTAGGTGAAAGAAGATGCACATTGAGTGATTGAACCTTGTCATTGTGAGTTACCATTGGAATTTATGAAGGAACAAATGATGTGGAGGAAGGTGCAGAAGATGGAGAATCAAGAGGAGTACAAGGTGGAACCTCCGACGAGACTATGAGAGGTACACTCATAGAAGGAATAAAAATAATAGGTGAAGAACATGGAGGATTGATAACGACGCTAAATACAGATTCAAGAGTGACGATGAGAGGAGGGAGAATCATCATGCATGACATTAGGAGTAATCTCAGAAGTAGAAGAAAGTGGGGGTAGAAAATTCACATTCAGTAGTATGGAAAGAAGAAATATCTTGACTAATGTGCTCATGATTATAAATGGAATCTATGTCACTATCAACTACATTTTCGCAAGAAATCAATTCTTCTAAACTATCATTAACATATAAAGAAGTGAAAGAGATAACACGAGATACATCATTGCAAGTACTATAAACATTATGAGATAAAGCATTAAATTCATCTTGACTATGAGCAAGAACAATATCATGTACATGTGCATTTACATTTTTAGAAATATAATTTTTCATAAATATAGGAGGAAACATATCACCAAGAACAAATTCTATAACATTAACATGTATGTCAACAGTAGGGAGGAAAATCTACAATAATAGTATGAGATCCTATAGGAATAGCAAGGCTTGAAAATTGCGTGAACATTTGTGCATCTTCAGGTGTAACTGACGTGAAGACCATATTCATTAGGATTAGTAGTGGTAATTTGAGTCTTTGGTGAGTGAGGAGATCGCTTGTGGTAACTTTCATTGTTAGTTTGAGCATAACGATAAAGAGCAATAAGCTCAGCCAAAAAAACCTCATCATCTAGGATAGGGTTCACGCTTTCATGAGACATGGCTTGCCAATGAGAAGAATATTGATTTTTAGCCATGGGGACTATTAGGGAAATGAGTTTGACTATGATCAGGTTCACCAAATGATTTAACAAAATCTAGCTATTACTTGCTTTTGTTAAATTTAAATATGCAGTAGTCGCAAACTGATTAACAGAATGCCACTATATCACAAGTATATAAGCTGATAAAATAGAAACTCTAAGTGTAATAAAGAGGGAAGAATGACTTAATTGATATTTGCTAAATTCTGAAGTGTCTGATGTTGGAAACATGTAAAACATAACTATGAACAGTCTATCGTAATGCTGCACAGAAAATTACAGAAGATGTCGGATGTGGCTGGACCAGGGCACCTAGGCTGGTATTGTGGTGCACTGGGTGCTAGGATCCATATCCTAGGCATGCTAGAGTCTTTGCTCAGAACCTCAATAGCTAATTGATTTCCGTAGGGTCACAAGGTTATTGTTGATCTTCACTTCTTGTCACTAGTATGTCACACACCTCCTGCAGATGTCATCCTGTAACATGTAATATGACAATATCCACCAAGGTAAAACCCTCATAAACTACATCAAAACCTAAAAAAGACAAGATCCAAAATGAAGGGTTCGGATTATCATCAGTTGTCAAACAAGTGAACTTTTGACCGAGCGCTACACTACATCTCAGAACCAATGTAGTTCTATGCGATTGTGTGTGCAATAGTCTCCTTATGTTGCCCTTGTGCCAATGATGCTTAAGATAGTAACATGCTACAACTAGATAGAATGCAAGAATGTGTGGATGGAATAAATGAAACCCCACCTATGCAGTGTATATAGATATAAGAAGTCAAAAGAATGCAATCCCTTTGTATATAGATATCCCTTGACAGTTGTTAGCCCTTAATAATGGTATGTATGATGTGTATATATAGGGATATCTTTTTTAAAAATTTCAACACTAGTAACACGACATGCCGACTAAGACCTAGGGATAGGGGAAAGATAACCAAAAAAGCTAACCACAAATGTCAAAATAAAAGTAAGAAATAAGCAGGAAAGAAGCACCCAGTACTGGACAAAAATGCTTAGATGCTAAAGTCCAGTATGGAGCACTAGTGTCCCAAAGCAAGTGACAATAAATGTGAAAATACTGACAGACAAAGATCCTTGTGACCTAACCAGAAATCAGTGTAGGAGTGACAGATGCAGAAGAAAGTGACAAATATAAAAGAGCAATAACAAAATAGGACAATATAAAACAAAAGGGGGACAAACGTGGTGGGGATGTGTTACTAGTGAATGCTCTTTTTGCTCAAGATGCATACATAAAACATCATACTTGCTGACATAGTAATATAGTAGTGAGTGCGTGATTTTATGTCTACACTTAGTATGTCAATATCTTTTATATATACACATGCACATTCACTTGGTTTTTAGTTATGAATGCATATCATCTTATAGGTATCTTACTCGGTCGTAATGATGCTTGACATTGTAGCTTCTTACCAGTCCCACCAAGGCTCCTAAGGGAATATAAGTTTTTAACATATGCTACATAGGTGTCTATTGCTTCATTTTATACTACTTACTATTTTCAATAGCACACTAATTTACTCTTCGTTGATTTATACACGCTCATGACATACTACTTATCTTTCTAGCATGCTAACAAGTGCTTCATGTGTAGCATTTACTTTGCAGGATTATATGTCACCATGGTTATCAGATACACTTTGCTTGCCATTGATTGCTATTGTATGTTATTGTTTGTGGGCTATGCCATATGTTTTGTGTGCATCATTGTATGCTTTTGGCCTATTCATGGCTCTGATTGTCTTGTGACATTGTGAGCGATATCCCATGTTTGAAACCGAATTTTTGCGGTCCATATTGTTTTCACACTTGCTTGTTACATTGTCTTCTTTCATGACATGCTAGTTACTTTTAATACTAACACATGATTACAAGCCTACTTTGTTTGTACATGTGCCTTGGTTGTCTACCGTGCACAACCCCTAACCCCTGCAAGGGTATACACTTCAACTCAACATCAGGTCCTCTCCTTTGGGCCACATTCTCCTAGACCATCGTCGCGTGCAACCTAAATGAGGGGGGGGCATACATTGGGTGAATCAAATCACCCCCTTATAGCTACTATAGATCTATTAGTAAATAACTACAAAGTATAGGTACATAAAAAAGCACATGATATAGTCACAGTAACTGATCTCAGAATCAGAATCGGGTCCTTAGAATCTTACCAGGAGACGCCGACGCCCAAAATTAGACAGGAACACCTAGGTACTTGTGTGCTTCCAATGGGCGCTAATGTCCTAGGGTTCACTATGACCAGTCAGTATTTATCATATTACTTTCAAAGATCCACAGAAGTCTTTCAAGTAGTTCATATAGTAGTTTTCACAACACTGGCACAATCTTCTAGCAACACATAATGCATTTTATCTCCTATAATCTATTTGCAGATCAATACAATTGGAATAATTCACGAACTAATCAAGGACAAAAGGAACAAATCAGGGATGTACCATCTGCAGTGGTGTATAAATTCAGGCAAGTAGTCATTGAAAGAGAGTAACACTAGACCTCTCTCCCCAACACTCTTATGTTGTGACATGAGATCGCCCAAAAAACTCACACTTAGCATGAGATCACCCAAAAAAATCATTCTTAGCCTGATATCACCCAAAAAATTGCTCTTGGCATGAAATTGCCCAAAAAACTCATTCTTCTTCACCAGTTCAAGACATTTTCTACCCCTTTCACTCTTCATGAATTAGGTGCACACTTTCCTTTTTACATACTTTTTCATACTTTTGCATACTTTACTATAGATTTTTCATATACACGAATTTGACTACTTTTTCGCTTTTCTTTTGCAGGTTCATCCTTAATACGCAAAAATAAGTAGCCCCACATTATCCATCATTGAGCATCAACCACAGGTTCTAGTAACACATCTTTATGCATATGCTTCATCCTCTAGGGTCACTTTCCTCTTTCTTAGTTTCCACACTTCACATTGCGATCACTTCACAATTTCACTTGTCATCTTTGACACACTATTATCGCCTTCATGTTGTACATGGATCATAAGGTATGCATCTTCTTATCTACTTTATATTATCGAGTATTCACTCAACAACACAAATTGGGGGAAAATGTAAACACAAAATCACGTACTTGGGTACATTTCTATGTCCTTAAAAACATACTTAGCATTTACATGATTCTTAAGCATGAGAAAACTGGTGGGTTGACAAGTATTGTCTTGGCCTCTTTTATTTGTCATTCTATGTTTTCTATTTGGTCTTTCATACCCCACATCCTAGTTAGAACTTTACTTTCCTATCTTTTATGGCTTTAGACACTAGTGCCTAGCTATGCACAACAACGCCCATGCGCTCCTCATCCCCTCTAGGCGCCCCTAAACATTTCTTATCTTACTCGCTCTTTTTTGGGTATCTTTTATCTTTTGGGCTTCTTTTTCACTTACGGGTCATCCTTCCAGTTGACAATTGCTAAAATTCGAACAAGGGAATCATATAAATACATAGTTATGTGTTCAAAATGAAGGATCAAACACTAAGCATTACTATTATCATCACCTAAGATTGCATTCAAAAGGCATCCTAACGCACATTGAAGACATCCATCTAACATCTCATTCAAGGGACAAGGGACTGCATATTCTACCTACACAGCATAGGAAGGGGAAGTTCATTTTTTTCCATCCACACATCCATTTACATTGGTACATATAGCTATCACCCATTATCACACACGCTTGCACAAGGGTTTTCTAGGGCATAATTTTATCACACACACACACACAAGAACTACATGGAGTTTGAGATGTAGTGCAACACTCTGTTGTAAGTTCACTTTGTCGGGTGACCTCCGAGGTCAGTTTGACTTCCCATATTACATCTTTTCTTTTTTGGATTTGACGTAGTTTGAGGGTTTTGCAGGTCATCTTCTCTTTGTAGGTTACATGAAAATTTGGTGATCATCTAGCGATATATAGGTGACTAAAAGTGAAGGTTAGTGAAACTTGTGCCACATAAGAAAAACTAGTTTCGAGCCCTTACATGGTCACATAAACTTAGCAGAGTTCTCTAATGCCTAGGTGCCCTTGCCCTAGTCCCGACTCATTAGGCAGTTCCAAGATTTTTTGTGCTTATTTGCGGCAGTCTTCCTTTTCTTTTTATTAGCCTTCTAATCCAGAATACTTTAGGATCAAGTGCAAAATTAGTTATCTTATACTCTCTCTCTCTCTCTTACACTTAGGTTTTTATATTTATTTATATTATTACTTGTGTCATCTATATTCCATCATTTTTGTTATCATACATGACTATGTAATTAGGGTTTTACAAATTCAATATTTGTTAAATCACTTACACGTTATACTTTGTTTCGTATGTTAGCTAGATAATTCGTATGTCATTACCTTTTTCTATATACACATGTACATTTAATTGGTATCTTGAGGTGAATGCAATACCTTTTGCAGATTCGTAGATGATGCATGATGCTTGACATTTCTCTTTACTAGTCCCACCAAGGCTCTTGGGGCATTTACCTTTGTTATTCTCACACTCTAAACATTACAGGTTCTATTGCTGCATCATTTACTACTTCTCATTATTGTCACTTTACTTTTTGTTGATTTATACATGCTTTGACATACTATTTATCTCTCTAACATGCTAACGGGTGCTTCATGTGTAGTATTTACCTTGCAGGATTACATACAACCATGGTTATCTGTAACCTTTTACTTACTAATAGTTTACTATTATTTGGAGGTTATGCCCTATGTTATGTTTACTCATTGTTTACTTATGGCCACTTCGGACCTGATTGTCCTATGACATTGTGAGCGATGTCCCATGTATGCAACCCAATTTTCACACTCCATCTTGTCTCCATAGTTTTTTGTTACATTGTTTTTGCATGTTAGCTATTGTTACACTAACACTTGTTTCTACCTTACATTGTTAGCATGTGCCTTGGTTTCCACCATGCACATTCCCTACCCCTATAGGTATCCAATATTAGATATCCATATCAGTATCTAGTCCTTTCGTGTGGGCCACCTTCTCTTACTTTTCGTCACATGCACCCTAAACGATGGGGCATCATTCAGGTGAGAAAATCAACCTTACAATAGTACATAGATACAAATAAGAGTAGAATAGTACATATTTGTCATTAGAACACAATCACATAACACCCCAGAATTAGACTTGGGTCACAAACATAGATCCGACATTAGCACCTAGATCAAACAGTAGTGGTGAGTGCTTGTGTCCCACCTAGGTGCTTGTGTCTATAATTTCTCAGTTCCGTATAGTTTCTAATAACTTACAACACAGTTCTACAGTAGTAGTCACTTGACTCAAGTCACAAAATTTAGTTTACATTTAGTTACAAGTAGTTACATACATGGGCGTGTCATTTGCAGTGGTACTTATTTAGGAAGCATCGTGGACAGAAAGTAAAACAAACCTCTCCCCAACACCCTTGTCTTGGCATGAGATCGCTAAAAAAATTCATCTTTGGCGTGAGATTTCCAAAAAAAATCACCCTTGGTGTGAGATCACCCAAGAAACTCATCCTTGGCGTGAGATTATCCAAAAAAATCACTTTTGGCGTAACATCACCCAAAAAGCTCACCATTTTTAGAAACAAATCCAGCAACATCTTCAAGCAAATCAGGACAATTTTCTATTTTTGCTTTCTTATACATCAAGATTACAATTTCCTTTTACACACTTTTATACTTTTACTTACTTATACACATGTTATTTCGATTTTGCATATACAAAACTTTAATTACTCTCTTGCTCTTCTTTTACAAGTCTTTCCTTATGCGCAATAAAAAGTAGCTCATATTAGCAAACACAAGCTACAACAACACACTACTACGCATACCCTTCACCCCTAGGGTCCACTTCCCTTTCCTAGTTCCCACGCTTCACATTACAGTCACTTCACTCTTCACTTGTCCACTCAGCATGCCATCGAATACACTCTTTTCTACAAGATCACAAGGTACGCATCTTCTATCTACTTTATGTTATCGAGTATTCACTCAACAACATAAAGTGGGGGCAAACTGTAAACACACAATATATACACTTGAGTACATTTCTAGGTCCTAAAACATACTAATATATACATGATTCCTAAGAAAGAAAACTAGTGGTTGACAATGACTTTTGGGCCTTTTGTTTTGTCTTTTATACTTTTATTAGCCTTATATACCTTACAACCCTGTCGGTATTTGAATGATTTATTTTTTATGGCTTTATAAACTAGTGCTCATTTAGGATAGAAGTGCTCAGGCACTATTGTCACTTTTGGGTGCTCTTGACCTTCTTTGATTTCTTCTTACTCTTTTGGGTCAACATTTAGTTGTCCATTACAAAATTCAAATAAGGGAATCATATATATACATAGTTATAGCTCTCAAATAAGGGACCAAGCACCAAGCATTATCTACTATCACCTAAACTTGCATTCAAAGGCACAAGAGCACTTCAAAGGCATTTATCTAGCACACTCATACAAGGGACAAGGGATGCATCACTGTGCATACACAACATAGGAGGGGGAATTTCATTTTATTCCATCACACACATTCTATACATTGCTACATTCTAGATCTAGCCCGTCATCACTGTGTAACTTGCATAAGGGCATATTAAGGAATCATTACACATACATACACACAAAACTACATGGAGTCTAAGATGTAGTACAATGCTCAGTTGTAAGTTCACTCTTTGGGTGACCATTGGGGTCAATCTAACTCTCCATTTTGTATCTCATTTATTTAGTTTGATGTGGTTTGTGGGTACGTGCAGCTAGGTATCTATTTTGTAGGCTACAGGTATGACCATTGACATCTGAGAAGAATAAATGAGACAAAATGGAACTAACATAGAAGCTTCTGCAGCCTAGATAAGATCAAAATCTGAGCATTTGAGCAAACACTAGTGCCTAGATTAGTCACAAGCGCTCATGAACTCTTGTCCTCTCGTGGGTGCTTCTGTCTTACACATTCATGAGTCCCAAAAATCTTAACGTGTCTTCATGACATTGTTTACAATCTATTTCAACAACTCTCATGCCCAGATCATTTCCATATTATGCAAAATCAGCTAAGTCACCATCTCTCTTTCTCATGCTTAGGGTTTCATATTATTTCTTGTGTCTTAATGTAGTTTATCACTTGCATATCATTAGTGTAGACACCAATTTTTGGTACACTTATCCCTCGTCATGTGTTCACTCCCCTTCGTCATCATCTTGCACATGCATACCTCTCTTCCTATTCAAATTCCTATTTTCCCCTCCTACATCCTATTTTTCCCACTTTCCCATCTTAACCTTATCATTCATTTATTTTCTCTAATCTACCCTTAATCATACTTAATAACCCCTAAGCCCATCCATTAATCCTTTTATCTTCCCCAAACCCTCCATTTATCATCCTTAGGCATCCATTCATTTTCATTTGAATGCATTCCTATCATTCACACACCTTTTATTCTCCCAAAGCAACCCTAACCCACCTTAATCACTTGAAACCCTAATTCTACCCCTTTAGGGCCCTTTGCATCAAGTTAATCACCATCTCCACCACCCAAATCAACGGTCTGTTATAGTCTTCGGTGACCTATGTGGGTTTTCGTCGACCCTATAAGTATGTCCATACCCCCTCGTGAGGATGCAATTTTGAGAATTCGGGATTTCTTGCAACTCTTGCTTTGTTTCTTTCTCTTCTTTACAATTGCAGCCATCAACTTGGAGCTACTTTGGATATCTTGCATGCCATCTTGGGAGATTTGAAATCCATTTCCTATCTTGGAGCCCTTGTCATTCCTTTATCACCCTTTTTGCATCAACCTTGTAGGTCTGCCAATTATCTTGGATCTTTACCCCTGCATCAGCTTTCATTAATCCTTCATCACAATTCATTTTCCCATCCATTTTAATTCACCAAACCCTAGATCTCTCTATGTTGCCATCAACTTTGTCCAGTAGTCATCAACCCAATCCACATCTGCCTTATTCTCTACTTTTTGTCCTTTCAACTATCTATTCTCCACATCCCATAGTGCCTCAAATATTCCAATCTTGTTGTTCTATACACTTGTTGCTTCAGATCTCATCTGTATTACCAACAGTCACCGTTGATCAAGCTCAATCACCGTCGACCTTATCCATATTAGCTCTATTTTCTATCATTTTCTTCTTTTGTTATCTACCCTACAACCTCCCCTATCAATCAGGCCTCTCTGTTCTTGTTATATGCCTGTTCAGGAGCCCAACTCTTACTTTTTTGGACTTAGTCGTCATCGATCCATCTTAGTCATCATTGACCCTGTCTGTACTTATCAGATCTGTTAATTTTCTTGCATCCTTCTTGTTCTTTTGACATCCTCACATAAGATCCAAGACCTTCTTAGTGTTTCAAATCTTGTTGTTGACTTGTTTTCTGTGTTTTCTGATCCACTTTGTTGCAATCACCATCGACTGTATCTACTAGTCTGGGGTCACTGTTGACTCGATCAAGTTTGGTTTAGTATCATTTATTATTATAAGATCTACATCTTATTTTATCTGGCATATATCTCATATCTTTGTTTTATATTGTTATATATTGCATTCAATTTGTTCATTATCATTTATCCACTCTTGTTTTATCTAATATTTTATCCAGGTGGGTTGACATCCATCCCTGGGAAGTTATCACTTCTCATAACCGGCGTTGTCGGGAAACCCACCATCTTATCCATTAATTGTTTTCATGTTTAGTTTCTCTTTGTTGTGCAGGTCATTGAGCTCATTGCGAGGAGGATCTTTTGCACCTGTATCTTCACCATCATCATTTCATCAATAAGTAGCCTTAAACCCTCTCATCATTTGGAGTTGTTTATTATATTTTCCACCATTCCACTAATCTGAAATAGGAACGAGAAAATTTGATCAATAATTAGTGTAGTAAAGTTATTTTGAAATTATATATAATTACATTTAGATTAAATCAATGTATTTTGGTGAATTTGTTCCATACCTTAACCCCAATCATGTTTTTTCATATTGTGAGTAGCACAACAATTTAAAATATCAATCTTTACAATAATGTAGGAATATTAAGACTACACTTCATTAATTTTGAATTATTCTTATTGTATTAGCTAGATAATGTATAAAACTTAATCTTATTATTGAGAAAATTCAAAATAGGTAAGAGCAATAGCTAGAATGCAACAATTTATGTTAGTTTACACAATATAAAAACTAAGGCTAAGTTGAGTGGGGTTCACCAAAAGGGAAACCCTGGATTGGGTACTTGAATAAGTGTGGGTTCACAAAAAAAGAAACCTGGAGGATCATATGTTTGGTATAACTTTATGTTGCCACAAGGGAAACAATACTCAACATAAACACATGATCATCAAAATTAGGTGCATCAAGCGGTTATAGCTTTAAAAATACACAAATTAGGCACACCTACTTGCACTTGGGTTTATTTTAGATTATATCAACAAATATATCAAATTGTATAAAATGGGAAGTCTAGACCATAAGAAAATATAAAAACATTAAGATAATTGAGAAATTAGGGTTAGAGAAAAAATATGTTGGATCCATTATTTGGAGATAGTAATTAGTGACAGGTGACAGGGAACATGTCTAGTCAATGAGACAAGTTAGCCCCTAGAAGAGTATGAGAAAGCTGTGCATACCAGAATCATGTAGATGTTAAAATCCCACAAAACCGGTTGAATTATATGCAAATGGCGATATATGTGGAGTGATGTATATATTTGTGTGAACATGCTTTTCATGCCCTAAATTATGACAACCTCGCTCACTTTCTTTGGTTTTATTGTGAATCACTGGTAATTTGATCTTCTTTATCAAAACACTAATTCACCTTTTATGCCTTACAAACACCACAATAATGAGGGATGTTAATGGGCATCATGTTATCCTTCTATTATTGCCAGGGCCTTTATGATTTGACAAAATTATAAACAACACTCGATACAAGTAAACAATCAATATGATGGATGCAAGTATTTTATCTTTTATCTTTCAACATGTGCAACAATAAATAATTGAGGTTATAATGAATCTCTAAATATTTGGACTTGACTTTTGGCACGATGATGCTTTAAACAATAATAATCACTCTTATGTGAAAAAATATTTCAAATTGTGATTGTCTGTTTGTTTCTAAATACATCTATATATTTATAACCTTATTCAATTCAAATTATGACCTAGTTATCATACAAGTTGAAACCAAATATTTAAGAACCATGAAAAATGAAGTTAGAAAACCTCAAGAAATAAGAAAAACAAAGCCAAAAGAACCTCAAAAACAATGATAAAAAACATATGAAGTGACAAAAAATATATATACAATTTCAATCAACACCCTACAAAAGAGTAAGGACACTACCCTAACTTAAAAAATTAATAAAATAGTAAGTACTAAATTTACCAAATAGCCAACTCTATGACTCACTCTTAAATAAGCCCTTTTACCCACCATTAAGTCCTTTTCCCAGTCAGTAGATATAGATTCTTCTAGCCGAAACGAGGGTTGTACCTTTAGAAGCTATTGTTATGGCTCGTCTCATAACATATCTAAAAAGGATCGAGAAAATGGAAGGTAGTAGATGACCTAAGGTCATCCTCAATGAGCTTTTGGAGAAAAGAAAGAAGTCATGAATGAATCAAAACAACAAATGACTTAAAAAATGAAACATTTACTTGAATACATGTCTTAATACTAATTAAGAGATAACAACTTTTATCATAGATAAATTCCGTCAAGCTATGTGGGGAAAGTAGTTAGGGAGAAAGAAGAGGTATTATTTGGAGGAATTTAACTCTACATATGACCATCAACAAAAGGCTTATATTGGGGCTAGTACCCTGTGGAAAGCAAAGATCTTCATGACACAATCGAGAACAAACTCACATCATCTTCGGTGTGAAACAAGAAGATGTAAAAGACCTAAAGATGTATGTGAAGAAAGAATCTGTGTCTTTTGCACGTTTGGTGTAGTGGAGTCAGAGAAACATTTCATGTTGGAGTGTAATGCTTTCAATGACATTAGGGCCCAATTTGCTAGTACAGTGGCTACAACATCCTTTCAAAATATTTTCAGCGAGAATAAGGTTGAAAAAACAAGGGAGCTGATTATCAAACTCACAAACAGGAGATCTGAATGCAGAAACATGTTTACGAATATGTGTTGTCCCATAAACTATCTTTGGTACCCTCGTGGATGTTAAAATATTATTCTTCTTCTATATGACATTGTTGATGATAAATCCAATTTACCTACAAGAATGGCCGGGGGAAGTTACGGGCCGAGATTGCAAGATAAAACATAGGGGTTAACTTCAATTAAACAAACAAAACAAAACAAAACAGGTTCGCATGCTGGTTTCTAGGGCAGGGGGAGGTACGGCCCGAGATTTCAACCCCACCCAAGCTGTCGTGGTGGTACCTAAAGGTCAGTTGTAATTTACTAAGATATTTAGTAGCACCTATTCAATGCTTATTTTCAGGATCGGATTGGAGCCAATCATGTTAATGGGGGAGCTCCTAATCCAGTAATGCTTCAAACTCTTACCATTGATTTTTGGTTGGAAATTAAGAAGCAGAAGAAGAGGAGAAGCGGCGGCAGAAATAATGGGTTCTAAGGCCATGGAGTGTGAGTTAGTGGAACTGTTCGAAAAAGCGAAGAAGGCAGCAGACAAGGCGGTCAAAGATGAAGGCTCCATGGAAGCTGAAGAACAAAGATGTTTGGATGCCCTGACAGCCCTCGCCTCTCTCCCCGTTACGATGGCTGTCCTCCTTTCTTCTCAGGTTTTGTCTTTACTCCCTCTATTTTATTTACCAAATTGTCCGCATAAGACCTACAATCTCAAGTTGCAAAAGGATGTGTCCAGTTTGGTGTTGGGGTTTTGAAATTTGTATTTGGATATGTTGGGTTGCCTGTTTTTTAGTTAGATACAAGACACAACATCTAGTTTTATAGCGGGCACTCTATTTTTTTTTTGTCGCTGTCTATGTATTCGTAATCATCACGCATTTGTCTGTTAGATTCAACAATAAGTTTGTAAGCTCTAGCTTTCTATTGCAACCGATTAAGTAACAAACTGACATTATTTTTCCTATGCAGTTCTGTAGCTTCAGAGCATCTATTTTGTACTCTTTTCAGTTGATGGGGTGATTAGGAATTTTAGTTGGCATTATTTTCCAGCTTCATTTGTCGCCTCTTCGTTGAGTTTTTCTAAATATAGGGAAAATGGAGGACTATTCTAGAAACAAAGAAGACTAGCAACATCCGAGCAATCAATATCAGGCTACAAGAAAATGCAGAGAGATGGCAGCTTAACAAATGTTTTTTCGAATACAGACACCATTTATTTTACATGATAGTACACTGTTTCCCTTCCCATGTCTCAATGTGCAGAAGGTGATTTGATCTCTACCCCTGCCTGTCTGCTAGATTGTAACAGAGAGAGATCTTGCCATTAACTCCTATCACTTGATAACCTAGATAGGGATAAATCAAGGCTGTCGGTGTTCCTGCAAATTTCGCCTTTATAAGTGTTTTTAGTCATATTGACAATGACATAGCAGCTGGATTGCCACATTTCGGAGTTTGATGATGTAAAATTGTTTCCTTAGCAGAGGGATTTTTGAATCATTAAGATGCAATTTCAAGATTTGCTCTTCATAATTTTGTGGTAATGGCCTGTCTAACAGCTAGATTCTTGTAGGGATATATTCCAGTCATGGTTGTGCTTTCTTTGAGGAGTAGGGTGATGTTTTTGCCTATCAAATAATATTTACATGAATATATAGAGTACGAAATAGGGCATTCAGTCATTTGATCAGATCCATGAGAGGCATTTTTGAATAGAAATCACACCCTTTAACATAAAGGCTAGAAAACCAATATGAATGCTAGAAACCATTTTTGTTGGTAGAAAAACCAGAGGTTACTGTCAGGCTCCTGAAAAATACCATAAACAAGTACTGCTTATTTGGGCTTGCAGGCCCTGTAAATAAGAAAAGATGCAAAACAGGACATATAAAGGCTAAGTCACCAGGTTCGTGTTCGTGTTCTCGTTCGGCAAGGATAAAATTCGCCAAAAATTCGTCAACCGATAAAGTTCGAGAAAAAATTCGTCAAAAAGTTCGGATTATATAAACTTGCATTTTTTATTATTTTATTTTTAAAATAAATAATAAATATACAATAGTTGAAATATACAAATATTATTAAATGATAAATAATAAATTACATTGTTAATTTTCTAAAGTCCAAATGTCATCTAATTATAAATTTATAAATTAAATTTTAGCTTTTAATAAACAATAAAAATATATATTAAAAACTACAAGTTAAATGATAATTAAATTATTAATAATAAATTATAATACAAATTTATACTGCTGACTTAAAACAAATATATCAAAAACCTAACACTACATAATAGCTATATATAATGTATATTTATAATATATATTATTTACATTGTTTACAACTTGCAAAATACCTATTTAATTAAACAATCAAATCGCATGCCATAAATTAATAACATAATATAAAAACTAAAACAATACAAACTAAACTTAATAAATACCAATGAAAAAGTAAAAGTTAAACTTAATGCTACGAAACAGTAAAAAGTAAAAACTATACTAAATATATTAATACAAATTTATAAAGCAAAGACTGGTGCGTTGACGTTTAGGTTTTAACTGACCTGTATTGAACGCAGTCGAGGCTGCCATAGTGAGCATTGAAACATGGATATTCGCTGGCTCGGGACGCATAGTGGAGGGCAAATGGAGGGAGCATTGAATGCGAAAAGATTCTTCCACCACCGAGCTTTCAAACACGATTTGTTTTTACGGTTTTATGTGCCAAAGTCCCAATTTTGGGGGGTTTTAAATTTAATGGCATTAATTATTAGAGTATTCGAATTTCATGCCGAATTTTAACGAATTTTTGTTGTTTCATCAGAGTTCGCCGAATTTCGAATTTTTAGGTTCAAATTCGGCGAATTCTGTGACTTAGTATAAAGGTATCATAACAGTTTGGACTTTAGCCAGTTGCTATTCAAAAGCTAGATTAATAGTTTTTCTATTGAAAAGCAGTACTATCATAATCATTTATGTAGTAGTTTGGCTGTGAAGGGCATTAAAATCCATATTTTAATGAATTTATCAAGGGCCTTTTTGAATGTAAGAACGATACTGAAAATGTTTGCCCTTGTTTGACATGGTTGAAAATTTGAAGTTATGGGTTTTTTCCAAATGGGCGGTGGAATACACAGATTCAATTTGTGAAATAAAACCTGGCCATGTCCTGACGAGATCAGAATTGCTGGTTTTGATCCTCACAGATATATGTTCTATTTGAAACGAGTCAAAGTTGTGTCATTGCATTTAGAGATACTGGTTGTTAATAATTGACATCTCTTCTCTTATTTGCTGATTTGGATGGCCATTATGTAATAATATACAAAACATGCTTTTCCTTTTCACCTTTGGTACACCTAACTTGCAGGGACACACCCCTGCCCCCTGTGCCCGTGTCTGGATGATGCCTGTACAAAAACAGAACTGGAAACACTCCGGAAACTTGTCTAAAATGCCCTCTCCAAGATTTGTACTGGAAATAATGCGGAAGCATATTTTCTGTTTCTATGCTGTTTGTGGGACATTTCCACCCTGTTTCTAGTGGCACAGGTTGCCGTAAAAGTGAAAATAAAAAAAAGTCATCCTGAATAGCTCACCTGTCTAAAAGGCTCAAGTTCTAGAGTGCACAGTTGGTCGAAGATCAAATTCTTAAGTCTGGTTTTGGATCAAGTTCTATGGTTTGGTTGAAGATCGGGGTCTAAGTCTGGTTGGGGATCATGTTCTGCAGTCTGGCCATCAATATGATTAAATCATGCCATCGTTTATAGACTTGCAAAACTGTCCTTGGTCGAGGATCTCTTGTTAATCTGGTAGATATTAATATTACATTTTGAGAGGGTCACTGTGTTATCGGACAGTTGTGTTTGTGAGGGGTAATATATACTGTAGGTTTCTTTTTTCATTGGTGCCTTGAAGCTTGTTGTATTTGATTAGATGAGCACAAGACAATGTTTTTTGAGGTATGACGGTTGTACTTGTGAAATTTTAAGCATGTTGAATGTATTGGAATTTTTATGAATATTAAATTTTTACATGCTTTATCTTTTCAATTTTATGGACTAGAAATGAGTATTGAGCATTTTTTTATATATATTGTATGGATATTCCCGGTAATTTCGTACCAAAGGATTTTTAAAAAATCAGCGTTTCTGCAATTTGGACATGTTTCCGTTTCCATACCTGTTTGCATCTTCCGGCAATCAAGTCCCACACTTGTCTGATCCATAGCCTCTGTCCTTGTATGTTCCTTATATGTAGGTTTAATATTTAAATCAAAAGGCATTATAGATTTTTTGATAGGTAAACAAGAAAATAAGGATATCAGTGCCTTGTGTTTATATAGTAAGAAGTTAATTGGCTTTCATGTGTCAAAGAGATCATGCATATGAAAAAATCAATAATTAAATGCCCCAAAAAAGCTGTTTAGAGAGATTGAACATAAAAAATAATAAATATAGTAGTGGATTTAAAAGGTTATATGACCTTTCATTTTGCATGTCGGACCCCAGTCAAAAGTAACAGTAATTTTTCATATTATATTAATTCCACTACGAGTTTTCAGTTACATCCTTATATCAACTAGGCAATACCCGGCTATCATCTCTATTGACTATACTATATTACTATAATGTTGAAACCATAAGCTGATTGAAGGCAGAACAGACTGTTGGAGATGTCCCCTTCAAGCAGCATTATCTGATCTTGCTGAATCTGAACTCCCCAACTATAGTCTTGCAAGCCTGCACATCCTCTTCTAATATGTATTTTACTCAAAATTTGCTGTCAGATCAGGCAGGGTCAGACTGCATATTTTTTCTTGCAGTATACAAATCATTCACCAAATGCTCAATTAAAAAAGAGAGTGCCTAATGCTTTTCCATTTTAAGGTTATTTTACTAAAATCTCCAGCAGTGTTTTCAAGATGTACACATAGCGTCTTCTCTTTTGTTGATGCAGCTGCATCATGCATACTCAAACACTGAGAATCAAGAAGTGATACAGTTTATTTTCATTCAAGACCCAATCAAAGCCATCTTTAAACTGCTGAGATGGCTGTTACTGTTAATCACACCTTAAGCATATTCAGCCCATCCATAAGTCATAATGCTTTTTTGCCTATTTATGCCGAGAGGCGTTCTACAATGGCAGGCAAGGCTGTAATGGAGTGCATTGTTCAATTTTATTCTCGACATTAAATTTGACGTTCATTTGACCGTCATGTGATAGTTCATTCATAAATTTGATTTCTATTGGACTGGCACTTAAATAATTTTGTTTCTTTTTTCTTGGAGAAGTCAATAAAAAAATAGTAATATCTTGGTCATGTAGTAATGTTTGGGTCTTTTTTTCTTGAATAGATATTTTTGAGACTGACACAATCACATAGCTAAATGATTCCACTTGCCACAAATCAACAGGAAATTGATAGAGAATTTAATGAAGTTGTTGATTAAAAAGGTATGTAAAAAATCAAACATAGGCACCTTGGAATTGATATCCATCAATGTATTTCATATAGATATATTTATCATAATATACTTATTATATTATATTTATTTTTAATTGTTGCTTTTTTGTATACTTATACTACACTTGCATAGTTAGATAGGTGTCTCGGGATAGATATCTCTTGGCGTATTTTAGATGGATGTATTTAAGATATCTATACTAGTATCTATAATAGTCATATATATCAAAACGAGAGATAACACATTTTGTAGATACTCTTGAATACTTAGAATAGCAATGGAGCCCAGAAATCTCTCTACAAATCTTCTAAAGGAGGGTGGATTCATTTTATGGCCCTTCAACTCGAAAGGTTATATGCCCATCTCATTTTACATGTCATTCCACAATTAAAAGTAACACCAGCAGTATCACTGCCAAGCAAATCGTCTGCCCTCTGTGTGTGCTATTTCCTGCCAGGCTGCCTACATACTGTGACTGTATTATATAGCATTCAGAACTAGTCAATTGCTATTACTCAAAAAATACTGGCTAGTGGCTCATATAGAGGGACTGATATCCAACCTCCACAAATTTGGTCTCTTACCCAAGTCTGTATTTTTCCTTAAAGAGACAGTGCAAAAGAAGTCTCCAAAGACAAAATTGGGGTTAAAAATTAACCCCCACTGCACCCATTTAAAACAAACATCAGAGGAATGTTCAAACTTCATAGCAGAAAAACCAGGTGGAACAAAGCGTTCCTTGCCTGGATTTCTGCTATTCCTCTACTTTGGAGAGTTTTAGCGACAGGTCCTTTTCCAGACCCTATCTCTTCTTTTTCATCTACTAGAATGGGGAAGAATTAATCTCCTTCCTTAGATATCCGCTTCAGTTCATCCACGGTTTTTTCCTTTTGGAAACAGGAGCCTAATCAAATCTGTTTGATACTGTTGGAAATTCAAGATTTCCTTTTGAAGTTTCTATGTTCTCTCAAGATGCAACATAAAGCCAAATTGCTGATCATTTTTCTTCTTCTGCTAAGGCCATGACATTATTGGAGCTGATTATCACACACTGAGCAATTAGCAGTTGCACTGCCTTTATCATATTCACTCTAGATCTTGTTTGTCTAGGGCCCTCACAACAGGAAGGACTTCCTTTGGACTGTCCCCTGATTACTGATGTCTGTCTGGATCAACTTCAAGAGTCTTTGACCCCTAATAGTATTTGGAAACACGACATTATCACTGGAACGTCATACATGTGAGATCTGCTTGTCCCATAGTGACTTCATTAGTTTTGTTTCTAATTGAAAAATCCCATCTAGCTGCCAATTAGGATTCTTTGATTTTTTCTTATTGAGACCCGCCATCATAATAATGTAATTTTCTTCTTTCCACTTTGTGTCAGCCTGGGCTTTGCTACCTCTAGGCCTTTGTGGATTGCCTTTTCATCTGTTATATTGTTTGATGGAAGGCCATCACCCCAAGCCTGCACCATTACCCGTCTATTACCTCAGAATACACCACCCCCTCCAGTTAGGCCAGTCGACCAAAGTTGAATTTAATGTATCTACAACTTGGTGGGACCTAAAAACGCAGCACATTAACATGTTAAAAATTGGGAATAATTTAGTGAGACAATGAGAAAGCTTGTCCTTGCATTTTCTCTCATCAAAGTATTATAAACATTTACAAAAGTTCAGTCTTAGTGGTTGAATTTGAATGTGTTTTTAAGCAGGTTCTAGATTTGAATAATGATTACCTGATGCTGTGTGCCTCTTGATAAAAGTATTTGAACACTGAATTATATCTTGAATCAATGCATTTAAGTTTGTAGATTTTGTTATCTTGACCATATTTTAATGTTTAAGCCTACACAAGCTCAGTGATCAATCTAACCTTTTTGGTTTTCATAGTCTTCTCTCTCTTTCAAGTTGCTTATTTTAATGCTGACAGGGTTGTCGTCTGTTTCTCGGGTTCTTTGTAAAGACAATGATAACTTTATCTTGTCTTTGCTATTTTCACTTTCAGGTTGGTAAGCGACTTCGAAACCTCACAAAGCATCCTCGAGAGAATATTCGTTCTGTTGCCCAAGATATACTTGAAGCTTGGAAGAAGGTTGTCACTTCAGAAACCACCACAAACAATGGAAACAAAGCTTCAAAATCTGAGAGGTCAGAGTCTATTAAGATCGAGAAGAAACCAAAGGTAGAAACAGAGTCTATAATGGTTGAGAAAAAACCTAAGGTAGAATCAGAGTTAATCAAGGTTGAGAAGAAACCAAAGGTAGAACCAGAATCTGTAACGGTCGAGAAGAAACCAAAGGTAGAACCAGAGTTCGTAAAGGTTGAGCAGAAACCCAAGGTAGAATCAGAATCTACTGGCAATAAGAAATCATCATCATCTTCAAATGGGCCTCCCAAGCTGACAAGTATGATTAAGTGTAATGACGTAAAGCGTGATAAATTTCGTGAAATTCTTGCAGAGGCTTTCTCCAAAGTGTATACAGAAGTTGAAGGGCAAAACTTGATGAGAGCAAATGCATGTGATCCAATAAGGGTTGCAGTCTCTGTTGAATCAGTGATGTTTGAAAAGCTAGGACGTTTTGATGGAGTTCAGAAGGTCAAATATAGATCTATAATGTTCAACCTTAAAGATGGAAGCAATCCAGACTTGCGAAGGAGAGTTCTTTTGGGGGAGATTAAGCCTGATAAACTTATTGTTATGACAGCAGAAGAAATGGCTAGTGATCAAAGAAAACTTGAGAATAAGCAAATTAAAGATAAGGCTCTTTTTGAATGCGAACGTGGCCAGAATCCTAAAGCTACAACAGACGAGTTCAAGTGTGGTAAATGCGGCCAGCGAAAGTGCACCTATTATCAGCTGCAAACAAGAAGTGCAGATGAACCCATGACGACCTTTGTCACATGTGTAAACTGTAATAACCATTGGAAATTCTGCTAAGCTTATTAAGTTATTCCATATTGTGAGCTTGACATTCAGTGGAATTAGGATTGCAAGGTGCTGCACTTCTGTCTCTGCCTTACATTACTCTTTGAAAGACAGCATTCATACAAGATTGAAATTTGTTAAACATTCATCATCATGTGATAATAGGATATAGTTGGTTGGTTAAGTTATCATTTGATTCTGTGCTATTACCAGGTTCATGTAATAACTGCATGAATGATCCATGTTCAAACAATGCCCTCTGTGGTAATTAATGCAAGTAGTTGCTATAGATTCTGACAAGAACAATTATATTTTTGCAGAACTTGTTTTACTGTAAACAGGATGCTGTGGTTTGATTATTATGAATGAGGTGTATAACACCTTTGAAGATGTGCATCAGACAGACTCATTGCAGCGTTCATTTTTCCTTGCCATTGTCAATATCATTTAACAAGAAGTTGCATTTCTTTCTCTCATCGGTGAGAGTGATTCCATTTGATGCTTTCTGGGTGCTGTGCAAATGTATCTTGCTTGCTTTATACTAGTCGGTGGTAGCAAGTGTTTTAGTTTGTAGGGCATGCTTGATGTCACTCGCAAATAAGGTAGGAACATGTTGGTCATAAAAAGTTTTCCCATATGAGGTATGATGAGGATTATTCAACTGTTGGGGGATTTAGCTGTAGATGTGCTCATTTGGCCTCTTAAAATAGTAACTGGCCATTCTCCAATCGTGGTGGACTGTTTGTTAATATGTTATAATGATAAAGGCTATTATGTCCAAACATTCACTTCATCAATAAATGAGTCATCATGGAGGAGAGAGGGATGTCCTTCCGTGTGTGAAGTTTAGTGTTTACCATGCTTATTGGATGGGGTGATTCATTTGCTGATCTGGGTCCCAAGAAGAGACTGGGTGGACAACACTCTAAATAAGAATCTAGATGTGTCATGTGCAGAAACTGTATTGTGAACAAAGCAAAGGAACAAGAGACCAAATGTAGAACTTTAATGCAAAGTCTTTTACAAAATTCGAGAGGTTGGATGTAGGATGTCTATGTAACTCCTTAATGTCAACTCTAACTCTATCTATAGAGATTAGAAGATGCCATCATATACAAAGGAGGAAGATGACATGCATGTTAAACCATTTCATAATTAATCATCAGTTCGTCATCTTTAGTTGGTGTTACAGCGAAACTATGCGGTATGGTGCTAACATTGCAGAGCTGTTCGGAACTGGGAGGTACCACACAGGACTTAGAACTCGCGATATGCACATGTGAACGTGGTATTGTGCTGGAACCACTGGTGAAGTCAGATCATGATGTGGAGCAATGCTATGGTGCCACGAGTTATTTGAAGCCTCAGATCCTCTTGGATCAGTTGCCCCTTGGTCTCCATTATGTGCAGTTGTGGAAGAAAATGCATAAAGGTGTTGGCAACTTGAGCTTTTGTGAATCATTTTCCGTGAGAGGGTGCTTGACTTGTTCTGACAATTTGGAAGAGAGGGAACTCCTCATTTTCCTTGAGAAGGTGCTTGACTCGTTCCAACAATCTGGAAGAGAGGGAACTCTTGATATCTTTTACTTTTGACCCCAGTGTCAATGACTTGATCCGTGTTTGCTGGTGCATTAAAGTCATGATCGATTTCTAATTGCTAAAGAGTCTCCACAACTTTTGAAGTATCAAACAAAAGCGGAAAGTAATGGAACACAAGTTTTGTGTTGAAAATTGAATGTAGTCCAACGTAAGCAAGAAGATTATGCTTGAAAATGTTATCCTTTGCTTGTTTGGTGATGGTGTAGGGCTTGTAACCAAGAGGACAAAGTGGTAAGGTCTTGTCAGTCGTTCCTTCTGTAGGCGAAGACATATCCAATCACTAACCTGGAAGGGGTGTGGTGTTTGTCATGGCATTGTTAGCATATGCAAAGAGGAGAAAGAATTCAGAGAAGGCTGAATGCACACTCAAACACGTGTGATAACATTTATTATATAGAAGAGGTGGTTACAGATTGGTTGAACAATTACCAACTGAATGACAACTACATAACTGCATTACATGTTATATAATGATCTATATTTTAACACCCCCTCTTAATGACTAAACTAGAAACAATACCAAGTTTGGCTCAAAGCTTTACAAATGTCCTAAAGCTCATGTTTAGTCATTACAAATTGTGCCATGTTTTGTACTTTGAAATCATCCGTCCATTGTTGTGTTGCGGTTGTCGAATGAAGAAGAATCATAAAACAAAAATATGGTTGTGTGAACAAAGAATATGGCAAGTGGTCCACTGGTTATTTGTTACATGATTCATTGATCAATGATGAATCATCAATCGCTGAGAGTGTTAGCCCCATCTCCAGAGTGCTTGAAAAATCTGTTCCAGGCTTGTGCGGTCTGCTGGAGTCTATATAGAGACTCAATAATCCTACAATTGAAGTCACCTCAATCATGTTCTCGCAACACCATGTAGTGTTCATCCAACCTTTTCAAGAAGAGAAATGTGACCATTTGTGCAGTAGGAGTTAGAACCAACTCTGCAATAGTAGGAGAAATAACCATCTCTATCTTACCTGTCTTAGCAGTGGGAGAAATAACCATCTCCACAGTAGGAGTGAGAACCAACTCTTCCTTCTCATTTATTTGCTCATTTACCCCCCTCTGTTGGGAATGATCTTTCACAACACAATGAACAAACTGTTCATGCTCTACAGTCCTTCAAACAAGCACCTCTGAGTGAGTGGCTTGGTAGTGCATCTGGAATAGTGGAATCTCCATCCACAACTAACTTTTCTTCAGAATGAAGAAATCCATCCCTGTCAAAGCATGTTCACTTCCCGTACATCTGGTATAGTGGATACTCCCTCCAACAATAAGTACATATAGGTTGAATGTATCCAAGTCAACAAATCTATGAGGAATGGCTTCCTCCCAAGGCATTGCAACCTCCTGCACATCTTGTATGGTGGAGCTATCCTCCACACGTGCATTCATGTTGATCGTCATAGGATCAACAAGCTGACACTTACCATCTTGCCCAATATCAAGGGCAATCATCCATCTATGTTTCATATAAGAAACAATACACTTATTCTCACATAAATCCACAGAAATATTGAGATTTTCAGTTAATTGACGAAAAGATTAAATGTTCTTTTTGTAAATAAGGTACATATCTAACATTCTGTACCAATAGTTTATGAGCATTATTCAATACAATGCATATATCTTCTATCCCTTCTACTGCAAGCGATTCTCCATCAGCGAGTACTACTGATTCAAAACATATATTTGCAGTAAATGAAACATACTAGTCCTTGCGACAAGAAAAGTGCGCGGATGCACCGGAGCCAATGATCTAACAACTAGTACCACTGTCATGCGAGCATGATGTCATAAGACAATAAAGAGCATGCTCGTCATCTGAATCTCGTTCTTATGCAATTGCTGCCACATGTTCCTCATCACGTGCCTTTTTGTTTTGTTGCGAAAGATCATACTTCCTCTTCTGACAATCCTTCTTAAGGTGCCCAATCTTGTGACAGTAATAGCACGTGACCTGATTGTTGTATAGGAAACTTCGTTCTTGAGCAGGGTGAAGGCCGATACTGGGAGCCACCAGCAACTTCGAATGATGGAGGGTTTAGGACCTCAGATGCAGATGTGGATCTACAAGCGCAAAAAAGATAGATGTATGATATAAAGAAGCTAGATCTGCAAAACTGAAACATATAAGATTAGATAACAAAATGTGGGGGTTACCCAGACAGTGCCGGTTCTAAGAGGATTTTAACTCCCTTGGAGGATGTCAACCCCCATTTCAGACAAGATAATAATAGATCATGAACAGTAGTAATTGAATATAAAATGACAAGTAACTAAAATGATAAGGGAACTTAACTTGTGCTCTGTTAGTGCAGAATCACAACACCCCCGAATGGCCCGGGTGTAAAGTGGGGCATTCGGTGTGATTGCACAACATGGGACCATCTCTCACGCTGTGGGACTTGCAAAACTTGAGATGGACCTCCGGACCTACCACGAGCTACTCCAGTGCATACATAATCTAATCTATCCTAATCTAACCATTCCAAGGAGAGAGAGAGAGAGAGAGAGAGAGAGAGAGAGAGAGAGAGAGCCTATATTAAGCGGTGATACACCAGAAAAGGAAGTGGTTGAATCACAGACCCGACCGCCTGAAGTGGAGAGAGGTGAACAGAAGAGAGGGTGGACAAGATGCACCACATACCAGAGATAGTTTTCACACAGAGCACCACTTTGAAACCCATTAAGCACAGCGCCCAGAACCTGCAACAGACATCAGAGTATGCACGATATACCCTGCGATAACGAGAGGTAAGAAGAGACGATAAAATGAGCCAAGGATGGACAGATGCATCACAAAACAGATTATATGCTCCAAAAGTTACACAGTACATTGTCAGTGGGCAAGAGGCAAGAAAACGCTATTACAGAGCCATGGGAGGAGGCTTAGACTCCACATTCGTCCCTAAGGAAGAAAGAGAGAGGGGGCAAAAGAGGGAAGATCAACCACGTTTGAATATGCCCCTCCTTTACAATATATAGGAAGAATAAGAGAGAGAGGAGGGAAAAATTTGAATCCTGTTTCAACGATCTCTACGATGCATTGAATCCTGTTCTGAAAGCTCAACCATTGTCAATCAATGCCACTCTCAAATCCGTCCACAATTTGTTGATTTTGGTTCCCTATGTTTGCTCGACGTGCCAAGGAAGAAGAACGGCGGATCAAATCAAACCCGATCCAGTTGTTGGAACAAATAGATTCTGCATTAATGCCCTGGAAGACGTTTTCCCATTTTCCACCCACTAAAGCCTATTAAGAATGATATTTTATGTTTCCATGGCATAGAAGGTGCCGAGATGTTTCCAAAAAGTCTTCTCTCGCCCAAATTTGATTTTCCTGTCAAAAAATATGGCCATTTGAAGATTAGGGTCTCAAGAGCACAAATTTGAAACAGTCTGTCTGTACCAGGTCCACGTGGCAACCTCGCGCATCTTAGAGATTTGGCCCCTGCCTTTCACTTCTGAAATAGCATCAGACTGACATGTGGAGGCTTCCGCGGGCTACACGATGTTCCCTTGTATTTTGCCCAAGTCCTTCATGTTTGGCGGGGCCATAAGTCTGACTTGAGACATGTGGAGACCTGACGCTTGTTTGGAAACCGCCTTTGAAATTGCACCGATAAGACACGTGGCGAGCTGGCACATATTTGGAAACCCGCCCCAAATCTTACTTTTGAAATAGCGTCGTGTTGACACTTGACTACCTCCGCTGGCCTGCCTCTACTTTGACTATTTAACCCCCGACTCTATCCCTTTTTTAGACCTAGGACACGTGGCAAGCTCATGCTCATTTGGAAACCCGCTCAGGATTTTACCCTTGAAGGAGCGTCGTCAAGACGTGTGGCGCCTTCCACCTGCACTTTATACTTAGTTGTTTTGGGCCCACTCTCCTTTTTGACCTCTGTTGACCATTTGCCACATGGAGGGCTGGCGCAAGTTTGAGTCTCCGCCTTGGGCTCCCATCTTGGAATTGCGCCGAGCTGACACTTGGCACCTTCCGCTAAGTCAAAGACTTTTCAATGGCCAGTGCAACTTTTGGCACTGTGGAGGTTGAGCGCTTATTTGAGTCTCCGGCCTGGGATTCAATATTTGGAGGTGCGCCGTTTGGACACTTGGCAGCGTCTGCTATCTCCTCCATACTTAGTCATTTTTTGGCCCTGTTCTGAACCATTTGCAGAGTCCGAAGACTTTGATCCTTCGCCATTTCTTTTCCTTTGAGCCTCCGGTTCCTTCCTTATGTTTACTCCTTCCCCGACCTTGTTACTCCATTGTAGAGTCTGCCTGTAACTTGTTTGTTGGATTTGAAGCACGGGCTCGAACGATGAAACCATTTTTTTAAATTTCTCCCTGCATGGGGTCGTGTTTGATCAATTTTGCCGGGGGGCAAAAATTGAGATAACATACTCTGCTATGGAGATGAATTGGACATCAATATGGTAAGATAACAGACCATGGCAAAGATTTCTCCCTCAAACTTGCAGAATTTAATTAAGCTCTTTCTTCTCCTCTCTGGGGCTAGCTCTCTCCAGGTCTTCTTGAAAATACCAGTCAGATGTTTGTTTGAAAAACATCTCCTCTTGAAAATACATATATATCCTTGAAATATGGGGAAAACCCATATTAATAGCTTGGATGTGAGGTTAGATTGTGGTTAACAAATAACCAGGATTGGGTAGAGTAACCCGAGTTAAGAGATATGATGTGATCATGTGGGGACCACGGTTTGAATTATTAGATGGAGTGGGGAGCATGATTGGACATGGTAGGTGAGATAAAAGATTCCATTTAGAAAGGGGTGTCATATGAGTATATTAATACCCATGGATTGAATATTTTGTGAGAGATGAGGGATAATGCCAAAAAGTCAATTATTAAATGGGTTTATATGAAGCCCATTTAATAATTAATTAAATTTGGTTGAATAGGTGATGAGGTTTATTGAAATTTAGGAAAAATAAAGGTGAGATAGGAAATTGCATGAATACGAGATGACAGATTGACGCTATACCAAAAAGTGGTGTCTACATTTGCCTCTTTTTGTTGAGTGGTTTGCAATAGCAAGCCACTAGACAAAAACAAAAAGGGTTGGATGAAATATGTGTCTGAGGATGGATGAAAACATGACCAAAGGAAAGATGCCTCAGGGATAAAAAGATCGCAATAACAATGAAAAAAAGTATGGTGGTGACTCCAATATCATATCGGTAGAATACAATTGCGGTCTCAACGGAGATAGATGACAACGTTCTACAGATCAGTGAGTGGGTGAAGACCATTGCACTATGGATGTAAACCGTAATGACCAATGGGTCATAGGAAAACATCAAAATATGTGCAACTAAATGTGAAAGATGTGGAAATCATTTATCTGCAAGGAATCGTACGAAAAATCATGTGTCCGCAAAAGAGATGTGGATGAAGATAATAATACCCTAGCATAGTGCCCGAGAAGGACACAAAGTGAGCTATATGTGCCGACAAGTACAAGGATGAATATATGCCCCAACATAAGACAAATGGATGTTGAAATAAGATATCCCACGGGGAATACTCATAAATGTGCACATGATGAGTAGATCAGATAGAAGGGTGGGATTAAATGCCTTAACAGGGTGATAAATATGATGGCAATTATGTTTCATAGGAAATATGCAAAAGTGGTAGCAAATTAGAAGGTAAAAGCAGTCCTACTTGTTCAATAAGTAGGACAAGAAGTCAAGATACTTTTGCGACAAAAAAAAACAGAGCAAATATTTATGGAACAGAACAAGATCAGATAGGTGATGGTCGTTATGGTATCTTCCAAGACAAAAATGTCAAAGGAAGATGGGAAGAGATTCTTAGAAATGGATATGATGATGTCCTTGCAAGAAGACTAGCGAAGATAAAATATGTGACAGGATCTCAAAAAGAGAAGAAGTCAATGTTGCAAAGAGAAGAACAAGAACGGTAATGAAAGGGAAAGATGATGATACATAAATGGAGAAACATTAGCATTGACCATGAATGCCAGATGTGAGGGATGTTGAGAAAGAGAATAGGGAATAGACAAGAGGATTGGTTGATTATGAGAAGAGAAAGAAAGATTGAATATGAAGGTGACAAGGGTATGGAATAGAGGGACGGAGACAGAGGAGGAGAAAAAAAAGAATGAAAGCGGAGGAAGAAGATAACAAAGAAAATTGTAGAGAATGGGGGAAATGAAGGACAAACAAAGAGAAGACAAGAAAATGTCAGAGTAGAGGGTGAAATTATGAAAAAGAGAGTTATTTAAAACGAAAGGTGTGAAGGAGGATGAAGCAGACGAAAGCAGAGAGGTAATGGAAAAGGAAAGAGATGATAGCGCAAAGAAAATTGAAGGAAACAAATTATAGTGAGGAAATCAAAGGCAAAGAATATGGAACTGAACGCATGGAAATGCATGTGGATGATGAGATGAGATAACGCTGGAGAGTCATGTTATCAATGGGGAAGTAAGGAGGAAGTGCGAGGTAAAATGAAGAGGACGATGTAGAGGAAGTGAAATAAGACGAAAATCAGAAAGGAGTAGAAGACAACGAAGAAAATTATGCAAAAGGAAAGGAACCAAGAGTAGAGATCTTTGATAAAGAGCAAGAAGCACAAGGAGCATAAAGAGAAGCTTGAGGGGAGGAATGACATCGATTGGAAAAGATGCGGAGATGCACGAGATGAGGATATGTTGATGATGACAAAATAGAGAGAGGGTGCATGATGAAGACAATGAAGAAATTGGCAAGGAAGAATGGAAGATGGAGAGGTGGCGAGAAAAAAGAAAGGAAGGGATAGGAGAGGCAATGCCAGTGAATGGATGTTAGGAGAAATCCACTGATAATGATCAGTAGGAAAAGATGGGACAAAAGATGAGATGAGGCAGAAAGTAAACGGAGAATGGGAGGGGGAACACCAAGGAAGGGACGTTAGGAGAAGTTCCCCAATAATGATCGGAGGGCACAAAGGAAGGAAGGAATGAAGATAGAATGGAGGAGGTCAAAGAAAAGGATTCAGGATGTGTAGAATGGGGATGAGTGATTTTTGGGAGAAGTCCACCGATAATTACTAACGCATAAACAAAAATGATAATGAAATAATGTTAGGGAAAGATCAATGACAATGACGAGAAAGTATGGGGGTAGATATGTGGGAGATCTCTAGAAGATGGAGCAGAAAGAGTAAAGAAAATAGGGATAACAATGTGTAGGAAGATGAAGACGAGGAGAGGATGCAATGGATGAGAATGAATGAGAGAAAAATGAAGAAATAAGACATGAAATGAATGGAGAATCAACGGTTAAGTAAGATTACACAGCTATGGATGATGGAGATGAAAATGGGGCAAGGAGGAGTTGGTGTTTGTGTGAATGGCAGAGGAGGTGAGAGGATGTGATGATGGGGAATGATGAGAAAAATTAGATGGAGGGAATGTGGGGTAGTGGGTGAATACAGGATGACTAATCATGCTTAAGAGGGACTCTTAAGTAAGATTGCCATGCCGCAGGAAGATCTAAGTAAGATCACCAAACTGATAGTGACGATATGGAAGGAGAAAGACAACATTGTATTGGATTCAAGTGTGAAAGAGTTGGTTGGAGTGGATTAGTACGATAAGAGGCGGGAGACAGAAGATGAGGAAGATATGACGGGAGGTGGAAGGGTCAGATGGAAAACCATTCTTAAGAGGAGCTCTTAAGTAAGATTACCCTGCGATGGAGATGGTTAAGTAGGATCACCAAGTTGAAGAAGAAGAAGGATGACGAAAAGACTGAGCAATATTTACCAAAATGAAACAAGAGATGAAATGAGGTGATATTAAAGTGATAACAAGGAAACAAAGGAGTGTGACATGATTGGATGGAGGAACATATGCAACGTAGATGGAGAGTGTAAGGGCAATCCTTAATTGGGATGCCCACGGGGTGGGAGTGATGATGCAAGAGTGTTAAGTGGAAAAGGAGGAGTGGAAAGACGTTTGTGGTGGTGATTGTCGTCTATTGAAAGAGGAAATGGCGAAGAAGCTTCTACAACGGGAGGATCCAAGGAAGAAGATATACTTTAACTAAGATTCTCTGGTTGTATGGATGGTTAAGTAAGATTGTTAAACTGAAAACAAAAGAGTAAAAGAGAAACTCAAGAGGAAAGACAAGTAAGATATCTGGAGTTGTGCAAGGGGATAGAAAGGTGAGAAGGATGATGTGGAGACAAATGGTGATGAGTGGAAATGGAGAGTGAGGAGCAATGGATCAAAGATGTTGTTGAACATGTTGAGAGATAAGGAGTTGTACGATAACGAACTTGCCTTGAGAAGGATCCTCAAGTAGAATTTGCAAACTGCAACGACGATCAAGTAGAATTCACAAACCGAAAAGTGTATTTGCAAACACATTCATGGAGATGATGGATAGATATAGAATTCATAGTGTGAAATTTGATGTGATTTTTATAAAAAATGATCTAGATGAGATGAATGGAACATAGCTGTAGCAAGGGCGTACAGGGAAACTATGTTTCGAACTGGATTGGAGATAAATAAGAAAGGTTACCACTCAAGGCATTACACTTGCTTCCGATAGCAGGTGTTAATACATAACTAATGATAGTTAGTTATACCAGAAGAGCGTGAGGGAAATATGGATGAAAGATGCTTGTAATCCTAATGTTGACATGACAAAGGGATTGAGATGTAACTTATACACAGGAAGAGGGATCTCCAGAGGTGGTGTTCCTTAAGTCCATGCCTTAGCTCTAGGAAAGGGAAAGAACAATAGCAGAAAACTTTATTAAAATGTTGATAAAGGAAGGCTGATCAATGCAGAAAACCTTCCACATGCCATAATAACAGAGTAGCCAATCCTTCGAGGGTATGGTCTACTTTATACATAATATAGATGGCAAGAATAATATGATAGTCATCCTTCAAGGGATCAGTCTATCTCTTTTGATTTTGCTTTGATTTTGATTTCTATGCTTTTCTATTTTTTTCTCTTTGCATGAACAACTTTCCTTCGAGGGATCAGTTTGTTTTTGATAACTTTGATTTTGCCTTTTGCATACATGAATTTGAGTTTCACATGGGGGAGAGTTGGGAATAATTACGTAAACCACTTAGGAGGGGATAAGGAATGTATAAGAGACACCCTAGACCCTCTGCATGGCTACAATAGGAAAGTGAGGAGGTGACAGATGTAATGATTATGGGGTCACATCAAAGTAGTGAAGTCAGACCACATAATTAAGATCATTACAATGCTAAATGAAAGGGGCTAAGGATGGCAGAATAATCTAAGGATGTAACTAAGTGCTCATTGGTAGATATGCTAATAGGAGATCAGTTGCAAGTGCAATGCATTAATAGGTTTCGTCTCTAGTTTACCACCACGAGAAGGAAAACAATAAAGTTGCAATAAGATGAGATGATAGCCAAGCAAGAAATAAAACTATGTCTTGAAGAAAAAAAAAAATATGACCATAATGGTGGATTTAGATGAAAATAAATGATGCCCTAAGAGAGACATAAACATAGAAGGACAATCATGGCCTCAAAGGAGGACTTGATGAAATAAATGGTGTCCCAAAAGAAACACAAATATAGCCACAATAATGGACTTCAAAATAGATGGTGCCCCAAAAGATACAAAAATATAGCCATAATAGTGGACTTCGAGAAAATGGTCCCTCAACAGAAGGACAAAGATGGCTTCAAAGGAGGACTTCGATAAAAAAAAGGGTGCCCCAAAAGAGGCACAAATATAGCCACAATGGTGTACTTCGGTAAAAAGGTTTCTTAACGAAAAGAGTTAAAGAACGTCAAAAGATTTTAGATGAGATTGGTTTGGATTTGGATGGGATAAACGAAACAATGTCAAGGGGTGAAGTTCCCTAGTGACAAGGGAGTTGTACGGATGATGTGCTCAAGGGCGAGGGAAGGTTGTTCCCCCAATAAGTTAAATGTGAAGGAGTTAAAGGATGTCGAAAGAGTTTAGATGAGATTGTTTTAGATTTGGACGGGATAAATGGTTAGAGACCACAAGTGTGTTTAGCAAGATAAGCGGTATTGATGAATAATGGAGGACCTTCCTTAGGAGGAATGTCGTGTGCAAGAGGAATGTTAAAGGATGATGTGGATGGAGGAATCATGGGAGACCCAAAAAACGGGATATGAATTGGATTCAATGTAGATGGAGAAGGAAATTTCCACTGAATGAGGAAATCATCTTTCTCAATAAGGTTGTGGACGATTGACCGAAATGCCTTACAATGTTTGATGTCATGACATGGGGTACGATGATAAACGCAAGTGAAATTAGGATTGAACCATGATGGCGTGGGACCATAGGGATTAAAGGCCTTAATAAGAGGAAGTGTGATGGCATATGTTTGAGTTAAATGTCGAAGGATATTTGCATAAGACCCCATTGAAGTGTCATGGAGAAGGTAAATCTTGTGGGTTTTGATAGGATATCTTAGCTTGGAGTTAGGAGAAACAGTGGATGTAGATTGGATGGGTGAATTTCGTGTTTTGGAGGACAAATCAAATTTGGTTGAAGGATTGTATTGTTTGGATGTGGATCGATTGTTGCAAGATGTCGTAGATGGAGAGACTGATCCTAAAATGGATGTTGTGGCATTGGATTGTTGAGAAGAGGGAAAACCTAAATGTTTTTGAGGATGTGCAGGGGACTGTCGGGGATGTTTTCCTCGAGCCTTAGAATTCAAATGAGAAGATTTATTCTTAGCAGGGATGATAATAATTTCAACCGGAGGATCTGATAGTGGTGGTGTGGTTATTAATGGAGAAAATTTCCTAAAACAAGATGAGGACAATAATGGAGAGATATGTGTTTGTATGATGTGATTAATGATATCTATATGAGATATGGATTGGTTCGGTTTTGGCAAGGAAAGAGATGATTTTGTAGAGGGAGAATGTAAATCATCTGTATTTGATTTAGGTGGATGTGTTGGTTCAGTAGGTGATCTAAGGGGTATATTTGATAGGGTTACAGATCGAGAGGATTGGGTTGGTGTGATAGAAGGATTAGGTAAAGAGTATTGGGATAAAGCTGATGATGTGGCCATGGGCGAAGATATAGGTAAAGATGTCAAGGTAGGGATAGGTGTATTTTTTGGTATGATAGATATAGGGGTAACTGGGATAGATAGGGATGTAGGAATATTTGGAATATGTAGAAATGTGGGTGGTGTGATAACCAATGGAGTAGACCTTATGGGTAATGGTAATGTAGCAAATGTAGGAGCATTTTTAGATGTAGAAGTAGAAGGGACTGGTTGTTTCATAAATGTTTCGAGGGGCAAGAATGATATGTTTGCTAAAGGAGTTGATGTCTAAGGCGGGGCTGTAAGGGTGCATGCAGTAGAATAGAGTTTAGTTGGGATGAATGTGGAGATAAGTGATGTAGGTGTAGTAATAGGTGTGTTTGATGAAGATGTGGGTGAAGGAACAAATGTGAGAGTTGTAGGGATGTGTGCAGATATGAGTGGGGCCAAAATAAGTGCTGAGGATGAATCTAATGTGGTAGATTGGGGTATGTTTGAAGTGGCATAAGTGGATGGTATAGTTAAATTTGATGTGGATGTGATAAGGATAGGAGAAGGTGTAGGTTCAGGATAGGTAGTGAAAGTTGATGTAGGTGTGACATGTTCTGAATAAGAGGTGAGAATAATGTCCACTGTGGGAACATACAATGTTGGTGATAAGATAAGATATTGACTGACAATGTCAATCATATAAGCATTTGATAGTTGAGATGTAAAGGGGGTGACATGATTTTTTTTGTAGTTGATTAGTTTGCGCGATTGAGGTATCGATTTGGATATCCCCTTGATTTAAGATTTGTTGGACTCGATCTTTGAAGGAATGACATCTCTCAATCTCATGACCTTTGACTCGATGATATTTACAAAAGTGGGCTTCGTGATACCAAATAGGCTTGGCTTGTGAGTTGTCCACGGGTCATATGGGAGGAAGTTGGATGGATTTTACGCTCATTAACTTATCAAATACAAAATTTTATGATTCTCCTAAAGGAATGTAGTTGGCTGTCGATTGAGGGGATTGTTGTTGAGACCATGTGCTTGATGTATATGGGGATGAGGGCTCAATGACCACAGTGTTGGCCGCAGCCTGAAACATGTCGTTATGTGTGAATGGTTTGGTGGATTCAAATTTTGATTTAATTGAACTTAGTTTAAGATGACCCTGCTCAATGGAACAGGTTTCGAGCTTGTGAGTCATTGTGAAAGCTTCATCAAAGGTTCAGAATGATTTGATTTGCAAAGTGGATGATATATGTTTTACACACGAATGCAAGAATAATTCGATGAGTTTGGTTTGCGGGATAATGAAGGATAGTTAGTTTATAATATCATGTCATCATGCGATGAAGTCGACGATGGGCTTGTCTTCAAATTGTCAAATGGTATATAGATCATCGATAGTGGTTTTACGTGTGATATTGATAGAAAAGTGTTCTGAGAACAACTGTGCAAGTTTGGGCGAAAGAGAATATGGAATGTCATGGGATACTATTATACCAGTCCAAATTGGAACTGGACAAAGACATGGGGAACGTGCGAAGAAGTAGATCGTGATCATGTGTAATAAGACAACATGCATGTTTAAATGCGAGGAGATGTTGTAGGGGATCTTATTTGTTGTTAAACTTGGTAAATTGGGGAATTTTCCAATGAGGAGGATAGGGTTTAATTGGAATCGACTGATGAATCGGTTCGTTACAAATTTTTTCATAGGATAAGGTGTTTTTGGGTGCTACGGTAAGGGTTTCTAAACTGGCCAACCAATTCATTAAGGCATGAATTGGATCACTGGAGGTGTTGTAAGGTTGAGATTGGATCGGCTGTGTGGTTTGAAAAGTAGTTTGATAAGGTGAATGATGTGTTTGTGGGTGTGTTGGTAGTTGGGGAAGCGTATGATAAGGTGGTTGATAAGTTTGTGGATAGGATGTTTGCGGAATGGTTTGATAAGACAATTGATTAATTTACGGATATGTGGGTGTTTGGGGAGCTGCCTGGCAAGGACTAACATTTGTCATGGGTTGGGATTTCTGCATAGGCTGGTGTTGAGCAATAAGGTCATGATGTAGGTGTTGAAGTTGGGTAGGTTATTGCGGTAAAATATAAATTAGGATATGTGTGGTAAGAGTTTGAGACGATTGGGCAAGCCTATTAATAGTGGATGAAATAGAATTGTTAAAATGGGAGGTGGGTGGAATACGATCCACCAATTTTGGAGATTGGGAGGATTGAGAGATTATAGGAAATTTTTGGAGTAAGAAGTCATATATGGGGTTAGGAGGAGGCCCAAGTGTCTTGAGAAGAGTGGGAGATGGTGTCATTGGTTTAGGAGACTGGCTTGACAAGAGATATGAGGGTTGGTGTCAAGGTGGGGAAAATTTTGGATGACATGGTTCTCATGCGGTGAGACCATGGAGACTGGAGGTTGAGTGACTGATGACGTGGTTTTGAATTTAGTATCTTGTTGGACGAGATCATCAGAAGAAGTAATATCATTGGATAGAGCATATTGTTGTTTTGTATCGATTCAAGAGAGACTAACAATAGGTGTGAAATAGAGAAACATTTGTTTATGTATGTTGTTGACAAATAAATCAAGCAAAATATTTTTTATCATCATGATTAATTTTGAGATGTGAGGTAAAACGGATAATGAAGGTGCCTAAAGGAGTCTAAGGTTAGTTTCAGGTAGTTATGAATTAGGATATGTATGAGACGGTTTCCTGTTGGGTGTTTAAGTTCCAATCAGTTAACCAGGTGAAAGGAATGTTTTGATGTGTTAATTATGTTTGTAAAGTCTTGGGCAGTGTGTGATAAGTGAAATGCAGAGAGTTAAACCTCTTGCTTAGGCTATGTGATCAGGAAGGATGCAGAAAAGAAAGGTTCTTTTTAATCCAAAATGAAATATGACATTTGATGTAAAAAATCACTCAGAATAGGCAAAATTCAATGCAAAAAAAGAGAAAATAGAGAAAAATGAGGAATACATGGAGAATCGCTTATCGGTGTTATTTGATTGCACGTGTTTAGAGGTATTAATCATGGAGCTGAAACATCTAGTGACCTTAAAAGTGTACCGTTCACGACTGGAAAGAGGGATCTGGATAATATTTTTTTTCTATTTATTTGATCACATGTGATGATGGCATACTTGGAGGTGATGGTCAATGGCTAGGAACACATGAGTAATCTAAAATGGCGCTGTCTATGTTTGCAGATAAGGTTGGTAAAAGTGTTTTGTGCAGTGTGTTTGATTTAAACATTGGTTTTTGACAACGTATTTTAGTGGTCATAGTATCGTAGATGTTACCTGCAAAAGAAAATAAAACAATTAATTGACGTTTTTAAGGAAAACGATGTCGATGTCTAAAGAGCATTGTCATCAAAAAATAAGTAATCAAAATAATAAAATTGTAGTTCAACATTCATAGTCAATTAAAGTAATTGTGATGCAAAAATGAATCGATAAATTATAATTTTAATCTATGAAATAAACATATGAGATAAATTAATAAATGTTCAACCCGTACCAAAATGAAAGATGATGGAATGATAAACCATACAATGTGTCAATAAATTTGAAATAAAAAGCTATGAAATGAACTATAGAATGATAAAATAAAAAACTATAAGACTAATCTATGAAGTAAATTATTAAATAAAGAGAAAATGCGCTCGATGAGTTGAAATTAGAAATTATTGATAGGAAATATGGTAGTGCGTGTGTGGTTGAGCCATGTGGATTTTGCATGGAGGGGTTCTCTTGGTCGGGGAAAGTGTGCATGGAGAGAGGAGAAGACCACGTGGATCGATGTATGTCGGTTGGGGGTTGAGGATAGGGTCGAGCCATATGTGGGGTGAGTGGAATAGAGTTGGGAGGAAGGGAGAGGTGAGGAAATTGGACAGTTGTGAGTGGAGGGGTGTTGGTTGGAAGCTCGTGGGGTGGAGGGACACAAGAGAGGGAGATGTGACAGTGGGTGAGGTGGAAGCGTGTGTGTGGAGTTGAGTTGAAGGGTCTATGTGGGAGGAAGCTGGAGGGGAGCTCGAATAGAGGAGGATGGAGATCGGGGTTGATAGAAATTGGAGACAAGAGTTTTGGGAGGTGTTGGCTTTGGGATATGGGAGCTCGGGGAGAGGGGAATGGCAAGTTACGTGTTAAAATAAGGCACTGCAGGGGGAAATAGTGTTGGTGGCTATTCAGATAGAGCCGATCTATGTGGAGAGAGGTAGTTGTGTTGGGAGGTGGAGTATTGAACGATTGGTGAGTGCGTCAAATGGGAGCTCGAGAAGAGGAGGATGGTGAGCTGAGCGTGTGGATGGAGTAGGGAGCTGCGTGGTGAATTGGGTCGTGGAAGGAAGAGCTGAGTGGGTGACCGGGATGAGTTGAGGAAATGGGTAGAGTAGTTGGTCCGGAACATGAATGGAGGGATGGAGTTGGTCGAAGGGTATAAACAGGTTTCGAGAAATTTCAATGATGTATGTGAGGTGAGGTGGCTAGCTTAGCCGACTTGGCCGAGCTAGGGGAATTAGGGGCTAGGTAGGGTGGGGTAGTTTAGGATAATATTTTTTTTAATTATTATTATTTTTAATTTAAATAAATAGATATATATGTAAACTTAAGATCTTAGATATATAAGATCGAAATAGAATATCAATAAAAGATTATATATCATGTTTAACGTAAAATACAGGTCGAAAAGTGTAATTTTTTGAAAGCAAAATATATAATAATTGTAAGGTTAAGATTGAGAGCAGAAGCCAAAAAAAATAAGATCAATTTCCGGATTTGCTTCCCATGCAAGTAGATGTCAATAGAAAACAAGAAGAGCACGTACCTCGTGGTGATTTCAATGAGTGACTGTACTGACATGAAATCGACAAATACTAAGATATTGCAAACAAACAAGTTAGAAAAGATGAGTAAAATAACAAACAAAACGACTAGATCTAGGATCTGGTCCCACCGGGAGTGCCAAAATGTTGTACAGGAAAATTCGTTCTTGAGAAGGGTGAAGGATGATATTGGGAGCCACCAACAACTTCGAATGATGGAGGGATTAGGAACTCAGATGCAGATGTGGATCTACGGGCACAAAGAAGATAAATGTATGATATAAAGAAGCTAGATCTTCAAAAGTGAAACACATAAGATTAGATAACAAAATGAGGGGGTTGCCTGGATAGTTCCAGTTCTAAGAGGATTTTAACTTCCTTGGAGGATGTCAACCCCCGTATCAGACAAGATAATAATAGATCATAAACAGTAGTAATGGAATATAAAATGACAAGTAACTAAAACGATGAGGGAACTTAGTTTGTGCTCTTCTATGGAGATGAATTGGACATCAAGATGGTAAGATAACGGACCATGGAAAAGATTTCTCCCTCAAAATTGGAGAATTTAATTAAGCTCTTTCTTCTCCTATCTAGGCCTAGGTCTCTCCAGGTCTTATTGGTCACAATTAGATTCTACCTAAATTTCTTTCCGCTCCTTTTACAACAGGTAGGAACTCACCTTGTCAAATGTGAGTGTTTGAATTTTAGCTATTAAATGAAGTGCATCCACAAATGACTCATACAAATAATGTAAGCTATTAAGAACCAGAGCCACCATATCATCATCGTCCACCTTTTTGTTGATGGAAGATAATTGGTCACATAGGTATTTCATCCAAAGTAGGTGCTCAGAAAATGATCCACCTTCTTGTAATTTTACAGAAAAGAGCATATTCTTCAGGTATAAAGTCCAACACTTTTCTGACGTCTAATATTTATCCCTTAGACTGGACCACAATGTGCTTGCCACAGTAGCATTCCACACTTCTGATATCATATCATCTGACTCCAATAACTTGAGAAGCAATAACACTTTCTTATGACGTTTTTCATAATCCGCAAAGTTTTTCGTTAGTCGACTTTCAATGCTTGTGATTATTTGATCACAATCATGAAATTCTGCAAGTGTTAAAATCTTATGGCTCCATACATTGAAATTAGTGCCCATTAATTTTTGTGTTTCCGGCAAGGTCTTTTCAACTGCAACGTGTCCTACAACCTTGCTCAAATGAACTTCACATAATAGTTTCTTCCTCTCACTTGTGTGGTACACACAAGTGACCAAGGTGATATTGGAGTCCATCTTGCAAATAGAAATTCAGATTTGACTCACCTTTGAGCAAGTTGTGATAGATTTTTGCAAAGTTTTTATTAGAAGGATACATTTATGACCAAGTTTTTACTTCATGTTTAAAAGTGTGAAGCACTGAAAGGAAAACTTGAACAAGAGGTTGGCTTAAACAATCAACTACTATATTGGCACTGTAAGGAAAGCTTGAACCAAATCTTGTCTCATACAATCAGCTACTATATTGGCATTTCCCTTCTTTTGCTTGATGTTAAGGTGAAATTTTTGAATATAATTTGCAAGAATTGAAGTGGCCTATAGTAGGTGTGGATCACAATCTCATTGCACAAGGTATAAAATTCAGAAGCTTATATGCTGTAAATCTTGTGATCATATGTTGGATAGTTTCTTACCATTGTGGTGAAAGTTTCATTGTGATAAGAAACTGGGTAACCATGTTGAGTTAAGAAAATTTCAAGTATATAATCACGAGACTTGGATTTTTCTAGCTTAACCTTTAGCTTGGTTTTTACTTTGAATTTACAAGAAAATTTGTAGGCCTCCCCCAACAAGGAAATTTGTAGGAAGTCCATGTTAGATTGAATGAATAGTCTCAAGCCCGACCTATTTTTGAAGACAATATTTTGTTTAGATTCCTGAATATTCAGTTTGGTAGAAAGAGAGTGAAAGGTTTCTGTGTATTGTTGAACAAATTGATCACTAACTTGGTGTAACTAGGAAAACTTGATGTACTAGTCATCATAGTTTCCAACTAGATAATATGTATTTTTGAGTGCTTCAACAAAACCATTCCATATATCTATAGAAGGGTCTAAGGTAATATCTTCATACATAGTACAATAATCATCCCATAATTTCTTTGCAGATAGAGAAACTTTCATAAGATCAAATGTAATCATTTTGCTTTCATAGACATGATTTACTGTGTATTATGGAAAATCAAGGGTAAGTTAGCTATCTAGGGCATCTGCATCTATTTTGCCTTTAAAACATAAGAATGCCTAGATTGACTTGTACCCTATATGGGCGTGACTGCCAAAAATTTGTCATGGAGGAGTAGGATTGGGAATTGCATGTACATGTTTAAGAAGTTGATAGAAGTGATCATCAATTTCTGTGCTTTCCCATGCATTGTGTTCTTCCGATTCTTTTTTTTGCTTTTGCAAATCCTTCTCTATCATTTACTCAAATTTATCTAAAGTTGGAGTCTCTGAATTTGTTTGGTCTCTCATTTGAGGATGTGAAGGAAGATATGAAGAAGGATTTTGAGTTGAGTTCAGCTTTATGTATTTAGACCAGATGTTAGTGGGCATACAAACAAAGAAAGTTCACACAAAACCTCAATACCACTACGATATAATGGAGTGAGTATTTGTTTTGATACCATTGATCCGGGGCCCAAGAGGAGACCTGGAGGACGATACTCTAAATAAGTAAATGTATTATTTGTAGAAAATTTATCATGAATGATAAACATTGAAGGATGTATCAGAGTTCTTATACAACAAAGAATAAAACAAAGGAACACGAGACATTGGATGTAGAACTGTAACGCGTAAAATTGTAATGTGATGTTATATAATACAAAGTATTATATAATATTTTATGAACACATAATTATACTAAGGGGGGGGGGGGTAAATCAATATAATTACCTATTTAAAAACTTAATATCCACGATAACATCAATCACACAAGATCGAACAATTATGAAACACAAGATTAATGTGGAAATCCTTTCAGGAGAAAAGCACAGAGAAAAGATTGCTTGAATCTAGTGACCAAATCTAGTCACAAAGATATTTCTTAAAAAATTTAGAGGCACCAACCTAATGGAGACACTAATCCTCACAACTAAGCACCAACTTAGCAAGAGACACCAATCTCTTTTCTTAGGAGGCACCAACTTCCAAATAATATTTTGCAATGAATATCAGTAACATAGACTTCTTCACAAAGATCTACTCTTTATTCCACCTTTAGAATTCAGACTTCTAAATGATCTTCAATCTCAAAGGTCTTCCTTTTAATTCATTTCACGCTTCAATCAGAAATCTGCTCTTAATGATCTCTCATTCATTTACTTCGCAAAAAAATTCCCTATCTCTTTATTTTGCACTCCCTTCTTCTTTAGCAGTTTGCCATTTTTCCACTCTCACTCATTAATTATTTCCAACTATATGTCCTTTTATACTATTTTCATCTCTTGAAAGGGTGTGATTTCTTCCGAAGGGTTGGCCTAAAAACATTATTTTGGATGCAAGATACAAGTCAACCTTTTCAGATTGATATTTGGATTTGTGGGGTTTTCCTTGGCTTCTGCAGACTTGCTTTATCCTTCTCCTTGTTCCGCGACCTCCCTTGACCTATGCGGCCCCTTTTTGTTTTCTGCATTGTTCTATGATTTTTGTAGACATTCGTATCCCTTCTTTGAATTTCGCCTTGTTCCACAACTTTCCTAGACCTTTGCTGCCATTCTTTGACTTTTTCCTTGTTCTGCGGGTTTCCTAGACCTCTGCGGCTCTTCTTTGACCTCCATGGATTTCCTTGACCAAATCCTTAGTTAAATTGATATTTAGACTTGTTACCACCCAAAAAATAGTATGGATCACTTCCTTTGTTGTGCAGATTTGAAAACCTGTGAAACGCTACATAATGACTTCCTTTGTTGCGCAGCTTGCAGAATTCAAACTGCAATAACTTTTTCTTGATTGAATCATTCCTTAGATATCAATGACAAGTATTTCCAACATATGGAACATATAAGCTAATTTATTTGACATCATCATTCCTTTGACATCAATGAAAATATTTCTAACAATATTTGAGGATTAGATGTAGATAAACTCTAAATATTTATATATAGAATAGAATATTCCTTTTTACACAAAGATCGAAGATGAAGCATATGGTGAACCATTACACTAGTTTCATAACTAGTCATCAGTCCGTTGTTAGCTGGTGTTACTATGGAGTTGTACGGTACCATGATGACACTATAGAGCTGTGCAAAAATAAGCGGTACCACAAAGGAGTTGGGACCTTGCAGTATGCACATGTGTGCATGTATGATGCTAAAATTATTGGTGAAGTCAAATCATGATGCAAAGCAATTCCATGGCACAGTGAGTTATTTGAAGCCTTTGATCCTCTTGGATCATTTGCACTATTATGCCATTATCATATAGCCCCATTTGGAATCAAAGCTACACCATTTTAGGATTGAAGTTTTTAAAATTCACCATGGAAGGGGGTTGGACTATGTCAAATAAGTGGATTGGTTTTCCTGTTGATAAAATCAATGGTAGAGTTGGTGGCAAGAAAGTAGAGTCACATGCCATCAATATGCTTCATATGCACATTTTCAAGGAAATTCATGACTACAAGGGGGATAGGTTATCCAACACCACGATATGCAAATTAGGGGTACATTTGGGGAAACCTAGGGACAGCTCCTTGTGAATGCCCACCTCATTGATTGGGTTCTTCCCTTCAATGATTGCTTCCATCCTTCGATGAGTGCTTTAGCAAAGGTTGGAGTGCATCTGGTTAGGCAACGATCACATGCAAGTGGCAATGCATACTTTTTTAGCAGGTCCTACAGAGAAATTAACAGTGTTGGGATCCCATGCAAATTTGGAGAGTATTATGTATCTATATTATAATTTAAAAAACATTATGTTACCTTGTCTGTAGTGATTTGCACTGAAATAGTTGTGTCGGGAAGAAAATTTCCAGGAAAGTAGATTTGGAGGGAAAATTTACTCATGCAATACTTTGTTTACAACTGGCCAAAAAAATGGAATGCAGGTGGAAACATTTACAGCCCCCCACCAATTCCCATCGCTGAAATATATTATTTTCTTCAGTTGATGGTCCACATTTCAAGGGTAAGATTCTATTTTTGCAATGGCTGTAACATTAAATATACATGGGACCACTTGAGTGTAGATTTCCATTGTAGTTTCCCCCATATGGGACTGCTACCTTAGGTAACCCATAATTTTGATATATTTTACCATTTTGACCTTGATGCTGAGATCTCTTGACAGTGTTTGGATGGTTTGGAGTTTATTGTAAACTTTGGTTAAAGATATTTCAAGTTGTATATAGTATTAAATATATTAAGCACAATTTTTTGTCTTTGGCTTTTATGTGTTGGATTGTTTGATAGTGTAGACACCCTAATTTCACATCTATTCTAAATCAATTAATTCCCCTTCCTCATTTCCCACAAAAATACAATTCGAATTAATCAAATATAATTTGATTAATTATCCATTTCAAAATCCAAAAAATAACCCAATCCTCACCACATGTCATTATTCTCCATGTTTTTCTACTATTGAATTAAAAATTAAAATTCAAATCCTCACCCACCCTTCGTGGTCCCCACTCACCTAAAATCCTCCACTTATGAATTAAAAATATAATTCAAATCCTCACCCATTCTTCGTGGCCCCCACTCATCTAATCTTGCCCACATTTTCAAACCACTCACCTAATCTTGCCCACATTTTCAAACCACTCACTTAATCTTGCCCACATTTTCAAATCATGATTACTTAAATTAATCTAAACTAATCACTCCCTCAGGATATAAATACAACCTTACCCCTCCCCTCTAAACACATGGAGAATAAGCTTGAATGCCATATCTAAGTTTTTTCATCATTTGAGCAAAAAACATCCTTTTACCTCGTCCTAATGCCCAAATAGCCTCAAAATCCTTTTTTCCATCTGGTGCAAAGTAAGAGGATTGTTGTTGCAGGAAGGCCTTGCTCCGTCTTGAAGAAAAGCACCTACATATCACACAATCAGGGCTCAATCCAAGTTTCCTAGCCCATTCTGAGGTTTGCTATGGAACGCGAAGGAGGAGGTATGATTATTGGTATTTTACTTCCTTGTTAGTAGTGTATTTTTCCTAGCTTACATTCTGGCACGCCCGGTGGCTTTCGATCTGTTACCATTAATTTCCCAATTAGTGGTTTTATCTGTTCTTTGTTTATTATTATTTCCTTTTCTATTCCTTATGGTCTTCTTTGGTTAACCTTCACGCTTTGGGTAGTGTTTTTGTTGTGTGGTGTCTTATGGTGTATCTACAGGTTATAACAACAATGAAACTATGAAGCTCATCATGTCTTTGATCTCCTTGATGCTTGGTGTTTAGTTCCCAGTTATGATTTTTCTATTCACTCGTAATCTATAGAAATACATGAACTAGTCATTAGTTTATCATTTTACTGTCATGGGACAACCAATCCAGAAAATGCATTTATTTATTTACCTTTCGCTAAAATACCTGCTTTGTAGGAAGTTAATCATTTTTTTATTTTATTTTAGTCAATCATTTTGTGATCTAACTCTTTATTTCTATTTATTGTTATTTTTTAACCTTGCTATCAAAATTTTAGCTCCTCAGGTGAAAGTACAAAAGTCAGAAAATAAAAAAAACTAGCTCCCGGGACGTTTTTCTCACGTTTAAAATTTTCATTCAGAGTGCTACCGTAGCCCATCTTCCGAATGCCATAACTTTTGCTCCCGAACTCGAAATGACTTCATTATTTTTTTAACGAAAAGGTATAGAAAAGATATCTATGCAATGGAAAAAATAATTTTTTGATTTAGACTTACAGAAAACTTTTGGTTTAATTTCTTCTAACACCTGTCTTTTTAACAAAAAATAACAAAATTATAGTTTTTTTTTTTTTTAAATTATTATTTTTATTTTATTTCACGTAACAAACCTCACACGTATGCTTTTTCCTCGCACTTCAAAAGTGATACTTGGAAATCAGAAACGTGAGGCCACCCTGGCTTTGCAAAACAATTTTTTTTAATTTTTAATTTTTTGCCTTACATTTCAATTTTCCACGACAACACTTCTAGGTAACGTTTTCACACTCTTCTTTCATCGTTGTTATTTTTTTTGTAAAGATAATCATTATTGCTATTTTGCAATCATGATTAATTGCAATAATTATTAACATTTAAAAAAATAAAAAAAACCTATTTCCAATTATATCCGCGTATGCTCTTTTCTTGCGCCTTCGAGAGCGATCTGGAAAATCAGAAACGGTCACAATTTTTTAGTTTCTTGTTCTAACATTGCAGGATCCTCTAGCTTTGTTTTCCAACTGTCATTTCAATAATTATTTTCCTTTGTCATATTCTTAATATTTGTTTGGTCGTTGGTTGTGTATGCTCTTTTCATGCGCCTTTGAGCAATCTGAAAAATAAAAAACAACCACGATCACTTTTCTAACATTTTGTTTGCAGGATAACTACTAATTTGTTTTCTGTAGAACCGCGTTGCTAGAATATTGTGAAAAAAAAAAACAACAAAAACAAATAACAAAAATCCCACAAAAATATCACCATTTAAAGAAAATTGCTGAAACTTTAAAAAAAAGTACACTCAAGTACACAATTATTTTCTGCTAGTGATTTATTTCAAGTTGGAAAGAACCCTTGCATTTAATCACTATATCATTTTGTTTTTACACATAGACGAGGTGGATTTCATCACCACCAAAGCTACACCAGTGACGTGGACTTGACTACCACATACCAACAGCATTTCCATCTGTATTGCACTTTGAGACCTCGTCTCATCACAGCGTTCGGTATTTACCTCGCCCCTGCTCTTCACTTACAGGTAATGTTGTCGTGCAGTGCATGCGAGTAACACCTAAATAGCTATAACAACGAAGCCTAGGCATCATTCCTGTAAATATTCGAGGAGTTATAAGGACACCATACACATTCATCCCTCCATCACCTTCCACCTTTTCACAAAACCTGTTTTGGACGTGGTGATTCACTCCGAAACAAGCAAGTAAGAATTGGTGAGTCTCCTCCAGTGCTCTAAGGGTTCCCCGTACCAATTCTGTCCCCATACAGAATTAGGTATATCAGGACTAGGGTATATCGAAAGGACGCATCTTCTTGGAGTAATAAGATCCTGCATCCACTATTTCACAGCATACTTGTATGATTGCATGAAACAATGATCATTCATGAATAATTTACCTCATAAGCCAAAATAATTGAATCCACATGATTGCTTGTTGTTTGAAAATAAAATAGTTTAGCATTGTTTTATCATAAAACTTGGTTGATATCAATGTGTTCATTGTAAAAGTTCAGACCCTAGTTGTGTTCCACAAAAACAATCAGTTCTCGACCAATTCAATACCAAGTGAAAACATCTAAACAATCCAACAACACAGACCAAAACATCACACTGATTTCATTAGCTTGCTTCATCTAACAATACATCTGTCATAGCTTGTCTTCGGCTATATCCAATTGATATTGAGTGACTAGTATTCACTCCCCATATCGTTCAATTGTCAAAACATCCTTCATAGCTTGTTTCCAGCTATATCAAACTAATATTGGGTAACTTATTTGAGTTCACTCATTATTTTGGTCCACCATTGCGTTTATCCAAAATCACAGCCAACACAAATCCTTTCATAACTCATTTTGAGTTATATCACAACCATATCGCGATTAACATGTTCAGGTTACTCTCTCCTTCAATAGTACAAAGCTTGTTTAAGCCAAATCTACACAACATGAAACAAATCCTCTAATAACTCATCTTGAGTTACCATCATCATCATATTGAGACAACTTGTTTGAGTTACTCTCTTTATCAGTCATCGTAATCTTATTCGAGCTAAATCTAAAATAATCGAGTTCTCACACCTGTTCAAAACTCCCTACCCACTTTTCAGCTTAATCAAACACATTTCATCATGGTATTTACTCGCAGTCACAATCATGAAAAATGATGATGAAGAGAGTAGCACTACCAGAACTCACCAATGAAGAACAAGAACAAGTCAATATGGTGATAGAAAAAAACAAAAATGAATATCTGTTACGTATCCTAGCCATGGGGGCAAAACTACCCTTGACTTCGAGAGGGAAAATTTAAACAAACTCATCGACAAAGGTGAATCAAGTTATCACAACGAAATACCAAAACAATCCAAATGGTTTTTTCGGCTGAAGAATTATTCACTAAAATCCAAGACTTAACAAAGAAACTTGAGGAAGCAACGACTAGGGCTGAAAGATTAAAAGACTGCAATCTATATTCCAATACTCACGACATGTTTGATAAACCGTCCCCTGCTTCTCCATTCGCACAAGAATGGAAGCTTATGAAAGACACCATTCAAGGACTACAAAAACAATCGAAACAATTCAACTTTGAAGAATTGTGTCCTTATCCATTTGATACAGAGATATCACGATTACCATTTCCGTCATCCTTCGAAATCCCTAAGTTTGTTAAATACAAAAGCAAAGGTGACCCTCGTGAACATGTCAAGGAATTTTACATCTAATGTCAGGAATTTACCTATCGAGACACGTATCTTTTACGATTATTCCCCAAAAGTTTAGGAGGATAGGCTTTAGACTGGTTTTTCCATCTGCCCAAAGGGTCGGTCATGACATTTGCAGACTTATCGGAGAAATTTGTCAAACATTTTTTCCTATAACCTAGACTCATAAATATCCATGCTTGATCTTTGTAACACTAGGAAAAGGCCAAACAAAAAATTTTCCTCCTTTTTACAACGATGGCACGAAATTGCAAGCCGATTCCCCTGCTCAATACCCGAGAGACAACTAGTTAAGTATTTTTGTCCCTAATCTCAATTCCAAATTATCATTCCACATGCAAATGCGTTTTTTAAATAGTTTCGAAGAAATCATCGAAAAGGGGACACAAATCAAAAAAGCCCTCATTTCTAAGGGCTTAATTAAAGCACCCTTTAGAGACCAACCTTATCGAGACACTCCTCATAACCAGGACAAATCTAAATTCTTTAACCGGAATCGAAATATCAACAACGATGGCATTACTAATTCCCTCCATGTCCAAAATGTCCAAAACCATCCCACCAACACATTAAAATCTAAACAACCAATCATTATCCCTAGAAAGGAAGTTCCTTCTCGGGATTGACGAAGAGAGTTCACTCCTCTCGGAGAAAGTCTATCTAGTGTCTTTCGTTATTTGGAAAAATACTAATATGATTACATATCACATTGTCAGACCCTTTGAAGAAGGACAACCCTAACCAAATTGGTATAAAGACAATGAATATTGTGATTACCATCACATAAAAAGGTACTCCACAAATCAATGCATGCAACTCTGCCATTACGTCTAAGACCTGAATTGAACGTGGAGACATAGAAGTTGAAAATACTTCTGAGACAAAAACACCTAATGAAAAACTCCATATGTTCAAAAATATGTTCCCTAACCATGATAACAATTCAAAAGATAAGGGGTCAATCATCAAGCAATGTCGAGTATGACTCGGTCATCTCAACCATAGATTATGACCAATACTTAGTGGCAACTATAAAGATCAAAACTAACTGTTGTAATCACCACTAGACAGAAAAAAAATGTGGGTCCCTACAACAAAAAAATCTACCACTTGGTCGTCCCACTATAAAAATGTGGGTCCCTACAACAAAAAAATCTGCCACTTCATCCCCGGCATCACCTCCTAATCTGCCATCTAATTCTGCCGCCAATTCCTCTCCATAACCTACGCCATCATTTAATATTGTCAAACAATTAGAGAATACTGCTGCACAAATTTTAATCATGAAACTACTTAATTCTTCTCCCGCACTACAACGCATCCTTATGCAAACATTGAATAATGCTCGTATCCCTAAGGACATCAATTCACAAAAATTCCAGGCTTTAATTACACATCTTACAGTCCCCAATCCTATTTTATCTTTTGGTCCCATTGACCTGCTCAATCCCAACATCGCTAATAATCATTCTTTATACGTCGAGGGTTATGTAACTCATCATAAAATCAAGCGCATCTTAATCAACAATGGATCAGCATTAAATACTTGTTCCATGAAACTTTTACGTTGTCTAGGTTACACTTATAATTATTTACAAAGCAATATCATAACCATTCGTGGGTATGATAATAGCGAAAGAAAGTCTGAAGGCACAATCACGTTGCCTCTCCAAGTTAGACCCATCACCTTAGAAATAGTCTTGTCATGTGGTAGATGTAGAAAGTTGCATATAACATTCTCGGTCGGCCGACCATGGATTCATGCCATGAAATCCGTCCCATCAACATTCCACAAATATATTAAGTTTCCTCATTTGGAAAAGGAATTTACATTACGTGTGGATCCACAACCTTTTGAGTATTGTAGATTCCTCGAAGGACGGTATTGACATGATCATTATTGTCCATCAACAGATAAATATGCTCCACCTCACATAATCCCTAATGAAACACGCACTGATCCTGATACACTCCCTAACAATAATCCATAAAACATCATCTCATAACCAAAACACATTTTCCAATCCATTATCATCCGCTAGTCAACCACCTTACACCAGTCCTCCCACTAATCAATCATCTTCTTCCACTAATCAAGCTTCTTCTTCCAGCAACAATTATTCTTCCACCACACCATCTTCTTCTTCTCCTAGCCAATCTTCTTCATCCAACCACACCTCCTCTATTAATATACCTCCTCCTATGAACAACCAACTTTCATCCTTCAATCCACCCCTTCTTCTTATAACCCATTCTCTTAATCTTTTAAGACTACCAAACTAACTTCCCCACCACATGAGGTACCTATTGGTCCCCCATCTCACACATTTAAAATCATTGACACAGGATGCGGTGAATATCAATTTCAAAAGATGGCAGACTCTTTTTATATCACCAAATCCCCACATAGCTATGGAAAACCTAATGCTCCACATTTGAGAATCCATCCCACTTATCAAATGGGTCAGTCAGTTTGGAAAAAGTTTGGTCATCTTGACAACGAACATATTCCAAGTTCTTCAAGATCTTGGTTATATAATAACAAATTTTCTCCATGTTATGAGTCCCCTCAATTTACCAAAGCTCACCGAATAATGAAAAACATGTGATGGAAGGGTAAAGGACTCGGTCCAAATGAACAAGTTCATTTAGACCCGATAAATTACACACAACATCACGGTAAACATGGTCTAGGTTTCAAGGTGTTTGATGTTGCTCCCATAATAATTTCAAGTGACAATGATGACACCAGTTCTGATAATGATATCAGGTCTCCATGTAGTCTTTTTGAGGACCTCGCTGAAACACATCTTTCCTTCAAACATTTATCTATTAATGTCATCAATTTTGAGCCTACACATCTGAGTCTCATAGACCATGGCCAACCACATCAAACGACCATTGACATGTTCTAAAATGATAAAGCCATCGAATAATTCCTTGGAACTCGTGACCAAATCCCTACTTCCGACTATAGAAAAGGATTTGAGATCAATCTAAATGAATCACCCTATTTTGGCGAAGAGATAAAATATTCAGATCCTTCACCCTCAGAAAATTTGGATCAAAAGTGCAAACAAAGGATTTCCCATAGTCAAAACCTCACTACCACCCTATCCACCAAACATGTCAACAAAAATTTCCAACAAAGACCCGACACTGATGACCTACATCAACCATTAGCATCATTCTCCGAAAAGGATACATCTAAAATGCTTGTAGAAGAAACAAAAGACATAAACATTGGTACCACTGAACAACCAAAAATTTAACAACTTGATATTAGTCTGTCTGACCAAGAATGCATGGAATTCACAACACTCCTTATTGAATTCCAAGATATATTTGCATGGACATATAAGGACATGCCAGGCCTGGACCCATCTTTTGTAGTACATCATCTTTTGGTACATCCGGATGTAAACCCTGTCAAGCAAAAACTATGCAAAATGCATCCCCAAGATGCATTGCTTGTCAAAGCCAAACTCGAGAAACTCTTAGAAGATGACTTTATGAAACCTATTGATTATTCGGCATGGATATCTAACATAGTTACCATTGCCAAGAAAACTCCCGGCATCAAAATATGCACAGACTTCTATGACATCAACAAGGCTTGTCCCAAAGATGACTTTCCCTTGCCAAATATAGACATGATTGTTAATTCTACGTCAGGCCATGAAATTCTCTCCTTAATGGATGGATTCTCTGGTTACAATCAAATACGTATTGCTGAAGGAGATCAACATAAAATGGAATTTACTACACCATGGGGCACCTTCTGTTATAAGGTCATGCCTTTCGGATTGAAAAATGCTGGTGCCACCTATCAACGAGCAATGACTGTCATCTTCCATGACATGTTACATGATATCATGGAAGATTATGTTGATGATATATTAGCAAAATCTAAAACACGAATAGGGCATCCAAGTGTGTTGAAACACATTTTCGATAGATTACACAAGTATAAGGTTCATCTTAACCCAAAGAAATGTGTGTTTGGAGTAACCTCTGGTAAATTATTAGGGTTTATTGTCTCACGAAGAGGCATAGAAGTGGATCCTTCCAAAGTCAAAGCCATTATGGAAATGCCTCCTCCTCAAAACCTAAAACAATTACGTAATTTTCAGGGAAAGATACAATCTATTCAGCATTTCATATCATAGTTAGCTGACAAGTGCCATAACTTTAATCAGTTACTCAAGAAAGATGCACACTTTCATTGGAACCACGATTGCCAAGACTCTTTTGCTAAGTTAAAATAATACCTCTCTAGTCCACTTGTTCTTATGTCACCAATTGCCGATAAACCTATGTTGCTTTATACATCTGCCACTGAACATGCCATAGGAGCTCTACTAGCACAACATAACAATCAAGGAAAATAATAGGCTGCATATTACCTTAGTCGAAAACTTATTGAGCACGAAGTATGTTATTCCCAAATCAAAAAAGTATGCTTAGAGGTTGCCTTTGCATTCCATAAGTTACATCATTACTTGCTTAATCACACATCTAAGTTGATTGCCAAAATTGATCCTCTCAAGTATTTGTTGTCTAGACCCATTCTCACGGGAAGAATGTCTAGTTGGGTCGTATTACTTAGTGAATTTGATGTCAAATTTGTTCTGCAGAAAGCAATTAAAGGACAAGCCCTTACCGACCAACTTGCCAAGGCACCCCTTCCTGGCATAAAACCACTTCAGTTTTCTTTTCCTGATGAAGCTATTCTACACATAGACATCTTACCAGCTTGGACTCTATTTTTTGATGGATCTTGTAATCTCCATGGCTCAAGGGCTGGTATTTTTCTTATCACACCCAACGGACATGTTATCCCCCAATCATTTCACTTATCATTCCCATGTACCAACAATATCACAGAATATGAAGCTCTCATTACAAGATTAAAACTGGCTATATCTTGGAATCTTACAGAATTAGCTGTATTTGGTGATTCTTTACTTATCATCAAGCAAGTTATCGATGAATACCAAGTCAAGGAAGAAAAAATTATCCCATATAAATGCATGGTGGATAGTATTCGAAGCTATTTTTGATTAATTAGCTTTGATCAAATTTCCAGAATTCGTAATAAATCTGCCGATGCTATGGCAACCATCAGATCCCTATTAGAAATCGCATCTAGTCAACCCTAGACACATTTTCTCATTGAACATCTCTTAATGCCTACCTATGATCTTCCTAAAAACACTATGGTATGTGAGATCGTGGGTCCGAATAACCCTTGGTACCACGATCTTTATACCTTCATTCATGATAAAACATTTCCTCCCGACATGAAACCAATGCATAAACATGCTTTAGCACAACGTACTTCTCATTACACCATTTTAGCAGAAACTCTTTATAAACGAGGATATGATGGCACCATGCTCGAATATCTTAATCAAGAAGAATCCTCGAGTGTCTTAGCTGAAGTCCATTCTGGTATCTATGGAGCACACACAAATGGTATCGCCTTAACCAAGAAAATCCTACGAGTTGGATATTATTGGCCCACCATGGAAAGTGACGCATGTCATTTTGTCAAGCGTTGTCAAGCATGTCAAAAGCATGGAAATATTATCCACACACCTTCCCAGGCATTACAATCAATAACCACAGCATGGCCCTTCTCTCAATGGGGACTTGACCCCATTGGTAAAATCAGACCAACATCTTCAGATGGACATAAGTTCATCATTACTGCTACCGATTACTTCACTAAATGGGTAGAGGCTATGCCTCTCACTTATGTTACCGGTATCCAAATATCGAAATTTATTTTCAATAATCTCATCTGTCGATTTGGTAGTCCATCCGCTCTGATTGCAGATAATGACAAATCATTTAAAAACCAGGATGTAAAAGACCTAGCCAAACGTTTTCACATCAAACTTAAATGGTCCACTCCATACTACCCTCAGGGCAACGGTCAAGTGGAAGCAATCAATAAGACCTTAAAATCCATCATGGAAAAGATTGTCAACACCCATGGATGTAATTGGCATACTCAAATCTACCCCGCTCTTTGGACTTACCGTACATCTTACCGCACGCCTACCAGAGCCACCCCATTTTCCCTTATTTATGGTTGTGAAGCCATTTTACCTATTGAGATAGAACTCCCATCCTAGAGGATCTCCCTTAAAGATGTAATTAATGAGGATGAATACCGATAGTCACGGCTTCAAGAGCTTGAGCTTCTCGATGAATAATGACTTAATGCTCTCAATCATCTTCAAGTCTATCAAAATCGACTGCAACGCAATTATCATAAAAAGGTAAGACCCAGAGAATTCGAAATTGGTGACCTCGTTTTAAAAGAAAATAAAAATAATACCACTAAATAATGAGAAAAACAAGGAAAATTTGAGCCTAATTGGTTAGGACCCTATGTAATCACAGCTAAATTTGGCTCTGGAGCCTATAAATTGGCCACTGAAGATGGTCAAGATCTTGATGAACCAATGAATGCAGTTTATTTAAAGAAATTTTATCCTTGAGATATTCACTATTCCAGGATATAACATGTACATTGTTCCTTTTGTTTTGCTTATTTCTGAATAATTTAAATTTATTCATTTTCATTAGCAGATATTTTCTTTATCAAAATCACATCTTCATATTTATCATCATGAGACAAGTGCTACTATAAATCTTATTAAGTTTGTGAGCGTCATACTTCTTCCATTTTCAGTTGCTTTCCTCTATGGTCATACCTAGAAGCTTACTAATGGTAATATATTCCCTTCAAATACATTCTTTCTTTCATAACAAAGCTCTAAACTTCGTTACCCAGTTTTTTTGGTCGTCCATCTCAGTTTTCGGTGTTGAACCCTCGCTTCCTACTAGTCATGTGGGGCTGAGATTTAGGGGCATACATTTCTTCCCAAATACAAAGCACTATTGTTAAAAAAAATTCCATCAGTTCAATAACTTATGAATAATTCATTGTCACATATTTCATCCTTCATAGTCTTTGGTGTTGAGCCCACACTTCCTACTGGTAGTGTGAGACTGGGAATGGAGGAAGGTGCCCTTACTCGTCTATGTCTTGTTTTTCGATGATAAACCCTTTCCTCTTACAAGTGGCATGGGGAAAAGTGTAGGGGGTCATTCTCATAAAAGCATAAAAACATTGTAAAATAAAACAAAACAAAACAAAAAAAAAGACAAAAAGGGAATTCACTTGCCTATATTTTACCTTCGGTGATGAGCCTTTGCTTCTCACTAGTAGCATGGGGTAAGGCATAGGGAGTCATTTCAAAAATATAAAATCTTACAGTGCTTGCAAATTATTAAATTCCCAAAGAATTAATTTAGATGCCTAAGTGAAGAGAGAACTATCCCTTAACCTCATATCTTACTAATCAGCAGGCCACATAACTGTTTAAGTCTAGCACGTGACTCATAAAGTGAAAGCCATTTTTGAAACTGGTTTAGTATCGTTATGAAAAATGGAGTCACAATTTCCCAAAGGGATTTTTGTTAGCATTTGTCTCTATATTCATTATCTACCTCCTGCGTCCTTCTTGATTCTTGGTGATGAGCCCACGCATCTTACTAGTTGTGCGGAGTTAAGAATGGCGCTGGAATTCTTTTCATCATATCATCACCACCATATCCTACTAATGGAAAGAGAATTTGTGTTATTTTGAGGATAAGTTACAACACGGAACATGGTACATATGGATAATATCCTGGTTTATCGCCTCTCAAAACTAAGTTTGCACTTTGGTCCATAAATTGCCAATCACATTGTAAAAATCTGCAAACAATCTAAAAATCTAAAAACATTTAAAAATCGTCAAAAATCTAAAAAACAAGGTAAAAATCCAAAAATCTAAAAACATTTGAAAATCGTCAAAAATCTAAAAACAATGTAAAAATCTAAAAATCTAAAAACATTTGAAAATTGTCAAAAACCCAAAAATATTAGAAACCATTGTCTAAAATCCAACAAAAAAATTAGAACTCGTCAAAAATCAAAACACATTAGAAATACTCATCAAAAATCTAAAAACATTACATAGAATCGTCAAAAATCTAAAAATATTTGAAAATCGTCAAAAAAGTCAAAAACATTTGAAAATTGTCAAAAATCTAAAAATAATGTAAAAATCTAAAAATCTAAAAATATTTGAAAATTGTCAAAAATCCAAAAACATTAGAAATCATCGTCTAAAATCCAACTAAAAAATTAGAACTCGTCAAAAATCCAAACACATTAGAAATACTCATTAAAAATCTAAAAACATTACACAGAATCGTCAAAAATCTAAAACCATTAACAAGAATCGTCAAAAATCCAAAAACATTTGAAAATCGTCAAAAAAGTCAAAAACATTTAAAAATCGTCAAAATCTAAAAAACATTAGAATATATATATATATAATAAAAAAAAACTCTAAAATAACCAACACAATTTAACCTTTGAACTATTGTCCCCAACGAATGATCCAATCACCTTATGACTACCAAATTCAAACCACTTCTCCTCGCGTGAATCCTCGCTTGGGGCAAATCTAGCTTTCATTGTTTCCTTGTTTGAGGACAATGACCCAATACTTTACTATGTCCTCTACTTGGGGGCACATCCAATCAATCCTCACTGTGGAACACGTTAGGGACATGTTTATTGGTTCTTGTGTTGCATTATTAGTTGTAAATTATTAATTGTTTTCTTGCATCTTGATATATTACAGGGGGCATCTTGATTTTATGTATCCTGGTGTTCTCTCTAATATTCTTATGTTATCTGATTGCATGTCGTACTGGGGCATCATACTTTCTTGGTGGCCTCTGTCTATGCTCTCTTCCATTTACATATCGTACTGGGGCAACAAACCTTTTTGATGGCCCTTGTCTATACTATCACACATATTACAGTCTAGTCATCCTGATATTTTATATCACGATGTATCCTGTTATGTGCTATATTAAAATTAAGATACTTTTCGTCACATGAGTATCTTCCTGCATGATCAACATCTTACTTTGCACCCCATCCATTCACCCATACTAATGCATTCTCCAGTTTGGGAATCCTACTTGATCACCGTTATAATTTGCGAATCCTACTTGACGATCTTTCTCAAGTAGCATTCACTATCCAACATCTCCTTCTCCCCCACCATGATCACCATGTATTTGATCCATTCATCCTCACTCCTCATTTTTACTCCTCTGCCGCTTATACCCATATTACCCTTCTCACCATTCCTGTCCCCTCTCACCCATTTGTATTCTTTCCTTTCCACCTTCTGCTTCCTACTTGACAATCTTACTTAATAATCCCTTCTATATGGGATCCTCGGTGGAGGTTTACTCTCTCCCTAAGATCTTCCCGTTGGAGAAGCTTCTTCACCACTTCCCCTCTCATCAAACAACAATCACCACCAAACACATCTTCTCATTCCACCTCTTCTGCTTCCCATTCCCGCATCATTACTCTCACCACACGGGCATCCCAATTAAGGATTTCCCTCACACTCTCTGCCCTCCACTGCATATATTCTTTCATCTATTCATGTTACAGTCCTTTGTTTCCTTTCTTTCTTATTATCACCTCATCTCATATCAGATACCACTCAGGCATACCTCACTCACTCTTTTCTCATCCTTCCCCAAATCTGTCTTATGCCTGGTCATCCTACTTACACACTCTCGTAGTATGGAAAATTCACTTGAGGGTTCCCCTTCAGTCCATTTTGTCATACCCTATTCCCACTAACTCTAACACCATCCTTCTTCTTCCTCAGCTTGGTGATCTTACTTAACCATTTCGACCACATGGCAATCTTACTTAAGACTTCCACTTAAGGTTGATCTGCCCTACGGCCTTCCCCCATCCCATCGTATTTCCCCCATCTTATTTCTCCCACCTCTCATCGCGATCATCTTCTTCAACCTACCATTCCACCCCTGTCCCCAATATCATCTTGTCTTTCTCTTTCCATATCATCCATGTCGGTTGGGTGATCCTATGAAACCTCTCCAGGAACATGACGATCTTACTTAAGAGATTCTCTTAAGCATGACATGTCATATTACACTCGCCCATCACTCTACAATCTCACCATCCATCTTTCCTCTTCATTCCCCATCATCACATATTTTTACCACCACTATCACCCTCATCTGCTTGGCAATTTTACTTAACCACTCACCCGTTATGGCGATCTCACTTAAGAGTCCCTCTTAAGGATGATCTATCTCCTTGCCTTTCCCCATCACTACACACCCTTCACCCTTCATTTTTTCTTTACATTCCCCATTATCACATCCTTTTCGATTCTCGCAAACACCACTTCTCACTTGACCACTTTTCATCTCCAGTTTCACTCACATGAAAATCTTACTTAACCACTTCTGTCACATGACAATCTTATGTCAGGGTCCTCCCTACACTTAACTTGTCATTATGAACTTCTCTCCCGCCTCATTCTTCGTTCACTTTGTTGATTGTTTCTTCCACCTGGTATCTCCTACTACCCACTTTTTCCTCCTACTATTATCCTTTCTCCACATATCCTCTTACAACATACATCTAATCTCTTCCGCCTACAATCACGTTCTTTCACCCCATTTTCCCCTTCTTGATCCATCATCCTTCATACCGTTTCTTCCCATTCTTTTCATGTCTTGGTTCTTCATCCTCATTTCGTTCATTCTCATCACCCGCATCCTCTCCTCACTTGCACCTAGTCCCAACTCATCCACTTCATCTTCTCACATTCCCCCCACATTTCTACCCACACACGCATTCACCATTATTGTTAACACTCCTATATCATTCTTTCATCAACATCTTCTCTTCCCGTGCTAATAATTGTAAACGAGTTTTCCTTAAAAATCATCAATCCTCATTCTGCACGACCTCATTCACTCCCTTAGACCTTCTCGAGTTTCCCTTCATTCCTTCCCTCCTCTAAGCCCACCACTCATTTTAAAATGGTTTTCCTTAACGTCCCTTTGCTGTCGTTACCCTTTCTAATCCTCATTAGCTTTCTCCTTTTCTTCATTTTTTCTCTCACCCTTCCCCACCACTCATTGTAAAAGGGATTTCCCTAACATCCCCTCATTGGCATTGCCTCTTCTATCCCCCATTCTCTTTTCTCTCCTAATATTTTCCCTCACTCCCACCCTTTCTTGTCGCTTCTTACCCATCTCTCCATCTCCTCTTTGCCCTCTTCAATATCTTTACTATCTTCATCATACATCCTTTTTCTATTTTCTCGTCATCCTAGTATCCTCATTTCATGCATCTCCACATCTTTTCCAATCAATGTCATTCCTCCCCTCTTTCTTCTCTGAACATTCCTTATACTGTTCCCTTTCCACTTATTACCCCCTTTATGTATTCCCTTCCTTCTCCATCATTTTCTTTTTTATCCTCTTCTCTCTCCCACCCCTCGTCTTATTTCCCTTCTCCTGTATCATCCCCTTCCCCTTTTTCCATCTGTTCAACGTTGTCCTATCTTTTTTTATCATACCACCCTCCACATGCATCTCTATACGATCTGTTCCATATTCTTTGCCTTGGTCTTCCTTGCAATGACACGATTCCTTCAATCTTCTCCTTGTATTTGTTCTATCTTCCTTTCCTCTCCCCTAATTTTCACGTTTCTTCTGACCACTTCTCCTTTTCTCTACCACCCCTACCTTTTTGTTCATTCTGTATCTATTTCTCTTCTTTTCTCTCCTTTTTTTCACACTTTCCTCGCCCCTCATCATTTCTTTTTCTTCTCCGTTCTACTTCTTCTTTCGTCCTCTTTCCATTTTCCTCCATTTCACCCCCTACTCCCACCTCGTTTTCTCCTTCTTATTTATCCTTTCCCGTTTCCTACTTTTCTCAGCTCTATCATATATTTCACTTTCACGCATCCCTCTTTACTATCTCTGTTGCTTGCTTCATTTTGCACATATCTCTATTTCATCCCTTCACCCTCTACTCTATCATTTTCCTAGTTTTGCCTTGTTTGTCCTTCACCATTCCCTTCTTCCCCTATCATCCCTCTCTCTTATTTCTACATCTTTCATTCCTTTTTTTCCCCTCCCCTATCTCCCTTACTCTTCTTGTAATCAACCCCCAATCCTATCCATTCCCTTTTCTCTTTCCCACACACCCTCACACCTAGCATTCAAGGTCGATTGAATCCTTTCTCCATTTGTGTCATGTGGTCATTCTAGTCTCTTCCACTCCATTATCGTCCTATTCTCCGTAGAATCCATTTCCCTTATTTTCGAGAGTTCTGTCGTATATTCCATTCTCATCCGTCCTCTCGAGGGGGCATCACCACATCTATCCATAATCACATCTTCTCATGACATTTTTGTCTTGGAGGATACTATGACATCCGTCACTCACCACTTTCTATTTGCTCTACCTTTTAAAAAGTAGATTGAATTCTTCCCCCATACCTTCTACTTTCTTTGAAAGGACACTACTTTCATAGTACCCTTCCAAAGAGGGGAAAATGTAGACACCCCAATTTCACATCTATTCTAAATCAATTAATTCCCCTTCCTCATTTCCCATAAAAATATACTTTGAATTAATTAAATATAATTTGATTAATTATCTATTTAAAAATCCAAAAAATAACCCAATCCTCACCACATGTCAATATTCTCCATGTTTTTCTACTATTGAATTAAAAATTAAAATTAAAATCCTCACCCACCCTTCGTGGTCCCCACTCACCTAAAATCCTCCACTTATGAATTAAAAATATAATTCAAATCCTCACCCATTCTTCGTGGCCCCTCACTCATCTAATCTTTCCCACATTTTCAAACCACTCACATAATCTTGCCCACATTTTCAAACCACTCACTTAATCTTGCCCACATTTTCAAACCATGATTACTTAAATTAATCTAAGCTAATCACTCCCTCAGGCTATAAATACAACCTTACCCCTCCCCTCTAAACACACGGAGAATAAGCTTGAATGCCATATCTAAGTTTTTGCATCATTTGAGCAAAGAACATCCTTTTTCCTCGTCTTAATGCCCAAATAGCCTCAAAATCCTTTTTTCCATCTGGTTCAAAGTAAGAGGATCGTTGTTGCAGGAAGGCCTTGTTCCGTCTTGAAGAAAAGCACCTACATATCACACAATCAGGGCTCAATCCAAGTTTCCTAGTCCATTCCGAGGTTTGCTACGGAACGTGAAGGAGGAGGTATGATTATTGGTATTTTACTTCCTTTTTAGTAGTGTATTTTTCCTAGCTTACAGATAGTTTGTTTTGAACCTTGAAGTTCAGTGAAAATTATTATTGTTTTCACAGATTTAACTGAGGTTTTACACAAATATAAACAAATTAAAAAATGTTAACATGTCAAGTTTATTACATTAACATCATATTATGCGTTGAAAATATAGATTAAAACCAAGGTTTAAATTTCATAGATTGGTTAAGATTCAAAATCGCAATGGAAAGCGAAGTCTCCAAGAAAATAGAGATTTTAATTTTAGTGTACACCTTATATGATATCAGGTTATTAATTAGAGTATGAAAAAATCCCCAAATGGGTAAATTTGCTAAAAGTTTTATCGATGTAATAAATTCATTATCAAGGTTTTGACTTATTTTATCTCCTTCTTGCCTCATTTGATATTGGTATGGAGGAGTTTTAAACTACAACTATTAGTCTGGCTAGATAAGGTTGCAAGTGGCATCTTATAAATGTAGTTCTTCCTTACCGTCATTTGATTTTTGGTATGGTGTAGTTTAAACTACAACTTTTAGGCTCACTATTATCAATAAGGTTGCGAGTGACACCTTATAAAGGATGTTAATCCTTACCATCATTTCATGAGATGTCATAATCACATTTATGATGGGCCCAACTAGATACTCCACACATGTGATATGAAAGTAGATAGATTTGAGCGAATATATAAATTTTGAGAATTTTCTAAGGTTCAATGCTTTTGCTTAATGTTGTTGACAAATGCATATCAATCTAATTTTTCTCATATGCTAACCAATATTTATGCGGGGATATGCATTAAACTGTTAAAAATAAGAACAAACACTTAAAAAATGGAATATAAACAAAATTTCAAAAATAATGAGTTTGGTTTTTGGAGTTAGAGTAAGAAAATCTCCAACCAATGAAGGAAAGGATTCCTTGTTGGATATGGCTTCCAATTGTAGACACCAATTTTTGGTATCACTACCCCTCACCCCATGTTCATTTTCCATTGTCTTTTCTACATACATACCTCTCTTCCCTTTCAAATTCCCTTCTTCTCTCCTAAATTCAATTTATCCCATTAATCATTATTTCCCATCCTAATTATTCTTAATCTCACCCTTAATTAATCATCCATTAATCATCCATAATCATCTTTAATTAATTATAAATACCCATTTGATTCAATTACTCTCTCTAGATCCTCCATTTTCTCCTTCATAGGCCCTCATTTAATAAATTTACCTCACCTTTTCCTTTATTTAATAGTTTCCACCCTCCACCTACCCATTTATCCATGCTAAGCAACCCTAACTTTTCATAACCCTTCAAAACCCTAATCCTGTCTCACAAAGGCTCATTGCCTTGAGCTTGTCACCTTTCCATTGTAAAAATGGATAGATCTCCATGATCAGCAGAGACACACTAGGTTGTTGTCAACCCTATAAAGGCGCCCCTACCCCTCTTTTTCTCAGGATGTAATTTTGGATACTTCAGGTTTCCTTGTGATCTTGGCTTCATTTGTTGATCTCTCTTGCAACTACCATCATCATCTTGGAGATCTTGTGCTTTACTTTGGGAGATTTGGAGAATTTTTTCCCTCTTGCATGCTTGGATATATCATTATAATTTATCATCATATTATTCATAAAATATTGTGTAGGTTCAACTATCGTCCAGGAGCCCTGTCTCTACCTTTCCAGGTCTTCATTTTCCATCTGCATATATTCATTCTTTCCCATCCTCTTCCATCAAACCCTAGATCAGCCTAGTCACCATAGAGCCTTCTTGGTCACCATTGACCCAACTTCCATTTCGTTAGCTTCTCTATCATTTAGACCCCTAGTTATCCCCTCTCTGATATTACAGTCACCCAGACCATTAGATCTCACCATTATGTCCTTTCTATCACACTAGACTTGCTCTATCATCTCTAGTCACCGTTGATTTAGCTTGGTCGCCGTCGACCAGATCAGTCTTCATTGCGTTCATCTTCAAATTTAATAATTTTGTTGCATCCTTTTTGTCAGATCTAATTCTAGATCTTGTGCAGGTTCCTGTTTCTTCATTTTAATTTTATCACCAGCTCTAGATCTACCTCCAAGGCCCTTAGATATGCCTTTTATGTCGTTGTTTCACTTGGTCTACTCCAGTCACCGTCAAATTGGCCCTACAGTCTCGGGTCGTTGTTGACCCACATAGGTTTGGTTTAAATTGCTCAGATCAAATCTACATTTTATTATTTTTGTTGCATTTAAATTTTTGTTACAATTATAATTCTGCTACATCCAATTTTAGCAATAATTATTTTATCTTATCTTTATCAAAAACGTGGGTTGACATCCATCCTAAGAAGTTTTCAATTTTTGGAATTAACATAGTTAGGAAATCCACCCATTTATCTACTAATCCATTTTTCATGTGGAGTTTCTCTTGATTTTACAGGTTATCTAGTTCACTGTGAGGAGGGGATATTTCATTTGCACCTATACGTATCGTCATCCCATCTAGAGGTACCTTAAAAACTCTCATATTTGGAGTTGCTTGTTCTCTTGTTGCGATTTCACTAATCTGAAATAGGTAGGAAACTTGTACAACATTCTAGCACACTTAGTGGGACCATTCTTCTTCGGTGAGTATTTTCATTTGTCTTTCATTTCCATTTTCTTCTATCTATCTTCTACTAACCTTGCAGGAAGGATATTTTATTTCTTGCATGCGTAGGTTGCTTTTCTTGGATTTGTTTGCTTTCCTAAAAAATTAAAAATAATAAAAAAGAAAAGCGTTATCTAGGTATTCCTCTTTTTTTTTTCTTAGTTTATCCTTTTGCATCATAGTTTAATTTCTTGCTTGATTGTCCTCATCAAAGGTAACATTTCATTTTGGGATCTAAAAAAGAACCTTCATATCTTCTTGGCAATCTAGTATAATTAGGGGTTAATCCTTTGCATACACTCTTATCACACACATCAAAACTACACATCTTAAACACTTCCTCTTAGGTGGAACTATTAGGATTTCATCACCCAATAGGAAATCCGCCACAATGTTCTAGACAAGTTACAATTTTTTTGGCTACCGGTATATTGGATAAGCACCTAACTAACTTATTGCTAAGAGACTATGAAGTGAGGGGGTAGGCCCCAATACAAAGCCCTGTAGTGGTAGTCATCACATATTCGTGCCTCACATACCTTTGGGTATATTAAGGACTCCAGCTGAAATTACTTGAAACCATCCATAGATCAACCATTTCCTAGGTTCCCTTTAAGCCCATTTTAAATTTATTTTTTCACATATTTAATAATCAAGATAATCAATTTTTTTTTACATGACTTGTTTGACTTAATTAAAAATTAGCATATTTTTGTTTTATTTTTTGTTTCATGCCAATTATTTCACTTTCACAAGCAAGACAAATGGAACAAAACATGTCATCTAACAACATCCCAATTTCCACTACGACTTCCCAACAAACCTCCGTTCTTTCTAATATCCCCTCCATCCCTTTGGTTACTTCTTCCACTATTAATCAACCCATGGTTCCCATTTCCTCATTCCAAAAATCTCAAATCATCCAACCTAACACCCATGTTGAAAAAAATCCATTCCTTCATCAACATTCCATCCCATCTAGACCAGAAACACCCCCTTCTGCCATCTCTATCAAAGCTTTTAGGCCTTCTATCATCCCTCATGGATGTGTGGAATTACAAGATCTTCTAGATGCTAATATGGTTGCTCTTCATGACTATCTCCTTCATAAGTTTACCAACCTCCCTGTTGATGGACCTCCTTTGCAACAAATTTATGCCTACCATTCCAATCCTGTATTCACTCAAGCTCTCACGTCACAAATTGTTGTATTCTTCACTAGAGCTACGAATGAACTTGACATTGAACAACATGAATGTGATCCTCACTAATTTTCTTCCATTATCCCTCACAATCACCAAACCAGTCAATTATTGGTCCCCATTCCTCCTAATTTTCCTTGTGTTAACACTACTATCACCTCTTCTAACCCCATCACCTCATCATCTACTATGGTCACTTATGCCCTTATCCAATCATCTCAAGAGTTTCATTTACTTCCTCTTACACCTGAAAAACATAATTTAACTTTACCCCTTATTTCCACTTCCCATGTCCATGTAAATAAGATCACTTCGTAGCCCCATCAATCTAAATCAACTCAAATCCATCAACCTCCTCCTCAAGGTGCTTATCACTACATACTTCCCAATCAATTAACTCAAGTATCCCAACCACCCATTACTTACATCCCAACTAACCTTATATCAAACCAATAAAGTGTCCACATCTCTCAACAACCAACACAATTTTATCAATTTTATCACATCCCCATTTCTCAAAAAATGTTTTTTTTCAACCCATTCAATTGCACCCACTTCCATTCTTACATCCACACCCACTTCCACATCGATTACATATACTACCATGACTATACCTATATCATCATCTGAATATGTATCCACACCCATACCATCCCTTGAATCATCTACCATGCAAACATCCACACTTAATATACCTATAAATAAGACTCTCACCCCATTTACAACTCCAATCATTCCTACACCCACGAATCCTGAACCTACACAATCTACCACCCCTTTAGATCTCGTCAAGCGCATCATACAAAAACCACTTCCACCTTTAATATCTACCTCTACAATGCAGCCTACGCCACCTAGTTCTACCTCCACAAATATTTTGGTTGAAATTTTCATCATCCCTGCCAAAGGAAAATATTCGCAACCAAAGTCTAAGAACCTTGGCATGCCCATCCAAAAATCCCTCACGCTCCCAAAAAAAAATTTGTAACTCCCTCCTCCCAAGAATAACTCTCCTAAGAAATATAATCTCACAACATAACTCTAAAGAGCATCTCCATCCGTCTTAGGGCCCAACCCTTCATCCAAGACTCCCATTATCAACAAGTAAAAAAAATCTCATCCTTTCTCTAAATATGATCTCTCTTCAAAATTATCCACATTTTAAATTATCAAATCAGAATCCAAATCATCTAAGTCACCCCCAATCAAAACTAAAACCAAGGCACAACAACCCTCTTCTTCTTCCAAGTTCAAGAAAAAATCAAAGGCTCCCATAAAACCACCTCGAAGTAAACCATGCTCAAGACTGTTCCATATAAAACTTCTTCTACAACCACCCCCATTGGTTCTTACACAAAAATATTTCAACGCCTACTTCAAACATCTACAATCACCATTCCACCTATCAAACCTTTTGATCCATGTGTCCCAAGACCTTCATGGTTTGAATCTAATCTCATTTCTGCATACCATCATGCACTAGGACATGATACCAAACAATGTAAGGCCGTCCAAACTATTATCCATAATCTTTTCAATGAGGATGATCTTCTTGTTGAAGGGAATCACCATCTTCTATCTACTAATCTCACTTCTTCATCCCAATATTTATCCACCAAGATCTCTAAGTCTCCTCATTCATCCAATACTTTCATCACCATCCCTCCTCCAACCTTGACCTATCCCAAAATAGGTCCTCCTCTCATTATCAATGATGTTCAGATCATGACTCATTCTCACCCCGTGACTTCTAACCATCTACTCAATCAAAATATAAAGTCATTGTCACCACTCCCTCTAGTGAACCTACTTCGTCCCCTTCTTCATCAAAACCTAAAGTGTCTATCTTAATCGCCCCTCGGCCTGCTGCTATTAAATAGAGTTATGAAACAACTCCATCGGGCCCCAGTTAAGATGTCACTCTATGAGCTCATCCAAAGCTTCCCCGATCATAGCAACACCCTCATTGAAGCTCTCAAATGTATCCCTACTCCTAGTGATGAGCCTCAACCCTTTATGGCTCTTGTTTAAGCACTTGCTACTTCTGCCTCCATATCCTTTGGCAATACCAAAATTTCTAACACAACACTTGAAGTACATGACCTTTCCCTTTGCATCATTGTGCACATTAATGACATATTCATTTGTCATTATATGATAGAAAATGGAGAAAACATAAACATCATCTCATCTCATACCTTTTATCATATCAAACTCCCTAATTCCATTGTCACCTAATCACACACAGTTCTTCACGTGTTCAATGATGTTGTCACCCTCACTTTGGGAAAAATTGTTCTTCCTATCTGTGTTGGTGAAAAAATCCTCCGTGAATTCTTCTTTATCATAGAAGGGGATTTTCAACACAATATCCTACTTGAATGACCATATATTTATGCCATGTGTTGCGTTCCTTCCACCCTTTATCAATGCATCAAGTATGAACATGAGGAGAAGATTTTAACTCTCCACACAAAAATTCCTCCATTTAAAGCATGTCACATGACTTATTGTCCTAATGATGTGCTCCTTCACACACAAGGTTCTTTTGAAGTATCCACTAACTCATCCGTCTCCACATCCAAGCTTCCCAATGATGACTCCTTAGACAAAGTGATGGACCAAATTCGTTGGGGGAGTATTGTCTTCTCATGCTTAATTTCCTTCCCATGCCTAATTGACTCGGCTGAACCAATAAAGCTGCAATGTATTAGCGTGACATTAGGGATATTGATCCCTTCGGTCCAACTCATATTCGCACCAATTTCATCTATGGTGTTATCGATCACCCTTCCTCCCACATTGAGGATCAACTGCACAGTAAACCATATACCAATGGTTTTGAATTTATTTACAAAAATATTTTACCTACACTTATCTTCATCACTGCACTTGGAAAGGATTTGGAATGGGGCATTATGAATAAGGCATGCATGACCTCATCATTGATCAATATTGCAAACCCCATGAAAAATTCAAGTTGGGCTATAAGGAACAATATATTGACCCTCTTCCTTAGTTTTTAGCTCTCATGTACATCGACCCTCCATCCTCTCCATCCCAGGAGGCTATGGGCATGGATGACACCATGTCTATCTCCTTTGTATTTGCTTTTAATTAACACCATTACCTTGGGACCGATCACTTATCAGTGTGAAGGTGAAACTAGGTCCCTTCCTCTCCAGTTTTTGGAAATGATAGAGGAAGACTCCCCTACCATTGAAATTATTTAGTGCATTGATGAAGATTCCATCCTATCTTACATGGGGGAAGAAGATTCCTATCTTCATAAGACCTTACCACTAGGCACATCCACCCTTCTTAACGAATCCACTATTGACATCAACATTGGGACTACGTAAGAGCCCCACATCCTCAAAGTTGATCAATCCCTTGATCCTCATGATCTCGACTCTTTCACTGCATTTCTTTCTAGTCATAGACAAGCCTTCACATGGTCGTACACTGAAATGTCACGTCTTGATCCATCCATTTTTTTTCATAACATCATTACGTTTCCTAATACTAAGCTAGTTAAGCAGAAGCTGCACCACACGCACCCTTGAGTTTCCCTCCTTGTCAAAGAGGAGCTACAACACATTATTTCAGCTAATTTCATTCTCCCTATCAAATATATGTAATGGGTTTCCAATATCGTACTCGTTGCCAAAGCTTTTGACAAGTTCCGCATCTGCACTGAATTTTAAGATCTTAATCTTGTTTTCCCTAAAGATGATTTTCCTTTTCCTAACATTGATCAACTCGTGGACCTTACCACATGCCATGAGATAATTTCTCTTATTGATGGTTTTTCTGGGTACAATCAAATCCTCATCACACTAGAAGATCAACATAATACTTCTTTCATCACTTCTTGGGGGGCTTTCTGCTATTGCGTTATTCCCTTCAGTTTGAAAAATTCTGGAGCCACCTATCAGTGAGCCATGACTCACATCTTCCATGATCTCATCCATAAGACTGTAGAGGAATACGTTGATGAAAGTTTGGGTAAATCTAAGCATCGATGTGACCACCTCGTTGTCCTTAAAATTCTCTTTGAGCACCTTATCCGCTTATTTCTCTGCCTCAATCTAGCCAAGTGTGTGTTTGGAGTGCTAACTAGAAATATCCTTGGCTTTATCATTTATTTCATGGGTATTGAAGTTGACCCATCAAAATCAAATCCATCCTTCAAATTCCTCCCCCTTCTAATCTAAAGAAGGTTTGCAGTCTTCAAGGCCACCTTCAATCAGTTCACCATTTCATCTCACAACTCTATGACCATTGCCAACCCTTTCACCATATTCTTCTCAAAGACATTGACTTCAAATGGGACGATAAATTCTAAAAATAATCTGATGATCTCAAGTAGTATAAATTGGTTCCTGATATGGAAGTATATCTGGAAGGTCTCGACCGTGGACCAGGTAATAATTCGTTTACATACGATTCTGCAGTAGAACAGGAGCTAACCCTGTTCGAGAAGGTATGATACAGGTCTTTTCTGAGTGTACAGAACGTAGACCTAACTGGAATTATTAATGGTTAGTAACCTAAGAGTAAACCTAACCTAGGGGTTAGATTAGTGTTAATCTAACCTAGACCTAGGCTATTTGTTAATGTCCTAAGTTAGTATCTATGTGTAATATGGTTAGAATATGTGTTACCGTAAATTCTAACCTAAGATACTAACCTAACTAATGAGGAGAATGGAAAGGGGCCTATGGAAGGGGGTGCGAACCATGGGCGGAATTTTCTATGACGTTTAATGCATGGATAAGGATGAGGGATAGGTCATGGCAGAGGTTTAAGCAGTAGCTAACCTGTTCTGACGTCGCAGGTCGCTAAGTTTGGAAATGAACATGAGTTTTCGTTGGACTGTCGCCAACTCTGGCGGTCGGTGGAAGTGGAGTCTTAGCGGGAAAGTTGGTTTAATGGCATTCAATATTCTCGGTAGACGAGCTCGGAACTCGCGAGAAGGCATGCAAACGGGAAGTTTGTGGGGTTGTTTGGCTTGTCGCAATTTTCGGATTTCTCTCTGCTTGTTTACTGGTTCTTCGCACCAGTCCTCTTTGTGTTGCATGGCAAGTATGAACTTATCCAGCTCTTTTCTCTGTCATGGAGGATATATATGTGATGGAGATAGTGAAATTTTGTTGGTCGCTTTAACTTGGAAGAAGAAAAGGAAGTTTGAGCTCTTCCAGTGGTCTGCTTCGGAAATTTGATTAAAAATCCAGGCATGTTAGGCCCTAACCTTTAAATATCTTGTTGTTTTTCAAGTGATTTCATTAGAACAACTCTGTTCAAATGTTATGAGTAAATAGATAATTTTCTATGGAGGTCTTGTTTGATTTTTGGTACTGTATCTCCTCTGGTTCGATTTTTCAATTTCCTCTTGATGGGTGTTTATTAAAAATCGAATTGTGGCTCTATTTCTTGAGTATTCATTCTGGCTTAAATATGTGAGATATTTATTTTTAAATGAGTATGAATGCTCGGCCTGTTCGGCGTGAGCCCATAGAATATACCTGTGTTGGATATAGACCACTGTTATGTTGTTGATTTGTGGTCGCCGTTCTTGTTGTGGGAACTGTATGAAGGGATACTGATGGATATCGTATGATGGATCAGTTTTATTGATCCTTTGGAAACTCTGTAGTGGTTTTTGGGTGACAGTGGCTAATGATGCTTTTTGGGTTTCGTCTTGTCTTTAATTTGTTTGGAAATAGGTAACTGTTGTGTTACCGTAGTCTATACGACCCAGTGGAAGTTGTTCTTTCTTGTTATTGTGGTAACGGGATTATTTGTTGACTGTATACATTATTGATATATCTATGATTTATTTGAACGACTCAGTGGAGTCCTTGATCGAGTCGTATATTACTATCCACTACTGAGAATATAGATTCATCCTTGAGTTTTGTTATTTGTTTTCGTGGAAGCCTTGTAGAGGTAACAGGTCTTTTGTTCACTGCTATTTGTAATGATTAATGGATATAGATTTCCTGGGTATGCATTTGCATTTCTTTGTGTAAGCTGTTCGAGAGTTTTGAAGAGGCTCAGTTGATTTCCTTGCCTTGAAATGGGTATTCGATTTGCTTACACTTGTTTTATTCTGAATGATTGCCATAGTTGGCATAGAAGGATTCATCAACTAATTTCATCTTACGCTGTTGTTGGGTTCAGCGGTTATGGGTATAAACCCGTTAACAGTATACAGTGTGAATATATGGATTTATAATGGTTGTAATCTGCACGACTCTGAGGAGTCGATTGAATGATTTATATTTGTAATTGAGCCGTTGTTCAAGTTGAATATATTAAATAGTTGGTGATTGATGAACCTGGGACTTGAAGGAATAACACGTACTAAGGCCTCTGTTATTTTCTGGAATTACTTTTGTATTGCATGGATTTTGTTGTACAGATTCTTGGGTGTAATTTTATGTTCATTCCTTGCAATCTTGTGCGAAAAATTGGCAAGACTTAGTCGGGTTTCTTGATTTGAAATCGGTAAATTAAAAAGTTCTTCCTGAGTTTTATTATGTACACTATTTACTTGTCCAGAGGGAAACATTGGCAATCATTTGTCAATCCACTGTTGTTCGGGTTTAGAGAATTGTGGAAGTTAACCTGTATCTTCTATTGTCTCAGTTGAAACTTGACTTGATATACTGTTGTTTGATATTGGACATTTTGTCTGAGTAATGGTCTGTATCAAGTAACGTGACTCTGTATAAGTGAATCGTGAGTACTTTTTGACCAACTCCGATTTAGCACAGATGTATATACAGGATGATATGTTCCTTTCTGATTTCCTAATAGGATGCGGTAGTGTATATTACGGCATTTGTAAGGTAATCTCTGTATGGTCTTATAGAAGCATCAATTGCTTAATGTAAATAAGTCTGTTGTTGACAGCGATATGCTAGAGGTTCCTGATTTCGAACTTGGTTCGAAAGCCTTACTGTGTTTAAAAGGAACTAGTATTGGGCTTAAGGTTGATATATGGATTGTTGATGTGATAGTTGCTGTACAGGAGTTTTGCTGTGTTTCTATTTCTTGATTTAAAACAGCGATCTTTCTTGTGGCTTGTCTGTCTTGTTCATATACAAACTGGTTGAATGTTTTCATATGTGAAAGCAGTACAGTAATGAACTAATGTGAATGGAAGTATGAATGATTTGGTTCTTTCTCTTCTTTTGCTTAATTGAGGATATCTGTCTAATAGTGGGAATTGTTTTGTAACATATTGGAGGAATCCCGAATTGTTATGATATTTCCCTTTTTGGATGAATGAAACAATCTGACCAATGTTGTGTTTTTGGATTCAATGATTGTTTGTGTACATTCGTTCCTTGATTTCTTTTAATATTTGATGAAATATTAGAAAGTGATTAAGACTATTTTGTAACAATGTTAGAGTTACATATTTGTAATCATTTTGTATTACAAGGGCATAGTCTGAATATGTTTACTTATGTGGATATCTGATCTCATTTAAACAGGGTGTTTAATGAAAACAATTGATGGATTGCAATTGTTTTAAAAGTTAGTGCTTATCATGCTCAGTTCATTGAACTGACTCATGTTGACTATTTTTGCAGATGGTTGCCGTAAGAGGTAAAAGCAATGCAGATCTGACAGGCTGATCAGATTGTTTAATTGATTTATAATGAATTATAGCTTGATTTTATAAATGTACTATATGTGAAAAGATGTTTCTTTTCCGTTGAGCATTGTATCAAGTATGCTGTTGCATAAAATGTAATTGTATAGTTTTGAAAGGAATGAAAATAAGTGTTTGATACTTATGTGTTGTATTCTATTTCTGATAGTTGACCTTCTCCGGTCTATATACCAGAGTGGTAACGTTATCTTTGTGTAATATGGATGCTTTTGTGATTGTCAATGAAAGCTTGCAAGAAAATGAGATTGAATTCTTAAGAGTGTTTAGTAGTTCTAATTTGTTCTAGTGAAAGCAATATTGGATTTAAATAATTGTCTTTCTAGAAGATAGGTTAAAAATGAGCCTAAAGAGAACGCTAAACAAGCTGGATTAAATTACTAATCCCTAGTCCTAAGTATAACAGGACAATATTAAATTGGATTCTTAATCATTTATATCTTTATACTAATAAGTATGATATAAATTCAGTTAAGAGAACTGATATACAATCAAATGGAGTTCAGATGGCAATCTCAAGTAAAGGTTATGAGGTTTTTGTCCAATTCTGTTGCTTTAGAATCAGATGTATTCTAATGACTCCTTGATGAGAACTTGACCTTAATACCTCTACCATGTAATGGGTTTTATAGAGGAGGGTCGTCTTAAGACGAAGAATCCAGGGATCGGGAAAGGCTAACCTTAGGGAAAAGTCTTTAAAGTAATTTAAACTCAAGTGCGTAACGCATGTTATTAAGTAGATCTTTTCGAGGCGGATTTAAAGGTTGACGACACAAGACAACTGCAGGGTTGTACCTCCGAGAAGATTAGGATCTTCTCGAAGTTACAACAATGCAGATGACTTATGGCGACACCCTTTGCATTGATCGCTAAGATTTACACTTGATTTCGCACGAGTTACTCAGGGTCCGATTAAGAACGTGGTCATGTTATAAGGCTGCCTAGGAGATTCGGGGTATCATGACACACTGGTTGAACTGCAAGGTTGGACCAGTATGTCACCATATCCCTAATCCTCGTGGGCATCCATATAACATTATCACCTTGTTAATCTGCCTCCGAGTGAATCAGTTGTGAAAGGAAGGACTGGCAGTAGTCAGTGTAGGACATTCTATATAACATATGAATGGGGTGAAGGGCGTATTCCAGATTGACGAGTATGCCGTTAAGGAATACAAGACATAAACAGTATGTTTCAAATCTTTGGCCAAAGTATCGCAAGCTGCTGATTGCGTTGTCCTAATTCACCTAGTCTAAGGGATGAGATGCCGATGAATAATAGTAACAATTATTCAGTTAGATTCCTTGGACAGAGCATTCTGAATCCCAGATTAGGGAAGAGAACCGCAAGAGTAATGTGTTAAATAAAAACACCAACTCTTATTACTCATGAATAGATCGGTAGATTACCGAGTCATGGAATGAATAGATCGGAGGTGCTCCGAGTCATTACAGCTGCATATGGTTGTCTGTTATATGAATGGTTAATGATTTGTGAGTTCTAAATTATGTATTTAGAACCAGGATGCAATTATAAAAAAAAAAAAATAAAAAAATTCACTTGTTCTAAAGTATAAAATGAGGATGTTACATCTTGGTATCAGAGCTGAAGGTTGCAGCTCTTGGACCTATTGAGTCCATAATCTGATAAAAACCTGAATTTTCTTGTAACAGAAAATGGTTAGAACAAGGGGGAACGTTGCGGATAATGCTCCACCTGAAGGAGGAGCGGCAACAACCCAGAAACTTGATGAGATCCTTGCTGCCCTGTTGGACACAAGAGATCGCTTGGCTGTACTTGAACAGCAGGTGATGGGAAATGAGGAGGATGAAGAAGCTGATAATAATAATCAGCAACCTCCTGAGGACAACCCCGACACGGGTGTTGATGTTAATGCTGGAAATGCACCTGTCCAACCAGAAAACAAAAAGGCCAGATTGGCAGCGGAACTCACTAATGATATAAAAAGGATAAGTCCACCTAAGTATGATGGCACCACATTAGGAGATGGAGCTGAGAACTGGCTCAGCGAAATGGAGAAGTACTTTGCAATAAGGAACTTCTCAGAGGAAACCAAAGCTATTTGGGGAGCCTATCAGCTTTCTCACGAAGCATCTTCGTGGTGGGATAGCCGAAAAGCTGAGCTAAACATTGATGAGACCAATATTACTTGGGATCAATTTAAAGGCTATTTTAGGCAACGTTGGCTGCCACAACTTTTCTATGATCAGAAAATGACAGAATTTCAGAACTTAGCTCAAGGGAAGCTAACGGTAACTGAATACTGGGAGCGGTTTACAAAACTCCTCAAGTATGTACCGCAGTATCAAACTGACGAAAAGTTCAGAATACGGAAATTCATCATGGGATTGAATCCTGTGATAGGGGGAGAGGTCGATGTTCACAGTCCAACCACTATGGAAGGAGTTGTTGAAAAGGCCATAAGGCAAGAACAGAAATTAAAGGCTATTTCTGCTCATAAGGAGGAAGTGCGGAAGAAGACTGCAAACCCTTCTTCAACCTCTCTTGCACCCAGAAAAGGACCATGGAAAAAGTTTGGAAACAAGAGTAAGTTTCCAGGAGATAATAATAAGAAAGCAGCAGTAAATAAGCCTGCTGGAAACGTAAAGGATAATTTTGCTAAAAATTATAATAATGGACAGAAGTCCTATGGAGGACAGCGTGACAATTACAAGGCTGGAGGCAATGCTGAGCCTAAGAAGGGACCTGTAGGAGGCTGCTACAATTGTGGTAAAGATCATTACGCAAATCAGTGCCCTTTGAAGAAGGATGATCGTAATCAGCAGCATAAGATACATACTGCAGTAGCAGACAAGCAAGCTGAAAAGCAAGTAACACCTATAGAAGTTCCGGGTAAGTTATTCGGCATACCTGTCACTATTCTTTTTGATACAGGAGCTACTGAATGTTTTATTTCTAATAAACTTGCTTCTAAACTTAAAAGAAAAGCTGGGAAAATGGATAAATCTTGGACTGTAGAGTATGGTAATAATTCTGTTCATACAGTGAGTATGTGTCTTTTTGGGGCAGTCCTTGACTTACCTAACTTTTCCACGGAAGTTGATCTCTATGTTGCACCTTTGGGATCGTATGACATTGTCATCGGTGTCAATTGGTTAGCTGACCATAAAGCAAAGGTAGATTGCTATGAAAAGAACATAAAATGTTTAGATGATCAGCTGGAATCAGCAGAGATTCAAGGTGTGAAACGGGAAATTTCAGTTAGAAAACTGTCAGCTATGCAGCTTAAAAAGGCTAAAAATAAAGGATGTACCCTTTATGCGGTAAAGATATCTGAATCTTCAGAAGAAGATGATGATTTCATGGAACAATTCCCTCTGCTACAAGGTTTCAGGGATGTTTTTCCTGAGGAATTACCAGGGTTACCACCCAAGAGAGAATTTGATTTTACCATTGAAATCAAGCCTGGAACGGAACCTATTTCCAAAGCGCCTTATCGAATGACTACTACTGAGTTAGTTGAGCTTAAGGCACAGTTACAAGAGCTTTTGTCTAAAGGATTGATTAGACCAAGTGTTTCACCTTGGGGAGCACCTGTGATATTTGTGAAAAAGAAGGATGGAACACTAAGGCTGTGTATTGATTATCGGATGTTGAACAAAGCAACAGTCAAGAACCGATATCCACTTCCTAGGATCGATGATCTGTTTGATCAGATGCGTGGAGCAGCGGTTTATTCTAAGATAGACCTTCGATCTGGTTATCATCAGTTAAGGATTAAAGAGGAAGATATTCATAAAACAGCTTTCCGAACAAGGTACGGACATTATGAATTTACAGTTCTACCCTTTGGGTTAACTAATGCACCCGCAGCCTTTATGAATTTAATGAACAATATTTTTCAAGAATACCTGGACAAGTTTGTACTTGTATTCTTGGACGATATTCTCATTTATTCTAAAAGTGTTGAGGAGCACAATGAGCATTTGAAGATAGTTTTGGGAATTTTGAGAAAGAGAAAGTTGTATGGTAAGTTATCCAAATGTTCTTTCTTTGATTCAGAAGTTCACTATTTGGGTCATGTCATAAGTAAAGAAGGAATCGCTGTAGATCCTTCAAAAATAGTGGCAATAACTGAGTGGCCTGCACCAAAGAATGTGCACGAAGTAAGAAGCTTCATGGGTCTTGCTGGTTACTATAGGAAATTTGTAAAGGATTTTTTCTAAGGTAGCTGCACCAATAACTTCATTACAAAAGAAGGATAAGAAATTCATGTGGAATGAAAAGTGCGAAGCGGCTTTCAAAAGTCTGAAAGACCAGTTGACTTCTGCACCTATTCTAGCTATACCAGACCCTAATGGGAATTTTACTGTTGTAACGGATGCTTCTGGGGAAGGCCTTGGAGGTGTTTTGTTACAAAATGATCAGGTCATAGCTTATGAAAGTAGAAAACTTAAGTTACATGAGCTGAATTATGCCCCTCATGATTTGGAACTTGCTGCCATTGTTCATGCGCTTCAAGTCTGGAGACACTATTTACTTGGGAAACCTTTTGAGTTGAAAACTGATCACTTAGGACTGAAATATATTTTTACTCAGCCCAATCTGAATGCCAGACAGAGAAGGTGGTTAGAATTTTTATCACAATATGACTTTGATATCAGCTATATCAAAGGGAAGGAGAATAGAGTAGCTGATGCTCTAAGTCGTAGGAGGCACATTTCTGCTCTTATAACATTAAGAACTCAGTTTAAAGACGAGGTAAAAAGTGCCTCAGAATCAGATGCATATTTTCAGCAAGTAAAAGCAGCGCTTGCTGCAGAACCTAAGGATATAAGGTATAAAGGTTTTCATTTTGATAATGAAGGAATCTTGCGTTATGAAAACAGGGTATATGTACCTGTGCTGAACGATTTGAGAAAGAAGTTGTTAGTAGAATTTCATAATTCACCTTTCTCAGGACACCCAGGTATCACAAAAATGCTTGCTGATATGAAACAGCAATACTTCTGGAAAGGTATGAAAAAGGATGTGATAAATTTTGTGACTCATTGTCTGGAATGTCAGCGGGTGAAGGCAGAACATATGCACCCTGCTGGACTGTTATATCCTCATAGCATACCGCAGTACAAATGGCAAGTAATAACCATGGATTTTGTACAAGGACTACCTATGTCCAGAAATAAACATGATGTTATCCTGGTAGTTGTAGATAAACTGACTAAGGTAGCTCATTTCATCGCTGGAAATCTAAAGGATGATTCACCAGTGCTGGCCAAGAGGTTCGTACACGAAATTTTCAGATTGCATGGTGTACCAGAACTGATTATATCTGACAGGGATCCTAGAATGACGTCAAGGTTTTGGCAAACGCTTAACGCAGCCCTAGGAACGAAACTAAACTTCAGTTCTGCATATCATCCAGAAACGGATGGGCAAACTGAGAGGGTAAATCAAGTGTTGGAGGACATGTTGCGAATGTATTGCATGGATCAACAGTATAAATGGGAAGAGTATCTTCCATTAGTTGAGTTCGCATACAACAACACTTATCACTCATCTCTTAAGATGGCACCATTTGAAGCACTTTATGGAAGAAAGTGCAGAACCCCTGTTAGTTGGGACAATGTTGAGGATAGAGTGGTAATTGGACCAGAGATTCTCACAGAAATGGAACAGCAAGTTAAGCTGATTCGTGAACGATTAAAGGAAGCAGCGGATAGACAGAAGAGCTATGCTGACCTTAAGCGGGTTGATAGAAAGTTTGAGCTTGGTGATAAGGTTTTCCTGCGTGTTAAACCCAGAAAGAGTTCTATAACTTTTGGCAAGGCTGCCAAGTTGTCACCTCGATTTGTGGGACCTTTCGAAATTGTCGAAATAATCAATCCTGTAGCTTATCGTTTAGCATTGCCACCTGCTTTATCTCGCATGCATGATGTTTTCCATATTTCTTTGCTTAAGAAATACGTTTCAGATCTGTCACATGTTTTAAATTGGAATTCCTTGCAGGTCCAAGACCCAGGAATAATCGTGGTTAAACCCACACGAGTGCTGGAAACTCACCAATTGCATTTAAGAAATCGTGATATACAGCAATGTAAGGTCCAGTGGGACCAGTTTAGCGAAGAAAGTGCAACTTGGGAAAATCTGGAAGAGATGAAAATTGCTTTTCCTTCTCTTTTTCAACAGAATGAAATCTGTTGATAGAACATACTTTTATGAACTGATTGTTTTTAAGTATTTATGAAAGCCAGATGAAGGTAGACTTTATTCAGGTTGAATAAAATGTGTTGTGACATTGATTTCTGAAACTATTCAAATATGAAATAGGCACATTATGTGTGTATTGATAAGTTGATTGACCTGAAGGTTAATTTAATATGTAATTCATCGGGACGATGAATCTTTTTAGGAGGGAAGCATGTAACACCCTGAACTGTTGTTACTTTCTCCTAAGCATACAAGTGTTGATATGTGATTTCTTGTATAAGGATGTGTTCCTCGATTAAGAAATCATGCTTGATATGTACTGTAATTTCTTTGCAGATTGCAGATCTTGACTGAGTCAGAATATGATTAGACTCTTTTATCTATTTCATTTTGTATCTGAGTTTAATCTGATCTCGGAATAAATTATAGAGTTATCCATCTATAAGATCTAGTCTTGGATCAGTGGAATTGATCCAAGTATTGCTTTAAATTTGTTCGTGATGAATTAGATCACAGACCTTGAACAGGTTGCAAGGTATGGAAGCATTGATTAAGCTGGTCAGGAGTATGACTCAGGCTGATCTTGTGAAATAAATTGGTTCCCGATATGGAAGTATATCTGGAAGGTCTCGATCGTGGACCAGGTAATAATTCGTTTACATACGATTCTGCAGTAGAACAGGAGCTAACCCTGTTCAAGAAGGTATGATACAGGTCTTTTCTGAGTGTACAGAACGTAGACCTAACTGGAATTATTAATGGTTAGTAACCTAAGACTAAACCTAACCTAGGGGTTAGATTAGTGTTAATCTAACCTAGACCTAGGCTATGTGTTAATGTCCTAAGTTAGTATCTATGTGTAATATGGTTAGAATATGTGTTACCCTAAATTCTAACCTAAGATATTAACCTAACTAATGAGGAGAATGGAAAGGGGCCTATGGAAGGGGGTGCGAACCATGGGCGGCATTTTCTATGACATTTAATGCATGGATAAGGATGAGGGACAGGTCATGGCGGAGGTTTAAGCAGCAGCTAACCTGTTCTGACGTGGCAGGTCGCTAAGTTTGGAAATGAACTTGAGTTTTCGTTGGACTGTCGCCAACTCTGGCGGTCGGTGGAAGTGGAGTCTTAGCGGGAAAGTTGGTTTAATGGCATTCAATATTCTCGGTAGACGAGCTCGGAACTCGCGAGAAGGCATGCAAACGGGAAGTTTGTGGGGTTGTTTGGCTTGTCGCAATTTTCAGATTTCTCTCTGCTTGTTTACTGGTTCTTCGCACCAGTCCTCTTTGTGTTGCATGGCAAGTATGAACTTATCCAGCTCTTTTCTCTGTCATGGAGGATATATATGTGATGGAGATAGCGAAATTTTGTTGGTCGCTTTAACTTGGAAGAAGAAAAGGAAGTTTGAGCTCTTCCAGTGGTCTGCTTCGGAAATTTGATTAAAAATCCAGGCATGTTAGGCCCTAACCTTTAAATATCTTGTTGTTTTTCAAGTGATTTCATTAGAACAACTCTGTTCAAATGTTATGAGTAAATAGATAATTTTCTATGGAGGTCTTGTTTGATTTTTGGTACTGTATCTCCTCTGGTTCGATTTTTCAATTTCCTCTTGATGGGTGTTTATTAAAAATCGAATTGTGGCTCTATTTCTTGAGTATTCATTCTGGCTTAAATATGTGAGATATTTATTTTTAAATGAGTATGAATGCTCGGCCTGTTCGGCGTGAGCCCATAGAATATACCTGTGTTGGATATAGACCACTGTTATGTTGTTGATTTGTGGTCGCCGTTCTTGTTGTGGGAACTGTATGAAGGGATACTGATGGATATCGTATGATGGATCAGTTTTATTGATCCTTTGGAAACTCTGTCGTGGTTTTTGGGTGACAGTGGCTAATGATGCTTTTTGGGTTTCGTCTTGTCTTTAATTTGTTTGGAAATAGGTAACTGTTGTGTTACCGTAGTCTATACGACCCAGTGGAAGTTGTTCTTTCTTGTTATTGTGGTAACGGGATTATTTGTTGACTGTATACATTATTGATATATCTATGATTTATTTGAACGACTCAGTGGAGTCCTTGATCGAGTCGTATATTACTATCCACTGCTGAGAATATAGATTCATCCTTGAGTTTTGTTATTTGTTTTCGTGGAAGCCTTGTAGAGGTAACAGGTCTTTTGTTCACTGCCATTTGTAATGATTAATGGATATAGATTTCCTGGGTATGCATTTGCATTTCTTTGTGTAAGCTGTTCGAGAGTTTTGAAGAGGCTCAGTTGATTTCCTTGCCTTGAAATGGGTATTCGATTTGCTTACACTTGTTTTATTCTGAATGATTGCCATAGTTGGCATAGAAGGATTCATCAACTAATTTCATCTTACGCTGTTGTTGGGTTCAGCGGTTATGGGTATAAACCCGTTAACAGTATACAGTGTGAATATATGGATTTATAATGGTTGTAATCTGCACGACTCTGAGGAGTCAATTGAATGATTTATATTTGTAATTGAGCCGTTGTTCAAGTTGAATATATTAAATAGTTGGTGATTGATGAACCTGGGACTTGAAGGAATAACACGTACTAAGGCCCCTGTTATTTTCTGGAATTACTTTTGTATTGCATGGATTTTGTTGTACAGATTCTTGGGTGTAATTTTATGTTCATTCCTTGCAATCTTGTGCGAAAAATTGGCAAGACTTAGTCGGGTTTCTTGATTTGAAATCGGTAAATTAAAAAGTTCTTCCTGAGTTTTATTATGTACACTATTTACTTGTCCAGAGGGAAACATTGGCAATCATTTGTCAATCCACTGTTGTTCGGGTTTAGAGAATTGTGGAAGTTAACCTGTATCTTCTATTGTCTCAGTTGAAACTTGACTTGATATACTGTTGTTTGATATTGGACATTTTGTCTGAGTAATGGTCTGTATCAAGTAACGTGACTCTGTATAAGTGAATCGTGAGTACTTTTTGACCAACTCCGATTTAGCACAGATGTATATACAGGATGATATGTTCCTTTCTGATTTCCTAATAGGATGCGGTAGTGTATATTACGGCATTTGTAAGGTAATCTCTGTATGGTCTTATAGAAGCATCAATTGCTTAATGTAAATAAGTCTGTTGTTGACAGCGATATGCTAGAGGTTCCTGATTTCGAACTTGGTTCGAAAGCCTTACTGTGTTTAAAAGGAACTAGTATTGGGCTTAAGGTTGATATATGGATTGTTGATGTGATAGTTGCTGTACAGGAGTTTTGCTGTGTTTCTATTTCTTGATTTAAAACAGCGATCTTTCTTGTGGCTTGTCTGTCTTGTTCATATACAAACTGGTTGAATGTTTTCATATGTGAAAGCAGTACAGTAATGAACTAATGTGAATGGAAGTATGAATGATTTGGTTCTTTCTCTTCTTTTGCTTAATTGAGGATATCTGTCTAATAGTGGGAATTGTTTTGTAACATATTGGAGGAATCCCGAATTGTTATGATATTTCCCTTTTTGGATGAATGAAACAATCTGACCAATGTTGTGTTTTTGGATTCAATGATTGTTTGTGTACATTCGTTCCTTGATTTCTTTTAATATTTGATGAAATATTAGAAAGTGATTAAGACTATTTTGTAACAATGTTAGAGTTACATATTTGTAATCATTTTGTATTACAAGGGCATAGTCTGAATATGTTTACTTATGTGGATATCTGATCTCATTTAAACAGGGTGTTTAATGAAAACAATTGATGGATTGCAATTGTTTTAAAAGTTAGTGCTTATCATGCTCAGTTCATTGAACTGACTCATGTTGACTATTTTTGCAGATGGTTGCCGTAAGAGGTAAAAGCAATGCAGATCTGACAGGCTGATCAGATTGTTTAATTGATTTATAATGAATTACAGCTTGATTTTATAAATGTACTATATGTGAAAAGATGTTTCTTTTCCGTTGAGCATTGTATCAAGTATGCTGTTGCATAAAATGTAATTGTATAGTTTTGAAAGGAATGAAAATAAGTGTTTGATACTTATGTGTTGTATTCTATTTCTGATAGTTGACCTTCTCCGGTCTATATACCAGAGTGGTAACGTTATCTTTGTGTAATATGGATGCTTTTGTGATTGTCAATGAAAGCTTGCAAGAAAATGAGATTGAATTCTTAAGAGTGTTTAGTAGTTCTAATTTGTTCTAGTGAAAGCAATATTGGATTTAAATAATTGTCTTTCTAGAAGATAGGTTAAAAATGAGCCTAAAGAGAACGCTAAACAAGCTGGATTAAATTACTAATCCCTAGTCCTAAGTATAACAGGACAATATTAAATTGGATTCTTAATCATTTATATCTTTATACTAATAAGTATGATATAAATTCAGTTAAGAGAACTGATATACAATCAAATGGAGTTCAGATGGCAATCTCAAGTAAAGGTTATGAGGTTTTTGTCCAATTCTGTTGCTTTAGAATCAGATGTATTCTAATGACTCCTTGATGAGAACTTGACCTTAATACCTCTACCATGTAATGGGTTTTATAGAGGAGGGTCGTCTTAAGACGAAGAATCCAGGGATCGGGAAAGGCTAACCTTAGGGAAAAGTCTTTAAAGTAATTTAAACTCAAGTGCGTAACGCATGTTATTAAGTAGATCTTTTCGAGGCGGATTTAAAGGTTGACGACACAAGACAACTGCAGGGTTGTACCTCCGAGAAGATTAGGATCTTCTCGAAGTTACAACAATGCAGATGACTTATGGCGACACCCTTTGCATTGATCGCTAAGATTTACACTTGATTTCGCACGAGTTACTCAGGGTCCGATTAAGAACGTGGTCATGTTATAAGGCTGCCTAGGAGATTCGGGGTATCATGACACACTGGTTGAACTGCAAGGTTGGACCAGTATGTCACCATATCCCTAATCCTCGTGGGCATCCATATAACATTATCACCTTGTTAATCTGCCTCCGAGTGAATCAGTTGTGAAAGAAAGGACTGGACAGTAGTCAGTGTAGGACATTCTATATAACATATGAATGGGGTGAAGGGCGTATTCCAGATTGACGAGTATGCCGTTAAGGAATACAAGACATAAACAGTATGTTTCAAATCTTTGGCCAAAGTATCGCAAGCTGCTGATTGCGTTGTCCTAATTCACCTAGTCTAAGGGATGAGATGCCGATGAATAATAGTAACAATTATTCAGTTAGATTCCTTGGACAGAGCATTCTGAATCCCAGATTAGGGAAGAGAACCGCAAGAGTAATGTGTTAAATAAAAACACCAACTCTTATTACTCATGAATAGATCGGTAGATTACCGAGTCATGGAATGAATAGATCGGAGGTGCTCCGAGTCATTACAGCTGCATATGGTTGTCTGTTATATGAATGGTTAATGATTTGTGAGTTCTAAATTATGTATTTAGAACCAGGATGTAATTATCAAAAAAAAAAAAAAAAATTCACTTGTTCTAAAGTATAAAATGAGGATGTTACAAATCTTATCCGCATTTCTAGTCAGGCATTGTAGCTAGATCAAAACCTTTGACCTTTCTCACAATGGGGACTCGACCTCATTAGCCTCATCAATCCACATTCTTGTCCAAACCATCATTATATCATCATTGCTACTGATTATTTCACTAAATAGGTGGAAGCAATTCCACTCCCATCAGCTAAAGCAAATCAAATCCTTAATTTCATCTATCAACACATAATTTTTAGTTGTTGCGTTCCTCATAAGATCATCATCAACAACAGAAAGTCCTTTAGAAACAAAGATCTCAAGAAGCTTTGGGACTCATTAAATATCAAGCTTAGCTTCTCTTCTCCATATTATCCTTAAGTTAATGGCCAATCTGAAGCTACTAACAAAATCCTTCATAACAATATTACCAAGATTATTGATAAATTAGGTTGTAATTGGAATCTTCATATCCCCTTCACTTTTTGGGCTTATCAGACTATCATTCGCACCTCTACGGGCCCTACCCATTTCTCTCTCATCTATGGATTTGAGGCTATTCTTCCTCTTGAAGTCCAAATCCTATCCTTGCACATTTCTCTTCATGAATTTGTCTCTGACGAAGATTATCACCAAACGAGTCTATCACAACTCAAGTTTTTAGATGAATGGTTCCTTATCACTCGTGAACATCATCATGTCTATCAAGAGAACATCAAATGTGCTTATAATAAAAACCTAAAGGAACACAAATTTAACATTGGTGAACTTGTCCTTAAAGAAAATCAACACGTCACTACTCTAGAAAGGAGTCAATGTGGAATTTTTTCTCCCAACTCAATTGGACCTTATGTTATCATGCATAAGTATGGGTCTGGAATCTATCATTTGGCTTCTCTTGATGGTAATCCAGAAACGAAACCTCTTGACGCATTACACTTACAACCTTTCTATTGTTAACATACTTACAACCATGAACTTAGTCATCTCAGTGGTCATCCATCAATCATCAGCCTCTTTCATATTTCATCGTAATGATTTGGAATTATGTAGTCTATCGTCAATTTCTTATATATGACCTTGAATATGGGCAACACAGCTCTACTCAAAGCATATTCCTTAAGAAAAATTTCATCCTTTTAGGTGGGAACCCCACCATCATTACATCCATTTCCTTCTTATTTACCTATTGGAACCCACTAAGGGTTCACAGGTGTCACTTTTACATCCTTCATTCCCTCCTAATTGGTCTACCTAGCTATCCCCAACTCTTCCATGAAAAGTAAAAATTCTCAAATGTTCATCTTAAAAGCTATCTTACTAAAAAAATAAAACATAGTACTACCTCATAGGAAAACTGTTCATAAAGTAAAATGTCAAAGGTATAGATTGATCCCTCGAAGGACATTTATCATGCATATTCTTATCCCGCCATTTATAAAAACAAAATCCAAAAGTATTAAAAAGCAAAATGTAGAGCACTCCCTCAAAGGATGTCTACCATATCGTATCATGATAGTGAAGGCTTTCTATATTGATCAACCTTATATCCACTCAAAATAAAAATAATGAAATTTAAAAGAAAACATCCTTAGAAAGCTTCCCGCCTCGATCAACTTTCTCATCCATAGCAAACTTCTTGCATTGATAAGTTTGCACTTTATTGCTCAGAGATGGGGTATAGACCTAGGAACACCCACCTAAGGAGAACTTATCTCTTCGCATACAAGTTACATCTAAACCCCTTATGTCGTGTTGACATTAGGTCTATAAGTCAACATTCCATACTTTCCCTCATGAACCATCAGATTACTAACTACTGTCAGTTGTGTGTTAACACTTGATGTTGGTTGTAAGTGCATTGCCTTGGTTGGATCCTTTTCTTGTTTACCTCCAATCTAGTTCAAAGCATTGTTTCTTCGTGCGCTCATTGCTATAATTAAGTGTCATTCATCTCTTTTTGGTCACCTTCTATCTAATTTGAATCCTTTTCTCTCACATCCAATTTACCTATTTCTCTAAGCCCATCTCATCCATAATAAATTTTCCAAATCACATCTACCATGTTTGTATATCAAAATTATGTATGCCATATCATCTATGTCTAATATATTTCTAAAATCCATTACATCATTTATATTCATTATTTAAACATGTCTAACAACTATATATCCATTTTCCATTCATATCTATCTTCTACATATGCATCATTGAAACATCACATCACATCCACATTCTATTCTAATTTCCAAATCATCATGACATCATAATCTAATCCATAATCCTCATACAACATCTACATCTGATAAAATGCATACAATATCCAAATCTAATATAAGTATCATCCAAGCCATAAATCAATACACATGACACATGTTAAATCATGACAAAAATTATATATATATATCATCCAAATACTTCTATACATCCATGACATGCCACTAAAGGCCCTGTCTCAACGTTGATATATCATCAATATATGTAAATTATACATATGATAATATCAAATCTTGCCCCACTAGGGTAGGCACCTATGCCTTTCTCTGGGCCTCATATCCTACATCAGGGCATAGACCTCTCTATGGCTGCAACATGCTAGGTGTACTCCCAGATGGCACTGTTCATGATGTGCCACCTACTCCCCGCTGCTATGTGAGATATGATGTGTGTATCTACACTTTTGGTAGCCTCAACATCATAATGCACTCATAATAGCATGCATATGCTGCTAATTCTATGTACTAATCCAAAAGAACAATACATAATGGTGTCATCTACAAAATTTCCTTTGAAGTTGTTAGCACTCCACTCTCTGACTTTGCAGCTAATATAGGACTGAGGTCTCCAAATCTGGCTATGTAGGCCTCCCTCTGCCTCCTATATTTGTCTCACTGCTAGATGGCCATACCTCTCTCCCGATGCAGTACTATAGCCTCCTGATATACTACCTCTCTCTCCTAGCATGTCCCTTCCCTCTCTTATTGGTTTGTGTCATGCTCTGCACATAAGCGGGCCATCTCTTTTTCCACCCCTCTATCTCTACCCTCATCATCTCCAGGTGTTATCTCCTCCTCTCCACCTAACACCTCCTCCTCCTCATCCAATACTACCTTGGCCCTCTCCTCCACCACTTTGCAAATCCAACTCCAACTCCCATGTTATCATCCTCATCTGATGGAGTTGATTCCTCCTCTAATGATCTAGCCATCACGAGACTAGGAAAGTCCCTCTTTTCCTTTTCTCATTTATATCTAATAGGCTCCATGGGTACATTCTGCACCCCATTGAATTGTCATATATCATGTGGAAACTGCACCACCTGCACAATGTGTGCTCTCCTCCCCTGTACCCACCTAATCCTCCTCATCCCCACTAACTCTGCATCTTCCCCAAGCCATTCATGAAAATCGTGGCATGACCACCATCTCACCCGGTCTACATCTAAATCCATCAGTATCTTTGTGTACCACCCCTCTCTTTTCTCCCTCTTATCTTTATGAGCCTTGTTGGCTCACCATCTCAAAAATCCAATTTATATTATCCCTTGTGACCGACGGGAGCCCTGGTGGCTTGATCACTACAATGTTCTCATATACCCAACAATGTAATAAAAATCCAACATCTAATCCCAACCTCATTTCAGTTGCATACATCCATAACTCATGATAAACCTATGCTAGCAAAGCAAGCCCAAATGCTAATACCCGCCTCTTCTCTACAATGTCTGCAAGTACCCCGCCAACGTCCATGGAAAATTCACACCACCAAAATATGGAAATGCATAACATGAGATTAGAATCATCACTACATATATCAGTCTACTTTGCACCACTCCTGGCTCGTATCTCATCTCATACTAGAAGGCCCGAGTTGTGAAAGTAATCTGTGGGTCACTGAATCTAAATAGTCATGTCAATACCACCAATATGTTGTCAACTGTGATAGGATCTATGATCTCCCCTATATTGGCATCCTCAGAATGTGGTATACATCCTCAAGTGTGACTTTCATCTCTCCACTCCTAAACCAAAATGCTAGTGTGCAAATCCCATCTATCCACCAAGGAAATCATCAATACCAAATCTCATGAAATCCTCTAGTAATCTCATAATCCACCCACCCCTACTACGACCAGGTGGTCCCATTCTACATCAGTCACATCACCTCTAATCTGATCATACAAAGTAGACACCCTGTCTCGAATATAAGGTGTCCCTAGCCTACAAAACCAAGAAAACAAGAAATCATTACTCTACATGCATAACTCATCATCAAAAATAAAAAAGTACACATCCTAGCCGTACTCAATGCCGACCTAGGTTGGGTCGATGCCTTACTAGGCCGGATCGACACCGATCATGCCTAGTCGCCGACGAATACCCCTTGTACCGATGCCAAAATAAAGAAAAATGTAAAACAATAAATAAAAATAATTAAAATTCTTAAAAACTATGCCAGGGTTTAGGCACTTGCCATCCTACGAGTCTTCTGGCACTTCCTCGCTACTCCACCATCCTCCATCTCGCTCAAATTCTCAACTCTCTTTTTTTCTTAGAGCTCTTGAACGTCACTTCACACAGTGAAAATGAGCTTAGTTGGCCGACCCAGGTGATTATATAGTCCACTGACCTCGGTCACCACCACTTCAGCCCTGGTCACTGCCGACCCTGCATGGTCACCATTGACTTGACCTTACTTTTTCGATCTCTATCATTTTTATTGTCTCCTTTCGATCGATATTTCCTTTGAGATTATATTTTCTTCCACTTTTTCCTTGTGTTTCTTATACCAAACTGGGCATCATTATCTCTGTCATCTTTCATTTTGCATCCAGCAGCCCCCTTTGTGGCCATCTTCATGTTCCCTATTGGGGCACCATTATTTTACTCTTTTTATCATTATCCCACCCAGATGCATATTTTTAATCCCTCCTTTATGAAGGATATCACATTTGCTTCCCCCCTTTCCCCTTTTTTTGTTGCGACCCTTGTCTCGACCATCCTTGCATTTGTTTGTGCATAGTTGATGTTAATCAAGGAATTTGTGGACAACTTTTGATTTAATCATTTGGAGATGCAGTTTGAAAAGGAAATTGATGGATTTTGTATTCTTTTTTAGTTTCTTTGTGTGATTTTAACTAAACCAAAAAAAAAACACTGATAGGGTTTTGGGTATTGATTTGCAAAAATGAAGTAGAAGAAAGGTTAACAATTCCTTTGTTGCATTATGATAAATTATACCCGAAAGGAAAAGAGTTGGGTTTTTCCTAGATAGGAAGAAGGAAAAATGTTTTGTGAATTTGTGTGTTTAAAATTGATTTGTGCTTGTGGGTTTTCATTTTGTTAAGCTAGAATTTGGTTGTGTGTTTTCTGTAAACAAATCGATTTGATACCCAAATCAATTTGGGTATACAAATTGACTTGCATAAATGAATCATTTTGGGTAACCCAATCAATGTGGGTTTGCAATCAGTTGGAGGTTTTGTATTTATCTTCTTGGTTATTATATGTAGGTCTGATTTTTAATTTATTGAGATCTTTTGAATGATAATTTGTGGGTGTCAAAGCTCTTGCATGGGGCTGCATTTTCCAGAAATTTTATCATTATGTATAAATGGGGGTGTTGTCATGTGTGAATAATTACAAAAACAAAAGGGCATTTAGGTTGTAATTTCTAGCCTGACAATATGACTTGGATTTTTGTAAAAATGTGAAAAAGAAATTGCTTGTCTTGGTAAGGGCATGAAAGCTAGGACAACATGACCTAGATGCACCAAGGAGTAATTGGTAGCATGATTGGGTTTTATATAATGATATCTTATGAAAGAAGTAATTAGTTGTTCTTTTACTAAACAAAGTATGTTTACATGATGTAATCAAGGTGCTGCTATATTGTTTTGTTGGGGCTATTCGTTTACCAGATAGAACATGTTAAAGCGATGTAAATATGGTGATATTTGTACTAATTGTAGAGCTGCTCATTGAATGAAAAGAAAATAAGTTTCATTTTATTTGATTAATGACATTTTTGGATGATATGATGAGCTGCTCATCACCTTGAGAGAATATGTTTAATTGGTATTTAGAAATGATGACTTCAGACAGTTTTGTTAAGTTGCCTGTTGATTTGGAAAGTAATAAAAATAGTATTTTAATCTATACCAAGTAAAGTATGATTTTCTTGCTGTCATAATCTGAATTCGGAGGTTGAATGATTATGGTTTTAGTATTATTTTTGTGGTGGTAACTTATTAAAAATAAGGGGAAAGAAATACTCTTCTTAATCATATTATTTTTATGAGTTATGTAGAAATTTTAAATGTCAAATACTTATTGATTGAAGCTGAAATACATATGTATTGACCTGTGTGATTGGAGGGAACATGATCGCTGAAATAGAAATGGGTTGTTCTATTTGTATGCATCCATAGTTGTATCTTTATAGAAACCTGCTAGTAATACAATTTCAGCTGTATTACCATATGCTTGTTGATAAAACAACATGTATATCCTTTCTTATTTTACTAATTAATTGCATCAGAAAATGGAGTTAATATTCATGCCAGTTCATTTTGAATTGACATCATACCACTACTCCAGTCTCGCAGAACCACTAGCCATTACTTTTGGATGTGCAGAAACTCATGTTTTGTGAAGTTTTATCGTAGCATGGATCAAATGAGATACTTGGATTTCAATTTGTAGAAGGATGAAATCGTAGAATTTTGATTGAATTTATTGGGATCTTGGACCCATTGTAAATATTTAACTCTCACTATGTGAGAGTTATTATACCGGTTATATATTTCACCTTATTGGCATATGTAATTTATGATTTTAATAAAGATATAATTACTTTGTGTAATAATGTCTCAAAATGAGTAAATGATGAATACTTGAGTTGAGAAATCTTACTTTTCACAATTGTTCAATATATTTGTTTGATAATAATCAATGTATGAAGCCGATAATTGGACAATTATTGTAACAATCATTTGTCTTTTAATTTATAAATTTAATAGCTATTAGTGGCGTAGCTAATCAAGGGAACATATATATATATATATATATATATATATATATATCTATATATATATATATATATATATATATATATATATATATATATATATATCTATGTATGTATGTATGTATGTATGTATGTATGTATGTATGTAATTCAGCCTTTCGGTAAACTTGGTGTTATTATGTTAAGATTGTAAATCATGTTGTATAGAGAATGGAAGAGTATCATTATAAAAAGGTAATTTAAAGTTAAAGAATCAAACATCAGGAAATGAGAAACTAAATGGGATGGTAAATAGATGGAAAGATCCATTAGGCATATCAAGGGATAAGCACATGCAGAATGCTGATATAGTTACATTTCAGCATAACGAATGCACTTATCTCATAATGATGCTAGTTGGCCTTTGGCATCTATCACAATATAAACTCTTGAAAGATAGGTTAAATTAGAAATAAAATAAAAACAAACTATGAAGATCCAGATAACTATGAAAGGGATAGTTGTGAGGTGGGGGAAGACTTAAAACTCTTAAGACTTGTGTGCTATCTTGAGTTTAGCCGTAACCTACACGGTAGATAACTTTGGCCAAATTAATGCATTGATAGCTGTGCATTGTCTGATCACCTAAGTCCTCAAATTAAAATTAAAATTGTTTGTAACTTGATCATGGGAAGTTGAACACTGAACATGAGGTAGACAATGGTCGGATACCAGAATACGAAGTCAGGAAATTCACTTTGTGGTAGACCTAAGGACTTTCACATAGTTCCCATGACCTTTAAAAGGTTGAGCTGAAATGCTAGTAAGCATTGTCACTCAAAGTAGTGACGAAGGGAGTTCGTGGAGATCTGGATACACCCTTCTCAGCCGCACATGGCTTACATGAATGTTATCAGATAGATCAAAAGAACCAATTTGATTTAACCAAGTTGATTAAATAAATTTGTATGATTGCAACTGTGTAATTTGTTTTTATTTAAAAAAAACAATCCTCATTTTCCAGCTCTTGTAATTTTTGAGTGTTACAATAGGTGTTTGACATATTTCCACAAACATCGGGGAGAACCATGTTCAACTTACCTATATGCCTCTATTCAGGTTCTTTGGAAAAGGTTCTCGATATTATTTCCCTACTAGACAAATGGTGTAGATATATGTGTTATTATTCAATTGTTGCAACCCTCTAACCATTTTCCACTAGTTGAGTTGTACTAAGAACACAAAATTGATGTTCTTGTATATTTAGTGCCAAATATTTATAGATTTGGTTTCCTTAGCAATGAGTGTGTGTTTATCATGTGGCACAAAATTATATTGAAATATATTTTTATACCCGATTCTCATGAAACTATATTGGACTAGATAGGTTTTCATCCATAATGAGGTGTAACTTTCAGCCACTTGTGGAGTCAAACTAAACTTTTAGATGGGCGATTCAATAGATGGTTGACTAAGAGAATATTTTTTATTCATCTTGGTACCTACAATACATTGGTAAGTGTGTAATGCTTATTTCCAAGAGGCATCTTTATATCTTTAATACCATGAGATTTGTAGGAAGTGTCATCCACCAATGAAATTTGAGTTTTTGGTGGGAGATATAGTGATTTTGGAGAGCCAATCCTTTCATTTTTTTGTATTTATAAGCGAGATTGAGTCTACACATTAGATAGAAATTTATGCAGAGGTTTCTTCCACTGATTTTGCATTGAACAAGTTATTCTCATCAAAATTTTCATCTTCACGGTAAGTGCATGGAAATGGGGGACCAAAAGGGGGTAAAAAGTGGCCACATTTTTCCTGAAATCAACAAAACATGAACTTTAACTAATAATTTGGCATGCATATGCTCAAAATTTGACAATGTGATAAGAATAAGAATCGTAGTTCTCAAAATCTAGTTTCTAAACTACTATTTTTTTTAAATGGTGGACATTAAGAAGGTCAAATGTGGTGCAAAAAAAAAGTGTGTCTATTTTTGTGTCAAAAAGATAACAATGTGTTGTGTGTGTGCCCCCCATTTTTTGAGTTCTATAAATTATTTTAAAAATCCCTTATGTAGAAAGTCAACTAAGACCATGTATGAGGTCACACTATTTTTTCATAGTTTTTGGATGAATATATAATTTTTTATTGATTTTCAAAGTGAAAACATGATGTGCCAAAATTAGCAGGAACTTGACGAGGTCATAACTTGAGCTTTGGGTGTCCATTTGAGTCCATTTTTATTTTGAAATCACATGTTTTGATGAGACGAATGCACTAGAAACCAACCCTATCGGTTGTGGAAAGTTCTGGCACATTTCTGGGCCCTAAATCCACCATGTTGAAGGTGAAAATTAGGATTTAAGTTTTAGTTCGGTTCTTTCCTATTTTTGGGCATTAGTTAATTTTAGTCTATTAGTTGCATTATGAGTTAGAAAGTTGGAAATTCCTCTAATTTAGGAATGTAAAAGATGCGTGGCAATTTCTGTGCTTGTACGAATAAGCATGCGAACTTACTAAGAATAACATGTTCTAGTAAACTGCTAAAAATAGTAAATTCCGCCACCTAGAGTAGATTTAGCCAAAGTTAGTTAGGGTTTGCTTGGAAACTCAAGTTGGGAGTTGTTTTCCTATTTAGGAAACATTGTAATTGATTATTCGATAACGAAGAAGGAGATCTATTTTCTTTCAGAGTTCATATTATTTACAGTATATCAAGTTTGTTTAGAATTTGGCTACATTAAAGCATCTCGAAAATGAAATATTTGTGTGTACACCCGTGTAATTTTGAGAAAAATAGTCAATTTATTATTCTTACTATGTGTAGAATGGAGTTTAGATCAAGCATTTTTTATGAAATTTGGATGAAAAAATCATAAATTGTGTACTAAAAAGTATACATAGGTTTTGGTAAGAAAAGAAGACATTAGTAAATAAATTAAGGATAAAAGTATTTAACTAATCATATTTTAGAAAGAAGTATATTGTCACAAAGGTAAACCCAAGCTTGACGTCACAATATAATGTTTTTGGAATATTATTTTATAACACATGAGAAATCGGGGTGTACACATGAAATTGTTATGTTTTTTTGAAAAACATAGATTTATTCATGGATTGCATAGTCCAAATCTTAGGTTTAGATATCCAAGGAAAATCCAAACCTATGGATTAGGAATTTCAATTCCATAACAGATAAAATGTGCTCATGTTATAACACGAGTGCGTTATAACACCCTTAAAAATGATATCCAAACACAAAAAAACAAAAAACCCGTGATTTTGGTCCCACTAATCATGGGTTGTCTGTAAACTCCTACATATTCATGTAAATTTTGATTATTTGTGACAGTTTTGCATATTTTATCTTATATAGAGATTGTTTTGTGAAATATTTAAGCTTTAATTGAATTATGAGTGTGTTTGTATTGTTTCTTATATTCCTAACACTCATTAACATTTTTTTGTCAATTGTCTTGCGGTGATAATAATATTTGAGAATTATGTGGAAGAGACCACAAAGGAAAACACTTGAGAAATTGGAAAAACAAATGCAATGGATTTAAAAAGGGTGTGGAAAAAAGAAACTGAACACATCTTTACCAGAGATTGGAGATGTTTCCAAAGATAGTCTTTCATCCAAAAAAGCCAAGAAAGAAGAAAACAAGAAAACAAGGGAGCGAGTGCGAAAAATCCGTGAAAATAAAAAATCAATGTATGGAGATGAAGGTATGTTATATCTTCCAAATGAAATTGATGGTGCACCTTATCCTCAAACACCAATTAAATAAATAAATAATGAATACCGATGCAATACCAAATTTAAACATAAATGTTATACCAAATGACCAACATATTGAAAACACACTCTTTATGTAGTGCACACTTCCCTTAGACCTTTTTATGATATTAGATTAACTACTTTTAAGTTGTCATCTATTTCATTGGACACACTGATAGGATATTTCGATATTGATACTTTGATATTGAGACACTATTTATATTGCATGACATGACAAACTCAATTAGATGGTGTTGATGTTTAGACGTATGCATATATTGTGTGCATGAATGGTGTTAACCTTATGATGTAGGAATATGGTATTACCATGTTTATATTGATCATGCGATCATTGGATGATTGAGATAATGTCCTAAACATTCAAAGTTTGTGAAAACTTTAAAAGATATCATGTTTTACTAACACAATTGTGCTCGAATTTCTTGTGTTACATGTGATTATGCTAATAGCGATTATTGATTCTTGATATTGGTTGTTTTTGATTGTGATGATCATATGAATGTATGGTTTGGAAGTATTTTGGATAGATTTGATGTGTGTGTAGTGTGCAGTGGTATATATATATATAAAGCGCGCGCGCGCGCACACGCACACACACACACACACACACACACACAGACACAGACACAGACACACACACACACACACACACACACACACACACACACACACACACACACACACACACACACACACACACACACACACACACACACACACACACACACACACACATATAAAGCACACATGGAGACCAATTGACCAATAGGTGAAGAATGTCCGGTCCAATACCCCTTGGCCACCTTGAGCAATATTATATATGGATTAGAAAAAAGGGGCTATGGCCTTGTATTTATTTATAGTTGTTTGATTTATTTGACATACCTATAATTGAGGCCCTTTTTGGTTGTGAACCTTTGCATTTTATTTAATTTGATTTTTTTTTGTAATTTTCCCCCTCTCTTCATGTGATTTTTTTTTAAAATTTTCTATGATCCTCCTGGTAGGTGGGAACAAATTAATGAGTTCCAAAAACCCAAAAAGTAATGGGGTCAGATTTGGTATTGGAGTGAAGTTTTGAGTAGCCATCTTTTCACCTAACCTTGTCCTTACAAATTTAAAAGAACCCATACCCATAACTTATCATAGATAGGATAATTTTGTAGGGTTATTTATGAATTTTGACTTATTTTTGTGAATTTTGTCATAAGGTTTAAATGCACTTTCATTTCTTGGTTAAATTGCATTGTTAGATGGATCTTTTGCTTTTATTATTGATGTGAGTGCTGGGTGAGGGATGTGAAAGGCGATGACTTGCTTGTTCCCTTTTTTGAGTCATTTATTTTCCTTTTTGGATTTTGTGTGTGTCCTTGATTTAGGAAATGATGTTATTTTGACTAAATCCTGGGAGAAAGTAAATGTGTATGGGGGAAAGGAGTGTACCTTGAGTCAGGTGGAAAAGGTACTCCTAGTTGGCATCCATGTGGAGCCAACTCACCCTTTCCCCTTACTTATTCTATGAATAAATGTTGTGCTTAGTATTTGAGGGTTGGCTAGTTGATTCTAGTTCTATTTTGTTGGGAGATTTCTTGTTCTTTGGGAAACTTGGAAAGAGAGATTTAGAGAAAAGGAAGGTTAGAGCTATGGATTTGAGGTAGGGTTTTGAAACCCTTGTTTTGTATTGTTGTTTATCTTACAAGATGATAATGGTGTGCTCGGTTGATTTATTTACCTTGGGTGTTTTGGATCATTTTCACTCTTTTTTATTGTTTATTTATTGCATTGTAATGTGTTTGGATGAGTAGAGAGCCTCTAGATTTGGGTGTTAGAGGGGATTATGTGGGGTTATTTTGGTGGAGGGAAAACGATTTTCTAGGCTTGTTGTAGATATGCTATTGTGGTATTTCATTTAGAGGGAGCTGGGGTAGATAGGGCTTGACCTTTGGTGGAGGGAAAAAGGGGATTTTTGAGGAGGCATAAGATGTAATGGAGGTATAAAGAGGTTTAGTAACTTGAAGGTTTAAGGCCAATCCCCTACCCATTTGGAGCCAAAAAGAGACTAACCCGCATTTCTCCCTCTCCCACTTGGTTCGTTTTACAAACCTTTGTTTTTGTTGTTGTTGTTACAGGTTTTTGTGTGCTTTGTACTTGTGTTTGGGTGTTATGAAGCTAGACCATTTGTGTTTCTCAAGGGGGTGGTTGGTTCGTCTATTGTTCACTTATTGGGGTTCAGGGGCCATTGTGGGAGAGCTCCCCTTCTCAAATGGGTTGGGTTGGGTGGAGAGCATCGCTCGACTCTCCTTGTGTGTTCTTGGACATCTTGTGAAGACCTTGACTTCATTTTGTAGTTGCTTTTATCCTTATGGTTATTGGATTGATAAGCTTGTTACCATTGAAAAGGGAGATGTAATGTGGAATTTAAGTTATGTAGTCCTCCAATTTTTCATATCTTGGGAATATTGTAAACTTGAAAGAATTGTATTTTAGGGACAAATGTTTTGCAACCAATTTGTAGTTTTGAAGAAGTTGTAAAGTTGTATTATAAATGGTTAAAGAAATGAAATGAAATTCTCCTTTGTTCCTTCATTCACTTTCTAAATGTTCACTTTGCGGTGTGTCTATTGTTTAAAAGAATGGATTTCATTTGGGTTGCTCTATGGAACATTTTGGAAGTATAGTTTAACACATGTCTCTCCGTTTAGCTAAATTGAAGTATAGTATGTAGTTTCCACAATAAATTTGTTAAAAAAAAAGAGAACCATCTTAGTTTTGAGAATTGTTAATAAGAATGGCATGGTATGTGAATCAAAAGAGTTGAACAACTTTATATATATATATATATATATATATATATAATTTAGGTAAATGACCCTTTTTAAAATTAAATGTATAATCATTATGTTTGTAAAAAAAATCGTATTACTTGATGGTATATATATATATATATATATATATATATATATATATATATAAGTAATACGATTTTTGTTAATAGTTTATTTATTATAAAGATTTTTTGTTAATAACAAGAAATAATATATATTTTTATTATATAAAAAAACAATATATAGAAATAATATGTATTAAGAAATAATACATATAAATATAAATAAATAATAATAGATCCTTAAAAATATATATCTAATGATAATAAAAGTTGATGAAGTACATAATGCATTGAATTAAAAATCGAGCTGAGAATGGATAAAGAGAGGGTTCCCGTAGAGGAGCGAAAGAGACAAAACTTGCAGAAGAGAAAAATGAAAGGGGTGCTGCACGTAGTAAGAAACAAAATCAATACGGCAAGACTTGTCGCCCAAAAGAACACCTCCCAATCCTCAATCTTATTTCCGCTGCATGCAACAAACAAAACAATAGTTTCCTCTTCGGTTACATATACAGACCCAGAACAATCAATTTAACTACAATGGGAGATACGAGGACCTCAGATTTATCTCCGTGTGCAGGAGTACAGATTCAACTCCTGATGGCACTAATTTGGGGACGGCTATTAGTAAGAGCTTCGTCTGGCACATCTCCTTCGCTACAACTATCCAACTTCTGTTAAATTTAAAATGTTAACTTGAGCTTTGGCATGGTCAACGCCTCTAGATTTCAAATAAACTGCTTGTATTATTATGCAAGGAAGTTGACAGGCCGTCTTATTGGAGGGAGACCCCTCCTGCCTTGGGTTTTGAAGAGCATTAAACCCAATTAGCGGGTTGTTTGCTGTGGGTCTATTCCTTCCACTCAACTTTTATTATGTTGTTCAATACATGGAGAAACAAACAAACAAGTACATTGCGAATCATTACGCGTAAGGCATGCACAAGTTGGGCTGAGCCCTCCCCACTCCAACATCTACAAATGACGTGGGAGTCGCAGATTGGAAGTTCCGCTTCTCTCCATAATTGACATATTGGTATTTTATTTTGGTCACATTCATATTTTATTTTTAGTATGGGGAATGACATTGCAATGCACGTACCAAAGTTGTTCAGAAGCAGAAGAAGAAAAATCAATATAGCTAGATATGACACCTGAATGAAACACCTCCTAATCCTCAATCTTCTTCTTCTTTGCATACAAAAACTAAAACATCGGCAGACAACAATTTCCTCTCAGAGACAATTTAACCCGCTTCAGATACAGATACAGATCCAAATCGATCAATTTGTATATAGTAAAATGAGGAGATATTAGGGTTACACATTTATCTCTTTGTACAGGTCTGATTTAACCCATAATGGTGCTAATTTTAGGATGGCTATTAGCAAGATCTCTGTTTAGCACAATTACTCGACGTTTTATTTATTTATCTAATTTAATTCTCACTGCAACTATCCAATTACTACTAAATTTACAACGTTAACTTGGGTTTCAACATTGTTAATGCCTCTTGGTCTCAAATATAAGGAAAATGATAGGTCTTCTTCCTACATTAAACTTGTCTTATTAAGAAAATATTGGTAATGGTGTACATGATGAGGATAAAAATAGTTATAACTTGCAAACCCTAAAATTTTATTGTTATACTTGTCATATCAAGGAAATATTGATGAAAAAACATACAATATGGCATTTTTTTAGCCCTCTGTAATTTGTTTTTACCGATGTAAGTTTTTACCGTCTTGGCCAATTGGGGTTCGAAGCTGCAAAAAAACATGCACCCCACCGTCTATGTTTCTCACTTCAAATGCATGTCACGTCTTTCTGGAATGGGCCTCGCCTATTTCCGGAACAAAACATTGGTAGGAAGTTGCTATGTTGGTCGCCAATATCTCCATTCTAAATGACATGTTCACTGTCTCTTCTGTCTAATCAACGAGACCAAGTGAATGTTAGCATATTTGTTGTGATCTATTGAACACACATCTTCACCGTTTCCTTCAAATGTAAGCTTTTATTGGTGCTTTTCCATGCCATATTTAGGTATTTCACATACGTCAATGTTGTTTTATTGAATTTTAATATATATTGTTATGATCCTCATGTGTCGATTTCACTAATGCCTCGAGGTTTTGGTGTAATGGTTCGTTACGTTTGGTATCAGAGCAACCACCCAAGTTCGAGTCCCAGCACGGGTGGCTATGCTGGCATTGCAGTGTTCGCTCGGGGCTCATATAGGGTAGGACATGGTCCCTCTATACGGGCACAAATCCAGCCCGGGGTCTGGGCTGCGGAAGCGTGGTGGGATGTTATGATCCTCATGTGCGGATTTCACTAATGCCTCGAGGTTTTGGTGTAACAGTTCGTTACATATATAGCCCGAATTAATACTGTTTAATTTTCAAGACAACAGACATAAATCCACTCCCATCGTGGTCATTTTAGATGATGATCACATGTTATCACTATTTTGAATTCGCACCCGCTGTTTAAATACTTTTGTCGTCTAGTACCAACGATGAAGTTGTTACTGCTTGATCATAAATGTAAAGGTTAAAAATATATATATTTATGCCGAAGACATGTCAGAGGTGGGTTGGGGTGGGGGGTGGTCTAACAAGTGACTTTGCAGCCAATAGTTCAAAGTACGTCGACATCCTCCACAGAACCACCTGAGACCATCGACTTGTAGTCTACGTGTCTCACTTTAAATGCATGTCATGCCTTACCGGAATGGGCCTCCCTTCTTTCTAGAACAAAACATTGGTAGGAAGTTACTATGTTGGTCGCCAATATCTCCATTATAAATGACATGTTTACAGTCTCTTTCATCTAATTAAAGAGACCAAGTGAATGTTAGCATATTTCTTCTGATCTATTGACATATCTTCACCATTTCCTTCAAATGTAAGCTTTTATTGGCACTTTTCCATGCCATATTTAGGTATTTTATGTATGTCAATGTTGTTTTATTGAATTTGAATCTATATAACCTTAATTAGTACTGTTTAATGTTCAAGTCAGTAGACATAAATCTAATCCCACCACGGTTATTTCGGATGATGGTCACATGTGATTACTATTTCGAATTCCCAACCATTTTAATTTTTTTTTACGTTTGGTACCGATGATGAAATTATTATTGTTTGATCATAAATGTAAAGGTTATATATATATATATATATATATATATATATATATATATATATATATATATATATACGTTGAATGCATTTCAGAGGTGGGTTGGGGCGAGGGGTGGTCTGACAGGTCACTTGGTGACCCACAGTTCTGTTGGTCCGAAAATCTGTCAGGTGGACAGATCTATGGATAGACGAGCCAACAGTGTGCAGGGCATAGCCCCTCTTTGAGTCAGCAAAGCGAAACTGGTTTATTGCTATTCTACCAGCAGGAATCTGTGCAAGTCTCACAATATTCTGCCTTCAGGGGTTGGGATCTCATCCCAGTAGAGGTATTTCTCACTGTGAGAAGAAGGGAAAGAAACAAGGTGGGGAGATAGAAGAGATCTGAAGGGAGAAAAGAAATGAATTCCAAAGCAGAAAGGTCAGAGGGTCTATGTTTTGGGCTGGTAGTAAACAGAGCCGAACTTACTTGCATAGATGAACAAAGCAATACTGATGAATAAATGACAAAAAAGTAGAGATAGATTCAACAGAATAAACGCATAAATCTGACATAAGAAATATTAAATGCTCATAACACACATATTCAGCACAAAGTCTTAATATTTGTATTACTATTCTCTTCTGTTACAAAAAGCTCAAAGTCTTTTCTTCTCACTTCTATTTTTTATCTAAAAAGTATCCACTACTTGGCATACAACAAGTATCCAAGTATATATAGAAGAAGGAGAAGAGAGAAGGCAAAAGGCAACCAACAACTAATTACAAAATATCTACAAAATATCTAAAAGTCAATATTGAATTTGGACAACTTGGTGGATGACAACATCCCATGGTGCAACATGGATGAGGTCATCGTTTGTACCAACATATTCTTAGATATTTACCAAAAGTAAGCCAAGAGGAAGGAAGCTATTCATCATTGTCTCGCGGCTGGAAGGGGGTATCTTGCTTCTGCTATTGTTCGGGAGAGGTGATGTGGAACTGAGTCTGATATTCCATGAATTTACTGATCATGGGTTGAAGTTGATCTTGGGCAGGACCCTTCGTATGATCACCGATGACCTCACAAGTCTCCCACTCATCTCTGAGTTTTTCAGGGAGTTTGAAATATTCATTTCTTTCCTCCATCAGGAACCCCACAAAATCACGGCAAGCCAGAAGGTTGTTGATGCATTCAGTGTCGAAAGTGGCTTCTGGCCCTAACCCTTGCGAGATGATCTCTTTGAAGATCTAGATAGTTTCGTCTGCCTTCCTCAAGGAGAAAGAAGGAGAAAGCAAGCCTAGAGACATCCTCAAAACAATTTGCTCCATTTGATGCATTGCATCCAGGGCTTCCTCCTTGACTTTATCAATCTTTTCCAGGACGAACTCCATCTGGTCGACCCGGTAATCCAACGCAACAAGGATCTTGCTGGGTACCCTGGGGTGACTGAAAATGCCAAATTTCACTAGATCGTCGACTGAGTAGTCGAGCATTTTTTGGAATGTCTTCGTGTTGCAGGACCTTGCATGGTCCAATTCCTCAGAGATAGGTCCTGCAATCGCCTGGAGATCTTTGTTCACCCGACTGATATTCTGATATAATTCGGTGAACTTGACTATTAAATCTTTGATGTCTTTGAGGATTTGATTCCTCCAAGTGGAAACTGCAATACCTTGTTCGCCAATTTTGGCGTACTCGTTTATCTTGTCCTGACTTAGGACCTCAGGAGTTTCAATGGCAGTTATAGGAGGTGCACTGCCCATTTTCTGCAGGGCGTGGAGAAGATTTTTGTTTTGTTCTTTTAGTAACCTCTTCTCCTCCTTTGCTTCTTGAAGTTTCTTGCAAAGGGCATCCACCGCAGATATGGCCTCTCCTTGAAGACTTTCCGAAGACGTTCCCATTGTGACTTGGGTCACTGTATAATCTGTCAGAGACAGATCTTTTTTACCCTTTGAAGGATCGGGATATGCAATCTCCATTACTCTTTCCCCCGATGCACTATGAGAGAAGCGGGTTATAGGCTTTTGTTTCTTAGCCCCTTTTGTTGGGATGACGGAGAAGTCCATCGGTGCGATAGGGACTTTCCTCTTTTGCTGGCTTAGATGTTGTGAGATCCATGCTGGACTTAAGGGAACGGGACCAGAGGTAGAAGAGGGGGCAACTGCAGTGGATGAGGGGAAATGGGTAGAGACACTCGGTGGCGGCATCGAGAGGGAGGCCGAGAAAGTGCTCATGGGAGGAAGGGATACTACAGGGGAGGTAGACATGGGAATGGAAGGGAGCTGAGAGATGAGAGAATAAATGGTGGGGGACAACTCTATGAGAGAAGAGAAGATGGATGACGAGGAAGGGGGAACAATAGAAGATGGGGGAGAGGCACATGACCAAAGGAATGGTCACTTGGGTCACATGAGGAGGAGAAGGAGGAGAGGGAGAAGGGATAGAAGGGACCTCAGTGGTTGTAGTAGTGGCGACACCCTGAGTGGATGTGCCCGTCAAAACACCTTCCGCCACTTCTTTCTCTGGGGATACCAGGCTTACAACCTGTTCTTGTGCAGCGGAAGGAGGACTTTCAGGAGCTCCTTCTTGAGCAGAGCTTGATTTGCCCTCTTTATCCTTGCCTTTGACCTTTGGCAGATGCTTTGGCCTGACAGGTGCATTGCCCAATGGGGATGTAGTGAAATCTACCCCAAGGTAGATAAGGCCATTCATTCTGCACCAGTGTTCTGTCCTCCGTAATGTCTCCTTGACCCTTTCTTCAATGGTCTGGGGCACTTTTGTTCTGTCGATCGCAGAAAATGGCCAGTTTTCCCCATCTGTATCCAAATATACCTGATAAACTTCTTGATTGGAAGTTTGATAACCCTTTGGAACAATGGCCATGCCGTATTGAATAATCTCTGCTAAGGCCAAGCGGGATTGGTCCTTCCTTCTAAGTTTGACCTCATGATATAGGTTGATATAGATGTCCTCAATCTATGGAATGTGGATCGGATTGAGTTTTTCCTTGGGAAGGAAATTCCTTGGATCAAAAGTGGGCCTTGTCGGGAAGTTGTGCTTTAGATTGAGCAGTTCTAGCTCTGCAACCATTTCCTTGGCTTTGTGGTGAGATATGCATGTGTATCTGCCCACTGTAAGGGGGAAAGGAGTTCCACCCTTCTTTCTCTTCAGGAACTTCTCATGATATGTTATGAGCTGTCTGGATAGCTCCAACAGGACCAGCTTTGGGCCAGCGTACCTTGGCAATTTAGTGGGCTCACCCAGGAAGTTAGCTGCCCTGAGATAGGTGAAGGTGGGAAATTGTGTAAATAAGGCCCCCCACTTCTCTGTTGCTGTGACAATGCTCTTGGTCGTTCGACCGTGAGTCATGTTGGGCCTCAATAGGTAGATGATGTCGTAGAAAAAGGCATCATTGATTTTAGTAAACTGTGGGATGCTGTTCTCCAGCTTCAGCTCTGGGTAGTATTCATATATTTTTACCTGGGGCCAAACCCCGCATCGGCTCAGTGCCGGATAATCCCTCTCCGAGGCTGCAACATAGACTACGTAGGAGTTCATGTAGAATCTCCCCGTTGTGGTGAGTTGTTGGAGCTGCTCGGATATGGTGCTGCTTATGACCTCCGCCCACTCAAAGCGTTGATCTGGCACATTCTTGTTCATAGTTTCAAGGTACCTGAGCATCCATTTGTGAAAGTAATGGGCGTCAGAAAGCCCAAAAACTCTACTAAGGAATGTGATGGTGTCGCTCAATTCCTCAGAGAAGTCACTGCGGTGAATAACCTGTGGCCATCTGGTTATTACCTTCTTATTTTTCAAGTACACTTCGTTCATCAGCTACATGCACTTGTCTTTGTTGTCCTCCCATGCCTTGGTGCAGTCCTCTTGGCTTACAGCCACAAAGTGTCGGTGGTGAGGGATGCCTAGCATGATTTCAAAGTGCCGGGCAGTGAGGTTGATTACAACCTCGCCCTTTTCATTTTCGACACACCTTGTGTCTTTGTTGTAACAGCGGGCCACTACCATCATAAATTCATTGTTTACTGCACTGACGGGGATCCCCCCATCAAAATGCAGTCCACTGCCCACTAGCTTGTCCATCCAAGGACTTCCTGTGACTCTGCTGGTTCTAGCCCAGAAATCCTCCATGTCGATGTGACCGAGTTCAGAGTCTCTTATGTCCAGGTCACATTCTGCCTGGGACTCGGGCATTCTGACCCTCTGGTATTTGTACTTCATCTCTTCTTCTGTAAGCTTAGCCTTACCCTTTGACTTGGTTGGCTTCTTGCTTGATGTAGACATATATGGATCTGAGCTCAGTTGCTGATCTGCAAGAAGAAGAAGAGAAGTCCAACGCCAGAGAGCCATATTAGCTGTCAGATCTTCCATTAAAGCACTACAGAATAGAATGAGGAGTTAGCAATTTTAAGGCCTCAGGGTGCAAGAACACTACAGGCTACAAAGCTATTAGAATGGTGCACTGAATCAGAGTGTTACAAGGAACAAATCAGCGCCAAAGGGCGCAGGGCACAAGGATTTTGCATATGACATTATTTGTTATTGTAAGCGGGGATGCGCCTGCGCCGTTTATGCAGTTTTATACTTGGCGCAAGTAATGTTGGTGTTGCATGGGGGAAGGGTGCGCCTATGATGCAAGTATTTGTCATGCAACATGGAAGTTTGGTGCTCTAAATGGCATAGGTTTATTGCATGTAGCACCAACTTTAGGCACGCAGAAGGGGACTTTAGCGCACGCAGGGAAAGCTTCAATGACATATTGTTGTGGTAAGCGGGGATGCACATGTGCCAGGTTTAGGATTTACTTGGTTTACACATGGCGCAGGGAGCTTATGTGTTGCAATCAATGTTGGTGCGCCATAGGCATGACTGTGTTTCCTGTTGCAAGGGTGGCGATTGCACCAAGGGGAAAAATGCATCTTGGAAACAAATTTTCAAGTTTTCCTTCTCAGAGACAGATTTGTGATCCTTTAGGCTTAACTCCACATTGATTCAAGTAGTGAAGGGGGCAAAGCAAAGAGGTTTGGATTTGTTTGAGGCAGAGCCCTCTTGGCCAACAGATCTGGAAAGAGGAGGAAAACAGCTTGGGGAGAAAGATTGCAAGAACAACAGGGAGGGTTTTATAATTCACAGCTCCATGGTATCCTACTACACAAACAATCAAAACAAAACATAAGAGGAGTAAGAACCACCTACCTAGAATATATAGAATGTGAGAGACGAAATGGGGTCCACGAACGTGATACGAGGAGGACGGGCATGCTGACAGGTGCAGAGGAATAAAGTTATCACGTGTTTTTAAATTGTGAAAGTGACAGGGCGGGTGCGCCTATATATAGGCAAAGGTGCAATAAATGTGCCAACCACTTTTTCAAGAGGCGCACCAAAACATGTGTCGACACGTAAAACTTTGCGCCCTTTGGCATGGATAAACACGTGTCAACACAGAAATATTTTTGCCTTTGGCACAAATTTAAGATTGTCAACACTTCATTCCTTGCGCCCTATGGCGCACCAAAACACGACGCAACAATTTAGTTGTTAACATGAAGGTGCATGCGCCTTGGCGCACACAAGAAAGGCACATCACGGGAAGGTACAACAATAGATGTGTCGACATGTCAAACTGTGCGCCAAAGGAAATGAAGGGGGCACAAATTTACTCTGTGTTACACAGATAAAAGGTGCGCCCAGCCAAAAAGGGACCAAAATGGCTAAGTTCGGAGAACTAGATTTCTCGGAAAGGGATTTTGTAACATTCCGAACGCAGAGGGGTCCCTGACGGGGGACCAGGACAAAATTTGGTATGGTTACCTATAAAATTGCCCTCGTCAATTTTACAGGATAACAGACTGGCTCTTTCTGGGGACTATCTTTGAGTGAAACTTAAGGGTAGAGAACCTCACATCAACATGTGCCTATCCATTCAGTAACAGGGTCAAAAAACAAGGGCGAGAACGAAAGAAAACACACAACAAAAGCAAAAACACACCAAAAAATCAAATTGTACAAAGAAGAGAGCAATATCTACTTCCTGAATATTTTGAGGTGCTACCGCTATAGGGAAGCGAGAGATCAGTTCTGTCTAGATGTGAGGGATAGAAGCTATTCTCTCCGTTGAGTTGCTTGATCTTGAAAGGCCCTCTCCATAGAGAATCAAATTTCCTGTGCATGCCCTTTGGCTCTCTCCATTTGTCCCACAAGAGGACAAGATCTCCCACTTGGAAATCTCTTTGCTTAGCCTTTTTATTGAATAATTTCTTAACTTGATTCTGATGTTCGGTGATCCTGTCAACCACTCTTATTCTTTTCTCTTCAAGCTCTGATAGATACATGATCCTATTTTCAAGGGAATCTTCGATTACTTGTGCCAAGCGCAGAGCAAGGAGTTCTGTAGAAATGGGAAGCTCGACGTCGGTCCCATATAATACTTGAAAAGGTGACATACCAAGAGATCTCTTGGGAGTAATGCGGTCTACCCACAAAGCGTCATACAATGACTTGTGCCACGTCCGCTGACTCTCATCAACTAGCTTCCGTATGATGGCCACTAAGTTTTTATTACTGGATTCTGCCTGACCATTTCCCTGGGGGTAGTATTATGAGGTGGACCAAGGTTATCCCATGTTCATAGCAAAAACCAACCTCTCGTGAGGAGAAGTTGGAAGCGTTATCAACAACAATCTTGTTTGGAACGCCAAACCTGACAATGATATTCTCTTTGATGAAACTGCAAACAACCTCGGAAGTGGCATGCTTGACAGGTATGGCCTCTACCCATTTGGTGAAGTAATCTGTTGCTGTCAGGACATAACTATGCCCGACACTCGATTGGGGATGGAGTGCTCCGATAAAGTCAATTCCCCACTATCTGAATGGTTCATCAATAACGACCGGCCTGAGGGGAAAAGCAGCCAATTTTGGCTTGCCAACAAATTGTTGGCAAAGCTCACACTTTTCTACCTAGGTGGTTGTATCCTGGAATAGCAATGGCCAATAGTACCTAGCCTAGTTGATTTTGTGTGCCATCACAGAAGAGGAGAAGTGACCACCACAGGCTGAATCATGAAAACTCTCAAGTAACTTTACCTGTTGTGGCTTGTCAACACATCACAAGAAGATGCCATCTATTCCACGTTTGTATAAACAGTCATCCCAGATGACATATCTGGCCGCTCTGAGCTTTATAGCACGTTTCTCCTTTGAAGTTAGATGAGCTGGACACTCACCATAAGTGAGAAAGAAAGCGATATCAGAATACCATTCATCGTTGGTGGCGAAAAATAGAACCATGGGTAGAGAATCAGCTTTCTCCAGCTGGCTTTGTGCTCCCTTGGCGCAATCATCCTTTTCCTCAGGGTCTTCTGAATCCTAGTTTTCAGCCATAAGCTGACATAGGCCCTTGCCCCTTACCAACTTGGTTGGTTTTATATCTAGATCATACTCTTGGACTTTTGCAATCCAATTTCCTCGCAAACTCCCTAACTCCTATTGAGTTAGGATTGACTTGACCGCCGTATCAGGGACCAACACCATTGTGTGAGAATTTAGAATGTAATACCTGAAGTTCTTGACTACTTTGACCATGGTGAAGGCATGCTTTTATAACTGAGACATCTTTAATTCGTGAGGCTTGAGAGGAGAGCTCATGAATGCAATCGGGGATTCAACATCTTCAGAATTCTTTTGCATTAAGATGGTTGATACAGTATGCTCAGATGCATAGCTATACATCATAAAATCTTTGGAGAAATCGGGACATACCAGGACTAGTGCGTGGGCGACGGAGGCTTTTATATCTTCAAATGACTTCTTTCCTTCTTCGCTCCACCGGAAAGTTGGTGATCCTTTCATCATGTTTGATATGTGGCGAGTCTTTTCAGCAAAGTCGGGAACAAAGCGCTTGAGAAAATTCACTTTTCCGAAGAAAGAGTGAACGCCGGTTTTGCTTGTGGGTAAAGTAAGGCTCTGAATAGCCTTAACCCTTTCGGCATCTATCTTTGTCCCTTCCTTGCTTACAATGTGTCCCAGCAACTTTCCTTCTGTGACTCCGAAAATAGACTTTTTCAGATTTAGGGAGATTCCATGTTCCCGGCATCTAATCAATACTTGCTCCAAATGATCGCAATGATCATTTCACTATTTAGAGAACATAGTTAAGTCATCCAAGTAGACTATGATGACTTTTCCCATCATACCTTTGAATGCAAAGTCCATGGCCCGCTGAAAAGTGGCGCCGGCGTTGGTCAGACCAAAAGGCATCCTGCTATAAGTGAATGTACCCCAAGGGGTAGTGAATGTTGTTTTGAATTGGTCTTCCGGTGAGACTTCGATCTGATTGTAGCCTGAAAAACCATCAAGCATGGACAACATTTCTGATCCAGTCACTTCTTGCAGAACCTGATCCATTATGGGAAGGGGGTAGTTGTCCTTCAAGGAGGCTTGATTCAAGTTGTGAAAATATACGCATATGCGTATCTCACCATTCTTCTTGCGTACTGGCATAATGTTTGCCACCCAGGTACTGTGATGGATAGGAAAAATGATCCTTGCGTCCAACATTTTTGAATTTCAGCCTGGATAGTACCTGAGATCTTAGGATTGTAGTGTCTCTGCTTCTGGCGAAAGGGTTTGACATCTTCTTTCAATGGGATGTCATGCTGGACGTCCTTTGGCTTGAAAGACTTTAGATTGGCATAGGACCACGCCAATACATCCATGTATTTCTTCAGCAATTTGATGAATTTCCACTTCTCTTCAGGTGTGCAACATTTTCCAATGTTTACAAACTACGGATGTTCTACCGAACCTAAATTAACCGGTTCGGTTTCTGGGGAGGAGTTAGGATCATCTCGCCTTTTCTTCTTGACAAAATGATCGTGCCTGTCGAACAAACGCTCTAGAGAAACTAAACCTTTCAGGATTTTATTTCCTTTGAGCTGACATATGCCATTGCTTTCTTTTGATTCTTTGTCCTGATCCGTAACAGATTCACAACATGCAGAAGTGGATCCTTCAAAATGAAGCTCACTAAAATTTTCCACTTTTTCAAGAAAGGCAATGAGTTGATTGTCATCGTTGAATACCTGCCAGTGCTGAGAATTGTCTGGCACGCTTGGGCGGAAAACCACCTCAATGGTATATGTGTCTGTTTTCAAACCTGGGTGAGGGAGCATGAGGGATGCTGAGACGGATAATGAGTCGGCCATGTCATTCTGAGCTCTCAGAATGGATTTTATTGAAAAAACATCAAACTCCTCGATGTTGTCCCATACCATGTTGCGGTAATGTCTGAGCCTTTCATTCTTCACTTGGTATATCCTTTTAACTTGATTTACGACCAGCTCTGCATCACCCTGTACTTTCAGATTCTTGATTCCTCTTTCCCTTGTGGCTTGCATGCCTAGTAGTAAAGATTCATACTCAACAGTATTATTCGTATTGAAAAACTGCAACTTGAAAGAGAGAGGGATAATCTCTTCCTCGGGAGATATTAGTACGGCTCCAGCACCGCATCCGCTAGTCGCACAACTGCCATCAAACTGTAATGTCCAGTCTTATTAAGATCCTCTGCTTGGACGAGGACCTCCATTTTGTCAGACTTAGTAGACAAGAAATAGTTTCCCATCCCTGATGATTCGAAGAGAATTTGGGCTTTGGGGTCATCAGAGTTAGTAACCAGGTACTTCTTTTGTGATTCTGGCTCCAACGTTTGCATTATACCTTTGATGGGAATCCTTGCCTTAGACCAGTCCATATGAATCTCTCCACCAACCTCACTACAAAAACTCCTTCCTAATAGAATTCCGTATGCTGCCGGAATATCGGCAACAAGGATGGTCATCTTTACTCTTTTCTCTGGGAACATCGCAAATGTAAACTGCACGTCTTTTATTTGACCAATCAACTGAACCTTCTTGGTTTCCAAGGAATAACATCTGCCAAAAGGCTTGGTAAGGGTAAGGCCTAGGGCATGGGTGAATTTTTCTGGCATGACGTTATCAGAAGCCCTAGAATCAATTATGCAGTTGCTCAGTTTGTGGCCATTGATTAGGAGGGAGAGGTAGAAAGGTTCTATCTTTCCTGATGCATATTTTGAGGCAACATTTATGCAAGATGCAGAAGGAGTAGAAATGATTCCTTTCAGGGAAACCTGAGTAGTTATGATAGCTTGGCTTTGGATGTATTCGGTCAACCTTACAAGCTGCTCGGGATTTGACTGAAGATACCCGACGTCAGACATTTGGATCTTGGTCTTTTTAACATGATCAATTATGTCAAACACGGCCAAGGGTTACGCTGATGAAGGAATGAGTCCCTCATTTCACGATGGTAGGGTAGGATTACCAGTCTTGATAGGAACATGAGAGGACTGATTCGAAGGGGAGACAGGTGAAAAATATCTTTTTGAAAAATATTTAATAACAGGTTGAGCCGGAAGGGGAATACCTCGTTTAGCGATGGTTAGGTGTGTGTGTGACACGGCCTTCTCTTTCTGCATATTGGCAGCCACTTCTGCTTCTTTTCCTTGTGAGTGGGTAAAAACAACATATGACTACCCGCTTGCATATCCTTGGGTACCCTCTTCTTCGTCAGATTCTTCCTCATCAAATTCCATATACCTGATAGTAGAGTCTCCAGTCGGTTCATCGACATCTTCATCATCTTCACTTGACGATGAAGGTTCTTCATAATTTTGCTCCTCTTCTTCAATTTCAGCTAAAGCATTAACCGGAGGGGCCTCGAGTGCCAACCGTGGAGCAGCTGCAGGTAGGTGGGGCCTTTGTGAAATGTTATTAGAAGTAAAATTCCTCCGTGGGATATCCTGGTACGAAGAGCTGGGAGAAGACTGAGCTAGCTGCTTTTTTAATGCGAGCAGGTCATTTGCCATCTTTTGGAATGCCGGATCGGATGAAGTGGCGGGAGAAGGAGCTAAAACTTTCAGCTTGGATGGCTCTCACTTTAATTCACCAGATATTAGCAAGTTATCTTCAATCCGTATGGCAGCAGCTTGGGTGAGAACCAAAGTAGTGACCTGTTCTTGCAAGAGTAAGAAACTTACTTTTGAGCTCATGGCGTTCACGAAGAAACACTTCTGATTTTCTGGCGTTGGCAGCATGGTAGGTGGAACCCAGTTGATTAGTGAATTGAAACGAGTGATGAAATCACGCATGGTTTCATTGACCTCCTTCTTTAGGTGAGTGGTCTTGGATAGTAACGCGAACACGTCCTCTGAAGGCTTATATCTTTCTTCGAATGCAGTTCGCAAGGTGGCCCAACTGGTAATAGATCCGGCCGGTAAATGCTGAAACCATTCTGCTGCAGGTCCTTGCAAGGTCTCTAGAAAGAGGCGAACTGACACATCTTCATGGGTCACATCCAGGATATTGCATGACATGATGAACGCAAATATGTGTGAATCCATGCTTTGGTTCCTGCTACCATCAAATTTAAAAAAATTCTTCCAGTTTCCATGAGGGAGCACATGAATATGGTGTGGCAAAGTGAGTGGGCCCATAACATTTCCCCATGGCACTTCCATTTGAATAGCTGTAAAAAGGACGCGAGCTAGAAGCACAGTTCCACTAAGCAACAAAGCACTGCAAAGAGATGAGGATATTCCTTGTGAGAGATGCTTCCTTCGTGGAGGTGAGACACTTCTAGATGATCGGCTAGCTGAACTTTCTGATGAGAAGTGTGCCGATGTAATACTGAAGTTATGCCTTTGAAGTAGATCAAAAGTAGGATCGATTACTCCACGAGCTCTTTTGCTACGAGTGAAAGGTTCACCTGTCAGTGTACCTTCCAGATCTGTAATATTTTGGAGTAGATTAAAGAACTCTTTTTTATTGTACTTGCTGATTTTCTTATTTTTCTGACAAAAATCAGCAGTATGTACTTTTCTAGATATTTAATTTTATCCCTCTTTTGAAAACCAATTGCGGTTTAATGACAAATGTTAACGAGGATAAAATAACGGCCAACTTAGTAGGCTGATTTTCAGATTTTAGAGTTGACTTTTGGCAAGGGTTTGAAATTTTGCAAAACAGTCAAAAACTCAGATCTACGGAAAAATACAGGTTTTTGTAAAAACTCAGCAAACTAAAGATCTCTAACTAGTCCCGATCTATGGATCCCTGAAGAAAATTTTCAGTTGGATCACTTTTGCAAAAATTTTGGATTTTGAAAAAAAGTTAAAATTTGCAAACAGGTAGTGATTTTTCTGATTTTTACTGATTTTCTAACATACCACTATCATAGATCTATTAGATCTATTAGATCCCCAGTAGAGTTTCCAAAAACTTTTGGTTTGAAAATCTGTCAGGTGGACAGATCTATGGATAGACGAGCCAACAGTGTGCAGGGCATAGCCCCTCTTTGAGTCAGCAAAGCGAAACTGGTTTATTGCTATTCTACCAGCAGGAATCTGTGCAAGTCTCACAATATTCTACCTTTAGGGGTTTGGGATCTCATCCCAGTAGAGGTATTTCCCACTGTGAACAGAAAGGAAAGAAACGAGGTGGGGAGATAGAAGAGATCTGAAGGGAGAAAAGAAATGAATTCCAAAGCAGAAAGGTCAGAGGGTCTATGTTTTGGGCTGGTAGTAAACAGAGCCGAACCTACTTGCATAGACGAACAAAGCAATACTGATGAATAAATGACAAAAAAATAGAGATAGATTCAACAAAATAAATGCATAAATCTGACATAAGAAAGATTAAAAGCTCATAACACACATATTCAGCACAAAGTCTTAATATTTGTACTACTATTCTCTTCTGTTACAAAAAGCTCAAAGTATTTTCTTCTCACTTCTATTTTTTTATCTAAAAAGTATCCACTACTTGGCATACGACAAGTATCCAAGTATATATATAGAAGAAGGGTAAGCGAGAAGGAAAAAGACAACCAACAACTAATTACAAAATATCTAAAAGTCAATGTTGACTTTGGACAACTTGGTGAATGACAACATCCCATGGTGCAACATGGATGAAGTCATCATTTGTACCAACATATTCTTAGATATTTACCAAAAGTAAGCTAAGAGGAAGGAAGCTATTCATCATCGTCTCATGGCTAGAAGGGGGTATCTTGCTTTTTCTATTGTTCAGGAGAGGTGATGTGGAACTGAGTCCGATATTCCATGAATTTACTGATCATGGGTTGAAGTTGATCTTAGGCAGGACCCTTCGTATGATCACCGATGACCTCACAGGTCTCCCACTCATCTATGAGTTTTTCAGGGAGTTTGAAATATTCATTTCCTGCCTCCATCAGGAACCCCACAAAATCATGGCAAGACAGAAGGTTGTTGATGCATTCGGTGTCGAAAGTGGCTTCTGGCCCTAACCCTTGCGAGACAATCTCTTTGAAGATCCGGAAAGTTTAGTCTTCCTTCCTCAAGGAAAAAGGAGCAAGCAAGCCTGGAGACATCCTCAGAACAATTTTCTCCATTTGATGCATTGCATCCAGGGCTTCCTCCTTGACTTTATCAATATTTTCCAAGAAGAACTCCATCTGGTCAACCTGGTAATCCAACATAGCAAGGGTCTTGCTGGGTACCCTGGGGTGATTGAAAACACCAAATTTTACTAGATCGTCGACTGAGCAGTTGAGCATTTTCAAGAATGTCTCATGTTGCAGTCTTGCATGGTCCAACTCCTCAGAGATAGGTCCTACAATCGCATGGAGATATTTGTTCGCCCGATTGATATTCTGATATAATTCGGTGAACTTGACAATTACCTCCTCACTGTCTTTGAGGATTTGATTCCTCCAGGCGGAAATTGCCATACCTTGTTTGCCAATTTTGGAGTACTCATTTATCTTGTCCTGAATTAGGACCTCAGGACTTTCAGTGGCAGTTGTAGGAGGTGCACTGCCAAATTTCTGCAGGGCGTGGAGAAGATGTTTGTTTTGTTTTTTTAGTAACCTCTTCTCCTCCTTTGCTTCTTGAAGTTTCTTGCAAAGGGCATCCACCGCAGATATGGCCTCTCCTTGAAGACTTTCTGAAGACATTCCCATTATGACTTGGTTCACTGTATAATCTGTCGGAGACAAATCTTTTTTACCCTTTGAAGGATCGGGATATGCAATCTCCATTACTCTTTCCCCCGATGCACTCTGAGAGAAGCAGGTTATAGGCTTTTTCTTCTTAGCCCCTTTATCTAGGATGACAGAGAAGTCCATCAGTGCGATATGGACTTTCCTCTTTTGCTGGATCAGATGTTGTGAGATCCATGCTGGACTTAAGGGAATGGGACCAGAGGTAGAAGAGGGGGCAGCTACAGTGGATGAGGGGAAATGGGTAGAGACACTTGGTGGCAGCATCGAGAGGGAGGCTGAGAAAGTGCTCACGAGAGGAAGGGATACTGCAGGGTAGGTAGACATGGGAATGGAAGGGAGTTGAGAGATGAGAGAAGAATTGGTGGGGGACAGCTCCACGAGAGAAGAGAAGATGGATGAGGAGGAAGGGGGAATAGTAGAAGATGGGGGAGAGGACATGACCAAAGGAATGGTCGATTGGGTCATGCGAGGAGGAGAAGGAGGAGATGGAGAAGGGATAGAAGGGACATCAGCGGTTGCAGTAGTGGCGACACCCTGAGTGGATGTGCCTGTCGAAACACCTTCCGCCACTTCTTTCTCTTGGGATACCAGGCTTACAACCTGTTCTTGTGTAGCGGAAGGAGGACTTTCAGGAGCTCCTTCTTGAGCAGACCTTGATTCGCCCTCTTTATCCTTGCCTTTGACCTTTGGCAGATGCTTTGGCCTGATAGGTGCGTTGCCCAATGGGGATGTAGTGAAATCTACCCCGAGGTAGATAAGGCCATTCATTCTGCACCAGTTTTCTGTCCTCTGCAATGTCTCCTTGACCTTTCTTCAATGGTCTGGGGCACTTTTGTTTTGTCGATCGCAGCAAACAACCAGTTTTCCCCATCTGTATCCAGATATACTTGATCAACTTCTTGATCGGCAGTTTGATAACCCTTTGGAACAATGGCCATGCCGTATTGAATAATCTCTTCCAAGGCCAAGTGGGAGTGGTCCTTCCTTCTAAGTTTGACCTCATGGTACAGGTCGATATAGATGTCCTCGATCTGTGGAATATGGATTGGATCGAGTTTTGCCTTGGGAAGGAAATTCCTTGGATCAAAAGTGGGCCTCACCGGGAAGTTGTGATTTAGATTGAGCAGTTCTAGCTCTGTAACCATTTCCCGAGGATTTGTGAAGAACCAAGAAATGCATGTGTATCTACCCAACTGTAAGGGGGAAAGGAGTTCCAATTTTAACCCTTCTTTCTCTTCAGGCACTTCTCATGGTATGTTACGAGCTGTTTGGATAGCTCCAACAAGACCAGCTTGGGGGTAGCTTTGTAAGGTACTGTACTGCCGGAACAACGTAACAAGTGCCCCAATGATGATATAGGTCTCCTTGCAAGGTGTTCGGGATCCAGAAAAGATCTTCAAGTGTGCGTTAACATCCCGCATGCCCCGCTTAGCCCCTGCGTGCTTTGTTTTCCCCTTTTCCCCTCTTTTCTTGGTCTTTTTCTCTTTAGTGATGAAACCACCACCCTACCTGGGTGGTGGTCTTATGATTACCACCCTGAACAGGGCGGCGGTCCTGTAACCGCCGCCCTGCTCAGAGTGGCGGTCCTGCACGTGTTTTTCCAAAAAGTGTTTTTAACGCGACTCACGTAAAAATCAACGATTCACCATCTTTTTTTCACTGCCTTGGGCTTTCATTTATGTTTTTGGTCCCCTGGAATAGTGTTTGGCGATTGTTTATAGTTTTAGAGTTCAGTTTGGTTTTTACCTTTGGGTAAATGCAAATGCTATAAATAGATGGCTTGTGCTCAAGCAAATGGCCCCTCAAATTTTTCTCTCAATCTTCTAATTTGCAGTAGATTCAGTCTTTTATTTTTCTTAGAAGCCATAATTTTAGTTCATTGCATGCTTAGTTAACATTGTTTAGCTGTTGGTAAGCCACATATCCATCTTGTGCAAGCACTGCTGTTATTTTATCCAATCCATTGAAATAGAATAGCTTAGGAAGCCATTAAAGTTGCAGGTTTTGCTCCTCAAACAAGATAGTTTCAGGTTCTGGACGCTTTATGTTGCATGACTCGCAATAGATCCTGCTAGGAATTGCATAAGCCAAGCTCTGTACTCTTGTGCTATCCCTCTCCTACTCGCATTGTATTCAGTCAGTGTTCTAAGCTGCCTTTGTCCCAATATCTACTTCTGTTGATGCTAGCATTACACGTTTTTCTGGATCCATGTGAACACAAAGGAATGAGGAGATCACACTGAGGGGACAAGATCACACACACCATTGGATTCGCCACTGTTCTGCAGAATCCAAGTTCTAGCTTTCAAAGTTCTAAATTAGAAACATATCAAATAGAGTAGATAATCACTTCTATTTTAGTCAATTTTACTTTCGATATTACCAGGGAAGCTGTGGGGATTGATAGTTTCTGAGAAACTATGATTCACTCCTCACTTCTGAGGTAGGATCGAGAGTCTGGCAAATAGATTAGACAAGTTATTTCATTATTTAGAATAGATCTACAAATTGCACAGACAAATAGCTATACTTGGTTATTTTGTTTGTTTTAAATTGTTATTTTAGTTGTCAATTCTAGATATTTTAAATAGCTGCTTTCTTAAATTCTTAAGGTTTCTCAGAAAAAACACAAAAATAGAAGTTATATATGCTATAGATTTATTTCACATAGTTAAATTCACTTTGTTGCAGTTAGATTTACATTGTTGCTTTTGTATGACAATCATGGGACCTAGAGAGCCCAGAGAATACGTATTTGAGCCAATCGTGCCTCAACCCAATCTCATCACAGCAATAGTTGATATAGATCAGAATCTTAGGATCCAAGTCTTCTAAACAACGGTACAGATTTACAACGGATCAGCTCTCAGTTGAGCGGGATTAAACATAGAAGACGACCAAGCGCACACATTTTGGTCAAATCAACCAAACTACAGATTACCCTAGGTTCATATCCACATGACTGTAGCAGGACTTGAAAGAGAACAAGAGTCTTTGGTTGTGATCCTTTGGTCCCATAGCCAGAACAGGAGACCTCATAAGATAAATACCAGACATAAGACATTCAGGCCTATGCACGAACTACCTATTGAGATACTACTGAGAACTTCCACCCAACTCGAATAGTTATCCTTCTAAATATAGAGGCTAAGAAAGCATAGTGTTATGGCCATTAGATATTTTAGGGATTAGGGACTAGTCTATGCATGACCATAGCAGGACTGCAACAAACCAAGAATCTACGGTTATGATCCACAAATCCTGCAGGTAGCCCAACGAATGCCTTGCAGGTAATCAGACATAGACATGCTGGCCTATGTACATTAGTATTCAGATCTACCCCACTTCCACCTACCATCATCAAAGTGGGACACAGTTATGCTTGCTTAGACCCTATAGCAGCTAACAAAGCTAGAGAGTTCTGGACTAGGCTAGAGAATCGTCCATAGAGTCGACTATATTCACTATCCACCATATGACCTTATCTGGAGACATACATGAAACTATCCCAGGTCATTTTCCACGTATTCCACAACCCATAGACCGAATCACGCCAGAGCTTGATATTGATTGGAGCCTTCGAGCAGTCATCCTTGCTGATCGATCTATCACACCAGTTCAGGTTAGAAGGGCCTTCTTTGCCTTAGATTCGCATATTCCACTAGTGCGTATTGAAGACATTAGATTGCCTAACTAGTTTGTCTGCATCCCACGCATATTCCATCCCCACCGGCTGTCTTGGCACGACCTCGGGAGGTCGAGTGCGAGGAAGAGTTACTTGTAGATTCCCATGCTCACTTGTCACTTTTCCATCGTACAAAATTGGTGAACCCAACGTGAACATTAAACAACTGTTTCACCTTCAGTTTGAACCCAACAACTATTTCTCTTTCACATCAGATTCGACAGTTTCACCATCTTCATCAAAATTGGTCGTGAAACTTCCTACTTTCTATGGAGTCATATTATTACAGTTCTTCCAAATTAGTATACTTTTCTTTTCCTTCCCATTCTCCCATTATTCGGGTATTCATATACCCCCCGAATATGTCAGGATTCGATGCATATGACAGACCCCTCTTGGGTCTTGAGGCATACTACGCCTAACATAATAGACAATCATCACCCTCACTCTTCGGTATGGGGTGACAACTATTCAACTAATCAATTTTCAACACAAACTCCAAGGATCAGATATAGCTCATCTTTCTCAAACAAGAGGAGTTAGATCAGTCTCACTCAAACAACAATAAACAGAGCCTTCAGGCTCGAACAATATGACGTTCACCGGAGAATCTGGTTCATCTCCTCAAGTACTACTTAGACCACAAATTAGTAGGCAATCAGACCCATACCTGGTTTAGATGATGAACATTCGGTACATTATGCCAGGAATGAACAACGCTCTCGAAGTATGTACCCACCTATAGGAGGTTTACAAACACAACCCGAGGTCTCTTTTCAAGAAAATACCTCCATGCCACTACATATAGGAAATGCCCTCGGGGAAACTTGGTAGGGAAGTGATCAGTTCATAGCGGGATATCACATGCCTATACAACACCATGATATACGCACCAATGCCACTAAGGCAAAATACCGTGACTTCACCAAATGAAGTCATTTCAACGTTAGTAGAAAAAGTTAGAGGGTTAGAACTTGCTCAAGCAAGTCAAAATTCTCAATTCATGCAAGCAGGAAGTTCCAATCCTCCACACCATCCTAGCCAAGTAGACCTCCTCACAGGAATAGGCATGTTAGGCATGACTCCTCAGTATTCACAACAAATGCCAACTAGACCCACCATCTCTAACACCATTCCTCCCGGTCTAGTACAAAATAATCCATTCCTGGACAATACCCCGTCATACTTAAACATGTACTCCAAATCACCACAAGGGGATATGTTCTCCTCTCCCAGCATGTTTGCTCAAACACAGGTGTTTCCTTATGCCCCTACCAACGCATACACTATGCCATATCAACAACCCATTCCACCATCACTCCCTCAAAAAGCACCATCAATGGTCGAAACCTATGCGATAGGGACTTATTCAAAATATTTGAAAGAGCCCTTAGACTTCACCATATGAAGCGTCATGCTTCCAAGACCCCTTCCCGATTTACCCAAGTACAAAGGTGAGGGAGATCCGAACGCACATATCAAGGCTTACGCTACAACCATATGAGAATTACTCCCTTGGGATGTGGTCGTTGCTAAAATATTCCCCAAAACTTTGGAAGGCATCGCTCTTGATTGGTATTATAGAATATGTGATGCTTCAATCCATTCATTTAAACAACTCGTTTCAGAGTTCATTAAAGCATTCGACATGAACAAACTGTTAAGAACAGGAATCAGGGAATTCTTGAACATTAAACAAGAACACAATGATTCTGTCACCCATTTCATCCAAAGGTGGCGTACAGTTCTTTATTCTTCGGCAAGTGCTCCAAATATGGATCAGATGGAACTATGTGATTTATTCCTTCATTCTCTCAGCAGAGAGGTGAAGGAAGAAGTCCAGAAGTTCCCATTAAGAACTTACAATGAAGTACTTGAGAGCGCTCTTCAAATAGATCAAGCAGCGATAGATAGTGGTCGTAAGACATATGGAACAAACGGGAGGTTAATCACCTCCAGCCAGAACACTACAACTTATCCTATTACCATGAACGTCAATCAAGGACCTAAAATCCTTAACAAAAATCATGGGGTGACAACAGATGGAGTAACTGATCAGCCTAAAAAGGTAAATACTGTGAATACTTCATTACCAATGAACAATCAACGAAACAATAACTTTACTCCCACAATCAATACAGTGGATTTTAATCATCCTCAACAACAACAAAAATGACGAAATCCTGCACAGGGTCTAAGCCAAAACTCATTTGGTTATCAAAACCAAAATCAAAGTCAGAAACAACAAATGCAAAACTTTAATCCTAATAGGCAACAGTTTGATAAGAGTTTTAGGCCACAATATACACCAAACCAACAAACCAGGAATTACAATCCCAATTCATATTGTGGTTTCCACAAAATTCGAGGTCATGACACTAGAACGTGCCATGACTACAATAAATTCATGCAACGTTTGCCAGAAAAACAAAGACAGTTCTTCACAGATTTGTTTTTGGCAGATCCCGTGTCATAACCACCAAGCACGCTCGCAGGGGCAATTTCCCCTCAAAATGCTCCCCTCAAGATCTTTAACGATCCACTCCCAAATCACGATAACAATAGGATAAATCTAAATGGGACAAACAAAAGTGCAATGACGGGAAACAATGATCATGAAGCCTCGACTTCACTAAATCCATCAGTTGCGCCACAATTAGGAAATCAGCCGAGACCCAAGATACTCAGTTTAGTAGAACTAGACACCGAACTACCTATCAAAGCTATAACAAGAACACGCGAGTATTTCTCTCAACCAAACCCAAGTCATCTGCCAGAAACAGATAAGAGCCAACAAATAGAAGAAAAACTTGTAGGTGCCTATGATTTAATTAGCGACCTAACAAAAACCTTCTCGCACATTTCATTTTTGGACTTACTGAAGAATTCCCCTGCCCACAGAGCTGCTCTTCTAGAGGCATTAGGTTTAGGTCATCTAATTAATATCACTCCGCCTCCTGAAACACAAGTGAACCATGTAGATTTTGATATCCATCCTCTGGGACAGCCGGATAAGGATGTCGAATTCATATTTGAAATAAGTAAAATGCCTACAGATGCTGAAATTACAAGTAGAGGCGATCCAGCCTTACACTTACAAGTATGGGTTTATAATAACTACGTAAAATGAGCAATGGTTGACGATGGGGCCGCAGTTAACATAGTCCCCTTCTCTTTCCTTCAAAAATTAGGATATGGGGAAACAAATTGTTCCACCACTCGAAATACACTGAGAGGATATGATAGCCTTAAGGCCACTTCAATTGGAACTATAATACTACCAGTCACCTTAGGACCCAAAACAATCCTGACTAAGTTTTATATTATAGATCGGGAAACTAATTATAATATGATCCTCGACCGACCATGGATACACCGTATGAAGGCAATCCCTTCTACACTATTCCAAGAAGTAAGATTCTTGCATCTAGGAAAGGTGTTTGTAGCCAAAGGCGATCCAAAGCCATTCGATATACACCTAGCTGACTTAAAGAAAAGACTAGGTGTGCACTCAGAATTTGAACTTCCAACAAACTAACTTAATAAACCCACTGACGCAAAACCAGAGGAGAAGTTGGTACCTACAACGGATCTTGAGACTATGAATCTAGTCAAGACAATGCCAACCTCAAAAGATGAGGCTAACATTGTAGAAACAGTATCATTAGGAACTACTGCAAAAATCATTGAATTATTGGAACAAGATCTACCAATGTTCTTACCATTTGATTCTGTAGGCATGGGAAATTCCCTAGGTTTTGGTTCTCTTCCAGCAGAGGATCTCTATATGGTGGAAGTAGAATGCGCAAACACAACAAATATCCCAGCATCCATATTCCGAGCTAAATATTGGACACTCCATTTTGATGGAGATAGATGCCGTTACGGAGCGGGTGCAGGTATAATCTTTACTTCCCCTAAAGGAAAGGTCCTACCATTCACCTTCAAACTCAATTTTGAATGTACAAACAATGGCGCTGAGTACGAAGCCCTCCTCCTTGGCCTCATTTTAGCCAAGAGGATCGGTATTAATAACATCAGAGTGTTAGGAGACTCACAATTGGTAGCAAACCAAGTCTCTGAGATATATGAAACTAAAGCCGAGCACTTACAACTTTACAAAAAAACTGTATTAGATTTAAGCAAGGAGTTTGACTTCATATCGATTGAAGCAATCCTGCGAGAACACAATATTCTCGCCGATTCAATAGTAACCTCAACATCACGATTTACTCCAAACAGTAAGTTAGAGGATACCCATTTCATGGTATCCCTTCGTGATGAACCATTGATAAAAGCAACGACAAATTCTCTTTTAAACGGAAATGGAAACAAATCTACTATCCTAGATCACATTGATAGTGATATGACCACTATGAATTACTTAAATGCCTATGCAGCATTACATCTCTCTTATCATATGATAGATTTATCCTTAATCCCACATTCATCTTCCTATTTTGGAAATCCCATGATGGAACCTAGCGTATACGCAGTAGAAAACGGCGATGCTTTGGTTTTACCTCCAGCCCCACCTGAATTTGAAGAGGGTAATGCCTCTTTAATCGAAGAAAAAATTGATGTTAACATCGGAACAGAGGATGAACCAAAAATCTTAAAATTAGGATCCTCATTAACCCTGGAAGAAGTAGAAATACACACTTAGATCCTCAAGGAACATCAGAAAGATTTTGCATTTAATTATAAGGAAATGACAGGCGTTGCACCACACATTACGGTACATAACCTCATCACTAAATCAAATGTAAAACCAATTAAACAAAAATCAAGACCCATGAAACCTAAGGTGGCTCTCATGGTGAAAGAGGAAATAATAAAACTCCTACAAGTAGGATTCATCAAACCAGTCGATTACTCTCAATGGGTATCTAACATCGTTCCTGTTCTCAAAAAAATGGGAAGATACACATCTGCATAGATTTCCGAGACACTAACAAAGCATGTCCTAAGGACGAATTCCCATTACCATCCATAGATGTCATTGTTGATGCAACAACTGGATTTGAACTCTTGTCTCTCATGGATGGATTCTCGGGATACAATCAAATCAGAATATCTAAACAAGACCAAGCTAAAACCACATTTATAACTCCTTGGGGAACCTATTGTTATGTTGTTATGCCATTTGGTCTCAAGAATGCTAGTGCTACGTACCAGCGAGGTATGACATATATATTCCACGATCTAATTCATAAAATCATGGAATCCTACGTAGATGACTTGTTGGCTAAGGCCAAGAAGCTTTGTGACCATCCGGAAGTACTTCGCATCATTCTTTCACGTCTAATAGAATACGGAGTCACGCTAAATCCAGAGAAATGCATCTTTGGTGTAACAGGAGGAAAGCTCCTAGGCTACATCATATCGTCACGAGGGATAGATGTTGATCCAACCAAAATTCGGGCTGTCCTCGAAATGGTCCCACCTTCGAATGAATCTGGAATCAGGTCATTTCTCAGAAAACTTGGTGCAATCTGGAGATTCATCCCAGACTTAGGTTTCGCCATTCATCCAATCAATAATTTACTCAAGAAGGATTATAGCATTAATTGGACCGAAGACTACAATGAAGCCTTTGATGCAGTTAAGCGTTTCCTGTTATCACCACCTACGCTAATGCCACCTAAGCTAGACCACCCATTAATTTTATATTCATGAGCTACGGATGCCTCGCTGGCCTGTATGTTAGCCCAAGAAGATGATGACAAGAGGGAACTGTACGTACCCAAAATTGTAAGGTACTGTACCGCCAGAACAGTGTAACAAGTGCCCCGATGATGATACAGGTCTCCTCGTAAGGTGTTCGGGATCCGAAAAATCCCTCAGAGTATGTGTTAACATCCCGCATGCCCCACTTAGCCCCCGTGCCCTTTGTTTTCCCCTTTTTCCCTCTTTCCTTGGCCTCTTGACCTTCAGTGACGAAACCGCCGCCCTGCAGGGTGGTGGTCTCGTGACCGCCACCCTAAACAGGGCGGCGATCCTGTAACCGCCGCCCTGCTCAGAGCGGCGGTCCTGTGCGCGTTTTCCAGAACACTCTTTTGATGTGACTCACATGAAATATCACGTTTCACCAGCTTTTCTTTGCCGACTTGAGCATGCATTAATGTTTTTGGTCCCCTGGAACAGTGTTTTTCCTTTGTTTATTGTTTAGGAGTTCAATTTGGTTTTGGTTCTTGGATGCTTGAATTCCTATAAATGCATGGTTTGTGTACATGCAAATGGTCTGATTTTGGTGAAGAATTTGGTCTGGAGTTTTGGTCTGAAGCTTGGCTGGATTTTGAAGTTTGATCTTTGCTCTCATTCCCTCATTTTAGTGCTTTAGTTAGTTAGCTTGTTTAGAAGCCATAGCTTGAATTCACTTGCATCTTTTGTTAAATTGCTCAACTGTTGGTAAGCCACAGACCCATCTTGTGCAGGAAGTGTTGTCATTTCATCCAATCCAGTTAGAAGCTTGCCTCTGAATTTCTCTTTACTGTAGATTTACTTTCATTGTGTCTTGGAGTTCTTAGTTTAATTCATTATTTGCCTGGTTAGTTTTATTCAACTGTTGATAAGCCACATATCCAACTTGTGCAAACAGCGTTGTTGTTTTATCCAAACCATTGGAACAGGATAGCTTAGGAAGCCATTAAAGTTGCAGGTTTTGCTCTTCGTATAGGATAGTTGCAGGTTCTGGTCGCTTCAAGTTGCATGACTCACAGTAAAATCCCGCTAGGAATCGCATAAGCCAAGCTCTGTACTCTTGCACTATCCCTCTCCTACTCACATTCTCGGTCTGCATTCTGAGCTGTCCTTATCCCAAAATCTACTCCTATCGGTGCTAGCATTACACGCTTTTCTAGATCCAAGTGAACACGAAAGAACGAGAAGATCATACTGAGGGGACGAGATCATACACACACCATCGGATTCACCACTGTTCTGCGGAATCCAGGTTTTACATTTCAAAGTTCTAGTCAGATTCATATCAAATAGAGTAGTTAATTGCTTTATTTCATTTCATTCTATTCTCGACATTGCCAAGGAAGCTGTGGGGATTGATAATTTCTGAGAAACTATGATTCACTCCTCACTTCTGAGGTAGGATCGAGAATCTTGCCGGTAGGTTAGACAAACTGTTTTATTTAGAATAATTCTATAAATCACATAGGTAAATAACTACACTCGGTTATCTTGTCTGTTTTAATTACTGTTTAGTTATTATTTCTAGATACGTTTAAAATAGTTTGCTTCCCTTAAAATTGTCAAATATTTCATAGAAAAATAAGAGTTATATGTAGTTAGATTTATTTCACTTAGTTAGAATTTGTTTCATCACAGTTAGATTGCATTTTGTTTCGTATGACAATCACGGGACCTCAAGAGCCCAGGGAATATATATTTGAGCCAATCGTGCCTCAACCAAACCTAGTCATAGCAATAGTTGACATAGACCAAAATCTCAGGATACAAGTATTCCGAACAACCAAAGATTTACAACTGATCAGTTCACAGTTAAGAGGATTAAACATAGAAGATGACCAAGCAGATGCGTTTTGGTCAAGTCAGCCAAACTACAGATTACTCTAGAAAACATCCACATGACTGTAGAGGGGCTCGAAAGAGAAAAAACATTCGGGTGCGATCCTCTAGTTCCACAGCCAGACGTTGGAGACACCCTTGTAGATATAGATACCAGCTTAAGAATCTAGGTTGCGAGAATGTCTGTAAGGTATTCTGAGAAGATTGCACAACTTTTGGTTCTAAACATAGAAGCTGAGAAAGCATACGATTACTGGATACTAGGGATTAGAACTTGATCTCGCGTATGACATAGTTCATCTTTTCAAACTGAGGAGTTAGATCAACCCCCTCGAACCCAACAAACAGAAGCTTCAGGTTTCAACAATATGAAGTTTACAGGAGAATCTGGTTCATCTCCTCAAATGTTACTCAGACCACAAATTGGTAGGTAATCAGATCCATACCTGGTCTTAGATGATGGACAGTCAACACGTTATCCTAGGAGTGAACAACACTCCCGGGGAATGTACCCATCTATAGGAGGTTTACAAATACAACCCGAAATATCTTTTCAAGAAAATACCTCTATGCCACTGCATACAGGAAATATTTTGGGAGAAACTTGGAAAAATAGCGATCAGTTTATGATAGGATATCATGTACCTTTACAACACCAAGGTATACAACAAACGCTGCTCAGGCAAAGTACCGTGGCTTCACCAAATGAAGTCATTTCAACGTTAGTAGAAAGAGTGAGAGGGTTAGAACTGGCTCAAGCAAGTCAAAATTCTCCGTTCATAGAAACAGGAAGTTCCAATCCTCCATACCACTATGGTCAGGTAGATCTCCTTACGGGAGTAGGCACGTTAGGCATGCCTCCTCAATATCCACAGCAACCGCCAACAAGGCCTATCATCTCTAACACTACTCCTCTCGGTCTAGTGTCAAACACTCCGTTCCTCGACAATACCCCGTCCTATTTAAACATGTACTCTAAATCACCACAAGGAGATATGTTCTCCTCTCCCAGCATGTTTGCTCAAATGCAGGGACCTCCCTATGCCCCTGCCAACACGTACGTTGCACCGTATCAACAACCCATCCCACCACCACTCCCTCAGCAAACACCATCAATGGTCGAAAGCTATGCGATAGGGACGTATTCAGAATATCTAAAGGAACCCTTAGATTTCACCATACAAAGCATCATGCTTCCAAGATCTCTCCCTGATTTTCCCAAGTTCAAGGGTGAAGGAGATCCAAACGCACATATCAAAGCTTACGCTACAGCCATACGAGAATTACTCCCTTGGGATGGGGTTGTTGCTAAAATATTCCCCAAAACACTGGAGGGCATTGCTCTCGATTGGTATTATAGAATACCTGAGGCTTCCATACATTCATTTAAACAACTTGTGTTAGAGTTCATCAAAGCCTTCGACATGAAGAAACTACTGAGAATAGGAATCAGGGAATTCTTGCATATCAAATAAGAACACAATGAATCTATCGCTCATTTCATCCAGAGGTGGCGTACAGTTCTTTATTCATCAGTAAGTGCTCCAAACATGGATCAGATGTAACTATGTGATTTATTCCTTCATTCTCTCAGCAAAGAAGTGAAGGAAGAAGTCCAGAAGTTCCCACTGAGGACTTATGATGAAGTACTTGAGAGCGCTCTATGAATAGACCAGGCAGCAATAGATAGTGGTCGTAAGACGTATGGAGCAAACGGGAGGTTAATCACCTCCACTCAAAATACTACAACTACCACAAACGTCAATCAAGGACCCAAAATCCTTAACAAAAATCGTGGGGGTAACAACAGATGGGGTAACCAACCAGCCCAAGAGGGTAAATGTTGTTAATACTCCGTCACAAACAAACAACCAGCGAAACAACAACTTTACCCCAACGGTCAATACAGTGGATTTTAACCATCCACAACAACAACAACAACAACGGTGAAATCCCATACAAGGACCAAGCCAAAACTCATTTGGTTACCAAAACCAAAGTCAAAACCAAAAACAACAATTCCAAAACTTTGGTCCTAATAGGCAACAGTTTGATCGGAATTTTAGGCCACAATACACACCAAACCAACAAAATGGGAATTATAATCCCAATTCTTATTGTGGTTTCCATAAAATTCATGGTCACGACACTAGAACGTGCCGTGACTACAATAAATTTATGCAACGTTTGCTAGAAGAACAAAGACAGTTCTTCACAGACTTGTTTTTGGCAGATCCCGTCTCATCATCACCAAATACTCTCGCAGGGGCAGTTTCTCCTCAGAATGCTCCCCTCAAGATCTTTAATGATCTGCTCCCAAATCATGACAGCAATAGGCCAAATCCAACTGGAACAAACAAAGGTGCAGTGATGGGAAAAAATGACCATGAAGCCTCGACTTCATTAAATCCGTTAGTCGCGCCACAGTTGGGAGCTCAACCGAGACCTAAGATAGTCAGTTTGGTAGAATTAGATGATGAACTACCTATCGAAGCTATAACGAGAACACGAGAGTATTTCTCTCAACCAAGCCCAAGTCATCTGCCAGAGGCAGATAAGAGTCAGCAAAAAGTTGAAAAACCCATCAGTGCGTATGATTTAATTAGTGACCTAACAAAGACCTTCTCACACATTTCATTTTTGGACTTACTAAAGAACTCTCCCCCTCATAGAGCTGCTCTTTTAGAAGCATTAGGTCTAGGCCATCTAATTAACATCACTCCACCTCCCGAAACACAAGTAAATCACGTAGATTTTGATATCCACCCTCCGGGGCAGCCGAACAAGGATGTCGAATTCATCTTCGAAATAAGTAAAATGCCCACAAATTCTGAGATCGCACGCCGAGGTGACCCAACCTTACACTTGCAAGTGTGGGTTTATAATAACTATGTAAAACGGGAAATGGTTGACGTTGGGGTTGCAGTTAACATAGTCCCTTTCTCTTTCCTCCAAAAACTTGGATATGGAGAAACAAACTGTTCCACTACATGAAATACCTTGAGAGGCTATGATAGCCTTAAAGCCACTTCGATAGGAACTATAATACTGCCAGTCACCTTAGGGCCCAAAACCATCTTGACTGAGTTTTACATTATAGATTGGGAAACTAACTATAATATGATCCTCGACCGACCTTGGATACATCGAATGAAGGCAATCCCTTCCACGCTATTTCAAGAAGTAAGATTCTTGCATCTGGGAAAGGTATTTGTAGCCAAAGGTGATCCAAAACCTTTCGATTTGCACCTAGCTGATTTAAAGAAAAGACTAGGGGTGCACTCAGAATTTGAGCTTCCAACAAACCAACTTAATAAACCCTCTGACCCAAAGCCAGAGGAAAATTTGATACCTACAACGGATCTTGAAACTACCAGCATAGCCAAAACAACTCCAACCCCTAAAGGTAAAACTAAAGAAACAGTATCATTAGGGACTACTGCGAAAATCGTTGAATTGATAGAAAAAGATTCACCAATGTTCTTACCATTCGATTCAGTAGGCATAGGATTTTCCCTAGGTGTTGGTTCCTTATTGGCAGAGGATCTCTGTATGATAGAAGTAGAGTGTGCAAACGCGGCAGATGCCCCAACATCTACACTCCTGGCTAAGTATTGGACTCTCCATTTCGATGGAGCTAAATGTCGTTATGGAGCGGGGGGCAGGTATAATTCTTACTTCGCCCGAGGAGAAGGTCCTCCCATTCTCATTTAAGTTAAACTTTGAATGCACAAACAATGGCGCTGAGTACGAAGCCCTCCTCCTTGGCCTCACCTTAGCTAGAAGAATTGGTATTAATAACATCAAAGTCTTGGGAGACTCGCAATTAATAACAAACCAAGTTTCTGAAGTATATGAAACTAAAGCCGAACATTTACAACTCTACAAAAACGCTGTATTAGATTTAAGCAAGGCGTTTAACTTCATATCCATTGAAGCGATCCCGCGAGAGAAAAATCTTCTCGCCGATTCAATAGCAACCTCGGCATCCCGTTTTACTCCAAGCAATGAGCTAGAAGATACTCACTTCACAATATCCATTCATGACGAGCCATTAATAAAAACAATGACAAATCCTCTTTTAAGCGGAAGTGAATCTACCGTCCTAGACCATGTTGGAAATGATGTGGCTACTTTGGATTATTTAAATTCCTATGCAACATTACATCTCTCCTATCACATGCTAGATTTATCCCTGATCCAACATTCGTCCTCCTACTTCGGAAATCCTGTAACGGATCTTCCGTCACAAAGGGAACCTAACATATACGCAATAGAAAATGGGGATGATCTAGATTTACCTCCAGCACCACCTGAGTTCGAAGAGGGTAACGCCTCTTTAATCGAAGAAACAATCGATGTCAACATTGGGACAAAAGATGAACCAAGAATATTGAAACTAGGTTCTTCGTTGACACCAGAAGAAGTGGAAATACATACTCAGGTTCTCAAAGAACATCAGAAGGCGTTTGCATTTAAATACAAGGAGATGACGAGAGTCGCACCCCACATTGCGGTACACAACCTCGTCACTAGATTGGATGCAAAGCCAATTAAACAAAAATCAAGGCCCATGAAACCCAAAGTAGCTCTCATGGTAAAAGAGGAAGTAATAAAACTCCTTCAGGTAGGATTTATCAAGCCAGTTGACTACTCCCAATGGGTATCTAATATCGTTCCCGTTCTCAAGAAGAACAGAAAGATACACATTTGCATAGATTTCCGAGACATCAACAAAGAGTGTCCTAAAGATGATTTCCCATTACCATCCATAGACGTTATTGTTGATGCAACAGCTGGTTTTGAACTTTTGTCTCTCATGGATGGATTCTCGGGATATAATCAGAATATCCAAGCAAGATCAAGCTAAAACCACGTTCATAACTCCTTAGGGAACCTATTGCTATGCTGTCATGCCTTTCGGTCTCAAAAACGCTGGTGCTATGTACCAGCGGGCCATGACATACATATTTCACGATCTAATTCATAAAATCATGGAATCTTACGTAGACGACTTATTGGCTAAGGCCAAAAAGCACTGTGACCATCCCGAAGTACTCCGCATCATTCTTTCACGCCTAATAGAATATGGAGTCACGCTAAACCCAGAGAAATGCGTCTTTGGTGTAACAGGAGGAAAGCTCCTAGGTTACATCATATCATCACGAGGGATCGACATTGATCCAGCCAAAATTCGGGCTATCCTCGAAATGGTCCCACCTTCGAGTGAATCTGGAATCAGATCATTTCTCGGGAAGCTGGGTGCAATCCGGAGATTCATCCCAGACTTAAGCTTCGCTATTCATCCAATCAACAATTTACTCAAGAAAGACTATAGCATTGATTGGACTGAAGACTGCAACGAAGCTTTCAACACAGTTAAATGTTTCTTACTGTCACCACCTACGCTAATGCCACCTAAGCTAGATCACCCGTTAATTCTATACTCACGGGCTACCGATGTCTCGCTGGCCTGTATGTTGGCCCAAGAAGATGATGACAAGAAAGAACGTGCAATTTATTTCATTAGCCGAACACTGCTCCACTATGAAACACGCTATACACAAGCAGAGCGAGAATTTCTTGCCATAGTCTTTGCTACTAAATGTCTAAGACATTACATGCTGAATCAAGAAACAAAGGTCATGGTAAAGACGGACCATGTACGGACTTTTCTCACACAAGGTTCCTTATCCAAAAAGGTTGGACGTTTTATAACCTTAATGGGAGAGTTCGAATTAACATTTGTAAATCAAAAGTCAGTTAAAGGACAGATCATCGCGGATTGGTTAGCTAACAACCCATTAGACGGAGGCGATCTAGTAGATTTGGATTTTCCAGATGAATGCGTATACTACATCGAAACTCAACTTGCTATTTCTGAGTGCCCTTGGTACACTGATATCATTAATTATATCATGGACCATACGTACCCAGATGCAGTGACATCGCAACAAAGAAGGCGATTACGCATAATCGTAGCCAAATATGTCATTATAGAGCAGGTGCTCTATTGAAAAGCATTCGATGGAATGCTCTTAAGGTGTGTCGACACAGAAGAGTCCAAGAGGATTCTCCATGAATCCCACAGCAGTATATGTGGAGGCCACTTTGGTGGCCATGCCACTGCTCGAAAAATACATCGAATGGGCTATTTCTAGCCCACTCTAGAACATGAAGCGATAGAGTTTACACGCAGGTGTCATAAGTGCCAGGAATTCTCCCACGAGTTCCACATGCCAGCACAAGCTTTGCAACCAATCACTACTCCATGGCCCTTTTCTACATGGGGCCTAGACTTAATAGGGAAATTCTCTCCCTCATCCATAGACGGCCACAATTTTATAATTACGGCCACTAAATATTTTACCAAATGGGTGGAGGCCATGCCTCTTACTACCGTACCTGGTTCGGTGATCGCTAAGTTCATTCTGAATCAAATCATTTACAGATACGGTATCCCACAAATCATTATCTCTGATAATGGAACTTCTTTCAAGAATGAAGAAGTTCATGAATTGTGCAGTAAATTCAAAATAAGCCATCATACGGCTTCCTTGTATTATCCCCAAGCCAATGGGCAGGCTGAAGCAACAAACAAAACGCTGAAAGCCATTCTCCTTAAAACGGTGAAAGAAAACAAGCGAGATTGGCATTTGAAGTTATATCCGGCCTTGTGGGCCCACTGAACCTCAATAAGAACACCAACAGGAGAAACTCCTTTCTCGCTAGTATTTGGGGCAGAAACAGTTCTCCCGCTTGAGGTCGAAATACCCAGTCTCCGCATTTCACTACAAGGGATTCTGGATGAAGACACTTATAGAGAAGCACGTCTCTCCCAACTAGAAAGCCTAGATGAAACTAGGTTAGATGCTGAGCAGCGGCATAGAACTTATGCTGACCGAATGTGCTGGCAGTATAACAAGAAGGTTTATGAACGTGATATATACGAAGGTGATCTAGTTCTAAGACTAGACAGCCGGATCGACAAGAAGACCGGCGAAGGAAGGAAATTCTGGCCCAAATGGTTGGGCCCATACCGAGTCACGAAGGACTATGGAAATGGTGCATACCTCTTATGCACGCTAGAAGGTGAGGAATTTGGTGAAACAGTCAATTCCCTGCACCTCAAGCATTTCTACGCATAAGCAGCTAGCACTACCTATATAACTATCTACATTGCATCTTCATATAGATTTAGATCATTTTGTCCACTTGTTCTTACACAAATTGTGATCAAGGAATCTATTGTCAAAGTAATTCATTACAAACTCATGATGTTGTTGGCACAAAACTTTCTAATTATATCTCTCCATTTTTGCGATATCATCAATCACTTCATAATCTTTTATCAAATAAAATCAAACATGATGAAGTCTTAACAGTAACCATACCAAGATCTGCAAGTTTGTTCTCGCTTTGATTTCTTTTTAGGATTGGTGTCTTGCCTATGGTCTGTTCTAGAAGCTTCATGGTGTCACATCTATCCCATATATACATCTCTTTGGAAACAAGCATATGCTGACATTTTACTCAAAAAGACAAGTCAAAAAGTGATTAAACGGAAAATTTTATTTTTACACATTTCCTTGCCCTACCAACCTTCGGTGATGAGCTTGCGTCTCTTACTAGTGACGTAGGGTTGGGAAAGGATGGAAATGCCTTTACTCGCCTATGCCTTGCCCACGGTGATAAACCCACGCTTCTTACTAGTAGCATGGGGCAAAGTGTAGGGGGTCCTCTAGACAATGCAAACATTAAAAGGTCATAAACAAACTATTCAAACTTTGAGTCAAAAATGAATGAATCAGATGCTCAAAATTCCAAGAGAGTTAAAAATCCTAAAAACCAGATTTTGTCTACTATGTGGCCATCTATGGGTCTAAGTCTGGTTAAACCACAAAGCAAGTTGCACCCAAAACTATGAAGTCATTCGGGTGGAGTAAGCTTGTAGTTTTCAATTTGGTTCCACCAAAGCTTCGTCTGTCTTTCACCACTATTGTTTCACCATATTTCATACACTTGCGCCCTTCTTGGCTCTTGGTGATGAGCCCTCGCATCCTACTAGTTGCGTGGAGTTAGGAGTGGGGCAAGTTAATCTGTTCATCATACTGGTTATTTTCATCACTTTGCCAAAACAAACGTGAGGTATCCAAATTGCTCACAGAAGCTAAGATTTAAGATCACAATATATCTACAATATCATGTATCAGCATCATGAAACACAAAAAGAAAGCAAGCATTTGCATCATCTGTTCTCCATTGCATACATTCTAGAAAGCATATAAAACATACATTGTAGTATACACAAAGCAGTTGGAAATAGAAAGGACAAACGTGAGTGACAAGCTTTTGATCTAAAATCAATGCATATATATAAATAATCAATGTTTGTATACAATGCCATCATGCATTAGGCATGGTCAAAATGCTCAAAGAGCCCATGATATACAAAAGAATCCATGATACAAAATATACAAGGGCCAAGTCGCCTCTCAACCCCTACGCGACCCCTCCGAGGGTGCGTGCCCTCACCTAGGACTCTGGCTACGCCGGCGCTCTGAATGCATGGAGGGCTCAGGGTCTTGAGGAGCAGCCGCGGTCTCGCCACGAGAATGGCTCCCCATAAGACGCTCGGCTATCCTATAGCCTGCCAACTTTGTACGGAGGGTCGACACCATCCTGGCCACATGCCAAACAGGAGCAAAGACGTCAGTATGCCTACCGGCTGCTGAAGGCTCCCCGGCATCTACAAATAGCTTCGCACGGGTCTTATCCATAGGGATCATCAGAGAATCAGTGCATACCCTACGGATTAGATCCTGCCACTCGTCAACAGTCTCTGCAAAACAAAGAAGAAAAATGAATTAGAAGCTAGGCAAGAGACTAAAAGATACAATATCAAAACATAAGGAGAGATAGCAATTAAAAATCCTAAATTAGACAAACATTGAAAAGATGAAAGGATAACTTACTCGGATCACCGGGCCTCCAAGATGGATCGCTGGGGCCGGCACCCGCTGCGGATGCCGCTGCCGACTGTGGAGCTGCTCCTATAGCAGGGGCAACATGTCACCCCACGACTGACTCATCCTCTCCACCATGGCCCTAGGAGAGTGGCTCCTCTAAAACTAGAGTCTCTCTCTCTGCACTCTGCTCGGCCCTCTCTACCTGCAAAATATCCTAAGTGTCATACCACTCAGGATCGCTATCATCCGTCTGCTCCTCCGACCCTCCCTCTGTAAGCTCCTCAGAATCGGAGTCGATATCTATAGGGTCATCGCTACTATGAGCAGGACCCGCAGTAATCTGAAGTAAAGGTGCCCGAGGCGCACCAGCTCTCCCTTTGGCCTGAACAATCCCCCTGGCTGCAATAGGAATACCAGGAGTGACCACTGTCCAACCACGGCCTCTAGGCCCCCCTCTAGCCTCCCATACTGATCTATAGACTGGTGCCACTGGAGGAAGCATGCCCACATATGGGAGGCCGAACTGCTGAGGAACCCTGCCGAAAGGATGTACCTCCACCCATCCCACACGGTCAATAAGCTGCCCTGTGGTGGAGCAAGAGATCAATGTGAGAGCCTCCTCTCCCCAAATGCCGGCCATGAGCTGGTACGGTGTGGCCTCCATATCTGCTATGGTGAGGGAAGCTACTGGCTGGTGAGGTGCTCTAAGCACCGAAATGTTTGACAATCTGGCTGCCCTCACAGCCCCGGGATCTGCCACCTCCACGCCTCTGCCATAGGGAATGAAGCGCTCATACACCCAACTCATAACTAGAGTAGGGTGGCTCAAAGACTGTCCCTGCAAACGGACCATCCTGTATAAGTCATGGTAGGTGGTCCCCAGAATATCTGCGCCCCAGGCATATATCCAGCCATGCCCCTCTATCTGTGCAATGATGGGGGCCCAGCAGTATAATAAAGTATCTCCTCCCTTGTCCCCGATCAGCCTCGAGGCAAGGATCCCCATGATAGCCTGTCGAAATATGGGGATGGGAAAAGAAGGAATGGATCGAACTCTCACTCCCTTCTTCGACCCCGTAAAGATGGCTACATCACCCATGTAGCCTGCCCACTGTGCAATCTATGCTCGAGACCCTGCCGTCTGCAGTGTGAGTCTCCTCCCGATGATCGGGACCCCCAGGATACGGTAGACATCCTCCAAAGTAATGGTCCACTCACCACGGACCCCTGGCAATCGAAAAGTGTTCCGATCTGCATCCCAATATGAGAATAAGTCACAAAGAATGTGACTAGATGGCGTGACATGGGGCACGCGCGATATACGCAATATGCCGGCCCTTTGTAGTGTATCCTCCTCATCCTGAGAAAGGGCATCCAATACCCCGGAGAGCCAATCACACTCTCTCTCTCTCGGCTCCATCTAATATACTCTGCTCTCGCCTGCATACAACCAAAACACACAAAACAGAACAAGTTAGTGTCTGAATAATACCAAGAAGGTCATAAAAACATATAGAAATGTAAGAAAATACAACTGCAAACTCAAAAATTAAGTTCTTTTGCATTTTGTGTAAAACTGCCGCTCTGAGCAGGGGGTAGTTTTGTAACCGCCGCCTTAAGGGCGGCGGTCATGTAACTGCCACCCTGAATAGGGCGGCGGTCATGTAACCGCCGCTCGGGCCAGGGCGGCGGTCGCGGTCCGAAAACCCGCGCGGGTTTTAAACCTAAAAAGCCCAAAAAATGCAAAAATTGACCATTTTCGCTAAAAACAAAGCCTACCCGATAGGCGCCCCCCCTAGGTGGACCTTTTGAACCTAGCATTTTCAAAAATACCCCCCCATTGCAAAGAATTTCCATTTCAAATTTGAAGGGGGAAAAATGCAAAATTAAAGAAAACCAACCTGTGATCTTGCGGGGTGGCGTTCCGCATGTGGGGGCATGATCGTTATCTCACTCCGAACGTTTCGACTCTATTCGCGCAAGAAACCGTCACCGTGTGTTTCACTCGGAATGACTCATTCCTATAGAAACAGATGAGGTTAGGGTTAGGAGGAATACCTGTAGAATGTCGAGATGGTGTGCGCGCACCGTAGAGAAAGATCAGGCTGATTGCGAAGAACTCCTTTTTGTCTTGGAAGGACTACCTGCAAAATAAGAAACACAAGACCACAAGATTTTAATTAGACAATAAATGAGGGAACTGCCTTGGGCCCAGGAAATATAAAACTTCCTTTCGAAGGTGGTCAGTTCCCCCTGCTAATATGAATTAACACAAAAGACTGTAAAGATATCAATTAAGTTTGTTTCGTTGAACTGGGTAGGGGAAAGGCTGGTTTTCTGGTTTTGATCAGAGGAACCGATTGCCGGTTACTGATAACCGATGCCAGTTACTGATAACCGATACCGGTGGGTTCTAGGATCTTCTTGGTAGCTATGGTGTTTGTAAGGCTGGTTTATGGATGATATTAGGAAACGGGATGATTAGAAGATAAAAGAATAACAGTTAGATGCAATGACACGTTGGGTTAGTAGATTCAGAGATGGATTTAGGAGGACTGAAATTCACAGAAGCATAAGAAATGTTATAACAGAGGACATGCAAGATGTGACTTACTGGTTTTGACAAAGATGCAAGTTGATCTCCTTGGTTGTAAACACTTCTAGTATTTCCACTCGTCTCTTGCTCTGTCAAGTGAAGATCTGGACTCTGTTCCTCGCTTGTAATGCTCTCTGTTGATCCAGAAATCCTTTGACTGATCTCTAAAAATGAAATTCCGATGCGTTGTTTTGGTTTAGGGAGCCCATTTACAGGGAAACCGATGGAGGTTACGTAACCGACGGTGGTTGAGTAGGAACCGACATCGGTAAGGAAAAAGTAGGCTATTTTTAGTAAAATAGCCCACCTTCCCTGCTTTTCTCCCCGAGAGATCAGTTGCGGGCTTGGTCCAAGTGGCTAGAAGGTCGGCTTTTGGGTGCGAGTAAGGAGGCATTAGTTATGGATCTGAGTCTAGGACCAAGTCATGGGTCTTAATTAGGTTAGTTTAGGGTTAGGGCTAGGTCATGATGAGGTGGGCAAAGTGAGGTGGCGGGTAAGGTGATGTGGATTTATCAATTATAAGGTAATTAATAAATCATTGTGTAAGGTTTAGGTGATGAGGTTTAGATTGCGAGATGAGATGCGGATCACAAGGGGTCGTAAGACACAAATTTGGTGTCTACATTAGCCCCTTATTGTCGTGTAGCTTGTTCTGTAAAGCTGCGCGGACAATAATATGAAGTGGTTTCTCATGTTAAGGATATAGGTAATCCCCCTCAAATCTATCACAGATTGAGTGAACAGGAAATCAGGGATAGGGTTGATAAAGGGTACATGTTGTAGAGAGGATGGTAAGGTGGTGGGGTAGGTCCAAGGAAGCAGACGCATGTTGAAATGCAATAGTACGACTAGGGTATGTGAGTTGACGAGCAAACCAGCAGTGCAGAGGCAAAGGTCGATAGTTTTATCCAAACAAGGGTGATATAATCCTGGTATCTAAGGCATAGGAAGTAGCTCCAGGGTATATAACAGGTGAGGTACAGGAACGTTTAGGCATGTTCGGCAGTACCAAATGGTTGGTTTGGTTGAGATAAAACGTCACGGTCTAGGTCCTAGGAAAAGTTGGTCTACAGATCAAGTCAAGGGACCCTAATCCATGCTAAAAACACGAACAGTTGAGCCTCGATTGAACAAAAGGTACATGATGGATGGATAAAATAAAACATTGATTGTGGGTATGGTATTGAAGTGATACGGCCTTGGGTCGGGCCAAGTGGTTGGGTGGTGGGCCCTGGGTCAGGTCATAAGGGTAGAGTGAGGCCTTGGGTCAGGTCAAATTGTTAGGGTGAGGCCTTGGGTGGGGCTGGATAGGTAGGTTGAGGCCTTGGGTCGGGCCAAATGGTTAGGACGAGGCCTTGGGTCGGGCCGGATGGGTAGGTTGAGGCCTTGGGTCGGGCCTAATGGTTAGGGCGAGGCCTTGGGTCGGGCCGAATGGGTAGGTTGAGGCCTTAGGTCAGGCCGAAAAGGTAGGTTGAGGCCTTAGGTCAGGCCGAAAAGGTAGGTTGAGGCCTTAGGTTGGGCCGAATAGGTAGGTTGAGGCCGTAGGTCGGGCTGAATGGGTAGGGCGAGGCCTTGGGTCGGGCCGAATAGGTAGGTTGAGGCCTTAGGTCGGGCCGAATGGGTAGGTTGAGGCCTTAGGTCAGGCCGAAAAGGTAGGTTGAGGCCTTAGGTCAGGCCGAATAGGTAGGTTGAGGCCTTAGGTCGGGCCGAATAGGTAGGTTGAGGCCGTAGGTCGGGCCGAATGGGTAGGGCGAGGCCTTGGGTCGGGCCGAATAGGTAGGTTGAGGCCTTAGGTTGGGCTGAATAGGTAGGTTGAGGCCTTAGGTCGGGCCGAATAGGTAGGTTGAGGCCTTAGGTCAGGCCGGACAAGTGAACAAATGGTGTGCAGCAAAGGTGGATAGAGGCGATATTGGTGAAAAAGAGGCAAGGAGTAAATAAGGGTAAAGAATGGGGTGAAAGTTGGGTAGAGAACCGATGTCGATTCTACATGACCGATATCGGTTAAAAGACCGATACCGGTTCCTTAGGGAAAAATGAAACCGATATCGGTGAAAGGCGAAAAACCTATAAAAAGAAAAATATGGCTTGTCATTGTCACTTTTGTTATTTGCAAACCAAATCGACTTGTCTGATGTGGAGAATTGGGATTAGAGGCTTGATTGAGTGAGGTGGGAGCTATTGTATTGGCGGAGAGAGTTGATAGTGGGCCCGATTAAGGAGGAGGCAGCAGTTGATTGGCTGGGGGACCCAACAGATCAGGATTGGAGCCATGGCACAGGCAGGAGGAGCTGGAGGGGCTGGACCAGCTGGACCGCCACCACCCATCCCACCCACGACGACGTGTCGTCGTTCGGGTAGATTCGAAACTGCTTTAATTTGGTGATTTGGTTTGTATTATGCTAAATTGGGGGGTTTGGGTAGGAATTAACCTTTTTTAGGAAATAATGAGAAAAATGGAAATGATTTGAAAAAGGGGGAGGGTAGATAGGCTAGATAGGCTAAGGTGGGTAAGTTTTTAGGGTATTTGGGTGGGTAGATGGGTAGAAATAGGTAAAAAAATGGGTTTTGGGGGCCCATGCGGGGGTTTGGCTCCGGGAGAAAACAGTGACCAATGTCGGTCACTAAGCGACCGGCATTGGTCGCACAATTTTAGGGAAAGGGAGTGTTATTGGTGACCGGCGTCGGTCATGTATCGGCCGGCGTCAGTGGCTTGTGTGTTTTGGTTTGTGGGTTGTGTGGGTGGGTTGGTTGTTTTGGGTTTTTGGGTTGGGTTGTGGGTGGGAGTGGGGGTTGGGTTGGGTTGTGGGTGGGTGTGGGTTGGTTGTGGAGAAGGGTTTGTGTGGGGGTTGGGTTAGGGGTGGAGAAGGGTTTGGTGTAGGGTTGGGTTAGGAGTGGAGAAGGGTTTGGTGTAAGGTTGGGTTTTGGGTTGTGGGTCGGTGTGGGTGTTGGGTTGGGGGTTTTTATGTGGGAGTTGGTTTTGTGTTGGGGTTGGTTTTGGGTTGGGGTTGGGTTGCATGTGTTTTGTTTGGGTTTTTGTTTTCTGTTGGTTTTGGGTGGGATGGTTTTGGGGTTTTTAGGGTGGTAGGTTGCTAGAGGGGGGTGGTAGAGAGTCAGGGTATGGTCGGGGGGATAAAAAAGGGTGTTTAGATGATAAAGTAGATGTTGTAAATAAAGAGTAGGTCTAAGGATGTGGGTTGGTTTTTGCAGGCACGTCAGCAGTTGACGATGCGGGATAGGATGCCCCCGCTATTGGTGTGGATGAGACCACATGTATTTTGCGGGCTCATTGGGCCATCATGCGTGAGGTGGGACTCGGTGGAGTCCAGAGGTACAGAGCGATAGAGAGAGATCACAAGCCTGATGGTCCACCCTCATCGAGAGATGGGATCCAGCGACCAATGTGTTCCATCTCCCGACTGGGGAGATGACCGTCACATTGGAGGATGTGTATCACATCCTTTGGTTAACCTATCGAGGGAGAGGCAGTCTTCCAGGTAGATTCAGAGACTGCCATGGATAGCATACTGCAAGTTTTTGGGGATGTAGCCGCACTACTGACCTACCATAACGCGAGTATCGGGTACGGTGACATGTACCGTGCGCATCGACACGAGACATGGACTGGCTGTGTTGATGATTGGTTGGGATCACCTGCTTCGCCCTCCCGGACTCAGAGGGAGGCTGCTTCCCATGAGCATTGATGGGGGTACTACTTGAGATGGTGGAGGAGCACACCTGTTACGCCTGGGCACCAGTATATCTGGTGCAATTGTACAGGGAGCTATGGGGGCTATCGCCCGGAGGAGGTGATTCGGTATTTGCTCTACATTTTTGTTGCATTATTGGGCATACGAGCACATCGTATGTATCAGGCCAGTAGGGTTTACCCCAGCAGCCAGGGCCACAGGTCATATACCAATATGGCTTTCAGAGGTGGTTGGGGGTCGTGGGCCAGCCACGAGCAGTTGTTACATGTCGGGATGTGGCATACTATAGACATTTGCTAGAGGGCCTTACAGCAGTAGACATTGTATGGAGACCCTACAGAGGTCACCATCCTGGCAGAGGATCCCGCTTACAGTTGCGCCTAATCCAGTACACATTCTGGATAGCAGGACGGAGGCCAGGAGAGTACGAGCGGATAACCCCTGGAGAGGGTACGCAGGCAGATGGGGTTGCGACAAGATGAGCCACCTCCCTTCCCTCAGTACAGGAGGGAGGATGTAGAGGCCCCACTAGCCTGCACCACAGCCTTTGGATCCAGATTGGGTTGCAGAGAGGCCAACAGGTGAGGGTGTGGATGATGCTGGGTGCACGGGAGCATACAGGGTGTGGTGGGCTGGGCAGAGAGCAGCCAGGATAGTACCCGCCTGCATAGCCAGATGTGGCTGCAGTGATAGGAGAGAGAGATCAGCTCAAGGGTCAAGTGCAGCTCTTACAGGGGTAGCTAGCTGCTGCGCAGGCACAGATAGGGGTCTTACAGGGGGCAGCTAGCCCAGGCTCATGCACAGGCACAGGCAGCACCACCACTAGCACCACAGCCACAGGTGCAGGTACAGGCAGCAGCACAGGTACCCGGCACCACCCCGCGGCCACAGGCAACCACCAGTAGCACCAGCACAAGCTCAGGGGGCATTGGTTTGTAGGTGCCAGGGGACCAGCCTCAGCTCCGTCAGTGGCTCGAGAGCGCTATATGGAGGTTAGAGTAGAGGGCCCCGATATTATCAGGATATTCTTGATGGTACCGGAGTCTAGTATCAGGCTTATGCAGCGCATAGGGTAGAGACCTCTCACAGCTAGAGATCTCAGGGAGGTACAAGCCACAGCCTGGCGTGTCCATGACGGGCAGGAGGCGAGAGGCACCACAGGGACCAGCGGGGAGAGGTGCCGAGGGCGGTGGGGAGAGCTGAGAGATCCCATACATGGTTTTTTGTATTTTAGAGATGGGCCACCGGTCTGCGAACCGGGTGTATTGATAGAGGCCCTGCATGCCCTATGTATTATTCATGTATTCATTCATTCATTTATTGTATACCGGCCTGCGAGCCGAGTAGGGGTTGTATAGTGGATACCGGTCTGCGAGCCGAGTATATAGCTATTTTTGATACGAGGGATCGGCCTGCGAGCCGAGTCGAGATTTTTTGACAGTTATTGCGGCCTGCGTGCCGGATTTGTTGTATGATGAGATCACAGAGGCCCCGATGTAGGGAACATTGTATTTTTGAAAACTTGTATATATATATATATATATATATATATAGAGACGATGTTTTGATCCACATGCAGTGTTCAAAATGTGTTTAAATATTTGGTTAATGGCTGGTAATATATAGAATGTGTGATGAGTTTAATTGACATGTTGATAGATGGATGATGCTGATGTTTTTTGTTTTTTTGTACGTATATATGAATGTCAGGTTATGTGATGAATTGGTGGTTTTGTGACATTGTGATATATGTAACTGATGAGTTGGATCCAAATGATGTATAGATTGATAGTTTCTTGATATCCATAGTTGATGGTTTGTGTATTTGTATAAAATAAATGATGTTAATGAAATTGTAATGCTATGTGTGGTGGATGAACAAATGTGGTAAAATGGTGTTGTTATGTAGGAAAAGAGGCGGGCGCGACAAAAATTTAGGTGATAAAATGAAGAAAAGAACGCTGTTGAGAAAAGATAGGTGTGTAACCGATGTCGGTTAAAGGAAACCGATATCGGTAGCTGATAGACCGATATCGGTTAAGTAACCGATACCGGTTATTTAGGTATGAGCTTTTCTAAAAATAGAAAAGCTAGGGTGGCAACTTAATTTTTAATTTTAGAGCCATGCAAGAGGTTAAATACACGAACGCAACGCTTTTTGACGACTGAGACAGGTATTTACATGAGAGATTTGAGTGATAAGGAGAAAAGAGACAGGAAAGGTGAATGCGATCGGAGATTTAGAAAGTAGAAAGGTGAATTTGGAAAGAGTGGTGATAATGGCAGGACGAGGAGAAACATCCAGCAGGCAGGGACAAGAGGGAAGACAAGGGCCACCTCAAGCTACTGCAACCCCAGAGGTAAATGTTTTGGTTGTGATTTGATTTCTGAATGTTTTGTGAATAAGATGGGGGAGAGTATGTGGGTAGATATGAGAAAGAAAATATGATAACAAGAGTTATAAATGAGGTGAGTGTTACGTGGTAGGTAATCAAGGGTTTCGGGTATGTCTGTGTATACAGAGAGGAATAAATGAGCAATTTATTGTCGTAGGTGGTTGTTTAGGCAAGGTGTATGAAAGTAACAGTGACCGATATCGGTTAGGGATAACCGGTATCGGTTACTCAACCGGTACCGGTTAGCTGTAAACGATACCGGTTGCTGTAGGAATTTCCAGAATTTGAGAAAAAACCCGTGGTGATTTGATTTATTGAACGGCTATTTGTTTTTGTAATGTATGCAGGCAGAGGCGGGGATAAGGATGAATGATAGTGTACCAGCGCTGCTGTCATGAATCCGAGTGGATGTAACACCAGCTGAATGGACATTGATAAATCATTTGGGGTTAAGTGGAATCCGCTATTATTCACGAATTGCACGGAACCATGCTATGTTGCAGGCGTTGATTGAGAGATGGAATCCCGAGACAAATACCTTTTATCTGCCAACAGGGGAGATGACAGTAACATTGGAAGATGTATTCCGTATTTTGAGACTCCCTATTACAGGAGAACCAGTATATCAGGCACTACCTAGCGCGGCACGGGGAGCGATAACAACAGTATTTGGTCCATACGCACGAGATTTGACACAACGAGGTTTATCCTTTACGTATGGGGTAATGTATGCAGCACACCCTGAGGAGACAAGGTTAGCAGTGATATTAATGATAGCGGTAGGGTATTATGCATTACCGAGGGCAGAAGGAGGAAGATTTCCAAAGGCATTGATGTGTGTTATCTGGGAGATGGTAAGAAAGGAATGTTACGTTTGCGTGGGCACCTGCATATTTGGCGGAGCTATACAGGGGTTTATGGGCTTGTAGGCGAAATCACAGGACGACGCTGGATTGTTCATACTTATTACACTGTTGGGCCTATGAGCACATTGTTTGTGTGTGACCAATAGGCCAATCCCTCCAGGCAGGAGAGATCGGAGTACAGATGTTGGGATTCAGACGATGGGTCTAGACAGAACAAGAGGCAAGATCTCAGGCCGTGACGGGTGACATTGAGTATTACAGGTAGGTATGGGAGAGAGTGATGGTTGCGGATATCTGTTAGAGGCCTTACGGTAACTATATGGTAACAGAGAGCATAGCTGAGGAGTTAAGGGGTGTAGAGCGAATGAGGTGGATTGCGGGGCACAGGCCAGGTGAATATGAGAGGATTCCTATAGATCGCGTTGCGGCGAAAATTTGGATTTTTGCAGTGAAGGAGATACCCCTGCTTATAGACCATATATGAGGATCGACGCCGGATGGCAAGCATTCTCACCTCCCCGGGCCAACAACTCCGAAAAGGGCCTGAAGAGTGGTAGCAACCGATCGCAGGTAATGGATGCTAGGAACGACAGAGGCCTATCGATTATGGTGGGTAGCAGAACTGCGAGGTGTACGTGGAGTGCCCTGACATAGCTGTGATTACAGCAGAGAGGGATCGTCTGCCGAGTTTTAGTCAATCAGCTCCAAACGCAGGTGAAGAGTGAGACAAGAGGATTGTTAGCGGTTGCGGAGTCACGGGCGGGGAGACAGAGGCTGAGTTCTCCATGCGAGAGGGCGTATTCATATGTTACAGGAGAGATTGGAAGATCAGTGGGTGGTAACCAATAGCCGTGGTACCATTTGAGGACAGAGAGGCCCGGCGAGAGGGGTCGGACGATCACGATCATCACCTAGTTCGGGATGAGGCGTGAGGGTCTGAGTAATGTTAGCAAGGTATAAGAATAAATAAGGATGCCGACCTGCCTGTTCGTGATAGAGAAGATGTATTTGTTTAACATCTAAATAAAGCTGAATATGTATGTTGATTGAGTTACGAAAAAAATAAGAATGTTTGTGTTTTGATTTTCGGTGTTTTGAAAAAGGATAAAGAGGAATGTGATTAAATAGAAATACATAGAAATATTTATTATACCACACATGATTGATTATGGTAGGAGATGGTCGAGCTAACCTTGGGAGACCCCCATGTCTCCGAAGTGATACTTACCTAGCCCATTGTCACAAAAGCAAAAAGGAGGGGCCTCAGACCTATGTAGTTCTCCCATATGACCACCAGGAGAGGTGATTAGGCAATTTGGGTTTGTGGTTTGGGCAATTTATGTTTGGTAAAAATTTTATGTTGGTAGGGTAAGGTTGTTGGTTTTGGTAGGATAAGTGTTTTTGGTGTCGGTATAAGGGAGCAAAAAGTTAGTCATACCCAAGTAGTAGGGAATCGTGTCCTGATTAGAGGTCAACACCAATCCTAGATTGCGAGGCAACGCATAAAGAGTGCTCCATAGGTGAAAAGAGATAAACAAACCCACAACGTAAACTAGCTTGGAGCCCTAGTACCGTGCCATAACTAGAAGTCAATAGGTGAAAAGAGTTGTGTGTCACAATATATCGGCGTACATTACGTCCCTTGAGTTGAACAAATGGTGAGGTGAGGTTGGAATGGTATAGCTGAGGTGCAGAGACTTATTACAAGTGATTGTTTCTGACAAGAGACCCTATACCCTAAATAGACAAGTCCATGACTCAAAAGTCCTTTTGAAGAGGCTTTTATTTTTATTGAATGTAGACTGATCGATGGCAGGAACGTCTCAAGGGATATTGATTGTATTATATTCTTGAGGTCTTCACGAAGCTGATCGATGCGAGAAGCTTCTGATAGAGGCTGACTGTGTATAGCTGTCCTTCGAGGGAGCAGTCTATTTATAGTAGCAGATATGATTTTAGTGCATAGCTGTCCTTCAGGGGAGCAGTCTATAGAGAATAGCAGCAATAATTTGGCATATAGCTGTCCTTCGAGGGAGCAGCCTATATTTAATTTAGATGACTAGATGTTCTTTTTGGCGTGAAGCATCTAGTTTTGTAGGAAGTTTGACTCAAGAAAATCCCATAAGAATACGGCTTACTTTAATACTTTGAAGTCATGGACTAGACTAAAAAGGGGAAGGCATCATCGTTAAGGGGAGGTGAGATCAAACTATGTGAGCTTGATTTTATTTCGAGATGTAGGAAACAAGTGCATGTGGTGGTATGGGAGCTCAAGGGACGACGAGCAGTAGGCGGATAAGAAGTGATATAACACTAATTTCAACAATAGAATGGTCGAAGATGCAAGGCATTAAGGGCTCAGGCTCAGGTTTACCATTAAGCGAAGCTAAACGATAAGTACCAGATCCATAGGTGTGAGTGATTATATAAGGCCCAATCCATTGGGAGCAAATTTTCCACGTTTTCTCTTTTTCGTTTCTAGTTTGGTTACATGTTGATTCTCTTTGAGGACAAGATCACCAACCTTAAAGGTACGCTCATGAAGTCGCTTATCATAAGCACGTTTAATGCGTTTTTGATAGATTTGAAGGTGATCAAGAGCTGTAAGACGGCGTTCGTCAAGAAGCTCCAATTGGGCTAACCGCTCTTGACGGAAATCATCGTTGGTGAGAATATCCTGAAGAGATATTCTAAGGGAGGGTATTTGTATTTCGAGAGGCAAAACAGCCTCGGTACCGGTACCGTATACCAAAGAAAAAGGTGTGGCATTAGTAGAGGTACGAATGCTAGTACGATAAGCCCAAAGGGCAAGGGAATGTGATCGTGCCAATTCTTCCGGAGTCATTGACAACTTTCATGAGGATTTTTTGGTTAGGGTTTTATTAGAGGATTCACCTGACCCATTGGCCTGTGGATAGTAAGGTGATGAGAAACTAAGTTTGATACCAAAGTTGTCACAAAGGTCTTGTAACAACTTGTTTTTAAAAGATTTACCATTATCTGTTATTATCAGGCGATGAGGAATACCAAAACGACAGATAATGTGATGGTTAATGAATTCGACAATTTTTTCTTTTTTGATTGAAATGAGTGGAATAGCCTCCACCCATTTTGTGTAATATTCCTTCCCACCCCTTTGTGTAATATTTGGTCGCTGTGATTATCCAACGGTGACGTTGTGAAGAGGTCGGGTGAATCTCACCAATAAGGTCTAAACCCCATTGTGAGAAGGGCCAAAGATCTCGAGCGACCTGGAGCGGGTGGCTAGGAGTATGTTGAAGGTTGGCATGTTGCTGACACATAACACAACGCTTAACATATTCGTAGCAGTCGTTATTGAGAGTAGGCCAATAATAATAACCAAGGCGAAGGATTCATTTGGCCACGGCAAGGCCGCTAAAATGTCCACCACAAATACCGTCATGGACCTGTTGGATGGTATGAGTGGCCTCCGCGCCAGTTAGACAGCGAAGGAGGATGCCATCAAAGCCACGTTTATAGAGGAGTCCCCCCATGACAACATAACGTGAAACACTTTTAAGAAAAGCACGTTTGCCGTTACTAGTAAGGTCAGGTGGGAGGACAGAGATTGTAAGGTAGTCGTGAAATTGGTGGTACCAGGTATCCTGTATCCTGCGAACTAGTAGACACAGTATTTATCATGCAAACTACCGGGGTTGAATAGGATGGGGCAAAAAGTTGCTGGACCACAACGAATAATTCAGAGTCAGTTGGTGCGGCGGGAATTTGCGAGGCTAGGCAAGCCATAGTGTCCGCAAATTTGTTAGTGGGAGCGTGGAATGGTTTGTATAGAATAGTGAGTAAATAAAGGGCTAGAAGTGAATCCACGTAGTGTTTGTATTTTTGAAGTTCCTCGTTTTTGCATTGGTAGACGCCCATAACTTGATTGACTACCAATTGAGAGTCGCCAAAAATGTTGATAGATTTGATGCCTAAGTGTAACGCAACTTGGAGACCCAGAACAAGGGCCTCGTATTCCGCTGTATTATTAGTGCAAGGGAAATCAAGCCGGAATGAAAGAGGCATAGGTTCAGCGTCGAGAGGAATGAGAACAACGCTGGCTCCTCCGCCGCGCTGGCATTTAGATCCATCGAAGAAGAGGGTCATTTGATACAACTCTTCCCGGAGTGAAAGAGTGGCGATGAGTTCGTCGGGGAAGGTAAAATTGGTAAATTGTTCCCCAGGTAAAGGGGCCTCCGCAAGTTGGTCTGCAAGAGTTTTTCCTTTGATTGACTTCTGTTGTACGAATTCAAGGTCAAGGTCAGCGAGGAGCATAAGCCATCGGCGATACGTTGGTTTAGATGCGGTTTGGCGTACATATAATGAATGGGGTCTGTGTTGGTGATGACAAAAGTTTTGTGATTTAGGAGGTAGTGTCGGAGTTTTGGTGGCTACAAATGATAGGGAAAGGCACAATTTTTCTACATGTGTATACCTAGTCTCATAATCCACCACGAGGGTACGACTTATATAATAAACGGCATGTTCTCGTCGTGCCGAATCCCGATGTGCGAGCATAGCACCTACAGCATGGTCAGTGGGAAAGATAAAGGTAGAAAGGGCGGTCGTCCTGGGGTGGGATAAGCACGGGTGGCTGCAAGAGATAGGATTTGAGAGCTTCGAAGGCTTGGTGACACTCCTCACTCATCCATTGAAAGGCAATGTCCTTTTTAAGAAGGTGATGAAAAGGTTGACACCGATCCGAGAGTTGGGAGATGAAACGTCGGATAGATTGGAGCTTACCTTGTAAACTACGCAATTGTTTGAGATTTTTTGGGTGGGGGCATTTCTAGGATAGCTTTGACTTTAGATGGATCGACCTCAATGCCACGCAAAGAGACGATAAAGCCAAGAAGTTTTCCCGAAAGAACACCAAAGACACATTTCTTTGGTTGAAGGCGGACAGAATATTGTAACAGGCGATCAAAAATAATGGTTAAAACATCGAGATGTTCACTACGATGTTTAGACTTGCCGAGAAGATCGTCGACATAATCTTCAAGGATAGTGTGCATAATGTCATGAAAAATGTAGGTCATAGCCCGCTGATAGGTAGCACCAGCATTCTTAAGGCCAAATGGCATGACACGATAACAGAAGGTTCCCCAAGGAGTTATGAAGGCAGTTTTGTGTTGATCGGCAGGGGCAACCAAAATTTGGTTGTATCCTGAAAAGCCATCCATGAGAGAGAGCATCTCATGACCTGCAGTTAGATCAACAAGTTGGTCAATGCTAGGTAAGGGGAAGTCATCCTTTGGGGCAAGCGAGGTTAAGATCCCAGAAATCTGTGCATATCTGAAGTCCCCCTGTCGCTTTAGTGACAGGTACGATGTTAGAAATCCATTGAGGATAGTCAATAGGCAAGATGAAGGAAACAGAAAGGAGTCGTTGGAGCTCCTCTTTGACCAAGAGAGCAATGCGTGGATGCATTTTTCTCAATTTTTTGTTTGACTGGTTTGGAATCGGGGTTTAGGGTGATGTTATGGACGGCAATGGTAGGATCAATTCCTGGCATGTCATGTCAGCGTAAGACCATGCGAAAGCTTGGTTTGCGAGCACGGAGAAAGGGTAAAGGCGGCTTGTTCTGATGTGTTAAGGGATTGTCCAATCTTCACAATGTGAGGATCCTCCTCCGTGTGGATGTTGATTTCTATGGTAGATTCGTTCAGCATGGTTTGGGTTTCAGATGGTAAGGCTCGTTGAATATAAGAATCATCCCGCGCCAAGGTAAGTGAGGATGGAGTCGTCATCCTGGCATTCAACAACATTAATCAAAGGCGAATCCTCTTCGATCATGTCTGGATACAGAAGGGGAAGAGAAGATGGGTCGTCATTATCGCGTTGATAAGTGAGAGGACCTATGAAGATAGCATTTATGAAAAAAAAAAAGTTAGGAGGGATGGATTCAGGGTCTATAGATTCTGTGGGGTGATGATGGCAAAGGGGGGGATGATGGTTTGGTAGGGGCGACGTCTTCTTCTTCCAGGATACAGCTGACAGGAGGTGTCTCCTGTGTAGGTGTTTCGGGAAAACCGAGACCACTGCGATCATTATGTTTACGGGTAGTCACGGGAATGAGTGTATGTCGGCCTTGTTCGTAAAGGCCAAAACCAAAGCCTTTCCACGCACAGCGAGTCAAGAAGGTGAGGGCGAAACGACGATTTGTCAAGTATTGAAAATCAGATTGGAAGGGAACCACACCAAGAGGAGGTTCAGGGGTAATGGAGGATGCGTCAACACCCCCATACGTTAGGTTAGTGCGGCAATGGGGTGGTCCGTAAGAGATTACCTCCCCCACGCGACGGTCGTAGGTGGGATGTGCATGTAATTGTCCGTACTCCTGCGGGGTAGGGAAAGAACTAACGTTATATAGGCGGTACCCCCAGCGTAAGGCGCTGAAAAAACATCTACTAAGGGGTCGGAGGTTGGAATGTTAGCTGCGGGAAGGGAAGTGGTTTTTTGCGATGGTGGTTTCATCATCAGTTGAAGGCGTAGGCGCGGTTGAGGTGGATGGTGAGGTACATTTGAAGAGGATGGTTGGGTTGAATGTATGGGTGTCTTTGATTGGTATAAGCACATCGTTAGGGCGGTATAACATATTGCAGGTTTTAAAGGGGGGAGGGTCAGCTTTTACGGTGTAGGACTTCCCCTCGTACTCAAATTTTATGCATCATCTATGTAATGTTTGAGGGAACGCATCCCATGGCTCGGATCCAAGGACGACCCAGCAATATATTATATTGGAACTCTCCCTCCAAGACATAGAAGAGTTCGGGTAAAGTACGTGGTCCTACCCGAATGTTGAGGATCACGGTGCCTAAGGTAGAAGTAATAGCGTCATTGAATGACCGCAACATGATGGGGTTGGCACACATGCAACTAGAAGGGATATTCATTTGTTGGAAGGCTTTTGAAGAGATGATGTTTAGGCTAGCACCCCCGTCAATCATAACACGACGTACCCGAATGTCCCGGATGTAAGCTGAGATGAAAAGAGCAGGGTCAGGGTCTTCTGTACCAAAGTCAACAATTTCGTCTTCGGAGAAACTGACTGCAGCAGCTTGTTGTACAGAGACAGAAGTGGTTGGGGTAGTGGGTTGTTTGGTGAGAGAAGCAACGTGATTGGGTGTTAGAATGGAGGCGACAGGCAGGGTTTCATTAGGTAAAACCTCTATCCCTTGAAGGATCTCAACGAGAGCTTGTCGATGAGATTCAGAAGTCTGAATGAGATCATACAGTGTCATTTTTACGGGCGATTGGTGAAGCTGTTTAATCATATTTCGGTGGGCAATGCCATTAGAGACGGGATAGGCGGGTCCGCGAATGACCACTTTAGGTGGTGGTGCAATCGGATGTTTGACGGAGAAAGAGATGCCGCAGGTGTGTTTTCTTTTGCTTTCCCATTGTTTTTTTTGTGAGGCGGGGACAGATGGTATAGGAGAGGGAATGGAAACTAAGGTCTCTCCATTCGTAAGTTGTCTTTCTTAATCTTTCTATCCGGGAGAGGTGACTGACGAAGGATGGTTTTTAGAGCTTTACATCCCTCCACATCATGTCCTGGCGTGCGGTGATAGGCGCAGATTTTAGACTCATGAATAATTGCAACTTTAAAGAGAATTTTGCATTATTTGCTTTAGCCCCAAAAGTTTTGTTTAGTAAGTCCCATATTTCTGTAGAAGATTTTTCTAAATCTACATGATGTAATTCAGAATCTGAAAGACCAAGTCCAATTATTGCTTTGGCTTTGTCATCTCTAGTTTCCCATTCTACAATTTTACTTACATCTGTAGGTTTTTTTTCTTTTCCATCTACTATCCTCCATAGATTTTTATTCATTAACTGCATCTGGATTTTTACTCTCCATGTATGGAAGTTCAGCCCATTAAATTTATCTAATGGTGTATCCATTTTACTGAATCTAAATATCCAAAAAAATTTGAATGTAGATTTGAATTACCTTTGATTCTCTGATTTCTTCAAAAAAAAGCAGTGATCAATGTGCTGTATAGTAAATTGCACGTTTCTCCCAAACTGTGAACTGGGTTTTGCTGAAATTTCTACTGTAGCTTCCTGTATACTAGATCGTTCCACACGCAAAATTTTGGAGAAACCCAGATCGCGAAACAAAAGTTACGAGATCATCTTCGAGACAGATTTAACCTGCTCTGGTACCAAATGTAGAAATTAATCTGATCTAATACAAAGAATCCATGAAATAGATACACAGACAATAATTGAAATCAACAACTCTATATTATATTTTCATTAATTCACTATTTCAATACACTCCATTATATAGGAGATGTAAAATAACAATCCTTACAACAACATTTGTCTTCATATACAACCATACACCCATATGGTTTCAACCTCTCACCAATATAATAATAAAACAATACTAATTGTTTTATTATTCTAACTTACTAACTTACCACATACTAACCACATTTTACATTTACTATTTACATTTACATAGTAAATGTACTTTCACTAATTTATCATAATAATAATTACACATGTAATTATTATTCACCCATACAAATGGAGCACTAATATATATTTCCTAACAAGATGATGAGGGACTAATAGGTAGGAGGGCGTGTTTGAGGGGATCTGTCATGTTTAAAGAATGTGGTAATGTCAGTGTAAGAGATTTCTCGTCTAAGGATGTCAAAAGGAGTGGCGAGCCTTCCTCTTGTGCAGCAAGAGTGGTAGAAGGGGACGTTTGGGAAATAGATAAATTAGATAACATCCGCTCACAGTCTTGTAAGGATGTGGTGTAAGAAGATTCGTCGATGAGAAGAGAAGTCTGGGCAGTTAACTCTTTTATGGGTAAAGGAATGATTTCACTTTGGCTTGATGGTGGTGAAGGAGGTTCAGACTCCTGTGTTGGTGGAGAGGCTTGATTCAAAATTTTTTCAATAGAGGCTTTTGGCTGAGAATCGAAGACTGCATGGATCTCATGAACACTCTCCTCGGCTAAGATATCTTGGTTTACGTTACTGTTGGACGAGTGATTCGGGAATGGCTTGTTGAAAATTTTCAGATTTCGATTAGCAGGGGCGTTAGGATTATCGAGGGCTATATCCCCCGCATCAACCATTTCCTACACTATGTTTTTCAACATCTTGCAGTTTTCATGACTATGTCCTTTTACGCGGTGAAAGTTACAAAAGTCATTTTCTTTGTACCAGGAAGGTATTGCGCGGGTGGAGTCAAACCCAGAGTGAGGTTTAACAGGGGGCAAGGTGATAGCCCCAGCTTTGAGCAATTTCTCCAGGATGACGCCATAAGTTTCTCCCAAGGAAGTGTAATTGGTGGGCTCGGCTTTGTACTTATAAGTGGTTTTCGGCAGAGTATTAGACGGTGTTTGAGATTTGACCATTACCGCGTGGACAGCTCCTTTTGATTTAGAAGAAGAGGACGCATGAGGAGTGGTGGTGTTTGGCTTGTTGGTAGAATCTGGAGTTCAGAAATTGGGGTTTTTGTTACGCAACCGCAATTTCTCTTCTTCTAAGGATCAAATTTCTAATTTTCGGGCCATAGTAAAGGCCTCGTCGAATGTACGGAAAGTTTGAATTTGGAGGGTGGGGGAGATGTGCTTAGCGCAGGCCTGCGTAAACAGTTCGATAAGTTCGGTTTGAGGCAAGGCATATGTAAGTTGGTTGATAAGGCCGCGACATCGTCCCACGAAATCTGCGATAGATTCGTCCTCAAACTGTCGGATGGCATAGAGGTCGGTGATAGATACTTTCTTGGCAATGTTAATGGAGAAATGATCCAAGAAAGATTGGGCTAGTTGGTTAAAAGAGAAGATCGAGTGCTGGGTTAAAGCACTGTACCACTCCAAGGCGGGTCCTGATAAGGACATGGGGAAGGTGCGGAGTAACAAGGCGTCATCATGGGCAATCAAATAACAAGCATGTCTAAATGATCGCAAGTGTTGTTGAGGATCCTCTTTACTGTTAAAACGAGTAAATTTTGGCAACTCCCATTGAGGAGGATATGAATGAAGGGGGACAGAAGGGTGAATGGGCTCCTGACAAACTTGCTCGTATGTCAAGGCGCTACGACTTCCTGAAACAAAAGCCTCCAAGTTTTGCATTTTGTCCATCATTTGTTTCATGAAATCTGTCGTTGGATGAGATGATGGTGCGGTTGTGGTAAACGGAGGCAAGTTGGACCAAGGGCTTCCGCTGGACAATGGTGGGGCTAAGTGCTGATAAGGTATGGAGGATGAGTATGTTGGAGCAACAGAATAGGGATGTCCCATATAAGGTGTTGAGGTTACTGGATACGTGTATGGGAATGAAAAGGTAGGCGGAGCTTGAGAAGGAAAGCTCGTGTGAATAGGTGGCAGAGAGTAAGTCATGAATGGAGTGGTCTGAAAGAGAGATGAGGTAGGGGCAGTTGGTGGTAACGATACGTGGGGTCCAAGATTAACCAAAGGAAAGCTAATCAGGGTCGTATGAACCTCTGAAGCCGTCGGATTGGGAGACGGGGCTAGAGATGCAGGAAGTAAGGCAGTGTTATCAGGAGGAGTGGGAGCTAAATGAGCAGCTATACTAATAGGAATGCCAATAAGGAGCTGACCATCAGGCGTACGGTCAGGGGCATGAGACAAATAGTATTGTACAGCGCTGGGATTAGCATCCAGAAATTTGGCAAATTCCTTGTCTCCTACAGGAATTTGGGGGATCTCACTGGTGTCCGTAGGGTTCCCTATAGAATGTGAAGGGGGTGATTCAGGCAAAGACACAGAGTAGGCATGTGAAACCATGGCGGTGGCTTGCTTCTGAGTGATGACAACCATGGACAAGAACACACAGGAAAGTTTCAATCTATCAAGAACAAAAACAACCTCAGAATGATGAATTTGGCAGGTTGCTGGTTTGTCAGGGGCTGATGAAGACAGTAACCGATATCGGTTTACTAACCGGTGTCGGTCACAGAGCAAACGACGTCGGTCCCTTAACCGATGCCGGTGTCAAAAGTCTAGGATAAGAAGATATAAAAGGCTGCTAATTTGATTTTTAGCAACGTTGAGTATATTTTTCAACTTATTGATCACAGAAGACAAAGTATGACAGAGAAAACAGAATTTGAAAACAAGCAAGATGCACACACAAATCCAGAGACTAATCCTAGGGTTAATTTTAGTTATCGTGGGCTTATGCCTTTAGATGTAAGATGATGTCAGATCCTAAACAACAAGACCTAGGGGAAATGTCAAGTTTGTTTTGGCTTATAAGGTTACCTCAATTGGGCGGAGGAATACCGCGGAAAATGGGGGGATGTTTGAGATGTTGTGTTAATTGTGAAGTGATTTGGTATGTGTTGTGCAGTGAAACTAGGGTTAATTTCCTGTCAATAATGTGGATATCACCCCCACGTGTACGACCTGTTACTTAATCTATGTTCACTAGAATTGAAGAACAACAAGCAGGAATGCAATGCATGTGTTTTAAACCCAAATCAAAAATTATGTTCGATGAAGCAAGAGAGATGACTTTCACTAATGCGAAATTAGGAAAGCAAGACAAATTCTTTACGAAATATATAACAAAAGCAGCAACAGCAAATATGCTTCCTAAAATGAAAATAAGCAAGAGAAAGAAACCCAAAATGGGTCCCACCGGGTGTGCCAAAATGTTTCACTCAGAATGACTCGTTCCTATAGAAACAGATGAGGTTAGGGTTAGGAGGAATACCTGTAGAATGTCGAGATGGTGTGCGTGTACCGTAGAGAAAGATCAGGCTGATTGCGAAGAACTCCTTTTTGTCTTGGAAGGACTACCTGCAAATAAGAACACAAGACCACAAGATTTTAATTAGACAATAAATGAGGGAACTGCCTTGGGCCCAGGAAATATAAAACTTCCTTTCGAAGGTGGTCAGTTCCCCTGCTAATATGAATTAACACAAAAGACTGTAAGATATCAATTAAGTTGTTTCGTTGAACTGGGTAGAGGAAAGGCTAGTTTTCTGGTTTTGATCAGAGGAACCGATGCCGGTTACTGATAATCGATGCCGGTTACTGATAACTGATACCGGTGGGTTCTAGGATCTTCTTGGTAGCTATGGTGTTTGTAAGGCTGGTTTATGGATGATATTAGGAAATGAGATGATGAGGGATAAAAGAATGACAGTTAGATGCAATGGCACGTTGGGTAGTGGATTCAGAAACGGATTTAGGAGGACTGAGATTCAAGAAGCATAAGAAATATTATAACAGAGGACATGCAAGATGTGACTTACTGGTTTTGGCGAAGATGCAAGTTGATCTCCTTGGTTGTAAACACTTCTGGTATTTCCACTCGTCTCTGCTCTGTCAAGTGAAGATCTGGACTCTGTTCCTCACTCGCAATGCTCTCTGTTGATCCAGAAATCCTTAAACTGATCTCTAAAAATGAAATTCCGATCCGTTGTTTTGGTTTGGGGAGCCCATTTATAGGGAACCGATGGCGGTTACGTAACCGACGGCGGTCGAGTAGGAACCGGCATCGGTAAGGAAAAAGTAGGCTATTATTAGTAAAATAGCCCACCTTCCCTGCTTTTCTCCCGAGAGATCAGTTGCGGGCTTGGTCAAGTGGCTAGAAGGTCGGCTTTGGGTGGGAGTAAGGAGGCATTAGTTATGGATGTGAGTCTAGACCAAGTCATGGGTTTTAATTAGGTTAGTTTAGGGTTAGGGCTAGGTCATGATGAGGTGGCAAAGTGAGGTGGCGGGTAAGGTGATGTGGATTTATCAATTATAAGGTAATTAATAAATCATTGTGTAAGGTTTAGGTGATGAGGTTAGATTGCGAGATGAGATGCGGGTCACAAGGAGTCGTAAGACACAAATTTGGTGTCTACACCGTGGGTCCCAGAGCTCAAAATATATCAAATCGACTCGCGCAAATGAATAGGAAAATGGGCCCACTTTCATATATATATTGTTCTATTTCATTTTAAAATGACTTTTTCGCAGATTCAGAGCACTGTTGGAGGTAAGTTTCTATCCCCGCACAAATGGTACGTTCTCTTTCCCTATTCTTTTAGTGTTTGTTTTCCAAATTATTGTATCTATCTGCACTTGAGTTCTCTTTTCATTTTGCAGGTAGTGGGAATTTTTGGAATGGCGTCATTTCAACACACGGACGTGTAAGGTATAACTTCTAACTCCCCATTTTGGGACGGCCATACTCGGACCCACCGTTGTATGCCTCTTCATGGCTAAAATGTTTCTCCGAGGGGGCAATATGTACGTACCCAAAATTGTAAGGTACTGTACCGCTAGAACAGTGTAACAAGTGCCCCGATGATGATACAGGTCTCCTCGCAAGGTGTTCGGGATCCGGAAAATCCCTCGGAGTATGCGTTAACATCCCACATGCCCCGCTTAGCCCCCGCGCCCTTTGTTTTCCCCTTTTTCCCTCTTTCCTTTGCCTCTTGACCTTCAGTGACGAAACCGCCGCCCTCAACAGGGCGGCGGTCCTGTAACCGCCGCCCTGCTCAGAGCAGCGGTCCTGTGCACGTTTTCTAGAACACTCTTTTGACGTGACTCGTGTTAAATATCATGTTTCACCAGCTTTTCTTTGCTGACTTGAGCATGCATTAATGTTTTTGGTCCCCTGGAATAGTGTTTTTCCTTTGTTTATTGTTTAGGAGTTCAATTTGGTTTTGGTTCTTGGATGCTTGAGTTCCTATAAATGCATGGTTTGTGTACATGCAAATGGTCTGATTTTGGTGAATATTTTGGTGAAGAATTTGGTCTGAAGCTTGGCTGGATTTTGAAGTTTGATCTTTGCTCTCATTCCCTCATTTTAGTGCTTTAGTTAGTTAGCTTGTTTAGAAGCCATAGCTTGAATTCACTTGCATCTTTTGTTAAATTGCTCAGCTGTTGGTAAGCCACAGACCCATCTTGTGCAGGCAGTGTTGTCATTTCATCCAATCCAGTTAGAAGCTTGCCTCTGAATTTCTCTTTGTGGTAGATTTACTTTCGTTGTGTCTTGGAGTTCTTAGTTTAATTCATTATTTGCCTGGTTAGTTTTATTCAACTGTTGATAAGCCACATATCCAACTTGTGCAAACAACGTTGTTGTTTTATCCAAACCATTGGAACATGATAGCTTAGGAAGCCATTAAAGTTGCAAGTTTTGCTCTTCGTATAGGATAGTTGTAGGTTCTGGTCGCTTCACGTTGCATGACTCGCAGTAAAATCCCGCTAGGAATCGCATAAGCCAAGCTCTGTACTCTTGCGCTATCCCTCTCCTACTCGCATTCTCGGTCTACATTCTGAGCTGTCCTTATCCCAAAATCTACTCCTATCGGTGATAGCATTACACGCTTTTCTGGATCCAAGTGAACATGAAAGAACGAGAAGATCATACTGAGGGGACGAGATCATACACACACCATCGGATTCGCCACTGTTCTGCGGAATCCAGGTTTTACATTTCAAAGTTCTAGTCAGATTCATATCAAATAGAGTAGTTAATCGCTTTATTTCATTTCATTCTATTCTCGACATTGCTAAGGAAGCTATGGGGATTGATAGTTTCTTAGAAACTATGATTCACTCCTCACTTCTGAGGTAGGATCGAGAATCTTGCCGGTAGGTTAGACAAACTGTTTTATTTAGAATAATTCTATAAATCACACAGGCAAATAACTACACTCGGTTATCTTGTCTGTTTTAATTACTGTTTAGTTATTATTTCTAGATATGTTTAAAATAGTTTGCTTCCCTTAAAATTGTCAAATATTTCATAGAAAAATAAGAGTATATGTAGTTAGATTTATTTCACTTAGTTAGAATTTGTTTCATCACAGTTAGATTGCATTTTGTTTCGTATGACAATCACGGGACCTCAAGAGCCCAGGGAATATATATTTGAGCCAATCATGCCTCAACCAAACCTAGTCACAGCAATAGTTGACATAGACCAAAATCTCAGGATACAAGTATTCCGAACAACCAAAGATTTACAAGTGATCAGTTCACAGTTAAGAGGATTAAACATAGAAGATGACCAAGCACATGCGTTTTGGTCAAGTCAGCCAAACTACAGATTACTCTAGAAAACATCCACATGACTATAGAGGGGCTCGAAAGAGAACAAACATTCGGGTGCGATCCTCTAGTTCCACAGCCAGACGCTGGAGACACCCTCGTAGATATAGATACCAGCTTAAGAATCCAGGTTGCGAGAACGTCTGTAAGGTATTCTGAGAAGATTGCACAACTATTGGTTCTAAACATAGAAGCTAAGAAAGCATACGATTACTGGATACTAGGGATTAGAACCTGATCTCGCGTATGACCATAACAGAACCGCAACAACCAAGAGTCTACGGTTGTGATCCACAGATCCCACAGCCCAACGAATCCACAAGTGAGTTAGATATAGACACTGGCCTACGCACACTAGTATTTCAGTCCACCCCACTTCCACCTATCATCATCGAACAACTGTCCTTACTAGATATAGCGGCTAACGAAGCTAGGGAATTTTGGACTAGGCCAGAAAATCATCCATAGAATTGATTGTATTCATCATCCACTATATGACCTTATCAGGAGAAATACACAAAACAATCCCGGGTCATTTCCCACGCATTCCACAACCCATAGATCGAATCACGCCAGAGCTCGATATTGATTGGAGCCTTCGAGCAGTCATCCTCACTGATCGATCTATCACACCAGTCCAAGTTAGAAGGGCCTTCTTTGCCTTAGATTCGTAAATTCCACTAGTGCGTGTCGAAGACATTAGACTACCTAACTAGTTTGTCTGCATATTCCATCCCCACCGGCTGTCTCGGCACGACCTCGGGAGGTCGGGTACGCGGAAGAGTCACTTGTAGATTCTCACGCTCGCCTGTCGCTTTTCCGGCGTACAGGAACGCGTGATTTATTTCATTAGTCAAACATTACTTGACTATGAAAGATGTTATACACAGGAAAAACGAGAATGCCTTGCCATAGTCTTTGCTACTAATCACTTAAGATACTATATGCTGAATCAAGAAACAAGGGTCATGGTAAAAAATGACCATTTACGAAATTTCCTCACACAAGGGTCCTTGTCTAAGAAGGCTGGACGTTTTTTAACCTTAATGGGGGAATTAAAATTAACATTTGTAAATCAGAAATCCATTAAGGGACAAATCATCGTGGATTGGTTAGCTGATAACCCATTAGACGAAGGCGATCTAGTAAATCTAGACTTTCCAGATGAGTGCATATACTACATTGAAGCTAGACCTCATATCTCTGAGTGTCCCTGGTATACCGACATTATTAGTTATATCATGGACCATATGTATCCAGAAGGGGCTACATCACAACAAAGAAGGTGGTTACGCATTATTGCAGCCAAATACGTCATCATAGAGCAAGTGCTCTACCGAAAAGCATTCGATGGAATGCTCCTGAGATGTGTCGACACAGAAGAATCCAAGAAGATTCTTCACGAATCTCACAGTGGAATGTGTGGAGGCCACTTCGGTGGCCATGCCATCACTCACAAAATACATCGAATGGGCTATTTCTGGCCCACTCTAGAACACGATGCAGTGAAGTTTGTACGTAGGTGTCATAAATGTCAAGAATTCTCCCACAAGATTCATATGCCAGCACAAGCTCTACAACCAATTGCTACTCCATGGCCCTTTTCTACATGGGGTATTGATTTGATAGGGAAATTCTCACCCTCATCTACAGATGGCCATAATTTTATAATCATGGCCACTGAATATTTCACCAAGTGGGTAGAGGCTATGCCTCTTACTACTGTACCAGGTTCTGTAATCGCCAAGTTCATTTTCAACCAAATCATTTGCAGATACGGTATCCCACAATTCATTATCTCAGATAATGGAACTTCTTTTAAAAATGATGAAGTTCACGAACTATGCAATAAATTTAAAATAAGCCATCATACGGCTTCCTTGTATTACCCTCAAGCCAATGGACAGGCTGAAGCAACAAACAAAACACTGAAAGCCATTCTCCTTAAAACTGTGAAAGAAAACAAACGAGATTGGCATTTGAAGTTATATCCGGCCTTATGGGCCCACCAAACCTCAATAAGAACACCAACGGGAGCAACTCCTTTCTCACTAGTATTTGGGGCAGAGGTAGTTCTCCCACTTGAGGTCAAAATACCCAGTCTCTGCATTTCATTACAAGGGATTCTGAATGAAGATGCTTATTGATAAGTACATCTTTCCCAACCAAAAAGCCTAGATGAAACTAGGTTAGATGTTGAATAGTGGCACAGAGCCTATGCTGACCGGATGTGCCAGAAATATAACAAGAAGGTCTATGAATGGGACATATATGAAGGTGATCTAGTTCTAAGGCTAGACAGTCGGATCGACAAGAAGATTGGCGAAGGAAGGAAGTTCCGGCCTAAATGGTTGGGCCCATACCGAGTCATGAAGGACTATGGAAATGGTGCATACCTCCTATGTATGCTAGAAGGTGAGGAATTTGGTGAAACAGTCAATTCCCTGCACCTCAAGTGGTTCCACGCATAAGCAGCTAGCACTACTTATATATATTTACATTGCATCTTCATATAGATTAAGATCATTTTGTCCACTTGTCACTTACACAAATTGTGATCAAGGAATTTTATTCTCAAAGCAATTCATTACAAACTCATGATGTTGTTGGCATAAACTCTCTAATCATACCTCTCCATTTTCATGATATCATCAAATTATCTCGGAATCATGTCATCAAATAAAGCTAGATATGACAAAGTCTTAAACGGTAACCATACCAAGATCTGCGGGCTTGTTCTCACTTTTGGTTTCTTCTTAGGATAGGTGTCTTGCCTATGGTCTATTCTAGAAGCTTCATGGTGTCACATCTATCCCATATATATGTCTCTTTGGAAATAAGCACATACTGACATTTTACTCAAGAAAACGAGTCAAAAATTGATCAAACAGAAAATTTTAATTTTACACATTTCCTTGCCCCACCAACCTTTGGTGATGAGCTTGTGTCTCTTACTAGTGATGTAGGGTTGGGAAAGGATGGAAATGCCCTTACTCACCTATACCTTTTCCATGGTGATAAACCCACGCTTCTTACTAGTAGCATGGGGCAAAGTATAGGGGGTCCTCTTGACAAGCAAACATTAAAGGTCATAAGCAAACAATTAAAATCTTGAGGTCTTAAATCAAAGATAAATGAATTGGATGTTCAAAATTCTAAGAGAGTTAAAATTCTAAAAACCCAGATTTTGTCTACTATGTGGCCATCTACGGATCTAAGTCTAGATAAATCACAAAGTAACTGGCATTCTAAACTATGAAGTCACTCAGGTAGAGTAAGCTTGTAGCTTCCAATTTGGTTCCACCAAAGCTTTGTCTATATTTCATCACTATCATTTCAACACGTCTCATAACTTGCACCCTTCCCAACTCTCGGTGATAAGCCCTCACATCTTACTAGTTGCATGGAGTTGGGGGTAGGGGCAGGTTTATCCATTCATCATACCAGTGTATATACATCACTTTGCCAAAACAAACATGAGGTATCCAAAATTGCTTATAGAAGCTAAAATTCAAAATCACATTATATCTACATCATCATGTATCAACATCATGGAATACAAAAAAGAAAGTAAACACTTGCATCATTTGTTCTCCATTGCATACATTCTAAAAATCATATAAACATACATCGTAGTATACATGAGGAAACTGGAAAAGGAAACAAAGCCATCAATGCCAAAAGCTTGATCCAAAAAAGAATATATATATATATATATATATATATATATATATAAATGATCAACATTTATGTACATGCCATCATGCACTAAGCATGGTCAAAACGCTCAAAGAGCCCGGAATGTACAAAAGAATGTATCGTACAAAAATACTACGAGAGCCTAGTGGCTTCTCAATCTCTATGAGAGCCCTCTGAAGGTGGCACGCCCACACCTAGGACTCCGGCTACGCTGACGCTCTGATTGCACGGAAGGCTCAGGATCCCGAGAGGCAGCTGCAGTCTCGCCATGAGAACGACTCCTCATCAAATGCTCGGCTGTCCTATATCCCGCTAACCCTGTGTGGAGAGTCGATACCATCCTGGCTACATGCCAGATTGGGGCAAAGATGTCGGTATGCCTACCGGCTGCTGAAGGCTCCCCAGCATCCACGGACAGCTCTGCACGGGTCCTATCCATGGGGATCATCAGGGAATCAGTGCATACCCTGCGAATCAAATCTCGCCACTCATCGGCGGTCTCTGCAAACAAAAGAGAAAACAAGTTAGAAACCAAACAAGAAATTAGAAACACAAGATAGCAAATAAGGATATTATAACTAAAATCAAATATTAAAAAGGGGAGAGGGTAACTTACTCGGATCACCAGGCCTCCAGGATGGATCTATAGGATCAACACCTACCACGGATGCCACTTCCGACTGAGGAGCTGCTCCTGTGGCTGGGGCAACATAGCACCCCGTAACAGACTCATCCTCCCCACCGTGGCCTTGGGAGAGTGATTCCTCTGAAACTAGAGTATCCCTATCTGCACTCTGCTTAGCCCTCTCTGCCTGCATGATATCCTGAGTATAATGCCACTCAGGATCACTGTCCTTGGTCTCCTCCTCTATCTCTGCCCCTGTAAACTCCTCAGACTCGGAGTCTATGTCAATGGGGTCATCGCTGCTATGGGTAGGACCCGCGGCGATCTGAAGCAAAGGTGCACGAGGTGCACCGGCTCTCCCTCTGGCACGTACAATCCTCCTGGCCGCAATAGGAATGCCAGGAGTAACCACTGTCCAACCCCGGCCTCTAGGCCCCCCTCTGACCTCTCGGACTGATCTGTATACTGGCGCCACCAGGGGAAGCATACCCATGTAGGGTAGGCCAAAATGCTGAGGAACTCGGCCAAAGGGGTGTATCTCCACTCGCCCCACTTTATCAATAAGCTGCCCTGTGGTGGAGCAGGAGATCAAAGTAAGAGTCTCCTCACCCCATATGCCTGCCATAGTCTGATATGGTGTGGCCTCCATGTCGACAGTAGTTAGGGAGGCAATTGGCTGATGAGGTTCTCTAAGCACCAACATGTCTGTCCATCAGGCTGCCCTCACATCTCCCGGATCTGTCACCTCTACACCTCTGCCATAGGGGATGAAGTGCTCATAGACCCAACTCATGACCAGGGTCGGGTGGCTCAAGGACTGCCCCTGTAAACAGACTACCCTATATAAGTCATGGTAGGTGGTCCCAAGAATGTCTGCTCCCCAGGCATATATCCGACCGTATCCCTCTATCTGTGTAATAATGGGGGACCAGCAGTATAACAAAGTATCTCCTCCCTTGTCCCTGATCAGTCTCGAGGCAAGGATCCCCATGATAGCCTGGCGAAGTAAGGGGGATAGGCAAAGTAGGAATGGATCGAACTCTAACCCCCTTCTTCGACCTTGTGGAGATGACTGCGTCTCCCATATACGTAGCCCACTGTGTAATCTGGGCCCATGAACCTGCTGTCTCTAGGGTAAGTCATCTCCCGATGATCGGGACCCCCAGAATATGATAGACATCCTCCAATGTGATAGTCCACTCACCAAGGACCCCTGGCAATCGGAAGGTGTTCCAATCTGCATCCCAATATGAGAACAAGTCACAAAGAATGTGACTGGATGGTGTAACATGGGGCACGCGTGAGATGTGTAGTGTCCCAACCCGCTAAAGTGTGTCCTCCTCATCTTGTGAGAGGGCATCTAATACTACTAGGAGCCAATCACACTCCCTCTCTCTGGCTCCACTGGATATACTCCTCTCTCGCCTACATGCACCCAAAAACACACAAAGCAGAGCAAGTTAGCATCCAAATAATACTGAGAAAATCATAAAAACACGTAGAAATGCTAGAAATGCAAAAACTATTTCAAAAAGATGTTCCTTTTGCATTCTGTGCAAAACCGCTACCCTGAGCAGGGCGGTGGTCGTGTAACCGCCACCCTAAATGGCAGCGGTCGTGTAACCACCGCCTTAAGGGCGGTGGTCATGTAACCGCCACCCTGATTAGGGTGGCGTTTGTGTAACCGCCGCCCTGGGCAGGGCGGCGGTTGTGGTCCGAAAACCCACGCGGGTTTTAAACTTAAAAAGGCCTAAAAAAAAGTGAAAAAGGACCATTTTACCTAAAAACAAAGCCTACCCAGTAGGCCGCCCCCCCTAGATGAACCTTTTAACACTAACATTTTCGAAAATTACCCCCCTCATGACAAAGATTTTAACATTTCAAAATTAAGGGGGTAAAAAGGATAAATTGAAGGAAACTAACCTGTGATCTCACGGGTCGATGTTCCGCACGTGGAGGCATGATCGTTATCTTGTCATGGACGTTTTGACTCCACTCACGCAAGAAACCGTCACCGTGGATTCCAGAGCTCAAAATCAATCCAAGTCAACTCGTGCGAAGAATAGGAAAATGGGCCCACTTTCATATATATAACACCTTGATTCGTTTTAAATGCCCTTTTTCACAGGTTTGGAGCGCTGACGGAGGTAAGTTCTTATCCCCGCACAAATGGTACATTCTCATTTCCTATTATTTTAGCGTTTATTTTCCAAACTATTGTTTCTATCTGCACTTGAGTTCTCTTTTTGTTTAGCAGGTAGCGGGAATATTGGATGGCATCATTTCAACACACGGACGTATCAGGTATAACTTCTAACTTCCCATTTCGGGACTGCCATACTCGGACCCACCATTTTATGCCTCTTCATGGCTAAAATGCTTCTCTGAGGGGGCAATATGTACGTACACAAAATTGTGAGGTACTGTACTGCCGGAACAACGTACACAAGTGCCCCAATGATAATACAGGTTTCCTCACAAGCTGTTCGGGATACAAAAAATATCTCCAAGTGTGCGTTAACATCCCGCATGCCCCGCTTAGCCCCCGCATGCTTTTTTTTCCCCCTTTCTTCCCCTCTTTTCTTGGTCTTTTTCTCTTCTGTGACGAAATCAACCGCTCTGCCTGGGTGGCGGTCTCGTGACCGTCGCCCTCAACAGGGCGGCGGTCCTGTAACCACAGCCCTACTCAGAGCGGCAGTCCTTTACGCGTTTTCCAGAAAGTGTTTTTTAACGTGGACTCACGTAAAAATCAACGATTCACCAGCTTTTTTTCACCGCCTTGGGCTTGCATTTATGTTTTTGGTCCCCTAGAATAGTGTTTGGCCATTGTTTATAGTTTTAGAGTTCAGTTTGGTTTTGATCTTTGGGTGAATGAAATGTTATAAATAGATGGCTTGTACTCAAGCAAAAGGCCTCTCATTTTTTTCTCTCATCTTCTCATTTAAGTAGCTCAATATGTTATTTTTCTTAGAAGTCATAGTTTCAGTTCATTGCATGCTTAGTTAGCATTGTTTAGCTGTTGGTAAGCCACATATCCATCTTGTGCAAGCACTGCCGTTATTTTATCCAATCCAGTGAAATAGAATAGCTTAGGAAGCCATTAAAGTTGCAGGTTTTGCTCCTCAAACAGGATAGTTTCAGGTTCTAGATGCTTTATGTTGCATGACTCGCAATAGATCCCGCTAGGAATTGCATAAGCCAAGCTCTGTACTCTTGCGCTATCCCTCTCCTACTCGTATTATATTCAGTCAATGTTCTGAGCTGCCTTTATCCCAATATCTACTTTTGTTGATGCTAGCATTACACGCTTTTCTGGATTCACTTGAACACGAAGGAACGAGGAGATCACACTGAGGGGACAAGATCATACACACCATTGGATTCGCCACTATTCTGTAGAATCTAGGTTCTAGCTTTCAAAGTTATAAATTAGAAACATATCAAATAGAGTAGATAATCACTTCTTTTGAGTCAAGTTTACTTTCGATATTGCCAGGGAAGCTGTGTGGATTGATAGTTTCTGAGAAAACTATGATTCACTCCTCACTTCTGAGGTAGGATCGAGAGTCTGGAAAATAGATTAGATAAGTTATTTCATTCTTTAGAATAGATCTACAAATTACATAGACAAATAGCTACACTCAGTTATTTTGTTTGTTTTAAGTTGTTATTTTAGTTGTCAATTCTAGATATTTTAAATAGCTTCTTCCTTAAATTCTTAAGGTTTATCAGAAAAAACAAAAACAGAAGTTATATATGTTATAGATATATTTCACGTAATTAAATTCAATTTGTTGCAGTTAGATTTACATTATTTATTTTGTATGACAATCACGGGACCTAGGGAACCCAGAGAATACGTATTTGAGCCAATCGTATGCCTCAACCCAATCTCGTCACAGCAATAGTTGACATAGACCAGAATCTTAGAATCCAAATCTTCCAAACAACAACATATTTATGACAGATCAGCTCTTAGTTGAGGGGATTAAATATAGAAGACGACCAAGTACACACATTTTGGTCAAATCAACCAAATTACAGATTACCCTAGGTTCATATCCACATGACTGTAGAAGGGCTTGAAAGAGACCAAACGTTCGGTTGTGATCCTTTGGTCCCACAGCCAGATGCAGGAGACATCCTCAGATACATAGACACTAATCTAAGAATTCAGGTTGCAAGAAACGCCTGTGAGGTACTCTGAGAAGATCGCACAACTATTAATTTTAAATATAGAGGCTGAGAAAGCATATGATTATTGGATACTAGGGATCAGGACTGATTTCGTACATGACCATCAGCATGACCGCAACAACCAAGAGTCTATGGTTATGATCCACAAATCCCACAGCCTAACGAGCCCATAGCTGAATCAGATATAGATGCTGGCTTACGTACACTAGTATTCAGATCTACCCCACTTCCACATACCATCGTCGAATAGTTATCCTTACTAGATATAGCAGCTAACAAAGCTAGAGAGTTCTGGACTAGGCTAGAGAATCATCTATAGAGTCGACTGTATTTACCACCCACCATATGACCTTATCTGGAGACATACACAAAACTATCCCAGGTCATTTTCCACGTATTCCACAACCTATAGACCGAATCACGCCAAAGCTCGATATTGATTGGAGCCTTCAAGTAGTCATCCTTGCTGATCGATCTATCACACCATCTCAGGTTAGAAGGCCCTTCTTTGCCTTAGATTCGCATATTCCACTAGTGTGTATTGAAGACATTACATTACCTAACTAGTTTATTTGCATCCCACGCTTATCCCATCCCCACCAGCTGTCTCGGCACGACCTTGGGAGGTCGGGTGCGAGGAAGAGTTACTTGTAGATTCCCAAGCTCGCTTGTCACTTTTCCTTCATACAGTAGCGTACCTTGGCAATTTAGTGGGCTCACCCAGGAAGTTTGTTGCCCTGAGATAGGTAAAGGTTGGAAATTGTGTAAATAAGGCCCCCCACTTCTCTGTTGCTGTGACAATTCTCTTGGTTGTTTGACCGTGAGTCATGTTGGGCCTCAATAAGCAGATGATGCCATAGAAGAAGGCATCATTGATTTTGGTGAACTGTGAGATGCTGTTCTCCAGCTTCAGCTCTAGGTAGTACTCGTATATCTTTACCTGAGGCCAAACCCCGCATCGGCTCATTGCTGGATAATCCCTCTCCAAGGTTGCAGCGTAGACTACGTAGGAGTTCATGTAGAATCTCCCCATTGTGGTGAGTTGTTAGAGCTGCTCGGATATGGTGCTGCTTATGACCTCCGCCCACTCAAAGCATTGATCTGGCACATTCTTGTTCATAGTTTCAAGGTACCTGAGCATCCATTTGTGAAAGTAATGGGCATCAGAAAGCCCAAAAACTCTACTAAGGAATGTGATGGTGTCGCTTAGTTCCTCGGAGAAGTCACTGCGGTGAATAACCTGTGGCCATATGGTTATTACCTTCTTATTTTTCAAGTACACTTCATTCATCAGTTGTATGCACTTGTCTTCATTGTCCTCCCATGCCTTGGTGCAGTCCTCTTGGCTTACAGCCAACAAGTGTATGTGGTGAGGGATGCCTAACATGATTTTGAAGTGCCAGGCAGTGAGGTTGATTATGACCTCACCCTTTTCATTTTTGACACACCTTGTGTCTTTGTTGTAACAGTGGGCCACTGCCATCATAAATTCATTGTTTACTACACTGACCGGGATACCCCCAGCAAAATGCAGTCCACTGCCCACCAGCTTGTCCATCCAAGGACTTCCTGTGACTCTCTTGGTTCTGGCCCAGAAATCCTCCATGTCGATGTGACCGAGTTCAGAGTCTCTTATGTCCAGGTCACATTCTTCCTGGGACTCAGGCATTCTGACCCTCTAGTATTTGTACTTCATCTCTTCTTCTGTAAGCTTAGCCTTACCCTTTGACTTGGTTGGCTTCTTGCTTGATGTAGACATATATGGATCCGAGCTCAGTTACTAATCTGCAAGAAGAAGAAGAGAAGTCCAATGGCAGAGAGCCATATTAGCTATCATATCTTCCATTAAAGCACTACATAATAGAATGAGGAGTTAGTAATTTTAAGGCCTCAGGGCGCAGGGTGCAGGAACACTGCAGGCTACAAAGATATTAGAACAATGCACTGAATCAGAGTGTTATAAGGAACAAATCAATGCCAAAGGGCGCAGGGCACAAGGATTTTGCATATGACATTATTTTTTATTGTAAGCGGGGATGCTCCTACACCGTTTATGTAGTTTTATACTTAGCGCAAGTAATGTTTGTGTTGCATGGGGGCAAGGTGCGCCTATGGTGCAATTATTTGTCATGCAACATGGAATTTTGGTGCGCCAAAGGGTGTAGGTTTATTGCGTGTAGCACCAACTATAGGCACATAGAAGGGGACTTTGGCGCAGCGCAGGGAAAGCTTGCATGACATATTATTGTGGTAAGCGGGGATGGGCCTGCGCCAGGTTTAGGATTTACTTGGTTTACACATGGCGTAGGGAGCTTATGTGTTGTAATCAATGTTGGTGTGCCATAGGTGTGACTGTGTTTCCTGTTGCAAGGGTGGGGATTGTGCCAAGGGGAAAAACGTAGCTTGGAAACAGTTTTTCAAGTTTTCCTTCTCTCTAACAGATTCGTGATCCTTTAGGCTTAACTCCACATTGATTCAAGCGGTGAAGGGGGTAAAGCAAAGAGGTTTGGATTTTTTTGAGCCAGAGCCCTCTTGGCTAGCAGATCTAGAAAGAGGAGGAAAACAACTTAGGGAGAAAGATTACAAGAACAATAGGGAGGGTTTTATAATTCACAGCTCCATGGTATCCTACTACACAAACAATCAAAACAAAACATAAGAGGAGTAAGAACCACCTACCTGGAATATATAGAACGTGAGAGATGAAATGGGGTCCACGAACGCGATACGAGGAGGACGGGTGTGCTGACAGGTGCAGAGGAATAAAGTTACCACATGTTTTTAAATTGTGAAAGTGACATTGCGGGTGTGCCTTTATATAGGCAAAGGTGCAATAAATGTGCCAACCACTTTTTCAAGAGGCGCACCAAAACACTTGTCAACATGTAAAACTTTGCACCCTGTGGCGTGGATAAACGCGTGTCAACACTAAAACATTTGCGCCTTTGGCACAAATTTAAGACCGTCAACACTTCATTCCTTGTGCCCTATGGTGCACCAAAACACAGCGCAACAATTTAGTTGTTAACATGAAGGCGCATGTGCCTTGGCGCACACAAGAAAGGTGCATCACGGTAAGGCGCAACAATAGATGTGTCGACACGTCAAACTGTGCACCAAAGGAAATGAAGGGGGCTCAAATTTACTCTGTGTTGCACAGATAAAAGGTGTGTCCAGCCAAAAAGGGACCAAAATGGCTAAGTTCGGAGAACTAGATTTCCCGGAAAGGGATTTTGTAACATTCTGAACGCAGAGGGGTCCTTGACAGGGGACCAGGAGAAAATTTGGTATGGTTACCTGTAAAATTGCCCTCGTCAATTTTACAGGATAACAAGTTCAAAGTACGTTGACATCCTCCACATAACCACCTGGGAACATTGACTTACATGTATTGTATCTTTGGTTTCTTAAAATTGGTAATGCCCATTCAATCCTATCATAAGCATAGAAGAGTATGGCTGATTGGATTTGATGGATTTCATTTACTCTACTTTAAACATTGATGTCCTTTGTGGTACCATGCTAAGGTCGAGAAATTAAACTTTCCTATGGCGAGAGCCACAATGTTATTGAGAGAAGTTACTTCTGGTAATATTGAATGTTAAAAGGTCTTTAATTGTATAACTATGTCTAAATTTCCAAATCCCACTCCACTTCCACATGATCTATCTATTTTTCCTTCGACTAAAAATTGGGGGATATTTAAGTGCATTGACAAAACGAAGATAATTTTTTTTGGTGGTGGGATGAAATGGAAGAGCTTATGCAACAAAAAAAATCAAGTACCTTTTGGCATCTTATTATGCCAAAGACGTTTTCACTAAGGAAAAGACCTGATTAGAGGCTAATAGGTGCCAAAAATTCAAGGGTGAAGATATCTTCTGTTGTTTTTGTCTGTATATGGACGTTGAACAAAACAATCTCGACCTTCCCTTTCACTACCCCATTCTCTGTTGACATCACCTTTGTGAAAAAATAATTCATGCATTCACCATGTATGAACCCCACAAGTGTCCAAGTAGCTCTCCTCTACGTCATCACTATTTTTCAACTAGAAGTCTTCACAGTTGCATTTTCTTTCAAAAAGGATAAATAGGAATAGGAGGAAGAGACATCAGTGAAAGGTTTTCTATTAACTAACAAGGATTCCTACAAAAATTCTTCACTTTAAGTGTCTGTGTGGAATATTCCTTGGAGGATATGTCTTCTTGCATTATAGGTAGTCTCTGGTTTGAGTTCCCATAGGCGTAGGTGCTAGGAATCTTAATCGGGGATTATTATTTTTGTTTAAAGAAAAAATCTAGGAAAAAGCATGATTTTAAAAACATTAAAATTAAGCAGACAAGATTCTCCTCATCACTACTAAAATGGCCATCTTTTTCCATTGTATTTAGTGTCTCACTATGGTGTTGAAGAATTTCACATAAATCCTTCTAGATGACATGGTCATTCGAAACCCTTGAAAGGATATAAATTCCACAAAGATGAAATGGGACCACGTCACCATCATCATTGAAATTTAGTATATGTACTTGAAAATGTCCATAAATTTTTTAAAAATTATATTTAAACAAAACACAGATCAATGACCTTAGGGAAAGTTACTTAAATTTCATTAAAATATAAAATATATTTATCCAAGTAATGGTTTGCTTAGTTATAGCCCAAATTGGTTTCCATTTTGATGTCTCGTGTTACTCATTACTTCTTTCATCATGTCCCATACCTCTTCCACGGGTCAATACGATAGTTAATGAGTGGGAACCTTAATCACATTCTTGAAATATGAAGAGAAACCATTATCCTGCATGAACATGAGAATGGAAATATAAAGAACCCTCAATGCAAAATTATAGCACCCTTGATTGCTTGTAGCATTTGTGTGTGACTGAAATCAGTGTAACTTGCATAAAATGGGACTATACTATAGTGTGAGACCTTGCAAGTAGAACTAATTCACTAGAGAATAGATGAATTCTTCTCCTAACCTAGTGCTTGAGACTGTCTTTTCACGATGCCTTGCATGCCGTATTCCACTTCTCTTTCAAACAATTGACAAAAAATACACATGATACCTATATTCCTAAAAAAAAAAATAGGTTCTACAAAATGGTCCCCCCCGAAACATTATTCTCTCTCAATTCCTTTTCCTCCCTCTAACCCCCTCTTATACAACCATATTTCTCCCTTTATATTTTGGTACCTCCAAATAAACCTCATTGTAGACTTCCCCTTTGGTGTTCACATCATACGGGTAATTGCACGAAATTGGGGGGCCAAAAAACGGACAAGAATCTAAAAAAAAGCAAAACGCGTACGTGTTTTGCTAAAACGCGCTCACGTTTTAATTTTTTTGGCTCGAGAATCACCGAACCTATAACACGTATGAATTTCAAACAAGTCAAAACGTGTATGTGTTTCAAACAAGTCAAAATGCGTACGTGTTATAACGCATACGCATTTCAAATAAGTCAAAATGCGTACGTGTTATAACACGTACGTATTTCAAACAAGTAAAAACGCGTATGCGTTATAATACTACACATTTCAAACAAGTCAAAATGTGTACGCATTATAACGCGTGTGCATTTTTTGTAGTATGGACCATGCATATGTGTTTTGGTGGTTTATACTTACAAAAATAAATGTTAAAGTATAAGATTTCTTTTATTATTTCTTATACTTTAAATTTATTTTAGTAAATATAATAAATTAGGGTCACTCTGCACCTTATGGAAGTGGTCTCGTAGCTCCAACAGTTATAATATAGAAGATATCTTTTCAAAATCTAATTTGGTCAGTACTTACTCATTTTTCAGGATTTCAGCAAATGACCTAAAAATTTCAGGGCATATATATTGTAGTCGGTCTTTGTTTTGGGAAAGAATATAGTAATTTTTTAAGGTTTTTTGACCTTATAAAATGGATTTTGGCCCTACCACTGCTTGAATTGGTACTAATTTTTAATTTTGGTCCATAATTCACTTTAGTGACCATGAATTAACTCTATGATGTTTGTCTACTTCTTACTAAAACGAGATCCTCACTAAAATAGTGTAGATAGAGGATTGTTCCCTGAATAGGATTCCTATCCTATGGCCAAAATGAGGTGATTGTAATGTGCATCCTCCTTAAGGTTTGATAAAACTACTAGGTGTTGAATGAGTTGTTACGAATAATACCAAGTGAATTGCATCACGTGAACTCAGATGATTGCTCATTCTTAGAAACATGGTGCTCCATATAAATATCATCCCCTCACCTTTCCTATCTCTAAAAGCATTCTTTCATGGAATCAAATTCATGATTATCATACATGCTTTTGCTCATATGTCTCTTATGGAGACAAATGATGCCTTAATACTTCACAAATAATGGTCCTTGATAACTCGGTGACATGACTAGCTCATTTTAGATTGTTTTGAAGGGTGTTCAATTAACTACAAAATGGCCAAAAATACCTTTTTAGGCCTTCAAAGGAACTATTCTCTCATAAAAACTAAATGATTCGATCGATCACCTTAAACACTATTCCCTACATAATGAAACACGCTGAATGATCTTTTTAGGACTTTCCTTTGGGTGAGGGTTTATGATTTAGGGTTTAGGGTTTAGGGCTCGGGGTTTAGGGTTTAGGACTCAAGGTTCAGAGTTTAGGGTTTAAGGTTTAGTCTTTAAGGATCATAGTTTAGATTTTAGGGTTTAGAGCTCAGGGCTTAGGGTTCATAGTTTAGGGTTTATGGTTTAGGGTTTATGGTTTAGGGTTTAGAGTTTTGGGTTTATGGTTAAGGGTTGAGGGTTTAGGGTTTAGGGCTCAAAGTTCAAGGTTTATGGTTTAGGGGTCAAGGTTGAGGGTTTAGGGTTTATGGCTCAAGGTTCGGGGTTTAGGTTTTAGGGATAAGGTTTTAGGATTTAGGGTTTAGGGTTAAGAGTTAAGGGTTGAGGGTTTAGGGATGAGGGTTTAGGGTTCAGGGTTTAGTTTTTAGGGTTTAGGGTTGAGGGTTTATGTTTGAGTGTTCAAGGTTTATGGTTTTGGATTAGGGCTTATGGCTCAGGGCCTAGGGTTTAGGGCCTAGGGTTTAGGGTTTAGGGCTTAATGTTTAGGGTTTAGGGGTTAAGGTTTAGGTTTTAATGTTTAGGGTTTAGGATTTAGGGATTAGAGTTTAGGGTTTAGGGCTTAGGGTTTAGGGTTTAGGGTTTAGGGCTCAGGGTTTAAGGTTTAGGGTTGAGGATTTAGGGTTTATAATTCAGGGTTTAGGAGTTATGGTTTAAGGTTTAAAGGTCAGGGTTCAGGGTTGAGATTTGAGGGTTCAGGGTTTAGGGCTCAGGATTTAAGGTTTACGGTTGAGGATTTAGGGTTTACAGTTTAGGGTTTACGGTTTAGGGTTTAGGAGTTAGGGTTTAAGGTTTAAAGGTCAGGGTTCAGGGATTAGGGAAAAGGGTTTAGGGTTTAGGGTTTAAGGATTGAGGTTTAGGTTTTAGGTTTTAGGATTAATGGTTTAGGTCACAAAGTTTAGGGTTTAGGGTTTAGTGCTTAGGGTTTAGGGTTTAGGGCTTAGGGCTTAGGGTTTAGGGTTTCGTGCTTGGGGTTTAGAGTTTAGCTTTTAGGGTTTAGGGTTTAGGGTTTATGATTTATTTTTTAGTGTTTAGGGTTTAGGGACCTTTAAGATTTAACATTTAGGCCTTAAGGTTTAGGGTTTATGATTTAGGGCTTAAGGCTCAGGGTTTAGGGTTAAGGGGTTAGGGTACATGGTTTAAGGTTTATGACTCAGGGTTAGAGGTTCAAAGTTATGGGTTTAAGGTTTAGGGGTTAGCTATGGGTTTAAGGTTTAGGGGTTAGAGATCAGGGCTCTAGATTTAGGGTTTAGGGCTTAGGATTTAAGGTTTATGGTTTATGGCTCAAGGATTATGGTGTAGGGTTCAAGGCTTAAGGTTTAGGAATTAGGGTTTAGGGTTCATGGTTCATGGTTTATGGCTTAAGGTTTGGGGGTTAGAGCTCATGGCTCTGTATTTAGTATTTAGGTTTTAGGGCTTAGTGTTTAGGGTTTAGGGTCCAGGGTCAAGGGTTTAGGGTTATGGGTTTAGGGTTTAGGTTTTAAGGTTTATTATTTAATGTTTAGGGTTTAGGATTTATTATTTTTGTTTTTGGGTTTAGGCTTTATAGTTTAGGGTTTAGGTCTCATGGTTGAGGGTTAAGGGTTTAGGTCACAGAGTTCAAGGTTCATCGAATTTGTAGGCAGAATATTCAAAGAGAGTCATCAAAATTTGATGTTTTTCATCTGTTGATAGTTTAAAGGAGGGAAATGTCATATTCCTCACTATCCAATCCTTCCAAAGACCCCATTAGTCCTCAATTCTTGGATGTACAGGGAGACACTGTTACTTGGCTTCCATTTATAATGATAGAGATATTTCTAAATTTGTGTTATGACCTATAAATCTATATGAATTTCAAGTTTCTTGGAAATCACATCACACCCTTCACTAGGATTGATGACTACCCCTATATTTTTGTTTAGGGGATTTTGAAAACATCTATGGGTTTATCATTCAAGGAATTATCAATGAATGGAAGGTCACTAAGTCGTAGGTCAGGTAACTCCCATTTAGAACTGAACAAGAAAGATTTACTAGGCGATTGATAACCCCTTAGTGTTCTTAGCCATTCCCCTATTTCTATGCTTATTTTGAACACTTTAGGAAGTTCTGTCAAATTTACTATCCATTTCATTAGAAAACTTGAACGTTATCTTTCTCCAGAGGAGAGGATACTATAGGAAATTCAATTATGATCCTACACCTCTGCATTGATATATTCTCTATGTTTCTTTTGTTTCCTTTAAGATTAATTTTTTGTTGTGATGGTTATTTTTTCCAGCTTCCAATGGGTCATCTTGGCTTGCATAATACCATAGATGGAAATATGAGAAATGTGAAATTTGTTTTAGAGTGTGAATAAATTTACATTCAAGAGCACAAGTATATGTGGGGAGAAACAAGTTTGGAAGATATGTGTAATATACATTACAAGGCAAAAGGTAGATGTCATATCCATTTAGTTACTTGTCCCACCTCTCATAAACAAGGTAGTTCTATAAGCAGACTCAATAATGGTTCTAGGCACGAGACTAGGAAATATTGATGAAATATGGTTTGGGGTTTAGGGTTTAGGACTCATGGTTCAGGGTTTAAGGTTTAGGGTTCAGGGTTCAAGGTTCAAGGTTTAAGGTTATGGTTTAGGATTAAGGTTTTAGGTTTAGGGTTTAGGGTTTAGTGTTTATGGTTAGGGTTTATGGATCGAGGTTAAGGATTTAGGGTTTAGGGATAAGGGTTTATGGTTTATAGTTTAGGTTTTAGGGTTTATGGTTCAGGGTTCATGGTTTAGTGTTTAGGATTTGATGTTTAGGGATTAAAGTTTAGGGTTTAGGGTTTAGGGTGTTGGTACCCAAACTTAATATCCTTCACAAATCAAGCAACATCATGGATCTCACAAGACACTCAAGGGCAGATAAATGATTTGTGTGTCGTTTGTAGCTGGGAGCACATCTATCTAACTTGTTAGCACTCAATATTTGAAGGAGTGGGTAACACCTCAAAAGGATTTTTTATCTAATCCTCACTATTCTAGGTTGTGCCTTTCAACCAAGGTAAGAGAACCTATATTGCACCCTTTGTTTGATGAAGGAGGTGGAGATATCCTTATGATTTGCACATTGTATGGAGATGGCCTTGGGAAAACATGATCAATTGTCCATTATTCAAACTCAAAAGAGTTTTCACTACTAAATGATGGAAATGCTTTCAAGACAAGGCTAAGGCTGCTAGAGACATGATAAAATCTTGATATTCTTTGTGCATTTTTTGAATGGATTGTATTCTTTTGTTGAAACACAATGCAATGCAGGGGTAGTATGGGTAGGATGAGTTAGTTTGAATTAATTTTTTTTGGGAGATGTTTAGACAAGACTAGCTAGGAGTTACCAACTTCCTTGAGAACCTTTGCAAGAGATCTGAAACACCTAAACAATAGAGATGTTTCAATGGGTTTAAAATACTCCTTCAACTAAGACATGTGCACCAAATGGAGGCCTAGATCTGCACTCTTCCACAAAACCTTTGATAACCTGCCACAAAAACTTGAAGAAAAATACCAATAAAGTATCCAGGAATCCCTATTTGATCATGACCTAAGGTGCACCCAAAGGTTTACAAACAATCTCAATATTCAAGGAAGGTAAAATGAATTTAAATCTTTTTATCTTCTATCAAATGAATGCTCTTCTGAATGAAAGATTATAGATGCCATTAAACCCTCAGCAAGAAATGAGACCATGTATGATCAAGGAACATCCCACACACAAGATTGCAACATGAAGAATAAACACAAATTGAAATCATTCTGAAACATAAGCATATACAAATTTTCCCAAGAGATAACACCAAATAATCCAAAAATTGATCAAATACATCAGCAGGGGAATGTTATTGGAACAATCTCAGATCTTGTTGATGGATTTACAACTGAAACCAACTCAACATGATGAAATATGATGTAATATGGAATTGAAAATGGCTCTCAGGCGGTTTTCTCCAGAGAAATGGATTTCTTCCAGTCTTTGCTTGAAAATTCTACGTCTTTTTCTCCTCCTCTTCATCCATACTCAAAAATTACATTTTATATCTCATGCCAACTTGGATTCTTGCTTCCCAAGAAAAGCATATGCTTAAGGGATCAAATTTGTTACAAAAACCCTTGTCCTTTCATGAAAATGACATAAAACTGGAAAACAGCTCGCATATTGCCAGGGATGCACAAAAATTTTAAAATATTACACAAATTTGGATCCTTATCCATCCAAGAGTCACATTTTTTTCATTCAAGCATGCCAACATGTTTTATCAATCATTTTTCACCTTTTACCTTTTCAAATTTTACCTCTGTAACTTTTAATTTTGACTTTTCACGTTCTTTCATGGGCTTGAGTGAAAAATTCATCAAAAACATCATAGCTCATCAAATTAGCTCATTAAAATAGTGTCATTGCACTCAGAAGGCCGAGAGGATGCAAAATCATATAAAATTCAATGTGATTTGGTGAAGAAATGACGAAATCGAGTTTCATGGAGCTCCCATGGCGGCGAAAATGAAGAATGCATAGTTGCGGTTGATCTAAAATCAACTTTAAATTTCCGCCCTCCACGTGGAAGATGAGATTCTTGAATATTTCCTTTTTACCCCTTGGATAAGGTAGGACACGTGTCCAAAAACCATTGGATGGGGCCCCACCCTCTAAAAAATGCATTTGCGGCCCTTTTAAACTATGGAAAATTTTGAAAAATTTCCCCGCTTCGCCCCTGGACCCGCCACGTGTCCACATGTAGGCCCCACTGAAAACCGCAGGCTCATTTTATGAATTTCGCCATTTTTTGGAAAAAGGAAAACTTTCCAAAAAATCTTCGTAGGCCTGAACGCCCGATTTCTCCATTTTACTCCCCTGGACACGTGTCCAAAAATGATTTGCTATGGAGCAAATTTTCATTTTTTACCTTTTAGACCAAAGGCAAAAAGTCACAAAATTCTCCTTCGGCCCCCTCTTCCATTTCACCTCCTAGACATGTGTCCTCTTTCCATTGGTCATGAAACTTCGGCCTCAAAATTCACTTTTACCATTTGAAGTTTAAAAACTTCAAAGTTATCACAAAACCCGCTGACCTATTCTTTCCCTCTTGGACACGTGTCGCTTCATGACTCATGGCGGAGCTTCGGCTCAAATTTAAACTTTAGAATTTTGGAGTTAAAAACTTCAAATGCATCAAAACCTATACCCCCTCACTGACTCCTCCTGGACATGTGTCCACCTGTGATTGGATGAGGGATTTCAGGCCAACAGTTAACTTTGAAAATTTTGCAAAAAAGAAAGCAAAATTTCTAAGGAAATCTTGCCACCCACCGATCCTCCAGCCAATCATATCACGCCACGTAGGAACTTCATTGTATCAAGCAGAGCCTCGGATAAAATTTTTCCTTTTGCCAAAATTTTAAAAACAACAAGTTAGAAACATTTTCCCGTATATCCCCGACCAATAGGAACCCACCATGTTGCAATAATGTTATGATGATGAATTGGACGGGTAGAATACGCCCGTATGACCGTCAAAACGTCAAAAATTCACAGGATGCCTTAGACATTGAAAATTTTCACAAGGATGGTAGATTTATTGATCTTAAACCAATTGAATCATTTTTTGACTTTAATTTCGACCCTGGGATTGGGAAAATACTTGCAAAAATTTGGGATTCGATCAAACTCGAGTTTTTTCATGATTTGACAAAGGAAAAATGACACAGCCTGTAAAAATGAAGAAATTAAGGACAAAAAGGGGGCAACTTGGAAAATTACTTCATATGAGGGCAAAACAACAACACCTTGGGTATTTTGCAAGCCTTTTGAAAGCACTAAACTGGATAAACTGAATTACAGATCACCCATTTGAGAGATAAAACATTTTCTGAGCAAAATTAGACATGGAAAATTAGAGCAAAAAGATGCAAGTTCAGAATTTGCACTAACATAGGGCTTAGGGCTTAGGGTATATGGTCTAGGGTTTAGGGTTTAGATTTTAGGGCTCAGGGATAAAGGTGTAGGGTTCAAGGCTTAGGGTTTAGGGTTTAGGATTCAGTGTTTAAGGTTAGGGTTTAGGGGTCAGGGTTTAGGGTTTAGGATTTAGTTTTTACGGTTCAAGGTTTAAGGTTTAGAATTTAGGGCTCATGGTTCATGGTTTAGGGTTTAGGGCTTATGGCTTAAGGTTTAGGGCTTAAGGCTCATGGTTTAGGGCTCACGGGTAAGGGATGAATGTTTAAGGTTTAGGGTTTAGGTTTTAGGGTCTAGGGATCATGGTTAAAGGTTTAGGGCTTAGGGTTTAGGGATCAAGGTTTACATTTTAGTGTTTAGGTTTATGGCCTATGGTTTAGGGTTTTGATTGTAGAAGTTAAATGCTAAAAGATTTAGGCTGAATGCTAAAATCCTAAAAAATGACCTATGTACTATCCAGATTATACTTTAAAAAACTATCTCCTAAACCATGACTCATGGAGCTGTGAGAATAATTCCATAAGGTGCAGAGTGACCCTAATTTCTTATATTTACATAAATAAATTTAAAGCATAAGAAATAATAAAATATAAATAATAATAAATGAAAAACTTAAACATTTATTTATGTAAATAGAAGCATGTCAAAAGCATACATAATGTTTATACTACACAAAACACGTACACATTATAATGCGTAAGCGTTATGTTTTCTTTTTTCCCAAGCCATGCCTCAAGGATTGGGATCCGATTTGGATCCCCAAGCCTGAGGCATGGACCTGCACAAACACAGGAAACAACGTGTTTTTATAAGAAAATGTTAAAATGCCACTTCCTCTATGATAAATCAAGATAAAACAATCGATCCATTTTAAAAAAATTATACCATGACGTAGAGTAGAGTCTCTTCTTTCTAAAAATATAATTTTTCAAATTTTTTGACTAATATAAGGTTTCCATATTATTTATTTTCTAACTATCCCTTTTTATAGCTATTTTTTGAAGTGTAAATATGTCTATATTTCATGGTGTATCCTTTTTTTTGGAGATCGAAATTTTAAAAACTTATACTAGCCCAAACTAGGCATAATTTTATACATATTAAAAAAATAAATCTAATTTTCGATATTTTTTGAGGTAGTTAGGGGGGGGGGCACGGTCAGAGCTCCGTTATTTTTCAAAACATAAAATTTCTGTACTAGAAAAATCATAAATAAAAAAGTATTCGCTAAAAAAATCTTAAAAAAATGGAGCTCAAACTAGATGCTCTTAGCTATATTTCTACTGAAGGGTTTTCAAAAATAATAAATGGTGCTAAAAAAATGGTGGGGACCACAAAAGGTACTCTATTATGTTTTTTTAACAAAAATAGGAGCATTTGTTGGTATTTTAGTTGTTTGACCCACTTAAAATTATCCGTTTTCAATAAAATTTAGTATCTTAGAAACTAGACTCAAAATTCTATGATTCATATATCTAAAACATCTTCCAATTTGTTATCCTGCAAAATTGTCAAGGGAAATTTGCAGGTATCGATACCCAAAAACTTTGTTTTGGCCCCAAGGAAGTTTGACAACGTTCAAAAGAAGCCCAAAATTCTCTTCTGAAAATCAAGTTTTAAGGACTTAGCCATTTTTCAATCTTTTTGAGCAAAGCGCTGAGAATGTCCTGTTGACATGTTGAAAGGTGCGCCAAGGGCGCTGATAAGTTCATGTTGACATGCTGAAAGGTGCGCCAAAGGGTGCTGATAAGTTCCTATCGACATGCTGAAGAGTGCGCCAAGGCACAAGTAAGTTCATGTTGACATGCTGAAAGGTGCGCCAAAGGGCACTGATAAGTTCATGTCAACATGCTGAAGAGTGCGCCAAGGCGCTGATAAGTTCCTGTCGACATGCCAAAGAGTGCGCCAAGGTGCAAGGAAGTTCATGCTAACACGATGAAAGGTGCGCTAAGGTGCAAGTAAGTTCATGTTGACATGCTGAAAGGTGTGCCAAGGCGTTGATAAGTTCATGTTGACATGCTGAAAGGTGCGCCAAAGGGCGCTGATAAGTTCCTGTCGACATGCTGAAAAGTGCGCCAAGCGCTGAGAATGTCTTGTTGACATGCTGAAAAGTGCGCCCTTTTACACTAAAGAGTAGTTTCTTCTTGGGATCCATTGATCATTTTTGTAAGATATTTAAAAAGCATGTTGGCATACACGATGACTTCATCTATGTTGCACCATGGGATGTTGCCATCCAAAAACTTGCCCAAGTCAACTGTTAACTTTTTAGATATTTTCTAGATATTTTGTAAGTGGTTGGTTTGTTTTTGCCTTCTTTTCTTCTCTTCTTTTATAAATACTTGAATACTTGTTGTATTCAGTGGTGGATACTTTTCAGATGAGAAATAGAAGTAAGAAGAAAAAACTTTGAGCTTTTTGTAACAGAAGAAAATATTAATACAATATTTAGACTTTGTGCTGAATATTTGTGTTATACATCAGAGCTTTCTTACGTTAGATCTGTATGTTTGTTCTGTTGAATCTACTTCTGCTTTATTGTCATTTATTCATCAGTATTGCTTTGTTTGTCTATGCAAGTAGGTTCGGCTCTGTTTACTACCAGCCCAAAAAATAGACCCTCTGACCTTTCTACTTTGGAATTCATTTCTTTTCTCCCTTCAGATCCGTCTTCTTTCCTTTCCTTCCTTCATTCCTTTCTGTTCTTCATCAGAAACTACTCTACTGGGATGAGATCCCAACCCCTGAAGGTAGAATATTGTGAGACTTGCACAAGATTCCTGCTGGTAGAATAGCAATAAACCAATTTTGCTTTGCTGACTCAAAGAGGGGCTATGCCCTGCACACTGTTGGCTCGTTTATCCATAGATCTATCCATTCGACAGATTTTCAAACCAACACAATTCTGAGTGTAACTATTTTGAAAAACTCGTACAAGTTGAAGTTTTGTTTTCCAGAAAAATGCATCCACATAAGAGCCCTTTTTGGCCCCCCCAACTTGGTGCACTTACCCATACATTTCACGTTCGATTGCTAGTATAATATCTTTCAACTGAAATATTATCGCTCTAAGAAATATCTATATCAATACCTTGAAAAAAAAATCTAAAACGTGTCCTAACTCTACAAGCCTACATTAAAACTTGTCTTATTAAGAAAATATTGATAATGACATACATGATGAGGTTACATCTAAAATATCTTTAACCTGCCACAAGCCAAATACCATATCATAACAGAATGTCATTAAAATAAAAAGAGTAATGTTTATGCATTAAAAAGTAAAGAGTAATGTTTTATTATCATAGGAGGAAGTGAATTTAGGGGATAACATATTATGTTAGGTTTGTTAAATAGGATATTTAGATATAATTTGAAGATTTAGTTATAAATAAGTAACACCTATAAGTTATAAGTTAATATATAATATATATAATTTAATAAATAAATGTGTAAATAAGGTTGTTTATAATACACTAATTTTGTTTTTAATTATTGGAATGAGAGAGTGCTTTATTTGTATATGTGATTGGTACGTAGATGGGATATTTGGACGCATTTCAATATGTAGTAAACAAGAGGTGTAGATATATAACTATTTTATTATAAAATGATATGTAGGTAAAAGACAAGTAGATGGAAGTTTGGCAAAAAGGAAACACATTTGATATGTAATATAAGAGTATTTATTAAACAATATTCCACCTACTAGCTAACAACTAGATCAACAATACACATGATATATAGTATAATAATACTATATATCTATAATATTAACTATATTATACTATTAATATAATATATTATATTGTATTAATATTAATTATAATAGATGGTATAATATACTGACTATCATATAGGGTATAATATTAAGTATATTATGCCATTAATATAATTGTTATACTAAGTATATTAGAAGGTATGTGTGTGTGTGTGTGTGTGTGTGTACACACACACACACACAGTTGTTAGTATATAAAGTTGATATTATTTTCATTGATATCATATCAACATTGTCGCTATATTAAAATATTACAACCATATAAAATATCATTGCAAATAGTAGTAATTATATTAAAATCATGATAAAGTTATATCAAAATGCTTATACTCCTAAAATATTATTTGTAATATCATTATTATAGAAAATATAATTACATTATTAAGACCATGATGTTTAAAAATGCAACATTACTATAATATGAGTATTAAATATAGTGCAATACTGTTTATTAGGATATAATGTTAAAACATATACTATACATACCATCATCATTATATATAAAATAATACCATCATATTGGTTCTATTGTTATTGTAATATATTGACAAGAATTAATGTATGATAATGACTATTGTTATGTCATAAAGGTTTACAATGTGTTTGTTGTAGCATCTATAACACCGCGAGGGTAAATAAATTTTGTAACATCCATTGTAATGATACATTGGTTATAAAATGGTATTATTAGATATAATATAGTGTTAGTTTAATGATAATAACGTTTATGATATAAAACAGTTATAACAATTATAATATCATTCTTCTTGTATAAGTGGTGTGATTGGGAACTTAACATAATGCATGCTCTATCTTTTTGGAGACATCTGACAAAATTGGAACGATAATGAGAAAATTATCTCAGCCATGTAGTCATTTTTACACCCACCAAGAACAAGGGAACCCCATGTGCACCGACCTATCACCCAGTAGGCGTTGGGCACTCACCCGAGGCATGCGCGTGTGCCAAGTCTCTCTTTTATGTGAGTTGAGTGGGAAAACATCACCAATGATCCAAACTTAAAGACAGTGAGTGGAAATGAGACATGCAAGCATCATAGGGCTCAAAACGGCTTCTAGATCAGTGCAGTCATTCCAGACAGAAAAGTACTTAACTGATTAAGAATTGAAATAAAACAAAAAGGGAAATGTGCAAGGATTCAGACTCATTCCATAAACATACATAAAAAAGAACCATGAAGATATGTAAATGCACTAGAATCATTATTGATCATATTCATATAAACTAGTAACCTCATTATATTCATTAGATTCATTACAGAGCATCACAGAAAGGCATAACGAAGTCATGCATCATAACTGGATGCCTATCCTTTAACTCTCAAAACAAAAATTTAAACATCCAAGCCCTTGGTACATTCATGTCCTATGTTTTATCTACCCAACCCAAACAAATTTCCTTTACAGTATTTTTGCAGAGCTCCACTCCCTCTTCATCTCTCTCTCTATCTCTTTTATTCTGTGGGCACTTGTATTTATACACCACTTGAACTGCCAACTTTCCTTTCTGAGGATTCAGATCTGTCACCAAGTGTCCCGACGTGGTCCTCCATGGTAGCATACTCCTCCAGGCCTGAGCTTTCCACTCCTTGTCACAATGGTCTTCTAGGAGCTTCCATCACATGGTATATTCCTTCCTAGGCCAACCTGTTGCTAAGCTGACACCTTATGCACTCTGCATGCGCAGTTGGGTCACACTTTTCTTGTGTCCTACCCATGATACGCCAAATACGAATAAGTCCCATGAGACCTTATCTTCCAGGGCGTGAAACACAGGTACCTTCTAAAACCTTCCTATAACCTTTCCTTGCACGCGCATTCTCTTTGCACATCCATCCTTAAACCTAGGCCTTGTGCGCCCATGTGCCTTTGTGTACTTAGCTAGTATTTTAGGGGCCCAACATCACCCCACACTACACTTAGTTCTCCACCCACAGGAACACTTCTCTAATGAATAAATAATTATACATAGACTTAACCATCTTGCGAAAATAATAAATGGTAACGAAGAATTTAGGAAAGAAGAAAGAATGGGGAAGTGATGGAATTATTGCAACAAGCTAGGAAAATCATTTTTGCAAGTCGGTCTCCAACTTGTTTCTAGGCATCAAATTCATTTTTCGCTCTCTGGCAGAAATTTCCAACTACGGCGAAATCACCTCCCCAAAACTGCAATTCCATCTCCTTGAGCATTCATAGTGTCCACAAATATTTCCTAACTCCTTTCCCACATCTTCAAGCATGCGTCCATCCTTCTAGTAATCTATGGGTATAGCTCCTTTAGCCTATTCTCAATTGTTCCCCTTAGGGCCTTAATAGCTTCTGACTTCTTTTCAACCTTAGCCAAGATTCTATCCTACTCTTCTCTATTCCCTTTCTTCTTTTCTTGGAACTCTATAAGCTCTGCCTCATACTTGGTGACCAAAATACCCACCACTTTATCTCTGTCTACGTAGTTTTTATATGCAGCCTCAGCGGTGATGGGAAGTAATATTTACATCAGCAAGGAATTTGCTGTATTCAACCATGATTGCTACTACCTTTAATTTTTCCTCCTTCTCTAGGTGTGTTGCTACTTCTTCCGCATATTCTAAGGCTAGATGTTGCCTCTCCATGGTGAGGATGCACATTAAGTCTTCAAGGAATTCAAGGGAAGATCCATATTTTTACGCGGGTGGCGTTGGGTCTAGGATGCTTCAAAACAATGGCATCTGTGATGGATTCTACCTTCTTATGTACTTCACACACCCTTTCCTTTCCTTCCTCTAAGCTCACACTTTAAGGTGAGCACTAATCAACTCCTCCTGCTTTAGATCCTTGGCCTTCTCTTCTAGCTCTTTCTCCTTCTTTTCTATTTTTTCTTCTAGAAATATTATCCTATGACATTCCATCCAAAGAGCCTAACTTTAACCTCAACTGAGACTTTATTGAGCTGCGTTGTATAACTGCTCATCTGAAAGCTGCTAAGAATTTACCAAGGGGTTGTCTCCTTTTGACTCCAGGACATTTTCATTAGTGCCCCCTGGCTTACCTTGAACTCTGGCCCATTGATGTGGGACTCAATTGCCTAAAAGAGAATCTTCCTCATTCAAGGGTATGCACCTTCTTCATCAAACAAATTCATTGCCAAGATTTGATTTGCTGGGGACGGTGCTTTGGAAGTGCACGCGTGCAACACCTTGCTAGGATCAATTAATGTAGCTCATTCCTTACCTCTAGATCTCCATGAATGCTTTCCCCCTACGCGCATGCCCTTAGGAAAAATTACCGATAGATTGGGGCCTCCCGTGCTGCCGTGATCTTTCCATGTGCTTTCTTCCTTATCCTCTTCCATAACTACATCAATGCACTGCAATCCAATTCTTCTTCTACCAAGGCATCGATGATTTTCATTGCTTCTTTTTCTACTGCCTAATTTACTTGCTCCTGTCATGAGGCTTAGAATTTTTCTGATCTTATGTGCACTAACCTATTCACTTCCTTCCCATCCTCTTGGCACCTTCCACCTCTTGTGTACCCTTACAATGAACGAAATAGGAACTCATGTTGTTATTCTCCACCCTCTTCCTCTGAATCATGCACACTGGAAAGACAAGTGGCTCTTGATATCCTTCAGGATCATCTTATCTTCATCATCATCCCTCTCACCTATGTATCTCTCCAAGCTCTCTGTCTCCTCCAAGTCATCATTCCTCCATCACCTTTTGTTTCTTCCTAACTTGAGGATTCAAGTATGGGATATTCTACAATTTCTCTTCCTCCTCCTTTGGTGATTTCTCCTCTGCGATAAGCTTTTCCTGTTCTGGCACCTTCTCTTTGATTGGTGACCTCTTCCTATGTGCGTGTATGTAATTTTTCTAGCACTTGTTCCCAGGGCGCCTACCGCATAAGTATCTTGGGACACTTGGTGCCTTTTTCCTTACATTCCTCATTCTCCTTCTTCTCTGGGCACAGGTCTTCTTCCTACCTCTTAGGTCCTCAGGTATAGCTATTTCATTTTCAAGATAAGCACCCTTCTCAAACTTGGGCCTTATGCTGAAGGTATACTTACGCACCACGACCTCCCCTGCAATAGTCTAGAGTTAGGGGGTTTTACCATTTGGACTTCACGTGACATGTAATTTTCCATGTACGTGTGCTTGTTGGGGTAGACCAACATCCTGCACATCTCCCTGTGGTCCCAGTCCAAACTTCCAAGGTCAAACTTTAAATTCTTGGAATCCTTGAATTTTTTAACTCCCTCCTAGAAGTATTAAGCTATGAAGGTGAATGGAAGATTTTACCATGGGCTCATGGTTTCATCAGTCAACTTGAACCTACCAATACAAGAGTGTTGGTATACAGTGAACTCAACTTCTCCTAGTGTAAATTTTGGTAGTTGTTCCGATATTCTCCATTCTTCCCCAAACACATTCCTTAAATGTGTATACCACTTTTCAAGACGCACCTTGTGAATGGGCATCATGTTATCACAAGTGTATTTCTCAAATATTTTTGCAGGTGAGGGGTCTTCCTCTGGGTACTCCCAAACAAACTTATCTGCTGCATCTGGTACTCTGATCTCTGAGAACACAATGGTTAAGAGGACATTACCAAAGAGAATCTTGTCTCCTTCATGTGCATTGGTGATAATTTCATTTGCAATGTATGCAGATAGATTATAGATGGTGCCCTTTGATATTATTCTACAAACATTCAACTAGGACTTGTTTACATGTGTCCATCTTTCTAGCGTGTTGAGTTTTGTTACTAGGTGCATGGCTATTCTCATCACTGGGTCTTGGATATCCCTGATATCATAGTACCTTGACCCCTTCTCGTATGCATACACGGCCACTATTTCTAAGATTTCTACCTCATAGATGAGGCCTGTGAATCTTGAAATTAGTTGAGGGGTTATGTAAATCTTGCTCCTCGTAAAGTGAAAGTGGTCTTCATGTATGCGTGACATTAACCACTGATAGAGGCACTCTACCTTTCTGAAGTAGGGAAACTCATAGATTTGTAATAATCCCACCTTCTCTAACTTCACCTTGACTTCATAGCTATAAATTGGTAACCCCTTAGGTGTTCTCTGGTTAGTCAGGCACACTAAATCTAGCACCATTTCCTTTTCAATCACATTTGTGCGATGATTGTAGTCACTTACTGTTATTTTTATTAAATGGGATTCCCATTCCATCCCAAGAAAAACCCCATCTAGGTACTACATTTCTACATACCATTTCTCGTTGGTACTTGCAGTAATCTCTTGTTGTTTTCCCTTGCTCTTTCCCTTCTTAGGTATTACTACTGATTTCTTAGGTGCCATTTCTTGGGTTATCACTTCAACTTCTCTTCCTAGCTCTGCTCTTCTATCTTTTCCAAGTTCAAATGTCCAACCTGTGAAGTATACTCTTTTTTCTTTAATTCGTGCCCTAGTTGTCAAACCCTAACTGGAATATCTTTTCACAAGATGATGCTTCTCCACAACTCTTCCCATGCCCGTGAATTACTTCCCTCCCGGTTTGCTGATCCAAACTAGTCACTCACGGTTAAAATTTTCCATTTTTTTTCACACGGATCAACTCTAGAAACCCTAGTTCACAAAATCTCTTCCTCTTCATATTTGCAAAGTAAATAATGAAGTACCCAACCTTTTATTTATAGTTTTTCCCACTTTTAGCATTAAATGCCACTTCACCTACCACCATACATTAACACTTAATGCAGATTTTTCAAACAAGATCATATTTAGCGCCTTAACTCACGTGCCCAACCTTGTGTGCACAATTCTCCAACCTTCTGGCGTGTAACCAATCCATCTTGACTGGAGACTCTTGTGCACGTGTAACTAGTGCCGAAGGCACTTCTTCTGTCATGATTTTTTCTCTCGCCTACCTTGTGTTGCATTTGCGCTTCTTCCTCTCTTATACATGGATCCATAATGTAGACTTACCCTGACACCAACCATCCTTTTTCACCTTTCCTTGCATCCACTTCTTTCATAGGGCTATTTAACCGGGATTTCCAACACAATCCTTCATGGCACTTCATACCTTGTAATTTATTCCACCTTACTCTACCCACACTAAAATGATGCATGGTCCTCTACACATTCACAACCTTCAAAAAGTAATGAGGTTACTGGTGCCCAAGGTGCACAACAAAAAAACAATGAGAAAGGGAAACAAAAGTAAAGGAACATGCAATAAATGAAATACTGAACTATCTGGCAATAATGCCTTATTACAAACACTAAGAAGACTTATTTATAGAACGACTTCAACCTACTCCCATTGAAGTGTCCTAGAAATCTCCTCCCATCCAGCGCTTGAAAATGGCACACGCCTGAATCAAGGATGTACGAGATGATGTAGGAACCCAACCAATGCACCTTCAACTTCCCAGGATGGCGCTAAAACTTTGAATCATACAGTAAGACCATCTACCCAACCTCAAACTTCTTGTTCTTAATGTGACGATCATGCCATGCCTTTTGTTTTACTTTTTTAGTTTTCTGGCTCCACTTGGCTAATGATTATCTCTCATCCAACTGCATTAACTTGTCAATTATTTCTTCCAGCACTTGTTCATCATCTAATCCTCATGCACACGCTATACGCAGAGAAGGTAACATGAATTCAATTGGAAGGACAACCTCTGTGCCAAAAACCAATTGAAATGGTGTGACATTATTCAACCTATTGTAGTTGTCCTATATGCCCAAAAAATGGCTGATACTTTGTCATCCCAATCCTATCTACCAACATCACAAATTTTAGTAGACCTATGGCTAAGTATTTTGTTAAACGTCTTAGTAGTTCAATTTGCTTGAGGGTGATAGGGAGTAGTTTTGTGATGGGCCACCATGAATTATGATAGCATAATCTTGACCGTTTCATTGAGGAAGTGTGTACCTCTATCACTTGTCAACCTTAATGGGAATCTATACCTACTGATTATGTTTTCCCATAAAAATCTAGCAACGGTTGCCATTGTACAATCCTTTGTAGGTGCTGCCTCTACCCACCTTATCAAATAATCAGTGCAAGTGAGGATATACCGTGAACTAGTCCTTCGTGCTGCTGGCAAGATTGGTCCGACAAAGTCAGTAGCCCACTTCTTAGATGGTTTCGTGCTGGCTATTGGTCGCAAGGGTATTTCATCCCTTTTTCCAGGTTTTCCAAGGTGCTGGCAATGGTCATAGGCCTTGCAAAACTCAATGCAATCTTGATAAATGGTCCCCCACCAAAGCCTTATGAGTAGAATCTTATGCACTGTTGAATTTCCCACATAGTGTGCTTCTGCAATCCTACAATGTGCCTCTTCCACAATTGCAATGCACTCATTTTCTAGTACGCATTGGCATAGTATCTCATAACGACACATTTTGTACATATCTCCACTAATTAGATGTAGGGCACGATGCTTATGGCTAACTTCTTCTTCTCCAAGGCCTTCATTCTGATTAGAGCCACACCCATTTTGAGAAATACTGTAATATCTTATAAATTTGAGGGCGCATGCCGTAGCCTAAATAGTTGTGCATCTGGTATGGTATCCTCAATGCTTTGTGCATTCTCCCCTGAACCAATCCTAGACAAATGATTAGGTCTAAAATTACTTTTTCCTGGTTTGACAACCACCGTGAATTCGAATTCTTGGAACAATAGTACCCACTGATATATGCGCCCTTGTAGAAAATGTTTGTTCACCAAGTATTTCAATGCCATATGGTCATTGTAAAATATAAAAGGGGTTACCAAAAAATAGTGTCTGAATTTATGAAGTGCGTAGTTCATTGACAATGCCTCGTGCTTAGTTATAGTATAATTCTACTCTGCTAGTGTCAACTTCCTACTTGCAATGCACAAAGGATGATCAACAATCCCTTCACCAAGATGTGCAAGTACTGCTCCAATGGTGGTTCTTGAAGCATCCACATGAACATGGAAAGGCTTATCCTAAGAAGGGAATCGTAGTATGGGCGCGGTGAAAAGCCTATCCCTTAAAGTGTTAAAAACCTTTTGCTGCGCCTCTCCCTAATGAAAGACACTTTTATATCTAAGAAAATCTTCTAAGGGCATGATGATCTTAGAATATCCCTTGATGAACTTCCTATAATACCCCGTATGCCCAAGAATTCTACGCACTGTGCTTTGACTAGTAGGTTCCCTCAATCCCATAATTAATACAATTTTTTGCGAGATCTACTAGTAGACCCTCCTTACATATGATGTGTCCTAATAATGTTCCAAATGGGGTAGAAAAGACACATTTCTTAATGTTGAGGGATATCCTCAACTGCCGACATCTTTCAAACATCAACCTTAAGTTGTCATAATGGTCCTTTACTAACCCATATATTGTCCAATCATCTAGGTAGACTTGAAGGAATTTATGGATGAAGTCCTGGAAAGCTTGCACCACAATGCGTGAGAACACAACAGGTGCATTCTTCAACCCAAAAGGCATGAATATATATGCATAACTTGCCCACTTAGTGGCGAAAGTTGTCTTCTTATGGTCCTACTTTGTAATTATTACCTGGTGATAGCTCAAGAATCCATCTGTGAAAGAGTAGACCTCATGTCCTGCCGCTCCTTCTAAGATTTCTTCAGTAAATGGGGTTGGGAAAGAATCAATGATACATACTACATTCAGGTCACTGTAATCAACACAGATCCTTATCCTTCTGTCCTTCTTGATACTTGTTATCCAAATAACTCTCCTAGTTATCTGGATAACTTATATTTTCATCCTGACTCTGGTGTTTCACATTTCACATTATGCGAGATCAAAATCAGTTAGAAAATTCCCTTGGTCGTAGTTTACCTACGTGCCCCTTTCATTTTCTCCTTCCACTTCTCCCTTATGCCCACATTCTATGTGTTCACCTTCTTTCTAGTCAGCTCGATGCACCTCCAAATATTGAATCTAAAAGTGGAGGCCCAAATGAGCGCGGGCTCACCATGTAATCCAAGTTAAAAAATGGGATAGAGCAGGCCCAAAATTGACTAAGTATGGAGAACAAGTGCCAGATCACCACATGTTCAGGGCATGAAAAGTTAAGAGTGGCTATTGAAAAGTCGAAGAGCCTGTGGAAGACTCCACGTGTCAACCGGATGCTCCTTCAATGGGAAAATCCTAAGCGGATTTCTAAATGAGCACGGAGCCTCCACGCGTCTAGTTTCATAAAAGGACAGGGTTGGGGTTGAATAGTCAAAGCATTGAGATAGGCCAACGGAGGGTTCCAAGTGTCATCACGATGCTAATTCAAGAGAAAAATTGGGGGTGGGTTTCCAAACAAGTGCCAGGCTACCATGTTTCCCCGGTTAGATATATGACCCTACCAAGGAAAATACTCAGCTAAAACATGAAAAAATTGAGTGAGCCATGGATGAATCCATGTGTCAGCCCGACGTAACTTCAGAAGCAAAATAAAAAGGTTACCTTCAGACATGCGCCAACCCTCCACATGTCCAGTTTCAAAAGGGGGTCCGTTTTGGTAGTTGGTTCCCACCATTTTGTACGGACCCAATTAAAATTTCAAATGAGATTATCTTTTGTCTCTGTACTCAAAATTTGACAAATTTGGCACCGTTGGAAAGATCTCGACCTCATATATGCCATAGAGATTTGAAACTTTAATTTTAGAGAGGTTAGGTGGGAAAAAATGAAGAAACATCTTCATGCCATTAATACAGGATCTATTTGCCCCAACAGCTTGATCGGATTTGATCTGACCCACCGTTCCTCCTCCTTCGAGGTGCCAAACAAGTAATTGATGCAGACACGACAGATTTGGGGTGGCATTGACGATGGTGGTTGAGCTTTGAATTATTTTTCCCGCTTCTCTCTCTCCTTCTCTCCTTCTTCTGTGCTGAATATATAGCAGGGAGGGTTAGGGCTCATTGTAAATGTTGAACACTTTGGATCCTTGTGTATGTTGCTAAGGACCATGACAATATGGTGGCTATACTTCCCATGAGTCTACAAACCTCTATGCGTGGCTCTCTGCAATGTGGATATCATCACCTCATGCTTCATTATAACATGTTGTGTGTATTTCTGGAAGAAATAGAAGCATCATTTGTGGACTATTCTCTTGTCTTAACGTGTTTGCATTTTCCTAACTTCTTACCTCTTCTGTTTGTGCATTGTGTACATGCTATGCATATTTCTCTGCTCCCCTGTAGTTCCATACTTAGTTCATATGTTACGCGTGCTGGAAGTGATCCGAGTGAATGCGTGTTTGATCTATGGCATGCTACTCGTGCCTAGCCTCCTTCTCACGCATGCCATCTCTATTTCCTTTACTGCTCAGAAAAGATAGTGTTCGACCCTTTCTTTTCTGGTGCTATCACCTTCCTTAGTTGTAGGATTTTACCTTTCTACGTTATCCTTCTTTCCCTAATCCCTTGGCATGTATTAGCTCTAGGATTTCCCCTTTTAGCACTATGAGTAGCTAGTAGCGTAATAGAAATAGATAGAGGAACCGGCCTTCTCTAGAGATCCATCCCAAGTGTGCAAGGTCCCACAACTTGGGGATGGTTCCATTATGGTCTTAGAAATCTTGGCCCTTTCGAGATTTGAGATGCAGGTGCACATTTGAGCTACCAATAGTTTCTGGTATGCCCGGTGGGACCACAGTGAAGAGCTTTACATCTTCATCTCAGTAAGTTTGATGTGTTATCATTGAGATCTTACCTTTGGAGGCATTTTTCAACACATCTGGTGACTCCACTGATTCAACACACCCATTATCTTATGTGTAGACCAATATCCCCTCATTCCTCCATTCATTTCACCTTTTTCCATCATTCCACATTCATCTTTTGAAGTTATACAATCACAACTTCTTTCCCACCATGGAATTCTCATTTGCAGCAGCAGAACTATTTCCCTCCATCCCCACAGTTTCAAAATTATCTTCCAAATCAGTTTTATAAGCCCCATTATCCCGAAATTACATACAACACACTTTTTTCTAACCCAAATGTTTATGAAGAATAGGTTTATGCAGGTGATGGTGGAAACTCTTTGGCCAAAGCTGATTTTGAGAGGCAGGTGCTAGAGACAAAGATGGACATGATGCATCTCAAAATCAAGTGCTCCATAAAGGTAGCCGAAGTTAGCTACAAGGTACCTTCTTTATGGGTCGGCGCCCTATACCAGGCTAGTTTAACACCCAGCAGAAGCTGTACTTCATCATTAAGATGCTACCCCAAATTACTGAGTGGGCAGAAGAAATGGAGGCTCAAAAATCTAGCGCGTAACAATCCTATCAATGGGGCAACTCTGAAATACCATCCTACAAGCCTCCCACTCCTCCATGCCAACCTACATCATCTCAGCCCACTGTGCATGTTCCTAGCTTCTTGCACACTCCCCCCACTAAAAATTCAATCCCTTCTCCCTCACTTTCATGTCACCTTCATTTATCTTCTATTCCTCTTCCTGTGCGAGCCTCTGCTCCTCTTGTGTGCACACCTTCCATCCCTTCTACGTCCATCCTCCCATTTTCTTCTAAGTCCCCTCTATCTAGCCGTACCATAAATGAACATCCCCCTTCTAATGTGCCTCTCCTAACCAATATCATCATGTTCGAATGACTGCATGATAGTTGAGGAATGGTGTGAGTCATGTGACCTCCAAATGGGAAGAGGAATTCATATGGGTGCCTGTTCCAAAGGAGAATCAACTAGCTCTAGAGGGCACAGTTCTAGAGGAGGACCATGCAGTTTCAGAGGCTCCAAGTGCGAAGAAGGCCACAGAATAACCTTTATTTCTTCATCCCACTTCATCCCATTCAAGCTCTGATGTCGAAGAAGAGTTTGAGCTTTCAAACTTCATGTTTGAGGATGAGGGGAGCCATGGTGATCAAATTTCAGATCAGGAGGACACCATAGAGGAGGTCGAACACATGTAACATGACAACAAGGAGAGTAGAGTATCTGTCAGACTTGGAAGAATTTCTTTGATGGAGAGGAAACCATGGAGATCACATCATTTTCTCCTCCATCATCAACCTTCCAAGCACATGATCTTGCTGCCATGAAGGAGAGCGTTCAAGTAGAACATAGCCTGCACTTCATGACAGCCCTCTGGAACCAAGGTTGGAAGATCATAGTCTCAATGTTCTTCACAAGAGAAGGAAGGAAAAGTTCAAGAGGATTTCATCATCTCTCTCACACCATCCACCCAAAAGGTCTGCATAAGAAGATCCCATCTTTGGGATTGAGCTTCAAAGTAATGGGAAAACCACAAGGATTAGACCATGCCTAATCAGATATCTGGCTACCCTAGAGCCAAAAATAGAGTTGCCACTGGTCATGCTCATTTCATAGCATGAGGTAGAGCTTCAACATGCCAAAGGTCAGCAGCAGCGCCTCCCAAATCCAAGTACAGAACAACTCCAGGAGGTGTATATTCTATTTGTTGATACTTTGAGGAAGGTGAAACACCATCTGCAAGGTGGTTTTTCACTCTTATTTACAACCATGTTCAACACCAAATCAACTACATGGTCATAATTTTTGAGGAAGGGAAGCTACTTCTCCCTACCTTTTGTAGGTTTTACTTAAGAGCCCCTTGCCTCTGGTTAGTTTAGGTTAGTTTAGGTTTTCTTTTAGTAACATAAGTTCTTGTGCACACTCTGCATGTTCCAGTTGAGACACGTATGATTTTATACTTTTGTACATAGTGTTGTGCTTCTGTTTTGGCACGCTCCCTCTGGCACCTTTCCTTTCCCGTTGCATGCCCACATGCCCCTTTTGTTGCTTCTTGGGATGATCAGTTCAATTTTGGCAGAGGTAGTTCCAATGGTCAGTGCATAGCTTCCACTCTCATCAATCCAATTCAGAATATATTCATATGAGAACAACAGTTTAGTTCAGAGTTTAGACAGAGCTTCAAGTGACTTCAGGAATGTTCTTCAAGTTGCAGACTAGATCTTCAAAATTAAGTGCCTGAATCCATGCCCAATGGAATTCTAAGGCTACTGGTCTCTTCATCTAGCAGGAAGATGGCCCCCGAAAGTCACCAAAACTGTTATCCAAATAACTCTCCTAGTTATCTGGATAACTTATATTTTCATCCTGACTCTGGTGTTTCACATTTCAGATTGCGTGCACTCAAATTATTCATTTGGCACATTTCCTTGGCTCATAGTCGTTCACTAGTGCACACTCCTTTCCTTTTCTACTTCTACAAACCCCTCCACAGATGCGCTTCCAAATTGGCTAAGTTTCTAACTTCCTGTGCATGCACTCTTTTCTTTCTACTGTCATGTCCTCGATTAGATGTTCACCGCCCTTCCATACTTATCTTTGTAAGTATGCGTTATTTTATGTGGCATGCGTACGTACACAGACGTATTATCCATGGGCTTTCTATCATGCACTTTAAGTCCACGCGCCTTGCTTCCTTCTCACCTTCTTACGTGCGCACCCTTGTGCACCTTTTTGTTTGGGCCCACAAATCTACCTTCCAAGTAATGTGAGCCTTCCTCCCGTGCATCCGATTTCTCACCATCATGTTCATTTGCTCTTGCACACAAGGTATAGAGCTTACCATTCCAATCAACTAAGTCCTTAACACGCCTCTGCACACGACTCCAGACTCAGTTCTTTTACTCATCCCTCTTTCTTCCTTCACGCACCTTCTTGTAATTGAATCCTACGTGTCTTGTTTTCATACTTTCCTTCTGCAAGTATGCCTCCCTTTCGTGCACTTGTGTCCTCATCTCCCACATGCATAGCGTGCGCCCCTCTTCGCCTCTTTCTATTTGATCCCACGGGTTCACTTTCTTTCCAGTCAACTCAGCACACCTTCTAGATCAGGCTAAATGGAGGGTGCCAAACTTTAGCATGATGCCTTCCCAATGTCAAAGAGCGCCAAAAAGGGGCTGAGGGGTTTAGTCAAACAAGAGGCAGACTAGTAAAAGGAGCCAAGTGTCAACACAACATCAAATAAAATTTGGGGTGGATTCGTAAACAAGCCAAAAGACATGTAGCCAGAAACTGAAGAAGTGCAGTCTGCCATTGAAAAGCCATCAATTAAGTGGATGGTGCCACATGTCAACCTGACGTAACTTGCAAAGAGTGAAATATAGGGGCTCTTTCCTTAAACATGTGCCAACCCTACCACATGTCCGGTGTGATTTCATGAAAGAAGGGTTTGAATCTCCAAGAAGCACGAGGTTTTGGACAACTGGTATAGACATAACTCTTTTAAATTTTGTGCCTGGACTCGATTCAAATTTCAAATGAGCATATCTTTTGACTTAGTGCTTGAAATTTGACAAATCTGGCACCATTGGAAAGATCTCAACCTCATCTATGCCATGGAGATCTAAAAATTTAATTTTGGAGAGATTATGTGGGGAAAAAATAAAGAAACATCTTCGTGCCATTAATACAGGGTCTATTCACCCCAACAACCAGATCGATTTGATCTGATCTTCTGCCATTCCTCCTCCTTCATAGGCACTGGAAAAAGTAATTGATGCAGACCATGACAGATTTGGGGTGGATTTGTATGAGGCATTAATGATGGTGGTTGAGCTTTGAATTAGTTTTCCCTCCCTTTCTCCTTCTCTTCTCTCCCTCTTCTTCTATAAATAAAAAAGTTTTACGTTGTAAAATCATCTCTCTGTGTGGTAACGACACCATGCGAAAATGGTGTTCAACTTCCCATGGGTCTCAGACCTTGGCATGGTCTCTGCAATGTATTCTCACCTCCTACCATGAATGTAAATGATTGTGCATCCCTTAATCAATAAAATCATGTTTTGTGGAACTCTCATCTTCCCTCTCTTGATTCCATTGCATCTTGCCTCTCTCTTTGCATTCTCTAGCATGTTGTGTGTACTCCTGTGTTTTCATTCCCCATGTTCATGTGTTGTGCATGCTAGAAGGTAGAGCTCGTGTGTTGATCTGTGGCATGCGCCATCCGCCCTCTTATCTCGTACCCTCTTTGTTTCCTTCGTCGCTCATGAAGAGAGACCGACCCTTTCCTTCTGGTGCTATTTCCTTCCTTAACTTAGGATTTCCCCTTTCTGCACATCCTTCTATCCCTGGTCCTTTGGCATGTTTAGTCTAGGATTTTCATTCAACATTAGGAGTAGCAGTAACATTAGAGGTAGGTAGAGGAACCGACCTTCTCCAGAGATCTGTCCCAAGTACGTAAGTCCCACAACTTGGGGACGGTTCCATTTTGGTCTCAGACACCTCAGCCTTTTTCAGTGATCTGGGACGTGGGTGCATGCTTGAGCAACCAAAAATACTAATCACCATTGGACTTATCCATTCTGACTCTTCAAAAACTTTAATGATTCCTGATGCTATCATCTTATCTATTTCTTCTTTGACCCTCATGCACAGGTTATGATTCATCCAGTATGGTATTTTCCTGACTGGGCACACACCTTCCTTCAACTTTATCCTCATCTCCCCCAAGGAATGGTGGACACCTTTAAGCTCGTGATACCCGTGTGGGAATAAATCCTCAAAATCACGTAAAAGAACAATGATCTTAGAGATTTCTTTCTCCAACCAATAGTCTCCAATGATTGCCTCTTTAGGATCTTCTTCTAAGCCGATGTTAACCTTATTTGTCTTTAAAGGTTCTTGATAGGCACGCACCCATTCATCAACACTATCTATGACTTCACATGTCCCTACATAGTGATTAATATCCAAGTTATCTGATTCTTCTCCATTAATAACATACACCATCTTCCCCTTTTCTTTCTCTAAACATGCACACTCAAAATGTGTATCTTCTATTTCTTCCTCCTCAAAGTACGCTCCCAGGCTAGGTTCTCCTAACAACTCTTGTATTTTTTCTTCCACCATAGCACTATCCCTTGATGTAAGGTGCTTGATAACCTACAATGCTTTATGTACTATTGGGCCCCTGGAATATTGACCCAGTATGAAGGTGCGTAGGTGTGCGGGATCCCAATTATATAATGACACGCAAGGCAAAAGCGCATAGGAGAAAGGTTTAAGGAAGTACATAGCGCATGACATGCAAAAGGAGGTTCAGGACTTAGCCAATTTGAGTGCTCATGGTAGAACACATGAAAAGCATGATCGGTTGCGCATGGATAACATGCCAGCCTGGCGATAGGTTGGCCCAGGAAGGAGTATGCCTGTGATGGAATCTTCTAGAAGATCATCGTGAGATAAAGTGGAAAGCTCAGGCTTAGAGGAGAATGCTCGTATAAAGGACCATAATTAACACTTGGCATCTGATTTGAGGGCACTGGAAGGCGAGTTTGCAGCCCAGGAAACCTATAAATACAAGTTCCTGTGGAGTAGAGGAGATACCAATATACACGTATACATCTTCATAGAGATACATGGAGACATATAGACATATGGGGAGATATACATAGGGAATAGTAGGTTAGAAAGTGAGCGGAGCTCTACAGAATTACTACGAGTGGATATTTTGGGTTTGGGTAAGAATGTACTAAGCATGGAAGTTGTTATTTTCTTTTTTTAGCTTAGTTACATACGTCCAGTGATACGCATGACTGCAGTTTGCTCTCTGTGACACTCTGTAATGAGCCAATGAATATAATGAGGTTACCAGTTATAAATAGACATGGATATCAATGGTTTTAATGCATATTTCTCTCATATGAGTTCTTTGTCCTTTCATGCTAAGAATGGATGTTTGTATATTTCTTTCTGTTATAATATATGTTCTGGATTATGTTAAAAGCCTTCGGTTTGAGTGACTGCAAGGATGTGGAGGCCGTTCTGAGCCCTATGGTTCTTTTTTTTCTTAACTTCCTAAATACTCTTACAGTAATCATAGATGATGCTTCCCACTAAACTCACATAAAAGAGAGACTTGGTACCCGTGCATGCCTCAAGGTGAGCACTCAACTTCTGCTGGGTGATAGGCCAGTGTGCATGGGGTTTTTAACTTTTGTGATAGGAGTAAAAATGACTACATCTTGGTTCCATTACTGGGAACTCTTTTTGAAGTTTTAGTGGGATATAACATACATAATGATCTGTTTAATGAGTAATGACAGAGTGGTTGACATTGGAAATTATTGAATCATGGTTCAAGAGCACGGAGGATGAATTTACTCAAAGATATAACACTAGACCTAACATTAATACATGTAGATGGGTAGAAGAGAACCTCTACCATGATCTGTATGAGACCTTCTTCTGCTACTTCCCAGTATAACTATATGAATGGCTTTCAGCCTATATGTCTAGATCAAGTTGGCGTTATGGATCGCATGTATAGGCCAAAGAAGACTACCAAAGGTTGCAGGATGTATATTTGACGTGGACCCATGCTATAGATCATTGGTGGAGAGGAGTACTGACTAGTTACACTCTGGAATATGCCAATTCCACGTATTCTTGTCTGGAGGTTATTGATTTTGAATTTCTATGAGAACCTAGAGGAATGTTTCTATGTGTTATTCCTCTAGCTATGAAGATATTGATGATTACCATGAGTTTAGAGGCTTTCCCAATGGCCGGCTAAACCATTCTAAGCACTAGGTAAGGGAGCTTGGGTGGAGGAAGATGGCAGATATCATGACAGAAAAGGAGAGGGAAGAAAGATGGCTCAAGTATAATGAAGCGCGTGAAAGTGAGATTGCTAGATGACGTGAGGCTACTAGTGTGATGGATCTATGGAGACATACATTGTAGGAAGGAGTTGGGGTTCATGTGGAGGACGTGGAACCTAAGCAGTTTGTGCTACCCCATCTTGGAAAGTGCGTGAAGGAGACCCCTTCGGCTTCTAGTGATAATTCGTCACATGGAGAAAGAAGAGTCATTGGCGCATATCTAAACCCACCCAGTGACCAAGCCCTGGCGCTTGGTTTTCTCAATCCAGGAAGAAGTGTTATTGACCCAATTGATATTAGCAGAAGAGATAGATCCATGCCTAGGAGGTATAATTTTTTGGTTCCTTCTTCTATGGCTGCAAATATTCCAGTATTTGGAGGATTCTTTGGACAAGGGGCAGGTATAAAAGCTTTCAACCTCACATTAGGGAGTGGAGTGGAAAAAAGTAGTGGTAGTGGGGCGCTATCACAGACCATCAATGCACAGTTTAGTAGGACCATGGGGGTGCTTGGTACAGCTCGTATAGGCCCTATTGGACCCAATGGTTCTGGTGGATCTAGTGGCTCTAGAGGTACAAGACCTGGTGGATCAGGTGGTGGAGGAAACACCAGTGGGAACCAAGGATCAGGCTCAAGAGGACAGGGACCCTAGCCACCACCTCAAGTATTCTTTGAAATGTCTCTACATTTTCCAATTGAGGTTGCAGTGGAAAATGTTCACAAATGTGAGATGCTATGGCATGCGAAGGGTATCATAACCTCAGAATGAAAGGCTAGTTAGTTTGCAACCAAATTGCAAGGGCATGCACATAGCTGGTATAGAAAGTATGACCCTCATTAAATGGTGGTGGACTACACTGCTTTAAAGAATGCATTCTTGGTAGGGTTCCACATTCCTGAGTTCAAGTAGAAAAGCATTAGCGCTTTGAAGGATATTCAACAAGGAATGGTAGAGAGTGTGCGGGAGTATGATGCACACTTTAAAACTCACTTGTCTAAATTATCATATGATATCCATCCTTCTCAGCATGCAAAGTGGTTTTTTGGAGGATTGATCACCCCTTTTAGAAGGTCCTTGTCTCATAAGACTTTTACAGACCCGCACGAAGCATTAGAAGCTTCCTTGCACACTAAGGAGGGTTCATTTTAAGACACCTCTAGAAAATTGTAGGTGGAAAATACTTGGTGAATATCCCCGAAACTAGTTTCAGCGAAAGGAGAATTTGACAGTATTCCAAAACCAAATTTTTGCCAGGTTTTTCGACCCAAAGAAATCAGAGTTCTATACACCGATGCACCTTTGACACATGACAATATGACGTCAATAACACTCCTTGATGCACGTCAACACAATGTCAACAGATCCCATTTACGCATGTAAGTAGGGGAATTGACGCGTGTCAACAAGGGTCAGTGACACGCGTCAATTACCTCTGTTGACATGCATCAAGTTCCTCTGTTGACGTGTGTCAATGGCCTCTGTTGACACACGTCAATGGACTTTGTTAACACACGTCAATGGCCTCTGTTGATGAGCATCAATGGCCTCTATTGACACGCGTCAATGGCCTCTGTTGAAACGCGTTAATGGACTCTGTTGACACACGTCAATGGCCTCTGCTGACGCACGTCAATGGACTCTGTTGACACGCGTCAATAGACTCTTTTGACGCATGTCAATAGACTCTGTTGATGCACGTCAATAGAGGCCATTGATGCACGTCAATAGAGGCCATTGACGCGCATCAATAGAGGCCATTGATGCACGTCAATAAAGGCCATTGACGCTTTATTATGCCTATAAATACCCTCCTACCGGTCATTTTCTTGTTTACACTTTCCAGCTCTCGATTTTTTTAGGAATCCCTCATTGTCAAAGATGTAAGCACAACTACAATGGTGACTTCAAATGCTTCCCAACCGCAAGCTCAGGACAAAAATCAAGAAGAGAATCCAGTCCAATGCATGGGAAAGATCATTTATAGGAATCCCTTGTGCCCCCACATCTATAATTTTTTAAAGATGTCTTCCGAATATAAAGATTTGATGGATGAGTGTGAGTTTACTAGGCTCATTGACATGCCCCATTTCAAAACAGATCCAGATATTTTGAATTACCTTATCTCGTCCTACAATACAGAGGACATAATTTTTTATGTGACTCTAAATGATGGCCAAATGTTTCAATTCAGTATCAAAGAAAATGACATCCATCAGTTTACGGGCCTTCCGTTCAAAAATTTACCAATTGTTACAACGAAGGCAACACTCCTAGAAGAAGACAAGAAATATCTTGAATCAACGTTCGATTTCCATGTTGATTGTAAGTATAATTCATTTTCATTCATCATTTTTATTCTTTTTTTTATTGTGATACAATTTAGTGTTATAAATTTATATTAATTCCCATTGTTTGGCATTTACAGCTCATGTCAATAAATCTAGGCATGGTGTGGATACGCAAGCAATTACACACCACTTTCTTGCTACAGTGATTTCATTTTTTCAATCCAAAATAGTTTTACAGGGTCGCCAAACAGATATACCAAACTAGGCCATTACATACATAGTTGCCACTATCTCAAAACTAAAATTTGATTGGTGCACCTATCTATAAAAAAATAAGAACTGACATAACAAATTCAAAGCTTTCAAAAAAACCTGTCATTTATTCCACAAACTATCTCCTCAGCCTTTATTACGAGGCTCTTATAAATTTAAAAGACAAACAAATTCCTACTTGCACTGACGAGGAGTTGATGAAGTTGTCAATTCCATTTGAAGAACAACAAGTATAAACTATTTAGGAAGTATTTCAATTTTTGACATTACACTGCACATTTATTAACAATTTACTGTTTGCAGAGAAGATTTATTGAAGCCCTTCCATGAAAAAAGGCGTTATCAAGAGGAAGAGGCCAACAACACGCTGAGGCATCGAGAGACTCCCAATCTGAAATGGAAGCTCACTCCTCTCTGAACCCTCAACAATTTGAACTCATTAAATGCCAGAGAAGTAATACATTCTCATATATTATTTACGAATTCTAAATTTGTATTTTTATTTTCCAATTTAAATTTTAACCAATTAAATTGACATAACATTCAATGTTGATGACATTGCAGGGACTTTGGACTATACTCGTGTTTCAGAAACTCAACCTTCTTCCCCAACTCACTCCATATAGTCACATGCATTTGTATCTTCTTAACAACCACCAAATACTACTCCTACATGGCCACCCTTAGCACTACGAAAAACTACCCCTCGACAATAAGGTACAACTTTTAATACTACGTTTAATTTCGTAGTTTTTGCCTTTTTAGATAGCTTTCTAGTTTTTAATGTTTTTTCTTGAAATTTTCAAAACATTGCAGTCCTTCTATTCAAACAGAGGCACTGACCCCCACTCAACCAATAATTTTTAAAATGCCAACCAGAGGAATGGTTGAAAAGAAAATTGGTAAATGCATGCCAATTGCTTCGGCCCCTAGTGGGACACTAAACATTGCCTCCTCCTTTCGAATTCCAATGCTCTCACTTGGTGGCTTGCCCAATGCAATGGGCATATCGGTTTTGAATAATATAAATTTAGATGAAGATTATTTGGGCATTGATAGTAATGACCGAACTGGTTTTTTCAATACCCGTGAGATTATTCTTGGCCAGTAGGTATACTTGAATTTCAACATGCTTTACAGTATTGAATTACATTTCAATTTAATATTATTTATCTGAATCTTGATTAATTTTATCACAAATAGGATAAGGCCACCTAAAGGCAGAAACAAATAGCAATTGATCTAGCTGAAAGCCCCCATACTTCTCTAGCAAGATCATCTTCATCAGATATAGATAGTGAACAATTGCTACCTTTTCCTTTAGAGAACTTAATTGGATATAATTGTCAATCCCATGTCAATGAGTTTATTCTACCTCATATCAATCAACTCATAGAATGGGAGAGAAGAGATAAAGTTCTTATGAATGAGATTATTAGTCATTTTGAAAATCATTGGCAAAGAGATAGTTTATATGTTGCAGTCTAGAATCAACCTGCGAAGATGGATTCCTTACTTACCCAAGTAAGAAGTGGGACTATCACGTATAACAACAAAGATAAAGATGAAATTTTGGATAAGACATTAAAAAAATTAGAAAATATTAGTACTGAGGCCCAGGCATAGTTCAAAAAATGGTCCAAGGACAAGGATCTGGTAGCAGTTGCAAATGCCGAGAGAGATAAAGCAATTGTAAGTACTATCACTTTCAAACATTTTTTCTTGTTAATTTGAAATTTTCATTTTTTAGTAATATGTTGAATTGACACTACTCTTTTTGCGCAGTTTAAATATGAAAATTTGAAGAGTCAAGCAAAGGTATTCCAAGTTCACTTGGAAATAGCGAAAAACAGTTTATCTGCAACAAAGAATTTGAAGGAAAATATTGCTTTGGTTAACAAACAAAACAATACACTAAAGCGGATAATTAAAGAGCATGGCTTCGACCCTGAAATATTATTCAAAGCTAAGGTAGCAATTGATCCAAATTTTCTATCCCATGGAGATGTGATAAAGCAAGAAGAAAGAATTTTAAAAAATCTAGACAGTGTTGCAGAAGATCTTATAAGTTCTTAAGTTATTTTAGCTGTTGGGGAAAGGGGTACAACCACAGGGGAAGAAACCATTGGGGAAAAGAGCATAGGAGTTGAAATGGATACAGAAAAAGAGGGTTGAAAATTTTATTATTGAGTGTGGAAACTTTAAATATTGAGTCTATATTTGAAAATTTGTAACATTGAATGTTGTGTTCATGGTATTTGAATTTTATTATCTGGATTTGATAGCCTTTTAAAATTTGAATACTATATAATCTTTAATTTTTATTGCATATGGATTTGATAGAATTTTTAGATTGTATATGGATTTTATGCTTTTTGGTTTACTCTTAATGTCAATGGTGATTGCATTAGATAGGGATGAATCGTGATGACGTATGTTTCTTGTTTACTTAAATTGTCATGAATTGTATGTGGACGTAGATGATAAATGATATAGATGGATATAGATGATGATGAATGATGATGAATGATGATAATGATATGATATATATGGATGATGATCAATTTAATGTGGACATAGATTTAGCTTCAAGCATGATAATTGTTCTTCTCTAGACATTTAAACTTGTTTTAAGATAATTTTTCTTCTCTATACTTGTAATGATATGATCATGCTGTCATTAGAATGGATATAGATGTTAAATAAATGGAATGTGTTAAAATGGATATAGATGAAATTAGAATGGATATAGATGAAATTAGAACAGATATACTTGGAATGATATAATTATGAATTGTTTTAAAAAAATGGAATTGTTTTAATAAATTTAAATTAGATAAATAATTGTTTTAATAATAATTGTAGTGTTAGGACTCAGGATTATGATAATGATATGGTGATGATATGATATATATGGATGATGATGAATTTTATGTGGACATATATTATAAATTGTATAATGTATCGTGGATTATGAATTGTATAGTATAGGAATATCTTCCTCTGTAAAATTCAATTGTGTCATTTTATCCCACAGTTAAAAAAAATATCAAATCATTTTGCAAATATAAAAAATAAATTAAACGTAATTGTAAGAAATCAAGAAAGATGATATGATAGGGTTTAACTTACCTCTAGTGTATTAGATTGCTGTGAAATCATCACTGGTAATGTGCTAGATCTTTGTTTTAAGAAAACTCAACATGAGAAATGGATTAGTAGATAGATGGGTGAGTTGCCTGACATTTTCAGTCCTGAGAAGTGTCGGCTTCCTCGGATGGATGTCAACCCACGTTTTCAAAAAAATAAAAATATTGCATTTAAATAAATGTAAATATATAGACCTGTAACATCTTTAATGATAACAAGTGTCAAGAGCTAAAAAAATGCAAAGTAACAAACAATAAGATTAAGGTGAAGAAGATACCTATTTAAAGTTGAAATCATCATTGGTAATGTGCTAGATCTTTGTTTTAAAAAAAATCAACATGAGAAATGGATTAGTAGATAGACGTGTGAGTTGCCTGACATTGTCATTCCCGAGAAGTAACAGCTTCCTCGGATGGATGTCAACCCACGTTTTCAAAAAAATAAAAAGATTGTATTTAAATAAATGTAAATATATAGACTTGTAACATCTTTAATGATAACAAGAGCTAAAAAAAATGTAAAGTAACAAACAATAAGATTAAGGTGAAGAAGATACCTATTTAAATTTGAAATCATCACTGCCACTGGTAACGTGCTAGATCTGTGTTTTAAGAAAACTCAACACAAGAAATGGATTAATAGATAGATGGGTGAGGTGCTTGACATTGTTAGTCCTGAGAAGTACCAGCTTCCTCAGATGGATGTCAACCCACATTTTCAAAAAAAATAAAAAGATTGTAGTTAAATAAATATAAATATATAGCCTTGTAACATATTTAATTATAACAATAAGATTAAGGTGAAGAAGATACCTATTTAAAGTTGAAATAATTCATTATCAATAGCTTCTTCAAACTCGATGTTCTCTTCTGTAGAGTGTGATGATGTGCCAATTCCACTCTCAACGTTGGGAACAATTGTACTTGTAGCTGTATTATTCACACATCTTCTTTCACAAAGGGAATTCCAATGCACAATTTCTCTATCGAATGGAAAGGTTTTGATGGAATATCGAGAAACATAACACCTCATGCAGCTTTCTAGATTTTTATCTAACCTGTTTCTCAGTTTAGATTTTATAAATGATAATGCACTGAAAACCCTTTCATCCTCCATAGACCCCAAAATCATTGTTTGGCATAACTCATATAATCTGAAATATTCACTGATATCTTCTTGTAAGATAGAACTTTGATATATTCCTCACCACAACCTTGTAATAGCACCACTTTCAGAAGGTTCGTCTAAATTTTTATATTGGTTCCTCATTGTTGTTGCAAAATTTGTTGATTGAAATTTTAATAAATCAGCATTTAGTATACCTTTTATTTCCATTCCCTTGAACTCTGAAGTATTTGTGAAATGTTCCATTATTGTACCCATGGATTTATGGAAATGCTTTCTTACAAAGTCAGAATGACCACCTTCAGTATTCCAAAAATTAGGATTCATCACACCCATGGCTTCAAGAATTTTATCTTTGGAGAAACATTCTCTAATTTATGATGATAAGGATTCTAAAATTTTCTTAAGCTTTATTCTTGTTTTAACTATAACAGACTCAATGAGATTACGTGTCACGGGAACATCTTCTAATTTCAATCCTACAATATCTTGACATTTTTGCACAATGTGCAGTGGTATGTCTCTCCCATTAACAGTGATGCAGAGGTGATCGTGGATATTAAATCTCAAATAGTTACTAGGATTTTAAAGATCTAATAAAGCTTTCCAATTCTCAAAAACAGGTGTATCAAAACTATCTTGGGAACAATACAAGATATCAAGACTTTAACATACATTTTTTCTCATCCGTATAAAATCCACAATATAGATTAATCTTCCCTGTACATGCTTCATCAGTGTATTGATCTATTTCAACATTGGAAGAATACCAACCAATGTAAGCAATGTCTCCAAATTAGTTAAAGGGAACAAGTCCATTGCCCTATCAAATTCATGATGGTATTTGTGCATGAAACCAACCAACGAAGGATACTCCTCACGAACTCTGTATGCAGGTTCATACAAGGAGATCCATCTAGTCTAACATCTTTTAGAAGTTTTTTTCCATCTGTAATTCTAATTGCAAATTTCTGGAACTCAAGAAATCGCTTTGGGATACTTGACATATAGGCATGAAGTTCTCTTATAAAGTCTTCTAATTTAGCAACATTTTCGTGGTTGCTTACCATTTTATATGCTAAATTCATTCTGCGAGCCATACAATGAATTGGTAGCATATATGGGGCCACTGTTGTTTGTAATCTAACACACAGCCCTGTTCGGTGAGCTTGCGTGATAGATGCACCATCTGCTCCAATGCATACCAACTTCGTAGCAATTATATAATCAGTCATTCTAGCAATATATTTCAAATGAGAAACAACTATTTTATGTAGGTTTTCGGCATTGCAGTTTTCAACCATTTTCATAACACTCAACAGATGAAGTTTCCTTATTTGATTTTCTAAAGTATAGACATGGATACATACCCATGCAATGTTGTCAACTATTGTCACTTCATCAATTGAAAGAGAGATAAAATTTGATTTTTTTGCATTCTCTTTCAAATCTTCCTTCTCTATCATCGAAAGGCATTTTTCCATTTCCCATCCACTACTTTCATACCAATGAGACTGAGGTACGTTTAGCATTCCATTATATTGATACAAAAATTTGAAATCGAGGAAATTCGAAATCGGTCTTCCTTTTTTTAGTATGTGAAATAGAGTAGAGAATTGTATGAGTTTTGCATGTAGATTAGTTTGTTTCATCTTACCAATATGCGATGTGATCGTTGCTCCCTTTTCTAAGAGATGTTTGTGTTTTTTCTGTTCTGCCTCATATTCTGCTGCCTATCTAACATGCATGCATTATTTTTCAGTTTTCCACCTATGTGTTTTGATTTTCTGGCCATCTGTCCCCGTTATAGTCAAATATTGTTTTCCACAATGTTTTTCTATAGTGTCCAGCTTCATTTGCATTTTTTGTTGCTTTCCCAATTTCCATGTACATATTGTACATGTACATTCAGATGGGATCTCTTCAGAATTAGATGATTATACAGGTTTGATAAACAAAAATTTATCTGCCCAATCAAACTTGTATGTCCTGCCAATGGTCCACATATTCTTGTTCGTTTTCAATGTTTTACTTTTTTGAGTAGAAGTTTGAGCAATATCACAATCACCTAGTTTCCTCTTTCTTGGACTGGAATTTAAATTTGATTTCAGTGTTCCATTTTGCTGAGTATTTGTATGTGTGATATCTTGATGCACTTCTGGTTACACCCCAACAGGAACAATATCTTCAAGATCTGACATATTATCGTAGGTGTTATTTGTTTGACTTTGATACTGTGCAGAATGCATGTCCACCTAAATAATACCTTCCACACAGTCAGTATTCTGATTTTTTGTGGTGGCATCTATATGGTTGGTATTTTCAATATTTGTATCCGCAGAGTTTCTAAAATACTTGAAGAGTGATTTCTCAGATTTCTTAGTTACTTTTAGGGTCTTTGCATTTTTAGAACTAGCACCTTCCATTATTCTAAAGAGAGTCCTACATCAGCAAAAGAACCAAGTAGCGACTCCCTGTTGTGCGTCAACAATGCGTCAAAAAATCATCAACTGACACTGTCGCGTGTCAACTCTGCCCTTATCACGCGTCAACTGCCTATGCCTCGTCACGCGTCAAATCTCTCTATCACACGTCAAACCTATTCTTTGTCGCGCATCAACTATATCCCTGTCGCACGTCAACAACTAACCCTAACAGGCTAACAACAATCTTTGGTGCTTAAGAGTATGCGAGTTCAAACTTCACAGTATTAGTAATTTGGTAAGCTACTTGAGGTATACTACCCGGCGAATGACCTAGGTTTTTATAGGAGATGTTTTCAAATGAAGGCAAAGTTGACCCCCAAAAAAAATATAATGTATATTTTAGGCGAACATGACACCGACCCGCTCCGAAAAAATTACCTTTTCAAATTTTCTTAAAATTAAAGTTGTACCATATTACGAATATTCGCCACTAAAATTATCCATGATGAGAAGATAGTGCCTAATTCTCTTTGTCATCTTTGTTGTACATAACTTCCTCTTGTTGCAGTAGATTCACTAACTTGTCGAAAATGACTGTCCGATCTGACAAGTTGAGTGTTGTCACAAAAATGTGGTATGAAGGAGGGAGTTCTCTCAGAATAATGGGAATGAGAGCTTCATTAGTGACCTCCTCTCATAGGAATAGAAGTGAAGCCCTTAATTCTATTACTCTTCTTCAGAAAGCTTCTATTTTCTCATTTTGTTTGAACTTTAGTGTGTGTAACTGACTCTGCAAATTTAGTATGAAATTCTTGTTCTTGATCTCGTACATTGTGCTCAACTTATCCAACACTTCTTTGGATGATTTGGCATCATGAAAATGGGGTTGCACGTTGTCGGACACTACAAACAAGATTATCATCTTGGCCTTCTGATCGGATCTATCAAATTGACGTTGTTGGGTTGTATCAGTTGTTGATCTGGTTACAAAACCATCCATAACATTCCAAATCTCTTCAAACTCAAGTTGTGTATTGATTTTTGTATTCCATGCTACATAGTCATTTCATCTTAGCAGTTGTGAATATAGAAGAAAGAATTTAGGGGAGTTGGTGCCCATTTTGCATTATCACTCTAGGTATATGGTCTCCCAATCTATATACCATTAGTCTGATATACCAAACCTTTCTATATACGCATCCTTCTGATATACCTATTGGTATGTGGAAGAAGCTCACACTTTCTATATACTCGGTAGTACGTGAAAGAGGCATTAATGTACGTGAAAGAATCTGATATGTAATACCAAGACAATACTAAAAGGGGTCTGTGCGATTATTGACACTGACTCAAAGAAATATCCTCATACACACACGCTACTTCGCTATATACTCAAATAATTTCTTAATTTGGATTTAAGTCACGCAATTGTTCACAGACAGATGGGAGGGCTCGAAGTGTGTGCAATGTGTCCTTATTACTCCCTGTCGATTTAAAGGGTCGATGCCCAGACGATGTTGTTGCAACTGTATTAGGCGTTAAGTGCAGTAGTAGTCATGACGACTTTACCCATAAGTGCTTCCCAGAGGCACTGTTTATACTGAACGCTACGAATGAGATTCGAAGATCTGGTGAGTGATACAAAACCAAATTTTTATTATTTTTTAATACAACACTCTACCAGTTTTAAAGAAGGTACAATAGTTTGTGGTTGAATACGACAACCTGCAAATTAGTATAATACACTAAAATGTACATTACACTAAAATATACAATTACATCCAAAATTATGAAAAAGTTGAATGATAGGCAATTTTTTTTTGTTTTGCGGGGCCCTAGTGGCCTCCGGAGCTCAATACAACTCTCTAAGCAAAAAATTGCAAAAAAATGGCTGGAAAAGCAGTTTTCAGGTACCCTTGCTTTAGCAAAAAATGCTTGGAATCAAAAAATATGTAATGTGAGAATTTTTTTGGACCCTTTTAAGGGTTTTCTCTGCTAAACTTAGTTGTGGCTTTAATTATGACTAGCGGGTTTAGTGACTGTTTTCACGGCTACGAAAGGTGGTTGCCATTAAATTTATTGCCAAATTCAAATATTGTCAAAAATTAAAGGTTTTGGGTTGGGTGAGGGGGGGTTTAAACTCAACACCACCCACTTTAAAAAGACTTAAGCCCGTCCCACTAGTCACTTACATCCATTATGAACTGAAGCAAGTAATACTTAAATACTTGTGACCTTTTGCAATGTTGATGAGGATTGAGGCCTATTTAGGGCTTTGTGTGTACAAAAAACGGATCTGAGCCTTCTTTGCCACTTCGTTTACTTTTGTTTTATTCCTCTGCTCTTTGTTTTGATTTTCTCGTTTGATCTGCTGTGTGTTGGCGATCTCGACATTTATTATATTTGTTTGCTAATGCCGCCTGGTTTTATATTGCAGAGTCATTATTTGTGGATCAGCCGCTTTTGTGTTGCATCGAATGCAGGACTTTGTATTGTGCCACCGATTTGTGTTTGTAGGTCGATATGGAGAGTTGTTTGGTGGGAGCTCTGCTCAACGTTGGCATGTTTGATTGTGACTCACTCGAATCAGGGTAGGATTCCAACTTCAATCTTTGAGGAAATGGCGATGGGATCGGTAGGAGTAATCCTCCAAAACACGGTTTGTTGTCCTCCAAAAGCAACTTGGCTTCAATTAGTAGTGGAATGGATCGTGTGTAGGCTACGCTCAGTCCCGACTCGTGCCACGCAGGGTAACTTTGCAACACGACCGTGAAATATCCTTTTTACCAGACAACTCGACCAATGTAACTATGACTCAGCTCGGTTGGAAGAAGATTAGCTTGCCAATGCAAAGATGCAAGGCTCGGTCGGACTGTTGGATCTCCTCTAGGGCACGATGAAGTCCCACAAGCAAAACAACTTATCTATGAGCTTACTCCACAATGCAACCTGGTTCCTCCAAATTTAGTAGAAACCTGCCAGAGTTGGCAGTGAATTAGCAGACCTCTAGATTTAGAGGCAAAACCCCTAATGGGGAAAAATAATTTAAAATATATATATCTACAACAAATTTTGCCTAGTACAGGCACCGCTGTAAAGAAAAATTGCATTACAAACACCTAGAACGGAACATGGGGTTGTGGGGATGCATGGATGTCTGGGAAGCTTCTAGAGGAAGCACAAGCTCTCCTGAGATGCATATTTCTTCTCCAAGACACTTCTACCTTCTGCAACCTCTCTCCAACGTAGCCAAGAGGTTTAACCTGCTCTAGTACCAAATGAAAGTACCAAACAAGGGCGAAAGCTTGATATTTTTATTAATAATCAATCAAATCAAAATTACAATGGAAGGCTACAATATTTATATATATTGTACAACTGATTACAACCAAAAAGAGAAGTTGCATAGATGCAACCAAAAACCCCATATGAAATAATGCAGACAAAATATGGTTATAAATCTACAACAATAATAAACTCATACGAGAATAATGTGGTTATTAAAACATAACCATATAACAATAAATCTAAATAACCTATTTACCTAATTAATAATGCAAAATTACTATTTACCCTAACACATGGTTTATAAAAAAAACTACTGAAAGGGTAAATGAGGGGGAAAACTATAATTTAGTATTAAGTAGTGCTTAATGTTTGATCTCAAGTGAGTGAGTTAATCAATACAAGGAAGTTATATAGTCTTGTAAGTTTGTTAAAATAATTGATCACTAAAAATATTATAGTGAAAGGAAAAATCAATTTCTTATTCCAAGAAAGGAAAGATCTTAAGTTGTGTTCTATAACCTTTAGGGAAACAAGGTTAAGATAGTTGCACAATAAACATGTGGTTTATAGTCAAGGAGAACATAGAGAAAACAAAGATTGAGTTATGATTCAATCAACATTGCAAAAAATACACTTAAATGGGAAAATAAAACATTACAAAGATGTAATGCAAATGAATTTTTTTCTTCACTAGGCATATGTACAACTTGATATGAATTTAAAAATGGAATGTGCATAATAAATTTTATGTTGGTTTTTGGGCACTTCAATAGCCTTGCATGAGATGCATTTTTTGTATTGTATCTCCTAATATTGATTGTGATGAGAAAATCCCATGTGTTTGCTAATTTTCCCTCTTCAAAGAGGCTAGTCAACGAGTTGACTGTTAGGGTATTGGTGTAGTTGATTATAATGTATGTGTAGGTTTAACATTATATAATTTAGTGGTACATTGTCTACACCCTCCTTTAGTTACAAAATATGAATATACTCTCTTCCCTTTGTTTGACATTATCCTTATACCTGCTTCACACCTAAGTTGATGCGTGAGTTAGTTTGCATATGACCTATCAACATTTTCACGTTCCATTTGATTTTTGTCCCAATGTAATATTTATGATCGTGTTCAAAGCATAAATAACCTCTCTTTCTATTCTTTCTGTTTCATTATCCATATACTCATATCAAACTTAAGTTGATGTACAAGTTTTTTTCCATCAACATTTTCACCTCCAACTTGATTTTTGTTTCAATATAAGTTTTTTGATGGTAAAAAAATATGAATATGTTATATTCTCATTATTACTTTGGCATTATCCACCTATCTAAAATATAAATCGATACACGAGTTAGTTCACAAATTACCTATCAAAATTTTCACCTTCTACTTGGTTTTTTCAAAAATGTATGTTTTCTGATGGTGATCATATGGGGGGTTGAATTCATTACTGTAGTATTATTTCTTCATACTCCATTTATTTGTTCACATTTTAGATTGAATATATCTTATAATTCCCTAATTAGTGCAAGTACATTCATGTAGGATAACAAACTACATACTCATCAACTTAATGTTTGTTTTTTATTCAAGTGATCTTCCTCGGACCATGTAATTCTTCATCAACTATAGTCTGGGCTACATGTCAATATCCATGGATTTATTTTTATTTATTCAGAGTAGTTGAATCATAACTACTACCTCTTATCTCAACTAATACTATCTCATATAGTACCAAGCCATTGATTTTGAGACTACTCGTGATGAAGTTCTGTTCAATTATTTCTAGTTGCCTCCAATTAAACCTTGGTGTATTGCTACCAAAAATATCATTCCATAAAGTATTTATGCTGACAAAAGAAACCAAAACAATATCCTTATGGTTTTCCAATCCCATATCTAAATTTGTATACACCTATTCAACAATGCTTGTATCATACAATTTTTTTTGGAAAGTTGTATGTGTTTCTCTTCATGGGTCTATACCTAGTGCATGTACTCAATGCTTCATTCTATTGTCTTGGGTCTTTATACCCTTATTAGAGATTAAGATAAATTTAGGTATACAAGCTTGTAATGGTTGATATAATTTTATTAGAATCAAGCTAGGGTAGATAACAATACACCAAATCAAATAATTTGAATCTTGCAAATATGTCCTTTTATTCTCATGATCATATAGTAGAACATTAATATGGAATTAAAACATTGGGCCTAAGTTTGGAAATTTTTTATCAAGGTTGGTTGGGTGGTATTCAGTGGAATTAGCCACTTGTTCAAGAAAATGTCACTAATAAAGATATTTTATACTAGGTAACATGGTATGCATCTCAACCAACATAATATGTGTTTCTTGTTTGTATGTTGCAAATAGAATTAGTAACCATGATAGAAATTTAATAGATAGATGATAAGTAATTAAACCACACTTACACTAGGATCACTTATGACAATTATATTTCTAAATGGAACTTGAAATAAATTTCCTACTAATCTCAACTTTCACCTCAAACAGACAAAGAGAAATAATCTCACTGTTAAAAATATGAATTCTTGTCTCCGTAGGATTAGTTTTTGAATAAATCAGAAATAAGGGTAGGGAATGGTAATTTAATAAAAAATGTATAATGCATCTTTCAACCCACAAGAAGAATTATTAGAAAAAATACCACATGGAAACTTCCAATATAAACATATTTTATAATAGAAAACATAGTTTGTGTATGTCAGGATAAGACAAATTCCCTAAGGTGTTTCTCAAATATTAGGGATAAAATATATGCTTGCACATATGATGTAGATACTAAAGGTGGTCAAGGAGCACAATTGTCATAATTCTAAAGGAAAACAACCATAGTCCTAATATAGCTATAGGTTTCCAAGGCCTATGCATAAGTAATAGAGAGGTATCCTATTATGATTTAGAATAAGAGTAGATCAAGATATGGATAAAGCCAATGGAAATAACATAATAAGATAAAAAAATATACTAAAGCAAATATACATCTACCCGTAATCTATAACAATGAATAATAAATGATCCTCATAACAATAAAAAATGAAAAAAGGACAAAGAAGAGTTAGAGATACTTACCTGTATAGTGTGACCATTGATGCATGATCTTCCCCAAAGATAAAAAACCAAGAGAGGATCACTGTGGGTGGAAAAATAGAAATCTCAATACAAATACCTCAATTACTAACTCACTACGGTGACCCAAATTCAAAATCCAGACTCCAAAACCTCAAGTCTAATGACTAGGTGCAAAAATATGCACAAATTTCTAATGTGCAAGTAATAGTGAAGTGTTTTGAACGATGAATGAGTGATGATAAAACAACAATAATCACCAACTACATATACCCAACGTTATCAAATGTGGGTGATGGAATTAATCATGGGGCATACCAAACTTGACACAATATCTCATGGGTGATTGCGTCAACTTTAGAGGAAACTAAGGTCAAAAGGTGGAAAATAATGGGAAGTGGAAGGAAAATAAATAAAAAGGAATGAAGAAGGTATGAGATGACTGAAAAAAATTATAAGAGTGGAAATGAATGTAGACAAGTACATATAATGAGATAAGTGGAATAGTGGGTACAATATGTGAATAAGAGAGGAAAAAATCAAGGATAATGTGACAATGACATATAATAACATCTCTAAAATGTTATGGTATAGTCCAGGTGACCAATTATAATCACACCCTAATCCCAGTAGGCCCTTAAAGGTACATGCTTAGGAGGAAAATGCATAAAAAACCCTTACACAAGAGAAAATATTGACAAACACAAAAATTGAGGCGTATAGATATGCCCCATCTGCATATCATCACATGTCACAATAGTGAAACATAAGACAATATTTGAAAAAAGATCGATGTAACACATGAAATCAAAAGTGAATTTTAGACAATAGGTAATGATGTAAGTGTAGGAAAGAAATAATGAACTCCACCAAATGAAATATACCTACCTCTCACTTACCTTTCAGTGCCACTCATCTCACTTGTGGTGTGCGCAATGGTTGCTTCTAACCCTAAAGAGATGAGACTAAAAATAAAAATTAGAAGATAATTATTAAAATAAGACATAAATCACCTTGTTAGAAGGCCATAGGGATGATGTAACTGAGCATTGATATGACAAAGAAATGTGAGGAATGAGGATTTGTAAAGGAATTTTGGAGATGTAATTTCAATATGTAAAAATAATTGATTCGTTGCCATGATCCTAGCACAAATTATGAAATATTTTTTAGGATTTTTTTGAAAAGATATGATGGTTTAAAGATTGGAGGAAATTGTGGAAAAATAGTTATAAATATTTCTAAAAATAATATAAAGAATAAGTCATTTACGACTTTTCTAATTGAGATTAAGAAATTTTGAGCTATGTGATATCTCATTTGAGGGATTTGAGTGATGAAAAAAGAGTATGAGGAAGTGGTTGAGGTGGCTAGCATGGGGCATGTGGAGATGTTAATCTTGTGACAGGTTTTGGTTTATAAATTGGAAAAGGGTATCTAGGAGAAAAGTAGAGAAATGTGTTTTGGACCAACAACTAGTGAAAATTTCCCCAAATATAGTTGAAATGTAGATTAGGTCAATGTTTAGGTGGGTTTGCGAGAATTTTGATTTTTTTAGTCATATGGTGAGTTAAGGAATTAAAAGTGAGAAAGGGTTGCACACTTATAAAGAAGAAAAGATTGGACACAATAGAATATACAATTGCAGGGTGGATGGTGGTGTTACAAATTTATAGCATGGATGATTGCATTAAAGCTTAGGTTTTCAATTCTGTTTAGAGAGTGATGATGTTCCATGAGGCCCGATGGAATGCTTATTAAGTGAATGATGTAATGGAAACAAGAAAAGTGTTACATAGTGGCCAATATTGTATATAGTTGTAGGGACATTCATTTAAGTGATGTAATTTATGTTTTTGTCTTACTATTTTTGTATTGATAATTGATGAGTGCTTTTTGTTTGATATTTTACACATTCAATTGAGAATCAAACTATGGAGGTATGTGGATGTTTCTTAGTTTCTAGATCTAGGGTATGCATATGTATTGTGATGTTCCTACAAGTATAGAGAAGAGGAATTTTGCAATGCGGGCCATCGATAATGATGATTGCCATATGGGGACATTGATGATTTCGTTACATATGTTGTTTTTTGTGATAATATTCTAGATATTTTGAAGGTGATTATAGGGATGGTTGTAGCATGAATATTGTTCCACAAAGTAGATGAAGAATTTATTTTATTTTTGATAGTGGCATACAAAGATAAATTGGAGTCTAGTATATAGTTCAACTGGGGTATTCCCTCATTGCCACAATTGGAAAATTACTTATACACTATAGGGATTGTTGAAGCTCAATCTAGTTCATTGGATTAAAATGATCCCTTTTCAATGAACTTACTATAGTATAACTAATTATGTGTGTTTCATGTTGTTCCCCATGCTTCAAAGATCAATTTGAGTCAATAAAAAGTGTATATTTGTAATAGATCTTGTGCCTTATCAAGATAAATAAAAAGATTTAGAAAAAATGTTGGGGGGACTGGTTCAGTTTACTGCAGAGTGCAAGAACTTAGTGTTATGTGGGTTATCCTAACCCAAAAAACAAAGAGACATAACCACACAAAAAGGAGCCAGCATGCTATAGGAAAAAGGAAAACAAGAGGACATGTGGTGAAGATCAATGGTCAGAGATAAGACACATGTCAGCATTCTGACACTGTTCAAGCAGATGGGCTACAATAGACTTCAATTCCCTGGAGTGGATTACATTTCATAAGGCTTTAGGTTTAGGTAGTCAACGAGGTAAAAGGTGGGATACGTGGAAACATTTTTAATCCAAAAGTTTCTAAGTCTGGGAAAAAGAAAAGGTTACGACGTGAAGGCCAAACCAATCAAAAGCACACACGATGAAAGGAAGACTGATAGACCCGAGGAACGTGGAGATTATTTATTGGCTCGCATTTTGAGATTTTTAGTCAAGGATAAATAAAAGGTAAAATGCAAAGTGGGCAAGGATATTTCCTATTGGATCATACTTTTCCGCTATCAATCAAGGTAAAGGACAGTCTGACATTTGCTAAGAAGAGTGGTTGTTTTGCATTAGCTCGTATTTCATGAAGGAATAAACCTGCCTAAAAAGGAAAGAAAAGAAGAAAAGTTCGACCCAACAAGCTAATCAAAGACTAAAACATGGAAAATGGAAAAGAAATGCACACTTTGGTAGGAGGCAGTCCCTGAAATAATCAAAGGCCACCACACGTCACAATTTTTTGCTTCCCGACATGCAAAATTTCAGAGGGCCATATCTTTTGATTGAGAGCTCCAATTCTTATAAAATTTATATCGTTGGAAAGGTATATTCAAGCCCTTCACTTTGGCATCATAAGATTTAGGAATTGATGATATTTGGTAGGATAAAAAGTATAAAACATATTTTACATTAAAGATGCAGTTGTAATATTAGTTAACCACCTGAATTGATGAAGTATGGTGTCTATTTTTTCTCTGTGCACACAAGACAAAAAAATGAATGATTTTGGCAAGAAACCCATGCTCTTTTGCAGGATTTCAATGCTTCTTGTTTGTGGTTGTAGAAGGAAATAAGATTTTTCTTCTTTCTTTCTCCTTCCCATATTCTATATAACGTAATAGTCTTTCATTTTCTCGAGGAGGCGGATTGGGGGTAGTTGTAGAAGTTTTTGATTCAGTTCAGTTTCTAGCTTCTAGAAAGAATTTGTTTGTATCATGTATGTAAGGAAGAGCTAAGGTGGTTGTGTTGTACATCCATTATCAGGTTTTGAGGGCATTTTTTTGTGTCCCCTAGCCAGAACTTACAAGAACAAATCTCTTTGTGATTGATCAAGCTATACTTTCCCTTTATTATGTTTTAAAGGAATGAAAGAGGTGATATTGTTTCTATTACTATATTACAATGGCTTTACTTTTTCAAGTACACAAGGGTATTTTGTAGTCATTGTATTCTTCTAGTTACTGTGAGAATGTTACATAATAGTGTATATTTTGCAATGGTTAAAATCAGTTGTAAAATCCTATAGGAAACACTTCTTTTGAATAATTCTTATGATTACCTTAAGGCTATTTTGGGTGTATAAGACAAATATAACAAGTTATTTATCTAAGATATAACTCCATTATTTGTAATTAGGATTGGGAATATTGTAGATAAAATTTATGCTAATTGAGTATCAATGAATGAAAATGTTATTTCACAGATCATGTTAAATTGATTGTCCTTTTAAAGCGTCATAGTTAAGGATGTATTCATTCCATGGGAACACTATTATATTAAGGTCATAAAAAAATCTGCCCTCACCCCTCCAAATAGTAATTAACCAAAAAACATTTATTTTTATACCAACGAAGCATATCATACCTGCAAAACAAACATATGCTTATTCTGCAAAGCTGAGATTTAAATTTGTTCATTTCCAGTAAGATTTGCTAAGGATCCTACCAATTTTGTGATCCAATATCATCTAAAATATCTTTGGCCAAACAATGTTATGTTAACAAAATATCTGAAGTTGTTTGTTATCTACCCAATAGATATGTGTTTGATTTACAAGTGCGTATAATAAATCAAGTGACAACTTGTTTGAGAGAAATATTATATCTGTGGCTACACTTGCTTCAAATTAAGTTACACCAACCATAAAGGAAACCAAGCCATAAAATAATTTCCTCTATTTAGATCCCCCAAATAGGTCCTCTCACCTTCATCTAGGAAGAGCCAAAAGTAGCAGGGTAAATCCATCACCTTTGTGAAAGTGCCTCCTGATCACCTACTTGATTTGAATAATTGAGTTGAGTGTTGAAAAAACCCTGGCTATCAATGAAAATAAATTTCCATTTTTCATAACTCTCTCAAATCCAACCCACTTAGGTTTGTTGCTCATTCTCCACAAGCTGCTATTTTTTGAGTATTTATGGTTTGGTTTCCTTTATGTTTGGTGCAACTTAATTTGAATAAAGTGTAATCATAGATATAATATTTATCTCAAAAGAGTTTTCACTCGATTTATCGTAAGAACTTGTAAATAAAACACAAATTTATCGGGTAGATAATAAACAACTTCATATATTGTGTTTGCATAACATTTTTTTGACAAGGCTACTTTAAATGATATTAGATCACAAACTTGGTGGGATCCTTAGAAAAGCTTACTGATAATAAAAAAATTTAAAGCTCAACCTTCTTGTTTATAAAGCTATCATTTCAAGATATTTTTGAGCTAATATGTACATCTAAGGTGAAAATCCTTAGTGGTGGCTCCATCTTTCAAATAAAATATGGTATGTACTAGTGCAAAATTTTTACAACTTGTTGATTAACTCTCCCATTTGCATAGCTTGAAGGAGCAAGTTCTTTTTTCAAGTATGATCCTATCAATAGATTACTTCTATAACTAGAAGGTACACATTCAAGAAATAAGCAAACCTAGAATCCAATGGGTGATAAAAATTTAGAAGACTCAACATCTATAAGTATCAAGGTATTACTCATATCCCTTCTTTGTTGACTCATGAGAATCAAGTGTTTTGTGAAACTGAGTCCTTGAAGGATTTCCATGTTGAAGATCATACTCCTCTAGCCTCTAAGTTCTCCAGTTCCCCAAATTTTTAATCCCCCCTTTAGAAAAATCATCAATCAAGTAATATGGCACATTCTCCACCAAGAGTTCCTTTTGTGGGTACTGTTAGGAAAATGAATTAGTGCTCCACATTTGTACATGTGTGAATAATAATTACATTGGTAATTATTATTATAATGAATATTAGTGAGTTTGTTAGTCATATATATTGTTAGAATAACAATATATTATGAATGATTATTTGTTATACCCGTAGCTATTATCGGGTTTATTGCTCTACTCACTTCCTATTTTCTAGGAAGTTGTTTACCTACCTTTATGGCTATATAATAGCCACTTGTATCTGAATATGATATAGAGAAATAATATACTTATTCTGAGTTTTACCTATGTAAAACTGGTTGATTGCTATGATTTGGTATCAGAGCGATCATATGTCTGTTCTTGAGATCTAGAATATAAAAAAAAATGAGAGGTCATTACATAGTTTATTTTTAAGCATACGGATCTGTGTATTGTTGCAACTCGTGGATCAATTGTATACACAGTTATGGATCAGGCGTGATGCAAGAGTATGCGACCTGATGTTGGTCTACAATGGCGAACAGATAATTTGTCGTGTGACTTACACTCTCAGCAGTGAATGTTTGAAAGAAAACGCAATTTATGATGCAAGTTTGAGCGTTGTGCTCTCTGGCAACAGAAACTTTGAAGGGCGTGTTCATCCCTTGACTCGGGAAAATTACCTCGCTTCTCCTCGACTTGTCGTTGCCTCACTTCAGCGAATGTGTCAATTCAGTGAATCGATTCACATTTGGAGAAAACTGGAGAAAATTACCTCGCTTCAGCGAATGTGTTAGAGATTTTCTTTGAACAGATGGAAAAATATCAAATTTCTTGCCATACATGGTCAGATAGCATTGGTATTCCATTTTTGATTTCATATTTATTGTAGTATTTGAATTTGATTGTTCATTTAATGTGTTGTGGTCATTTTAGATTTAGAGTTTCATATTTGTTTTTAAGTCAAACATTGTCAATGACGTAGGAAAATTGGGTATTAATGTTATTTAAAAAGTAATAAAGTCGATTACTTTTTAAATTAAAATAGGTTCTTCCATTTTTTTTAAATTTAGTTGATCAATATAATCATGTCCTCCCACCTATGTATTAAGATTTGTAGTATTGTCAAGTATCACAAGTCATTTAAAGAGTCAAAATTAATATATTTTTCATCATTGTATCGTCAAAATATGTTTAGGTGAATAATAGGTTGTATTTCATATAGGTGATTTTAGGATTTTTTTATCGAAAGTAATCAAAAGAATCAAAGTTGTTATCATTTTTTCAAGTTATTATTGTCTTGTCAAACGTCAAAAGTGTTGTTAGAAGTTTTTTATTTTTTTCTCCATCTCACAATGGAAGTCCCTCTAGAAAAATTCAATGGGCTCAATTTTCATACTTGGAAAGTGAAGATCCAGATGCAGCTGATGAATAAAAATATCTGGCGGATAGTCGATGGAAAAGAACCTAAACCTACAGATCTGACCAAATTGGTAGAATGGGAAACGAGAGATGATAAAGCCTAAGCCATTATTGGTCTTGCTCTCTCAGATACTGAGCTACACTATGTTGATCTCGAGAAATCGTCTCATGAAATGTGGGAAAACTTGAACAAAACCTTTGGTGCTAAAGCAGTGAACGCAAAATTTTCTCTCAAATTGTAGTTGTTCAAGTTAAAAATGGGTGAAGGAACTACAATGTCCAGTCATATTAATGATTTATGGTCTCTTCTCCGACAGCTAGTAGAAGTAAAAGCTCCTATAGACGATGAAGATGCAAAAGCTATTCTGTTAAATAGTTTGCCTCCCAAATACAGTAATATTGTCTTCACACTTGGTCAGATGCCTTCCAACTCATTGGAAGATATGATATCAGCTCTTCTAGCTGAGGAAAAAAGGACTAAAGAAGATGTAGAAGAAGAAACTGCATTGTACCTAAAAAAGAAGTACAAGAATTTCTCCAAAAATAAGGAGGAAATTGAATGTTTTTACTGCAAGAGAAAGGGGCATAAAACTCCATTTTGTAAAAAACGAGCTCGTGATCTTCTAAATGGAACAATCAAAATGGAAGAAGCAAATATGGCATAGACAATGAATCTGATTATGAGGAAGAACAAGTAAATGAAGACAGTGGCTCTGAAGACTTCTTGTTCTGAGCATGAAACCAGAGGCAGGAGGCATCGGAGGTTGGAGGTCATTCAGCGACCTCTCGTCAGTTGCTAACAACAGGGCCGCACAGATGGTTTGGTGACATTTTTTATGGTGTATTTGCTTTCAGCTTGTGTTGTGTGCTTCTTGTCATAGTTCCAGTATCAGTGTTCGTGATTGAATAAGTGGAAATTTCACATTGAGGGGGGGAACATGATCTAATGTTCCATTTCTAGTATGTCAGCTTTTTCTATGTATGTATGAGCAACAGATTTTAGTAGAATTTCCTATGTTATTCCCCGCAGTGAGATAGTGATGAGAGTTGTTGATACTACTGCATCATCATGATATCGTGGTTGTTAGTTATCCAGAAAAACTATCCAGAGGTTGTTGGTACTGTCCTCAAAAACCATCTGTTGTGTGGTTGTTGGTTAACCACTTGGAAAACCATCCAGAGGTTGTTGGTATTGTCCTTGAAACCATCCAGATCATGAGCATGCTACGTAGCGGCACGTTGCAGTACAAAGGCAGGTTTTTCCCATGTTCGCACTAAGGGGGGGAATGTTAGGAAAATGAATTAGTGCTCCACATTTGTACGTGTGTGAATAATAATTACATTGGTAATTATTATTATAATGAATATTAGTGAGTTTGTTAGTCATATATATTGTTAGAATAACAATATATTATGAATGATTATTTGTTATACCCGTAGCTATTATCGGGTTTATTGCTCTACTCACTTCCTATTTTCTAGGAAGTTGTTTACCTACCTTTATGGCTATATAATAGCCACTTGTATCTGAATATGATATAGAGAAATAATATACTTATTCTGAGTTTTACCTGTGCAAAACTGGTTGATTGCTATGAGGTACTACTTATAGAACAATAAGGTTCCATGGAATGGTGGACTATCCTAATGAAGTACCACATGATATTAAAGAGATGTTACCTAGATTTCAAGGGAATAATGTTATAAGTGGAGATCAACATCTCAATTTTTTTAGGACGATATGGATAGCTATGGAATTGAGTGTGAAGACATTCATGTTAAGTTATTCATACATATATTAGAAAAAGATGCCAAGGAATGGTATAAACTACTGTGTGAGAAATCAATTGGCTCTTGGGTAGAAATGAAGAATTATTTTAGTTTACAATATGTCAATAAGAAAACCCTAGATCCATTGACAACAAGAGTGTCAACAATAGAAGAAGAAAAAATCATTGAGTGGTGTTACAAATTTTTGAAGATAGTGATATTAATGATGAACCTGATTTGAGTGATGCATGTGTGATGGAAATCCCAAAATATTTAGCACAAGGATTTAATTTTATTGATCTTTTAAATTCCAAAGACTACAAAGGAACTTTGGTCCTGCATCAATCAAGTATCTTTTCCTCCTGTAGTTAATGCTAATATGGATGTGGCTCGAGTATTTGAACTTTCTAGTATATACCTTGAAGATATCAATGTCCCCTAGACCATAACTATTGATGAAGAATTTTCCAATGTTGGAAATGGAGATGGAGTGGTTTTACCTTCTCCAAATTGATATGAAAATGAAACAATTTCTCCTTATTGTAACTATGAATTGGAAGTATTGGCTTGACCTTCTGTACTTGATAACATTCAACATGGGTAGGTTTTTGAAGATGATGATAAAACTCAAAGGTTTCTAAAGTGTGAAGAAAAATTCACTGATAAATTCATTTGTTTTGAGCCTATGATTATCTTATGTGATGAAAAAGAAACCATATTTGGGGAAGAAGTAATTAAAATGGAGAAAGATGTTGTTTCTAGAGGATTTTTCATCTTGGAATCAGATTTTGATAGTACATTCATGGTCATGAGAAAGCCTATCTATATGCCTAGAAATGTTAAAGAATGTAACTTGGAGACTTCTCAAAATCCCAGAAAGGTCTGGCTGGGATGTAGCATGAGAGAAAAAGAAAAACCAACTTATGCCCAATTGCTGAAGAATTACCAGGATTTCATAGTATGGTCTTATCCAGATGATCATTGTATAATTTTGTTTCCATTGTGTTGTTTGTTATTTTGTTTTGTTTGTGGTGTTGTTTCCCTTTTTGTGCTTTGGTCTACAATGACTAGGTTTCTATAGTCATGTATTTTTCCCCCAGATTTGTTTTCATCTATTTTGGAATCCCTTTGTGTTTTAAGCCCTTGACTTATTGCCTAATGTACTAGGCATATGGTATTTTTTCTTATGGCACCCATAAGGGGTGCCCAAACCCAAGCAAGATCCACTATTGGACCTCAATCTAGTTCCTTAGATTAAAATGTTATTTTTAAATAGACTTCCTATAGTATAACTATTTCCGTGTGTTTCATGTTGTTACCCATGCTTCAAAGATCAATTTGAGTCAAGAAAAAGTGTCCATTTGTAATAGATCTTGTTCTTTAGCAAGATAAATAGAAATATTCAGTAAAAATTTCAAGGGAATGGTTTAGTTTATTACAGAGTGTAAGAAATTAGTGTTACATGGGTTCTCCTAACCCATGAAACAAAGAGACATAAAAATCCACACAAAAATGCCTATATCACTAAATCTAGACTTATCCCATTCCGAGTAGAAAAAAAATACCACCAATATTGGAATCCGAAATTACTAGTTTTGGATTCCAAAATGTTAAATATTGGAATTATCTGGACTCCAAAATCGCACATACTAGATTCAAATATCACATATATTGGAATCTAGAATCACATATATTAGAGTCTAAAATCACATATATTGAAATCCAAAATCACATATATTGGAATTTACTGCACTCCAAAGTCCCATATACTAGAATCCCAAAATCAAAATATTGGAATCCGACATTGATATGCAAAATAAGAAACACAACATGTTTCTATTTTGTATGGGCTAGTGGCTGTAAGGATTTAATTACTTCTTTGGAATAAATTTTCTTATCAGTTTTAAAATTTATTTAAGTTTAAACTATGTAGTTGTTGGAAAATCATTTAATGATTCCAGGGAATCCAACATTGATCTGCAAAACCATAAATATAACATGTTTATGTTTTATACGGGCTGATGGCCACTAGGGTTTAATTTTTATTTGGAATAAGGTTCTTATCAGTTTTGAAATGCCATTAACATTAAACCATGTAGATCTTGGGAAAATATTTTAATGATTTCATGGAAGCCAAAATTTTTCCACGAAAAAATAAACTGACCATGTTTCCTTTTTATATGGACTAGCGACCACTAGGCTAATGAATTTCAAGAGATGTGAGACACTTCCAAGTTCATTTACTATGATGTGATTGAACCTCATTGTAAATTTTATCCAAAATATCTTCCCTAGTTATTTGGTCAACTTACATTCCCATTCTAGCTCTAAGGTTCTACATTATAGGTTGCATGCACTTTGATTATTCTCTTGGTACGTTTCCTTAGCTCTCGTTCCTCACGTGCACTTGTACGCTCCTTTCCTACACGTCCCATATTTTCCTTCTCCTTTCTTCTATTTCCCCTCATGCCCAATCTCTGCACATTTTCATTCCTCTTAGATGTTCATGCACCCTTTATGCGTACCTTGGACATGTTTCCCAAATTAGCTAAGTCCTCGACATCCTCACGTGCCCCCTTCTTTGTTATCGCACATTATCTTGTAATGATTGCACCTCTTCCATACGTACCTCCTGAAAATTATTCCTCTTGTTTCTCCCATGCACATTACTTTTGCACGCCTCCTTCTGCTTTCTTCTTCTACGCTTCTTTCCTCCATGCGTGTTGTCGCATCTTCTTCTGCACTAGTTCCTATGCCATGTGAACTATAAGTTGAAAGTGATAAACGAAACAAATAAAAGTGCACTAACCAGGATTAGAATCCTAGTGAAAAACCATTACTAGACACATGGAAAAAGAAAAAAACTGATGCAGTTGGTTGTCCTTCAGCCGTTTTTAAAGCACCACATGTCATTACTTGACAAAACAACCTGCAGACTTCAAATCGTCATAACTTCTGCTACATGGGTGAAAGTAGGGAATGATTTGTCTTATTTGATAGTTGATGATGTGGGTCACACTCTAGATCAATCAAGTTCAAATTTCAGAAGGATTAGGTAGGTAATAAGATAGAGAACATCTTTCATGCCATTAATACAAGATCTGATTGATCCAACCACCTGATTTGATTTAGATCTTGCCCCTTTCTTCTCCCGCATGTAAAACACACATGGAAAAGTGCATTTGACATATTTACAGGTGGATTTATAGGCATTCATAGCTGGTTATTGGTGGTTGATTTTTAAAATCAAATTTTCCCTCCTCATCATTTTCTCTCATCGATCTATCTATAAATAAAAGATCCTAGCTCACTCTAAAGTTGTGGACATTTTTGGATCCTCTAGTGTTAACTAAAGATCTTGTATCTTTGTATTTTGAGTTGTAGGCCTTTAGATCTAGTCTTTGCATGTCGACATTGGCCTCATACACCATTGTAATAGATTATACATATCTAGAAGCAATAGAAGCACTGTTTTATGCCTATTTTCTGCCTTACGTGTTTGTGTTCTTCTTTCTTTCCTTTCCCTTATGCTATGTGCTTGTTGTGCTACTCTCACGTCTTTTGCAGCTCCATTTTCTTATTGTTCCTTGTGGAATCAATTGTTTGACTATGTTTTAGTATGTGCTACATGTTCCTAACCTCTCTTCATGCATTCCTTTTCAATTCCGCTCAAAATAGATCGTGTTTATCCCACTTTTTCTGGTGATATCACCTTCTTTAGTTTAGTTTTCCATTTTTATGTTATCCTTCTATCTCCAGTCCCTTGGTATGTCTTAGCTTAGGATTCCCCTTCCAATATTAGGAGTATTAGTAGCAGTAGAAATAGGTAGAGGAACCATCCTTCTACAAAGGTCTGTCTCAAATATGCAATGTCCCATAACTTGGAGACAGTCCCATTGTTTCCTCAATGACTCGATTCAACCTGATTTGAGATAGGTGCAAGTTTGAGCTCTAACAGTTTCTGGCACACCCAGTGTGACTAGTATTGACATATTAAATTTCATCATTACTAAGTTTTGGTGTGTGGCTTAGTGATTTCCAGCCATTGGAGGCTCATTTTAACACATCTAGAAACTCCCAACACTTCCAGATCTACTATTTTCACCAGTCCTGAGAACCTTTAATGAAAATAGTGCATACGAGACAAAGTGCAACAACTAAAGCATATTTCAAGTACCTCCAGCTATCTATGAGGAGAAAACGTAGTAGAAGACCCACACATACAACCACATCTCTAGTACATTTCACACAATCCACTCCTCCTCATAGGTTACTTGCGCGCCCTACCATGGAACTACAACCACCTCCTCCTCCGAGGAACTTTTCCAACTTCACTGGTAGAATCCCTCTTGTTTAGAATGCACATCATGATATTCCATCAACCATGCTCAAGAGTATTCCATAATTTACTGGTGAGAATCAAGTCACCCCTATTGAGCACATATATGATGTAAAAAATGTGTGCTTTGTTTATCTAATCACACACGATGATGTAGTAGATAGGATGCTTGTAGCCTCATTCAAAGGGAAAGCACCTAAATGGTATAAAGGTTTTAGACCTGCATCTATTACCACATGGGATGAGATTGGAACAACTCTATGCAATTACTTTGAAGATAAGTCAGATCACCTATCACTGGTGAAGCAACTGACTACAACAAAGAGGGCACCCAATGCACAAATGACTGATTTAATTATCCAGTTTCAGAAGACTTGGGATAGAATCCTTCAAGTGGTAAGGCCTACAACCCAACATAATTTATTGTATTATCTAAGGGATTTGAATAGTGACATATAAGTCATGATTCAATCCATGGGGGGTAGAACCTTACCTGCTGCTTACAACATTGCAATAAGGGTAGAAAATAGCCTCGTCTAGGTGGGAAAGTTAACTCCTAGACATCCCAAACACTTATTCTCAGAGATTCCTCAAACACCCCAACCTTTTATTTCCCCTATCCTTGAATAAAGTACTCAACCCGATGCATCCATCTCATATTTGTTGACACCTGAAATATGCTTACACCTAGCATTTCCTCCAATCCAACCAATTGACGATACTTCGTTTATTCCCTATTCTTTGCTCCATTCTTGGATTCCCCTTTTACGACACCTTCTTGGTCATCTTCCTCCTATAAATAAGATTATTTGGCTAATACCTCTCTTATTAGCTAAACATTCCTCCTTTAGTCTATTCAGAACCTCACTAGTTCTCTCTAGACCACTTCTATTGGCTTCGTAGGCTATCTATCAGTCACAATTGGTTATCCAGACCCTTACCAACTCTCAATAAGTCTCTAATCACTTGATAATCAAGTTTATCTAGCCTAAACCCTATTTTACTAGTCTAAACCAAGCTTAACTAAGCATAAATCATGTTTATCCTAATCTAATCCTAAAGTTCTTTTTAGAATTTAGTCCCACATGCACCCAAATTCCAAACTCTTCCATTTGGAAAACTATAAATAGAAGGGTCACCCCTCCCTCTAAAACTTACAACTTCACTCACAAGTCCTTCTCTCTCAAAACACTTTGGAAATGCATTAGAAATCATTTGTAATAGCTTTAAGCTATAGAACATTTGGATCTTGGCCATACTCCATTGTTGAGAGCTCCCCCATCTTGCATCGATCCACTCCATAATCCAATTTTTGAGTAATATGGAGAGAACCATTGGCCTTGAAGCCATTAATGGCGAGACTCCATTCTTGAAAGATTGAGTTTCATATCAAACATCACACCTTTGATTGCTAAGTTGATATTTTTATGTTCAATTTCTTAAATTAAGTAATCTAAAGAGTAGAGAGTATATTTATCATGTTATTTTTTGATGTTTTTGTCAAAGTTATACTGCTTGCATGTTAGTTTCCCTTGTTTATCTATTATCCTATGGTGCATAGTTTGAGTTAGCAAATATTTGAGGTTCTTTAGCCTCATTCCATAGCTTTTGCAACTTTCCATTGCATATATTTGGCATGCCTGGTAGGACATGAAGTCCATCCTCCATTAATGGAGTCTTTTCAAGCTATTTATTTTCAGTTTTCGTAGAACTTTCATGCTTTTTAGGATAAATAGCTTGTTATTTACATGATTTTATTTTTAAGTAGGTTAAATCATCATTGATCATGTATATTTTGTGGGTTTGAGCTAAAAATAGGTTTCTTTGACTAATCTTTAAAATCTTTGCCTTTGAAAATTTTCAAATTCCATGATTTTTGTAGGTTTTACAGGGGGTGTGCGTAGGTTTCATTCTTGGTGCATCTGTGGTTGAAATAGGCATGCAAATGTCAGTAAAGGGGTGCATATATGTCAAAATAAATTCACCATCAATCTTCTAGAGGCCATAACTTTTGTTGCATTGGAAAGGTATCAAAGAGAAATACACAATAGAATCATAAAATTAGGATTTTGACATACATAAAATTTATGGTTTACATTATTAGGTAAATAGTCAATTATTAATGTGTCTTAAAGTCTAAAAACTTGGTTTATTGACCATTCTAACACTTTGAAAGGTTTTGTGACAATGATAGTGATTTACAGGTTGATTTTCCATCATATTTTTGTACTAACCTAGTTTATTGTTCACATTTTTCATTTGTAGGGGTCCTTTGAAATGCGTATGCTCTTCCCTCGCACCTTTTAGGTGATCTTGGGAATGAAAAGTGTTTCAAAAACCATCTCTTTTGCTTCCAAAACAATTCAATTTAAGCTTTAAAATGGATTAAAATTCAAATTTGGCTAGAAAGAATTTTCTTTTGTAAAACACTTAAGGTATTTTCCATGTATTGTTTTAGTTGGGTTTTCGCATTGTGTATGCTCTTCCTTCGTGCCTTTTTCGGTGATCTTAGGAATAAAAAACAACACAAAAACTCTCTTTGATATTATGAGATTTTGTGGAAAACTACTAATCTTAGTATGCAAGACCAAAATTGCATGTCAAAGAAATGCGTCAAAGACAAAAATATAAACTGCTAATCACACATATTTTTTGCAGGTTGCCAAACAGTGTGATACTTAAAACATCATTAGGTAAAAGCAAGATAAAAAACACACAATATTCAAAACATTATATTATAGGTTTTGAAAAAGGGTACGTGCCTATCCGTTGAACTGGAACATAAACCCTTTGGCATAACGCCTTAAACTACAACGATGGGGGTGGTTCCAGGAACCCTAAAGTAATCCATTGTTGAGTAACCTCGTGGATGAAACAAGAAGTGCCTCGCTTACACACTTTACTAGTTTTCCTTGTGAGTTAGCGTTACAATGTTGTCTGTATCATGACCCTTGTAAGAGTACATGATGGATGCATTTAGTTCCCACTATACTTGAAGGGGGAAAATCCGAGATACTCCCAAATTAGTTAGTGTGACTTTTTGGGTAAATCATGCCTGCTCTTAGATGGCTTTGTAACACCTAGTTGAGAGAGATTTTTAAGGAGGAAATTTTTTCTTGAGGCCCACTTTACTATTCCTTCGTCATGTCTTGGCCATCATGAAGTGATAACTTGTTTGGATTCAGAACCTTGTTTTTCAAACAAGGTAAAGAATCCACTTAAGTTTGATCTAAGTGCCTTTCAGCATGGAAATCAAATGATGTTTCACTTAGCTTAGCTTATTTCTCACCTTCGGATGAGGTGAATCTCTGCCCAAGTGGTGCTTAGTTTATTTTTGCATATTTTCATCTACACCTTTGCGTTCTTATTTCCCATTTGGGGAAATAGAAGGCATATTTTGGGAGTGTTGTCATAGATAGTGTTCACTAATTTTTTTTTCTCTTTACACTCATCCATGTCTGCCGCTGAGTTGTTAAACATTTAAAGTGTGTGGATGTGTCCTCATATCTTTGATGGCCACTTGATCTTGATTTCAATATCATCATCATAGTTCGGATTGATTCATCATTTGATCTCCCTTTGACGTGTTACCTAGTTTGCATTGTCTCAACACAATTAAGATACTTATTTCATGTTTTTTGTAGACGTGATCTAAGTATCCACATTGTGGCATTACACTACACCCATTTTAACACATCCTTAATATACCTTGACTTGGTTTTACTTCAAACATTGTCCAAAATATTGAAGAGTGTCACTTACTTTTTTTGTGTCATTTCGATACCACTTTGACACTAATATCTGACTTCTTCGTGAAGCTTGATTAATGTGTCCAATTGGTGTGGTTATGTGGCTTGGATTTGTAAACCTCACCCTTAAAAAAATTTTCCTTGTTGGTTGTTGAACGCGTCATAGTATCCTTTGATTTGGAGTCACATCTACCCTTTGTTAAAATTTACGCCTTGTTCATTTCAAGCTTCACGTAAATGTTGACATTGTGTTGATCATATTTGCATCAATCTATCATTTTGCATATGTATTTTCATATGGTGTATTTCCTTGTTGATTGGATTTGTGTTTCACACTTGCATGATTGTTCCTTGCGATTATTCATCGAGAAAAAATATTTTCTAGGACAATCCCTTTTGATCTCATTGGGATTGCATCATAACAATGTCTATTTTCCTTAGGCCTTCTTCAAAAAATCACGCATGCATCTCCATACTTAAAAAATGTCTAGTTAGATGTCATTATGCTTCCCTGAATCGACATTTCACTTCATTCCCTTTGAAGGAGTTCCATCACACTATCTAGATCTAGACATTTGTGCTTTAAAAAATGCCATAAATGACTGATGATCACATAGTTTCTCACACTTACTACAATACGGACCCTAGGTTTAGCAATTGAAATCAAAATATTCCCATTACAACTAAACCTCATTTAGTTCATTGTGCTAGAGGGCCCATTTGGGTACCCTATTCCCCACCTTCAGTTCATAGTCAGTGGTATGGTTTGGATGCTTCTAATACAAATTATTATTCAAGTTACCCCCACTCTTATTCTTCTGATTCAGATCCAAACTACAATTCGGAATCCCACTCTTCTTCAAAATACTCAGATCCCAACTATTGTTTGGATACCCCTAGATCAAATCTTGAATCACAGTCCTCCCTTCCTTCACAAGACCTTTATTTCAAATCACCTCAACAACGTCTTTTCTCTTTTGAAGACTCATGCGACTCCATGTTCCATCAATTGAAGATTTGATTCGGTTCATGAGTCATGGTCCTCCCTTTCTTCACAGAACCTCCTTCATCAGTCATCTCAACATCCTTGTCCTCTGTTGAAGAGTTCCACGACTCGTATTCCCTTTATTCAATCATCTAATTCAACTCCTGCGTCGCAACTTAACGAATGGCTATATGATCCTATTTTCTCTCCTACATTACATCATCTTCTAGAAAATCAATATAGTTCCAAATCCAAATTGTCCATTCATGAGAAATCTGCCACCAATCCTACTTCCTCTCTTGAGTCATCTTTTTTTTTCAATCAATCTTCCCCCCTTATCAAACCCATTTCTTCTATTCATCCTTCTATTGTCGAAGAACTAAAAAATATACTGATTGATTTATCTCAGAATGAAGAAACAATCATAGTACATGAAGATATCCCTCTAAAGGATTGCAAACAAGGATTTTTTCTACAACTCGATTCACTCGCATATTGGTGAAAAGATATTGATCCTTTTCGATAAAACATAGAGGAAAATCCTAAGGTCATGGAACTTGATTCTTCTTCTATTCCATCTTCACCTTCTTATGAGCATGATGAGATGTCGAGGTCTAGCATTGAGCCATGGCCTATATTCTCATTACCAAATCATTCGTTATCTATCACCATTCCTCAATCAAAATCTTGTCTTGGGTCACCGCTAAGTAACCCATCATCTTCTTTTATCTTGGATCCACCCCTAGGTAGCCCTCCATTTTATACTTGTGGGTCACCTCCTATTAGCCCATTCCCTTCTATTCTTGGGCCACATCCTAGTATGCCTTCATTCTCTTCTATCTATATGATACCTCTGAGTTGTCCCTCCTCATCTATACTTGGGCCACACCCTAGCATCCATTCATCATATTCTTTTATTCTTGGGCCATGCCTTAGTATTCATCCATATTATAGCCATGGATCACCTCCAAGTAGCCTAATTTCTTCCATCTTAGGGCCATATCTTGGTAGCCCTTCATCATCTTCTATTAGTGGCTCACCTCCTTGTATCTCATCCTCTTTAATTCTTGGAGCGTATCCTTTTCATCCATCACATATTTCTTCTATCAATGATTATGGAAATCCCACAGTTATTTCTCACATATGTTCTAAACATCAACGTTCTCTTTCTTCTCCTTCTCGAGATTAGACAAGTCACGTGTTAGCCTATAAGAAACCCAAAAAATTTCTTAATCAAGCTCAGATAAAAACTTCTGAGAGCCCTAAAGCTCCAAAAAAATTGAATAATCTCAAAATTGTGAATCAATCGCGATTCAAAATCGTACATCAACACAACCATCAAGTTTGGCATAAAGTACAGAAACCTATGGATAGGGAACTCAAGATACGACATGAACAATCCTTTTTTAAGGATAAATCATAGTCATTTGTTGAGTACGAACTCACCACAATCATCGAGATCGGGGATAACATAACTCTTGATAAACAAATGCACCTAGTCTCCCTTATCAAGGAAGTTGTAAACATCGTTGTTGGATCCTATCACACAGAGTGACTTTGTTAATACCAACCTCTTAAAATTATCAAAAAGCTCAAAATTAAAAAAATCAATGTAAAAATATAAAAACATTGAGAAAACACAAGAAAAATTAAAGGTACAAAGATCAAACATTGCAATTAGGTATTGCGTACACATGGATGTTTCTTTCTTCCCTTGTTGTTTTATGCAAGTATTCCTACCATTTTCATCCCTTTAGTGATATTCTGGTTAGCCTATTCGTAAGCATTTTACGACATTTATATCTATGGTATCTGTTTGACCCTGGTCTTTCATCACTTTGGTAACTTAAAGAATGACTGACCTCTTAGAGATCCTATCACATTCAGTATCTAATAATCTTGTTGCGAAGAAATTATGGAAATATTTGTTGACACTAGTCAATGTCATCATCACCATCACTTCCACCTCCTTCCATTAAGCAATCAGTGGCTCTTAACCCCTTGTCAAACAAGATATCTGAAATAATTTTTTAGAAAGAAAAATAAACAATATCAATCAATCAAAAGCTAAAAGCTACATGCAAATGCAAATTGATATATTAATCTCTCTTGGGGTATTTCCAATAAAATCTATCAGGGCTATGGATTCCTGACTGGCAGTAGAGAAATGTTGCAATTAGAATCAAATACATCTCCATCAGGGCTATGAATGTCTGGCTGGAAGTGGAGAAATGTACGGCTATCCTTCAACCCTTAATTCACAAATCACCTATCATTTATCAAAATAAATCATTCCTACACATTGGCTAGAGTCTCTTCACTTGTTGTCTATTAAATATTCCCTTCAAGAGGTAGTTAATTTCCACGTGCAAATGATGGATCTCTATGAGTAAACAAGATTAGTATGTTACCAAGTGTCTTTTTTGGACCTTTTTCAGACTCTTACTCTAGTCCGTATCTTGTCTCACGATTTGTGCCTTTGGCTAATCACTTCTTCATCGCAAGGATTCTAAGCTAAATTCATATCATTCACATCATTCTTCTAATTCATTTAGAACATCCATGTGTATAAGATTACTTCTTTTCCATGTTTTCAGACACCTTTATCCCCTTTCACAAAAACAATCTTCTCCTTCCTTTCTATCATGTGCTTTTAGGCCAACTTACACTAGGGGCATCCTTGCGTCTTCTCACCAATTCATTGGTTTATGTTCATCATCATGTTGAACCTATCCATAGTGGATTTTGGGTCCTGCTTCTACCTATGAAGAGTTTTCCTTTGGATACTCCCACCTAATCATTGGGGCATTTTTACATATTCACCTTTCTTGTACGAGTGTGGCATTCTACCCTTGTACATCCCATCTGTCAATAGGGGCATCCAAACTTCCTCGTCTTCCTGTACATAGTTTCAGAAAACTTTCAAAAATAAAAATAAAAATCAAATATGTTTTAGAAAACTTATAAACAATATAAGTCATCCTAAAAAATTTCTCTCTTTGGTTCTCACCTGTTCATGTGTGTGACTCATGGATCATCTTGATCTACCTCCATCAAAAAAATCTAGGATGCTTACTTCTTCTGTACTCTGGGGCACAATGAGTTTCCTGGTACTGTGTCATAGTGCACATTGTTTTTTATCAAACCCAAGTGTCCTCCGTTATTCCCCTCACATGTATCCTTCTTTGGGGCACCATCATCAACCCTTTTTTGTTAACTCGCACAAGTCAGAACTGAAGCTTGATAACAAAAATATTACATCTTGTTTTTCTGTTAGTTTAGCTTGTTTACTTTCTCATATTGCATTGCATTATGTATGTTTCATGGAGTTAGGAATCTTTTACTTTCTCGTATTGCATTGCATTTTGTATGTTGCATGGAGTTGGTGTTTTTAAAAATGGACATTTGTTCGTATATGGATTTTCATGTCATACTACACTTTTTTTCATTCTTTTTAATAAGGACCGATGATGAAGATCCTTAGAAATATGATGAAAAATAAAGTTGTTTAAAAGGAATTGGATGGATGTTAGCTCATTCCCCCTTCCTCATACTCTTTTTCTTATATATCCCTTTTCTCCTTCTTCACACTATTCTTTCTTCTATTCTCCTTATGTCATCTTTTCGATCATCAATCGAGTTCTTCTATCACCCCATCGATAATCAAGGGAGCATCCTTCATTCTACTCATTTTTCTTTTATCCCTTCAAAATTTTCTACTTGTCTATGCTTGTCTACTTTCTTTGAAGTGACATCACTTATGCCACCTCAAAGAGGGGAAAATGTAAACACCTAAAATATGCTTACACCTAGCATTTCCTCCAATCCAACTAATTGATGACACCTTGTTAATCAACCTTTCTTTGATCCATTCTCAGATGCCCATTTATGACACCTTTTTTGTTGTATTCCTCCTATAATCAGCTTGTTTGGATAATATCTCTCTTATTAGCTAAACATTCCTCCTTTCGACCATTCAGAACCTCCCTAGTTCTCTCTAGACCACTTCTATTGGCTTGGTAGGCTATTTATCAGTCACAATTGGTTATCCATACCCCTCCCAACTCTCAATGAGTCTCTAATCACTTGCTAATCAAGTTTAACTAGCCTAATCATAGCTCAACTAAGCCTAAAGCATGTTTATCCTAATCTAATCTAAAAGTGTTTTTTGAGCTTTAGTCCCACATGCACCCAAATTTCAAACTCTTCCATTTGGAAAACTTTAAATAGAAGGGTCACCCATCCCTTTCAAACTTACAACTTCACTCACAAGTCCTTCTCTCTCAAGCACTTTGGAAAGGAATTAGAAATCATTTGTGATAACTTTAAGGTATAGAACATTTGGGTCTTGGCCATAGTCCATTGTTGAGAGCTCCCCCATCTTGCATCCATCCACTCCATTCATCCAAGTTTTGAGTAATATGGAGAGAACCATTGGCCTTGAAGCCATTAATGGTGAGAATCCATTTTTGAAAGCTCGAGTTTCATATCAAACATCACACCTTTGATTGCTAAGTTGATCTTTTTAGGTTCAATTTCTTAATTAAGTAATCTAAAGAGTAAAGAGTAGTATGTATGCTAGGTTTTAATGTTTTTGTCAAAGTTATAATGCATGTATAGGATTAACTCTTGTTTAGCTCTTATCTCATGGTGCATGGACGAGTTAGCAAATCTTTGAGGTTCCTTAGCCACATTCCATAGCTTTTGCAACTTTCCATTGCATAAAATATTATCCCACACATAAAAAGGAAGATGAAAAAATGAAGGACCTAATTAGAAACTTGTCCAATAAAGTTATATCTTTAGAGAGATAATAGGCTCAAGCCTTTAAAAATAGTAGTAATTAAGGGCATAACCAAAACAATCAGCTCTGGCGGAATCATTATGGAAACAAAAGATACGAGTAGAATTAACAATAAAATAGATGCAATGCGAATGCACATTTTCCATTGCAAGTTATTCCTCATGCACAACCTCTTCCAGCACCCAACACAAGCCAAAGTACTTGTTCCAGTTCATAATACATCGTGGTTCATGAAGTCAAAGTGGTGCTTTACTTGTAATATGCCTCATATTCAATGTCGTTTGTGACAATGTTGTGCACGTGCAGGCTATACATCATTATATGTTTCTTCTAACTATGAACGCTTCCACAAGTGTAAACAAACCTGAGAGTCAAGAAAATCCTAGAAGCCCCTTCAGAGGCCAACCTTAGTGTTCTTTGGTGTCACCGAATACTTCTATGGCATTAATCAAGCTACGGACAGTCCTTGATAGGACACATGTTCCCAAGGTTGTTGACAACACAATGTACAATAAGAGAATTCTTGTAGGTCTAAGGTGCGTAAGTCTTCAATTCCTATCACATAAAGGTCGGTCCTCAAAAGAAAATAGATGCATCCAAGATAATCTAACAGTAAAGGCTGTATAATTTTCTGTACACGTAAGGCTACGCACAACACTCTTCCTAAAGTGGCATGCGCCCCTCCTTTGGTAGGTCAAACCTCTTGTGCTAAGATAAGGCCCCTACCTCTGCACCTGAAACAACTAAGGAAAGATGATGTTGTGCCTCAAATGCAAAAATCAATGGGCCTTATATTCAACATTGTGGATCGGATGAAAAAATACAAATGTGAATGTCACAATGTGGGACGCCCTGGCCATTCAATCTCAGTGTGACCTATTGCATGAAGCTCTGGCTTAGCTCCCGCATGATGATCCAAATTTCCAAAAACCACATGTTACTATCAATATTTTTCAAGTAGGAGGAGAAACAAGTAAGTAAGGATGTAAAAACCCCACCCTTCTATATGTCCTTGATCATAGGTAAAACACCTTGTGTATAATTTTATGATTGATTCAAGTGCACTAGTAATTTTTTCATGCCTAAGAAAATTGCTAGATGTCCTGAGGCCTTAAGTACATTCCTCTTTGTCTAAAGGATTCTTACAACTTGATGGCTCAACTATCACCACCCTTGGGAGTCATCAAGGATCTTGATTTAACCCTCCATGCATGTTCAAACCTCACAATAACTCAAGATGTGTCAAACATTGACTTACCTCCATTTATTTTCCCTTATGTCTATAAAGATATTTTACTGACTAAAGTGGGGTTGCTACTTGTCTTCTGATTGGTATTATATGTTACTTAAGAACAAGATATGGTGCCCAGTTTACCATACAAGCTATTAGCCAATATTTTCTTATCATGTTGAGTCATATGACACATCTCCTCTCCAAGCTAATTGCCTAATCTAAGAAGTGCAAGGTTTCAGTTTCTGAAGAGCAGCCTATTCCTCCTCCTCTACCTGACTTAGTAAAAAAATGAGTGGGCAGAAAGGCACCACAAATTTGATCCATATGTTGAGGATATTAAATATTTTGAAAATGGGGCTTGGGTACTATATTGCATGCTTGAAGAAGAAGTTACGTTATCACACACACTCAAGAAGAATGAAGAATATTTTGGTCTGTGGAAGATGTAATTTGATGGATCCAGAAGTAGGAATATGGCTGCAAATGCAAGATTTTTTCTCATTTCTCCAAAGGATGAGAATTTCTTCTTTGTACACATATAGGTTGTAGTTTACATGCTCCAACAATGTATAAGAATATGAAGCATTGGTGCATGGTCTTCTTATCATAGAGAAAAGGAAATTTAAGGCATTGTAGATCTTTGGGGACACAAAATTGGTTATCCACCAGGTCAAAAACAAGTGTGTGACAAAAATAAGATTCTCAAATCTTATAAACACAGATTTTGGGACCTCTTTGAGAGCTTTGATCCTCTAAATCTGCAGGTGGTACCAAGGAAGATGAATAAATAAGTTGATCAGATGTCCACACTTGGTTTGTAGTTATACTCTGTTGAGGTATTTTTCAAAGGAAATGCACAACATTTTAAGATGGTGATCAGACCATCCATTCTAGAAAACAACACCAGCTGGAAGTGTTTGATAGTGACACACAAATCATCAAGTTCATCCAAAATAAAGTTGATTTCTCTTCAAGCATACACGTTGACTTACATGATAGCTATGGTGACCAAGTGATTCAACTCAAGACAAATAAGTTTCCTAAAGGGCTGGTCACCTTAGAGAAAATGTTTAGCCCTAATGATGAGTTCAAGGGTGAAGAAAATTATATGGGCATGACACAAGAAGACTAATTCTCAGTCACTATTACACACAACAAAGAGTTACTGCTAAGTAAAGCTTGTGCGCAAGATGAAAAGCAGGCCTTCATCTCTCTTTGTTTGAAATACAGTGACATCTTCTCATGGGAGTATGAAGACCTCAAAGGATTTGATCCAAGTGTTGCTCAATACTTCATTGACCTTGATCCTAGTATCAAACCCATCAAACAAAAACAAAGGTCATTTAATCCAAGGATATAGCCTCTAATAAGGAAAGAGTTATCTAAGTTGATTAAATCGAAGATTATTTTTCCTATCAAGTAATCTACTTGGGTCAGGAATCTTGTTCCAGTTCACAAGAAGAATGGTGAAATCAGACTTTGCATCGATTTCAAAGATTTAAACAAGATGTCCTTAAAGGATCATTATCCTTTGCCTTCTATGGAATAGATTTTACAGACTGTGGCTGGCGCACAGAAATTTTCTATGTTGGATATGTATTTTGGCTTCAATCAGATCCTGGTCAAGGAAGAGGATCAATTCAAAATCGAGTTCACAACCAAATGGGGAACATATGCATATCAAAAGATGACCTTTGGTCTTTCAAACACAGGCGTGACCTTTCAATGCACCATGGATATTGCCTTTAAGGGAAATATTAATGAGTTCATCTTAGTTTACCTAGATGACATAACTTTCTTCTCAAAGCAGAACGTAGATCACATGGCACACCTAGAGAAAGTATTTGAGAGATGCAAAGAATTTGAGGTGTCTCTTAACCCTAAGAAGTGCAATTTTTTTGTGGTGCAGGGAAATATTTTGCGCCATGTGGTCTCAAAGGATGGCATCGCAATTGATCCTGAGTGCATTTCAGCCATCCTGGCTCTTTCCTTGTCGACACATAAGAAATCCTTGTAGTCCTTCCTAGGAAAAATCAACTTTGTTAGGAGATTCATTCCTAAATTTTTGGGACTAGTAAGGGCCATCACCCTCATACTCACAAAGGACATAGTCTTCAGGTGGACAGCAAAAGGAAAAGAGAGCTTCAACAATATCAAGAAAGAAATTGCTTGTGTGCCAACACTGATCAATCCGGATTATTCCAAGGACTTCATCCTTCATGATTACGAAGTTTATGTGAGTGTTGCTACTATCTTGACACAAGAAAATGAAAAAGGACTGGAGAAGCTAGTGGCTTTATTCAATCAGACACTGAAGGAGTATGAGTTAAAATACAATAGCATGGAGAAACAGGTCTTTTCCATCATGTGCACACTCAAGAAGTTAAAAATTATGCTCACCACAAATCATATCAAGGTGTTAGTTTCACACTCAAGTGTGAGAGACTTCATCATGGGAACAGAAATTAGTGAGAAAATAGTAAGGTGGGTGACCAAGATCATGGAGTATGATGTGACTATAAAATCTACAAAACTGGTAAGAGACAACATGCTCTACAAGCATATTGCTAAAGATGCACAGAATGATCAGGAGACTTCATTGTTTCTAGATGAAGGGTTTCCATGTACAAAACTTGAACAGAATGAATAATCTTGCACACGCAACTGGATGAAGGAAATTATTACATTCCTTTCCAAGGGCATATACCCTCTTGGCTTGAACAAAGTAAAGAGAAGACAACTGAGGATACAGTCTATTCCATATGTTCTGATTAATGGTCTTCTCTTCAAAAGAAAAATTTATGGCGTGTTGTTACGATGTATTTATGGCACACAAATCAAAAACATGTTAGTAAAATTTCACGATGGATTCTCTGCTGGACACTTCTCTGCCAAGACTACAACAATGAATATTATAATGGCAGGATTATTTTGGCCTACCCTATTTGCGAACGCGCAAAAGTGGGTCATGAAATGCAAAGAATGCACTTTCTTTGTAGGAAAGAAGAGATTGCTAGTGCTTCCCCTTTGAACAATTCAAGCAAATCAGCCTTTTGTGCAATGGGGTCTTGACTTCAAAGGCATGATAAACCCTCCTTCAAGATTTGGGCACAAATGGGTGCTGACAGCTACATATTACTTCACTAGATGGAAAAATGTTGTCACACTCAAGGAATCAACAGATTCGCTTATCCTCAACTTTTTCAAAGGTATTGTAACAGGGTTTGGCATCCCTTAGAAAATTATTTCAGATAATGTAAATGTCTTCCTTCATACTAAAATTATTGATTGGGCTCTTAGTTTTGGTATATACTTGAAGAAATCCTCCAATTATTACCCTCAAGGTAATGGCTTGGAAAATTTAACAAATAAGAACTTGATCAGGATCATAAAGTGAACAATGAATATCAACCAAATACATTGGCATACTAAGGTATCACGCGCACTCTGGGAAAACAAACTCATAATGAAGAAGACAATAAGAAATTTACCTTATAATTTTTTCTATGGAAAGGAGGCTACACTTCCTGTGTCACTTGAGTTGAATTTATTAGCACTTTCCTAGCAGCGGAAATTCAAAGGTGCAAACCAGAGATACATTAGAATGATAGAGTTGGTTGAACTTGAAGAATCAAGAAACTTTGTCATGATCAAGCTGGAACAACATCAACAATCAACAAATAAATGGTTTTATAGAAAGGCTAGGCCTCAAGCTTTCAAATTTGGGGACTTGGTCTTAAAATGGGATGTCGATAGAGTTAAAAATATGGTACCATCCAAAGTTTGATACACTTTGGAGTGGCCCATATGTCATCAGTTCTTGCAAGGAGACCAACTCTTTCAAGTTATATCATCTTGATGGATGTGCATTGTCAATCCTAGTCAATGAAATCTATCTCAAGGGTAAGTGTAGCAAGTTGGGGGACAAAAAAGTGGACATGAAAACACAAAATTCACGTACCGCGATTATGGTTTTAAAACTTGTGATTTCGGGTTATCTTCTTCAGGCTCGGGAATCTATGAATCTAAAACTATGATCACGGTTTATAAACCACGATTGCAGTCCTCTGAGACAAAAAATAACATACCCCGTGACCCCCCATTGTTCCCCCCATTTTCCCCCTTTCAAACCATGATTTATCCCCCACGATTAGCACTCATGCTTTCAATACCCCCTACAAATTTCTCTTCAGACTTCTGGATCACGAAGTTTTCAATAATGTCGCTAAGACGAAGAGGTAAGCCCTCAATTTTGATCAAATTTCTTACATTTTAGGTTTTTTTGGTGATTTTCATGGGTTTTTCAATTTTTTGTTTATGTATACAATTTATTTGTTTTTTCAGTTGCTCGGAAAGGTGGTAATCCTACAAACCATCCAAATTTTCCTCCAATCCATCCAAATATTCTTCAAAACCCTCCAAACATTCCTAAAAATGATCAAAAAATCCTTAAAACCATCCTCTGAACGTTCATTCACCTCTTGTGGCTCCTTTTGTCCCCACAAAACCAACAAGAACAAAAGGTAATATCATTGGAAGAATCTAACATAATAAAATTGTCATTGAGAACCATATTCAGACAATAAGACAAAATTATGCCACAAATCCATCTAGCATGACTTTAGCCAAAACACTACAAACATTGATTGGTGAAATCGACTCTGTAACCAACAAAATAAACAAATGAAATACCTTTAAATCTGATTATAGGCATTGGTATGTAGATAAATTATCCCATATGGACATAAAAGGAGAAAAATTGCAAAAGACCACACTTCTGCATTATTTGCTGACCCGAGAACCAATGCCCCCCCTGTGACTACTTGCAAATGGTTCCCAATCCATTGGTTCCATGATAACTGAATCAAGAACAAATTTTGGGACTGATGGTGGATGGTTTTTGATTATCCACCATACAACAACAATGAAGTTATTCTCTATTTTTTCAAGAAATTGTATTGCAATTTTGTGATTAATGAGGTCTCAAATTATTTTATATTTTTTGAGTTTTACAGGCAAGGAGGTGGCTCTACACAAAGTAGACCAGGTGCACATGTTTATCAACCTAGGATCCCCAATGCCCCAAAACCTACACTGCCTTCAGTTATCCTCCCTATAGTGAAGGAGGTTGTGGAGATCGACACACTACATGCTTTGAGGGAGCTCACTAACACTCTAACCTAACATAGTAGCCATATTGCATCTAGTGATGTTGGTGGAGGTGCCAGTTCTAATGCACCACACCACTGCGGATCATAAGGTGCCATATGCACTGTAGGTGAGACATCATTTGCTGGTGTTTCATACAGAATTTCATTCCAGAATAGATTTGCTTCTATCCTTTCATTCTCTTGAGAAACAGATAAGGGTTAGGGCTAGGAGGAATACCTGTTGAGTGTTGGGAAGGTGTGTGCATACCGTAGAGAGATCAGATTGATTGTGAAGAACTCCTTTTTATCTGGGAAGGACTACCTGTAAGTAAGAATACAAGACAACCAGATCTTAGTTAAACAATAAGTGAGGGAACTGCCTTGGGCCCAGGAAATATTAGACTTCCTTTCGAAGGTGGTCAGTTCCCCTTTTAATACAAATTAATGCAAATGATAATAAAGAAGCTATTGCGAAATCACGATTTAGGTACCTTGTTAAAAAGTAATAGAGACTAAACTACCAATAATAAAATGTCCTGATGTTTGTTTGGTCACCAATTATTGATGCATTCAGATCAAGTTACAAGCATAGACCCAGCTGGATATGAGATTATTCAGGGGTAATAAGGGAAAGGTTGGTTCTGGTATAAGTCACAGTGACCGATGCCGGTCACTGGATAACCGACTGCGGTTATAACACCGATACCGGTAGAAGATAACCAATATCGCTAGGGGCAGTGATTTAGAGGTTTCGAATGGAGGTCAGTTGTAAGGTGGTTATGGTGTTTATAGGGTAATAAATGATTAGCCAGGGGGGGGGGTTGTAGGGTGATGGAGAAAACTCAGAGAGTGAGAAAATTGTCTTTGGGGCAATATCGGGGTTGATGAATGAAAGTTAGGTGCAGAGTGCTGCCGGGTGGTAGATCTAGGAGTGAGCTTATAATTATTATGAATTAAAATTTCAAGAAATGGTGCTTAGAAACATACAAGATACTACTTACTAGTCCCTGATGAAGATACATGTCCAAGGAATGTGGTGGTGACAATAAGGCTTAGTTGGGATGATCTGGTATGGGAAAGCGAGCTGATGAAGCTATCCTCAGTCTTTCCCAATGCTTGGATGAGTGTGACAGTGATCTAGTTTCTCAGTTACAGTCTTCGGCTCGATCCTCTTCTCTGTAACCTCTTCTACTTGTTTCACTTCTCTTTTTCCTACCAAATGAATTCCGGATCCTTTCTTTTTGGTTGGGGGAGGTCAATTACAGGGAACCGATGTTGGTTAGGTCAAAGTGGATATTTTTAGTAAAATAGACATCTTTCCCTCCTTTTCTCCCGAGGGATCAGTTGTGGGCTTGGTCAAGTCATTATTAGGCTCGTTTTGGTGCGGGTGAGGGGTAATGAGTCATAGGTGTGGGTCTGGACCAAGTCATAGGTCTTAATTAGGTTGGTTTAGGGTTAGGGCTAGGTCACGGTGAGGTGGTGAGATGAGGTGGTGGGGTTGGAGATGTGGATTTATTAATTATAAGGTAATTAATAAATCATTAGGTGTGTAAGGGTTATGTGGTGAGGTAGGGTTAGGTTGCGGGATGAGATACGGGGTACAGGGCATCGTAAGACCCAAATTTGGTGTCTACATTTTCCCCTTGTTGTCATGTAGCTTGTCGTGTAAAGCTGCACTGACAATAATAAGAAGTGGTTGCCCCAGTTAAGGGTATAGGTAATCCCCCTCAAATCTATCACAGATTGAGGCGACGTGAAATCAGGGATAGGGTTGATAAAGGGTGAATGATGATGAGATGATGGTAAGATGGTGGGGTAAGTTCAAGGAAGCAGACACATGTTGAAATGCCGTAGTGCGACTAGGGTACATGATTTGAAGAGCAAAAAAGAAATTCATAGGCAAAGGTCGATAGTTTATCCAAACAAGGTTGATATAATCTTGGTATCCAAGGCATCGGAAGTAGCTCCAGGGGATATAACAGGTAAGGTACCGGAAAGTTTAGGCATGTTCGGTAGTACCAAATGGTTGGTTTGGTTGAGATAAACGTCACGGTCTCGGTCTAAGAAAATCTAGTTGGCTGATCAATTCGAGTATCCTAGTCATGCTAAAACACGAACAAGTGAGCTCGATTGAACAAATAGCTACATTATGGGTGGATAGAATCATAATTTGCGGGCTTCGGTCGAGGTACTTAATTGGTGCAGCCATGGGTCGGACCGATTGGTTGGTTGCGGCCTTGGGTTGGGCCAATTGGTTTGTTGTGGCCTTAGGTTGGGCCAAGTGGTTGGTTGCAGCCTTGGGTCGGGTCGATTGGTTAGGTGTGGCCTTGGGTTGGGCCGATTGGGTTGTTGTGGCCTTGGGTCAGGCCGATTGGTTGGTTGCGGCCTTGGGTCAGGCTGATTGGTTGGTTGCGGCCTTGGGTCAGGCCGATTGGTTGGTTGCGGCCGTGGGTCGGGCCGATTGGTTGGGTGTGGCCTTAGGTCAGGCCGATTGGGTTGTTGCGGCCTTGGGTTGGGCTGATTGGTTGGTTACAGCCTTGGGTTGGGCTGATTTGTTGGTTGCAGCCTTGGGTCAGGCCAATGAATTCAAAATAAGGCTATTTAGCAAAGGCCAGGGGTAGGCATTGTGGTGAAAAATAGAGTTTGGTGAGGAAGAGCAGGAGTTAGGGTAAACTAGGCAGGTAACCAATATTGGTTAGTTATGACTGGTATCGGTTAAAAGACCAATATCAGTTTTCTAGGGCGCACCATAACCAATATTGGTTAGAGGTTAAAACCTATAAAAAGAAAAAAATACGACGTGTCATTTTCACGTTGTGAATTTGAGTGCCAACTTGTTTCTTGTTTGAGTTTTGAATTGATTGGGTTGGGTATTTGGGCTGAGTTGGCACTAGTTGAGTGGGGGAGTGAGTTATTGGTAGGCCCCAAAGATCAAGAGGTAGAGTTTGATTGGTTGAGGACCATGCTGAGGAGATTTGGAGCTATGGAACAGCCTGGAGGAGCTGGACCACCACCACCTATCCCACCACGATGACGTGTAGTCGTATCGGTAGGCTCTAAATCCTTCTTTGTGTAAAGTTGATGAATTTAGCTAGGATGTGGGTTTTGGGGTAGGAATCTAAAATTGGAGAAAATAATGAATAAATGAAGGTAAATCGTAAAATGGAGTGGGTAGATATGTTAGGTAAGTCAAAATGGAAGGGTGGGTAAGTTTTTAGGAAATTGGGCTAGGTAGATGGGTAAAAAATAGAAAAAAGGGGATTTGGGGGCCGTTTTTGGTCCGGCCCTGAAATCCCACAGTGACCGATGTCAGTCACTAGGGACCACAGCTTGATGGTTACCCTCATTGAGAGATGGGATCTGACAACCAATGTCTTCCATCTCCTGACTGGAGAGATGACAGTCACACTAGTGGATGTGTATCGCATTCTAAGACTGCCGATCATAGGTGAGGCGGTGTTCTAGGTGGATGCTGAGACAATGATGGATAACATCCTGTAGGTATTCGGGGATGCAACCCCATTGATTACATACCATAGTGCGAGCATCTGCTACGGTGATATGTATCACGCACATCGACAAGAGACACAGCTTGCCGTGTTGATGATGATTGGTATCACCTGCTTCGCCCTCCTAGAATCAGAGGGAGGCCACTTCCCACGGGCTATGATGGGAGTATTATATGAGATGGTGGAGGAGAACACCTACTATGCATGGGCACTGGTGTATTTGGTGCAGCTATACAGAGAGCTCTGGGGCTATCGCCGTATGAGGCGATTCGGGATATGCTCGACATTCTTGCTACACTGCTGGGCCTACGAGTATATCATGTGTTTATGACCTGTAGAGTTTTCCCAGCAGCCAGGGCCACAGGAAGTGTATAGGTATGGGTTTCAGAGGTGGTTGGGGGTCGTGGGCTAGCCACGAGTGGTTATCGCAAGGTGAAATGTCACGTACTACAAGCATATGTTAGAGGGCCTGACCACACTAGATATTATATGGAGGCCATACAGAGGCCATCAGCCCCATGGAGGAGCCTGAGCACAGCTGCGATGGATCCAGTACATCTTCTAGATAGCTAGACGGAGACCCGAGGAGCATGGGCGGATTCCCCTAGAGAGGGTATGACGACAGTTGGGCCTACGACAGGATGAGCCACCTCCCTTCCCACAGTATCGGAGGGAGGATGTAGAGGCACCACTGCCTCTTTCGCAGCCATTGGACCCAGTCTGGGTCGCAGAGAGACCAGCTGATGATACGGTGGATGATGCCAGTGTTATAGGTGCATTTTTGGTTTGGTGGGCAGGGCAAAGGGCAGCCATGAGAGCACAACCCGCACAGCTAGATTTGGCGGCTGTTATAGTGGAGAGGGAACGTCTCTGGGGCCAGGTGCAGTTATTACAGGGGCAGCTTGCTACTGCATAGGCACATATTGGGGTGCTATAGGGGTAGTTGGCCCAAGCACAGGTACAAGCACAGCCTCAGGCATAGGAACAGGTACAGCCTCAGGCACAGGTGCAGGTACAGCCTCAGGCACAGGCACAGGCACAGCCTCAGGCATAGGCATAGGTACAGCCTCAGGCACAGGGCGTACAGGCAGGTCAGGGTCCACTTCTATTAGGAGCAGAAGGACCAGCCCCACTAGCCATGGTGGCACGGGCCCGATATATGGAGGTGAGAGCAGAGGCCTGATATTATCAGGATGTACTTGATGGTACCGGGGCTGACTATCAGCCATATGCAGCTCACAGAGCTGAGACGTACTGGAGTCATAGGTCACAGGGGGCCACAGCCATAGCCGGTGGGTCAGTGATGGGTAGGAGGCGAGATCTGGCATAGGGGCCAATTGAGAGACGAGTCGAGGGAGGGGGAGAGAGCTGAGTCACCCCAGGAGCAGAGATGGGTTTTGTTGATAGAGACACCGGTCTTCGAACCGAGTGTGTATATAAATGATGAGGTTGATCCATATGGTGTGTATAATTGTGGATTTGGTGCATATATTATAATGTTTTATGTTTTTTGTCAATGGTATTGGAATGTTTGTTATGTATATATAAATGATGTTGATGATGTAGATCAAGGATTTCGCGCTTGTTACCTGTCCAAGTTAATGCACCAAACTAAACACAAAAACCCTGAAAAACTCAAAATGAAATTGATACCTGATGGACAAGATCCGAAGATGTAGACGGATAAGGAGGTCGATGTAGATGACACGGGCGCACACGAGCAATTCGCACAGTAGATCCGAGTAACCTGCAAGACACCGATGCTTGACAGAAAAAGACCACGTTAAAAGGTATTTAGGTGGACTGCCCGAGAAGCGGGTCCGGGAAGCGATAAGCTTCCTCGGCGGATGTCAGTCCACGTTTTCAATTAAGCAGAGAAACATACATGATAAAAGATGTACGTAAGGACTAGATTTTCTGATTACAGTAATAAAACAGAATCTAAACAGCAGACAGAAAGCAACAGAAAACAGGAAACTATGAAATAAAAGCTAGATTTGTGTTACCTGTGTCCTTTTACCTGTCTGCAGGATGATCGGCGTCGATTATGTAGAATCGGCGTCGACTGATGTGATCGGCGTCGGTTATGAAGAATCGGCGTCGACTGAATAAGATCGGCGTCGACTGAAAGCAGATCGGTCGATCGGGGACAGTGCGAGAAGATTCGGAAATCGGAAAGTGAAGGCCAGATCGTCAACGTCTGCTGGATGTGCCGAAGTCGGTGAGATACTGGAACAGAGTCACCAAAAGATCAATGGATACGTGCGATGTTGATGTGATAAGAACAGAGTAACGGTGCTCCTCTCAGGGATTGATTCGGACAAGATCCGTTCTCATTTGATAGATAATGTTGACACTAGATGCGTCAAAATCTCTCGTTCTCTCTCTTTCACGGTCTGTGTTTCTTTCGCGATCTGTCTCTGTTTTTTCGTGTTCGTGCGTGTCTTTTTTTTTTCGTCCTCCAGAACTGAGTTCTGGGCTTCTATTTATAATCGGCGCCGCTCCTAAAAATCGGCGTCGACCGTACCGGTCGGCGCCGATCGCGGAGCAGACTCCCGAGGCGGCCAAAATGAACGATTTCTGGAAAGATAAGAGTTATCCCTCCACCTCAAATACGGGAAATATCCCGCTTGGGGAAGAGGAGAAATAGGGGTGATACATAGATAGGATAAATGTGGGGTAGATAAGTGGTTAGGATACATGTGAAGAGGTGTAATTAAATAGTTAATATTTAATTACTCACGGGTAAGATATAATGGGGTGAATTAAACTTAGAATAGGTGTTTAAATCACAAATCAAATAATATCCCAAGGGGATAGTGGTGACATAAACGTGCCCCAGGTTACCAGAGAGAGCAAACGCGCACAAGGGACACCAGATTGGATAATCAATTTTAGGTGTCTACATTTTGCCCCTTTTTGTCAAGTAACTTGCGATAAGCAAGGTTATGAGACAAAAACAAGGAGATGGAAGAAGGGAAGAAAAAGTGATGATGTGATCCCCCTCAAACTAGGGATGGGATGGATGATAGAACAAACGATCCCAAGTTTGAAAAAAGGTAGATGAAAACGCAGGATGCCCCAGTCGGATGTCTGGAGTAGATCTGATCATTGATGACGCATAAAAATAGATAAAAAGGCAGCAACCTAAGGAACTCACATTGGTAGGGCAAACTAGACGGGTCTCATTGTGAGACGACGTTAGTACCTACAGACCCATGAGTGTAAGGAGGGCTGCAAAATGGTCAGCCTCTAAAGAGAAACACATTGGTAGGGACAACTAGACGGTCTGCAAGGCAGATGACGTTAGTGCCTACAGACCCGTGAACCCTAAGCGGCCAAAAAAGGCGAGTGTCCCATGCAAAGGGAACAAACTCGAAATGGATTGTAAGATCGACAAGATGTGCCGAAAGGCAATATTCAGCGCACAATAATGATCAGATGGGTAAATAAGCCAAGCATCAACACTATGGCTTTCAGATATGGAAAATCGGCGGCGATAACAGTAATCGGCGACGACCCAAGTAAACGGCGTCGACCAAAAAAATCGGCGCCGACCAAACGTAGCACATATAAATATGCGAACGGAAAACGTAAACGATTTATTTACACCGTGACGATTGATTCAGAGAGAGTCAAAAATTGGATTTGAGCATCATGGAAGCTTCTGGAAGTGGTCAGAAGCGGAGGAGGACACGACCTGGGGTAAGTGGTTCTTCTTGAACCCGTTGTACTTAATTTTTTTTTTGTTTGATTTTTTTGTTTGTGGGAGGCCAGAGTCTGACTTATGTCTGGACAGGCAATCGGCGTCGATTGTTATAATCGACGCCGATTATGTTAAAGCGGCGCCGATTGATATTAATCGGCGTCGACTAGAAATAAACGACGCCGATTTTATTAAATCGACGCCGATTGTATAGACTTGTGAATAGATAAGATTTTTTTGTTTTTGTTTTGGATGTTCTGATTTGGGTAAATATGAGACTAATATTGCTCTTGATGTCGTGGGTGCAGGCACGAGAGGCTCTACACATGAGGGATGCTATTCCCGAGTTACTAGAGACTATTCTCCCTGATGTGACTGATGCAGATTGGCGGCATTTAGAGTTAGCCGGGCTCGGGGGCTTCCGGTATTACAGACGAGTGCCGCGAGATGTAGAGCTGATGCGAGCACTAGTGCGACGGTGGGATAGCCAGACATGCACTTTTTGGTTCAGGACGGGTGAGATGACCATCACCCATGAGGACATATATAGGATTTTGAGACTGCCGATTACTGGGGACCCGATAGAGATTACACCGCGAGAGCAGCAGCAGAGGGCCCTAGTTCGATTGTATAGAGATAGGGCAGATGATTCAGAGATAGTGTCTGGGGCAGTGCGGATAGCTTCGCAGTATAGACAGGATAGCCCTCGGAGCAGACGGATAGTTTTGATTCAGATGGCGATATCCTATTTCGCTCTACCAGATTCAGGAGGTGGGAGATTCCCACTATTATTATTAGATTGCGTTTGCGACATTCTGCAGTTCAGACAGGTGTTTGCTTTTGCTGATGCTTTGATAGCTCAGATATATCACGAGCTATGGATGTACACCACTGGCCGGAGGACAGGTATTGATGTCAGTTTTGTGCTCCATTGCTGGGCATATGAGCATATAGCGGTGATCAGGCCATCCGGGCTTCCTTGGATGCCAGCAGCAGTGGGTGCTATTGATTATGGATTCCGGTGATGGCGGGATGACATGGCTGTTGGGGATACAGGGAGATCGGCAGATTGGTATACTGAGCGTTTCAGGACGCTGACACCGGATCAGGTTATCTGGAGGCCATATCAGGTATTTCTGACATGGGCTGGTCAGGATGCTCACTTGGTGGCATTGAGACGGAGCAGGGTGGTTAGGGGCCGCAGGCCTGATATGTGGGAGCGAGTCCCGTTTGTGCGGGTATTGAGACAGTTCGGCCTAGTGCAGACAGTGCCGACTACTTACACGCCTTATAGGCGAGATAGCAGGGAGACTGATCTGCCGATTTTGATCCCGGCAGATCCATTGAGAGAGGCCCCACCCTCCACAGACAGCGATGATGACGTTGGAGTAGGTGATGGTTATACTGCATGGTATGCGACAGAGCTACCACGACATCTCCCGGCATCTATAGATGCCGACGAGGAGGACATAGCTACGATGCTGGATAGACTGGAGGGAGAGCATGCCACCTTGACACAGACACATCAGGTGGCTCTTGAGGAGATCAGGGCTCTGACAGAGGAGAGGGATGCCCTAATTTTGGAGAGAGACACCGCTCGCCAGGAGTGAGATACAGTGATCCAGCAGAGGGATCGCTATTATCGACATAGGGAGGCCCTCAGGGCCAAATATGGGGAGACAGGTACCATGTCGGAGTCTGGTACACAGGGTACGACCCTAGGAGCACCACCACCAGCAGCAACACCAGCAGCAGCACCATTACGAGCACCGGGTACCGTGAGCTTGAGCACATACCAGTCTCTCCTTGCTGAGGTGAGATACTATGAGGATGCCTTAGCGCAGCATGCCCCACATGTGCCTCGGTACGGGGCGAGGAGGAGATCAGCGACGGCCACAGCGAGCGGGGCCTCAGGTGGAGGGAGCACCGGGAGAGACCGAGGTGGGCAGAGACCTCCAGCAGCAGGTGCGTCTAGCTCGATAGGCGGTGGCCAGGAGAGACAGCCTGGTCCAGAGGAGGGTGGAGGAGATAGTGTCCTCCATGCATCAGATTTTACTATATAGGGATTGATATATTTTGTATCCGTGTAGTGATGTAGCCTCGATTGGAAGGCATTGTATAGATGGCTTGATTGAAAGCCACCCATTTTTGTTGTACAGACACACATGTATATATAGATTCATCATTTCATTTGTCATATAATTGTTCTCATGCTTTTGATTTTGATATACATGGATAGATGTAGCGTAATTGTGATGGATATAGATATAGACTGATAGATGATAAATAGATGTGATTGGATAGATGTAGACTTAGAGGATAGATAGATGTGATGTAATTTGACATGATTGGTATGTGGATATAATTTTGATGAAAAATAGATATAGATAGATGTAATGTAACTTGGATGTACAAGTTTTTAAATATTTTGATGGATAGATGGATAGATGTGATTGATGTATTCGGTATGTTTGAGATGTTAATTTAATTTTGATGAAAATAGATAGCCAGATCCACATGTGTTGACAATACATGCTTTGATAGATAAGATGAAATTAGATAGAAGATAAATTTTGATTAAATTAACATGTGAAATGTCAATTCGACTGGATGAAAAACAAAGAATAATGGGGAATACTCTTTGCGAGAGCCAAGGATGTAATGAAAACGACCTTGACTAGAAATAAAGAAAATATATCCGGATAAGAAAGAAAATGATAAGTTGGACTCCCAACCATCCATAGATAGAATCTGGATAGGAAATCAAAAGATCATGCATGTAAGGCCCTATATGAGGTTAAAATAAACCTGACACTAACTAGCCGCAAAACAGATTTAGGAGGGAAACGAAAGGAGCAGTAAGTAAGTATCTTGTCGGAATTTACAAGGGACAGAATACATGTCTATAGTGAGAAAATAGGATTCTCCATATGATCGACAAAAGGTCTTAAATCTCAGCTTCATGATTTTGGCAGAAAAGCAAACTGATCAATGCGGGAAGTTTGCTAGATATGGAAAGACTGATCAATACGGGAAGTCTTTCAGCGATGCTAAAAAGTGTACAAACTGACTGAAAGGCTGATCAATTGCAAGAAGCCTTGAATATTCCTTTAAGAAACAGCCGTCCTTCAAGGGAGCGGTCTGTATTTTGAATTTTGATGATAGCCATCCTTCAAGGGCATGGTCTATATATTTTCTTTTTGATTCATTTGATAATGTATGGATAGCTGTCCTTCAAGGGATCAGTCTATCTTTTTTGGATAGCATCTTTTTTTTTTTTTTTTTTGTGTAAGACCTTTTTGGAAGAAGCTGAGTTTAGACCTAGATAGATCAGATAGAGGGGAAGAAAACGTATAAAGAACATGCACTCATGCCCCGAGTAGATCCGATTAAGATAAGCACTTGGGACAGATGAAGCGGTGATTAAGGTGTTCCTACCATGAGGAGGAACATATCCAAAAGAAAAATGCAATGAGTAGAGCCGCGATACTCATATTTAAGGTAAACAAGACAATAGGCGGAGAACCACATAATTTCGAATCACCATGAAAGTATATGACTGGTTGTTTAGACGAATGAAAGATCTGTCTTGCGACTAGATTTGTGTAAGATAGATTTTAACAGTAGAAGGGCCGTAGATGCAAGGCATTAAGAGGTTCCACTTCGGGTATACCATCCATGGAAGATAGACGATAAGCCCCAGATCCATATTTATGGGTGATAACGTATGGACCCATCCAGTTGGGAGCAAACTTACCACGTTGACTCCTTTCGAGTGTAGTGACATTTTGATTTTCTTTAAGAACAAGATCACCAATTTTGAAGTCACGGTGCTGCAAGTGCTTGTTATAAGCACGTTTGACACGCTCAAGATAGACTTGATGATGTTCAAGAGCGTTGAGACGCCGCTCATCTAATAATTCAAGTTGTGCTAGACGATTTTGACGATAGTCCTCATCAGAGACGAATTCTCTAAGAGAAACACGGAGAGATGGGATTTGGACTTCCAAAGGAAGAACAGCCTCAGACCCATAGACGAGGGAGAAGGGAGTAGCACCAGTAGGAGTACGAATGCTAGTCCGATAAGCCCAGAGAGCGAAAGGGATATGTAAATGCCAATCCCTACCAGCTCGACTAGTTACCTTTGCGAGGATATTACGCAAAGTTTTATTGGAAGCTTCGGCCTGACCATTAGCTTGAGGATAGTATGGAGAAGAAAAACTGAGCTTGATATTGAAAGCGTCGCAGAGGTTCTGCAAATCAACGTTCTTGAAAGACTTACCGTTATCTGTGATGAGTTTGTGTGGGACACCAAAGCGACAAATGATGTGCTGATAGACAAAATCAACTATGGGTTTAGCTTTTGTTGAAGAAAGAGGGATAGCTTCCACCCACTTAGTAAAGTACTCAGTGGCAGTAATGATAGAATGATGACGCTGTGAAGAACGGGGATTGATAAGACCAATAAGATCAAGACCCCATTGCGAAAAAGGCCACAAATCCGCTGTAGGTTGTAAAGCTTGACTAGGGATATGTGTGAGATTGGAATGTTGTTGACACTTGACACATTTCTTAGTGTATTCACAGCAGTCTCGATTAAGAGAAGGCCAATAATATCCCAAACGTAAGATGCGTTTAGCTACAGCTAAGCCACTAAAATGTCCACCACAGATACCGTCATGGACCTCCTGGATAGCTTTAGATGATTCATGAGTTTTGAGGCACCGAAGCAAAATACCATCAAAGCCGCGTTTGTAAAGAATCCCGCCTAGAATAGTATAGCGATTAGCGCGTTGGATAAAAGATCTTCTACCATTGGAAGTCAGATCTGGAGGAAGCACCGAATGAGATAGATAATCAACAATCTGTTGATACCACTCATCCTGAGTATGGGTTGTGACAGCATGGATTGAAGTTAGTTGCCTAAGATGAGATGGTTGATCTAATCGTTGTACAGCCACATAAAGTCGCGAGTCCTCGGTAAAAGGTGGGATGAGTGAGGCTAACGAAGCCATTGTATCTGCGAATCGATTTGCAGTGCGAGGAATAGCTTGGATAGTGAATTTATCGAAAGATTGGAGTTGAGCAAGAACGATGTCACGATATTTTTGAAGGATATCATTCTTGCATTGATAGACACCCGTGACTTGATTAACGATGAGTTCAGAATCACCAAAGATGTCAATATGACGAGCGCCGAGATTAATGGCATTTTGAAGACCCAAGACAAGAGCTTCATATTCAGCCATATTATTGGTGCACTCAAAGTTCAATTTGTGTGCGACTGGGATAGGCGTACCCCAAGGAGGAATCATCACGAAACCCGCACCTCCCCCTTGCTGGCATTTGGATCCATCAAAGAAGAGCTTTATTTTAAATGGAGACAGACCAAAATCAATTTGTTGGATATATTCATCGGGGAATTGAGCAAGGGGGTTTTGAGTGTCCGGAAGAGGAGCATCAGCTAATTGATCTGCAATAACCTGACCCTTGATAGACTTTTGCGGGATAAACTCGAGGTCAAATTCTGTCATAAGCATGAGCCAACGAGTGATACGATCATTGTGATAAGGCTTTGCATGAATTGTCTTGAGTGGATTGACACTTGTGACAATGTAAGTTTTGTGATTAAGGAGGTAATGACGAAGCTTAGAAGTTGCGAAGAAGAGAGCACAACACAGCTTTTCAGCTTCAGAATAACGTGTTTCATACTCATGGAGGGTGCGACTGACGTAATAGACAGCTTGTTCTTTACCACAAGTGTCCCGATGCGAGATCATGGCTCCCAGAGCATGGTCAGTCACAGAGATATAAAGATAGAAAGGCTCCCCCTCGCGTGGAGGTGTAAGCACAGGTGGGGAAAGAAGATAAGCTTTGAGATCATCGAAGGCCTTTTGGCAATGTTCATCCCATTCAAAATGAACATTCTTACGGAGGAGATGATGAAAAGGTTGACAACGGTCCGACAATTGTGAGATAAAACGACGCACTGATTGAAGACGTCCTTGGAGACTGCGGAGTTGCTTTAAATTAGAAGGGGGAGGCATCTCAAGGATAGCTTTTATTTTTGCGGGGTCCACTTCAATACCCCTAATGGAAATGATAAAACCTAAAAGTTTACCAGTGAGAACGCCAAACACGCACTTAGATGGATTTAGACGAAGACAAAAGCGGATAAGCCTCTCAAAGAGAGGTGCAAGGATGAAAAGATGATCCTGACGACGTTTGGATTTACCGAGGAGATCGTCAACGTAATCTTCCACAGTTTTGTGTAAGAGATCATGGAAGATGTAGGTCATTGCTCGCTGATAGGTTGCTCCTGCGTTCTTAAGACCGAAAGGCATGACACGATAACAAAAGGTCCCCCAAGGAGTTATGAAAGAAGTCTTATGTTGGTCTTCTGGTGCGATGAGAATTTGATTATATCCAGAGAAACCATCCATAAGAGAAAGCATCTCATGACCCGCAGTTAAATCCACGAGTTGGTCGATATTAGGTAAAGGAAAATCATCTTTTGGACAAGCAAGATTAAGATCCCGGAAGTCGGTACAAATTCAAATTTTCCCAGTAGCTTTAGTTACTGGTACTACATTGGAAACCCATTGTGGATAATCGATGGGTTGGATGAAGTTAGCCGAGAGCAAGCGCTGCAATTCTTCTTTAACAAGAAGGGCTACTCTAGGGTGCATTTTACGTAATTTTTGTTTAACTGGTTTGATGTTGGGAAGAGTAACGATATTGTGGACCACAATATCGGGATCGAGTCCTGGCATATCCTCATATGTCCAAGCAAAGGCTTGACGATGGTTGGAAAGAAAAGTGGTAAAATCTCCTAACTCCTGTGGATTAAGGGATTGGCCGACCTTAATGATGCGAGGGTCTTCAGAAGTCCCTATATTAAGGTCGACAGTGGCTTCGTTGAGAAGCGTAGACGTGTCAGAAGGAATAGTCTTGGGAAGATATGAATCCTCTGCCCCCAGATAGGTGAGGACAGAATCATCATCCGCACAGTGGATAGTGTTGATAGTAGGAGAGTCATCTCCAACTATTTCAGGGAAGATTAATGGTATGGAAGTGGACCTGTTGTTAGTCTTATAGGCTAGCGGCCCTAAGGAAATGGTATTGATAAAAAAAAAAAAATTTAGGCGGGATGGAAATGTCATCGTCCACATCGAGTGATGCTTCTGACTTAGCGGGAGAAGATGGTTCCTCAATAGGAAGAGGCTCATCGAGAATAGTGACGGTGGCTTTTGAAAGAGGTTTAAATCCTAAACCAAATTTTTGATGTGGCTTGAGAGTTGGAATGGACGCGAGGTCATGCACACCTTGTTCATATTTTCCCAGGCCAAAACCCTTCCACGCGCATCGATATAAATAAGTTTTTGCAAACGTGGGATTCTGTAGACAATCGAACCCTGTTAAGTAAGGTTTGGTCCTAGGAGGAGAATCTGGGCGATAGTGAGGCGTATCAAGACCACCGTAGATGAAATTAGTCTGTTGATTGGGCAGACCAATGGTGACGATGCGACCGAGACCTGGCTGATATTCAGGTTGTTTGTCTGGTCTACCATACTCACTAGGTTTAAGATGGTTGTCAAAAGAAAGGAGAGGAAGCTCTCCTAGTGAGAAACGCTGCAATGTCTCTTCTAAATTTTGTTCATCCGGTAGTTTGGTTGCAGGTATGGAAGAAGATGAGGCCCCGTCAGGAGAACAGGCATTTTTCTTTAGAGGGGCAGACCTTGTGGTCATGTCGCATTGTGCGGAAGGAAAAGGATCTCCTGGATGAGTATATATCTTGCCCTCATATTGATATTTTAAGCATCGATGGAGGGTGGATGGGACACAATGCATTGCGCGAATCCAGGAGCGTCCGAGGATCATATTATAGTGGAATTTCCCTTCAACAATGTAGAAGAGTTCGTGAAGCAGCTTCTTACCTACTCGAATGGGTAAGACCACAGTTCCTAAAGTAACTGCTAGCTGATCGTTAAATGATCGAAGGGCGAAAGGCGGGGGTGACACTACGTTCTTTGGTAACTTAAGTTGCTCGAATGTGTGCGAGGAGATGACGTTGAGTGCAGCTCCACTGTCAATCATAACGCGTTTTAATGTAGTGTTGTCGATTTGGACTGTGATAAAGAGGGGAGCCTCCAAATCCTCTGAAGAAAGAGGAGGAATTTCCGAATCTTCAAAAGAAATGGCGGTTGATGGTCTATTCAAACCAACAACCAACTCAAAGGGCTGGGGCTCATCTGAATTCACTGCGATGCGACGCAGATTATCAATCAGAGCCTGGCGATGTTGTGGAGAGGATTGAATGAGGTCAAAAAGAGACATTTTGACCGGAGCCTGGGTGAGTTGTTTCATAACACTCTCCTCAACTGACACGGGAATTTGAGCCCGAGGTGCAGCACGAATAGAGACCCGAGGTCGTGGGGCTAATGAGGAAGGAGGAACTCCTTCGGGGGCTGCAGAAATGACAACCTGTGGTCGAGATGCTGTAGATGGGGATGGATTATCATACTGTTGGGTTCTAGTGGCGATATGAATTGTGTCGATTTGAGAAGGTGGAAGGTCATTTGGAGTGGAATCACTAGAGGTCTGAGTGGATCGTTGGGGCTCAGATGGAGCTAAGATGACAGGAGATACTTGTTTCTCCTCCTCCAGCAAAAGATCACTTTCTTCCAAAAGGTTGTTGACGACAGATTGAAGAGCTTTACATCCCTCAGTATCATGACCCGGGGTACGGTGGTAAGCACAAATCAGATCAGAGTTAAACCAGGTAGGTTTAACTCCTTTAGGGTTATAGGGTTTAATCGGAGGAAGAGATATGGATGAAGATTGGATAAGTTGGCGAAGGATTTCGGTGTAGAACCCGGTAGACGAAGATGAGGACAGAGATGATGAAGGCGCCTCTTTTACTTTAACAGACTGCCGAGGTAAAAGAACCTGCATGTTAGGTTTGACAGTCTTTTTAGGGATCATCTTATTTTTTTGGACATCTGGAGGAGCAGTCTTGGGCACTTGAGATGGAAGTAAGTGAGACATGATTGATTTTGGTGGAGGGGGAGCCCCTAAAATAGATTTTGAAGATGATGGAGATGTGACAAGTGTTGTGGTCTTCAAAGATAAAGGAGGTTGCTTGGTCGAAACTAATAATGATTTAGATGATGTCGATTTAGATGAGGGAGAAGCTTCCAAAGTAGGTGTAATCGGAGGAACATAGGGCGCCTTGGTTTTTGGTAATGAAGATGATGATCCTGATAAAAGAGGTGACGTCCTTTTAGTAGGTAAGTCCACTTTTCGGGGTGCTGGTGAAGAATGTGTTGTAGAAGAAGAGGATGGTTTTGATAAGTGTGTAGAAGAAGACGCCTTCTCAGTGGACAAATCCAATCTTTTATGAGGCGTAGAGAGAGATTTTTGTGGGAAAGCACCAAGAGTCTTGATGGTTCGAAATATGGGCTTTCCTTTTTCAGGGATGGTGACAACTTCAACGGCATAAGGTGATTGTAACCTTTTCGGGGGAAGCAAATGGGGAGGTACTGATGATGCAATGTTAGATTCCGGTTGTCTCGGTCTAAGTTCAGGAACCGAGCGTATAGGTGTTGGTGCTACCTCTTTAGATTTTCCTTTAAGGGGTGAAGCAGCATTGGTGATGGAAGAAGTGGGTGATGAAGAAGCAGCTCCTGGCAAAGGAACTACTTCTGATACAGTAATTGTGGGTGAAACTACTGTAGGAAAGGAAACAGGAAGAGTCAAAATCGAAGACGCTTCCGTCGAAGTCGGCACAATTATAGGTACGTTCACCAGGGGCATAGTTGCAGCGAGAATGGGAGCAACAGAAGTAGATGTATCTGCAGTGGAAACTCGAAGGGATGTAATTGCCTCGAGCACTGAAAGAATGTCTGACGATGAGACAGATGAGGATGACACTGTCTCGGGTATGGATGGAAGGTCAGACAAAGGAGCGGAGAGAGATGAATCCGTATCTAGCAATGTAGGAATATTCAAAGACGGGCTATCTGAAGATGGTGGAATTCCAGTGATTGACGAAGTGGAAGGAGATTCTGGTTCGGTCGATGTGTTCGCAGATAGCTTAGTTTCAGAAGAAGATGCTTCCATAGAGATGAAGCTGATAGTATGAGTATTTGGCTTTTGAGACTCTGAAGCATTATGGTTCGGGGAATGATTAGGAAAAGGTTGTTTAAAAACATCCAGTGCCTGATTTGGGGGAGCATTTGGGTTATCCAGAATGAGCTCGCCTTTATCAATGAATTTCTGGACAAGATTTTTGAAAGTCTGACATCGTTCGATGTCATGACCTTTGGTTCTATGATAATGACAGAAATCATTTTCCCTATACCAGAATGGACGTTCTTGGCTTTCATCAATATTCCTAATGGGGGGAAGTTCGATCATGTGGACTTCCAACATTTTTTTCAGGATAGAAGCATATGATTCCCCCAATGAAGTGAAGGATCGAGATGATGAAGTCCCTTTTCGAGAAGATGAGGGGTCTCTTCGTGGTGTTTGATTAGAAGTGGTATCGGCTCGTGGTGTTTTTAATACGATAGCGTTGGTGGATCCCTGATTCTGGTCTTTAGAAGTGGAAGGATTTGATTTGGTAAATCGAGAAAAATCTGGTTTAGAATTAGAGCGAAGTTTTAACTTCCCTTGTTCAATGGCGTGAGATTCAAGTTTGCGTGCCATCGTAAAGGCTTCTTCAAAGGTGTGAAAAGTCTGGATCCTTAAAGTGGAAGAAATGTGATTAGCACAAGATCGAGTAAACAACTCGATCTGTTGGGATTGAGGAAGGGAGAAAGACAATTGATTGATTATCCCTCTCCAACGAGCGACAAAGTCTGCAATAGACTCATCATCGAATTGACGAATGTTATAAAGATCTGTAATCGAGATCTTATGCGCGATATTTATTGAAAAGTTTTCAACAAACATCTGGGCCAATTGAGAGAAAGAAAACAAGGAATGTTGAGGAATGTTATTGTACCAGTCTAAAGCAGGACCTGCTAGAGACATAGGAAAAGTACGGAGCATAAGCTCCTGATCCTGGACTATGAGGTAGCAAGCATGTTTGAATGCTCGCAAATGTTGTTGAGGGTCCTCTCGACTATGAAATTTTGAAAATTTAGGAAGTTCCCATTGGGGAGGATAAGGCTTAAAAGCCACTGAGGGATGAATGGGTTCATTACACACTTCTTCAAAGGAGTATGAAGGACGAGCCCCTTTTGTGGAGGCTTCCAAGTCTGTGATTTTCTTGAAAAGAATTTGAACCACGTCAGATTGAGGAGGAGGCACACTGGCATGTCTGACATAAGAAGCAAATGGTGGATGTTGTTGAGGTGTCAACGGGGGATTCATCTGTTGATTGATAGGATGATAAGAGGAATAACAAGGCGTTCTGGGTGACGCCTGGTGGGGTATTTGCTGTGAAGGAGCCTGTGTATAGGCAGGGTGTGAGATAATAAGTGGTTGAGAAAATGAAGGTTGGATGACGGATGGAGCCTGTGATTGGTGGACTCCTATGCTTGTTGATTGAATCGGGACAGATTGAGGAACATGAGTGCTGATTTGATTGGACATATTGGGGAACAAGACCTGAAAGAGGCTTTCTACTGCCGGATTAGGCATTAAGGGTGCCGATGCTAGAGGATGGGCGAAGGTTATTGTTGCTGGAACATTGGAAGAAAGACCCACTGGAGGACGAGAAGCAGGAACCAACTGACTATTCGGAGGGGGTTGACTCATAAAGGGGTACTGACCTTGGGACACGATGGAGGGCATAGATGAATTAACAGCAATATGCGGGTGCGCAGACGCACTCATTATAGCCAGGGCAGAGGACCTCTCAGAAGTAGGTTGTGGAATATTCGAGGTAACTGCGGTGTTAGGAATAGGTAAGACTATTTGAGAACTAGTCGATATGGTCGGTGGAAGAGAAAAAGGAGGCACAGGGGCACCGCCCTTCTCCGTGGCTCGAGGTGAGAGAGATGATGCTAACTGTTCTACAAAGGCCTGGGATGGTTCACGAGAATAATCGTACACTTGCTGGATTGGTGGTCCTTGATCAGATATTTGAACAGACTTGCGTACTAGGTAGTCCATGAGGGCTACCGGATTGCGATCGAGGAGCGCCTGAAATTCAGGATCCCCGCGAGGAACATACTCTGAGTCAGAAGTAGATGATATTTCTGAAGGACTAGGGGAAGCTGGACGTGATGGGGTTGCTTTGGCTTGATAGAAAGGATTATATGACCAGGATGGGGAACCAGTCAACAGTGGTCCCGAGGAAGATCTGGGGGGTGCCGAAACATCCACACTAGTGGTAATCTCGGAAGAAGAAGGGGCCAGTTGAGCCATTCTTCTAGATTGTAACCGAGTGATGACCGTCATAAACACGCAGAAAAGAAGATTGACCTAACTAATGCACAGACAATTCAAGCAGCGCAGGTGATTATCTCCTTTAAGTTTTGATGCTTTTAAGAAAGAAAATATTAGGGAAGGCTTTTTAGAACAGGAACTACTCAGATAGCCAAACTAAGGATGGTTTGGGGAATGTTTGGTGAGGAGTCCCGAAGGCACTTCAGTAAAAGACCGGTACGTGGCTTGATATAGGGGCCTACCCCCGCACTTCACACACCGCTGCGATAAGGGAGTCGGGTGCTTTGCCAATATATACCAGAACTTCCGTGAATTTATAGCGCGGCCCGAGTACCGCGTAGGCTCTTCCTCTTGGATGTCACTTCCAAGTAGGCGAGGCCAGGGAAGGAATTTTTGTTTAAATGCTTTATACCTAGTGATTTTGGCTTTGTGTGCAAGGGTGAAAAATAAAAATCAAATAGTGTCACTACCGATTTTGATCAATTTTCCAGCCTAATTAAAACTAGATGAGAAACATACAGCAGCAATGACAAAGAAGAAGTTCTTTTTAAGCACTTAAAAACGAAGTGTTTGATTTCGATGAAGACAAGTCAAACAGATTCTTTCCCAAATGCGATTAAATTCTTTTTAAGCACCAAAAATTGAAATGTTCGAATGTGATAGACAACAAACAAAGAATTTTTTTTTTTTTATATATATATATTTTTTAGTTCCTAAAAAGGAGAAAACACCGTAAAAGAGAAATACCTGTAGATTTAGCTCTCCAAGGTGTGTGGACTTCAAAAAGTGCGTTGTTGAGCTCTTCCCCTCGAACAATCCCACGAACAAGCAAAGTGCTCCGCAAGAAGAGGTTAAGCAAACACCAAACAAAATCCAGAAAGATATATCCGGATAATGGTGAAATAGAAATTTCTATTTCAAGGAACTAAAAAATTTCAAGGAAATAAAAATTTCACATAAAGAACAAGATTAAAACGATGAAAGGAAATTTTCAAGCAGAACTGATAGAAATCAGTGAAGAAAAAGAACAAAGCTCAAAACTAGAAAAGAAATGAACTTGCCAATAAGGGACTTTGGTTAGGTCCCACCGGGCGTGCCAGAATGTAGATCAAGGATTTCGCGCTTGTTACCTGTCCAAGTTAATGCACCAAACTAAACACAAAAACCCTGAAAAACTCAAAATGAAATTGATACCTGATGGACAAGATCCGAAGATGTAGACGGATAAGGAGGTCGATGTAGATGACACGGGCGCACATGAGAAATTCGCACAGTAGATCCGAGTAACCTGCAAGACACCGATGCTTGACAGAAAAAGACCACGTTAAAAGGTATTTAGGTGGACTGCCCGAGAAGCGGGTCCGGGAAGCGATAAGCTTCCTCAGCGGATGTCAGTCCACGTTTTCAATTAAGCAGAGAAACATACATGATAAAAGATGTACGTAAGGACTAGATTTTCTGATTACAGTAATAAAACAGAATCTAAACAGCAGACAGAAAGCAACAGAAAACAGGAAACTATGAAATAAAAGCTAGATTTGTGTTACCTGTGTCCTTTTACCTGTCTGTAGGATGATCGGCGTCGATTATGTAGAATCGGCGTCGACTGATGTGATCGGCGTCGGTTATGAAGAATCGGTGTCGACTGAATAAGATCGGCGTCGACTGAAAGTAGATCGGTCGATCGGGGACAGTGCGAGAAGATTCGGAAATCAGAAAGTGAAGGCCAGATCGTCAACGTCTGCTGGATGTGCCGAAGTCGGTGAGATACTGGAACAGAGTCACCAAAAGATCAATGGATACGTGTGATGTTGATGTGATAAGAACAGAGTAACGGTGCTCCTCTCAGGGATTGATTCGGACAAGATCCGTTCTCATTTGATAGATAATGTTGACACTAGATGCGTCAAAATCTCTCGTTCTCTCTCTTTCACGGTCTGTGTTTCTTTCGCGATCTGTCTCTGTTTTTTTGTGTTCGTGCGTGTCTTTTTTTTTTCGTCCTCCAGAACTGAGTTCTGGGCTTCTATTTATAATCGGCGCCGCTCCTAAAAATCGGCGTCGACCGTACCAGTCGGTGCCGATCGCGGAGCAGACTCCCGAGGCGGCCAAAATGAACGATTTTTAGAAAGATAAGAGTTATCCCTCCACCTCAAATACGGGAAATATCCCGCTTGGGGAAGAGGAGAAATAGGGGTGATACATAGATAGGATAAATGTGGGGTAGATAAGTGGTTAGGATACATGTGAAGAGGTGTAATTAAATAGTTAATATTTAATTACTCACGGGTAAGATATAATGGGGTGAATTAAACTTAGAATAGGTGTTTAAATCACAAATCAAATAATATCCCAAGGGGATAGTGGTGACATAAACGTGCCCCAGGTTACCAGAGAGAGCAAACGCGCACAAGGGACACCAGATTGGATAATCAATTTTAGGTGTCTACAGCGGGTGCCGCCAAAATTTTGCAAAAAACAAAGAGAAGGCCTGGATATAATCAAAATAGGTATAGGGTGACCGATATCGGTTAGATAACCGATGTCAGTCACTATTGACCGATACTAGTTACATAACCGACATCAGTTATGTTAAAACAAGATTTTCTAAAAATAGAAAAGCTGGGGAGGCAATTTTAGATTCTTATTTTTAGTTCCATGCAACATGTTAAATACGAGGATGTGAGGCTGTTGTCGTCCATACAGGGTAGTTGCATGGGAGAATTGAGTGATAAGGAGGAAAGAGACAGGTAAATTGATCGTGAGCTTGGAGTACGAAGGCATAAAGGTAAGTAATAGTGAAGAGGGTGGTGAACATGGCTGAACAAGGAGAAGCATCTAGCGGGCAGAGAGGAAAGGGAAGACAGGTTCCACCTCAAACTGCTGTATCCCAGGAGGTATATATGATTTTTGGTTGGATTTAAATTTTTGCATGCATATGAATAGGATGTGGGAAGGTAAGTGGGTAGAGATGAAAAAGAAAGGTGATAGGAAAAAGGTTTGGGATGGGGTGAGTGTTGTAGGGTAAGTAATCAGGTGTTGGAGATATGTGCGTAGGTACAGAGAGGGGAAAATAAGCGCAGAAGTTATCATAGGTGGTGTTTTTTGAGCGGGGTGGTTGGAATTGACAGTGACCGATATCATTTAGGAATAACCAGTATCAATTAGGTAACCGGTATCGGTTGTCTATAACCGATATCGGTTACTATGTAAAGTTGCGGATTGTGATAAAAAACACGTTGGAAGTTATTTGTTGATTTTTTGTTTGTTGGTTTAATGTGTGCAGGCACAGGTAGGGTTGAGGATGAATGATAGGGTGTCAGCTTTGTTGTCACGGGTCTGAGAGGATGTAACACCAGCTGAGTGGGCATTAATAAACCGTGTGGGGTTAAGCGGAATCCGCTATTATTCACGGATCGTACGCAATCATCCTATGTTGCAGGCACTGATTAAGAGATGGAATCCTGAAAAGAAAACCTTTTATCTGCCAACAGGGGAGATGACAATGATGTTAGAAGATGTGTTCTAAATTTTGAGACTCCCAATTATAGGAAGACCAGTGTATCAGGAAAGGCCTAACGCGGTGTAGGCAGCGATAACGGTAGTATTTGGTCCAGCCACATGAGATTTGACACAACGAGGTTTGACATTCACTTATGGTATAATTTTTGCGGCACACCCCGAGGCAACAAGGTTGGCAGTGGTATTAATGATAGCGGTGGGGTATTATGCATTACCTAGAGTGGATGGGGGAATATTTCTGAAATCATTGATGTGTATTATTCGTGAAATGATAGAAGGTAGCGTTACCTTCGCATGGGCACCTGCATATCTTGCGGAGCTATACAGGGGTTTATGGCCCTGCAAGCGAAATCACAGGACTACACTGGATTGTGCATACTTAATACATTGTTGGGCCTATGAGAACATTGTGTGTGTGCAACCAATAGGCTGCCCAATACAGGGAGGAGAGACATGAGTGTAGAGGTTGGGATTCAAACGATGGGTCCAGACAGAGCAAGAGGCAAGAGCCGAAACCGTGATAGATGACGCTGAGTATTATAGGCAGATGTGGGAGATGGTGACGATTGCAGATATCCATTGGAGGCCTTACACGAACTACATGGTGATGGTGAACATAACCGAGGATTTGAGGGGTGTAGAGCGATTGAGGTGGATCGCAGGACACAGGCCAGGTGAGTACGAGAGGATTCCACTAGATCGCATGCGGTGACAATTTGGATTTGTTCAGGATATACCCATGGCTCATAGACCATACAAGAGGATCGACACCGAGGCACCCTTCTCACCTCCATGACTGACACTTCCAGAAGGACCAGAAGTGACAGCAACTAATCGCAGGGTAATGGATGCAGGAGTGACAGAGTCTTATAAATTGTGGTGGGTAGCAGAGCTACGAGGTGCACGTGAGAGGGCCAATTATCCAGACATAGCTGTGATTACAGTGGAGAGAGACCACCTACAGGGTTTAGTTCACCAGCTTCAAACACATGTGAATGATACAACGAGATTGTTAGAGGTTTCGCAGTCACGAGTGAAGAGACTAGAGGCAAGATTCCTCCACGCGAGAGGGCGTATTCATATGTTATAGGAGAGATTGGTGGATCAGTGGGACGAACCAATAGTAGTGTCCCCTTTGAGGATGGAGAGGCCAGGTGAGTGGCGTTGATGATCACCATCACTACCTGGTTCAGGATGAGGCGCAGGTGCCTACGTGAATTTCATAGGGGTAGAAAAATAAATAAGGATGCCGACCTGCGTGTCAATGATAGAGAAGATGTATTTGTTTAACATCTAAATAAAACTAAATATGTATGTTGATTTTGAGGTTATGATAATAATAAGAAATGTTTGTGTTTTGAATGTTTGGATTGATAAAGGACAAAGGTGAGTGTTATCAATATAAATATGCGAAAACATTTATATTTTTAAGCAAACCACCATACATGATAGGTTATGGTAGGGGATGGTCAAGCTAACCTTGGGAGACCCCATGTCTCCTAAGTGCTGCCTACATAGCCCATTGCACAAAGCAAGGAGGGGCCTCAGACTGATGTAGTTCTCCATTAGGACCAAGGAGAGGTGAATTCAGGCAATTTGGTTGTGGTTAGCAATTTGTTGGTTGGTAAAAATTTTGATATTGGTAGGGTAAGGTTGTTGGAGTTGGTAAGGTATAGGTGAAGCGAGGGTTAGCTTACCCAAGCATTAGGGAACCGTGTCCTGATTAAGGTCAACACATAATCCTAGATTCGGGTAAAAGAGGAAAAAATGTCCCATAGTTGGAAAGAGCTAAACAAACCATGTATTATCGTAGGATGAGCTTGAATCCCTAGGTACCTTGCATAGGTGAGAAGTCGATAGGTGAAAAGAGTTGTATAATCACAATATATCAGATATACATCACGTCCCTTGAGTTTTGTTGTTTTGAAGAATGGTGAGGTGAGGTGGATGGTATAGCTGGGGCGTAGAGGACTTGTTATAAGGTGATTATTCTGACGAAATAGATCCAAACCTAAATATACGAGTCCATGAATCAAAAGTGCTTTTCAATACTTCTTTTATTTTTCTGGATATAGACTGATCGATGCGGGAAGTCTATATGGGATATGCATTTTGTTGTTTCTTAAGGTCTTCACAAAGCTAATCAATGCGAGAAGCTTCTGATAAAGGCTAACTTTTTATAGCTGTCCTTCAAGGGAGAAGTCTACTTATAGTAGCATGATGCGGCTTTGCACATAGCTGTCCTTCAAGGGAGCAGTCTAGTTTAGAGCTTAGAGGTCTAGATGTCCATTTGGCATGAAGTATCTAGTTTTGCAGGAAGTTTGACTCAAGAATATCCCAGAATCGTATAATTGGAAACTTGTTATTTTGATACTGTTAAGTCATGGACCAGACTAAAAAAAGGGAAGGCATCTTTAAGAGGAGGTGATGATCAAACCATGTGAGCTTGATTCTATTTTGAGATGCACGAAACAAGGTGTATGATGTGGTAAATGAGCTCAAGGGACGAGCGCAAGGTAGATAAGAAGTGATGTAACACTAAATTCAACAGTAGAATGGTTGGAGATGTAAGGCATTAAGGGGTTCAGGCTCAGGTTTACCATTAAGCGAAGCTAAACGATAAGTACCTGATCCATAGGTGTGAGTGATAATGTAAGGCCCAATCCAATTAGGAGCAAATTTTCCATGTTTTCTCTTTTCTAGTTTGGTTACATATTGATTCTCTTTGAGGACAATATCACCAATCTTAAAGGTACGCTCATGAATTCGCTTATCATAAGAACACTTAATGTAATTTTGATCAATTTGAAGGTGGTCAAGAGCTATGAGATGACGCTCATCAAGAAGCTCTAATTGGGCTAACCGCTCTTGGCGGAAGTCATCATTGGTGAGAATATCCTGAAGAGATATTCTAAGAGAAGGGATTTGTATTTCGAGAGGCAAGATAGCCTCGGTACCATACACCAGAGAGAATGGTGTGGCATTAGTGGAAGTATGAATGCTGGTCTGATAAGCCCAAAGGGTAAAGGGGATGTGATCATGCCAGTTTTTCCCAGAATTGTTAACGAGTTTCATGAGAATTTTGGTTAAGGTTTTGATAGAAGATTCAGCTTGTCCATTTTCTTATGGATAGTAGGGTGACGAGAAGCTAAGTTTGATACCAAATTTTTCACAAATGTCTTGTAACAACTTATTTTTGAAAGATTTTCCATTATCTGTTATCAGGTGATGAGGAACACCAAAACGACAGATAATGTGATGATTGATGAACTCAACGATTTTTTTTTTTTCGTTGAAATGAGTGGAACGGCCTCGACCTAGTTACTGTAATATTTGGTTGCCATGATGATCAAATGGTGATGATGCAAAGAAGGCAGGTGAATCTCACCAATAAGGTCTAAACCCCATTGTGAGAAAGGTCAAAGATCTCGTGCAACCTGTAATGGGTGGCTAGGAGTATGTTGAAGGTTGGCATGTTGTTGACACATAACACAACACTTAACATATTCACAACAGTCTTTATTGAGAGTAGGCCAATAATATCCTAGGAGAAGGATCCGCTTGGACATGGTGAGGCCACTAAAGTGCCCGCCACAAAGTCCGTCATGGATTTGTTGGGTGGTATGAGTGACTTCAGCGTCAGATAGATAGCGAAGGAGGATACCATCGAAGCCAAATTTATAGAGGAGTCCCCCCATGACGACATAACGAGAAACACTTTTAAGAAAAGAACGTTTTCCATTACTAGTAAGGTCAGGTGGTAGAACAGAGGTTGTAAGGTAGTCGTGAAATTGGTGATACCAGGTATCCTGCGAATCAGCAGATACATTATTTACCATACAAACATCCGGAACTAAGTAAGATGGGGCAAAGAGTTGTTGGACCAAGACAAATATGCCCGAGTTAGTTGGTGAGGTTGGAATTTGTGAGGCCAAGCAAGCCATAGTATCTGCAAATTTATTAGTTGAGTGGGGAATGGTTTGGATAGAATAATGAGAAAATAAGGTCAAAAGTGAATCCACGTAATGTTTGTACTTTTAAAGTTCCTCATTTTTACATTGGTAGATGCCAGTAACTTGATTTACTACCAATTGAGAGTCACCGAAAATATTAATAGACTTCACACCTAAGTGTAACGCAATGTGGAGACCCAAAACAAGGGTCTCGTATTCCGCTGTATTGTTAGTGTAGGGGAAATCGATCCTGAATGAAAGAGGCATAGGTTCACCTTCAAGAGGAATGAGAACAACGCCTGACCCTCCACCGTGTTGGCATTTAGATCCATTGAAGAAGAGGGTCATTGGATACGACACATCACTGAGTGAAAGAGTTGTGATGAGCTCATCAGGGAAAGTAAAATTGGTAAATTGTTCCCCAGGTAAAAGGGCTTCCGCAAGTTGTTCTGTGATAGTTTGTCGTTTGAATGATTTCTGGTGTACAAACTCAAGGTCGAGGTCGGTGAGGAGCATAAGCCATCGGGTGATGTGTTGGTTTAGATGAGGTTTGGCATACATATAATGTATGGGGTCAACATTGGTGATGACAAAAGTTTTGTGATTTAGGAAGTAATGTCAGAGTTTGGTGGCCACAAATGATAGGGCTAGGCACACCTTTTCTACGTGTGTATACCTAGTCTCATAATCCACAAGAGTATAGATTATGTAATAAAATGATTGTTCTTGATGCTCAGAGTCATGATGTGTGAGCATGGCTCCTACAACATGGTCGGTGGCAGAAAGGTAAAGGTAGAAAGGGTGATCATCCTGAGGTGGGACAAGCACGGGTGGCTGCAAGAGATAAGCTTTAACAACCTCAAAGGATTGGTGGCACTCCTCGCTCCATTGAAAGACAATTTCCTTTTTAAGGAGATGATGGAAAGGTTGACATCAGTCTGAGAGTTGTGAAATGAAACGTCGGATAGATTGGAGTTTGCCCTGCAAACTACGTAATTGTTTGAGGTTAGTGGGTGGGAGCATTTCTAGGATAGCTTTGACTTTAGTTGGGTCGACCTCAATGCCACGCAAAGAGACAATAAAGCCAAGGATTTTTCCCGAAAGGAAGCTAAAGACACATTTCTTTGGTTGAAGACGAACACAGTATTATAACAGGGGATCGAAAATAATGGTTAAAACATCGAGATGTTCACTGTGATGTTTGGATTTTCCAAGAAAATCATCGACATAATCCTCGAGGATAGTGTGCATAATGTCATGAAAAATATAAGTCATAGCCCGTTGATAGGTTGCACCAGCATTCTTAAGGCCGAATGGCATGACATGATACCAGAAGGTCCCCCAGGGGGTAATGAAGGCGGTTTTATGTTGATCGGCCGGGGCTACCAAAATTTGATTGTATCCCGAGAAGCCATCCAGGAGAGAAAGCATCTCATGGCCCACAGTGAGATCAACAAGTTGATCAATGCTAGGTAAGGGGAAGTCATACTTTGGGTAAGCGAGGTTAAGGTCCTGAAAATCTGTGCATATTTGAAGTCCCCCCGTCGCTTTAGTGATAGGTATGACATTAGAAATCCATTACGGATAGTCAATAGGTAAGATGAAAGAAATAGAAAGGAGGCGTTAAAGCTCTTCTTTCACCAAGAGGGCAATGCGTGGATGCATTTTTCTCAGTTTCTATTTAACTGGTTTAGATTCTGGGTTCAGAGTGATGTTATGGACAACAATGTTAGGATCGATTCCTGACATGTCGGCGTAGGACCAAGCAAAAGCTTGATTGCGGGCATGGAGAAAGGTAGTGAAGGCGGCTTCTTCTAATGTGTCGAGAGATTGTCCGATCTTTAAAATGTGAGGATTATCCTCCGTGTGGATGTTGATTTCTATAGTTGATTCATTCAACATAGTTTGGGTGTCAGATAGTAAGGCACGTTGAATATAAGAGTTGTCCGCACCAAGGTAGGTGAGGATGGAGTCATCATCCTGGTACTCCACAACATTAATTGAAGGTGAATCTTCTCCGATCATGTTTGGATACAAAAGGGGGAGAGAAGATGGGTCCTCACTATCACGTTGATAAGTGAGAGGACCCAAGAAGATAGCATTCATGAAAAAAAAATAGGAGGGATAGATTTCAGGTCTATCGATTCTGTGGGTGAAGATGGAAAAATGGGCGATGATGGTTCAGAAGGGGTGACTTCATTTTTTTCCTGGATACAATTGACATGAGGTTTCTTCGGTGTAGGTGGTGCAAAAAATCCAAGACCACAATGATCTTTGTGTTTGCGGGTAGTTACAGGAATGATTGTATGTTGGCCTTGTTCATAAAGACCGAACCCAAAACCCTTCCAAGCACAACACGTCAGGAAGGTGAGGGAGAAACGACGGTTGGTTAGATATTGAAAATCAGATTGGAAGGGAACCACACCAAGGGCAGGTTTAGGGGTGACAGAGGATGTGTTGACACCCCCATATGTTAGGTTGGTGTGGAAATTAGGTGGTCCGTAGGAGATTACCTCCCCCACACGACGGTCGTAGGTAGGATGCGCATGTAACTGTCCATACTCCTGTGGGGTATGAAAGGTGCTAACGTTGTATAGGCAGTATTCCCCCAGCGTAAGGCATTGAAAAACATCTACCAAGGGGTATGAAGTTGGGATGTTTTCCGCGGGGAAGGAAGTGGTATTCGCGGCGGTAGGTTCATTGGTCGAAGGTGTGAGTGTGGTTAAGGTGGATGGTTGAGGCATGGTTGAAGTAGATGGTTGGACTGGATCAATGGGTTCCTTGACTAGTACAAGCACATCATTAGGGTGATATAACATATTGCAGGTTTTGAAAGGGGAAGCGTCAGCTTTGACAGTGTATGACTTCCCCTCATACTTGAATTTGATGCATCTATGTAAGGTGGAGGGAACGCATCCCATAGCCTAGATCCAAGGGCGGCCTAACAATATGTTGTATTAGAATTCTCCCTCAAGGACATAGAAGAGTTCGGGTAAGGTACGTGGCCCTACATGAATGTTAAGGATCATGGTGCTTAAGGTAGAAGTAATAGCATCGTTGAATGAACACAACATGGTGGGGTTGGCACACATGCAGCTAGGAGGGATATTAATTTGTTGGAAGGCTTTGGAAGAGACGATGTTTAGGCTAGCGCCCCCATCAATCATAACACGACGTACTCGGATGTCCTGGATGTAAGCCGAGATGAAAAGAGTAGGATTAGGATATTCTGCACCAAAGATGACAATTTATTCTTCGGAAAAACTGACAGCAGCGGCTTGCTGTATAGGGACAGAAGTGGTTGTGGAGTTAGGTTGTTTGGTGAGAGAAGTGATGTGGTTGGGTGTTAAAATGGAGGTGATGGGTAAGGTTTCGTAAGGTAGGACCTCTATCCCTTGAAGGATCTCAAGTAAAGCTTGTCGATGTGATTCAGATGTTTGAATGAGATCATAAAGTGTCATTTTGACAAGAGATTGGTGAATTTGTTTGATCATGGTGCGATGGGAAACTCCATCAGAGACGGGATAGGCAGGTCCACGAATGACCACTTTAGGTGGTGGTGCGATCAGGATGGCAGAAGAAGAAAGAGAGGCCGCAAGTGTGCTTTCTTTAGCTTTTCCATTGTTTTTCTGACCTCGAGTAGCAATGTTAATCATGTTGATCTCGTGAATACGAGAGGAGGAAGACGGTGGGGATAAGTCATTGTTCTCGAGAGGTGGGGTTGCAATGATGATAGATTTTGGCGAGGCGGGGACAGGTGGTATAGGAGAAGGGATCGAAGCTAAGGGCTTCTCTCTCTATAAATTGTCTTTCTTAGGCTGTCTATCCGAGATAGGTGACTGGAAAAGGATGGCTTTCAAAGCTTTGCATCCTTCTACATCGTGTCCTGGTGTGTGATGGTAAGCACATATTTTAGATTCATTATAACCTATAGGTTGAGGTTTAGATGGATCATAGAGTCTGAGTGGGGGTAGGGAAATGGTCGCATCCCCTACCAACATATCAAGGATCTTGGAGTAAGATCCTTTGAGCCGGTCAAATTCAGATGAAGATGAGGCTGTTGATTGAGTGGGTGAGGTTTTTGATTGTTTTGGTAAGGGTTGGGTATGAGTGGTTCGTACAGGTGGTGATTTAGGTAAGGGATTTTGATGATTGGTTTTAACTAGGTGTGGTTTCTTCTGCGCAGAAGTTATGTTTAGCTAGTTTGATGATGAGGCCCCAGTTGACGTGGTGGTAGGAAACAACCACGGGGAGAGAGGAGCGACAACAAACAAGTCCTTCGATGATCGAGGTAGGCGAGATACTTGGGGTGACGGTGTTGAGATGCCCGTGGGTGTCTGTAGGGGTGCAAAAGGCATAGGTCGTGTTAAAGAAGATGTGGGAGGCAAGGTGTATTGAGGTAAGGTGGAGGGGTGAGGCCCTAATATAGAAGGTAGGTGTGATGGTGAAGGCTGAAGTCGTTCTTTCTGTATCGGTGTGATCGGGGGTGAGGGTTTTAGTTTTGGAAGAGGCATAGATTGGACTCGAGGAGATTGGGTCTGTCTCCTAGGTGGATTGACAACATTATTTTTAGATAAATATAACCATTTAGGTGGGTGTGTTAGGCTAGGAATTGGTAAAGTCCCAAGCGTAAGGGAAGGTTTGGTTAGGTTGATAGAGGTGGCTGAGGGATTTGATAGAGATGAGGGGGGTGAAGGTGAGGACATAGGCATTTTGAGATTTTGTAAACACCTCGGGTATATGGTAGAGGTGTCTGGATCAGTCATCTGCATTTGAGTAGAGCATGGTGCACTCAAACGCTCCCATAAGACTTGTCTATCTTCTGGGGGATGACAATCTTCACGTGTGAATAGGAACTTTGGTATGGAAGAGAGGTGGGTTGTGATTCTGGTTCACTGTGGGTGTGATACAGGGGGTAAATGAGGTGCTATATCAATGGGTGTTAAGAGGTCAACTGGTCGTTGGAAAGATTTAGGTGATGAAGAAATAATAGGTAGGAGAGCATGTTCAAGGGCATCCATCATGATTAAGGAGTTTTGTGATGTAGGCTCAAGGGGTTTCTCCTCTAAGGATGACAAAAAAAGTGGCAAGCCTTCTTCTTTTGCAGCAAGAGTGGTGGAAGGAGATGTTTGGGAAATAGATAAGTAAGATAACATCCGCTCACAATCTTGCAGGGATGTGGTGTAAGAAGGTTCATTTGTGAGAAGAGAACTCTGGGCGGTTAATTCCTTTATGTGTAAAGGAATAGCGGGACTGTCCTCTTGTCTTGATGAAGGAGAAGGGGGGGAGAATCCCTGCATTGGTGAAGAAGCTTGATTCAGAATTTCCTCAATGGAAGCCCTGGGTTGGGAGTTGAAAATCGCATGGATCTCATGCACACTCTTCTCCTCGGCTAAGGTGTCTTGGTTTGTGTTACTGTTAGATGCATGGTTTGGAAATGGTTTGTTGAAGATTTTTAAATTTCGATTAGCAGGGGCATTAGGATTATCGAGAGTTATATCCCCTGCATCAACCATTTCCTGCACTATGTTTTTCAACATCTTGCATTTTCGTGACTATGTCCCTTCATGCGATGGAAGTTACATAAGTCATTTTCTTTATTCCAAGAAGGTATAGCATGGGTGGAATCAAACCCGGAGTGAGGTTTAACAGGAGGCAAGGTGATAGCTCCTACTTTAAGCAATTTGTCTAAGATCACACCATAAGTTTCTCCCAAGGGAGTGTAGTTGATGGGCTCGGCTTTATACTTATAGGTGGCTTTCGGCTAGGTATTAGACAGTGCTTGAGATTTGACCGTCACTGCGTGTACGTCACCCTTTTATTTCGAAGCAGCCGATGCATGAGAGTTGGTGGTGTTGGGTTTGGTGGTAGAGTCTTGGGTCCGGAAATTTGAGCTTTTGTTGCATAACCTCAATTTCTCTTCCTTTAAGGCTCGAATCTCTAGTTTCCGAGCCATAGTAAAGGCCTCATCAAAGGTGCGGAAAGTTTGAATTTGGAGGGTGGGAGAAATGTGTTTAGCGCAGGCCCACGTAAAGAGTTCTATGAGCTCGGCCTGAGGTAAGGCGTAAGTAAGTTGGTTGATGAGGCCCCGCCATCATCCAATGAAATCTGTAATAGACTCGTCTTCAAATTGTTGGATGGCATAGAGGTCGGTAATGGATACTTTCTTGGCAATATTGATGGAGAAGTGATCCAAGAAAGATTGGGCTAACTGGTTAAAGGAGAAGATTGAGTGCTGGGTTAAAGCACTGTACCACTCCAAGGCAGGTCCTGATAAGGACATGGGAAAGGTACGGAGTAGTAAGGCATCGTCATGAGAAATCAGATAGCAGGCATGTCTGAATGATCGCAAGTGTTGTTAAGGGTCCTCCTTACTATTAAAGTGAGTAAATTTCAGTAATTCCCATTGAGAAGGATATGTATGAAGGGGGACATAAGGATGAATAGGCTCCTGAAAAAATTGCTCGTATGTTAGGGTGTTACGACTTCTTGAAACAAAATCCTCAAGATTTTGCATCTTGTCCATCATCTGTTTGATTAAATCATTGGTTGGGTTAGATGATGGTGTTGTCGTTGTAAACAAAGGAGGATTGGTCCAAGATCTGCTACTAGACAATGGTGGGATTGAATGTTGATAAGATAATGGTGATGAATGTGTTGGGGTAGCCGAATAAGGGTGTCCTATATAAGAGGTTGAGGCCACTGGATGAATTTGTGAAAATGAAAAGCTGGGTGGAGCTTGTGAGGGAAAGCTCGTGTGTATAGGTGGGAGAGAGCAAGTTATAAAAGAGACAGTCTATGAGAGAGATGAGGTAGGGTCAGTGGACGGTAGTGACATGTGGGGCCCCAGATTAACGAAAGGAAAGCCAAATGGTGCAGTATGAACCACCGAAGCCACTGAGCTGGGAAACGGGGCTAAGGACGAAGACAGTGAAGCGGAGTTATTAGGTGGGGAAGGGGCTAAATGAGCGGCAATACTAATAGGCATACCAATGAGGAGCTGACCGTCAGGTGTACGGTCAGGGGTATGAGACAAATAATATTGTATGGCGCTAGGATTAGCATCCAAAAATTTGGCAAATTCCTTATCTCCTACAGGGATCTTGGGAAAATTACTGGTATCCATAGGATTCCCCATAGGATGCGAAGGGGGTGACTTAGGAAAAGGCATGGAACATACATGTGAAACCATGGCTGCAGCTTGTTTCTAGGTGATAAAAACCATGGAAAAGAGGACACAGCAAGGATTTAATCAATCCGAAACAGATTCAACAACAAAATGTTGGAATTGATAGGTTGTTGGTTTGTCAAGAACTGTTAAACACAGTAACCGATATTAGTCAGATAACCGATGTCGGTCAAAACTTAGCCGGCATCGGTTAGTTAACCGATGTCGGTAGTATAGGACCAGTGTCGTTCACTGTAAAAGCAAAGAGAGGATGTAAGAAGCTGCTGGTTTGGGGATAACAATGCTTAATATACCTACCAAACTGTCTTGAAGTGATTATTGAAACAGTGTATGACAGAGAAACAAAACTAAAAAACAAGCAAGATGCACAAGCAAATCAAGAGACTAACCCTAGGATTAGTTTTAATCACTTTGGGCTTATGCCTTAGACGCCAGATGATGTCAATCCTAAACAAAAGACCTAAGGGAGATGTCAAGTTTATTTTGGCTCATAAGGCTACCTCAATCGGGCGGAGGAATACCGCGGGAAGGGGGGATGTTTGAGCTGTTGTGTTGATTATGATGTGATTTGTGTTGTGCAGTGAGAGTAATATTAATTTCTCGTCAATACCACGGATATCACCCCCACGTGTACGACATGTTACTTAAGCTACGTTCACTAGAATTAAAAACAGCCAGCAAGAATGTGATGCACGTGTTTTAAACCCAAATGGAAAATGATATTCGATGAAGCAAAGAAGATAACTTTCACTAATGCAAAGATGTGAAAGAAAGGCAAATTATTTTACCAAAATGAAAAAATATTTTGTGAATATTTAGAAGAAAGAAATAGCAAGTGTGCTCCCTATATGAAAGTAAGTAAGAAAGAAAGAAACCCGAAAAGGTCCCACCGGACGTGCCAAAATGTTTCGCACAGAATTTCTTTCTAGAATAGAGTTTCTTCTATCCTTTCATTCTCTTGAGAAAAAGATAAGGGTTAGGGCTAGGAGGAATACCTATTGAGTGTTGGGAAGGTGTGCGCATACCGTAGAGAGATCAGATCGATTGTGAAGAACTCCTTTTTGTCTGGGAAGGACTACCTGTAAGTAAGAATACAAGACCACCAGATCTTAGTTAGACAATAAGTGAGGGAACTGCCTTGGGCCCAGGAAATATTAGACTTCCTTTCGAAGGTGGTCAGTTCCCCTTTTAATACAAATTAATGCAAATGATAATAAAGAAGCTATTGCGAAATCATGATTTAGGTACCTTGTTAAAAAGTAATAGAGACTAAAATACCAATAATAAAATGTCCTGATGTTTGTTTGGTCTCCAGTTATTGATGCATTCAGATCAAGTTACAAGGATAGACCCAACTGGATATGAGATTGTTCGGGGGTAATAAGGGAAAGGTTGGTTTTGGTATAAGTCACAGTGACCGATGCTGGTAACTGGATAATCGACTGCAGTTATAACACCGATACCGGTAGAAGATAACCGATATCGGTAGGGGCAGTGATTTAGGGGTTTCGAATGGAGGTCAGTTGTAAGGTGGTTATGGTGTTTATAGGGTAATAAATGATTGGGGGGGGGTAGTAGGGTGATGGAGAAAACTCAGAGAGTGAGAAAACTGTCTTTGGGGAAATATCAAGGTTGATGAATGAAAGTTAGGTGCAGAGTGTTGCCGGGTGGTAGATCTAGGAGTGAGCTTATAATTATTATGAATTCTTATAATTATTATGAATTAAAAGTTCAAGAAATGGTGCTTAGAAACATACAAGATACTACTTACTAGTTCCTGATGAAGATAAAGGTCCAAGGAATGTGGTGGCGATAGTAAGGCTTAGTTGGGATGATCCGGTATGGGAAAGCGAGCTGATGAAGCTATCCTCAGTCTTTCCCAATGCTTGGACGAGTGTGACAGTGATCTAGTTGCTCAGTTACAGTCTTGGGCTAGATCCTCTTCTCTGCAACCTCTTCTACTTGTTTCACTTCTCTTTTTCCTGCCAAATGAATTCCGGATCCTTTCTTTTTGGTTGGGGGAGGTCATTTACAGGGAACTGATGGCGGTTATGTAACCAACAGCGGTTGAGTAGGAACCGATGTTGGTTAGGTCAAAGTGGTTATTTTTAGTAAAATAGCCATCTTTCCCTCCTTTTATCCCGACGGATCAGTCATGGGCTTGGTCAAGTCATTATTAGGCTCATTTTGGTGCGAGTGAGGGGTAATGAGTCATAGGTCTTAATTAGGTTGGTTTAGGGTTAGGGCTAGGTCACGGTGAGGTGGCGAGATGATGTGGCAGGGTTGGAGATGTGGATTTATTAATTATAAGGTAATTAATAAATCATTAGGTGTGTAAGGGTTAGGTGGTGAGGTAGGGTTAGGTTGCGGGATGAGATACGGGGTACAGGGCATCGTAAGACCCAAATTTGGTGTCTACAGCTAGATCATAGGATCTCTTTTTTCTAGATGATATGATGGTAGATGTTTTTAGAACTGGTGCAAATGATTCTAGTCTTTCACGGGTAAATGTCAAATAAATAATATAAATAAACAAAAGTTTATTTCATTTGATATTTTAATATATATGTATTTGATTACGTCATACATACATGTAAAAAGTAATATATTTTTCTTTTAAACAACAAGATCCGGTGAAGGACACATCTGACATTGACATGCTAGCTACTACAACTAGGCATGGTACAGATGTAAATTTCAAGTTACTTACATTTCAAAGTTCATTTTATTGCATGTTTATTATTAAATACACATTAATGTTTATGTATAGTGTTTCATGTGTACATGTACATATTAATAAGTTTATCTTTTATACACAGGAGCCTAACGGGTCATCATCTGCTCTGGGAACTGAGGCTACTAGCACACCTCACATGACTTTTACTCATGTTAGTTTTTCTTTACACGTTGTTTCTCATTATGGAATTCTCTAGTAGTTTACAATCCCATAACTCTAGCCAGTACAATTTGATCATAACATAAATCTCTTATGATGCAAGGGTTAAGTAAAAACTCTCATAGATATACAAAATATCCTTTTATCATGATCATGGACACTTACCTCTATGCCACATGTTTCTAGAGCACTCCATCTTGAATGTTTTCTCCATCATCCCTTACCTCTGAGGATCTCTTTTAGATTCTTAGGATGTATGCATAATTGACCTTTCTAACATTGTTAGTTCTATGCATTATTTATTAACCCTCTTCTCTCTAAACAACAAAGACATGAAAATATGGGATAAGTTACCTACACTTATAAATATATCATGGGTCCCTTGATTCATGTTTATCACCAATACTCCCTATGTAATTCTATACACCCAATCTCATATTATATCTTTTATTCATCAAGTTTCTCTATATTTGCATTCTCATGTACAATGGATATAGCTTGGTGAGGCCTAGAACCAAGTTCTACATACCAAATACATTCCACATATTTAATGAATTACTTCTTCAATATGAACCTTCTCTACTTTATCATAAGGTCTTTACACTTTTGGTTCAGTCATACATTGTAATCTTACATAACTCTTTATTTTACGCCTTATTGCTACTAGTCCTCTTCTCATGCTAATACTCATGTATCTCATCTTTTTTGGCCTGAGAAGAGGAACATACATATAGTCCATTCAAAAATAATAATTTAAACAAAATTCACACAAAATTTTGTTTGCAACATAAACACATGTCTTCCTCTTTCATTAATTGGCTCTATTACATCTTGATCCTCCATATATCATCATCAAATCCCTCGAATAGCTCCCTCTTTTTCTTACTAGCCTCCTTAGAAACCTTATTCTTAGCTCCTTAGAGATCTCAACAACATCTAAATTTAGAGGAGGATAAAATTACATCCCTACATGCTCTCCACACGTTCTAAATCCTATTTCTTGCCTCTCAGTACAACAATATTTCCTTACTTAGGCATAAACAACTATCTCACTTATACACCTAGTTGTTACATTGACAAACATAACCTCTTTTACAAACATATCCTTTATATTTACACCCACATTTTCATTTGAATAATGGAGTCCTCTTTCCATCTTGCATTCATATCCAAAACTCTAACAAATCAATATGATTTACATCGTTATCACCTATTGAAGGATATAAGTTTCTAAGGAAGAAATTTGCTCATACCTTAAACACCATTCTCTTAGACAATTTTCAATTAATGTTGATCTACATGTTGTTTTTACAACTTATGACTGCCACATAGAATCCTTCCTATATACAGATTGTGGAGGTTGTTGTAGATGTTGCCATAACGTCTGTAGATCCACTAACTCAGGTACAATTTTTCAAATTTGTTAAATTTTGGACGAATGTTTTCTTACTACTTATCTACAATATCAAATTGTACATGAAATATTTAATTTGAACTATTTATTTGTATGCATCATACCCCTCATGAGTCTACCATTGGCCATGCAGTGTGTCAAAGACAAATTGATAGGGATTATGAGATTACGGTAAGATTTCACATGCATTAAAATTTCTAATTTTCTAAAATTTGAATGTACTTTAAAAATTTGGGTGTTAAAAACTTGATGTTTATGAATGTGTAGGCTAAGTTGCAGGCCAAATTAGAGATGCCTAGGACCAAATGGATAAAATCTGTAGTGGCATCTCCCTCCACTACATCCACAAGTTGTGGACATGCTTCTACTAGCAGGGCCAAGAGAGGGAAGATGTTTCATGATTAGATTCATAGGACCCATGTGTGTGTGTGTGTGTGTGTGTGTGTGTGTGTGTGTGTGTGTGTGTGTGTATGATCCTAGTTCATGACTGTTCACAGTCCATGTATACAGTCTTATGCGACCGCATGTGGTCCTATATGTATGAAACACTTAGTTTGATACATTATTCTTATATTTTCAAAGATGTGGCACACTTACTTTTATACATTATTATTATATTTTAGAGACGTGGCACACTTAGTTTGATACATTATATCCATGTTGGTTTTCATAACCATATTACTTCTATGTTTGATTTGATTTCATTGCACATGATATACTTCTATGTTTTTTTCATAACCATATTACTTCTATGTTTGATTTGAATTGATGACCTAAATTATGTGACCATTATCCATATCATGCATGTACTTGCGATGCTCATTGGAAAAAAAACTGTAAATGATTTGCTTATGATTGTCATTTCTATATTTTGAGGACTAATAACTCACTACTATTGCTATATTTTGATAACTCACTACCATGTGATCATTTTTTGTTCAAGAGATTCAAGTGTGGAGTTATATACTATGGTTTTTCATAATACTTTAGATATGGACCATGTTATGAACTACTAAGAGGTTATTCTTATGATATATGATGTTATGTTATATAATGGTTTTGAAGGTTCTTGGGTGCAAGATCATTTTTTGTTCAAGAGATTCAATTGTGGAGTTATATCAATTTTCTTATTTTAAGTACGTGGTTAACACACTCCAAAGTGGGAAAAATGTACACAATTAAAAATGGTCTTGAGGGATTTATTACAAGTCATTTTATATGTTTTTAGTGTACTTACAATTTATTTGTTAAGTATTAGTCCAAATTAAGTGTTATTGATGTGTGTAATAATAAGATCCTAATTTGAATTCGATTATTTAAAAAATACATAAACATTGTAGTTTAGTTGGCACAAGATATGAAAAAATATTATTAACACTCTATTGTGTATTTACATGCTTTAAAAAGAGATCAAACAATCATTAGAGTATTTACATGGTAGTGTGTTTACCTTGTTGCAATCTCATTGATGGGAGCCGAGGAGTGAGAAGTCATGCCTTGGGACATCGTGGGAGTGAACTACCGCCAATAATGCATCCGGTTAGGGGGGTTATATGCCTTCATGATTGCTATGGAGGGCTCTAGGGAGGCCCAGTTCAGAGTCAGACCACCCGATCCAGAGCCAAGAACCCCTTCCCTATTCATCCCAATTCATGTTTTCAGCAGAAAATTTTGACGATCACAACTTGGAGCTCATTCATCCAAACCAAGAATAGTCTAACCTAAAACTTGAGCAAAGGAGGCCTCTAATCATACCCAAGAAGTCAAGGACATGGCATTCCTTGAGCCTTCGTGGCATAATTGTTTGCAAACTTCCTTTTCTAGGCAGTCCTAGGCAATGAACAGAGCCGAGTAGTGAGAATTCATGCCTCGGGACGTCGTGGGAACCAAACTGAACCAACTATGCCAACACATCCAATTGGATATTTAAACATAAGGGGAGGTGTCGGTTTGGTGTGGAACTATGTCATTTCTTCTGGGCTACTTCATTTGGGCATAATCACTTAAGAGCCATGAGACCAAAATATTGACGATAACTTCAACTTGGTGATTACTCGGTCATCCGTGGCACCTAGATCCATTAGATCCTACACCTCCATGTAGGGACCCTATATAATTGTGTATCTCAATTTTTTCCATCTGTAATTGGTTCTCTCACTACCCTATTATTTGTAAACATGAGTTTGAGCATGTGTAAGGCTATCAAACACTATATTTTGCAAATGGTGGGTCGTGGCACCAAACTGACTAACCAAACATGTTGGGTGGCCAGGTAAACACTAGGGGAGGTGTCTTTTTGGTGTGGGAAAATGTCGTTGCTTCTGAGATACTTCGCTTGGGCATAGTCCCTTAAGAGCCTTAAGACCAAAAAATTGTATACCTTCGACAGGTGATTACTCAGTCTCCATGGCACCTAGAGATGTCTCGTTCAATCCTAAACCTCTGAATAGAGAAATTATACAATATCCTATCTCAGTTTTTTTTCCATCTGTAATTGGTAGTCTCACTGCCCTATTGTTTACAAATGTGTCAAATAGTGCAATTTGAGCCAGTGTAGGGCTATCAAACACTATATTTTGCAAATGGTGGATCGTGGCACCAAACCGAATGCAACAACACATATAGGTGGCTAGTTAAACACTATGGGAGGCATCAGTTTGGTGCAGGACAATGTCGTTGCTTCCAGGCTACTTCGTTCGGGCATAGTCCCTTAAGAGCCTCGAGACCAAAAAATTGTATAACTTTGACGGGTGATTACTCGGTCTCCGTGGCACCTAGAGATGTCTCGTTAGATCCTACACCTCCATATAAGGACCCTATATAATATCCTATCTCATTTTTTCCATCTCCAATCGGTGCTCTCACTACCCTATTGTTTGCAAATGCGCCAAATAGTGCAGTTTGAGCCAGTGTAAGGTTGTCAAATGCTATATTTTGCAAATGGTGGGTCATGGCACCAAACTGAACTATGCCAACATGTCTGAGTGGCTAGGTAAATGCTAGGGGATGTGTCATTTTTGTGTGGTAACTATGTCGTTGCTTCCGGGCTACTTTGTTCAGGCGTAGTCCCTTAAGAGCCCTGAGACCAAAAAACTGTATAACTTTGACGAGTGATTACTCGGTCTCCGTGGCACCTAGAGACATCTCGTCAGATCCTACACCTCCATGTAGGGACCCTCTACAATATTCTATCATTTTTTTTCCATCTCTAATTGGTGCTCTCGTTTCCCTATTATTTACAAACATGTAAAATAGTGTAGTTTGAGCCAGTGTAAGGATGTCAAACGCTATATTTTGCAAATGGTGGGTCGTGGCACCAAACTGACTTTTCCAACGCATCAAAGTGGCTAGGTAAATGTTAGGGGAGGCATCCTTTCAATTCAGGACAATGTCGTTTCTTTCAGGCTACTTTGTCAGGCGTAGTCCCTTAAGAGCCCTGAGACCAAAAAACCGTATAACTTCGACAGGTGATTACTCGGTTTCCGTGGCACTTAGAGATGTCTCATCAGATCCTACACATCTATGTAAAGGCCCTGTACAATATTATATCTAATTTTTTCCATATCAAATCATTTCTCTCACTACCCAATTGGTTGCAAACTCACCAAATAGTGCAGTTTGAGCTAGTGTAAGGCTATTAAATACTATATTTTACAAATGGTGGTTTGTGGCACCAAACCGACTATACTAACATGCCTGGGTGGATAGGTAAAAGATAGAGTACGTTTGATTTTTGTGTAGGATAATTTCGTTCCTTGCGGGCTACTTCGTTTAGGCATAGTCCCTTAAGAGCCATGCGACCAAAAAACTATATAACTTTGACGGGTGATTAATCGGTCTCTGTGGCACCTAGAGATGTATCATCAGATTCTACACCTCTACATAGGGAACCTCTACCATATACTATCTCATTTTTTCCATATCAAATCGATGCACTTTTTTCCCTATTTTTTGGAAATGCACCAAATATTGCAGTTTGAGTCAATGTAAGGATGTCTAATCCATTATTTTGTAAACAAACACTTGTGGGACCAAATGGACTGCGCTAACACATCTAGATGGCCTGGTAAACATTACTAGGGGATTTATTTTGGTCTGGGATGGTGTCGTTACTTCCAGGCTACTTCATTCGGGCATAGTCCCTTAAGAGTCCTGAGACCAAAAAATGTTATAACTTCGATGGGTGATTACTCGGTCTCCGTGGCACCTAGAGATTTCTCGTCAGATCCTACACCTCTACGTATGGACCCTCTACAATATCCTATCTCTATTTTTTCCATCTCCAATCGGTGCTCTCACTGCCCTATTATTTACAAATGTGCTAAATAGTGCAGTTTGAGTTAGTGTAAGGTTGTCAAATGGTAGATTTTGTAAATGGAAGCTCATGGGACCAAAAAACCTACACACACACACATTGGGATGGCCTGGTAAATGCTTGGGGAGGTGTTGTTTTGGTTCCCTATGCTCCCAGTGCTTCTAGGCTACCTCCTCCGGAGCCAAGAACCCCCTCCATAGATACATAAACCGTTGTTAGTTGCTTCTCTTTGCTTGGAAAACAATGAAATCTTCTCTTAGCTTCGAGAATATAAAATTATCTACTAACAGTGCCAACCATGTGAAGGTAGAGGATTTTCTGGAAGAACTAACCTGCATAAAACTGTTAGTCAAAGTAATCTAAGTTGAATCAAAACCATAGTAGATATATACAAATTTAATAACATATATAAACTTGAATCTAGTATGTAAAAATTTTAAAAATTCAAAGAAATATATACCAGATTCGAGCATGTAAATTCATTCCAATGAACCGTCAAGATTGGATCTACTAACAATACCAACCATGTGAAGGTATCTAAGCTTTTATACCACCAAGTTAACATGTATACAAGTGTTAGTCAAGGTAATTTAAGTTGAATCAAAACCATACTAGATATTTACAAAATACTTCTATTAAATAAAATATATGAACCTGAATCTAATATACAAATTTAAAAACTTCAAAGAAATATATACCAGACTCGAGCATGTAAATTAATTCTAATGAACATATCACGATTGGATCTACTAACAGTGCTAACCACATGAAGGTATCTAAGCTTTTATGACACCAAGTTAACCTGCATAATAGTGTTAGTCAAAGTAATTTAAGTTGAATCAAAACCATACTAAATATATAAAAAATACACAAATTAAATAAAATATATGAACTTGAATCTAGTAGAAAAATTTAAAAACTTCAAAGAAATATATACCAGACTCAAGCATATAAATTCATTCCAATGAACCATCAGGATCAAATCTACTCTGAATAGAGGACATGATTGCTTCATGATCTGACTCTCAAACCTTCCAAAGAATCTTGTTATTAGGCCTTCCTCGATATCTATACAGCTGAATATTTGTCGCTAGAACTAGATGCAAATATAAGAGTATTTTCTTGTGTGTCTCAAAGTCTTCAAACACCCAAACAGAGAAATTTTTTAATGGATACCGTCGAAAGCCAAGTTCCAGTAACTACCACTGACCCTGTAGGGTAACCAATATCTTCGCCATCTATAACAGGAGAAGGAAAATTCTTTCTTTCCTCAATGCAATGACATAAGAAATAGTTTGTTCCTTCTTCATTGTCTTTTGTCACAATAACTACAAACACATATCCTAAAAAAATAGAGGTTTCAACTCAAATTTAAATTACATATTAATTTCAATGGACATAACTCAATACAAAAATTGTAAATAACCATTTACCTTGTCGCACCAAAATTGAAATGTTGTCAAAGTCCTTGGATGTTGCAACTTCATCTGGAGAAACAAGTCATGATGCTTGTGGAAGTTGATAACTAGGAAGTGGAGTTATATGCCTACAAATTCATCCATCCACCCATTCTTGTGAATCACACTCAACAGTGACAAATTTGATACAAGATGCACAAAAACATGCCATTTTTCTTGTCACATGTGGCCCACGAAGAAGCGTTTGAGCTACAAAATGAGTGTAGATCACTGGACCTTGTGAGTGTCATACAATCCTTCATAGTTAGCAATTTGTTGTTCCTCTATCAACCAAAAATATCTATGAACTGGTGGAATTTTCTTGAGAACCATGAGCCATGTTTTCAATACACCATTCTACTATTCTCTTTACATATTTCAATTTAGCACCATCTTTGTACTTCAACTCTTCTCTTGTAAGAGCTCTTTTCACACATGCCCCTACACCATCATGCTCTCCTTTTCCATGTCCAGCCTCAGTGAAACTCCAAATATGTTACACACCCATCTTGACATGCATCATATTCATCTAATAAAATATTTGTGCATTCTTAAACTGAGATGTACAATTATCTGACCATATATAATGTTGATTGAAGCAGATGTCCCTATCAGACAAGTTTTCATAAAATAACTGGAAACACCCTTGCACAAATTTAGTAGAATGAGTTTGATCATCACTGATATAAAAGTGGTACTCTCTTAAAAAAATTGATCATTCTCTGTACTATCAAGAGAATGTATAAATGTTATATGCACAAAAATGGAAACTTGTACTGAGTTGTAATATTGCGATTGAACCTCCATTTGTGGTTGCAATGTGTAATTCTCTGTAAAATTGACCACTGAAACAATAGTACCAATAAGAAATGTGTCCTTACATATCTTGAATTGTTCATCCAACCATCAAGCTTTATGTGTATGCCTAGCATACTCATAAACAATTTCATCTTTAAATTTTCTCATAAATTGAAAAATAGGTATATGTTTTGTAACTAGCTCACACCATTTAGAATCCTTTCCATCTTTCAATTAGTATGGTACTGATTTATATTTATTAAACCCAACTAAATTATGTCCTATTGCACCTCCAATTTTCTCATGGATACAAATTTCCAATTTAGGTAATCCTATGCACGTACCACAACTTCCATCTAAACAATCTGACTATAAAAAAAATGTCCAACTTCTCTTTCACAAAATATCGTAGGAATGAAATCCCTGGAAGATATTGGTGGAACTTGAAACACCACATTCTGGTAACATAGTTTCAGAATGAAAATAAGAATGAATACGTTAAAAATTATCATAATGCATCACAAATTCAACATGTTTCCTACAACAACAAGTGGTGTGAGCGTGGTTGATTTTCACATAGAATGGTTTCAACATTTCAAAAAAATGTTGACTAATTTTAATTTCTAGATGCTCCTGTTCAAACTTATGAAAAAATTGAGTTTGAGTCATATCTAAGAAATGATTTGGATGTGGTTCATGATTAGTAGAACCAACTCTTTGTTTTACAACATCTCTTGTATTAGGTGAAACTCTAGTGTTACCATGCCAAAATTGAATAATAAATTCTCTTATAACATCAGATATATCTTTTGTCTTTACATGCAATGCTCTAGCAGAAAATGCCCAAAAAATCTAGTGTTATTGAGTGATTGAAGGATATTACGCCTTTAATTTTATTTCATTAGATATTTTTGATTAACTTTCAACATTCAACTTGTTTGCCTAATCAAACATTGTTTTTTGTTGATTCACTTACAACAGTAGTAGTAAGTACACTACGCATGACATTACTATCCTTTGTGCATCTCTTGACACCAACAATGTGATATACATCATGTAGGTTATCAACAATTGTAGAGGTTTGACCACATATATTAGATGTTGTCAATCCTAAGGTGTTTAATGTAGGTCTCATTTTATTCAATTTCATCAAACTAACCAACAACTGACATCTTTGGGAATCATTTAAAATTTCAAAATGATTATCCCAAATTTCAGTGGCTTTTCTTCTGATTTTCCATTCAAAGTTTTTTTAGAAATTGGTTTCAAAATGTTCTCATCAATTTCAATAAAATAATTAGGTCTCTTTCATAAAATCCTAGGAGGTGTTTTTTACCAATTTTTGGTTGTCTACAGTTTCAAAATGAATTTCCTGATTCACATTTTTATTGTCTCCTTCAATTTCAACATCAACTACATCACGAGATATATTTAATTCATCTTCATCATGATTATTTAATTCATCTTCAACATTGATGGTAAAAATATTACCTAGTTCCTCATTGTTTACAATAATAGGGGTTGAGGATGAACCTCTTTTTGATTCACGTTGTTTCCACATTCACTCTTAATCTTTCAATCTTTTTGCTTCTAATTCCTTCGGTGTTTTTTACTTATTAATTTCCTTATTTGAATTCATTTCTTGTCTCCCATGATGTTTTAATAAATTTAGGAAAACTCCAAATGATGCAAGGAACCTTAAAAAGAGTAAAAAAATAGCTTCCAAAAACATCAAAAGCAGAAGGTGGAAAAATTTCACAGAAATTTATACAATCAGGTCAGAGAATAAAATCACATGGTGAATTAGATGTTGTGATTCATGTAAATATGATTTTAATAACCACGATTGTGATTATTTTGATATAGGTCAATTTATAACCATGATCGTGGTTTATAAAATGTGATTGTGGTTCTTACTATGTCATCAAATCTAACCCTCAAGGCTAAGGAAATATTTGGTTTTCCCAAACCAGAGCTTTGGGAGGTCATTATAGCATGTGAAAGGCCAAAAAAATAAAATTTTCTCTTCCACGAACTTGAACCATGCCAAAAAAATAAAAAACATATCACAAAAATGGTACCATCGCATAGGGGAGACTGTTAGCTTCGTAGAAATATTGATTTTAAAGTGAATAGAATAAAATAAATATCATTTTATAATTTTTCACTAACAATAGGTCTTTAAGATACTTTTTCCCATGAATGTTCATGTCTATGTTTAAAACTACAACTTTTGTTTCACTAGTCAGAATGTGATAAAACCTATACCATCCCAAGTGTGGCAAAATTCTATACACGTTTAAAAAAAGTATTTGATTTTTATATTTTTGATGTAGTTATGGAGGGAAAATAGAAAGTGCTCCATTTTCTAAATTTTTCAGACCACTTTCACAGAAAAAATCATTAAAAAAATATTTCTCAAAAAAATACAAAATAAAATCCATCCCAAGATAGACAATGACATCTAACTTTTCACCAAAGGAAAAAAAAAACATAACAAGTTTTGGTCATCCAAATCGCGGGAAAATGGACTACAATCTTATAGGCGTTTTCCAAAAAAACCAAGTCATTGAATTTTGAGTGTTTAATATAGCTAAACTTGTCCATTTTTTAAAAAAATTAGTAGTTTAGAAACTAGATTTTGGATGCTACGATTCATATTTATATAAATTTTTCTAATTTTGAGTGCATGTATTGTTAATAATCCCTACAAGTTGATATTTCATTGTTTTTTGCAATATGACGTCCACTTATGACCCCTTTTTTGTCCCCCAACTTGCTGCACTTACCCTAAAACCCTTCCATTAAGCTTGATGCATCATTTTGTATATATTAGAATAGTTTCAATTCCTCCAAGCGCATTGTGCACACATTATCTTGTTTGTACATAGTTATTTCTTTCTGCGTGCTTCTTACGCGCACTCTTTTATTATTTCTAGGATGTCAATCACCTTCCAACAGTTTTTAGCTATATTGCAGGATTTAGAACATGCTTCAAGTGACTCAGGGGTAGTTCTTCAAATTTATAGATCAGAGTTTCATATACACACTGAATCCATGCCCAATAGATGCTCCAGGATACTGATCTCCTTCATCTAGCAAGAAAATGGCCCTGAAAATGCCAAATTGTTATCTAAAATAACTTCCCTAGTTACTTGGACAACTTACATTCCCATTCTAGCTCTAAGGTTTTACATCGGAGGTTGTGCGCACTTTAATTTATCTCTTGGCACATTTCCTTGGCTCTTGTTCCTCACGTGCCCTTGCACGCTCCTTTCCTGTGCTTCCCATATTTTCCTTCTCATGTATTCTATTATGTTCTATTTCCCCTCATGCCGAATCTCTGCACATTTTCATTCCTCCTAACAGTTCATGCACCCTTCACGTGCACCTTAGACATGCTTCCAAAATTAGCTAAGTCACTAGCATCCTCGCGCACCCCCTTCCTTGCCACCACACATTATCTTGTAATGATTGTGCCTCTTCCATACATGCCTCTTGATAAGTATTCCTCACATTTCTTGTGTTCACATTATTTTTGCGTGCATTCTTCTACTTTCTTCTTTCACACTTTTTTCCTCCATGCCTATTGTCATGCCTTCTTCTATGCCATTTCCTATGCCACATGGACTGTCTAACATTGAGTGTCCTAAATACAACCAATCCAAGCACACCGATCAGGATCTGAATCTTGGTGAAAAACCATTGCTTGAAATGTGGCAAATGTAAAAAATTGATGTAGTTGGTCATCTTTCATCCGTTATCAGAGCACCATGTGTTATTACGTGACAAAGCAACCTACAGACTTCAAATCATCATAAATTCTGCTACAGGACTCAAAGTAGGGCATGGTTTATCTTATTTGATAGTTGATGACATGGATCACACTCCAGATCACTTAAGTTCAAATTTAGGTGAGATTGGGTGGGTGAGAAGCTAGAGAACTTCTCTCATACGATTAATGCAAGAGCTTATTGCTCCAACCACCCTATTTGATCTAGATCTCACCCCTTTCATCTCCCTCACACCAAATAGACATGGAGAAGCGCATTTAATAGATTTGTAGGAATTCATTGTTGGTTGTTGGTGGTTGAGTTTTCAAATTAGATTTTTCATCCTCCTTCTTTTCTCTCATCGATCCATCTATAAATAAAAGAGTTTGGCTCATTGTAAAGGGTTGGACATTTTTGGATCCTCTAGTGTTAACTAAGGATCTTGTATCTTTGTATTTTGAGTTGTAGGCCTTTATCTATGGTCTTTTCATGTGGAGATCAACCCCATACACCATTGTAATAGATTGTACATATCTAGAAGCAATAGAAGAACCATTTTGTGGCTATTCTCTTCATTAACGTGTTTTTTTTCTTCTTTATTACCTTTCCCTTATGTTGTGTGCTTGATGTGCTACTCTCAAGTCTCTTGCAGCTCCATTTTCTTATTATACCTCATGGAATCAATTGTGTGAATCCATTTTTCTTTTTTCTACACATGCATAGCCTCTCTTCATACATTCTATTTCACTTCTGCTTGAAATAGATCATGTTCATCCCACTTTTTTTGATGCTATCATCTTCCTTAGTTTAGTTTTCCATTTTTATGTTATCCTTCTATCCCTAGTCCCTTGGCATATTTTAGCATAGGATTCCTCTTCTAGAATTAGGAGTAGCAATAGCAGTAGAAATAGGTAAAGGAACCGGCCTTCTCCAAAGGCTTGTCTCAAGCACACAAGGTCTCATAACTTGGAGATAGTCCCATTATTGCTTCAATGACTCAGTTCAACATGATCTGAGATGAGTGCAAGTTTGAGCTCCAACAATAACTAGAAAATTAATGAATATATTGTAAGGAAAATAGTAGAGGGAAAAAATTCAGACTATGAGAATATAGTTAAATGTAATCTATATTCTGATGCGCATGGTAGTGGTATGAATCACTATCTGGCCCTACTCGTTGAAATTGTATTTGAAGATCTTTTTCATCTAGCTCGATGATATTCAACAGTGCCAGAAAAATTCTAGATATTCATTATCCTCCTTTTCAAGATCCTTGCATCACACTCTATCAGATACCATCACTATCATCCATAATTAAAGAAATGGAAAATTATAGGGTAAATCCTCATGCACCCATAGTATAGTTTAAGGGTTTGCAGACACTGAAATCACCCTATAAATAAAATTAAACAAACGTGTTCACTAAAGTGAACACCTGTTGACTTTAATAAATGATGGATAATATTGATAGGTTTTCTTCAGTGAAAAAAAAATCATTATACTAAACGAGGAAAGTCAAAATAAAAGGAGAATCACTATGTTCAAGTGAAACACAACTGATCCTATAAACACTAAAAACCCTACAAAACCTAAAGTAGAAATAAATAAATTCTCCATAGAAAGAAGGAAAGATGCATGAGTTTAAGTCTGCCTTGCTTCAATTTAAAAAATATATTCCACCTTGAAGTGGCCCATTCGACTATGAGAATAAGATTATCATAACCATAAGCATTGAGCTTATTGATAAATCCCTGAGTGTCCTCCCTGTTGATGAAATTAAAAAAACCAAATCCCCTTCTAATCCATATTTTGATCCATGGCCACATATACACACGTGATGTGTACGAATGACCTAAAAATCTTGTGCAAATTGACATCCCTTGTGGTCCTCAGACATACTGGTAACTCAAAAAAATTCAACATTTTTACAGCGCATGCTATCGCCAGAGTGGTCCATGTCGCCCCTGAGACTGAGAGGCCCCGAGTAGCATAGGAAGAAACAACCCCACTAGCAATATTTCTGACGGAGGTGAGGCCCTTGATGGTCTTATCCCTTGTTAAGGTATCTGTGGCACAAGTGAGGGTGAGATCCTTGTAAGGTAATTTTGATGTATAGTTATTTCCCTTCTTACTGTAGATACGAAAAAATATGAGCACTGTAATTCCCTTAGAGTGAGAGAGGGAATACAATGCATCTCCACCAGACTTGGACTCGTCAGCCTATGATCCCAACAGGAGGGGTCTCTCTATTGAGGTTCCTAGTTGGTAGTGATTCCAAAATTGCACCACTCATGACACTTGAGAGTTTAATTGTTAAGACATGCTTTGGCTGATTTGCAGATTCACATGGTAGTGGTGTGAACCACCTTCTGGCATTGCTCATTGAACTTGTATTCGAAGATCTTCTTCATCCAGCTCGATGCTATTCAGTGGTGGTAAAAGAAATTCCAAATCTTCATTATCCTCCTATTCAATCTCCCCACATCCCACTCTATCATAATCCATCATTGTTGTCCCTAACATAAGAAACGGACAAAGTCCAAAAATCCTCACACATCTAGAGTAAAGCTTAACGGTTTGCAAAAACTCAAATCTCCCTATAAATAAAAATAAACAATTTTTTTTGTTAAAGTGGACACCTGTTGAGCTTCATCAACAATGGATAATCTTGATAGGTTTTCTTTAGTGAAAATAAATAAATAATTATACTAAACGAGGAAAGTCAAAATGAAAGGAGAATAGTTATGTTCAAGTGAAACACAACTGATATTATCAACACTAAAACCCTACAAAACCTAGTAAACGACTCCATAGAAAGAAGGAAAGATGCCTTCTTTTAAGTATGCCTTGCTTTAATTTTTTTAAAAAGTTTTCCTTGGAGTGGCCCATTTGACTCTAAGAATAAGATTATCATAACCATAGGCATTGAGCTTATTGATAGCTCTCTGACTATCCTCCATGTTGAAACAATTAACAAAACCAAATCCCCTGCTAATGCATCTTCTGATCAATGACCATGTAGACATGTGTGATGTGTACAAATGACTTGAAAATCTCATGCAGATTGACATTCCTCATGGTCCTCGGACAAAATTTTAACTCGAATAGAATTTTCATCATTTTTGTGGTGCATGTTGTCGCCAGAGTGGTCCATGTTGCCCATGAGACTGGGAGGCCTCCAACATCAGAGGAAGTGACAACCCTACCAACAATGCTTCCGCTTGAGGTGAGGACCTTGACAATATTATCCATTGTTAAGGTGTTTGGGGTACTGGTTGAGGCGAGATCCTTGTAAGGGAATTTTGATGTGTAGTGATCGAACTTCTTACTACATATAAGAAAAACTATGAACACCGCACTTCCCTTAGAGAGAGAGAGAGGGAAGAAAATGCATCTCCACTAGAATTGGACTCATCACTATTGGATCTTGGCGGGTGAGGTTGCTTCAGTAGGGTTCCTAGTTGGAAGCTACACTAAACCTTCGCCACTCATGACACTCAAGTGCACTTTTAAAGGTGAAATTTTGCCACTTTGCGGATGCGCATGGTAGTGGTGCTAACCACCTTCTAGTCCTACGCATTGAACTTGTATTCGATTATCTTCTTCTTCTAGCTCGATGATATTCAATAGTGGAAGAAGAAATTCCATATCTTTAGTATCCTCTTATTCAAGCTCCTGGCATCTTAATTTTTCATACGCCATCATTGTCATCCCTAACTCAAGAAATGGGAAAATTTGATAAATCATCACACGTCCAGAGTAAATCTAAAGGGTTTGCAGACACTCAAATCACCCTACAAATAAAAATAAACAAACATCACCATGAGAAAAATGTCAAAATGAATTTGGAAAATTAAGATTTGATTGGGTTTCTATAGTGAAAACAAATAAATCATTATACTACACAAGGCAAGTCAAAATAAAAGGAGAATGGTTGAATTCAATTAAAACACTACTGATCTTATCAACACTAAAAATCCTACAAAAGCTAAAGTGGAAACAAGTAAAAGACTCTATAGAAATAAGGAAAGATGCCTGATTTTAAGTCTGCATTTCTTTAATTTTAAAAAAAGTCTACTTTGGAGTGGCACATTTGACTTTGAGAATAAGATTATCATACCCATAGGCATTAAGATTATTGATAGCTCTCTAAACATCCTCCATGTTGACAAAATTAACAAAACCAAATCCCCTTCTAATCTATCTTTTGATCAATGGCCATGTAGACACGTGTGATGTGTCAAAAAAACTTGAAAATCTCATACAGATTGACATACCTCACAGTCTTCAGACAGAATGGTAACTTGAATAGAATTTTCATTATTTTTACGGTGCATGCTTTCACTGGAGTGGTCCATAACACCCCTGAGATAGGGATGCCCTCAACAGTGGAGGTAACAATAGCCCCACCATCGATCCTTTTTCCAGAGGTGAGGCCCTTGACGGCCTTATCCCTTATTAAGGTGTCTATGGAATAGGTGGGGGTGAGATTCTTGTAAGTGATTTTTGATGTGTAGTGATAGCCATTATTACTACATATACAAAAAACTATGAGCACCACAATTCCCTTGGAGTATGAGAGGTTGGACATCGCATATCCTCCGGACTTGGAATTTTCAGCCTTGGATCTTGGCGGGTGGGGTTGCTCTAGTAGGGTTCCTAGTTTGCAGCGATGCTAAACTTGCACCACTCATGACACTCGAGAGCACACTTGTATGGGATAATAACCACAAGGATTAAATTTTTCCTTTTGAATAAAGGTTCTTATCATTTTTAAAATTTATTTTAAGATTAAACTAAGTAGTTGTTGGAAAATCATTTAATGATTTCACGGAATCTAACACTAATCTACAAAACCATAAATATAACATGTTTTTGTTTTATACCAGCTAGCGGCCACTAGGATTTCATTTTTTCTTTGGAATGAGGTCTTTATCAATTTTAAAATGTCATTAACATTAAACTATGTAGATCTTGGGAAAATATTTTAATGATTTCATGGAAGCCTACATTTATTCACAAAACAATAAACTGACCATGTTTTATTTTTATACGGGCTAGCATCCACTAGGCTAATGACTTTCAAGAGATGTGAGACACTTCCAGGTTAATTTACTATGATGTTATTGAACCTCAGTGTAACTAGATAATTACTAAAGATATTCAAAAGAAAATAGCAGAGGGTGATGATCTATAATATGAGAATATAATTAAATGTAATATGTCTTCTGATGTGCATGGTAGTGGTGCAAATAACCATCTGGACCTGCTCATTGAACTTGTATTTGAAAATATTCTTCATTAAGCCCAATGATATTCGGTGGTGGTAGAAGAAATTATATAGTTTAATTATCCTCCTATTCAAGCTCATCGTACTCACTCTATCAGATGCTATCACTATCATCCCTAACTCAAGAAACACACAAAGTCAGGAAAACCTAACTCATAGAATAGGTAAATATCCTTCCACATCATAGTCCTTCAAGAATCATATATCTAAAACATGCACTACTCAACAGAGAGATAAAATCAAATAATAATTGACTTTACAGTACTTGTTGCTTTCACTTGATTTGATAAGAAGCATGCTAGAGCCAAAGTGAGTTTGGTCTAAATTGAAGTAATATTAAACTAAATGTGAGATAAACTCTTTGTTTTCAAGTACTGTATTAAGAAAAATCACTCAAGATATAAAATATTACCTTAGAGTAAACAAATATAATTTTTTTGTAAGTACAAAAAGGATTTCTCAATAATAAAAGGTAAAATTAAAATTTTAACTTTGAACTTTCTATAATATAACATGAGAAAAATGTCATGAATATTTTTAAAAATTAATCATTATACTAAATGAGGAAATTCAAAATAAAAGGGGAATCATTACGTTCAAGTGAAACATAAATGATCCTATTAACACTAAAAAACCCTACAAAACCTAAAGTGGAAATACGTAAAAGACTCCATAGAAAGAAGGAAAGATGTCTGATTTTAAGTTTGCCTTGCTTCATTTAAAAAATAGATTTCCTTGGAGCAGACCATTCAACTCTAAGAGAAATATTATCATAACCATATGCATTGAGCTTATTGATAGCTCTCTGAGCATCCTTGTTAATGAAATTAACAAAACCAAATCCACTGCTAATTCGTCTTCTGATCCATGGGCACGTAGAAACACGTGATGTGTAAAAATGACTTCAAAAGATTATGTAGATAGACATCCCTCATGGTCCTTGGATAGAATAGTAAATCAAATATTCATCATTTCAATGGTGCATGCAGTCACTGGAGTGGTCCATGTCATCCTTGAGACTGGGAGGCCCCCAACAGCGGAGGAAAAAATAGTCCCGCCAGTGATGATTCCGTCGAAGGTGAGGCCCTTGATAGTCCTATACATTGTTAAGGTGTTTGTGGCACCGACTGAGGTGAGATCCTTATAAGGAAATTTTGATTTGTAGTGATCACCCTTATTACTATAAATATGACAAACTACGAGCACCACACTGCACTTGGAGCGAGAGAGGGTAGACAACGCATCTTCGTTGGCCTTGGATCCCAGTGGTTGGGTTCACTCCAATAGGGTTCCTTGTTGGTAATGACACCAAACTTGCACCACTTGCGGCGCTCGAGACTACACTTGTAAGGGAATGTGCTAAAACTTGAATTCCGATAGAGGAATAAATGCGCATTAACATCCTGTTAATAGTTATAAAATTGAATTCCAAGAGAGGAATAAACATAGATTAAAAAAACATTAGCATACCCTTAATATTTATAAATGTATGACGAAATTCATCATTAACCCCCCGCATCACCTTCCGCCATCCTTGCATGCCTCGAAAGAAGAGACATGAAATAACTGTGGAAATTTTCCTCCCACACTTGACACTTTAAATGAAAATTAAAATTTTCCTTGCTCCCCTTGTCAGGAGGATATCTTTTCGTGATTAAATATAGATATGAAATAAATTAAAAATCATTTTCTAAAAGTAGAATTATGGTAAATCATTTTAAGAATTATTTGAATTTCATTGTAAAACTATTCATCACGCTATAATACCAACTTCATAGAATAAATCATAGAATTCTTTTTTTCACGATATCTATGAACACATTGATTGTTGAAGTGGGTGAGAATTTTTCAATTCCTTATATTCCTTAAAATGAAGTGAACAATTTGTGTAGTGGACAGTTTGAATTCGAGAGGATAATATGAATTTTTTAAAAAAGTAAGAGAGTTAAAACTTAACTCTCACTCGGTAATGCTAATGTAGCTTACCTAGGTAAATTAACATTAAGCAAATAAGAATTCACCAGAAATAAAAAATGTTATGTACAATTTTTTTATATATTAACATATCTATGATCATTTAAATCCTTTATTGTATTATAAAATTACTAAAGATAGTCACACATATTATACATATTAACATTATTAAGATAATGACACACATTATATAGAAAGTTATTCTCAAATAAATTTAGGGACAAGTTACATAATTTTATTTTTTAGATAGTTAAACACTTTTGACCGGAGCTATGAAATGGAAGGTTGATGGGTCCCCACCCTACAAGTATCGACAAATTTGATCGATGAAGTGCTACATAAAAAAAAAACTAGTAGGAAATATTTTAAATAACGAGGCCAAAATGTAACATGAATAACCAAGCCTGTGTTTTTTTCAAGTTATTTGATAAATATGGAGTAGTTAAATAGAGGAGGAGGAGTGACTAACGAGTGAGAGGAGGATATTTTGAAAAAATATGGGTGGGAAACTCATGAAAGGGGGATTCCACTTATATCTAAGGAGTCTGATGCAACAATAGCAAATAGAGTGGGCTAAAGACATGATGCTAATAATGAGAAAGAGATAGAAAACAAGGAATTTGATTCATGGTCATATTTGGTGAAGAATGGTTCCGTATCGAAAGGCCCAAATTTTTTTCTATAGGCAACCATGGAGGCTTCGGGATGTGTCTTAGAGATTCTTGATTCTATTTTGAAAATTACCACAAAAAGCTTGGAAAAACCACTGGTGGGAAAGATGGTTGGAGGCAGACCAAATATCAATGTAGTGAGAAGATGGGAAAAACTTAAGTGGAACCCGAAAGGACACTTGGAGGTAAGTGCTTTACCAAATGGTTTCTTTCTCTTTACTTTTATCATTTAGAAAGAGACGTTAAGGGTTTTGGAGGATGATCCTTGGTTTTGGGGGAAACCAGGATGGTACCTAAGGAAGTGGGAACCAAATTGCAACCTGGAAAAATAAATTTGAATTAGTTCCCTATTTGGGATCATTTACCTAATTTTACTTTAGAGTTCTAGCATGAGGAAATCATCAAAGGAATAACAAACTTTTTTGGCTTTTTGGTGCTCATAAACAATACTACTCTTAATATGACTAGATTAGTGTGTGCTAGATTCTACACATACACTATCATGAGCACAGAAATCCCTAGTAGCATCAAGATGAATTCTAGATTAGGGATTTGTGAACAAAAAATAGAAATGGAAAGCAACTCAGAAAAATGTGCCAAGTGCAATGAATGGGGTCATTCGACTCAAAACTGAAAGTTCAAGATATCTCAGGTGTATTCTGCAGTAAATCCAAATGAAGGAAAGGAATATAAGGGGAAAGGAATCATGAAAAGTGTGGTAGATCACCATAAGGTGTTTTTCAAGAACCACACAAAAGGATATAGGCCTCTTTGAATCACTGGAAGAGAGGAAGTCTTGAAAACACCTCCTAAACTACCTTAGGAAAAGGATGAAGATGAATTCACACTAGTGGTTAATAAGAAGAGAAACAAATCACTTTCAATGTCAGATTCAATAATTATGGGAAAAAAGGAGTAGACAAAAGAACCACCTTTTGCTAGGAAATTAGAGCTTTCCTCTTCAAATAAAGGGGTTTTCCAAATCTCTAATAGTAAGGTAGGTGGGGATCCCCTCGCAAAGAATTGAAACAAAGATGGACTAGAACCTGAAGAGTTAATTTTAGAGGAAACGGTTATGGAGCATATCCAAATTCTGGCTGGAAAAGGATAAAGTTCTACAAAATCTGGAAGCATGAAAGAAAATAAAATTGTTGGAGATATGATAAATCTAACAACAAAAGAAATTTTGAACATGAATTTTTTTTCCAAAAGGATGTGGAAGAAAAGAAAGAGGAATGGAAAATGGTTTCACCATTGAAAAAGGGTTAGTGTTCCAAAGGGAAATCTAGCTAAGGGGAAGATTCATAAGCTGAGAATCCAATAAACATTAAGGCTCCTAATAGAAAATAGGGAAGACCTAATAAAATTGAATCAAGGCAAAAAACCACAGAAGGATATAGATTAAAGGAACCAAACCTATTTGGATTGAAATGTCTTTAAGAAAAATAAATTCAATCTTAGAAAATGAATTACATCTCTAGGAATGGAAGATGGCTTAAAAACCCTGCAAAATGGAGGATCCTAAAAGATTTGATAGAAAGTCAGAATCTAGATGTTTAACGGTTCAAGAAAAAAAATGAAGGAAGAGAGTTTTCTAAACTCATGCAAGGTTTTTTGGAGAAATTTAGATGTCTTTGATGTCAGCTCTAATGGTGCCTTAGGAGGGATAGTAATTGTATGAAACCTGGAAATTTTTGAAGGCACACTCTAACTAAAAAGAGGAAATCATATGGTGGTCATGATGAAAAATATGGAAAAGGGTAAAATATGGGTTATCTATAACATTTACACCCCTACCTTACATAAGGAAAAATATATGGTAGCATCTTCTAAACTTAAAAAATATCATCTCTTGATTAGATTGGTTAATGGTGGGTGATTTCAATACTCCAGCTTCTCCTTCGGAAAAAAAGGGTGATCTATGGATTATACTGTAAGGATGTAGGATTTCAATTATTTTCTCCTTAATTCAAACTTATTGGATATAGATCTAAAGGGTGGAAAATTTACATGGTCAAACAGAAAAGATGGGTCACAACTTATCCAAGTGAGACTTGACATAGTCTTGGCTTCGAAAGAGTGACTCAAGAAGGATATTTCTCTCTTCTCGCTCCCAAGGATTGGATATGATCATAACCCAATTATCTTGACGATAAATGACCCAACAAGAAGGAAGACACCTTTTTGGTTTGAAAAAATGTGGCTCCAAAGTGAGGAGCTAAAATACCTCATTAAGGAATGGTGGAGATTAAATGTTCAAGGAACTGCTATGTTTAGATTGACCAAAAAGTTTCAACATTAAAAAGGAACCTTAAAAATGGAATAAAAAAAGTTTTGGGAACATTTTCCAGAAGAAATCTAAATTGAAAATGGATATAATTAATATGCAGACGAAGAGTGAAAGGAGTGATTCAGGAAATAAATGGAAAATTATGATAAAGAAAGACTCCTTCTCTCAGACTCTCACAACATCTTATAGCTAAGGAAGAAAAATTTTTGGAGGTAAAAATTGAGAATAACATGGCTCAAACAAGGTGACAAAAATACAAGGTTCTTTCACTTGACCACTCTTAAGAGAATAAGTTTTAATAGAATTGATAAAATCAAGAAAATGGAGGGGTCAATTTTGGAAGAAAAGGAAGAGATAAAATATGAAGCTATTTCTTTCTTCAAAAACCTGTTGACTAATCAAAGTAGTCCTAATTTGGGAAATGAAAATGATTTTATTAATTACATTTTGGCTCTGGCCTCTGAGGAAGATAAAAAAAATTCTCTCTGACTCCATCAATAGAAGAGGTCAAATTCATGGTGAAACATTTCATCCCGGATAAGGCCCCATGACCATATGGTTTTCAGGCTTCATTCTTCTAGAAATTTTGGGATATAATTAAAAATGATGTCTATAATGTTGTGGAATAATTTTAAAACTATAAGAAAATGCTAAAAGATATGAACTGCACTTTCTTGGATCTTTTCCTGAAATGTGGAAATGCTATGGAATTCAAAGACTCTCATCCTATAAGTTTTTCCAATACTATTTATAAAATATGCACAAATATTCTTGCTATTCAATTATAGTTTCTCCTTCCTTCAATTATTTCTGAACATCAAAGGGTTTTTGTTATGGGAAGAAAAATCCAAGGCGAGATCATCACAATCAAAGAGACTTTCCATATAGCTAAACTCATAAAAATAATAATTATGATCATTAAAATGGATATGGCTAAGACATATAACAGGGTTTCTTGGAGATTCCTTGACAAAATCCTAAGAAACTTTGTCTTTGAAAATTCCTTTCGGAGTATGGTCACTCCATACATTTCAGGTGCTTGGTTTTCTATCCTCCTCAATGGGTCCCCCTGTGGCTTCTTCCCAAGTTCACAATTTTTGAGGCAAGGAGATCCATTGTCCCCATTTCTTTTTATTTTAATGCCTAAATATCTTAGTGTGAGATTAAATGATGAAGCTAGTAAAGGAATTATCAAAGGCATATCTCCTGCTAGGGGAGTGGATAACGTCTTCACACTCAACATTTTTTTGATGACACTATATTCGTGGGTTAAGCCTACGGTTCCTGGAAGAAAAGTATTTTAAGATGTTGTTAGATGACTACATGAAGGTCTCAAGGAAGCTTGTGAACTACCTAAAAATCTCTATTTATTTTCCAAATATTATGGATAGTAAGGAGCAAGAAGATTTCCGAAAGTCATTTGTATATGACATCGAACCTCTACCCTTCTTCTACTTGGGTATGTCATTAGGGGATAAGATACCCCTTAGTGGGGAATGGAATTTCATTAACTAGAAATGTTTGAAAGGAAATTGGTGGGTTGGAAAGCTAACCTTCTATCACAAGCTTGGGAAAATCACACTTCTTAGGAGCTCCCTTAAAAGTCTTCCTATGTTTGTGATGTCTCTTTATCATCTCCCTTTGAAAATAGATGAAAAAATTGAAAGTATTCAAAAATGTTTTCTATGGAGTGGTAATTGAAAGTAAAGACCATATTCCATTTGGTGGCATGGAAAAGAGTGTGCAAACCTAAAGAATATGGGTGGACTTAAGCCTTAGAGACTATGGATCAAAATGAAAAAAAAATTATTAGCCAAAATTGGATGGAGAGCTAATCAGTGAAGAAAGGTGCTTGGAAAAATATTTTTAAAAATAAATATTGGGAGGATGCCAATGATGAGAGATGGATTTTTACACCTCCTTCTTTCAATGGATCAAGTTTTTGGAAAGACTATATACTAGGAAAAGGAATTAGTGGAAAAAGGATGCAAATGGAAAATAAGAGATAGTACTAAAATTCTATTTTGGAAAGACAAGTGGGCTGGGAACTTTCAAGCTAGAAGTATAAATCTACTCTTATATCCAAGCTGCTGGAAGAAAAATATGGGATTCTAGATGAAACAACTACATGTCAGGGACGAAGGGATATTTCGATACTTGGAAACAAATGTTGAGATGGATAAACATGACCTTAAAGGAGCAAATGTAAAGCTTCAATGAATTCCTTCAAAACCAAATGTCCTAAAACAAAAATGAAAAAGATAGAAGTTGTATGGTACAAAGAAGAAAATGTTGAATTTTCTAAGTCAAATGTGCATATGATAAATTTTTTGAGGGAGAGGTTAGTGAGGAAGATGTATTAGCTTGGAAAAATATGGAATAAAAATATCACTCCCAAAGGTCAACATTTTCAGTCTGGCTCACTAGGTGATCAACAAGATTCTAATTGTTGAAAACCTTACTAAAAGAGGTTTTCACAAGGTTAACATACTGTGTTTGATGTGAAAATAATATAGAGACAGGTAAACCATATGTTTATGGACTACTCTTTCTCTCTCCAAATAATCTTTCCTCTATCCTCACTTTGTTTTTGGTAAATTGGAGTAAGCCCAAATGAGGTCAAATATGGGTGGGTTCAGGTGGAGCTTCCCTTTCAAGAGCCAAGGTATCAAGAACCTTTGGATCATGAGCTCTTGGAAAATTATGGTTGGAGGTTCAAAAAGAAAGGAATAGGTGGATTTTCAAAGGGAAGAGACTTCCTCATAAATTGCATATTTCTAAAAGACGCATACACACATGTTGAAAACAGAAATCTCCATTCTTAAAAATAAGGATATTTGGATATAATGGAAAGAGAAAAATCATATAGCTTTAGTAATTGGACATCTTACATGTGTTTACGCAAGTTAGAGAAAAAGTAAGCCTAGAGAAGGAATTAAATGGATTAGCCCTCTGGATGGTTTCATAAAGATAAATTTTGATAGAGCTGCTAAAGGGAATCAAGGGAAAGTAGGTAGAGGTGGTATTTTTCAGTGATTTTAAAGGTAACTTTATTCTTTCCCAATTTTTTAATTTGGTTATAAAAACGAACCACGTGGTTGAGGCATTGCGACTATGTTATGTGGAGTTAAGCTTGTGGAATAAGAGGGAGGTGTTAAATCTCTGATTGTTCGAAGGTGATTAATTGAATATAATCTCCTAGTATGAAGGGAAGAAACTCTGTCTCCTTAACTATAGAATATTTCATAAAGAGTACTCTAAAAGTTGAAATACACTCCTTCACCTCCATATCCTTTCAACATATATACTGTGAAGGAAATAGTATGGCATGTATTTTCTCTGATGATAAGGGGGTTGATGATAAAGATATTTCAATGTAGTTTGAAAACTATAGTTAGTTTTGATGAACACACACTTAAAACCCTGATTTAAGGGGACTCGGGACCCAAATACCCATGCTTATTATCATGATGAAAACATAAGGATTATGTGCATTGTTTAAATTATGGCAGATTCAAGAAATGATGGATTTACATGTTATTCTCATGCCAAAAACGTAATTCTCATTACTTCAAAGATTGGAAAGGCACGGTAAATATTCTCATTATCGACTTCTTGGAAATCTTGACACTGAAATTTTAAAATTGGCCTGATAAGGAGACTCTAGGGTGAAAAATGATTTTCATAAGACAGAAAGAAGGGATTATAGCAACAAAACAGGGGTGGGAGGATTTAGTGAGAACATGAATCTAGTTACCATATGCATGATATCTCAGAGGAGGCTGCTACGTTGTTTGAAAAAGTAGGATCTGTTAAGTTTCTTTAAGAAAATTTAATGGGTATGATGAAAATTTGAGTTCGCAGATTGCTAGTTCTTAGAATGAAGGTTGAGTCTATGTTCAAAGTTTCTATTTAACAATCTCACTGAGGTTTATTAGCCAAAGTAACTGGTATTGTTCCCTGGAGGGAAGGTACAGTTTTCAAACCCAAATCGAAATTATGGCCTAAAAGTGGATAATTTTATGCAAGGTAAGGGCACTTTAAAGAAACAATTTCAATGACATTCAATAGAGAGGATTTGATTCCCCCTTACGATGAAAGTATCCCTTACTATCTTATGTCCTAAACTATGCTTGAAGGTTGTTTCAATGTGGTTTCCTGGTTACCATTTCTTCTTGCTAAATCATATCAGAAATGGAAGACTGTATAAATTTTCCAAATTTATTTATATATCTCTCCGGCTAAATCTGTGGAGCAGGTTTAGGAAAGGCACCTTTACCTTTCCCCTGCATCAAGGTCTGCTTAAATCCTTAGTTAAAAAAGGGTACACCCATAATTGGGAAAATTGTGAAATTTTGGTGTCAAGTTGGAACATCCCTAACCTTGAGAATGACGGGAAAATGGTGGCCAAAAGGAAGAGATCCAGTTTGGCTAAGGAAAATGCTAGAGGGAAGAAAAGGAAGGAGGAAAAATGATTTAAGTAAATAGGAGAACATAGAAGTTAGCTCTAGCTCTAGGGGACCAAAGGGAAGATCGATGCAATCATATAGACAATAGATAGGGTTGATCATAAATGAGATTCTAAAGAGGATAAAGGCAATAAATTAGACAGGGTCAGAATGGTATTTACCCCCCTTAAAGGATGGAAAAGGAAGAATACTTATGAGAAAAATGCTCCCACAACACCAGATGAGGCAATCAAAATCCTTCATGCTCTCAAAGTTTTACAAAAAAATCTTGTTTACAGCTTGCCCAAGACTTTGCGATGAAGTCAAATGTATTTTTACAAGATATTTTGAAAATTGTAGATTGGATACTGACATCAAAAGATGATAAAATCAATATAGTGTAACCATAAATTTGAGGAAACTCCAATAGAAAGTGGATAATCTCACTGCCATTGTTCTTAGTGATAACTTACAAGAATGCTAATGAAATATGTGTTTCCATTTCCATAGAGCAAGATATCCTGACAAATGAAAGAAATCATCATGCAAAATAAAGGAGGTTCATATGTCTTAACGTGAAGAGTATTATACACCATCTTGAATCTCTTGGCTGAAATGATACAATCCATGCAAAGAGCTAAGCGGTATATGGAGAAGGATGGCACTAGTACCCAAAAGTAGATATCATTAAACTAGAATATGAATACTGGAAGAGAACCATTGCTAGACTCAGAAAAGGAATGGAATTACTGCATGCATACTATGGGAGACTTGATTAAGGAATGATGGGTTGTTGTTTTTTTATGCCTTTTGTTGTTGAGTTTTCCTTTTGTTTTTATGTTAATTTTAATGTTGTTACTTTATATGTTGTTAGTTTGCTTAATGCTGACTGTTAGTTTATTTATTTTTCTTCTTTATTTTGGATTCAATGGGTATAACCTTTGCCTTGTTTCTTGCATCTTTCCTTTTGTATGGGGTAGGGTCCCCTTAACCTTTTTTTACTACTAATCAAAAAATAACTAATCATGTAAAAAACATAGAGTAGAAAACACAAAAAACAAAGGGGGAGTGATAGAGAAACCCTAGGTTTCCACCTCTAATTGGTCCACCAAGCCAAGTGTTGCAATCATCCTGAGAAAGGAAAACCATGAGCCAACAATAGTCGTCAACTGAACCACGTGATCAAGAAGGGGTGGGGCAGGTTTTGTGAGTAGGACCAGGTCTAGGGATGACATGCTAGAGATAGACACCCCATCGGATCGATAGATTCTTTGAACAAACTCAAAAAATTGATAGAAGGCCCAAATTTTCAATTCTAAGGCATCAAAAATCCCTCTGTCAACCCAGAAAGGAGATGAACAAGGATAAAAATTAGAAAAGAGAATAGGAAGGCATACTTCCGTCAGATATTTGGCCAACCCCACATGATGACATGGGTAGATGAATTGGGTCGTGACCACTATGACCACTTCCTTATCTGCACACAACACTAGGAAATTAAACACGAAGATGCCTACAATCTCAAATTTGATACGAGCTCTCCCAGTGCTCTAGAGATAATCCATGCCCAAGACTTTCTCAATCACATTTAGAACAAGTTTGGAGCCTATGTGGAAGACATTGTGAAGATGAGTGAAAGACGCAAGAGAGAGGAAATCCATTTCTAGCTTCTTGTCATGTAAGAGGATGAAAGGAACATAGGTAGACACCATGAGAGGAAAGGGGAAAAAAAGAGAAACGTGAGAAAATGAGTGAGGGTAGGTGAAAGCACAACCCAATTAAGTATTCCCTTGACTTATGTGAGTCAAGTTAACGTAATAAAAAATGGATGTCATCATCAATATTTTCTCATGCATTGGCTAGATTATGAATAAAGGCTTCTATTGATTGATAAACACACATTACACAAAATAACATTACTAAAGATAATCATACAAATTATACAAAAAGGTGTTATCAATTAAATCTAGGGAAAAATTAAATAATTGTAATTGGGTTATTGATTTAATGACATCACATATATCTCTACATCCTTCAATAGTTGCAATATAGGCCACAATTCATCCTTCAATAGGTATATTTATACAATTGTAATATGCATTACAGTTCCTCTAAATGGTGCTAATATTTTTGAGATATATGTTTTGATTCCTGGATCCTCGATAAACAGTACATTTGATCACAATGCAATATTCTTGTATGAATATAATCTTGAAGCTTCCAAAATCCAAGAAAAATTATGTATCGTAGGAATGAGGGCATCAAGTCATTAAAATTTGACATTTTTGCTGATGTCCACACAACAATAAACAAAAAATATTTAAAATAATGATCTGCAAAACATTAAACAGAAAATGTTTCTGTTTTATACGTGTTAGTGGCCACTAGGATTATTTTTTCATTGGAACAAGGTTTTATCATTTTCAAAATGTCATTAAGATTAACATATGAAGATTTGGTAAAAAATCATTTTATGATTTTAGGGAAGCCAACATGGATCTACAAATCAATAAACATAACATGTTTATGTTTTATACGGTCTATCAGCCACTAGGATTATTATTTTCTTTGGAATAAGGTTCTTATCATTTTCAAAATGTCTTTAAGATTAAACCATGCATAACTGGGGAAAAAATATTTTTTGATTTTAGAGAAGACAACATCGATCTATGAAACAATAAACATTATATGTTTCCATTTTTACATGCTAGCGACCACTAGGCTTAATTTTTGATTGGGAATAATGGTCTTACCAGTTATAAAATTTGTTTAAGTTTAAACTATGTAGATTTGGGAAAACTCATTCTTTTATTGGTCCATGATCCATGATTGTCTCTTCACCCAAGTTAGGAAAAAATGTTTTTCTTTCCAAAAAAAGAATTAAAAAAATGATTACACACTATGAATCTTAAAGAACCTTAAGGTAGTTATTTTATTCCATAAAAATGCACAATACATTGTTGGATTTGGAAGAAAAGTATATAATTCAAATGCCAATGGTGCATTTGAAAGTTTTCAATGATCTACACACGTTCTTGTGTTCTCCTACATGTTTCAACCATGTACATAATTCAGTGTAAATTAATGAATCAGTCTTATAGTTTCCATCAAATCTCCAGTATGTTGGGGTTTTGAGAGTAATTTATTCTTTGACTTCGTGTGACAAGAATCTCGCATCATCGGTCAAAAGTAAAATGTTTTTCACCATACACATTACTATAAATGTCTACTATCTGCTGACTGGTATTTGTTTTGAACTTACGTTGGTGGCATCCCCAAATGAACCTAAAGTGGGTTTCTCGGAGCCAACTAATTTTTTTAATGAACATGTACTTCACCATTGTTGAATCCGTAAATGAATACCATAAGGCAATGCCAAAATATTTTGATGTAGTACTTATCAAGTCAGAACTAAATTACTTATTCAAAGTATTCGAGTATTCCCGGATCAAAAATAGGGAACCATATTACGAGGTATTTTGTCACCAATACCACAAATTCCAAACAACAAACCTTTCAACTCCCAAAACTAGTAATTTCTTAGGATTCCCAATTGGATCTATAAAAATAACTCAGAATTAATGTAAGCTTCCAAAAGTGATTTAAAAAAGTCAACATATTATTTCGATAATATTTTCTTTGGGTAATTCACACAAACAACTTATAAAACTATAATATCAACTTAATCACAGTGAAGATATAAATACTGCAAAATTTTTAAATTTGTAATCTCAACATATAAAATAAAGAGTGACAATATGACTGTACAAATGAATATCATTATAAAAAAACATTTTGAAATAATTAATAGTTATATATTTTTTGTTTGCTACAATTTTTTGATGCCCTCTACAACACTCAAACCCTGAGACAGTATATGTGATATGTTTGTGTACAAATTGGTCATCAACCACTTATATTTGAAACAATTTTCTTCATTGGATTTCCTCCCCACCATAAAATTTTCCAGAGGGTTTCCCTTTGGGCCCATTGTAATACACAATGTGTCTGTAGGGTCGAAAACAATATCTTCTCTACTCCAAATATTTTGGAGATCTTTTACTGCAATTTCGTCTTCTACACAGAAATTTTCTTTACCCAAAAAAAGAACTGGTTTGAATTCAACCACTAATTTTTTTTTCAAATCCTTAATCATCTTTTCAACTTCGGCAAAAGAGAGATAACTAGACCAAAATCCCACTTCACATTTTGTTGTTAGTACTTTTAAAAATTCCTTGAGCCCACCTCGCAAGTTGATAGTCTCCTTACTAAACTTGATTGCCAACTCCTTATGGGATTGGTTTTTCTCATAGAGAAAACCCTCCAAATCTAAAATAATTAAATAATCCTTTTGGCCAACTGCACAGAAGTAATTTTTTCTCAATTGTCCGCAATTTGATATTAACCAATTCAAATAATCAAAATTTCAGTATGTTAACACTTACTGATTGAGATTTTAGCTTGGATTCCCTCGCACTCCCCCTCTGCAGGTTCTTGTGATGCACATTCTATTTAAAAAAATAGTAATCAATTCAAAATAAATTTTAAGTCAAAGTACAAAAATACGTGATACAACTTGCTTTTTATACTTTCTATACAATATTGCATAGATGTAGTTGTATATTAGTGACCACTAGGCATTAAGCCATTAATGCCTGGACTATGTTTGGGTTGACAACATTTGATGGGCTTAGCGACCACTAATGGCCAACTGCACAGAAGTATTTGTTTTTTCAATTCTCGGTAGTTTATTATTAACCAATTAAAAAACATTAATCAATTGAAAATAAATACCATGACGACGTAATTAAATTCGTGATATAACTTTCTTCTATTCAATGAAAAAACCTTTGATCGACAATATTACATAGATATTTATTTATATTAGTGACCATTAGGCTAACCCATTACTTGCCTGGACTATGGTTGGTATGACATTCTTTTATTAGCTTAGCAGTCGCAAATAGCCAACTGTACAAAAGAATTTTTTTTTCAATTGTCCACAATTTAATATTAACCAATAAACCAAAAATTTACTCAATTCAAAATAAATCTAATTAAAATATGTATGTTAGTGACCACTAGGGTAATACATATAACAAATAAACTACTTCATTATAGGTTCCTACAATTATGAGGGGCTTATAAATGGTTTTGTTTATAATTGTACATGACTATCATACCATTTTATGTCTGAGTTCATGCGTGACGTGCCAATAACCTCCCCATTTGGCATCAAATCTGGAAAATTTGAAGTTTTATTAAAAATATGTAAACAATGACAATCAAAAACTTCTTGTAGTGATAAATTTATAAAATGAGTATTCCCCACTCACCTTTTATATATTCATTGGATGGATGGTCAGATACATCTGGGACAATAAGTTGAATTGGTTGCGACATGTTAAGAACAACATTGTCTCCTTTGTTTTTATGTGGAGAGGAAGAGACAATGTCTTCCTCTACTAGTTGGTTGTCTGCATAAATATTGTATGTATCAGTTCAAATGCATTAAACTAATAGAATTGTTTAAAGTGATCTTAATCAATGTACCTTTTTTCAAATGAGAATAATAATGTTTTAAAAACATTTCTTGATCATGTGATTCAACAATAAAAACCACAGATAGACCTGAGTCAACCAAAGCATGCAATGCAACACTACCACCGTAAAGCACTATTATTGGAGAATTTTCGGAAGTGATTTGAGTGAACATATGAGACCAAAACCCATAAGATATCTCGTAAAGAAAAGGATGTGTCTTTCCTTGTAGGCCAATTTTTCTTGCAGTCACAAATTGTTGCGGAAGTTGGTCCATCCAATCCATGGTGATTTCTTTACTCCATCCCCATCGTCAACATCAAAATTGTGCACATCAGTTATTGTGTACATAAGACACAAGCTCTTAAATTTTCCATTACTGCGTCATAAAATCTGTAACTTCCTTCCACAACTGATTCCACCTTATCTTTAAATTTTTTACATGTATTTTTTTACTCATTTCTCTTAACATTTTTGAAGAAGAAATAGGTAAGAGAAAAATAATAACACAATTTAGTAGACTAGATCCGAACAACTGTAAGCAGGTCCATTATTGCATCAAAAGTTAGTACACTAGAAAAATTGTAGAAATCTGTGATCACACATTCTGCATTGAATGAATTAGTTGACGGAATAGATGATATTGTTGACTGGAGCTAGAAGGGATATGCACATTGATAGGTAAAGTCTTCGGTGTCTTCCATCCTTGCTGAGAATTTTTTCTTCCATTGAAATCACATAGTTGTCTATAATTGTTTGAGCTGCCACTTGGGAGAACCTCTGCCACTTCAGCATCAATTTTTCTTTTTGTTTATTTTCACTTCCTCCAGAATCAAATTTTCTTTTTCCTTTATTCTCTTCTCCCAAGAGTACACACAACTGGTGGTAGTGAGAGTCATGCAGACCAAATTTTTCAATAATATTCTTTTCAGTGCATTATTGCCAATACAATATTACCTAGATATTTACTTTTAATATATTTTAGAAATTTTCCTCTCATTCTTTTGTCATCTTTTACTCTTTAGCAGTAAGAATAAAAAGTCTTTGCTATAACGCCTTCTTCAATAGATCCAATTAGCCATACTTTACCTGATTTCACTTTATTTGCTAGAATTAATAGCTCCTCATTGGTCATTCCTCTTGCAGGCCTGACGGAATTCACTGTGAACCTTTTCAATGATTTTTTTTGAAAGTTGGGTTGGTTATCCTTAAAAGGAGAACATGAAAGCCCATGGGATTTAAATAACTCAAAGTTTTTTTCTCATTTTGTCCATATGTCCTTAGGTAAAAATAGAAATGTCATTTTATCACAAAGACTCTCTATCCTATCCAATTTGAAAAGAACAAGGCATTGCATCTCAAAACTCTGCATTGAAAGAGGAAATAATATGTCTACTTTTGCATATTACAAAATTAAATTTTAAGAACAAATGTGTTAAAATTAAGTTTCATTACCTTCAACTCATCTGTCTTTTTGTTTCCCACTCTCGGGCCTCCTAAGGACATCCTAGGGATCTTCAAATCATTCGATCCTTATAGATTACATCAATAAAATTAGTATCAATCCATTTTTTGTCTACCTCATTTTGCTGCTTGTAAAATATGAACAATGTCTCCACTAGGCGTTTTTGAAGACATAATGCAAGCCTTTCTAAACTGCATCTTCGTATGTAATGAATTGTCTTTTCTTTCAGCCAAAAAATTTTTTTGGGCACAAATGGTATGTTGGCCATCAAGAATGTAGAACTCCACTTCATCCCTTTTCAAGTCATTTGGATCCTTGAGTTGCACAAGTTCCTTTGTAGAAGGTAAAAAGGGAAGAATAATTGCATCCCTCAGTGTAGGAATAACATCAATCAACATTGAATGGAAAATAAGGTCAACATTCTCATCATACACATGATGGTATTGATATTTTAGAGGTGCCACATAGCACCTAGAAACTTCAACTGGAAAAACATCACCATTGAACAAAAACAATTTTAATTGTTTAGCAGTTGAAGATTCTATTTGCTCAAATGTAATGGTTGCTTTCTTCAACAACACAACTGATTTGTTATTCTTTTTAATCCCTTAAAAATTTGAATTAGAGGGATACATCTATAATTTAGAAAAATAAGATCACCTCAGCGTTGTAAATAGATTTACATGTTTTGGTGGAGAAAGCAATTTTTTTCTATTCAAATAATGACAAATAGAAGAGGTATTCTCGGTTCTATACAATTTTTTGAATACCAAATTCATGTTATTATGAATTTCAAGGGCATTTTCATAGCCTATTTTTTATGACTATATGAACATCCCCAAATTCCAACCATATTTAGAATAAGAACACATCCTACTTTCTCTAGAAGCCTTCATTTCCAGTTTCTTGAACAATGAAACTTCCAACTCCATGTCAAGAATAAGGCACTTATTCATTACAACATCAATGCATTCAACCTGAATATGCAATGTTTGTTGATCAATAACTTCTGAAGTTAGTACCATACCGACTTCATTGACAACATCTTCATCAACAAAAAATAACCACAGATCACTGTGGTAATTTTCCAGGGAATGCATTTCTACAAACCATTCATCATCTCTCTTTTTCATATCCTCTGCTCCTTCAATCAAAGGAATTTGCATGAATGGAGTGCAAAAAATGGAAGACATGTCACCTAAAAAAAGGAATTAAAAAAATTAATAATTTGTAAGTAATTGGAAAGGATAAATATTGTTTCTCAATAGTGCAATAACAAGGAGATGTTGTATCTTGATGTCATTATTTTCATAGAGTAAAAGTCAATAGGAATAGATATTTATAGCTTAGTGGTCACCATGAATAATTCAACCCTCCTTTAGTTATAAAAAACAAGAAATCGTTAATAATTTTTTTATGCCTTACACTAAGTAATTTAAACAATTAATCATTATTAAATTTGATTTGTTTCAAGTTGTCAATTTGTTGTTAGAAGTGAAGACTAGTGGCCGCTAGCGTCTATATATTCCAGGATATCTTTTCATCAATGTAAAAAATAATTTGTATAGTTTTATAATAGAGGAGCTATTAGTGGATTGATGGTCATCTTCCCATCACTGTAAAAAACAAATTTGAGTTACACTACTTCATTATGGAAACCTGGAATCCAACATGTGGTTCAAAATTGAATATTTAATAATAACAAATATTACATGTCGTGATGTGTTTGGGTGTTGTAATTAGGTGCCTTTTATAGTTATCATAAGATATATCATGTATATCACATAATTCAAATCGGCTAGTGTAAAGGAAAATTCCTAGCGGCCACTAGGTTTAATTAATAATTGAAAGTAATGATTTCCCGGTATCAAGCCTCAATAGTTTCTTATTTTAAAATTATTGATCGAATAAAAAAAATCATGGACAACATGTTTGACTACGTGTATTGTATTCTCTTGAAATTACTTTTTGAATTACGTTTATTTAGAAAAATTCATAAATATTTTTCTTGTCTTGGAGTATTTGTTGTCTTCTCTTTTCTCGGAACTTCAAAAAATGTAGTAAGCATCCACCCTAGCGGTCGATAGTCTTGTAAAAGTTAAATACAATAATGGAGCATAGTTAGTTTTTCAGTGGAGTCATTACTACTTGTCTCGTATGTAAGAAAAAAAATATCCTATCGGCCATTAACCTCAAGATAGTCTTGTAAAATTTAAATATAATAATGAAGCGTAGTTGGTTTTTAGTTGATTCATTACTACTTGTCCTGTATGCAAGACAAAAAATATCCTAGCAGCCGCTAACCTCAAGTCTTTTTTATTTTCCACTAGTGCTATGTAATTATCCTCGACCGTAGTGTTTCACCTCAAAGTAATGAGATAAAATAGATAAGGGTAATGGGCATAGGAGGAATACATGTGAATGTTTGAGATAAGGTTGTGCGCGTTGTAGATGTTGATCAAGTTGAATGTCAGAGATTCCTTTTACCTACGAGGAACTACCTGTAAAGCACAACAAGACCACATGAGAGAGTTAAACAGTATATGGTAGTGGACTACCTAGAAAATTCTAGTTTCGAGAAGTGTTATACTTCCTACATGGTTTTCAATCCACTGTTTTATCAATTAAATGAAAATAAATGTGAGAATTAAAGGTCTTATTGCTAACACTTTGATTTAGGTGTCTCAAAACATTATCAATACACTAGATTAAGTAAAGTGCTAAAATACCAACTAATCTAGCATTGGGAAAGGTGTGGTTTAGGTTGGGGAAGGTCATTGATGTGTTAGGCAAGGTATTGGCAAGGTTTTGGGTGATTCTGGGATGTTTGGTGAAATTTATGAGCTCACTGTTATAGGTAAAGTTACTAGTCACAGAGATCAACATTGGTTATGCAACAGATGTTGCTATAAGAAAATGACTGACGTTGGTTGGGTAACTAGTGTTGGTAGGGGAAATATGGCAGAAATACCAAAAAGGGGTGTTTTGGGTCTCTATGTGATTACACAGAGAGTTAAAGGGGTTCAGGAAGGATGATGTGTTTTATGTTAGGGCTCAACAAGTGCAGTACAGGTGCTAGGATGGGTGAAATGGTTCAAGTTGATAGAATAGGTGGTAAACAGGTGAAAGGTGGTATTCGCGACAGAGAGGGATCAGATGAAATAAGTAAATGAAAGACTTAAGATCAAAACAAAAGCTTAAAAAATAAGAATGTATTACTTATCTGGAAATTTGTAGATCTGAAGGTGGTTGTTAGTTGGTGAGCATTCATGGGAGATACATGAATGTGTCTAGAGCCATGAAAATGGAGCATGTGTGCTTTGTTGTGATGATCTGAAGCTGTGGATAAGATGATTGGATGTTAGTGAAGACCTGATGGGATCTGCTTTGTCATCTGGTAGGTTGATTGCTCGAGAGTTAGAATGCCAAAGCTTGAGTGAATCAATGAATTGGAGAACAAATTCAAATAGTTAGCAACTCTTATTTAAGGGTAACTGATGGTGGTTAGGGAACCAACACCAGCCAAGGGATAACTTGCATCGGTTAAGGAGAATTGGTCTAATTTGCCAAAAATAGGGTTTTCTCCCAAATTTGTCGCGGTCTTTGGATTATTTTGGGTGTGGAGTGTTGAATGGCGTAAATTAGAGTGTGGAATTAGTTAGAGGATTAATAGGTCATGAATAGTTAGGGTTGGAAAGATTCCTAGTTGGTTAGGATAAGTGGGGACTTGGTCTAGGGTAATTAATAGGTTTAGAATGGGTCTAGGGTGAGGTGAATAAGTGAGGTGGCTAGGTGAGTTAGATAATTAAATTAATTTTCATAATTAAATTAATTAAAATGTGTGCAAGTGGGCATGGTGGGGGAATAATATTAAATTAATTAATTGAAGGTGGTTTAGAGGGTTGCGACCCAATTTTGGGTGTTTACATTTTCCCTTTTTGTCATGTAGCTTGTATTGATAAGCGACACTGAAAAAAACAAGAGTGGTTGCCCTAGGTATGGGTTAATGTGATCATCCTCAAACTCGGATCTAATGAAGGAGCAGGTGGAATCAGTGATGAGTTTGATAAAGTGGTAGGTGAAGAAGAAAAATAAGGTAAGGTTCAGGCATGGGTAATGGTTAGTTTGGGTGTAAGTAATTGGAGGGGGCATTCAAATGCATGCACACATATAGAATGTGATAAGGCAATAGGTTGAAGAGCTAAAAAGATATACATTGTCAAAGGTTGATAGGTTTATCCAAACAAGGTTGTTGTGGTCCTTGTATCCAAGGTATATGATACGGTCCTAAAACACAACTAGGATAGGTGTAGGAACAAGTATTAGACTGGTTCCATAACACCAATAGGTTTGGGATGGTCAAGATAAACATCCCAACATTAGGCAAGGCAAGGTTGGTATGCTAAACAATACGAGTAGCATTGTCGTAAGGTATAACGAGTAGATGAATTTGAGTGTCAAATAGGCATGGGTAGGTTGGGTAAATAGGTAATTTCATAGGCAAGGCCAAGGTAGAGGATAAAAAATGCCCCAAATGATAATGTGGTAAGGTGTGAGGAAATAAGGCAATTAGGTGGAGTTATAAGGATAGGTGGAGGCGCGGGTAACAAGAAAATGGTTTTAGGTAGAAAAATTGAGGGTAAATTAGGTATAAGTTGGTTAGAAAGGTGACTGACACTGGTTGAGGGTGAACCAACGCCAATAAAGGATAATAGATGTTGGTCCATTAGGGCAATAAACCAACATCGGTCAAGGTGGATTGGGGGTAAAAAAAAATCCACGTATTATAGATTAATTTCTAACTTTTTACTTTTAGAAAAATGACAAAGAGAGTTTTTGGATGGGAGAAAGTATAAGGTGTGGTGGAAGGCTGATTTTGTGAGCGAGTAGTGACTGATAGGAGTTCATTTTGACAAGCCTGCGAAATCAATATGAGTGATTAGATTGGTCAAGAGATGACTAGTGGATTTAGGCATGGCTGAGGCTGGAGAGGGAGTGGGAGGACCACTAATTTAGAGACTAGAGATCCCACTACGATGATGGAGGTAATTAAAGGTAGGAGTCAAAATCCATTCGGTGGTTTTGATTAAAATGAAAAATAGAAGAATGTTGAATTTGGGTTTTAAAATGAATTTGATTTTTTTTTTGTTGAAAATGGGGGAAAATCAAATATGGGAAGGGTGAAATCTAGGTTAATTAGGTGGTAAAATGAATGTGGGTGAAATTTGGGTAGTTTGGAGTAGATTTGAGAGGGTTTTTGTTAATTTTTGGCAAAATAGGGATGTCGAGGTTAAGCCCTAGGGCCGAACTAGTGACCGACGTTGGTCGGACATCGAATGACATCGGTTGGCTTTCCAGTGTTGCTGGGGTAAAAAGGTGAATGATAACAGTCAGGGTGACCAGTGTCGGTCACTGTAAAAAGTGATTAAGGCCTAAAAATTAGGTTTTAGTAGTAAAAATAGAGAAGGTTAGAATGGTAAGATAGATAGTTGGGTGAGGAGGTATGAAAAGATAGAATTAGGTTAGATTTGAGGATGATTGTATGAATGAATGGGTAAGTAGAGAAAATTAGGGTAATTTGGGTAAAGAAGGAAAGTAGTGTTGATGGCGAATCATAGCACCCTTGAAATACCTGCAACTTGATGGGTTGAGACTCTCAGTGCGATTACATAACATGGAGATTTTCCCAAGTGTGGGATCTTGCGAAATCGGAAAAGCTCTCCGGATGAAGGTCGGTTCCTATTCCTCTGTTCAGATGCACACGTAAAAAATGTAGAAGGTTTACTCAAAAACCTAATCTAACTTGCCAAGGAGATAGGGTAAGAAGATGCATAAAAATAAACCTAAACTAACAAAGGTGATGCACCGAGGAATGAAGAACACCTGTCTTTCCAATAAACACAAACCATAAAAATGTAATGCAAGATCCTGCACAGATAACCAGATTTGCAGTGAAAGATCAAGAGGATGAAAATGAACACAGAGAGGGTTGATAATCATCCACAGACATGCATTATTTGCTCCAAATATTGATACAACACACTACAAAATGCCAAGAGGCAAAGTTGCATTACAATTTTAAATGGGAGGTTTTAACTCCACAAATTCACCTGCCAAAGAGAAGAAGGGAGGGGCAAAACAAGAATGTCCAACCTTTAGAAAGAAGTCCCTCCTTAAAATTTATAGGAAGAATGAGAGAGAAAAGAGAGAGGAACTCCAAATCTACCCCAACCACCTCCAAGCTGTATTTAATTCATCTCATTATGGTGGTAGATGAGAACCTTAACAAACCAAAAAATGGATAACTATATTTTGCATTTTTAAGAAATTGTTCCCACCTAATTAAAGATATCCAATCATAGTTGGACAGAGGACCTCGTAAGCTTTCCGAAAATTCCAACCTTGCGTGAATCCAAGCTCCCTGTGAAAAGTTATGGTCATCTGAATATCTGGGTCAGGGTTTGCTTCCTGTCAGTGCTCAAAATTTTGCGCCTCCTCAAGGTGCACCATAGGCGCATCCACATTTGTGTCAACATCCTCTTACCTGCACCATAGGTGTGACATCCATATTTATGTCGACATCCTTTTCTATGCACCCTGTAACCTACACCTAGGCACAAATTTTCCTTTGTGTCGACATCCTCTGTTGTCGCGCACCCTTTACCTGCGCCAAGGCTCAAATTTCTTCATGTCGACACTCTGTGTCTGCACGCCCTTAACATGCACCTTGGTGCATCCTTTTACACGTTGAAATTATTTTCTATGTGCCCTTAACTTGCATCTTGGCACATATTTCTTCGTGTCGACATCCTTTGTTGTGCACCCTTAACCTGTACCTTGGTGCATATTTCTTTGTGTCGACATTCTTTTCTGTGCACCCTTAACCTGCACCTTGGCGCATCCTTTTACATGTCGACATTCTTTTCTGTGCACCCTTAACCTGTGCCTTGGCGCATCCTTTTACATGTTGAAATTATTTTCTGTGCACCCTTAACCTACGCCTTGGCGCATATTTCTTTGTGTCGACATTCTTTTATGTGTGCCCTTAACCTGCGCCTTGGCGCATCCATCCTTATGTTGACATACTCTTACGTGCGCCAAGGCACGAATTTCTTTGTGTCAAAATCCTTTGCTTTGCACCCTTTACCTACACCAAGGCACATATTTCTTCATGTCGACATTGTTTTCTATGCGCCCTTAACCTGCGCCTTGGCACATCCTTTTACATGTCAACATCCTTTTCTATGCGCCCTTAACCTGTGCCTCGGCACATCCTTTTACATGTCAACATTCTTTTCTGTACACCCTTCTGGTTGGCAATGCAATAAATTTCAGGGGTTTGAGATTCTTTGATTTATATATTCTTCTTCTTGTCTATATCTACCTGGGGGGAAGATATTTACAACAATTTGGCGACTCAACAGGATCACCTGCCTGCTAGGTAGAAGATCAGTGGCCTTTTAGCAATCCATTGGGCATGGAGTCATAAGCAATAACCTGAAACCAACCTGATATCTGATCCCGAGCCTGATACCGCAACTTCTTCTCCGACAGCACTTTGAACTATAGAAAACAACCTGAGAGTAGTAAAACCTGTGCTAAAGCACTTAGGGAAATTGAAACCTAACTACAACAAGACAATGTGCATACGCACTTAGAGGAATTGAAATATAGGCTAATATTTACAAGGACAACCTTTTCCTTTTAGTAGCAATGTTTAAGATAGATTCCATTAACCGGAATCGGAAGTTCCTGTCCATCCAATGTAGACAATTAGAAGGAATTACTACTTTTACATCCCGTGACCATGTAGGGACCACTCCAAATGGCATCAAACTTGGAATGCCTTCCTGGTTTTGCCCGATCTGCATCCCATTTTAAAACTAGGTCCCCTTCTTGGAAGGTATTTGCTCTTGCTTTCTTATCAAACCATCTTTTTATTAAGGCCTGATCCTTTTCAATTGTCTGAACTGCATGCTCTCTGATTTCTTCCAATTCCATCAACTCTTCATATCTGGCCTCCATTGGTTCGAACTTAGACAACTCCAACTGCTTCATGAGCTCCAATGATGGAAATTCTAATGATATAGGCAATACTGCCTCTTTCCCATAGACCAACTGGTAAGGAGAACTACCGGTAGACCTCTTTGGTGTTATCCTATCAGCCCATAACGCTGATTTTATCTTGGTATGCCATGTCCTTTGGTTTTCATCCAGAGTCCTTCTAATGATTCTTAGCAAATTCTTGTTCGTGGACTCTGCTTGTCCATTACCCTGTAGGTAATAATTTGAAGATGTGCTTAAATAGATTCCATTCTTGATAGCCCATTCTGTAATCTTGGAACCTATGAATGCCAATGCATTATCTGATATGATAGTGGCTCAGCACATCTGAACCTGGTCACTATTCCTTCATAAAATTCTAGTATGTTAGACTCATTTGCTTCTTTGAGCACTACTACTTCGGTCCACTTAGTGAAATAGTCCATTGCCGTGAGAATCCACTTGTGGCCTTGGCTTGAGTTTGGGTTGATGACCTCAATGAAGTCCAATCCCCATTGCATAAATGGTTGGTCAACCAAAATTGGGTGCAATGGAAGCACTGCTAGTCTTTCTTTTCCCGTGAAGAGTGCACATTTCTTGCACTTTCTTATCCATGTATAACAGTCATTGAACACTGTGGGCCAATAATACCCTGCCTTCATTATCTTAAGAGCTATTACTCGTGGGGCGAAATGTCCTCCAGAATCTCCATCATGAAAATCTCGTAACACCCTCTCAATTTGACCTATCCCAATGCACCTCAATAGAACTCCATTGATGTCTTTTTTGAACAAAACACCATCAACAAACACATATGGAATGGCTTGTAATCTGAAGTATCTCCTTTTTGCTTTTCTCATTTCTGGAGGGCATAGGCCTTCCTGTAGGAAGTGTATCATATTCTGAGTCCAACAAGGAGTGGGCACATCATCATTTTCCTGTTCTTGACCATCTCTGTAGTACCAAGACAGTCTCTTTTTCATCACCTTGCTTCGACTTGCCGACTCAAAGCTAGCTGTTCACATAGTCATTTTCCACGTACTAGTTTTGTGACCTTGATCTTGATGTCATATTCCATGACACGGGTTATCCATCCTCACACGTTTCTCATTCAAATCCTTGTTTAGAAGGAAGTCCTTGACTCCCGCATGAGAGACCAATAATTGGATCTTGTTGTTTGAGACTAGGTGCTTGAATTTCTTTAAGCTCCTAATCATTGCAAGCACATGCTTTTCAATGAAAGAGTACCTATTTTCATATTCCTCCAAGCCTTGATTGAAGAAAGCAACTAATTGTTCTAATCCTTCTTTGTTTTGCTATGCCAGGATTGCAAAAATTGTGTCTCCACCACCAAAGGCATATAGCATGAAATCCTTGGATAAGTCTAGATTGATGAGAGTTGGAGCTTGAGATATAGCCTCTTTTATTGCCTCAAAACTTTCCTTGCCTTCAAATGTCCACTTAAATGCCATGCTCTTCTTCAACATCATTGTTATTGGATTTACAAGAGCTGCAAAGTTTGGAAGAAACCTGTGGACAAAACTGATCCTTCCTAAGAAGCTTTGAAGATCCTTCTTATGACTTGGCAATGGCAACGCTCGAATTGCTTTAACTCTCTCTGGGTCGATCATCAATCCCTCCTTTGAAACAATATGGCCTAGAATTTTTCCTTCGTGAGCCAAGAATATACATTTTTTGGGGTTTAATGATACCCCAAATCTTCTACACCTCTGAAATACCTACCTCAGATGAAAGAGGTGATCCACCGCATTTTTGGAAAATATAGTGATGTCATCAAGATATATTAGAACTATTTTATTGATCAACCCCTTGAATGCCATATCCATTGCCATTTGGAAAGTGGCTCCAACATTTGATAGCCCAAATGACATCTTCTTGTAGTCATAGGTGCCCCCATTTGGTGGTGAAAGCCATCTTGAACTGGTCATCTTCTTTCACCATTACCTGATTATACCCTGAGTAGCCATCTAGGAGAGAGAATCTCTCCAAACCGGATACCACTTGCAATATTTGTTCCATTGAAGGAAGCGGGTAATGGTCTTTGAGAGATGCCCTGTTGAGGTCTTGGAAGTCTACACACAACCTGATTTCTCTACTCTTCTTCCTGATTGGAACCAAGTTTGCAACCTAGCTTGAGTGCTTGATCAGGAATATAATGCTTGCCTCTATTAGCTTGTTTAACTCTTTCTTCATTAGAGGCTCAATGTGGGGGTTGACTGGTCTCTGCTTCTGCCTGATGGGCTTAGCATCTGGATCTAATTCTATGGTATGTTGTGCCAACTTCGGATCAAATCCTCTCAAGTCTTCATAGCTCCATGCGAAGACATCTGGAAATTCTTGGCAAAGGTGTATGAAATCTGATTTCTCCTGCTCAGTGGCTACTTTTCCAATTTGAAATGTTTTGCCTTCCCTAACCAAAATTGGCTGTGAATCTTCTCTCTTGACCTGCATGTTAGCCTTTTCCTTACAAAACTAGTCGTTAGAGTTGAAGATAGACTCCAATGTTACTAAACCCTTGGGAAGCTTGTTTTTCCGCAGCTGCACTACTTGATCACTGTATTGTTGCTCTAGTCTATCCTGATTCCTAATTGAGAATTCAGCCTCTTCTTGTAAGAAATTGACGATTTTTTGATCATTCTCAAACACCTGCCAGCTTGTGTTATTATCTGGAACTGCTGGCCTCACAATCATATGGATATGTGGTTGTGTTTTTTCCCTTATGATGTTGTCAACCACATCAAACATTGCTCCAACTGCTGCGAGCCTATCCATGGCTTCATTTTTCTTCCTAGGTATGGAAACAATGTTGAAAGATTCAAAATCCTCAATGAGGTCCCATACCCTATTCTTGTAGTTCTTTAGTAGGTCATTCTTTGTAGCATGTTGTCCCCTGACTTGATTGACTATCAGCTCGCTATCCCCGAACACCTGCAAGTTATTTATGCCCTTTTTCCTGGCCCAATGAAGTCCATGAATCAAGGCCTCATATTCAGCTATGTTGTTTGAACAGGAAAACTAGAAATAGAAAGCTGAATAATATTTGATGCCTTGAGGTGAAACAAGCATAGCTCCTCCTCATGCGCCTTGCCTACTCCTTGATCCATCGAAAAATAATTGCCATACCTCATTGTCATCCTTATGGTCTGGTTTGGTGATGCTAGGAATAGGATGGTTTTCTTTATGTATGCAATAGACTCCTAGCTTAGATTCTTCTACTTCTTGGTAGGGATCAAAAGCATGTACCTTGCTTTCCCATTCATCAAGAGTCAAATATGGGATGCTTCCAACTTTGGTGTCAGCTTCATTTGTGCTTGGATAATCTTCTTGATTAAATGCTGAACAGTTGGCATTGATTTGGCTTGGAGTATGAGGCTCAATATGGAAGTTTGTAATTGGTTCGGATCTGATTGTGACCTTAGTACCATATCTTGTTCTGAACAACATGTGTGACCAGTCAGCAGATAAGTAGCCTCCAATTCTAGCTGTGAAATCCCTTGATAAGCATAGGGCAAAGAGTGGTGGAAAATATATCACTGACACATCTTGCAAAATGGTAACGTTGGGGCATGCATGTAAGGTACGATTCAAACCTTTAATCACTCCCACCATTGCTACTGCTGTCCCATCCAATTGCACTACCCCATTTGATATGACTTCATATTGGAGATCCAGCTGATCAGCTATTTTTTTGGGCATGACAGAACTACTTACCCCAGAATCAATCATACAATTGTGTACTAGTTTATCCCCAATGATTAATGAAACATAGAATGGAGGGGGTTTCAAAACTTTACCTTGTTGTCCTCTATGATTCCCTTCAGGATGAGCAACATTTGTGAGGACATTCTCTTGCATATGGACCTGTTGGTTTGAAGTTGACCAATCCTTCATGGCAAGCTTGTAGAAGATCTCTTTGGCCTGGGAGGGATAAAGATTCCCACATTGATATATTCACATTTGTCTTCTTCATTTGATCAATGATGTTAAATGGGGATGAAAGATCTATTTGTTGTCCTTTAGTCTGTGCATTCCTTTCTTGTGCATGGGCAGCAACAACTGACATTTGGGTTAGCTTAGAAGGTGGTTTGGGCTGTCCTTGCATGTTTGAAGCTGTATTTTTCTTACCAAAACCTTGTGGAGTGATGGAAGGTTGTAGATCACTTGGAGCCAATGAATTCCCTTTGCCAATATTCCTCTTATTTTATCTTGTGTTAGCTGCTACATTCTAAGAAATTATTTGATTCATGCCACAAAAATCCTCAGCTTGCCAATTCACAAGTGCAGTATCATTTGGAGCTGTGTTTTGCTGAGATGTCCCTTGTTGCTAATTTGTTTCTTGACTCACTTCACCCTCAACGCCAACAGTTGTCACTATCAAGGCTTGGTTCAAAGCACCATTAAAGCACATAGATTAGTTGTGAGGTTCATTGCATGGAAAACACCAACCATACTCTTGAGCTATGTTATTTTGCACTGGCACTAAGGCTTTAGAAGTAGATGCAACATTGGGGTTATATGGCTGAAATGGTCTATTGGTGGGAGGCCTTACTTGGCTTTGATTTATAGCTGGATTGGGTGGCCTATTGGGCTGGTATGGTGGCCTAGCTTAGGTACTGCAGCTTGAGGTTGATAAGACGGTCTAGCAGCTTTGAGCTTGCTGCCTCTTGAGTGTCACCAGCTCATTTCCCAAATTTTGCAATTGTTTCATAACCTCTTGGAGTTCATTTGAAGCACTAGAGGATGAAGTAGAAGTTTCATTTGAAATTTGATTTCTAGGAGTGGGAATAGGAGCCAAAGTGGGTGCTTGACTAGTGCTTGGATTTTCTAAGTTTGGATATAAGGGCATGGGAGGCCTAGGAGCCAGCTTACCAGCTTGAATAAGACAATTTTCAGCCCTAATGGCAATGCTATAAGCAACAGGTAAGGTTGTGCCTCTCATAGATTGAATTTACATAGAAATATCAGAATTCAAAGCTTTAAGATAATATAGAAAAGCACCTTCATCTGTTGGCCTAACGGCCACTAGAATCCTATCCCAAGACCTTTGAAATCTGAAGTTGAAGTCAGTCAGCTGTTCATTGGGAGCTCTCTTGATAGTTGTCAATTGTTCCAGTAGAGACAAATTATCTTCCTTTTCTCCAAACTGCTCATGGAGAACTATGCATAACTGATTCCAATTTTGGATAGTACCAGCTCCAAGGCTCCTAAACCATTACAATGCCTTCCCTTTAAATGAAGATGCCAGTAATTTGACAGCAACATCCATTTCATTTATCTCATGGATTGCACAAATGTTAACAATGTATTTGACATAATCACCAGGAGTAGTATGATTTTCTCCAATAAAAAATGGAATGTTCTTTAATGCTACAATTGGAACTAGATTCTTTACATTGAGGGCAAGTGGGTTGCTGCCAGTGAAGTTGACAAAAGGGTTTTGTTGCGTCATTCTGATTGGCCTGAGAACCCTTATTGATTGGATGAAAGGTCTACCAGGTGGAGGGGTTGATAAAGTCCTGTTAGGTGGAGATGGTGACCTTTGTGGTCTTCTTCCTCTCCTTCCTCTACCTAGTGATAGCTGCAAGTGGACAAATAGCCCCTCTTCTTGAGTATCAGACCTAGTTTGAATTCTTCTCATGTACCTGGGCAACCTGTGCTGCTACACCACTGAATTCTATCCCTTCGGAGTCACCAGATGTGTTAGATAATGAGCCTCAAAAGGCTAGATTCTACCAAGTCACACACCAAACTTGACAATATTAAAAATAGAATTTAAAACTTTGAAGGATCTGAAAGATACAGTTCTTCAATTTGGTTATCAGGTCCTGTTGTGCATCTACTAACCCCCGAAAGGTACAAGTGAAACTTAGGTCATGTAAGGCAACTTACAAACCTAAAATACACTGTGTCGGAACTTGGGACACGCTTAATACCTGGGAAAACCTGAAATACTAAAAAACCATGAAATTTTGAAAGTAACAATCTCAAAAATATGAGAATACCCTTTTGAATATTATCCACCAATCTATCAAGTGGTGAAATTTTGACTGTTTTGAGCAAGTTAAGCCCTTGAAAATTGATTTCAAAGTTAAGCGTGGAAGGTGAAAAATCTTAAATTGTAAAACCTGCAATTTTTTAGTCCAAATTTCTTGAAAAATCCTTCAAATCTTGTGGAATGACCTCTTGTCCCACCAGGTGTGCCAAAAATATTGATGGGGAATCACAGCACCCTGAAATACATGCAACTTGATGGGTTGAGACTCTCATTGTGATTGCATAACATGGAGCTTTTCCCAAGTGTGGGACCTTACGAAATCGGAAAAGCTCTTCGGATGAAGGCCGGTTCCTATTCCTCTGTTCAAATGCACACGTAAAAAATGTAGAGGGTTTACTCAAAAACCTAATCTAACTTTCCAAGGAGACAGAGTAAGAAGATGCATAAAAATAAACCTAAACTAACAAAGGTGATGCACCGAGGAATGAAGAACACCTGTCTTTCCAATAAACACAAACCATAAAAATGTAATGCAAGATCATGCATAGATAACCAGATTTGCAGTGAAAGATCAAGAGGATACAAATGAACATAGAGAGGGTTGAGAATCATCCACAAACATGCATTATTTTCTCCAAATATTGATACAACACACTACAAAATGCCAAGAGGAAAAGTTTCATTACAGTTTTAAATGGGAGGTTTTAACTCCACAAATTCACCTGCCAAAGAGAAGAAGGGAGGGGAAAAACAAGAATGTACAACCTTTAGAAAGAAGCCCCTCCTTACAATTTATAGTAATAATGAGAGAGAAAAGAGAGAGGAATTTCAAATCTACCCCAACCACCTCTAAGTTGTATTTAATTCATCTCATTATGGTGGTAGGTGAGAACCCTAACAAACCCAAAAAGTGGCGAACTGTATTTTTCATTTTTAAGAACTTTTTCCACCCAATTAAATATATCCAATCATAGTTGGATAGAGGACCTCATAAGCTTTCTGAAAATTCCAACCTTGCATGAATCTGAGCTCCCTATGAAATGTTATGGCCATTTGAATATCTGGGTCAGGGTCTCCTTCCTGTCAGCGCTCAAAATGTTGCGCCTCCTGAAGGTGCACCTTGGCGCATCCATCCTTATGTTGACATAATCTTACGTGTGCCAAGGCATGAATTTCTTTGTGTTGACATCATTTTCTATGTGTCCTTAACCTACACCTTAGCACAAATTTCTTCGTGCCGACATCCTTTGTTATGCGCCCTTAACCTGCGCCTTGGCGCATATTTCTTCGTGTCGACATTCTTTTCTATGAGCCCTTAACTTGTGCCTTGGTGCATCCTTTTACATGTCGACATTATTTTATGTGCTCCCTTAACCTGCACCTTGGCACATATTTCTTCGTGACAACATCCTTTGCTGTGCGCCCTTAACCTGCACCTTGGCGCATATTTATTCATGTTGACATTCTTTTCTATGCGCCCTTAACCTGCGCCTTGGCACATCCTTTTACATGTCAAAATTATTTTCTGTGCACCCTTAACCTACGCATTGGCACATATTTCTTCATGTCGACATTCTTTTCTGTGCACCCTTAACCCGCGCCTTGGTGCATCCTTTTTTGTGTTACTAACTGGTGCATCCATCCTTATGTTGACATACTCTTACGTGTGCCAAGGCATGAATTTCTTCGTGTCGACATCCTTTGTTGTGCGCCCTTAACCTGCACCTTGGCACATATTTCTTGGTGTCGACATTATTTTTTGTGTGCCATTAACCTATGCCTTGGCGCATCCTTTTACATGTCGACATCCTTTTCTATGTGCCCTTAACCTACGCCTTGGTGCATCCTTTTACATGTCGACATTCTTTTCTGTGCGCCCTTAACCTGGTGGCATAATAAACATCAGGCTTTGAGTTTCTTTGATTTCCATATTCTTCTTCTTGTCTATATCTACCCAGGGGGAAGATATTTACAACAAGTAGTGAATCAGAATAGGTGCAAGTGTTTAGGTAAGATAGAGTATAGGGTAGGTGAGTGACTTAGGTAGAAAATAGATAGGCTAGGAAAAATGTGTGGAGGATAAGACTAGGTAGGTGGGAATAGATGATTAAAAAGAGGTAAGTGCTTGACAAGTTTAATTGGTAATACTACATGCGTGTCACTAGTTGACTATGCGAGACATGGTGCTACCTTTTTTGGTATAGATGTGAGGTATCATCACTGAGGACGAGTGGGACCATATGAGAGATGTTGGGCTTATCGGTGTGAGGTGATATAGGTGCATCATATGAGATCATAGTTTGATGGTTGTTCTCATCGATAGATGGGACTCAATGACCAATACCTTCCATTATATCACACTAGAGGATGTGTACAATATTTTATAGTTGGTTATTATGGAGGAGCCAAATTATTATATTTCGTTAGATGAGGCATTTGAGCATATGGTCACCATATTTTGTGAGGTGGTGGGAAACCTGAGTGAGCATAATGACATCATCAGTTATGGAGACATGTACACTGCACATCCTTAGGAGACCAGGTTGGCATTATTGATGATGGTGGTGGTGGGATGTTATGTACTCATAGATTCATAGGGTAGAAGAATTCCCTGAGCATTGATGGGGGTTTTAAAGGACATGATTGAGGATAGGGTTTGTTTCATGTGGGCGTCAGCCTACTTAGTACAACTATATAGGGAGATATGGGCCTATCAAAGGATTCAACATTATGGTATCTGTTGTACTTATTTATTACATTATTGGGCATATGAGCACATAGTTATTGTGCACCTACAGGGAATTTTGAGATAGGATTGGCATCAAGGCATCACTAAAGATGGTTACAGGAGATGGGCGCACATAGGGGCTCATTCGCAGCTAGAGGAGGTGTCACATGATGTGACTTATTACAAATGGGTGCTAGAGGGATTATATAATATGGATATTACATGGCAGCCATATGTATATTTCCCATTGTATGGAGGTATGGTAGAGGATTTGGCGGGCCTACAGTTAATCATATGGATATAGGGGATATGTGTTGGTGACAACGAGATGATTCTAGTGGATAGAGTCCGACTCTAGTTCATGTTGCATCAGGATGTGCCCCCACCATTTCCTTAGTATCACATAGAAGATGTGGAGAGACCTTTTTCTCCACCCCATCTGACAGGGCCAGCAGGGCAAGAGGAGAAGACTACTGATAGGAGGATTAATGATGCAGGTTCTACCATTGCCTAAAAACAGTGGTGGGTAGCACAGTTACAGGAAGCACTGCCATGACCAGGATAAAAAATATAGCTATAGTGATATTACAAAGGGATGAACTACAGGGTCAACTTACTTCCTTACAGTTACAACTCACATAGGCACAGGCACAAGTCATCACCCTTCAGGGGAAGGTGACTGGATTATAAGGACAACTAGCTCAGGCACAGGCTCAAGCTCCCGCAAAGCCACTAACAGATGATGGGGGGCATGTAGCATCTTTGCAGGAACATGTGATGGGGTTATAGGCCCACATAGTCACCATACAGGGGAAGTTAGCCACATCATAGGTATATGTGACTACATTGCAAGTGCAAGTAGATGCATAGGCACTCGCACAGGCACCAACCATATAAGAAGTACTAGTAAAAGCACCAATATAAGGACCAATTTTATTCTGAAAGTGTCCACAGGTTGGGGTGAGAGCAATGGATCCTCCCCAAGTTATATTTATGGCCACTTACAAAGATGTAGTATCAGTGGTGAGGTATTATTAGGACCTATTTTTGGAGGCTGTTAGACATGTTCCATATTACACTGAGCACAGAGAACAACAGGTAACTAGTGACAGGACCATCTCACGGACACATAGTTTGAGTATCTTAGAGAGCCTTCAGCCACATAGGTAGGGTGATTGAGAGGTTACTAGTTCATGGTGACAGAGGCTAGGTGAGGGTACTAGAGAGATGATGAGAAAGCAGAGACCGAGACCAAATGAAGGTACAGGGGAGAGTAACAAGGGATCTAGGCCTTCATGATGGATGATAGACATAAATGATATATGAAATTGTATTTTTATTTTTCACATATATATCGGTCAGCGTGCCAAAGATGTGAGATATTTGTATTTATATCCATATATTCAGTGTACTGATATACAAACCTTCGATGTATAGATTAATGATGATATTTATATATGATGCACTTGGTTTATTTCCATTGTATTGTTTTCATGGAAACTAGATGCATAGGCATGGCTTTATAATGATGTATGGTTAGTTTCATTTCCATTATATTGATGTTATGGAAAGAAGACGTAGGCATTATTGATTCAACGTTTTATATGGTTGAATGAGTCAATTTCCATTGTTTTGATGTTATGGAAACTAGATTTTTAGGCATGGTTGAGTCACATGTAGGCATGGTGGCGTCACATATATGCATGGTGGAGTCAGTATGGATTTTCATTGTATTGTCATCATGAAAAATATATGGTTTAGGCATGGTTTGGTTGATGTTATTTGTGAAATGAAATGATGTTATGGTGAATTATTTAAATTTCCAATGTATTGATATTATGGAAACTAGAGGATTGATATGGTTGAGTTTAATTTTTTTTAATTTAATTTCCAAGTTATTAGTTGTATGGTAAGTAAATGATGATGTACATAGGTGATGTATATTTTTGGTTTAAGTTAACTTCCAATTTGTTTTATGGAAACTAACTAAGTATTTGTTTGATGGGGGAAAATATGATGGGGTAAAAGAGTGTATGAGCTAACCTCAAATGGCCTCATGCCCTAAGAGTGTTTCCTACATAGCCCTTGCAAAAGGGGCATTAGGCCAATATAGTTCTCCCATAAACTAGGGAAGAATGAGAGTTGGTAGGTTAGATGAATAGGTAAGTTGGATTGATAGGTTGGTTGGGTAAGGCATGTATTAAAATAGGCAAGGTCAAATATTGAATATGTAAGTTAGGCATAGGTATAGATGAAGGTATATAAGTGATTTGGTTGCGATGATTGGGTGTGGTGAGAAAAAACAACAAGGTAGGTAGAAATGAATCTAAAAAGAATAAAAATGCCCCAAGCTTGAAAAGACCATAAATATTATGCCCCTAGACTTATTGAGCGTAATTCCCTAGATACATTACATGATGTGATAGGTCTACAGGTGAAAGAAGTGGCATGATCACTATGTGTAAAGTACATGTATCATCCCTTGAATAGGTAGAAGAGAATAAAAATAGGTAAGGTGGAGGATGGTGGTTAGAGTAACCTTATTGTGGGACAATGTTCCCCTTCTACAAGATACTCAAAACCAGAATAGAAAAGTCCATGACCAAAAGTTTTTTTATCGTTCTTGATTTTTCTTTTCTTTTTTCTTTCATAGACTTATCGATGCAGGTTGTCTATGTGGGATAAATATAATTTCTCCTTGAGGTCTTCTTGAACCTGTCGATGCGAGAAGCTTCAGGATAATTTTTATTTTGCTTTTTCAGAAATAGTCTTCTTTGTGAATAGACTTTGTACAATAAGTGGCTAGCTTATTATGGTTTTCCTTCGAAGGAGCAGTCTTCTTATAACAATGAGAAAGAGAGGTACATGTCCTTTTGAGGGAATCATATTTTTTTGAGAAGTTTGAATAAAGGAGTAGAGTTTTTTGTTATCCCATGTATATTTTTTATTTTTATGTTTTGAACTTTAGGTCATGGACAAGACTATGAAGGAGTATAAGCCTCTTGTATGAAGGAAAAACCATAGAATGAAAAATGTTAACTATGTAAGAGAGGTTTCAAGTGACAAATGACCATGGGATTCCATCCTGATAGGTGTTAGGAAATAAGGGATAAAATATGTAGAATAATCCCTCACAGAATCACAATAGTAGAAACTAATATGCAGAAAATATTACAGATCTAAAATAAAAGTGTAGAATAAAAATAACACAACACAAATAGACAATATTTAACATGGTTCACCCAATTTAGGCTACGTCCACCAAGAATCACTTGCTCATATTTTATTATAAGCCACCACTCTCTTAATACAATACCTAGATCTGTTTGGAGTTATGCTTAACAAACTCTACAAAATTCACACCTGAATTCAGACACATTTGCAATGTTACATTAACCCTACCATATGCTCAAAACCACATAAGTAGAAAACTACTTAAGCAGTTTTACAAAACTGTGGGTATCAAAACCATGGTCCAATACCATCCCATAAACCTCTGGGTCAAAAATCCCACCCATATGAGAAAAGCATGTTTCCCAGTATATTAGGCACGTTTTAAGGCCAAAAAAATTTCCAATGGAAAAACTGTGGAAAGTGTACAGTATTCTTAGTGTATAGTCTTCAACACTTTCTCACATGAAAAGAGGCTCTACAACCTAACATTACAAATGTGTCTGAATTTGGGTGTGAATTCTATGCAGTTTGTTGAGTATAGCTCCAAACAGATTTGGGTATTGTATTGAGAGAACGATGGCTTGGGATAAATAAAATTTCTCCTTGAGGTATTCTTGAACCTGTCGATGTGGGAAGCTTCAGGATAATTTTTATTTTTCAAATAGTCTTCTTTGTGAATAGACTTTGTACAATAAGTGGTTGGATTTTTATAGTTGGCCTTTGAGCGAGCAGTCTACTTATAACAACGAGAAAGAGAGGAAGATGTCCTTTTGAGGGAATAATCTTTTTATGAGAAGTTTGACTAAAGGAGTAGAGTTTTTGGTTATCCCATGTATAGTTTTTATTTTATCTTTTGAACTTTAGGTCATGGAAGAGACTATGAAGGAGTATAAGCATATTGTATGAAGGCAAAACCATAGCACGAAAAATGTTAGCTATGTAAGAGAGGTTTCAAGTGATGAACGACCATGGGATTCCATCTTGCAAAGGACGAAAATTATCCATGAGAATCATGCCATGAGTAGATCCGTGATACTCATATTGAAGATAAAGTTGAATGATGATGGATAATCACATGATTCTATTTGATTCGTTGGTCCTTGAAATAGGTAGGTGGAAGGAGAGGTTCGCTCAAGGGACAAGCATGTAAGTAACATAAAGTGATGTAGTAATTTATTCAATAATAGAATGGTCAAAGACGCAAGGAATTAAGGGGCTCAAGTTTAGGTTTACCTTCAAGAGAATATAAATGATAAGAAACTGATCTGTAGGTATGGGTCAAAATGTAAGGTCAAATCCAATTAGGAGAAAATTTACCTCGTTTAATTTTATTAGATTTAGTTACATGTTGATTTTCTTTTAGGACAATATCGCTGACCTTGAAAGTTCATTCATGAACATGTTTTTCGTAGGCATGTTTGATACGTTTTTGGTAGATTTGAAGGTGGTCGAGAGAATTTAAATGGTGTTTGTCTAATAACTCAAGTTTTGCAAAATGGTCTTGGCAAAAGTCATCATCATTGAGCATATATTTAAGTGAGATACAAAGAGATGGAATTTGGACTTCAATAAGCAGGACGACCTCTGTACGATAGACCAAAAATAAAGGTGTGGCAGCAGTCGAGGTGTGAATGCTGGTGCGATAAGCCCATAAGGAGAAAGGAATGTGCATATGCCAATCCTTATGAGTATGATCAATGAATTTCATGAGAATTTTTTTGAGGGTTTTGTTAGTTGATTTGGATTGACCATTGGTTTGAGGATAATATGGTGAAGAGAAACTAAGTTGAATACTGAAGTTATCATAAATTTTACGTAGAGTTTGTTTTTTGAATTTTTTACCATTATCAGTGATGAGGCGATGAGGAACACCAAAATGATAAATGATGTGATGATTGATGAATTCACATATGTTCTCAGGTTTTGTAGAAATGAGGCAAACAAATTCCACCCATTTAGTGTAGTATTCAGTTGTTGCGATGATCTATTGATGACATTGAGAGGAATGAGGGTTAATCTCTCTAACAAGATCTAAACCCCATTTAGAGAAGGGCCAACAGTTCCTTACAACTTGTAAGGCGTGAATTGGGGTGTGGTGAAGGTTTGCATGTTGCTGACACTTCATACAATGTTTTGCATAGTCTCAAAAATCTTGGTTAAGGGTTGGCCAGTAATAGCCGACATGAATAATACATTTGGAAACAATGTGACTACTGAAATGTCCACAAAAAATCCCATCATGGATTTCTTTAATGTTGTATGAAATTTTAGAACTAGTGAGGCATCATAAGAGGATACCATCGAAGCCACACTTGTAAAGAAGACCCCCCATGATGATGTAATGAGAGACCATTCAGAGGAAGGATCACTTATTATTGTGAGTGAGATCTAGAGGTAGAATTGTTTGGGAAAGATAATCAACGTACTGCTTATACCAAATGTCACATGGGTCTGTTTCGATTCTTCCCAAAAAAATTATGTCATAGATGAGATACAAAGGTGTTTGTAACCATATTACTGTGATGAATATTTTAGATTCTGAAGATGAGGTAGGTATTTATGAGATGAGCCAAGCCATGGTATCTGCAAATTTGTTAGTGGATCACGGAACAGTTTGAATGTCGTAATTATCAAAGGTAGTCAAAAGCATGTCGACATGATGCTTATAATTTTTAAGTATTTTGTTACGACATTGGTATAAACCATTGAACTGGTTGACAAACAATTGAGAATCACCAAATATATTAATAGTCTTAACATCTAGGGAAACGAAAGTTTGGAGACCTAACACGAGTGTTTTGTATTCAGCCACGTTATTGGTACAATCAAAGTCAAGTTTGAATGATAAAGGAATATGCTCACTATCAAGAGGAATGAGGATAAATCATGTTCCACCCTGACATTGACATATAGAACTGTCAAAGAATAGGGTCATCTGATATATGGTGTAGTCAAAGGAGAGGATAGCAATGGATTCATCATTAAAATCGAAGTTAGAAGATTGATTTCCGAAAAGAGGTGTGTCTACAAACTGATCTACAATGGTTTATCCCTTAACCAAATTTTTATGGATGGATTCAAGGTTGAGTTCTACAAGGAGTACTACCACCATTTGGCACATTGGTGTTGGTAAGGTTTAACATACATGTAATATAAGGGGTAAGTGTTGGTGAGGAGGAAGGTGTTATGGTTGAGTAGGTAATGGCAAAGTTTTGTGGCAACGAAGACTAGGGATAAGAATTTTTTTTGACATGGGTATATCTAGTCTCATAGTCTAAAAGAGTACATCTTATATAATAAACCACTTTCTCCCTATGTTTCTCCTTGCGATGAGTGAGCATGGCACCCAAAGAATGATCGATGGTAGAAATATAGAGGTAAAAAGGTTTTTCATCCTTTGGTGCTATGCAAACAGGTGGCTGAAGGAGGTATTCCTTTAATGCTTCAAAATATATGTGGCACTCATCATCCCAATTAAAGGAAACATCCTTTTTAAGAAGATGATAAAAAGGGTGACATCAGTTGGAAAGTTGGAAAATAAAACGTTGAATATATTGCAATTTTCTTTGTAAACTACGGAGTTGTCGTAGGTTATTAGGTGGAGTAATCTCAAGAATAACCTTTATTTTAGCAGGATCAAATTTGATACCATGCAAATAGACGATGAAACCAAGGATTTTTTCAGAGAGAAAAAAAAGACACACTTCTTTGATAAAAGGTGAACATGGTATTTGATGAGACAATTAAAGATGATTTTTAGAAAGGGGAGGTTTTCAGGGTGATGTTTAGACTTGGTGAGAATTTCATCAACATAATCTTCTAATATGTGATGTATGATGTCATGGAAGATATAGGTCATATCATGTTGATATGTGGCACCAACATTTTTAGGAACAAAGGGCATTACATGATAATAGAAGGTACCCCAAGGGGTGATGAATTCATGTTTGTGTTGATCTTCAAGAGTGAGTAATATTTGATTATTACCTAAGAACCCATCCGTGAGAAATAAAATCTCATGGTTGGCTTTAATATCAACAAGTTGATCGATACTAGGCAGAGGAAAATCATCTTTGTGGAAAGCAAGGTTAAGGTCGTAGAAATCCATGTAGATGTAGAGTCCCCCTATTGCTTTGGTGACAATAACGATGTTAGAAATCCACTCAGGATAGTCAATGGGTAGAATAAAATAAATACAAAGGATGCACTAAATTTCTTCTTTTAAAATAAAGGCAATGCGGGGATGCATTTTTCTCAACTTTTGTTTCACAGGTTTAACATCAGGAATAGTTATGATATTATGGACCATGATATTTGGGTCAATACCGATCATATTGGCATAAAACCAAGAAAAATCATTGCTATGATCTTAAAGGAAAGAGGTGCAGGCTTCCTATTTAGTGGGATCTAAAGACTGACCTATCTTTAGAATTTAGCAGTCATCATCCTGAGTTTGAATGTTTATCTCTATGGTTGATTCATTCAGCATGCTTTGTGTCTTAGAAGGTAACGATCGGTGAATGTAAGAATCCTCCACACCTAGATAAGTGAGAATAGAATCATCATTCTGAAATTAAATGACATTTATATAAGGTGTGTCTTCATCGATCATGTCATGATACATGAAGGGAAAGGAAGAAATAACCTCTCCATCACGTTAATAGGTTAGAGGTCCCAAAGAAATGATGTTCGCCAAAAAAAGTTAGGAGGGATGGATTCTGGATCCATGGAATTCGTGGGGGAAGGTGGTGTGGTAGGTGAATGAGGTGGAGAAGGTGTACCTTCCTCTACAAGGTTGATATAATATTTCTTAGAAGAAGGTTCCTCAGAAAATCCAAGACTATTGTGGTATTTTTGTTTCCAAGTGGTGCAAGGTATGACTGGTGGCGACCTTGTTCATAAAGACCAAAGTTAAAGCCTGTCCTAGCACATCGATGAAGGAAAGTTTGAGTAGAGTGATGATTGGTAAGTTATTGAAAATTAGAAGAGAATGGATGGGTTTTAGTAGGTGGTTCAGAAGTATACGAAGAAGCGCCAAGTCCCCCATACGTAGAGTTAGTGCGAAGGTAGGGTAGAGCATATGGAAAGAGCTCACCTACATGATGGTTGTAATGTGGGTGTCGATGGAGGATTTTGTACTCTTGAGGAGTAAAAAATGTGTTGATTTTTTAGAGATGATACTCTCTTAAGGTAAGGCATTGAAAAAAACCTACCAAAGGGTCAGAAGTCAATGTTTGGTTAGCGGGAATGGAAGAATAACCAGAATCCTAAGAAGGGGAAGCGTTAGGTGTTTGTGAAGTAGATGGGATGGTTGATGGGCCAGTTGTGGAGGCTGTGACAACAATGGGAACATAGGAGTTGGTTGTGGAAGGTGTAGTGAAAGAACCAGTGGTTGATGAAGTGGCTGAAGAAGGAACGGTAGTGGTGGTAGATGGGATAACAAATGAAGAAGAAGTAGTAGTGATGGTAGATGCCTTAACTAGTATAAGGAAATCATTAGGTCAATAAATCATATTGTGTGTTTTGAATGGTGAAGGATTTGCTGTAATGGTGTAATTTTTCCCTTCATGTTCAAATTTTAAACAATAGTGTAAGGTTGAAGGTACACAACCCATGGCATGAATCCAGGGTCAGCCCAGTAGAATGTTGTATTGGAATTCTCCCTCTAGGACATAGAATAATTTAGGAAATGTATGGGGGGACATGTGAATGTGAAGAATGATGGTGCCAAGGGTGGATGTCATAGCATTGTTAAATGAGCACAACATAACTGGGTTATTATGCATGCCACTGGTGGAGATGCATATTTTCTCGTACGCATGGGAATAAATGATATTGATACTGGAACCTCTATTAATTATAACACATTAAACATGTGTATTATCAATATATGTGGAAATGAATAGGGCGAGGTCAAGATCATCTGATTAGAGAGAGACAATCTCTTCGTGAAAGAAAATAACAGAAAATACTTGATGAAAGGTAACAGGAGTATGAAATGGAGGCAGATTAGTGAGCAAAGCCACATGATGTGGGGTAATGATGGTAGTAATGGGTGTGGGGTCATTAGGTGGAACCTCAATAGATTGCAGGACCTCGATGAGGTCCTGACGATAAGACTCAGAGGTTTGGATAAGGTCATACAAATACATTTTGAGGGGGGATTGGTGAAGTTGTTTGATCATGGTATGATGTGCGACTCCATAAAAAATGGGATATGTCAGGCCCACAGATGGCTACCTTGGGTGCACAGTGTAGATGGAATGTTGGGTAAAGGTGTAATGGATGGGTTTCCTATCTTATCTTTTCCTTTGTCTTTATGTGCTCTAGAGGCAACTCAAACCATATTGATCTAGAGGAATAGAGAGAGAGAGATGTGTCGTGAAAGGTATAATGGTAAGAGGGAAAAAAACCTAGTGCAGGATAAGAACCTTGTGAAATGAGTATGGCAATTCACTAGAATTTTGGAGGGGGTTGGTTTAGCTCCCTGATCTTGGACCATATTGATCTTAAATGTTGGAGGAGGAAAAGAAGGTTATAGAGGTTGATGTGAATATCACTGAATAGATATGGGATGAGGCTGTGTGGTGACAAGCGAAGGTGGAATGAGGATCTTCCTCCAAAAGGTTCATCTATCATCAAAGAGATCTTTAGGGAGAACACAGTTGAAGAAGAATATTTTTAAGGGCCTTATAATTTTCATCATCATGCCCTGGCACATGATGATAGGTGACAAATGTTGGTATCATAAAACCATTTTGGTTTAGGTTTGAGAGGGTCATAATTCCTGAGATGGGGACAATGTAATGGCATAATTTTTTAATAATTGAGCAAGGATGTTAGCATAAAAACCTAGCTAAGGGATCACAATGAGAAGTGAGAGTAGGTTTAGACAGAGGTTTGGGTGAATACTGTGGAAAGAGGTGTTGTCTAGAGATGGATTTGGTTTAGATGGAGGTGTGGGTGGATTTTTTAAAAGAGGTACTATTGGAGGTGGAGTTTGGAGGTTGAGTAGGTTTAACTACCTTTTTGGTAGGTATTGTGGTGTTGGGCTTGGGTTGTGCACCTTCTTGGGTAAAGGTGTTGGGGTAGTGCATGAAGTAGAAGGGAATGCTGAAGACGGAAAAGGATGGGTCAAGCAGGGTGAGAGTGGAGGTGCGGTGAAGATGGTAGTAGTAGGCAATACAAAACGTGTAGGTGGAAGGGAAGGTAAAAGCATGTGTAGTGGACCAAGGCATAGGTAATGTAGAAGGATTGGGTGGAATATGAGATTGTGATAAGGATGTGGGTTGCTTCATTTTATGGTTTTACTTTAGGTAGGAGGCTACTTGACCAAGGTTGATGGATGGGGGCCTAATATGGAGGGAAGTGGAAAAGGTGAAAGAGGAGAAGTAGGAGAAACTGGGGTACGAGGCCTAAGAGGTTGGGTCTTCCTCTTAGGTGGGAGGATAGGCCTGGTGATATTTTGGGAAGAGATGGCTAAATTTATCTTCATAGTGAGGATGGACTAGACTCGAGTGTCAGAAAAACCCCCAATGTAGTGATAAGTTTGGGTGCAGGTGAAGGTAGGGGTGTAGGAGGTTTAGGTGCAAGTGGTTTGTTGGGGTATAGGAGGTTTGGGTGCAGGTGGTTGTTGGGGTAACTATAAAGTTTTGGATGTAGGTGATGATGATGCAGAAGGGACTACTATAACCGGTTCAGGTGTGATGAATTTAGTTGTTTTGAACACTTTAGGATAAATAATTGAAGTTTCTAGGGAACAACATTTGCATTTGAGTCGATACGGGAAGTCAAAGATGTCCCCAAAGCGTGGAATAATCAACATACTCCAAGCGATCAGCCAAATAGGAGGATGGCATGGAAGTGGAGGGAGATGATTATGATTTGGTAGTAATCCTTGCAAAGAAATATGATGTCTATGAGACAGGGAAAAGGCTAGCTTCAGACTCTTTGGGTAGAAGAGATGATAGAAAATCCATAGGGTCTTTAAAATCCATTGGGGAGTTGTCGCCAATAGGAAGAGATGATAAAATTAGATCTTCTATGGATAGAGGAGGGGGTAAGGTGGATGGTGTAGATGCTTCAATTTGTGAAGAAAAGGGTAAGCTAGGATCCTCCATGGGTAGAAGAGTGAGTGGTGTGGGTTTCTCAATAGGTAGAGAGATAAGTAAGGTAGATGAGGTTGACTCCCCTGTGGGTAGAGGAGAGGACGAGGTGGACTCCTCCATCGGTGGAAGAACTCACGCAAGGATTTCCTCAACTGATGGGATGGGAGGAAATTGAGTAGAAGGGGATGGTATAGTATCAAAAATGACATGAACCCCTCAAATCTTGGTATCATTTGTTGAGGTTTTTCCATCTTAGTTAGATGATGGAGTGTGATTTGGAAACATATTATTAAAGATGTGGAGGTTTTGGTTAGCTAGTGCATTGGGGTTATCCAAGACAAGATCTCCGTTATCCAACATTTCATGGATGATATTTTTAAACGGTTTGCAATTAATATCACTATGACCTATGACACGGTGATAATTATAGTAATCATTCTTATTGTACCATGTAGGAATAGGATGGGAAGGGTCAAAACCAGTATGTGGTTTGACGGGTGGAAGAGTTATGGATCTTGCGTTTAGAATTTTTTCCGAAACCAAGGCCTAAGGTTCTCCTATGGGAGTATATTTTTGTTGTTCATGCCTGTATTGAAAGTTATAAACATGAGAAAGAGTAGAATATGATTTTGGTGTGTTGGATGGATGAGATGGACCAGCTTTCAAGACCACCGCATTGGTAGATACTTTGGGTTTTGAATGACTTGCTTGTGGTTTACAAGAAAAATAAGATCATTTGATTTGAGTGGAACACTCTTGTTGCATAATTGTAGCTTCTTCTCTTTAATAGCACGGATTTCTAACTTCTGAGCCATAGTGAATGCCACGATGAACGTTCAAAAGGTTTGAACTTGGAGAGTTGGAGAGATGTTCCTAGAACAAGCCCTAGTAAATAAATCTATTAGCTTAGTTTGTGCAAGTTGAAAGGTGAGCTAATTAGTAAGGATCCTCCAACATGCAACAAAATATGTGATAGATTCATCTTCATATTGATGTATTGAATACAAATCAACCATGGTCACCTTATTAGTGATATTGATGGAGAAATGATCGAGGAAGGCCTGGGATAATAAATTGACTGAAAAGATAGGGTTCCTAGGTAAATAACTATACCAGTCTAAGGTAGGTCCTATTAAGGACATTGGGAAAGTTCAAAGGAGCAAGGCATCATCATGGGTAATTAGATAACATACATGTTTAAAAGATAAAAAATGTTGTTGTTGATCCTCCTTGCTATTAAATATGCTAAAATTTGGCATCTCCCAATGTGGGGGATAATGATGAATGAGTATGGATGGATGAATAGGCTCATTACAAATTTTGTCATAATCCAAAGCCTTGTAGGAGCTGTAAACAAATGCTTCTAGGGTTTTTATATTGTCCATCATCATCTTGATCGAATCTATGGTTTGATTAGATTGAGGCACACCTCCTATGGTATAATGAGTAGGACGTAGAAGGTATGCTAGTATATGGAGGTGCCAAGTAAGAAAATTGTGAAGGGGGATATAAGTAGTAGAAGATGATGATGACATATACCCTAGATGGTAAGAGTAGGTGACAGGCGGTGGTTGCGAAAAAGTATAGGTAGTCGGGACCTATGTAGAGACCCTCATAGCAATAGGTGGCAGAGTAGCAGGTATAAACATGACCAAACTTTGCAAAGGGGTTGATGTAACTGGATGTTGTGAGGTAACAATGACTGATGATGTATGAATCCCTACACTAAGATTTATAGATGATGGTGAGGTGAAAGTCAAAGGTGAGATAGATATTGTAGGTGTGATAGATATCAAATATGTGGGGGTGATATGAGAAATCAAGGGTGGTAAGGTGGAAGTAGGTAACTCTGCACTAGCAGTGGCCAATACGGAAGTGGGAGAAAGGGTTGGAGGAATGGAGACATGCATCCCATATAAGAGCTATCCTAACAAGTTGTGGGTGGAGGAATGAGCAAGATAATACTGCAAGGTTATGGGATTACGATCAAGGATTTTTTTAAACTCCTCTTCACCTATAGACATAGAGATAGAAGAAGTGGGGTCCATGTGTGAATAAATAGAAGGTGGTGAAGGACTAGGAGGTAGTGGTTGATGGCTAGCATGAAAGACTAGGGTGTTGACTTGTCTACAAATCAAAACCATGTGAATAGTGATAGGACAAGTGGTCTGAGATCTATAGATGGTGTAGAAACATAGAAAAAGAAGATAGAAGAAATCTGGAAAATGACAATTGGTGTTTTTTTACTGAGAAATAAAAACACAAAAACTGATGTTAGTAGGGTAACCGATGCCGGTAGAATGGGGTAACCGATGCCAGTCATTGGACTGATGTCAATTACTATGAATAAATGGAAGATTTATAAATCTGGAGATGAAGAATGTAAATTGGGTGGATTTGAACTCATTGATGGTAACAAAGACTCAGAAATGTGATAAATGATAGAAATAGGTTACATAAAATATTTGGATGTGAATTAAATACTACTTTGGGGGAAATAACCAAAACAATAGGGAACCGATGCTAGTGTGAAGAGGTAACCAATTTTGGTTACTGTGGAATCTAAGAAGATGATGAAAATTTAAATTTTAGGTGATTAAGTCAAATGAAGACACTAACCTAGGAATTGCATATGGCAGTGATGAGTCATAACACACCCAGAATGAACCAAAATACACCAGTTATGATGGTGGGGTGTGAAGGATAAGAAAAATAAGAAGAAACAACCTCACTCCTCAAAACACAATTTAACAGTCAAAAGCTAACAATACACATCAATCCTATGCTTCATATTTTAATGTTATGTGTCTTATGCCTTTTAAAACTAACTATGAGTAGAATAGATTTTTTGGTCAAGGAGGGTACCCTATAAGAACTATATGGCTAGTTTCAGGTGTATTTTAACTAAGTGTCCCCAATATATACTTCACATTACGTGAGGTCCAACTCTGTTATGATGACTAGCCAAAACACTAGCTAGATCCACCACTAATCTGATTATTTATCATTGACGCCAATTTCCAAGAAGGAAGATGCTTAAGAAGTGAGTAAAATTTTCAAGTGATTTGGACATGGGTGTGTGTGCACAAAGTGAGCTATGATTGATTCCCACTAATCATCAACTGATCATTACCTCCAGTATATGGATTGTAAATAAATTTAGGTGATCTAATGTAACATACGAAGGATGAAATGCACAAAATTTTGAGCCAAAATTGAAAGTGAAATCGGATGTAACAAATAGATAATAGGTCAAGAGGATTATCTTTCACTAAATGTAGGTGCAAAAGAAAGTAAGAAGATTTTTTTTTAAACACCAAATCACAAATTTCCTTTAAACAAGTAGAAGAAGAGAATATTGACCAGAGAGAAACTTAATGTGAAATTTTAAGAAAAGAAAGAAACACATAATTCCCTATATGAAGAAAAATAAAGAACCCACAAGAAGGGGTCTCACCGGGTGTGCCAAAATGTTTCACCTCAAAGTAATGTGATAAAATAGATGAGGGTAATGGGCGTAGGAGGAATTCCTGTGAATAGTTTAGAGAAGTTTGTGCATGTTGTAGATGTTGATCAAGATGAATGTGAGAGCTTATTTTTTGCTAGGAGGAACTACCTATAATGCACAAAAAGACCATAAGAGATATTTAAATAGTATATAGCAATGGATTTCCTATCAAATGATAGTTATGGGAAGTGTGATACCTCCTAGATGGCTATCAATCCACTGTTTTATCAAATTAATGAAAATAAATGTGAGAAGTAAAGGTCTTATTGCTAACACTTTGATTTAGGTGTCTCAAAACATTATCAATACACTAGATTAAGAAAATTACTAAAATACCAACTAATTTAGTATTGGGCAAGGTGTGGTTCAGGTTGGGGAAGGTCACTGATGTGTTAGACAAGGTCTAGGCAAGGTTTTGGGTGATTTTAAGTTATTTGGTGAAAGTTATGAGCTCGATGTTATAGGTAAAGTTACTAGTCACAGAGACTGGTATCGGTTAGGTGACTGATGCCGGTATAGGAAAATGACCCATGCCGGTTGGGTAACCTGTACCAGTAGTGGAAATATGATGGAAATACCAAAAACGAGTGTTTTGGGTCTCTCTGTGATTACACATAAAGTTAAAAGGGTTCAGGAAGGATGATGTGATTTTTGTTAGGGCTCAATAAGGGTGGTAGAGGTGTTAGGACAGGTGAAATGGTTCAGGTTGATGGAATAGGTGGTAAACAAGTGAAAGGTGGTATTTAAGATAGAGAGGGATCAGATGAAAGAAGTAAATGAAAGACTTAAGATAAAAAAAATCTTAACAAATAAGAATGAATTACTTATCTGGTAATTTGTAGATTTGAAGGTGGTCGTTGGTTAGTGAGCATTCTTGGGAAATACGGGAATGTTTCTAGTGCCGTGACAACAGAGCATGTGTGCTCTTCTATGACGATTTGTAGATTTGAATGAGATGATTAGATGTTGGTGAAGACTTGATGGGCTCTGTATCATCGTTTAGTAGCTTGATTGATTGAGAGTTAGAATCAATTAATTGGAGAACCTGTGAAAAGAGTTAGAAACTCTTATTTAAGGGTAACATATGGAGGTTAGGGAATCGGTGCTAGTCGAGGGATAACCGTCGTCAGTTAAGGAGAATTAGTATAATTTTCCAAAAATAAGGTTTTTCTCCCAAATTTGGTGTGGTCTTTGGCTTAGTCTGGGTCTGGAGTGTTAAATGGTGTAAATTAGAGTGTGAAATTAGTTAGAGGATTAATAGGTCATGAATAGTTAGGGTTAGAAAGAATCCCAATTAGTTAGGATAAGTGGGGACTTGGTTTAGGGTAATTAATAGGTTTAGAATGGGTCTAGGGTGAGGTGGAAAGGGTGGGGTGTATAAGTGAGGTGGCTAGGTGAGTTAGATAATTAACTTAATTGTGATAATTAAATTAATTAAATTGTGTGCAAGTGGGCATGGTGGGGGAATAATATTCAATTAATTAATCAAAGGTGGTTTAGAGGGTTGTAACCCAATTTTGGGTGTCTACACGTAGAGGCAACTAGACTTCGAATATCATGTTAGGCTAGGAATAACATGTAATAGACTTCAAATATCATATTGAACTCAGTGACCACTAGGCTTAAAATTTTGTTTTTAATTACTTGTATTCAGGAAATTCGTAAATATTTTTCTTGTCATGAAAGATTTTTTGTCTTTTATTGTCTTAGAACATCAAATAAATGCAAATGCTTGGTAACCGCTAAGCTACCTAACTTCCCTTAGGTTTTTTCCTCTATATTTTGTCGAAATCCATTTTAAATTCAAGAATAGTAATCAGAAGGATGAAGCCTTATGTATTAATCATTGGATATATTTTCATATCACGTAATTCATGTTGGTTCGTATCAAGGAAAATTCTTAGAGACCACTAAACTACATTACTTATTGAAATGAGCAGTTTGGCGCTCACTAGGCTCTACTATTTTTTTTCAAAAATATCGACCTAATAAAAATTCATCGTCTACCTTAGTGACAAAAATAACAGTTAGATAATAATGATGGAAGCACATATTTTAAACCTGAAGACGTAGCCTGATCATCTTGGCTCTTCATATTTCGAGAAATTACCCGTAAAATAAAATAATTATAAATGATTTACTAAAAATAAAGATTGAAGATGAACACGAATCTTGCTCTGGAACAAATGATCTGAGTCTGTGAATAGAAATCCATGTTTTATATTTACCAATTATTCGTTGATGAGAAGGCTTGTGGCCGCTAGCCTCTATATTATCGATAAATCCATTTTAACAATGTAAAAAGCAATCTCAATAAGTTTGTTGTCATTATTTACAATTATATTACATTCACTCGACTATCCCTATCAAAGTCAAGTCCTTGAATACATACCTTCAATAATCTTGATGCCTTATGTAGTTCTCATTTGATATATTGTGTAGAAAATGTAATCCATATCTTTTCATATAAACAAAAATGCTTTGCAACCGGTAAGCGTTGTTAGTTAATGAAAGGGAATGTTTTGTTATTGCTAATATAAATAGTTTCTGGTAATAAACATAGCCACATTTTTAGCAAAGGTTATATCATAGTAGCAGAAGTAGATCATAGTAGAAGAAGTATCCTCAAAGCTTATATGGAAAGGTATCTGTGAAAAAATAATGAGCGAGCCTCTTCCAAAGGCTATCCTAATAATTAATAACTTGACTAATGACTAGAAATTTAGTAAAGTATTAAATGTATAAATCAGTAAGTTTAAGTGTTGGAATGTTGTTGGTACTTAGATAATGACTTGAATAGTAATGAAGTAATTATTACAGGAGACTCCCATATTATTGCTAACCTCACCATTAAAAAGTAGAACTTGTCATGTAAAATCAATCTTTTGTGAATAAAATTCCCTTTGTATGCTTTCATTAACTCCATATTGGACCTTAAATATTATCTATTAAGATAGATACTAAATAGGTAGATTTTATAGAAAATTGAGGGAATGACCAAGCATTTTGTGATAAGATTGGTAATAAATATGTTGATTGTCCAGAATCATCAACTTTTCTAATCAAGGTTGATATTAAATCCGCTAACAAGCTTGTATTAATTACAAACATGCGATGGCATATTCACTCCACATAGTTATCTAGGTGTTCTCCCTTATTTTCGCACCTTTCAGGTTTCTTTCACGAGATTTCATTTATTCTATCATGCATGGACCAATGTTTCCTTTCATACAATTATCCATGATAGTGCGTGAAATGATATTTTATACCAAAATTTAATGTCGTCATTTTAAATCCATTTTTTGGATTGAATCAGAGAAAGACATGGTTTCTATTGAAGGAGTGCTCAAAAATGATTATATTTCTCTAGAGGGATGTCCAAGGGTAAATGCAGAAGTTACTTCAAACTTTGTTTGTCATCTTCTTATCATACATCCAGTGAAGGATTGGGCTTTAGAGATGGATTGTCGCTGGATCAAGCCAGCTTATAAGCTTGGCATGGAAACAAAAATGGACAAAACCTCAAGTGTGTTGTGGCCCTTTATTTTTGATTCTCGTTATAAATATGAAGGTTTGGTGGATGTGGCCATTTTTCAAAGTTGTAAAATTGGTTTGATGTGCTAATGAATTTTGTGTATGAAGTGTCCAAATGGGGTGAGAGATTGGCGAAGGGAGGTAGGTCACTCCACTTGCTTAACTTGGATGCTATGTTTTCTCTGATAAAACAAGAACTGACACATTGGGATATTCTTTGCAAGAAAGGTTGTTAGGTGTACAATTGGTTAAAGAGTCGGGCTACTGTTGTAAAAGAGAATTTTTTTCTAGAACCATCTACAGAAACCGTTTTCAAGCCTGTTAAGGTGGAGGTTACAGAGGTTTCATTTGATACAAATAAATAATTTCTTATAAAATCCATCAGACTCTATCTTTGTTTTGGTTGTTATATAGCAGTGCTAGTTTTATTGTTATTGAATCATCATGTCTATCTTACTGGTCTATTTTTTTGTATTCCCAACCACTTGTGTTTTTGGCATAGGCCCTTGCATTTTTTCAAAAAAGTATTGTTGGATCATTCATGTTTTTAGACTGATCCTCTCATTGTATCTGTAATGTAAAGGGAAAGGGACCCTTAAACCCTCCTTTAATTATGAAAAATAAGAAATCATTAATAGAAGTTTATGTTATGCGTTACACTGAGAAATTTAAACAATTAATCATTATTAAATTTGGTTTATTTCAAGTTGTCAATTTTTTGGTAGAAGTGAATACTAGTGGCCACTAGCATCTATATATTCTAGGGCATCTTTCCATCAATTTAAAAAAAATATGTATAGCTTTAGCTTAGAGGGGCTTGAATGCAAGACAAGAATTATCCTAACGAACGCTAGTATCAAGACTTTTATATGTTACACCAACACAACAGAATAATCTAAGATCTTAGTGGACGCTATCCTTCAAATTTAATTTTTTATAACTCGAATAACATATTGAACTCAGGAACCGCTAGGCTAGAAATTTCATTTTGGAATATGTGTAATCAGGAAATTCATAAAAAAAATTGATGTCATGTAATATTTGTTGTCTTTGAACATCAAAGAAATAAAGTAAACATCTAACCTAGTGGTTGCTAGTCTTAGAAGTTTGTATTGTGAAATCCAAATATAAGAATTGAGCCTAGTTAGTTTTTGAGTCAGGTCATTACTAATTGTCTTGTATTCAAGGAAACAACTACCCTAGTGACCAGTAATCTCAATTCTTTGTTATGTTGGACCAATAGAATATAATAATATTTGATCTTAATGGCTACATGTATTTTGCAAAATCGTTAATATATGTCTTTTCTTAGAATATTTTTTGTCTTGTTTTGTATTGGAATATCTAAAAAATGACATAAATATCCACCCTAACGGTTGCTAGTCTTAGAACATCATATTATAAAATCTAAATATAATAATGTAGATTAGTTCATTTTTCCATTGATTCATTACTAATTATCCTGTATGCAAGACAACAACTAGCCTAGTGGATGCTAACCTCAAGTCTTTGTGATGTTGCAAAAATGATAATTAATAATATTCAACCTTAGAGGCCAATATGTTTCAAATCTCATGTTATATACTTCAAATATCATATTGAACTCAGCGGCCGCTAGGCTTAAAATTTATTTTGGAATTACGAGTATTTAGGAAATTCGTGAATATTTGTCTTCTCTTATCTTGAAACATCAAAGAAATATAGTAAGCATCCACCCTGGCAGTGGCCAGTCTTTTAAGATAGTCTTATGAAATTTAAATATAATTGTGGAACATAGTTAATTTTTTAGTTGAGTTGTTACTACTTTTCATGTATGCAAGAAAACAAATATCCTAACAGTCGTTAACCTCAAGATAGTCTTGTAAAATTTAAATATAGTAATGGAGAATAGTTAGTTTTTCAGTCAAGTTGTTACTACTTGTCCTGTTTACAAGACAACAAATATCCTAGCGACCACTAACCTCAAGTCTTAGTGAATTTTCACTAGCGCTATGTAATTATCTTTGACCTTAGTAGATGTGAGGAATATCATGTAATAAAATTTGAATAACATGTTGTACTTAGAGGTCTCTAGGCTAAAAAATTGGTGTTGGAGCTTAGTTCAGGTTTCAGTTTTCAATTGATTTGTTATTCAATATCTTGAATACAAGACAAGAATTATCCTAGCGGTTGTTAATCTCAAGTATTTGTTATGTTACACCAATGCAATGGAATAATCTACAACCTTAGCGGGTGTTAGGCTTCTAATATCATGTGATAGAGTTTGAATAACATATTGAACTCAATTTCCACAATGCAGAAATTTTGATTTTGGAATATGTGTATTCTTGAAAATCATTTAAATTAATCTTGTCTTGGAATATTTGTTGTCTTGGAACATCAAAGAAAGAAATTAAACATCCACCCTATTGTTCGCTAGTCTTAGAAGGTGGAATTGTAAAATCCAAATATAATAAAGGATCTTAGTTATTTTTTCAGTTAGGTCATTACTAATTGTCCTGTATGCAAGGAAACAAATATCCTAGCGGCCATTAATATCAATTCTTTGTTATGTTACACCAATTTTATTTAATAATATTCAACATTAGCAGCCGCTAGGCTTCAAATATCATGCTAGGATTTGGATATCATAATTAAAAATCTAAATATAATAATGGTGCTTAGCTCAGTTTTCAAGCGAGTCATCACTAGTTGTATCATATGTGAGTCAACAAGTATATTAGTGGCCGCTATTCTCCATTATTGTTTGAATAAATGTGTTCAGGAAAACCTTTAATATTTTCCTTATCTTGGAATATTTTTACCTTTTGTTGTCTTGTAATAGCCAAGTAATTCCGTAAACATCCAGCTTAGTAGCCGCTAGTCTTGGAACATGGTGTTTTAGAATTTAAAAATTGTTACTTTAGATTGGCTCATTTATCAATTAATTTGTTACTAATTATTTTCTACACAAACGTTTTCGAAAAAAAAATAATTATACCTCTATGGCAACTAGGTTAAACAACATTTTTCTCGATTGACTTTACAAAAAGGAACATAAATATATGAGTACAATCTTGTATTAATATATTTGAAAAAATTCTAAACTCAACCAATGATATGTAGCATAATAAAAATATATGGCACAACATAAGGTCCGAAAAATGAAATATATGATTGTAAAAATAATTATTAACATTTATATTTAATAATATTTACGATTACATATAATGTTCTTACCTTTTACTAAACATAAAAAGACTTGCTAAAGACATTACATTTAAATATTTCTACATGGGAAGAAAAATATAAATAACTCTATATATCAGTGCAAAAGTCATGTAAGCATTGAATATTGAAATAATTAGTCACGACTATTTCTTTCATATTAAAAAACTCATTAAAGGAGGTCAAAATGATTACCTAAACTATACAAAATCAAAACTTTACGATTCTTAAATAAAATATGTGACTCATGTTTTGCAACTAGGGATAGATGCCACCATGTAAAGGAGAGAATAAATGAAGGAAGGAGAATGAAAAATCCACAAAAAATTAACCAGGGAGAGAGATAGAAGGGCTAAAAAGGGATCCCGTTTGAAAGATAAAAATAATAGAGCTATGACTGAACATAAAAAATGGGTTTTCGGCAAGAATAAATATTGTAAAAGGGATTACAATTTCTTCATTCATGGCCAGAAAAAAATGTTGTTTTAGATAGAGAAACACATTTTGACAAGGAGATAAAATAGAATTGCAAAGGTGACAAAGGGAAAGACATGGGCAAATTGCAGTGAAAACATAAGAACTAGGTGAATACAGGACAATTGAAAGTGTCTGACATCTACTATGGTACATATACAATAACATAGATGTGTTTGATAAATACATGTTTTAGCAGTATCTAAAAATTTTACGTGTTTGATAATGTTTGTTAAAGCTCCGTAATCTATCTTAAACAAAGTATCTGCAAGATTCTATCTGCAACCTATTTTTCTTGTCTATTTTGATTATGTCCTTTGTGGGCCTCTTGATCTGCACTTGTACTCGTGATCTATCCATAATCACTATTTTTTTCTTGTTTGTACACCCCTAAATGAGATTATAATCATTGCCTCAACTTTCCATTCAAAAAAATGGCCAGGAATCGAGCACTCAGCACTAGTAAATTAGTGCCTGCACGTGTTGTATTTTGATTTCAAGAGCTACTTTTATATGATTTCAAAATAAAAAGAAACCCTAATATATATTTCTTTGGTATATTTAGTTTTTTCCCTATACATTCAATGAAATAAATTCCTAAAACTGAAAAAAAAAGTGGGAATAGGAAAATTTCAAAATTTGAATTTCCCCTTCTTAAAGCGAAAGTGCTGGATTTTGATATTTCAAATATTTGCATTTAATGTGGGGGATTTCGTATATCAAACTTTGAATTCACCCATCATTAATATTTGCATTTAATTCAGGGGATATCGTGGGATACGGGGAAATCAAATTTATTAATTTTACCTACTTTAGAAACAAGTGGGGCAATGACAAATGTTTCTTTGTGTAATCACGAGAAAACATCAAATATTAATTTAAGCATAATAAAAAACCATTTAGAAAATAGAAGTCAACATTTGAAAATAAAAATTTAAATTTTAAGAGAGTGATATACACAAATTTATTATTAATTTTAATCAAAATCAAATTTGATATTTTTTAAATATAATGCACGTTAATTCGGGGGATAGTGTGATATACGGGGAAATAAAATTTATTATATTTACTTTAGAAACAAGTGGGACAACGAAATTTTTTTCTTTGTGAACTCGCGGGAAAACGACAAATATTAATTTAAGCATAATAAAAAACCATTTAGAAAATAGAACTGAACATTTGTAAACAAAAATTTAAATTCTAAGAGAGCGATATACGCACATTTATTATTAATTTTAATCTAAATTGAATTCGATATTTTAAAAATATAATGTGCATTAATTCGGGAAATAGTGTGGGATACAAGGAAATAAAATTTATTAGTTTTACTTTCGAAACAAATGAGACAACGATAATTGTTTCTGTGTGAACTCACGGGAAAAGGAAAAATATTAATTTAAACATAGTAAAAAACCATATAGAAAATAGAAGTGAACATTTCTAAAAAAAGGTTTAAATTTTAAGAGAGTGATATACACACATTTATTATTAATTTTTATTGAATGAGAATTCAATATTTTTTAAATATCGTGCACGTTAATTTTAAAAAATCCAATAAAATGTGGCATCTTACAAATTTGAACCAGTGAATTACACAATTATATAATTGACACATTTATTAAGAAACTTTTAATTAGCAATATAATTAACAAATAATTTTTACCTATAAAAATCCACATTATTAAGTTGTAACTATAATCCATTAAAATATTGACACGTGCCATCAAATTTCTAATATATCTTGTGACCATCAATATTTTGGTGTTATTTACACTCTACGCTAGAAAAAATAAAACATAATTTTACGCTTCACCAAAATTTGAGATTACCTTATAAATAGGAAAGAAATTAGTGACCACTAAACACCATTAGAATGATATTTTTGTAACACCAAATTCAAAATAATAAATACTTAGATTTTATGGGGTACCGGGATATTGTTTTTAGTACGTGTTAATGAACAACTTTGCATGTTGTATGGTGTTCTTATATTTGTTGAGCAAAAGCCTAGTAGTCATTAGCCTCTACAACTCCTATGTTTCCTTTCCAACAATGTAAATAAATATCTCTACAGTTTTGGATCACTAGTATTTTTCACTAACTATTATCATATCTTATTGGCTATATAATCCTTGCACCGCTAAATGTGGCACTACATACCATTGAAAGATATCACAACTTCTATATTACTCATAAGTTTTTTTATGTCTAACACATAATTTATATTGGTTCGTATCTAGCAAAATAATTAGTGACCACTAAGCTCCATTACTTGAATAAGGTCAATCAAAAAATTCGTATGAAAGAAAATGGTCAGCGACGGATAACCTTAAATACGTACAGAAAGGAATGATTGTGTGAAAAATAGACTAAATTTTTTCTTAATTTTAACATAGTGCTAGAATAATAAATCATAGTAACAGATATTAGTGGTCGCTAGGCATTTTCCACAATATATTTTGATGACAAAAATGCAAGATATGGACAATTTTTATTGTCGAAATCTATGGAGGTCTTTGCATAGTCGAGAAGAAAGATGGTTATTACAAATGTTTTTCAGGGGTCTCATATAACATTATAGGGACTACTAGGCACACACCTTTGTATATTTTATTTTTTTTACACATCGGTGGGCATCAATGAAAAAGCTTAGCGACCATTATGCTCCACTACTTATTAAGTGTAGATTAGCGGCAGCTAGGCTCAACTAATTTTTAATTTTGAATATAGATATCAAATAAAAATTCATATTAAATAAAATGCTGAAGGACTGCTAAGCTCAAATACTTACATAAAGGAATAATTTTGTGGAAACTAGGCTAAATAATATCTTATTTCAAACATAGTGCTCTAATAACATATCTTAGTAATAGATATTATCAATCGCTAGGATTTTTTCATAATATATTTAGTTGATAAATATGTGAGATATGAAAATTGTTTACTGTCGAAAGCTATGGAGGTACTTGAGAAAGTAATAGATTAGCGGCCTCAAGGCTAAAATGTTTATTAATTTTGAAAATAAAGATAAAAAACAATTCGTATTAAAGAAAATGCTTAGCGACCGCTAAGCTCAAATACTTATAGAACATAATGTTCTAGGATTATTGTTTATTGAGAACTTAATATATTAGCAGCCTTTAGGATAAATTGTTTCTTAATTATGAAAATAAAGATAATAAAAAGTTTGTATTAAATAAAATTCTTAGTGACCACTAAGCTCAAATACTTATAGAACATAGTGCTCGTAAAACAAATCATATGAATGGATAAAATGTAGTCTCAAGGCATTTTTTATGTCGGTTCGTATAAAATAAAATGCATATCGGCCACTAAGCTACATTACTTACTGAAAGGAGTGGCTTGGTGCTCAGTAGGCTCTACTATTTAAGTTTTTTTTCAACCTAATAAAAATCATTGTCTACCTTAGCAACAAAGATAAGAGTTAGAGCATAATAATAGAAGAACATATTTTGACAAAAGGGTTGACAAAAGGGTTGAAAAAGAGGCTGAAGAAAGAAGATTTGTGGAGGGAACTGAGAAGCTCACATTTAGCACAGCGGGCTTGCTTGTCAGCTCAATTCCATCACCCTATGATGAGGTCACTCGTATGATGATTCGATTCATCTCCTTGGAAGGTAGGTTTGTCACTGTCTCTGCTAAACATCTAATCTTTTTAAACCACTTCCGTAGGAATCGATTGGTTTGCTTCCCCCATTATCTGCTGAACTCCCTTGAACACTCCATTTTGTAGTTTCAGAAGCACAGCCGGGTGATTCCCTTGCATCAAGGTCTTATTTTTTTGATCCATAAATGTTGCCTACTGAAGTACCCTGGTCTTCCTTCCTCTCCTAGCCCGGCTCCCCCTTTGATGGGCTCTGTTGCTACCAGCCCTGTTTCTCCTGCTGCCCCTGCTGCTGCCCCCTCCACCGTTGCTACCACCCCCATGCCGGCTGCACTAACTTTTCCTTCCATTCCCCCTACTGCTGCTCCCGTCACCCACCTCACCTCTACCTCTGAGATACCAATCACCAGGGCTTCCAGGAGGCTCAACCTTGAGACTCTTTCTGTGGAGAAGGAGCCTTTTGAACTTGAGATTTCTCATGACCTGCTGAACATCAGTAGTGCCAGTCCCCAGGAGGTGCAGATGGATAGCTCTTCTAAGAGGTTGGAGGCCTTAGAAGCTAAGATGAAATTGCTAAAGGATGAGGTCAAGAACCTAGCTAAGAAGAAAGGCAAGAAAAGCATGGAGGAGGAGGGGAACATTGATAGCAGTCAGATTGAAGACATATACAAGAAGCTGACCTCCTTAGACTCCCGCTCAGGGAAGGCCAAGACTAGACATGACTATAACATTGTCGCCTTTAGGGCGATTGAGGAGTTCATCTAGGGCCATGCCAAAAGTGTTTCCAACCTCAGCGGTGTCCCGGCTGCACTTTGGGGCAACGAAAAAGAAAGCAAAAGAACCATTAAGGAGCTTGATAAGACTGATGCTTCCCCTATGACTGCTTTGGGTATGTTTCATGCCTGGAAGAAAATCAAGATCAGTATCGATAAAGCTACCAAGAAGTAGTTTTCTGCTGCTTTTTGTTGTTTTTCTGTTGTTTCTTTGTAGTCGATTTGCTATTTTTTTGCTGTTGTTTTGCTGTTTTGTCTCAATTGAGTAGATGTTTCTGAGCTACTTGGAGCTTCGTTGCAACACTTGGATCTTGATCCATTCCCTCTGTTTCTCACTCTTATTCTGGCTCTCAGGCCTTCTTTTGTATTCAAGGGTATAGTCCCTTTCAAAAAACTATTTGCCAATAATAAAAAAAAATAGAAGAACATATTTTAAACCTAAAGATGTATCATGATCATCTTGGCCTGGCATATTTCCATTAATAACCCGTTAAAAAAATAGTCCTAAACGATTTACTAAAAATCGAGGGTCATTGTTGGAAATCCATTTTTTGGACTGAATCAGATGAAAGACATCGAGCTTATATTAAGGGAGTTCTTAGATGCATGATTATATTTACTCTAGAGGGATTAGTCTGAGGGAAAATGTGGATAGTTGCTAGCATCGTATCATTCTCGACGAATCCATTCTTATCAATGCATCTGGAAATCTCATTGGGATTTGGAGATGGGTCATCATTAGATTAAGCCATACTTATAGGGTAGGCATGGAAGTGGAAATAGACTTAATAGACCTCAAGTGTATCCTTGAAAATTTCTTTTTTAGGCTCATTATAAACAAAAATTTTTTGTGGACCTTATGCCAGTTATCATTTTTTATGTTGTGCATACAAATGGTGTGATGTCCTATATGTGTTTATGTGAATAAAAATTCTTGTCAATAGATATGGGGCATTAGTTAGATCGAAAGGGGAGGACCTATTGTCACTCCACTTTCCTAACCTGGATCAATAGTGTTTACTCCATTGCAACATAGCCACCTAGTTTGACACAGTTGGGATCATTTTTCATAGGTAAGGTTGTGAGGAATACAATTGGTTAAACCTATTCAGGTATCCTTTCTAGAAAAGAGCCGTACATTTTTCTTAAAATCATCCTTCAAGGAAAATAGACCTAAATGATCTACCACATAAGCAGGGTGAAGGTAAACAAGATTCTCGCACAGTATTAAATGATGAACTTCTATTGCATTGATCTAATCTTTTTGATATATTATTATTTTTATTTCCATTTATATGGTTTCCATTTTGAGGATCCCCAATTGTGTGTTTGATAAAATCAACAAAAATTTTTTGGCCTAGGAAAAACAAAAAATTTGGGTCTAAGTGTTAAATGTGCGTGTTAGCCTCTCTCCAATCCTCTGAGCGTGTTTGGCAATATAGTTATGAAAAAAAAGGGTGACCTTCTTCTAGATGCTAATAAGAAATAATTAATAACATAAATAATGACTAGAATTTTTGTAAAGAAATCAAACAATAAATCGCTAATAAATTAAAGTGTTGGAACATTGTTGGTTTGTTGCTAAAAGTGAAGACTAATAGTAATAGAATTAATTATTGGAGGTGAATCTCATATTATTGCTAACAATGCCATCAAAAATGTATAGCTTATGTGAATAGGAAATTGGATTTTTTATGCTTTCATTAATTACAAATTGTTACACTGATAAATCTTGTATACCTGGGAGGCTACTAAATATTGTGGATTTTATAAAGGAAAATTGAGGGCCTCTGACCAAGCTATTTTTTAATATAAGATTGGAAATAAATATGTTTATTGGCTAGACTCATTACCATTTCCATCAAAGGTTGATATTTAATCCCGTAGCAAGATTGTATTAATTATAAGCATGTGATGGTATAGTCACTCCATATATTTACCGATCAATTCTGCCTTATTTTCAGACCTTTCAAAAGTTTATATCACTGGATTTCATTTCATTCTTCATGGCCTTTCCAATGTTGTCCTTCGTTGCAATTTTCTACCTCAGTGAGTGAAATGGAATTTTATACCAAAATTTTCAAGTCATCGTTTGAAATCCTTTTTTAAATTAAATCAGGAGAAAGAAATGATTGTTATTAAGGGAGTAAACTCTGAGATTAGTAATCTTTCTCTGAAGCTGACTATCTGAGGGTAAATTTTGAAGTTGCTTCGACATTCATTTTTTATCTTCTTATCATACATCTAGCGAAGGATTGGTATTTAGATATGGGTCGTCACTATATCAAGCCAGCGTATATGGTTGTCATGGAAGCGTAAATAGACAAAACCTCAAGTGCGTCATGGCCCTTTTTTTCTCAGGATCGTTATATATATGAAGGTTTGATGGACATGGCCGTTTTTGGAGATTTGTATAAATAGTTGGACGTCCTAATGCGTTTCGTGTTTGATCTGTCCAAATGGGGTGAGAGACCAAGGTTGAGACTTAGTTTTCTCCACTTTCCTGACATGGATGATAAGTTTTCCTTTTTGTAATAGGAATTAGCACATTGGGATATTCTTCGCCAAAAAGGTCATGAGGCGTACGATTTCGATAAATGATTCTGGTTGAAATGCTGGAAAAGAGCATCTTTTTCTGATAACCTCCTACGCGAAAACCATTTTCATCCATGTTAAAGCGAAGGTTACGGAGTTGTCATCTGATTCAGATAAATAAGTGCTTCTAAAATTTGTTGATATGTATCTTTATTTTGGTTGTTATAGACCATTGTTATCGAATCTAGCTTTTATGTCTTACTATTGTCTGATGCAATTTTTTGTATTCCCAACCACTTGAATGAAATTTTTGGCATATAGATCTTGTATTTTTTAGAAAAGTATTGATGGATCATTCAGGTTTTTAGATTGATCCTCTCGCCATATCTTTACTATAATGGGAAAGGGAACCTTCAACCCTCCTTTAGTTATAAAAAAAAAAGAAATCATTAATAAAAAATATTATGTATTACACTAAGTAATTAAAAAAATTAATCACTATTAAATGTTGGTTTTGTTTGAAGTTGGTCAATTTATTGCTAGAAGTGAATACTAGTCACCTAGCTAACATATATACATTCTAGGATATCTTTCTATTAATGTAAAAAACTATTAGGTATAGCTTTAGGATAGAGAAGATAATAGTGGATTGATGGATATCTTCATCATCACTGTAAAAAACAAATATTGAATTACACTATATCAACTGTTTGGAAATTGTGGAGGTCTTTACTGTCAAAAGTTTCTATGGAGGTCTTTGAGAAAGGAATAAATTTAATTCTCTTTCCCTAATAATAGAATATAATGTAAATGGCTCTATTTCTTTTACGAAAAGCTCTCCTTACAAAAATTTGTCTAGGGAAATTCCTGTCATTAAATTTTTTTCATGTTTTCCTCCAGACAGGTGTAGATATAAATAAAATTTTTCTTTGCGTACCAATTCAGTTTTGTTTCTTATGGTATTTGGATATCATCAATTAACTGATGAAAGAAATAGTAGTTGAATTTTAAATAGATCACTTTCTAGATACATTCTTCTGTTTTTATCAAAATGTTGGCATACTTGGATATGTATGATGTTGTCTAACAAAATTGAAGCCCAATGCAATGAACAACATCCATCTCAAAATTGGAATTTTTTTTGCATATGTTAGGGTTTAGTACTACTATTGTGCATAATTATAGCTCTGTAATGTTCAAATCATCTAAAGAAATTTACAAAGCACTTTGTAAACAAAAATGAGTAAGGTGTTAAAACTAACATGGCTAGACATGATTTCATATTGTATAGATTATCAAACAACAAATCAGAAAGTAATATCATATTACAATTTTGTTATTGACACATCTATTTGTTACAGTTAGGTTCTCCAAGGTTGGTCATACTGCGCATAAACATGAATCTTTACATGTACGACGACATAATAAAATACACAAAAAATCTAAACAAGAAATATGTAATTGCCTATGGTGCTACAAACATTGTTTATAAATGTGATCTAAATAATTCTAATCAAATTGCTATAAAAATAATGTACATTTTATACCCACTAAGCTTGTTTGCATTTGAAAATGATGTGGAAACAATTGAAAGCATCAAGCATCAGAATCTTAAGATTCTACATGGATATTCACTTTATCCACTTGGAAACCTGATGTTTTATGATTACATGGTAAACGGAAGTTTATGGGACATCCTACATGGTGAGTAAAATGATTATGTTATGAATAAAAATGGATTTTTGCGTTGTAGATTCATTTTTTGAAATAGAAAAATCCAATCAATCTCTAACCTTGATATTAAAATGGATTGTTGGAAAATATAACAAGTGTTTTATTAATTTTTATTTTCATATAGGATCATCAAAGAAGATTAAGCTATACTGGAACATTAGGATAAATATTGTTCATGGAGCTGAAGAAGGATAGCCATATCTTCATTATGACTGTAACCCATGCATTGTTCACAGGGATGTGAAGACTTCTAACATTCTTTTGGATTATAATTTTGATGCACATTTTTCAGACTTTGGCATTGCCAAGTGCATTTCCTCAGCCAAAAACCACACCTCTACCTATGTTATGGGTACCATTGATTATATTGACCTAGAATATGTAATAACATCAAGGCTTAATGACAAATATGATGTATGCAGTTACAGGACTGTTGTTCTAGAGTTGCTGATCGGAAGGAAGCTATGGCCAATAACTCAAATCTGTCAGAGTTGGTAATATTTATATTTTTTAATTTTCATTTGGAGCTTACATTGTACACTGTTTAACTATTTTTAAGGTTTTTTTTCTGGATCAGAAAAATCAAATGTGGATGGAATTTTATTTGACATTGACAAGTGAACCTAGGTTCTATCAAAAGCAGACACCAACACAGCCATGGAAACTATTGAAACAAAAGTTACAACAACCTATAGCGATCTTGGGATTATAACAAAAAACTTTGATTTGGCCTTTCTTTGCACCAAGAAACAAACATTTGTTCAACCCACCATGCATGACGTTGCTAGAGTTATAAATTCGACGTCACCAGTGCCTGCTCCTATGCAATTTCCTAGTATCCGAATGAACCAACTGACCCCTAGTAATAATTACAGGAGGTATTTGGATGGATATGTAGATGGTAAGCACAATGATGTTATAGGGAGCACAAGTTGTACTTTTGATAGGCATTTGTTTGTGATATTTAATGAGGTGATATCACAAAACACTTTTTTAATAGAACGAAACTTGGATGGTGTTTTGATGGAAAAAAATCATCCCTAAGAGTCCTCTCTATCCCAAGGTCTTCTTTTCTCAACAAATGAGCCATTTTTCAAGTAAACAATGACTAATTTTACCTGTTATAGTCCATTTTTTTCCATAATAATTCAGACCACTCGGAACCCTTAAAACAAATAAAAGTGTGCCCAAATTTCTTTTTGAAGGGGAAAAATTGGGTTTTGGGAAGTTCTTTTTCCACTTTCCCAATATGATTGTTTTTTCATCATATCTAAATCAATCCACTTCTGATACTAGTAGTAGTACACTCTTCTGCTACTTCCTACTCGTAAATATCTAGTCTCTACTTTGATAGCACCTCCACTGCTACTTTACTCAACACTACTTGTATCCAAAGGGACAGTCCCATTCAAGAGGCAACAAATGTATTCATGTTTTGTGCAAATAAAATTTTTCAAAAAAGGAAACCGCTCTTCATATAATATTTTAAAACTTTCTGTGAATGAATTTGTAACAAATTTGAAATGTATAGATAGAAAAATTCAATTTAAATATGATGATAGATAAGTTATCTTATTCTAAGATACTTATATCATCACAAAAATAAGAGTATTATGGTATATATTTTGAGTTCATAGGCATAAGAAGTCCATTCATTATCGAAACATATGTGCTTAATGAAGAGAAATTGAGACATGGAGCAAGTATATATACATTTCGTTTGAACCTACAAAATAAATTCATATTTACTACATTCTCTAAAATATGCATCATTGATTCAGACTTCAGAATCATTAAAAATGATATTCCAATCAAATTCATGAAGAACAGACAAGGTCCAAGACACTTTTTATAAGTCTAAGAGAATGAGATACAAGAGGGAGACTAGTGAAAACAAATACTAGAAAAGCATTATAACATATTAATGGGTGCGATGTAAATGTAGCTCATTCATAAGGACCAACATTAGGAAAAAGGTGTTGGTATTTACATAACTCTCACAGAGAATACAATTGTGGTATAATGAGTCTTTTGATTGATGTAAACTATAAAATATTAGTTCAATGTATCTTTGAGGGAGTAAGACTATGTTTCTCATAAACATTTTTCTTTCATTGTGCTCAAATATAGAATTTGTGATTTAAATAAATTCCAAACTATGTTGTTTTTTAATGATGACTCAAATATACAGTTTATAATAATAGACACTAGTGAACTTAATGCCATGTAAAATCTAAGAAAACAATTCTTGATTTTTTATAAGCTATATTTCAGGGTAAGAAAGTAATTTAATTGTAAGTTCCACCATACATAGAAATAAAACCAACTATGTTATTTAAGGCCAGTGTCAAATTTAAGGATGCACATAATAAAAATCGGAACGATATAGTTTTTAAGGTAACCTCACACTTTGAAAGTGCGAGCCTCACTAAAATTAATGTCGTTTATAAGTCTGATAAAATAATACTTCAAATGTTGTTATGGGTGAGAGAATAATTTGAAATTGTAGAGGTTCCACCAGAACTTCAAAATAACACCACTAAGCATCGTACATTCAGAGTGTCAATTTTAAGGATATGTGTATACTAAACATTCAAAGTGAATGGTTTTCAATTTCAGAGTGTGGGGCTCCCACATAAGCTGAATAGTGTGAGGATCACAACTCTTGATAATGTATTAGCCTCATACTTTCAAAGTGTGAGTCTCATATTTTTCGTAACTTTGAAAGTCTAAGTCTTGTAAATTTACAATGCAAGGCTCTCCATTAGAAACTACGCGGTTCACACTTCAAACTCACTATTGTAGGGATTTATTGTTAGTTTTTATTTTTAATTTAATACAATGGGATCAAGACTTATAATAGTTAGCGGTCACTGACCTTACATCGAGGTTTTTTCACTTTCATTTAATAAAATAGAGATTATGAATTATAATAGTTAATGCAGCAGATAACCATACATCAAGGCTTTTGCACTTTCATTTAATACAAAATGATCGTGACGTATAATAGTTAGAGACCACTCACCTTAACACAACGAGCTCACCATATAATAGAGGCTTTTACAAGAAGTTATTGTTAATTTTTTATTTTTATAAATCCAACAAGCGCATGCCTTATAATAGCTAGTAGCTACTAGCCTTACATACTGCCAACATTGAAAATCTAAAAAATGGAAAAATTTGAATCCAATAATAACCAAATTAGAATCCAGTAATAGTGATATTGGAATCCAATAATTGCAAAATTGGAATCCAATAATAGTTAAATTGGAACTAGAGTAAGTCTAATAATGAAAATATTGGAATCCAACATTGCTACTGATGGATTCCAATAATAGTAATAATGGAATCTAGTATAGACAAAAATGGAATCAAATTTACGCTAAAACAGAGATGGATTTCTTCCAATACTTGAAATACTGGAGTCCAGATTTATTGGAATATGTCCAGATGTAGTGAAATAAGTGTTAAAATGAGTCAACATGCCACAGAAAAAAGGAAAGAAAGAGGACATGTGGTGAATATCAATGGTCAGAGATAGGACACGTGTTGGCATTCTGACACTATTCAAGTACATGGGCTCTGGTGGACTTCAAGTCCCCAGAGTGGATTACATTTCATAAGGCTTCAGGTCCAGGAAGTCAGTGAGGTCAAAGGAGGGATATGTGACAACATTTTTAAGCCAAAAGTTTCTAAGTCTAGGAAAAGGAAAAAGTTTTGACATGAAGGCCAAACCAATCAAAAGCACGCATGATGTAAGGAAGACTTATAGACCTAAGGAATGTGGAGCTTTTCTATTGGATCACATTTCATGATTTTTAGTTGAGGAAAAAGAAAAGGTAAAATGCAAAGTGGGCATGGAGATTTCCTATTGGCTCATACTTCAACACTATCACTCAAGGAAAAGAAAAAACCAACATTTTCTAAGAAGCATCATAGTTTTCTATTGGCTTATATTTCATTAAGGAATAGACTTCCCAGAAACGAAAGAAAAGAAGAAAATCCCGACCTCGCAAGAAAAACAAATACTAACACTTGGAAAATGGAAAAGGAGAGCACATGTTGGCAGGAGACAGTCTCCGAATTAATAAAAGGCCACCACGTGACACGATTTTGTGCTTCTCAACATACAAAACTTTAGAGGGCCATATATTTCAATCAAGAGCTCCAAATCTTACAAAATTTATATTGTTGGAAAGGTATCTTTAAGCCCTTCACTTTAGCATCATCAAATTCAATAATTCATGACATTTGGTAGGAGGAAAATCATAAAATGTCTTTTACATTAAAGATGTAATTACATTATTGGTTAACTACCGTAATTGATGAAGTATGGTGTCTACTTTTTCTCTTTGCACATAATACAAAAGGAATGAATGATTTTGGCAGGTATCCCATGTTGCTTTGTAGGATTTTAATGCTTTTTATTAGTGGTTGTAGAAGGAAATCAATTTTTTCTTCTTTCTTTTTCCTTCTCATCTTCTACATAATGTAATAGTCTTTCATTTACCTGAGGAGGTGGATTGGAGGTAGCTGTAAAAGTTTTTAAATCTAGTTCAGTTTCTACCTTCTCGCAAGAAATTGTTTATATCCATTCTATAAGGAAGAACTAATGTGGTTGTGTTGTATAACCATTAGCAAGTTTTTAGGGAATTTTTTGTGTCCCCTAGCCAGAACTTATAAAAACAAATCTCTTTGTGATTGATCAAGCTATACTTTCCCTTTCTTATGTTTTGAAGGAATGAAAGAGGCGATGTTATTTTTGTTACAATATTGTAGTGGCTTTACTTTGTCAAGTACACAAGGGTATTTCTTAGTCATTGTATTCTTTTGGTTACTATGAAATTATTGCAAAATAGTGTATATTTTGCAATAGTTAAAATTAGTTGTAAAATCCTATAGGCAGCATCACTTTTGATAAATTATTGTAATTCCCTTAAGGGTCTTTTGGGTGTATGAGAAAAATATAGAAAATGATTTATCTCAGATCTAAATCCATGATTTTTAGTTAGGATTGGGAAGGTTGTAGACAAAATTTTTATTAATTGAGTATCAATGAATGTAAATGTTATTTCACAGATCATGTTAAATTTATTGTTCTTTTCAAAAATCACAGTTAAGGATGGATATGTTCCATGGGAACACTACTCTATCAAGGTCATAAAATTATCTGCCCTCCCCCCTCCAAATCCTAATTAACCAACAACTATTTATCTATATACTGACTAAGCATATCATTCCTGTAAACCAAACCTATGCTTATTCTGCAAAGCTGAGCTTTAAATTTGTTCATTACCAGTAAGATTTTCCAAGGATCCCACCATGTCTATTTTTGCACCCTTGTAAAAATTGAACAACTTGCATAGTCATGGGTAGGGAATGAGGACCATGAGAAGGGTTTAAGCATGATGCAGAGATTAAAAAAAGTTGTGGGATAAAATAAATAGGTCTGCAGATTTTTTGATTGCCACAAAGTGAAGGATTTTTTTTGAAAATACATGGAAGCCTAAATCTACAGAAAAAAGTAAATTGAAAAGCTATGGAGACATGGAAATGAATTCCATGAAATTCAACATGAATTCATGCCACATTAGATAAAGTAAAGAAGAGAAGTTAGTAGAACCATGGAATAGGAGATAAATCCATGGAAGGTCAAAAGTCACGCAGAACTTAAACAAGAAAAGTCCACATATCAAAGGAAAAAGTAGTTTTATGTGGATTACCAAAATGAACTCAAATTTCAATCTGATTTGATATTTGAAAATATGATATTATTTAGAAATATTAGCCTTCTCTATGCGAAGGAAATCAGATTTCATGGATTAAATGTTGGTAGGTGGCTCGAAGTGAAGGAAAACATCTCCAGCATGTAAAAGGTCTATTCGAGATGGCTCAACCACCATAATTAAATGCAGTATGGGATTCATTCCTTCTTCAACAAGGCAATGGTGTGGGGATATGTTAAATGGAAGAACAATCAGATCCTCTTTGGAAATTAAATGAAGGTGGTTGGGGTGCCAAAAGATGAATTTAAATTTCCCTCTCTTTCCTTCTTCTCTTTCTTCCATTTTCTATATATTGTAAAGTTATGCCTTTTTTAATGTTGGATTCTTTGGGAGTATGAGGGAATCATTCCATACTACACAAATGTTCTAAGATTTACATGCCTTGGGCTATATCTCTATAAATGTTTTTCATCTTCCTCATGTATCGTGATGATCTGTGCATGATCTATAAGCAATAAAATCTTTTGGTTTTGCGGCTCGTTTTGGCCTTAGCTATTGTTTTATTACATTCTCTTACCTCTCATTCATTCACAAATATGTGTTATTTATGAGTCTGTGTCTATTTTGCATCATGAAAATGGAACTCTGAACTTGATTTTGATCTGTGGCTTTCAATTTTGGTCCTCCTCATCATTGTTCTCTCCCATTTTCACTCTTGCTTAAGTATTCATCCCCTTATTTTGGTGTTATCACCTTCTCTAGTTTAGGTTTATGTTTTATGCATCTCCTTCTCACCCTGGTCCCTTGGAAAGTTAGAGTAGAGTTAGATAGTTGCATTTCAATTCCTAGGAGTAGTTTAGCATTAGGAGTAAGTAGAGGAAGTTGACCTTCTCTAGAGGTCTATCTCAGTTCGAGTCCCACAACTTGGAGACAGTCCCATGTTGTCTCAAATCCAGAATTGTCTATGATTTAGGAACGGGTGCATATTTGAGCTCCAATAGTTTTGGCACACCCAGTGGGAGCTTGAAAATCATATTTTTAGTTTCATCAAGTTTTGATGTGTATCTTGGTAAAGCTCTAGCATTTGGAGGCTTTGCAGTAACACATATGGTGACTCCATTCAAAATATCTAATGGTTTCAATAGTACTGGTAATAAAAGTTTCCCTGATTCATGAGAAGGATCCAAACATGGTTGAGAAAAAGAGAAGAAGGCATATTTGAGTATTTGTAGTTATCCCTAGGAAGAGGCAGAAGAGGAAGATAGATTCAAAGATCTCCATCTCCTCCAAATTGAACTCTTTCAACACCTCCACTTGGTAGGCCCTTCTTGCAGTTTACAAGAGTTCTTAGACCTATCAGAATGGCTCATCAACAACCACCAACTCAAAATCCATTTGTAAAATTCACATGGTGCAAGTAGTCCACTCACCTTGAATGCTCAAAATCCTATTCCAGTAGCTTCCTTAAAAATTATTCCATACTTCACTAGAGAAAATCACACTACTCCAGTTGACCTAATTCAAGATATTGAAAATGTCTACGCTATTCATGAAATTTCTAAGATGGATGTTGCGATAAAATTTTTGGCTTCATCACTTAAAGGAAAATTCTTATAATGGTTCATAAGCCTAGGGGAAAGAACAATTCAAAATTGGGATCAATTGTGCATAACCCTTTGTGATCAGTTTGGAGAAAAAGATGAAAACCTTTCTCTTTTGGAGTAGTTAACTACAATCAAGAGAGCACCTAATTAGCAAATAGCGGATTTCAACTTCATATTCTAGAGAACTTGGGACAAAATTCTAGCTCTGTGAGACCTGCAGCAGAAGGTGTCTTTCTTTACTTCTTAAAAGCTCTTAACTCTGATATATCTATTATGATACAATCTATGGGAGGAACAACTCTACCAACTACCTATACAATTACAATCAGAGCTAAAAATAGTTTAATACAAGCTGGGAAATTAGCTCCTAGACCACCCATGCCATTGTATCCTAAACTACCTAAAGTTTCTCAACCTTGTATTGCTCCTATCCCTGAGCCTAAATGTAACCTGTTGCTTCCACATCACAAACTCCTACTCACAAAAAAAGGAGGATGAAGAAATGAAGGATTTGATTAGAAACTTGACAAAAAAAGTTATATCCCTAGAGAAACAACAAGCCCAATCCTATAAGAATTATCAAAATCAAGGGAAATATTCTAATTAGGGGTATCAACCAAGGAGAAATCAACAACCTAATCAAATATATGCACATAACTAGTAGAATAACAGATGGAAAGGATCAAAGTTCTCCTCTTACATTAGCAATAATCCCTCCTCCACAAGCACTTCTTCCTCCTAGTTCTAGTCAGGCTTTAGTTCCTGTGAAAAATAATATGGCACAAGAAACAGAGTGGTGTTTTCCATGTAATATGTCCACATAACCAACTTGGTTGTGAAAGGGAAATGCATCTTCAAGCATACATGGTTCAAGGCTCTTCCAGTCAATAGGAACCACTGCTATAGGTACCCAATCTAACTATAGAAGTAGCTCAAGAGACCAACAATGACACTAACTTAATGTTCTTTGGAAGTCTGAATACTTTTGCAGTTAACCAAATGGTAAGAAGTTCTGACAGACCATCAATCAACATTGTTGATAATACGTGACATAAGAAAAGGATGTTGGAGTCACAATCTCCACCTTCTTCAGATCACACCAATGCCATGGGAAGGGGAAAATAAGCCATGTTGAATAAAATCAATCCACCTGAGCTTCCTGAAAAATCTAGGGATAAAGAGGTTGTTACTCAACCAAAGCCACCAAATCAAATGCCACCACAGCAGAGAAAAGAAGGTAGCATGTCGCAGATGTAGAAATCCGTGGGTCTTCCTTTTAACATTATTGAGAAAATGAAGAAGACCAATGTCAATGTCTCAATGTGGGATGTGCTTGCTATTCCATCACAGTGAGATTCTCCTATGTGAATCCTTCAAGCAACTACCTCCCGGTGGATCCAATAATGCAAAATGATCATGTCATGGTTCATGTCTGTCAAGAAAAGAATGATCAAGTAAGTAAAATGATCAAAACCCCACCCTTTTACATGTTGATAATTGTGGGTAAATACCTAGTTCATAACAATATGATTGATTTTAGGGCTAGTACCTTCTGTAATGCCCAAGAAAATAGTTGATATATTAGGTCTCAAATATAATCTTGTGTCTAGGGGAGTTCTACAACTTGATGGATCAATTGTGAATGTTCCTGGACATAATAAAAGACCTTGAGTTGACACTTCATGCCTTCCCAAGCCTCACCATAACCCATGACATTTCAGTCATTGATTTCCTCCTATGTTTTCCATCTATTTATCTAGAGACTTCACTGCTAAGGTAGGTGGTTATTTATCCTCAAATTGGAGTCACATGTTTCTAAAAACCAAATATGGTACCTAATTCACAATACAAGTTGAACCCATATTCTCTTACCATATTGAGTCATATGACCCTTGTCCAATCCAGTCAAATTTCTTAATATAAGAGGGACATGAGTAAGACTCAATCCTAGAGGAGTAGGTCATTCCTCTTTCCATGCCTAATTTTTTGCTAGATGAATGGGATGAGAGAGACCACAAGTTTGATCCTTATGATGAAGAGCTTAAAACCTTTGAGACTGGTCTAGGAACTTATTGCATTCTCTAGGAGGAATCTGTGATACCCATGACATTCAAACAAGAAAAGAAAAATGTTTCTGGACTATGGTGGATGTTCTTTGATGGTTCTAACAGTAGAAATGGAGTTGGGGCGGGTGTTGTGCTCATTTATCCAAAAAAAGAAAACATTATTCTTCACTCATAGATTGCAATTAGCATGTTCTAACAATGTAGTAGAGTATGAAGCATTAGTGCATGGTCTGTTAATCATGGAAAAGAGGAAAATCAAGAGTTACAGGTCTTTGGAGACACTGAATTAGTCATTCACCAAGTCCATGAAGTAGATGTGTGACAAAGAACAAGCTGTTGAAAACTTACAAACATAGAATTTGGGATCTACTAGAAATCTTTGATTCCATTAACATACAGGTTGTGCCTAGAAAGTTTAACAAAGAAGCAGACCAGATGGCAGCCCTTGGCTCTCAATTCTCACCTATTGAGGATTTGATCAAAGGGAATGCCCAACATATCAAAATGGTGGTTAGGCCATCTATTCCAGACAACCAGGCCTACTAAAGGTATTTGACAATGATGAGAAAATTTTGCATTTCATCCAAAATGAGGAGTTCTCCTCGAAGATGCAAGCTGATTTGCAGGAAGTATATGGGGATCAAATTATTCAACTAAGAACAAACAAGTTTACCAAAGGGATTAGTCACTTTGGAGCATATTTTTAGTCTAGATGATGAGTTCAAAGGAATGGAAAATAACATGGTGGAAAAGCAAGAGGATTGTCAGCCAGTTTCAATCGCTCCAGGAAAATAACTTCTACTTGGAAAGGTATGTGATGAAAGTGAAAGGAAAGATTTTGTTTCCTTGTGTCAAAATTATTGTGATGTATTTTCATGGGACTATGAAGATTTAAAAGAATTCAATCTAGATATAGTTCAACATTCCATTGATCTTGATCCCAAAATCAAGCCAATTAGATAGAAACAAAGGCCAATCAACCCCAAGATTGAGCCCCTCATGAGAAAGGAACTCTCCAAACTCATTGAGGCCAAAATAATTTTTCCAATCAAGTATTCTACTTGGGTGGAAAATATGGTCCTAGTAAGGAAGAAGAATGGTGAAATACAGCTTTGTGTGGACTTTAGGGATTTGAAAAAGGATTCCCTCAAGGATCACTACCCCTTGTCCTCCATGTAAAATTTTTTTGCAAATAATAGTGGGAGCAGAGAGGTTATCCATGCTTGATGGCTATTCTAGTTTTAACCATATCAAAGTGAAAGAAGAAGATCAATATAAGACCACGTTCACCACCAAATGGGGAATGTTTTCTTATCAAAAAATTCCTTTTGGCTTATCAAACACAGGTGCTACCTTCCAAAGATAAATGGATATTGATTTCAAAGGGTATATCAATCAGTTCATCTTGGTTTACCTAGATGACATTAATATTTTCTCCAAGAAGAGCACAGATCACATGAAGTACCTGGAGAAAGTATTTTAAATATGCAGGTATTTTGGTGTATCCCTTAATCCTAAGAAATGTAACTTTGCAATTCCTAGAGGAAATATTTTGGGGCATATTGTATCAAAAGAAGGCATTTCCATTGATCCAGAAAGAATTGCAGCTATCATGGCTCTTTCCTTTCCAGCTCATAAGAAGGCTCTGCAATCATTCCTTGGGAAAATTAACTTTGTTAGTGCTTCATTCCTAACTTCATGGGTTTGGTAAGACCTATTACTCTCATGCTAAAAAAGGATGCAACATTCAAGTGGACCATAGAAGGGAAGGATAGCTTTGAAAATATAAAACAAGAGATTGCTCAGGCCCCAACATTGATTAATCTAGATTATACCAAGGATTTCACCCTATATGCTCATGGGGAAAAATCAAGCATAGCCATGGTTTTTGACACAACTCAATGATAGAGGAATGGAGTAGTTTGTGGTGTTCTTTATTCAAACATTGAAGAATTATGAGCTCAAATACAACCACATTGAAAAATAAGTGTTTTCCATTATGAGAGCCTTGAAGAAATTCAAAATTATGATTGTTGCTAGCCGTGTAAAGGTTTTAGTATCACATTCCAAAGTTAGAGACTTCATTATGGGAGTAGAGATCAGTGAGAAATGAGTCGGATGGGTAACTAAAATCATGGAGTATGATGTGACCATTAAGGCTACAAAATTAGTAAGGGGAAGAGCACTTTGTGAGCAGTTGGCTCTAGATGTTGTGGAATCTCAAGAGACCACCCTCATAAATGAAGTATCCTCAAATGATGAGTTACCACATGATGTTGAATGGCAACAGGATGAGAAAATGTATTCAATGATCACAACTAGATTGTTGATATGTAAAAGTTCTTGTCTACTGGTGCATACCTCTTAGGTTTGAATAAAGAAAAGAGAAGACATCTGAGGCTGCAATCTATTCCTTATGCATTGATTAATGGTATCCTATTCAAAAGAAACATTGATGGAGTGTTGGTAAGGTGTATTGAAGGTGAGAAATGTGACAGAGTTCTGATCAAGTTCCATGATGGATTCTCAGGTGGACATTTCTCTGCTAAAGCTACAACCATGAATATTATAAAAGTAGGTTACTTCTAGCCTACGTTGTTCGCAGATGCTCACAAGTGGGTTAGGAAATGCAAAGAATGTGCACTCTTCATTGGAAAGAAAATACTGATGGCCTTGCCACTTAATCCAATTCAAGTAGATCGGTTGTTTACACAATGGGGTCTTGAGTTCATTGGTATGATCAATCCTCCATCTAGTGATGGTCACAAATGGGTTCTCATAGCCATAGACTATTTCACCAGGTGGACTAAGGCCGCACCATTGAAGGAAGCCACTGAATCAAGTCATCCTAGAATTTCTTGAAGAAATTGTTACAAGGTTTGGCATCCCTCAGACCATCATTTCTGATAATGCTAAAGGATTTTCTGGGATCAATATTTCTAATTGGGCTTTGGGACTTGGGATTTATCTGAAAACTTCTTCCAATTATTACCCCCAAGGTAATGGATTGGAAGAATCTACTAACAAGAACCTGATCAGAATCATGAAGAGGACAATGGACATCAATCAAAGACAATGGCACACAAAGGTAAAAAATTCTCTTTGGGCGGACATGATAACAATGAAGAAAGCAATTGGCACTTCTCCCTACAAACTGGTATATGGTAAAGAAGAAAGATTGCCATTATCACTTGAGTTTCCTTCATTTGAGTTAGCTCAGTAGCTTGAATTTGAAGGTGTGGATCAAAGGGAAATCAAAATGGATGGAATTGGTGGAACTAGAGCAAAACAAAAATACAACCATGGCTAGGATGGAACAACATCAAGTGTCAACTAAATAGTGGTTTGACAAAAAATCTAGAAATCAGACGTTCAATATGGGATATCAAGTTCTAAAGTGGGACACAGATCAATCTAAACCAGGGAGGCACTTGATATTTGATGTTATTTGGAGTGGACCATACATCATCACCACCTGCAAGGAAGCTAACTCATTTGAGTTGTATGATCTTGATGGGAACATGTTTCAAATTCCAGTCAATGGGATTCATCTCAAACCTTCTCATTAAGATTTTTCATGAATCTTGTATATAGTAGATTAGAATTTCAATTCCTCCAAGTGCTTTTAGCACATTGCATTGTTGGTAGTGTAGGTTTCTTTCCCTAAGTTCTTTGCATAGTCTTGTTGCTTGGAGATGTTCTTGTGCACTATTTCATCATGTTCTCCAGATTGTTTCTAAAAGGATGGAGGTTCAAAATATCAAGGATTAATTGCAGTGACATTAGAAAATCAAATGCAGAGAAACTAAATCATACTCAAGAAATTTCAAGCTGACTCCATGCCCAATGGATGCTAAGGCTACCAATCATCTCATCTAACAGGAAGATGATCCCTATGAGTCACCAAAAATGTTATCTATTTTTGCACCCTTGTAAAAATTGAACAACTTGAAGAGCCATGGGGAGGGAATGAAGACCACAGAAGGGTTTAAGCATGTCGTGGAGATTAAAAAAAAGCCGTGGGGTGAAAGAAACAGGTCCACAGATGTTTTGAGTGTCTGAAGTGAAGGACAAAACTTGAAAAGCCGCAGAAGCCTAAATCCGTAAAACAAATTGAATACAAAATATGTGGGGTGAAGAATAGGTAGTCCATGGAAGTGAACATGAGGCCACACCATATCAGTGTCGCGGAGTAAAGTAGAGAAGTTAGTAGAACCACGAAATGGGAGATAAATCCGCAGAGGTCAAAATATGTGCCAAGCTAAAAGATAAAATCCGTGTATCAAAGGAAAGCGGTATTTTTCCACGGATTACCAAAATGAACATGAATTTCAATCTGATTTGATCTTTGTAAATATGATATTATTTGAAGGAATCTTATCCTTCTCTATGTGAAGGAAATCAGATTTCATGGATTAAATGTTGATAGGTGGGTGAAGTGAAGGAAGACATCTCCAGCACACAAAAGGTCTATTCCAGATGGCTCAACCACCAATTTTAAATGTAGTATGGGTGTCATTCCTACTTCAAGCAAGGTAATGACATGGGGATGTAGAATTTGATAGAATAATCAGATCCTCTGTGGAAATTAATGAAGGTGGTTAGGGCTGAAAAAGAGGAATTTGAATTTCCCTCTCTTTCCTTCTTCTTTATCTTCTATATATTGTAAAGTGATGCCTTGTTTTAATGTTGGATACTTTGGGAATATGAGTGCATCATTTTATGTTGCACAAGTGCTCTAAGATTTGCATGCCTTGGGCTATATCTATGTACATGTTTTGCATCTTCCTCTTGTATCATGATGATTTGTGCATGATATTTAAGCAATACAATCTTTGGTTTTGTGGATCGTTTCAGCCTTAGCTATTGTTTTATTGCATTCTCTTACCTCTCATTCATTCATAGGTGTGTTGTATGTGTTATTTCATAGGTATGTGTCTATTTTGCATCATGAAAGTGGAACCCTAAACATGATTTTGATATGTGGCTTTTGTTTTGGCCCTCCTCATCATCGTTCTCTCCCATTTTCACTCTTTCTTAAGTATTCATCTCCTTATTTTTTGTGCTATCACCTTCTCTATCTTAGAATTTTCCCTGTTTTGCATCTCCTTATATCTCTGGTCCTTTGGCACATTTAGGTTAGGATTTTCTTTCAATATAAGGAGTATTTTAACATTTGGAATAGGTAGAGGAAGTCAGCCTTCTCTGGAGGTCTATCTCAGTTCGATTCCCACAACTTGGAGATAGTCCCATGTTGTCTCAAATCCTGACTTATCTATGATTTGGGCACGGGTTCATATTTGAGCTCTAACAAAAGCAATACCTTTGAATAATAAATAAGGTCTAAAACATCCTTCTGTTACCATATTTCCAATTATCAAACAAGATTTGATCAAATAAATATCATTTAAAATTTATACATTTTTTCCCACAATTTTCCATAAAAAATTATGAGCAACTATCATTTCATAATACAATGATCTATATCATAATTAATTCATATTCCATATCAAATACTTGAGACAAAAAACATGTCCCTAGACAAGCACAATAATATGACCATACGTCATAATACAGTATTTTAATATTAAATCCTTATTTCCAAAAGTTTTAGTGTACATATGTATCTCTTTGTGCAACTGTATAGAGGGAGAGCATCATTGGAGTGCTACTCCTCTAACCACATAACCTTTCGGTTCCCTCGCACTCCTCTTGCAACCAAGAGGGGCCTGAACCTTCACAAGGAAGATAGAGATATTCAACTATCAATAGAGAATAATAATTTAGAACCATGTATAATATACCCAAATTCTAAAAATACAACCCATCATAAGATCATGAAAACCAAAACCATCATATGATTCATGAATATTATAGAATAAGGATAAGTGAACTGAAAATTCATACAACTAGATACATTACTTTGACCAAATTTTTCTAGCTATGCTAATGCAAGCTAATCTTATAGTTTGCACAAACAAACATGATTTATCATCCTTCACAGCAAAACTATCTCATACACCACTTCTACAATCAGAAATCCTCATCAAGAGGAAATCCATATCAAAATTTAAAACAATGTTTCAATTCATTAAATAAAGAGGTAGAACAACAATTTATTCCAATTTTAAATCCATAATTCCATATTTTATCATCATAAAGAAAACAATTCCTCATAATCATATCATAACTAGTTTAACATCGATCAATACAATACTTCCTTCTGCAAAAATATAACATTATTCTCTAGTTGGTTTTTTAGCTAGCATATGACTCATCCAAGCACATGACTTGTAGATCGCAGAGTGTAGGACTTGTAAATCGCAGAGCGTAGGACTTGCAGATCACAAAGCACGGGACTTGCAGAGCACATGACTCAAATAAAACGGTCTCTAACATGAGTTACAGATCTAAAAAAGATAAACCCAAAGAGTTTTTTGTTCCTCTCATTTCCTTGAGTAAAAACATCTCTCTGTTTTTACACAGCAGCAAAAATTAAGGAGATATATTTGTTTTAAGTTTGGTATAATTAAGGTTAAAGAAAGGTAAATAATATGAAAAATGTAGCTTCAATAAAATGGTAATAACTCTCTCATTTATGAATGAAATTAGAAATTAAAAAAGTTCTTGAAATCTTACACCAAACCCAAAAATCGTTTGGATTTATTCTTCAAATTAAATACACATTTACAATTAGAAGATCAACAATAAAATCCATCAAAGGTTGTTTCTTACTTCTCTAAGGTTCTAATGTATTTAATGTGATTAAAGGAGTATGATAACAAATATATCTTCATGCCCAAAAAAACAAATATAAGCAAATCATTATCACAAATCAATTACCGCAAGGTAGATATTTGTTAAAAAAAATCAAAAATTTATTTCACACCACAAAATAATGGCATAACTTCCTAATTTCCACATTCGTTCTTTCTTGTTTCATACCAAGATTTAAGCCCAATACGGGTTTCATAAAATATCCAATTTTCATTGACTCTAATAGGTGAAAATAGCCCAAAAATGAGTGTTATAAAAATATAAAAAATGCAGATATGGAAATGGGTGTGAATCGACCTAATGAAGAAGGTATAAATTCCTATAAAAATAATAGTATACACAGATCTAAATATGTGTTCCCATAATGTCCCAACAAAATGTGTTTTCATACCAAGATAATGCACAAACATACAGATACAGAAAAGGGTGCAAATCCAACAAAGTATTTATATTTTAACCACAATTTTTCTTCAAAAATGCAGACCCAAAAAGGTGTATTTTTAACCATCATTTATAGATTTAAAATAGTAGTTTGTCTATCAAAAATGAAGACCCAAAAGGGTGTATTTTTAAATCAATAATTCCATATTTCAAACAACAAATAATCTTTCAAACTCAGAGACCCAAATGGGTGTAAATAAAAAAAACCATGAAACAACAATAGTCTTTATTCAAATTTATAGACACAAAAATAGATATAAACCAGAAACACGTCTCTATGACTTAACATCAATTTTTCCAAAGTAAATAGAATAATAAAAAAACATGCATGTTAAAACCATATGGATCTCTCTCCAAATTCTTCCAATGTTCCATCCTCCAAGCTCCTAGCCAAAAACCTTCGTATCCCCAGAAATAATAAAAAAAAAACATCTTGAAATAGATCTGCCCTAACCATCCTCCTTCATTCTCTCATTCAAACTCTAGTTCAACTTCCTCTTCCTATTTTTTCTTGCTCCCATAAACACACATATCACAAATTAATTAAAAATTCCAATTTCCCATTACTCCCACTTCCATGTATTTTCCTTCTTCCACTTTGCTACATGTTTTTAATAAAAACAATTAAAATGCAAAGCACCTTATTAACTCTCACTCCCCAAATGCATCATTTTCCCAATTAAATCAGAATACCCATTAATTAAATATTATTTCTTATTTTTATTTCAAACAAATAAAAAACAAAACACTTATCTCCATTTACCATTTAACAACCCAACTTATGTTTCATGCAAAGCAATCAAGTCTATATGCATGACAATAGACAATAATTTAAATATAATAAAATAACATATAATATTATTTTAATAACCATGCCACGGTCACCAATATAATGAATATTTATAATTATAATTAACCAAATAAATGAAAAGTAAAACAAAACATACAGAAATCACACATCACACGAATAAAGAAAAAGATACATGGTCCCATGGTGTGTGTCAGTTCTCATTACTTTCAATGTTTTTAGTTAAATATCTTAATTTGAAATTTTCTCTCTAATGATGCCCTCCCTCACCATCTCAACGAGGGTGTACCTTCTCATACATCCACCTCTTATAACCAAAATGGTAGTTAGTCCAATTCATTAAAATCTTGTATGATGATAATAAGCCTGCTAATTTCCAAATTAGAAAATGATCATAACAAATAATTATCCAATTCAATGATGAAATTTTAATCATCATGATTAAACGAATAGAAATTTTAAAATCCAAATAAGAGGGATGTGACACAATATCTAAAGTTGTTTATCATCTGTCCAATAGATATGTGTTTGATTTACAAGTTTTTACAATAAATCGAATGACAACTCTTTTGAGAAAAAAATTATATTTGTGGTTGCACTTGCTTCAAATTGAGTTACACCAGCCAAAAAGTAAACCATGCCATGAAATATTTTCCTCTATTCATATCCCCCAAATAGGTCCTCTCACCTTGGTCTAGGCAGAGCCAAAAGTGGCGGGGTAAAGCCATCCCCTTTGTGAAGGTGCTTCCTGATCACCTCCTTGATTTGAGTCATTGAGTTGAGTGTTGAAAAAATCCCCAGCTATCAATGACAATAAATTTTCATTGTTCATAACTCTCTCGAATCCATCCCAATCAGGTTAGCATATCATTCTCCCTAGGGTGTTATTTTGGGATCCAACATGGATATTTATTCATTTTACATCTTATACTTATGAGTGATTCCCAATGTACATGCCTATAAGGACACCACTATAAGTAGCAGGGGATTCTCTAGCAAGAATTGAGTGGGAGAGAGGCCCATCTATGATGGCAGCCACAGGGCATAGATCATTGATTCATGTGATAGGAGATAAAGTGGTATGGGATCCCTATAGAGGGATAATAGATAAATGGCTTAGTTGGCCCACAACATTGATACCAAAAGGGAATTTGGAGATTATAGTTCATTATGTGTAGTGGGCAAAGACTCACCTATTTGATAGAGTTCCATTGTAGTTTGGGCCACCACCCCTCTTAGAGTAATGAAAAAGAAATTCTAGAGAAAGAGGAGGGAGAGTAGGTTTGGTAGTATTTTTTCCTCCCCTGAGACCATTCTAAGTTAGGTGTGGCCCATAACTAAGAGCTAGTCGGTAGTGAAGGAGGGGATAAAGAGGAGTAGAGGATAGATTATAGAGATGGAGAATAACTCTAATAGACATGCCACATAAAAATAGGATTCCCCAGTGATGAGAGGACTGGAGAGATCAAGAAGATGGCACCATGAGTGGCATTTGTGGAGATTGAGAGCAGGTACCTAACATCAATAGGTTCCCATATTATGACCCATATGATAAAATGTTCATGGAAAAGAGTGGAGAATCAAAGGAGTCCATGGAGGAGTTTTTTGCCTTGAGATAGGTAAGACTGATTAATAAGATCCTACCCATTGATTTTTGATGGTGATGGAACAATTATGGGAGGTTGGGAAATGGATCCATTGTGATAGAGCCACTTGGTGAACTACGTGAGTCTCAAAGTTATTTAAGTGTTTATATGTATGATAGAGTAGATTTATGATCTAGATATATGTAGATTTTTAATGAGTTATATGGTGTTGTGATTACATAGTGTACCACATTTGAATGACACTCTTTTATTGAGGGAGCACACCATAATATACTAGATGGTATGTTGGACATGATTGATACCATTGTGATGATAGATATGATATAAAAAACCAAGGATTAGGAGATATCCTATAGGGTTATGGGAGAGGAAACTAACGATATTTAAAGATATCGATAAGCTTAGGAAGCTATGGATACAAGAGACATGACTTCATTGGTACATGGCCTTGTCTAGGCATAGGAAAACTTGACTTGAGAGAATACAATGAGATTATCAAATGCATAGATGATAGTTATGTTCCAGTGGATAAATGTGGCCCATATTTTATAGTTGTAGGTGCATGGAGTGAGAGTAGAGGGAGAGGTTGTATGGTATTGATATAGAGCCACATCCTTAGTGCGGTTCATACATGTTACTAGTTAGGCACCATCAAACCAAAGTATCATTATGATATCCTCTAATTGAGGGAGGAGATGCTTGAGTGATGGATATATAATATGATGTATTTTTTAGATAGATATTGTATTATGAGCATGTATAAAGAGATTAATTTTGAGATACATATGAAATAATATTATTATGAGGATATTTTGTGTATGTATGTGTGTGATGTTGATGTATGATTACATTATGAGTTCATTTTCTTATTTGTGCATAAATGAATGAAAATTATGGGTAAGAAAAATAAAATAAGAAAATTCTTAAAATTATGATAATAGAGTAGGTAATATGTATTGAAAGATGAATGGGATGGGAACCAATTAGAGGGCCAACCCAAGTGATAAAATATAAACCCAATCGAGAGATGAGGGATAGATTATATAAATAGCCAAGTTAGGGTATAATGGTTGTAGAAACCCAAAAAAGATTGATAAATCCAAGGGAGGATGAAAACCACAAGTAGGAAGGATAAACCCAAGTGGGAGAGATAAACCCAAGTAGGAAGGATAAACCTAAATAGAAGAGATAAAACCAAGTGGGATAGATAAAACTAAGCATGAGAAATAAACCCAAGTTGGAAGAATCCACGTAAAATGAATCAATTATAATGTGTGAAATATTGACATGTGTCATTGATAATGTTAGTTATTTTCATAATTTGATGTTGAGTATAAATCATGAGATTCTATAAGTTATCCTAAATAGTGTTGATACCACGATGAAATTCAAATCATGAGGGGGAAAGAGAATAGTTGATCCTTTCAGACTTTGTGTGAAAACTTCATGATAGATGTCATCAAGAGATGGATGAGGGGGTAAGAATGATTAAGTCAAGTATTAAATGATAGAATGGAGGATTTTTTCATAATGGAGAAGAACTGGACCTTCTCTTGGGCACATGAGGATAAGTTCTTAAAATCGACGCTTATCTTGGATAACCTGGGAAGTTTCATTTTTATGAGAGAAAAATAAATGACACGAACAATAGATTGGAGAAAAAGAGGAAGGCCATGTCGATTTCCATTATTGATATCTCCTAGCCTCCACTTCTAGCTTCTTAATATGTCATCAACATGCTCTAAAATCCATAACATCATGCCCTAAAGATTCATGCCATGTGTATAATGGTGCATCCTCAGGTGGGTCATGATAGATAATGGAAAGAAGATCTAGAGGTGATCTTATGGCAGGTAAGTTTGTAGCAACATGCAGAAAAGAGAGAAAAGAAGGATATGTACCAAAAGGTGTTGCAAGAGTAGAGGAACTAATTGAGGGAACAATTTGTGGCTCCTACATTAGGTCACTAATCAAAGCCGTATAATGTATCATTTCGTCCTTAGAATAAAATTTAGAACAATCGTTCTCATCATCCATCAAGTCATATTATTCAGGGTAGAAGTCAGTAGTCTTGTCTCATGAGAAGATAATGATAGTGTTAATGTAAATGTAACTAATAAAGATATTTTATAATAGAAAACACGGTATGTATCTCAACCACCCTAGTATGTTATTCTTGTATGTATGTTGCAAATATAATTAGTAACCATGCTATCAACTCAATAGATAGATGGTAAGTAATACAATCACAATTATACTAGGATCTCTTATAATGAGTAGATTGCTAAGTGGAACTTGAAAGAAATTATCTAGAAACATGACCGCTAATCTCAACTTTCACCTCAAATGGACAAAGAGAAATGATCTCAATGCAACTAAAGACATGAATTCTTGTCTCTCTATATTTTCACTTGTGAATAGCTTACAAATAAGTGGAGGGATTGGTACTACAATACAAAAGGTATAATTTTATTTTCAACCCACCAAAAAATGAGGTTTATTACACAAACTACGTGGTAACTTGTAATATTACGCTTTTCTATAATTAAAATCATATGTTAACAATTAGATTATAAGTAATCATATGCAATATATGTACTATTTTTAAGTCACAAATGATTGAATATCTCTATATAGACTTTATGATTGAGAATTTAATTTTGAATTGTAATAGAAATGTATAAACTAAAAATGGTGGAAAACATGTTCTAGATTCTTGATCTTTACTATCACAAGTTGAAGCAAGTCCTATGTGCTTCAGTTATCACCTAAGTATAATAGATGAACTAAACTATATAACTAGATTTTTTATGGAAAATTAGTCAAGAAAGTACACAAAATAGTCACAATGAAGATAATATATTTTTTTTCTAGTGTAAGCATCTAAACTGGTGAGGGTGTGTGCTTTTTGTAATGAGATTCTTGTTTGAGATTCTACAAGCCAAAATCAAGTTTATCGTGTGGATATATCTTAAAATTGAACCAACTAGATAACATGGAATCTTAGTAGAGAAAATTTCATGATATCAATAAATATGTATATCCGATCATCAAGTGTTCTCACTTGCATCTCCTTTATCTTTTTTAATAGGTACATGGGAACACATGTGCTTTGTAGTTTTGAAATATTAAAAATTAATTGTTGACTAGTCTCAAATAGTCTTGTATTTAAAATATTAATTAGAAAAATGCACTATGAGATAAGAGGATTTGTGGGATTTTTAAGGAAAATTTAATAGACACATTTAGGGTTTGATATAATGATCTTATTTGATTAAAAGACAAGGGAAAATATTTCCCATCTATTATTGTTCCAATGGAAAGTGAGTCAAATGAAGAAAAGAACATTTGAATTTCTTGTGTCATGGTTGAATTTGTAGCTTTAAGTTTTAATTAATTATTTCTTATCAATGTGTTCGGAAAAAATCAAATTTCATGTAGTGAATATAGAACTTCAAACAAAAAAATTAGAAGAAACACAAATGTTCATTTTTCAGGAACTAGTTTGTATTTGTTTTAGCAATTAAGATTAATCAAAATATTTCGTTCGCTTTGGGTAATTTGGATTCAATCCATTTTTTGGGCTTAGTGGTGAAATGCAAAGCCAAGGACATTTCCCCCCTTCTTTTTTATAGGGGAGAATGAAGTTTATGGTGGATAACTGCTTTTGCTAGCCTAATCGTTTTTAAGAGAGGAAGTCAAATTGGGCTTTTTCAAAATACTATAGTTACAATACATAAAAAATAATGACACTTTTAAGCCTCTAAATGGTGAGATATCTATATATCCTATATATATTATAGCTTGGACAAGTACTAGAAATTTTAAAGGAGTTTAAGAGCATTTTCACCATTTTTTCATTTTAGAAGGTATTATACTAGTCTAGTCTCATCTCTTAATAGAATTCAAATATGTGAAAAAAGGGGTTCACCAAACAAAAATGTACAACAAAAGAAGATGAAGAACCTCTTCATCATACAATTGAAAAGTATTTGAAAATAATTCACATAAAACAAATCTTTAGAAATAATTCTATAGTGCAAATCAAGATAATGCTAGTCATTTATCTACATGCTTCACTACATAGTTTTAATGAATAATATTAAATGAATCTAAATTATTATTGGTCATTGAAATGCATTAATAGATAAAATTTGACAAGAATCCTAGTTAGTTTTATATTGTTTAGATGCCTACTAATTTCTAATATGGAAATATGCATTATAAAGGAGTGTATCTATTTATAAGGAGTTAATGTCACACACATAAAATCAAAAGGAGATGAAAGAATATTCTTAGGTTAGTTGGGCCTAGAATAATATTTCTCCTTCACAATTAGAAACCACTAGAACCGTAGTTTGGAAAGCCAAGTGTAGACACAAAATCATGCACTTTGGGTAATTATCTAGTCTTGTTTACATACTACTATTCATATGATACATAAGAAAAGTCCCAATTAACCCATGTCTTTAGCCACCTTTCTTTTTCTTCTTTTGCTCTTTTTATTCTTGCACCTTTACTTTCTCAATTTACCTTAATATACTTTGGATTTTATCATCCTAGACACCAGCATAGCCAGGATGCCAGTGTCGGGCACCCTCGTCCCCTCTAGGTGCCCTTGACCCCTTTGTACTTTACTCACACTTTTTAGGTCCTTTATAGCCGTTTGAGCATCTTCTATTTTTGGTATTTGACCTTTTTGAGGTTAGTTACGAAATTAAAGCAAATGAATCATATAAATATAAAGTTATGTGACCATAATAAGGGACCAAACACTAAGCATTATCTATCACCACCTAAGGTTACATCCATCAAGCAACTAAGAGCTCCATTGAATCCATATAGCTCCATCACAAGGGATACAAGGGATGGTTATTCGACATACACTTCATAGGAGGTAATTTCATTCTATTCCATGCACACATTTATTATATTTCTTTACATATAGTTACTTTGCTCGCTATCAAGTGCAACTCGCACAAGAGCCACCTAGGGCACGATTCTGCACACACACACATAGAACTACATTGGTTCTGAGATGTAGTGCAACACTCAGTCGTAAGTTCACCATTGTGATAGCTGAGGACAATCTGAACCCTCATTTTACATATTTCTTTTTTAGGATTTGATGTTTATTTTAGGGTTTTACAGGTTTATATTTCATTGCAGGGTTCCAGTGACCTCAATGATCTTGTTGCAACCTTGGAGCGACTAAAGGAGAACACCTTGTGACACCTCAGAGGAGGTTTTCTGAGCTTTTTGGTAGACACAAGTGCCTAGAAAATAGGTCTAGGGTGACCACAGATGCCCCTGTACCTCTCCAGGTGCCCTAGACCAGATAATCTCTCTAGATTTGTATTTTTCTAGGTCTTTGTGTGACGCTTCTGTCATTATGTTCACCTAGTTACCACTCTGACATAGTCCATATTTCACTATGAATCAAGTAATTTTTCTCACCCTCTCTTTGCACTTAGGGTTTGGTACATTATTTCTTAGTTTTCTTGAGTATCATTTATGTACTTAATTACATATCTATTTACTGCTACAATAACATCAGATTATGCTCTTATTTCACATTTAGCTTAATCACCAAGGGTACTTAGTATGCGTATTACGGAGCATTTTTTTTCATCTTTATTTATGCTTAGTTATCTACAAACAAAATGGATTCCCTAGTACATCTCAACCCAAGCATTGTTATGGTCTTCTCCCAAGAAAGGTATACTATATTTACCAAATATATGTAATTAAATTTTCTTAAATATGTGCATTTTAGACAATAAAATATTACAAATTATACAAAATATGTTTTTCCTTTGAGATATTTTGGTTAATTGTATCCATAAGAAAAATATTTTTAATATACACATATTTTCAAAAGTTATAATTCATATATTCATATAGAACACGTATTTTTCAACATGAATGTCACTATGTATTTAAGGTTAGAATTACAAAACTAAAATATCATGATTTTTAGATGTGTAGAAAGTTATGTTGACTTTTGACATTCTTCATTTATGAGTTGGAATGATACAATTTAGTAATTCCTACAGAGAAATTTGGTCTAAAGGATGTTAAAAAAAGTTGTCATTGTCATCATCAGCATAAATAAAGTAAGGATGGACATATACAAACACCTTAATGTTGTATGTTTTTTTAAAATTTCCGTATGCCACACCTCACCAAATTCCAATGCGGCATTACATTTTTTTAAACCTTTTTAACTAAATAAATTAATATTAAGAGTAGAATGAATGCACAAGTTCACATTAAACCAAATCAATTTCATTGGAATATTACGTACATCATTCATGAATGCATATCTTACTAGTGCCATAATAGTTTCCCCTCCAATCTAACATGCTTATTCTTGGTTAAATACATACCTTATTGGTGCCATAATTTTCCCTCCACTCTAACATGCTTATGATGGGTTGTTAGTTTATTAACAATGTATATTATATGGTAACTTACCGTGCAAAATTATACTTTTATCACTCAACTATCTAGAAGGAATTTGTTTTCTAGTGTTTTGTGTGTCTTAAATATCGATGATAATATAATTAAGGTTATAATACATACTACAATATAATGTCGTGTTTAATATAAGATTTAGGCATTATTTTATACGAAGTAGAGTTTTAACTAGATTGTAATATTGTGTTGCATTTACTAAAAAATTGAGTTTTTACGAAGTTTAGTTTAAGTATAATGCAATGGAATCTAAGTATTAAGTGTTGAATTAAATTAAAAGAAACTTAATTTACTCGTTGAAATGAAAATATGATTAATTACAATCAAGATTGAGTTTTAAATTTCATAAATTATAGGAATATAGAGATAAATTTAATATAGGATCTATATTCCAAATTAGATTGTCTTAAAATTATGTTTTATATTATCTTTATCTTAAACCACTTTATAAGAGATCTAATTTGAATATAGTTATACAAAGTAAAAAATATTTGAATTATTTTTTTTACAATACTTTAGTTTAATTTAATAATATTAATTTCGACTAATTATGAGTAGCTAATTTAATATTGTTTTAAATAGTCAATTTTGTAATTTCTCACATCAATTTTAAACATAAAAATATACATAAATTTCAAGTTGTCAATCAATTAAACTTAAGACTTAGTTCTTTGTCATCCAACCCAAACCTAAAATAAGTGTTTGTAACACAAGTCAATAATGGATATTTTTTTTCCGATGGACAAAAATAAATAATGAAGTATAGAAAAAACTTCATAGGAAGTATAAGGAAAAAAGTGTAAGGGAAATATAAAGTGCATGCAAGAATAATGGAGGAGACTCAAATGTTATGGACAAGGATCTACCTATAAAACCACCTAGAGCTGAGTGCAAGGATTCACACAAGATAAATGAAGATGTTTTAAAACACCTAATGGAGGTAAAAGAGCATCACAATATGGATTTTTGGGTAATGAGAAAAGGTGAGAATTCTAGAGGTGAGAGTGCATGCAAGAAAAATTGACGAGAATCAATGAATTTGGTGGAAGATCCACATGTAGAGGCTCCTTGAACCACATGCAAAGATGCATACAAAAGGAAATGGAGAACATTGATACCCTTGAGAATGGATCAACCTATAAATCATCCAAGGTTACTAAGTTTACATGAAAGAAATCTAGAGGAGAAAAACCACAATTCAAAGGATCATTTAAAGAGGCTACATTCAAACCATGGAAAGCTACTATCAAAAGGAATGTTGAGAAAAATAAAGAAGGTCTCCATGTGGAATCCACTAAGCATCATGGATTTGATAACACCTTTTTTCTCTCTAAGGAAATGATTTATTGTTGAATATGAGTATTTCCCCCTCTTTATTTTTCCAGAAGGAGTTCAGTGATCTCGAAATTTGTATCTATGATTAGTAAGAAAGGATTTGTTTGTATATTTAATGGGTTTTGGATAATATTTGACCTCTTAGTGATTAGATAAACCAATAGGAGATAATATGGAAATATATCATTATACAGAAGGTTTGATGTACTTTTTTGTGAACCAAATGAACAAGATGTGCTCTATAGTAAGGGGGATTGGTTTCACAAGGGAGTTAGATTATTCATGAAACTATGGTTTTATAATCTTTACCTTTTATCATAATCCTTATCCTCTATTATTTCATGGATGAGATGAAAACGAGATGGGTACTCCCCGCACACTTACAAATTCACGCAATAGGATGGAAATTGTTAGTGTTTCATCTATTTCTCAATGGGATTAATAGAATCTACATGTAGTTTCTCTCAATGGAGCTTACAAATTATGGATGAAGCCTTACAAAATTCTATGGTGTCTCCCCTATACTTATCTAAAATGGCTTGTGTGCTCATAATCACATTTAACCTCTCCTTGGCCTCTTAACCTTTCTATCTCAACCAAAAACCATGCTTGTTCCACGTTGATCTAGCCATTCACTCATCTGACTACTTCATCCTTGTAAACTTCCTCTGTTAGACACATTTTGACATATTTTATTTCTTCTACCAACTATCCATTCTATCATGCACCCCTTTCTCACAATAAATTTCCATGCCTTTATCTTCTTCTATCATGCACTCATATGCTTGAGTATCACCTTTAACTTTTTTCGTGCACTATTTCTATGTTTATGGGTTATCTCCAAAACATTCATGCACTTGTTTCATCCATTTTGCAATCCTCCTTGTATCTTCATACATCATATGCACACTCTCTATCCTTTTAGACAATTCTCTCGAAATCTTTGTGCATCTTTTGTATATCTAGCTAAGCCAAAACTCTTCGCAACCCTACCAAAATTTTATGTGCACCATTCCACCTTTGCTTATTTCTATTGCAGAAAAGTGCCCATATAATTCTAAAAAAAATTCCCTTGTTCTACTACATTTTTCCTTCCTTATCACATGATCCCTATCCTTACACACAAGTATCCTTCACCAAATTTGTGTATAATTGCCCTAGACCTCGGATGCTATTACATAAAACACAATAGGTACTTACATTTGAAGTCCTCTTTAAGTAGACTAAGTGAGTGGTAGAACCACCCTTTGAACTATCAAGGAAAATAGTTTCAATTCATTTATCTTCTAAACATGTTCCTAGCCTCAACATTTATTTTGGCATCTCTTCCAGTCCTTCATCACCTCCCTATGACTTATTCTTTCTACCCTAAACACTTTGGTGAGACTTTGCTCACTACAAACACTGGTGAGTCTCTTCTCACCACAAACCATAGTGAGTCTCTTCTCACCACAAACCATAGTGAGTCTCTGCTCACCGCAAACCTTGGTGAGTCTCTTCTCACCAAAAACCATCTACCTCCTCCAAATGAATCTCCCTTTTTGATCCTTTGCGATATTCTTCTTGTCACAATATTTCTGACCTGATGCAAATTTCTTCTTTCCCTTTCCTTTTGCAAGTCTCTAATTTCCTTGAACCCTCCTCCTCCTCCAAAGGATTCTCCTAGGATTATTCTTATTTGTAATCATTTTTTCATCTTTAAATTTTTCACTCACTCTTTTCCATCCACCTCCACCTAAATCCTTTGGGTATTTCCTCTTCTTATCCACTTATTTTTTGGGATCCCTTCCTTTGTAAGTTCCTTTTGTGCACACTTCTCTTCCCCCTATTTTTTGTCTTTTCTCCTCTTTTTCTCCTATCACCCTTTCATTGTAAATTATCTCCATTATGCTTCTTTTCTTCATACACTTCTTCTTCTCCAGACTCTCACCCTTTATGCTTGTATTATTTTCTCAGGCTTCTACTATGTACTTGATCCTTTTGAAATATTTATCCTTTTCTCCTTTTGTCGTCTCTCTGTCATGAACTCTTCTCCATATGTAATCTTCCTTTGTGTACTTGTGGGTTGTGTTTCTCCTCACATATCACCTCTCATTTACACATTATCTAATATTGCCTTCTCTTGCTCTTTTCTTCTCATCATGCTTATCTTCTTGGAACTTATTGGTTTGGACCCACTATAGACCATTCATTTCCCGATCTCCTTATCCATATTTTCCCTCCTCTTTTTGGGGCTTCTCTCCATAGCATTTACGTTTCCTTACACAAATCTTCTACATAGTCTTACTCTTCATGCCTAATGTCTCATCATATGATTTTTTCTGCCTTATCCTTTGTTATATCTTCATCTTTAAGCAATCTTCCCTTGTGGCTGTGGGTCGCATCTATTATCCCTCTTGCTATGGAAAATTCTCCCATAAAATATCCCTCTCCTTATTTTATTTTATTGTTCCTTCTTCACTGTAAAACATGTTTAGAGCCTCTTTACAATACTCCTCTCCTTTCTATGTTGCATGCAGGGAAACTTCCACATTGTCATGTAGTGTCTCTATACGGTTGTTATTCCTTTCTTTATTTATGTGTTCTTTCTCATGTGAACCTCTTGTATTGTGTACTCTTGCAGTATCTTCCCAAGACTACTCCTTCTTAATTGTCTTCAGGAAAATTTATCCTTCTTTGCAAGGAAAATTTTAGTGATGATTCTTCACTAATTCATGAATATTTACATTTCTGAAATTTGCATTTGGAAATTTTGAGGAGTCATATAGAATAGAATTTTGCCTAAAATTTTGGGATGCAAGTTACTTTAGCAGGTCATCTTGCCTAGTGTTTAAAATAAATTTCATACTTATATATGTATATTGTTGCTACCTCAAAACAATAATCAGGTATATTCACCAATATATACTAATAAACTATATATATGTTGTTTTCATTATAGTCTAAATTTAATGTAATGTGGGTCTCGCGAGTAGTCTATATGCAACCTGATGGTTGGACCATAGATGTTCGTAGTTGGGCATCTGTGGATGAGGCCACCCGATTGAATTAATTGTAAGATTAAAAATTCAAGTGAGCTAGGAAGAAGTACAGGGTTTGAATAAAAATTGTTAGCATTATTTCTTCATCCATTAAAACACTTTATCTCAGTTGTGTTGTCTTCATTATAGTATGAAATTAATGTAAAGTCAGATTTTTCATTCATGGTTCATATTCATACTAATTTTCTGTATGAAGTATTATTTCATTTGATATGGTGATTGGATGTTACCCCAATTCATATTTAGGAAGTTTCAATTTTAGATTTATTTGTGTTCATTGTCACCTGGTAGAATATGCAGTTGCCTAGTAGTATATGCAATTGTATGGCAGTATATGCAATCAAATGGTAGTATATGCAGTCACCCAATATTATATGTAGTCGTTTGGAAGTACATGTAATCATCCAATAGTATATGCAATCACCTGATAGTATATGTAGTCATCTGGTAGTATATGTAGTCACCCAGTAATATATGTAGTCACTCAGTAGTGATAGCATATAGACGACTCATCTATACTTGTAGACGCTTTTTTATTGGGATTATTTGTAGCTGACATGTCTGTACCTTTTTTGTGGTTTCTCCCCTGCAACTTTCTCCGACATGAATTTTTTTGGATAAATTATTCACCTACATCATGAAATACATTTTTCTCATATTCTTCATCAACACAAAATCCATTTTTACAAATTCACGAAAAAAAATCCAAGTTGGATTTTGGTAGGGGGTATTAAAATTTACCCTGCTTCTTTGCGCAATTCCTTCTTTCACTCTTCTTCTTCGCCACACCTCTGCATGATATTCCTTGATATATTTATCGATATACCTCTTTCTTGATGCTATCTTGTTTATGATAATTATAGAACCCTCATTTACAAACTTCTCTACCTTGGTTTCCTTCAAGGAAACTTTTTCTGTCTTCTCCTTCGTAATGGTTCTCCCATTGTTGTATGTGTCTTTTCCTTCTCATTAACTCCTCTTCTTGGAGTTTTTCCTTTCACACAATCATTTTCACTTTGTCTCCTGTTATCCCGTAAAATTAGCAAGGGAAATTTTACAGATAACCCTACCAAAATTTTGTTCTGGTCCCTCGTCAGGGCCTCCTCGCTTTTGGAACGTTGCTAAATCACTTCCCGGGAAATCCAGTTTTCCGAACTTAGCCATTTTTGGTCTTTTTTTGGTCGGACGCATATAATGACTATGCAACATCAAGTTTTCTTGCACCCCCTTTAAATCCTTTGGCGCATGCTTTCTCGTGTCAACAGACATTTTGGTGTGCCTCACTATGTTGAGTCTTCCTTGCATGTGCCAAGGTGCATGCGCCTTCATGTCAACAAAACTTTTTTTGTGCCACTTTTTGTTGAGCCAAGGGCACACATATTCCTCTGTCAACACTGCTTCCGGTGCGCCATAGGTACACATAACTTTGTGTTGGCTAGCATTTTGATGCACCACATGGCACATGTTTTCTTGTGTCAACAGTGCTTTTCATGCGCCACTTGAAAAATTTTGTGGCACATTTATTGCCACCTCGCCTATATATAGGCACGTCTGTGTTGTCATTATCATCTGACACAAATCACGTGATTTTTCTCTGTACTTTCCAACGCACCTGCCCTGTCATTTTCAAATCACTTTTTGGACCCGTTTGCACATTTCTTCGTTATATATACTGGTAAGAGGTCCTCATTGCTTCTGTGTTTGGTGTTTTGTTTATTGGCTGCTTGCTGGTTTGGATTGAGTTAAAAAATATGTCAAAACATGAGCTCCCCATCCTCCTTGTTGTTTTTCTATACCAAAGTTTTTTCCCCACCCCCTCTTTCCAAATCTGCTGGAAAAGGGGGCTATGTCCTAAAAAATAGCTTGGAACTCTCATTTTGTAGCTTCTTCATCACCCAAATGACCCTGCAGAAGGAGCTTAACCACATGCAGACCCCTCAGAGAAAGATCATGGCTTGAAAAGAAAACACTGTTGTTTTTCTCCTTTGGCACATCTGTCACCCCTGTAAATTGATAAATTAGCATGCCAATGGCGCATGTCCTCCACTTGTTACATAATGAACAACCATGCCCTCATGGCGCACTCTCTTTGTTTGTTGCATTTGTTTTCCCTGCGCCCTACTTGGCGAACCAAAATCATATGTTGCATCATATAAACCCTACTTGGTGTACCCTGCATCCATGTAACACCAACTTTCCATGCGCCAAGTACAACTGCTAAATCGGTGCGGGCTCATCCATTGTTACAACAACATCATGTTATGCATTCCTTCCATACACCGTGCCAAGTTCCCTTTAGCACACAAAAAGCATATGTTACACAGGTCTTATATGCGCCTTTAGCGCACCGAAGTTCCATGTAACATGAAAATTATATGTGCCACAGGCGCATCCTGTTCCTATGTAACATGAAGAATCCGTGCGCCCTTTATAAAAGGTATACATATGGTGCAGGCACACTTATGCTTGCAACAACAAAAATACAATCTGCAGTATTCATGCTCCCTGTGCCCTGAGGCCTTAAAATTGCTAAGTATTCTTTCTATCAGCATTTCAATGGAAAATCAAACAGCTGACATGGATTTCTTGCATTGGGTTTCACTTCTTATTCTTGCATATCAGCAACTAAGTTCAGAAGAACATATGTCAACATCAAGCAAGAGACCTACCAAATCTAAAGGCAAGGCCAAGCTCACAGAGGAAGAAATGAAGTATAAATATTAGAGGGTCATGATTCCCAAATCCTAGGTAGAGTGTGACCTAGATATCAGAGACTCAGAGTTGGGTCATATTGATATGGCGGATTTCTGGGCTAGAACCCATAGGGTCACAAGAATTCCATGGATGGACAAACTGATGGGCAACGCGCTACATTTTGCTGGTGGGATCCCAGTCAGTGTTGTAAACAATGAGTTTATGATGGTAGTGGCCTGATGCTACAACAAAGACACAAGATGTGTCAATGGTGAGAAGGGCAAGGTCATAATTAACCTCACTACCCGCCACTTTGAGATAATGCTCAGCATTCCTCATCACCGGCACTTTGTGGCCGTAAGCCAGGAGGATTGCATCAAAGTTTGGGACGAAAATGAAGATCAATGCATGCAGCTGATGAATGAAGTTTACCTAAAGAACAAAAAGGTGGTGACTCGATAGCCACAAGTCATTCATCGCAGTGAATTTTCAGAGGAACTCAGTGACACAATCATGTTCCTGAGTAGAGTGTTTGGGCTTCCTGACACCCATTACTTTCACAAATGGATGTTGCGGTACCTAGAGACAATGAACAAAAATATGCCAAATCAATGCTTTGAGTGGGCGGAGATCATAAACAACATAATATCAGAGCAGCTCCAACAACTTAACACAACGGGGAAGTTCTATATGACCTCCTACGTGGTCTATGTTGCAGCTTCAGAAAGGGACTATCCACCTCTGATGCGATGCGGGGTTTGGCCCCAAGTCAAAATCTATGAATATTATCCAGAACTGAAGTTGGAAAATAGCATCCCCCAATTTACAAAGATCAATGATGCATTCTTCTACTTCATCATTTTCCTGTTGAGGTCGAATATGACTCACGGTCGCATGACCAAGAGCATAGTAGCAGCTACTAAGAAGTGGGGGGGCCTGTTCACTCAATTCCCCACATTCACCTATCTGAGGGTAGTCAATTTCTTGGGGGAACCGACTAAACTGCCAAGATATGTCGGGCCCAAGTTGATCCTATTGGAGCTGTCAATGTAGCTTGTTACTTATCACGAAAAGTGTCTAAAGAGAAAGAAGGGTGGAACTCCTTTCCCCCTCACGGTGGGTAGGTATACGTGTCTCACTCACCACAAGGCAAAAGATATGTTTGCAGAACTGGAGCTGCTGAATCTGAAACATAACTTCCCAGCAAGGCCCACCTTCGACCCAAGAAATTGTTTTCCTAGAGCCAAGCTCGATCTGATCCACATCCCTTAGATTGAAGATATCTACATCGACATATATCATGAGGTTGAGCTCAGGAGGAAGGATCATTCCCACTTGGCCTTAGCAGAAATCATCCATTACGGGGTGGCCATCGTCCCCAAAGGCTACCAAACTACTAAGCAAGAATTGAATCAAGTGTATCTTGACACAAATAGGGATGATTGGCATTTCGTGTTGATTGATAAAACCAAAGTGCCTCAGACAATTAAGGAGAGAGTCAAGGAAACTCTGCGCAGAACAGAGCATTGGTGCCAAATGAATGGGCTCATCTACCTCGGGGTTGATTTCACAACCTCTCCATTGGGCAACACACCTCCTCAGGCTAAACAGCAGCCAAAGGGGAAAGGAAAAGGCAAAGAGGGTGAATCCAGCTCCACCCAAGAGGAAGCTCCTGAAAGTCCTCTTTCCGCAACACCTGAAGAAGTTATAACTCTAGCTTCTCTAGAGAAAGAAATAGCGGAAGATGTTCCGATAGGAACATCCACTCAGGATGTTGCCACTGCTGCAACAATTGAGGTCCCTTCTGTCCCTTCTCCCTCTCCTCCTTCCCCTCCTCGAGTGACCCAAGTGACCATTCCTTTGGTTGTGTCCTCTCCCCCTTCTTCTACTATTCCTCCTGCTTCTTTGTCCATCTTCTCTTCTCTCGCGGACTTGTCTGCCTCCATTTCTTCCCTCATCTCTAAGCTCCCCTCCCTTCCTATGTCTTCCTCTCCTGCAGTATCTCTTCCTCCCGTGAGTACTTCCTCGGCCTCCCTCTCGATTCTGCCTCACAGTGTCTCCACGTTTTTCCCTTCTACTACTGCAGCTGCCCCCTTCTCTGTTTCTGGTCCTTCTCCCCTAAGTCCAGCCTGGATCTCCCAGCACCTAAGTCAATAGAAAAGGAAAGTTCCCATCGCACCGATGGACTTTTCCGTTATCCCATCAAAGGGGGCCAAGAAACAAAATCCTATCACATGCTTCTCTCAGATTGCTTCGGGAGAGAGGGTAATGGAGATCGCATACCCCAATCCTCTGAAGGATAAAAAGGATCTGTCTTCGACAGATTACACAGTGACTCAAGTCACAATGGGGACGTCTTCTGAAAGCCTTCAGGGAGAGGCCCTATCTGCAGTTGACGCCCTCTGCAAGAATCTTCAAGAAGCAAAAGAAGAGAAAAGGCTACTGAAAGAGAAAAATAAACATATGCTCCATGCCTTACAGAAGATGGGCAGTGCACCTCCCACAACTACCACCGAAACTCCTGAGCCTCTGATTCAGGATAAAATTAATGAATATGCAAAGATCAGCGAGCATCCACCTGGAGGAGCTAGATCCTCAAGGACAGTGAACGAGTGATCACCAAGCTCACCGATTTGTATCTGAACATCAGCAAGGCAAACAAAGAACTCCATGCATTAGCAAGACCCATATCTGAAGAGCTAGACCATGCTAGGCTGTAGCATGAGACCTTTCAAAGAATGTTCAACTGTTCAGTCAAAGATCTGGTCAAGTTCGGCGTTTTCGGTCACCCCAGGGCCCTCAATAAAATCCTTTCCACTCTAGATTACTGGATGGATCAACTGGAATTCGTCCTCGAAAATATTGATAAGGTAAAGGAAGAAGCCCTGGACGCGATGCATCAAATGGAAAAAATTGTTCTAACAATGTCTCCACGGTTTCTTACTCCTTCTTTCACCTTAAGGAAGGTTGACTAAACCATCCAGATCTTCAAGGAGATCATTTCGCAAGGGCTAGGGCCAGAGGTCACTTTTGACGCAAAATCCATCAATAACCTACTGGCCTGTCAGGACTTCATCGGGTTCTTAATAGAAGTAGAGAATGAATATTCCAAACTCCTAGAGAATCTCACAGACGTGGGAGACTTGCGAGGCTATCAATGAGTGACACAAGGATCCTTCCCAAGATCAATTAGAGCCCATGATCATCAAGTTCATGGAATACCGTGCCCAATTCCACATCTCATCACCTGAGCAGCAGCAAAAGCAGGATATCCCCTTTCAGCCGCGGGACGACGAAGATGAATAATTTCTCTCTTCTTCAAATTTATTTTTGTAAATATCTAAAGTATGTTGGCACAAATGATGACATCATCCATGTTGCACCATGGGATGATGTCATCCATCAAGTTGTCAAAAGTCAACATGACTTTGAGATATTTTGTAGATTTTATGTAAATAGGTGGTTGGTTCCTTTTTGCCTTCCTTCTTCTCCTTCTATAAATACTCGAATACTGGTTGTATTCAGTAGCGGATATCTTTTAGATAAAAAATAGAAGTGAGAAGAAAAGACTTTGAGCTTTTTGTAACAGAAGGAAATATTAATACAATATTTAGACTTTGTGTTGAATACATGTGTTATATGCATTAGATCTTTCTTACATCAGATCTGTGTGTTTATTCTGTTGGATCTGCTTCTGTTTTATTGTCATTTATTCATCAGTATTGCTTTATCTGTCTATGCAAGTAGGTTCAGCTCTGTTTACTACCAACCCAAACCATAGACCCTTTGACCCTTCTGCTTTGGAATTCATTTCTTTTCTCCCTTCGGATCTGATCTTTCTTTGTTTTCCCCCTTTCCTTTCGTTTTTCTTTTCAGCCAGAAACACATCTACTGGGATGAGATCCCAAACCCCCGAAGGCAGAATATTGTGAGACTTGCACAGATTCCTACTGGTAGAATAGCAATAAACCAATTTCACTTTGCTGACTCAAAGAGGGGCTATGCCCTGCACACTTTTGACTCGTTTATCCATAAATCTGCCCAAGTGGCAGATTTTCACGCCAACATTTTTTGGTGACTCTACAGGGGAAGGAACAGATCTATCCGATCTATGATGGTGGTATGATAAAAAATCAGGAAAAATCAGAAAAATCACTACCTGTTTGCAAATTTTAAAAATCCAAAATTTTTACAAAAGTGACCCAAATTGAAAATTTTCTTCTGAGATCCATAGATCTGGCCTAGTTGGAGACCTTTAGTTCTCTGAGTTTTTATAAAAATCTGTATTTTGCCGTAGATCTGAGTTTTTGACTGTTTACCAAAAATTTCAAACTCTTTGAAAAAGTCAAATTTACATCTGAAAATCAGCTTACTAAACTTCACTATCATCTTATCCTCGTTGTTCTTTGTCATTAACCGCAATCGGTTTTCAAAAGAGGATAAATTTAAATATTCAAAAAAGTACATGCTGCTGGTTTTTGTCAGAAAAACCAGAAAATCAGCAAGTACAAGCAAAAAGAAATTTTAAATCTGCTCCACAACATCGCAGATCTGGAAGGTACGCTGGCGGGTGAACCATTTCCCCCTGGCAGGAGAGCTCGTGGAGAAGTCGATCCTACTTTTGAGCTGCTTCAAAGGAACAACTTTAGTATAACACCGGGGCGCTTTTCATCACTAAATTCAGCTGATCGGTTAGCCAGAAGTGCCTCACCTCCACAAAAGAACCAATTTTCAAAAGGAGCCTCCACATCCCTTTGTAGTGCCTTACTGCTCAACAGAACAGCACTTCTAGCCCGTGTTCTTTTTCCAGCCTTTCAAATGGCAGTGCCATGGGGAAATGCTATGGGCCCCCTCGCATTACCACATCTAGTTCACACACTTCCTCATGGAAACCGAAAGAATTTTCCTAAATTTGATGGGAACGGAAACCAAAGCATAGATTCACATATATCTGCATTCATCATGTCATGCAGCATCCTGGATGTGACTCATGAAGATGTGTCGGTTTACCTTTTTCTAGAAACTTTGCAAGGGCCCGTAGCAGAATGGTTTCAGCATTTGTCGGCCGGATCTATTACTAGTTGGGCCACCTTGCGGGATGCTTTTGAAGACAGGTAAAAGCCTTCAGAAGATGCATTTGCATTGTTATCACAGATCACTCACCTAAAGAAGGAGGCCAATGAGACCATGCGTGATTTTATCACCAGGTTCAATGCATTAATCAACCGTGTCCCTGTTGCCATGCTTCCAACACCAGAAAATCAGAATTGTTTCTTCGTGAATGCTATGAGTTCGAAAGTAAGTTTCTTACTCTTGTAAGAGCAAGTGGCTACCTTGATTCTCGTCCAGGCCGCTGCCATCCGAATTGAAGATAATTTGATAATATCTGGCGAATTAAAAAGGGAATCATCGAAGCCTAAATCTTCAGGCCCTTCTCCCGCTACTTCGTCTGATCTGGCATTTCAAAAGATGTCGAACAACTTGCTTGCATTAAAGAAGCAGTTAGCCCAAGCTTCCCCCGGTTCCTCATACCGGGATATCCCACGGAGAAATTTCATTTCCAACAATGTTCCACAAAGGTCGTGCCTACCTGTAACTGCTCCATGGTTGGCGCCTGAGGCTCCTCCGGTCAATGCTCTAGTCGAAATTGAAGAAGAGGAGTAAGATTACGAAGAACCTTCATCCCAAGGTGAAGATGATCAAGACATCGGTGAACCGACTGGCGACTCTACTATCGGGTATATGGAATTTGATGAGGAATAATCTGATGAAGAGGAGGGTACACATGGCTATGCAAGTGGACAATCATACGATGTTTTTACCCGCTCGCAAGGAAAAGAAGCAGAGGTCGCTGCCCATGTGCAGAAGGAGAAGGCCATGTCAAACGTGCCTCCAACCATTGCTAAAAGAGGTAATCCTCTTCCTACTCAACTCCTTGTTAAGTCTTTTACAAGGAAATATTTTCCCCACATCTCTCCTCCAAATCAGCCTTCTTCTATTCCCATAAAGACCAGTAATCCTACCCTACCATCACGAAGTGAGGGACTCATTCCTTCACCAGCGCAACCCTTAGCCACGTTTGACATCATAGACCATGCTAAAAAGACTAAGATCCAAATGTCTGAAGCCGAATATCTTCAGTCAAATCTTGAACAGCTTGTAAGATTGACCAAGTATATTCAAAGTCAAGCTGTCATATCTCCCCAGGTTCCCCTAAAAGGCATCCTTTCCACTCCTCCTGCATCCCGCATAAATTTTGCCTCAACATCTACATCAGGAAAGATAGAACCTTTCTATCTCTCCCTCCTAATCAATGGCCACAAGTTAAGTAACTACATAATTGATTATAGAGCTTCTGATAACGTCATGCTAGCAAAAGTCGCCCATGCTTTGGGCCTCACCCTTACTACTCATTGCTGACATTCTAGTAGCCTATGGAATTTTACTGGGAAGAAGTTTTTGTAGTGAAGTTGGTGGGGAGATTCATATGGACTGGTCTAAGGCTAGAATCCTCGTCAAAGGTGTAATGCATACATTGGAACCAGAATCACAAAAGAAGTACTTGGTTACTAACTCTGAAGACCCCAAAGCTCAAATTATTTTCGAATCATCAGGAATGGGGAACTATTTCTTGTCTACCGGGTCTGAAAAAATGGTTGTTCTCGTCCAAGAAAAGCATCTTAACAAGATCTGGACTTTGCAGTTTGATGGCAGTTGCGCAACCAGTGGATGTGGCGTCGGAGCCGTGCTAATATCTCCCGACGAGGAGATTATTCCTCTATTTCAAATTGCAATTTTTCAATACAAATAATACTACCGAATATGAGTCTCTACTACTTGGCATGTAAGCCGCGAAGGAAAGAGGGATCAAAAATCGTAAAGTGCAAGGCGATGCAGAGCTAGTCGTGAATCAAGTTAAGAGAATATATCAAGTGAAGAACGAGAGGCTCAGGCACTACCGTAATGCGGTGTGGGAAAGCATCGAGGAATTTGATGCCTTTTCAATAGAATCTATTCCAAGAGCTCAGAATGACATGGCTGATTCATTGGTTGTTTCAGCGTCCCTCATGCTCCCTCACCCAGGTTTGAAAATAGACAAATACACCATTGAGGTGGTTTTCCGCCCAAGTGTGCCAGACAATTCTCAGCATTGGCAAGTATTCAATGATGACAATCAACTCATTTCCTTTCTAGAAAAGGCAAAAAATTTCAAGGAATTGCATTTTGAAGAATCCACTTCTATGTGCCGTGAATCAGTCACCGATCAAGAGGATGAATCAGGAGGGAACGACGACATTTGTCAAGTCAAAGGAAATAAAATTCCGAAGGGGCTGGTTTCTTTAGAGTGGTTGTTCGACAGGCATGATCGTTTTGTAAAAAAGAAAAGGCGAGATGATGCTAGCTCCTCCCCAGAAACCGAACCGGTTAATTTAGTTTAGGTAGAACGTACGCAGTTCGTGAACATCGGAAAATGTTGCACACCTAAAGAAAAGTAGAAGTTTTTCAAACTACTGAAGAAATACATGGATGTATTGGCATGGTCCTATGCCGATCTGAAGTCTTTTAAGCCAAAGGACGTCCAGCATGACATCTCGTTGAAGGAGGACGTCAAAGCCTTTCGTCAGAAGCAGAGGCATTATAACCCTAAGATCTCAGGTACTATTCAGGCTAAAATTTAGAAAATGTTGGATGCAAGAATCATTTTTCCTATCCATCACAGTACTTGGGTGGAAAATATTGTGCCAGTGCGCAAGAAGAACGGTGAAATACTCATATGCGTATATTTTCGAAACCTAAATCAGGCCTCCTTAAAGGACAACTACCCACTTCCTATAATGGATCAAGTTCTACAAGTGGTAACTGGATCAGAAATGTTGTCCATGCTTGATGGTTTTTCGGGCTATAATCAGATTGAAGTCTCTCCTGAAGATCAATTTAAAACAGCATTCACTACTCCCTAGGGCACGTTTGCCTACAGCAGGATGCCTTTTGGTCTGACCAACGATGGCGCCACCTTTCAGCGGGCCATGGACCTCGCATTCAAAGGTATGATGGGGAAGGTCATTGTGGTTTATCTAGATGACTTAATTGTGTTCTCTAAACAATGAAATGATCATCGGGATCATTTAGAGCAAGTGTTGGCTAAGTGCCGAGAACATGGGATTTCCCTGAACCTGAAAAAGTTTGTTTTTGGAGTCACAAAAGGGAAGTTGCTGGGACATGTTGTTAGCAAGGAAGGAACGAAGATAGACATCGAAAGAGTTAAGGCTATTCAGAGCCTTACTTTGCCTACAAGCAAGACTGGCGTTCATTCTTTCTTCGGAAAGGTGAACTTTCTCAGGTGTTTTGTTCCTGACTTTGCTGAGAAGACTCATCATATATTGGACATGATGAAAGGGTCACCAACTTTCCGATGGAGAGAGGAATGGAAAAGGTCGTTCGAAGAAATAAAATCTTCTGTCGCTCACGTACCAGTCCTGGTATGTCCCGATTTCTCCAAAGATTTTATCATGTATAGCTATGCATCTGAGCATATTATGTCTGCCATCTTGATGCAAAAGAATTCTGAGGATGTTGAATCTCTGATTGCATTCATGAGCTCTCCCCTCAAGCCTCACGAATTAAAAATGTCTCAGTTGGAAAAGCATGCCTTTGCCATTGTCAAAGTAGTTAAAAATTTCAGGTATTACATTTTAAATTCTCATACAGTGGTGCTAGTTCCTGACACGGCAGTCAAATAAATTTTAACTCAACAGGAGTGAGGAAGCTTGTGAGGAAATTGGATTGCAAAGGTCCATGAGTACGATCTAGATATAAAACCAACCAAGTTGGTAAGAGGCAAAGGCTTGTGTCAACTTATGGCCAAAAACCAAGGGTCGGAAGTTTCTGGAGAAAAGGATGATTGTACCAATGAAGCACAAAGTCAATTGGAGAAACCCGATTCATTGCCTCTGGTCCTGTTTATCGCAGCCAGTGATGAGTGGTATTTTGATATTGTTTTCTTCCTCACCTACGGTGAATGCCCAGCTCACCTGACTGCAAAGGAGAAGCGCACTATAAAGCTTAGAGCAGCAAAATATGTCATCTGGGATGATGGTTTATACAAACGTGGGATAGATGGCATCTTCTTGCGATGTGTCGACAAGCCACAAAAAGTGAAGTTACTTGAAATTTTTCATAATTCAGCCTGTGGAGGCCATTTCTCCTCTTCCGTAACAGCACACAAGATCATTCGGGCCAGGTACTATTGGTCGACACGTTTCCAAGATACAACCATCTGGGTAGCAAAGTGTGAACCTTGCCAGCAGTTTATCGGCAAGCCCAAGTTGGCTACTTTTCCCCTCAGGCCGGTCATTGTCGAACCATTCAAGCAGTGGGGAATTGATTTTATTGGTGCACTCAATCCCCAATCGAGTGCCAGACATAGTTATGTCCTAACAGTAATGGATTACTTCACCAAGTGGGTGGAAGCCATACCTGTCAAACATGCCACTTCCGAGGTCGTCTACAGTTTTATCAAAGAAAATATCATTGTCAGGTTTTGCGTTCCAAACAAGATTGTTGCTGATAACGCTTCTAACTTCTCTTCACGGGAAGTTATTAGTTTTTGCTACAAATATGGGATAACTTTAGCTCACGCCTCGGATTATTACCCTCAGGGAAATGGTCAAGCAGAATCCAGTAACAAAAACTTGGTGACCATCATACGAAATTTGGTGGATGAGAATCAACGAATGTGGCACAAGTCCTTATACGATGCTCTGTGGGTAGACCGCATTACTCCCAAGAGATCTCTCGGTATGTCACCTTTTTAAGTGTTATATGGCGCCAATTTCGAGCTCCCCATTTCCGCTGAAATTCCTACTTTGCACTTGGCACAGGCAATCGAAAATGAGACTTTTCAAAGTTCCCTTGAAAAGAGGATCATGTACCTAGCAGAGCTCGAGGAAAATAGAGTAAGGGTGGTCGACAAGATCACCGAACATCAGAATCAGGTCAAAAGATTGTTTGATAAAAAAGCTAAGAAAATAAATTTCTAGGTGGGAGACCTCATCCTTTTGTGGGACAAACGAAGAGAGCCAAAGGGCATGCACGGAAATTTTGATTCCCTATGGAGAGGACCTTTCAAGATCAAGCAGCTCAATGCAGAAAATAGTTTCTATCTCTCATATCTGGATGGAACCAAACTCCCGCTTCCCTATAGTGGGCAGCATCTGAAAATATTCAGGAAGTAGAGCTTGCTCTCTTCTTTGTACAGTTTACTTCAGTTGTTTGTTTGTTTTTGTCGTGTGTTTGCTTTCATTGGTTGTGTGTTTCCCTTTCCGGTCTCCCTTTTTTTTGACTCTGTTACCCAATGGATAGGCACGTGAGATTTGGGATTCTCTACCCCTGAGCTTTGCTCAAGGATAGTCCCTAGAAAGAGCTAGATGTTATCCCGTAAAATTGGCAAGGGCAATTTTATAGATAACCCTACCAAAATTTTGTTTCGGTCCCTCGTCAAGGCCTCCTCGAGTTACGAACATTGCTAAATCCCTTCCCGGGAAATCCAATTTTCCGAACTTATCCATTTTTGGTATTTTTTTGGTCAGACACATATAATGACTATGCAACATCAAGTTTTCTTGCTCCCCTTTTAAATCCTTTGGCGCATGCTTTCTCGTGTTAACAGATGTTTTGGTGCGCCTCACTATGTTGAGTCTTCCTTGCATGCACCAAGACGCATGCGCCTTCATGTCAACAAAACTTTTGTTGCACCACTTTTTGGTGTGCCAAGGGCATACACATTCCTCTGTCAACACCGCTTCCGATGTGCCATAGGCGCACATAACATTGTGTTGGCTAGCGTTTTGATGTGCCACAAGGCGCATGTTTTCTTGTGTCGACAGTGCTTTTCATGCGCCACTTGAAAAATTTGGTGGCACATTTATTGCCACCTCGCCTATATATAGGCGCGTCTGTGCTGTCATTATCATCCGACACAAATCACATGATTTTTCTCTGTACCTGCCAGCGCACCTGCCCTGTCATTTTCAAATCACTTTGTGGACCCGTTTGCACATTTCTTCGTTATATATACTGGTAAGAGGTCCTCATTGCTTCTGTGTTTGGTGTTTTGTTTATTGATTACTTGCTGGTTTGGATTGAGTTAAAAAATCTATCAAAACATGAGCTCCCCATCCTCCTTGTTGTTTTTCTCTACCAAAGTTTCCCCCCCCTCTTTCCAGATCTGCTGGCAAAGGGGGCTATGTCCTAAAAAATAGCTTGGAACTCTCATTTTGTAGCTTCTTCATCACCCAAATGACCCTGCAGAAGGAGCTTAACCACGTGTAGACCCCTCAGAGAAAGATCATGGCTTGAAAAGAAAACACTCTTGTTTTTCTCCTTTGGCACATCTGTCACCCCTGCAAAATGATAAATTGGCATGCCAATGGTGCATGTCCTCCACTTGTTACATAATGAACAACCATGCCCTCATGGCGCACTTCCTTCACTTGTTGCAGTCGCTTTCCCTGCACCCTACTTGGCGCACCAAACTCATATGTGGCATCATATAAACCCTACTTGGCGCACCCTGCATCCATGTAACACCAACTTTCCATGCGCCAAGTACAACTGCTAAATCAGTGCAGGTGCATCCATTGCTACAACAACATCATGTTATGCATTCCTTCCATGCGCCGTGCCAAGTTCTCTTTAGCACACATAAAGCATATGTTACACAGGTCTTATATGCGCCTTTGGCGCACCGAAGTTCCATGTAACATGAAAATTATATGCGCCACGGGTGCATCCTGTTAGTGTGTAACATGAAGAATCCATGCACCCTTTATAAAAGGTATACATATGGTGCAGGCGCACTTATGCTTACATTAACAAAAGTGCAATCTGCAGTATTCATGCGCCCTGCGCCCTGAGGCCTTAAAATTGCTAACTCTTCTTTCTATCAGCATTTCAATGGAAAATCAAACAGCTGACATGGATTTCTTGCGTTGGGTTTCACTTCTTATTCTTGCAGATCAGCAACTAAGTTCAGAAGAACATATGTCAACATCAAGCAAGAGACCTACCAAATCTAAAGGCAAGGCCAAGCTCACAGAGGAATAAATGAAGTATAAATATCAGAGGGTCAGGATGCCTGAATCCCAGGCAGACTGTGACCTAGATATCAGAGATTCAGAGTTGGGTCATATTAATATGGAGGATTTCTGGGCTAGAACCCAGAGGGTCACAAGAAGTCCTTGGATGGACAAACTGATGGGCAGCACACTACATTTTGCTGGCGGGATCCCAGTAAACGCTGTAAACAACGAGTTTATGATGGTAGTGGCCCAATGCTACAAAAAAGACACAAGATGTGTCAATGGTGAGAAGGGCGAGGTCATAATTAACCTCACTACCTGCCACTTTGAGATAATGCTCGGCATTCCTCATCACCGGCACTTTGTGGCCGTAAGCCAGGAGGATTGCATCAAAGTTTGGGACGACAATGAAGATCAGTGCATGCAGCTGATGAATGAAGTTTACCTAAAGAACAAAAAGGTGGTGACTCGGTGGCCACAAGTCATTCATCACAGTGACTTTTCAAAGGAACTCAGTGACACAATCACATTCCTGAGTAGAGTGTTTGGGCTTCCTGACGCCCATTACTTTCACAAATGGATGTTGCGGTACCTAGAGACAATGAACAAAAATGTGCCAGATCAACACTTTCAGTGGGCAGAGATCATAAGCAGCAAAATATCGGAGCAGCTCCAACAACTTAACACAACGGGGAGGTTCTATATGAACTCCTACGTGGTCTATGTTGCAGCTTCAGAAAGGGACTATCCACCTCTGATGTGATGTAGGGTTTGGCCCCAAGTCAAAATCTATGAATATTATCCAGAACTGAAGCTGGAAAATAGCATCCCCCAATTTACAAAGATCAATGATGCATTCTTCTACTTCATCATTTTCCTGTTGAGGTCGAATATGACTCACGGTCGCACGACCAAGAGCATAGTAACAGCTACTAAGAAGTGGGGGGGCCTGTTCACTCAATTCCCCACATTCACCTATCTGAGGGTAGTCAATTTCTTGGGGGAACCGACTAAACTGCCAAGATATGTCGGGCCCAAGTTGATCCTATTGGAGCTGTCAATGTAGCTTGTTACTTATCACGAAAAGTGTCTAAAGAGAAAGAAGGGTGGAACTCCTTTCCCCCTCATGGTGGGTAGGTATACGTGTCTCACTCACCACAAGGCAAAAGATATGTTTGCAGAACTGGAGCTGCTGAATCTGAAACATAACTTCCCAGCAAGGCCCACCTTCGACCCAAGAAATTGTTTACCTAGAGCCATGCTCGATCTGATCCACATCCCTTAGATTGAAGATATCTACATCGACATATATCATGAGGTTGAGCTCAGGAGGAAGGATCATTCTCGCTTGGCCTTAGTAGAAATCATCCAGTATGGGGTGGCCATCGTCCCCAAAGGCTACCAAACTTCTGAGCAAAAAGTGGATCAAGTGTATCTTGACACGGATGGGGACGATTGGCCTTTAACGTTGATTGATAGAACCAAAGCACCTCAGACAATTGAGGAGAGAGTCAAGGAAACTCTGCGCAGAACAGAGCATTGGTGTCGAATGAACAGGCTCATCTACCTCGGGGTCGATTTCACAACCTCTCCGTTGGGCAACGCACCTCCTCGGGCTAAACAACAGCCAAAGGGGAAAGGAAAAGGCAAAGAGGGTGAATCCAGCTCCACCTAAGAGGAAGCTCCTGAAAGTCCTCTTTCTACTACACCCGAAGAAGTTATAACTCTGGATTCTTCAGAGAAAGAAACACCGGAAGATGTTTTGAAAGGCACATCCACTCAGGATGTTGCCACTGCTGCAACAATTGAGGTCCCTTCTGTCCCTTCTCCCTCTCCTCATTCCCCTCCTTGAGTGACCCAAGTGACCATTCCTTTAGTCGTGTCCTCTCCCCCTTCTTCTACTGTTCCTCCTGCTTCTTCGTCCATCTTCTCTTCTCTCGTGGACTTGTCCCCCTCCATTTCTTCCCTCATCTCTGAGCTCCCCTCCCTTCCTATGTCTTCCTCTCCTACAGTATCTCTTCCTCCCGTGAGCACTTCCTCGGCCTCCCTCTCGATGCCACCTCCAAGTGTCTCCACGTTTTTCCCTTCTAATACTGCAGTTGCCCCCTTCTCTGTTTCTGGTCCTTCTCTCCTAAGTCCAGCCTAGATCTCCCAGCACCTAAGTCAACAAAAAAGGAAAGTTCCCATCACACCGATGAACTTTTCCGTTATCCCATCAAAGGGGGCCAAGAAAAAAAATCTTGTCACACACTTCTCTCAGAGTGCTTCGGGAGAGAGGGTAATGGAGATCGCATACCCCAATCCTCTGAAGGATAAAAAGGATCTGTCTTCAACAGATTACACAGTGACTCAAGTCACAATGGGGACATCTCCTGAAAGCCTTCAGGGAGAGGCCCTATCTGTAGTTGACGCCCTCTGCAAGAATCTTCAAGAAGCAAAAGAAGAGAAAAGGATACTAAAAGAGCAAAATAAACATCTGCTGCACACCTTACAGAAGATGGGCAGTGCACCTCCCACAACTGCCGCTGAAACTCCTGAGCCTCTGAGTCAGGATAAAATTAATGAATATGCAAATATCGGCGAGCATCCACCTAATGGAGCCAAATCCTCAAGGACAGTGAACGAGTGATCACCAAGTTCACCGATTTATATCTGAACATCAGCAAGGTGAACAAAGAACTCCAGGCGTTAGCAGGACCCATATCTGAAGAGCTGGACCATGCTAGGCTGCAGCATGAGACCTTTCAAAGAATTTTTGACTGTTCAGTCAAAGATCTGGTCAAGTTTAGCGTTTTCGGTCACCCCAGGGCCCTCAATAAAATCCTTTCCACTCTGAATTACCGAATAAATCAACTAGAATTCGTCCTCGAAAAGATTGATAAGGTAAAGGAAGAATCCCTGGACGCGATGCATCAAATGGAACAAATTGTTCTAACAATGTCTCCACGGTTTCTTACTCCTTCTTTCACCTTAAGGAAGGTTGACGAAACCATCCAGATCTTCAAGGAGATCGTTTCGCAAGGGCTGGGGCCAGAGGTCACTTTTGATGTGAAATCCATCAATAACCTACTGGCCTGTCGGGACTTCATCGGGTTCTTAATAGAAGCAGAGAATGAACATTCCAAACTCCCAGAGAAGCTCACAGACGAGCGGGAGAGTTGTAAGGCTATCAGTGAGCGACACAAGGATCCTTCCCAGGATCAATTACATCCCATGATCAGCAAGTTCATGGAATACGTGCCCAATTCCACATCTCGTCACCTGAGCAGCAGCAAAAGCAGGATATCCCCTTTCAGCCGCGGGACGATGACGATGAATAATTTCTCTCTTCTTCGAATTTATTTTTGTAAATATCTAAAGTATGTTGGCACAAATGATGACATCATCCATGTTGCACCATGGGATGATGTCATCCATCAAGTTGTCAAAAGTCAACATGACTTTGAGATATTTTGTAGATTTTATGTAAATAGGTGGTTGGTTCCTTTTTTCCTTCCTTCTTCTCCTTCTTCTATAAATACTCGAATACTGGCTATATTCAGTAGCGGATATCTTTTAGATAAAAGATAGAAGTGAGAAGAAAAGACTTTGAGCTTTTTGTAACAGAAGGAAATATTAATACAATATTTAGACTTTGTGCTGAATACATGTGTTATATGCATTAGATCTTTCTTACGTCAGATCTGTGTGTTTATTCTGTTGGATCTACTTCTGTTTTATTGTCATTTATTCATCAGTATTTCTTTATCTGTCTATGCAAGTAGGTTCAGCTCTGTTTACTACCAACCCAAACCATAGACCCTTTGACCCTTCTGCTTTGGAATTCATTTCTTTTCTCCCTTCAGATCTGATCTTTCTCGTTTTCCCCCTTTTCCTTTGTTTTCCTCTCAGCCAGAGGGGGGGGGAGGGGGTGGAGGGGGTAGGGGGGTGGGGGGGGGGGGGAAGGGGCCCTCCCAGGGGGGGGGGTGGGGGGAGGTGGGGGGCGGCGGGCGGGCGGGGGCTGCGAGAGGGGGGGGGGTGAGAGGGGGGGGGGGGGTGGGGGGTGGGGGGGTGGGAGGGGGTGGGGGGGGGGGGGTGAAGGGCAGGGGGGGGAGGGGGGGGGGGAGGCAGGGGGGGCGGGGGGGGGCAGGGTGGGGGGGGCGGGGGGGGGGGGGGGGGGGGGGGGGGGGCAGAGGGAGGGGGGGGGGGGGGCGGGGCGGGGTGGGGCGGGGGGGGCGTGGGGGGGGGCGGGGGGGGGGGGGGGGGGGCGGCGGGGGGGGGGGGGGGGGGGTGGGGGGAGGAGGGGGTGGGGGGGGATGGGGGGGGGGGGGGGGGAGGGGGGGGCGGTGGGGTTGGTGGGGGGTGAGGGGGGGGGCGGGAATGGGGGGGGGGGGGGGGGGGTGGGGGGGGGGGGGCGGGCGGGCTGGGGGGGGGCGGGAGGGGGGGGGGGGTGTGGGGGGGGGGGGGGGGGGGAGGGTGGGGGGGGGGGGGGGGGGGGGGCGGGGGATGGGGGGTGGAGGGGGGGGGGGCGGCGGGGGGCGGAGGGGGGGGGGGGGGTGCGGGGGGGGGGGGGGGGGGGGGGGGGGGGGACGGCGGGTGGGGGGGGGGGGGTGGGGGGGGGAGGCGGGAGCGGGGGGGGGGGGGGCGGGGGGGGGGGGGGGGGGGGTGGGGGGGGGGGGGGGGGGGGGGGGGTGGGGGGGAGGGAGGGGGGGGGAGTTGGGGCGGGGGGGGGCGGGGGGGGCGGGGGGGCGGGGGGGGGGGGGGGGGGGTGGGGGGGGTGGGGGGGATGGGGGGGGGGGGGGGGGGGGAGGGGGGGGCGGAGAGGGTGTGGGGGGGGTGGGGCGGGGGGCGGGGGGGGGGGGGGGGGGGGGGGGGGGGGGGGGAGGGAGGGGGGGGCGGGGGGGTGTGGGGAGGGGGGGGGGGGGGGGGGTGTGGGGGGGGGGGGGTGGGGTGAGGGGGGGGGGGGGGGGGGGGGGGGGGGGGGGGGTGGGGGGGGGGGGGGGGGTGGGGGGGGGGGGGGTGGGGGGGGGGGGGGTGGGGGGGGGGGGTGGGGGGGGGGGTGGGGGGGGGGGGGGGGGGGTGGGGGGGGGCGGGGGGGGGGGGTGGGGTGGGGGGAGGGGGGGGGGGGGGGGGGGGGGGGGGGGTGGGGGGGGGGGGGGGGGGGGGGGGGGGGGGGGGGGGGGGGGGGGGGGGGGGAGGGGGGGGGGGGGGGGGGGGGGGGGGGGGGAGGGGGGGGGGGGGGGGGGGGGGGGGGGGGGGGGGGGGGGGGGGGGGGGGGGGGGGGGGGGGGGGGGGGGGGGGGGGGGGGGGGGAGGGGGGGGGGGGGGGGGGGGGGGGGGGGGTGGGGGGGGGGGGGGGGGGGGGGGGGGGGGGGGGGGGGGGGGGGGGGGGGGGGGGGGGGGGGGGGGGGGGGGGGGGGGGGGGGGGGGGGGGGGGGGGGGGGGGGGGGGGGGGGGGGGGGTGGGGGGGGGGGTGGGGGGGGGGGGGGGGGGGGGGGGGGGGGGGGGGGGGGGGGGGGGGGGGGGGGGGTGGGGGGGGGGGGGGGGGGGGGGGGGGGGGGGGGGGGGGGGGGGGGGGGGGGGGGGGGGGGGGGGGGGGGGGGGGGGGGGTGGGGGGGGGGGGGGGGGGGGGGGGGGGGGGGGGGGGTGGGGTGGGGGGGGGTGGGGGGGGTGGGGGTGGGGGGGGGGGGGGGGGTTGTGTGGGGGGGGGGGGGGGGGGGTGGGGGGGGGGTGGGGGGGGGGGGGGTGGGGGGGGGGTGGGGGGGGGGGGGGGGGGGGGGGGGGGTGGGGGGGGGGGGGGGGGGGGGGGGGGGGGGGGGGGGGGGGGTGGGGGGGGGGGTGGGGGGGGGGGTGGGGGGGTGGATGAGATCCCAAACCCCCGAAGGTAGAATATTGTGAGACTTGCACAGATTCGTGCTGGTAGAATAGCAATAAACCAGTTTCTCTTTGCTGACTCAAAGAGGGGCTATGCCTTGCACACTGTTGACTCGTTTATCAATAAATATGCCCAAGTGGTAGATTTTCACACCAACATTTTTTGGTGAATCTACTGGGGAACGAACAGATCTATCTGATCTATAATGGTGGTATGATAAAAAATCAGGAAAAATCAGAAAAATCACTACCTATTTGCAAATTTTAAAAATCCAAAATTTTTGCAAAAGTGACCCAAATTGAAAATTTTCTTCTGAGATCCATAGATCTGGCCTAGTTGGAGACCTTTAGTTCGCTGAGTTTTTATAAAAATCTGTATTTTGCCGTAGATCTGAGTTTTTGACTGTTTACCAAAAATTTCAAACTCTTTGAAAAAGTCAAATTTAGATCTGAAAATCAGCTTACTAAGCTTCACTATCATCTTATCCTCGTTGTTCTTTGTTATTAACCGCAATCGGTTTTCAGAAGAGGATAAATTTAAATATTTAAAAAAGTACATGCTGCTGGTTTTTGTCAGAAAAACCAGAAAATCAGCAAGTACAAGCAAAAAGAAATTTTAAATCTGCTCCACAACATCGCAGATCTGGAAGGTACGCTGGCGGGTGAACCATTTACCCGTGGCAGGAGAGCTCGTGGAGAAGTCGATCCTACTTTTGAGTTGCTTCAAAGGCACAACTTCAGTATAACACCGGTGCACTTTTCATCACTAAGTTCAGCTGATCGGTCAGCCAGAAGTGCCTCACCTCCACAAAAGAACCAATTTTCACAATGATCCTCCACATCCCTTTGTAGTGCCTTGTTGCTCAGTGGAACCGCACTTCCAGCCCGTGTTATTTTTCTAGCCTTTCAAATGGCAATGCCATGGGGAAATGCTATGGGCCCCCTCGCATTACCACATCCAGTTCACGCACTCCCTCATGGAAATCGAAAGAATTTTCCCAAATTTGACGGGAGCAGAAACAAAAGCACAGATTCACATATATCTGCATTCATCATGTCATGCAGCATCCTAGATGTGACTCATGAAGATGTGTCGGTTCACCTTTTTCTAGAAACTTTGCAAGGGCCCGCAGCAGAATGGTTTCAGCATTTGTCGGCCGGATCTATTACCAGTTGGGCCACCTTGCGGGATGCTTTTGAAGACAGGTACAAGCCTTCGGAAGATGCATTTTCATTGTTATCACAGATCACTCACCTGAAGAAGGAGACCAATGAGACCATGTGTGATTTTATCGCCAGGTTCAATGCATTAATCAACCGTGTCCCTATTGCCATGCTTCCAACACCATAAAATCAAAAGTGTTTCTTCGTGAACGCTATGAGTTCGAAAGTAAGTTTCTTACTCCTGCAAGAGCAAGTGGCTACCTTGATTCTCGCCTAGGCCGCTGCCATCCGAATTGAAGATAATTTGATAATATCTGGCGAATTAAAAAGGGAATCATCCAAGCTTAAATCTTCGGGCCCTTCTCCCGCTACTTCGTCTAATCCGGCATTTCAAAAGATGGCGAATGACTTGCTTGCATTAAAGAAGCAGTTAGCCCAAGCTTCCCCTGGTTCCTCATACCAGGATATTCCATGGAGAAATTTCGTTTCCAACAATGTTCCACAAAGGCCGCGCCTACCTGTAACTGCTCCGCGGTTGGCGCTTGAGGCTCCTCCGGTCAATGCTCTAGTCGAAATTGAAGAAGAGGAGTAATATTACGAAGAACCTTCGTCCCAAGGTGAAGATGATCAAGACATCGATGAACCGACTGGCGACTCTACTATCGGGTATATGGAATTTGATGAGGAAGAATCTGATGAAGAGGAGGGTACACAGGGCTATGCAAGTGGACAATCATACATTGTTTTTACCCGCTCGCAAGGAAAAGAAGCAGAGGTCGCTGCCCATGTGTAGAAGGAGAATGCCATGTCAAACGTGCCTCCAACCATTGCTAAAAGAGGTAATCCTCTTCCTACTCAACTCCCTGTTAATTATTTTATAAGGAAATCTTTTCCCCCCATCTCTCCTCCAAATCAGCCTTCTTCTATTCCCATAAAGACCAGTAATCCTACCCTACCATCACGAAGTGAGGGACTCATTCCTTCACCAGCGCAACCCTTAGCCGCATTTGACATCATAGACCATGCTAAAAAGACTAAGATCCAAACGTCTGAAGCCGAATATATTCAGTCAAATCCCGAACAACTTGTAAGATTGACCAAGTATATTCAAAGTCAAGCTGTCATATCTCCCCAGGTTCCCCTAAAAGGAATCCTTTCCACTCCTCCTGCATCCCGCATAAATGTTGCCTCAACATCTGCATTAGGAAAGATAGAACCTTTCTATCTCTCCCTCCTAATCAATGGCCACAAGTTAAGTAACTGCATAATTGATTCTGGAGCTTCTGATAACTTCATGCCGGAAAAAGTCACCCATGATTTGGGCCTCACCCTTACTAAGCCTTTTGGCAGATGTTATTCCTTGGAAACCAAGCAGGTTCCGTTGATTGGTCAAATCAAATACGTGCAGTTTTCATTGTCAAAAGAGGAATATCAAATTGAGAGAAAGAGAATGTTCCTCAAGAAGAAGAAAATGAATCTCTAGGCACACATGAATCATATGGAACCAAGAATAACATTTCTAAAAAATTAAGAATCTATCATAGAACAAAGGCACAATTAAAAATGAAGAGAAAACAAAAACATAAAATCCCTTCTCACAATGAAGCACATTGGCCCTTGAGTTGGAAGATGGAAAGAATCCACAACTTAAAATAGATAATGTAAGTTTTTGTGAAAAAATAAAATCTTGAAAATAAAAGTTTTAATTTACCTTTGGAAGAGTATTGAAAAACATGCATGCATGTGTGTTACGTTAAAAATCATGCATGCATGGATGTTGGTTATGGTACATGCATGTTTTTGTGGTCTGTTCACGTTACCAAAAGTACATATAATTGCATGCATTAATGTTTTAGAAATTCTATGTAATTTCATGATTGAAAAATGTAGGATCATGCAAAAATCTTGCATGTTTAGGACTTGATACATTGGTAAGTAAAAATTTGGGTTTTTAGGTAGAATAGAAAAAATGTATGATATTTTGAGTATGTATGTGTGCATGCATGAAAAAAAAAAATTTGTAATTGGAAATATTTGATATTAATACAATTTTTTAATTATCAAAATAAAAATAATGGATTGACATATTTAGACCATAATTCAATAATGTTAATATAATTATTTAAATAAATATATTTAAGTCAATAATGACTTCTTAGGGAGGTTATTTAAAAACACACAAATAAAAATCCCATGAAAACAAGTTATCCAATATCCCTTACAATAAAAACACTTTAATGCATCCTATAGATGCAAGAATTTGGATGAGTACAAGTACCTAGGTAAGAGGTGTAGAAAGAAAAACTAACAAACACACAAAGGAATCATGTATGACCTAAATAATTTAAAATATAAGTTAAGGTACATTTATATAAGTTGAAATTAGTAAGTTAGTCTAAAATAAACACTAAAAGATTTAAAATGGATTTGATGAGGAATTTTGTCTATATGATCAAATAAACTACTTAACCTAGTGAAAATTATAATTGAAAGAAAAAAACATAAAATTACCTAATTGGAAAATTTTAAATGAAAATTTCACCTAGCTAAGGAAGATTCCCTCATAGCTAGCTCCAAAAAGGGATATGCAAATGAAATCAACATGATTTAAAGTAATCTCGCTTATTGTGATGGTGCAAGGGATGAAGGTGTCCACAATCTGAAACACGTGACAAAGGGTCCTTGTATTTTCCTCTTATCTAACTTGCAAAATGATCTTGAGAGGTGATAAAATGGTGTAGCAATCTTATGAATGTTGTGAGTCTGAAAAACTCTAATAATGATGTTACATGAAGCAAGATGAGTGTTGGAAGATCACACAAAACATCGATTTTGTGAAAATAATTATTATAGATGTTCATGTTATGTATTGTCACATGGAGGAAAGAGTAGAGGGTGTCTTAAGAAGCCACTTTATAATTTTCCAAAGAAAATTCTTTAGAAAATAAGTTACTAGTTTTTTTTTGAGATAAAATACGAAATAACAACAACACCATGGTTTTTTGAAAAATGGACAACATACCTAAATGGGAAGCCACAAATGTCATAGAAAAGACACAAGTAAGGAAGATATATGAAGGGTCAAACATGAGTGAGAAGTTTGAAATGGTTGTAAAAGCTCTACAAAAAATCAAACTTCAATTTCCAATTAAAAAAATGTATTATGGGCATTGCTTATCTCCATGGCACAAGAATTTGACATTTTGATAATGCAAGGTTGTGAAGAGCCCAAATAAAATAAATAATGCTAAAAAAATAATTCATACATGTACCTACCTATGACTATCAATAGGGAAGAAAGTGTCGACTACTATGTCACAAGAGTGTACTCCTCCATCCTTTTTCTCATGTAAAAGTGACATATCATCATGAACCAAGTTAATAAAGGATCTCATTTATTATCACATCATATTGAGTGTTACGAGATTATAGATTTTGATATATGGAAGTTGAAAAAACAAGCATGCAAGTGGGATTCCTCTTAGACGAGGGGAAAAAACTCAACTCTTTGTACACTCTAAGCCCTTATGTCTTGAGAGATGAGTGGAACTGAGTCAGATTAAAACTACATGTACACAACAACCAACTTGAGGGAATCCAATCTATCATAATATCATGGTAATGTTCTTAATTATTATCTCATTGAACAATAAAAACATCAATATTATAGGTTACCGATATTGTTTCGGCTTACCTTGACTCCCTCTTGTTGTGTATCATCTTTGTGATTCATACAATAAATTGTGGTGGTGAGAAGATCAATACAAATGTGTTGTTGAAACTTAAATACATATGGTGTGACTCATAAAGATTTTTGTGGTTGATTTCTAGAGCTTAAAAAACCTACATGGAAATGATGTTCGGGGTTTCATATTCATCAATAGTGCACTTATTGATTTGATGTATATTGATGGAGCTCTTTATATAAAGAGGAAAGTGGGATCTTTATTAGAGGATCTTGGTGTTAAATCTCATGAAGGGGATATAAATAATAATGTGAGAGGTATATAAAACACTTCATGCAATCTATATTAAATTCTCCATAGGGAAACAAGGATCATAAAAATGAGTGCCCTTTGATCTTGGTAGAGACATAAAGTGTTCCAAATGGAGATTACAAAAAAAAAGGGAGTGAGGATCCTATATGATATTACATGACTAAAACTTGGCATGTTATAGGATTTTTTATTGAAATTCAACTTGGAATTTGGGGTTGGCTTCCACTGAGGCTTGAATTAAAGCCCCAACACTATAAATGTATCAAGGGGGTTTGCTAACACAACCCAAACATGTGCTAAAAAAATAATCATGAATGGGGTTATCATTTATATTGATAGAAATGACTAGTAGAGAGCCACAACATTTGGATTCATCATGAAAAAAATTAAAGAAGTGAGAATAAGTGGAAGAACATGAGTAATGGAAGCGAGACTATTTATCCTTGTTCTTCCTTTCCAATTACCCTATTTTTAGTATACCTCTCACAATTATAGAGATAACCTCCTTTTGAAATTTGAACTTGATATCCTCTGGAATACATTTCGCTTTCCTCTATATGCAAAGACCATTGTAAACACACATCAAGTATATCATTATTTATGAAGGAAAATCCTAGAACATCATGCTTATGCACATTTTGGAAGCTCCAAAAATTAGAAAATAAGTTTTATGAGTTACAAATTATAATTGTGTATGTTTCAACAACACAATCGTATTGGTTAGCTGCTAGTCTCCTCACCAAAATGATTTATTGAATCCACCTTTTAATATATCTCCTACCTACTCACCCAATCTATATCTCCACTCTCTATGTCTCATCACTCTATGGTGACAAAAAATGACGGAGTTGATGTAACATAATTACAACTACAACAACCTAAACTATTGATAATTCTTGGGGTAGCAAGAATGTTGTGGATAGTTTCTTCTTGTTCAATGAGACACACAACTTGATAAAGTATCATAAGATTATTTTAGTGTTGTTGGATGTCATCTAGTTGGGTTTCTATATGTGTACATATGCAATTTGACTCACTATTGGATATAAACACTAAATCACGCACTTGGGTACATTTCTAGGTCTTAATCACATACCATTATTCATATGATTCCTAAGCAAGCAAAATAGTAATTGAAATTTGTCCTTAGCCTGTTTGATTTCTTTCTTGATTTCATTGTGGTTTTACACACCTCACTTCCCAGTCTAACTTTCATGACTCTATCTTTCTTAGCTCTGGACACCAGTGTCCAAGTGCCCTGACCTCTTTGTATCTTACTCACCCCGTTTAGGCCTCTTTTATCTTGTGGGCATCTTGTTTTCTTGGTGGTCGGCCTTTTAGATGTTAATTATGAATTTTAAACAAGGGAATAATATAAATGTAAAGCTATGTGATCATAACAATGGACCAAGCTCTAAGAATATGTTATCCAATTTTACCCCTTGGGGAAAAATGGACAACTGAGGCCTCTTGGACTCTAGGACTGGAAAAGGGGACTTCATGGGAGAATCTTGGGTCTACAAGAAAATTTTGTGTCTACGAAATCATTTCTGGTGCTCTGGGAAGCTCCGAGATTGTCTTGGATTATTCTTCTCTTTTTCAGATTTTGGAAGCTCGTGGTCCAATCAAAGTGAGAAAATTTCCCCTGGTGGGCCACATTCGTCAACTCGGATGGAAACGATAAAAATTAGTAAATCAAGATTAAGGGCTCTTATTGTGCTTACACTACCCACTGGTTTCAAGGAAAATCCCCAGGAAGTAGAAAACAGGGAAAATTTGGTTTTAATGGACCCAGATGGCGGTGAGCTTCAAAACAGCTCACCAAACAGCTTAGTGAGATAATGGGAATACATGTGTCACCAGTTGTAAGGTAGCTCGGTTGAGCTAGTTTGGGCATAATGAGCCATTGCAACACAAAAGGGCCATAGGGTTTTGGTGGAATCAGTTGGCTCGATCAGGCTCATCACATCAGCTTAACATAAATTGACAAGGGAAAGCTCAATGTTAAGTTTTTACAAAAACATAGTTAATGCATTGTCGAGGGCTTAGGTTGAGTGTATAGGTGAGTGAGGATAGTGCATTTGCAGAGAGCATTCAAAGAACTCAATGTAAAGCTAAGGGGGAATTATGAGTTCGTGGTTCAAGCAAATAAAATGGCTCGAGGATAACCATCCACTGCTCGGTGAGGTGCTCAATTTGAGCTCAAAGGTATTTGAAAATGGCTCGGAGCCAGGTCTAAGAATGCATGGCACATAAAGAATGATATATTGGTTTGAACTGGCAGGCTCAACATTGAAGTTAAACTACTCGAGGATGGCGAGTTCATGAGTTTTATGACTGGGATCAAGGTTTTACGGAAGCCCACAAATATGAAAATGTAATAGCTCGCGAGTTATGTTGAAGCTCGCCATGTCGTTGAAGATATCATTAGAGGAATGTGGAAGTGAGGGTCGACGTGATCAAAATGACTCGACTGAGTCATTTTTCGAACTCAGAGAACCAGCATTCACAGGAATCACGGGTGCTGGGAGTCTTTCGGGAACAAGTCATCATATAGCTTGGCACGGTGGCTCGAATACTTGAGCTAGGAGCTCGGCTCAGGTGGAATGGCTCAGGTCATCAAACATGTCATGGCTCAATCATAATGGGTCGACCCTAAGGTGGAACTGGGTCACTCGTGGAAAAATGCCAAAAATCTCATGAGAAACTATTGAAAGGTTGACCGAGTTGCTCGATGTTAAGCAATGACGAGGGGACTCGCAGCATAGAAGGTTCAATCTCTAAGAGCTACAAAGGGATGCATCGGATGTATTGAGCTCTTTTGGGCTAAATTCTTGATGGCTCGACATTGATTGAGAAGGAGGACTCAAAATTAGAGGATAGTGAACCATGAAATTTCTCTAGGGGTTCGAGTCACGTAGGTATTAACCGAAGCACAGTTAGAAGGAGTTCATTTTGGATTTGAAAGAACTCGGGCTGAGGTCTTTGGTATGATTTAGAGGAGAGCGTATGGAAAAGCTCAATCGGATAGTTGGGTGAGTACTCATTCTGTATTTGGGGAACACGACTTGAAAGACCAAGCTCACATGTGTTTAGAGTTGAGTGTGTTCGAAGATGTGATTGAGTTCAAGTTTGAGGCTTCATGATTCATGGTTGAAGATTTCCTGTAAAGGCGCATGTATGTATCTCAAAAATTTAGGGTGGCTCAGAATATTTTCTCAGGGTAGGTGAATTTCAGCAAGTATTTCTGGTGATCTCGGATATGGCATGCTCATAGAGGAGTTCGGTAGGATGTTTTAGGGAAGGCAAGACCAGCTTGAGCTAGGTTAAGGAGTTCGCATAAGCTTGCAGTAAAGGAGGGACTCGGGGCGAGTTTGAATCTGAGTCAGGCCGAAACAACGAAGGTGAGATTTGAGGAACGAGCTTGCAAACATGGTAAGGGAGCTCGGGTGAGATCATGTTTATCTTTGTGATGAGGTCGAAGTCGAGTGGTAGAGATAATTTCAAGTCTTGAAGACGTTAACATGGAGTCAGATGCAAGGTTGGCAAGACATGTTTCCACAGGGAAGTAAGATGGGCTCGCTGTGAAAGGTTTAGGGTCAAGCTAAGGCCGAAGTGTTCGACAAAATAACATGATGGAAAACTCAAGACATGAGCCATTTTGGACATGCACAGATCAGAGTTTCAAGTCTCGCGAGGAAACTTTTATACAAAACATTGGGAAAGAATGTTAAACCTGACTCCGAAGTCAGCTCGGCAAATGTTTTGGCGAGCTCAGTGGTCAACATCGGTGTCAAGGGTTAAAGGGCTCGATAGCGTTTCAGATTTTTGGGCTTCACATTTTCAGAGTTGTAGTGGCGAGTTACGTTGGGTGTTTTGCAGGTTGAAGAGTCCAAAACCTGAATCTGAAGGGCTTGTGAGTTGCCAAGTTAGGTTCATTTCGAACTTCAGAGTTAGTCGTATCAGATTTTCAGGGGTTAGGTGAGGTATTTTCCGAGTCAGATTAAATGTGCCTCACACTCTGAAGTCTGATGGGATCACTTGGTCAGTGCAAAGGACACACGTAGGGTGAGGAACGAGTTAAGCACTTAGTCTGATGTAAAGGCAGAACAGTTTTCAAAGAGCCATCAAGGCAATGTTAGAAGCTTGGTCAATATGGATGTGTGGCGGGTTACCCAACAAGCATGGGGTGATAATTTCGAGGCATGAGGTCCAATGTGGTCACCGAGGTGGCACCAAATTAGTTGAGAGAGGAAATGAGTTAAGGTTTAAGGTGATAGTTGCATCGAAATCTAAGCAGGTAAAAACCTAGAGCTCGTCCATGGAAATAGGTGAAACTCAAGGAAGAACATACGTGGAGCCCAATCAACATGCATTGAGAGAAGCAAGTAAAATTAAATCTCAGCGACGTAAAACACATAAATTGGTCGGTGCACCAAGGAACCCACCATGATGTAGAGAAAAAAGCTCACCAGGTAGCTCGGTGAGCTAGCTGACGAGCTGGTTGCCAAGTTGGTCACCCAAACAACCCCGAAACCATTTTCATGTAAAATCAACTCAGTGGGGCCCATAAGGGAAATTCAAGGGGCCTTTACAAAATATTAAAATATTATTTTAATGAAATTGAAAAGAAAATATATTAATGGAAGCATGAAGGGGAGTATTTTTTAGGTACATTGATGATGCAATCAGGATGGAAGGTTGCAAGCAAGTATGGGCAGTTGTAAGGAGAACATTTTTGCTGCAATTAAGCCTAGAATTTAGAAACTTCTCTCTCCTCCTCATCTCAGCTCAGCAACCCTATAAAATGTAAAGGAAATGTGAATTTAAATGAGTAAGACAATTTTTTCAAGTGTTCCCCTCCTCTTTCAAACTGATTTGTTGTGAATTTGGAGGCTTTCAAGCCTTCCTTCCACAAATTGTAATGGAAACCCTTGTCTCTTCATGTTGTAATGATATACTATGCATGTTCTTGAATTAATTAAATGATGTTTTGTGATTGATTGACTTTCCTTGCATCATTTTTGTTTCTTTCATTTTCCTCTCTTTGTGTTTGTAGGTACAGTGTGCAACTCATGTTTCCTTTGTAAGTTTTGGGAGTTTTCCTGCTTAATTTGGAATGAAGTATTGTATGTGGTTGTGTTTGTGATGCATTTCTGTCCTTCCCATACTCATCTTTCTTCATTGGCAGGCTAGAAATGTTTCTATCAAAACCCCTTTCTTAGTGCATCACCACTTCTAGTATATGTTTTCTTTCATGCAATCTCTCTCCCTAATCCCCTAGAAATGTTAGTATAGATCTATTTAATTGTTTTTCTTGCATTAGGAGTAGTGTAGTGCTTAGTTTAGGAATAGGAAGCCATCCTTCTCTGGAGGTTCACCTCAATCCCGCAAGTCCCACAGCTTGAGATGTGATCCCATGTTACCCAATGACACTGAATGTCCCATTCACAACCTGGTCATTCAGGGGGTGCGGTGATTTGGTGATAACATAATCTACTATCATCACCTAACTTTGCATCTAAAGGCATTCTAAGATCATTAAAGAATCCATCTAGCAATCACTCAAGGGACAAGGGAGAATATTTTCTGCATACACACATAGGAGGGGAAGTTCATTTTTCATCCCACACATCTATTTATATTACTACATCTAGCTATTTCTCTTTATTCAATGCATCTTACACAAGATCCACCTAGGGCATGATTCTTCACACACACACACAACATGGATTCTGAGATGTAGTGCAATACTCGGTCGTAAGTTCACTCTGTCGGGTGACTATCGGGGTCAGTTCAACTCCCCATTTGCATATTTTTATTTTTAGGATTTGATGTGTTTTGGGGTTTTGCAGGAGGTCTTTTTTTTGTAGGAGGTATTTTTTTGCAGGTTACAGGTGAACTTGGTGATCTTCTAGTGACCTATAGGTGATCAACAACAAAGGCTATCGACACTTATACAACATAACAAAAATTAGTTTCTAAGTATTTTCACAGTCACATGCACCTATAGAAGGCATCTAGTGCCTAGGCACCCTTGACCTGGTCTAAGCACCCCAGTCCAACTTATTCCAAAAGCTCTATAAATTTCTATGTGCGGTTGCGATAGTTTCATCCTCCAGTTAAGTAGTTTTCCAGCCCAACATACTTCAGGATTTATTACGAAATCAACTAAGTATTCTAATCACTCTCTTGCACCTAGGGTTTTAATTTTATATAGATTATTTCTTAGGTCAAATCTATACTTCATTGCTTATTATTGTGTTGTGACACTGCAGTTAGGATTTCAAAATTTTCCATATTTGTTAAATCATTGGCTTTCCCAATAAATAGAGGTTTGGAGTGTACAAAGCATTGAGTTTTCCCCTGCATCCATGAGGCCCACACCTTTCTCACATGATTTATCTTCTTCCATATCCTTCACATTCTGTGTTTTCAAAACCTTTGATTTGATGCTCTTATCAATTAAATCCTTGATTATATTGCATAATGATGATTCTTGGGGTAGCGAGAATGTTGTGGCTAGCTGTTTTTTGTTCAATGAGACACACAACTTGACATATTACCATACTATTATTTAAGTTTTGTTGAATGTCATCTAGTTGGGTATCTATATGTGTAGCTGCACTTCAACTCACTATTGGTTTTCCTAATACACAAGGGTCTAGATTGTACAAAGCATTGAGTTCTCCCTTTGCATCCACAAGGCCAAAAACTTTCTCAAACGTCTTTTCTACTTCCATATCTCTCACATTCCATGTTTTTTAACATATGAGTTGATGATTTTGATGCTCTAGATAATGAAATCCTTGACTATCTTGTGTCATGATTGTGGCCCACCATCTATAGGAGAAATAAATTGGGATTAGAGTTTTAATTGTTTTTATGAGATCATTGACACTTCATTTTGCACCAATCATCATAAGTAGATACATGTATGAATTCTTTTCCCTAGATTATTTATGTTCTCTAGATACTTCATAGCCTTGTGTTCTCATGAATTATAACTTCTCGTAACTTGAGTGAAAATATAATACCCACTTTGCATTTCCATTTAGCATGATGATTGACATATGATGTTGCTAAAATCTAATAGCTAAACTTCAGATTTCCTAGTTCACTTTGACCCTTCTACAACAACGCCACTTTCATTCATTTATGAGCATTAAATATGATTTTTTCTTAGTTATTGGGTAAAAATGAGTGTTTACAAAAGGGTCTCACTCCCTTATACAAGCACAAACAATAAATATGATAAATAGAGGATCAAAAAGATAGGCCAAACACCAACCCCCAAAAAATAAGGCCATTAAACAAAAATAAAAAGATATCCAAAGTGAAGCATAAGACCATAAGACCCACTAAATCAACCAATCATCCAACAATTTTATGTTCATGTTCTTTCTGGGATCAATGATTCATGTTATGAGGTTCTAAATTTTTTTGGAGGTCCTTTCTTACTCTTTTACAAAATAGTCTAGGCCCGATTGTCACCCTCATGATTAGGAACTGGATCACTAGGAAATGAAACTTCAATCACTTTCACTAGCTGAAATAGAATATTAGGAAAAGAATGTTGGGGTTACCCCCTTCATCTAGAGAGCATACCCTCAATAAGATTCAATCAAAATACATTATTCAAATAGAGATATTACAATTTATAAAGAGTTGATATCCTTAAATTAGAGACGAATCTCATCTAGATTCATCCACAATTTCTCAACCTACTCCCTAAACTAATGTGATTTTTACGTACTCGTTACCTTATATTTTATTCTCTTTTAATCTATACCAACTCCTATTATTATGTTGTTCTTACTCACATAATTTAATAAATTACAATCCAAGTATTATTTGGTCTACTTATTATTTTCTCACACAAATACTAATGAGTAAATAATATAATGTAAAGGACCTAAATCCTAAGCACTCATATGAGAATTGTTCCTAACATTCCCCACCTTTGTGTGAACATAGGATAAATGCCACTCTGGAGCTGCAAAAAATGATTGACCTCTATAATCATCTTCCTAGTTGTTGTTTACTTAGTCAATTTAACATTAGGTCTCAAATAGTCCATTCCCTCCTCCACAATGATAAAAAATTGGGCATTAATTTCTACCAAAAATGCACCCATTTACAAAAAATTTAAAAATATTTTTTCAAATCAAGGAAAAATATTCTCCCTTTTTACTACCCACCTTTACTTCAATTTTTTAAAGGATAAAATAGAACCACATTAAAATTCATTTTTTGTTTAGAATAATTGTGTAAAATTTCTCCAGTAATTGTGTAAAATTTCTACTTGGGAGAGTTGGGTGGAGTTGATGCCAAGACATTCCCCAAACCTTTGTACTCTCACAAAATGTTTTTACCAATTGGGATGTTGAGCCCATCAAACAACTGCGTACACAAACATTGTTTAAACCTTATCAACACATGGTTTGAGATATATATATATATATATATATATAATTTCTAACTGATTCAAGGTTATAGTAGGCCTTAGGGATCAATTTGTGTCTTTATGCCAAGAGCTTAGAGAGTCGGGAGCTAAGGAAATGCTAAGGAGATCTACTTGTAAGGAGGTAAGGGAAATGACTTGCCAATCTAGAAGTCATGGTTGAAGGGCTAAGTCTCATGTTGAGAAAATCATGCAGATCTATAAGGTTACTAATATTCAAGGAGATCTGGGGCATCTATGAGCTCATATGTCAAGTTGTGTGGGGTTTTTTCATGGATGGAAAACAAAAAACCAAAAAAATATCTATGGGTGATACCTAAACGTGTCAAAGAAATAGTTAAGAGGAAGTCAAGATCGATACATGCTTGCTACTATCATCAAGGGATTCATAATGTCAATCCAGATAGGGCTATTGTACATAATGTAATGCCTTCCTTAGTCTAGATGTAAACATGACATCTTATGTCGATGCAATATCCAAGAGATTTGAATCTTCGAAGCTTAAAGTATAGCATGTATTCTTCACCAGACTAAGCCGAATGGATACCTAACCCAAAAGTAGCTCGAGATCAATCTGGATAATGGATATCAAGAAGACAATCCCAACTTGAACCCTTCCCAAAATGGATTTAATCTTCAATGTTCCATAAAACATGAGAGCTCACTGATATTCAACACAAGGACCCAACAAGTTAGAACAAAGGAAGTTTGCAAACCATTAAAGAACTTAGAAGTATAATGCAAATTGCTAAGTTGTGGAGCTCATACATGCGGATCCAATGCAATGTTGAAAAATATAGATGCCAATAAACAAGAACAAAGAAAATAGAGCAAAGTATAACTTAGAAAACACATACAAATATGTTTATATTATATCTAAAGACAATTTAATATAGAAATTTTAGACATGCTGCTTTCTTTTTAGTGTTTGTAAATTCACTTTGACTCATGTTGTTCACTGTTGTTTATACATGCATTTGTTTCCTTCATTGCTATATATTTTTAGATTTTTTTGTTGCTCGGTTCTCTGCTTCTACAAATTGTTGTTCATACAAATGATTTGTTGCTCTATTTTTTTCCCACACACTCTCTTACAATATTGTTGTGTTCTCTTCTTTTCTTCTATTCAATGTTATTGTGTACTAGATTTTACGTGTACGGGTACGGTTTCGGTATGCTAAAACGGAAATTTTTAAAAAATATCGGGTATGGTACACTTTTAGGTACTTTGTGTACACACACACACACACACACACACACACACACATTTTCATAATTATTGAAATTTAATACTCATACAACTTGAAATCATTCATAGAACATGAAAACAAATTTCCAATACTTTGAGAATTGAGACTTGAGTTTGTATTGATTCATAATGTTCAAAACATAATAGTTAATAACATAGACAGTATTATAGATTTGATAATTCATTATTAATGCCTTAAGCTTGAGTTAGACCTATCATTGGACATTAAAAAAATAATTAAAGTCATGAAATATTTTAATTCTTTTCTCAAACCAAAGGAGGGCAGAACAACCTATTGTCAAGGCAAGGATCTTGTCATTATATCTCTGATTCAACAAAATTGATTTGTAGGCTTGGCTCCTAATGTCAAATGAAGAGAAGATAGGTTGCCCAACCACCAAGTGCTTCACTTGTTCCCATGCCTTCCAAATTGATTGAAGAATAAAGGACCCATGAGGAGCAACAAGAAAGCCTCCAAATAGTAAGTCAACCAAATGAAGTCCTTTTCATCTCTCTCGACCCTTCAGAGCCTATTGGCAATATTGAATCTCACACAAACTTTCCAAAGTTCAATTCCAATCAAAGCCCTCATGTTTTTTTGCACTTCAAAAAAGAAAAAATTGTGGGTACTATGTGGGTACGTACCCATAACGTACCTAGGGTGTACTCGTACTTGTACCCGTACCCAAAACATACCCATCCTGGTATGAGGGGGTCTAGGGCGTTTCTTTGCAGTCTAGGTTGTGTACAATTATTGTGCATTAATTAAAAATAACGTTTTCATTTAATGCATTTCCCACTCAAAACAAAGCTCAAAATATAGGCACCCAAAAATAGAAATAAATTCCAGGAGAGGTAGGTGAAAAGAGGGAAAATTCATAATTTAAAAAATGGAATAAGATTAGAATATTCAACACTCCCTCTTAATATTGAGCCTCTACAAAATAAAATTTATATTCATTCAAAAAATAAATTTTGGATTTCTAGAGGTAGATGGTCCAGAGTTTCTTGGTCCAATGCTACTTGAAAGATTGGTCTAGAGCTAGTTGGTTCAAAGTTGAGTGGTCTGGAGCTAATTGGTTTGGAGTTTCTTGGTCTAGAGCTCACTGTGTGAATTTCAAAGCTACGTGTGTGAAGTCTAGAGTTGATTGTGTGAATTCCCAAGCTAATTGAAACCACATCAAACATTTGAGGCTATATTTTGACAAGGGATTGGTAAAAATGTCAGCAAGTTGTTACTTTGACTTGCAAAATTTTAATTCCATTTCACCTTTTTCAACTAATTCTCTAATGAAATGATACCTGATTACAATGTGTTTACTTCTTAAATGAAAAATAGAATTATTTGATAAGGAAATGAAAGACAAGTTGTCACAAAAGATAGTAGATTCTCCATATTGTCTTTCATGCAAATATGAGAGTATTCTTCTCATCCATATAGCTTGGCGTGTAGTTTAATTTGTTGCTATATACTCGGGTTCAGCTGTAGAAACTAAAACAAATGGATCTTAACCCAATATGAAACACATATCCGATGTGATTTCTCTATCATCTAGGCTGCCTACCCTATCACTATCCATGTATCTAACTAACTAAAAATCATTAACAAAAACATAGAAAATTCCATAATTTCTTGTGCCATTAACATACCTAAAAAATCTTGTTTGCCAATGCATCTCCTTTTGAGTTCTCATGAACCTAGAAATCGGGATGATTGCATCCATGATGTTTGGTCTAGTTGCAATCAATTACATCAAGCTTCATACCAATATTTTGTACCATGTGGGATCCACATTATTTTTGCAATCTTCCTTGCATAGTTTCAAACTTATTTTAGTCGATGTAGATGTTGGTGTTCTATCCAACATTCTGAATCTCTCCAAAATATCCTTTACATACTTTGCTTGAGACAAAAATATTCCATGCTCCATTTGTTTGACTTCAACTGCAAGAAAATATTTTATCAAACCTAAATAAGTCAGTGTAAACTCCTTCATTTCTGATTTAAACTCTTCTATGGATGTTTTTGCATTTCCAATAAAGTTTAGATCATCTACGTGTAAGACTACAATTAGAATCTCACCTTCATTGTTTTCTTTGATGTAGAGTGTAGGTTTTCTTCCTCTTTTTCTAAATTAATTTCTTTTCAAATAACAGTTTATATAGATGTACCATGCCCTTGGTACTTGTTTAAGTCCATACAATGTTTTCTTGAGCTTGTACACCTTTTTCGCATGCCCTGAAATCTCATAACCAAGTGGTTATCCCATGTAGACCTCTTCTTTTGGCATTCTATTCAAGAAGGATAATTTGACATCCATTTGATGAAGCTTCCACTTATGATGAGAAACCATATCAATGATTTTTCTCATAGTTTCTAGCCTTGCTACTGGAGAAAATGTCTCATTATAGTCACGTACATGCCTTTATTTGTAGCCTTTGACAACTAACCTTTCCTTATGTCTCTCAATATTTCCTTTAGGAGTAGTTTTGGTTTTGTAAACCCGCTTGACTCCAATGACTTCCTTTCCTACTGAAAGTTCCACTAACTCCCTTGTTCCATTCTTCTCTATTACTTACAATTCTTCATCTATTGCTTCACACCACTTGTTTTCCTTAATTGCTTCCTCAAAATAAATAATATCATATGCTGAAAACATAGAAAAATTAATTATTCCATCTTCATTTTCATCATACCTTGAATGCTCATAAATTTCTTGTACACTCTTTGTTCTCACTTGGTGCCGATTTGAATCGGAAGATGACAAATATGCCTCATGTGTTGCTCCTTGTATACTTTGTTGGATGCCACCACTAGATGATTCACCCCTTTGTGAGATAGGGGTCCAACTTGGTCCATTTTTGACTCTACCATTTGATTTTTCAACTTCAATAAAAGATGGATTTTGTTTTGTTTTTTTATTGTTGCACTTCTGATATATCTCCCTAAGATGATTCCTTGATGAATTGAATATCCCAACTAATTATAAGTTCCTTTGTGATTGGGTTGTACAATCTATAAGCCTTATATTGTTCACTATACTCGATGAAGATGCATTTTTCTCCTCTATTATCCCACATCGATATTATTTTCTTGGGTACATGTGCATATGTAATACACCCAAAAACTCTTAAGTGATCAACACTTGGCTTCCTTATACTATATTCCCTCTTGAGGCATCATGTTTTGAACACTTTTTGTATGACATCTATTCAAAAAATAAATATTTTTTCCAACAAATTCAGCCCAATACTCATATGGAAATCCTCTTGCTTCTTTCCATTTCTTGAATAGTTTGATTTTTCCTCTTAGCTACACAATTTTTTTTGCGGTGTATACCTCGCTATAAATTATTTATTGATCATGTGTTCCTTGAAAATTTTCAAAAGATGATTTGATATGTACTCTCCCCCTCTATCTGTTCCCAATTCTTTTATATAATAACCATTGTGTTTCTCAACCACAACCTTAAATGGCTTGAATACTTTAAATGCATCTAATTTATTTTTAAAAATATACCCATGTCCTTCTACCGAAGTCATATATGAATGTAATAAAATACTCACGCTTGGACAAAGAGGGAGTCTTCATGGGACCACAAAAGTATGAATGTATTAGATCAAGTGGTGAGCTTGTTCTCCAAGATTTTATTGAGGGAAAAAAATTTCTATGTTTCTTCCCTTATATGCAACCTTCACATACTTCATCTGGTTGTTAAATTGGGGATATACCTCTTACCATTTGCTTCTTATAAAGAACATGTGATCCACCAAAAATCAAATGCCCATACCTGAGGTGATAAAGAGTAGATTGATTGATTTCTACTATTTTAAATGTTGTTGTTATCTCACCTAACATCCTCGAAGGAAACATTCTATTTTGTTTCATTTTCACCACAACAAGCTTCTTATTGCTTTCACTTATATCATAGATTATGAATTATCCATTTTAAAATATCACTTTGTTACATTTTTGGACTAGCTTCCCAATGTTAGGAGATTATACTTTAGTCACGACACATAGAAGACATCTTGAATCTATCTCCTATCTCCTTTCTTGGTGAGAATCTATACACTATCTTTTCCCATTCCTGGGACCTTGTCATTTGTTCCCATATTTACCTCAGATTTGACTGCTTCAACTATGTTGTTGAATATTCCCTTGTTTCCACACATATGGTTACTAAAGGCACTATCCAAATACCATATTTGTTTATTATTTTCTTAGCTACATTACAAGTTAGAATTGTTTTCCACCCTTTTCATGTTTTTCAGGTTCAACCTCTTTTGCATTAGAGTAACTTGCATTATGAGTTCTCATGTCATACTCTTTCTTCCTACATTCACTAGCATAATTTCTATACTTCTTTTAATAATAACATTGGCATGCATTTGATTTATTATATCTTTATGTTGAACCACCTCTAGAAGTGTTTGTGTTCCTTCCTCTTCCTCTTGCATGTGGCTTTTGATGATTGTGTCTTCCACCTTCTTGTTGGTTGTAAACTCTTCCTCTCCCTCTATTGGAGGCTCCTCTCCCCTACTTCTAACATTCATTTTTTTTAAGGCTTGTTCATTGGAGGAGTTGGATGTCCTACTCATCCTTTGTTCATGGGTTTCAAAAGAACCTATCAATTTATCAACCATCATTTGCCTCAAGTATTTGGACTCTTACATTTCTACAACAAATAGATCAAATATGGTTGGAATAATCCTCAATACCTTCTCTATGATCCTATGATCTTCAACAACATCTCTTGTCCGCATTTGATTTACTATATTCCTTCTAAAAAATCATTGATAGATTATAATTCCTTCATCAGTAGAGTCTCAATGTTTTTCCTTAACATCTAAAATCTAACTACCTTCACCTTATCACTACCTTGATAGGAATTTTACAAAGTATCTCATGTTTTTTTGGAGTTTTTATTTGTTGCTATCATTGGAAATATTGAGTCAGTCACTGAATTTTGAATGTAGCTTGATGCCTCAACATCCATTTTCCTATTTTCCTTCAAAATATTCTTTTGGGATTATGAGAGTGCATTAAATGTAGTTTGTTCTGGTGTCTCTATGTATCCACCTTCTACTAGTTCCCATAACTCCTAAGAACAGAAAAAGGTATTCATTTTCATACACAAGATGATAGTTATTTCCATCAAACATAAGGGGTTGTTTCCATGATACGCTACTACTGGAAGCCATGAAAAATCAAAACCAGAAATTCCTACTCTAATACGAAATTGTTGGAAAATACAGATGCCAATAAACAAGAAAAAAAAAGGCAAAGTATAACTCAGAAAACACATACAAATATGTTTATATTATATCCAAAGACAATTTAATACATATAATTTAGAGATTCTGCACTATTTTTTGCTACTAAAAATTCACTCAGACTCTTACTGTTCACTATTGTTCATACATGTGTTTGTTTCCTTTATTGTTGTATATTTTCATCTCCATTTGTTGTTCTATTCTTTTTGCTACAAACTGTTATTCATAAAACTAATTTTTTGCTCTAATTTTTTTTTTGCACACTCTCCTACATTATTTTTGTGTTCCCTTCTTTTCTTTTATTCCATGTTTTTGCGTACAAATGGTGTGCATTAATTAAAAACAAATTTTTCATCAAATGCCTTTTCCACTCAAAACAATGTTCAAAATCTAAGCGCCCAAAAATAATAATAAATGTCAGGAGAGATAGGTGAAAAGAGGGAAAATTAATCATTTATAAACTAGATCAAGATTAGAATATTCAACATGCACGGATATTGATCAAATGGAGCTTGGATCTATGTAGCTCATGGGAAATACAACACAAGGTGAAGGCCAATGAAAAGTATGTGTTGGGGCTTAACTTGCCTTTAATGCAAGTCAAAAAAACCTCATCTAAGATATTTCAAACTAGATATGAAAACCTATAATTGAGGATTTTTTGCATTAAGAAGAACATAGGGTTACACTCTGAACATGAAATTTTGTCTTTGTTCTTCTCCCCCATGAAAAAATGTAGGAAACCTACAAAAATTTGAAAAAAACATATTTAACTATATCAGAAGTATTGCATGTTTATTATCACTCATAGTATTTTTGGATAATATAGAATTGAATTTAAGGTTTGTTTCAATCCAAAATGTTGTAGGAAAAAATTGATTCTAAAAAGACACTTGCACAAACACATAAAACAAAAAACTACGCTAACACACCTAATTATAAGCATGCACACAATGAACAAAATGGAGTGAAATCCACATATAAGAACATAATGGAATATATGGATGATGCGAATGAATGGAAAATGTTGACAGGTTTGCTACAAAGTTCAAGGTATCTGCTAGTACCAATGACAAAGGGAAAGTAGGGTGGACACATGAACTACTATTTTACATGTGGCCTACACTGCATATAATTTTTTTTCATGTTTTGATAAAAACCCAAATGGGTGGACATAAACAAGGTAATGGTGTCGTACATGGCCTACACAAATAACTTATTTCATTATTCTACTTGACAAAAAAAAGAGTGGAGTGAAGGTCCGAGAGGCCTATTTCTAAACCTACTTTGATACCAAAATTTGGGCTCACCCCCTTCCACCGAAGAGAACATACATTCAATAATATTCAATCACCATGAATTATTCAAAGATAGATAGTACATGTAGACACCTAAAATCCATCGTGCTAATCTTAACGTAAATTGCACAAATAACACTAAAACCCATCTTTTTTTTATTAATTAAAATCCACAATCATTTATTAAATAATGACCTTCCATTAATCAATTAATGTCCTCTTTTTTTAATACTAATTAACATTATTTTACCAAGAAAAATCCTCTTTGTTTATTGATTAATAACCCACTATTAATTGATTACATTCTCCCTTATGCCATTAATTAATGACCCTAATTAATCAAATCCCACTTCAAAACACCTCTAAATCTCATTCATTTCCTCTATATTCACAAAAACTTAGCTCATACAAGGTAATCTAAGCATATTAATTAATCTCCAATTGATTATTTATGCATCCTTTATCACCATCTAAGTCCTATGGAGAATTAATCCCATTGAATTGCTTTTACTCCTAAATAGCCAAGCATAATCATATATATCCATTATCCCACATTAATTAATAATGAAACTCTTCCCAAGAAGATACAAATATAAAAGCAACCCTCTATCCCCTTCTCAAGACACGCCTAATTCTCATGTTAATTCTCTACTTGTGGAAAGATTAAGGAAAAATTGACATGAATCCCCTTTTGTTGAAGAAAAAAGAAGATATTCAAATATGGTTTAAGACAATTTGAATGGGACTTTTGCTTCATCAAAATCCCCCTCCTAAATAACCTTTTTGTAATGCTTTTTCCATGCACTCAATTCAACAAAGACACCTACAAATCAAGAGACAGATCCAACCATCTATGGGAGAGGTTCGAGGTTATTCAATGATTTTCATTTTTATTTCCTTTCCTTTTAAATATATCATATTGATGTACATAGATATAAAATTGCTTAATCTCAAGAATGAGCTTTGTAGATGTGATTTCAATTAGGCCATTTATTTGAGGTAGCATGCATTTGGCATACACGGTGGGATATCCCTTTGTCTCACATGTATTTTTCTTCAAGTTTCATGTATTTTATTTAAATTCCATGTTTATGGTAATATTTCCTTCTGCTTGGAAGTGTTGAGTTGATATTACATGTATTAAGGAGGCCAAATGTTGTCAAAGTTTAGATTTAATGACAAAAAACAACAATTTTAAACTTTTTCCTCAGTTTTCGTGACACCTATGTAACAAAAACCTCACTCTATGAAATAATGGGTTTGCACTGCATAACATCGGCCTTGTTGTGCCCCATGGTGGCCTCATTCAGATTAATATTTCACATAATTATCAGTTTCAACAGCCTTGAAGCATTGTGTTGCAACCTTTCCCAAACATTATTATAGTTTGTCTATTTTAGTGGACTTGAGCTACTTCTAAGTGGCCTTACATGTATTAGTGGCCTCACTGCACTCTATGGTTGCCTTATTCTATTAGGATCAGTTTTAGAAATTTGGTGTTTTGTTTCATAGTTCTTGTTGTTTTCCTAATTTCTAGAAGTTTTGTTTCCTATTATTTTTCCTAGTTTTTGGAAGTTTTGTGTACATTTGGTATGGTCATAATGTTGTTATTTGTCTTATTATCTTATTATTTTAATTGTAACTATGCTTAGTAGTGTTATTGTTACTTGTAGGGGTACTTATAATCATGTTCAACAAATTTTTGGTACCTTGTGGTGGAGAAGCCTATTCTTCATGAAAAAGTGTTCAAGGATAAGCCATTTCAATGGCCTTCCTGCACTTTGTAACAACGTTGTTTCCTTTCAACAACCTCTATGTATTATGTAGTAGCCTCACTTTACCTAATGGCCATGTTGTATTTAGCAACCAAATTTCTTGTTTTGATGTCTTCACCACACTCTATGGCGGCCTTGTACTTATTAACATCATTTCCCTAGAAATCAGCAACATCACTATGTGTTTTAGTGGCCTTGTGCCATAAAAATTGGGTTTTCCCTTATCTCAACTTTCATCACTTTATTTTTGTTCTTTAGATTGTTGGTTGATGTTCTAAAAATTCCAAAATTCTATACGCGGGTTTCTTATCACTTGTAAAAGACATATAATGCCTACATATTTAACAAATCCAAATTGCACATTCTTGCTTTGAAGTATTTACTTTAAATTTCGGTTTATCATTCATAAATCATATTTTCCTTCTTTCACTCAACAATTACTTACCATATTAGCTTTGTTGGTGGATTTGAGAATAGTCTTCCCTACCGATTTATCCTTGGTTGGAAGGGGGGTTCGTCAAGAACCCAACAATTTGACCATTATTTTCCATTACAAGGAAGGTTTTGAATATATTAATTTTGTTGTTTCATGTCCATGACTCTAGTTTCCATTTTAAAGGCAATATAAAGATAATTCAATTTTACATAATATAATTTTTTAGGTATTGAAAAAATATATAAGTAAAAAGGCTACATGGTGGAAAGGATCTATTAAGGATCATAGTAGTGTAGCACCAAAAATAATAGAGAAATATATGCATGGAAATCACCCTAGTCTTTTGTTGAAATAATTTTGAGAGTTTAAATGCATGTATGCTTTAGTAGATCACTATGGTCGAAAGAGGAATATTGGATGGAGAGAAAGAAAATGTTCCTCAAGATGAAGAAAATGAATCTCTAGGCACACATGAATCATAGGGAAGCAAGAATAAAATTGTTGAAAATGAATAAGCTTTTATTGAATAGAGGAACAATTTTAAAATGAAGAGAAAACAAAAATATAGAATCCATTCTCACAATGAAGTTCATTGGCCCTTGAGTTAGAAGATGGGAAGAATCCAAAACTTCAAATAGATCATATAAGTTTTGGGGAAAAAAATAAATCTTTCAAATGAAAGTTTTATTTTACCTTTAGAAGACTACTAAAAAAACATACATATATTTGTGTTATGTTAAAAAATCATGCATGCATGGATGTTGGCTGCGGCGCATGTATGCATTCATGTTACTAAAAGTACATATAATTACATGCATTCATGTTTTATAAATTGCACATAATTTCATGATTGAAAAATGTAGGATCATGCAAAAATCTTGAATGTTTCTATAAATATGCATGCAAATTTAGGACTTCATGCACTGGTAAGTAGACATTTGATTTTTTAGGTAGGATAGAAAAATGTATGGTATGTCGAGTATGGATGTGTGCATGCTTGAAAATTGGTTTTTGTAATTGGAAATAATTGATATTAATACAATTTTTTAATTATCAAAATGAAAAATAATGGATTCACATATTTATACCATAAATCAATAATGTTAATATTATTATTTAAATAAATATCTTTAAGGCAATAATGACTGCTCATTGAGGTCATTTAAAACCACACAAGTAAAAATCCCATGATTTTTTTAGCTAATACCTCTTATAATTCAAACACTTTAATGAACTCTATAGATGCAATAATTTTGATGAGTACAAGTACATAAGTGTGAGGGTGTAGAAAGACAAACTAACACACACAAAGGACTCATGTATGACCTAAATCATCTAAAATATAAGTTTGGGTACATTTATATAAGCTAACATTAGTAAGTGAGTGTAAAAACAAACACTAAGAGCTTTAAAGTGGATTTGAGGAGGAATTTTATCTATATGATAAAAAAAACTACTTAACCTAGTGAATTATAATTGAAATAAAAACATATAAATGACCTAATTGACAACATTTAAATGAAAATTTCACCTAGCTAAGGAAGATTCCCTCATAGATAGCTCCAAAAAGGGATATTTATAGGTAATCAACTTGATTTAAATAACTCTCCCTTATTGTGATAGTGCAAGGGAAGATGGTGTCCACAACCTGAAAGACATGATAAAGGATCCTTGGAATTTCCTCCTATCCAACTTGCAAAATGATCTTGAGAGGTAAGAAAATGATTTAGCCATCCTATGAATGTTTTGAGTCCAAAAAAACTCCAATAATGATGCTGCATGAAGCAATATGAGTGTTGAAAGATCAATTAACACATCAATTTTGTGAAAAGAATGCTTATAGATGTTCATGTCATTTAGATTCATGGGGAGGAAAGAGTAGAGGTGATCTTAGGAAGCCACTTTATAATTTTCCAAATAAATTTCTTTAGAAAATAAGTCACTAGTTTTTTTTGAGAGAAAATAGGAAAGAACAACAATGTCATGGTTTTTTTAAAAATGGACAACTTATCCAAAAGGGAAGCCACAAATTCTATAAAAAATACACAACTATGGAAACTCTATGAAGTATCAAAGATGAGTGAGAAGTTTGAAATGGTTGTAGAATCTCTACAAAAACTCAAACCTCAATTTTCCAATTCAACAAAATGTATTATGGGCATTGCATTTGTCTCCATGGTACGAGAAGTTGACATTTTGATCATGCAAATTTGTGAAGGGCCTAAAGCATACATGTAATTCTAGGAAAAGAAGTCATACATTTACTTACCTATGGCTATCGATAGGGAAGAAAGTGTCGACTACCATGTCACAAGAGTGTGCATCTCCATCATTTTTCTCATGTAGAAGGGACACGTCATCATGGCCCAAGATAATTAAGGATATCATTAATTAGCACATCATCTTGGATGTTATGATATTGGAGAGTGTGATATATGGAAGTTGAAAAAACAAGCATGCATGTTGCACGATTCTTAGACAAAGGGAAACAACTCAACTCTTTGTACACTATGAGAACTTATGTCTTGAGAGATGGCCGATAATGAGTCTGATTAAAACTACATGTACACAAAAACCAACTTGACGACACCCAAGATATCATAAGAATGTGGTGATATTCTTAGTTAGTATATCATTAAACAAGAATAAGTTAGCTACAATAATCTCATTATCCAAACAATCATCAATATTATAGGTTACCAATATTATTTCAGGTTTCCTTGACTCCATCTTTTTATGTATCATTAGAGTTATGAAATATGGAAAGTGAGGATACAAATAGAGTAAGTGAATAAGAGTTATCTTTTTAATTGGTATAATAAATTGTGGTGGTGAGAATACCAATACAAATGTGTTGTTGAAACTTAAAAAGATATAGTATCAATCATAAAGCTTTTTGTGGCTAATTTATAGAGCTTCAAAAACATGCATGGAAATGATGTTTGGGGTTTCTTATTCATCAATAGTGAACTTATTGATCTGATGTGTATTGATTGATGTATTTATATAAAGTGGAAATTAGGATCTATATTGGATGATCTTGATGTTAAATCTCATGGAGGGGAAACAAATAATAATGTGAGAGGTATATAAAACCTTTGGTACAATATGTAGTAGATTCTCCCTAGGGAAACCTATCTCATAAAGATGATTTCTCTTTGATCTTGGTAGAGACATAATATTTCTCAAATGGATATTACAAAAAAATTGAGTGAGGATCCTATATGATAGGGAAGGACCAAAACTTGGCATGGTGTGGGAATTTTTTTTGAATTTCATCTTGGACTTTGGGTTTGGCTTCCATTGAGGATTCAATTAAATTCCCAACACTATAAATGTATCAAGGGGGTTTTCTACCACAACCCAAACATGTGATAACAAAATAATCATAAATGGGGCTATCATTTATATTGATATAAATGACTAGTTGAGAGCCATAACATTTGGATTCGTCATGAAATAAATTGGAGTGAGAATAAGTGTAAGAGTGTGAATAATGGAAGTGGGGGTATTTATCCTCACTCTTCCTTTCCTTTTACCTAATGTTTAGTATACCTCTCAAAATTTAGCAATAGCCCCCTCTTGAAATTTGACCTTGTTATCCTCTGAAATAGATGCAACTTTCCTCTATATGTAGAGACCATTGTAAACACACATAACATCAAGTAGTTCATAATTTCTGAAGTAAAATCCTAGAAAATCATGCTTGTACACGTTTTTGAAGCTCCAAAAATTAGACAAGAAGTTTTATAAGTTCCAAATTATAATTGTGTAGGTTTCAACAACACAATCAGGAAGGTTATGAAAAGGATCCATATTTTGGATAGATATTTTAGTAAAAACCTCCAAGAGAGGGATTTTCACCTAGGAGAGAGTACTACTTCCAGGATGGGTTGGTGTAAAAGAACGAGAAATTTTTTGTGCATAAGGGGGAAAGAGTTCATTTGATGAGGGAAGCACACACTTCCAAGGTAGTTGGTCACTTTGATGTGAAAAATAATTTAGCACACTTATAGAGGTCTTTTTACAGGCCAAAAATGCAGCAGAGGTTGTTAAATTCATCAAGGGTTTTGTTTTATACAGTACAAGTAAGACCAATAACATAAATTTGGGGTTATATATTCCATTACCAATTCCTTCCTGACCGTGGGAAAGCATCTCTAATGATTTTTTGGGTGGTTTGTCTACTTCAAAGAAATTCATGATTACATTTTCATGGTAGTATATTGATTTAGCAAAATGTGTATTCTCATTCATTGCATGAAGACCATCAAGGCCAATGATGCAGCTGAGTTATTTTTTTTGCTAATGTGTGGGTTCATTTTGGTTTGTCTAATTTTATTTTGTCAGACAGGGACTCACGGTTCATAGGAAATTTTTGGTCTATTTTGTGGGAGAAGATGGATAGTAAGATGAAGAGGTCTACTACTTTTCATCTACATACAGATGGGAACACATGAGTGGTAAATTGTACCTTGGTTCAACTCTTGAGAGGGTGTAACAAGAAACATCCAAGGACTTGGGATGAGAACTTTATATATATCTAACATTCTCAAAAAAGGGAAGTTCATCCTTCTCCCAGTAAGACTCCTTTTGAAACATGTTTTGGTTATTTTCCTAAGATTGATTTTGATTTTGTTTTGAAATTACCATGTAGATACAATGGAAAATTGGAATTGGAAGTCCACAAATTTGATTAATTCATCGAGAAAAATCAATAGATACATAGAGTCATAGGCTAGGTACAAAACACGTCATGATCAACACAGGACTGAGCATTCTTTACTTGTTGGAGATAGGGTATGGATGTACTTGAGTAGAGAAAGGCTAAAAGGAAAAGGTTAAAAACTCAAGAACCTTCAATATGGCCCATTTAATATTATGGAACAAGTGGGTTAAAATGCGTTTTTTTTGGGTTTTCTTCCTATATGAGGATCTACGCAGTGGTGAATGTTGAAAATTTACATCTCTTTGAGCCCTCCATGTAGGATGAGGAAGAAGAGGGAGTGTTGATTTCATCTATTAAGGATATTTCTCCAGATATTCAGCTAGAATTGGAGGGTGATATGGTATCTCAATGGATAGAGAGGATGACATAGAGAGGAGTGTAGGACAAGTGGTTGATTGGGTTGAAAGGAAATTTTCCTACCAACGCCAAGTGGTATTCCAAAGAAGATGTGGGCAAGAAATTTCCTCACCTCATCAGTCCTTTAAGATTTTAGGGACTTAAAAGACTTAAATTGGGGATGTATGAGTCAAAATTTGATCTAAAATACCCAATTCTATGTATTCTCCTTATCTGATAATTGCAGTGCATATTCTCAGCATTTTATTAGTTTAAGAGATGGTATAGTAAGGATGAGGGTGATTTGGACACCTTCGAATGTAATCATAGGGCCATTGTTGTTATATTTTTTAGATTTATAGGTGACGATGATGCAACCTTGTCGCTCTTCATAGAGCAACGATTGCACAACCGTCCTGACACTTATTCAACCGCCGGTTGCAGGGACTGGAGGATGCGCAAATTCCCCAATGTTTGTGCAACCACCACGCTGTGGATACTGGCAGTCATGTCCTTAATGATTCCAAAGTAAGGAAACTCAACAGTTATGAATGTTTGGACTTCTCAAATGGTTCGTTTCACATTTCCCTCCTTCCATGGGTAGAGAAATAATAAATACAAGTTCAATTCTTCATTCTAGCAAGTGATTTTGAGTAAATTCAGGTGTGAAAAAAGAGGATGAGTTGGAGTTATTTCTTATTTGTTCATTAGAAGTGATTTCTTCGTTGTTGAGGATTGTAAGAAAGAAAATACAATTAGGAGTGTTAAATCCTTCTAAAAGGCCAATCTTTGGCAATAGCTTTGTATTTTGGAGAATTACATAGTGAAAGGGAAGTAATTTGTTTACCCATTGTAGTTTTTCCCACATTGGATTTCTCTAGGATAAATTCTTGTGTCTCTTTTGTCTTTTATCTCTCAATTTGTAGTATATTATTGAATGTTTCATGCACATTATATTGGTTAAAAGAAACTTAGTCATTTTCTATTCAATTTTCATTAGAACAATATTTGTTTAATGTTAAAAAGAGGTATTTTATGGATCATCCACTATTGTCTATAGAATTTTTTCCATGGAGGGAAAAGTATAATGATCTTGTAAGCATGCCTTATTTAAGCCTCTAAAATCCACAAACAACCTAATTTCTCCATTCTTCTTCCTAACAGGGATTAAGTTATCCACATAAGAGGAGTACTTGATGGGGAAAACAATTCTAGCCTCAATGAGTTTGGTTAACTCTTATCTTGTGAGGGGATTATTTTTGGTATTAATAGGAATTTTTTTCCATCTTATTGGCTTAGCATTAATGTCAAAATCAATAGCATGTTGGGAAATATCTAGATCAAAGCCTCTAATATCTTCATAGCTCCATGAGAAGATATTCTTAAATTTCTCATATAAGGAGATCTAAAAGTTTTTTTTCAGCCTCATCACATACCTTCCCAAATAATAACTCCTTATTTTGTGCAATGGTGATTGATTGGTAGTTCACTTATCTTGTTGTTATCTTCTTTATTTCCCCTTTGAATTCATCATTAGGGACGAAGATGTCTTCAAGGGTGACCAATCCCTTAGGAAATTTGTTTGTCCTTAACTGAATGATTTGATCACCATAACCTTTTTTCCAATTGGATTGAAATTTTGAGGAGAATTCAACTTCATTTTAGATGAACTGAACATTTTTTTCATCATTATCAAATATCTGCCAGCTAACTTAATTATCTAGGATTTGTGGCCTCACAACTAATCTTATATGATGCTCATTTCCTTGGATGAGTTCTTCAGCTAGGGGAAACTATGATCCAATGTCACCATTTGATCTTCTTCTTTGGTACCACTTATAAGTTGATAGCATCAGAAATTTCCAAGAGGTCCCAAAATTTATGTCTATAAGATTTAAAAGCTTATTCTTGGAAACACATCCTCTTGTAACTTGGTGAAAAACCAACTCTATATCATCAAACACCTACAAGGCCTTAATCTGGATTTCCTATGCTAAAATTAATACATAGATCAGTGACTCATACTCTACCACATTGTTAGAACAAGAAAATTGTAATCTATGGGAAAATAATAATTGCTTGTTCATTGAAGAGATAAGAACTACACCTGCCCTAGATCCAAATTTTCTTCTTGAACTGTAAAAAAATGTCTTCCACAATCCAGAAGCATCATCTTCTTTTTGTGAGATATGAAGGGTGTGAATTCCTCTTCATGAATGTAGTAGGTGCCTAAACCAATCTCCACGGTTGTATCATACAGATCAAACTCATCATCCTCAGTGATAAGATGCACTGTAAAAACATTTACAACATCATGGATATGATCTCCAGGGTTTGTAAGGTTTTCACCAGTGAAGAAAGAAATATTTATAAATCCAAACACTGGTATATCATGTTGGGAATTCAAATCCAAGGAGATACCACCATTAATGCTTACAAAGGGTATATTTCTATGACGCACCATGAATGGAATAGGCCTTAAGGTTTTTATGGAGAAAGAGAAGGATCCACCAAGAGGAGTGTAAATACTTCTATTTGAAGGTGATGGATATTTCTACTCTAACCTTTCTCTTCTTCTTCTCCTTGGTGAAATATGCAAATACTCAAAATATTCACCTCTTGATAGACTTTTCCTTGTCTATATCATTCTTATGAAAAGGAGAACTGGACTTCTTAAAATCAAAAGATTTGAACTTGGGATTTTCCATATGTGTATAAATATGCCTCTAAAGGTTGAAATCCACTAAGATACACACCAATATTAGGGAAATGAGATCCAAAGTGAGCTATAAGAGATTGAAAATGGCCCTATAGGGCGTGCTAAAACTATTGTCACTGAAGTTTACACCCATGCTAAATGAGTGATTCAACAACTCAGTGAAACTTATAAAGACCTCTAAAGTTTGGGAATATGGGTTCTTTTGAGGTCAATCTCCAAAGAATGTCAGCTTCCTTAAATTATAGCTCACTGAAACTAACCTATCCAGCACTAACTATAACTATATGAACCTAAAGAGACTAGGGTTAGGAAAGAGAAAATGCTAAAAACAAGGGATGTGATACACCAAACTAAAAAATGGATTTATTATGGCTCCAATGAAACAAATATAACTATGTAAGCAAGATTTAATAAATGTGCATAGATATTTGAAAGAAAATTTGAATAATAATGAAACCATAAGGGGATAAAAGTAATCACATTAAACATCATAGCATACAAAGGAAAAAATCACACTTGCATTAACATAAAGAAATTTTTCCATTTATAATCTACAAATCCGAGGTGTGAAATCTTCATAAGCGAGTTACAAAGGTTTACGAGAAATAGTTTGCGAGCTCAAAAGGGTGGAGCTATAGAATTAACAAAACTGGCCCAAAATATGCCTTTAGCATTTACATTTATAGAATTGAGAGAGGGGAGATGAGACTGATCACATCCTGTAATAGATAGATTCAACCACCACCCAACACCAAGGATTAATCACCATAGATTTAGCAGGTCAAGTATGGATGCCTAAAATTACTCCAATTACACGTTATCAAATCATCACTACAAGAAGATGACACCGTTCAAAATTAAATTCAGGTAAAGTGGGGTGGTTGAGTGCATCTAGTTAAACATAGGAACAATTTTGTTTTGTTTCTACTATAATCTATGACCAACCTCAATTTTTACGATCTTCACATATTTATTCTGCTTATCCTTATCATATAGCTTTATTTCTGACCTCAGTCAATGTATACGAGAAATGATCAAACTTTTCAATGCATTATACCACCTACGACACTTTTCTCTTTGTTTCACGGAATTCACTGTGTTCCGCGGGATTCATCGCATCTTTTGTACATGTGTGGCCTGTACTCCGCATTCCACTTTCCTTCTCCACATTCTATGGTTTTCCACTTTTTTCCTTGTGGATTTACACCTATGCAAGTTTTTCTTTATTGTGTGGGTTTTGAAAAATCTGCAGAATAATAAATTTTTTATATCCATGGAACACTAACTTTTAGCGTTTCGTGGCTTTCCTGAGCGAAAAATTGCCTAAGTCCCAACTTAAATAATTTGTTTAAAATAACATGGGCGTGCTATTTTGGACAACGAGTACCATGTTTAAAAAGGGATAAATAATAATTTAATTAATTAACTAATTATTGACTAAAATAAATTTCTCACGATTATGTTTTAGATGTGTAAGTAGAAGTAATTGAAATAATTTAGTAGAATATAAATGTGTAAACATAAATAACACATTGCACAAGAATTATGCAGGGGAAATTTTACGATTAAAAAAACCCCTACCAATAAAAGACTTCCCTTTATCAATTGAGAAATTACAATTTCACCCAACACTTTCACTTCCTCCTTGGGTCTTACACAAACTTTGCATCCAAAAAACTTTACAAAGTCGTCTCAATAATAAATATTTACAATAAATACCAATCTCATGAGAGATCACCCTATTTAGAGGGTGAGTGGTTCGATTACACCTGAGTGCACCATTTCACTCATTATTGAATCAAAAGATTTAATTGTAACTTCTACATCATGTGGAAATGGAAACCCGACACATACAACTTATAAAATATAAGTTTAACACTTAAATGTTTATTTTAAAAAAATTATGGATGTAATAAAATAGTGACCCACCTAAAGATTTTCCCACTTAATATTAATATCCCAACACTTCCCCTTAATGCAAAGTGGGGAAACATTCCAAATTACGTTTTTATAAAAAAAGGATTTGTAATCCATGAATCATCAACGATAAAGGCTAGCATGCAAGTAGGAAAAATCATACTGAAATATTCCAATAAATTTCTTAGGACAAGTGCTTTAAATATGAAGACTTACATAATATTTTAGATCCTTTCATTAAAAAAGGAACCCCTATAACTTAAGTTTCCCTGGGAATTACAAGTAAACTCACACGTTGTAATCATTTACTTAAGACTCGCATATAGTGATATTTTACAATATGGAGGAAGTATAGAAATTTTAAAAAAAAGGTCGTTAAGAGGTGGCATTGTAATGCACACTCCCCCTCAATGAAAACTAAGAAATTCATAACAAGGCATGAAACTATAAAACTTCAAAACACATATTTACTTCATGAAAATGTCTGCGACTTGATCTTCAGTAGGACAAAACTAGAATTCACTATCGTCATTTATGACTTTCTATCGAATGAAATGCAAATGAATCTCGATATACTTCATTCCTTGATCTTAATCTCAATGGTTTACAAGAGCAATGTAACTTTGGCTATCACAAAGGAGAAGATTACTTTGTTTCTTCCATAGCACTTCTATACTTAGTTTCAAAAAGAGAGAAACTATCATTTTCTTCTTGCTACTCCAAGTGATGACACATGTATTAAAATTGAAAACATATCTGACAGTAAATATTCTATCTATAATATTGTCAACGTGGTCAAAATCACAATAGCCAAATAATTCGACATCATTACTATAAGTATAGTACAAAGCAAAATTGATTATTCCTTTAATATATTTCAAAAAAAAATTATCTATTTTCCAATTATCCTCATAGGGCTCCTGCATAAATCCAGAAATAACACCTACTACATATGAAATATTAGGCCTAATAATAGTCAAATAAATCAAATTACAAACTAGTTTTCTATACAAAGTAGGGTTATCTTTCGCACATGCAAGTTTAGGATCTTATTTAACACTAACTTCAATGGGAATGACAAAAAAATTATAATCAATCATGTTAAATCTTATAAGAAAACTATTAGCATAGCTTGATTGAGATGCAACGACAAAGTTCTGATCCTAACAAATAACAATCCCTAAAACGATTTAATAGACCTAAATAAGACATTTCAAAACGTTGTTTTAATTTAGCTTTAATTTTCAAATTTAGCCTATGATCATTGATATTAATTAACAAATCATCCACATATAAAACAATAACAACAATTTTATCATTTTTACTTTTCACCAATAAATCATTATCAGAAAAATAGTTACTGAAACCAAGGTCATGAAAGAAGCTATTTATTTGAGTATACCAACTCTAGGATCTTGTTTAATACCATACATTTTTTTAAATTTACAAACATATAGTTATTTGTCAGTTTCTACAAAACCTTTAGGCTACCTCATGTATATTGCTTCTTTCATATCACTATTTTAGAAAAGCATTTTTCACATCCATTTGGTGAATCTCCCAACTATATCAAGGGAAACTAATGCTAGGAGAATTCTATTAGTGCTCATTTTAGCTACAAGATAAAAGGTTTCAGCACATTCAATACCGAGGTTCTGAGTAAACCCACAAGATATTAATCTTGCTATAAATTTATCAATTTCTCTTGAACAGTTATACTTAATCTTATAAAAGCAATGGACCCTACAATGCTTCTTTTTAAAGGAGGGGGAACAATTCCCAAACATTTATTCTTGATAAGAGCATTGTATTCATCTTTCATAGCTTCTTGTCATCTTTCGTCTTGATTAGCTTCCTTGAAATATTGTGGTTTAACCTTATACATGGTCGTCAAGGCATGATATGGTGTTTATGAGTCATCTTTCCAATAATATCAAGATGAGAGTTCTTATTAAGGTTTCGATCCCATTTAGGTATTTTAGTTTGTAACTCATTTTATGATGGCTCCCCCTCAACCTCCATAGCCATATTGTCTAGAGACGGATTTTCATCCTCTAGGAATTATGTTTATCCTTCAAGAGAAATAAAGGGAGATTCAGAAGAAGCTTCACAAAATGGTTTTTCTATTACATGAACATTCCTATTTTTTATAATGTCATGTTTGAATGGATCATATAGTCCCAACCCTTTAGTGTGACCTCTTTAACCAACAAAGATAAAATGGAATCTCAAACAATCTATGGTCGTTGCCAATTCACAACTCATCATCAAACAAGTCAATGATGAATACAATGTCAAATATGAGAAGCTTATCCCTTATAAGTGCATGGTGGACAATCTCAAATAATATTTTATTTAAATAAACTTTCAACAATTCTCACACATACAGAATAATTATGCGGATGTTATGCCAACAAGCAGATCTCTATTAAACCTACCTTAGTACATCACAAAATATCAATTTTAGACATAAAATCTAAGAATGTCATCTTACAACACGCCATAATCATGTTTGGTATGCGCGGTTGTTGGTCCATTATTCCCTAGTACGAAGACATACAATTATCTCCAAGTTAACACTTTGTCACCTAATATCACACATACCCTAAAGAAATCCCTCATCCAACACATATCTCATTATACCCTCCTTCAGGTAACTCTTTATTGTCAAGGCTACAATGGGACCTTGTTACAGTGTTTGCATTCAAAAGAGTATGTCCAAGAAATCAAAGAGGTGCATGAAGGTATATGTGAAGCTCATACTAGTGTCATGGTCCTTGCTAAGAAACTTCTATGCATCATATACTATTGGCCCACCATGGAAATTGATTGTTTCCAATATGCTTCCAAATGTGTTATCTTCCATAAGCATGGAAACCTTATTACAATCACTTACTACATTATAACCTTTCTAAAAATAGGGGCTCAATCTCATGGGAATCTCACTCCAACTTCCTCATATGGCCATAAACACATTATCATTGTGATCGAGTACTTCACAACATAGGTGGAATTTGTTCCCCTCACGCACGTAACCAATGCCCAAATATCTAATTTCATTTGATCCACATTATTTTCCACTGTGGCAACCCATCTTCCATTATATATGATGATAAAAAATCCTTCATAATAAAGAAGTGAAGACCCTATGTCAATGCTCACAAATATGCCAAAAATAGTCCACACCCCATTACCCTCAAGGTAATAAGCAAAACAAGAAATTTTTGTAAGGATCATGGAGAAAATTATCAGTAAAACAAGCAAAAACTAGCACCTCCAAATCCATCCCACCCTATGGGCCTATTGCACATCCATCTATACTCTTATGAGAAACCCCACTCCTACTTACTAGTCTTTCGAGTAGAGGTAATCATTCCCCTAGAGATTGAGTTTCCCTCCTTGCACATATCTTTGAAGGATTATCTTTAAAAAGAGGAAGACTATAGAGTATGTCATATTGCAAAGCTAGAACTGTTAGATGAGAAAAAAATGCCTTGGCTCACTTGAAAGGGTATTAGAATCAACTGTGACACACTTGCATGAAGCAAATTATCCCTCATGAGTTTGAGATCTTCAATCTTGATCTCAAGGAGAATAAAAAATAATACAAAGGAATGAGAAAAGAAAGCAAAATTTGAGCTTAACGAGTTCAGCCCATACATTTTGGTCACTAAATTTGGTTTAGAGGCATATAAAATTACTCACCCTAATGATACTAAGATTAAGGAGACCAATAACGTCATGCACCTCAAACATTTATACATATAATATCTAATGCAGACGTTCCCAAAAAAACATTAAAACATATAAAAGTAATAAAAATCAAATAATGTAAAAAAAAAAAAAAAAAAAAAACTAAATGTCTAAAGGTGAAAACCACACAATTATGGCACCTTGGACAAGGACCATGTTGAAAAGCAATTTTTAATGCCATGCGTAGGTCCATTTTTTCACAAGTACCTTGTACTTGAGGGAATGGCCAATCCATCCAGGCTTTGGCATTCCTCCAATATGACTTATGAGTCAATGATTATGTCCATTCTCAGTGCCTATCATCTTGGGCTTGATCTGGCATTTTTACTACTTGTATAGGTGCGTAGGAAACTCTCATTGTATATCTAAGCTTAGGTTGGGGGAAATTTTCCACGTAGGTCCTTTGTACACAGTGCTAACCACACCACAAAAATCCAAAAACATCATAAAACACAATCCAAGAACATCTAAAAATCCCACAAAACCACAAAACAATGGAAATTTTGATGAAAGTCCAAAACATTGCAAAATATCTCAAAAACTCGAAAACAAAATCTGGCCAAAAATCTCTAAAATTTTGAAAAACAGTCAAAACTCTTACACTAGTGCTCAATCCATGTAATTGAATACAAACATATACTCTAGTTTACATCTCATCAAAAAATTCTCACGCTTTCCATCTTAGCCTTCTCGACATATATCATTGTCTGCGGAAACAAATAGTGTACGTTAGCTTATGTCAGGACTTATTCGTCCCACATCCATCACCCTCACGTGAACCCTTACTTGGGGAAACATCATCACCATTTTTGTAAACCAACATTGTTTGAGTATTAAAACATGAAAAAATCAAATACATTTGTTAAACAATTGTTTGTTTGAGTGTAATTTCTTGTATTTATTTGTTTGTTTAATTGCATTGCATTGTACTTTACTTTTGAGTAGGTTCTATAGCATCTTACAAACATTGGTATTATGGATTTTCATATCATTATACTTATTGTTATATGTTGGTATCAAATAAAAGGATGTCCATATCTGTCACAATGTGCAAGACAAGAAACACTATCCAATCCACTACCCCACTCATCATATCTACGCATCCCACATTATCATTCAATCTAAAAAAATTATTATAACCAACATCACATCTCTTCTATTTTACCGAGGAATGGTCACTTCGGTACAAATTCATACACAATGGTTGTCAACACATGCATGAGGTGCGCAATGCAATGAACGGAAACCTTCCTAGCTAGTCAGACATGTTCAACACAACATCCATATGCAGGAGATGGCTAAATCACAAAACCCATATGTAGGAGATGGCTAAATCACAACATCCATACGCAGGAGATGGCTAAATCACAACATCATCTAACTCATCTAAAAATATACCATCTAATATTATCATCTATATACTCACCTACCATTATACACCACATGCAATGCAAGAAATTAAAATGTTATGTGACTACCATGAAGCATGGTACAAATCAATAACCCCATAATAACATTTGAGTCATCATATGTGTGTGTGTGTGTGTGTGTGTGTGTGTGTGGGGTAAGGCAGGGGACTGCAAATCCCCCATCCCCAGTTCAAATCCGGGTGTCGCCTTGTTAGGGTATATATATATATATATACATATATATATATATATATGTATATATATATATGTATATATATATATATATACATATATATATACATATATATATATATATATATATATATACATATATATATATATGTATATATACATATATATAAATATATGTATATATACATATATATATATATATGTATATATATATATATATATATATATATACCCTAACAAGGCGACACCCGGATTTGAACTGGGGATGGGGGATTTGCATTCCCCAGTTCAAATCCGGGTGTCGTCCTTGTTGGGTAGATATATATATAATATTATATAACATATATATATATGTATATATCTTATATGTATAATAATATATGTATATAATATATATTTCTATATATATATGTATGTATTAATGTTGTATTTATGTATGTATATCTAATATTTATTTATGTATGTATTTCTTTTATCTATTATTTATGTATATGTATATGTTATATGAATATGTATCTATATATAATATGTACTATCTATAATTGTGTGTAATATATTATATATATATATATATAAGATACGATATATGTATATTATATATTATAATATATTTATATAGATCATATCTTTATATATATATATTATATATATATATATAATAGATATATATATATATATATATCTATATATCTCATATTGTCTTATATACTAGATTATATACTATCTATCTCTATCTCTCTCTATCTCTCTCTCTATCTCTCTCTATCTCTCAGATATAGATACCATATATATATATATATATATAATATAATGTGTGTGTGTGTGTGTGTGTGTGTGTGTTATACCACACACACACCACACACACACACACACACACATATATATATATACATATATACATGTATATATATCTATAGATACACACACACACCACACACACACACACACACACACACACACACATATATACATACACATATATATATACATATATATATGCATACATATATATATGTATGTATGTATGTATGTGTGTGTGTGTGTGTGTGTGTGTGTATAATGGAACAATGTTTACAATTAGTATGAAAATTGTGTCAAGTACATCTAAAAATGGTATGTCAAAATTCCTAGGCCTACACCAAGTCAACCATCTTCATGACTCTCAACTAGAGAAGGGTTTCCTAACACATCTTCTAGAGGTGAGCCTCTGCGTAGTCCTTCTGGCTGAGACCTCAACCCTGGTGGGCCCATCACCAATGGTGTCCCCACTTATGCCCTCGACCTATTAGAGGCATAAATACTCCCTAATTAGTTGGACTACGATTGTGCTTAACATGAAGGTGCACATTGGTTTGCTAGTACTATGAACTAGAATAATCACCCATAAACTGGCATATACTATGTGGTCTCAATGTTTTGTGAGCTTAATCTCATTCATTATGGAGCCTTTGAACCTTTGCTCATTGTGTATCACACTATGTCCATAGTCTTTGTGCATTACCCTGCATTATATCATGCTCTGTGCATGCCAAGTCTCAATTTTCCTAAAATGCATCTCGTGAGGCCTGAAATGTATCTCACTTTCTATAGAGATTCTCTCTCTTCCTAGAGGCTATCTTGCTTTGTCCAAGTTGTTCCTTTATCTATCGTCATTTGTGTATTTTGTGTGTCCCTCATAATCACCTCCCCTATCTATGTAGCTAACTCAGTTGTCAACCACATTACCTATGTTGTAAGACGAGTTATCTTTGCATTTGTCTGACCACTAGGGCATGTGGTCATCAACCCAACATTTTTTGCTTCCTAGGTGGCTATGTTTTTGCCTAATGCTTACACTACATGTTGTACCACATATGTTATATCAGAGGGTCCTAATCCATCCTCATATGTGCTAGACCCTACCAATCCACTAGCATCCAAGTGCATTGGGGTTAATCCACGTGCACCATCCCCCCGATCCATCACCCCTTCCTCCACCTCCTCCATATTTTTCCTTTCCATCTAGAGCCTGGGCTCAGTGCACTTGTTGATGCAAGTGTGTGTGCCTCATTCATATGATTATCAGAGTCACCTTTGTTACACTCAATAGCCTCCATCATGGATAGTCAATCATATAGGCATGAATCACGTGTACCATGTTTTGTTCTTAGGTGTAGTCCCTGAGTCTGTGATCCCCATCCATAGATCCCAAAAGGTGACAACCAATCCAACCTAAGTTTTTATTGTTGTAGTTGCATCAATAGTCAAGCCCCAATCTCTAATATCCTATGTCACATGGGTAAATATGTACGGTGTTGTCAAAACACATGTCTGTAACCAATTACTACAACACTTTGTTAGGTTGACACTACTCAACAAACTTTTTCATGTCGACTATGTAACACTCTATCCTAACATATGCTAGTTATGCAAAAAAGTTATGCCAAATCCTCATAGCGACATATGGCATGTAGGTGATATCTATGTGCATTAGCTTATCTAGAGCTCACATATACAATCTAAGGTCTCCAACACATCCCTATCATCCCATACTTGATCGAATATACCTGATCACTCTCAGGTCATCATCTAGCAATGGATCAAAAGGCCTAAGGGTGTTGCCTGAAAAACAATGTGCCCTCAAGCCTATATATGTAATAATGTGGTACGGTCAATGCTCTTGCCACCTCTGTAGGTCACAAGATGTAGGTCACTATATAAATGTGGCAAAATATGTGGCCTCCATACAAATAGTATTTGATGTTCCACCATGTCTCCAGCTACACCTGCGCATCCCACTAAAAATAAACAACCCGACTTGTCAGAAAATAATATGTCATTGACAAGACTCATCAGAACTAGAGGCAAGTCCTTAGTCATGTATCTTTGTGAGCTTTACCCCTGACCTATACTCAAACCAATCATCTTGTCACCAAATCTAATCATATCACCTGATATATCTCTAGTATCATACTAGATAGGGTCGCCAATGATATGTAGCCATAAAATCTTGTAGACATCCTCCATTGTGATGGTCATCTCCCCTATCGGGAATCGAAACATACTCATCTTTGAGTACCATCTCTCAGCCAATGTAGTCAACAACACTCTGTCAACACATAATGGAGACGTCAATGCTATGTGGTATGTAATGCCCCGCCTCGGGACACTGAAAAAAAGACTAAAAAGTTGGTAAAAAAAAATTTGATTGTGAGGTCTAATGTTTCGCCTAACCATTCTCATTAAATAATTAAATTCATAACAATCTATTTTTAACCGAATTGCTAAAACATTTATTAATTAATTTTATTTATTTAGCTTCTATTAAATGACACACACACACACACACACACATGTATGTATGTATGTATGTATGTATATTTCCTTTAAATAATTTTCACCCACATTGAAAAATAATTATTCATCCTTAAATAAATTCATCCCCCAATACATATATTTATCCACACCCCCTTTTAATTTAAATGACCATTCCCACAAAAAGCCCATGACTTAATGTGAGCAGGGTTTTATTTAAGCCCTAAGATTAAACAAATCTCAATCCTAGATCAAAAATTTGTGCCCTAAACTTCTTTATCTCTTTCTTTTCTTTTTTTTTCCATATTATTTTCCTCTCATTGTTAATTTTACTTTTGTTCCTACATGCAGGTCAAGGGTGGGGAAGCCATGGAAGGTTGTATTGTTTCTTATGTCTCTTTTTTTTTGTTTGATCCCCACATTTTATTTGAAACAGTGGGGGCGGTGGATAGATTTTTCCACGCAGGCGGAGGGGAAAATAGTGGCGGGGAGGTGAGGGTGTGGGACGGCGCAGGGGTAGAAATCCCGTGGGGAAGGGAAGGGGCGGACGATGTGAGGAGTGAAGGAGAGGGGGGAAGTGGAACTGCGGCAGGTGTTGCGCAGGCTGCAGCGTGGGCAGGTGGAGTGGCGGCCGGGGGTAACTGCACAGGCAGCAATGGAGGGTGTTACCGGGGTCGGCTTGGGACATGCGTGGGGCGTTGTGCGTGCGCGGGAGGGGAGGAAGTCCGCAGGGGAGGGGGCTCATACGGGTGGGGGGGAGGGGTTCAGCCCTCCCCCAACATTGCAAAAAATAAAAAAAATTGTTTATTGTTTTTTTTTTTTATTAAAACTTTTAAAACAAAACAATGTTAGTTGTTTGGTTATTTATGTAAAATATTATATATATATATACAAAAACACAATATTTCCAAATAGAAATATTCCAATATATAAAGAAATCTGCAAATTAAAAACTTACATTAATAAAATAATTTAAACTAAGACTATATTATTATTGTTTTAATTCTGAATAAGATTATTTTGTACACAATGCTAAAAAATGATGATTTCAACTTTTAAAAAAATAGCTTTTAATTTTATTATTTGATACAAAAATGAACTTAAAATTCTCAACTATTCACATTACATGATTATCTATTTTGTGGTAAAGAAAAGCACAAGAATTTTAAAAAAGAGAAGAGGCTAATTGCTAATAAATTTTGGCAAATGAGCATACTATTCAAATCTGATTTTTTTTAAGACACATAAGACTCTCAACAAAGAAATACTATTCCTTTTGTAATAACATCTTTCCAATAAATAAAATTTCTTTACCAAAATGATATTAAAAAACAAAGCATATTAAAGAAATGCAAATATATTCTACTAAGTGTATTTTAAAGGAGTACAATGTTTTACAAGGCTACCTTTGCAAAAATTCATCAATACATCATACTTCAAAATCATGCTAAAATACATAAGAAACAACCAACTCCTTTCTAAGATTGAAAGAAAGTTTTCAAATACAAGGAAATTCAAAGCTTACAAGTGATTTTCTAATACATAAAGGAGGAGGAACTTCATCAAAGAGGAAGTATATTTTTTTTTCTTCAAGCCATATCCCAAAAAGGGTTACAATGAGGTAATGTCCACAAACAAAATGAAGATGACCAAGAGCTCCAACCAACATCCAACTTTGAGATCCAAATGCACATGCCTTCAAGGAATCCAAACAAAGAGAATAAGCTTTTTTTGCCACCCAACCATAGGCATCATTACATGCCTCTCCCAAGGTTGGGATGCATGCTAGCCTCCCCAAGCCCATGGGAAAGAGGACTATCATCCACAACTTGCATAAGAGTGAGGGTGAAAAACAATGATACATTCACATGAAACAAAAGACAAGTATAAACAAGACTCCAAATTTTACAAAGATGAAAAAGAGGAGAACCCAAGTTCTACCTCTAAAACAAATGGGGAAGAGAGGAGATGAGTTCTTCAAAAGTTGTAACCAACAATAGTTGCATAAAAACAAGATCTTCATGCCCTCCTTATTTCTCCTAATTCATTCAAGCCCTCCTTATTTCTCCTCCATTTCACCAAATCCTTCTTGGAAGGATTTTCAAACCCCAAAGGGTTTCCTTACCAAGAATGGGGAATGAGGTTCAAGCCAAATGAACCAACTTCCCCACCTCAAACCATTTGAGGGGAGTCACTAAAATCCTACAAGGCTTTCCCATCAAGCCTATAAGGATTGAGAGGGGAAAATCCCTCTCTTCCCCCACAACTCCAAAACTCCATCATGTCATATGATGGAGGGAGCAAAAACAAGTGACAATAAATAAAAATCCACATGCAACAACCACATTTCCAAGTAAACAAATCTAACAACTAGCATAAATACAACACATACAATAAGGCTTAAGAGACCTACCTCAAATAAAGCTCTCCAAAAAGCTTTCCAACTTCAATCTTTTCCACTTCTTGACTGACACAAACTCTAGCTCCAAATCCACAAGCATCCAAACAAAAGCTCCAAAAAAAAGTTCTCTTCTTTTCCCATGAAGGAGAATTTGAAGAGGAGTAAGCAAAAATCCTCACAAATGAGGGGGTGACATGTGTCACCCCTCTCCTCCTTCAAGGTTAAATATGCCAAAACAAAAGAGAGAAAGGGTAAAATACCTTTTATCCCTCTTCTCCCAAATTACTCTAAATGATAACAAGACAATTCTAGTGCAACTTTTAACAAGCACACTAATCCATACTCCTTACATGGATGTGACCAAACAAGAGGTAAAAAGGGAGGGAAAACTCCCTCTAGCCTTGGAAATAAGCCCCCCTACCTATTAGGTAGGGTCCAAAGGCTCATTTTTATGTTAAGGGAACTCCCAAACTAAAAAGGGGTCCCTAAAAATTCCCAAAATAACTCAATTTCGGGTTTGGAAAAATTTGGCACAATGGTAGAGGGTGTGAGGACCACCCAAGGGTTCACATGTGACCGTAAACCCTTTTTGATTAAGTGCATTAATAAACTAATTCAAAACTTAATGCAAGTGTGGTTCATTAATTCCCCAAAACAAGCTTACAACACAACTAGACACCATAAGCAAAATTAATAATTACAAGACATATTACATTACAAATGAGGGTCACCCATGGTGCCCAAAACAATAATTCTAATGCTAAGGCCTCAAGCAATAAACATGGCTAGGATTTAGCCCATGGGTTGCTTGTGCAAAGTTACGTAGCTGGCCTAAGTCCCACGTTCTCCTATGACATGTGACCTGCACACTCATTGCACACATTAAATGCACACATGTCTAATAAAAAATAAATCAACTACTAAATAAGATATCAATGAATTCTAGACTAACATATCATCTTTCTAGAATCGAAAGTGCGACAATGTGCCCAACTATACATAATTCACCATAAGTTAATCATAATTATAATATGACATGTATCCATAGAATCCCAACATGCAACAAACTAAGTATCCATCAATATAATTACGTTCCAAAACAACATCATATCAATTAGTATCCATGACATCATAAGATAAAGCAACCAACATAGTAATCAAGCTAAATCGGCGTTATATTTCTAAATGTCCACACATGTCTAATTAGATCAAATCTCCTAATGTAATGTCCAAAACATATCAAATCCCTGTCAAAACATGTCTAATAGTAAGAGGAACAACAAGTAACTGAGCTATAAAAGTGTGGGCACTACATGGTAGAGACCCACCGCGTCCAACACAACTTATTCATGTGTTGATAAATTTTTGATCTGCCTCAAATCTCTAGAGCATTACTCCTAAAACTGTAGCACATCTAGTCGAATTTGAAACCACAATGTTGGTGATATTATTTGTCATGTGGAAAATTACGTGTTTCCACCAATGCTCATGGGGATACGCTCCTTCTTCTTGTGTATGAGGAGGCTCCCATTATTGAATGTGAAACTATCCTAATTCTATATAATGATATGGGGTGGCCAGTAGGTCGGGAATCACACAAGAATACTTCACTGAACCTATGGAAAAAATTTTGTACGGGGTACACAAGAGGAATTTGCAGCGGTGAGGGGTGAAGGAGAGAAATTAGGAAAAGGAAGGCTATTATTATGAGTAGGCAATAATAGAGTTCACACACAACAACCGGAGTAGTTCATCATTCAATTAGAAGAAAAAGAACAATTCAATTAACGATACTGACAAACTAGAGACACACAGTTCTTTAGGTTTGTTTATCAAGGACACCAAGTTCTTACTCGATCACCATACTTGCAAAATTGTAAAAAAAAAAAAAGAGTAGAGGAAAACATGAGCAAAGGAAATGGAAGAAATGTATCTTTTTATGTCTTGTGTAGTGATGAATACAAATCTCAATCAATCTACAACAATACACAATTGCTACGAAGAACTAAAACTTTCAATATTTCAGGATCCTTTGGACTGGAGAAACCTTCATATTCCTATCACCTTCTCATCTACCCGCCACATAACTCTTCATATTCCTATCCCACTTGTGACCTTTCAATTGCCCCTAGAAAAGATAAATTAAGTACCTCTCTTATAATTTTGAGAGAGTAATTTTACAATTCATAGATATTGTCACTTAAGAAAATAAGACAAAATACCATGATTGTGTACAACGAAGAATTAGAAGAAAGGGAGAGAAGAGGAGAAGGGAAATGGATTGGCTGATCTATTGAAGAAGCTCCCTCTGATTTGAGGCAAGATGATCTTAATATCCTCCTTTTGTAAGATGCAAAGACACCACGAATTGTCGAATAAGTGTTTAGAAACACTGTTAAGGCGAACATGAGCATTACTCATGACGATTCATTTTTGATCTCATAATGAGAGTGAGGATCACTCTCTTTCCCCTTAGGATTTCACAAAATTCATTCACGATGCTCAAACCTCTTGATGCTTGTCTTCCTGTCCCACACACTCTGCTACAACATTGCAAACTTTTCCTTTAATGACCTATGATATGTGAGCTCCTGAAGGAAGAATGATGAGCTCTTTCCTTAGCTCACTTGGCTTGGTTAGCTCGGTCAACTCACCCAACTCATTCAACTCTCTCATTTCAACTAGCTCAACTCAAAAAACTCACTGAGCTTACCCATCTCACCCAACTCGCTAAGCTCAACTCAACCAAATCACTTGAGTAGATGATGATGGAATCCCATGATGATCTTGGATTTTAATGGAGCCTTGAGTGGAGATCACTTATGTAACATTCTTAGCTCAAGAGTACCTCTGATGTTTACATACCTTAATCTTCATGTGCCCCTTATAGGAAAGGACGAGATCTTGAATAACTCGCTTGACTTACCCAACTCACTCAGCTCTTCCGATTCACTGAGATCAACTCAACTAGCTCACTGAGATCAACTCGACTAGCTCACTGAGCTCACCCATCTCACCTTGATGATATGGTGATGAATTCAAGACCAGATGATGAACATGTTGACCTCTTCTGATGAATCAATTGAGTCTTTGACACCTTTCGAATCATTTTCTAGTTACTCAATGTCTCTAGATCTCACCTGTTGCGCCTTGAGATGTTCTGCCTTTCTTCTAGACACAATTGAGCTCAAGATGATGCTTTAGGGTTCTTGTGAAGAATGAGTTTCCTTGTTTGAGCTATGCAATCATCTTAGAACCTCATGAAGATGTCAAAAAGTGGAAAGATCATAGAAATCAAATCCAACTGCAACTTTCTACATCCAAAATTAAGACTTTCTATTTTCAGCAGGTAGGACCAGGACTTACAATTTTAGGACATATCACCTATTTTTCTCAAATTTGACCCTCTGAGCCTTCGAGCACATTCTATTCTCCTTTGTTGATGATGCCTTGATATTTTTAGCAAGTTTTTATTTTTTAAAAGTTATTTTTTTGCTTTTTTTTCTTTTTTCGGTAAAATTGTTAATTTTGCCCTTCCTTCCATTTTACACTATTTTTATTGTTCTGAGTGATCAGAGCTTGCAATTTTAGGTACTTATTATTTTTAGCATGTGAAGGGGCATGACATATGCTATTTTTAGAAACCAGAAAAGTGACCCTGGTTTACATCGGAGACATCTTTTTTAGATTCAACATTGGGTTACGATCTTGTGCTCCAAATTTCACTGTGTTTCGCCCCCAGAATGCTTGGAAATCAAAAAAATAATTTTCAAAGGTAGGATTTGCAGGTCTGAAGCTATCATGATAGCCATTAATGGAGTCACTAAGATTCAGTTATCAAAGAGATACTTTGGAGAAGAAAACTCAACTCAAACCCTTGGTATGATTGGTTTCCTAATTCACTAGTAGTGAGAAAAGCTTTGTTCTTAAAATCGAGGATGTTCTAGAAGAATTTTAACAACAAGGTGGTTGTGTTTGTAGGTATTTGAATGCTTCATGGCTTCAACAATGGAATCTTGGTCGAACCAGGTGAGAAAAACCTTAGCATTTAGTCATTTTCCAGCTTTGACAATCATCTGGTAGCCAAATTTATACATGGCAGAGTATAAGGAGCTAAGGCAAAGTTAGGGTTTTCAATCTTCTTGGTATATTAGGTTCTGATGGTATTCCCTCACAAGCTCAGTGTGATGGATAAAGAAGGGAATTACCATGGTTCTCGCCTCAATCTCTCAAAGCTCCTACTTACGATGGTGAAAATGATTTGTTTTCACCCCTCCCTTGATATATATAGCTCTCACTGTAACAATTTCGACAACCGCAATGGCCTTTTTACCACTCCAATGGATTCTTTTTCCATGATGAATTTTGCAACCTAGTGAGTGCTCGTTAACTTCTTCCTTCACCCTATAGTTGCTCGAGGGGGCATCACATGCACCAAACTAATTTGTCTTCCTTTCACAATAAAATTGTCTATTATTTTTCTACTTTCTTTGCAATAGTGCCACTTATGCAACACCATCCTAAAAAGGGGAAAATCTAAACAACTAAAATTTGTCATACTAATTTAAACGTAAATTGCACAAATAATACTAAAACCCATAATTGTTTGTTAATTAATGGTCATTCATTAACTAATTAATTTCCCCTTTTCCGAATACTAATTAACATTATTTCGTTAATTAAAATCCTCTTTTCTTAATTAATTAATAACCCATTATTAATTAATTACAACCCCCCTTCTTCTATTAATTAACGACCCCTCATTAATCAAATCCCACTTTAAAACCCCTCTAAATCGCATTCATTTCCTCTTAATTCATCACAAAATAGCTCCTACAAAATAATTTAAGCATACAAATTAATCCCCAATTGATTAGTTAGGCCTCCTTTATCCCCATCTAAGTCATATGGAACATTAATCTCATTTAATTGTTCTTTATTCTAAATAACCAAGCATAATCCTATTATCACCGAATCACAACACCCCTAAATGAGTTATGCATATGCTTTTATAAGGTGGAGTCATTTGCTATGATTCACATAACATAGGACCATCTCTCAAGTTGTGGGACTTGCTAAACTTGACATGGGCCTCCGGAGAAAGTCGGTTCTTGCTCCTAAACTACCTGCCACAATCTACTCTAATGTAGGAAAAACTATCTCTCTTAATCTAATTGTTCCAAGGGAGAGAGAGAGAGAGAGAGAGAGAGAGAGAGAGCCTACACTAAGCGATGATACACCAGAAAAGGAAGTGGATGATCACATACCCAACTGCCTGAAACAGAGAGAGGTGAGTAGAGGAGAGGGTCGACAAAACGCACCACAAACCAAAGATAGATTTCACACAGAAAACTGCTTTGGAACCAATTCAAAACAGCTCCCAGGACCTGCAACGAACATCAGAATAAGCACAATATACCTTGCAATGACGAGAGGCAAAAAAGAGACAAATAAAATAAGGATGGACAGATGCATCACAAAACAAATTTTATTGCTCCAAAAGTTCACACAGTACATCATGAGTGGGCAAGAGGCAAGCAAATGTCATTAAAGAGCCATGAGAGGAGGCTTAAACTCTGCATTCAACCCTAAGGAAGAAAGAGAGAGGGAGCAGAAGAGAAACAACGACCAACCATTTGAATGTGCCCCTCTATTACAATATATAGGAAGAATAAGAGAGAGAAGAGGGAAGAAAATTGAATCCTGAAATCTGTCCTTCAACCACTTGTAAGAGGTATTAAATGGAGTGAGATGATGTTTTGTTGCTTGCAAAAGGCTCCCCATATTGCCCCATGACTTGCAGTAGTGAAATATGTCAGCCCATTCTTCGTTGAATACGTCCAACTACCAAATAAAACACTATTCCAAACTTGGCTACGTTTTCTGCAAAATATTTGTCTATCTTTCATCAAATCCAGAATTTCTTGATTGATGTGCGTTGGGCTCTGAACCACGATTCCAACAATACTAATTTCGCACGATTTTGTTGAGAAATGCAAAAGTTATGGCCTTCTGAGTGCGAGCAGCTATTTTGGGTCTGCAAGGCATTTTTTGTCATTTGACTGGAGTTGAATACGTTTCTTTTATTTTAATATATCTACCCTCATCAAAATTAAAAAAACTAGTTTTTGTTATGCAGGGGACATCGTGCTCATTCCAGAAAGTCCAATTTTATGAAAATCAGAGCTTAGAGTCAAAAGTTATGGCCGTTTGAAGTTCGAGAGGTCAAACATTGATTTTTTTCTCTTCATTGCGGCTATTTCGGCAAAATCGGGTCCGCATGTCCCGGCTGTCCCAAACACATTCTTCCGCATCACCTAATTCAGGCTTCTTGATCCTTACGCGTCCGCCATTGACCGGGTCGTGAGGGCCATTGACCTCCGCATTCTCCGCATCGTATGGTTCCTTTTGCGGCTTTTTCACCTTTGCGTGTCCCGCGCGTACTTTTGTCCCGACTGTCCTGGACACATTTCTCCATGCCGCCTGCAATGCACTAACTTGCAAAAAAATCAGCTTTTCGCGTCTTGCTCGTACCGACGTCCCAACTATCTCGCAGACCGTCTGGGACAAAAATGCCTGATTTTTTCACAAAACACCAAAATGAGCTCATTTTTCAGATTTTTTCCAATTTTCTCTAACTTCTTGGGTTTTTTCCTGGATTGGAGAAGTTAAAGAGAAGCCAAGGGGACCCCAAAAACATGATTTTTTGGCCTTGAATCAATTCTACTTGCTCGGGACTGAAGAATTTGATGCATGTTATCAAAATTACCTTGAGGGGTGAATTTTGGATAACAAATCCTACATATCCTTTGTCCCACATTCATTAAGAATGTCACTCTTCCCAAGAAGAGAAAGCTCCAAAAACAACCCTCTACCCCCTTTTCAAGACACCTAATTCTCATGTTGGCTCTCTACTTGTAGAAAGCTTAAGGAAAATTTGAGAAGAACCCCTTTTGTTGAAGACCAAAGAGGAGATTCAAAAATGGATCAAGCCAATTTGAATGGGCCTTTTGCTTTATTAAAACCGCCCTCCTCATCAACTTATTGTTGTTGCTCTTTGCTTGCACTTGGTTCAACAAGAACATCCACATATCAAGAGATAAATCCAACTGTCTACGAGAGAGGTTTGATGTTCATCAATGCTTTGCATTTTTTTCTTGTAAATGTCTCATCTTGATGTATATAATTTATTAAATTGCTTAATCTAAAGAATGAAATTTGTGGGTGTAAGTTGAATTAGGTGATTTTATTAGAGCTAACATACATTTTATAGGGCCCGCCGACTTCTTTTATTACCCCACACTTGCTTAAGGGGGCATTATTTGCATCCAACTAATTTTTCTTCTTTTCACAATAGAAATGTATTATTTTTCTATTTTTTTGTAATAACATTATTCATGTGAAACCGTCCCAAAGAGGGGCAAATGTAGACACCTAAAATCCACCGTACTAATTTAAATGTAAATTGCACAAATAACACAAAAACCGATAATTGTTTATTAATTAATGACCACATTAATTAATTAATTTCCCTTTTTTCTTATACTAATTAAGGTTATTTCACTATTTAAAATCCTCTTTGCTTATTAATTAATAACCAATTATCATTAATTGGATTCTTCTTTCTTATATTAATTAATTGTATTTCCTTGTAAATGTCTCAACTTAATGTACATAGCTTCTAAAATTGTTTAATCTAAAGAATGAACATTGTAGGTCTACGTTCAATTAGGCCGTTTTATTAGAGTTAGCATACAATACAATATATATAGAGAGTTGATGTCCTAAAACTAGAGTCAATCTCATTTAGAATCTCCCACAATTTCTCAACCTACTCCTTAAAAATGTGACAATTACATTATAGTTACAATATGTTTTATTTTCTCTTAACCTCTACTAACTCCTATTATGATGTGATTAATACTCATGTAATAATCACTTACAATCCAAGTATTATTTGCTCCACTAATTATTTTCCCATACAAATATTAATGACTAAATAATATAACGTGAAGCACCTAAGTCCTAAGCACCCATGGGAGGACTATTCGTAACAAAAGAATTACCTTTCCACCCGGGAGGAGACTGTATGCTCAATCTCCAACTAGGCAGACGAGGTTAGTTCCAAGGCTACCTCTATAGGGCAATCTTCTAACATTTCTACTGATCTCTCCAACAACTTAGATTCAAAAACAGATAAAGGGTCTTCCGTAACTGATTCAAGATCAAATGAAGGGGCATTGTTTCCTTCGACAATAAGATGGTGGGGAACGACATCCTTCCACCACGAAACCACACCTTATGACTTACGTTTAGAACTTCGACAATTTGAAGCCATGTGGCCATTGTGAACCACCGTCAATAGTCGAATGATAAACCCTTATAGTCCAAAGATTATGACCAAGAACGGTAAGCAACTTTTAGAGTGATATTAGAATGGTCTTTTGATAAATCGATATCCACTAGGACACGAGCAAAGGTAGTTTAGGTGAATAGTAGGAGAGTAGCATAAGTCATTACAAACCCACCCAAAGTGTTACCAATAACATCAAAACACAATTCATCCAAAATCTGAAGTGGGAGATTCTTCACTCTAACCCATACAAGGTTAATATTAAAGGATTCAATAACAAAGTTAAAAGAAGGGTGTTGATGTTTGAGCAAGAGATAATGGTGTGCCCCAACCCATATCTGATCACAAAGCACACCATCCCTTTCTTTAGTAGAATGGAAAATCGCACCGAAAATCTCCTTGCACAGGGAATCTCTAGATTACCTTTGACAACGGGTCTCCATGAATATGAAATCAACACATGAAGAGAAGGAAGATTATGCCAATACTGATTAAAATGTCATATCACACATTTTTGCACATACTAGGCTTCATTTTCAATCACTTATGGCCCAAAGCAAATTGACAATGAGGATGTAACACAAGGTGAGGGCTCGACCACATTTCGAGGACAATTAAATATTTAAAATATATGAATAAACTAAAACATAAATTGGAAGAGACTTAAATATGATGAAATATAAACATTGTGATTGATCAATTGACAATATTTGCTATCGTTAATCCGGAATACATCAAAAATATTACAAAGAATACAACTCAAAAATCAAAATCAATGCCTAAAATAACATCTATGAACTCCTTGTTAGAACTATTGTCCTCATCTACAATAGACTCCAATTAATCATTATTGCACATTTTGTTCATTTTCTACCTACCTCATCTCCTCATCAATCTCCTCCCTCACCTTCAAATCAAACGTATCTACAACTCGATTGGGTTAACCACCACAAAGCCTCTCTTCCCTCTACCCTCCACTTCAATCACTCCAAAACTAGAACCTGTTATAACATAGGAGAAAGTACTCTTAGCAGACCCACAAGAGCTATAAGGGGTGACAATGTTAGTGCTTGTATCATGAACTTCTAGAATGTCGTTCATGGTATGTCCATTATAAAATATTGCCATCTCTACTCTTTGATCAAGTGAAATCCTTACAAAATCCAACCCCTCCTTGTAATGTGCAACAAGTGTGCGTTAGTACTAGTGATGCTACCACATCAACTATCTAAACAAATATTGGACTCCCATAGTTTACTCCCACCTCCATTTTAGGGTTTGCAACTATGTGAGTGAATTTTCGTAATGACTTCCTTTTTTAGAATGGTCCCTTGGCAAATCAACAAGCATATGAGAGAGGTAATTGGTCATTTGGGCACTGACAACTGAATTACTAGTTTTCACTATTACAACATTTAACCTTTCTTGTTGGATACCTCCACTATAATCACCACTACAACCCATCTCAAGCATTTCCTTCTCTGATTCACATTTGGAAGAACACATTTTGATTGTTGGCGTTGCAATAATTAAAAAACAACTATATATAAAAAGCAACCAAAGGATTTTGATTTTAAAATGTGAAAAAGTTAAAAACAACCAATGTTCTTCAATTAAAAACTATAAATAGAAGATACTTCTTTAATTTGCCCACTTCGCATTTTAAAACAACATCAAAACTCTAAACCCTTATAACATTTTAATTTAACAAATAAATAAAAATAAATAAACTAATAAACTTAAATCCTAACTAATGTTATGGCCAAACCCTAAATCTATTTTGTAATTTTCCCCTATCCACTTTATATTTAACGAAACAATCAAAATCCTAACCCTTTCAAGTTTTTGGATAAGAAAAAAATTAGTCTATAAAATCCTAACAATGAATGCCATGACCAAACCATAAACTCATTTTGCAAAATAATAAATAAATATTAAAACAATTTTACAAACTTTCAAAGTTCAAGGAATCAATACAGAGAATAATATGTAATATGTACATACATCTTGCACTTTCAGTTCTTTTTCTTCTTCCTCTTCCTCTTCCTCTTCCTCTTCCTCATGTCTTTGCTTTTCGCTTTTACTTTTTTCTTCTTCTCTTTGCTTTAGTGTGATGTAAAATGATAACATGAGATTATTTTATAAGTTAAGAGTGTCACTTTTAAGGTTAGGGTTGGTTGTTTATGTTTATTTTTACTTTTTACTGTTAGATTTTTTTAATTCAAAAACCATTGTTTTAAAAGTAAAATAATTAATAAAAAAAACATTGTGAACGTCATGGATGTTTGACTGTCTTGGAGACGTCACACCCATAATTTGTTCAAAAAATAAGTAAAAGTCTCGAAAACATTCCCTAATTTTCAGGGATGCCCCCCTCTCTCTGTCCCCAGCACCCTCGCCCACCAAAAGAAAAAACCTTGAAACTAGAAACATTGGGGATTGTTTCCCTCGTCTCGTCGTTCCTATGACATCTTCAACTCTTATTTTTATGTGGGGTAGAGTGTGGTGGCATGGGGTGTAGAGCGGGGGCATGTCCCTACATGACACTAATTCTAATCAATACAACACTTACAATGCTCGAAACAAAACTAGAGTTGGTTTAGAAATTGAAAAATCAATACTATATAAACATTGGTTATAGGGGGTGCTTTTAATGCTAGTGAAATATCAATCAAATAATAAGACTAAATCAAATAGATCTTGCTGAACTCCAGTGTCCACCATATAGTTAGGGCGAAAATTTGTCTACTTCTGAAAAGTGCAAGTCAATGAGAAGAAAATAGGATGAGTAATGCGCTTATGAAGACCATTTAATGATTTACATATATTAATTAGTTGGCATCGAACATTGAACCAATTGGCCTCTTAAGCTTCTAGGGGAGTGGTCCCATGCGGGGGGCAGCTGCAACTAATTTTACGGGGCAAATGGTTCTATATAAAAAATATTTTTTCACAAATTGCAGAAAACTGAATCTTCCCTAGAAAAAGTGGAGCAACGATTACATAGGAGGGTCATTTCCAAAGATTGGAATAGGTGAGGGGCTGAATTTTTTGGTTGCTGAATTCCATTATTTTTGGCCACATGTCAACAGATCACTGGCTAGAGAACAATATAAATATGATAATTTTAAATTATAATATAAATACAGAGTATTCTCCAAAGCCTTTACAGAAAAACTGGGAGAACAAGAGAGAGAAAGAGTGAGAGAGAGAGATGCTAATTTCTCCTATAAATTCTCTACAGTACCTACTAAAAAAAAATGCCTTGTCCCTTGCATGGGACTGCTCCTTAAGTTCTAACATTATTTAAAGCTGGCACTAATGTCAAATATAACCAGAATTTGGTTATTCTAATAGACTAATAATAACTACAAAATTGATGTAGGATTGCTGACATGCATTATATTTGATAATGCCATCTTTCCTGGACTAGTTTTGAAACTCCTACGGTCCTTCCTATCTTAGACTTTCCCCAAGTAGTTAGAATATACAAGATCCACCGAAGGCCATAACAATTAGTCTGATCTAAAGTTAGCCATACCCACAAGATCTAACTTCTGAAATTATTTCATTACCTCTTCAAGATGTATGGCATTCGTGGTAAAACAACAAACTAGGATTGAATTATAGTTCTCTTTAATCATTTGCCTTGCACTAATAGTTGTTGCATATGCCTTTTTTTTTTTTATTAGTACCATAATCAAAAGCCTGCAATAAAAAAGACTGCTTGTAATTGTATGGCTAACCATGCTGCTAAGAAATAGTTTAAGATCTAACGTTATTTTTTTCTCGTATTCTCTCTCCAATTTCCTTTTCATTACTTGAAAAGATTTTGGGAAGGCAGACTAGCATAGACTCTATTAGAACTTCAACGCAATATTATACTAATCTTCTAAAGCAATCGTGGCAAAACAAAATGCAACTTCCACAAGAAATTAAGAACATTAACATCAAATAGCAATAGCAAAGAATACCATGATTGGAATGGGTCACAAATATCATGCACTTAAATTTGCTAAACGTGAATTTCCTTTTCTAGCATTAGCACACAAAGAGGAAACATTAGAGAAGCCCAAGCTAACTGCAATCTCCTCCTAGACAAGCATTATCATTTGTGATTACCATCTGCGATTGGAAATGAATCAGCAGAATCAGTCCCTCAGATTAAATGAACACTGGCTGGCATATACACTTCAGGCCTGTTTAACAGAGTAGACTACGCGATATAAGAATTTATCTGAAAGACGATTCAAGGAAATAAAGGCTGCTGGAGTAGTCCCTCATTTTCTGGATATCCCATCATCAAATTCAAGTTCTGCAGTGCTTGACCCGATGCACCCTTCACAAGGTTATCTATCTGTAGCCATAACAAATAATATTAAACAAGCATGGTGAAATTTAATTCTGCGTGTTAAAACTTTTCTAAATTATTTATACACATTACAAATTAAAATACTATAGCAGCAAAGAATGGAATATCTTACCACAGAAATAATAATAGCTCTTCCAGGGATGCGATCTTCAAACACATTCATTAAGCAATAATTGGAACCTCGAACATTCTGAGTATGGGGTACAACACCTTTTTGTAGCAAAATAACAAATTCCTCGCCCTGAAATATAAAATATATTGTCAATAGACAGCTAAAAATTTCCAATCTACGAATATATTTCATGTGAACAGAACACATTTAGCAGAATTCATACTTATGCTATGTAAACTTATTTTGAGATAATATAACCTCAAATGCTTCAGGAAATAATAAAAAATAAATCAAAGATGCTAGTTCCTAACAGCCCATATAAAAACAACATTTCTATATGTTGCAGCATATAGCATACGGACCACCTTTTGCTTGTATTTGGCTGTCTCCTCATCAACAAGCTGAGTACTCCAAAATCTTCTCTGCATTCATTGCGATATGAATACATTTTCAAGTCGTGTATCTGACTGAGACTCTTGTTGAAAGTGTCACCAGCTTTATTCCTGGGAAGAGAATTAGCAGGTGGGTTTGTCCATCCCTTGTGGTTTTGCTCACACCTTTCCCCACACAAACAGCTATTTAACGTCTCAGTCTGTCATGAGTTTTCTTTCCTTCCATTTCAGGATTTCCCTTGGCACATTCTTTCCATAGAAATTTTTAATTTTTCAAATATTTTCTTGGCATTCTCTCCATAAAACTTCAGAAGTACCACTTGTACAAATAGCGCTTCCATAATTGCTTGAAATTCTGAATGCTTCTCCGTACTCTCCATTAAAACATTGACTCCAAATTTTCCATTCTGCTATAGTTGTTGTATCTTAATTAGAAAGTTTATGCCCTCACTGAGATACCTGAAGCTGCTAACGTTTATAGTCCTTTTGCGAAGAATTTTTTTCTGAGTGAATGCGTCTTCAAACATGGACTCCAGGATTTCTATTCTGCTATAGTTGTTGCACCTCATTTAGGAAATTTATGCCCTCACCATGATACCTAAAGCCGCTAAAGTTCATAGTTCGAAGAACTCTTTTCTGAGAAACTTTTTCTCTCACGATTAGATTGATATAAATTCAAGTAAATCATCATCCTGTTACCCTTTTAGAACTAATACATAAAACATTGAACGTATAAGGATACATTAAACATTAAACATTGAATCCAGGATTTCTATTCTGCTATAGTTGTTGCACCTTATTGAGGAAATTTATGCCCTCACCATGATACCTAAAGCCACAAAAGTTCATAGTTCGAAGAAATCTTTTCTAAGAAACATTTTCCCTCACGAGTAAATTGATATAAATTCAAGTAAACCATCGTCCTGTTACCCTTTTAGAACTATTAAATAAAACATTCAATGTATAAGGATACATTAAACATTAAATGTAGAAGGATACATTAAACATTGACTCCAGGATTTCTACTCTGCTATAGTTGTTGCACCTTATTTAGGAAATTTATGCCCTCACCATGATACCTAAAGCCACTAAAGTTCGTAGTTCGAAGAACTCTTTTCTGAGAAACTTTTTCCCTCACGATTAAATTGATATAAATTCAAGTAAACCATCATCCTGCTACCCTTTTAGAACTAATACATAAAATGTAGTAGCAGATAACCCAACAGAAATTTGTTACACACTTAGTTACATATTTATTAGTACCTGCAGCTCCGCCCGCAGTATACTACTGTTTTCACCTATTACAATTACTTTGCACGAATATGGGTGCTACTCTAATGTTTCAAAATAACATTTCAAAAAATATTTCGTTTGTATCTATGGATTCCTCCAGAAAATTATTTTGAAATTCTTCTGATTGGTTTTGAGTAATGCCTTCATTGCCAAAATAGGTTTGGGCAGATAAGATCTATTTTGTTAAAGTTTTTTGGGCCCATCAAACAAACACACATGGATTTGTAGTGGTTTTTACTTTTGTCCCTGCTCTTGTTAGATGTCGTTGACACTTGGCTTCTTGCATGAAGCATGTGTGGTTGCCGGTGTGCATGGGGAGAAGAACAACAGAACCATAGCTTGTGTGGAGGAGAAAAACACAACCGCAGGAGGTGGAAATATGAGGTGGCACTGAGCTGAGGCAGGGTTTCAAGGCGTGAGGCAGGAGAGAGAGAGAGAGAGAGAGAGAGAGAGAAATGGTGCATTTTATTCATTGCAACAACGTTGTTACAGCTCATACAGCTTTTTGATGTATTGTCATCTGGTAAATTCTCTGTATGACCTTTCAATTATTGAACCTATGCCATGATAAATGCAAGAAGATATCAAGTCACGTGAAGGTCATCTGAGGAATAGCGTGAAGGAAACAAAAAACAGAGGGTTCTGCATGTGAAATTATGGAATTTTAAATTATGAGAGGGCATCCATATATTTTCAGGAAGAAAGCACCTTCCCTTGAATTTTGAGCTAGAAGGCTGCCAGGTAAATCTCCATTCAATCAATTTAATTTGTTTACCAAATTGTGATTATATCGGTTAAAGAATGATCAGTTTTGATTTTGTGCTAACATTATGCTACAGAGCGTTGCTGAAGGCATAACGGATCTTACACTAAGAGATTATGTTATTCTATTTTGCACATGGGAGTTTAGGAATTGTTCGTAGGTACGATCTACAATGCCTAAGCATATTCCGAAACTCACATCAGAATAAGGTAATGGATTTCCTATCGATGCACTCGGTGAAAAATAGAGACTTGCCACTTGGAAAAGAATAGTTTTTTTGGGAAGCAGGAGTCCAAGGAGAATTGTCTGAAGGAGGATGACTGAAATACGGAATTATTTCATCAAACAACCTTCACTCGCAGGAATATCAAATCAAAAACTGAATGACGGTCACTCCTCTCAAGGCCTCTCGGCCATCACCCACGAATCTGTCAACTCACACCATTACATTCTGCATTGACGGCAGGTACTCCTGCCGCAATGCTGGCCTTGTTTGAACTTTGTAGATGTTCGGGTGTTTTTCTCTTACCACATATCATTCATCTGTACATCTATCTTTATACTATCATATACCTTACACATGTTCTTTGTTGTCTTTCAAGTGGTACCAAAGCAAATTGGCTAACCACCAATGTTTCCTTTGCAAAATATATGTGTGTGTGTGTGTATACAGGTGTGTATATATGTATATATACAATATATACATTAAACTTGTCTTATGGGCTGCTAAAACATAGAAGAAAATTTATTAAAAAAAGGCAGGTCTGATTTTTATTGGAGACAAACCAACTTCATCCTGTATTTATATATACACATCTGTGTATATATGTAAATATACAATACATATACATTCAACTTGCCCTATGGGCTGCTAAAACATGGACTTAAATTTATTTATTTTTTGAAAACGCAAGTCTGAATTTGTTGCAGACAAACCAACTTTCAACACGAATATGTTTGTAAAATATTTATACACACACACGTACGTGTGTGTGTGTGTAATTTTAATTAAAACCGTGGAAAAGGAGTAAAACTCTATGAGCAAACCCGAGATAAGAATGTAAACAAATAAAAATCAGATTTAACTTGAAGAGCCACAAGTAAGAATTTGAAATAATTTGTATAAATAAACATAGAGATCCCATTTAAACTTGCAATGGAGACAAATAAACAATCAAACTATCTACAACTTTCACCATGAGAGCTGCTCTTCACTCCTCTACCTTACCTAGACCTGTAAAAAAATGAGGCAAAAGAGCATTTTTGTAACTCCCATAAGAAAATTAGGGAAACTTTAGATTACCCCAAAATCCAAGGGCTAGAATCCATTTGATCCAATGACTTTTATATAACCCTACACCTTTATAACTTCTCAAACTTAGATTAATAAAAAAAATAAAAAGAAGAAATCTGGATTCCTTCCTCGAAATATTTGCATTCACTTTATTACAAGATTGATTTATATGTGGAAGTTAAGTCACAAGGTTTGTGTTCGAGTTTGAATTCGGCAGGGATAATATTAGGATTAAGTTCGGCAATGATAAAATTGAAAAAAAAAATCGTGATTAAATTTGACTACTACTAATTTATTTTTATATTTTATATTCTATTTAATATCGTAAATTTTATAATTTTTGATTGTTAATGATTTTTTTTTAAATATTAAAAATAGAAATCACAATAAAATTAAATTAAATTAAAAGTTTAACTAAAAAGTCTATCATATGTAGAATAAAATACACTCGACTAATATAAAATTTTATATAGCAGACGACTCTCATTGTTTATAAAATTTTATTATATATTATTTAAGTGTGTATTAGTTATCATTAAAATTTCATAAAAAGAGTGTATTTTATTATATATTATAGTAGTCGTGTATTAAATTGTGTTTATTATATATTAGTGTTCTATTAAACATTATAGTTTATAGCATAGATAGAATACTCGCCAAAAACTCGCCAAAAATTATGTTAAACGAGTAATTCGCAGGAAAACTTGCCAAAAATGAAAAAAAAAAAACTCGCCGAGTATAGTTGGAATACTCGCCACATACTCGCCAAAGACAGCATTTCTTTCCTTTTTTGGATTTTTAGTGAAGAAAACACAAGCATAGAAAAAAATTTGCCATTTTTGGAAAGGGTCCAGGAAGATGTAGCAGCAAAAACTTGCATGTGCCATAACTTTCATTCTGTGGCTCCGTTTCAGGAGCCGTTTTCTCTAAAAGTGCATATTTTCTCGAGCTCCACGCAGTGATGGCAATATTTTTCTTATTTTCATAAAATCCATTTTTGCACCTTTTTGGACCAAGCAACTTCTTGCAATCTTCTGAAAGAATCATGAGCTTTGATCGCTTGTAGACAGATTAGTAATTAAAAATATTGGGTAGCTTTCCAAAACTCGGCGAGTACTCGCCAAAACTTGACAAGTATTCTCCCGTGCTCGGACTAATGACACGAAGAAGCGCAACAAATTGACTCAAAAAAGGCTCAACGACTTGGTTTTTGTGCAATATAATCTCCGGCTTCGCACAAAAAAAGTTGAGGCCACATCAGGTGGAGCTCATTGATTTGGATGAGATAGATCCATACAGTGAGTGGACTGGGCAAGAAGAGGAAAACCTTGCGTTCACAACGGACGAGATTGCTTCTTTTGAGAGGGAGGCTATGGAGGGAGAAGCACTAGTAGGACTCCGAGGAGATATTGGACTGGATGACATCTTTGGAGGTGATCTCCAACATGCAGCAGAGGAGCCACCAGCACCATCATCTAGTTCCATGATTATCGAACCAGATTCGCAGCCTTCTAGGAGGAGCGTGGAGACGCAGCCGAGTGCGGGGACTAGTATCAGCCGGTTGTCGTATTTGCATGATGATGTGATTTTGTATTGTATTTGTATTCAAATCTAATAGAAAACACTTCTCCAACATTTTATGGGCTAGCTATGTGTTGCTTAAAATTTATGTTTTTTAAATAAATTTGAGTATTTTTTAAGTTGCCGAGTATTCCCGAGTATTGGCCGAATATTGGCGAGTTTTTGGCGAGTTTTTTTTTTTGGGGTATGGCGAGTTTTTGGTTTTGGCGAGTTTTCCTACTATGGTTTATAGTAGTCGAAAAGTTATAAATAAATACAAAAATAAAATAAAAACAAAAAAATTAAAAGATTTAGAAAATATAAACCTAAATGCAATTATCACATTACAGTTATAAATTTACAAAGCATGTTTTACTATTGGCGGCACAAGCTCTTCTCGAACAGGATATCGAATGGCAGTGAGTGGCGTTTGGAGTGTTGCACAGTGGAATGCATTGGCCTTTGGAGTTGCGAGCTGTAATTTGCATGAAATTCGGGCAAATATCAATGTTAATTAGAGAAAACTATATTGGCATTTCGAATGGCTCAATACATCTGCAATAGGCCCTTGACGCCACTGTCGAGGACCTTGGTCACTAGTTGCAGACTAAGCTCACATGGCCTTCGACCACTTGCAAAAAGAGAATTTATCGACCACTTCCTACAAAAATAACATCGATGGATTTCTCCTTGAATGCAGAGCACCCTTGTAGGGTTATTTCACAATGACCACAAGGTCTCGAACATGCTAAATGCCTTCCAAAGGTAACGGCCATTTTTGAACTTCCTGACCCGAATATCGCCGATGCTTGTGAAATAGAGTCGGAACCTAAAAGTCAATCTATTTATTTTAATCAAAAGTGAAGTCATCCAATTAGCCAAGTGTAAAGTTAAGTTATAGTGTCACTTTAGATACATTTGTCAGCCAGTGAATTAACTCATGCATTTCCAACATTAAACGTAGCGGTCAAATGTTTGCATTAGTGATTATGTGACCATGATGTGGACAAGTATCCACTGACAGCCATATCCATCGGGGCTAAAAATTGAACGTTTTCCGACCTTTCTATCAACCTCGACCTCGTGATCTTTAATGGCATAGAAAATACATTTTCATCGGGTAATTGCCATCGACATGCTACTAAGTAGTTTGGGATTCAACATAAAAAGCAGAGAACCATAAGTCAAAAGGGACTCTGTGGTGAATTTAGAGGAACGTTTTGTCTAACATGGATGCCTGGGCATGTGTCCAACATCATTAGCAGTAGGCGGAATATAGTTCGATGCATGTTTTGAAGTTTATAATATATACAATTTTGGTAAACGTGTATATCCTTGCAACGAGTCTTGTAAATTACCTTGGGTAGACGTTTTGGCAACACAATTTTGCAAGTATGTTTTCAGATTATTAAAATGAATTAGCCACAATTTATATGGGGGCGTCACCCGTGTCTATGTAAAAAATGAAAGCTAGAATTTATGAGTGGCTCTTAAACTCTCAAATTTTTCATCAATTGGTCGATAACATTCAAGATTAATTTAAGGGCACTAAATGAATAATTTATAACCAAGATTTTCACCATTCTATGGAAAATTTAGCTATTCATATATGTGTCAAGCTCTATCACTGTAGAAAGTGCATTGTTCTTATTGATGTAGAGGCCTAACCAAGGTGAAGGGAAGGTTGCGACAACAGTAAAATTATATCCAACATAGCATATAAGATTTATAAAAGAAAAACCTTATTATGAAAATTAAAGCAAATAATATTGTTTTTGATTGCCAAGGAATCAAAAGCCCAACCGTCCAGAGTAGCGTACTTTTATCCCGTTGGCTCTATTTCACTGGGTGAACTCCACGATAACCTTGGGGTAAGCTAGGAGGACCCAATCCCGCCTGCCACTTTGAATCAGGAATCGAAAATGAGCCCTGAGCGATCTAATTTGTTTGCCCCATCCACTCGGCCCAACCCCCAAGGCAATAAAGCAAGTAATTAAATAAAAGGTAAAAGTGAAATGGGCAATGAAACAGGTAGCAAACATGACCCAATGAACTTCTACCAAAGGAGAATGGTCTCCAATTACAAGCACTAAATTTGGATACACCACTCTTCAAACACCCAACCTAGAAATATCAGACGAGGAACTACTCCCAAAGGTTATTTTTAAAAATCTTTTCATGCCCTAATTTGCAAAGTTCCGAGAGCATTGCCTTTCATGGAGGAACTGAAGGGATGAATAGTGGCAAAATGGAATACCATGAACAAGATATTCACTTTATGGCAAAAAGATTCTTTCTAGTCATTTTTGCCTTCTAAGAAAAGAAATGAAATCTTCTTAAGAGGCCTACGGTTCCTTGGAAACTCAGAAAACTCTCTATGACCATGGATGCCCCACTTTAACCCAAAGACAAAGCCACTTGAAAAATTCCCCTTATGATTGTATGGTTTGCCGCCTAGGCTTTGGAAACCATCAATGGTAAAAAAAATTGGCAATAAGATAGGAAAATTCATAAGTATATCCAAAGACACCATCCAAAATTATTTGGTCACTTTCTCTAGGGTTTACATAAAAAAATGGGTTTGGGACTCCCTCTTCCAAAAGACATCAGACTGAATTTTCCAATGGATATGTGGAGAAAAACAAAATATTCTTAACTTTCAAATGTTATGGATACTAGGAGATAGGTCATATAAAAAGAAACCGTCCAGTAAAGGCCAATTTCACCAAGCCTCAAAAGATACAAGAAGAAGAAGGAACAACTACATCTAATAAGAAGATAAAATGAAAATGTTATGAGTTTGTAAGAAATTTACGACCCAACAAATGGTAGAGCTAAAGGAAACAAACCATGATAAGTATTGTTAGCGAAAAATTCAATACAAGACACCAATAGAGGAGACCCTAAGGATGAAAAGAAGGTTGGCACGATGTAAGGCCCAATTTCTACCTCCCCTGATTAGTCTTGGACACCAATATGTTAGAAAAATATTTATTAGTGCTTACATTTTTGTTAGTGGGATAATTATGGGTGCAAAACTAAACGTAATATGGTTTGTAAGTGAAGTTGTTAAAACAACTTCACGTATATAGTGAGTTGTTTGAGAGTGGTTATAGGAGGTTTCTTATTTTATAGGAAACTCTCCCTCTATATATTTGTAAGTTATTTCATATGGAATCATATACAGAGAATTATTATTGTGTTATAATTTCGCAGAGCTCAGACCAAATCAAGATTTGGTATCAGAGCAATCTGATCCATGGAATTTTGAGATTAAATTAGGGGTAATTAATATTTTCTATTTGCCCCATATGACGTCTTAAGTTTCTTAGTCTGTGATTTTGTAAATCAGTTTCAGTGTCGATCTAAGGCATTATTTAGAACCCGCTACTATATTCTTTCGCTCAGTCAAACACATCGAGCATCTATTGGTCTTTACTCCATTGCATTAGTGAAAATAAGAGGTGTATTTGTGAAGGGGCGTGGCATTTTATACATTTGTGTCACGCGCGGGATTATATTATAATCATTTTTGGTTTCATTGTTGGCTGCATGTCAAACTCATGTTAATAGTGGACTGATGGTGCATTAAATGTGGTTGAAGACTTGAGCTTTGATAAGTAACTCTGTGCAGCTCTATCAGGTTTCAGACTGGTGCCCATATTTCCTTGCATGCAATGGATGCCATTCTGTGCATATTTCCCGGTTGCATCAACATTTTATATAAGCTCAGTGCATATTCATTGATGCTGTGAATTATTTGCATCCACTGAAACGTTAAGAGTCTATTAACAGGTTGCAGAATCTGTGTTTTCCACTCTCGGTGGCCAATTTATTTGACGCACCTCAGCAAATCTGCACGCTTGCAGTCCATGTTGATCGGTGACAGTGAGATCTGGGAGGAAGACTGTGCCTTGGAGAGTTGATCAGACATAACATTTTTGGGGGGGACGTGTTTATATTGCATTGGTGTTAACAACCATGACTCACGTACCTCGTCCCCTTCACCTCGGATTCAACACAGCCACATCCAAGTATTGGTTTGATCATAAAAGGTGAATCCGTGTAGTCTACTTACAAAATCAAGCCTATAATAGTGGTTTCATAGTTATTAGAGGTCGTATTAAATAGATTGATATCTATATGTCCGTAGCCTTAGTCTCTAAGAAGAGAAAACCTTTATATAGAGACTTTAGTATTTAAGTTTTTTTAAGTACAAAGAGTGTGTTCGTCTAATGTTATATATAGCCATAATTAGTCATTACAAAGAGTCTTATTTGTTTAGTATTGTTGTCTTGAGTTTTCTGAATCTAATTAAAGTCAAAACCATTATAGTGGTCAAACGTGACTTTGTAAAAGTTCCAAAAATAAATAAAAAATTTGCCTCACTGTTCAATAATTGGACGCATTTTCGCTTGTACCCGACATCCAAATTGTGGAGTTTTTTTTTTTTTTGAGCTTAATGATCACATACGGCTGAGTTAGCAGCCTGTTACTAGAGGTCAAAGGCAACGTAGGAAGGAGGATGATCAGCGCCTCTCGTCAATCACCAACGACGAGGCTACATTTTGGTATGGTGGCATCTCTTTTTCAGTTTGATTTGATTTGTATTTCAATGCTCTTGGTTGTGTGAATAAATGGAAATTTCACATTGTGATGGGGAACATAAAACCAATGTTCCATTTCGCTTCTACGCCTAAAACGGCTAAAGTCAACGGCAGCTTCCAGTGGCAGTGGCAGTTTCTATATTGTTTGAGATCGAGTGGCAGCGATCGATAACAATGGCTACAATTAGAACATTGTGATTCTTATAGAATGTGATGTGAAATTTTTTCCAAATTTCAGTTGATTGCTTCGAGTGGTGTCTGGTTTCATTCCCTTGCTATGATTGAAACGGGGAGGATGTGCATTTTGGAATCTGAGAACATTTGTATAGGAGGGCAGCTGAACTGGAGGGATCCTCTGACAACAAAGATTCTTCGATTGTCGTACTTCTAACATCGATCACTGGTGAAATCTAGCGTTCACTAGAAGTGAAAGCGGGAAACTGTTGAGTTCTTTGTCTTTTTTGGCCCGTACATAGGTGAATCGATGGAAGTGTGATCATCCAATATGGGATTCACTGTGGTGAAGCGGATTGGTCATGTGCAACAAGATCCAGAGAGCAGTATGAAGACCTAAAAGTATGCGGAGGCATACGATTTTGTTCTAATTTTTCAGATATACTTTCTTCCCATGTAAACACCAACGGGGGGAATGTTAGGAAAATAATTATCAGTGCTTACATTTTTTTGTTAGTGGGAAAATTATGGGTGCAACCTAAACGTAAATGGTTTGCTAAGTGAAGTTGTTAAAACAACTTCACGTATATAGTGAGTTGTTTGAGAGTGGTTATAGGAGGTTTCTTATTTTATAGGAAACTCTCCCTCTATATATTTGTAAGTTATTTCATATGGAATCATATACAGAGAATTATTATTGTGTTATAATTTCGCAGAGCTCAGACCAAATCAAGATTTGGTATCAGAGCAATCTGATCCATGGAATTTTGAGATTAAATTAGGGGTAATTAATATTTTCTATTTGCCCCATATGATGTCTTAAGTTTCTTAGTCTGTGATTTTGTAAATCAGTTTCAGTGTCGATCTAAGGCGTTATTTAGAACCCGCTACTATATTCTTGTGCTCAGTCAAACACATCGAACATCTATAAATTAGTGAAAATAAGAGGTGTATTTTTGAAGGGGCGTGGCATTCTATAAATTTGTGTCACGCGCGGGATTATATTATAATCATTTTTGGTTTCATTGTTGGCTGCATGTCAAACTCATGTTAATAGTGGACTGATGGTGCATTAAATGTGGTTGAAGACTTGAGCTTTGATAAGTAACTCTGTGCAGCTCTATCAGGTTTCAGACTGGTGCCCATATTTCCTTGCATGCAATGGATGCCATTCTGTGCATATTTCCCGGTTGCATCAACATTTTATATAAGCTCAGTGCATATTCATTGATGCTGTGAATTATTTGCATCCACTGAAACGTTAAGAGTCTATTAACAGGTTGCAGAATCTGTGTTTTCCACTCTCGGTGGCCAATTTATTTGACGCACCTCAGCAAATCTGCACGCTTGCAGTCCATGTTGATCGGTGACAGTGAGATCTGGGAGGAAGACTGTGCCTTGGAGAGTTGATCAGACATAACATTTTTGGGGGGGACGTGTTTATATTGCATTGGTGTTAACAACCATGACTCACGTACCTCGTCCCCTTCACCTCGGATTCAACACAGCCACATCCAAGTATGGGTTTGATCATAAAAGGTGAATCTCTGTAGTCTACTTACAAAATCAAGCCTATAATAGTGGTTTCATAGTTATTAGAGGTCGTATTAAATAGATTGATATCTATATGTCCGTAGCCTTAGTCTCTAAGAAGAGAAAACCTTTATATAGAGACTCATAGTGTTTAAGTTTGTTTTTAAGTACAAAGAGTGTGTTCCTCTAATGTTATATACAGCCATAATTAGTCATTACAAAGAGTCTTATTTGTTTAGTATTGTTGTCTTGAGTTTTCTGAATCTAATTAAAGTCAAAACCATTATAGTGGTCAAACGTGACTTTGTAAAAGTTCCAAAAATAAATAAAAAATTTGCCTCACTGTTCAATAATTGGACGCATTTTCGCTTGTACCCGACATCCAAATTGTGGAGTTTTTTTTTTTTTTTGAGCTTAATGATCACATACGGCTGAGTTAGCAGCCTGTTACTAGAGGTCAAAGGCAACGTAGGAAGGAGGATGATCAGCGCCTCTCGTCAATCACCAACGACGAGGCTACATTTTGGTATGGTGGCATCTCTTTTTCAGTTTGATTTGATTTGTATTTCAATGCTCTTGGTTGTGTGAATAAATGGAAATTTCACATTGTGATGGGGAACATAAAACCAATGTTCCATTTCGCTTCTACGCCTAAAACGGCTAAAGTCAACGGCAGCTTCCAGTGGCAGTGGCAGTTTCTATATTGTTTGAGATCGAGTGGCAGCGATCGATAACAATGGCTACAATTAAGAACATTGTGATTCTTATAGAATGTGATGTGAAATTTTTTCCAAATTTCAGTTGATTGCTTCGAGTGGTGTCTGGTTTCATTCCCTTGCTATGATTGAAACGGGGAGGATGTGCATTTTGGAATCTGAGAACATTTGTATAGGAGGGCAGCTGAACTGGAGTGATCCTCTGACAACAAAGATTCTTCGATTGTCGTACTTCTAACATCGATCAGCTGGTGAAATCTAGCGTTCACTAGAAGTGAAAGCGGGAACTGTTGAGTTCGCGTACATAGGTGAATCGATGGAAGTGTGATCATCCAATATGGGATTCACTGTGGTGAAGCGGATTGGTCATGTGCAACAAGATCCAGGCCAGCAGTATGCAAACGTAAAAGTATGTGGAGGCATACGATTTTGTTTCTAATTTTTCAGATGTACTTTCTTCCCATGTAAACACTAAAGGGAGGAATGTTAGGAAAATAATTATCAGTGCTTACATTTTTTTGTTAGTGGGAAAATTATGGGTGCAAACTAAACGTAATATGGTTTGTAAGTGAAGTTGTTAAAACAACTTCACGTATATAGTGAGTTGTTTGAGAGTGGTTATATGAGGTTTATTATTTTATAGAAAACTCTCCCTCTATATATTTGTAAGTTATTTCATATGGAATCATATACAAAGAATTATTACTTTGCTATAATTTCGTAGAGGTTAAACCAAATCAAGACAGTATACATGAGTCTTGCGCTATTTACTAGAATTCTACTTCTTGTAATTTGAGGCACAGGGTGTCCACACCGGATGATGATATTTTGGTAGTATCTTGATTCATATACTTGGCATACTAGTTGATCTGCTTGATGTTACTGTTTTTGCTTCCATGTATGAACATCCTGAGTTTCTATTGTCTTGGGTCTAGATCTCTTGATTAGAGATTAAGAGAACTTTTGGTACACAAGTTTGTAATGGTCGATAGCTTTCCTTAGAATCAAGGTAGGGTAGATAACAATATACTCTACTCAAATCAATTGAATCTTGACAATATGTCCTTGTATTCTTTTGATTATATAGCAGCAAACCTTAATATGGAAATAAAACCTTGGACTTAAGTGTGGAACATTTTAATTGAGGTTTTTTGGTTGTTATTCAGTTGAGTTCGCCACTTGTTCAAGCAAATGTAACTAATAAACATATTTTATAATAGACAACATGGTATGTATCTCAACCACCATAGTATGTGTTTCTTGTTTGTATGTTGCAGATATAATTAGCCACCATGATAACAATTTAACAGATAGATGATAAGTAATGCAATCACACTTACACTAGGATCTCTTATAACGAGTAGATTTCTTAGTGGAACTTGATAGAAATTGCTTGGAAACATGACCACTAATCTCAACTTTCACCTCAAACGGACAAAGAAATGATCTCAATGTTAGAGATATGAATTCTTGTCTCTGTATGTTCCTCTTGCGAATAACTCACAAATAAGTGCATGGACTGGTAATATGATAAAAAATGTATAATGTGACTTTCGACCCACCAAAAAAACAAGCTTTATTAGAAGCCCTAATCTTGACCCTTTATTAGAAGCCCTCTCCGCTATTCTTATATGGATGAGGATCCCAAATTTACCCTTGCTTTTTTGGACGCTGCCTTCAACCCTAAAATAGATTGGCAACACAATTGGGAAATTCATTTCCTTGGATATGGCGATGTATATAAAAATTAGGACTCTGTGTGCCATAATGTGTGTGGAGGTGGATCTGAGCAAAGGCCTCCCTGCTGATTTTGCCTTGGTTTAGGGAGGTTCATCAAGAACCCAACAATTTGACTATGAAAGCAGAACTTTATGTTGTAAGGAATGTTTTGAATATGTACATTTGGTTGTTTCATGACCACAACTCCAGTTTCTAGTTCAAAGGCAATATGAAGATAATTCAATCTTGCATGATAAAAAAAATTTAAGTGGTGCAGCGAAAGAAAAATAAAAAGGTCACCTGGTGGAAGGGAACTATTAAGGATCATAGTAGTGTAGCACCAAAAAGAAAAAAGAAATCTATGCATGAAGATCAGCTAGTCCTTTATTGAGAGTCATTTGAGAGTTTAAACACATGTATGCTTCAATAGATCCCCCTCGGTCAAAAGTGGAATAGTGGGTCTAGGTACGCATGAATCAAAGGACACTAAGAAAAACATTGCTAAAAATGAAGATGCCCTTATTGAACAGAGGCCACAACTTCAAATTGATCATGTAAGTTCAAGGTTTTATTTTATTTTTGGAAGACTATTGAAAAAGCATGCACACGTGTGTTGGTTATGGTGCATGCATGTTTGTTGTGGTGCATTCATATTACTGAAAGTAAATGCAATCGCATGCATGTTTTAGAAAGTCCATGTAATTGCATGAATGCAAAAAGCAAGATCATGCAAAAAGCTTGCATATTAATATAAACATGCATGCATACCTAAGACTTGATACATCGGTAAGTAAAAACTTGTGTTTTTAGGAAGGATTGAAAAAATGCATGACCTTTTGAGTATGAATGTATGCCTGCATGAAAACTAGTGGTTGTAATTGGAAATCTTTGATATTAATACAATTTTTTAATTATCAAAATTAAAAAATAATGGAATGACATAGGATTTGAGTTTAGACCATAAGTAAATAATGTTAATACAATTATTTTAAGAAACATCTTTAAGTCAATTAAAACTGCTCATTGGGGTCATTCGAGTAATAACTAAAAACCACACAAGTAAAAATCCCACAAAGAATTATATAATATCCTCAACTATCAAAACACACGAATGCACGCTATAGATGTAAGAATTTGAATGGGTACAAGTAACTAGGCGTGAGGTTGTAGAAAGAAAAACTAACAAATACACAAAGGACTCATATATGACCTAAAGCATCTAAAATCAAGGTTGTTGGGTACATTTCTATAAGCTAAGATCAGTAAGTTAATCTAAAACAAACACTCGAGAACTTTAAAGTAGATTTGAGGAGGAATTTTATCTATGTGTTCAAACAAACTAGTTAACCTAATGCAAATTATAATTGAAAGCAAAAAAACTCACAAATTACCTAACTGGCAACATATAAATGAAAATTTCTCCTAGCTAAGCAAGATGCCCTCAAAGCTAGCCCCAAAAATGCAGATTGTCAACCTAATTTCAAGCACTCTTACTTATTGTGATAGTACAAGGGATGAAGGTGTCCACAATCTGAAACATATGGAAAAGGCTCCTTGGATTTTCCTCATCCAACTTAAAAAATGATCTTGGGAGAGGTGAGAGAACGGTGTAGCCCTCCTAGGAATGTTGTGAGTCTGAGAAACTCCGTTATTGATGCAGCAAAAGCAAGATGAGTGTTGGAAGATCAAGAAAAACATGGATTTTGTGATAAGAATGCTTATAGATGTTCATGTCATGCAGAGTCACAGGGAGGGCAGAGAGGAGGGGGTCATAGGAAGCCCATTTATAATTTTGCATAGAAATTTCTTTAGAAAATGAGTCACTAGTTGTTTTTGAGAGAAAATAGGAAAGAACGAAAATGACATGGTTTTTTGAAAAATGGACAACATGCCCAAAGGGGAAGCCACAAATGTTATAGAAAAGACACAACAACCAAGGAAGCTCTATGAAGGTTCAAACATGAGTGCAAAGTTTTAAATGGTTGTAGAAGCTCTACAAAAGCTCGAACCTCAATCCTCGAATTAAACAAAATGTAAAACAGGCATTGTATTTGTTTCCATGGTGCGATAAGTTGACATCTGCAAGAATGCAAGGTTGTGAAGGGCCTAAAGAATATACATAATGCTAGGAAAAGAATTTGTACATGTACCTACCTATGAGGATCGATAGGGAAGAAAGTGTCGAATAGTGTGTTGGAAGAGTGTTCATCTCCATCCTTTTGCTCATGTAGAAGGGGCACATCATCATGGCCCAAGATAATCAAGGATCTCATTGATTACCGCATCATCTCGGGTGTTATGAGATTGGGGAGTGTGAGATATGGAAGTTGACAAAACAAGCAAGCAAGTTGCACGCCTCTTAGACAAGGGGCAACAACTCAACTCTTTGTACACTCCAAACCCTTATGACTTGAGAGATGACCAGCACTGAGTCAGATTAAAACTACATGTACACGATGACCAACTTGAGGGCACCCACACTCTGATAATAGTGTGGTTCTCTTCTTAATTGATGTCTCATTAAGCAAGAACGGGCTAGCTACAACAAGCTCATTTTCCCAACAATCATCAATTCTATAGGTTTTTGACATGACCCGGGTTACCTTGACTCCTTCCTTTTGTGTATCAGCATGGAGATATCAAACATGGAAAGTGAGGAAACAAATCGAGTACGTGAGTAAGAGCTATCTTTGTAGTGGATACAGTAAATTATGGTGGTGAGAAGACCAATCCAAATGTGTTGCTGAAACTTAAATATATATGGTGTTACTCATAATACTTCTTGTAGCTGATTTCTAGAGCTTCAAAAACTTGCATGGGCATGATGTTCGGGGTTTCTTATTCGTCCACAGTGCACTTCTTGATGCAATGTGTATTGATGGAGGTCTTCGTATAAAGAGGAAAGTGGTATCTCTACAAGAGGATCTTGGGGTTGAAGCTCAAGAAGGGCATACGACTAATAATGTGAGAAGTATATAAAACCTTGGGTGCACTCTGAAGTCGATCCTCCCTAGGAAACCAAGCTATTAAAAATGAGTGCTCTTTGGTCTTGGTAAGAGACATAAGAGGTCCCAAAGGAAGATTACAACAAAAAGGGAGTGAAGCTCCTCTATGACAGGGTAGGACCGAAACTTGGCATGTGGCAAGAAGTTTTGTTGAAATTCAACTTGGACTTTGGAGTTGGCTTCCCCGGAGGCTTGACTTGAAGGCCCAACCTTGTAAATGTCTCTAGGGGGTTCGCTAACATAACCCAAACATGTGCTAACAGAACATTCATAACTAGGGCTATCATCTATATTGATAGCAACGACGAGTTGACAACCACAACATTTGGATTCATCATGAAACAAATTGAAGGAAGAATCAGCATAAGTGGAAGAACATGAATTTCTCTTCTTTTCCTTTTACCCAATGTCTAGTATACCTCTCACAATTGTAGCAATAGCCCCCTCTTGAGCTTTGACCTCGATATCCTCCAAAATATATCTTATTTTCCTCTATATGTAGAGACCATTATAAACACACATCACATCAAGCAGTGCATTATTGACGAAAGAGCATCCTAGAACATCATGCTCATGCAAGTGTAAGAAGCTCCAAAAAATAGACAAGAAGTTTTATGAAATGCAAGGTGTCGGTATCCTCACCACCACAATTTGATGCATCCACCTTGTAATGTCCCCCTTTTTTATAAAAAATTAAAAGAAGGTAAAATCGATTTGCACATGTAATTTTAAAATGAAATTTTATAAATTGTGCAAATCGAAATAAAAGGGGGAGTTCGACTTCACCTTGAGATAATAAAAGCATGTTTTTAAAAGGTAAATCAAGTGACTAGGCAAGTCGCATTTTCCTAGAAGCATTTAATAATTAATATTGGAGATAAAGTGATTATTCCTAAGCATGGGTCGACCCATAAGAGCATCTTTTTAATATCCCTATGCATTTAATATTTGTTGGTGACTTTCAGGGACATTTTTAAATGAGATTTCCTCCTAGATGATGACGCCAAAGATGGAGAAGAACTTTGGAGGATGTGCAAGCAAAAGCTATAAAAAAAATGTGGTTACTCCTTTTTTGGCATGTTGACGGTTTATGAAACTTATCTTCATGCTTGAAGAAGAGATGTATGCCCACTTATGATCAAAAATAAAAGGTGTTTATTAACACCACCATTTGTGAAGTGTGTGTGCCCATACAAGCTTGAAATAATAAATTTTGCAATCATTTCTCTCTATATATACAAGGCACCATTTTTGGGAGAAGATCTAAGCTTGCTTTGAGGGTTTCAAGTGTGATTTGTGATGAATATCTTTATTTACATGTTGCTGGTTTTTACTCAATGAAGTTGACTTGTTTTGGCATATGCTAAGAGTGTTTTGGAGTGATTTTGAAGTATTTATAAATATGTTGTTTACATTTATTAATTGCAGATCTGGAACTGCATTTATTGACTCTTAAAGTAAAGAGAAAAGTGCTGGAATTGTATTGCAGATTTTACCCTAACCCTAGCGACTGGATTTAAGATTTTGGGAGCTGTTTCGAGGGGTTTCTAATGCATAAAAAAATATGGTTTTTATTATGGATAGAAGCTCATAATTTTCCCTTTCTGTTGCACTTGGTTTCAATTCAAAAGAGTTAATATTTGGGAAGTTATGGATTTTCAAAGTTTTAGTTGATTTTTCAGCAATTTTATTTATTATTTTACTTCTGCAAAAGTATATTGGAAAAAGGAGTATAAATACCGACTGGATTGCCCATCTAAACCCTCACCTTGGCTCACTCCAACCCCATTTGGGTTATATTGTAGCTGACATTAGGGTTAGTTGAGGTAAACCTAGAAGGGTTTATCTTCTAAGTTGTTTGTTTTTGCAAGTAATTAATAATAAATTTTTTAATATCCCACAAGGGGATATTGCACACCTACTGAGATAGCTCCTACCTACCCACCCAGTTTGTCTCTTCACTCTCCATGTCTCATCACTCTATGGTGACACAAAAAGGAAGGAAGTTGATGTAACCCATTTACAACTGCAACAACGTAGACTATTGATGATTCAAGGGGTAGCAACAATGTTGTGGCTAGCTTCTTCTTGTTCAATGAGACACACATCTTGATAAAGTACCATACTATTATTGAAGTGTTGTTGGATGTCATTTAGTTGGGTGTCTATATGTGTAGCTGCACTTCGACTTGCTATTGGTTTTCCCAATACATAAAGGTTTGGAGCGTACAAAGTGTTGAGTTTTCCCCTTGCATCCATAATGCTCACAACTTGCTCGCATGCTTTGTCTACTTCCATATCCCTCACAATCCATGTTTTTAGAACATTCAAGTTGATGCTCTGGTCAATTAAATCCTTGATTATCTTGTGTAATGATGATTCTTGGGGCAGCAAGAATGTTGTGACTAGCTACTTCTTGTTTAATGAGACACGCAACTAGACAGATTACCATATTTTTATTGAACTATTGATTGATGTCGTCTAGGTGGGTGTCTATATGTGTAGCTACACTTCGACTCACTATTGATTCTCCCAATACACAAGGGTTTGCAGCGTACAAACTGTTGTGTTCTCCCCTTGCATCCACAAGGTCCACAACTTTGTCACATGCTCTGTCCACTTCCATATCCCTCACATTCCATGTTTTTAGAACATTCGAGTTGATGCTCAAGTTTATGAAATCCTTGATTATCTTGTGTCATGATTTTGTCCCACCTTCTATAGGAGAAAAAATTTGGAATTAGAGTTATACAAACTTCTGATGAGATCAGTGATGATTCATTTTCCACTGATCGTCACAAGTAGATATATGTATGACTTCTTTTCCACGGATGTTCTCTAGGTACTTCATAGCCTTGTATTCTCATGAATGTCAACTTCTCATAACTTGAGAGAAAATATAATGTCAACTTTACATTTTTGTTTAACATGATGATTGGCATCCGACATTGCTCAAAGCTAATAAACACATTTCAGAATTCCCAGTTCACTTTGACCCATCTACAATGCCACTACTTTCATTCACTTGTGACCATTAAATATGTTTTTTTCGTACTTATTGGGTGAAAAGGACAGTTTTGAAAGGGTCCTTCTCCCTTGTACAAGCTCGAACAGTAGATATGACAAATAGAGGATCACAAAGATAGGCCCAACACCATCCTCCTCAAAATAAGGTTGTTAAACAATAGCAAAAAGATAGACAAAGTGAAGCAAAAGACCAGAAGACCCACCAAACCAACCGATCATCCAATGAGTTTTTGTTCATGTTCTTTCTAGGATTGACGGGTCATATTATGAGGTTCAAAAGAATTTTTGGAGGTCCTTTCTTCCTCTTTTGCAAAACAGTCCAAGCCTCATTGTCACCCTCATGATCAAGGCCCAAATCACTAGGAAAGGATACTTCGACCACTTTTACTATTCAAAAGTTCTTATAACTAGGAGAATAATGTTGGGATTACCCGCTTCGCCTAGAGAGAGCATACCCTCAATAAGATTCAATCAACATAAATTATTCCAGGAGAAATAAAACAATATATAGTGAGTTGATATCCTAAAATTAGAGTCAAATATCATCTAGAATCTTCCATAATCTCTCAACCTACTCCATAAACTAAAGTTACCATTACGAGATAGTTATACCAACTCCTATTATTATGTGATTATTACTCATGTAATAAATTACAATCCAAGTATTATTTGCTCCACTTATTATTTTCCCACACAAATATTGACTAAATAATCTAATGTGAAGCACTTAAGTCCTAAGCACCCACGTGAGGACTATTCCTAACATTCCCCCCTCCTTAGTGTGAACATGGGAGAAACGCCACTCAGAAGATGCAACAAATGATCGATCTTTATCATCATCTTCCCGGTTGTTGTGTACTCAGTTGGATTAGTATAGGGTCTCAAGCATTCCATTCCCCCATCCAAATGATAAACAAATTGGGGGGTCAGTTTTTACTGAAAATGCACCCGTTTACAAAAAAATATTGCCACCCTCCCCGTCCTTTATTACAAATTTTCAAAACTATTTTGTGTTTCAAGTTAAAATATGCTTCCTTTTTACCACCCACCTTTGTTAAAAAAACAATTTGAAGGATAAAATAAACCCACATTAAAATTTGTTTTTTTGTCTAAAAAAATTGTGTAACATTTCAACTTGGGAGAGTTGAGTGGAGTTGATGCCAAGACCTTCCTCAACCATGGCACTCTCACAAAATGTGTGTACCAATCTAGCTATTAAACCCATCAGGAATATATATACACACACTTTGTTTTAAATTTTATCAACCTGTGGTTTGAGTTCAAAAAATAGTTTTAACCGATTAAGGGTTGTAGCAGGCTTTAGGGCTCAGTCCATGTCTTTATAACAAGAGCTTATTGCCGCAGTTGAGTTCTGAGAGAGGTAGGATCTAGGGCAATGCCAAGGATATCCACTTATAATGAGAGAGGGACAATGACTTGCCGTGTCAAGAGTCATGGTTAAAGGGCTAGGCCTCGTGTTGAGAGCACCATGCAAATCTCTAAGGTGGCTCAGATTCAAGGAGATCAGGTACAACTATGAGCTCATGTGTCGAGTTGTGTGGGGTCAATTTGCCAATGGAAAACAACAAACTGAGACTAGATCTATGGGGAAGGCTTGAATGCATCTAAGCAGTGGTAAAGAGGAAGCCAAGATTGTTACGTGCTCGCCACTATCGCCAAGGGGTTTTCAATGCCAATCGAGCTAGGGTCGTTTGCATAATGTGATGCCTTCCTTTGTCTAGATGTAGACAATAAACCTTATGTTGATGCATGATCCAAGAGAGTTGAGTCTTTGAAGGTCAAAGCACAACATGTATTCTTCACCAGACCAAGCCGAGTGGACGGCTAACACAAAAGGAGCTCGAGATCAATCTGGATAGTGGAGATCAATAAGACAAATCCGACTTGAAACCTTCCCAAAATGGATCCAAGTTTGGATGTTCCATAAAACCTGAGAGCTCACTAATATTTGACAAACCATTGACAAGCTTAGAAGTATGAGGCAAAGCGCTGAGTTGTGTATCTCGTGGATGGGGATCTAATGCAAGGTTATTGATTACATGGAGCTCAAATTTGTGTAGCTCATGGACAATGAAACTCAAGGTGAAGGCCAATGAAAAACCATGCAAAGAACGTGTTGGGTCTTAACTTGCCTCTTATGCAAGTCAAAAAAGCCTCCAATGCATAATATTCTCCTCAAATCCGCAAATTGAAACATGCAAAACTTTTGAAGAAGATTTGAAAACCTCTAAATGATGAGTTGCACCCAGGAAGACCCTATGGTTACACTTCAAAGATGATTTTTTCTCGTTGTTCTTTCTCATGCGGATCTACAAAAAACCTGCAAAAACTAGAAAAAGACAAAGATTTGACCATATCAGAAGTATTGCACGTTTAAAGTCAATCCTAGCATTTTTGGACATTCTGGACTAAAGTTTGAGGTTTGTTTCACTCCAAAATGTTGTAGGAAAAAGTTCTCCAAAAGATGTTTACAAAAACATACAAAACAAAAAACTAGGATAAACACACCTAATTCTAAGAATGCACATAGTGAACAAAATGGAGTGAAAACTACAGATAGAGTGAATAGAAATGAAGAGATGGATGCTGCAAATGAATGGCGAATGTCAATGCGTTAGTAGTGAGGTTTGGGGTATCTCCTAGTACCATTGATAGTGGGCAAGAAGAGTAAGCGTATGTAGTATTCTTTTGCACACAGCCTACACTACATATCCTTTGTTTGCACCTTTTGATAAAAACAAAAAACAGATGGACACAAACAAGGTAACAGGGTCGCATATGGCCTACACAATTCCCTCGTTTCCTTAGTCTACTTGACACAATAACAAGTGGAGTGAATGTCAGAGAGACCTCTTCGAAACTTGCTCTGATACCAAATGTTGGGGTCACCCCCTTCACCTAGAGAGAGTATACACTCAATAAGATTCAATCAACATGAATTATTCAAAGAGAGTACAATATAAAGAGACTTGATCTCCTAAAATTAAAGAGTCATACTTCATCTAGAATCTCCCACAATCTCTCAACCCACTCCCTAAACTAATGTGACTGTTATGTAAGTAAAAAATACAATATGTTTTATTCTCTCCTAATTTCTACTAATTCCTATTATTATGTGATTGTTACTCATGTAATAATCACTTACAATCCAATTATTATTTTCCCACACAAATATTAATGACTAAATGATCTGATGTGAAGCACATATCTACTAAGCACACATGTGAGGACTACTCGTAACAAAAGAAGTACCTTTCCACCCAAGAAGAAATTATTTGCTTAGGCTGCAACTAGACAAACGAGGTTAATTCCATGCTTACCTCCATAGGACAATCTTGTAACAATTCTGCCAACCTCTCCAATGGCTTAGATTTAAAAGAAGATAAAGGGGATTCTATAAATGGTTCAAGATCAAAGGAGGAGTCATTGTTTCTTTCGACAATAAGATGGTGGGCAATCACATCCTTCCACCATGAAACCGCACCCTTCCGACATACTTTTAGAACTTCGGCGATTCGAAGCCATGTGACTTGTTGCAAAGCACTGTCAACAGTGGAAAGGCAAACCCTCATAGTCCAAAGACTATGACCAAGAATAGGAAGTAACTTTCAGAGTGATATCAGAATGAAGGTTATTTGATAAATTGATATCCACTAGGATACGAACAAAGGTAGTTTGGGTGAATAACAAGAGAGTAGCATCGGTCATTAGGAGCCCACCTAGGGTGTTACCAATAAATTCAAAACATGATTCATCCCAAAACTGAAGCAAGAGATTCGACAGTGTAACTCATACAAGTTTAATATTAAAGGATTCAATAACATTGTTAAAAGAAGGGTGCTAGTGTTTGAGTAGGAGATAATGGTGGGCACAAACCCAAATCTGATCACAAAGCACAACATCCCTTTCTTGGGTAGAATCAAAAATCACAACAAAAAATCCCCTTGCAAGGGCATAAATCTCTAGATTACCTTCGACAATGAGTCTCCATGAATGTGAAATCAACACGTGAAGAGCAGGAAGACTAGGCCAATACCTATTAAAATGGCATATTATGCCCTTTTTCGTAGAGTAAGCTTCATTTTCGATTACCTATACCCCGAAGAAACCTACAACAAGGACTTAACGCAAGGCGGGGGCTTTACCAAAGGTTTAGTCACACGTATTGTCATTGTATACCAGCCAAGTGTCGAATCAACCACCGTTGAATGAGTTGGGCCACTTTGACCCACACCTGTCACCGATAGGGAAGGTCTGTTAGGGTCATCTCCCTCTACTCTATCACCATCAATAAGGTCATTTGGAGTCTCCACTCTAGATGCCATGTGAAGAGTGTCGCCAAAGAAGACACCCCCACCATCGAAATCTAGATTCTCAACAACAAAATCCACACCTCCCACATCCTTTCGCTTAGGCAAGGTTGCGATTAGCCTGTGACAATACGGAGATGGATCAAGATCCATTCGGGAGCCTTTTACAAAAGTTGTTTACATTACTCATGAATTTTTTAATATCATTGACAACTTTTAAGAATCCATCTTGGAAAATTATAAAGGGGCTTCCTAAGACTCCCCAACACAATTCTACGTGACATGAACATCTACGAGAATTCTTTTCACAGAAATCTACACATTACTTAATCTTCTAATTTTTATCTTGCTTCCTACATAACTATTGAAGTCAATCAAATTCTCGTCAATTCATTACATCTCACTTCTTTGAAGACCATTCTGCATCCTAAGATAGGACAAAAATCCAAGGCGTCACTGTCATCTACCTCAAATTGTAGTCACCTTCAACCCTCCTACTCTAAGAGTGCTTGAGATCAAACTAGCAGTGAATTTAAATCCCTTTTTGCAACCAAATATGAGGGTGCCTTTCCTTGGTTAGGCAAAAGTTTCATTTATATGGTGCTAACTAGCTAATTTTTATGGTTTCTTACTTTCAATTACAAATTGCAATAGGCTAAGTATTTAGTTTGATCTTATAGTTAAATCTCTCCTAAAATCCATTTCAAATCTTAATGTTGTTTTATGTTACCTCGCAAACCTTAGATTTTACCTAGTATAGGATATGTATCAGTGATATATATGTTTATTAGTTTGTCTGTCTACCCCGTCTTGCTAAGCTACTTGCACATATCTAAATTCTTGCATCTACACAGTCCTTAAATGTCAATACACAAAAAGGTCCTTACTCATAATGTTAGTGACCAGTTTCTATAGGATCTGTATTAAATCCAAATCATCATCATTTTAAGCACAACAATCAATGCCTAAATGGGCAAAAACAATTTAGATGAATTAAATAGCCCATGTAGCTTAAAATTTTCTTCGTCAATAGACAGTTTGTGTAATGTCCCCTTTTTTGAATTAATCTGAAATAAATGATTCCTTAGCAAGCAATGGTTGAACAATGGAAGACCATGGATTAATTTAGTTTTCATTATCCATATTCATGATTTATTTTTGTATTACAAATTCTTAGTGGGTCGACTGGGTTTAGTGTCTTTAACGAGGCTAAATAAAATATTATAATGACTCATTAGGGGTCGGCCTTACCTTTATGCGCTTTGGCGCCAAACAAAGGTATAAAAAAAGATTTGAGGACCTCATTTGGGCATCTAGTTTTTGGGCATTTTTTATTTTGGGCATTATGAGCTTGTTGCTCCATGTTCTTCCACTTGAGGACGGAAACCCTCGTGTGGCTTCCTAGAAGAGCGAAAACCCTTCTAGTGGTTTTGTTGGAGGACAAAAACCCTTCAACATTGTACAAGTTTGAAGATTATTGCAGATTTTTATTGGCATTGGGCAGCCTTCCCTACGTGGAGCGACCTACCTTGGAGAGTGGTTTGATGTCCGAGAAGGCATAGTGTTGATATTTCACTTCATAATTTGATTTTCCATATTTTATAAAGTTGGAATCTCCATTTTAGTGATTTTTGGCAAGGGTTTACTATTTTTCCTAGCCCTTGGTTTCAGCTACTCTGCTGCTAATTTTAAATAATTAATTCCAGCTGTGAAATCAGATATTCTTTCAATCTTTTGATGTGTTTATGATCAATAAATATTACCGTTGCTAAAATAATTGTTTTGTGGCATTATTCATTGATTTGCTTGGTGAAAAGTGGATTTGAATTTCATAAACAGTTTGCTGCCCTTGTAGATTGTTGATTTCAGATTTAATTTCAGTTTGATGATTTTAAAATCAGATTTGTTAATTTTGGGGTTTTTCCTAATTTCCATAATTTTCAGTTTTGTCCCCAAAAGGGATATTACAGTTTCAACAGTCAACAACAAAAGATTTTAATCATAGTTACCTAAGACTTTAGGATGAAAAAAAATCAAATTTCAGGGATGAATAATTAAATAATATTAAAAAATTTAAATTATACAAATAAACTAAAACATAACTTGGAAGAGAGTTAAATAAGATAAAATAAAAACATTGAGATTAATCAATTGACAATATCGATTATTGTCAGTAATTTGGAATACATCAACAATATTACAAAGAGTACAACTCAAAAATCAAAACCAATGTCTAAAATAACATCCATGAACTTCTTGCTGAAACTATTGTCCTCATTCTGCACAAGGACTCCAATCAATCCTTAGTGCAAACTATGTTCATTTTCTACCTAATTTGGCTCCTTGGGATATACATCTGTAATGTCCCCATTTTTGAAGACCCTTAGCCTATCTTTCCCTGTGAGCTTTGGGATGTTGCAAGGGGAACAATTTTATTAAATAATTAAATATTATTGCCTGAAAATAATTATTTAATTGTGAAGATTATTTAATTTGATTCCCAAAATATAAAAATTAAATGGGGAATTAATTAAATAAATATTTAAGTGGTTTTATTGATAAAATCACCCTTTGAAAAGGGGATGCCACACCTAGGGGAAATAAATTGCTTTTATTTAATAATTTCCCTCTCCTAGGAATTTCGAATTTTGTGTCTCCTTTCTTATAAAAGGAGTGATGGAATCATTGTTAGACTCATGTTGATTTGATCATTTATGTCTCTCCATGCTTGGAGAAATGGGATGTATGCCCTAAATTTTCATTGTACTCTCTCTCATTCAATTTGGAATTAAAGTAGATCTGATTTTGAAGACTTTGTCATTGAAGATTTGAAGACTTGATATTTATTTTTGCCATTTTGGAAAGTGGTGACTTTGTTGGAAATTTCTGTTGCATTTCCGAAAAATTATGTTGGTTGGAATTTCATGAATTTATGTTCATTGGAAAGCTCTTTGTCCAAGCTTTCCAACAAGGGTAATTTCGTGTCAAAATTCCAAGTATTGCTCAAGATATGAATTTATGAAGATTTCTGTTATTTACCTAATTTCCCAAAATTAGGGCAGCGACTTGTTTTGGAGTTTCAGGTGACTTTTTAGCATGGCATTCGTGGATGCAAAATTCTAAAATTGATCTCATGATTTTCCTTATAATTTATGCTTTGTTTTGAGCTATGGTTCATAATTTTTGGATAAGTATTTTGTAAGTTATGAGGGTTTGATGTTGCAGCTGTATTTCAGGATTTAAAATCAGGTTTTCCGTATTTTCATGGTTTTCTTGTACGAAAATTTGCTCCTAATTAATATTTATCATTTCCCTTTCGTTTCATGCAATTCGGAGTTGTAAATCAAAAGTTATCGAATTTTGAATATTTCAGCCTAGAGTTTTGACGAACTTACAAAAAATAGTAACAACCGGATTTCAGTGCTTTTGTTGAGGGTTTATGGTTGAAATGTAAGATTCAGATTTTTATTTTCAGATTTGGCTAATTTTCCGGTTTGTTCCAAAAAGATGACATTACAACATCCCACCATAATGCTAAGCTCTACTTGTGTAATGTCCCTTTCTAGGGCTGAAACTGAAAATAAGGGTTTTGGCTCAAACCCAAATAACAACTTCTGATTTTTATTACAGCCACCGGACAATCGCTTTAACCTTAGAGGAACAAACTGAAAATGGCATTAGCAACAAAGAGAAATCTGAATATTTATGACAGCAAAGGAATTCATATGGCAGCCAACTATATCACAACTTAGCCCTAGCAATGAACTTGATTTTCTATCTCCTATGGCAGCGAACTGTATGGGCTTTTCAAGACAACATTCTCATGTAATATAGACTGAAAATCAATATAGAAATATCCCAAACACTTCATAAGTCCAACAAGATGAAATCTGGAGCAAATATATATTTTATAATTTTAATTCAAGTGCAAACACAGCTGAAACCTTGAAATTCATAACTTCATCAATATTTGTATTTTCAACACAAACAAAAGCTCAAAATGATCTCGGAGAGACCAGCTATCAAATAAAAGTAAAATCACAATTTTCCAACCACGGAAACCCCTCCAAAAGTGATCCCGAACTTCCCAAATGGGTAGGTCAAGTCGAGGAAGGGTGCCAACACCCTTGAAAGTGCCCTAGCTGGAGTAGAAGTGCCCTATGCACTGATAAACACCTTGTTGTTCTAGAAATTTGTCAATGAAGTCCACTTGTGACTCTCGAATGAAGCCACCAATGCACACAAGAGGGTTTCCATCCCCAAGTGTGATCCTATTGAAATTTTTCATCCTAAATAGGTAACTAGAGGCAAGGTGTTGTAAAGTCATTCATTGGCAAGTGGTAGCATTGATACATCTTGCTCCATAATCCAAGCATGGTGTCATAATGCTGAATGGTAATGATAGAGGGTCCTCGTGCATTTGAACCTCCTTAAGTATAAATTGTATTGGCGCCAAGGATGAATTAGGACACCAATTGCTTCATGAATGAGCCTCTTAATGAAGGGGGTAGTGCACTTTTAAGACTTGACACATATGAAGATGAATTCCTCATGTGATAAATGCCCATGGACGTATGTTGTCTATGATCCTCCATGTGCAGATTTCACTAACGCCTCGACCGTAATCAAGGTGTAGATAGAAGTTCCTTGTTACATTTAGTCATTCAGAGGGACCACCTAGGTTCGAAGTCACTCCAAGGCATGGGTAGCTAATCAAATGGCATAAGGAAAGTGTAATCGCCTGGGGCTACGTATTAGGGCAGGGTGGGGTCTCGCTATACGGGTGCTTCATCTAACCCGGGGTCCGGGCTACGGAAGCGTGGTGGGATGTTATGATCCTCATGTGCGATTTCACTGGTGACCTCGAGCGTTTTGGTGTAACGGTTTGTTACATATGCCACTGAGTTACTTGGTCGACCTTGGCAGTTTCATAGAGAAAGTGCAAACAACTGTGTATGGCCACACAAATATGTCCACTACTCTTAAAGGTCAAGGATAGTAAGCCTTAATAGATTTTGATCCAATCAGGATGTGCGGAACAATTCCCCTCAGCAATAGAAGGACTTACTTTCGTGTGAAAGTGGAGGAGAATTGCCAGTGTTTGCAACAGTATGTAAACATATCTTGTTACAATAGATATTATGGACGGATTGGCTACTCATATGCCGAGGTATGGTTGTCAATCATCGATGAAGGTTTGCTTCTAGCCATCTAGTTTACGTAAACTTGAGGCACTCCATTATAGGTTGTGAATCCGCCTATGGAGAATGAGGGAGTGAAGAAGCAAGTGCATAGATCCTTGCTTGAGACAGGGGTTGACATTCATAAAGATAAAACTACCTTGTCTATCCAGATAATCATTTGATGTCATCGAGTGTCGTAATCACAGTTGCTACACTATCATTACCCCTCGTAAGGAGTTTCATACCTATGTTGAATTATGGACTAATTATGCTCATGGTAGAACTCTAGGGTGTGATGCTGTTGCAAAGATCGTAGAAATTGCATATCTATCTATGAATTCTCATAGATACCCCAGCATGTTTGAGGCAATCCTGGGAATGTCTCGCTAGTGTGTTTTACTTGCAGGGTGAGATATTAACCTGTAGATAATATTACTATTATTTACCTATTCCTAATGCAATAAAACGACTCCTTAGAATTAATAATACAATTTATCTAATTCTACTCTAAAATGATCCAAGGGACCAGGGCGGGAAGGAAATCATAAGAGTCGACCAAATACATTTCTAACGTATATATTGCTATATAACAATAGTATTATTTGTGCAGACACTCTCATGTTGAGTGGAAATTTTAAGAATCAAGGTGGTATGAAGGAGAGGGCGGACTTGCATATTATACCACCTTGCAAAGTAACATTCAAACCACCATGTCCATTGTAGGAGAACACATTTGAGACCCTGCAAGGAAAACAAATTATGCACAATACGGTTTTCGTAAACCCAATGATAAGAGCCTTGAGATTGCATGTTTTTCACGTTTTTAGCCACAATATATGAATTTTATTGCTTCAAGTAATTTTTAACAATCCATTACTTATTGAAAAATAATAATGTAATAGGATCACCATGCTAATTATTTCCCAAATCTAAGGCCTGGTTACTTACTATTACTAATAAAACATATTGGATAGTGGTTATATTTAAATTTTCATTATAGTTTAGAACTTCCCCCCTTACAAATGAGAGGTTTTTACAGTATATAGAAGAAAGAGAGAGGGAGAGAACAGGGAAACTCAAAACTATGCCCCCGCCCACCAACAACCTACATTAAATCTCTGAAAAGGGGCATGGGAAGCCTGCCAAATCAATCCCTCCATGATCTTTGCCTTGTGGAAGAAGAAAAAGGACCATACCTCATTAAATTTGATCTTTTAGCTACCTAGAGTTGTGCTTTGAATGATGCAAGTGTTTTTTGCCTTTTTCATCCACCTACTTCTACCAAAGTTGGATTTTTTGGATTTCATGATGTAGTTATTGAAGAGACGTTTCCAAAAAGTCCAAGTTTATCAAATTTGGTGCACCATGGAGGGAGATATGTCAGATCGGGTCCAGGGGTGTCGTGGGGAACACGGGTTCCATTTCCGCATGCATAGTCCGCTTTAATATCTATTTCCCCCCCCCCCTTTACTTTTTAATATTTTATCCCTTTGGTGATCGGACAAATCGGGATTTCGGGGAACATGAGGAACTGCAGAACCGAGGTGTTGATTTCTTGGTTCTCTCGGAGCCCTTCATCTCCGCATTAAACTTCTTATGCTTTGTGTTGCGGGTCGTTGTAGCTTGCGGGGAACTGACTTCCTCAAACCCTTGTTCCATCCGCACCCTCTGTCTCCGCACCAAATGCCCCGCCTTCGCTTTTCTTTGCTTTGCGGCTCCAACCTCAATTTGGGGAACTAGTTCCCCGATGGAACTAGTTTCGCCATTCCTCCAAACATCCTTATACCCACATTACACTACACTTGGTACTCCCTCGCTCCCCACGCCACTTTGTTCAACCCTTTGTACCCTTTGTTTTGCAAACCACCGATCAATGCGGGGAACTCCATCCCGCAGGGAACCTATTTCGTCTGATCGCTTGGTTCCGGCAACTCGCCTCTCACAAACACAACACTAAACCCTTTGATTTTCGGCAATTTCGGGGATGCGAGGAACTAGTGGCCCACAAGAACTTGTTCCTTAGTTCCTCCTCCGACCTGCAAACCTGCAAAACACTGTATCCTCCAAATTACTTTGAATTGCGGCCAAATTGGCAAATCGGGGAACCGAAGGAACTTGAGAATGGTTCTATGTGTTCCTCCTAGACCTGTAAAACCCGCAATACACCAAAAATGACCAAAATTTTGATTTTTTCTCAATTTTTCTAAGTGTTTTGGATCTTTCTTTAACTGAGAAGTTAGGCAAAAAGTAGCGAAATGTCTAGAAATCACTCGAAGTGCCCTGAACATGAAAAATACCTGAATTTGCAAATTCATCACTGAAGTCCCATGAAACTGCCCAAGTCCAAATTTTTCCAAGTTTGCCAATTTTGCCAAGGGGAAAAATTGGATAACAGGTCCCTCACCCAAATAGTTGTCTTCATTTGACTAAGCATGTTATCAATGAGCTCATATATCTCAGCAATATTGGGGCTTTCAGAATCCCCATATTTGATGACGCTAAAAACTAGATATATGATTGATGATAATGAATAATCATCAGGGCATACAACTCTCATAGCCAATAAGTAGTTGGTATTGTCATCTTGCATGTGAGGGTTATTTTTGTAAATCTTTGTTTCTACTTATATGGATGAGTGTAGTAAATCTGGAGGATTTTCTTGGGGCAATGTCCAAACCCTAAGCAAATTATAATTGTTACTGAATCCACGGCAGTCCCCAGATAGAGCCCTTGAAGTGTTAAGCATGCATATAAACTGTAGCTTTTATTGGGTTATGTTTCCTCTTTCCAGTCATATTGGCTGTAGTTCATATAGGACAATGATTGACTTCCTATCCTAATGATATAGACTGGATCTTGCTGTTAATGATTGACTTTCTATCTCGGTCATCTGGATTGTATCTTGGCTTGATAATTGGCTTTTCATCTCAGTCCTGTAGACTGCAAATTATATTCAAAAATGACCTTCTTAGACAGGATGATGGTAGCTTTGTCTTGACTGATGGCTCTTTAGATCAGTCTTAAAGAACTGTAACTTACTTTTGAAAATGAATTTCTTCTCAGTCTAATGAGCTGTAACTTGCATGATCTCTGACACTCAACCCTAAAGGCTGTAGGTTGTATTCAAGTATGAATTCCATTTTCAGCCTCAAGAAGGGAAGCTCTATATTTGTTCCAGAATTTTTAAATTAATCATATAGTTATAGACCGTAACATAGGGTTAAGATAGGTATTACAGACCTGGGGTTGAATGGAACCTTTGATGAGGCTAGAAATAGCTTGACAGCCTAATGACTGTAACTTGAGTCTGGTATCACCATAACAATCACCTAGAGAATGTTTGAACCTTACTTTTAGAAACAATCAAGAAACATGTGGGCAGTTTCTTACACTTGAGTGAATTCTTGCCTGAATATATTTTAGTGATTGTGGATACCTTGTGAACTTCATGAGTGAGTCATGCAGTGAACTATAGATTAATGTTAAGATGAGATGACTTCCTTCTTAGTTGTCACAAGCTTGGAACCGTGTGTACCCTCTTCCTGAGCTGTAACTTTGTTAGATTCTATATGTCTTGAGAAGGACAGTAGAATTATTGGGCATGCCTGAGTTCAGAGCATTTTGTTCATTTTCATAACAATGCTTTACTTCATTCATTTAGAGGAATCTGGTATTTTCTCTTGTTGGGACTGTGACCTAAGCTTGCCTCAGGTATATATTGACTTCTTACTAACTGTGCTGTAGTATCTCTGCTTGTTAATACTCTTTATGTTATGAGGGTTTGTATTTTGATGTTCTCTTGATTTCATGCCAGTCTAGGACTGTGCCTACTTAAATGAATTGGCTCCTGGTACGTTCAAACATGTTTGGATGTGGTGTTTTTCCTTGTGATCTCAATTGACATCATTATATGGGGATACAATGAATTCCTCTGACATACCTAACTGTGTAGACAACCCAAATCCTCCAACACTTTAGCTAAACACATCCTGGCACCACCACATCAATTAATTTAATCTTTTCATCCCATTTTAATCGAACAAAAATCCCATGACTAATTAATTACTATTAATTAACTAATCACATCCTCACTCATTTAATCAAATCCTACACTAAAACTGCAAATAATAATTTAATAATCCACCTCAAATCGCACCATCTCATCCACCTCATCCTCAACCTGAAATTTAACTTTCTCTTTCATTTTCCAAGATTCCCCATTATCTCCACCAAATCCTACACTTTCCTAAAGTCTTCACCAACCTCCACTATTGGCAATTAAATAATCCTCCACTATCCCAAAGTCTCTCTTTCTTTTAAATAAAAACAAGAATTATATTGCTAGAAATAAAATATTCAAATTACAATGCCAAGCCATGGAACTCATACTCCAAGATATATCTTTAGACTTCCAACAACATATCAAAGAAGAAAGAAATCATATCTGCAAGTTATCCATCCAATGATTGCAAATGAAGGATCTTTTCAATCCGATTTTGCTTCTCTGGAGACCATGTAAAAAGCAAAGGACCAAAGTTGATCAGATTATCATGATCCAAGGCCCAATTTGCCAAAGCATCTGCCACCTTGTTCTAATCTCTAGCAACATGTTGATATATGATGGTTTGGAATTGTCTAGCTATAATTTGAATATTATCCTAAATCCTAGCGATAAACCAATTATTGGATCTATGCTGCTCTTGAGCTGACAGAAGGTTGAAAATAACCTTAGAGTCAAATTTGACTATAACTTTAGGAAATCCCAATTTAGTTGCTTCCAGGAGAGCTCACTGAATTGCCAAGATTTCAGCCACATTATTAGTAAAGTACCCCAATTGATGAGCAAAGAAGAAAAGGGGAGTTCCCAAAGAATCATGAGTTATCCCTTCAATATTAGTTGGACCCAGATTGCATCTTGCAACTCCATCAGTATTTAGTTTAACAAAATCAAACGGAGGTGGTTTCCATTTGCTTAAAACAGAGGGTCCCGACTGTCTAGTACATGACCTAGACTTTAATTTGCTTTCCTCCAAATTGAGCTTTTGTAGCAGATTTTTCCATTTGCTGGGTAATAGGGAAGGGATTTTCACATTATGCTCTATGGTTTCCACTATATTACTTCTAGTTAATTCCTTGACATACCAGATGTCTCTATTTTCAGATTTAGAGATGTGTCTATTTTGCTCTTTCCATACATTCCACAACATAAGAGAAATAACAATCCAAACACCTTTGCTAAGATCCTAAGTATCAAAGACCGAGCGTTTCCAACCTCTAACAGTTTCCACCAAATTCATAGAAGAATTCCAATTGACAGACAATCACTCAACCAATATATTCCTAAAGACATAACAAAAGGGCATTGAATAAAAAGATGAACCAGTGTTTATCCGCTTCTTTGCATAAAGGACACCAAAAAGGGCCTATCATACCCCTTTTCAACAAATTGTCTCCAGTAAGAATCCACTTGTATAAGAGAAGCCAAATAAAGAATCTTACTTTAGGCCACAAAGTAGCTTGCCAGAGATGAGCAAAAATATCCTTCCAAGGGTGCGGTTGAGTATTTGTCAAGGAACTATATCCTTCAGCAACAAAATAATTCCCTTCCGAAGATTTTCCCCAGGCAAGGGTATCAGGATTGGAAGAAATAGGAAGGATTATGTTTTGAAGGAGAGTTTGAAAATATTGAATTTGTGCCATAGACAAGTTGGTCTGCCACATAGACAGAGAGATCCACTCAGTCCCCTAGGCCAAAGATTGTAAATAATGGACCACCTTTTCCTTTCCTTTACTATGAAGAGTATTCATAATATTTCCAAAATCCGGATACAGCTCAATCAAAGGTGGGTGCCCATCCCATGAATCAGTCCAAAAGTTAGCCTGGTCACCTTTCCCTATTTTCCAAAAAAATATGTTTTTTAATAATTTCTTCACCAATTTTGAGGACCGATGAAATCACAGATCCCCGAGAAGGCAAGGAATGTCAAATCAACTGTTGCAACATCATTCCTTCAGCATATTTTTCTCTAATGTTGATGGCCCATAGATGATAGGGATTTTGCAACAATCTCCAATATAACTTTGCAGCTAAGGCCTTATTATTCAGCAAACTGGATCTAAAACCCTATCTCCCTTCTTTCTTTGGCAAACATAATGTTTTTCATTTCACAAGGTGCCATTTCCTAACCTGTTGAACCCATGTCCATAAAAATTTATGGCTGATGGAATCCAACTGACGTAAAACTTTAGCAAGAATATTCAATAGGAAATAAAAATAGATGGGGATAGCCTCTAGAACAACTTTAAACAAAGTAATGTCCCCCATAAGTTAACCGTCTATGGGCCCATTTGCAAAATTTCTTAAGAATCTTTGTGGTAGCCATGTCCAGTCAGTTAATCTTTTAGAATCCAACGGCATACCCAAATATTTTAGAGGTAACGTTCCCTTTTGAAATCCTAATTTAGCCAAAATATATTGTTCCAGTCTAGGCAAGCACTGGAAGAAAATGATTTTTGACTTTTGCCTATTTATATCTTGACCAATGGCCTTTGAAAAGAGCTCCAAGTTGTTGTGGATTTGGGTAGCTTCTTTTAAAGATGTTTCTCCCATAATGGAGGAATCATCTACAAACTGAAGATGAGACAAAGGATCAACCTTTCTAGCCAATTTGATACCCTTCAACTTCTTTTGGATTCTTCTGCTGGAGAATAGTTTGCCGAAAGATTCAGCAACTATTATGAAAAGAAAAGGAGATAAAGGATCTCCTTGCCTTATACCTCGAGAAGCAAAGAATCTAGCAGTAGGAGATCCATTAACCAAAATAGAATAAGAGACTGAAGAAATACAAGCTTGTATCCAATGAACCCAAAGGGGGGAAAAACCAAACCTCAACAGGATTTCAATGAGAAGAGACCAATTCACCCTATCATATGCTTTAGATAAATCCAGTCTCAAAAACATAGTTGGCTTTTTTTGAATTTCCATGGAATGGAGAACTTCTTGAGCTAAAACAATATCATCATAGATTTGTTTATGAGGTGCAAATCCCCCTTGTTCCGAAGATATTATTTAATGAATGATGATCTTCAACCTTTCAGCTATAACTTTGGTAATTATTTTATAGAGTACGTTGTACAAAGCAATGGGATGATATTTCCGCAAGGGTAGAAGCCTCTTCTTTCTTGGGGATCAAAGCAATATAAGTTTGGTTAATGATTTTCAGGACAGTCTTAGCTTGATTGCATTCTTCCACCACTTCCAATAGGTCCTTTTTGATAATGTCCCAAAACTCCTAATAGAATTCTAAAGGAAATCCTAAATTCTTCAACAACATTGACCAATAAAAATTAAATAATGTTCCACTCATCTCAAATTCAACACCAACCTCCACTATCATCTTCCACTATCTGAAATTCAACACCCACCTCCACCAACAACAATAAAATAATGGTCCACTTATCACAAAATTCAACACCAACCTCCACTATCATCCTCCGCTATCTCAAATTCAACACCTACCACCACTCTTGATTATAAAATATTCCTCATTATCTGCAAACAAATTATTTAATAATCCACCTCAAATCCCACTAATTCATCCCCAAAAATCTATAAATAGATCCCTTAACACCTTCAATTGGGAGGAATCCAATCAAGCATCTAGCATAGCATTACTCTATAGGATTATCATTCAAGGAGCCATTCATCAATATCACCAACAAATCAAACATCCAAATCATCCTCATAGGTACATATTGTCAGAATTCTTGCACAAGAATCCTTTGAGCATCCCCAATCCATGAGCAAATTCATGCATCAAGGAGCAGTTTGCATTTCTTTTATGCGTAGATATTGATTTCTCTTCTTAGCTCAATCTTGAGGTACTATGTTTAGTTTAGATTAGGATTGAAGTCTAAATCTAATGTATACACAAACTGAAACCTTATTTGAGTAATGAGTTGATGACAGTTGCTTGTAGCTGATATTCCCATTCATTGACTATAGATGGCCTTGTTTCATGTAATGAATGCCACCTTGCAAGGTTAGGTTGACTCTTTTTGGTCAAACATGTTTGTAGGGTTTAGATCTATTATTTGAAGCCCTGACTGTGACTTGTCCTTGTCTGTAATGTAAATTGACAGACTACACTTGTATGAATAATGTTAAGCTTTGTGAACGGTGACTTATATAGAGTTGCATTCCATACTTAATGAAGTGATGCTCATGTGAGGAGACACATGAGAGTACATGCATGTACAGGATAGTAGGCCCGTGTTTGCATGTCATCTTATGTGCCTGGACCCCTAGTTGTAGTAAGAGAATATGCTCTTCGATTGGTAATGCTGTTCTTACATTTGATTGAAATTTGATGTGATTAGTATTTAAACTCAAACTTGGCAGTGACTGGATCATAGGTTGGTTGCCTGTAGTTGTTATTTGTCACTGTTTAGCTAATCACGGGAAGTGGAAAATATTTGTCTCTTTGAATTAGCTTGTGTGATATTTATGTTTTCTGAAACAAGTTGAGGGCACATGGTTGGAATAAAAAAAAAAACTGTAACTCCATTGACTTCATTGACATGTCCTTGTCTTTCTCGCTTTATTTTGTTTTGATTTCTATGCATGTACAGCATGGTATTGAGATAGTGGTGTCTGTGGACTGATGGGCCTAGATTCCAGTACTGTGCAACCTGAAACTAATAACCCCATTGTACGGTTATCGAAATTCTCTGGCCAAAGTAATGATATAGATACTACATAGAGTTGCATGCTTGTCAAGAGAGTCAATAGACAGTGGGGGTACCGAGTTCTACCTGACTGACTTGTATGTGATAGCGGTTTTATAGTTATGCACATAGTTCTCGGATTGGTTCTATAAGGATGCAAATTTCTTAAGGATGTGAATTTTCTTATCTGCCACTCTTGTTTAAGGGTAGAGGCACCCTCCAGTTAGAGAGGCGAAGGGGCATATGTGATCTATGGTTATAGGTGAAACACCTAGATGTTCTCCCTCTCAGCTCCACAGTTGCTGTACCGGAATTACCTACTTGGGATTTTTGTAAAGCTTATTGTACTTTCATGCATTGTACTTGTATAAGTCAGATTTGTTGTAAGCTAAACTGCCCAGAAACACCAAGTACCCCTCCCCCCTCCCGTATCAGGCCTAATACGTACCAGGTATGGGTAAGGGTACGGGTACAGTTCGGGTACACTGTGGGTATGTACCCACAGGCCCTGGATACGTCCCAGGGAAGGAAATAAGTCATATTTGTTGTAAGCTGATCTGCCCGGAAATGCAAAATACCCCCCGTACCAGGCTTGATACGTACTAGGTACGGGTACGTGTACAGGTATGCTGTGGGTACGTACCCACAGCGTACCCACATGTTTTCGTTTTAAGTGCAAAAAAATAAATAAAACTTGAGGGCTTTGACTGGATTGAACCTTGGAAATTTCGTGTGAGATTCAATATTGCCAATAGGCTCCGAAGGGTTAAGAGAGATGAAAAGGACTTCATTTGGTTGACTTACTATTTGGGTGCTTTCTTGTTGCTCCTCGTGGATCCTTTATTCTTCAGTCAATTTGGAAGGCATGGGAACAAGTGAAGCACTTGGTGGTTGGGCAGCCTATCTTCTCTTTCTTCGACACTAGGTGCCAAGCCTACAAATCAATTTTGTCGAATATGAAATATAATGACAAGATCCTTGCCTTGACAAGAGGCTGCTCTGCCCTCCTTTGGTTTGAGAAAGGAAATAAAATATTACACGACTTGTACAGATTTGGGAAGTAGATGGAATTGACAGACCTTAAAGCTTTCTATAAGCTTCCTCAATCTCAGTTCAGAATGTATACAGTGCTCAGAAATGCTTTCACAGCTCCCTCTACTGGACTAATTATGGCGGATGAGAATGACTTTTGGGATATTATGAGGTGGCTCAAAGGGCCCCTTCTCCAAGAGGCTACCTCCAAACAACTCTATAAAAAGATTGCCTTCTCCCCGAACCTTTCCCTAGGCCTTAACAATAAGTGGAATGTTTGTGAGCCCATTAATAGATGGACCCGTAGATTTAATGTTTTGTGGTCTTCTTGTATTCAGTCAGAGAAATCTTGCTTTAGATGGCTTCTAATTCATAATAAGCTTGTTGTTGGCTTCTAATATTTTAGAGGTTGTTGAGACTGTAAGCTTGTTGTTTTCTTTAAATTTTTATATATATTTATATTTTTTACTTTTTAAAATATATTGTACGAACATACCCACAGCTACAGTACCCGAGGTTTTTAAAAATTTGTCGTTTCAGTGTACCGTACCCGTAGTCATACCGAAAGAGAATAGGTTGTAAGTATATCCCTTTCTAGACTTTGATATTGCATTTATTAAGCCAGCGAGGCAGGCTGTTGTTCCCTGCATTTGTGTTGTTGTGGAAATTGAAAATATAATGGACATCACTTGCATTTTGATATATATTCAATTGAATTAATGTATATACTTTCGTAAGTATGCTGACACAAAAGCTACAAGTGCTGATGTGCCGTTTTATTGAACATCTAGTGATCTCTACAAAAATGGAAAATTTAATTTATGTACTTGGCATGCATTGAAGTTTCAGATTCTTATTGTTGAGTTGGATGTTTTAGTTCTTGTAGAACCTTCGAGCACTGGCATCCTAAACCAACTTCGCTGCCAAAAATATAAAAAAATTACACACAACTGGTAGATGGTGGTTGATACAAGATTCTATTTCTTAGGTTTCATCCACATTGTTGAGACTATTCATTCTTTATCAAAGATGGACTATAGATAGTTGCAGTTTTCTTCTCTTCAACAGGTATTGTGATGTGGTTTACGCAAGGAAAATACTGAAAACAGTAAGTTGCAATTTAAATTCATATAGCGACAAAGTTTTAAAACTTAGAAGACTACAATATGAAAAGGTTGATACAAGAAATATTACCTCATATCTGCTAGACAAGTGCCAATATAGATCATCTGTAGTCACACCAGATGCCATTTCTACATATATGGTAGACTGCATTCCCCGACTCTGACCATGACCCAATTAAAATAGATTTAGATAAACCAAAAAAAGAAAAAGAAAAATTGAATCTCCTTATATAAATTTTCAAACAATGAAGGCAGCACTCTTCGGATTTTTACCATTGGCATTAGATGAGGTGTGAAGCTGACAGTAACTTTTGAATCTGACGCATCACTTAGCCCTTGCTCAATTTCAGGAACTGAAAAAAGAACAAAGAGAATACTTAAAACGCTTCATATCATAAGCAAAAACTCCCTACTCAAAGTTGTGTGTAGCATGACTTCTAGTATTGAAGAAAAAATGTGGATATGTTGAAGAAACAAACACAAACAGAAAATGATAAACTCGAAAAAAATAAGTATATTAGCTACTTCACGTGTTGTTAAAATTTTCTTCAATGGTTCTGGTTAAAGACGGTCTTAGCAGGACATGTTAGCTAGAGTAGGCCTTTGGGATGAGTTATTTCTTTAGAGTGGCAAACAAGAGAACCTTTAGCATATCTTTTAACATTGTAACTTTTCCACATAGACAGAACTCAATCTTCATCAACAAATAGATGGTTCCCCACAAGGTTCAAGTTCATGTTTCTGTTCGACGAGGATAAAGTTCAGTTCAAGCTTGCCAAGGAAAAAGTTCAAGAAAAAAAATGTCTCTAAGTTCAAACAATTTTTTCTATCATTTTAATTTTTTGAAAAAAATCCATAAATATGTCAGAGGGACAGAGTGGAGAGAGCTTTTTGTCCGCTTCTTAAAGTTGGTATGGTATATATACACACATTTGTAAAATAATGCAAAATCGTGTCAAAAACTTCCCATTGAAAAATAATGCATAAAGTTCGATTTCATGTTCAACAAGAATAAAGTTCGGCAAAATTCGAACTTTTTCAATAAAAATCGGAGAAGCTTGTAACATAGGTTCCCAAGTATCTTTTGTTGGCCTGTCAGTTGTAGGACAGTCCTATCTGGTGAACCGCAGTATTTTAGAAAAAATACTAGGACCCATTGGAATGTGATCAGGGTATCTGCTCTCTTTTTATTTTGGAAAGTGATATGCAACATTACCTTTCATGTCTCCAGAATTCTAACACTGATTTTCCATATATTCCTAGTTAATTTAGGTGCCCAACTTCATTCTCAAGTCTCGTTTCTTAAAAGAAATGTAGCGGATGCTCCTTGATGACTGGGGGCACAATCAGATGTGCTATCTCTTCTTGTTTGATAGCAAAATCTGGCCCTGCAATTCCATGTTCTTGACGTATATTACTTTTGTACATTCATAAAAATTCAATCTTCTTTGCAAATTAAAATGTAAAATCTAGTAAAACATGAATTTGGAAGGTAGATCTTTTAGAGGCTGTAATGCCCCTTTTTGGGGAGTCACAGGAAACTATGCAAAGCTGAAGATAAACAACACTTTTCAGATTTTTATTAGGTTATTAGTGACGGAAATAAATAGGGAAAAACACTTAACCGCTGCCAGCAGACACTCTTCTAGGGAAGCGATCCTTTTTGGGGTTTCAAACCCATTTTTGTGCCCTCAAAACCCTTGAAATCAGATACTTTTAAGTCTCTAAAATCATTATATATTGCCAACAATCATATCATGCAAGAAAACTGATTTTTAAAAGCTTGAAAGTGAGAGATCTGATTTTTATGATAAAAGCCTCAACTGCAGAAATTAAATAAATAGTCCAGAACTGCAACTAACTTTCACGAGCTTGGAAAAATAGCAAATCACCAGCAAAATTCATGAAACTTTATAACTTGGCTCTTAAAAATATAGAGAATATTATTTCAATCTCAAAACCATGAAATTGTTGCAAGAAAGTACCAAAATGCTCCCCTAGGTGGGTCGCTCCACTTAGAACAGCTAATAAACACAACAAAACACACCATAAAGCAGGTCACTCAACCGCAAAAAGGCCAAATATGCAGAATCAACAAGACATAATACAAAGATCTTCAATTATTGATCAAATGGCACCTTAGGGCAATTCCCCTAGGGCAGAAATAAAAGATAATAGTAGAAAAAGATCCCTCAAAGGGGTGGAGAGTCCTGTGTTGAAGTCTTCGCTAGACTTGGTGAAGGGTTTCATCCTCACACAAGACTCTCCAAGGGTTTTCGTCCTTGGGAGAGGGAAAGAAATACTTCACATGCAATCTTTCCAAGAGATAATAGAATTCACATAATGATCAAATGGCCAAGCAACCTCCTTTTATATCATAAGAGGTGCTACAATTCAATAATGGCCGACTTCATAAAGTACTTTTAATTGTCTGATTTGTTTTTAGAGCCTACATGCTCCAAATTACTTTATATTCTAATTAAATAAGGTCTTCTATGGGAGCGCTTGGCTTCCCAATGGGAATACATCATAATAATGAAAATATCTACTTATAAAATGTCATCCCAGTCTTCCCCTTCCTTCCTTCCTTGAACCAACAGGGAGGAAGAATGGGTTAAGGTCTTCAATTCCACTAGTCTCCAAAAAGGGACATGACAGAGGCAAATCATAATGCTTGTGAATCATTGGGAGAGCATGCTGGGAGAGTCAAAATCATGAACTCGAGGAGTAAAGAAATTACCTCTCCCTCTGCTTAGGTCTCCCATGCCCACACCACTTTCAATCAATATCTATAAAATTCCTTCAAACCACAGATATGATCCTCCTTTTTACTCTCAGGTCAGATGAGCCCACAGTTTCACCCCCAAGAGGAGGCCATGGCTTCCTCCCAAGGTGATCAGATGCCCAATCATAACCCAAATTTCCTATGTTGCCAGGAAACGGAAACGGAAACGGGTAAGAAACGCGGAAACGGCAATTTTCAAAAAACCTTGGATACGAAACGTCGATGGAAACGTCCGTACAATATATTATTAAAAAAATAAAATATATATATATATATATATATATATATATATATATATATATATGCATAATACTCATTTTATAATTGTAAATTTGTAGACCATAAGAGATAATTGATAAAGCACTCAAAATATTTTGTATTCATTGAAATTTGAACTTCTAAAGAGTCATAACTCATCATTCAACATACTTACAATTTCAATGATTCACATATACATGATAATAATCTAGATAAGTTAGACGTTTTTTTTTTTAAAAAACTTTAAAAAAAAAAAAAAATTCTTTTTTTTTGGGAAACGTTTCGAATACGTTTCGTACCTGTTTCGCGTTTCCGAAACGTTTCCAGGCAGAAACGTGGGCCCCTTAGGCGTTTCCTGGCTACATAGCAAATTTCAGATCAGCAATCATTTAAGTGAAAAACCAATGAAGGAAGGAAGAGCTGCAAATTTCCATTAATAGCATACACAGAGTGATAAGAAGACCAGCTCTCCCCATCAATAAGGAAAATGGCAGTTACGTCTGCAAGAAAAACCCTCCAAAAGTATCATTTTCCATGGTGAAATGGAAAACTGACTCTGGTTACTCAATAAAAGGCCCTGATCTGCAGATTGATGGTGACCTTCCCTGGACCCAGCACTCTGAGGCAATGGTTCCATAAAAGGAAACTGTCAGGGTTTATTGATGTGCTCATGACGCCCCAAGGGTACTTTATGACTATTTTCCAATAAATAGGAGAAGGGCTGTGCTTTCCAAGGAGGACCATAGTTCGTGAATAAATCAGGTTTATTCATGAAGTATTGGTTCCCGGCTTTCAATCCTACAGAATACCTTCCAAAAAATGGCGTTGGTGTGAATTGGAGTACCCTTTCTCCTTAGCAGATACTGGAAAGAATGAACATAAAGGAAAACCAAAGGAACGATTAGAAAATATATCACAGCATCAGAGTTCATAAAATGTCCAAGTGTGCTGACCCACACAAGGATTAGTGTGCACATAGATCTGGACAGCCATTGCCTGAGAAGATCATGCTGGAAATGAGAGGAATAAGATGCAAACAGCCAAAAGACTGTCAAAACATTCCCTTCGGATGCTGCTCTTGCCATGAACACAGACATCTTGCAAGGGTTTGTCCGTGAAATCTCATTGCCGAGAAGAACCTGCCAATCATCCAGCTGTACAAGGAAGACAGGATTTATGAAAAGAGTACAAGGAGTACCAGTAGGCACAGATCCACCACAAGCGAAGAGAACAAAACAAAAAGCCAGGACCACAAGCTGAAGATAGATTCCAACACGTTTATACATATAAAGGAAAAAATCTGAACTACCAGGCTAAACAGGTCACCACAGTAGACCCATTTTATATCCTGTCAGACCCAGCAGCTGCGGATATGGAATGTGTAGCCAGTAAATCTGAAAACTACAAGGACAAGTTCTTTATGCAAGAACAAATGAGTCTAATGTATACAAATTGAAAAGGTACACAATCTGAAATTCAAGTCCACCACCAACACCCAGAAACAACAAAGAATGAGCAGAAGAATGCAAGCAAAACAGCAATGCCAAGAAAATATTATCTGCACAAATCTGCGTATCTAGGAACCCTAAATACCAGCACCTGCAAAAAAGAAAATAAAGCCTTCAACCCTTCAAATGGAGACGATAAATACAGCAACACAAAGGAGATCACCAGAGAGACAAACCCATGGAGTACACTGAGACCACCACCACAAGCATTATGCAATCCAATTAATGCCGAAGTTATCTTGGAATGCAAGAGGGATAGGCAGTCCCCAATAAGCGCCTCTTTCTAAAAGAGATGGTAAGAGGAGAGAATTGACATGATCCTTGTGCAGGAAATAACAGATCTTGCAACCTTCAGCAAATTAAATACCAAGGTATCTGGGGATCAAAATATATGCATTTCTGCTTCAACAGAAAAGCCACCCTCCAATCGAACCCATCAAGGTATGCTCCTCGTTCTCACACCACATTTCCAAAGTGTGCTACTCTTTCCTAGAGCCATCCTCCTTTTTGTCCGACTAAACTTGAATCATACATGTACTCAAACCTATGAGAGCACATTGCTTCCACAAATTATTATATTAACGCTAACATGTAATACTCTACTTTTCCGAAAAAACAATAAGGCACGTTCCTCAACTGCAGTTCCCCTGTCAACTTTGGTGACCTAATCACCCCTAACTCTCTCAAACAATCTCCTTCCATATCTCTTATTACTTGGTATGAAGGTGATTTCTCATGCCTTCTTGTTGATCCTCATATTGCAAGATTCTTTTCTTTTGGAAAAATAGTGTTGCACACTCCCATGTCATAGTCCCTTCCCCAATTATTGCATGCATCCTCAAACACTACTCCTACTGAGCCCTAAGTAATCCTTGCATCCTAGATATTTGCTTCCATATTCAGTAGTAGACATGATTTCTCCTTGCTCTCGCTTGTTTAAAATCTTAAGTCCATCAACCTCTCTATAATCAAGAGAGCAACAACTTTATAGTATATACTAAAAAGATCTTCAAACAACCATCTATCAAAATCTACCGCATGTTTCACAAATTTCAGATGCTAGATGTTTATGTTATGACTGATAAAACCCACCTCTCTTTTCCAGGCTCTATGCTACCAACTGCGCAAACCTTCTAAATACTATGATCCCTCCAGACATCTTTTACTCGTACGTTTCCGCCTATTTGTACTTACAATTGTAGACCTTGATCCTCTCAACATCTCTGCCCTAATTGCTCTTGCTCTTCATGACGAAGTTTGTCCTATTATGTGTCGGGTGGTTATCAAGGCATTGTAAATCACGTTTTAGCTCATCGTGCACCTTACAGAGACTACCTTAATCTACCTCTTGCAGCTTTAGGAGCTTTCTTTTCAAAAAGTGTCTTGTGCCCGCTTTGTGGTGAATAAGGCAAAGACAACTATAATTCTTGTGTAATATCCCTTTGAAGGGCTGAAAATGAAAAGTAGGAAATTAGCTCAAACCCCAATATTAGCAAATCTAGTTTTAGGACCAGCAAACTGAAAATAAAACCCAGATTTGAACAGCGATGAGATTTTTTGGACAACGGTGCAAAAAGCATGCAAAACACTTGAAAATTCTTCAAACAACTTTTCCAAAATAGTTATATGTATTATAGGCATCCACCAGATCAATATTCACTATGAAATATGATCAAAAACACTGTTGGAGCGAAGCACAACTGCAAACAAAATTATGAAATAAGGGTTTAGAGACCCCAAACTTCACAAATAAAAGTAGATTTCGGCTTTATAAATAGGAAAAAATCTGAATATAAAATTAGTGCCCTTGAAAACACCAAACCCCACACTAGAGTAAGTCGTTCCACCTAGTAGAGACCAGTCAATGGATATGAAAATTTGATTATGACTTTTTTTTCACAAATCTTTAATATTCCTTCAAGCCACACAAGGAGGGTTTCTGTTCCCCAACCAACCACAAGAAGGGTTTTCGTCCTTCTTGGAAGATGCCACACACTTGGATTTTCGCCCCAAGATTGGAAGAACAATGAGCAATCAGCCCACACATCCAAGTAGAGTAAATGCGCCAAAGATGTATGAGTGCAGATGAAACCTTCACATCCTTATATACCTCTAACTTTGGCACCAAGGCTTAGAAGAACATCGCCGACCCATATAAGTCATTATAATCTTTTATTATGCCTCTTTAAAAGCACTAAACCCAATCGACCCCTTATAATGGGAATTTACAAAGATAAAGCATAAATATAAATGAACAAAACTGAAATATGATCCACAATCTTTCCTTGTTCATCCATTGCTTTCCTTCAGAAAGAGGAAAGGCAAGGAATTTTTTATTTTGAATTAATTCAGAAAAAGGGGACATGACAATCCTCCCTTCCCGAAATTGGTTTCCCTCAAACAATTGTAAGTGTCTGGATCCCAAATGAATCTCAACTACTTCTTTGATGTACCTACACAAGAAGCAAACATATAAAAGAAAACAAGAGTGTTTAACAATACTTTTAAATTCCCCTTATCATGCCTTAGGGACATGATAGCTAGCTCTCTTCCATTGCTTGACACCATCTCATAATTTCCATTTAAATGATGACTTCTCAACACTTCAATAATGCTGTCCCAATAATAGTTGTAATCATGCATTTTTCTTTCAAAAAATCGAAATGTTCAAGGCTAAAAATAACACATCATGATCTGGTTTATTCCCTCCTTTCAACTGAAATCTTCCTTCCTCATTATTTCATGATGGAATGCTCTCAAAAAATGAAAATACATTGTTGTTTGTGGCTGCTAATGGCAGATCCCAATCTCATTTTTGCAAATTCAGCCATATAATCATGACATAACAACTCCCAAACTGAAATATGATGGGAAAAAGGAAATTTGTGAGTATAGTAAGGGCTGAAAATTGACTTACATATGCTGAAAAACTAGGAACAGCAAGCCTTATCATGAGGCAATGAAACTGAAAATTAGAGTCACCATTCCCCTCTTTGGCGGTCATGTGAACAACTGAAAATTCATCATAACGGCTTCTTTTTTCCCATACTTCTTTTAGTTCATTCATGGAACCATGGGTTAGCGATTCATAGAGAAGAAAATCAGAATTCCCATCAAGCTTATGTTGTCTTAAACATGTCATGCTAGCATTCTCTTTCATCAAATTCCTTTCATTCCATAAGCAAAGAGAAAGATTGAAATCTTTACCTTCACCCTTTTTGTGTCTCATGAAATAGCTGGAAGATCATCCCATGGGGCACCATGAACAGCCCACACTATCATTTTCTTCGCCCTTGATTTGAAAGCCAAATAGACTCCATCCTTGTAATGAATGATCCTATCCATTATTTCAAACCTTTCATTACCAATTTCTGCCAAAACAACATTAGCAAACTTATGCTTAGTTGTAATTAAAGGCTTACAATCAGTTGTTGTCTTAGATAAGGAGCAAAAATGTGATTCCCATGGCCAAGTATCCTCTACCAAATACTTAACTTGAGGTGTGTCCGGAAGGATGCCTTGTAATATAACTTTTTCACCCTTTTCTGAGAAGCTTATTTCCATGCTTTGATAATTGAATGTGAGCTCTCCCAATGATAGCAGCCATTGAACCCTAAACATGCTATTCATATCAGTCATGTTAAAGAAATAGAAATCAGCACATACCTCATATTTTTCCCATGTAATATGGAGTTGGTAACATTTCTTTATGCATGGCATAGAGTAACCTTTTGTTGTCTTGACCGTGAAGCCTTGTTCATGGAGGGTAGAATCCTTCATAGCCTTGTTAGCATACAAAATGATTTTAAAAAAATCCTCCATCGAATTTCTTTCTAACCATGCGCACGGAGTAACAATATCAAGGGCTTCCTCTTCCTTGCAATTCAAGGGATCAACCTTAACCACACATATCCTTGCAAGGAAATATCTAAATGTCATATGCCATCATCACCAAAACATGACACGTGATCTTTAACAACAAAATTCCCATAATGACACAAGTATGGCAACGATATAAGAGGAGATAAAATTTGATTTACATCATACCTTGGGCTGCCATAAAAAACCACTTCATTACTTGGAAGATGTAAAATAAGTCCTTGGCAAAGAGTCTTTTCCCAACCTTGCTCCTCATTAGAAAAGTTAAGATCACCCATGCATGGCAATCATAAATAATGATGCCATAGACTCTTGTCATGATCCAATGAAACATCATATGGCTTACCATACGTTGTTCTGAAATTTCCAGCAATCTGAAAGTGATTGTAATCATCTGGAAAAGCACCATTGTCAACCACACGACCCTCAAAAAGGTCACCCAAAAGTCTTAGTCCATGGACCCTATGTAAATTTGATGTGCCATCACCCATATCATCATGAAGGCCCATTTGTCGTGATGTGCTTCGGAGCATCACATTTGCCCCAAGGTCATTCCTTTCAACAATTTTCTCATGACCATAGATATGAAATAGCATGGTAGGAAATAACAAATCTAAATTATGTTCGTACCTCCAGTCGTCCTTTGACAATTGAGCTTCACCCTTCAACCTCTCTTCATCATCTTGTAAATCAGATTTTTCTACTTTATCATCATGTAACGTACCATCATTAGAAATCGTAGGATCATCATGCAAGATCAAAGGGTTTATACCTTCCAATTTGGGCTTCACGATCTCCCCTTCCTCTCTAGGTTTATGTATCAACTTTCCCTCTTTTGGCTCTCTATTGTTCGTTGTTATAGACAAATCAGCAGCCTGATTACTAACATGTATCTTGGAGAAATGGGTTTCACCCATCCCTTTCACTTTTCCTTCTTGCTCATAACCCTTCTTTTCCACCTTAGATTTATCACATGCGAAAATACTATCAGTATTATCAAACAATGATTGATAATTACCTCATAATGATGACTATCCGGAACAATGATGGAAGGGTTGAATCTTCATTCTTCATGGATCCTTTTCCTCCAAGGTGAATATCTTGAATTATATGCTCATTGTGCTCCTTCTGTGGCATATGATGTCTAGGCTCGGGCCTAGGTCTTCCTCTATTCACTCAAAATGAATTCGGCGAGTGAAATAGCTTCACAAATCTCTCTTGGAAGAGCCATATACTCTTCATAACTTGAGGCAATGTTCCATCTGGTAGATGGCCTTGTTTCAACATCTAGAACAACTTCTTCCCTTGGAAGAAAAATGAGCCTTATGAGTGATCCGTGGGCTGATCCCATAGGTTGTTGTGCATTATGTAGTGCCCCTCCCGTTACCACCTCTCAATCGTAGTTGCGTGAGCTCGAGTCAGTCTTGTTTCGAGTGGGTTCATTGTTCTAGCGTCATGCTGACGTCATGAATAATTCATAAAATAATGGTTGCATTTAAATTAAGCTTTTGCCTTAATAAAACAATAAGGGCAGTTTTTGAAGTTTCCTTTCTCGGACTAACCTTTTGGAACCCTTTTGACCATCCCCGTGTCATAGAATTGAGATGTGAAGTCATTCTTCTCGCGACTCATCAAACTCGAGATCATTCGCGAACCTTGAGTTCGAAATATTTATAAATTTCTTTTTAAAGCTAAACGTCGATCTAACTCAAGCGTATTTCGTTATCAATAAAAAGGAATCCACTTAATTTTCAAATGAAAATTATTTCGTAGTAAGTGGCGTGTAGGGAAGTGGTTAATGTTTTGCTTAAATCAAATTTAAAAATAGTTTTAAAAAACAAATCATGAAATTAGCACAATGAAAGAGCTCTCATCTAAAAATAAACTTTTTTATCCTAAAATCTCTCCAAATTTATTTTGGAGCCAAACCTCATTTCAAGAGGAATTAATGTAAATCCTTGGGTATTGTATTTTTGGTTTGGGGTGAGTGAATTAATGAAATTCTTCTTGGTTTTGTAAGTTTTCTGCCATGAGAGGATTTTTGGAAAACTCTGGTAAGAGAATGTAACTTGGGCATGCATATGGTGGTTGGGACTCCATGATTCAGCAAGATGGTGGACTGCCATGGTTTCCTGGTCAGTTGTTTGATTTTTGCATTGTGGTGGAAGCATGCCCTGCAGGCTGTAGAGGCTTTGTTGAAATGGCCCTTAGAAATTTGCACAGATGCCATTGGCAATTTTAAAGCAAACTATACTCCATTTGCCAGCATTTCCCCTGCCCCTGCCTCCTCTTGCCGCCCAATCAGTGTTTAAGTGGAGCTAGTAACAGAGTATGGACGTGGTATAAGTTTCCTTGGAAGGAGGATTTTTCTTTATTTAATTTCCTTACGCAACTTTGGGTGTCAGCAAACATGGGGAGGGGGAGATTGTTGAAATTTCGTTGGCCAGTTTTAGGGAATTCAACCCATTTGACCCAAAATCTTCTTTTTGGTACTCTCTTGCAGGCAAATATGTGTGTAAATTTTGGAGGTAGCATAACCCACGTGGTCTGTTTATCAAATGCAACAGAAACTTCTTTGGCTGCTTAGTGGATTGGGTTTTTGGGACACCATGGCGGTTTGGAATGGCCCTGCGCAGAGAATTTGAGTTGTTAGTTAAAATGCCTCAAACAAATGTGGCCACGTGGAATGTTGTTTAAACTCTGAGACACCACAGAGAAGAGTATCTTGGACCCTGCGTAAAGCAGCGAACCATTTCCTACAAATTTACACATGTGGTCACGAGGGCACCAATAATTACAAGATTTGATCAAGAGGGCCTACGCTTCTAGCAGAGCTTCGAGTTAGATGTTTTTTGTCCTTTGTGGTAGCTGAAATTGCCTGGTTAGCCATGTATGCCAAATGGTGGGAATTGAACAAGGAACGTGATTTGTTTAGCTAAATGCCTAAAAAGTGTGGTCTCATGGACTGTGCTTGATTGTTGAGTGCACACCAAATGGGGTTGTTGAAATAGACCTTGGAAACTTCAATAAAATGCGCATATACTGGTGAAAAACTAGTCTCCACATCCATGCCATTTTACTTCCAGCCTGTGCCGCAAGATGGAAGGTTGGAAGCAGTGCATGGACATGCATTACAAATTTCATGGAAAGCTGGGCATTGTTTTAAAATGTTGTCTGGTGTCTGGCATAGTCTTGTTTACTTAAATGCATGGGAAGCGTGATCGACGCTCGTGAACTGTTTGACGAAAATGCCCTTCAAAATGCTTGGTCTTGGCGGGGCAAAATAAGAGGTTTGGATCACTTACAGACAGCCAACAACCATCAATTGCGGTGGCGATAGATTGTGCGAAATAGGTATGGATTTCCTCCTCTTCTTGCATTTAAATTACACACTTTATCATTCCTATGTGGCTGGGTTTCATGAATTTGGATCATAGACAATACATCTTGAACGATTGCTACAACTTTTTACCTTACCCAAAAACCTTCAAAAAAAACACTAGCCTCGGAAATCAGGCGCATGGAGCACCACATCCAAATGAACCATAATTCTGGAACTCTCAATTTGATCCCTAGTAACGTAGGACACCATGGGGAAATTTAACTCAATTGTTTGAACTCTTTTAATGCTTTCCAAGTCGAGTCTCGAAGCCCAACTTTAGTATTTCAACCACTTGTGATGATGTGCTCAATTTACTAAAATGTGATCAGTTTTGGCTTGCAGATGCCTCTTCGTTTCGAGCGAAAACGGAAAATACGGCCACCTACCTCTAGACTGCCAATAAGAGAATTGGAACCAACTCTCAGTTATACAAAAACACTATCGGGGATTAATTTTGCAAGTGGGTTTTGAGGCCTTCCGGCCGTGTGTGGCAAGAAATTTTAGTTGCGTTTACGATTATTAACCCCGGAGTTACCCTTGTAACTTGAGCATTGTTTGTTGTATCCAACTTCCATAAAATGCAATGAAGTATATGTATATAGGGGAATAAGTAGTAATCATCCAAAATTGTGCATGAACTTAAGACGAATGTTTTCAGGACCCAGTTTGTAAGCAATTTTGTTGTTTGGGTCAGTTTTCTCAACTTGCTAATTTAGCTAGAAACTCCTTCTAAGGGTCCCGTTTGACCTCTAACCATGCGTGTGACCTTTTTAATACCATCACAATGTTATGTTTAATATTATTCAATCTATAGCTTGTATGAATGGATTTTGAAATGTATGGTGTTTTTCTCTCTCCTCCTTATTATCTCTCTAGAATGAATATGATACTATGGTTGATTTTGAAAACGTAAATGAATTGAAAAAGGTATATTGGTTTGAAATGAAATGTAAATGGAAATTAAAATGTTTCTTAACCTTCTCTCTCATTCATACTCTCTCTCTCTCTAGAACCAAAAACATAAGGTGCGAATGAATGTGAAAATATGAATGCGTGAGAAACGAACTCTCTCGTCTTCTCTCCCTATCTCTACCTCTCTCTACTCTTTGTTTGAAATTTCTTGAAACGATGAATGTGTGGATTTATGCTTGAGTGTAGGGGATTTCCATACCAGTTCTAGGACTAACCCTGCGATGGTTTTAGGTACATGAGACAAGAAGAAAATGACAGTGTTAATCATGTTTTTTAGTAATCACGGGATTATCTTTGAAATACATGTAATATGGCATGGATAAATCGACACTATCGTTATGATCATAAATGTTATTTATTGGTTCTTTTATGATGAGCAAGAAATTGAAACATATTGGTATCTTGAGGAAATGAGAATTCTAATTTAGGAGTGATTTTGATAATAGCTTTATATATTGCTAATAATGTAGATGTACATTTTAACTGGAAATGAAATGATCCTTCATAACGTGCTTTTGAGTGATATAAATGAATGAACTCTTTTGTGTTTTGTTAATTACTATGGAATTCGTAGAAAAATAACTAAGGCGAAAAAAATAAGACAACTTTATAGTAAGATCCTGATTTGACACCCCCCCTTTTTTGAGTGTGAGCACATTGTTAGATAACTGAAAATTAAAGTGGGAAACCTAGTTATCTTAACTTTCCTACTACCTCCTAGTTTAGAAGTAATAAGAGCACATATTCTTGTTTCAGTTGAAGCACGTCTACTTGTCGAATTTGTCACAAAACCACCATTTGGCAATGGAAATGGGTAAATATTGTTGGGAAAAGGGGTCCCTCCTAGGAGTTATTTTTCAATCATGTTAAAGTTGTGTGGGATGCTTTAGATTAAGGCTTGGGGTCACTTTTTTTTAGACTTATGGGATATAGGGTCTAAGCCTCGGGAATTTTAGAGAGGACTTGAGGTTAAACATAGAGGGCTAAACAATGAACATTGTTGATATTTTCTTTATCGAGTTGCGTTCCTTGATTGTGGAGCTTAGGATAAAAACAAATATGGAAACCACCTTCTTTTGACCCATTATTAATCCCTTCCTTGTTTTATGGGTAGAGATGAGTTGTTCCTTATGGGGACACATTTTTCAACCGTGATTTCCCTTTTCGAACATGGGACTCGTTGGTTTCATGCGCATCTCAAAATGCATCCCAACTTTTGCAGATTGTAGTGGCTTAGCTTCACAAGAGGAGATAGGATCTCAAATCCTTGTTACCGTAGGAGTGCGTTTGCTTTCATCTAGATAAGTGAAACCACCTATAGGAATTGTAATGGACCAAATATGTCGAGACGTTTTCTATATGGCGACCGCCGACACGAGGGTCATTTTTGGTAAAGCCTTGAGATATGTATAGATCTAATTTTTTTCATAGTCTTAAAGTGATTGGGATCGCAGAGATTATTGCTATATACAATTTTGTACCTCTAAGGCTCTTTTCATAAAGGGAGTTTGTAGCTTGTTGGCTTGTATGAGAATGTACCTTTGTGATGTCGGGCTATGAATTATAAGTACCATGGAGATTATTTGTAGCTTAATCAATCTTTCCTGTGTTGAGAAGGTAGCTGTGGTTTGATCCTTTTGAAAACATTTTTTGGGGAAAGCATACTTTCCATTTTGGGAATCAAAACTTATGTTGTGTAAATGTCAAGTTACTTCAAATCAACCATCAACTTATTAATCTATTTGCAATTAGATAAACGAACTAAATTATTTGGAACCAATACAAGTTAAGTTTTAGATGAAGTAAAAGAAATGTAGCCTTGAAGTATATAGGGAAAGTTACATAAGTGTATAAGGAAAGCTTCAGAATTGCAACTATTGCAGAAACTAATTGAACTATTAATCAAAAACACACAACCATTACATGATTGTAACAAATTCAAATATGAATATAATTATGTTGTAACTATGAAAAAGTTGATAATGTGGAAGGTGCATACTCATGCCTCTTGTTATGCTAGTATGGTTTTGTTGTTCATTTGGTGTCATCTTTTAGTTTACATGTCCTTCTTGGGGGTGCAGTCGTCTTATGTGATGTGGAGCAACCTCTTGTGATCCTATGTGATGCCGCATAGGTGTTTCAACAAATGAAAATCCAAAAACAAATAATTATCCTGGTATTTTTGGTTGTGTTTGGGTCCCACATGGGAGGGCACTACACACTTTTAGCTCTTGATGAGCTACCATCGCCATTATGAACCCTAGGTTCAATTATCTTCTGAAGAGATAGGGCAAGGAAGTCCATTGTATCCGCTAATCTCTCTTGTCCTTCGACCAATCTATCAAATTTGGCTTCTTGACGTTCTTGATTAGCCATATTGTCTTCTTCCCTTGGTTGATCTGCTTTCCTTCTTCTTTGGTAGTATAGAAAACCCTTGTTGCCTTCTTCCATTGAAACCCTAGGCCTTTAAAGATTTGTGCTCTGATACCACTGTAATATCCCTTTCAAGGACTGAAACTGAAAAGTAGGAAATTAGCCCAAACCCCAATATTAGCAAATCTAGTTTTAGGACCAGCAAACTGAAAAAAAATCCAGATTCGAACAGCGATCAGATTTTTAGGACAGCGGTGCAAAAAGCATGCAAAACACTTGAAAATTCTTCAAACAACTTTGCCAAAATAGTTATATGTATTATAGACATCCACCAAATAAATATGAAATATGAAATATGATCAAAAACACTCCTGGAAATTAATTAGAAACAAGCGAAGCACGGCTGCAAATAAAATTATGAAATAAGGTTTTAGAGACCCCAAACTTTACAAAGAAAAGTAGATTTCGGCTTTATAAATATACGCAAATCTGAATATAAAATAAAATATCAAATTCGTGCCCTTGAAGACACCAAACCCCACACTAGGGTAAGTCGCTTCACCAAGGAGAGACCAATCAATGCATATGAAAATCTGATTATGACTTATTTTTCACAAATCTTCAATATTCCTTCAAGCCACACAAGTAAGGAGGATTTCCGTCCCCTAACTAACCAACAAGAAGGGTTTTCGTCCTTCTTGGAAGATGCCACACACTTGGATTTTCTCCCAAGAGTGGAAGAACAATGAGCAAGCAGCTCACAAGTACAAGTAGAGTAAATGTGCCAAAGATGTATGAGTGCAAATGAAGCCTTCACCTCCTTACATACATCTAACTTTGGCGCGAAGGATTAGACGAACATGGCCGACACATATAAGTCATTATAATCTTTTATTATGCCTCTTTAAAAGAACTAAACCCAGTTGGCCCCTTATAATGGGAATTTACAAAGATAAAGCATAAATATAAATGAAGAAAACTGAAATATGATCCACGATCGCCCCTTGTTCATCCATTGCTTGCCTTAAGAAAGAGGAAAGCAAGGAATTCTTTATTTTGGATTACTTCGGAACAAGGGGGCATGACAGCTTGAGTTGGTTCAAGAGGTTGCTGATCAAGAGTCAGTTTACAAGGACTACGGTCTTATTTGCAGATTCAATGGCCTCTGCCCTAGGATCTCTGATCTCCACAAAATTCAGTTTCATTTTTTTTGAAACTTACTTTCTAAATATCTACATTTATTCATGTGCACGGGATTTTTCATTGTTGAATGTGATTCAGCTGAAGATTGTGACCTCGTCCTCCAATCAGGCCTCTTGTTTTGAGGGCGGAGACGTTTTTTTCTATGAAGCACTAATTCCCCTCTTATGAACCCTCTTTAGATTATCTTACTTTGGATCAGGTGTGGGTAATGCTCCCAAACCCTCCCTTGCAGTTTTGGGGATCTCCCAAACTATAGGGCATTGGGAATGCCCAAGTAAAATTTCATTTTCGTTCACATGAAACAACCAACCAGCATTTTACAACCTTTTCTCAACTGTGTGTGGAAATCGATTTTGCCAAGGGTTTGCAAAAGGAAATACAGCCAAGGGTGGAGGACCATGTTTGGAAGCATAAGTTTGATTACGAGAGGGTGGCCTTTAGATGTCGCTATTGTTTTTCTCTTGGGAATTTGGCTTCTGCCTGCCCAGAAAGGAAGGATGTGTGTTCTTCAGGGGTCTCTAGTTCTGTTGGTGGCAAAAGAAACAGAGGAAGAAATGCTAAAACTATGTGGTGAAGAAAAGTCAGGGCTTACTACCATTTAGTGGTGTTGGATTCTCAGGTCTTGGGTGATGTTTCAGAAATTGTGACTCTCAGTCGAAAGACGTCTGCATCAAAGCTTGTTTTTGCGCCTACATTACAGCCTATTCTTGAATTTGACGCTCACCTAGCCATTAGTGCTCTAGTTTTTTTGGACCCTCAAGCGGTGGTAGATCTCAAAATGTCGTTGGGGCATTGATAGCGAGGACCCTCTCTGTGGAGGTGGTGTTAGGTCCCTCTTCTCTACCTCAAGTGCTTGTTGTTGGATCTTCCCCAGAGTTTCCGGCTTTAGGGATAGACCTTGACCCCTCGGCCTTTGTGACTCCTAAGCGACTTTTGTTGGAGGCACTTGATGTGGGGTCATTGCATATAGGTTGGTCTGACGAAATGGAAAAAAAAAGGAGCATAGGAAAATGGCCTCCTCTTGTCACATGACTCTTAGATCAAGTAAAGGATTAGGTTAATTCCCCTTTTTCTAGGATCTAGATAAGCCATTTAATGGGGTTTTATGTTTTATTTCCTCTCTCGGCTTTTGTTGGTAAACATGTTTTGTATTTTTGGTTATTTTTATCACGAGAGGACCCCAATAGAATACCTTGTTTTATCTATCAAAATAAAAACTAAAAAGGGTGAACCTAAGGTGGGTAAACGCAAGATATAGAATATAAGTACAAATATAAATAGCCTAGTAGGGGAAGCAACCCCAAATGGAAATAAGAGAAAATAAGTTAACAAATACCAAAGACGAAACCAAATTAGGAAACTAGCACAATCACATGATCGTATCAATCCTCAAAGTAGAATAAGGAGAAACAACACCATCATCATCTACCACCACAAGACCAAATGCAAGGTTTGATCATATCCATAAGAAAATGTACCAAAATAACGATTTGCAGTTCAATGCTAGAAAGGTTGACAGTTCACTTTAAGGTGTATCCTAATATTTAATGTTGACAAGTCTCTAAAGGTGTGGAGAAAATTGAGGATACATGCTTGGCTCAATGACCCTAGCTGCAAGAGACAAGAACGAGAAGGCCCATGAAGTCAAGTAGAAATGGATCTATGATGTCTGTTATGTGAGTAAGAGGACATCAATATCCTAGTAATAGCACTCAAAGGTACGCATCGCACCACTCATATGTCACCATCTATTGCAAACCACCCGAATCCAAGGGCCACATAATCCCCACTACAGTTTAAATAGGCTAAAAAAAGAGGTAATCAACCTAATGGCCATGGAAATCCTAAAGGAAAAAGAACAAACAACTGTAGTCAAAATATCAAAAGAGGGTCCATAAGGACCCTCTGAGTCGTATAACTATCCCTGGTTTTTCACAGTAAGTCGAACATCTATAATAAAATGTTTTTTATTATACATCTCATAGAGAGAGCAAAGACAACATATCCTCTAGACTGCACAGAAACATTCCTCCCCTTTCGTACCAGTCTGGAAACGTTTTCGGTATTGGTACGGGTACGGAAATGTTGTGGGTACGTTTTGGGTACGTACCCACAGGTCCAGGGTACGCTTCAAGTACGGAAACTGTACCGGGGGCCTGTGCGTACATACTTGCAGTACACCCTAGGCTAAAAAAGTTTTTTTTAACTCAAAAAGAAAAAATTTAAACACTTCTACTTAAAAATAAAGCAACCAAATTTCAACCTAACCCTAAAATACCCCCCCAAACACCTATTTATACACCCAATCCCTCTAGTTTATTCACACACTCATTGTTCGCTATTTTGCTAATATGGAGCTTGAAGGAGAGAGAGAGGTTGAAAGAGAAAGAGAGAGCTTGGAGAGAAAGAGAGCTTGAAGGAAAACGAGATAGAGCTTGAAGGAGAAAGAAAGGATCAGCTACAAGTCTACAAACAAGGAGGATTTTTTCAGGTTTTTTCATGCATTCAGGCATTCTTTTTTATTGTAAATCTTTTGATCAATGTTTTGTATATGATCAATATCATGAATGATGTGTTTCAAACACATCATTCATGATTATTGATCATGGTTCATGATCTTAATTTGTTTTTAATCTTTATTTATTTTACGGTTTTTAAAATATTAATTAATTTTTTCATATTTAAAGTTTAATATTGAAGTTCTATTTAATTAAACATCTACCCTCCGTGTATACTCTCACCTCGCACCATTTATGGCGAACTTGGTGATCAGAATCAGAGACTGACATGCAAGGCTAATTGTTTAATTTATTTAATTAGTTATGTATTCGTCTTTTTATTTTAAAATTTTGAATTGGATTTTTTAAATATTTAAACGTCTACCCTCTTTGCATCCTCTCACCTTGCACCATTTATGGCGAACTTGGTGATCAAAATCAGAGATTGACGTGTAGGGCTAAGTGTTTAATTTTTTTAACTAGTTATATATTCGTTTTTTTTATTTTAAAGTATTAAATTGAATTTGTTAAATATTTAAACATCTACCCTCTGTGTATGCTCTCACCTTGCACCATTTATGGCGAACTTGGTCATCAGAATCAGAGATTGACGTGTATGGGTTAACAAATTAATTGTCTAATTTGTATTTGTTATTTTTAATTAAATTATTTAGCAATGTTTTAAAAAATCTCTTATTGTAGGTTAAACAAATTAAACCTACAATCATGGCATCCAGTTTAGCTTCAATGGGGCAAGAGGGAGGAAATGTTCCGAGTGTTCTCACAATAAAATGGATCCTCATTCTCCTTTATAGAGGCATGTGGAAGTGTTAGAGCTCGTTGTCGGTGGTGGTGTCCATGTTTGGACGTGCCCCCATTGTGCCACCACATTTAAATCCTTGTATACCTGTTTGAGAGCTCATCTAATTGGGGTATCGAGGACGGGCATTAGAGCGTGTAAGGTGGAAAAGAAAACAATAGCCATGTACCTAAAAGAAAGAAGATGCAACCTTTGAAATAACAAGAGCTTGCTCTAGAACCATTTACAGCAGAGGACTATGGGAAAACCACCAACACGATCATTTCATCCTTTCATTGAGAGTAATGTCAAAACTGTTCCAGTTGATGAATATACCCCATTAAGCAAGAGAACAAAAGGGCCTTTAGAAAAAGCATTTAACACTGAGAATAGAGAAATTGTAGATGAATTGGTGGCTCGGTGTATATATGCATGTGGGCTACCATTCAATGTTTTCAGGTCACCTTATTGGCAGCAAATGATGAGAGGCAGTAATGACGCACCAGAGGGGTATACAAGCCCCAACTATAATAAGTTTGGCACTTCTCTTTTGGCAAAAGAAGTGCAACACATACAAACATCTCTATAACCAATTAGAGATTCTTGGAATGATTCAGGAGTCTCTATTATCTCAGATAGATGAAAAGACTCCAAAAACTGACTCCTCATCAACATTATTGCAGTAAGCCCTAAAGGGTCAATGTTTCTAAAGGCTATTGATTGTGAGGGGGAAGTAAAAAATGCCCAATTCATTGCAAATATTCTCATTGATGCTATTGAGTCAGTGGGCCCGCAGAACGTTGTCCAAGTCATCATAGAAAATGCAAAAAATTGGAAAGCAGCAAGGTTGACAATAGATGGTAGGTAAAAGCACATATTTTGGACACCATGTGCAATACACTCCCTGAATCTAATGTTGCAGAAGATTGGGAAAATTGCATGGATTGAGCAAATCTACACAAAGGCAAACGAGATTCAAATGTTTGTCACCAACCATCACATGTCTCAAGCCATATTAAGAAGATTCTCAAAGTTGGAGTTGTTGAAGGTAAGGGAACAACTCGTGAGCCATAACTTATAAGTTTTACTTTTTAAGTTTTTAAGTTTTTCATTTTAATATGTGATTTTAAATCAAGTTCAATTTATGTTGTTATTGAATTTTTTCCATTCCTTTTTAATCGGTTGCTAAGATTAGGTTTGCCTCTCACACACTTGTCTTGAGACGACTTGTGAAGGTGAGAAGTGCTTTGAATGGCATGGTGATTGATAATGTTTGGACCGTCTGGAGGCAAGCTAGCATGGAGAGAGACCAAAGGATAAAGACATGGATCCTTGATGATGATTGGTGGGCAAAAGTTGAATATTTGTTGGACTTTCACAGAGGCCTATTCTAAGTATGATCAGATTTGTAGACAAAGATAATGCTTGCATTGGAGAAGTATATGATGGCATTGACTCCATGCTTGAGAAAATCAAAGATATCATACAAGCCAAAGAGCAGGACCCTGAGGAAAACTTTTACAATGAAGTTAAAAATGTGGTCATGAAAAGGTGGAACACAATGACCACCTCATTGCATCTACTTGCTTATGCCTTAAATCCCAAATATTACAGCAGTGAAATAGTTAGGTTACCTGATAGGTAACGACCATATGATGACATGGAGGTTGCAAATGGGACGAGGGTAGCATTCAGGAGGTTGTTTTTTGATCCAGCTATATCTAGTGCAGTTCGCCATTAGATGGTGATATTTGTAACTGGAGGAGGTAGCATGGGAGAGATAGAGTCTCTTTGTGACAAAGCCACCTTGGATCCAATCATGCGGTGGATTGTACGTGGCCATGATGCTAGGTACCTACAACTTATTGCGATCAAATTGCTCTCACAGGTATAAAGTTTGTAGCTTGTTATTTGATATTTTAATTACTAATTAAAAATTAAAATTCAAAATGATATCATTCTTTTTTTATATTAATAATACTTTGTTTTTGTGACAAGTGGCTAGTAATTCTTCTGCAGAGCGCAACTAGAGTACTTATGGCTTCATCCACCCTCTTGTAAACTAGGGCCCCAAATCTCTAAACCATAAAGAACCGTGTGTTTAATAATAGCAATGAAGGGATATGGATATCATGGAAATATATCTGAAAGCATTGGCACTCCATACTAGACTGAGGTATGAAAAACAGGGACTAGGGAAACTTGAGAAAAGGATTTTATAAAGTTATTTGTAAAAAAGTTATATCCCTATAACAAAATTTGATTGCAGATCTGCAACAAACTATACAAGTTCGTGTTTATCTTTAAAGTATGTATGGACTATATCCTTACAGGCCACATTAGCTCTTAGCAAATTTTATTCAGATTCATAACAGCCATAGATCAGACCATTTTTGGGACAATTCCTCTATTTATAAGTGGACAAATCTAACCCCTGAGAATTCTTCTTCATGTGACATTAACTCCAATTATTATGTAGAAACTTGTAGTTTTTAGAATTGTTATTCTTTCTATATTTGTAACTGAAATCAGATCTGTTCTAAAATAATGATGGTTGGAAAATACAAAAGATATGTAAGCTGATGTCTTTTTGTTCACTTTTGAACTTGAGATAATGCATAGTAAAAATCCTACAAAATTAGATTTCACACAAAACCCTAGCTGCACTTTCGTAAGGATATCACACTGATACCTGTAAATTAGACCTGCATTGGTCTAGGTAATTATTTATTGAGACACAAAGACGCTGAACTATCAGTCTTGCAAACTGGCAATACATACAGCCTATTGATTCTGAAGCTACTTAACGTATACACAAAAAACTATATGAATTGACCTCGGGAATTATATTACATTGATACCTGTAGATTAGACCTGCATTAGGGATAGAGAGTTAATTAGCTATTGAGACACAGGTAAGCTGAACTATTGATCCTGCAACCTCCAAATACATCAGACTTATTGATCTCAATGGGTCACAAGGAGCAGGAGAAGTCATGACACAATCCTAGACTAATATTCAAATAGAAAACTTCATCCAGCCATCACGATTGCTCTGATGACACTGAAATAAGATAAATCCTCCAAAAGATGTCTCCTGATATTTTCTATGAAAGAAAACAAGAACCAGATATAATTAAATCTCAATCAGCAGAATGAGAACTCTCACCATGACGATGCCTGGTAATACCATATGAATGGATGCCTTCAGCGATTTCAGTATATAGATTCGCCTCCTTTGCTCCACGGCCTACACAAGCACATACAAACATGATATCCCCCTCAGTTTAAAAGTTGATAGAGATTGTATCTCAAAAGGCCGATAAAGCTGTCAATACCACATACAAGGAATTGATGACTGAAATTTGAAAAATTGACAAAATCTTTAGAAGAATCCAGCCAAACCTGCGCCACTCACACCAGATTTGGCATCGATAATGATATTATATGTTTGTATGAGCCTGGCCTAAGCAATTGAGAAGACACAAAGAATTAAAAGTATGCAGAGATATATTCACATCAAAATTATTCTTTTATTATTTGATAGAAAATCAAACTACAGCACAATTCCAACCTTTTAATGAGCTTAAAAACATATGCTATGGTTTGATGTTGTGCTTTGACTGCAGTTTGAACATCCATAAGAGTTCATTGCATCATAGGCACTACAAGTTGTGTTAAAAAATGAAAAATACCTCAGAGACCATGACCCTGCAAGGTGGAAACACCATGGAGCTTGTCTTACTCAGCAAGAGAGTCTAAGTAATTGTATGTAATGAGGAATACCTTGTGTATGTCTAAAGTATAAAAATGAATAATGCATAGTGTCTGCACTCTGAAAGTGTACATCTGTAAGCTCAATGAACATAAGGAAGTACAATAGCCTTAAGGTTTTATTTTTTGATAAATGTCAAATATAAATTATATTAAAAAGGATCATTTTACAAATTAGACTGGATCGTACAATTATTACTCTCTCAGGGTCAGGTATGAAACTCTGAAAGTGGGCAGCAACTTTAAATTCTCAACTCTTTTCTTACAGAGCACAGAACCCAAGAACAGCACGTAAATAGAATCAAGAAACATCTAAAAATAGATTATCCATCAAGTTTTTTACAACTGCATACTATGACCGACTAGAACTAAACAAAATAAACCAAAAAGTGTGCCTAACTAAGCTTTCTATAGTCCTCCAAAAATACCCACATTCACTTTTTCAACAAAAACAAAAAATTTCAACAAAAGAAAGTAACACCACCACCAGATATGTGCTGTTATAATCAAAATGTTGTTACATGTCCCATGCATGGGGTCATCAAGAGGCAAGCAGAACCACTGCTTCCCTTCCCCCATGTAACTTAGAGCAAATTTTTCAGTAGGTTCAATAGTGTCTTGATTTGGCCCATTTGGACTTGGCTAATGACCTTGAGGCCTAACTGGCCCCATGCACTGAGAGCACTGAACATTGGCCATTCCAGAGCCTTCACCTTGATAAGCATATCTCTTTAGGGGAGGCTGAACGAAACCTCTTTAGTCCATGCATTCATCCACACATCTTTTGGTTGTATCCCCAAAAAGCAGCTTCTCAATGATGTAAATTCCTTTTTTCTTCTGTTGCAAACATTGATCAAATAAATAATACACTAGTCCAAATGAGATACATTTTTTCCAAAATGGCTTTGTTGCCAGGATACGGATACGAGTATCGGTTAGGATACGGATACAATACGCGGATACGTCAATTTTAAAAAACCCTTGGATACGATACGTCTTGGATACGTCCGTACATGTATATTAAAAATTATATATATATATATAAATTTTTATGTACATCTACTCATTTTACTCATTTTTAAGTCCATAAAAAACTGAAATAGTAATACAAAACTTGAATCAATGTTCAAAACATTCAATATACAGTTACTTAAGACTTCGCATTTTTATTGATCATGTGGCTGCCATACATATGATATACGAATATCATGTCAACATGAATACGAACAAAACTTGAAATTTGAAAAATATACTAGGATCCATGTTCAAATTTTCAAAATATACAATATACTTAAGATTTTAGATTTCATATTGACTGCAGGATATTTATTTACTTAAAAATGAAATAAAACTTAGAAAAAATGAAATAAAACTTAAAAAAGACATATTTACAGCAGGATACGTACGGGATACGTCTGTACATATCCGTGACGTATCCTGATGTATCCGGTACGTATCAGGCACGTATCCATATTTAATCTGTATCCGATACATATCAAAGGGGATTCAAGGGGGTCTTGGGCGTATCCATGCTTCCTAGCAAAATGGGGTTTTGGACACTATGTTCTCCTACGTTATTGCTCAAGACATGGATACTGCCGTCAATTGAGTGAAGGTTCATGATAAAACAAGTATACATTGTGGTGTGATCAGGAGCCTGCTTTGATCATCGGATTGGGGAATCCAAAAAGATTTCTTCAAAGGAGGTCGAGGTTGGAACGAAATAGAGCTGGCACTTCCCCATAAGACCCAAATGGATTCCCGGAAAACTGATTTGCAATTGGAAGGCCAATAGTCCATTTGAAAATGGGTTCGCAACATGCACAATATTATCCGAGTACACACGAGGGCCAGAGAAACTGGAAGGGTTGAGTGAAATGTGACGAAATTGATATTGGTTGGCAGAATCAGGGAATTAAAAATGAGGAGACATGCTGCCAAACTCAGACAAAGGACGAACCTGAACATGTTTTGGCCATTTATCCTAATGTCATGCACTAATATTATGACCAAAAATTTACTCTCTAGTGCATAACATATCACTTCCCGTTACAAGGAGCAGTCACCTGAGGCACATTGCAGAGCATCAGGACCCCCTTTGTGCTTATGTGCTCAACATGAACAGAAATCAATGAGTCACAAAACAAAACTAGGCCTATCTAATAGAGAATCCATCGATCACTATTCATGGAAGAAAAGAAATCAAATCTCATTAATTTAATATTGTGCTAAACATCCATATATTCATTATAGTGATGGAAATCATACAATGGTTTGGGCAACTACTAAATTCATGGCCAATTCTTCCCAAGTTTTATCTCTAGTCCTCCTTGCTACATAGCGTTTTTGTATCTTCCCTTTGTTCTTTTTCCTTTACATCCAATGCATGCATCAATATTTATGCCAGTTACAAATGAGGCAGTTTCCCAGTTATGTGTTTACTAGCAGATATCGCAAGGATAAGTTGTCATTGTCATTGGTTGCACACATCCACATGTGTGGTCCTCCTTTGACCTTGTCTCCAAGCATCTTGCAAAATTTCTCTACACAGCTTCCTAGTGCTATCTCCACAAGTCTCATGCACCTATTAAGTTTGAAAATTTTGGGGCCCGATATTTTCCCGACGGTAATCTACTAGCCTTCCTCTAAGAAAAAATATTGGTCATTTCTCCTGGTCCGTCATTGTTTTGTTGTGTTCCATGGGGATGAATCCCCAGCTCCAAAACCCCCATCCCCAACCCCAATGACGTTTTGAGTATGGCAGAACAGCACAGGACATTCCCAGAAATGTGCAAATGTCCTAAACATTTCAAAAACGTGTCTCTGAAAAGGGAAACGCAGTGGGGACATTTTGCCATCCTTGAGGCGGCTAGGAACGTCTGAGACATCCCTCGACCGTCCCGGGGACAGCCAGACATCCCTGACAGCCTGTCAATATTTTGTAAAATTTTGAAAAAAATCCTTCAGGACTTAAAAAAAAAAATACTTTTTAAAAGAGCAGTGGAGGTCCCAAAATCCCTCCCATGCCCCTTATTCATCTCTAAAATGACTAAAACAAGTTCATTTCTTCAATTGATTCATTTCGCATTTTTATTTGTTGTTGTTCCTTCACTTCCTTTGCATACCTGCCACCAGTTTCACATCTGCTGCCTCTTTCAAAGACCTGCCACCACTTTTAGAGGTGTCGCCACTTCTAGAGAGCTGCATCTTCTGATGCTATGCTGTCCATTTTTGTATGACTGGTTTTTTTTTTAATACATAACAGTTATGGAGTGAATTTGTAAAACAGGAAAATTGTTTTTTTAAGTTTACTCTCACACAAAAACTTCAAAACCACAGCACTACCAACCTCTGAAGACTAAAACACCTTTGACATTAAAAATAAGAACTAGCAGAAGTGATGACAATGAGATGGGTAGTGAAGAAGTAAACAAAATGGAAGTTGAAAGGAGTGTTGGAGGTTGTTGTTCTTCTGAAAATCCAAACACAAGTTCTATTGGAACACCACAAGACCATTTTCCATGCCCTTCATCCTCTCTTCAGAATTTTGCAAAAGGGCCTTTCAACCCCAAAAAGCCCTTGCTGCAATTTGCCAACAATTTAAGCACTAATAAGGGTAAAAATACAGGGGGCGGCAAGCATTGGTTGTGTCACATTTGCAAACCCGATTATCATGGGAGCTATAGCAGGGTTGTACACCATTTACTAGGTGAGAGTGTACATGGGGTTAGAGTTTGTGATGATATGATTGCTTTGATATTTACTCTGTTGAAACTGATTAAGTTGTGATTACGAAGAATCTGAGGCATTAAGTGTTAGAATTTACTAAGAAATATTCATCCATTGCATTGCAATCTATTGACAAGTATTCCAATATATCAATTGGAGAGGGTTATAAAAGAAGAGAAGAGAAAGCCCACTCCTACTGCAGGTGAAAAGAAACATTGTGGCAGGGTTATGTGAATTTGCAATTATGTGAGGCAGTAGCCGATGATTGTAGTGTTTTAACTGTTCTGATGAAACAATGCCATCGTGCATTTAGCAGATTGTGAAAGGTGTCCTTATTTCCCAGCGAATGAATTGAGCAGATGTATATGAAAAATGAAACATATGATTGTTCCCCCTGTGAGGACCAGATTGATCCAGCATAATTCACACCATCGAGTCAATACAATCATGTGAATGATGGCTCACACTTGATGCGTAGGAGATGTGACTCAGACATGCTGCTTAGGAGTATGTTGTATTTTCAGTGGAAGGTTGGACTGTTAGTTGGCTTGGGTCACTCAAGTCATGCAATATTAGAGTTACATGTAGTTCTTGTTGAAACTTTCTTAGTAGCTATCTAGGTTGCTCTTGGAAGACGCAACACTGTTAATTGTGGAGTTAGCGTCATGTAAGAGAAGTGTAGCAGAGCAAACACTTTGTGGGGGAGTCTGGGTCATTCTAGAAGGATAATCTACCTAACAAAAATAAGACAAAGTCATAGAAAATCTGGTTTGATCCAAAGAGAGTGACTGATAAACATATTTTTTGGACTAGATGTTGTGTACATACTTTCCATAATGCATTTGAACGACATCGGCCAAGTGGATTGGTTAAACAGCAATGACGAAAGCTAGAGACATACAAATGTTTGTATGTAACCATCACACTTCACTTGCACTATTCCGATTTTATTCAAAGAAAGAATTCCTCGAACCTGTCGAGACTAGATATGCTAGTTATTTTATTTTACTGCAGAGGATGTTGAAACTTTGAAAGATGTTAGTACAACCCATGGTGCATTGTGGGGATTGTGATAAATATCAGGGCTGAATTATAGTGTAAAAGCTTGCAGGTGAGACAAAGCCCATTCTCGATGTTGCATGGAAGTCCAATGCATCCAGCTGAGAAATTTTTATTTAAAGTGTTTGTACTTTGTCTTTTATTTTTAATTTAAGTCTGGCTTAATGCTGTTGAATGTCTTATAACTGGTCCTGGAGTGTTGCCTTTGGGACAACACAAAGTGGCACTATCGTGAGGGGCAGGTAATGTCTCCATTAATTTGAAATATTAACTGTAATAACTTTTTTTGCTGAAAACCTTTTATGCTGACAATTTACCTCCCACCATAGTCATCCCACGGTGACAAAGCATAGTTCTCAATAAAAGGATATTAATCTCTAGACAACAACGTTGCATTATTAGACTTAATAACCTTCTAATTGAGCAGGTCACTTGCAATTGTAAAACACATATCTGAATTTGTGTGTTAAACCCTTTTAGATCGAAAGTGCCATGCAGATTGCATATTTCTAGGGTAATTAGGCTCAACATGTCAATTCTTACTGGCCTGCTGCATGCCTACCCAGGCTGAACAAATCAGCAGGGATTTTTTTAGCTGAGATTTTCAAGTCTTGTTTCATGTAAGACTGACCAGCTGTTTAAGGCTGCATCAGAACCTAACAAGGGTAAGATCATTCCATTTGAGGAAAGTTGCCTGAATGACAAGTAATTGGTCAGGAGCTTTAACACAGACTTTAACCTCAAGTTACCGAAACGTTTTGGATACGGGAGCGGGTCGGGGTATCCGAAACACTATAAACGGCATATTATTTCAGCTTTGACCCCGGATACGGCGTAGGATACGGCAATACAAAGGCTATTAAATAGCCATAAGAGGTAGGAAAACTATCTCCTACAAAATAGGAATTTAATTATTAACCACATATTATGCATAATACGAAAGTAACAAATTATATAGCGTATATATAGTTGGTTGTAAAAATATACCACAACAAACAAGCTAGGATACCGAATAATTACTTACGAAACTTATTCAGTTTACAACAGTTACAATTAATAATATTAACGCTACATTATTTTCCTAACATTCACCCAATGTGAATGTCATGAATCATCATGATATAGTTAATCTTCACCCCATAGATCAATATTCAACACGACTCAGAACTATCTTTCGATTGTCAAGTTGATTCACCTCCTATATTCACTGCTTCAGACAAGAGGATCAAAACCAGCTACATAGATTATGTGGTTCATTAGAACCACGTATGGGCATCGTGACCAGCTCGCACTAGGGCCACTGCCAGTTGCACCCTACTTCTTTGGGTGCATGTAGGACTTTCCCTTCCGTCGAGTGCGCACAGAACCAGTTGGGTTCTCATCATCGATATGCTCACTATGGTATAGAAATGGAAGCCCCGGCAAGTCGAAGCATAATCTCTGGATCAATGTCCCTATATAGATATTTGTTGACCCTTCCTTGTACTCAAATGGCTGCTTGTGGGATAAAAGGCGCAAGTCTACTAGATGTCCATGTATACCATAATCTTGGCAGCTAGCTGGATAGCCATCCCAATCTGTTGCGCTACCTCGTGAGTGGATGAAATTATACGTACTCCCCAAAAGTTGCGTCTTCAGAGGAAGATGAACTTGCAACCTATTAAGGCAACCCAAACTTCAAAGTCAATGCAAAGTTCAACTTCAGATTTAAACACTCAACACTTAACATTTTAAAAAACTGAAACAGACACAAGAGAATAAAAAAATGCCAACAAACTTACCTGTGCCAAGACCTGTCGATTGGCGACTGACGAGAGTTGCATTGAGTAAGCTCGATGAAGTACCAATTTGGAGGTACTTCACCACATATGTGCATTTCCAGGCTTATTAATTTATCTCCGATGTCAGATTCCAGCGAAGAATGCGTCTATGAGGCCGTTTCTGCTATGACACGACTTTTGACCACAACTCTACAAATTTGACAACACTGGTCTTGGGCCTCAGGATCAAGAGGACTTGAGCCTAGCTAATTGCCACCAGTATATCCCTCACTGACTTCCGCATCCCTGTATGGTGCTACCCTCCCTGGCAAGGAAAGGATCTCTGTGACTATAAAATCTAGGAGTCAATGCAAAAGCTAGTAGACTCTTGTACATGGGGTGGTCGATTCATTGTAACGACACTTGACAATCAATGATACATTGACTATCATATAATGTCAAAAAAAAATACTTTCCTCGGGATCTTGTTCTTTTGCATTCTTATGACGGCTTTTATCAATTACTCAATGGCATTAAGTCTTTAATGACTCGTACATATATCTCTCCTATCGACATGGTTGATCACGTGTCCTAGTAAACCGAGATCATAGACTCATAATGGGCTCACGACTCAAATCTTCAATAAGATATACAAATACTTCTATTCTAAAAACTAACCAATGACTAGTCCTCATTAAGATCAAGTTGACGTGAATCACTTAACGAGCCCCTTCAGTGTTTGATTGCCTAAACCATGTACACGTTGACAACAGATTGGATGTTACCAGTCCTCATGAGATGCCTCTCGCATATTTCACTAGCTCGTGGTCAAGAGAGATTTGACAGGTAGTGTTGAGTGGCAAACCGAGTCTCAGCAACCTAATAAGAACGAGGAACAAAAATTAAAAATAAAATTTAAATTATAAAATTGAAAGCTAAAAGAATACTAAAAAACTTATATTAAATATTAAATTAAAAAGAAAGAAAGAAATAAAGCTTGTCCTTACCTTCAGTAGCTCCAACTGCGAGAATGATCTAAAAATGCCCTGTGACATGTGGTGGTTGGTGACAATATCCCTAGTTGGGATCTTACCACAAAATCTGACAAAACACAGAAATTTGCAGCAAACTACTAAATCTGATTTTTTTCTGATTTTATTCAGAAAATTACAGCTAGGGCAGCGAATAGTAAAATATGAATAACTCCCAAAATATCCGCTGAAATCACTTGAAATTTTAAAGAGAACTAGATAATAATATAAAGAACACAAGGGAAATATTTTTGGAATTTTTCAGTCAATATAACGCTGCCAGAAATTTACAGCGTGCCTAAAATAGCCGAAAACTTCTAAAATTAATCTTTTGCTAAAGAAGTCCAAATGAGCTGAAATTTTGGATCTTGGGCCACAAAAATATGAAGAATAATATTCTAAAATTAGTTTTCGCACAAAAAACACGAAACCCTAATTTTGCCCTAAAAAGTAGGTCGCCCAACACATTTAGGGCATCAATTAAGCTCCAAACTTCTAAAATTCATATCTTTCCGATTACAAGTGCAAAAAATATGAAACTTGGGAAATAACATATATAAATATAGTAGATGACTTTCCAACCTTCAGATCTGAAAACGACCAACTGGAAACCCTAAAAATTAGGGCTGCAATCTCCCAAACAAGTCACCCTCCTTGGTAGATGACCAAAACCCTTGTGAAAAGTTCTGTCGATGATGCCAAACCCTTCCTTTATTGCTGTCGTAGGTCTGATCCGAAAACCAGCTGAAAATCTCCACCCAAACTCATCAAAACCTTCAAAACCCTATATCTGAAAACCCTAAAAATACCTCTGTAAAACAGCCCTGAAATCAACTTCAAATGACAAGCTAGGGTAGATCTCTCACTACCGAAGAATGCCCTGCTAGCTAGGCATGGATCTCTCATCACCGAAGCTAGGGTTCCCGTGGGATCTTACTCCACAAGCTAAAAAGTTGTAAACAACAGTTGCACATGAAAGAAAATATAAGTGTATGCATGAGTGATCACTCTAGCCTCTCCCACTACACCCTCCACTTTCTCCTTATATAGCTTTTTTCCCCCTAGGCGCCTTGAGCCCCAATGAAGAAATATAACATTTAATGCAATACATATCCCCTCAAGTCGCCAAAAAGGGACTTTAAGTGGCCCCAACGAAGAAACATAACATTAAATGCCAAAAGTGTCCGCTTAAGTGATCCCAACGACAAAATAGAACACAAAGGGCCCATTAGACCCTCCCAACGCCCAAAATATAACAAAAACATAGTAGGAAATCAGACAACCATCCCCAATAACCTCCAAAGTCGTTAGTCCCTTGGGAATGACCAGGGCTAAGACCAAAATAGGGCCGTTAGGCCAACTGCTCGGAATTGGGGACATTACAAATAGGCTGAGCAAGGAGTTAAAAAAATAGCGGGGTGGCTCTCCATTAGTAGTCTACTTGTAGAAACATAATTTGCTGCATTATCAGTGGCTACTTGCACCACATTCTCTTCAGCCAAATCTGCCACATCATCTTTGAAAACACCACTTAAATGATCAACATTTTTTTACCCTCCCTAAGGCATCAACTGACTTCAAAAATATCAATCCGACCAAAAGAAGAAACTAAGAAATTCTACAATGTCCAATTTTTTGACCAGACCATCCATCAGACATAATAGTGCAACAACTCATACAACTCACACCTAATATAATTATTCCTAAGAATAATACTACGGCGTACTAACGTAATATTCCCAAGATTCCCCCCTTGGTACACACATAGAGAGAGAACATTACACATGTATTGGAACAAACACACATTGATGGATGGGTACACATCAACCAATCCAACAGGGGTAGTGGGAATGACCTCACTACAACTCTGATCAAGAACACACATTCACTAGAACAATGATCAATGATACTATTGTTCACAATGAGATCCGTTAGAATGAGGCTTACTGACCCTTTACAACATACATACTACACTTCTCTGCAAGTGTGGCATGGGCCTTCACTTCTCTTTTCAATTTTGCTCCTCTCGTTGGCTGGGGCTCATGAAGTAGGTACAAATCAACTAGTGGGACAATGTCGTCACTATATCTTCAGTGGGTAGTAGCTACCTCACTGAATACCACGTTTGTAGCAGCTGCAAGTGATCTCTGTCACTTGATCATGAATAACAGAAATGGTCTCCACTGCCACTAGACATCATTCTTTGCTTTAGTCTTTTTGGTGCAGTTTTTCTTAATCTTTAGTAGCCAGAGTACATCATCAGTGAAAGCGATGACTGACAACTCTTCAGCTGTGTAGTTATTTTGATTCATTTTGTTTTGCCACTATTGTGACATGCAACCTCTGAGTTAGCAATGAACTCGAGGTTTCTGATGTTGAAAGACCTCCTTCCTCTGTGTCCTCTGACCTCCTACATGCATAGCTTAGATAGCTAGATCAATTGCACCGCCTCCGCATTTGTGAAACCCCCTGGACTGAATTGCTACATACTTGGATGTTGGGGTTGCTTGAAATTGCGTCCATTTACAGTAGGGAGATTTTAGACTTTGGCCAACAACACAAAACGACTCTAGCAGATTAATGTCCATTAATGTCTACCAAAAACTATTAATTATAATTTTAGACCTTTTATTGGGTCAATAAATATTAAAGAAATGACACTTACTACTATGTTTATTCAAATCTTAACTTTTGACGATTATCCCACAAACCAGTATAGTCGATGACCTCAATAACAATTGATAAAAGTTATCTTAAAAATTATATAAACTACCAACAAGAAAGACAATTAATCACTCTAATATTACAAACTTCCCAAGACTAAGTAACATTAATAAACTGCAACCATAGACCGTCTAAACAATAAAAAACTAAAACTATCATAAACATAAATCGAAATTAAAGAAGCATATATTCACATGGGCATGGGCTTGGACTTGGACTAGACAATAAGAAGAATAATTGCACTGATTTTTTTGGACAAAAGATCTAAATGCATACAACGAAAATGAAGATGGTGGAAGCATTGTCAGAGATGGTGGTGAATGGATGGCATAGATTGAAATCAATGCACACAAAGTAATCAGGGAATGAATGCACTGGATGACTGTAGCAATGAAATATTACAGGTATACGCCACACAAAGAGTGCAATCTGATCTTGCACGAGCTGGGCAGAAATGGCTCCATAATTTGCAAATCAAAGTTCGAGCAGTTAGGAAAACGATGCAAGTTACTGGCGACATTAATTAACAAGCGGATAATACATGCCAGAACCAACAGTCGTTGTTGGCTCTGCCTACATAGATGTTCTATTATGTGATCATGCAATTACTAGATTATCATGGGATAGAAGATGTAGTAGACCATGTACATAAGTGTGAAATTATGTGGAGAGTGAAGGGGATTTTCTCATTTGAGGCAAATGCGAGTCAGTTTGTGACAAATTGCTGTTTGGTAGGGCGCATATGTGGTATAAGAAGTATGACCCTAACCTGACCGCTATCAATTTTGATGCATTGAAGGCAACATTTTTTGAGTTCCATGTTCTTAAATTTGAGCAAGAAAGTGTTTTTGTGTTGAAGGAGATCAAGCAGGTCCTGACAAAATATGCGTGCATATGATGCACATTTCAAAACTTTGCTTTCTAAAATATCTTATGAGATTCATCCACTGCAACATGTGCAGTGATTTGTTGGTAGCTTACTTCTTATTTTCCCAAGGCAGTTGACCACGAATGATTTCAAGGATCCACCCGAGGCTTTAGATGCCATGTTGTGTATGGAAGTAGCTGGTAGTTTTGATACTAGAGTTATCCCATTCTTCGAAGTGCAAAATGACCATGCTTTGCTGAAATAACCACCTTGTTCTTTGCCCTCCAATTCAATGTCTTTGTTTGAATGGCTTTTCATCCAACTCACCATGCACCTCGCATCTTGTAATTGGGGCGTTTCATTTGTTTGCACATGTCCCTCCACAATTTTGTTCTGAAAATCAGTCAATGGCTCATACTTTGGAAGTTCAAAGGATGGTGTATATTCCTCCATGGGTTGTTCCTTCTCAATCTCCGACAGCTTTGATTGCTCTTTTTCCTCATGCTCCACCGTCAAAATGTCTTCCTTAGCAGTTCCTGGTGTTTATGATTCTTTCTCTTCTTTCTGCAGTGTTGTTTTTAATTGTTATAATCATATCACCAATGTTAGAATGGGAACTAACTTTTCTTCCCTTTGTAAGAACTTCGCTCGCAAAAAATATTGATCAATTAGTTGTTCTCCTCATGATTCACAGACTGGGAAGATAACATCTCTAATACAACTGTAACGTCTCTTAATTTAAATATTAATGAAAAAATTGGGACTCCTGAAAACCCTTTTGCTGAAAATGAAAATAACTGGAAATACAATTCAAACCCTGGTAGAAAAATGCCAAATCACCAGAAAACACTTGCAAATAATTTAATAATTTAATTTAGCACTCATATGCAATTGTAAAACTCAAATCTCCTTGATAAAGGGGTTGGGAAGAAAAATAAATTTAAAACTCAGGGTAAATGGACCGCACTGCCACACAACTTCATCAAATTCAACTTTGATGGGGCTGCTAAGCGAAACCTGGGAAGAGCTGGGGCTCATGGCATTTTTTGAAACTCGATGGAACAACCCCTCCTAAGCTTCACTAAAGCTATTGGTTTATGCTCCAATAATTATGTTGAAGCTAAAGCTCTCTGGCATGGTCTTAAAATTGCCACTGACAAGGGCTGGAACGACCTCATCATGGAAGGTTACTCACAAATTGTCATTAATGCAATAAAAAAGGGAAAAATGGAGCACTGGAATTTATATCGCATAGTGGACGATTGTATCTCTATGCTTAATCACAAGTGCATAAACCACGTTCCTAGAAGTGCTAACAAAGTTGCGGATAAACTAGATAATTTGGGGTTTGAAAATGATGATACTAATGAAAAGCTCATCATTCTCCATCCTGAGGACATAATCACTAAAACAGGTGATTTATTGCAACTTGAGGGGCCTATCACATCTGCACACGTGGCGGATGTGGTTTATGCCCAACTCTCCCCATAATAATGGTATGGATCTCCTCGTTTTTCTTCACATGCAAGGAATTAATTGACATATCTATCTGTCGCGAGTAGAGAGATTTGCTACACATATGAATTGGTTTATTAATCCCCTCCTTCCCAAGGATTTGGATCAAAAGCTCCATTGCTTCGATAGGAGTATGGACAAGGGAAAAACCAGAGCTACTGAGAAAATGAGGGCCAAGGCTGGAAAAGGCAAGGCTACAACGAGTAACACAATTAAAGAGATGGACTCCCTAGTGCATAAGTACTCCATTGATGATGTTCACTACTCCTTCCTTGGGTTAGTGAATGACCTTAAACTTCGGCAGTTGCTTAATGTTGGTTATCTTTTGGACAGGTACCAAAATCGCCACCAAGGAAGCCATGGAATTTTGGCAACAAGCCCTTATCAATGGTGTTAAAGACCCGAAGTTGCTCCGATGGATGGCCACGAATCTGCTCAGGGCGCAACGGTCTGCTTGGCTTGGAGAAACGGTTGCGGTTGAAGAAGTGGTTAAAGTCATGAACAATTCTGGTGAGTCAAACGCTAGACTAGATACACTGAAGGTTGCTCAAATAATTGGGGTACAGATGGTGCTCTTTAGAGCTAGTAACTCATACGCGATCCACAAAGATATGGAGCAACTTGGCTCTGACATGGGCCTCCATCTGGACCAAATCGTGCAATTGACCAAAGCCCTACCTATGGAGAGTTTGCTGCAAGGTAAGAAATTAGATGCCAATTGTTTTGTTCTGAATATTCCCATTGAAAAATTCAAAGAATCCAAGCTCGGAAACTCCATGGCTGCACTAGTGGTTGAGGAGGAGGCGAGAAATGCTGAAATGCATACTGTGATGGTGACTAGCTCCTCTGATGATGAGAAAAATTAAAGTTTATGCATAAATCTTAGTATGTATATGGTTATAGTATTAACTCTATAAGATTATCCATCCTCGAATGCCTTTTGTAATCAGATTTTAACCTGAATTTTCAGGTATTTTGTCTTATATAATATAAATAGTGGGTCCTAGTGCCTCTTTTTTTGTTGATCAAAACAAATTGTAAAACTGAAATCTGAATTAATTTTAAACCCTTTTAGCCTAAAATTATCAGATTCAGATTTCTAGGGTAAATAGCTGAAAATGACAAACAACAAGACAACAAATGACAAAAAAAAATCTATTGGGATTTTTAGCATTCAGAACAATCACAAAAAGGCTGTCCAAACCTCCCAAGGGTGATGTTGTCCCTAGGAAAGGCCTGAAATGATCCCAAAAGTGTGGCGCCTCAGCTGGAATGATCGGAAATGATGCCCTAGCTGATCCCTCGATGTAGATCTGACTTCCCTTGACTGATCATCGATGAATTTCTGAATTTTCTAACTTCATGAATGATGCCCTAGCTGCAAATTCTGCACAACTGAAAAGCTCGCTGAAAATCAACTGACAATTTGTTGGAGCCCAATAGAAATGCCTTGATGGAGAATCCTAAAGGGATTGGAGGGTTTTCATCCTTCAATCTGAAAACAAGGAGGGTTTTTGTCCTCACTTGCAACCACACTAGAGGGTTTTCATCCAAGTGGAAAAGGTTGAGCAGCAGCCCAAAAACCTCATATAAATTCTGATATCAGATAGATGATCCCAAAAAGAGCCAAGCGACCTCCTCTTATAGGAAAATGATGGCACAAAATCCCAAAAGACTCCCCCAAATGGGTCGCCCCACTTTGGGATTAATTCAAAATATATTAAATGCATTATCCCTCCTTTCTAATTCCACTTTGGGTCGCTTTACTTTAGCATTTAAAATAAATTAATATTTTAATGCTTTACCTTTTGGTGATTTCACTTTATTCCATAAAGTCCTTTTTTAAAAACTGCCATAATTAAAGTGCTTATAATTAAATTACTATGCACTTAAATTAAATTATTAATTTTAGTCTCCCTTTTATTCACCCCTTTAACCAACGGAAAACAATGAATAGGCTAAGGGTCTTCTTTTTACTTCAAGTATTTACAAAATTACCTTTTATTTTATTAATAATAGTATTATTAAGTTGCCCGAGATTTAGAAACGATCGGGCAAAACTTAGAATATTATTAATGATTTTAATCTAGAAAAGGGGACATTATATATCACCTAATCAGGGCGGAATCAAGTATGCCGATACAGACTCTCCTAACCATGGAGAGATTCAGGAGACTTTTGATAGCATGCTTGATCAAATGAGGCAGGCAATTCGTGACAAGTAACCATGATTACAATTCTCTGAGGAGCATATAAGGCCTATTGTCACAAAGAGGTGGAACACAATGAGCACTCCTCATCATATGGCTACTTATGCTCTTAATCCTGAGTGGTACACACCTAAACCTGGTCGAATTCTTCCTTCTGAAGATGATGAGGTAATGGAGGGGTTTATGAAGGCCCTTCATAAGATAGCACTGAGGAGGCAACCATACATTGGGAGCAATGGCTTTCGTTTTCTGATCTTCAAGGTCCTACATTCAACAAACCAAAGGCTAGAACAAATAGGGCCACTATTACACCAAATAAACCTATTGGATGGTGGAAATTTCATGGGGAGGACACACTGGAGTTGAAGAAACTTGCCATTTGTCTGCTCTCACAAATCGCTAGCTCCTCTGTTGCAGAGAGGAATTGGTCCACCTAAGAGGAGAAGACTTACCTCTAGCCGAGCAGAGAAGGTAGTTGAAGTTCATAGTTCCTTGAGACTTCAGGATCGACAAACTACTGAGTATCGATAAACTCCAGCAGCATGTTGGGATGTTGATACTAAAGATGTTATGTAAATTGACAAGGGCAAGGTACAATTGGCATTGGTTGGGCTTCCATTGGACAAACCACACCTTCAGCTAGAGAATGACACAAATAGCTCTTTTGATATGATAGCACAGATGAGGCATAGTTGTATTTTGAAGTTTGAGACTTTGAGTTTAAAGTTTGAACACTGAAATCAGAAATATTATTGTTCTTATACAAAATATATATATATATATATATATATATATATATATATGTTATATTGTTGTCACGATGTTTTTAAATGTTTTAAATTTATTGATGTTGTTATCATGTTGTCATGTTATATTGTTGTCCATTAACTTGTAGATATTCGAGTATATATTTAAAAAATTCATATATATATTGTCATCCCCCTGTCGTCCCAAAAAATGGCCCTCAGACTGTCATCCCCAAAATGTGTCCCCTATTGTCCCACCATCCACATCCCCAAAATGTCGCAAAACATAGTTATTTTGAGGACCAAGGACCTTAGCTCATCAAAATAATATTTCCACCCATCCACTAGAGTGTGTAGCACTGGATACTTGGTTTCCCAGGATTGGGCTAGAATGGAGATGGCTTCGATGTACCCTAGGGCTAGCTACCTCAAATTGCCCTTCATCATGAGCACGTTGGGCCTTGACCTTTTGAAGTTCCCCTACAAACTCTTGAGCTTGGCCCTTCACCTTTTCTAGCTCATCAACCAATTTATCCCTCTATGCAATGTTCTCATTTGCCATCCACTTACCCACCTCTGACATATACTTGCACTCGGCCATCAAGGAGCCCATAGCTTGGGCATACATCCATCCACCCACTCCTTGTGCAACCTCGTGTGAGCTTGAAGAACTAGGTTGGGTTAGAAAAATCAAAAAAGAAAGAGGTTGACTCCCTCTCATAGGATGCACAAAAATTCAATTTCCTCTCAGGCATTCCCTTATTTTTCGTGCAACATATTTAAGGACGATTTATACTCCTTAATTGCCTCATCTTGCGAAAAGCCTAATCCAGACTCACTAAAGAGCCTTTCAATTAGCACAAGCAAACATTGTTCCATGTTAGTTGTCCTAGGGAGGGTGAGCGAATAGCTCTAGGCATCGTGCTTTAATGTTTCTAATGGCCTCTTTAATAACTTGTGAAATATTCTTTGCATTCTTTGTTTGTGCTTCAAGGTGTTGCGATAGAAATCCTAAACTACCCTAAGACTTGTTAAGTTCTCCTCCACCTCAAGCAACCTCATCACAATCTCAACAACACCCAAGATCCTTATTGTTAATGGGTAGGTTGATGGCATGGCACAAGGAATTACTTGTACAAAAGTATACAATGTTGCCTCATTCGCACAACTCAATTTTAAGAGTAGAAGCACCAATGTGGAGATCATAAGCATGATCCTACGTAGCTCCTCAATTTGGTTCTTCACAAACTGTATGATTTACTTGGAAGCAATGATTCCCATCGTCTTGTTGTTCAATGTTTGAAAGGGATTCAAAGCTTACCTTCATTTCTTATTATGTGCACTAAGGTAACATGATTGGAGCTCCCTCCGATTATTGCATAGATGGGGTCTAACTAGGAGTGCTCATGGCTACACTTCCTCGCACTTGTTTCTTCACAAGGGAGCATGGATTTGTGTGGCGTGCCTCGATTGGAGTAATCCCAAGGTGTTTCTTCCTCATGGAATTATCCTTGGTTCTTCAATGCCTTCTTCCTCGCACATGCGCAACAAGTCTAATTCACAACTATGATTGACGAGGGGGAGGGGGCACTCTTTCTCCAACGCTTCCACTTGGCGAAGATCATGGGCTGGTCTTTGTCTCCTTTAACAAATTTTGGATAGCCATTTCTAGCATAGCTACTTTAGTGTCCTCAACATCAACATAATCCATGTGTGAGGTTTTGGGGAATGGTTGAGACCACAGTGCCACCTGGCATATTGTATTGGGATTTTGGGTGGACCCCTCTTGCATGCCCACACAACAGTTTGTTTCTCTATTTGCTTTTCCATCCCTTTAGCAACTCACTCTCCTACATCCAATGTACCTCATGCTAGATGGATTGGCCTACTAGTCTCTCTTTTTGCACTCTTTGAGGCACTTGAGAACCTCCAAGTAGTGGTTGTAGAAGACCAACTACAAGAGCCACACCACCTAGTCTTCTTCTAGAGCTCCTACAATTTGTATCTCGGAGTCATTCTTTCGCACGTGGAACTTAATGATGCCTTCTAGGGTATGTATAGTAATGGTCAGGATGAAGAATCTATCATCGTATCAGCTGATAAACCAATTGTATATATAATGCATTTGCTTCAAGTGGAGGTTCGACATTAGGCTTCAACATCATTAACAGGAACCATTCCTACTAGCACCCATGGGATGTTGCTTGGAGAGTATGGCCATATGTGGAGTGGTTTGTGACCCGACTTATGATAGGTTTTGCAAATCTGTGTGAGAAGATGTATTCTGGAGGCATCAATCGTTTAAATTATACATTTTGCATTTATTGTTTGCCGCGACGACTTGGTATGTCCATAATGTTACCCTGGAAGATACAACGAGAGATGAAGGCGAAGACTTGGAAAAGAAGAAACTAGAGAGGGAAAGGGTGCAAACAACCCCTAACAACAATTGTTAGGGAGCTTGAAGATAGAAGGTGAATCAGAGGCCGTTCAAGTGACAACAAATATGTGGGTTCATAGCTATCGCAGTCTACCACTAGACGAAGAGGGCACATTCGATTGCAAAGTCGAAATGTTTTAGGCATGAGGGATACTTTAGTTTCCCAGCCTAGAAACTATACTCTGTGCCAACATCCACACCTTAGTTGCAAAGTTACAAGCTAGAACAATGATGTCCCTATATTGGAAGTCCAAATACAGGCACGAATGAGCTTACAGGGGATTTTTGGTACTTAGAACAAGCTTCCCTTCAATGTGCCAAAGAGCTCGTATTGTGAGTTCATTTGGTGATAACATTGACTGTTGATGGGAAATGATACTAGACATCTTCTTCAAGCCAGACCTAAGTAGGGGAAGTGCTCAACATTATTAGGTTGTTGGTTGCAAAGCAATGTCAATCCTGAAATATCACAAAAACGCAAGTCGTCAGAACTATGGATGCACCATTTTTTCAAATGGGTGGATAGATCACAAAGAATTGTTCTTCTCTCACTACAATTTTTTAGCGAGCTTCCAATGGTGAGATGATTTTTTTGCAAGTCAATTTGACGCCTTGATTACATTGGTAAAGAATGACAACAAATTTGAGCCTCTATGTTGGAGTAGGCTCATATATAGAGTTGGGTATTTTATGCATAGCCTTGTGCAAGGTAATGTCTTAGACTGGGGGTACACCATTGAATTTTTCACTGACAATGTAGTGAGCTCTAAGTGGCGATCCTAAGAGACTATTACTACAGAGAGACATCCTATTGGCTAGATTTCCTGCATAGCTGAAAACCTAGGCAGTCATGAGATAAATCTCCCCTCATTTACCGGTGAGGCTCCCGTGTAAGATTTTAAAATTTGTCAGTAAAATATGTTAGTATTTATTTTGTGGGTTTTACTTTAACCATGCAGCTCATGAACCATAGCTGTATAGTTTTGCAGCAAGTAAGCCAGCTGTTAAAGAAAGGAAATATCTAAAGAAGAAGGAAATAGCATATAAACACAGGGAAGAAATAAGGAAGATGTGCAACCCAATCAATAGATTACAGAGTTGATTGCATGCACGTAGACAGAACCAATAGATATTAACACACAAAATTATAAGTAAAGGTAACTTTCAGATCTAGATCTAAAATAACCCAAAGTTTATGAAGTAGATCTGATATAAAAAGTTAGAAACAAAATGCACCGTTGACACAAAGTTCTCTGAAAATATGCTCCTTTCTATTCCTCTGCTTCAAATAGCTATTAGGGGTTTCAGCACAAAGTCTGGACCACAAGAATGTTGCTTACAAATTCTGCCCCTTTAACCCGTAGCTTCTTCCTCTACTTATAGCATGTAGAGGGGAAATTACAAATAGGAAGCCTTTAGTGAACTAGCACATGTGGAAGTCAAAAAGGAAACAACTCACAATCCCCCTCGAATTCCTCTTTGCATGACATGCATGATTTATAACTGAAAATAGAACCTTCTAGTTTACATGTATGCCACCTATTTCCAAGTAATTAACTTCTTCAAGTAATGGCTTTTAAACCGATCACTTAAGTTTTATAATTTAATTAATCACTCAATTACTTTGTCAGGAGAAATAAGAAAAAGAAGAAGAAAGAGGAAAAGAGATTAGAAGAAAGCTCCAACACTTCCAGTCTTGTTCCTTTTTCCATATTCTGCATGCAGTTGATTCTTTTGCCTTTGATTCTCACCAAACTAGATCTGGAAGCGGCTGATTGTGATTTTGCTTATAGGTGTTGCCCTTGACTTGTCTTCCCTCTTATCCTTAAAGTTTTTGCAGTTATTCTCCGGTACATGCATCAATGCAATGTTTGTCGTAAATAATTCAGGCAAAACTCATCACCTTTTATTTTTTTAATTGCATATCAGCAATTAAAAATTTTGGAAAGCACTCCGGGTGAAGGAAAGTACAGGTAAATTCAATGGAGGCTACAACTGAAAGATTGGGAGCACATGCACAAGATTCTGGAAGGAATTCTCCATGCATTGACTTCTACACGGGCTGCGTCAGAAACAAGAGGATGAATTTTTGTCGGAAGCCTTTGCAATTGGATCGATTTGCGCAGATCTACCAATTAAATCAATGATAGGTGCATGGCCTGTGTTTGTATCATTGACTTCCGCAAATCTAGAAGCTATGCATGATTCCGTAGAGCCTACCCTTTCATCCCGCTTTGCCATGGCTGGAGCAATCTTTGTCTGAACAACTCTTTTTCTTTTTATTCGGCTAGAATTCTTTACAATTGGTGCAGATCTGAGGATTTCTTCAGATTCGGAAGATATATTCAATGTATCTGACATTGATTTAAGCTCCCTTTCTCTTATATAAGCACCTGTAATGAATACCTACAATTAATTCAGACAAACGAAAACCGGAACATGAACACTTGATTTTTATCATAAAAATCTACATATAAAGTTCGCTGCCCTAAAATTTGAGGCTTTGCTTGCATGCAAAGCAAGCATAAATATTTTCAACTTCAACTGAACACCTGTACCAATATGTAGATAATTACACAGGCATAAAACAAGCTCTTCCAATCCTAGGCGCCAAACTTTGAAGCTTTCTGGTAGTGAAAAAAAACACTTTTTTGAGCAAAATTTCTTCTCCTTTAAGCACCAAAACTGTCCGGGCTGCACTCCTTTGCTAAAAGAATTAATTAATCCATCATTATGGCAGCCCCCGCTTATATAACCTTCAGCATTCTATTTTTAATAATTGCCCCTCCTATTCTTGGCAATTAATTAATAAACAATGATGTTTATTCACCCAAATTGGGCGCCTATTTTTGCATGTTGTTGGCTGCCATTAAATAAATTTAATTTATTTATTTTTAGCATGCTACCTTCAGTTCACTTTGGCTTGTCTTCATGCATTGACTTTCCTTCTATTTATGGCGCCAAAATTGGGTGAATAAACATTAATAAATATTATTAAATGCATTGTTATTCACCCAAGGTGGGTCACACTTTTTGGCAAGGGTGAATTCTAAAAATAAGAAGTCAACTTCTGATGGGAATTTTCACCCTTCACTGCAACTCTAAAAATCCCTTCTTCCACTTAACTAATTTGACTTTCATAATGGGAATTTTTACCCTACAAGGCTGGTAAGAAATCCCCGCATGCCTGCCACTGCCAAAATTCCCACTGGCAGCTTAAAGTCTTTGTACAAAAAAAATTCGACTTGCATGAAAGATAGCTCTTTTCCAAAAGTGTGACTTGCATTGTGACTTCTACCTTTAAAATTGCGTGAGAATTCGTCACTTAGGGCAGCGTGGAAACTAGACGCGGAAGGCAGCCTTGAAAATTGCAACTAGCATAAAAACAACATTTCTTTCCTTTTTGGATTTTTCGTGAAGAAAACACAAGCATGGAATAAAATTTGCCATTTTTGGAAAGGGTCCAGGAAGATGTAGCAGCAAAAACTTGCATGTGCCATAACTTTCATTCCGTGGCTCCGTTTTAGGTGTCGTTTTCACTAAAAGTGTATATCTTCGCAAGCTCTACGCATTGATGGCAATATTTTTCTTATTTTCATAAAATCCATTTATTCCAAAAAATGTGACTTGCCTAGGAGAGGCTTTTTGTGCATGACTTCGTCTTTTTTGACCAAAATCTTGCTTTCTGAGACTGATTCCTTCTGGCATGGTGATCGTAGATGATCTCCAAATACTCCAGGCAAGAAAACAGACCGTATTGGGGAAGGAATTGACCTAGGGGAATTTCACAGAGAAAAATACGAGAAAAAAAAAAAACGTTGTCAAAAGTCACAGACAACCCAGGATTCATTCCTGGTGAAGACCCTATTGATATATGTGAATACTGGCATGCAAAACTTCAGCAAGGTTCAACCGGAGCACAATTTACTTCAAACGGGGCATTATTTATTTAATAAATAATTAAATAAAAATTTCTCGCAGACAAAACTTGGCGGAGTGATAAAATGAGTTTTGGCATCTGGGTATTTGTCGGGGTATTTGTCGAAATTGGCTCATATGATTCACTAGGAATATCTTAACACAATACAGGCATCTTCTGGCAATAAAAACACAAAAAGACCCGTTATTTTAAAAGAACGAAAATTTTAAACATGGCGTAGCCTCAGATTTAAGGGTAAAATCTTGAGACACCAAGACTGAATTACTAAATAGCTTGTAGATCTCAGCAATACCTAGGATTTGAATTAACTTTGTTAATTATGCATGCCAATCGACATATTTATAGTTTATGAGTGCAGTGACGGACTTTTCAAATCCTTTCAACATTTGGTCCTGGCAATCATGTGTTGCCTATATGGGGAGCATTCCATCATTATTCACCACTTTGCACATCTCAAGCTTGACTTTGTGATTCTAATTAGATACATGTTTTATTTAAGTGGATATTAGATAGGGTACAACATTATTATTTTTATCATATAATTGAACGGTGACTTAAGATTGATTATACTTTCAATTCCTGATTTAAGCTTAAGGTATTTTCGCGAATTAAATATATATCTTTATAAATATACATTTTTACGAGGAGATAGCTTGTTAAGTGTCTTAATTTTAATTACTCCTTTCATAATAGTTTATGTAGGGGTATTTATTATCGTTAAATTAATTAATTTGTTTAGGGCCCCCTACCTCTGAATGAGAAGTTAATTAGTTTATTATTTTTAACTAAAGAGGGGTGCTCAAGAATCGGTATAGCTTAAGCTATCCTTATCGACCTTATTATTTGTCATCACCTTTCCTTGTGCTGCGACAGTAGGTCTTCACCAATTGGCTTAGAGTGGGAAGTCATGTGCAACGTTCTCGCAATGGTGTGAACATGTGCACTTCCTTCCCTTCATAAAATATAACAAAAAAAAATCCCCCTTTTAAGCCCATTTGGGCAGCAAGTTGTTGAGTGGGCATTACATTTGGTATCAGATTCTACAAAAATATGTTGTGATGTTCCAATATCAAAGAACCATGTGGTGGGAGAAGATTATACCTGTTTTAATGATGCCATAAACGCAAAGCTATTCACTTATATCATGTTCTTGTTCTTCAACTTCACAAACCTTTGATTAAAAGTTTTCCTTCTTTCGTTCTAAAGCCCACTGCCTTTTCCTGCCCTCTGTCTTCATATGACCAAATTCAATACAATACTACCATCTGATTTTTGTCTTAGAGCCTAAAAATTGACCTGATATGGATATACTACTGCCTGAATCTACTTTCTCTTTCCCTAGACCTTTGCTGCAAAATCCAAGTCCATCCCTTCCAAACTGTTTTCTACTAGTTGGGGTTTCCTGTGTTCTTTTTGCAGCAAAAAGACGATTTTTCTTTTTAGTTAAATTCTGAGATTCTGATGACAAATTCAAAGAGTCGATGAAATTCTCGCAAGGGGGTAAACTATTCAACTCTACTGATACCATATCCTCGTCACCTATTGTTTTACCAAAGCCACTCAATTGATCACTGAGGTCTTTCAGCCTCAATTGATAAAACAAAGAGCGTCCTTCAGTCAATTTGGTGGACAACAACAAATTGTTCAAATATAAAAACCTATTCTTCTCTCAAGTCTAATATTTTATTTCAGAGTATTCCAAGTAATTGAGGCTGACTTAGCATTCGTAAAGTCAGGATTCAAATCATCCAAAACTAACAACTTTCAGAACAATAAAGCCTTCATATGCCTCTTATCAAAATCTTTAAGATTAGGACCGCGTCTCTCATCTTTTCCTAAAACAATTTTGTCAATTTGTTTTCAGTCACAATTGACAAAATCTTATGATTCAAAACTGCATAATTCGCCCAGATACAAGGTACATAACTTGTCCAAGAAAGGAGGATGACATCCAAATAATATTTATGACATCAGCCTAACATCATCTTCTCAATTGTCATGAATTTCCTAAATTTTCACCAAAACAGATAATATCCTCTCTCCCGACCAACCTAGCATTTCAGTGGCATTTAATGGCAACATCAAATGAGATTAAAGGAAGACTATACAGAATGGTGCCACTACAACACATTTATTTCCAATTGAACATGTAAAACTAGCATTAAATGATCTTCATAATCGCCTTGTTCCACCGAGTTCTCTAACATTTGACCTGCACTAATTTTGAAAGCAAAAAAAGGGGATTTGTTGACAGAGTACAACTGAAATCAGCAAGACCAGTATTGCTGCATTGACCTTCCAGACTGTTCACCTTTGTTTGATTGATCTTTCTGTTGTATTAACTATTACCTGTATTAACTATTGTGCTAGCTGCATTGGCCATTTTGCCTGTTGCAGATTTTACTTTGGCTGGAATATTCTTCTATTGAATCTCAACTGATCATACTTGTTCACGAGAATTTCTGAAGACATGTCAATTGTTTGACCGAATTTTGACATTTCTAATGCATTTACAGAAATGATGATGAGTTAGATTACTATGAAAGAGTTATTATATCATAAATTAATTGCTATGATTCCCTGTCCAAGGGGTGGCCTGGACATAGGATATTCCCTTGTCCTGATATAGGCGCTAGTTATAGAATATTCCTTATTAGTTATTTATAGACATGCCCACTTCTTTTTTATCCCTTATTTTAAGATGGATTCTTCTGTGTTACATTCCTTGTCCCAAGATGGGTTCGATTGTGGTATATTCTTTGCCTCGAGAGGGAACCTAGTTCCAGTTTTTTTTTCATGTCCATAGATGGGGCCCATTTCTCTACATTCCTTTTTCTGAGAGGGAATCTGATTCCAGTCTTTTTCCTTCTACCAAAGAGGGGCCCTTCTTACCCTGAGGAGCCCTAGTTTTCTTATTCTTCCTTGTCTGGAAATAGGATCCAAGTCTGGATATGGATTTCCTTTCCTGAGATTGAACCCAAGACTGGATGTGTATTTCCTCACCTGAGATGGGGCCCAAGACTGGATGTGTATTTCCTTGTCCAAAATGGAGTCTTAGTTTGGATGTCCGATATGGGACTTTGGGCCTGTTGAGTGTCTCTGTTTCAGATGAAAACAGCTCTCGCATTCAAATTTTCTTCTCCAAAATGTACTAAGCCTTGCATTGAATGCTGGTTGAAATGAATTAAGGATTAGATTGCCATAAACTATAAAGGCTATTTAGATTGAACATCACTAAACTCTTATATCGAATCTAGTTTCTCTTACTCATTAAATTATTGAGAAAACTTTTAACCTGCTACCAATTAGTGACATCTCTCTAGCTACGACTTTTCTCCTGTGTTAAGGCTCTTGCTATGGAAATTCAAACATTGATGGCCATGATTCTGCCAGCCTTCACAATGTTTATATCATTTTGGGGTTCACTTACAAATTCTCACAGCCCCTTGGGCATTCACAATTTCATCCTCTAACTACAACTGATTCTTTCAAATGGGTGTCCTTTTTGTGTTATCTTTGGCAACGTTTCATTGGCTCCCTCTCTCAACAACTCACAGTTATGACAGCTTATGTCTGAATGCTTCCTCCATCAGGTTTCATGTTCTCTACTTCAAGAAATTAACATCTGGAACAGCTCTAGATCTTTGCAACCGATTTCTGCACATTGTTCTTGTCATGGATCTTTGGATTAATTCTTTGAAAAGTTTTTTTTTTCTCTATGGGCCAGTGTTCTTCAGTGTCACAAACTGAATCTTCTTAAGAGTGACAAAATCAAACTCCTCCATGCACAAGACTTCAAGTCTTTGCCATGGCAAAGAACAAATATTTAAATTCAAAAATCTATGAGCATAAATCTTTATAACAATTCTTCGGTATTCTATGGGCAGAACAACAATTTGTAGACAGACTCACATTTACTAATTCTTCAATTATCTCTTGAAATATTAAAGATTGGGCTGATATAATTTTGATCATATATGCCTTAATCCTCCATCATTGATATCAATAAGATTTTGTTCCTAAGATATTCCTCACAAACATGGCTATATACAACCTAAGTGAGCCTGATAGCAAAGGTGTGTTGATTCCATAAGGTGTTGATTTTAATCCAGGGCCGGGTAGGGTTTTACACCTAATTGAAATATATAAGGTAAATGGAGAAACAATCCCCTTGCATGTTTCCACTAGGAAGGTTCTTGCTTGGCAGTGACCTAAAAACTACATTTATCTTTACCTTTTTATCAAGATTATGTAAGGACTATAAACAGCTGTCTAGTACACACCAAAATGGAGACAATGCAGAACTTTGTCATAGCACAGTATCAATAATGCATTAGATCATAGATATAAAACTCAACGAGTACTTGCCAAAGAATATATAAAACGAATACTCACCGAGTTTTGGCAAGTACTCGTCGAGTTAACTTGGCAAGTACTCGCCTAAACTCGGCAAGTCCAAGCCCACAACTTGCCTAACGCAGACAATACACGGAAACACGCCAAAAACACTCAAAAAACACGGATTTTTCCCTTTATAAGGCCATAAGCACTTCATTTTCATTCACACAACCATTTGAGCTTGCATTGCTTGTGTTGAACGGATTTTGGAGCGAATTCAAAGAGAGAATTTGGAGATTTGCATTTGGAGGTAAGTTTTTTTTTTTAATTCTTTCAAGTTTTTCCAAATTTGGTGTATATTATTTATGTTTTATAGATTCATATTGTAATTCTAAATACATGCAATGTAAAAGTGAATACTTTTAATTTTTTAATAGTAATTTGCAGCCGGAGGTTTTTTTTTTTTTTTAACGCAAACTCATTCTAAACTATTTAAATTTTATATATGTGTATTGTAATCGATTCATTGAATATGTTTTGTAATTTTAAATGCGTTCAATGTGATTGCAAATCATTTTAAATTTTTAATACTCATTTGCAACCATAGGTATGTCATTTTTATTAAATTATAGTTGAATATGGTTATTCAGGCATGTTTTTATTAATTTAATTAAGCTTACGTTTTTGAATTTTTTAAAAGTGCATTGTGTTGCAAATTAGAGCTTAACAATGGCATCATGTTCGGCATCAGGTTCGGCATCTGGGTCAGCATCACTAGCAGGAACCATTCCTACAAATGCCTGTACCCTCGCTTGGAAGTATTGTGTAGGTGGAGCAGCTCCAGGAGCAGTTATTTACAATTTATGTGGCAAAACAATGTCTGGAGACATCAATCGTCTGAAGTATCACCTTGCATCTATTGTTTATCGGAACGTTGTGGTTTGCCTGAATGTTACAGAAGAGGCAAAGCGAGAGATGAAAGCATAGCTAGCAAAGCTAAAGGAGAGGAAACTAGAGAGGGAAAGGGTGCAGGCAACCATAGCACAAGCTATTAGACCTAACGCTGCAATGATAGAGGATGATGCGGCAAAAATTGTGGACTCTACTCGTGGTCCACGCATGCGAACCGGAAGAAGCACATCTTCATCGAGTTTGAACAAAGGAATACATAGCGTTTTTGTGCCAAGGAACATACTTGGAACACAACCTTCATTACAAGGTACAACCTGGAACAAGGATATGCACGAGGAAGCGGATAAAGCCTGTGTAAATTTTTGGTACTACAACAACCTTCCATTCAATGTGGCAAAGAGCCGATACTGGGAGTATTTGGTGACAACGTTAACAATTGCAGGGAAAGGGTACAAGGCACCCTCTCCAAAAATTTGAGTGAGAAATTGCTCCAAGGTGCAGTTGCGGATGCCACTACAATTCTAGAAGAGCAAAAGAAACAATGGCACAAATACGGATGCACCATTTTTTTAGATGGGTGGACGGATGGAAGGCGCTGCACCCTCATTAATTTTTTAGTGGCCTCAAATGGTGAGATGGTGTTTTTGAAGTCTATTGATACCTCTGACATAGTAAAATATGCAGAAAATTTGAGTGTTATGTTGGAGACGGTTGTATTAGAGGTGGGTATACAGAATGTTGTGCAAGTTGTCACAGACAATGCAGCGGCATATGTGGTGGTTGGGAGACTACTGCAGGAGAGACATCCATCACTCAGTGTATTTAAAAGTAGTAGTCACTTTACAAGATGTCCATATTGAAATCCAGTCAAAAGAGTGATCACTCGATGAGAACCTTTGTAAGACAAGATGCTTGTACTTCACTTGAAGTCAAAACATAAGGTTAAAAGCAATTTGAGTGAGAACCTTAAACATAAGATTTCTATACCTGATCATCCAACTCAAGAATGGCAGCATATCTTCCAACAACTTCCTTTGGATCCTCAACTTGCCACTATGCCACGTTTTCACAAGAAAAAGGACGGGTTAGTCATCCAATCCAACCATGGTCAGGATAGAACAGATTTTGATGGGGTAATTCATACGGATGGAGCTTCTAGAGGCAATCCAGGTAGAACAGCTATGGGAGTAATTGGGCGTTATAGAGATGGAAAGGTCCAGTTTGTGCTTGCTGAAAATTTGGGCATTTCCACAAATAACATGGCTGAAATTAGAGCTATCCATAGAGGAATACAGGAGGCTATTAAGATAGGATGGAAAAAGAGCAAAATCCAATCGGATTCCAAAATCATGATGAACTTGTTGAGGGATTCTTGTAATGGTAATCCTCCACAATGTAGAACTGCTAAGGAAGTGTGTGAAATTCGAAAACTTCAGCAACAGGTTCAGGAGATTCAGTTCATCCACATCCATAGACAAAGTAATAAGTTTGCAGATGGATTGGCTAATTGGGCACTTGACAACAAAGACATCATTTGCTATGGACTACCTCCCCTATGGTGGTCAACTAAGATACAAGAAGAAATCAAGAAAATCATAAATCTTGACTCTTCTCAATGATTATTCATTTTGTTCTTTTTGTTTATAGTGCTAGAGATATGGCTAATAGCTTCCATGTTTGGCATGATAGAGTATGTAATCCACTATTTTTATCAATATAAAGGATGACTGTTTTAAAAAAAAAACATAATCTAATATACTTTCTGCTTGTTTGTGAATGAAGCTTCAATTTCTTCACTTTTCATGTTCTTTCACTATGTTTATTATTTTCAATATGTGAATTTCTGAGTTCAGTATTGGCTAACATACTTTTACCTGTAAAAAATAATGTTAGATCATCTTTAGTAATTAATTTCCGAGTTTGGTTATGGAAATCTTCTATTGCATTACACTTCCCATATGTGGTTGGACTTTCGCTAAAAAGAGAATTTTAAGGAACAGACCAACCATTTATAAGCTAGCATTCCCTGAATTTTAAGATCAATGGTAGCTGACATAAAATCCTTCACAAAACATAGATCTTGATCCACAAAACATGCAAGTAAAACTAAAGATCTTGAATCGTCTTTCAAAATTAAATCAAGAAGCCAAGACCCAAGAATCAAATAGATGAGCATACTAACTAGGATGTGATTCAAACCTTGAGCAAGGGAATAAGAGGCAGTTGCACAGAAGTAGGATAACAACCAGGATTTGCCACTAAACATGCATCGTGTATCTCTTCCCGAAGAAGCTCGGTCAGCCCATAGACAGCTTCTTTCTGAAGCAAGTGGCACAAACTGAGTAAGTAAACCCAAACATGACCCCACTGCCCAAACACTGAAAATAAAACGCAAATCATTCAAATAATGCCTATTTTTTGAGCTAAGCTTCTCTAAAATACATAGAAGAAGAAAAATCCTTATTAGGTATCTCTGATGAGCTTTAAATGAGCAAAAACATGTCAAAAAACATATTTCCAGAACTATGTTGTCAGACTAATGTCAACACCACATGTGTGTTTGAGACAATGTCAACCCCACATGTGTTTGAGAACAGACGCAATCAACAATTTTCAGCATGTCAATCCACTACCACACTAAAGCAGGCTTTATCATTCAAAGCTTTATGTATAAAAATCCTCAAACAGATGTCTAGCTTCATTGAATACAAGTATGTCAAGAGTGAAATTGCAATTTCAAACTATCTCTAGCACACAAAACCCTAATAAGTACAGGATCACAATTGAATTTGATTCAAGTTGGTTGTTTCGTTAAGAACTGACTGCAGGTAAAATTTGATTCATGTTAAACCTCTCACTGGTACTCTAAAATTATCTCATAGAGAAGGTAAGGAAAACACTGGGCCACTACACTAAATGATAGTTAAAACTTGCAGTGAAAACAGTTGATTCAAACAGTGCTGCAGACTTCCAGTTTATCTCCTTTCTATTTTGCCTCTTTCCAACAAGGCAGACTGAGATTTAGTTGGGATTCAGTGAAAATTTCTATGTTAAGCAGTAGAAGACAAGTAAATATTGTTAGTGCCATAAGCCACTCGCACATCTTTTGTGTATCTTATGTAGGTATAGGCATTGGCTATTGTAATGAGGTATAAAGGCCATAGGTACCCCTTTTAAGGGGTAGAAGACATAAATATTGTTGGCGCCATAAACCACCCACGCATTTTTTGTGCATCTTATGTAGGTATAGGCATTGACTATTGTAATGATGTATAAAGGACGCTGATACCCCTTCAGTAATATGGGACATGTTCCTAGATTGATACACTGTGCATCTTAAGGCTTCGTGATATATTAGGTAGAACAAGCAATATACTAAACCATGCCTATAGATATGGCTTCATGATGTAAATGAGGAGAGAGACAGAAAGAGTTTCTCCTAGTATTCACTTATGTATTCCTTTTGTCGCTAATTCATGGAATCCATTCTTTGTGCACAAAGCTCATATCTTGTGTGTTATGTCATGTGTGCATGGAGTATGCTGTGTTACTTATATAGCCTAATCTTTGTCTGCAACCCCATGAAGGCACATTACAAACTGTCATGCACCTCGTGTGAGAAACTTCTTTGAAACTGACATGCCAATGCAGCCTAGGCTATGACTTGTAACATCCGTCAGCTACAGGTATAAATGGTGCAACAATAAATTAAGCTAACAAATATCATTTGATTTCATGGCATAAATTTACTAAACCAAAGCAGGTAGAGAGACTCAAAAATTTAAAAATCTGCCTTTTTAATCAAGCTGTGTTCATGATATTCGATTGGTTCACGTGTCAGTATTCATAGCTACCATGGTGTACAATAAGTCGTGGAAAAGATATGGACCCAGCACATTCTGATAGTATATTTTGTTTTTCCCAGAATATCTGTTAGTCTATCATTTGGACACATATTTAACAAGGTTTGTTGCTTCGCAAGAAAGACCTCACATGGCAAATTATTCTGGAGACATGAAATAACTTTGGAGTGACACTTGGAATGGTAATAAAGTCATAAACAGCTTGTTTCAATCCACGTATTTGGGCTGCTTAAAACTTTGCTTGAAAATATGGCTTTCTTATTGGCAAAGGATGTTAAGACAGGATTCAAGCACTATTGTGACCCTTGGAATTGGTTTCTTCCACAGAAATACAAACCATGGTATCCTCAAGCGATTGATACCCTCAGTGGGGAACTGTGCTAGATGCCTAATTAAGCAGGATTAGTCAGAAATGTTGTGATGCAGCCACACAAATGCGTTAACTCGTATATATATATATATATATATATATAGCCAATCACCTTATTCATATCTCATGTCATACATTCTATATTTTTAAATATGTAATTCTTTATACATTTCAAATGCATCTGTTCAGTAGACTACATGAGGTAATTAGACCTAATCTTTCCAACAATTTGTAGTTGTCGCATTGATTGCTAGCTTATAACCATGGTCTGTGACTAAATTATTTCAGTGCTTCACCTATTCCCGTGGCTTGTGGTTGAATGTTTTTAACATAAAAAATAAATAAATAAATTCAGAAAATCCAATTTTCAGTAAACTTTCGAAAAGTTTATTGAAAAGTAGTGTTTTACTTTAATAGAAAAAATTAAAAAATGAAAACCAAACAAGACTAATAGCTAATCCCAAACACAAACTCTTTATCCGCAATGCTGTAATTTTCCGAAACCCTTACACCACCCCCTTCCCCTGTCCCATCTGTCTCACACTTTAGCGCTTTGTTTCACACCACTCTCCTGCAAATATGTCTATCTTTGGTCATGTCGAAAAGTGTAGCTCGTATGTGTTCTTAGTACCTTAGAGCTTTATACAGATTATTTACTTATGAAAGTATATTTTTAGTGTTTTTGTGGTTCCTGGTTTTAAGGAGCATTTCATAAATCTTAGGAGAGTTTACCTAGCTCAAGCTGTTGCATCATAAAACCTCAATTAAGGTTTAGAGTTAGTAATTAACAATATTCTAGTTATTACAAGATTACTGATATGAATTGCACACTTGGGGGAAAAATTGGGCATACCCTCTTTTGCTTCAGTTAGTCCCAAATTTACTCAGTCAGTGAGTGCATTATGGACAACTCATTTAGAGGTTATTTGCCATGCATTAGTAATCTTCTGTTGATGTTATGATGAGTTTAGAATTGTTGCTCTTGAGGTTAGTGTACTGCCGAGTGACAGTGGTTGACTGTGTGTGACTCGCACTCGAGTTAAGAGGTTCTCTACCAAACGGATTGCACTCCATTAGGGAGAGTATTTATGAGTATATTCATTCCAATCATTCTTGCTGCTGTAATTCCAAGACAAGCGCCGCTGATTTTCTCGTCAATCATTTCTGATATGATGTGTATTTTCATTGAATGAAGTTGATTTCTTACTCAAATTGAAGAGTAATTCTACTATGTCACTGCATGACCTGATTTACGTTTATGCAATGCTTGTGCATCTAGAATTCAAGCTTTTGCAGGCAGGTTTAATTCAATATTATAGCAGGTTTGAGAGGATTTCAAGAGGTCAACTTCCTTTTTTCTTCTTTCTTTCATGCATAGACCTATACCACTCACATAATATGAGATAAAACACAGTACTACAGCAGGTGCACCTGAAAAATCATTTGAGCTATATCATTCCCCACTTACAAGATGACTGAAATGCAAAACACCTTGAGTGGGGTTCCAAAGTTCAAAGGTTTCTCTCAAGATGATGCTGAGAAAAAAACTTTCTCAGATTCGCATGGACATGATGCCAAAGGGGTTCTATGTATTTTCTCAGGGTCACATAGCTAAAAGATAAAGATTTGGACCCTCTTCCCTTGAATGGAACTTTGTCTTCGGAGGAAACATTTTTATTCAGAATAGTGGCTCATGAAAAACTCTCTTCATAAAAGACATTGCAAGGTATTTGTCCAAAAGGAGACTCGAAGACAATCAGTTTTCTTGAGAAGAGAGGAGGATCCTCATGCGGCTCTAATTGGAAAAGTGAAGAATCGGAAGAAATAGAAACCTAAGAAGGGAAAACAGAACAATAATTTTTCTAGTGCTGGTCCAAACAAGAAAAAGGGATCAGCCACATGCTATAAGTGAGGCAAAAAATTCCACCATGCGCACAAATGTATAGACAGAAACTCCAAAGTGACAGCAAAGGAAAATGCTTCATACATGGTATACAATTTGCAGGTAATGTTGATAGTTCAAAAGACAAACCATGTGACATGCTCATTTAACATGATTTATGCCCTATCAACAAATACCACTTCTTGTAGTGGAGCTTCTCGTCGTATGATCTTTGACAAAATGTTTTTCACTGAACTTTCAGAGGAAAATACCAGGATCCAAGTAGCCCTTGCTGATGATACCGCTTATCTGATGATGGGATGGGGAAACACACCTATCAAGGCTCCTTTGGGTGATGTTTCTTGTATTTAAGATGTTTTGTATATCCTGGTCTTACCAAGAATTTGTTATTTGTTTCGGCTATCAAAGACGTGATTTACAAAGTCGATTTTGATGAAAAGGGATGTGTCATCATACATCACAATGTACAACCAACAAGGATCATTGCTAGAGTCAGAGAGCGAGAACTCTACAAACTAGTGGCTAGTGTCATCTTCATTATAGTGCTCTACCTCTAGTGAATGTGACCGTCCCAACCTTGAACAACCTTTTTCTCTTTCCTTAGCATTTGGACAACCTCACCCACATAGGCAGAAGATCTTTCCTCATGAACTAGGTCCTCTTGGAATTGGAGAGATTGCTCCTTGATGTTAAATAAATTAGCTAACATAGATAGTTATTACACCAACATATAGTTGTTGTGTTTACCTTGTAATTAGGGAGTTTTCTATCATTAGATTCGTAGGTTGTTTATCTGATTGTGCTATCATTAGCATAGGTTGCTTATCCTACGGATGTAGATGCTTATGGTATGTTCTTGTAATATATAATAAGCCACTCGGATAGTAATGTACACAACTTATTATCAATCTTATATGGTATAAGAGCTGGAAAGCATATCAGTCATGTTATTGTTATATGCCCTCTCTCAAAATCTGATTATGCTTTCATCTATGTAGTAGCCCTGAATAGTACAAAGAGTGACTAGGCAACAAGATCAAAGTTTCACATTGTAAAGGCATGTCAAGGCGTGTGAAAGGATTCTGCAGCCAAGAAACCAGTACAGCAGGGGCAGGGGGTAAGTACAGGTACGAAACAGACCTGGTACCCATACATCCGAAAAATGTACCAAAGAGTGCCCAAAAACATACCCAAGAGCTGCCAAGGTACGTTCAGGACAACCCGAATACGTACAGGTACATCTGCAGACATGCTCAGGCCGTCTCGACTGTACCTTGGCCGCTCCTTGGTATATTTCTAGGCCAATATGGTTTTTATTTATTCTTTATTTCTTCACTTTTTAAACATTATGTAAAAGAAAAACATAAAAAAACACAATATGAAACCCTAAAAGTGAAAGAGATAGTACAAAACAAAAACAAAACATAACAAAAAAGCAACTTACCTATCATTCCCTCATTGCATACTTGCCTCTCTAAGCTCTCATTTTGTTCATTTAAGTTTTATACTTCGTCAACAAGCATTGCTATCATATTCATAAGCTAGTAGGAGTGTCCATTCCCTGCCAAGCTGATTAAGGGGCTGCAAAGGAGGATTCGTGGATTATTCATTGAAGATAAGGTTTTTAATTCAAGTTTGATTTTTTTTTTGTTTTCAATCTTTCACACACTTCATGCTTCTTTTGATGTTTTATTGTTTTCATTTTAACATTATAAACCGTTTTTCCATTTATTAAATTATTTTACAACACATATTGTTATGCCCTAGGGCCTAGGGTTTAACCATTGTTTTCTTTGCTTATGGACTTGGCTTTTAAACTTGTAGGCGCAACTAAAGACTCAAAGAGAATACCACTACAATGGCAGAAAGTTCCACCTCATTTGGCTAATTCTTGTTCAAAGAATTTGAACAGAAATCACCATTATGGAAGATGTCAAAATACTGGAGCAGCTTCCAAGTGGTGGGCATTTGTTTGTAGATGTCATGATTGCAAAGGTGTATTCAAAAGCTCGTATAGTTAGGAAAAAGCCCACTTGTATGCAATATCGGATCAAGGCATCAGAATTTGCAAGGGCAGGAACAATGTAGGGGTGCCAACAAATAAAGTTTTGGAGTATATCAAAGAACAAGAAGATGCAAAAGCATCTTTTGCCTTGAAAACAGGTCATCCATTGTTGAAAAGAACTTCATCTTGATCAAGGAGGCCACCTATTGCCCCATCAAGTACTGGCTCCCCAATTGTGGCCCCAATGCATCCATTTGTGACATCTACCTCCAAGCAAGATGAGGATTATCCCTCTTTCACGAAAGAAGGCGAGAGGACCACTGGAAAGGTCCTTTCAAAATGAGAGAAGGGATAACACCATACAAGGATGCTGAAGTTAGCGAGGGGTATATGTTGGCGTTTTCTAGGCTCTTCCCTGAGCCTGAAGCCAAGGACATGGTTAAGAGAGAGTTTGAAAATTTCATAGCAGAGATAGTTCATAGTCTTCGCACTCTTTAAGCCAAATACAAGATGGATGCTCATATGCAGTGGTACCTCCATGTTTAATCATCTTTGTACCTACATCCTCTTGCAATCAAGGTCTTGGCACAATTTTTTTTTTTAATTATCTTTCCTTTCTTGTTTTAATTTTTTTAAAATTTAAGTTTGAGTGTTTACTTTTATAAATTTTAATTTTGCATTGGATTTTCCTCAATAGGTTGCGAGTTCATATTCCTTTGAGCAAAACTGAAGTATGTCTGCCTTCATCCACTCACAAAGCACAAGTTGGGGGCTAAAAAGGCCAAGGATTTGGTGTATATACATTCCAACTTGCACCTTCTATCTCACAAGTAGCCGGAGTACAAGGGCCAACAAAGCTTTGGGATGTTGACCCAGGGAGAGTTAACTTGGTTGCTTCCATTCCCACCTGTCATTAGATGACGAGGGATTAGAGACTTCTTGGGCACCGCAAGACCTACATGCACAAGGAGGTGCTAGTGGTAGTGACCCTAGTGGGAGTGCTTCGAGTCCATGTGGTTATAATGAACCACAACAAGATGTTGATGTTGATGCTCTCGATGAAGAGGAATATGATGACTATTGAATACTAGTTTGATCATCGGTGTAATAATTAAATTTAATATATCATTACATTGTGTTTAATTAAAGCCTTTGACAAATTATGAGTTGTTTTTTGTGGTGTTTTTCATATGCATAGTATGTGGTTAATTCCTATTTACTAGGCTGGAATTTATATATTTTTTTAACTTTTACATTATTTTTGTACGGCCATATCCAAAGCCATATCTGGGGCCTAGAAAAAATTGTTGTATCTGCATATCGGATACTCCGTACCCATACCCATATCCAAAACATATTGGCAACTTAGGTTTGCAGAAATGTGAGAACATTTTTTCAATCCTTTGCTCAAAGAGAAGGCGCACTACTGGAAGAGGCACATCTCTTGAGAAGTGTGGCACTTAAATTCTGCCAAATAAAAGACTGTATGACTGACCAGACCATTTATTTCTGTTTAGAGCAAGGTGGGGGAGGGCACAAAAAGTTGCAACAAGCATGAAGGGCGTTTGAGGCGTGACAGACATCTATACAAAGGTACGGGAACAACAACAAAGCTGTGAAGCTTGTTACCTCGGAATTTGTCATTCCAGGTTTGAGGTGCTCCCAAAATTTTCTTGTTTTTGGCATCTAGTCTGGATTGTTTTGGTTTTGCATTCCAAGGAAGAGCATCTAGACTGGGGGCTCGAAGGAGGCATCCAACAGCCTGGGCACTACCTGTGCAGAGCACAACTTTGTTTGGGCACGGGCATGACTTTTCTATGTTTTGGCACAGCCCGAAGGTGACTTAGAGGTGATGCCTATACAATGCATGTTAGAAAAGGAAGTGTTGGCTAGATTTTCTGCGTAGGTGAAAACCTAGGGAGTCATGAAATAAATATCCCTCATTTACTGGTGAGGCTCCCGTGTCAGATTTGTCAATTGAAATATGCTAGTATCTATATGGGGGTTTTACTTTAACTATTCAGCTCATGAACCATAATTGTATAGTTCTGCAGCAAATAAGCAGTTGTTTTTAAGAAAGGAAATATTTATAGAAGAAAGAAGTAATAAAACACAGGGAAGAAATGAAGAAGAAGTGCAACCCAATCAATAGATAACAAAGTTGATTACATGCACATAGAAGAAACCAATAGATATCAGCGCACAGAATTATAAGCAAAGGTAACTCTAGATCTAGATCTAAAATAACACAAAGTCTATTAGAAGATCTAAGATAGAAAGCTAGAAATAAATTGCACCGTGACACAAAGTTCTCCAGAAACCTACTCCTTTATATTCCTTTGCTTCAAGTGGCTATCAGGGGTTTCAGCACAAAGTCTGGAACACAAGAATGTTGCTTACAAATTCTCTTCTAACCCATAGGTTCTTCCTCTACTTATAGAATGTAGAGGGGCAATTACAAGTCGGAAGCTTTTAGTTGAACTGGCACATGTGGAAGTCGAAAAGGAAACAACTGGCAATCTCCCTCCTAGAATTCCTCTTTGCATGACATGCATGATTTGCAATTGAAAATAAAACCTTCTATTTTGCACGTCTGCCACCTATCTCCAAGTAGTTGACTTTTTCAAGTAATGGTTTTTAAACCAATCACTTAAGTTGTATAATTTTATTGATTGCTCAATTACTTTGTCGGAGGAAATAAGAGAAAGAAGAAGAAAGAGGAAAGTTGCAGACTTGTCTTTTTTAATATTCTGCATGCAGTTGATTCTCACCAAACTGAATCTGGAAGCAGCTGGATCTGGAAGCGGCTGGATCTGGAATTCCGCTTATGGGTGTTGCCTTTGCCTTGTCTTCTTCCCTCTTATCCTTGAAGCTTTTGCAGTTCTTCTCCAGTATGTGCATTAGTGCAATTTTTGCTATAAATAACTCATCTTTTTTATTTTTAATTGCATATGAGCAATTAAAATTTTTGGAAAGCACTCCGGGTGAATGCAACTTCAATGAAGGCTTTAACTGGAAGATTCGGAGCACATGCAAAGATCCTGGAAGGAATTTTCTACGTACTGACTTCTATATAGGCTGCGTCAGAAATAAGAGGATGAATTTGTGCCGGAAGCTTTTGCAATTATGAGATCTGGATCTGGATCTGTGTCTCCAGTGTCAACAAACTTAGAAGTGATGCATGACTCTGCTATGCTTTCTTTTTCATCCCGCTTTGCCATGGTTGAATTTTTCTTTGTTTAAGAAAAAAAAATTCTCTTTATTAGTCTGGAATTCTTCAAAACTGGTGCAGATCTGAATAATTCTTCAGATTCAGAGGATATGTTCAATGTATTGGACATTGATTTAAGCTCCCTTTCTTTTATAAAGCACCTGTAATGAATTCATGTAATTAATTCAGACAAAGATGGCAACCGGAACATGAACAGTGGATTTTCATCATAAAAATCTGCACAATTCAAGTCTGCTGCCCCAAAATTTGATGTTTTATTTGCATGCAAAGCAAGCATGAATTTTACCAACTTCACCTGAGCACCTGTATCACTTATGCAAACAATTATCCAGACACGGATCAACCTCCTTCAACCTGTGCGCCAATTCTGGAAGCTTTTAGCATTAATTACACCTGAGCAAAAATCCTCTCCAAATGGGGCACACTTTTTGTCTGGGCTGCACTTTTTTGCTTGTGAATTAATTAATTCATCCTTATGGCAGCCCTTGCTTATATAATCCTCATGATTCAATAATTAATTAATGTCTTTCCTATTCTTGGCAATTAATTAATTAATTAGTAAGCTTTACTCTTCAAATGGGGCGTCTATTTTGTGTATGCTCATGGCTGCCATTAAATAAATTAAATTTATTTAATTTTAGACTTCTACTTCCAGTTAACTCAAGCCTCACAGTGTGCTTTGACCTTAGCCACTGAAAATAGAAATTAATTAAATCATTTAATACTTAAAAAAAGTATTATTTCTCTCCCAAATGGGGCGCACTTTTTGACATGAAGGGGCTGCATTAAAAAAATAATATTTATTTAATTTTAGAACTGTCTATTTCCAACTTCCCTTTGTCCACTTTCCTCTGTTGACTTTTTCACAACCCTGGGCGCCAAAATTGGAGAAGAAACTAATTAAATTAATTAATGGAAATTTTTACCCTGCAAGGCAGGTAAGAAATTCCCACCTGCCTACTGCCTCTAATTTTCCCATTGTGACTTAAGTGACGTTGCCTCCATGGGAAAAAGTACCCTGCTAGGCAGGTACAAAATTCCCACCTGCCTGCTACTTCCAAAAATCCCATGATCCACTTCAAAACCTCTTTTTACCAAAAAATGTGGCCAGCCCAGAAGAAGCTTTTTTTGGTGCATCACTTCGATCTTTTCCAAGAGAACCAGACCTCCGATGGTGAATTCCTTCTGGCACAACGTGCATATGTGATCTCCAGATACTCCAGGAAAAGAATTAGGCCAAACTGGTAAAGGAATTGCTCTCAGAGAAATTTCACAGAAAATGAAACAGGAAAACACAAAAAACACAAAACATTGCCAGAAGTTACAAATAAAGCCCATAATGCATTCCGGGTTAAAACCCTAATGGTATATGGGAAGAATGATATGTATGATCACAACAAGGTTAAACCGGAGCACAATTTACCTCAAACGAGGCTCAAAATAATTAAATACAAATTCCCCAGAATGTAAATCCTGAGCGACAGAATATAACAATTTTAGGCATCTGGGTATTTGGCGAAAATGGCTAATACAGCTCCTTGGGAATATCTAGAAATAATTACAAGAACTTTCTGGCAATAAAAACACAAAACGACCCATTATTTTAAAAGTATGCTTTTTTTTTAAATAGGGTAGTCTCAGATTTCAGGATGAAATCTGGGGACACCAGGACAGCACAAGTTCTTTGATAAGTCACTGCATAACCTGCAATAAAGATTTCACCTTCAAAAGTTTCTCAAAAGTTTGGCATCAAATCCTAAAAAGAAAAGAACAAAAATGTTGGGTCAAACAATCCTTAGTTGTCAAACAAGTGATCTTACGACTGAGAATATGCACTACATCTTTGGACCCAATGTAATTCTCTTAAATGTGTGTGTGTGGAATCATGATCTAGGTGGTTATTGTGTAGTGCCATCACTTGATAACAATAAACGTAACTAAGATTGTAGAAGATGTAAGTAGATGTGTGCATGGAATAGAATGAAATTCCCCTCCTATGAAGTGTATGTAGAATGGGATGCCTAGTCCCTTTCCCTTGAATGGATACATTAGCTTGCTCCTTAATAGCCTTTGAAAGATGACAGCCTTAGTGATGGTGATAGCTAATGTTTGGTTCTTAAGCTCCTTTATTATTGCCGCATAAATTTATATTGTATATGATTCCCTTTCTTGAATTTCGTAATTAACCCCAAAAAATTTGTTTTACTAAAAAAGATAAGATTCCCAAATGGTTAGAAATGGACCAGTAAAATATGTGAACAAAGTACAAGCGGCTCAATGTTTCCCAGAGGGAACAAGGGATGCCTGATCCTAGTGTCCTGGGTGGGGGATGGTGTCCAAACTTAGATAAAATAAAAGGTTGGAGGTCTTTGATTAACCAAGATAATGTGCAGTAAGATGACACAATTGGCATACTATAAACTGAGAAAGCAAAGTTGGCCAAATGAGACATGGGTTAATCCTAGTAATTTTCTTACTGTGGGAATCATATGAATAATAATATGTGATGAAGACTAGTTAGATACCCTTCAGTGTGTATTTTTTTGTCTACAATAATGCAACTTATTGTTGGATCCTAGTCATTGGTTTGTCATTGATGTCAAGTGGCATTGATGGATAAAAGTTGTGAATTAGATGTTGTGCAGGATTATCAAATTCTATCATGTGTGAAATGAGTGTTAACATCTTCTCAAATAAACAAACAAGAAAGAATTCCAACTTCTCCAACTTTGCTCACAATAGAGTTCACCCAAAGTCATTGGTTGCCAGAGACGTTCCAGGTGATTGCATTATTATAGCATTGTATGGATAATAGGTCTGTTCATTGGATGCATGTAATAGGCTCAATCGAAAGTTCAACTGGGAAGCTTAGAATGATTCAGGTTCACTGCAAGATGATTCAGGGTCACTGTATGCATGATAGTAACCGATAAAAATACACACGAGGACCGCCAATTGAAAAGGTTATTAATCTTGTTCCTATTGTTTTAGAGGGATACCACCGCTCTAAATTCATATGTCGGCTAAGTTACTCTCAGACCGTCTAGTGCGAGAAAAGAACTTTTTTGACCGTCAACTTAAGAAATCCCCTGAAAAATGAGTAATGTTGAGTTTTAGAGTACGTGAGGTTTCACGGGGTGTCTGGATAGAACACCCCCAGCCTAACTATGTGTTCACCTTATAGTGGCCTAGTGTCTACTAGATAAACGTGTATTAGCACATTGTGCAGGTTTGGGGTGTAAATCGGGCACATTGGGCCTTTAAAGAAACATTTGTGGATCAAGTGGATGAGAGTTCCACTCTTGCTCAAATCCTAGCAATTAACCAAAAATTAATAAAGTTTGTGGTGTCATAAAGTACTTAACATTAGCGAATATAGGAATATTAACTAGATTATTTTGAACCAATGTTATGCAAGGAGACATCCCCCTACCCCATTTCCCAGCCATTCTACACGTCCAATATATGACCACAAATTAGTCAACGGGGACAATATATCTGCAGGCCGATTGCAGGCTTTCAAGACACAATGAGTTTGACGGAACAAGTGCTAAGATGTACCTGAAACGTTCTCTGCATTATGTATTAAGCTGAAGTTTTGTAGTAGCATGATAAATAGAAAGAAACAGGCCCGATTTGCCCTAGGAGGATATCGTTCCATAGAAGCCCTTGTTCCCCGAAACCAATGAATACCTGATAGTCACAAAGGAAATGATAAATGTAGTGTAATGCGGAAAAGTGGGGTGGCAGAGGAATGGAGGTTTAGAGGCACTCAAAACACGTCATTCTACTGGATTCCTTCTTGACCCGACATATATAATTTCCCATAAAAGGGATCCAAGTTGATGCTGATAAATCAGATCACCTTCTGATGCAACTAGTTGATGGATTAATAAGTTTATAGTGGTCCTTATAAACCTCATTTTATTTAATTTTCACCAATGGGAAATATAAGGAAATGAGTTAATAAATCTATAAGTTCGAGTAAAGTGAACAAATGGGCTCCAAACTCCATTGTATCCCCATGATGCTCTTGATATCCACATTAACATATCTCTAAACCCAGAGCATCCAAGTTCATAGTTTTTCACCAATTTCTAGAAATGGTACATTCGAATCTCTATGCATTGGAACAATAAAAATCAAGATTTGATTAGACAAATATAAGAGAAATACACTCAATAACATCCTGGCACCCTCTTTTAGAAGGCAATCATTGCAACGTCCTTTTACATTTTTCCATTGCATACAAAGAAAATAGAGTGCATAACATGCTAAGAGAAATAGATTGGGATTATATTATTGTTATATGTTAATCCAAATTTTAATAGCATACCCCGCTGAGTTTCTGACCCCACCCCACCCCACCCCCAGAAAGGATCAGTCAAGCCAAGGGTTCCCAGTATAGAGAGAATGAATACTAGATTGTCAAATTAGAATACTCCATAGTTGAAGTCCCTGGTCCTAGATGATCAAGTATGTAACTTCCTGGGTTACTGAAGAGAGAAGAGATGTGTTTATGCTAAAGAACTTTTGAAGAGAAAGGATCCCAGAGTCATTATGTACCAATGACATATCCATTATCTAAATGCTGGAAGGGGAGTTAGTCAGTTGATACAAATGAAGAGTTGCTAATTATAGCAAGAGAATCAGAATCACTAAAACCAATTCAGATGATTGTTTGAAGGAATGAATTTCAAAGATATCAAATAATGCTAGATATCAGACTTCATGAAGAGTGAGGCAATAGAAAGGTGACCATAATCCATTATACAAGAATCTATAGTTTTCTACTAAGATTGCAAGGATTTATTGCAATATTTTTCCAAGCGATTGTTGTGACTTAGAAGGATCCTAGTGAGGTGGATGGTACCTTGCAAGTTCTAGCTATGATTAAATTATCTGAGATATGGTTGCTTTGGTGTGCTTATGTAATATCCGTTTCTAGGTGCTTGAATATTTTTAAAAAGGGTGCTCGACAGAAACCCAAATCATTGTATCTCTGGAATTGGTGTAACAATCCTGAAAATATATGAATCGTTAGTTTCAGCGAAGTGGAATCTACACTTTCTAGGGCATCAAAGGAACCCTCCAAACAAGCTAAAATTTGTGTTCGGGCATATTATCCTTCTAGCATATGTTTGGTTAAATTCTCATGGAATACATTATTGCTATTAAGCCAAGGATATTTTATTGGAATGCATTAGCAAATTTTAATATACACTAATTCACCCCACCTCTTAGTGCTTGTGATCTCTAACAATTGGTATCAGAAGTGAGTACAGCTTCTAGTGGAAGCTTAAGGCATCTTAAATGGATATCTTCTCAAACCCCAAGCATGGATATCAATAAAGTATAGCAAAAGGTAGACTTGTAAGCTATGAGGACTAGATTTACATAATAAACTTCAACCGCACATAATATGCCCTATATATTTTCATATTACAAACATACTAGTTTGCACAGGATAAACACTAAAAGATAGGATATTATTCACATTAAAATAATCCAGCACAATAGAATGACTATTATATAGCCACGGAGGTAGGCAAAACAACCTTCTACAAATTAGGGAACAAATTACCCGTTTCTAACAATACAGGTGTAACAAATTTGGTTATAACAAATATATACGACTACCATAATTATTAATGTGAACACTAGATATTATAATTGCTAACATTCACCCCTTTAGTGTGAACATTATTAATTTTCACTATTCACCCCCTTAATGTGAACATGAAGAAGAACCATATGCGAAGAAGTTGAACCACCTCCTGAAAGCACTACTTAGACTAGGTACAAACTCCATAGATTATCTCTTTACCCTCGTAAAGGCGTAGTGTCGAGCCGAATTATGCAGGAATGCTCCCTTCCTCTTTGGGTTCCTGTGGGACTTTCCCTTCCTCTCTGGGCGCCCGAATTCTGAATCTCCAAGATCCACAAGCTTCACACTAGCTGGATAACCATCCCTTGAGCCTACCCCGAAATCTTCTCTTGCTCCACAAAAATGAGTATTCTAAAAATATGAGTCATCACCATAATTTTGGAAAACAGTTTATTCAGCAAATCATCACACTGCAAACAGAAACACTAAAATGCATTCAAAATAGAAACCACACTGCACACATGTCACCAAATCAGTGTGCAGCCTCGTTGTTGGTGACTGACAAGAGGTCATCGAATGACCTCCAACCTCCGATGCCTCCGTCCTCCGATGCCATGCTGCTAGCTCAATGGATTGTGAATTTGAGGCTCAATTATATGCCTAAATCGAATGTCAGGTTCAACCGAAAATGCATTCGTAAGGCAATTTTTAGTTTTATTTTTACAATTTTTAGCGACTATCAAATGACCAAAACATTGACTTTAACAAAGACTCTCCTTACGAAACTTTCAAATAGGCATAAGACAACTCAGATCTTTTGACAACTTTATAGTAATAATGACTATTAACTATAGTCACATCTTATTAAAGGACTATATTTTTTTTACGCGACGACTCTTTTACAAAGATTACTTGATAACAACACTTAACACAACAAGTATACAATAGGCTTATTTACAAAGACAATGAAAGGCAAGCAGACATTACAATATTATCACACAACTTGCAAAGAACAATACCTATTGACTATATAAGCAAGCAAAAGACAACAACTAAATTTTAACACAAATGATTATAACATTGCAAAACATATTCAACATGACTTTGACTAATTACATGGTACCTTATAAGAAATCTAAGCATAAATTAATGCATGGAAATGTGGACAACAGTTTCGGGTGACGTTACATAAGAGGGCCACTACATACCTAGACCGATGATATATAGCCACGTAGAGACATAAAGGATAGTTTCGAAGGATATTTGCAATTGCTAGTGTTCGCCTTATAAGCAGTCGAGTCACCTGTGGAGGAGCAGCTGCTGCCGGTAGAGAAGAAAGACACCACTACCATGGAGATTCGAACCAATGTTAACCGCCCATAACCCGGGCCACTTTTAAAAGATCACCGCCGGGAATTGACTGTCTTAAAGAATCATTTGACCAACAGATGTAATGAAATCACGTCCACCAAGAGAGACACACGTGGGTAGCGATAGAAGAGAAAACTTGCATGTAGGAGATAGTAGAGGAGAAATGTTGCAGCTCAGACTCTTAATGACGTATTTAGAAAAATTGTCATTGCACTGTACGTGGGCAGATTGATCTGGAGGTAGATATGCATGTGGAGGCAATGAATTTGTAGTCAAGCCGACAACTATGAAGGGCCAAACTGCAAATCGTTGTGAACTCGGCCAAGTCGATATGTTCAATCCAATGTAATTCCTTGGGAGAATCTCACAATTATCTCCAATGCCAATGTCAATGCCAATGAAAACGGTGGCACCAGATTCAAAAAATAGATATAGGTCTGTGACCATGCAAGTCTAAACACGTTCCTTTTCAAAGTTGTCGGAGTCTTCCAAACCCCTGTCATTGTCAATGAAAAATGGAACCTTGGACAAATTCTCTAATAGAATCTTGGACGGATCAATATACATGAACGACTATGAAATGAAGTGGATGAGATAACATGATATAAACAATGTTTCTAAACTCGAATTAACTCAGATCTCAATGCAATGACTGATCTGCAATGCAGATTGACTTAAAAATAAATCAAATGATGCATAGATGATAGATCTCATTGATGCGCACACAAGTTAGAAGTGAAATCGCACGAGTCTCAACAAGCTCAGTCATTGTGAATGGTGATCAGTTAGCCATTGCATTAACATGGGTCCGAAAGAAATGAAAATTTATAGACTGTGAGTGCCCACAAGGAATGGCCATTGCCCAATCAACACACCAAACCTGATAGCATCTTTTCGATTGACGAGACTCTGAGCTCACTGGTTCAAGAAATCATGGCAGCATTATCAATAGAAATCAATCACGTAGATTGTATATTGCACACCATATTACGCTCTGATACCAAATAATGAAAACATACTAGTTTGCACAGCACAAACACAGAATATATTATTCACATTATAATAATCCAGCACAATAGAATGACTATTATATAGCCACGGAGGTAGGCAAAACAACCTTCTACAAATTAGGGAACAAATTACCCGTTTCTAACAATACGGATGTAACAAATTTGGTTATAACAAATATATACGACTATCATAATTAATAATGTGAACATTAGATATTATAATTCCTAATAGAAGGCACTAATCTCCACCTCCAACCAAGTTGCTACCCTAGGAGAGGGTTCAAAATAAATGTATAAACCTTAGTAGCTCTTCCTCTATCAAATCCTAGTTGCAAACCAGCAACATCACCTTTTTTGAAGCCCTTAGGAACCACCAATTGAAGAGTTTTCGTTCTTCAATTTGCAGAAGGATTTTGTCCTCCTTATATGCCACACCAAAGGATTTTCACCCTCTGGTGGAAAGGAATTGAGCAGTCATCCATAAAACCAATCAAGTATAAATTTATGACAAGATAGATGACAAAATGAGTCCAAGCGACCTCTTTTATATCTTTTTATTGGTGCCAAAATCAATTAGGGATTCTTCCCCCATAACCGACCTCATAAATATGTTTGTTTTAACTTTATCTTTGGCTTTTCACCTCTTCAAACTAACCAACCTGCCTTATAAGAGAAACTATGAAAGAAGAATGTAAATGCTCATAAAAAAGACTGAAAAACATAACAAACACTTCCCTTGTTCACTTTCTTCTTGCCCACGGTAAGTGGAATAGGCTAGAAGTCTCCAAAACAAACTAGTTTGAAAAAGGGGACATTATAACTTACCGTCATCCTTTGATTCATTGTTAAGTCTTTGTCTGATTGTAGAGACCCAAGAGCTTTATTTTGAAAGGTAATCAACACTTCTCCTGCCAAACGAGTGCAAGCAAGATCTAACAACAACATCAACTTCATTCACTAAGAAGTGGGTTCAGTGCACAGTTCAAAGGCAAACGCAGACATTACAATGCTAGCAATTCATCAAATGATTCTTCAAAAGGCAGTATAACATCAAGGAGGTCAAAATCGATATGTTTTTACTATAAAGAGACCAGACATTTCAAATAAGATTGTCAAAAAAGAAAGAATATCCAAGCAAGTGATCAAAAGAGATTAAAGTATGCAAATGATGTTGAGGGGGTTGAACAAGAGATAACAAACAATTTTGCATTTGTCGCATCTCCTAACCAGTCAACTGAGTCTACAACCTGGTAATTTGACTCAGGTACATCCCAACACTATACATGTCATAGAGACCGGTAGGTTAATTTCATTGAAGATAATAGTAAAGAATTTGTTCTTTAGGTGATGGTTAGATTTGCTATATTAGAAAATGTGGACATGTTCAAGTGATACTGAACAATAATCTATGTTACACTTTCAAGAATGTTCGATATCTTCTTAACATAAACAAAAATTTGTTGCCTATTAGTTCAATAACTAAGAATCCTACTTTTTGTGTAAAATATAAATGAAGCAAATGTATGGTCATTATTTTTCATCATAACAATGTGATTGTTGTTGGTATTAGTAAGACGTGATTGTATAAACTGATTGATCCCAAAACAGCAAGTGCACATGCACTACCAGCGATAGAAAATGCTTGTGTACTTTGGCAGGAGAGGTATGGACACCTAAATTATCAATATTTGTTTCTACTTAGTAAGAGTAACATGGTGGATGGATTTCCATCTATTCATGCAAGCCAAAATGTATGTACATGTTGCACTAATTCTTGGTGAAAAGAGAAGTAATTCAAATGTAACGAGAAAAATATATATGTTTGTTGGTTATAGTGAGAACTCAAAAGCATATCGGTTACTAGATGTCTCTACAAAAATAAAAGCGGTTAATAAAGATGTAGGATGAGAAGATACCTTTCTTATTGGATATAGGTCAATCTACAAGTATCAATGTATGGATAACGTTTGCTGATAATTTTGAAACAAGTTCTGATGTTGAAATTAAACAAGGCTTAAAGTAGGAAATATTACAGTCAAGTTCTAGGGGAAACCTGATGAAGAATAGAATGATTCTAAGTCTCATAGCCAGATCAGGAGAAACAGCAAAAGAGAAGAAGTGGTATTATACCACAATCAAGGATGTTTAGGACGATGAATTTCCACATACAATGGAAAGTCGATATACAAGATCAGGAAAGAAAATGGTGCAATGTGCTTACATTTAAATTTTGATCATACTACTATTTTGCAAGTATTTGAGCCCAACACATTTGAAGACGTTGAAGGAAAACCTAAAAGGGAAGTTGTGATGAAAATTGGAGTAGATAGTAAGGACATGCAGATAGGACACCACAATTTTATGTGTCGTATAAGGCCTGAGATACTTCAAAGTTAGAAAGTGTTGGGCATCAATCGTTTGGAAGATCCACACAAAAATATTCGTTAGAGGGTATAACATGGAACTATATTGTTGCTTAGTCTTGGATACCATATAATATAACATATCATATGATATGTTTTTTGGCTAGAATTGATCACTCTAACAACAAATAAATACAGAATGAAACATTCAAGACAAGACAACATGTCAATGTACAACAAAATGAACCTAGTGAATTGTAATGTCCCTTTCTAAGGCTGAAACTGAAAAATAAGAAACACCAATCCCACTTGAGATTAATCTGATTTTTATTACAGCAGTTTTAATAATATCAAAAAACTCCAGTAGCAAACTGTATAGGGATTTCAACTCATCATACAACTATGAAATAACAGCTAAAAATGCTTCTAAATAATTACTTCAACCACGACAACATTTATCAATCCAAATTACATCAAAAGAATGGAGAAAATAAGTGATTACACCCAGCTGTAATTAATTTTATGACAGAAGCAGTGCAGCCACAACCAAGGGCTGGTATTAGCTCGTAGACAACTCCTAAAATCACCAAATTGTAGATTTCACCCTAATAAATTATTAGGATTGGAATGATGCAAACCAAACATGGAGAAACCCTTCAAATCATTGCAACCCCACTCCTATGCAATTCGCCCCACTTGGAAAGGCTGAATAATTGGCTCAACATGCAAAAAAATGATTGCTTTCACCTTTAGAAATTAGTACAAGTCCGTTCATGCAAGAATCATACCATACATCCATCAAAACACTTCCAAAATGCTCATGATGCAAGTCGCCTAGGGCTAGATAAAAAGATATCAGCTCCAAATACCTTAAGATATTCAATGATTCCAAATATCCTTGCTTGAGGGTTTTCGTCCCCAAGACAAGTTCCACTATCAAGGGTTTTCGTCCTTGAAGGGATCTCAAACAGGGGTATTTGTCCTTGATGAGAGAGATAGGAAAGGTACAACCTTTACCAAGAAGAAATAAAAAGATTCAACATATGACATAATGGTCAAGCATCCTCCTTTTATAACATAAGGAGTGCTACATCATAACTTATGCCCGACCTTATCATATTAAAGTCTATTTCTAATTTGAGCATATATGCTCACAAAACAACTAAGTAATTTATTCATCTGTTGGAGCACTAGGCATCCAATAGGAATACAACATAAAATAGTGCAATATTTCCTAAAACTAATCTAGATATCTTCAGACAACTTTCTTCTAGCTCCAAATCCTTAGTCCCATGAGAAAAGAATGGGATAAGGTCTTCCATAGCAATTATAGCTTGGAAAAGGGGACATTACATGAATCCAATATTCAGCACTGCTGCCTAATTTACGCAGCGGTTGCAGCGACTAGTTACCCATGTACTCCAATGAGATGGAATGATGACGACAAGGAAACTTTGCGATATTTCTTACATTCGCAGCAGGATTACACTTTGATTAAATTCATGTCTAGACTTAATTAGAGTCTTTTGAGCCCCATATTCTACACAAGATCATATTATTGATGTAATGACTAAATCATTTAGATTGTATCCTGATTTAGTCATTGAAGGGGAGGAGGGTGTCGGGAGTGTTAGATAAATTAGCTTTGGACTTAATCAAAATCTTTCAAGTACATATTCTACACAAAATCATATTATTGATGTAATGATTAAATCATTTAGAATCTATCTAATTTAGTCATTGAGGAGAGGTGTTAGATAGATTACCTAACATAGATAATAATTACACCAACATATAGTAGTTGTTTACCTTGATATTAGGAAGTTGTTTTATATCATTAGGCTCACAGTTTGTTTATCTACTTGTGTTATGATTATCATAGGTTGTTTATCCATTCCATGAATGTAGGTTCTTATGGTTTGTTCTAGGCTTATGTAATAAGCCACTCAGATTGTAACATACAAGGCTTGTAATCAATCTTATACTTGATGTCTCCATTTATTTTCCTTGACTTGTTTTCTACCTTGGACAAGTACGCAATGATGGGGGTATGTTTCGATGGGTGGGTAAGGGGTTAAGATGGGTTTTTGGTATGTGTGTAGGGTAAACTAGTTAAGAGGGTTAAAGAATTTAATGGGGTGATTTGAATTATGTGCCAAGACAAGGTCCGGGAATTGGGTGTGGGGTGTTACAACTTATGCATGAGGAACATGGGCTAGACTAGGATTACATGTGGTTAAAAAGTTCATAATTGTGGGAAAATAGGTCGGTTGGGGATATTTTACTTTACATAACCAAGGTAATCTTGTCAAAAAACAATCATTAACCTTGTCATGTTTGCACTTATAGGAGTTATTCTTTCCATCCAATTTTGCTTCCATTAATTTTTTTCCAAGTCGAACTTTGAAAATTTGAAAATTTCTTCTTTTCTCCCACTCTTTACAACGAATCTACCAAAGTCCAGTTGTCGATTAGTTTTCAAATTATTCTTCTAAAAAAATAACATTTTTCTTGATACTTCTCCATTTTCAAAAAATTTAGGTCGTGTTCTCATTCAACTTCCTATGGGTCCCACTTTCTATTATTAGAAGCCGGTAGTCAACATGTCTATTTTTATAAAGTCTATTTTAAACTTCTCTACCAAATTCTTGGAACTACTCCCCTCTTCAACTATATGCTTTCCTTCTCCCTTCCATACCAATCTATTATGTTAGAATATGTACCATCACTTTGCATATATCACATTGAGTTTCTCTTGAGAGGCTTCACTCGATGCTTCCATGAATTAAAAAGTGCACGCATTCCCCCACGTTCTTACTCGTCGCACATTTTTTTCTTTATAAATTTTCTTTGAAACTCCTACTCCAAAATTATTCAAAACAAATAAAATTTCAATTTCAAACCATTAACCACATTCTCAAGCACCTCGCTCTTAAGGATCTAGAGCAAAACTATTCTACTTCTATTGTCCCATGCTTCATGTAGTTGGAATGCTCTTAGAAATGACATTTGCAAATTCATGGCTTGACTTCTCTTTGACCAATAAACTTTGATACAATGTTCTCAGCTTTAAGTTTCATTTTCTCAAGTGTTTTTCATGCCAATGCTTCCTCTATTTCCAGGCAATTTTAATAGCCCAATACACATTTATCCTCTTCTCATCCAACCTACTTAATTTGACTAGTCTTGCCATCAACCTCTACCCATTGCCTAATCCAATGTCCAAGGCTATTCTTAGATTTGGAATCAAAAAGTCCATATAAACAACCAACTCTTCTCCATACATTAGTTGGAAAGCGATGTCCAATGTTGTAACATTGTCACTTGTTCGATTAGACCATAATATTGCTAGAAGTCAATTCTAGTACTTGTTAGATGCACCATGGACTGAGAGGGGGGGTGTGAGTCAGTCCTACAAATGTTTCAATTCATTTACCATGACTTAGAACACCATCCAAAACAAGCATTAACCATATACATTAAATATGAGCTTATTAAGTGTGCAACATCCATTCACAAGAACATGAGACATGAGAGAGAATACATAAACACCATATGTAAGTGGGAAACCCTCAAGGGGAAGAAAACTCACTGAAACCTCTGCTAATATTACTCATAACAAAGGACTAGCAAGGTATTACACATCATGCAAGATTTCTTTAGTGAGACACCAAACCTTAGTTTGGTAGAGAACCAACCCTACAAGGAGGCTACAACCCTAATAAATAACCAAGCACCAACTCGACCACCTGAAGATGAAGATCACTTCTGATTTGTTTCACAAACAACTAATGGTGACTAATCTAGCACTCTTCCTTCTATCTTGCTCAAAACATCACTCTAGATCATCTTGCCAAAACCCTCTTCCTTTAGGCTGATTTCTTCTTTTCCCCAGCTCACCATTATCTGCTCTCACTTTGGCATGTTACAGCATCATAAACTCCTCATAATGGTCACTAAGACCTCCTTCAAGCTCCAAACAATACCCTTTAGATTGCTCAAACTATAGCCCTCTCAACTAGCTCACATGAGTTTTATAATTTTTCTTTTCGACATGACTTGTGACTAAAATACATGGAGGTCAGCCTTCATATGCCAAATAATATCAAAACATCATAAAAATATCCTAGATACATTCTAAAAATGTCCTCATAGGTCGGCAATATCATAAACAACCCAAAAACACTCATTTGGGACACAAGAAGCCCAAATGCACTAAAACATGCCAACTCGCCAACACTGAATGAAGAAGACCAAATCCAACTCCTCCAAGGCATGGAACATGCTTAGACATGTTCTCTAACATCTCAGCAACCACAAAGCAACTATAAACAATCATCTCTCCTCAAGAAGCCACTCAAGAGCATGCACAACCAAACACCCTCAAAGTTGACCTTCGAAGAACAGGTCATAACTTGCTCATACCATAGCAAAAACTCAAGTGTAATGTATCATTGCAAAGTTCTTAGAACCAGGGTCATGACAAGATTCAAACCAAGTCATAATTCCACTTGTAGCAACCCCAAAACTGCTCTTTTCCCATATTAGTCCAAACTGCACCAAAACTACCTAAAAACTAGTCTTCATAAATAGGGCACACTTTCCACTTTAAAGGCTCAACCATGATCTGAAACCATCATGGACATGTAGTACAACTCCCGTGCTTCAATAAATGGTAATTTAGTCAATATGTCCAATGGGAAACTTTTGCACAAACTAAAACTTTCCAGAAACAAGAATATTTGAGTGGGGACCACATATTGTCAGAATCTCTAAATCACACCTGGAGATAGCTAGAGGAGTCCTCTACAACATCAAATCATCAATTTTGCCAAAACAATCAAATTTGGGTCACTACAAGCAATTTCCTCCAAATCGCTGCTTAACTAGGGTTTTAGGAGGATTTCAAACTTGTTTACCTTCTTAACGATCGTTTATAAAAACGTGACGATCAAACTACATCATTCTTCTTGGAAAATCTTCATAGCTCACCTAATTAACAATGCCAAAGAGCTAAGGTCCCCATGCCAAGCATACAACCCACAACGAGCATCTGAAATTCAAGATTTACCTCAAATTCTCACCTTTGGAAACCCGGTTTGATAAAAATGCAATATCTTCAAAAATCTTCATCACCTAAACCTGAAACTTGACCCACAGCATCATGATAACCTCCTCTAGCTGTCCCAAGTCTCATCCATGCTCAAATGCTTCTGAGTCTTTCTCACCACCAAGACTTATATGTGTCTCCATACCTTGTTCTCATTATTCTTTCTTTAAAGGACCTAGAACCATCATCAAATCTCTGAACACTGACCTGACACACCTCATACATGTGCTATGCAACATCACAACATATCTCCCATGCTTATACATGACTGCCTTGCTCCATCTATTATGCCACCATATCATCCACCATGCTCTAGGACTAGGAATAGGCCTAGAATGACCCGACTCAACCATGACAACCAATGAACTGACCTTGTTGACCACAGGAAGACACTTGGACACCTTTCAAACATCATACCATGTTTGCCCTCATGAAGACCTTCAACAACCTTTGGAGTACTTAAACAAGCTTGATCATACCTGAAACCATACCTAGACGCCATAGCAACTTCGCCAAAACTAGACACTACCAATCAACCTTCATGCTCAAACATGAAAGACACCTCATGGAGACACCAAAACACTCTTGACTCCATTTTGTCATCAATGACCTTTGACATCAATGACAACCTAAGACACAATGGCCAACAATTTATCCCTTTGTCATTGATGAAAACCTCCTTCAGAAACATTGATGGCAACCACAAGACAAAACACCTACATGACCCTTTTTCATTTTTCTAATGCTACTCTCCCCCTTTGACATCTATGACAAAGGCTACAATGACAACTCAACATAAAAAATAATAATGACAAGACATAATAACAACAGTGCACAAAACTGACTTGCTTACTTGGCTCCTTGGATTGCATCCTCACTTTCTTGGCATCAAATGCTTCATCTAGTCCATAAACCTGATATGTACATGCACACACAGCTCCCCCTGAGAGAGTACTCGCCATCATACTGACGTCACTCCTACTGAGATCATCACACCTTAGACTACTCTGCCCATTCATGCAACAAAACAATACTGTAAACCTTTTAGGAGCTCAAAAATTTTCAAAGCATACAGAACCAGTAAATTCCTCCTTTGAAGACCCAAGACCTTCATGGGCAAAAGTAAGTTTCTCAAAAATCAGTAGCTCCCCCTGAGATCATTATATCACTGTCAACTTGTAAGAGAAAACTTTCTTCATACTGATATGCTCCCCCTGGGATGGTATAACATTCTTATAACCTGGATACATAGATCTTAGACTCCAAAAGCACAGACCTTACCTCTTCATGCAATTACTTACACTTGTTTTAAGGACTTCATGTCATGAAGGAAACTCAGACCTTTAAACACATTCATCTAGCAGTCTACCTCCTCCGCAATCTTTGATCAATTGACATTATTTGAGCTCCAAATGCACCAACACAGACCTTGACAGATCTTATAACACAAGCATCTCTTGTCACACTTGTCCTTGCCAAATCTAGTGCCATCTTTCTTAGCTCTGTCACAGTGTATCATCTCAGTCTTGACTTCATTTTTGTCCTCACAGACCTTCTAGAGGCAAAGCCCTGCTCCCCCTTGATCTATACTCTGTCCAATGCCAACCTTTCATACAAACTTCACTACTCATACACAATATCACAGACCATTGTGACGCTTTGATGCATACTTCACAGCTCAGAACCTCATACTTCTTGAAACTTCATATACTTGATGCAACATTCAGAGTAAGATGATATACCTCATGATTCCAACCATCTTAACTCAAGCATACTATATCTTATAGCTGTACCTTTACAGTATCATACTTCAATCATAACTCTCAGACTTAGAATACAGAGCTCAAGGTGATAAGCTTTCATCTTTGATTAACACTGTTTCCTCTACCTCTGTTACAGTCCTCCTTGCAATCATAGACCCTTCATGAATGATACAAGCACATACATCCTATAGCCTCAGATTACACTACACAGAGCAGGTGAACACCTTCTCAATCAGACCTAGACATTCATACATTACTTAATACCATCAAACCTGTCTTTATGGGCAGAACACTGATACTTCTTGATTTTCAGTCTGTCATCCAACTTTCTATGCTTCTTGATACCATAAACCTGCTCAAAAATCCTCATACAGCATAAGTGGAGCCCTGACACAACTACCAATGTTTCTCAGCTGTCTAAGGAGATTTCAAATATTCAATCTACCATTACACCTTCAGAACTTGAGGATATTCTTCAACATCTGTCATAGTCTTGATACTCTGTTTCTTGCATAGGCTTATCAAACCATCCTTCCACAACTTTCAACTTTGTGATCAATCTTTGCTTTTAGCAATTCAGTCAGGTCCTTGAGCATTATCTAAGAGCTTCAATATTGTCTTGTAAACCAAACATGCTGAGAGTAGTTACAGATTCCCTTGAATGTACGCATAAGTAGACATCATAGATTTTGAGACTACATATTAATTCTTCTCAAGGCATCAACAGTTCTACCATAACTTGAAAACACAGAGTCACACAACAACATTCATACTTAACGCCTTCATTTTTACTTGTCATATCTTGACACAATTTTATACCCAGATTGAACAGACTTGTTACATTCTTTGCAACCTTTTAAATTTTAATCTTGCTTACATTCTAGCTAGGTTCCACAAACACCCTTTTGATGAGCTTCAAGCATTCCTAGATAAATTGCAAGTCCTTTTCACTGCTATACCCAGACTGACAAGCATTCACACATACCTTATCAAACTTAGACTACCCTATCATGACTGTAAATCTGCCTTGAGGTGTCACAGGCCAATACTTGGTATTCAAAACACAACTTCAGTCTTGACCATGCATACAAACAGTGTCTCACCATGCTATACCTTCATTAGGTCATAACCGAAATTCTTGACATCATCAAGAGCACACCTTTACTATGCAGGCAGACCCGATTCTTCATACTGAGAAACTTTCAAGCTTTGACCAGACACTCAGGGGACAACTAACTCTAGGACTCTTCTCATTAGCCGAGAATGATAATATCATGAAAAACATACCTCTACACAGACTGACACAGACTTCTATGATGCACATGACCTCAAAATACCTATCACAGCCTTGCAACTTCTTTTGAAGGTACTCAACACAACTTCAATTACCCTTGACTGTGACCATACACTTTTCAACACAAGACTTTTGAAGAACAAAACAGAGGCAAACACACATAGCTTGATATGTTGGATCAGACCATAGACTTTCATAAGACTCGAGGACTTACTTTTGCAGACCATTTTATAGTACTTTAGATCTTAAGACTCATGACAATGGCATATGCACCCTGACAGGCCATGATGACACAAATCCATGCTTTTCAGAACAATCATAGACTCCTTCACAAAACATGATAGACTGATTAAGAACAGATCACACATACCTTAAGACAGCAGACACCTCTTCTTGGCAATGAGAATGCACCTACATTGCTTCTCATCAGTCATGAATGTCCTCAAGAAGCATGATGAAGACACCCAAAGAATCTTGAGACATTAAAGCACCCAGAACTTAGGAGATTCCCAAATCTCCATCTTTCTCCCATCCACATTGTTGTCAATCTTCAGAACCCTCTTCCTTTTCACTGGCACACTGGGCTTGAGATCCACCTTGTCTTTTTTCACCTCCTTTGACCAAAAACCTTCTTGCCTTGATGACTGATCAGATTTGATTGTCTTGACTTTCTCCTTTTTTGTTTCGATTCGCTGACTTATCCTTGAGTCCTTCTTAACTGTCTCTTTTAATTGAAAACCTGATAAACATATGTGATTTTCTTCAAACATAGGCTCATTCTCAACTAGAGCTAACAAACCACTTTTGCTTGACTCAATCTTAGGCTTGACTGATTTGATCTCCTTCTTCTTGTCCACAACATCTGACATCTTGTTTGAACTTGATCCTTCTTTGACAAACCTTATAGGTTCAGATTTTGTGCTTTGCACCTCTTCCTTTGAGTCACCCTTCTTAGCTTGATTTCCATGATTAGACTCCTCGAATGTCCTGACTGGTTTTGGCTTTTCCTTTGCTTCATTTGTAGGATCACTCTCATTGATTACTTTGATTGTCTCTATTGAATCAGACTTCTTGTCATGCTCTGGCTCATTCTTTATATCACTCATAGGATCGGATCTTTTGATGTACATCTCTTTGACTTTTCTTCCCTTTTGAACACCCTTATTTTGTCTAGATGATCTATCAGGACAATACGTTGCTATGTGACCAAAATTCTGACAATTGTAACACATAACACTCTTCTTACCTTTTGACTGGTATGAGCTGAGATTCCAGCCACAATCTATGGCCTTATGACCATATTCAGTGCATTCATAACAATGACCATTGAAGAATCTTTCATAAACCCATGACTGTCCATTCCTTGAGAATCTTCTTTCACAATCCTTTTCCCTGTGACCTAATACATTACATGCATAAATAGCCATTGAAAAGCTTCTCATACCCTGATGCATTATGTTGTCTGATGGATCTTGCTTTTATGTTTTTCATATGATCTTCTTTGCAATTTGAGCCAGCAACATACTTGCTTGGAGCACAACTTTCTAGCATCGCTTCTAACTTGTTGGATACCTGCTTTAACTCAGCCTTCAAGCACTTCATTTCAAATTCAAGCTCCTTGATGATTGACTCTAACATAAGATTCTTCCTTCTTTGAAGCATCAACTCAGCTTATAGATCAACTATAACCTCACCATCATCATACAAACAGCTGCCACCAGCATCATATGGCTTCTCATGACCTTTAACCATCTTGTGCTTCACAATATTTTCTACCATTTTGATCAAACAACCTGTGCTTCAAGAGGATCTCCTTAAAGTAGTTAGACTCTCTTCACAAGGACCTAGCTCTGATACCAAATTTTAGAAGTAAAATGTACTAAGAGGGGGTGAATCAATCCTACAATTTTTTTTTACTTCATTTACATTTTCATAAATTTACCATTCATATAAACCATTTATCATACATAAACAAGTGTGATCTTATTAAGTGTGTTACAACAATCCACAAGTGCAAGAAACAAGAGAGAACACAATAACACAAGATATAAAGTGGGAAACCCTCAAGGGGAAGAAAAAAAATTGAAACCTCTACTAATATTACTCATAAGAAAGAGACTTGTGTACGAGTATTACACATCACACAAGACTTGTTTAGTAAGGCGTCACCCACCTTTACAAGGTGAACCCACCCATAGTTGAGTATAACACCCACCTATACAAGGAGAATACCACCCCCTTAGGTGATCAAGACCCCACTAAAACACCCAAAGATGAAGATAACTGAATTATGTTTTTTCTAAAACAAATGATCATGATCACAACATTCAACTCGCACTTTCTCTTCAAACTTACTCAAAACACCAGCTCTAGGTCCTTCTTTACTCAAAAACCTATGCCTTCAAATTGATTTCTCTCTTTTCCCCAGCTTGTCCATTATCCGATCTCATGCTCTTCTACTGTATTAAAAAACATAATATTATCCTCCTCATGATGGTCAGTGAGACCTAGTTGAATCTCCAAAACCTACCTCTCTAGGTTCCCTTAAGCTTTCACTCACAACAATCTAGTTCAAATGAGCCTTTATGAAAGTTATTTTTACACTTGTTGAATTCATGAATCAAATACATCTGAGGTCGGCCACCATAGAGTAAAAATAAATTTCAAAACATAATAAATGATCATCTTATGTAAATATCTACAAATAGGACCATCTTAAGTCAACACAATCATCTAACATCCTTCAAGATCACCTTTTGGGACACACACAAGCCTTGAAAGCCCAAATGCACTCAAACAAGACAACTTGACCAAATCTTAATGTATAAGATAAAAAAAAAAAGTTAATCAAGGAATGGAAAATGATTATAAATATTTTATAAGACCTTGATCATCAACCTCCAAAAACCATGAAGAAAATAATAAATCAATCAACAAGTCCTTAGGAAGCCACTCAAGATCATACTCAACCATGCACCCTCAAAATTGACCTTCAATGAACAGGTCATAACTTGCTCATACCTTATTAAAAAACCAAAGTTTGATATAGCATTGGAAAATATCTTGGAGTCATTGATCATCAAAAAATTCACATCAAGTTATAAACCCACCATGTATCTCCTCCAAAACGTCTTTGTTCACAAAATTCTCTAAAATGCCCCAAAATTGCCTAAAAACCAGTCATCATCAATAACACACACTTTGTAAGTTTAGAAGGATAAAACATGATATGAAAATATAATTGAATATTTATTACAACTCACATGATTAAATATATGGTGACTTAATTAATAGGTCTAATGGGAAACTTTTTCACAAACTACAAATTTCTAGAAAATTACCTATTTAAGGTAGGGCCCACATACTATCATAATATATAAAATACATCACTTCAGAAATATTTGGAAGAGTCCTAATACAACATCCAATAACCATAAAATTTTCCAAAATTAAACCATTATTGGACACTGTCCAATCAATATTCTCCCAAGTTGCTACTCCAAGGCTAGGGTTTCATGAGGGTTAAAAAGTAGTTTAGCTTCTTAATGATTGTTCATAAAATCTCTGAAAATTAAAATAGTTTCATTATTATTGGAAAATATTAATATATAAAATAATTATAGTATTCCATTATATCTCACAGTTCTCCATGTAAAGTATACATCGCACAATGAGCATCAAAAAGTCGACTTTTGCCTCAAATTCTCACATTTGATATATCCCAATATTGGAAATAAACTGCAATATCTTAAAAAATAATCATAACTTGCACCTAAAATTTGACGCAAAATATAATAAAAAACCCCCTATGACTGATATCCAATTATCATCCATATTAGTTTGCACACATTCCTGAAAAACTTTCTCATCCACTGGGAATCACCAATGTGTCGATTTGTTTTGTCTCCTCATTAGTCTTATTTCAATAGGACCTACGAACTTACACTTAAACCAATGAATAACTGACATGAGATTCACCTCCATACACATTCATATGAAGTGTTAAAAAACTATATATCATCCATTGTACAATACTTTACACTATTCTATAATTTCATGCTTCCATTTCATACACCAAGTACTGGGGTCTACGAATAGGCCTTAAAATGACCTGACTACAACACATGCCATCACATGAAATGACCTTGTTGACCACTTATAGACACTTCAAACCTTTGAAAAATCATACCAACCTTTCTTGACCTCATGAAAACCTTTTACAACCATTGGAGAACTCATACAATGATCATGCACATTAGACCATGCTCCAAGATAAATAGAACTTCACCAAACCAAGACACTGCTAAACAACCTTCATGTTTGACCTTGATTGAAACCTCATGGAGACTCATATAACACATCAACACCCTTTTCCATAAATGACCTTTGACATCAATGACAACCTAAGACACAATGGCCAACAGTACTAGCCTTCTATAGAAATTCTACAAGACTTTTGTATCACTGAGATAAAAACCTTCACATCTTTGCTTTACTATTGACTCTCACGGAATACAGGAATGAAATACTATTTGCTCCTTGATTAAGCACTAGATATATAGTTCGCGTAGTGTCTTCCACAATCGCCCTTTCAATGGAAAGGTATCATGAACCTCATAATGATCTTTTCCTACCTGAACTTGTTCGTCCTTGTTGTGGAGTTATCTTATAATGTCCTTGCTTCCATCCCTTCTATAAAATGTTTTATTGCAAAGACTATAATTAAACCTACCTCAAATCATCTTCTTGAATGGATCGTCAAAGTCCATGCCTCATCTCAAACAATTCATGTGCTTACATAGCGTACAGAGGCATGAAGTCTCTCTTCAAGGGTTTACCCATTCTATGGCAAGTGTCACAGCCTAAATTCATGCAGTTTCATAGGGTGTAGAAGCATGAAGTTGTTATTCAAGGCTTTACCCATCTAAGCATGATAAGCATCCCATCTAACTATTCATTCCTTCATGTCTCTAAATACAGTAGGAAACCAAAGGCCTATGAGAAGCACGTTTCTTGCAATCTCATCTGGTACCATATGTCCTAGGGCCACTCACTCGTGTGGTTTTCTTAAAATTCCATGGATTTCCTCTCTAAGAACATATCTCCAGAGGAAATGGTCGGAACCCATGTTATAGAGGACTCTATGTATTAATTGTAATAACTGGGACATAGTCATTTTTTTCTCACTTCGTCGCACTCATGTCCTCTAAGAAGCAACCGATTGAGAGAAAACTTCATAAGTTATCATAGCATAAAGCTATACCACAATGTGGATGAATTGCATGTCCAAAAATTCATTTATTAGTCTGTCTAGTGGTTCAGTTGACTTTACTCTCGACATCCGGTATGCCATGACATGTTGATTCCCTAGTCTTGCAGCTCTATTGAATGTAAAATCTGGAAAACTAGCCATCTTCTAACTCTTCCTTGAATTATCAACATATTCACCAAGTTAATCACACTTAGAGGTCCACGTAGAAAACTGCCTAAAATTTTGAATGGTGTCAATGCTTCTCTCTCTATCATACCATAGTTCATCTTTCTTTCATCATCAATCTACTTACGAAGTACACAAACGGATCCATCTTGTGATCACTCTCTTACACCAAGGTACATCCAATTGTAAACTTTAATGAGTCAAGATGAATGTAAAATTCCTTATTCCAAATTGAGTATCTTCCTTTCCACAAGACACATACCTACAATAAAGGAAAAATAAAGAATGATGTATGATGGTTTCATTTCCTTCTATGTATGTGTATTCTCGGTAGCATATGAGAAGTTAAATTTAAATCTGTATTGAGTCTTTAACATTCCCTAAACTCTTTCTTATATTCTTTGAGATCCTGGATAAATAGAGAATGGAAGAGAGTTGGATTTTAGAAATTTTCAAAGTTTGTTGATATCCATGCTGTAGAAAGTGGGCTATAATCAATTCTATCCTTCAAAAATGGAAATATTGTTGAAATCATCTCAGTTTCTTTGAAGAATCTACTCAAAAGCACTTGCGCATTTCCCAAATTCTTATTTAGAAAAGGGGTTATCAATTAAAAGCTTGGTAACCTTTTCAATAATCAGGTTGTTGATTTTCTACGCTCTGTCCTTGTAATGTCCCTTTTTTCCCACTTGAGACTTGATATTTGGTCTTCTTGTCATTCCTTCTCCATGGCAAAGAAGCAAAGATGAAGGTGGAGAACATTGAGCATCTATATAATATGTTTTTTTACTAATATTTTATATTTTTTTTTGTGTTTTCTTTCTTATACAGGTCGGCCTTTCCTTTTTTTCACTTTGACGCCAATTGAAGGATATAAAAGGAGATCTAAGGAAACATTTGCAAGCTAGACTTGGCGTATTTTATTTTACTTGGGCATTGTAAGCTTGTTGCTCCATGTTCTTGCACTTGGGGACGAAAACCCTCATGTGTGTTTGCCTAGAAGAACGAAAACTCTTCTAGAGGTTGAGTGAAGGACGAAAACCCTTCATCTTGACTTGGGAATTGGTTTATAAGGCTGATTTAAGGAGAGATCTATCAATTTCAAATTGAGATTGGCTTATTTCTAGTGGAGCAACCTACCTTGAGTAGGGTTCATGTGGTGGGGTGAACATATTTTTGCATTTTCAGATCATAATCTCATTTGGCATATTTTATAAGGCCAGAATCTGCATTTTCCTGATTTTTGGAGAAGTTTAGCTTTTTTTTCTAGCCCTCAGTTTGGCTAGTCTGCTGCTGATTTTAAATAATTGATTCCATCTGTGTAAATTGATATTTCATCCACCTTTTGATGTATTTGTGATTCATAAATATTTATGTGGATAAGAGTAATTATTTTGTGGCATTATTTGTTGATTAGTATGGTGAAAGGTGGACTTGAATTCCATAAACAGTTCACTGCCCTGGTAATTTGCAGATTTCAGATTTATTTCAGTTGATTATAAAATTCAGATTTGGAGATCTTTGGTTTTGAGCTAATTTCCTATTATTTGGCCTAAACCCTTGAAAGGGTCATTACACTCCTCCGCATTTCCATGTGTGTTTGGAAAGGAAAAAGAAAAATGTTCTACTGCTCAGCAGCATAGATGTGTGAGTTTTCCTTTATCCCTGGCATAAGATTCACCTTTTTGTTTTTAATTGAGTGAAGATAAGAGAGATGAAAGTGAGGAAAATATCTTGGCTTTGTCTTACAAATTAATGGAGATCACACAGATTAAATATCTGTGTTTAATATCATCTCAGGTGTACCGAACTGAGATATGGGACCTTGTCTATATTTGGTCTTGATTTACCTCGATTGATAACAAAAGCGACGAGGGAATCATATCTTATAAGTTCTCAACACCCGGAGAAGAGATTTCCCCCTTGAAGCTAAGCATGCCAACCTTGTTTAATCCCATGCCCCAGTTTGACCCGAGATTACACTCTCATTAATCTAGGAAACGATTGATTGATATTGAGCCACCCCCATTCAACCTAGAAATACAAAAACTAATTTGATTACGAACTATATATGCATATGCGGTAAGGGATGATTGATACTCAACTAATAATCCATTGAAGTTGGCGTAACATGATTGATCGAATGTAACAACCCAACCCCCATATATAGATGGGGGCACGGATACGTTACCCTTTATAGGGAAAAATAAGATAATATTGAGACAAGGGAGCAGTTTTTTGTGGGCTACAGATATGCTCTGCCAGCATTGTATTCATTGACAATAACTGGTAAGATAGGCATCAAAAAAGCAATAATGCAATGGGCTTCTAGTGTCCTCAAATATAAAGCCCCAAATTAAGAGATTGGCAATGATAGAATAGTTCCAAATACTAACTTGACGAACTATATATGCATATGCGGTAAGGGATGATTGATACTCAACTAATAATCCATTGAAGTTGGCATAACATGATTGATCGAATGTAACAACCCAACCCCCATATATAGATGGGGGCGCGGATACATTACCCTTTATAGGGAAAAATAAGAGAATATTGAGACAAGGGGGCAGTTTTTTGTGGGCTACAAATATGCTCCGCCAGCATTGTATTCATTGACAATAACTGGTAAGATAGGCATCAGAAAAGCAATATTGCAATGGCCTTCTAGTGTCCTCGAATATAAAGCCCCAAATTAAGACATTGGCAATGATAGAATAGTTCCACAAACCAAGGAGAAAAGGATCAAATCAATTTTTTGTGATTATTGTATTATTTTCCCTAGTATAATTAATTAAAACCTACGAGGTATTGGAATCTCACCAATGGTACTTTTTTGGGTCTAGGGTCCCTTAAACCTAGGTATCTTTCACAAAATAAAAACAGATAAAAGGTATTAAAATAATTGTAATACTCTAAATAAATGCTTGTGATTTGGTGAGCTTTAGGGCTTGCAAAATAAATAAATAAATATTGGAAAAATAAGTTTTAAGTTTTAAGTTTTAAAAAAAGTGATCAAAAATATTATTTATATAAATAATACCCTAAGTAAATTAAATTAAATTAAACCAAATGATATAAATAAATTACTCATAGCCAACTATTTAACATAAATACATGATTGTGTTGTAATTGGATTAATCCACATTAGTAAGAATTGTGAGACAAGGGTGACTCAAGGCATTACATGAGGAAACATTTTCATCAGGGTAATGACTACTCATGGAGATCATCTTGCGATGACTTAAACATACACGTGTAAAATCCCACAAAAAATAATAATCTTATTAAATTGCTCGTGGAAGCCTTCAATTACTTTTTGCATAAATACGTGATTGAGTTGTACTTGGGTTATTCCCACATTGGCAAAGAATTGTGAGACAATGGTCACATATAAGGCACTACATGCTCCAAAATCTCATCTACTGGAAAATGAGGCTAGAGGATGAGAAGTCCAAAGCAATGGATTAAAGTCACTATTCCTCCCGCTACTAACAAATTGTAATGTCCCCTTTTCCACGCAAGCCACTATGACAGCCTTGGGCCCATTCCACCTTTTGTGGGCTTCAAGGAAGGAAAGCAAGGGAGGTGAACATTGCCATAATTATAAGTAATTTTCTTATTTAATTAATAATTATGGCTTGGAGTGATTCGATTAGGTGAATGACAAAGCGAAAAAGGAAATTTTATCTTCACCTTCAATAAGGTCAATCTTCTTGAGAGCTACAAGGGAGATAAAGAAACATTCTTTTATGAGGTCGGTCTTCTTAAGTGAAGATTAAAAAGTGCATTTCCCCCTTCATTAAGAGGTCGGCCATGAAGATTGGGCTTTTAATTCATCCTTGGTGCCAAAGAAGGGGTACTTAAGGAGGTTCGAATGGAGGACATTATTATTATTCATCTATTTTGACATTTAATTGGATTTGGAGCTAGTGTAGCTTCTCTTCTTGCCATTGAAGGACGAAAACCCTTCCTTGGACACCTATTGAGGACGAAACCCTTCAATAGGATCACACTTGAGGACGAAAACCCCCTTGTGTGCTTTGGTGGCTTCACCCGGAAGTCACAAGTAAGCTTTAAGGAGGATTTTATATTTATTTCTTCCCTTCTAACCCTAGGTGACTTGCTTGGGTGAAGGGCTTGATATCATCTAGGGCATTTTTGGACAATTTGAGCTGAGATTATTGTTCTTCATATTTTATAAGGCTGGAATCTACATTTTGGTGATTTTTGGAGAAGTTTATCTATCATTTTCAGCCCTTGGTTTTGGTTGTATTGTTGTTGTCATTAAATAAATTGTAGTTGGGTGTAATCACTTATTTTCTCCATTCTTTTGATCTAATTTGGATCAATAAATATTGTTGTGGTTGAATTAATTATTTAGAAGCATTTTCAGTTGTTATTGCATGGTAAAATGTCGATATGAGTCCCTAGAGAGTTCGCTACCCTAGAGGACTCATTATTGATTATTTTAATAAAGTTTAAGTGTATTTTCAATCATTTTCAGATTGATGCTTGTTGGCTGATGGTGTGTTTTCAGATCTGGTTCATTAGGATTTAGGCCAAACCCTTACTCTTGGTTTCGGCCCTAGAAAGGCACATTACACAAATGCTCACAATGTTTGTGTGCTAAGAGGGTCCCCATGCCTTGTGATTATAACCAAAAATACATACAGAAAAATTTCATTAAGGTAATGAATACTCATACAGGTCATCTTGAGATGACTTAAAGTCTTAAACACACGAATTAAATTTCACAGAAATTAATCTAACTAAATTGCTTGTAGAAGCCTTCAATTAGATAGCATAAAGTAGATTTTTTCAATACTTGTTTGTTAGCCTTGTCTCTTGTGTTAATTCTAAGCATTAGCTTGCAACAACTTCTATAGACATAGACCCCTGTTTATAATATTAAATTGTGGGTCGTATCTAATACATTACAATGGCTTGTATTTATACCTAGGTAAATAGTGTATAATAAGATCCTTCTCATATCACGGGAACAACCAAATCCTTACATAGCTTAGTTGTAACAAACTAAAAACAAGCCAATAATATGCTAACTATATGCTAAAAATATTCTAACATCTAACAAAGAAAAATAGCCATCCCCACTTAATGACTAAATGATACAATCTAAATGATTTCATCATTACATCAATAATATAATCTTGTGTATAATATGGGGCTCAAAGAGTATGATTAAGTCTAGACATGAACATAATCAATGTGTAAACTTGCTACCAATGCAGCAAATATTACCAAGTGTCCCAATGGTTGTCATTCCATCTCACCGAAGTACATGGTTAACTAGCAACTAAAGCCACTAGGTAAACTAGGAAGTGGTGTTAAATATTTTGTTCATTGGGTAAATGTTGTTGTACCTTGATGTGTCGTATTGTCTTGAATGTTTCATTTTTCAATTGTTTTGTATTTTGAGTGATAAATGCTAACAAAAACTATATTATCACAGTATATCCAAGGCCAAACAACAATACAATGCCATGTTATATCCTCTAAGGGATATTCTTGCATCGATCTCTTGAACATCTGACACCTAACGTTCTCCAACCTTGAACTCTTCACAAACATCTACCCCAAACCATAACTACAGTGTCCTAGTTGTATGCCCATATCACACACCATAACAATGATGGCCAACTCCAACCTTGAACTTATGGAGATACACCTTTAATGACCACACACCATAGCTATGGTGTCCTATCTGCTCCAGAAGGGACAATTTGTCCTCAATGATTCTATCATCCACTAGTGACCTAACAAGTATCACTGAAGTGCTTTTTATTTGTCTTTTCCAATGATGCAACTCACATCACTAGTGACCTAACAGGTACCACTTTAGTGCTTATCACCTGTCTTTTTCAGTTGCAAGTCCCATAAGTAGTGACCTCACGAGTACCACTTTTAGTTCTTATTAATTGTGTCATTTTCAAAGACACTCCTTAGGTCCACGTCCATTATTGAATGTCACTAGAACACTTTGTCTGATGCACCTCCATAGCACAAAACCTAGGCAGTCATGAGATAAATCTCCCTCATTTTACCGGTGAGGCTCCCGTGTCAGATTTGTCAATTAAAGTATGCTAATATCTAAATGGGGTTTTACTTTAACTACTCAGTTCATGAACCATAACTGAACAGTTCTGCAGCAAGTAAGCAACTGTTTAAAGAAAGGAAATATTTATAGAAGAAGGGAAAGGGAATTATATAAACACAGAGAAGAAATGGAGAAGATGTGCATCCCAATCAATAGATAGCAGAGTTGATTGTATGCACATAGAAGAAACCAATAGATATAAACACAGAATTCTAAGCAAAGGTAGCTCTAGATCTAGATCTGAAATAACACAAAGTCTATTAAAAGATCTAAGATAAAAAGCAAGAAACACAATACACCGTGACACAAAGTTCTCCGGAAATCTGCTCCTGTATATTCCTTTGCTTCAAGTGGCTCTCAAGGGTTTCACCACAAAGTCTGGAACACAAGGTTGCTGCTTACAAATTCTCATTATTAACCAGAGGTTCTTCTCCTAGTTATAGAATGTAGGAGGGAAAGTACAAATGGGAAATCTAACTGAACTGAAACACAAACAACAAGTAAAGATGACATTTGGCAATCATCCTCAACTAACTTCTCCTTAAGTGACACATGTATCACTTAACTAATAGAATTGTTCCACATGACTTTAAGTAATGGTTGCAAAACCAATAACTTAAAGTTTTACAATTTCATCCGGGAACATAGAAAATAGATGAAGAAATAATAGAAGAAGTTATGCCAGCTGTAACATTTATGTCTTCTTTTTGTTCTGATATCGGATATACTTGTTGAACATGTGATTCAGCATCTTCCCATCTGTTTTAGCCACTGCTTCCTTCTCTGTCCTAAACTGCAGCAATCCTTCATTCAACACTTTGATGCACGCTTCCACATCTTCCAAGCTTGGCCCGAACCTCGCAATATCCGCCTGTAGTGCCACCAGTCTGCTAATAGAATTCATCGTGAAAGGCTTAGTAGCTTTATCAATTCTCTTTTGTACCATCAGAAGAGACCCTTCCAGGGAATTAGGTACTTTGCTAGGAACAATCGCACGTATGAAGTAACATTCCCGACCACTTTCTCCTCAGTGAAAGAAATGATACTGTTTGGTAAGGATGATGTCCTACTCTCAAGTGCCTGCATCCTCTTCAGCAAAACTCTGCAGATCTCCAAACGGAAAGATACTGCAAACTCTAGCTGCTTCCCCTTCTCAACTGATCCATCCGGTACAATTTGTTCTGCAACCAATACATCTCCCGGCAGCTTGTTGATTTCGGCCAAAGTACTCAGGTTACTCTCAGCAACTGTGTTCATGTCTACTATGCTCGTCACCAGTTGCTTCAGCTGATTTGCTGCATCATCCATAACCTTCAGGCGGGCTGGCACTTCCCCAAGTTGTACAGAAGCTTGACGAATAATCAGGTTCTTCCATTCGTCAATAGCTTTCACTTGATTGCTTGCATCCTCCATTTCCTGCATAAGATGATCACTCACCTGCTCTGAAATGGGCTAAATGGAAGGTTTAGCAACCTTGGCTATGATCTCGCACAATTGAGATACTTGCTTTTGAAGCTCGTCTTTCTCCGCCTTTTCACTGTCAAGCCTAAGGAATAGAGCATCTATCAATGTCTGCGTATCCTGCTTCAATCCTTCTGTGGTGGCTTGACCGAGGGGTACTTTGGTTACTGTAACATCTTCTGCCGTGAGCTCATCCTCCTTTCCTTCTGCCGGAATTGATATCTCAGCAAACTTCTGCCCTGACTCCTCGATGATCAACCTAGAAGTTGCTTTAGCAACTTTAGGCCTTCTGTCTTTCCGCCTAGACTCTGGAGTAGCTGCAAGTCGTGTTCTTCCAAGTTCATCTCCACTCTCGCTTCTGGAACCAACTGCGAAGCCAACCATTCCGAGAAGTTACTTCTCGGAGAATGAGAAGTCGCTGAGTGCACTACCATCTCCCGCTCTGCATCCTCTCCATCAGAAAGTGCCACAGTGTTATGGCTGCCATCCTCTGAATCATCCAAGGACAAAGCCCTTTCGAACTCCGCCATCTGCAGCTTTAACGTCTCTTCTGGAACAAGTGATGAACGGAGTGGCTGAGGAGAGAAGATGAATGTCGCTGGATTTAGTAGAGGCATGGAAGTGTCCTGCTGCGGTGCAACAGTTGGTGAAGTACTGGGTACTGGAGAAGCCGGAACTAAAGTCATGGTCATAGAAGTGATCTTCTCCTTTGATTGAGATCTTCTGTGTACTTTCAACTTCTCGGACCTTCTGCTGCTTTCTCCTCCATGCTTTCGCTTAAGGGAATCTCCTGCGCCAAAGTTGCCTGTGACTTGATTCATCAATGCTTCATCAAGGCAGTATCCCTTCGTCAACAACCAGTTTGAAATATTCACCAAACAGCGCCAGATATTTCTTCAATCGTGTTGCAGCCTCCTACGTTATCCTGAAGTACAGCTCTATCTCCTCCCATTTGATGGTAAGTGTCAAGTAACACATTCCCATCATCTTTAAGATCCGCAGGTATCCGCGCTAGTCCAAAGTCGAACACTTGCTTTGCTAATAGCCTGCTGAAATCCCTCTTTCTAACCTCGTACTCACTTTTGCACTTCATCCAGAAATCCTCCAATGAAGGCACGTGTGCGTACTCCTGGGAGATCGTCTTCCCGGCTACTCCAAATGGATCAAAGTTCAGCCATGCCGTGAAGAACTCTTGCTCATACTCAGATAACATTTGCGCCTCCATCCCTCGAGCTCTATGAATGCTCTGGCAGCTATAATGTCCGACAGTGATTGGAAAGAAGCCCGTAGACTTGTGCCGTTTCGACTGAAGGTCGTGTATCTCCACAAGTTGCCTGCTCAGCTCCATGGCGATCAATCTATCATTCGGATATCTGGGCATCTTTATTGGTTCTCCAGAAAAGCCCGTAACCCTGAGGTATGTGAAATCTGCAAACTGAATGAATAGACTGCCAATCTTGGATACGGCTTCCCACGCTTTTTTGCTTACCCTGTTGACCTTTAGGTCCTTGTCTAGCCTGCAAATGAAATCATAGAAGAATCCATCATTGACCACTTTGAAATCCTTCTCGCACGCAGGTACAGTAAGCTGTGGGTAGCACTCGAAAATGGGGTCCTTAGAAAGAACGCCACATCTATCCAGCTTGGAGAAGATGCCTTGTGAAGCTGCAACGTACACCAAGTAGGAAGTCATTTTGAAGCTGAAAGTACGCTTCACGTTCCGGAGTTGCTCACCAATGTTGTCGCTAATAATTTCTGACCAATTGATTATGGAATCAACCTTGTTGACTTCAATGGTCCTGATGAAAGCATACATCCATGTACGGAAAGTGTAAGCATTCGCCTCGCCATTAATCCTGCATAACAATTTGACAATATCATCGACCTCCTGCACCAAATTGGACCGCGGAAGAGTTCTTGGGAACTTAGAAGGAGATCTAGGCTTCTTCATGTATCTGTTATTCATTATGCTCACGCAATCAACTCTATGCTTCTCCCACCTGCTGTCGGCATCCTGAAGGCTAATGGAAGTCACCACCTTTCGCACTGGAATCTTCAAACAATAATTGATGAACTCTGCGTCCAATCGAATTATTGTTTTCCTCGTAGCATCTCGCACTGATCTGGATGAAGGATGGTAAGATCTAGCGCACTCCATAACAAACTCTGGCAACTGGGCTGTGTATGGAAAGGCTGCAGCTCGAATAATTCCACTGCTTTTAACCGCACGCATGAGTGAAGTCTTTCCTGCTCTGGATCTATCAATCAATTCGGAAAGAGGTTCCGGACCTAGATCCGTGTCTCCTATGTCTGCAAATTTGGAAGTGATGCATGACTCCGTTGTGCTTTCTTTTTCATCCCTCTTTGCCATGGCTTTGTCTATCTTTGTCTGAACAATTCTTTTTCTTCTTATTTGGCTGGAATTCTTCAAAACTGGTGCAGATCTGGATAATTCTTCAGATTCGGAGGATATATTCAATGTATTGGACATTGATTAGAGCTCATTTTCTTTTGTAAAGCACCTGTAATGAATTCCTGCAATTAATTCAGACAAAGATGGCAACCAGAACATGAACAGTGGATTTTAATCATAAAAATCTGCACTTTTCAAGCCTGCTGCCCCAAAAATTGATGTTTAATTTGCATGCAAAGAGAGCATGAATCTTTCCAACTTCACCTGAGCACCTGTATCACTTATGCAAACAATTATGCAGACACAAATCAACCTCCTTCAATGCATGCGCCAAATTTAGAAGCTTTTAGCCTTGTTTTCACCTTTGTTCTGAGCAAAAATCCTCTTCAAATGGGGCGCACTTTTCCTCTTGGCTGCAATTCTTTACCTGTGAATTAATTAATTCACCCTTATGGCAGCCCATGCTTATATAACCCTCATAATTCTATAATTAATAATTGCCCTTCCTATTCCTGGCAATTAATTAATTAAAAATCATGCTCTTCTCTTTAACTGGTGTGTTAAAATAGCATGTTTAAGGACAGCCATCCAATAAATTAAATTTAATCAATTTAATCATCCACTCAAGCTTCACAGTGTGCTTTGACCATAGCCACTGAAAATAGATTTTAATTTAATCATTTAATGCTTTAAAAAACATTAATCCTTCCCAAAAGGGGCTGCACTTTTCTGACATGAAGGGGGCAGCCTTTAAATAAATTAAATTTATTTAATTTAATTCTATTTTTAAATCTATTTTCATTCCCTTTTTTATTCCCCTTTGCTTTGTTGACTTTTCTTCCATGCCTAGGCGCCAAAATTAGAAGAAGATAATTAATTTAATCCACAATGGGAATTTTTTAAAGGCTGCCATGTTCTCCCTAAAGGGGTCACACTTTTTTGCATAATAGAATTCTATTTTTAAGAATTTATCTTTTAACAATGGGATTCTTTACCCTGCAAGGCAGCCCCGGAAATCCCATGATCCACTTAAGTGATTTGACTTTGACAATGGGATTATTTACCCTGCAAGGCAGGCAATAAAATCCCATGATTTCACTTAAGTCACTTTTCTTTTATTTCACCATGGGAATTTTTACCCTGCAAGGCAGGCAATAAATTCCCGCCTGCCTGCTGCCTCTAATTTTCCCACTGCAGCTTAAGTGACTTTTCCATCATGGGAAAAAGTACCCTGCAAGGCAGGCAATAAAATCCCACCTACCTGCTGCTTCTATTTTTCCCATGCTCCACTTAAATCCTTTGTTTTCCAAAAATGCGCCCAACCCCGCAGGGGCTTTTTAGTGCACGACTTCGCCTTTTCCCAGTGAACCGGACCTCCGATGGCGACTTCCTTCTGGCACAACGTGCGTATGTGATCTTCGAATACTCCAGGCCAAGAATCGGGCTAACCCGGCAAAGGAATTGATCTAGAGAAATTTCACAGAAAACGAAACGGGAAAACACAAAAACACGAAAAAATTGCCAAAAGTCACAAATAAAGCCCAAAACTTATTCCTAGTTAAAACCCTTCTGGTATATAGGAATAATGATATGTTCGATCACAACAGGGTTAAAACGGAGCGCAAATTGCCTCAAACGGGGCTCAAAATAATTAAATACAAATTTCCCGCAGACAAATCCCGACGACAGAATATAACAATTTTGGGCATCTGGGTATTTGGCGAAAAAGGCTAATATGGCTCTTTGGGAATATCTTGACGCAATACAAGAACTTTCAGGCAATAAAAACACAAAACGACCCATTATTTTAAAAGTACGAAATTTTTTTCGGATAGGGTAGTCGCAGATTTCAGGATGAAATCTGGGGACACCACAAAGAGCAGTCAAACAATGTGCTCATCAAAGTCTTCCCTTGATCAAGTTGTCTCTGAACTTGGTGCCAAAAGAAGGATCTATTTGTTTGCATTGATCTCTAGGCAATTGGGGGAGATGAATGTTGAGGCTTCTCTGAAAGCCAATACAAAAATGTGCAAAGAGATACATCCCCTGATTCCACACTAATAGATAGTGCAATGCTTCCATCTTTGGAGGAAGAGCATAATCATTTTGCTGGAGACATGCTTCTTTGAGTGCAACAGGGCTAGGAGGACTTTCAAGTGGACCTTCAAGGAGAGGAGTTCCACTTGTCAAACATTTTCTTAAAGGAAACCTATCCAGAAAATCAGCATGTTTTCACCATAGATACCCTAAGTATCAAGGACTGGTTTGATCAGGGGGATGTGCACCTTCTATTTCCGGGACGGAAAAAAAAAATCCAAATTTTGGGGATCAGCAAGGGGATGGCTATACAATAATATTAAAATAATATACAAACAAAAATTCAGATTGCAAGGAGATGAATTTTAAGTTTATTCAATGAAATTTGGGACTTTTACTGTATGTCAATTATTTTTATTTCAAGATTTATTTAATGCTTTTGGTAAAAATATAGCTTTTTAAAAGTAAAAACATCAGAAAATTTGAAAGACTAGTTAGCAAAAAATAGTCTGTCCCCTCCGAGCCTAAGTCCCCAATTTTGTCAAGACGTCACCAAAATATGGGACGTTCATCCACGTTAGTAACACTAGGTTTTCACCTCCAAAGACTGAAAAAAAGGCAAGTTGGTTCCAGGTCATCATTGTCTAAAGAGGACTACTAAATTATAGCACGGTGTATTTTGATGCCTAGTGACCTGGAAAGACCAAGGCAACAACTGTTAGAACACCTAATTTCTTGCTTCTGCCAACAAATGAGCAGATGTCAAATTTGCACAGCTTGTCTCCAGTTTGTTTGAGTCGGATAGGAAAGTCACCAATTATATGTGTTTTAAAGGGACATTAAGTAAGAGGGGACACTCATGCCTTTCTCCATTTTCATATCAATTCATTACACCAATAACTCAGAAGGCCTCATCCCAGCTGTATTATTAGAAGTTAAACTTCTGAATTATCCCTTGTTTTAATAATTTAAGGGTCATTTGAGTTTTTAAACATGAACAACTGAAGTACCCTCAACAAATTTGATGTCCCCATGGGTTCGAGGATAAACTTGTCAAGGTTATCGCAGTTCTATCCATCCTTTTGTAATTGTCATGCATTGTATGCCCCTTGGCATGCCTTAGCGCTACAAGATGGGAGTCTTTAGTTTAGTTTAAAAATGTGCACATAGGCTAGTTAAGGGTTTATTATTTAATTAAAAAATAATAAAGTACACATCAAGTGAGTCTTTTAATATTTTAATTAAGTTTTATTATGTTTTCCCTCCAAAAGGGGAAAAGGTCGGCCATTTGAATATTGCACCCCTTATGTTATAAAAGGAGGTTGCATGGCCATCATTTGGGCATGTTGATTTGATCATTTATGTCTCTCCATGCTTGGACCCAAAATGTATACCCAAGGGATGTATGCCCTAGCTCTTCATTGTGCTCTCTCTCTCTCTCTCTCTCGTTGTAAGCTTCATTTGGATCCATTATTGATTGAGAGATCTCATTGCTCTCATCAATTTCCAATGCATTATTTGGTCTAAATTTAAGTATCTTACATTTGTTGGTTTTTAATTTCCCTGCGACTTGCTAAGGAAATTAGGAGGGTTGTTTGTGGAGCTCAATTGATCTTTGCTTGAAACAAAGATAATTTCATGAAGTATTTGGTGTTTCGTTTCCTAGTATTTTTCTAAATATGATATTTGAATGTTGTTGCCAAAGTCTGCTATTATTAATTGACATGATTTGGAACATGCAGTTTGGGATTGTGTTTAACATTGGACTTGGTTGCTAAATTACGATAAGAAATTAATTTCATAATTTTTGGAGTTGATTTGATGCCCTAAATGTGTTGGGCGACCTTATTTCTAGAGGAAAAAATTAGGGTTAAATGTTTGTTGTGCAAAAACTAATTTTGGAATATTATTCTTCATATTTGTGTGGCCCAAAATCCAAGTTATTTCAGAATGGTTTTAGCTTGATTTATAAGCAGTTACCAACTTTCCCCTACCAAAGGTGCACCCTTACATGGGGTTGCATTAGGTAATTGTCAATGACACATGGTTGATCCTTACTGAGTATGCGAGTTTCAGCTTCAGTTGTAGTTCACCAAGTGCATTTCTGACCAACAGAAGAAAAGGGACTATTTCCCACGATAAGGGTTAATTCTTGCAAAGACATTGCTAGTGTGAATAATATCTCATTTCTCACATTACAATAGCAAATTTCAAGTTATATGAAGTCTCGTATGCTCTTTTGAAGGGGTTTAAGTGCAGTAAAATGGAGTCTTTAGTTCATTGGAAAGCCCTAAAATTCTAGTTTATTATGCACTTGTTTTCATGTAAAAATATGGAGTAGTGATTGAGTTATGAATTTTTGAAGTTTTCGACTGTTGGAAACTGTTTCAAATTAATTCATTGCTGTAATAAAAATCAGAATTGAGAAGAATAAAAATATGACTGTCTCCACCCATCTAGCTCACCACCTTGACCACTTCCAACCCCATTTGGGTTGTACATTGGTTGACATTGGGCTATTTTAGGTTGATTCAAAAGGATTTAATCTTTCTTGGTTCAATTTGGGTTGAAGTTGTAATTTTCTATTTGTCCAAAAAAGGGGGCATCACAAAGTGTCAAACCAACATTGTGTAGACTTTTCGTTCTCCAATATGCCACCACCGCTACAAGGGATAATCGGTCCATCCTTCAAAAACTAAATAATGTATGATCGCCCCTTATGTTTAAATTTCATGCTAGAGCAATCAGCCCTAAATGACTTAAGTATATATGTCATATATGACCACCATAGCATCTCTGGTACAAATGAAGCCTATGTCGACTCCCTTTATACCGCGAGGGAGTATTGTGCACAACTGACAGAAACAGCTCTGCAGTGTATATATACCACAAGTTCTACATCCCCGCAACACTCAACTATTCACAACTATGCTTGTATTTGCAAAGTACTGCTTTCAGTTTGTCAAGCTTTCAACCCAACTGACCTACCTTGGGAGTCAGAGTCAAATTACAAAGTTGAAAACAGAAATGAACTCCCACATATATGGACTACCTTGTTCCAGACAATGTTTCATTGTCTTGCACTATGCTCTGGAAGAAAAAGCTTTTAAACCATAGGCTTTTTGCAAATGGGACTAGATTTAGAAAATTTCCATGGAGGGCATTTACAAACTCTCCTTGTTTATCTAATAACGAGTTCTTTAAAACACTGATTTTACCGCATCGACACTTATTGAATCTTGCCCTACGAATTGATCTTCACTTCACAATAGCAAACGAACGAGTTCTTGTTCAAGGATTTCTGAAACTGTGACTCTAAAGGCCAACACTCCTTAACATTGCAGCATTCTTCACAAAGCACAAATTCCTCTCAAGGCATTAGGAAGACCTGTAAGGATGATCAGATTTTGGAATCATGGAGAGAGAAAGACTGATAAAGACAAGATTAGCCATTTCTATGTTTAAAGAATAGATTGAGTAGCAGACACCTGAGAAATTTGCACATGCGAATCTCAGATGAAAGTCTCGTCCTTTTAATGTGAAAGAAATGCCTTACATATGGATGGTTGAAGAAATGGAATGTCCAGCCAACTCAGTGCTATGCAGTTAATACACAACTAATATTAATAGAATTACTAATGGATGGGCTCAAAGGCACTTTTAATAGGATCTAATTCGCATACATAGGTGAAGAGTCTTACTCAAGATCCTGTAGGTATTGGCTTCTAGAATCATGTATGCTGTTGAATATACATTGCCAGCAATTCACCCGGGCAGTCACTTGTAGAAATCATATGGTGTCATTGATCGATTGTGAGAAGGTTTAAGCTTTAGAACGTCCAATGGGGGGTAAACATTATGCAAGCGCTCTGTCATGTCATAGAACGATCTTGAATCACACATCTTGCCAGCAGGCATATCAAACACTCCTTGCATAGGATTTGGTGTGTACTGATTGCATCTTCAGGACATAAGGAGCTCAATTATACACTTCTCATGATAATGACACACAAATTGAGAATGCAATACCGCTACAACAATGTTCAGCAAACCTCCATGACTTTGCAAATGGTTTTGGAAAAGTGCATACTATCATGCATCAGTATACTTCCGAGACCTCATTCTTCAAGCTCTTGATGGCAGTTTCTTCCAAAGTTTTAAGAGTTTCTGCTATCTGATCCCTTTGAGGATAACACAACAGACATGTGAGGAGAATGGACAATATGAGTCATGCCTCCTCGTATCAAGTTGTGGCTACATAACTAAATGAACCATACCTTGTGGGCAGAACTCATAAGCTCGGCTGACATAGCTTTGTACTGCATTATAAAGCTTAGTTCATATGGAAACTTAATCTTCTAATTTGGACTGCAGCTTTCAATTAATCCAGATCTAGAAATGATTAATTGAGCTTCATCTATAGGTGCATGATTGTGGTTGTGAGAAGTGTTAAGCTTACATCATGATGTGAAAGTGTTCTGTACCTTATCCAACATCTTGAATTTGGTCTCTTCCCAGGAGAAATTCTAGCCATTTTTCACTCTTGAATGACTTTGGCATCCGAACTTGCAGATACTTTTCACTCGAGGTATGTTCATTTTGCCTCAAACCATAAGCGCTGATACCATATAAGATTAAATGGTGGCCATATCTGGTTAGCATTACATGACTTGTATGTTCATTCTCAGGAACATTGTAGGTATCTTGCATTGACCTTTTCTTAATTACATCTCCTGTTGTCGATTACTGGTTCCAGTATGGTTATCTCGTAGAACATGGCCTACAGTTGATTAACAAAGTTCTTTCAATGAGCTAACTATATGCATTCTATAGTTAACAATTATTGGTAGACAGTATCTAATTGATAGTCCTACATGGGTAGAAACTTTTTATGCAATTCAAGTTTGGGAACCATGGTCTAGTCCTGTGCAGTTGCAAAATTTTCACATTTGAAGCTTCTATTGGTATCACGTTGTTTCACTTCCTTTCGCCTCTAAGGTAGCATGATTTTAACAATCGTTAGAGACACTTTACCTTAGTGTGTGGGTCCTTCAGCATATCAAATATCAAACTATTTATATCCCTATGTTGTTATGCTGTATATATCATTGATATCCTCTCGGTGAAAAATCAAATGACTTACAAGCTCATAAACTTGAAACCATATTGGATTTACACTGGTACAATCCTTGAGATGCTCAAAAGTGAGGTGTGATTCTACCATTTTTCAATTGAATTATGTCACGTAATCGAATGTCTTGCACAAGACTTTCCTTCATCTACTTTTACTGTCAATCTTGTTCATTCGTCTTCATCACTTGCATGAAATCCATCTGAGCAAGATAAAATCCATACAATGAATATGCATATCCACAACATTAAATTTGCAGAACAAATTTCTCATTCAAGCTGGCAGAAACTACTCCAACATAGGTCTCATATATCCTTAACTGTCCTTGGAAGTGAATGCCTTGAACTTCTTGGTTAGTATACTATCTTGACACTGTTTGTCATTCAATCCAACTTTACCTGTTGTAATTCCCTCACACTTGAGTCCTTGTTTAGGAAAGACTACTAATTATCTCATGAATGGATGCTACCAGCTTTGATACATAGCTAAATGCAATCAAGGATCATTATAACAAAAAACCAACAAACAACCTCCTAGATTCAGCTTCAAATTGTGGACCAACTTGTTCAGCCATAGGATGCACTAAAACAAGATTACAAAGGCAAGAGACTGAAAAACCACCTTTATTTGTATCCAAAAACTTGGACAAATTACATGAACTATTCTGCAATCCCACACTTTTGAGAAGTTTATCCTTATAAGGCGATCATACCGTAAACATGCAACATTAAAATAATCAATTCAGTTACTATGCAAGACTTGAAATATCAGGCCTCACACTTACATCTAAAGCTCCACTGCTGAAAGTGCAGGGTTAGTGTTTGCAAACATAAATTGACAACTAAAACTCCTTTTCTATCTTAATAGATGTTTCTAACTTCAATACATAGAAATCTTGGAGATAAAGCGGCATTTCAAACTCCTACATAGATTCATTGATTTTTGCTCTATATATGAAACAGACAATTTTACATCACATGTTTGCTGTGTGCATGTCAATTGATAGGTGTAGTCTGCATTAAAGATGAAAGGCTGGCTGCCTATATGACAAGATTGACCGATAATTAAACATGTCGGGGCGGTTATGTAACCATTAATGCAAAATGGTGTTTTTGTAACTAAATGCATTCAATAATCGCCCTCAATTGTTTCATGAGACAAGAGGAAATGTGTTGCTCTACATTTTTGGGAAACCATTCTAGTTGCTACTTCCTTGAGCTTCGAATAAAGAGGCAAAATTTTGAACACGAAATATACCTTGAGAACCCATAGCAGCTGGATCCCCCTTAATGGTGTTGCTCCTACAATATTCTCCATTAGACAGCCAAGACAACAACGTGATGACATATCTAAGCAACCAGTCGTGGTTATGTTGTCAATACAGGCAATTGATCTTCAGATTCCTGCATCTTCATATGTACATATTACATCCAATGATTCCTTCAAAGTTATTGGACAAGTCTGCATGTATATTTGTTATAGCTCTCGTGTATTGGAAAAAATCAACTTGTAAAGTGAGGTACGAGACTCAAGCTATATAAATAACATTTTCCCTCCCTGTCAACTTTAACTAAGTTAAATAGCAAGTAGTTATTGCATATTTGAAAAGACTATCATTACTTCCTGATGAGTCAACTTGGATGAAGTATAAGATGACAGATAAGAGTGCCTCGAACTCCATCTATACCTAGCATCTTGTATGGCACTTCTAGTCTCTTTGTCAATGTGGGACCACTAATACTGTTGCGTCAAATAGTAGTTTAATAGATTGAGATTAGAAGTGTTAATTCAATGCACTAGAGGACATCATGGTCATTATTGAAACTGTTTGAGCTGAGAAAAGAGTTGGATAATGGAGTAATCAAGTCATACTGTTGCGGCGAAAGAGACCCTAATCTAATTTGTATTCTATTTGATAACATTAATCATCACTTGCAGTTAAACCTTTCATAGAACCTAGACTGTTTCGGATACAGGTACAGGTACGGATACGGGTACAGGTACAGTATGCTGAAACAATTTTTTTTTAAACCCCTAGGGTACGATACGCTGTGGTACGTTCGTACAATATATTTTTAAAAATTAAAAAATATAAATATATAAAAAAAATTTAAAGAAAACAACAAGCTTATAGTCTCAGCAACCTATAAAATATTAGAAGCCAACAACAAGCTTATTATGAATTAGAAGCCATCTAAAGCAAGATTTCTTTGACTGAATACAAGAAGACCACAAAACATTAAATCTATGAGTCCATCTACTAATGGGCTCACAAACATTCCACTTATTGTTAAGGCCCGGGGAAAGGTTTGGGGAGAAGGCAATTTTTTCATAGAGTTGTTTGGAGGTAGCCTCTTGGAGACGGGACCCTTTGAGCCACCTCATAGTATCCCAAAAGTCATTCTCATCCTCCATAATTAGTCCAGTAGAGGGAGCTGTGAAAGCATTTCTGAGCATTGTATACATTCTGAACTGAGATTGCGGAAGCTTATAGAAAGCTTTAAGGTCTGTCCATTCCATCCACTTCCCAAATCTGTACAAGTCATGAAATATTTTAATTCCTTTCTCAAACCAAAGGAGGGCAGAGCAGCCTCTTGTCAAGGCAAGGATCTTGTCATTATATTTCAGATTCGATGAAATCAATTTGTAAGCTTGGCACCTAGTGTCAAAGGAAGAGAAGATAGGCTGCCCAACCACCAAGTGCTTCACTTGTTCCCAAGCCTTCCAAATTGACTGAAGAATAAAAGTAAGGAGCAACAAGAAATCCCCCAAATAGTAAGTCAACCAAATGAAGTCCTTTTCATCTCTCTTGACCCTTCGGAGCCTATTGGCAATATTGAATCTCACACGAACTTTCCAAGGTTCAATTCCAGTCAAAGCCCTCAAGTTTTATTTATTTTTTTGCACTTCAAAAAAAAAACGTGTGGGTACATACCCACAGGCCCCGGGTACGTCCTGGTTACGGATTTCCATACCAAGGACATACCTAGGGCCTATGGGTATGTACCCAAACCGTACACATACCCATACCAGGTACATATCAGGCCTGGTACGGGGGGGTACTTGGCATTTCCGGGCAGTCTGTCCCAGAACGGTTGCATGGTTGACTCAGTACACAAATCACAACACCCAAGATCCTCCCACCACAAACCCAGAAGTAGGTTGTATTTATGTAATTAATCATTTTCATTTATGCAAAGACAATGAAGAACCTTAACCAAATGAAAAGCCGTAACTAAAGGTTCTAACAAATATACTACCTCATGAGCTGTCCTCCAAAATAACTCATAAAAAACACACACAACATCAATGCCACCTATTTTCTAGGCGTCGGGGGAAGCTTTCCATTCCTTGCTAACAGGCACTCCTTTTAGATTTGCCTTTTGGTCATTAATGACATGCAAGGAAAGAAAAATTGTGGCGAATTGTTGATGGCGAGTTAGACAACCTCCTTTCTATTTCTATTAGCATCTCTTATTCAAGTTGAGGATCCATGAATAATTGTAGATGTGCCAAGTAATGGCCCTTGCGTTGTCCACAATCAGCTCAACCTACTAAAATCTACACCATAGGCTGCAAAAGGAGACCAAAACGTAGTAGGTAATTTTTTCAGAAGTCTTCCTAAAGCCTAGTGATGGCATCAAATAACCTGCAATCTGCAGTGGATGGTTATTTCATGTGCCATTGCAGATGGGACTTCAATCCTTGAAAATTACTAGAGAGGCTCTTACCTTTTCTCTTGGCACTAGATGTTTGCTTGTCGTACCTTGAAACTGCTGAGTTGCTCTTGCACATTAATATAGAATGATCCCAAATAATTTAATCAGCCGTGTAGAAATTATTCCAGCCAATATACTCCATAAATTAAGGAGAAATAAGTGCCAACACACAGCTGGAATTATTAAAATAATCAGCAGAAGTACAGTTGTAATGTTCCTTTCTAGGGCTGAAACTGAAAATAAGGGTTTTGGCTCAAACCTAAATGACAACTTCTGATTTTTTATTACAGCCACCGGTCAATCACTTTAAGCTTAGAGGAACAAACTGAAAATGGCATTAGCAACAAAAAGAAATCTGAGTCTTTATGACAGTAAAGGAATTCATATGGCAGCCAACAATATCACCACTTAGCCCTAGCGATGAACCTGATTTTTTAATTCCCAGGGCAGCGAACTGTATGGGCTTTTCAAGACAATATTCTCATGCAATATAGAGTAAAAATCAATATAGAAATATCTCAAACACTTCATAAGTCTAGCAAGATGAAATATGGAGCAAATATATATATTATAATTTTTTCAAGTGCAAACACAGCTGAAACTTCGAAAATTTAAAACTCCATCAATACTTGGAGTTTCAACACAAACAAATGCTCAAAATCTAGATTGCACTGAAACGTTTTAGCCCCTCCCATACCAGGCCAGAAATGTACCCGGTACGGGTACCGGTACAAAAATGCTATGGTTATGCTGTTGGAACTTGGTATGTACCCACATGTCCCGGGTACAGTACAGGTACAGATTTCCATACCCGGGACCTATGGGTACGTACCCGCAGCATATCCACAGGGAAATACATCTTTTTTGACATGGAACTCAAAAAAAAAACATTTTAGCTTAAAACTAAAGTAACCTACACCTAATTTAACCCTAAAAGACCCCCCCAAACACCTATTTATACACCAAATTCCTCTTGTTTATTCACACACTCATAGTTTGTTATTTTGCTAATTTTGAGCTTGAAAGAGAGAAAGAAAGCTTGAAGGAGAGAAAGAGAGCTTGAAGGATAAACAGAAGGAGAAGGATCAACTACAACTCTACAAACAACAAAGAGGATTATTTTCAGGTATTTTTCATGCATTCAGAGCTCTTTTTTTTAAATCTTTTGATCAATGTTTTGCATGTGATCAATGATAAATGATCATGAATGATGTGTTTCAAACACATCATTCATCATTATTGATCATGATTCATGATCTATTTTGTTTTTAATATTTAGTTATTTTGGGTTTTTTAAATATTAATTAATTTTTTTGTATTTAAAGTTTAATATTGAAGTTCTATTTAATTAAGTATTTATCCTTTGTGTATGCTCTCACCTTGCACCATTTATAGCGAACTTGGTGATCAGAAACAGAGATTGACATGTAGGGCTAACTGTTTAATTTTTTGTAATTAGTTATGTATTCATTTTTTTTATTTTAAAGTTTTAAATTGAATTCGTTATAAATTTAAGTGTTTACCCTATGTGTATGCTCTCACCTCACACCATTTATGGCGAACTTGGTGATCAGAATCAGAGATTGACGTGTAGGCCCTAGGGGTTAACTGGTTTATTTTTAATTAGTAATGTGTTCATTTACGGTTTTTTTTATTTTTAAGTTTTAAATTGAATTCATTAAAAATTTAAACATCTACCCTCTATGTATGCTTTCACCTCGCACCATTTATGGCGGACTTGGTGATCAGAATCAGAGATTGGCGTGTATGGGTTAACAAATAAATTGTCAAATTTGTATTTGTTGTTTTTAATTATTGTAAATATTCAATTAGTTTTTTTGTATTTAAAGTTTAATATTGAAGTTCTATTTAATTAAGTATTTATCCTTTGTGTATGCTCTCACCTTGCACCATTTATAGCGAACTTGGTGATCAGAAACAGAGATTGACATGTAGGGCTAACTGTTTAATTTTTTGTAATTAGTTATGTATTCATTTTTTTTATTTTAAAGTTTTAAATTGAATTCGTTATAAATTTAAGTGTTTACCCTATGTGTATGCTCTCACCTCACACCATTTATGGCGAACTTGGTGATCAGAATCAGAGATTGACGTGTAGGCCCTAGGGGTTAACTGGTTTATTTTTAATTAGTAATGTGTTCATTTACGGTTTTTTTATTTTTAAGTTTTAAATTGAATTCATTAAAAATTTAAACATCTACCCTCTATGTATGCTTTCACCTCGCACCATTTATGGCGGACTTGGTGATCAGAATCAGAGATTGGCGTGTATGGGTTAACAAATAAATTGTCAAATTTGTATTTGTTGTTTTTAATTAAATTATTTAGCAATGTTTTAAAATATATCTCTTATTATAGGTTAAAACAAATTAAACCTACAATCATGGCATCCAGTTCAGCTTCGGTGGGGCATGGGGGAGCAAACACTGAGGGAGGAAATGTTCTGAGTGGCCCGATAGTGAAAATGGATCTTCATTGTCCTTTATGGAGGCATGTGGAAGTGTTAGAGCTCATAGCCGATGGTGGCGTCTATGTTTGGACGTGCCCCCATTGTGCCACCACATTTAAATCCTCGTATACCCATTTGAAAGTTCATCTACCTGTGGTGTCAAGGACGGGCATGAGAGCATGTAAGAAGGTGGAGAAGAATGCAATATCCATGTACCTAAAAGAGCAAGTGGATGCAAACTTTGAAATAGCAAGAGCTCGCTCTAAAACCATTTCTTTGCAACAGAGGACTATGGGAAAACCACGAACACCAACACCATCATTTCATCCTTTCATTGAGAGTAATGCCGAAACTGATCCAGTTGATGAATATAACCCGTCAAGAAAGAGAACAAAAGGGCCTTTAGAAAAAGCATTTAACATTGAGAAGAAAGAAATTGAAGATGAATTGGTGTCTTGGTGTATCTATGCATGTGGGCTACCATTCAATGTCTTGAGGTCACCATATTGGCAGCAGATGGCGATAGGCATTAATGAGGAGCCACAGAAGTATACAAGCCCCAGCTATAATAAGGTTCGCACTTCTCTTTCGGAAAACGAAGTGCAGCACATACAAACATCTTTACAACCAATTATAGATTCCTGGAAGGATTCAGGAGTGTCTAATATCCCAGATGGATGGAAAGACTCCTAAAATAGACCACTCATCAACATTATTGCAGCAAGCCCTAAAGGGGCAATGTTTCTTAAGGTTGTTGATTGTGAGGGGGAGATAAAAGATGCCCAATTCATTGCAATATTCTCATTGAGGCTATTGAGTCAGTCGGCCCTCAGGACGTTGTCCAAGTCATCATGGACAATGTCAAAAATTGCAAGGCAACAGGGTTGATAGTAGAGGGTAGTAATGCACACATATTTTGGACACCATGTGCAATACACTCCTTGAATCTGATGCTTACATGGATTGAGAAAATCTACATGGAGGTAAACTAGATACAGATGTTTGTCTCCAACCATCACATGTCTCAAGCCATATTCAAAAGATTCTCAAAGTTAAATGAAATATCCCTTATGGGATATTACTTGAGATTCACAAAATATGTATAAAGTAACAACGAACTAAATTCTTAATTTTCTGATTTTTGACAGCATTATGTAGAAATAAAGAAATTTTGTATTTTGCAAACGAATCACTTCCAGCACTACCCAGAAGCTTCAAACAACTCAAAAAAATATATAAAACAATAAACAAGAGAGAAATAATTTTTATCTCTCAGATCTGATTTTATTTATTTATTTTAGGGCAGAAAATGAGAGGAAAATAAATTTCACCGTAATTTCCATAATAACAATGGAGAACTAATGGAAATGAATTCTAGGGCATCTTCATGATGATAACAATCTCCAACTCCGAAATATCCGGAATCAGAACATAGAAACCCCTCCAAAACTACTCCTCAAATCTGGAACTGAGTAGATAAAATCCTAGAAAATAGTAGTTCCAAATCTAAACTGAAACCCTTGATGAAGAAAGGTTTGTCCTCTTACTCTGAAACTAAATTTCTGATTAATCTCCAGATCTAATCCCAAAATTTGAACAAAACTCCAAAATAACAAACTGGGGAGGATCTTTCACCACCAAAGAGAGCTCAACTAGCTAGATGCAAATCTTTCATCACCGAAGCTAGAGTTCCTGTGGGATCCTACTCCACAAGCAAAGAAAGTGCAAACAGCAGTTTCTCCAATATCAAAATATGTGTGTGTATGAATGAATCCCCTTTCTCCCCCAAGCGCTTCCTTTTGTAACTTTTTATTGCAACAAAAGGCCCAAAAGAACCCTAATCACCCCATTGGGTCTTTTTTCTAATTAATTCAAATAACTTAAGTCACTCTATTTCACACATGCCAAAAGTGCACTTAAATCACCCCAACAAAGAATTAAAACATAAAGTACCATATATTCACCCATCGCTTAAGTCGTCGACTACATATAACATAAACTACCTTAGGGAAACATCTCACAACCTTATTTCACTTAAGTCACCTCAAAATACGTGTCCAACTCAAAAACATAACAAGTGGAATGAAGGTACAAACCACACCCAAAAACCATCAACATCACTAGCCCTTGGGGCATAACCAAGGCTAAGATGTACAAAAAGCCTCCTAGGCCATTTGCTCAAAAAAGGGGACATTACATTAGCATTGTTGAAGGTAAGGGAACAACTCATGAGTCATAACCTGTGAAGCCAGGAAACACAGAGGGGGGCCACATTTCCCCTTAGAAACGTTTCAGGGAAACGAAACAAGGGGGAAATGCCAAAAACGTTTCTGGAAACGTCTGTGATGTTTCTGGAAACATTTTTGGCGTTTCCAACATTTTTGGACTTTAAAAAACGTCATTTCTTTTTTAAAATAAAAAAAAATCTTGCATTAAATGAACCCTTACCCTAATACAACTACCTAGACTTGCTAAACACACTTCCTAAAAGCTATATAATGACCTCTTGGGTCCATTCTAAATCACACTCTCATTTTTCTCTTGCTAAATAGAGTTTTCATTAAACTAGCATTTAGCATTGTGAAGAGCAAAGACACATCAAGGAGCAGCTATTATAAAATAAAGTACTACGCATATATATATATATATATATATATTTTTTATTTTTTTTAATAATATATAGTACGGGCGTTTCCGTCGATGTTTCATATCCAAGGTTTTTATAAAATTGTCGTTTCCGCGTTTCATACCCGTTTCTGTTTCCGTTTCTTGGTAACATAGGCCATAACTTATAAGTTTTACTTTTTAAGTTTTTAAGTTTTTCATTTTAATAATTAATTTTAAAACAATTTCATTTTGTGTTATTGGATTGTTTCCATTCCTTTTTAATAGGTTACAGAGACTAGGTTTGTCTCTCACACACTCGTTTTGAGACGACTTGTGAAGATGAGCAGCATGGTGATTGATAATATTTGGACCGTCTGGAGGCAAACAAATACAAAGAGAGCCCAAAGGATAAAGACATGGATCCTTGATGATGATTGGTGGGCATAAGTTGAATATTTGTTGAGTTTCACGGAGCCTATTCCAAGTATGATCAGATTTGTAGACAAAGATAGTGCTTGCATTGAAGAAATATATGATGGCATTGACTCCATACTTTGGAAATCAAATATATCATACAAGTCAAAGAGGACCCTGAGGAAAAATTTTATAATGAAGTTAAAAGTGTAGTCATGAAAAGGTGGAACAAAATGACCATCCCATTGCATCTCCTTGCTTATGCCTTAAATCCCAAATATTACAGCAGTGAAATAGTTGGGTCGCCTGGTAGGCAGCGACCATATGATGACCAAGAGGTTGCAAATGGGACGAGGGCAGTATTCAGGAGGTCGTTTCTTGATCTAGCTATATCTAGTGCAGTCCGCAATGAGATGGGGATGTTTGTATCTGGATGAGATAGCATGGGAGAGGTAGAAGCTCTTTGTGACAAAGCCACCTTGAATCCAATCATGTGGTGGATTGTACATGGCTATGATGCCAAGTACCTACGACCTGTCGAGATCAAATTGCTCTCACAAGTATGAAGTTTGTAACTTGTTACTTGATTTTAATTACCAATTAAGAATGAACATTTAAAATGATATCACTCTTTTTTATATTAATAATACATTGTTTTTGTGACAGGTGGCTAGTAATTCTTCTGCAGAGCGAAATTGGAGCTTCTAAAAGGTTTGGTAAGAGCTTTTAATCCTATGACTTTGCAAGATTCTATTACTAAAGCTCTAGATTTGGAATGTGCAGCTTATAGAAATGATTTAGGGCCTAAAGAGCAGCATACTAATGTCCCACAATCGTTGTCCAAAAGTGGATTTAGAGGGTAGTCAAGGTCTGATTTGCAGCAGCCCACAAAAGTGCAAGGGGGACAACCCCTTGGGTCATCAAAGGAGACCCCAAAAGGCCAAATCAGCCCTATGTGCCACCACATGGGAATCAGCCCCAAAACAGCATGCAAAGAGATGAAAGGGATGAATTAAGAAGGAAAGGTTTGTGTTTTGATTGTAAGACCCCTTGGGTAAGAGGTCACAATTGCAAAGGTAAACGGAAAATCCATTTTATTGAAGTCATTGATTCGAATTTTGAATTAGATTCAGATTTTTGTGATACTAATGATGTGGATGATGAGAAGGTTGTTGAGCATGCACATGAGGGAGAAGAAAAAAGTGGAAGGTTCATTTGCAGTTCTTTCCGGCACTCCCAAATACCTTCCTTTCCGGGTGGAAGGTAGACTTCATAAGCATAAGGTAATCATTCTAATAGATAGTGGGTCAACTCATTATTTTATTATTGAGAGGTTGGTGACAAGGCTTGGTTTGCATGATGAAATTTTTCAAGGATTTAATGTTACCATAGCTAATGGGTTTATTTTATCATGCACTAGAAGAGTTTGCAAGCTTTCCATTTCCATAGGAGACTATGCGCTTATTGATGATTTCTATATGATTGGCATGGAAGATATGGATCTTGTGTTAGGAGTGCAATGGTTGCATTCTTTGGAGGATTTCACCCTCAATTATAAGAACTTGTTGCTTAAATTCATGGTGGGAGACAAGAGCATCATTTTCCAAGGTATAACAAGAATCTCCACTCTTTGTAATCATCCAAGGGAAGTAGAAATATGTTCTGTATCTTTTATATCAGCTGATTGAAAGGATTTAATCACTCTTGAGTATGCAAAAAATCAGTTTCCTAATTATGTGATTGAAGGGGTAATTGTTCATGAAAGATATAAGGTGGTAGATGGCCTCTCTGCAAAGGAAGGGTCTTTTTTACCCCAAAATCAGAAGTTAAAAATCTGATTTTAAAAGTAGCACATGATTTCCCTACAAGTGGACAGCAAGGGTACTTCAAGACCCATAAGATGGTAAGAGAAAGATTTGCTTGGAAAGGTATGAAGAAAGATGTTCTTAAGCATGTTAGGGAGTGTTGTTTGCCAAAAGAATAAGAATGAGCATACTTTTCCAGTTGGTCTTTTGCAGCCCCTTCCTATTCCATCCCAAAAATGGGAAAGTGTATCCGTGGATTTTGTCACCGATTTGCCAAACGTTCAAGGTAAGAGTTGTTCATATGTGGAGATGAATAGACTTACTAAATATGCACATTTTCATCCACTTCCACCTAAGTTTGATGGTCCTATGATTGCTGATTTGTTTTTCAAAGAATATTTGGTGAATTGAAAGCATTTGCCATTAGAGGATACCACATGGGAGAATGATTCAGTCTTGGAGCATCCAAATTTGCAATTGCTCGAGGACAAGCAATCTTTGGGAAGGGAGGACTGTAATGTCCCTTTTTTGGGACATTAATTAATTAAAAATATGGGAAAACCCTTAATCCACTCGTCCCATGGATTAAAGGGTGAAAATAGGGAGAAATGTCATTACTCCTTTATTTTTTAAAAATTAAAATAATTAATTCTCCTCTCATGTTTAATTTTTAATATTAAAAGAGCGAATTAATATTCTTTTTGGGAGTGTGACTTTTTAGGAAAAAGTGACCCATAATTAAGTGACCCTTCTACATGAGAAAATGCGCCAAAGGAAGGAGGGAAACTTGGAGATTTGCATTGCTAAAGCTATATAAGGAGAAGTGGCATCCCCTTTTTGGCATGATGATTTTATTAAAAATTTCTTCATGCTTGAAGAAGGGATGTATGCCCATTTGTGATCACAAACAAAGGTGTTCTTCAACACCACCATTATTGAGGAGAGTGTGAGACCTTCTAAGATTGCATTGTGTGGATATCATCTTATATATTTATCCTTTGTGTGGCGTCATTAATTGAGAAAGATATTTGCATGTTATTGTTGAGTATTGGAAAGCTTAAAGTGATTTATGATCTGCCATTAATGCTGCAATTATATCAGCCATAGCGACTTGCTTGGGTGGGTGTTTGGGGCACATTTGGGTGTCTTTTGAAGTGATTAATAAATCTGATATGTGCTTGCATTTATTCCAGCTATGGAGACCAGATTTTGGTATGGTTTTTGCATGTTACATGGATTAATAAGCAATGTTTTCAATCAGATCTGTTTTGGCATGTTTTTCCAAGTGTGGGACTGATATTTTGGAGGTTATTGTGTTCTTATTCACTATTGGAAATTATCTAAAGCAAATCGACTGAGTTTGTGGTATTTTGCATCATATTTTGAGGTGTTTTTGATAGATCTACATGTTTTTACTAATTATTTCAGTTGTTTGGATTAATGTTTTAAGTGTTTATGGAGAGTTGGCAAGTGCTGGAATTTATTATACAATTTCTCCTAACCCTAGCGACTGGGTTTATGATTTTGGGGACTGTTTTGGAAAGGCTACAGTGATCTAAAAATTCAGATTGTTAGTTCTTTGGAAAGGCCTCGAATAATAGAATAGACTACATGTTATTTGGTGTTGAAATATTGAGTTTGAAGGAAGTTATAAACTTTGGAAGTTTCAGTTGTTATGGTGCATTTTTATTTAATTCACTGCTGCAATTAATTTCAGATTTTGAAGTGGTTAATTTCCTGATTGGTTCTCCCATATAACCCACCACTTTGGCTCACTCCAACCCCATTTGGGTTGTATTGAAGCTAACATTGGGTTATTTGAGGTCGAACTAGGAGGGTTTAGTCCTTCTAGCATCGATTGAATAAGTTAAATTTGCAGATTTAGATAATATCCCAAAAGGGGATATTACAACTTTTAATCTTCACTTTAAGAAGATAGACCTCATAAAAAGGGAAAGAGCATTTCTTTATCTCCATTGTAGCTCTCAAGAAGACCGACCTTAACGAAGGAGAAGATAGAAGTTTTTTTTTCTTTGCCATCAATCGAATCACTCCAAACCATAATTAGTAATCAAATAAATAAGGAAAATACAATCACTTACGATTATGGCAATGTTCGCCTCCCTTGCTTTCCTTCTTTGAAGCCCACAGAAGGTGGAATCGGCCCAAGGCCTTCACAATGACTAAAGTGGAAAAGGGGACATTACAACAGTCCATAAAATTAGCTAAGAATGAGGTCTCCAAACCCCAATAACTACCAAAGAAGTGATAGATCAGCCATATAAATTAGAAAAAATTTGAATATCAACTTGAGACAACAAATTGTGCCCTAGAAGACACTGAAATATTCCTCCACCCAAGTCACCACCCTAGGAGAAGGTGCCAAATTAATGAAGAAACCTTTTTAACTCCTCTTCTTCAATGCCCTAGCTTCCCAACCAGTAAGATAGTCTTCTTTGAAAGCCTTGGAACCACCAAATTGGAGAGTTTTCGTTTTCCAACCTTCAACAAGGGTTTCATCTTCCTTGCTTGCCACAGTAGAGGATATTTGCCCCTTAGTGGAATGGAATAGAGCAACCAATCCTAAAACCAAATGGATAAAATTATAATAGCCAAAAACATGCCCAAAATGAGCCCTATGCAACCCCTTATATATCCATATGGTGGCGCCAAAAGTCCCAAGGGAAGAAATCCCCAAGACCGGCCTCAAGAAGAAGTTTTATTTTATCTTTTAGCTTGTCTTAAAGTTCTCCTACCCACCCGACCTACTTCATAGGGAAAATAAAAAAGAAAATATAACTATTAATTAAAGAAAGACTAAAATATAACTCAAGGGCCTCCTTTGTTCATCTACTTCTTGCCCATCAAAAGTATAATGGGCAAGAAGCCTCAAATGGATTAGTTCAAAAAAGGGGACTACAATTTCTATATAAAAAATTGCAAAATTTTGAAAGAGAGAAAAATTGTAAATTGAAAGAGGCCATTGAGCCCAAAAATAAATAAAAAATTGCAACAATTACAATTTTTTGTAAAGCAAAGGGGGATGTTATTTTTCTACAAGAGAAAAATATTGTAAAATTGGCCAATAGAGACCAAAAAAAATATTTTTTGCAAATCATCCACAATGAGAAAAGTTCGTAAAGTGGCCAATAGTGCCAAAATCATTGTAAAACGGCCAAAAAAGAGCCCAAAAGTCAATAATAGTTCATTTATTACTCTTTGTCACAGAATCATGGACCAAAGTTGTGAGTGGGACATGCAACGCTCCCCCTCCCTTGGCTGCGGTTGAGGCTGTTATGCAGGCCAAGTTAATTGAGGAGCATAATAGGCGGGACAGGGAATTAAACCTCAAGGTGAGGGGTCTCCCACCCCCCATGCCAATACAGGACCCATTGGCGGTTGGTAACTCCTTTGTCACTGATACTTTGGGGATTACAGACATTACATTAGAGAGAGCTTGGATTGGCTATGATTCCACACTTTTCATCCGTTTCAGAACAACCTCTGACAAGCTGCGAGCTTTCAAGGCGAAGAGGGTTTTGTTCTCACGCCCAGACAAGGTCTTCCTTGACGAAGATCTTACCAGAACACAAGTTGGGGAGCCCAAACGCTCTAGGGAGCAAGTCATGGCAGCGAGGAAAGCAAGTAAATGCGCGGTTATCAGGAATCTCCGGGTTGTTATCAGGGATTCTCCTCCTCCTGGTTGGGTACCCCGCCAAGGGGCTCCCCAATGACGGGCCAAGTGGGAGAGGAGTCAGGCCAGAGGCTTATCTATCCGCTGTTGGAACGGGAATGGTTCCCTTTGGTCTTCCCCTGGCCTTACGTTAGACGCTCTCGGGGCTGCCAACATTTTATTCATCACAGAGACACACGAGAGCCCGGTTCGTCCTCTCCCTGGTATTACTGGTTTTCTTTGGTTCTCAACTTGCAGACAGGAGACTCGGGGTTCAGGTGGTGTCAGGGGCTCCGGTGGGGTCGCTTGTCTTTATAAGGACTCCCTCCGGAACAGGATCTCGATGGTCGGTTTTGATGAGTCTGCTGGGTACATGTGGATTTGTATCAGTGGATCCGCTCGATTTGTTAGGGATCCCTATATAGCAGTTTGTTACTTTCCTCCAGCTGCTTCCTCTTATGCCATCCACAATGGCCCGGACGGTGACCCTTTGACTTATACGACAGTATTAGCCAATATTCAGTTGCAGGGGAGGTTATCATTTTAGGTGATTTTAATGCCCGTTCCAGACAGCTGCAAGTCCCTCTCCATGACAGATCAGAGGATACATTTTGCACACAGAGGATTGACCCCGTGTCAGTTGGTCTACATAGGATTTCTGCGGATACAAATGGCCCCTTCACAGCTAATGGACGGTCCCTCCTCCAGCTTGGGGAGTCTCAGAGGATGGTAATCTTTAACGGGATCGAGCGCTTCCTGAACTCACGTTTTTTCACATGTCCCCATGGCGGGGGCACTAGTGTGGTGGACTATATCCTTGCCAGCCCAGACATCTCACCCCTCTTCTGCTCCTTCTCTGTTTCCCCCATTCCCCTTGCCGACCACGCAGTCCTATCACTCTCTCTGGTCGCCAACTCTCCTACCACCACCGCCCCTCCTCCCCCTCCCCACTACCCACCTCGCATCTCCTTTCAGTTTGATAAAGGAGAGTACGGATCTTACTCATTCCACATCCGAGACCTTCTCCCCGCTAAGCCCCTGTTATCTAACATGTCTAATGCGGAGGCCAAGTACTCATGCCTTTCCTCTGCCATGTGGGAGGCTGCCCTGAGATCTTTTCCCAGCTCCACCACCCATCCCTCGGCCACTAGTACTACTAAAACTTGCCCCATCAACCAATGGTACGATGTAGAGTGTAAATCTCTTCACCGTCACCTTCGCCAGGGTTTTATCCAGGCCCTCCCCTCCTTCCCCACTCTTAAGGTTGCCTACAGGTGCCTTCTCCGCCGTAAGAAGCGATCCTTCATTTCCCACCGCAGATATATGCTTTCCACCTCCCTTAGGACTAACCCTCGGTCCTTCTGGCATACTATTTTTCCCCGCCACTCCCACTCCCCCACAATGATCGATCCTATCTCCATTTTTTCCCACACCTCTACCCTTTATGATGTTCCGGGGCAGCAATCTATCCAGATTGGCATCCCGCCGCCTGGTAATCCCTTCACTCACCGTAATATCAAAGAGGCAATAAGGATTTTGAACTGTAACAAGGCAGCTGATGTGGACGGTTTCCAGGCCGAGTTCAAGCAGGGTTTTGAGGTTTTTGGTAACTATTTGGCAGATCTTTTCAATCAGGTGGTTCGCGTGGGCTTCCCTCCTACCTGGTCTCATCATATCATTCACCCAATCCACAAAGCTAGGTCCATTTCTGATCCGAACAACTACAGGACTATCATGGTGGGCCATTCTTTCTCCAAACTCTATCCTCCAGTCCTCCACAGGTTATTGTCCGAGATTTTGGAGCAGAAGCAACTCAGAGCCAGAGGTTAGGCTAGTTTTCGCCCTGGTTACCACACTATCGACCACATCTTCACCCTTTGGGCTATTATTGAGGAGGCTCGTCACTGCTCTTCGAAAGTCTATTGTTGTTTTGTAGACTTTCGAAAAGCTTTTGACTCCATACCTCGTGTGGCCCTCTTCCAGCGACTCCGAGACATTGGTATTTCTGAGACTCTTATTATTGCCATCATGTGCCTCTATGAGTCCATCCTTGGGCGTCTTCGTACTGCACATGGATTGTCTGATCCCATCAGGAGCACCATTGGGGTTAAACAAGGGTGCCCCTTGTCTCCTACCCTCTTTGGCATTTACATTGATGAGCTGGAATCTTTTCTTCAAGATCACATTCAGGAGGGGGGCGGTTGCCTTCTTCACCACATCTTGATTTCTATTCTCCTATTTGTCGACGATATTGTTTTACTCGCCTCTTCCCCTGAGGGGCTTCAAAGACAGCTTGATGCACTTGCTTTATTTTGTGATCTTTGGCATTTGACGGTCAATCTGGGTAAGACCAAGGTCATGGTCTTCAACGGGCTACGGACATCACACCTCCATTTCTTCTTCAAGGGGCAGGAGGTTGAAATTACTAATACATACACCTAGATGGGAGTCCAGTTTTCAGGGCCTAGATTCAGTATGAGGCATGCTCTTTAGCCGAGAGTGAACAAAGACTATGGATCTCTTGCCATTCTCGAGAGACAATGTTTCCGGCACCACTTCCAGGACGTCTCCTCCAAGATGTTTCTTATGACCTCCCTCATCCGCCCCACTGTTCTCTATGGGTCTGTTGTCTGGGGCCCCTCCCTTTTGGACACAGATTGGGCTTCCGCTGAGAGGATTCAGACTCTCCTCCTTCGTCATTTCATCAGATGCAAACAGTTGGTCCCTAAACATATTATTTTGGCAGAGTTCGGAGCCCGACCTTTCCGTTTGGAGACTATATTTGACATATCATCCTTTCTTCACTGTATCAGGAAGTTTAGTGATCTCCCCGGTGAGCAGGACAGGTATCCATATCTCGCATATTGTTCCTCTGTGAGTATTGCCCAAGTTGTGGGCCGTTGTAGGTTTGCCGAGACTTCTGCATTGTTGGACTCAGTTGGTATCCAGATTGATCGCCTCCCCCCCTTCCAGTATTCTCTAAATGCTCCTAGTCATCTCTTGCCCACCAAGCAAGTGTTGAACAGGTCCATCCGGGAGGATATCTACAGGAGCTTCATTCAGACTACTTGGGTGAACCCCCTGGGGGTTTGCGCCCTAAGATGTCTTTTTATGCAGAGAACTTTCTTGAAATCAGAGATGGACTCATCATCCGACCTCAATACATCCCTCGCCACTGGATGCATGCCCTTCGTATACCTCTGGGTCAGTTTCGAATCGGCTCCCACAGACTTCGGTGCGAGACTGATCGCCACATTGATCGGGATGATAGACTTCGTAGCCTCTATAGCCTTCATGAGGTGGAGACAGAGACTCATTTCATCTTCCGCTGCCCCATATACTATGAGATCAGAGGACGATTTCACTGTCTCTTCAGAGGGATTCAAACTCTCCCGGTCTTCTTTAGATATATCGACCAGCGGTGTCTTGCCCTCTACATCCGCGAGTCTTTGTTGCTCCGAGACCAGATTCTTCATCCCTCTCCGAGAGTCATCCCCACAAGACGAATTACAGCCTTCTTTCCGGTTCTACCCACTAGTGGAGGAACTAAGCGACAAAGCTTTTCTGACCCAGATACAGTGCATAGATCAGTTTGTCCCCGGTTGGACCTTCACACTTTCCTCGATCACCGCCAGCAGAATCGGATGCACACACGTACCAGAGGGCAGTCCGGCTCCATTCGTCCCCCTAGTCGTTGCGTCAGTCTCAGATCTCAGCAGAGAAGGAGGTCTTCGCCCCCTCTCTTCGGGTTGCCAGTCCATCAAGAGCTTCTTTTCGTCGGCCTCTAATGTTAGGAGGGGTGTAGCTACCGTTCTTGATTAGACCTTGGTCCTCATTTGCTTGCCCCTTTGCCCCCGCCTGTGGGGGTATTGGCTTCGGGTTTCATTTTTGTTGTGTTCTCTTCTTTTCTATTTTTGGGAACTCGTTTTGAGTTGTCCCCGCTCACATTTTGTATATTGTTTGGGCTGCAGTCCCATTGACCTACTTTTTGTGGTCATTCGTTGGACATTAATATATTTATCTTATCTTATCTTTCTTTTGTGGTGGGAGGGGAGTGTCTTGTTTAAAGGGGGAAAGTGCTTAAATTTTTAATTTCTTCTTTCATTTACAAGTTTTTTCAATGGTCGTAAACTCAGCACCAAAGTTTTTTTTGCTCGAATTACAACTCCTTTGAACTGATAATTATGTTGCTTGGAAAACTAAAATTCGAGCACAATTAAAATTTGAAGATATATGGTCAGTAGTTGATAGATCTGTCACTAGATCATAAAATGATGTTACACGACAACGCAATTTTGACAGGGAAAATAACAAATCTAAATTGATCATTTTGTTTGGTGCGCATGATGAGGTTCAACCCCATATTTGAGGTGTCAAAACAACAAAAGAAACTTGGGGAAAACTTAGAACTATATATGACTCCTAGAATAGAAATACATTACTTCTTTTGCAAAGTCAGTTAATCTCAAAATGGAACCAGCTAAAAAAATTGAGTCTTTTTTAAGACATGTTGCAACTTTACAAGCATCAATTTTAAGCTTTGAAAGAAATGATTGACGACTCTCTTGCACCTATCGTCTTGATAGCTCTACCATCATCGTACAGGATTTTTGTGACCATGTTGAATATCACTAGTCAAAACAACTTCTTTTGAACAATTGGTGAATATGCTCCAACAAGAAGTTATACACACAACTATAGAAATTGAAGAACATGCACTTGCTTCTCATTAAAAAGGAAAAAAACAGGAGAAGTCTCCTAAACAACCTTCGAAGCAAGGAAATAATCAACAAGGCCCCAAGGCCCAACAAAAACGTCCAATTTGTGGCCAACAATCTAAAGAAGGCCAACAAACCAATAAACAAGAACAGAATAAGGGAACATGGAAGAAGAAACCATCTCAAAAAAGAAAATTTGTTGAACAAGAAGATCAATATGAAGATGACGATTTCCAGTACATTGCACAATCCAATGAATAGTCCACTTCCCAAAATGCAATTTAATATGTTGATTCCGGTGCAACCCACAACATGACAAGACACAAAGATTGGTTCTTCACATTGAGAGACACCCACGAAAAACCATGTTTCTTTAGGTGATGATACATCTTACAGTGTTCAAGGGATTGGTTCCATTTCACTGCCACTTCGAATACATACATGTAAAATTACAGATGTTCTATATGTCTCTGGTTTAACAAAAACAAATTACCCGTCAGTCATTTATTGGAGCACAATCTTAAGATTGATTTTGACTATAAAGGTAGTAAAACATATGCGCCATAAGAGAAGTCATGAAGGTCGAAAATTATTGCAAGAGCTTCCAATGTGGGTAGGATGTTTCAACTAGATTTTTTTCAAAGAGATAATCAGGCCCTTGTGGCCAAAGACACAGCCTCAACACAGTTGTGGCATAAAAGACTTGGTCATGTAAGTTTTGTCTATCTTGACACACTCTGTCAATATGATATGGTGAGTGGTTTTCCACCTCTCAAAAAGGGTACAAATAAGTGTCAACATTGTTTATCAGGCAAACAACAGAGAGCACCATTTCAACATAGTACATTTCAGGCTCCAAGTAATATCGATCTATGCGGACCAATGAGACCTAGTCATTATGTGTTTCAATACTTCATGCTCTTTGATGATGATTTCTCTAGAAAATGTGGATATATTGTCTTCACACCAAAGACCAAGCCTTCGAAACTTTCAAAAAGTTCAAAGCCCTTGTTAAAACCGAGACTCATCGTAATATAAAAACACTCCGCTCAGATCGAGGGGGAGAATACACCAGCAATGAGTTCAACATTTTTTTGGAAATACATGGCATTCGTCATCAAATGGCACTTCCGCATACACCACAGCAAAACGGTGTTGTTGAAAGACAAAATCGTACTATCATGGAAATGGTGCAATGTATGATTGATGATGCGGGCTTAACAAAAACATATTGGGAAAAAGCAGCTAAAATGGTAGTTTATCTACTAAACAGAGTTTCCAATTCAGCTCTTGATGGAATTATACCACAAGAAGCATGGTTGGGGTGAAATCCATCGATTGCACACCTTAGAGTTTTTGGATGTAAAGCTAGTATGCACATTCCTAAGAAACAAAGAACTAAACTTGATATGAAATCAGAAAAGTATATCTTCTTAGGATATAGTGATGAGGCACTTGGTTACAAACTAATGGATCCAAAAACCCAAAAGGTTTACACTAGCAGGGATGTTGAGTTCTTTGAGAAGAAAGAAGCAGATGCTCCTTCCATACACTCACCTGATGATCAAATCAGTCTTGTTGTGAAAATAGAAGATGGTAATCACTCTGACGAGCACAATGTTAATGAGGAAGATGGTGAAGAGCCACCACCCACAGGAACCACTCAATGTATGCCTAACTAGTATACAAGTATGTTACAAGATGTAAAATTGGATGGTATCCCCGACACATCAACCACTGGAATAAGGACTCACAGTATGGCTCAAAATGAAGTCAACTTGACCTTAATGAGTACAGTTGTTGAATCTACTGAACCATCCACAATTTCACAAGCCCTACAGTATAAAACTTGGAAAGATGTTATGGATGCATAAGTATAAGTCACTAATGAAAATTATCACATCGCATCTTACAAATCTTCCACCTGGGGAAGAAGCCAATTGGATGCAGATGGATCTTCAAAATGAAGTACAAAGCAAGCGACAGTATCGATAAACACAAGGCTAGGCTGGTAGCAAAGGGATATGCTCACAAAGAAGGCAATGACTATGAGGAGACTTTTGCTCCCACAACTAAGATAAAAACTTTTAGGATGATTTTTGCTCTAGCTACACAATTTGGTTGGAAAATCCACCAAATGGATGTGAAAAGTGCCTTCATTAATGGAGATTTATAGAAAGAAGTTTACATACCTCAACCAGAAGGTTTTGTCATATCAGGAAAAGAAACAAAAGGTGTGTAGACTTGTAAAAACATTGTACGGTCTCAAACAGGCTCCCAAGGCATGGTACATAAAAATTGATGAGCATCTCTTACATCATGGATTCAAAAGGAGTCCATACGATCTTAATCTCTACCTTAAACAAGGGGGGAGAAAGTGATCACTGTAGTGTATGTTGATGATCTAGTTATCACTGGAGGTTCAGTGAGGATGATTGGGTTGAATCTGAACACTGAAGGAACTTGCACAGAACCAAATACTAAATTGAAACAAAATTGCAATTAATTATCAAACCCTGACAACAGGTTGTAAATGTATTTTTATGATAGCAATCAGCCACAAAAGTCATAGAAACCCATCAAAATATTATTCTTCAAAGCGGGAATTAATTGCAAGGTAACAGTACCGGAGAATATACTTGTTTTACCAATTTAACATAAGTGGAAATTAATTATCAACAACAACAAATACCCTTTACAAAAAAGGTTGGAAATGAATAATTCCAAGCCCCAACTCAAGTACAAATGAAGATTACAGTTGTTAAAAATAGGAGGAACACAATGATGATTGAATTTGAAGTTGTCATGCCCTAGAACACCCAAAACTTCACCTTAGGGAAGGTTGCCACCATTGGGAAGGGCTGGAAATGCCTTCAAAACTGAATTCGATAAATGCAATCTCCGTATGAGATCACCCTTTGCTAGTTTGAGGGGTTTTGTCCTTGAATCAGCTCACTATTGAGAGGTTTTGTTCTCAACAGGTCTTCCAAGAGGGTTTTCGTCCTCAATGGATGAGAGAGACAACAAAGTGTGCTCCAACTCTAAGAGAATAAATTCCAAAACATGTCTAAAAACTCTTCCATGCCAAAAACCAAATAGAGAGAGGTGGCGCCAAAAACCAAATAGAATCCTCCTAAAGAGGATGGACCTCCTTGGAGGCATAATAGTTCCTTTTTCTTTTATTTTTCAATTGGCTTCTCTTTTTCCCATCCGACCTGACTATACTGAGAAAATTACTTAAAACTAATGCAAAGCTCACAAAAACAACTGAAAATCATGAAATTAACCTCCCTTGCTCATTTCCTTTTTTCCCACGGGAAGGGGAATGGGCTCAAGGCCATTGAAATGACTAGCCTGGAAAAGGGGACATTACAGTAGTATATGTCGATGATCTAGTCATCACTGGAGATTCAATGAGGATGATTGAGTCAATAAAGAAAGATTTAACCCGATCATTCGACATGACAGATCTTGGGCTTCTGCATTATTGTCTTGGACTTGAAGTTTGGCAAAGAGAATCATATCTTCATTTCTTAATTGAAATATGCTAAGACAACGCTTGAGAAGTTTCGTATGATGGATTGTAAGCCAATTGCCACACCTATGGAGACAAGACTTCAGTTGTCTCAGACAAATCCATCACCGTAAGTAAATGTGATTGTCTGCTTACAGTTGATTGGGAGTCTCATCTACTTGACCTACACTAGGCCAAATATCAACTATGCAGTCAGTTATCTTTCTCGGTTAATGCAAGAACCCAGGGTTTGTCACTAGAAAGCAGCAAAGCGGATACTGAGGTACATAAGAGGAACTATGGATTTTGGCTTAGAGTACAAGAAGAATGATAACTTCTTGACAAGATATTCAAATTCAAATCATGCAGAGAACATAAATGACGGGAAATCCACTTTAGGGTTTGCATTCTTTTTGGGATCTTGACTGATATCATGGGGGAGTAAGAAACAAACTTGTGTTTCAAGATCCTCCACAAAATCAGAATATCACGTAGCAGGAGAAGCTGTTTGTGAAGCGATATGGCTCCAACGTATACTTGAAGGATTGGGAGTACCACAAAAACATCCAACTATCCTACATGTTGACAATGAAGGAGTAGTAAAACTTGTTCACAATCCTATGTTTCATGAACGTACAAAGCACATTGAAGTGCAAGTACATTTCATTTGCGAAAATGTTCAAAATAATAACATTTAGCTTCAGTATTGCCCGACAGATCAACAACGTGCAAATGTCTTCATAAAATCACTTGCTTGAGACAAATTTGAGAGCTTCAGAGAATTTCTCTCATGTTCACTTGTGACCATGTTGAAGTAAGTAGGGAAATGTTAGGAATAAACCTAGCTTAATTCACCATAGTGATTTAATTAATAAATGTAATAAGTTAAAAAGTAATTTGTTTCTTTACTTTAACTTTAACTTAGTTGTCTAGGTGATAATATTTTATCCCTATGTTTGTGGGATGTTCTTAGATTATTGTCCCTGGATGTATTCCAGCAAGCGCACTTAGGGGCAATATGTTATTTCCGCATTTCCGCACATTTTTCAAGTTTAGTTGATTTGATCCACTTTATGTGGTGCGGATAGAAGTTGTCCAATGCCTATAAACATTACAGCTCTTTCCTTTGATTGTAATGAATCATTTTTCAGATTAGTAAAATTATACAAGTACCGTCTTGTTTCTGCAATAACATTGGCTTGGATTTTCTGGGAAGGGGGTTTAGGAATGTACCATGGTTTCCTTGAGGACTCTCCTGATTTTCAATCAGCCTGTGACTGATTTTGGGAGTAGCAATTGGGGGAAGATGGATCAGAGGACCTGATTTGAGGGTTGGTAGGGCATGTGCTTGCTTGAGACTTTCTACACTATTCTTTATAATTAATGAATATAAAGAGCAAAACAATTTGTTTAGACCTTATTTGACAGTTAAAAAAGCAGCTAGTTACGTATTGAAAGAAAATAGGAAGACTAATATTTATTCTAGAGTAAAAATTAAGGCAACGGCTACATTCAACAACTATTTCTTGTTAGAAGATAAATACATACATAAGAAAAATATTCACTTAATTTTAAGTAAAACTTTTCATTCAAAGAAGTACAAAACATATTTGTTAGGGAAACATATATAATCGTAAGCATAGAAAGCAATAATGGCACAATAAATAGTGCAAAGGTTTGTAACATAAGCAAGCTCACCTGAGTAATCAAGTGTGGAAACACTGACCCCAAAGACTGACCAGCCTTTCTGTCAGCAGTCATTAAGGTGATATTGAAGTATGGATGTGTAGCAAGAAGGCGAACAATCTGTCATTTATATAATATTTGCAGAAAAAATGAAAAAAAAAATTATTAGAATTTAGCAATGACAACTAAATCACAAACAAATCTTTGGGCATTAATGCTTGCGTAATGCATTTAGGTACTTAACGAACATAATTGTATAAGCATATGTCCAAGGAAAACATCAATCACTTCCTTTGACAATGAAGAAAAATTCCCTATGCCATGTTGCAAGCAAAGATGAGAATATATGTTAACATTCTGAGTAGCAACAATAAAATGAATGCAAACAAATCAAATAAGTCCCATCTGTCCAATTGTAAAACTAATAGTCGCAAATTTACTGAAATCCTGTCAATCCCCTCGACACTCTATATATTGAATCACATCCGAACGATGTTGCAGAATTCTTAATCCACCAAAATTCAAGCCAAAATTGCTTTCTTTTGGTTAAGGATTGATCCATAAGCATAAGAAAAAGAAAAAAAAAACATCTTTAACAAACAACCCATAATACCATAAAATTCAGCAAAGTAACAGGGTTTTGCCTGCACAGCGACAAAAAATCTGAGGCAATTTGTCCCTGCAAACCAGAGGTTTTGTTTATGACAAGGTGATTTCTTGTAATAGGGCAGTTATGCTTATGACAGTGCAACAAGGGACAATTGTCTTTGTGACAGGCAGTTGCATCCTGCGAAGTGACTAACTTGCCCAAGTAAAAAAAGTTCAGTAACAGCCAAGATTCTGTCTCTTCAAATTCCTAACAGTTGGGGATCATTTGGTAGACAAAAGGACACCTCCAGCACTTTTTGAAGGAAAAATACATAGCCCATTAAAGTAGGATGGTGCAGAAAGTGAGTTGAAATAAGTTCAGTTGTTTGCATATTGAGGAAAGTAAAAGAAGTTCGACAATAGTTGATTGCTATAAGCACTCCAATTTGTGCTCTTTGTAATTGCCCAATGGTGTGGTGAAGGAATGGTAATATGACCCAAATTTTAGAAAGTCAATTTAATGGTACAAACTATAAAAAATACATGACAAACATTTAAAATATTAAACAAATATCCATGCAGTGAAACATGTTGCGCTTCAGTGTATTATGTAATAAGGAAATTTATTTTCCTAGTGCTATGCCTGGAGACTTTTTTACCCATCAGCATAAAATGTACCATAATTCTATGTTGTCACCTCCAAGTTGTAGGAATTGTGAGAGTGATAAATTCGCACTTCCAAGCTGGTTTTCCTTACACTAGGGTTTTCAGGTTAAAATTACTTGTGTTTATGTGTTGTTTAAATTTGATTTCTGCGCTTCATGCTCATGTTTTCAATCCAACAACTATACACACTAATTCTAGCACAAAACTACATTCAATCTGCTGACATTTGAAGTTCAGTTCAAATAGTATCAATAATACAATCTGCATTTAATTTCCAGGAAATAGGAACTAGAAAAATTGCAGATCATATTAGTATCAGAGTAGTTTAATCTCTGAGTATTGTGGAATTGGATGTGTTGATTCAGATGACAATAACAAGATCTAGAGATTTCTAAAAGTAGATGAAATCAAGAACTGAGGAAGATGGTTCAAGAGAGTAATCTTGTAAAGAAATCTTTGCAAGAAGAGTTGCCATGTTGGAATAAAGTCTAGAGTATGTAAGAAATTCCAAGATGGTACCACCAAGCAACAAGAACTCATGGAAACGAACCAAGCATCCATGGATATGGTGGTAAATGCTCTTGCCAAGAAACTTGAAGTGGAAGAAGAGAAAAGAGGAGTTTCATGGATGAAGAGAAGTACCCCAAGAAAGACAAAGGCAGAGCTAAAGTAAAAGAATATGACTACCCCCTTTCAAAGGTTAAATTAAGACATTTGAAATGCAAGTAGATGCTGAAATAGTGGATAAATGGTTAAAACAAATGGAGGTTCATTTTTATGTGCATAATGTCTAAGATACGATACACCCCCGTTACACCCCTAGAATGGATAGGGTTTGTATCTAAACGGGAGACAGTTCATACCTGATATGGATATGGGTATGATCCGTCTGTGGATTAGTCCAAGATACGTCCTGGACAACCCAAACATGGCCAGATCCGTCTGAAGACGAATCGAGGCCTTCCAAGATGTATTTGGGACATTTCTAGGTTAAAAATGGCAATTTATACTTTTTTCTAACACTCAAACATAAAATGACAAAAAAACATAATGTAAACCCTAAAAATTCAAAAACACAAGCAAAATACTTACCTCTCATTCCTCTCATTGCATACTCACATCTCTTTGCTCATTGAGGGTTGATACTTCATTATGCACTGTTATTATCTTCCTACACTAATATGAGTGTCCATTCATTGCCAAGGAGATTAAGGAGCTTGAAATGAGGATTTCTATGAATAAAAGATAAGGTTTTTAACCTTATTAGCGTTTTTCAATTTGTTTTCATTCTTCATACTTTCATTGTTTTCATTTAATTGATTTTTTGTCATGTATTTAACAAGATCTCAAGTACATGTAGGTTATGCCCTAGGGATTAGGTTGTTTTCCCTTTTCATAAGGATAATATTGTGTTGGTTTTTAAACTTGCAGTTAGATATCCCCTACAATGGCAACAAGTTCTACCTCCGCGAGCCAACCTCAATTCAAAAGCTATGTGTCATTCTCTTCCACTTTGGTCAAGTATGTCACAAGTGCTAGAGAAGGTAATCCAGGGGATGGGAGTTATCTTTTGACTATGAAATGTTTTGAAATGCCATGTTTCACTAGCTCATACAATTGGGTGAAAGCCCACTTGTGTGCGATACCTGAGACCCAAGACATCAGAGATTGCCCAAGAAGGACACACTAGCGCCAAGCATCAACAGAGGTCGATCAAAACATCAATGAGCCTTTGAAGAAGCATTTATGCATACACTTGCCTTATAATGGGCTGATTGCTCAATACCTTTCCACTTGAGGAAGACAACCCTCTTGTGTAGCATCCAAGGAGGACGGAACCCTTCCTTGTGGTTTGGTGGAGAACAAAAACTCTCCATGTTGGTGAATTGAAGATATCTATCAAGACTCTCTTGCTGATTTGGATCGAGGACATCAAGAAGAAGACCTACAAAAGCTTTGCTTGATTTTTGGAGCCCCTCTTCATGGGAGCGACTAGGGTTTGGAGGTGGTTCAGTACCTTCTAGGGAACATAATTCATATATTCTTTGATATTTTGATTTACCATAATTAAGGCTGGAATCCATAATTTGGCTATTTTTCAGCCCATGTTGGTGGCTACACTGCTGATGTCACAAAATTAATTACAGCAGTGTATTATCTCTGGTTTTCTCCATTTCTTTGATGCAAATTAGATAGATATTTGTTGTCATACTTGAAATAATTATTTAGAAGTATTTTTCAGCTATTGTGCATGGTTATATGGTGAATTTAATGTCCCTATACAGTTGCTGCTAGGATTTCAAAGCTGCTGTTATAAAAAATCAGAATTCACTTCACTTGGGGTTTGTGTTATTTCCTTGTTTTTTAGTTTTTGCCCCAGAAAGGGACATTATGAACTTGCAGGCACAACTAAAGAGACTACAATGGCAATAAGTTCTACCTTTGGGGACCAACTCCAACTCAAAATCAATCTACATTCGCCACTTTGGAAGCATGTCACAACACTAGAGCAGCTTTTAGGTGGTGGGTGTTTTATTTGGCAATGCCATGGTTGTGATGCCAAAGACAAAAACTCATATAGTCAGGTGAAAGCCCACCTGTGTGTAATACTTGAACAAGGCATCAAAACTTTCCCAAGAAAGACGGGTGCACCAGTGCGAACATCAAAAAAAATAGTACATCAAGGAACAAGAAGACACAAATGCAGAAATTGCATTGAAATCAGGCCATCCTTAGGTACAAAAAATATCTTGATCGAATGAGCCACCGGTTGCTCCATCTCGTAGCAGTTTCCCAATTGCAGTTGTGACCCATTCATTTTTGGCGATACCCTCCACGCAAAGTGATGATTCTTCTCTTTCGCCATAGGTGACAATGGAACCATTAGAAAAGCCATTTCAAAATTAGGCCAGGGATATTGTGGATGAGCACATCGTGTGATGTGTGTATGCAAATGTTTTGTCCTTAAATGTTGTCAGGTTACCATATTGGCTTGATATAGTGAGAGTGATCGACGAGGCCCAAAAGGATACAAAGGGCCAAGTTATGAGAAGCGTTGCACCACCCTACTAGCAAAGGAAAAATATATAAAGCATTCATTGCAACCAATAAGGAATTCATGAGCCGAAGCGGGGGTGTCCATCATTTCCGACGAATGAAAAGATGCAAGAAATCTGCCTTTAAACAATGTAGTTGTAGTGTGCCCTAAAGGGGCAATGCTTTCGAAAATAGTTGATTGCAAGGGGCATGTGATGGATGCCCAATTCATCACCAACATCTTTTTCAAGGCCATTGAGGCAATGAGGCCTCAAAACACTGTCAAAGTCATAACGGACAATGCTAAAAATTGCAAAGTTGCGAAAATATTGGTGGAGGCGAGGTATGGGCACATTTTTTGGACACCTTGAGTTGTCCGCTCACTCAACTTGATGTTGTTAAAGTTGGGCAGCAAAATCAAGTGCATTAAGCAAGTGTGTGCCAAGGCCGAAGACATCCATATGTTTGTAAAGAGCCATCACTTGTTAGAATCCATCTTTAGATCATTCTCACATTTAAAGTTGTTGAAGGTAAGAGAAAAGATCTTTATTTTATTTAAGATGTTATAAGTTTTGTTATTTAGTATTTGTAGCTTTTGGAGTTTTCAAACGTTTTTTATTTACTTTTTTAATTTCCTACTAGGTTATTGAGACTCAATTTTCCTCTCACACAACCAACTTGAGACGACTTATGAAGATGTGAGAGGCACTTAACAACATGGTTATCGGTAGCTAGAGGTAGTTGAACGCTAAGAGGGCCCGAAAAGTAAAGATGTTGATCTTAGATGACGACTAGTCAGCTCATATAGAATACTTGTTTATTTTCAATGAGCCCATTATGATTATGATCTACTTTACTGACATGGATCAGCCAAGTTAGGAGAGATTTATAATGGTATCGGCTCAATGATTAAGAAGACAAAGGCCATTATAAATGCAAAAGAACAATATCCAAATGAAATATGTTTCAAACAAGTACAATCATACCTCATTGATCAATGGAACAAAATGACCACCCTATTGCATCTCCTTGTCTTTACATTGACTCCAACAATCTATAGCATAGAGATCATTTTTTGCCCAAGGAGGGTGCCACTATGTAGGGATGTTGAAGTCAATTAAGGGTATCAATTGCCATTCTTTAGGCTCTTCCCTGATCCTAAGGTAGGAGACATGGTTAGGACCCAGTTTGGAAATTTCATAGCCTTCACGCTCTTCGAGACAAATACAAGAAGGATCGTCATACATGGTGGTACCTCTATGCCCAAGGATCCACGTAATTGCAACCTCTTGCAATCAAAATCCTGTCACGAGTAAGTTTTTTTGTTTAACTCTCTTTCATTATTGTTTTACTCTTAACTTTTAAAAATTAAGTTTTAGTCTTTAGTATCTTACTTTTATTAATGTTACTTTTGTATTTACTTTGCCTTGATAGGTTGCAGATCTACCTTTGAGCACAACCGGGTTACATACAACTTGATGGTGGGTGGATGCAGTTTTAAGGCACTTGAGTCGTTTCTCAGAGTTACATAGCGGATACACACAAAAAAAACACAAATTTCTATTTATCTCAAGGCCTTACAACATCGACAATAGAACTGCGGCTCGACCACGGAGCTCACAAACTCACACAGACTATGGTGTAATCTCTATGGACCTATCTCCAACCGGTTTTCTCTACTTCCTCTTTTTGGCTAACTCCCTTGAGTTGGCTAACCCGACTAACCTCCTTTCTAGCTCTCTACTTAGCCTATTTATAGTCGATTTTGCTTGAACTGGCTGGATGGAGAATTTCCCAACAGGCTTTGTTCCCTCTCATTCCCATTTGATATTGGCTCATTCATTCTCTGAGTTGTCACACAATCCACTATCTTATCCTTCCGCTTTGTCTAATTTGCAAATTAAATTTGAATTAACCCTAGTCAAAACCTTTTCAGACACCTCATCATGCAATCTTTACTCCCTCAAGTGGCACGTGTTTGGGGGTAGTTGGCCCTTTGACTCCTTTATTGCTTAGCCAAGTTGTCCACGCAATCCCTGGCATATATTGGCCTTAACTTATGCGCCATCATCATGTTTTTCCCTTCATGTGCTACACCTTGCCTTCCTGCAGAGCTAATTCCCGCACTTACCTAATCACTCTTGCACCCATATGGCCTTTTCCACACATACTACTTATTGTAGAGCAAATCTCCTGCACAGTCTCTGAGCATTTTTTGTTGCTACACCCAATTTTCCTTCCTTCCGTGGTGCTTATCTTGCGCACCAATAAAATTGCGATGCAAGATCTGTAATAGTCCTTGGGTGCCCTTGCATCAGACATCCGAGGTACTTAAAACTTGAACCCCAACTCAAGTGGATAGGATGAGTGATAAAACCACCCTTCAGACTATTAGAATTAATAGTCTCGACTTCCTTATCCAATGAGCTTGTCTCTGACTCCTACACTTAGTCCTCTACTTCTAATCCTTTGTCACATCCCTGTTGTGACACTTTCATGTTGCCTTGCGCACCCATGTGAGCTTCAACTCACCATAGTCGACCACCTCCTCCAAATGTCTCTCTTCTCTATCCTTCTGCAAGTTATGGCTTGCCCTTGTCCATACATCTCCACCTAAAGCCTTCGTCTTGGCTTATTTTCCTTTGCGCCCATTTTAATATTGGGCTTCTACCTTCTGCGCATTTCCTTCATGTGCGCCTTCTTACTTTTCGCTTCTTGTCCTTCCACCCTTATCGCCTTTGTAGGATATCCCTATGCATCCCTTCCTTTTCCACTTCCTTGTCACCTTTCTGCTACAACTTTTCCGAAATGTATTCCGCTCATTTGTGGACTTAGTCCCACCATCAACCAACCATCCTTCCCCAGGTTGATTTCCCTTTGTCTGTGCCCTTCTCTTCTTTGGGCCTCCTCTTTCTGCGCATCTACTTTCCTCTGTGCTACTTGTCTTGCCCATTTCGCCTTTGCAGACCTTTTCCCCAAATTTGTGTGAGCTACGCAACACCAAGTCGCAATCATCTCATCTATAGACTTCCCTCTCTTCCTTCATGGCTCTCTGACCATCTTAATTGTCTTGTGCGCTTAATTCTTGGCTTCTTTTGCACACTCCTTATGCCTTCTCTCCTGGCAGCTCATTTTCTTCTACTTTGTGATGGTCACCTTACCTACTGCAGGCCTTTTATTTTCTTCCCTCGGATTTGGTAACTTTTTCTTGTTGCATGCATCTCCCTTAGCGACCTCTTCTTCACCTTCTTGCACGAGATCTACCTAGATCTCCTTTATCATTCCTCTTTTTGCACTATCTTCTACACAATATCGCAATTTTCTTCACTATTTGCTTTGTTGTTGCCTTTAGGACAATCTCAACTTCATATCACAGTTCCTTCTTACTGTTGTGTTGAGCATCACTTGTGTGTTCCTCTCCACACTTTCCTTTGAGATCTAAATGGATCTCTCCTCTTGCACTACCATCATCGCACAAGACCACAACTTTCTTCACGGGCCGCTTTTCCTTCAACTTTGTGACTTCTTTTTCTCCTCCCTTTGGCAATGTGTCTCCACTACCACACACTCCTTCGTCTGTGCATTCTTCCTTTCCCTCTATTAAGGTCTCCACTCTAGTGTGCTCTTCGTCACTTAGCTACGCAATCTCTTTTTACCCTTTCTATCACATGGGCTCCACACAACTGCAACCATTCCTACTACATCACCTTGGACGAGGGTCATTACAATCCTCATCATTTAATTCTAAAGAATGTCAAAACCAGGCGATGTCCAAGACTATCTGTAAGAGGGGCTGAAGGAAACAGTGATTTGTCAATTCTTTGCTCTTGAATTGAAAATGTTTGAAAGGAAATTTAACAACTGAAAGTAGATATAATCTAACAAACTTAAACAAATCGGAAGGTAAATCTAATCTAACAAACTAAAATAAATCTGAAGGTAAATCTAATCTAACAAACTGAAATAAATGACTGAAAATAAAGAAATGAAAGTAAACATATGAAAGTGATGTTTTACATAAAACTACTAAATAAAACACACAGTGTTGATTTAAACAATCTAAGTAAACAATAATGATTCTATTAAAAAAACAATAAACCATTCTCCTCCTCAGGTGAGAGTGGGCCCTTGCTCTTCCCTCAGAGTTTGGTTAAAAACTAAACATAAGTTACTACCAAGATACTTGAACTGTAGATTTTATTAATTAGAAATGATGTTACAAAAATCATCTATGTTCTACTATTGTTGCATTAAGTGCTTTGGAGAGATACTTATAACTCATCACTTGGTCAATACTCGAAGAATATACAACTACCTGCCTATAATCATGGGTAAGACTTGACATTGTCTTCCACTTGCCAACGAAACAACTATGGAAGGAATTTATTCAAACACTACAACTCTAGATTTAACTACTACTTCCACATGCCAAGGAGACAAATGTCGAAGGAATTTATTCAAACACTACAACTCTAGATTTAATTATTTCTTTCACTTGCCAAGGAGACAAATGTGGAAGGAATTTCTTCAATACCTACAACTCTAGATTTAACTACTTCCACTTTCCAAATCCGCTCTTGAATGATTGAATCTTTCAACACGACAGTTGTCCCACCATATTCTTGTCCCTGATTTTCTGATCACAATTGTGCATTCAATTTGAAGAATATTTTCAAAAGCTTTGTGGGTTTGGTGCTCCTTGTTGTAAGCTTTCTAGAACATTTTGAAATTCTTATTTTCATTGAGAAATGAAGGAAATATTGCAATTCTACTGAACCTATGTTTTTTTTATACACAAGTTTCTGCTGAACCTATGTTATTTTTATACACGAGCTTCTGCTGAAAATTTCAAATGTGGATATCTCCTTAACTATTATTATTGTGTAAAAATGGAGAGAGGTTTCTCCTCCTAGCAATAAGAGGAACAAAAACCTTTATTAGTTTCTCATTAGGAGGTTTGTAATTTCAATTAGAGAGAGTCTTGTGTTTCTTCTTTTTACAACCTTCTTCTGCTGAAAACTTTAAATGTGGATATCTCCTTAACTATTATTGTTGTGTAAAAATGGAGAGGTTTTTCCTCTTATTTCTAAGAGAAACAAACCTTTTCTTAATTTCACATTTGGAGGTTTGTAACTTCAGTTAGGGAGAGTTTTGTGCTGATTGTGTGAGTCTTACACTTGAATGAGTGAGTTTTGCACTTGACTGAGTGAGTTCTACGCTTCTGCAATATAGTATGGCGAAACTGCAATAGATTCCAGAGAATAGTCCAAAGTGCTCTAAAGTGATTTAGCCTTCAAATATCTTCAAATGACCTATCATACACAATACTGCACTCTAACTTACAAGAAATATTAGGATATGACAACATTCAAATTGTAATAGACTTGTTAGAAATAAATCATAAGGTCATGTCCCTTTTCTCCAAATTAATAACATAATTGGAGTTGCAAGAAATTCTTCTCCATGGAATGAAAAGAAAAAAGCAAGGAAAAGACTTATAATCAGTCTTTTATTATTTTATGATGTTTTTTAGTGAAGTTGAACTCAAGTATATGGGTCGGCCAAGACAGAAAGAAGAACATGCAAGGAGGAAGTCTACAATAGGATTCTTAGTATATATATATATATATATATATATATATATATATATTATATATATATCTTTTAATAAATAATTATAGAGTGTATGGGTCGGCCACGGTGGAGAAAAAGTAACATGAAAGGTCATGAGGCATATGAAAGGTCATGTCTTTTCAATTTTGGCACCACCCTTAGAAAATGTATAAATAGGGGTTTAAGGGCAGCATTTGGGATAGGAACATTCATTTTATAAATTCAGATTTTGAAAGCGATCTCTCATTATTTCTCCATGTGGGATGAAAACCTCATATGAGGTCCATTGGAAGGACGAAAACCCTCTCCAATTGACTTTAAACATTTATATTTGCATATTATCATTGAATTAAAGATCTTTTTGAGCATATTCAGATTTAATGCAATTATTTCTACCTATTCGACTTGCATGTGATTGAAATATAATTTGTTAAGTGCAATAAATATCAAATCAATTCACTATATCAATTCGCCATGCATTTTTAAGACAGAATCTGTCCTTTCACAAAAATCGAGGCACTGTTTCATGCAAATTGAACCCATTATATGATTGCTGCAATGTCCCAGATTGCACAGTTATTTACAACAGTTCAATTTCTACCTAAATCAATTCGATTTGGCTTGAATTCAGTTCAAAATTGTTTAATAATTGTTGCTAAGGGTTTTTTGGATACTTGTTGAAGATTTTGGCACTTATTTCCATAATTTTATTCCGCTGTAATAAATTTCCAGTCTGTTGCAAATTAAAATCAGAGTTTTGGAATTTATTTAAATCTCTCAAAAAGGGACATTACAGTGGTATCAGAGCATGGATTTTCAAAAGGTTGGGGTTTCGATAATCACGAAGGTGGAAGATCTCTTCAAAAATTACCAAGCTCTACCAGTAGACATTCGTAATGCCATGCCATTTCCAGATTTCATAAGATGGGAATTTGGTATTCTAGGTGTGCATGGTCATAAAGACCTCCCTCAAAAGATAAATAACATCAGCGTTAGTGATGAAAGAAAGATTGGAGAACAAGAAGCAGTAATGGAAGAAATCCATATAAGGCAGTCTGCTGGTCTGCTTGTAGCAGCAAGCAAAAAAGAGCTTGAAGATGAAGAATTAACCTCGAGGAAGGACCACCAAGACATCCCAAGCACTTGTGAACAAGGTGCGAAGGAAGAAGATGTGGATGAAAGCTTTGTTGAAGGCCCGAGGATCGAATACAATTCAGATCTGTTGCTCCCTAGCTTGTCTTCACAAAGAACTGATCACCATCATCAGTTTGATTCAAATATGGGCAGATTACGAAGCACATTGAATGGTAAGGAGTACCCACATCCTATCCATGCATACAACAATACAAGTACATGAGCTATGATAGAAGTGACAAAGGATAACCATCCCTCCAAAATCCATGGTTTGAAAGCTAAGGTAACCACTCCCTCTTTCAGTTTGGTTGGCCATTCTATTAATACTCTTATGTTCGAAAGAATGATTTGGAGTAGTATTGAAAATAAAACTTGTGAGCCATGGAAATGGGAGAAAACTCTCCATAAAGAGCAACATGAAGAGGCTGGACTGATCCTAGTAGCAGCAAAAATAAGGACAATTGAGGGAGATATCAGCATTGTGAAAGCACCAAGACATGGGGGAATTGACAAGCAAGCATCAATGAAGGTAAGCACCCGGAAAGCGGGAAATCATGAAGGTGTGATGTTTTTGAAATATTGCTTGCATGCTGATTTGAACTCAGAGATTTTGAGCAGCCCTTGGCATGGAAATATTTCAGTTTGGGCCTATATATTAAATCAGATTTTTCACCGTGAGTGGATAATTAGAAACACTCGGGTTTCATATATGGTGAGTCCACTTTGGTCACTAATGATGAGATACCTTTGTGCACATCACACTTCATGGGGTGAAGAGGAAAAGGGTGTTATTTTTTGCATTAGAGTATTTTCAGATTGTGATGAGGCTAGCAAGGAGGGTGAAATTGGACATGATGGCATTTTGGTAGGAGCACCAAATTACAACTCTTTAATTGAAGGTGATCTACATGGGTACATGGTAAGCTCCACATTTCCATTTCATCAGTCATTTAATATAAAGGATGTGTGCATAAAATTGGTGTGGAATGAATGTTACTCCTTTGATCTGGGCATAATAACTCAGCTGAGTTTGAAAAGTATGATGGAGGGCAATCAAGGGGTTGGTTTATGGTGTATTAAGCTTGCCAATACAAACCTATATGCTGCTGATTTGGAACAGCAGACATGTTACACAATAAATCAGTTCCTTTCATTAGTCATTCATGTTGAGAAGATTTTCTTGTACCATATACTGCTTCAGCAGTTACTTTGGGAGACACATCAGGGAAAAATTACTTTATTTTGGCCCATATGTTCGAAGAATAAGAGCAGCTCCTGGAAAATTTCCAATCCATTTCTTCTCAGCATACCAAAACAGTTTTCAATTACAGAGTGGATAGCGGATGGGTTCTCTGTGCAATATACAAAACGGTGCTCTCAACTCCACATCTCCATAAGGTCAAATAAGGTATGTGCTGATTTTTTTATTAATGTGGCTGAGTTTGAAGATCAAGGATGGCATTCGTTGAGAGAGTTCACTCTCAATTATCAAAGCAAGAAGATAAGCCACGTGGACCAAGGGTCATTACACAAAATCTCATTGCAAGATTGGGAGTCATCAATATCAGTGGAGTATGTTGAGAACAAGATTGCTAAAGATATGATTGGTAGAGAAATCAGTAAAGGAAGGTACCAGGTAATGGTTGGGCTTATTCCTTACCAAAACCAAGTCCAGTTGATACTCGAATCATGGGTGAAGAGTCAGATTTGGAGGGCTGATCATGATACTCCATGGGCTAATCATTGGGGCCACTTCATGAGACAAAACAAGCGTGAAGAAAAGAATTTTAGTCCTCCTTGTGGAATTTAGAAGATGCTTGCCTGATATGTTCTAGGAGGCATAAGTTTGAGGGAAATTCTGTATGGGTGGGCAAAAGGATCTTATGGGAAACTTGCAGCTGTTCACATATACCAAAGTGGAGGATGGTTCTAATTTTCAGTTCTATGACCCCATAATAAGGCATGGTTTTTGCTTAGTCTATTTATTTTACACTACAACAGAGTCATACAAAGTTTGGGGACATTTAGAGATCCAAAAGTCAAAGGAACTTGCTTTCAAAGGTCACATGGAGTATGAATTCCACTTGGAGAATGATGAAATCAAAATTTATGAGTATGATTTTCTCGAATTTAAGCATGGGTTTGTTGCTCCTAATCTTTCAATTTATGCAGATCAAATTTCAGTCCCTTCTTATCTCACGGGATTGCTTTCCTTAGTGAGTTTTCAGATTGATGATTGTTATACCATGACTAGAGGATCGAATGTGCAAAAATCAGAAATGAGCAGCAGTAAATTGGTTTTTTTCGAGTGCATTCCTTCATGGGATATCGAGAGAGGAAGATTTCAGTTAAATAAAGAAATAAAATCAGGTTATGGTGTATCATTTTCAGACTTGTACATCCTGATTTTTGGAGGAGAAGTGCTTGATCACAGCCATGTTCAGGACAACTACCAAATGCAAGAAGATTGTGGAACTCCCACCAGCAAAAAGACAATTGCAAGGCCAGAGGGAGTGTTGTTAAACACTCAAGTTTCTTCTAAGGTGTTTGTTTCTTGTGTAGGAACAAAGATGAAGACTACAAGGATCACATGGAATCTAGGAGATTACGATTGCTTGGGGACAAGCAATCTTGGGGAGGGAGGACTGCCATGTCCCTTTTCTCCAAATTAATAACATAATTGGAGTTGCGGGAAATTCTTCTCCATGGAATGAAAAGAGAAAAGCAAGGAAAAGAATTATAATCAGTCGTTTATTATTTTATGATGTTTTTTAGTAAAGTTGAACTCAAGTATATGGGTCGGCCAAGATAGAAAGAAGAACATGCAAGGAGGAAGTCTACAATAGGATTCTTAGTATTTATATATATATATATATATCTTTTAATAAATAATTATAGAGTGTATGGGTCGGCCACGGTGGAGAAAAAGTAACATGAAAGGTCATGAGGCATATGAAAGGTCGTGTCTTTTCAATTTTGGCACCACCTTTAGAAAATGTATAAATAGGGGTTTAGGGGCAGCATTTGGGATAGGAACATTCATTTTATAAATTTAGATTTTGAGAGAGATCTCTCATTATTTCCCCATGTGGGATGAAAACCCCATATGAGGTCCATTGGAAGGACGAAAACCCTCTCCAATTGACTTTAAACATTTATATTTGCAGATTATTATTGAATTAAAGATCTTTTTGAGCATATTCAGATTTAATGCAATTATTTCTACCTATTCGACTTGCATGTGATTGAAATATAATTTGTTAAGTGCAGTAAATATCAAATCAATTCACTATATCAAGTCTCCATACATTTTTAAGACTGAATCTGTCTTTTCACGCAAATCGAGGCACTCTTTCTTGCAAATCGAAACATTATATGATTGCTGCGATGTCCCAGATTGCACAGTTATTTACAGCAGTTCGATTTCTAGCTAAATCAATTCGATTTGGTTTGAATTCAGTTCAAAAGTGTTTAATAATGGTTGCTAAGGGTTTTTTGGATACTTGAAGATTTTGGCACTTATTTCCATAATTTTATTCCGCTGTAATAAATTTCCAATCTGCTGCAAATTAAAATTAGAGTTCTGGAATTTATTTAAATCTCTCAAAAAGGGACACTACACATAAAGAAGTTTGCTTTATCTTTTAATTTGCCTTTAAGTCCTCCAACCCAGTCGACCTACTTCATAAGGAAAAATACTAAAGCAAAATGTAAATATTCGGAAAAGAAAGACTAAAAACATCAATTAATGTAATGTCCCCTTTGCCAAGCTAGTCGTTACGGAAGACCTTATGCCCATTCCTCTTCCTATGGGCATCAAAGAAGGAGCAAAGGAGGGGAACTTTCCATGCTTGTAAGCGATGTACATTCATAATTAATTATTTTATTTACTAATCATGGCATTAGAATGGTTCGACTAGGGGCAAGAAGACTTGTCAAACAAAGCAAGGAGAATTTCTATTTCTTCATTATGTGGTCAGACTTCTTAAGTGAAGATTAAAAAGTACATTGGGATGTCGGCCATAATGATTGGGCCTCTAATTCATCTGTGGCGCCAAAGAAGGGGTACTTAAGGAGGATCGAAAGGAGTATTATCCTTTATCATCTATTTTGACATTTACTTGGAGTTGAAGCTAGTGTAGCTACTCTTATTGCCATTGAAGGACGAAAACCCTTCCTTGTTCACCTATTGAGGACGAAACCCTTGTATAGGATCACACTTGGGGACAGAAACCCTCATGTGTGCATTGGTGGCTTCATAAAGAGGTCACAAGTGAGCTTTAAGGAGGATTTCATATTTATTTCTTCCCTTCTAAGCCTGGGTGACTTGCTTGGGTGAAGGGTTTGATATCATCTAGGGCACTTTTGGATAGTTTGAGTTGAGATTATTGTTCTTTATGTTTTATAAGGCTGAAATCTACATTTTGGTAATTTTTGGAGGAGTTTATCTATCATTTCCAGCCCTTGGTTGTAGCTGCCCTGTTGTTGTCATAAAATTAATTGCAGCTGGGTGTAATCTCTTATTTTCTCTATTATTTTGATGTAATTTGGATGGATAAATATTGTCGTGCTTGAAATGATTATTTAGAAGCATTTTCAGTTGTTATTGCATGGTTGTATGATGATTTGAAGGGCCTATACAGTTCGTTGCTCTAAAGGATTGATTATTGATTGCTCAAATAGGGTTAAAGTGTGTTTCCAGTCATTTTCAGATTGATGTGTGTTGGTTGATGATGCATCTTCAAATTTGATTCAACTAGGATTGTGGCCAAACCCTTATTTTCAGTTTTAGCCTTAGAAAGGGACAATACAATCAAAGACTTCCCTTGCTCACCAACTTCTTGCCCGCGGGAAGTAGAATGGGCTAGAAGTCTTCAAATGGATTAATTTGAAAAGGGGAACATTATAGAGTTGGTGTATATACATTCCAATTTTCGCCTTCTATCCCACAAGCAACCAGAGAACAAGGTAGGAGCAACAAAGCATTTGGATATAGACCTAAAGAATGGTCACTTGGATGTTTCCATTTCCCACTTGTCATTATTTGACATGGAGACTTCTTTGGGGTCACAAGACCCACATGGGATTGTCAGTGGTAGTGGAGTGCTACTCCACATGGCTTTAATGAACCACATCATGATGTTGATGTTAATGCTCTCAAAGAATAGCAATATGATGAATACTAATTTTGATGTAACACATATTTATAATCACATTTGTGATTTTTCATTTGTCAATTGATTTGTATTATACAAAGTATCACTTGTGTTTTGTGGTTATTTCATTTTTTATGTGTACTATGTGGTTGATTCATATTTATTAGGCTAGAATTTAAATATTTTTTATATACTTTTTTTGTATAGATGTATCCAATCCATATCCGAGGAAAAAAATCACCATACTGACGAATCCATGATGCAGTAGTATCCGAGTTCACAAACAATCCCGCATCACCCAAAAATAGTTAGCATAAGAATCAATAGCTTTTGCACATTTTTGCATTTTGTTTGGTTTGCGACACTTGTAACGTAGCTCATGAGGTTAAAAGTATCTTTCTGATTCAAACTACTTCTCATAAGTAGACACGGATGGAAATTCCATGGCGCAACACAAAAAGACTGGGTAAGCAACTATAGTTCCTTGCGGAGTCCAAAAAGGCACTTCCATGTATTGCACTACCCTGCATAACATTAAAGTAGCATAATCTAGTGACACAGAGCTTCATAGCATCGCGCAAGGTTGGAAGGAGCGCAAAGAAGGCTGCAAGTGTTAAAGGATGGTGCAATGCTTACACTTTTGGCACGTGCCACTATTAAGAACACAAAAGGTTACTTTATAGTTTAACGCTTTGCACCAAACAAAGGTGGTCACGGTAGTGTCTGCTATTTTGCAACATCTTTATCTGTCATGTTTCATGATGCTTACATATTGTTTGAAGGCCTTGATCAAGGTGTTGGCTAGTTGGGCATTGTTGGTACTTGGTTGCATGTCGGTAGAGTTCGTAAAGAATGAAGAAAGCAGAGACTTCTAGTTAGCAGAGATAGCATCCTAACCTAGAAGGCCGATACAGAGAGGTCGAGCTTAAGGACCCTAGTAGTGTAGGGAAATCATACTGAATGAATGTTCTTACCTATGAAGGACATCGAGGGCATGCGAATGATTTGCGTTCGGTAGAACACTCCATTGTGAAAGAAGATTTGTGTAGTTGGAATCTCACAGAGTATCAATATCTAGGAGATTAGGGTGAGGATGCAGAATGAAGCCACACATAAAGGTGCAAATGTGGTAACAATAGTGCAAAACCAACGCCAAAATCCTTTAGGTAATGGAAGATATTAAGTACAAGGTTAGAAGGCCAACATAACTACGTGTAGTAATGTATAATCGGGCCATGTAGGTTCGTTGTACATGCAGAAAGGGACTCGGAGACTCTGATAAACCCCTTGCCAAGAAACTCTTAAACTTGATTCCCGATCTCCATAAGTGTCAACCTATATGCGGCTTTGTTTGGTAAACCAGCCCCTAGTATCAAGTCCATTTGTGTGATACTGCACGTTGGTAGTAAACATTCGGAATATATTTTATCATGGTATCCACGTACTCACCTAGCATCTCTCTCACCTTTCAAAGGATTTCTATTTGCCCGGCTTCGCCTTACCCTATTTTTTGTGGGAGCCTTGGTATGAATGCAAAACACCCATTGTCCCTTTTCACCGCATTTAGATATTCTTTTCCCAAAACCAATAGTACCTGTAGACTCCTCTCGACCTCTACACTTCAGTCCTTCAAGGGCTTTAAAGTGTAATTCAGTCTGTCTTTCAAGGATGTGTAAGTATTTGTGCAGCCATCATGAACCGTTTGTCTGTTATACTGCGAAGGTCTCCCCACCAACACATGGCATATGTCCAGGGCATTAAAATGCAGAAGACTTCATCTTCATATGCACCAAGCTTGAGACACAATCTGCATTGCTCGTTCACAAACAAATGATGCCCTTTTAACAACCATGACACCTTATATGGGTTTGGGTGCGCAATTCTCCTCATACCAAGCTTCTTAACCATCTTGTCAGAAACAAGACTATCGTTGCAACCACTATCAACAATGACTTTACAACACTTACCTCCAGACTTGCAAATGGTTCTAAACAAATTCTCTCTACACAAGCACATTCTCATCCTTTGATGGTTTTAGCAACACCCTCTTAATCATGAACACTTCTCCACAATCGGGTTCTTCTACGCTACTTGTCGACTCATTGCTTTTTGCATTCGCATGCTAACCAGCATGATTGCTAGCATCATTCCTCCTACTGCCACTATTTTGCACAGCTTGTGGACACGCAAATGCATGATGACCAGTCTCTCCACAACGGAAACAAGTTTTGTTGAATCCTCTTCCTCTAGACGAAGATCTTCATCCACCTCTCTCCGCATGATTGTTACTGCGAAGTGCTTGGTTCTCCTTCGTGCACATGACTCTATGCATCATTGCACAACATTCCACCTCTCCGTAGGAAATTTCTTTCTCATAGGTTGCTTTGCTGCCTTTGGGACAACTCCTCCACCTTCAGTGCAAACTAATAGGCTTACTCCATAGATCTCAGCCTAACCATACAAAATAAATGTGTGGACTATTAACATACCTTGAGATCTATTTTGCGTCGTCTTTCACATGTCCAGCTTTGATGTTGAGTTGATAGAACTCCTTGGTACATTTCTTTATACTCAATTCCTTCTAAGGCAAATTTTGTAATTGCTTGAACAAATGGGACTAGTAATCTACCGACATGAACTTAGTCTTCAATTTTGCTACCATTCAATCCCACTTCTTAAGCTTGTCTTTGCCTCTTTGTACTCTCTAAGCTTGCACATGATCCCGCCACAAGGATGCGTGTCCTTTCAACTTGGCACTCACAAATCTCACCTTTTTGTTATCTTCCATACATTCATACTCAACATATTTCTCAATTTCTGCAATCCAATCGATAAGATCTTCAAGATTTAAGTTATAAGAGCAGCACAAAACTTCTATTCGCAATTTACTTTCAATCCTCGTGATTGCTTGCACGAATTGATCCTCTTACTCATCTACATGTTATGTTCTAGCTTCTTGATCTGCAAGTGCTCTCACCTCATGTTCATCTTCACTCTCATCCCCGTCCACAACAACTCCATTACGTTGTGTGGTATCTATGGCCTCCAAATGGGCTTGTATTCCTCTAATCACATTGGCCAAGTGCGCACGTCTTGGCACTTTGTTTACGCTACATGCCATCTTTCCCTCACAATCTCTCACAACAGGATTGTGTGACCTTACACTCTCTACCCAGCAATACAAATGTTAGAGATGTTTGCAACTACCTTCACACCCCTAATATGGAAAGCAACAAATCATAAGGTCACTCGCACAACCCAGATCGATGTTTATACCAATCTCTTGAGCAAGACTTCCAAATCCTTGCGTTGATATCAAACTGATGCTATCGAAATCAAGGTTCCCAAGTGAAGGGGCACCTTACACCACACAGCCACTTGTCAAATTTAGACATCACCGAAGCAAGATCTCAAGCACAACAATTAAGAAGAAAATGCAAAGTTTCTCTATTAAATATAAGGAAAGATTACAGTCTTTGGCACAATAGATCAACACATAAATTACAATATTATGACAAGACTCTGCAAGAATCCTTCTAAGGATTCCATTCCTAGACATATCCTAAGCTTGCAGACTCTGCAAAGCTTCTACAGAGCCACACTCAGCTCACACTCACAAGGACAATCGCTCGATTCCTCAACTAGTTATTCGACCTTAATGCCTAAGCTTAAGAATTGGATCTCTATGCCTCTGATCAAGATGTTTTACAAGTTTGCAGCTCCCTACTATTTATAGAATTCGCAGAGCTCTGGTGGGAGAACAAGACGCCTTCAGCAAGTAAAGGTTCCCCACAGAATATTCATCAATGGCTTTCATACTATTGTGTGACTTTGTTAAGGCTTGCATGGCATCCACAATGTTGCACGGCTTGGGTAAGCTTGTGTGGCATTTGCAGTGTTATGTGGCTTGGGTAGTCTTGTGGGGCTTGGGTAATCTTGTGTGCCTTGCATAAACTTGAGCAACATCCATAATGTTTTGTGGCTTGAGAAAGCTTGTGCGGCATTCACCATGTTGCGAGACTAGGGTAAGTTTGCGTGGCATTTGTAGTTTTGCACAACTTCAAACAGGCTTTCGTGGCTCCATAAAACGGCTAAGGCAATGGGGTTTTGTGCAGCTTGTTTAGGAGTGGCACAACATTGCGCAAATCTTTATGTGCTAACTCTAAGTATTTTTGGTTGACACGGGATTGCTCATGAACCCAGATGCTCCTACATCATTTCTCAATGTCCAGAGAAGAAGAAAGGGAAGGTCAAGCAGTAGCAACAGCAGAAACAATTTGCAAGAAGTGCAGAAGCCTCACAAGAAAACAAGTTGATAGGCAAGCTTGACACAACCTTGGCCATGTTGTCATGCCTTTCCACCAACACATTCTCACGTGTTGGGCAGTACGTTTATAGTGGAGCCTCGAAACATATGACTTTGAACAAGGAAGCCTTCTTCAAATTGAAGGAAAAGCATACCAGCATGTAGGTGGAGCTTGGTGATGATGCCAAGTACTCAATGACTAGGATAGGGTCTATCTCATTCCGCATGCCAGCAAGAATTTTAGAGGTGCATGAGGTACTATATGTTCCTACATGACTAAGAATATCCTTTTAGTTTCTTATCTAATTGATTTAAATTGTAGGGCTGAATTATAATTAGCAAGTAATCATTAGGAAACATAGCCAAGCTTGATCAAGTCTTGGCCAAAGAAATTTGAGAGGGTCACCTTTACAGGTTGTTGGCATATCCAATGAAACAGAGATAATCTATGCAAGCTTTGGCACAAAAAATTGGGCACCTGAACTATGGATAGTTACCTTTTCTCAAGGACATGGTAGTTGGACTCCCTGTCTTCAAGGTGGATAAGAGGGGTTTGCTAAGGATGTGAACTCGACAAAGCATGTGAAGCCCTCTTTTCCGAGCAGTGAGCACAAGTCAAGGAGGATTCTAGATCTGATTCATTCAGGAATTTATGGACCTATCACCCTCGTTGACAAGTTATTTGTGCTATGTTACTTTCATCGATGATTCTACCAGAAAGATCTGTATTAATTTTATGAAGACTAAGGATTAGGTCTTCAGCAAGTTTAAGGAGTTCAAAACCACTATTGAGAACCAGACAAGAAAGGAAGATCAGGGTGCTAAGATCAAATAATAGAGGGGAGCATACCTCCAATGACTCTGATTCCTTTTTATAAAGAAGTGGGGATCAAGAGGGAGTTTACAATAAGGGTATTGCATTTCGGAGTGTGGAGTGGGAAAGATGACCTTAAATTAAGTAATCTTATTATCATACTGGCATCGAGCTATTTTTCCACAGGGCTTCCCCTACAGTATTGTCACCAGAGTACAGTTTAACCACCAAATTCGGGATGGATTGGTGTGGTTCCCCTATGCCTAAGACACCAATGGGTATAGGTTTGATGTGATGATATATGTTGATTGGCCATACAGTGACTACAGACTGAACCAGGATCTGATAAGGTAAGCTACTGTTGAGGGAAAAAACCATGCAAGGAAAGATTGATTGATCCGGAACCCTATTGTAATTTACCACCAAAGGCAAGGACTCTCATCTATCTATATGGGCCAATTCTAAATTGCAGGAAACTGCAGACACGACCCATTCATGCAGCCCTATCTATATATGGTGCCGAAGGCGAGGACCTATCTATTATCTCATACATATAAGCTACCCGCCGAAGGCAAACAAACACACTCCTCCGACTATTATGGTGTAGTGACTACCGCCGAAGGCACGGCCGAGTTCAGTTCATTGCCGACAGCGGAGACACAACAAAGAGGGAGAGATTGAGTAGTCCATCAATACGATACCGAAGGTGGCCTCTAATGATTCTACATCCAAGCCCTTGGACACTGCATTAATGTTCGTTAAGATGGTCACCTATACTCACCATACCATATCTATATAGGAGGCAGCGGCTCAACTCTAGGGGCGAGGCCTATCTAGATATGGGGAGCCCTATTTAGATATCTATCTGATCGACCTAGGGGCAGTGATTGATTGATAGATAGGTAACAAAATCGTACTAAACCAACTAGATTGGATCTCGCCCTACCGAAAACCCACAACAAAATGGGGTTGCATAAAGAAAGAACAGATCCCCGGTAGAGACCATTAGGTTTATAATTCATAACTTTAGATCTACATATGTTTCTTTAGGAAAAAGCTTGTATATTGAAGTCTACATATTAAACAAGCATCCTCATCGAGTGTTGAAGGACAAGACTCGGGAGGAAGCTTTTACAGGGGAAAAACCGGAAGTTTCTCATTTCTAAGTATTTGAGAGTCCAATTTTCATTCATTTTCTAAAGGAGAAGAGGACAAAGCTTGAACCCTCCAATTTGAAGGATATTCTAGTCGACTCCAGTGAGACCTCTAAGGCTTACTAGATAGATGTTCCATCTCAAAGAAAGATAGTAGTGAGTTGGGATTTGAAGGTGGATGAGGATGCATGGTCTTTTAGATCCTAGAAGCTTCCAGCAATAGTTGAGGAGGAGAGAAGGATTTCTGAGATTACAAGTTCAGATCACGCAAGTTTCAATACAAGTACAGAGATAGTTTTACCCCTAGGAAAGCCGAGAAACCTAAGTGGCTTTAACAGACATTGCAAGAGGTGAAGGAGCAAGTTGGTGCTCAAAAGACTTCTTTTCGGATAAGTCATCCTCATAAGAAGTTTCCGAGTTATGTTCCACTAACGTCTTTGTATTAGAAGATGTGAATAGAGAAAGAATGCAAAGAAAACCGGAATGCACAGCTCGTAGATTGTGTGTTCGTAATTTTATCATGCAAGCGATAGTTACAAAATGGCTAAGGTGGTTACACCGAACATTAGTTAGTACATAACTAATAGTAACTTAATTATAAAAGGTAAGCCTTATATTCTTATACCCCCTCTTAAGGCTTACACTACAAAAACATAAAACAAACATACTAACAAAAAACTAAAATAATAGAACCAAACAGAGCCATGCATTTTTCAAAAGCTTTCTCTTTGAAAACAGTTCTTTGACTAGGTAGAGCTCCATCAAGTTGCCTCATAACCTTCATAGAGGTGTAGCTCCCGAGCTAAATTCCCAAGTTCCCAGATTCCACCTCCCCAAACTCTCAAATTACGTACCTCCTGAATTATTATGAGCAACATCCACACTGCTCCATCAAGTTGTCTTGTGACCCTCATAAGGGTATAATTCCCAAGATCCACGAACTCCCAAACTAATTAGGCAGACATCCATGTTGAGCTTCATCTACACTAGATCCCTTCCCATCTTCAAAGAATGGGCTTCTTTAAAATACATATTCTTCATCGGAAAATTCCTCACCACTTTCAGCATGTAGTGGATCTTCAATAATGGCTATATTAACTCCATTTGATTCATTTTTCATTTGGATTTTACTTTCCAAGAGTGAAAGTTGAGGACAGCATATTTGTCTAATTGAATTTCCATTCTGAGACAAAAAATACCTCAAAAAATAACCCTTTCCTAGAAAGTAGAATGATCCATAAATTAATATAGCAAGATTTTAAAAATTGATATTTTTTTTTGCACTTTTGCAATGGCATCAACTGTATTTTTATCCTCGAAGCCATGTCCTCTTCAACTTTTGTTCATCCTCAATTCGTGCCCTAAGCTCTGATACCAACGTTAGAAGATGTGAACAAATAAAGAATGAAGAGAAAGTGCACCTCATAGATTGTGTGTCCGCCATTTTATCATGCAAGAGATAGTTACAAAATGGTTGAGGTAACTACAACCAAACATTAATTAATACATAACTAATAGTGACTTAATTATAAAAGGTAAGCCTTATATTCTAATACTTCCATCATTGATGCAAAGCCTTCCAGTTATGAGGAGGCAGTAGGTCAGCAAGTATGGTAGGATGCCATGGTGAAGGAGTACAACTCCATCAAGAAGAATGATGTGGGCAAGATAGTGCCAAGACCAAGGGAAATCGGTGGTGGATTCTAGGTGGTTGTACAAGGTGAAGAATACAGCTTATGGCAACATAGAGAAGTACAAGTCTCAATTTGTAGCTAGAGGATTCTCTCATATAGAGGGAGTTGACTCTAAGGAAACCTTTTCTCTAGTTTCCAGGTATCTTTCTATCAGGTCCATTATGTCTTTAGCAGCTATTTATGGTTGGCAATTACATCAAATGGATGTTAAAACAACTTTTTCAAATGGCCTGATTGAGAAATAAATCTGCATTAAAAGGCCACAAAGATTTGAAATGCATAAGCAAGAGACCCATTTGTGCAGGTTGAAGAAAGCTCTTTACAAGCTCAAGCAGACTCCCCATGCTTGTTACTCGGGGATTGATGAGTACCTGTTAGGTTTGAGCTACACCAAAATAGTTGTAGATCCCACCCTAAATTATTTATTTCATGGATCTGATTTTTTGGTTTTGGACCTATATGTAGATGACCTAATACTTATAGAGAGTTCAAAGAAGCTAATTGCAGGATGCAAGGAAGAGTTGGCCACAAAATTTGACATGAAGGGCATTGGATTGGTGCACTATTTTTTCAGTTTAAAGGTATAGTACAGGACAATTGAGGATTTCCTTGGACAAGGAAAATACACAATTGATATCCTGAAAAGGTTCCAGATGATGGATTGCAAACCCATCACCACTCCTATGATGCCAAATCTGAAGTTACATGCTGACTTGGATTTAGATCTGGTAGATCCTTCATGTACACGTAGTTGATAGGGTCCTTGATGTATTAGGTTAAATAGCAAGCCAAATATATGTTTTGCACTTTCAGCCAGTTCATGGTTGAGCCAAGGCAGATCCATTGGGTTACTTCAAGGCATGTGCTCCAACACTTGAAGGACACAGTACATTTTGGTATGACATCTTGGCATACTTCTCTTTGTTGGGTATGCAGGCACAAGTATGTGACTTGGCCTCGTGGATAGAATTAAAAACAGATTGAGCAGCTAGAAAGGGAAATGGCTTTCCTCAACAAGGAGGATTAGTATGATTAAATTGGTTCTTCAAGCTATGCCCACCTACTAGTTTTCGGTTTTGCAAGCTCCAAAGAAAATTCACAACAAAATTAATAGTCTTGCATCTCTTTATGTTCCTAGGAAGTGAAGAACAGAAGAAGATTATACTTGATGTCTGGAGGTGACTTTGCCTTGCAAATAGATCTTGGGGGAACTCAGAGCAAAGTTTATCTAGAGAATCCATAGCGAAAGTAAGGCCGAAAGGAGTACTATGATTCATAAAAAAAGTATCTAGGTAGTGCAGAAATAGAAAGGCTTTTTACCACCATAACACTTCCCAAAGGCTCAGGTATATGGAATAATGTATCACAAGCTAGATCTCTTATTCAAAAGGCTCTCTTCTAGACGATTGGTAACAGGGGAAAAGCAAACTTCTGGGAGGAAAATTGGATCTGTGAGGTCCACATTGTTATGCATACTAAGTCAAGGAATGTTCAAAAGGTGACCTCTCAGGTTTGAGGCAAGAAAGTCGAGAACTACTTGGTCACTAGGAATGAGGGATACTGGAAAGTTAAAACTTGGTAAGATGTCAGTTGCTTCTCAAACAGACCTAATCCCTTGTTCAATCAGATTTTTGATTCGAAGATATTAACATATCGAAATTTCAAAGTGCCTTGGAATGACTAACTGAATACCTTTCAATGGAAGTCTTAAGGGTCAAGGGGGCTATTCTATGGCGCAAGGATATAATTTTTGGTGGATTCAGCCCCTTTAACTTCTAGGTCATAGGTTTGAAAGAAAGTTTGGAATTCTCATGTGTGGCCTAAAGAGAGTCTTTCTTTGGATGGTAGTGCAAGGGAAGATTCTTATAAGGGATTGGCCAAGGAAAAGAGGATGTTTGGAATTCTAATGCATGGCCTAGAGCGGAAGTCTTTCTTTGAGTAGCAATGCAAGGGTAGAATCTTATAGGGGATCAACTGAGGAAAAGAGGTATTTATGGGCCCACCAAATGAGAGCTCTATTTGGCGAGAAAGAAACGAGGTTTTTATGGGCAGACCAAATGCAAGCTCTATTTGTCGAGGAAGAGAGAGTTGATCACATTCTTCTTAATTGTTATGATAATATGTAATGTCCCTTTCTGGGGATGCATTAAAAAGCAATGAAATAGCATAAACCCAAACTGAAAATATTCTGATTTTTATATCAGCCAACTAAAAAATAGAACAGCAGTGAACAACATTCTGATTTTTAGAACAGCAGCAAGGAAAAAGCATTAATTCATCAATATATCACCATTCACATCATCCGAAGTATGTAGAGGCACTTCAGGAATATTTTAGAACAATTATCAACCAAGAAATCAACCTCTAAACACATCTGGAAATTAAATAAATGACAGCTAAAGTATAGCTCACATTAAGGGCTGGAAATAATGATTCCAAACCCCCAAAAAATAACAAAATGTAGATTCCGGACTTATAAAATATGAGGAACAAGAATATCAACTCCAAATACTGAAATGTTCCCTAGAAAGCATTGAATTCTTCCTTCACCCAAGTCGCCACCCTAGGAGAGGTTGCAAAATGAATGTAGAAGACCTTGACAACTCTTCTCCTTCAAACCCTAGTTGTAAACCAGCAAGATCACCTTCCTTCAAGCCCTTGGAACCACCAATTGGAGAGTTTTCGTTCTCCAACTTGAACAAGGAAGGGTTTCATCCTCCTTATGTGCCACACCAAAGGCTTTTTGTCCTCTAGTGGAATGGAATAAAGCAATCATCCCCTAAACCAAGTAGTGTAAAATTATAATAAAGATGCATGCACAAAATGAACCCAAACAACCCCTTATATATCCTCTTGGTGGCGCCAAACCTCGTGACAAAGTTTCCCACATGACTAACCTCATTATGAAAGCTTGCTTTATCTTTTAATTTGCCTTTTTATTCCTCCAACCCAACCGACCTGCCCCATAAGGGAAAATACAAAAGAAAAGTGTAAATGCTCGAGAAAAAGGACTAAAAACATCAACAAACACTTCCCTTGTTCACCTTTTTCCGGCCCACGGGAAGTGGATTGGGCTAGAAGTTTTCAAAATGAATTAGTTCGAAAAGGGGACATTACATAATAGAATATGGATAGGCTTGATTACTTCTTTCAGGATAAAATGGACCCTCCTCCTCAAAGTTGAGGACAATATTACTAGCGCTACCATATTAAATCTAGGATGACCTCTTTAAAAGATTTGTGGGATGCTACTCCTATAATGACATGCTGAAATTTTTGGTTAGAAAGAAATAGAAGAATTTGTCAAAATGAGAGGAAGACAATGGATGAAGTCCTAAAGGACGTGAAAAGATCTCTAAATGCATCTATTAGAACTCGTGTGCATGGGAAGAAGTTAGTCATGAATCTCAAGGATCGTAACACTTTTGGGTGGGGATAGGAGATTGGCAAGATTGCAAAGTGTAATGTCCCTTATAGGACAGATCTATAAAACTCTGGGTTTTCCTTGAAAACCCTTATGACAAAAAATACAGCAATCTCAAATTTTCCTTTATTCAACAAATATTGACAAAGTAAAAATACCCAGAAGGTTCAAAGCATTTAGAAATCCTCTACAAATATAAATATAGAAGAAAATAATTTTTCCAATGAAACGCTGGATTTATTTATTTATTCATGAACTGAAAATGGGCGTTTATTACAACTTACCAGTCGTAGCAAACGTGGAGGATGGACGGCTGGAAAATGATGCCATGGATCCAACTTAGGGCTTGCACAAGCCCTAATACAAAAAACACCGTCGGAAATAGCTGCAACAACCCTCTGTGGGGGTCCTCCATCCCTAGAAAGCGGTCGTCCATCCCTAGAAGGGGGTCGTCCAGCCCAAGGGAGGCTCCAAAATGTGATTCAATGCCACAAGTCCAAATCCCAATTGAACATTCAATGCCCTAACTATAAATTTTCTGAAATCTGCCCTATAATGTGATGCACTAGCTGTAAAACTCATAAATCTGCCCTGTAACGTGATGCCCTAGCTGTAAAATTTAAAAATCCGCCCTAAAACTACCATGGTTGAACTGAAAATAATTATCCTTTGCCTTGAAGCACCAATATAATTCCTAAATGGAATTACTCCTAAAGATGAGGGTTTACGTCCTCAAATCTGAAACAATGGAGGGTTTATGACATTATGTACTCTACTATTGATTACATAAGAGGGTTTCCGTCCTCAAATGTAGAAGTATAAGCGTTAGCTCAAAACTCTTCATAAAATGAGGTTCATAGATGATCAAATAAGCTCCCCTCTCCTCCTTTTATACTTTTTCCCTTATTTTCCGAAAGCAGGGTGTTCCCTGTGGTAGGTACACTTTAATTCATTAAAGTGACTTTTTAATTTCTATTTAAGCATTAAGTTTGCTTAAAATAGAAAGCACCCTTTTACTTGAGTAATAATGACTTAAATGGTCGTTATACATTACTTTTGGCCAACTTAGTCATAATACCACCTTGTTCCCTCTTTTTCCATCCCTTTTCGCCCGCAAGAACAACTGCATGGGCTAAGGGTCTTCAATAAGCACTAAACCCGAGAAGGGGTCATTACACTGCTCCCCTCTTGAAATTGTTTGTCCCTAAGCAATTGCAAGCTAAGATGTTGCAGGATAGTTGCACCTTCCCATGTAGCGTCCTCAATGGGTAAATCCTTCCAATGAGCCAAGTACTCCATAATGCTCATGTTCCTCGACTTCCTTTCTCTAACCTTGATAACTGATTCTAGAATCAAAATCAGATTACCCTCATCATCAAAGTGTGGCAGATCTACAAAAGGAGTAATATGTTGTCCAAGTGCCTTTTTGAGGCACGAACCCTGAAACACATTATGTATTTGGCTATGCTCTGGCAGCTCCAACTCATATGAAACCTACCCAACTCTCCTCTAAACTCGATATGGACCATAGAAGTGAGGCTTGAGCTTTTCCGCCCCACTTTGCTTCAGTGAAGATTGTCGGTAGGGTTGCAATCTCAAAAACACCATGTCTCCTACCTCAAATGTCCTCTCCGAACAGTGTCGGTCTGTATATAACTTTGTAATGTCCCCTTTTTCAAAATAATCCATTTGAAAGCTTTTTTCGCATTATACTTCACGAGGAAAACAAGTAGATGAAAAACGGAGGCCCTTGAGTTACATTTCAGTCTTTTCTTTAATTAATAGTATATTTTCTTTTGTATTTTCCCTATGAAGTAGGTTGTTTAGGTTGAAGAGCTTTAAGACAAACTAAAAGATAAAATAAAGCTTCTTCTTGAAGTCGGTCTTAGGGAATTCTTCCCTTGAGACTTTTGGCACCACCATATGGATATATAAGGGGTCACATAGGCTCATTTTGGGCATGTTTTTGGCTATTATAGTTTTATCTATTTGGTTTTAGGGCTGGTTGCTCTATTCCATTCCATTAAGGCGCAAAAATCCTTTGGTGTGGCAAGCAAGGAAGACGAAATCCTTATTGAAGGTTGGTGAACAAAAATTGTCCAATTTGGTGGTTCCAAGGCCTTCACAAAGGACTATCTTGCTGGTTGGGCAGTTAGGGCATTCAAGAATAGGAGTTATCGAAGGTTTCTTCATCAATTTGGCACCCTCTCCTAGGGTGGCAACTTGGGTGGAGGAGTATTTCAATGCCTTCTAGGACACATTTTGGTGTCTCGAGTTGATATTCAAATTTCTCCTAATTTATAAGGCTGACCTATCACTTCTTTGGTATTTATTGGGGTTTGGAGACCTCATTTTCAGCTAATTTTGTCGATTGTACTTCCACTGATTATTTTAATAATTCTAGTTGTGTCTTGGCACTTATTTCTCCTTAATTTATGAAGTATATTCGCTGGAAAAATTTCAACATAGTTGATTAAATTATTTGGGATCATTTTATATTATTTTTGTTAGATTTTGCGTGAGAATTGTTGCTCCTAAGTACTGGTACAGTTCGCTGCCCTAGAGGATTATTTATTAATTTTCTAAGTTGGTTTTTGATAGCATAAAGATGTGATTTCAGTTGGCTGCTAGGGTTTAATCATTGTTGTTCCAAAATTTTGAATTCTTCCATTTGGGTTTGTGGCAAAACCCTATTTAAGAATCAGTCGTAGAAAGGGACATCGTTGTGGTATCAGAGCTCTAGTCTTCCCAGTGTAATGTCCCCTTCCTTGGGCATTAATTGAAAATAATTATGGAAGACCTTTAATCCACTCCCCTTGGATTAAAGGAATTAATTGGGGGGAAATTGACCATCCCATGTGCTTTTAAATTAATATTTAAAATAATGGGGATAAGTCGAATTACTCCATGAACTTTGGAATTTATATTTAATTCCTCTCGTGTTTTATTTAATATTAATTGGAGGGAATTAATATTTTATTGGAGTTTGACATTTTGCAGGTAAAGAGGCTATTTTTAAATGATGTCTCTCCTATCTAAAGAAATGCGCTAAAGGAGGGAATCTTGAAGATTTGAAATACAAAATCTATCAAAGGAGAAGTGGTGTCCCTTTTTTGGCATGTTGATGATTTTATTAAAAATTCTTCACGCTTGGAGAAGGGATGTATGCCCATTTGTGATCACAAACAAAGGTGTTCTTCAACACCACCATTGTTGTGGAGTGTGTGAGATCTTCTAAGCTTGCATTGTGTGGATATCATCTTATTTATTCATCCTATGTGTGGCGCCATTAATTGAGAAGGATATTTGTATGTTCTTGTTGAATTTTGGAGAGTTTAATAGTGTTTAATGATTTGTTGTTAATGCTGCAATAAATTCCAGCCCTAGTGACTTGCATAAGTGATTATTTGGTATGTTTTGGTGATGTTTGAAGTAGATAATCAATCTGGTCTATTTTGGCATATTTATTCCAGCTATGGCGACTTGATTTGGGGGGTGCATTGGAGGGTTATAAAGTGCTGGAAATAATTTAATATATTTATCTTAACCCTAGCGACTAGGTTTATGATTTTGGGGGTTGTTTTGGAGGGGTTATAGTAGTTCAAAAATTCAGATTGATAGCCCTTTGGAAAGCTCTTGATTTATAGAAAATTCTGCAATATATTTGAGGGCTAAATATGGAATATTGAGCAAGTTATGAATTTCTAAGTTTTAGTTGTTCTGGTGTATTTTTATTTAATTCACTGTTGCAATTAATTTCAAATTTTGAAGTGGTTAATTTCCTAACTGGTTCTCCCATCTAACCCACCACCTTGGCTCACTCCAACCCCATTTGGGTTGTATTGAAGCTAACGTTGAGTTATTTGAGGTCAAACTAGGAGGGTTTAGTCCTTTAGCATCGATTGGATAAGTTTAATTTGCAGATTTGAATAATATCCCAAAAGGGGATATTACACCCAGCCTGAGGGTTTCATGCAAGAGGCTAATAAGTATTACATTTCCAATCAAAAAGAGAGAAGAAATCAGACTGACCAATTGAAGAGGGTAGCATGGCTCACCAAGATTCATAAGAAGCCAAAATCGACAAGCTCATTGAAGGTCAAGTGAAATTGGCGGACATTATGGACTTGTTGGCCCTAACCCTACAAATATTTCATGAACCAAAGATTCATAATGGAGAGGGCAACTCATCCGGAGCTAATACTTCACGGCAGCTCCAAGGATCAGCCACCAGGCCTACCTTCCTTCCAAGAGTAGAAACCATTCTGGAGCTCGGAATAAGGCATTCTACAGGGAAAAGCATTGTGGCAAGTTATGAAGAATATATGGCCCTTCCAAGAGAGATCCGAGAAGCAATTTCACTTGCCGAATTCATTGTTGTGAGAAAAGGAAGGTCTAAGTCGAAGCCAAGACCAAATGCGCAACTAAAGGATGTTCAAAATGCATTGGGTAAGATGTCTTTCTCTACATTTGATGGTTCTAATAAGGGGACAGCCCGGGCATGGATTCAAAAATTGGATACATATCTATCTTTGAGGCCTATGATGGAGGATGATGCCATTAAATTTGCAAAATTTCATCTAGAAGGGATTGCACATGAGTGGTGGTTTCATGGATTAGTTACACAAGGGCATAATCTTATACACTCATATGATGAGTTTTGTAGAAAACTGATTAGAAGGTTTGATAGAGTTGACTTGAAAGTTCACTTTCAGGAACTTGCACAATTTAGACAAGGCACGGTAGAAGAAAATGTGGCTGAGTTTCAAAGGCTTTCCATAATGATTATAGATGTCATGGAAAGGAGACTTGTTGTCCTATTCATTGAGGGTTTGACCTAACCACTCAAGGGTTTGGTAAGAACCTTTGACCCATTGTCTCTCCAAGAGACAATTAAGAAATCTTTGGATCTTGAAGGTGTTGCCCCTGAAACAGCAGCAATTAGTGGACAACCAAAGGTATTTTCAAGTGGACAGCCAAAGGGACCCTTGGGATAGCCTCGAAACCCATCTTTGGACCAGCCAAAGAAGCCTTCCCAATGAGTGCCAATTATTCACAAGGAGCTGTCCAAAACCAGCAAGGAAGGAGAGACAAGAAACGATCTAAGGTAGAATTTGTGCTTCTCTTGCAAGGATCCATGGTCTCCCGGTCATTGTTGCTTAGGTAAGGGTAATGTGCATTACACTAAAATATTTTCAAAGTGTGAGGATGAAGAAGTTTGTGTTGATAAAGCAAAGCAAGTTAATGTACCAGAAGAAGATCCGAAGAGTTAGGATAATACTCTTACCACTTTGTCTAGTGCACCTAGATACCATCCATTCCGGGTGAAAGGTGACCTACAAGGGCATAGAGTCACAGTTTTGATTGATAGTGGAGCTACTTAAAATTTCACAAACGAGAGTTTGGTGAAAAGATTGAAATTGAAGGCTGAAAAATTTCAACGGGTTTATTGTTACAGTAGCGGATGGCTTCACACTCCCATGCACAAGAGAATATCTCAGCTCATGCTCTCTTTGGAAGGGCACAAGGTAAAAGATGATTTCTATGTCATTAGTATTGGTGAAATTGATATGGTGTTGGGAGTCCAATGGCTACATTCTTTGGGTGAATTTACCCAAAACTACCAAAGTATGGAGCTGAAATTTAAGGTAAAGGACAAGGAGAGTGTTCTACAAGGTATGAAGGGTGGAACTCCTCAAGTTGTGACCACCAAAAGCATGGAAAAAACCTTCAAAAGAGGATAGGTTGCATGGGCAGCTCATTGCTTGGTAAGATCTAATTTTTCTATTTCTATTCAACAATCTTTTCATGAAGATATTCAGCCCATACTTGATAAGCATGCCAAAGTATTCAATGATTTACCTCATGGGCTACCACCGGATAGGGGATTTCAATATGTTATTGAATTAGAACTGAGTACCAAACTGGTAATAAATACTCCCTACCGCCACCCAAGAATCTAGAAAGAGGAAATTGAAGGAACTATCAAAGAGCTGCTGGAAATAGGGTTGATTAGGTCTAGTTCCAGCCCATTTGCTTCTTTTGTGGTGCTTGTGAAGAAGTAGGATGGTACCCTAAGGATGTGTCGACTACAAGGTGTTAAATAAGAAGACAATCAAGAAAAAGTTCCCAGTTCCAAGGATTGATGAGCCAAATGATGAACTACATGGGGCGATCTTCTTCTCCAAGATTGTTTTGAGATCCGGGTACCACCAAATAAGAGTGGGGGAAGAGGATGTGCACAAGACCGCTTTTAGGTGTCATTTTGGGCACTTTGAGTTCCTTGTCATGCCATTTGGATTAACCAATGCTCCAGCCACTTTCCAATCATGCATGAACCACATTTTCAGTAAGCATTTAAGGAAATTTGTGCTAGTTTTCTTTGATGATATTTTGGCTAGTTTTCTTTGATGATATTTTGGTGTATAGCAAAACATGGGAGGAACGTCTCTAACACTTGGAAAAGGTGCTGGAAATTCTAGAACAGTAGTCCCTCTATGCCAAAAAACCAAGTGTGAGTTTGGAATGACTGAAATTTTGTACTTGGGACATGTTTTGAATGCACAAGGGGTTCGTGTAAACCAACAAAAAATTCAGGTCATTTTGGATTGGCTAACGTCAATCAACATATCACAATTAAGAGGCTTTTTGGGTTTATGTTGCTATTATAGTAGATTTGTGAAAGGATTTTCACAACTTGTTCCTTTAATGAGTTGAAAAAGGTGATGTGTTCTTGCCCGGTACTTGTTGTTCCAGATTTCTCTATGCCATTTGTACTTGAATGTGATGCTTCCGGTGAAGGTATAGGGGTTATTTTGATGCAAAATAAGCATCTCATTGCATATGAGAGACAAAAACTCAAGGAACATGAAATAGATAAGATAAAATAAGATAATTATATTAAGTGTCCAACAAATGACCACAAAATAGGTCAATGGGACTGCACCATACAAAGCAGGAAAGACCCAGCGAAGAGGACCCAAACAGGTCTCTGAGAACGACAAAAGAAGAGGAAAGAGAGAATGAAGAAGACGAAAGGGAGGTGGAGGGAGAAGCCTCGACACCATTCCTCAAGATTGTCGCCCAAGGACAACTAGAAAGAACTTAGTGATGTGTTGATGTCTAGTGTCAGGAATTGGAAGCTGTCTAAGACGCCTATAATCCATGGAGAATCAAGCTCTCCGAGTCAGCCTGCTGGTTTGATGCCCATGAGAAGGGACCCTTGGCCGGGTCTGAGTCCATAAATCTTTGGCCTGAGAAGAAGCACCTCTGGTCCTAACAGATCTAGAATGAGGGTTCCCACAAGGATCAAGTCTCTGCTTGGTGCCCCTCCCACCCGGGACTACAACAAAGAAAGATGTGATCCTTCTAGTAGTAGTCTCCCTAGAAGGTGGATGGAGGACCCCGTCGCAAAGCTTAAGAGTTTCATGTAAATAGAGAGCGAGACATCTCTGATCATAATACCTGAAGAAGGTCATGAACGTTGGACATTCACGGAATAGATAGTGAAACCTCCCTCTGATCTCATAGTAGGTGGGGCATCGAAAGATGAAGTGTTCCTCTGTCTCAACCTCCTGGAGGGAGCAAAGTTGGCAGATCCTCTCGGTCCAATCCAACTAGTGATCAGTCTCAACCCAAATCCTGTGAGAGCCAACTCTGACTGGCCCAAGGAGATGCAAAGAGCATGCATCCAATGACAGGAGATATAGGTGGGCCGAATGATGAGTCCATTGTTGACATCAAGAAAGTGATTAGCATAGAAAGCCATCTTCGGGCGTAGCTCATCAGGAGGGTTGGTCCAAGTAATCTGAATGAACTGTCAGTATATGTCATCTCTGATGACTGTGTGCAAGTCCTGCTTGCTCAGAAGGAGATGAGAAGGAGCATCCATAGAGTACCTAAAGGGGGGAGATGGTCCATGTCGATCCCAATGGATCCAAAGAGACAAGAGACCTCGGCATACCAGCAGCAAACACGACCACTACGGTCAAAAAGAGCAATGGCCTTAGAAGAACAATAGGCAAGGTAGATGTACCTATCTCTGCCTGTGGAAGAATCAAAAAGTCCCTAGATACGGTGCAAGAGTGAGACGAGACCAAAGATGACCTCTAGTCTGAAGGAGAGAGCTCCAAACTCAGCAAGGATGATATTATGAGGAACAGTCTCTTTGCACCTGATGATCTGTCTGAACATAAGGATCTGAACTCGTTCAAGAGAAGCCCAATCTAACTCTAGCAGGGAGGGACCCCAAGCCTCAGAACCATAAAGAACAGTGGGTCTCACAAAAGAGTCTGAGAGAGACATCTTGGATGATGTATCCTGAAAGTGATGACAAAAGCACTGTCTCTCCAAGATCGTAAGGGAGCCGTACCCCTTGATGCGAGGTTGAATAGTCGGGCGTATACTGAAGCGAGGTCCTGAGAAGAGAACCCCCAGGTAGGTGTAGGAGTTGGTGATCTCCAACTCCTCCCCCTGTAGAAGAAATGAAAGTCAGAGATCTTCAACACATTGAAAACCATAACCTTGGTTTTACCCAAGTAGATTGTAAGTTGTCTGTGATCACAGAAGAGGGCCAAAGCATCAAGTTGTCTCTGTAACCCCTCTACAGAAGAAGCCAAGAGGATCACATCATCCGCAAAGAGAAGGATGTAAATCAAAACCTGGTGAAAAAGACAACCGTCCTTGTCCTGTATGTGATCCCGGAGAAAATCCTCCAACTCATCAATATAAATACCAAACAGAGTAGGGGAAAGAGGGCAGCCCTATTTGACTCCAATGGTGCTCTTGATGAAATCGGAAAGCCCAGCAGCAATACGAAGGCGACCCAACACCACCTCATAAAGCCGAGTGATGGCGACACGAAATTCTCCATTTATGACAAAGAAATGTTGGCCAACATGCATGCATTGACCGAATTATGGCAATACTTGGTTTGTGGAAGGTTTGTGGTCAAAACGGACCACAATAGTTTGAGATTCTTTCTTCATCAAAAGGAATTGAACGATCGGCAACAAAAGTGGGCAAGTAGACTTCAAGCATATGATTTTGACATTGAATATGTCAAAGGGAAACACAATGTGGTGGTGGATGCCTTGTCAAGGAAGCCACCTCCTATCACTCTTGAGGATGTGGCCATACATGATGAGAAGATGAACGAGACTAAGATTTCATATCAGCCGAGTTTGCAATTACTTAAGAGCAAGCAATTTCAGGAAGGGAGGACTCTAATGTTCCCGTTTTTGAACTATTTCAGTTGAAGGATTAAGCCCATTCTACTTCCCATGGGCAAAAAGTAGATGAACAAGGGAGGCCCTTAAGTTATATTTTAGTCTTTTTTTAATTAATAATTATATTTTCTTTTGTATTTTCCCTATGAAGTTGGTCGGCTGGGTTAGAGAGCTTTAAGACAAGCTAAAAGATAAAATAAAGCTTCTTGAGGTCGGTCTTGGGGAATTCTTCCCTTGGGACTTTTGGCGCCACCATATGGATATATAAGGGGTTGCATATGCTCATTTTGGGCATGTTTTTGGCTATTATAATTTTATCTATTTGGTTTTGGGGCTGGTTACTCTATTCCACTCTACTAAGGGGCAAAAATCCTTTGGTGTGGGAAGCAAGGAAGACGAAACCCTTCCTTGTTGAAGGTTGGAAAATGAAAATTCTCCACTTTGGTGGTTCTAAGGCCTTCAAAAAGAACTATCTTGTTGGTTGGGAAGCTAGGGCATTGAAGAAGAGGAGTTATCAAGGTTTCTTCATCAATTTGGCACCCTCTCCTAGGGTGGCGACTAGGGTGGAGGAGTATTTCAATGCTTTCTGGGACACTTTTTGGTGTTTCAAGTTGAAATTCAAATTTTCACCTAATTTATAAGGTTGATCTATCACTTCTTTGGTATTTATTAGGGTTTAGAGGCCTCATTTTCAGCTAATTTTGTGGACTGTAATTCTACTGATTATTTTAATAATTTCAGCTGTGTCTTGGCACTTATTTCTCCTTAATTTATTGAGGATAGTGGCTGGCATAATTTCTACATGGTTTAAATTATTTGGGATCATTTTATATTATTTTTGGTTAGATTTTGCATGACAGTTGTTGTTCCTAAGAGTTGGTACAGTTTGCTGCCCTAGAGAATTATTTATTAATTTTCTAAGCTGGTTTTTGATATCCTAAATGTGTGATTTCAATTGGTTGTTAGGGTTTGATCATTGTTGTTCCAAAAATTTGAATTATTGCATTTGGGTTTGTGGCAAAACCCTTATTTTCATAATCAGTCCTAAAATGGGACATTAAAAACTTCTAATTTTTCTGGGCATGCTTGAGGCTCTCTTTTAGCACTTCCAATGTTTCTTGACTCGGCTATACCAAATCTTTGGCCTCAAACACCCTACCATCTGTTAAGACCAACTCCACGAAAGAAAGCGCGCCGTACCCATACAAGGCTCTAAAAGTAGTCACACCAATGGACATGTGGTGGGAAGTATTGTAGTAATGCTCAGACATGTACAGCCATTTGATCCACGTTGTTTGCTGCCCCACAACATAGTTCCTCAAGTATCCTTCAATCCATTTATTCACAATTTCAGTTTGCCCATCAGATTGTGGATGGTAGCTTGTGCTAGGAGTCAACTCTATGCTGGTCAAATGGAAAAGATCTTGTCAAAATTGGCTTAAAAATATGTTGTCCCTGTCACTCACAATGTTTCTAGGCAGCCCATAAAGTCTAAAGACTTCCTTGAAGAAAACATCACCCACCAAACGAGCATGGTACTTGGCTGGAAGTGCAACAAGGTGAGCAAATTTTGTGAGCCTATCAACTATTACAAACATGCAATTCTTATCTTGAACCATGGGCAGTCCCGTGATGAAGTCCATAAATATACTTTCTCATTTTTGAGTGGGAATAGGCAATGGTTGCAATAGACCAGCTGGAAACTTTTGTTCAACCTTGTTTTGTTGGCATGTGAGACATTCCCGCATGTATTGAAGAACCTCTCCCTTGAGACCCTTCCAAACGAACCTTTCTCTTGCTTGTATGTCTTGAAGTAACCCGGGTGACCAGCCAAGGGTGTGCCATGAACAGCTGTTAGGATCTTATATTTCATCTTGGAATCATGTGTCAAAAAGATCCTAATCTTATAAAGAATCAGTCCATCTACTACTTTGTACCTTTCATCTTCGTTTTTCCCTTTAAGTACAATTGTAGTAAACTCATCTTTTGCATATTCAACAGTTATGAAAGCCTTCCAATCAACGGAGATCTTTATTAAAGAACAAAGAAGAGGCTTCCTAGACAATGCACTAGCCACTACATTGTTTTTTCCCTTGACATATTCAATATCCAAAACATAGGGTTGGAGTTTGCTTACCCGTTTCTACTTCTTATCATTCAAATCCCTTTGACTGAGAAAAAAAATTAAGTTATTGTGATCGGTTTTGACCTCAAATTTGCCACACACCAAGTATTGTCTGAATTTTGCCAAAGCATGCATGATGGCCAACATCTCTTTCCCATAAATGGAGAATCCATGCTCAACCTCTTTGAGTTTCCGGCTCTCAGATGCAATTGGGTGCCCCTTTTGCATCAAAACAGCCCCTATCCCTTCTCCCGAAGCATCACATCCCAACACGAAAGGAATGTAAAAATTTGGAACAGCAAATACGAGACATGAACTCATTACCTCTTTCAATTTTTCAAACACTAATTGGGTTGTTCCAGACCAGTTGAAAGCTGCTTTCTCTGTCAAATCAGTCAAGGGGGCAGCACACTGAGAAAAACCCTTGACAAACCTCCTATCATAGTTGTACAAACCCAGGAATCCCCTCAAATGCATCATAGCTTTTGTGGATCAACATGAACACCATGGGCATTAATTACATGGACCAAATACAAGATTTCAGTCATACCAAACTCACACTTAGACTCCTTGGCAAAGAGTGTTTGCTTTCGAAATTCCCAGCACTATGTCCAAGTGTTGTAGGTGTTATTCCCATGTTTCACTATACACAAGGATGTCATCAAAGAAAACGAGGAACAAATTTTCTCAAATGTTGACTAAAAACACGATTCATGCAAGATTGGAATGTGGTTGGTGCATTAGTCAATCCAAAGGGCATAACCAAAAACCCAAGTGCCCAAAATGACATCTAAAAGTTGCCTTATAAACATCTTCGTCTCTTAGCCAAATTTGATGATATCCAAATCTTAAGTCAATCTTAGAAAAGTATATAGATTCATATAACTCCTCAATCCTAGGTATGGGGTACCTATTTTGATGGTCTTCTTATTCAAGAGCATGTAGTCAATGCACATCCGCATAGTCCATCCTTCTTCTTCACTAAGGCCACCAAAGAAGCAAAAGGACCAGAGGTAGGCCTTTTGTGTCCCATCTCCAAGAGCTCTTTGATAGCTTTCTCAATCTCTTCTTTGTATGCTCTAGGATAGCAGTATGGAGTGTTTATTACCGCTTGTAATGTCCCCTTTTTCAAATTAATGCCAAATGAAGACTTCTTGCCATTCTCTTCCCATGGCCAAGAAGGATAAGCGAACAAGGGAAGTAATTTAACTCATTTCAGCTTTCTTTTATTATTTTTAATAATTTTTTATTTGGTGTTTTACTCCTTAAGGCAGGTCGGTTGGGGTTATGAGACCCCAACAAGAGATTAGAAGATAAAGTGAAGCTTAAAGAGGTTGGTCTTCACCTATTTAGCCTTTGGTGCCAACCAAGAGATATAAAAAGGATTGCATGACCTCATTTGCAAATCATCTTTAGCGCACTTACACATATGCTTGGTTTGTTGGGCTGATTGCTCAATACCTTTCCACTTGAGGACAAAAACCCTCTTGTGTGGCATCCAAGGAGGAAAAACCCTTCCTTGTGGTTTGGTGGAGAACGAAAACTCTCCATGTTTGTGAATTGAAGATATCTATCGAAGACTCTCTTGTTGATTTGGATCGAGGACATCAAGAAGAAGACCTACAAAAGCTTTGCATGATTTTTCTCTCCTAGGGATCAACTAGGGTTTGGTCGGGTTCAGTGCATTCTAGGGCACATAATTCATATATTCTTTGATATTTTGATTTACCATAATTTATAAGGCTGAAATCCATAATTTGGCTATTTTTGGAGTAGTTTATCTATTGTTTTCAACCCATGTCGATGGTTGTCCTACTATTGTCACAAAATTAATTACAACAGTGTATTATCTCTAGTTTTCTCCATTTCTTTGATGCAAATTGGATGGATATTTGTTGTTGTACTTGAGATAATTATTTCGTAGTAATTTTCAGCTATTGTGCATGATTATATGGTGAATTTAATGTCCCTATATAGTCGTTGTTAGGGTTTCAAAGCCGTTATAAAAAATCAGAGTTTACTTCACATGGGGTTTGTGCTATTTCCTTGTTTTTCAGTTTCAACCCCAGAAAGGGACATTACAGTGGCATCAGAGCACCGATCTTCCAACCTGAGGGTTTGATGCAAAAAGGCGACAAGGGTTTCATTTGCTATCAAAGGAGAGAGAAAATTAGACCAACCAAGAGGAGGACAATATGGCTTATCAAGATGCCCAAGATTGACAAGCTAATTGAGGGCAAGTAAGGTTGGCAGACACCATGGACCTCTTAGCCCTAACCCTTCAAAGATTTCATGAACCCAGGGTTCCTAATGGAGAAAGCAGCTCACCCGAAGCAAACACTTCACGATGACCCTTTGGATCAGCTCACAAATTAGCCACTAGGCCTACTTTCCTTCTAAGGGAAAAAGCCATTCGGGACATGCGAAAAAGGCCCTCTATGGGGCAAAGTATTGCTACAAACTATGAAGAATATATGGCACTTCCAAGGGAGATACGGGAGGCCATTACACTTGCAGAATTCATGAGAGTGAACAAACGAAGAGCAAGGCAAGGACTTGGGTATCAGGCACCACAAAAGGATCTTCAGCATGCATGGAGAAAGGAAGAGGATGCGAACTTCAAAATAGCATTGGCGGAGCAAGAAGAAGAAATCAAAAAACAAGAACAAGAGAAGACCAATATACAGCGTGAAGGTAAAGATTCTTCAAATGATGTTTTATTAATTTCCAATGATTGCATGTGGCAACAAGATAGTGAAGGAAAATCAGATCTACAAGAGATTCAGGAGGTTGAGATTCGGGATGACCCTTTTGAGAGGCATGCCCTTCAAAAGGAGGCTTCACCTGATATTCATGTTGGTTTTCAGTCTGCTGGAGTTTACATATCGGCAACAAATGGTAAGCAGTTTAATTTATTGCATCACCCTTACACTATGTGTTTGCAAGGTTTTGATCATCATGAGGATTATTCTAACAAAGATGGAAGGATGAAGCATACTAAGGGGGAAAAGGATCTTTCCCAAGAGGTCCCTAAAGACGTAACTTTGTTTTTTCACTTCTCATGCCCTCCTTATTCAAGCATTGACTCAAAAATAGAATACAAATTTTTAGGAACACATTTCACCATCAAACACCACCATGTCTACAGTGAATTTTCCTTAGTATTATTATTTTGTATGAGGTAAAAAATAACACAATAAAAACACAATAGTAAAATAAAGGTGAAATATTAATCAAATTTTAATCAAAAAACATATACAAGGTAGCCTACAACTCATAATCCAAGTGAAATCAAATAACATGAATAAACGTTAAACGCGGGTTCTGGAAGTTATAGTCATGTTATGGATTTAGGAAAAATAAATGTGTATATTAAAGTGTTGTTGTGTCTACAAACTAGTTTTTTTATAATGGTCATGGAGTGTTGTAAATTGATTGTTGTCATGATTAAACCCTTGATAGTGTGACTGTTGTCTGATCCTAGGTAACTCTTAATGATAAATTGAAGAATTCTTTGTAGATCAGTGCCAGTGCAAAGGTCCTCCTCACTCCCATAGGTCTTGGTACATGGCTCGGTGGGCATGAGGGGAAGAAGAGCACCCTTGGGGTAGGTTGGGTGGTAATCCGATGGAACCCAATTAAGTCTAACAATGTTGTAGGCAACCACATATAAAGGAGGATCATTCTCTTAGTTACGAAAGAGCGTCAATATTTTCAATTGAATTTTGGTGCACACATTCTATCTCCAACTTATATGAATTCTTTTATAAAATATGTTTCCCCTTACCTATAACATAAATAAGCTAATATTTACTATAGATAAATGACTGCTAGCTTAGATATTTCCTAGTAAATATTAGAAAATATGGTTGTCTTAATTCTTTGCTAAAATTTAGTTTTGCCTAATAAGGTGTTGATATCACAATGCATATTCTTGTGAAGAATGTCAGGGAACTAAAAAGGAGATGATAATTATATTTAAGCTTTCAATATTGTGATATAAATCTACAATATTCTAATGTACCCTTTTAATTAATAATACAAATGTGTAACATTATATTGGGTTCACATTATATAATATTAAATAATTATAGACCGTTAACATTAGAAAACATTATGTAAAGGATTGAGTGGGGTTTATAAATTAAACTGGAAATTAGTCATATAGTAGAATATTTGTTTTGAAAATATTTCTACTAACAATGTCAACCATGATAAGTGAGCCACAACAAGTGTGTCCCCACAAACATTACATGCTACAACAATTTTGATGAGCATTTGTTGTGCTATGGTTTGGTCCAGTGCAAGATTTAGAGAGTGCGCTAGACTTTACAACAACATTATTGCACAGAGAGGAAGAGGATCTTCTTCTCAAAGGAGAGAATATAATAGAAGCAAAGGTAGAGGATTCGCCGATACATGTTTTAGATGCAGAGAAATTGGGCATATAGCATTTGACTACCCACACGCACAACAGAACAGTGGCCGCAGAATAAATGAGGCTAGCAACCATGTTGCACAATTGGATGAGGAAAGTATTGCCTCAATCAATCACGTAAAGGAGCCAGAATATGGCGCTCTCATGATGGAGTGTCATTGAAACCAACAATGGAAGAGAATGTACCTGCGCAAAGGAAGAATATTTTGAGGACCATCTGTAAATATGGAGACAAGTGTTATAAGGTCAATATTAATAGCAGTAGCACTAATAATCATTTTTCTAATGAGATGGTTAACAAACATGGTGTGAAGAGGATTGCCCAAATCCGTACAAAGTGTCTTGGTTGTTAAAGGGGCATCAATTGTTCGTGAATGAGCAATGTCTGGTAAGTTTCCAAATTGGCACATACAAAGATGAAGATATTTGTGACATAATGTCGGAGGATATGTGTCATGTGACATAATAACGGAGCATGTATGCCATGTGACATAATAGTGGAGCATGTATGCCATGTGACATAATGACAGAGCATGTATGCCATGTGTTGTTGGGTAGACCTTGGAAGTTTGAGGAGAAAGCTCTACATGATGGAAGAGCAAATATTTACACTTTGATGAAGGATGGTAAGTAGTACACTTTGATCCTTCGAAGGATAAAAGTGAAGAAGTGGACCATAGTCAAGAAGTGTTGTTAGTTTCAGGAAAGCAATTCCTAAGTGAGATGTAAGAGAAGGCCTTTCATTCGCAAGCCCATGCACGATGAGAAGGCAAAGAAAGGAGTACTTCAATGCAAAGTGAATAAGTTGTTGGATGAAATGAAGTTATCGTTTCTAATGATATTCCAGATGGACTACCAATCTACCACCATGCGGAGTATAATTCATCAAATAGACTTGATTCTAGCATCTAGTTTTCCAACCAAGGTTACACATAAGAGGTATAACGAAAAATTTCAAATCCTGTTAGGGAAGGAGCTGATCTGAGAGAGTTTGAGACTGTGCGCAATACCTACCATATTGGTGCCAAAGAAAGAAGGTGAATGGAGGATGTGTAGTGATTCTGGGGCTATCAACAAGATAGCTATCAAGTACATGTTTCCATTGCCGTGCATTGATGATTTGATGGATTCTTTGAGTGGGGAGAGATACTTCACAAAGATTGATCCGGAGATTGGCTATCATCATATCATAACCAAAGAGGGAAATGAATGGAATATTGCATTCAAAATGCAAGATGGAAAGTATGAGTGATTTGTCATGCTATTTGGGCTAACACACCGAGTACATTCATTAGACTTGTGAATGAAGTGCTAAAACCATTTTTTGGTAAGTTTGTCAGTGTATTTCAACACCATTCTGATTTTCAACAAAACAAAGGAAGAACACTTTGAGCATATAAGGAAAGTGTTGTAGCCATTGTGCAAGGTGAAGTTGTTGGTGAACTTGAAGAAATAATGCTTCATGGAGGAGGAGCTAGCATACTTGGGCTTTGCGATTTCCCAAGGAATGAAAATAGATCCAACGAAGGTGAGAGTTATTGTTGAATGGCCATCACCCAAGAGTACATCGAAAACACGAAGCTTCTAAGGATTGGAAAGGTCATGAAGTTCATAAGAAACTTTTGCGGTATTTGCGCACCTATCTTAGAGATGATGAGAGGTGATAGGAAATAGTTTGTCTGGATTCAAAAGAAGAATATTGTTTCCAAAAATTGAAGAAGGTGGCAGAACAACCAGCAGTGGCATTACCTAATTTCAACAAAGTATGCCAAGTTGATTGTGATGAAGGGGCACAGCCATTGGACATGTGATAAGCAAAGAAGGTAAACCTATATTTTACTTTAGCGAGAAATTGAATGATGCAAGGAGAAAGTATTCAGTTTATGATCAAGAGTTCTATGCCATAATGTATGCCCTGGAGAAATGGAGATTCTAGATGTTGCCCAAAGAGTTTGTGTTGTACATACACCACCAAACACTACAATTCATAAACAATCAAGGTAAGTCGAATCAAATACATATGAAGTGGGTTGAATTTTTGCAATGTTACTCATTTGTTTCAAAGTGGAGTGGAAAGTCTAATAGAGTTGCAAATGCACTGAGCAGAAAATGTGTCTTATTGATGAGGTTGATGGGACCACCCATTTGAGGACTTCTACAAATTAGCTAAATAGGAATCTCCTTTGTTCTATGAGTGCTTTCCAGATTTCATCTTTCATCACCATGTGTAACCCATCTTGCATTTGTTCATCCATCTCCATCTAAACTTTGTTGAAATGGAACAAGAGATAGTCTGATGGGTTTCGTGGTTTCACGTCAAGGCTCATATACTCCGACCTTATTTAATGGATCATACAAGATGATAAACCACTCTAATACCACTGATCCAAGACCCAGGAGGTGAACTAATGGACAACACCCTAAATGTGGATTTAGATGTGCTATATTATGCGGAAGCTATTTAGAAATAAGTATGAGAATCGAGAGAGAGATATATTAGAACTAGAAAATATAAATATAAAGATGTATGGTTGTCTATGTCCTACTTTGATTGTTATCTAAGCTATCGATGTGTATACATATATAAATTACAATGTTGTGAAGGCGGGAAGAGACATTATGGTAGTTAAATCGTTTCAAGACTCCATGTGTGACACTTCACCTTTCGATCGTTATGTGGCTTCTGAAAGATATGCAATATGCAAAGAAACACTCTAGCAAAATGGCAGCCCTAGGGAGTATAGATTGTTGTGACATAGCATAACACAATATTGCGCAAACGGCGTCACTAAGTTTGCAAGTAATAGGTTATCAGCACCTCACGATTCCGCAGTGTGAATTGGCCTTTGTAGTTTGGCAATGAGTTTCACAACTCCAAAATTTGAGCTATATAATGAGAAAGGAGAACCATCTCTCTACCTTAGGTCTTTTATGGCTTTTTGTTTAGACTTGGCCCATGACAATTGATTATTGACCCATCTATTTCATAGGATCCTGAAAGACTATGCTCTCGATTGGATCTATGCTCTACCTCAAGGATCTATACCTAACTTTACCTCAATAGTCGAATTTCTTTCACATTTTTCGTTCAGCATTAGCATGAAGGTCATCTTTACACAAACTCCTCAACTTAGACAAGGTGTTGATCATGGTAATGAGACTCAAACTCAAAAAGAAACTCTGCAAACCAATTTTTTACTCAAACTTGGACTTGCAATAAAACTTGACCAAGACTCGGGAAATTCAAAAAATCATTTAAAAATAGAGGAATTTAGGGAAAACCCTATTAAAATGTGTTTCATATCAAATCAACTTAAAATACATTGAAACTAATCAATAACATTTAATATACACATGTATGTTTAGAAATAAGTAAATAATACGATATTGAATGTTTGAAGTTGAACAATTGCACTTGAAACATAACAATTGATATTAAACAAGAATTGCTTTTATGTTCATAAAATTGTTTGTGTACACAAAATATGGATTTGGAAATTCATGGCTATGGCATCAACAAAAAACATAATATAATTAGCTCTATTAGTTCCACCAAAGCACACAATCGCCTCTAATCACCTCTTATCCAATCCTTACGCACAAACAATCATCTCATTTCAAGGAAAAACAAAAAAAAAGATTGAGTGTGTGAGAGTGAGGAAAGTGAACTTTCGAATGGGCTCACTAAAATTAGGGTTTGAATGAGTGAGCGAATGTTTCAGTGTTTTAAAGTAGCTTTTAGGTTTACGTTTGTCTTTTTGCTTCTTTTTTTACTTTAGTGTATTTTTTTGGTGTGTTAAGAAAATCCGCAGACTCGCAGAGTCCAAACGCGGGACTTGCGAATCTAACAAGACTCCTAACGCTTGCCCTTGGACTCAGTGGGTCTACCTAATTTTTGGTGAAGTTTCACAAGGCTTGCCTCGAACTCGGATCGGCAAGTCCTAGCCAAGACTCTCCAAATCTTGATTCATTGGTGCTAATGACCCTATTAGTGTGTTTTTAGATTCAAGAACAAGGACATATAGATGACACGCGGTAGTTTGAACTTATAATCATAAGCCTATTTGCTCAAGGCTTTGCTTGCACCTATTAAGGACAAAGCAATATTCAACACTTACCAATCATTCAATGAACTTTGTCGTGCGACAAAAAATGTAGAGGTCAAGCTTTTAAAGCCTAACATGCTTGAATATGGGGTCAATGCCCTTACCTTTAGCGTGTCAAAATTTCGACCGAAGGAAAAAATTAAGGCCATAATCAGTGACAAAACTTTAGGGCCATGGTCAGAAGCTAAAATGATGCGGCATGTTTCAAAAACATTGCAGTCTAGGTTTAAGTCGAAAACGTCGCAGTCTAGCTCGAAAATGACGATCGCATGGGACATGCACACAGTTCACAAAAACAACAAGGGTCTTCGCGAAAACGATGTTATCGCGCACGATAACGACGTTACTAGTCTCGAAAATGATGTTTGATAGTGAACACAGGAAATATCAAGAAAAATTCAAATTTTCTTCAAATTTTGCACCCTTTAGATTATGATTTTTTCACAGCTTGCAAATGAATTCCTACAAATGAATGTTTAAGACACGTGGGAGTCCCACCGAGCATGCCAAAATGTGTGCAAGTTTATCTCCAAGAATGCATGTTATAAGCCATGAAAACCATCAAAACTCCTTGCCTAAAGCTAAATTACACACCTCAAATTGGGCAATTGGAGCCATAAGATCAAGATAATCAGCCTTGGATGAGAGATTACCTCACTTTACCTTGATAGCAAATTGTTTCTTCATTGGAATGGATGTGCCCAAAGTTGGTTGATGGATGCTTGTAGTTTGCTTGTTGATGGCTCCCAAATTCGTCAACACTTTGTTGTTGGATACTTGGTGGCTCTTCAAATTGATGGAGTTTGCTTAAGCTTGTCTATTCCTTGTAATAGCAGAAAAGGTTAAGCATGCACATTTCAAGAGATGGTTTCCATGGAGATTGTGGAGGAATTTATAGAAGAATGAAGGGTTGGGATTGATTCATGAAGGATGGAGATCGATAGTTGAGAATAGATGAGAGGGTAGAAGGTTCATAAATTTTTAATTCATTGAAGGTGGTAGAATTAGGAAGATTCTAGATTTAGAGAAATCTAAAAGGCGGTGGAAGAGAGCTTGTATTAGCTTAGAAGATTCTAGATTTGATTAGAGACTAATGAAGGGTTAATGAGGGTGGTTAGTAGGAGAGACTAGTTGGAAGATAGGGTAGGTGGTCTAGGGAATATTAAATTCTAAAAATATGTGATAGGTTTAAATTAGTTGTTAAGTGAGGGATTAATTAGAACATTAGTGGGATGGAATAATGGCTAAGGTTAGCATACAAGATGAAATGTTAGTAATGTTAGAAGGGACTAATTATTAAAATTAATGATGACTAATTTTAAGTGTATAGAGTCGGAAGTCCAGGTCCACGTAGGAAAAAATCAAATACTTGTATGTTTAGTATATGACTTGAATGCAATGATGCTAAAAGTGTTTATCTTTGAATCCCAGCACGCCATCATCAAAATAGAAACCTCAATTCAACCCAGCGGATTTGAACCGACTGAAAACAAAAATGCAATAAAAGCTTGTACGAACCAGCTGAAACAGTATAAAAACCTCATTTTTGTGGGGAGAACTCTTATTCTTATATGGGGCAAGCTCAACCCACCTTCCTAAGATTTAAACATAAGTCCCCCGTGTACTCCATTAAACTAGTGTTATTTACCCCATTGGACTTACGTCACATTTGGATGTACACGTACTAGTTTTACCACAACCTCACCAGGCTCCCGCTGAGTTATGGGCCACCTTATTGTCACTTTAAGACTGACACCAAGCTCCCACTGAGCAATGGGGCACCTTATTGCCATTTTAGAATTGAATTTGGTTTGTGCTGATAGTCAAATGTCATAGCCCTTGGATCTACTCTATGTTAACCAAAAATAATAATAATATTTTTAAATTGAGAAAAAGTAGGCTTTAAGCAAAATTTTGAAAACATTGAACCCCAACGAACCAAGAAAATAAAATGGCATATGATGTCAAAGAAATAGTGGCACCTCTGAACCAGTGTAGCCACTGGCCCCAAGAACTCCCACGCGAACAACTTCACCAGCTTTATGCATCCCATGCCTGGTCGATTCCAATTTGGTCGGGGATGAAGCCGCTGAAGCTCTGATACATTTAATTTTGCGTGCTTGCTTCCAACCGCCTCCTCCATCCTGTAATTCAAACCAACCAAATGCATCCCTCCCGTTATATAGCAACCACATTTATTCAGCATTTTCTGAGTTTTAGAGTTTCAAATTTGTTTTTTTAATTTCAAATCTAGATTTAGGGTTTGCGCATTTCGATGTAAAATCTTGAATGCGAGAAAGCTGCGGAGAAATGCCTTGGAAAAGAAATTGGAGGGCAAGAAGACCGATTTGGTTGCAGCAGCAGCAGCCTCCATATGAGCAGCAATCAGTATTAAAAACTTAATGAAGTTTTAAAGTGATACGGCTTCCATACGCTGCGAATGTTGTGAGAGAGACGGAAGGCAAACTCTTTGTCATTATTTTCCCTCTTTATCGTACGAGGCGCTTCTCTTTACTAGATGCTTGCCCCATTAGCAATGCGATACGAGATGCCTGTCGCATGGGCGGGATAAATGAACATGTTCCTTATGAAATGAAATATTCTAATGAGTTAGATCAATGGGACCAAAGTTACAACCTTAAGATATTTTTAGGGTTTTTTTAACATCGGACCTCCTACAATAGATCTAGCAGGCTTGTTAAGTCTAGCTTTTTCAAATAATTCGTTTAGGTTGTCCATTTTCATGTTATTTTCGTACTAGATGCAAATATCGTCATAAGTTGTACATTCCATGATGAAGTGTCATTTTGTCTCCACCATTCCCTAACTACAAACAAGACAGGTTCTACTATCATAATCCTACTTAGGAATAGTCCATCTACCGGTCTCACACTGAAGATGATGTGATCCAGTCCTCAGTTGCGTAACTAACATCCTTACTTTACCCTTGATGGTCGCACCTAAATATGTTTGGTCATCATGTTCCTAGGAGGAATTAAATTCTTTGATGTAATGAGCTTTTTTTCGGCCAATATGCATTGTCCACATGACAGTCCTAAATTTGTCTATCACAAAAGATTTTATTTCCTAATTGGTGTTAGGACACTCTTGCAAGTTGATGCCCCATTTGCTCATCCACTTGTTGTTCTGCTTCATCCAAGTTTTCTTTCTACGTCCTAATTTCTCCTTCACAATCATTTTAGGGCAATGATGGTTATCCATGTTTTCAACCTTTTTCACATAGCTTAGCATCTTATTTATTGTTGATGCCTCCATCGGAAACATCCCTACTTCAGCCTGTAAAATCTCGTATGGGGCCGTTGTTGTGACTTCGAGGGTGATTGTGATTAGATGTTTTCGGATTCTTTCCAACTACCTAGAACCGTGATTAGACATACCACTTCCCCAAACCTCACAATCATATAGGGCAACTGGCGTGACCAACAAGCCAAAGAGGGTAATCTTGGTTTTCCAATCCCATAGCTCAACTTTCTTGCACCTATTTTGAAGTAAGTAAGATGTTTTTCAACCTTCATGTATCCTTTTCGCTATATACGTCTCCCAACTAACTTTTTGTGAAAATTAATCCCAATGTATTTATACTCTTTCACTATTTCCAATGGATTCCCTTCAAAAAGAAAGTTAACATGAGTCTCTTTCCTTTTTAGTGAAAAAATTAGGACTCTGGCCTTGGTGATGTTCACTTGCATCCTCACTTCTTGGCAAAACTATTCTAAAACTTTCAATTGTTCTACCAACCCATGAACCGTCGTTGAAATCAGGACAAGATCATTGACAAATAAGAGAAACTTCACCGCATAGCCCGCCAACTAGATACCCCACCATCGGTTTTACTTAAGCATTCTTCAATTTTGTCAATGTATAAACCAAACAAAGTGGGGGAAAGAGGACAACCTTGCTTGTCACCAATGTCGCTACCAAAACATTCAAACACGCCCTCTTTAGTTCTGATTTTAGCTTTGACATACTCGTATAATCTATCCATTGTTGCTCTATACTTGTCCGGGATACCAAGTTCTTTTGTCTTGTTCCAAAGTTTGTCTTTGGGCATCGTGTCAAAGGCTTTTTAAAATCCACAAAGCAACAGAAAGCTTCCTCTCCTCGAGTGTCTTGTATCTTTTCAATCAAGTGTCTAAGGGTGATACATGGTTGATGTTCGAGTACCTCGGCCTAAAGCCTGCCTACCCTTTTGCTCTTTCACCCTCTCTTTCGGCCCAACTATCACTTTTGAGTTATATCATGCTCTCAAAAATTTTACCTAGAAGAGGATTGACCATAATAGTGTGGTAATTAGATGGATTATTGACATCATCACTTCTATAGAGAGGAATAATGACATTAGTCATCCATTCCATAGGGAAGTTACCTTGGGTGATGTCATTGAACATTCTTTTGATGTGTGGAGCAAGGGCTCAGCTCCCCATTTAAAAAATTCAGCTTGTAGCCCATCTATGCCTTGTGCTTTACCACTTGCCAAGTTCTTTATGCCATGTTTGATATCTTCCACCAAGAGGATCTCGGTTGATGTGTTAATTATGAGAGGAGTGTCCTTATATTGGGGTCGCTCGTAGAGGAGCCTCGTATACTCTAACCAACGAGCGCCCATGATATTATTCTCTATGTGTTTTTTCTTTTGCTATAACTCCTTTCAAAAGCCTTTGGGATTGTGTTTTCTGATGAAAATTAATTCTTTCCTTATTGTGTTCACATAACTTTCTTTTTTGGATTGTACCAATTTCTCATAGTTCTTCTCGTTTTCTTTGTTCATTCCACTTTCTTTCAAGAATATTTTGGCAGAGTTACACTCTTTGTCATACTGCGGGTTCATCGGAAAAGTATTCGCCTCTCCCTTCCTAGTCCAAGATCTTTTACAAGCACTTAATGCCTTGTGAATTAAAGGGATCAAAAAATTACTAGAAACACGATCGCTTACCTCGTTGGTTACCTTATTTCCTATGTTATTCATTATCACCTAGAGGTGTTGTTCAAGGATTGTGGCAAAGATTTCCTGATTTTTCTAGTTGAAGATGATTTTACCCTGAGGTTAAGTCTTTTTTTTCATGTGGTAGACCTTCTTGCATTGTTGTTTATTTGATATAGTTCTAGGTTTGAAGAGGAGAGGTTTATGATCATATTTTAGCCTAGGGCAGTCCCCAATTTCAAATTCCAACATCCTAAAGATAGATCCTTGGGAGAAAATTACATAATCCACTACACTTTGACCATTATATGTTTTGCAAGTAATACTTCCTAAATTTGACGATTATATGCTTTGCAAGTAATACTTATTGGAGTGGAACCCGTAATCGTCATTTTATCATCATTTATTTTATCATATTTTATGTACAGGGTGAGGTCCCCAATCTTATAACTTGCAATCACAATCTAAGTTGTAATTGACACCCCAATAGAGAGATAGGGAAGGAAGAATACCTTTCGTGGAAAGCTAAGTTATGTAATTAGAGTTTTTAAAAAATGGAAGACATTTGTTAGTGTCTGCATGTGTAGATGACAAAGCCCACTTTAATGCTCGTTTTGGATGACATTATCAAGTTTTTGCACAATGATTGCACACATCTGACTTAAATAACAGTATGAAGGGAAGGAGAAGCTCATATGCATCTAATAAGCTCAAGGACAACCAATTTGGTCAAGAATCGTGCACTAAAATTGAGTTTGAAGAAGGTGACACATGTTGAAAACACGCTAGAAAAGTCTCAGGAGAAAATGCATGAAACCGCCTATCTATGCAGACTATTGTGTAACCGTCACTTAGGGCAAACCGACAGTTATGCAACCACCAGGGCAGTTATGTAACCTTTGGCGTAGTTCTGTGACTTAAAGCAAGAAGACTAAGGAAGAGTTGAAAAAATGATAAATGAAAGTGAGGAAAGCTAGGAAAAGGACACGTATGCTACAAAACATGCTTCAAACAAGGAATTGGACTTGAACATCATTGGAATTGATAGTTTATCATCATTGGGGATTTTTTACCTGTTCCAAAAATGGAGCATGTGCAAAATCATGTGCATACAAACCCCCACACATATTTTTATCGATTTTAGAATGTATTTCAATAATCTAACTCTTTATTGGTGTTGTTTATGTTATTTAAGACTTATTGTTAAAATTTCAGGGTCTGTAGTGCAGCAAACATGGAAAAATAAAAAACCAGTCCTTTGGCCATATTTCTTCGAATCTATCCATCTACAGGTTATACATGCTAGTGTCACACATGATTTGCATTAGCGTAGCAATGCACACACTAGCATCACAATGCACATGTTAATGTAGTCATTTACATGTTCCCATAAAACCATTTTTTCTTGTTATACCCTACACACACTAGTGTAGTCTTATACGTGCTACTGTAACACTAAAATTTGTCTACTCACGCCTATGTATCTCTTCACGTGCTTACGTACATTTGCACGTGCTATCGTTGTCTGATTGTTTTTGGAAAACCCTTTATTACACTAGTGTGTCTAATTAAACATGTTACAGTTAATAAGTATGTTAGGGTGCCCAAGTGCACACACTAGTATGTTGTGTCTATCTTTTTACTATTTTCTTCATTTTCCAACATGTTAAATCTTTACTAATCACTATTTTAGTATTGTTTTTTACTCACTTTCTTGCAAGTTTTCATAACTAATCAGTTTAAGTGTTTAATTTTCTCTTAATTTTTGTTTAATCTAATCAAACCAAACCAACCGTGTATGCTCTTTTACCACACCCTCTTGGGTGATCTTGAAAATTAGAAATGATGAAGTTTGCATTTTTTGTTTTATATCATGATTTTGTTGCAAGAAAACTACTAATGTATTGATTGTAGGACCGCATCATACAAAGACTACCTTGAATGTCCAATCAAACTTCTAATTGTAGGTTTCCTTGATCGATAAAACCAACCAAACATTATTATTAAAATTTATAAACTTGTATTGCATGTTCGAGGAAGGATTTGTTTCCATCCGCTTTAACCATGGGAAGTGCATGGACATGGTCTAGAAACTCATTGTGATAAGTACCACAAGAACCCCAAAGTAGTTGACACCTTGAGGTAACTGACCAACAAAATGGGTACCCCCACCTACATGACCAATACACCCATCAGGGTTCATTTTAAGATCCCCCCTCCAAAAATATATTATAGAATGGGTAACGAATGTGCCAAAAAAATATTCTCATTGTTGGTGAATCTTGGAAAGGAGGGTTTTGGGATGGTGACAAATCTATTTTTTTTAACTTTGTTACCGTATAGTAACAATTATTGGTTGTTAGCCAGTGACAACCTTTGGTTTTCAGCCAATAACGAATATTATTTGTCGCTCGATAGCAACATTGATTTGATGTGTTTCAAGTTCATGAACATTGTTACCTGGTAACACATTTCATTTGCCGTCTGGTTTATATCACCTGAATTGTTAGTGTACAAGATCTTTTACACCCTGTCAAATGTCTGTAACTGCATAATTTTAGTCGGTAACAACTCGTGATATTGATGTCATCCAACAACACAAAGGGGTTGCCAAACATCATTTAGCTATGTTTCCACACAGTATCTTGTTAGTGTTTCCGCTTGGTAATATTCCCTTATTACAATATGTTCCTGATTCCATGTTCCTGTCCCCGACCAATGGGCCCCTCCCTTGGCTATAAATATACCCATCCCCATTCATTTTGTCCCATTTGCACTTGTGGGTTTCTCCGGACTAGAGTTTTTCAGAGCGTCCACAACTATTGCAAAGTTCAAATGGTTTGTTCTACGATACTTGTCCACTTATGGTATTAGCCACATGTGATACGATTAGCTCTTCATGTCACAAGTACACGGTACCGATACATGTATCTGTTAACACCTCTTTTTTTCAAAAAATCAAGATTCAAGAATCATGACACTAAGAAAAAGTCGATTAGCACTTTGTCCTTTGTTTACAAAAACCTATTATATCCACAGTTACTACAATGTTGGAAGACATAAATTAAGAGTCAATCTGATTGGATTGGAAACTCAGGATTCTATGGATTTCTTTGCATGCCTCAATATGAGACATAATACATGTTGTTAGACAATTTAATGCATTTTTATAATAGTTATGATGGCTCTTTCATAGTTACATTACCATCACACCCATTTGTCATCAGAATAACTCCTAATGATATTCATCGTCTAATAAGGTTACCACATCAAAATGCATTGCATGTATCCACAAATACCGTTCTACTTGATGAACAAAAGAAAATTTTAGAGTCTCATTACAAGATTTTTGTTGAGGCTCAGGTTAATAATCCATCCAAAAGAGGGATTAACACACAATTAATCAAAAACCCATTTCTCCTAGTCATGGTGGAATTTTTCCAGGCCCACCTCATTTTATAGGGAGGATACACTGACTAAAGTCAGTGAGTAGTGTACTACCTTCTACAAACCCTTTTTGATGTTAGATTCTATTGGTGTACATATCTTTCAACAAGGATTCACTTTGACCTTGACAAATCCATTGTGAATCCTAGTGCAGTTATTTCTTCTTCTTGTTTTATTCTTGCTTTCTATTATGAGGGTTTTCACACACTGAAATCCATAGTTATTCCAACTGCTCTACACGAGAAGATGGAAAAATATGCAATATCTATGGAGCGAAAATTGGTGAGTATTTTTTTAAAAAGAAGTCTATCTTGATTATTTTAAAATCAATTCTAAAAAATATATAATCTATTTTCAACGTGTCAAAGTAGGAGAAATAATGGCTCGACATGTTGTGGAAGTTCGTACATAACCATGTTGGGCCTTAGGGGTCTGGTGAAAACGTTGTCATTGATCTCACCATGACCAGTGACTTTATAGATGTCACTAGCACCCAATAACGTATAAGTAGAAGTAAATGGATGTCTGGTTCTTTTGAATCATCGCACAACCAAGACAAAACATATACTAATGCCAATCCAGGGTTTAAGTGATCCATAATGCACAATGTCAATTGTGTTAATTTGGATTAAATTTGTTTATAGACTAATGATAATCTAAGTCTTGACAATGACATGCCATTTTCCTAATGTGCAACCTTGTTCGGTACATCACCCAAACACATGGTGTCTACTTCTGCAAACACTACTTACATACCTGAGTAACATGAGATTCTATCTGCACAAATTTTTCACCCATCAAGTTTAGGTATGAATAAATTGTAGATTTAAATTTTATTTATATTAGTCTTTCTTTTAGGATTTTATCATTCAATTTATCTATTTTTCCTTAAAATCAGGGCTTGCAATGCCACCACCCCCTTCCATCTAGTGACACAATCTGTTGATTATGGACAAAAACATTCACAACATAAGAAATCTATAATGATTTCATTCTTTTTAAGTGCTTTGTGTTCTTTTGTTTGACTTCATAAATACATCATATTGGTATTGTTAAATTATTGTTTCTCACATAATTTGTGCAATCTCAATCTCTTGCTCAACTCGCAGCCACCCCCATTGCTTTGTGCTTAAGGAGTACAACACACTCACCTCCCTTTTTTCCTGATGGTAGGGGAAAGATTATAGTGTTCCCTAGAATGATCAGGGGGATGCACAATTATACAACTTCAGAGTTACCCTAATTTTCATTGGGTGGTGTGCAGAGTGCCAGAGGCACTTCTATTTTAGATAATATAGATATCGATGTGGAGTATCCTAGTTTTGACACCCTTTACCAAATGGCAGCAACAGGGAAACGTAGAAAATATCTTATTCAGTCTACACAGAAGGAGTTGTTAGTGCCACAACAATAATCCACTTGATCATCCTTCCTCAATCGGGGAGGAAAATTTGGATGATGACGGGAAACCAAAAATTTTGGTTGACATTCTTGTGGCTGATAATGCTATAGCCCTTATGATGGAACATGTTATTCCTTATATAAGGGAATTGAGGATATAGGAGATCAGAGTGAAATCTCTGATCAAAGAAATTGATGAAATATATCATAATTTTTCACACATGGAAAAAAAAAAAATCATTGATTAAAAATGAACCAGTGATGATTGATGCTTTACTTGCTCAAACACAATATGGTAATTTTGTCACCAACAATATTTACAATAATGATAATGTTTTAACTATAATTCTTAACATATTGGTAAATTTGAACACTGAGGTACAATCTTATTACAATAAGTGGAATAGAGACAAAAAACTTGTCATTATTGACAATGTTGAGAAAGACTTGGCCTTGGTAAGTACTTACTATTTTGAAGATTATATTTTATGTTGTTATATTTTATCTACTTTCTAATTTTGGGTTTTTTGCATGTAGTCCAAATGCCAGACATTGAAGACTAAAGTGCAGGTGTTGGATGAGCACCTAAAAAAAGTGAGAGAAAGTGTTCGTGATGTAATTTTCTTCAAAGAGAAACTTGTTTTGTTAAACAAGAAGAATAATACATTGTGAAAAATTATAAAGAAGCATGGACTAGATATTGATTTTCTACTGAAGAAAAAAAATGACAAGGATCCTAATCTCCTTTCAGCAAGAGATGCAACTAGCGAGGATAAACAAAATCTTGAAAATATTAATACAACTGTAAAAGAATTAATCGAGTTTGGTCTTATAAAAGATAGTTCAAATGTTGACGTTATAGAAGTTGTTCAAGGAAAAGGATCCAAATGAAGTAAAACTATTGATGTAAATCATTGTATTTGTCAAATGAAAAGATTATCTTTCTTTCAAGCTTGTACAATTGATGAATAGTAATACATGGATTTACATTGTACAATTTTATTTCAAACATGTTGTTATCACCAAAAAACAACACCCTCTAATTTGCCATGCCTATGTGAATGAGAAACCGGTGTTTTTGGGTAACATTGAATCATCTCTCAAGATGTGGGACTTATGGGCTTAAGATGATCCTCCAAAGAAGGTTGGTTCCTCTACCTAATCCTAGCACTAAACTACTTCTAAGGAAGGAAATGTGACTACCTACTCCTAATATAACAATGCCAAGGAGACAGGGAGAGAGAGAGCATGAAAATAAAGAAATCCTACACTACAAAGGTGATAGCACCAAGAAAAGGGGGGTTGTTGATCACAATCTCAACTGCCTGAAGTAGAGAGGGGTGAGCAATGGAGAGGGTGGACAAGATGCACCACAGACCAGAGATAAAGTTCACACAGAACACCACTTTGAACCCATTAAACATAGCTCCCAAAACCTGCAATAGACATCAGAGATATGCATAGTATACCTTGCAATGGTGAGAGGCAATAAGAGACAATAAAATAAGCAAAGGATGGACAAAATGCATCACGAAACAGATTTTATTGCTCCATGAGTTCACACAGTACATCATTAGTGGGCATGGGGAAAGAAAATGCCATTACAAAGCAAATAGAGGAGGATTAAGCTCCACATTCAACCTTAGGGAAGAAAGAGAGAGGGGACAGGAGAGAAAAATGACCAACTCCTTAACAAATGAGCCCATGATTACAATTTATAGATTTTAGAAAGAGAGAGAATTACAATCCCAAATTTGTCTTTTCAACCACTTACAAGTCATCATAAATGAGTTTAGTTGATAATATTTTACTTGCAAAATGCTCTCCATACTATCCCATGACTTGCAGCAGTGAGAAATGTTAGCCCATGCTCCATTGAATTCATCCCAACTACCAAATAAAACACTATTCTGAATCTAGGCACGTTTTCTAAAAAATCACCATTGATTCCTCATCAAATTATAGATTTCTTGATTTTTGTACATTGGTCTCGGAAACATGATTCCAACGGTACCAATTTTGTGCATTTTCATTGAGAATTGTAGAAGTTATGGCCTTTTGAGTGCGGGTAGGTATTTTGGGGTCCGCTAGGCATTACGGCTATTTCGGCTCCTTGCGTCCCAACTATCGCGGAAAAAAATCTCTGATCCACCCACAAACCTCCTTCTACGGAAAAATCGACAAAATCAGGTTTTCAGTGAACTCATGTCCCAATGTCACATGGACCGCATGAGACAAATTTATCCAATTTTGTCAATTTCCCTTTGATTGCAGCTTTCGCAGATTTCTGCGGCACTTGTTCTATGACTTTTTCCACATATTTTTCTACGGATTTTCTGTGGATTATGTGGATTTTTCTACGGCTTTTTCTGTGGCTTCTGTGGATTTTTCTGTGGCTTTTTCCACAGACTTAGTTCTGTAACTTTTTCTGCGGATTTTTCGTGGACTTAGTTCTGTAAACTTTTCTTGCCTGAAGAAATTGTGCAAGTTATCAAAATCACCCCGGGGGGTGAATTTTGGATAACACATGTATGAACTCAATATTGAAAACTTGGATGTATATTTTACTCTTGAATCTTGATAGTTTATTCTTCATGTATAGATAGATTCTTATTATAATTATAGTGTATTTTCAAATCTGTTGAATTAAATGAAAACATTATCTCTAGACTCTTATGGTTTTTTATTAATCCCCAGAATCTTGATGGGTATATGGATTATAATATATTTGCAAACATGTGTGGATCCGATATTGAGAAATCAAATCTTGAACATACTTTCCCAGTAATGTAATTAAATTTAATTACATCATCCAGTTTGTAGTTTGCACAAGTAGTTACTATATGTTATTTCCAAACATTATAAAAACATAAAAGCGATTTAAAATTCCCAAACATTATATACAAAATATATGTAAAGGAAAAATAACTAAATCAGTCACTATATATATATATATATATATATATATATATCAGAAAATGAAAATGTTCAAATGTCTGGTAACTAAAATGGTCCTTCATCACTTATTTTATCTTTTTCAATTGTTGGTCCGCTATATTCCAAGTCAATTTCACCATAATTTGAGTCTCCATTTGTTTCTATTTGATTAATAGCTCTTCGCTCTGCAAGGGATGTCTAAGTAGCTAATGCTCTTTTATATGGAAATGTGTCCACTCCATATCTTGAAACATACAATCTCAGATAAGTTTCCAGATTTTTGTCCAATATGTTACGAAGTTTTGATTTAACAAATGTTAATGCGTTGAAAACCCTTTCATCTTCAACTGAATCTAGAATCATTATATGTATGAGTTCATACAGTTTGAAGTATTCACTTATAGTTTCCCTCATAATGATATTGTGATACAACTTTCTCCACAATAGTGTGATAGCTCCATTTTTTGTTAGTTTAGTAAGCGTCTTATATTGATCACTCATTGTCAAGGAAAAATACGTTAATTGTGATATGAGTAATTTTATATTTAATATACCATTCAATTATCCTCCATTAACATATGAAGATTTGTAAAATTGATCCATTACTTTAGACATGTATTTTGTAAAGAGTTGAGTTGTTTGTTCTTCACCAATTATTGGATTCCAGAAATTGGGATTTACAACTCCCATGGCCTCAAGAAGATCACTATTCTTAAATCGTTCTCTAATCTCAAAAGATAATGTTTCAGATATCTTCATCAATTTTTTCCTTGTATCAAATACTGCAACATCAAATAGAAGGCTTGTCACTGGTACTTCCTCAATATAAGAACCTAAGACATAAGGATCTCTTTGGAAAGTATGCATTGGTATATTTTTTCCATTGACTAAGATACAAAGATGGCCATCGATATTGAGCTTTAAATAGTTATTGGGATCTTTTGTTTCTATCAAGACCTTCCAACGACTGAATATTGGCTTATGAAACCAGTCTTGGCTAGAATATAAGTTATCCAAAATCATACATACATGTTTCCTTAATTTGATAAAATCAACAATGTATGTAGATCTTTCCAGAGATTGTTTCAATGAGCTATTTATTTCCTTCAGATCATTAGAAAAATACCTCATAATGTTAATAATGTCTCCAAATAAGTAAAGCGATATAGCAGATATTTCACCTTGTTAACTTCTCTACGATTCTTGAACATATACCCTGCTAATGACTTGTATTCCTACAAAATTATTTAAGCTGGATCATACAGAGATATCCATCTTGTGTCAACATCTTTCAACATTTTTTTACCATTTGTAATTCCAAAAGAAATTTTTTGAAACTCCAAAAATATTTTAGGACTGTTGGACATGTGTATGAATGCAAATCGCATATAAGCTTTTCTACTTTAACAAAATTTTCAAAACTACTTACAATCTTATAAGCGAGATTCATTCTATGAGCCATGCAGTGAATAGGTATCATGTATGGGGCAACTGTTGTTTGAAGGTGAATACAAATCCTAGTTTTTTGACCTTGCATGACAAATGCCCCATCAAATACAACACAAATTAGCTTCATAGATGTAACATCTACTTTTAAATCATCATAATTACAGGACTTTTTTCTCTAAAAATTTCCAATTTAAACATATGCATTCACTGATTTAAATGTACAAATGCACATTTAAATCCAACAAATTTTATTTACAATTCTTCAGATAAAAAATCAATAGATCATGTGTATACTTATGGGTCAACTGGATTCAATGATCCCCCATAAGATACTCTTTCAAGTTTGTATACTGTGTATACCCTTTAGTGCCCTTCTTGGCCTTAATTTTGTAAGTGTTTCTCTAAGTGTCTACCTGGAACTCATTCAATTGAATCCCATATGACATCTCACACTTTAGTTAGAACTAGGTGAACTTGACAGTGTAAGGACTTACACTACTTTGGCCAAATTTTATGATTCATGTATTACATGCTCTATATATAGACTACACATTCATATTTGAAACATGTCCCATCACCATGTCACTTGGTTTAATTATCATAATTAAATCCGTTGTTTTAAGTTATATCAAATTCATGTTACGCACAAGATACAAAAATTATTCATCTAGTACGACGAATCACAACTGTGCCAACTTAGTTTGCCTATGGGAGAGAAAGAGCTCATGTAATGACTTGCGTAGTCTCACGATCAATTTCTTCCTCGTAGCCAACATAAGTTGGTATAGAGGTAACTAGACCAAATTGGACATATAAACTACGCATCTTAGCACAACTCAATTCTTTATTGATTACGACATACATAATAAATGGAGCTCGAGGGACATCTCAGGATAACTGATGTATGGCAGTATTCATAGAATGACTTGTGTCATTATATGAACATTGAACTACAACAACCATCTGAATTTGGTCTATCGAGTACCATGTATTAGGTTTGTCGTAACTTATTTCACCTCAATGAATTAGTTTTACGACCAATTTAATCTTCTTACATAACGATACTTTATCACAATAATTATTCAATCGTAAGGTCCATATCTTAGTTTCGATAATTATTTGTAATCAATTTGATAAGTTTGTATGTGTACACACATTAAGCATCTTGATATAATTAGGACGATAAACTGCATTAATAATGCAATCCCTAATTTATTTAAATTACGACATTTTCATTGTAATTGCTTAAGTGAAAATTAATTGAATTCATTAACTAAATATACAACAATAATTCATAATCATAATGTTTACATACTTATAACTATAGAATAAATGTTCATTAATCATTTATCATAATATAAGAGTTCAGTTAATTATCACCCATGACTAATAAAATCTTTGAACAAATTTGAAGGTAGAATCTGAGGGAGATACCATGAAGGGGAAGCGGCAACGAAATGGACTAGAATGGTCATTTTTTTCAAAATTCAATTTCTGCAATGGTCAGTCGGCATCCCGCACCCGAGAATCAAGGCAGGTGCTTTCCGCGAGCCATGGTCTTTCAAAAGTGCTACAGAAATGTCTGGGTCCCAGAGTTACCAATTCGGTCCATGATCTCGATGCTAATATCACATGTGACCTACTTTGTTTTGATTTGGTTCAGTCGGAGTTTGTATCTGTCTCTCTAGTGGATTCAGATGACCTGGAAGCTCAGCTCACCCTTCTTGGTGAAAAAGCAATCATTTCTAAATTAGTGGGTCATTGTCTCTCGGTAGAGGGCATTCGTAGTTGGTGCGATACTTAGTGGGGTAGCGGTCTCCGCATTCGCTTCTTGGAGAGAGCTTTTTTTCTTTTTATCCTCCGTAGTTCGGCGCAGAGGGATGATACCCTGGAGAGGAAAGAATTTCTTTTCACTGAGTCCGGCCTACACATTCATGAGTGGTCCGCCCACTTTGATCTGGCTCAAGCTAAAATGGATGGCTTCCAAGTTTGGATCATACTATATTCACCGCCTAGTGAGTTTTGGTCCTCCTCCATTCTATATAAAATCTGCTCCAGCTTAGGTCGTGTCGTTCGCATTGATCTTGTTACTTTGGAAAGCACTCTTTTATTTTTTTCCAGGATCTGCACTTCTATAGATCCCTTTAAAAAAATACAGGAATTCATTGTAATCTCTACCCCATCTGGGAAATGGGTGCAGAAGGTGGATTATGAGGTGGTTTCTGATAGTTGCTTTAAATGTAAACAACTTGGTCATTTTCAAAAAGTATGTAAAAACCCTCTTGTATCCAGTGCTGCCGTTTGGAGGAGAAAGATTATCCCACCTCCTATCTCCAAATCTACTGAACCTCTATCTTTTGGGAAAGATCCATTCGCTTGGTGTTGATCTCCCTGGCTCTGTTCCTGCGATAGAGCCCCTTGTTCTTGATCCGAGTACAATCTCCCTGGTTAAAGAAATTGTGTCTGTTGTTCAAGATTCTACTTAGATTCTCTCTTTATTCCAAGAAGGCATTGCACTCGGTCTCAGTGCAGATGTGACCTCTTTGGAAAAATGTGTGAACGAGAAGGATGAGATGATCCTCTCCATTGATGGAGACTTTGGGGAACTTAACAACTGTTCGGAAGATGTCCCATCGATCCATCTCTGGACAACAATCAGATGTGTCTGAATCTTCTGACTTCAGCCATTCTCAATATGGATAGGGGGCCGAAAGTTCAGCTAGGTTGCCCTTCCAAAAGCATCCTTTCCCTCAAAGATATTGTTGCAGGTAAGCAGCTTCAACTTCGTTCCTTTTTTCCATCCTCAAGTAGGAGAGGCAGGTCCTATCTGAAGATCAAATGATCCTTCTTTCTTGGAATGTTAGGGGCTTGAGTTCCCCTAACAAGCAACATCTGCTGAGACACTATGTTTTCGATTCAAAAGCTTTTTTATATCTTATCCAAGAAACTAAGATGTCTAAAGTTGATTGTAAGAATGGTTGGTTTTGCAAATGGAAAGGTTGGGAACGGTGCTTCTCGGACTCTATTGGTGCCTCTGGTGGTTTGGGAGTTCTATGGAATTCCAGTTGTTGTAGTCTCGAGCCTCTCTTGGTCAAATCTAGTTTCATTTGGTGTAAAGTCTACATCAAACATTTTGATTTTTCCTTCTTTTTGTGTAATGTTTATGGTCCTAATAACCTGTTAAAAAAAGGGAGCTCTGGTTGAGGATTCAACTAATCCTTGACTTGGCTCTAACCTCCAAGATTGTTGTCGCTAGGGATTTTAATACTACTCTCTCCAATAAAGATAAACAAGGGGAATCCAATGATAGCCTCGATCTCAAGTGGATTTCACCTCCTTCGTTGCCTCCACCAAGTTAGTTGATGTGGAACCAAGTTTTGGTTGGTTCACTTGGAATAATTGGTGTCTTGGGTTCAGCTCCATGGTTGTTTTCCTGGATTGTTTTCTTGTCTTTGAAGATTGGCTTCATAACAACTTTCTCATCAAATGCTCTGTTCTTCCTCTCTCCGGCTCTGATCATTTTCCTATCTCTCTCAACATTTCCTTTGACCTCCCACCGTGCCGCTCTCCTTTCAAATTTGAGTCCATGTGCTTGTAGGATCCCTCTCTCAGGCCCTTGATTAACTCTTGGTGGGCCTTCTTCGTAGTGGAAGTGACTTTGATGTTTAAACTCTCTAAAAAACTTTCTTTGCTGAAAGAAAAATTGTTGAAATGGAACGTTTCTTGTTTTAAAAATATTTTCTAGGAAAAACAGAGGGTTGAGCAAGAATTGCATATTCTTGATGAATCTCTTTTCTCTCGAGGTATGCACCAGGAAGACTTCTTCAAGGAAAAATCTTTACTCAGTGAGCTTGGTGATCTTATTCTTAAAGAGGAAATTCATTAGAAATAGAAATCACGTGAAGTGTGGCTGGCTAATGGGGACAAAAATACCAAAGTATTTCATGCTTATGTTAAAGCTAGAATAAATGTTAACTATATCTCTTCCCCGAAGTTGGATGATGACACAGTTTTGTCCTCTCAATATCAGATTAAAACCGAGTCGGTGTCTTTTTTTTCAAAAGCTTTTGAATGGCGATTCAGCCTCTCCTGTGGACGCCCAACTTTCCTTTTTTGATCAGATTCCTAAATTGGTCGATGATTCTGACAATGCTAAGATTATTTCTCCTTTTTCTAAGGCTGAAGTTTGCAGGATCATTTTATCTATGTAGAGGGATAAAGCACCTGGTCCTAATGGTTTTCTAGCTTCTTTTTACCAGGATTTCTAGGATGTTATTGGGGATATAGTTTGGAATTTCGTGGAGGAATCTCGATGTTCAGGCAATCTTCTTGGCACTCTAAATCACACCTTTATCAGCATGTTTCCTAAAAAAGCACCAGCTGATTCTCTTGATGACTTCAAGCCGATCTCCTTATGCAATACGTCTTATAAAATCATTTCTAAGGCTATTACTTCAAGAATGAGTGCTCTTCTTCATAAACTTGTGGCGTAGGAACAAAGCGGATTCATTCCTGGGAGGTCTATTGCTGACTGGTATAATCATTTCTCATGAATTGATCCATACTCTCCATTCCTCCTCTCGATTCGGGTATGATGATTAAACTGGATTTTAGCAAAGCGTACGATCATATCAATTGGAGATTCCTCTGTAAGTCCCTTCAAGCCATGGGCTTTAATTGGCACTTATGCAATTGGATTTTTAATTGTATTTTCTTCTCCCCTATTTTTCTGTTTTGGTTAATGGCTCGGCAAAAGGATTCTTTAGTAGTAGTAAGGGCTTGAGGTAGGGTGATCGTCTTTCCTCTTTTCTTTTCATCCTGGTCACCGAGGCCCTGAGTCGTAGCATCAAATCTTCTCTTTTGGATCGGGGTTCTTAAGGGTATCCGCTTAACTACCAGCCCGCCTCCCCCTATCGCACCAAGCAATTTGTTGATGATACATTCTTATTCGGTCAAGCTGTCAATTCTAGAAGCCCGACTGCTTATCTTCCATCCTAAATTTTTATTCGTTTGTAACTGGCTAGGTAATCAACTTCCATAAATCTGTTATTTTCTTCTTTAATGTCACACCTCGGTTGTAGCGACAAGATTAAGGCAATTCTTGGCTCTGCGGTGGGCTCCCTCCCTCATAGATATTTGGGCATCCCTCTTTTCTTTGGAATTAGTAAAGAAAATAAATGGGACATACTCCTCAATTCTTTGTCATTAAGGCTACTTTCTTGGAAGAGGAAATGGTTGTTCTTGGCTAATAGAGCTCTTCTGATTAACTTCGTCCTCCTGACCCTCCTGATATATATGTTGTCGGTCTTGCTGCTACCAAGGAATGTCTTGCTCAAAATTGAGAAAATGGTTAGATCCTTCCTCTAGCAAGGGAACAACGAAGAAAGAAAATTTCACTTGGTGAATTGGGAAACTGTCAAGCTCCCCAAGCCATTAGGTGGTTTGGGTATTTTGGATCTAGCCCTTCAGAATTCGGCTCTCGGTGCTGAACTTGTTTGGAACTTTATTTCAGATGCCAAGCAGTTGGCTTTTCAAGTGCTTTCTCATAAATATCTGGAGGCTGGCCACCCTGAGCTCCTACTTTCTAGCTCTGAGCTCCCTAAAGGTTCTCATATCTGGAACTTTATTTGCAAATGCAAATCCCTGATCGCTGATTCGGTCTCCTGGACAAATCAACAATGGCTAAGTTGGTTGCACTTTTTGGGAGGATAGTTGGAATGGGTTTCCCCCTCTTAACCTTATTCCCAATCTTAATAAAGTTATGAATGTTTCTAGGGCATCCTGAGGCACTAAAGTTGTCGATTTTGGTCGCCAACATCCGAATGGTTTGCCATCTTGGCAATGGAAAGATAATTCCTCCATTGGAGCCTCCCTCTAAGAGTCTTCCACCTTCACGGATGCCCTTCTTGCCAGGCATGCTCACTTCAATGGTGGCGAAGATCAACTGTTATGGCCTTGTGATGCCACAGGCTCATACATGGTGAAAGCTGGTTATGCTCAACTTATCTCTTGATCTGATTTGGGCTCTCCCTGCTCCTTGGGCTGTTGGCATCCCTGTCTCTTGCCCAAAGTTGTTATTTTTGGTTGGCTGGTTTTTAAAAAGAAATTACTTACTCAGGTGAGGAGAAGATCTTGGGGATTCGTCGATCCCTCCAAATGTGTGCTCTATGGTGAAGCCGAGGAGGATTTGGATCATCTCCTTCTTTTTTGTTCCTTTGCTTCCAGGTGTTGGCAATGGTTTTTATATAAACTGAATCTTACTTGGGTTCCTTGTTAAAATATTTTAGATACTCTCCTTTCTTGGTTTAGATTCGGGCAAGAAAGTTCCCTTAGTTCTATTTGGATCACTGCTCCATATTTCCTTATCTGGCACATTTGGTGGGAACACAATTTATGTTTATCTTGGGAGCAATTTACAAAGCTCCCTATTTTTCTTAATAAAATGGAAGTGGGCATCTCGAAAATAATCAGTAAAAACAACCTCTCTAGTCCCATTTTTTCATCTAGAGATGTGATTATCAGAAACTCATGGCCACTCATCTAACTCCCTTGCCCTGGTTCCATCATCAAAAAATGCCTCTCCCAAGTTGAGAAATTAATTAGAAGAAAAAGGGCCAAGTGGAGACCTCCCCCTAGGGGCATGTGGAAACTAAATTTTGATGGTGCCTCGAGGGGGAACCCTGGTAAATCTGGTACTGGTTGTATTATCAAGAGTGATATTGGTAATCTCATTTCTGCGGGTTCTTATCCCCTTATTGATTACTCATGTAATATGGCTGAAGCTCAAGCGCTATTGGAAGGGATCAAATTAGCTGTTCAACTAGGATGCGACTCCCTTTTCATAGAAGGTGATTCCCAAAACATAATTCAAGCTATCTCTAGTGGGTATTCCCCTTCGTGGAAAATTAATCATTTTATTTTTAATATCCTCTTTTGGCTTGGCAAAATTCATACTTGGCACATCACACATATCTTTTGAGAAGCTAATTATGTTGTTGATCTTCTAGAAAACTTTGCCATTGATCATCCTTCTGCCATTGTCATCTCGAGATATACTGAAGTATGGCAAGGCCTCTCTTGCATCATCTCACATGAGCAATTGGGTACACAACAGTAGATTAGATTTTTCCCTCCATGCGTGTAATTCCCCTTTTAGGCATGGGTGTTGGCTTTGTGTGGATTCATGCCTCTTTTCCATTGTTTTCGCACTGCATTTCTCGTTTCTCTTCTCCCTTTATGGCGTTCCTTGGTTTCGCTTTTGTTTTTCTTCAGAGCTCAGTTCTGAAAGAAGCTTCGCTTCACGAAATTAATAGAATCGTCTCTCCGAAGTCTTCCGCTACTCTTCTCATGAGGAGGCCGAAACGATTGAATCTATCTTAGGTGATTCTTATCGCTTCCGGTCATGGCGTGCTCGCTCCAACTTAGACATCGTTTTGGATTTTTTCTCCTTCTATCTGCTTCTTCATCAGGACCTGATTATTGTTGAATTCATCGTCGATGAGGAGATTTTCACTGCTCACAGGGTCGGCCTTCATGAAGAACTTCTCGACTTCTCTCTCCTAGATCCTCTTCTTTGGGTCGAAGAAGTTGATGAGCTTGCCATTGGGTCTGGTCGTAGCATTTACTGGCTCTGTGGCCAGTATCGTGATCTTCTCCATTATGCCCAAAAATATTAATTCTTTGTTCTCGGTGGGTCAGCTCGATCACAGTCTCCTCCTTGAGGTGGACATTGCTGAGGCCATGTTTCATGTTCACTCTGCCATGGAAAAGTGGAACGAGCTCAAGGACAGGGCGAGTGGCACCTTCCACTTCCTTCTGCATGAGGCTAACAGGTGTGGGGGTACCCAAATCAGTTGAGTGCTCGGGTTTTAGACTTTAGAGTCTTGTTTGCTTCTGGTTACACACCTCAGTGTTTCCTGTACCCGTCCTCTCTCCTGCGGATGGTGACCTTTCTTCTTCCCGCCCCCCACCCTTCTTCCTCTTTTCCTCTTCTTTTCCTCCTCTCTTGTATGGTTGGGGCCTAACCCTCTAGTTCATAGCTCCGGTCAAAAGCGTTTAATAATAAAAAAATAAAATACAAGAGTTCAGTCATATAACTATAAAATAATAACCCATATTCATTTGCTTTAATAGCTTATATCTCATTTCCTTCACATATTTTTAGTTCATCCTATACATTTAAAGCTATTACACTTAAGGGTATTATTCAATCATAGTTCATTGATCAACCTTATGATAATACCTATCTTATGAGATTAGATTGATTGAGTCAATTGCAATTAATGTCATAATTGAAACAAGGAACTGAATGATTTATAGAAGAAACCAATATCTTTATTAAAACAATATCTAAACATTGAATATAAAACTTTTATTTCTTTTCCTAAAAATTATACAAAATCTTAGAGGCCTTAATGCCTTTCAACAAATTATTCAGCAAAACACAAGCTCACTTTTACAACAGTTAAGTAATGAACACATCTTTCAATCATAAAAAACAAGAAATCAACATATCCCTTTACAAATCATCCACTAGATAAGACTTAAATTCCACCATCTGTAAAAATGTTAGGAAACCGTCAATTTGAAAGAACTGGCTTGAAAAATTCAACCTTCTTATCTTTACGATTTATAGCACTGAAATATTTCAATGAACATAATTAAGCTAATCAACATAATATGAAATTCATTAAAGATAAAACCTATCTTTTTCCTTTTTTATTCATTTTTCCTTTCTTTCATAAATCATTAAAAGGAACATATGATTTATCAAACTCAAAATCATAAAAAGAATAATTCAGATTACTAATAGATCACAAGTATGAATATCAAATTCCAAAAACATATCAACTATGTCATTTATACCCAAACATGGTTATTTTATAACATTAAACAAGTATTAAAATCTATACTCACACATTCATTCTTGCTTCTACCATCATCGTATATTAATATTACGAGTCAAGAGGTAATTATACAAACCACACAACCTTCATTTTAGGTTTAAGAGTATTATATCACTCAAGTCATGTCTTAATAAAAATATTAAAAGTCTTAATCTGGTAAAGATAATAATTAAAATATCCAAACACAATACCTTAATATCAACAATAACTTAACCTTATTGAATAACCTTAACTTATCCAAACACATTATTCCTTCACACAAAGGTAAGAGTACAAGCTCTATTTTTATAATAATAATTTTTTTGACAGAAGTACCTAAATATTATCAAATACCTTAAATGTTCTAATACCTTAAATTATCCGAATAGCCTAAAATTATCCGAACACGTTCAAATAGACCCAAGGAATCAACACAACATTCATGTAGAAGGATTCAACCAAGCCTAAGAGTAGGCTAAGTGTTATATGCATATGAACTAAGTCCAAAAACTCCTTAATGACTAAGTACACCATTACTCACTAGTTTGACTGAACCAAAAATAATAACAGTTCATAACCCTTCTCAAAAATGATGTTCGCAAAACAAGACACAATCAACACTGACCACTGGGTGGTCTTTAAAACAGTAAACGATAAGTGGAAGGTTTGAAATGACCAAACTATTTATGACCAGAGCAAGCAACTCGGTCATTATCTTAAAACAATAACACAAACCCAAAACAAGTTGGTGACTAGGTCACAAAACCTCCATAATGCCACCACACTAAGCTCAGATTTCAAATGCCTTACGAAGAGTAATATAGTGAAGATTATATTTGGAGAAAACACTTTAAAAATATCCATGCCAAGAAAATAATAACTCGGCTACAGATAAGACTGATTCAGACGACTTCATAGTCGATTCCAATCTTGAAATATCTCTTTGAGAAGAAATATAAAACTCCATTAACTAAAACTTTAAACTATTGAAACAACCTTAACCTAACAAAAAGCCAAGTTGGGTATTCATATTCCATGTTTATATCTAACACCCAAACAATGAACTGGTGAGAAATAAAGATAAGCTATAGGTACATGAGCTGTGAGATCGATATTAAAATAACACAATCATCTTTTACAACCTGAGCTAGGCATGAAGATCAAAGATTAACCCAACCAATAAAAACAAACACAATAATAACATGGTGATACTATTAGAGGCCTGAATATAACTTGGCCACTCACAACTTAATATAAATATACACTTTCATGTATATACTCAAACAAATATACACAACTGGGTAAGCCTTTAAACAAGATACACACCTTATTAAAATCAACACACATTATCATTCGCTATTAATAAAATCAGAAGCTCTGAAAACTGATTTTTCCATGCATCCATTAAAATATCTTAATGTTATAAATGATAAAGATGAACGGGAGATGATCTCATGCCTATAGATGTTTCTAGAAGTCTTTCTTATTAACCCTTTCACAGTCGACTATGCTTGCTTCTTCTTCTTCCCAGAAATCTTCCAAAAACTCACAAGAAAAATAGATCAACCCCAGATTTCCATTCCATCCATAATTTGGCCTTATATATTTCCTCAGAAACTAACTGAAGTCAAATTTACATGTAAGGTCCCACAACAAATTACCCAAAAATAACCATGACCAAATTTGCATGCAGAGCTTCGCAAGAGTGAGCCAAAAATAATAACCATTAAATAATGAAACTTGAAATAGCTCACTTAATTTTGGCAGTAGCTTCCTTGATAAGTTTCTTTCTTCTCCCGAGGGTTACTAGAAACAAAATTTAATTCTTTTAATGCAGCGGGTTTCCCATATTCTTCCCTAAACTCCCTACTCTATTTCCCAATCTAACCGCCAACCACCAACTTTGGCAATCTTCCACTAACTGCAACATGAAATCTCCTGTTATCCATCTGGGTAGTTATCCGCCATCTAACTGGTCATGAAGACTAAATCCACAAAAAAAACTTAAAAGAAATTGAACCTATGTCACATTCATCAATGTGCAGGGATTTCACTAGTGCCCCATATCCATACATTTGGCTTGGATATTCTATTTTAGGTAGCTCATTTGAACTATGAAAGCTCGGGTGAAGTAGGCCCGAGTGTAGATATTCAACCCTCACAATTTCCAATATATTGCCCTTAGTAGGGGTCAACATTGAGCTACCATTGAAAATTACTCCTATATTAAACCTAGGTAATTCACCTGGTAGTATACTAGGCCACTTACTATTTTCGTCCTCATATGTGTACCCCCCTCATGTGTGTGTGTGTGTCAAATGTCAAAAAATGTGTGAGCTGTGTGCCCTCCAAAAGTGTGTCAAGTGTGTGTGTGTGAAGTCCAAAAAGTGTAGAGAAATGTATATGCTTTGAAGTATGTGTAAACTCTCCAATCTGCTCGTTTTGATAAATTAGGTATAGATTAAGAATCCTATCTAAAAAATACCCATGAATTGAATATTTCCTTGGTTTAGTTCATTTGAGAGGAAAATAAAACTCATACTCACGTATCTATGGCCTTGGATCTAAATGAAATCCAATAAGTAGTGTGCAAAAATTCCTAAATGGTTTGTGATATAATACCCATTTGACATGAACTCATGAGAACAGATATGGTGGAGTTTGATTCGAGTACAAATAGTGGCTAAATAAACATTTACTTATTCCGACCGAGTCATGAATAACATGGCCTAAAAATTAATTCTTTCCAACCCCAGTTGAGTTTATATGCAGTCAACTCCATGGGTGCATGCACATAATCTAATTGCAAGTGGGCGGTATGGAACCAAGTAAGAAAATGAATGAATTTAATCAGCACTTAGATAATCTTAAGCAAGCTATCCATCATCAGTTAATCAAAATGACCCGCACCCCGCTAGAAGGACGAAAGGAAAACAAATGACATCAAAATATTTAAGCCCGTCGTATGGAAATTTTAAAGATGGGGAGGCAAGATCGGTGGAGAAATGATTCCAGGTGCTTGAAAAGCCTTTTTGTAAAGAGGTTCTCCTCAGGCATAAATTGACTCACATTCGAACCCCGAACCCGGCTCTAAGGGAGAAAGTGAAACTTCTAGAGCCCGAACAAGAAAAGTCAGAGGCGGGGAAGTGGTATATCCTCCAGATCGACTTTGAGAATTTGAGCCTTAATTCCATTGCATAAAAGGGGCTTAAATATTTCCCTAAAAATTTTGTTGACTTGTAGTTAAAATTCCCGCGCTGAGGACCAAAATGCAAATTTGAACAATAAGCCCGCCATGCGAGAATTTGCAAAGCAGGTGGGCTGGGCCAAGAGTGAGTAATTTGTTTTTAACCAAAGCCCGCATTGAACTTGAAAGGGTAGCTCAAATTATGGCAGTAGCTTCCTTGAGAAGTTTCTTTCTTCTCCCGTGAGGCCACGTGTCAAGACCATATCAAAAGTGGGTAAGCAGACTTTTAATGCAGCGGGTACCATCTCCCCTATTTTCCCTCTCTAATCTCCCAATTAACCGTGAAATTGCCAACTCCTCCGCAATCCCCACTACCTAGCAACCAATTTCTCTCCAACCTCCATCGACTCTGGTAGTTATCCGCCATCTCAATGGTCGAAGACTGAACGGTTCCACATTATAACCCTTACAAAGACGATTGTTGTAACGGATTAGCCATTAGGGAATCACTATGCCTGGTTTTTCTCCACCATTGGCGTTGGGTGGTGAACCAAGGCAGCTCACTGTATGCAAACGAGCTCGGGTGGTAGCCCGACCGAGTAAACCAACCCTTGCAATACAAAGAATACAGTTGCCCTAACTGTTTCTATAGCATTGAGCTATTTAAAGGTTTCCTCACGCCATTAGAAAGGGTATGGCATATTGATGTTGTAAACTCACGAGTGCATTTTACTTATGAGAAGTGCAAAGTGAGATAGCCACTGTGTGTGTCTAATGTTCCTCCATGTCTCAAATATATGTATATTCCCACATTAAGTATAACTGTCTATATCAACCCTCTATACAAGAAGAAGGATTTTAGATAAGCCTCTATATAAAAATGAGGAGATTTTATAAACTTTGAGTTAACAATCTTATCTCGATCTTAGTTGCCATTTGCAGAGGAAGTTTCTTCTCATGACTGCACGTGTCAAACCTTGTACTAACTAGTGCATGTATCCAATCTTAGAGTCTACCTGCAGTATTAGTTCTCCTACCTCTGTTTCTCATATCCCTTTCCCACCTTCATAGCATGAACTCCCCCCTTACAAATAACTATAAGAATTGATTCGAGTACAAATAGTGGCTAAAGTAAACATTTACTTGGATTCGACCGAGCTCGATAAGGTCATGGCCTAAATCCACATTTTATCGTGCATGCATATACGTTGAGTTGCAAAGGTTAAGTCAGACTAACTTATGCATTCCAAGAGCATGTATGCAAACAAGATCACAAATTTGTCCAAGTAAGAAAATGAATTTGAATATAATCACACTTACTACTAATCTTACTGCAAGGGTACCATCTGATCATTACTCAAAATGAATAACAAACAGACGAAGTGTACGATTTGAGTCTTAGACTGGTTATTGACATACTTGAGACATATTTAAATGCTATAAATTTTACAAGATGAGCAAGATAAGATTTGATTTCCAGATGCTTGATAATATAGTGTGTAGACTGTTCTCCTCAGACACAGAGGGATCACATAACGCGTGACGAACCCGGAGGGTCTATAAATGGGCAACAGCAAACTTCTAGAAACTCACAAGTGAAAAGGGATTGCAAAGAGTATATCCTCCAATCGACTAAAGTAGATCCATTATTGGTATCCATGTGCATAGCAACCTTAAATTTTTCCCTAAAAATTTTGTTGAAACCTTAAAATTCACATGAGGACCAAAAACAAGGTTTGAACAATGTCGCAGCCATAGCGAGAATTTGCATGCAGAGCTTCCAAGAGTGAGAGTAAAGAATAACCAAAAATATGTGAACTTGAAGGTAGCTCAAATTGTTGTGCGAAAGCTAGCTTACCTTGAGAACTTTTTCATGTGATCTTCTCCCGAGGGTTATAGGAAACAAAATTGGTCTCCCTTTTACATGCATTGGCGGGTGACCATCTCCCCTATTTTCCCTCTCTATCTCCCAGGAAACCGCCAACTGCCAACTGAAATTGGTTCAATCCCCACTACCTGTCAGGTATTTCTCCAACCTCCAATCTCCCAGAGGCCTAGTTATCCGCCATGAACCCTGGTCGATGTGGTCATTTCCACATAAACCCTTAAAAGAGGTGGTTGTATACATTAGACAAGGGAATCACTATGCCAAGCTCCAACATGGGGCTTGGGTCGGGCTGCCGACCAAGGTCAGCTCACATTTCCTTACGAGCTCGGGTGGTAGCCCGACCGAGATACCAACCCTCAGCAATAATAAGGTTTGCACCTTAGTAATATAGCATTGAGCTTATAACAGGTTATAAATGTAGATTATCTATATTAGGCACATTATATGTTTATGTGTATGTGTGTGTGTGTGTACATATCTGTCAATGTGTGTGTGTGTGTATATGTGTCTATATATATATATTCTATGTATATACATACAAGTATATGTATATTTCTCTAATCGATATGACAAGATTTACAATCATTTCCCCAAATTAGTCAACATTGGTTTGAATGCCATATAATGGCTTTTAACACAATACTTAAATAAGAACATGGGTCTATGACCCCATTATCGAATATACCATTGTTTTCCAATAAGGGTCTTCACAACAATCAACATCATTAAGATCGTAAAATCAAATGTCTGCACATTGTTGCAAAAGTGAAAACAAGTACACAAGTGTAAGATTGATCAATGAAGCAATCAAACAAAATAAATCAAGTCATTATTATCAACTTTATAAATAATGAAATCAACTAGATTTAAAAAAACAAACATAACTGTATATACTATACTTTAATCAAGCCAAGCATGATAACCAACACAATATCACCTGCAGCCAAACAAAGTATCCATTCATCCAAGATAGATTAGCGGGGTATGACATACCTCTCCCCTTAAGTATCATCGTCCCCGATGATTAATTCATATCATTCATAGAAATTAGAATAATAAGATAAAATTATACTCATAAAAATATCACGAACTCAAAACATCATCAATGAAGCCAACAATTAATCCATTTCCAAAAGTGTAAAATAATAATTTAACAGGCTGTAACAACCTAAATTTTACCATTTTTTTTGTCAAAACAACAAAAATTTATGACGTTTTTTAGTCATTCAATCAATAAAACATATCAAAATTATAGTATCTGATAACAAATCCTTATGTTTATCACTAAAAAATGTGGAAAATAAGTTTTCATTTCCTCCAGATTCTCCCAAGTGGCACTTTCTTTCAGAAAATTGGTCCCACTGGACCTTACACTGACTTATTTCTCTATTTTTTAAGTGCATCTTGTGAGTTTCTAGCACCCTTATGGGTTTAACTATGATGAACCCATAGATCCAAAACCTGTAAAGAGTTCTAGTTAAGTACATGTGATAAATCTTATACATACTTTTTAAGCAAAGAGATATGAAAAACATCATGCATCTTGTACAATACTAGAGGCAATGCTAGCTAGTATGCTATAGGGATGATTACTTCAATAATCTCAAAGGGTCCAACATAGCAAGGTGACAGTTTGGCTTCCTTTCCAAATGAAATAGAAATTTTCTTAGGCTTAATCCGTAAGAAAAATTTATCTCCTTGTTCAAATTTCCTATCAACTCTCTTTAAATCAACGTTGCTTTTTTGCCTATCAGCAACCTCTTTCAACCATTCTTGAATGAGTTTAACTTGTTGTTCCATTCAGTCAACATTTCAGGTCCTATAACTTCTCTATCCTCCACGTTGTCCCAAGTGACAGGTGTTCTACACTTACGTCCATACAAGGCCTCAAAAGGAGCCATTTTTAGTGAGGAGTGATAAGTGTTATTGTAGGAAAACTCAACCAGTGGAAGGTATTCTTCCCATTTGTACTGCTGATCCATGCAGTACATCATGAGCATATCTTCCTTCACTTGATTTACCCTTTTAGTCTATCCATTTGTTTCTGGATGGTATGCAGAACTGAAATTCAACTTTGTTCCTAAAGTGGTATTCAAGGTTTTCCAAAAACGAGAAGTCATCCTAGGATCTCTATCTAAAATTATCAATTCAGGTACACCGTGCAATCTGAAAATATCATGCACGAACCTTTTTGCAAGCACAGGTGAATCATCTTTTAGATTCTTTGGTATGAAATGAGCCACTTTTGTTAACTTGTCAACTACAACTAGAATTATGTCATGTTTATTCCTTGACATAGGCAGTCCTTGCATGAAATCCATACTGATTACTTGCCATTTATAGTGCGGAATGCTATGAGGGTACAACAATCTTGCCAGATGCAAATGTTTAGCCTTAACTCATTGGCATTCCAAGAAATGTGATACATAGTTCACTATATCCTTCTTCATCCCTTTCCAAAAATACTACTATTTTACATCAGTAAGCATCTTAGTCACTCCAGGATGTCCAGAATAAGGAGCATCATGAAATTCCTTTATCACTTTCATCCTTAGTTCATTTTCTAAAGGTATGTAAACTAGATTTTCAAATCTTAGGAATCCTTCATTGTCAAATATGAATCATTTGTATCTCCTATCATAAGGATTTGCAACAAGTACTACTTTAACTTGCTGATAATAGGAATCAACCAACATTACTTTCTTTATGTCATCCTTGAATTAGGTTCTCAAAGTGAAAAGTGTGGAAATATGCTTCCTACAACTTAACGAATTTGACACTATGTTTTCCTTACCTTTTATATAGTTGATATCAAAGTCATACCATGATAAAAATTACAACCATCTTTGTTTCCTTGTATTCAAGTTCGACTGCGTAAAGATGTACTTCAGCCCAAGATGATCTATTTTTTAGTTCAAAGGGATTTCCCAAAAGGTAATGTCTCTAAACTTACAAAGCATGCACAATGACAACAATCTCTAAGTCATGGGGAGTGTAATTCATCTCATGCACCTTGAGATTTCTACTTTCATAAGTGATTACATGATCATTTTGCAACAAAATACCACCTAAGCCTTCACTGGAGGCATATGTTACTACTGTAAAGTTCCCATTAGGATCCAAAACTTTTAATACAGGTGCTGAAGTTAATTTTTATTTTAGAAAATTGAAAACATTTTCACACTTTTCAGACCACATAAATTTCTTATCTTTTTTCTACAGTACGGTAATTGGAGCTACAACTCTTGAGAAATCCTTTACAAATTTTCTATAATATCCAGCCAATCCCATGAAGCTTCTTACTTCATGTACATTTTTAGGTGCTGACCTTTCCGTTATTGCAGTAATTTTTGATGGATCTACAAAAATCCCATCCTTATTTATGATATGTCCAAGATATTGCACTTCGTTTTGATAAAACAAACACTTATAAAGTTTACTGTACAATTTTCTCTTCCTTAACACATCTAAGAAAATTATAAGATGTTCATTATGCTCTTCAATAATTTTTGAATAAATGAGAATATCGTCCAAGAATACTAGTACAAACTTGTCCAAGTATGCTTGAAAGATATTATTCATTAGATTCATAAAATTTGTTGGAGCATTAGTAAGCCCGAAAGGTAACACGGTGAATTCATAGTGTCCATACCTTGTTCTTAAAGCAATCTTGTGAATATCTTCTTCTCTTATTCTCAACTGATGGTATCTTGATCGAAGATCAATCTTAGAATAAACTGATGCTCCATGCATCTGATCAAAGAGATCATCAATTCTTGGGAGAGGATACCTATTTTTGATTGTGGCTTTATTAAGCATTTGATAATCAATGCAAAGCCTAAGTGTTCCATCCTTCTTCTTTACAAAGATGACTGGTGCTCCCTAAGGAGAGACACTCGGTTTGATCAAACCTTTTGATAAAATTTCATGAAGTTGTGCTTTTAGCTCAATAAGTTTTGTTGTTGTCATTCGGTAGGGAGCCTTAGAAATTGGTTCAGTTCCTGATTTGATGTCTATTGTGAAATCAAACTCTCTTTTAGGGGGAAGACCAGGTAGTTCTTTGGGAAATACATCATTGTACTCACGTAACAACAATTGTTCTTCTACAAATGTCTTACCTCTTCACCAAAATCTGTAATTTTTATAGCATATAGCACGCACATAACCTTTGTTCTTAGCCTTCTTAAGTTGCATTGTTGTGATTTTTCTAACTATAAAACCTCTTTTTACCCCTGAATTTTTGCTATTTTTTTTCTAGGTCATCAAGGCACTTAATTTGATTTTCTAGGCAGGCTACAGTTACCTTATGCTTAGCTAACCAGTTTATACCTATGACTATGTCATATGAGTATGAAGGAGCTAGATATAGGTCAACTTTAGTGGTAAATCTTGGTAATTCGAGAGTTGCCAAACATGCATTGTTTAATAGTGTGGATAGTGTTGTTCCCATATTGAACAGACCATGATTCTTTCATATAACTAGCTTTTTGTTTAAGTTTAGTGCAAATTTTATTGAAAAAAACATTTAATAGCACCAATATCAAATAAAATGGTTACAGGTAATCCATACAACTTACCTGCAACTTCAACTGGTGTAGCTTACTTTTCAGCTTGTTTGTCTATCACTACAACATGAATATGATGCTATTGGTTTCCATATTTCTTCCTTTGAGGGAAGTTATTAGCATAATGATCTAGACCACATAGATATAACAACCCCCAAATGGTCCTTTCCTTTCAGATTTATTTTCATTGTTGGTTGTATTTTTCAGCCCATTCTTTTTGTTATTTACAACAGTCTTAACTGTTGTGTTTTTCTTTCCATTTCCATTATTATTTCTATTTTTTTGTTAAAATTCTTCCAAGTAACATTTTTAGGTTCCAAAGAGGATGGTACATTAACAAATTTCTTTTTATTTTCCTCTGCTGTGTGCAAAAATAGCCTACAATTTTTTTTCTTGTCTAATTGCCTTCTCGAAGAAATCTTCCATTGTTAATGGCCCATGGACATCAATTTCACCTCATATCACCAGTTTTAACCCCATGATAAATTTCCTAATACATAATTTCCATCCATTTGATACAAAGGAATGTACTTGAGAAGTTTTGTAAACTTCTCCCAATACTCAGTCACTGTCATTTTTCCTTGTGTTAGTGTCTAAAATTCAGACATCTTCTGATCATAATAAAGTTGGGGTAACCAACATTTCCTGAAGTATGCCTTAAACTGATCCCAAGTCAAATTTTCCTCATCCACTGCCAACTCAACCTTCTGGTTGTCCCACCATGAGGATGCCTCATTGGAGAGCTGATAGGCTCCCCAAACTACCTTAGTTTCTTCTGAGAAGTTCCTTATTGAAAATTACTTCTCCATTTTGCTAAGCCAATTCTCATCTCCATCACCCAAGGTGGTACCATCAAACTTCGGTAGGTTGATCCTCTTGATATCATTTGATAGTTTAGTTGCCAAACGTGCCCTCTTGTTCTCAGGTGGGTTAACTTCATTAACATTCAGATTTACGTTAACATTTTCATTTACAACATTGTTATTTTCTATATTAGGATCTGTAACATCACTATTTTTAGCATTCATATGCTCATGTGATGATTCTTCACCATCACTTCCATGATCACTAATGTTTCCTAGGATTTTTTGTTCCAAAACAACCATCCTATTTCTCATGTCCTGAAGGGAAACAAGAATCTATCATTCAACTTCTGCGCTGTGGTAGCTTTGCCACCAGACAGGTTGGTTGTTTGAAACATTTACCCTTGTTCAAACGATGTTTTCTATTAGAAAATAATTGAAGTTCGTGTTAGCGTGAGGAATCAATAGGTTCAAGAGATGTAACCTTCAACTTTGATACAAAAATGTAACACCTACTTTTAAAACATAATAATTACAGGATTTTTTTTTAACTTCCCAAATTAAACATATGCCTTCCTTGATTTAAATGTATAACTAACATTTAAATCCAACAACTTATAATTACAATTCTTTCAGATAAAAAATCAATTAAGCATGTGTATAGTTATGGGTCAATTGGATTCAATTATCCCCCATAAGTTACTCTTTTGAGTTTGTATACAATGTATACCCTTTAGTTCCCTTCTCGGCTTTGATTTTACAAGTGTTGCTCTAAGTGTCTACCTAGAATTCATTCAATTGAATCCCATCCGACATCTCACACTTTAGTTAGAACTAGGTGAACTTGACAGTGTAAGGACTTACACTACTTTGGCCAAAGTTTATGAGTCATGAGTTGCATGCTGTATTTCTAGACTACACATTCATCTCTGAAACATGTCCCATCACCATGTCACTTGGTTCAGTTATCAGAATTGAAACAATTAGTTGAGTTAAATTAATTCCAATTTACACATAAGATACAAAAATTGTTCATCCAATGTGACGAAGCATGACTGTTCCAACTTAGGTTTCCTATGGGAGAGAAAATGCTGTCATAACGAATTACATCATCACACGATCAATTTCTACCCAATATCTAACATAAGTTGGTATAGAGGTGACTAGACCAAGATGGAAAAACAACCATCACATCTTAGCACATCTCAATTCCTTAATGATTATGACATGTGTAATAAATGGAGCTCGCAGGGACAACTTAGGATAATTGTTGTATGAAAATATTCATTGAATGACCTGCATCATTACGATGAACACTACACTACAACAACCATCTGAAGTTGGTCCTGCATAGTCCTATGTATTAGGTTTGTCATAACTTATTTCACCACATTGAATTAGTTTTATGACAAGTTTAATTTTCATTAACATGGGGATATTTTATCACAATAATTATTCGATCATAAGGTCCATAACTTAGTTTTGATAATTATTCGTAATCAATTCCATAAGTTTGTATATGTACATTAATTAAGCATATTATATAATTAGGGAAGAAAATGACATTAATAACGCAATCCGTAATTTATTTAAATTACAGACAATGTTGTTTTAATTGCTAAAGTACAAGTTAATTGAACTCATCAACTTAATATAATACAATCATTCATAGTAATATTGTTTACATGCTTATGACTATATAATAAATAGTCCTTAATCATTTACCATTATACAAAAGTTCAATCATACAACTATAAAATAATAAACCACATTCATTTATTTTCAATGGTTTATATCTCATAATCATTCATATAGCATTTAATTCTATTACTCTTAAGGGTATTTTAAAGATAATTCACATAATTATTGATAACTATCCTTAAATCCATTTGATTAAGTCAACTCAATATAATTCCTAGCTGAATCAAAGGAATTGAATAAATTATACGATCAACCAAAATATTTATTAGAACAATATCCAAAAATGAATACAAAACTTTTATTTCTTTTCCAAAATTATACAAAAGCTTTAGAGGCCATAATGCCTTTCAATGAATTATATAATGAAGCACAAGCTTGATTTTACAAACAATTAAGTAATGAATACATATTTCAATCATAATCAACAAGAAATCAACATAGCCATTTACAAATCATTCGCTAGATAAGACTTAAATTATTCCATCTGTAAAAATGTTAGGCAACGGTCAATATGAAAGAACTGGCATGAAAAATTCATCCATTTTATCTTTACAATTTATAACACTGAAATATTACAATGAACACAATTCAGCTAATCAACATAATATGAAATTCATTAAAGATAACAACATATCTTTTTCCCCCATTTTATTCTTTTTCCTTTATTTCATAATCCATAAAAAAGGAACATATGATTTATCAAACTCAAATCATTAAAAGAATAATTCAGATTACTAACAGATAACAAGTATAAATTTAAAATTCCAAAAACATATCAACTATGTCCTTTATACCCAAACATGGTTATTCAATAACAAAAAAGCAAGTATTCAACTTTATATCCAAACATTCATTCGTGTTTTAATATCATCATATATGTCACTATACTCAGTCAAGGTCGATGGTCAAACCAAGCCATCAAAATAACTTCAATCAAGCTCAAACACTTGTATTTAAAAGAAGAATATAAAATCACCCAAGTCCTATACTAATAATAATTATAATAGTAGATAATTCACTGCTCTGGTAATAATATGTTAGCAGACAATCAATACCTTAACCTTCTTGAATAACCTTAACTTATCTAAATAAATTATTCCTTCACACAGAAGTAAGAGTACAAGGACTGTTTCAATGATAATAATTTATTTGACAAAGGTACCTGAATAATACCAAATACCTTAACTATCTCGAATCACGTCAAAATATTCAAATAGACCCAATAATTATCATAACATTCATGTGGAAGGATTCGACCAATCCTAAGATTAGACTAAGGGTAATATTCATACGAACTAAGTCCAAAAATTCCTTTATGCCTGAGTACACCAACACACATTGGTTTGACTAAACCAAAAATAATAACAACAGTGAGCTCAATATTAAAATAACACATTCATCTTTTATAGCCTGATCTAGGCATGAAGATCAAATATTAACCCAACTAATAAACAAAGACATAACAATAACATGGTCATACTATTAGCAACCTGAATATAACCCAAAAATTCACAGGTTAATATAAATATACGCTTTCATGTATATACTCAAATAGATATACACAACTGGGTTAGCCTTTAAACAAGATACACACCTTATTAAAATCAACATGCATTATCATTCACCATCAGTAAAATCAGAACCATTGAAAACCAGTTTTTCCATGCATCCATTAAAATATCTTAATGCTATAAATGATAAAGATAATTAGGAGATGATCATATGCCTGTAGATGTTTACAAAAGTCTTTCTTATCAACCCTTTCACAGGTTATCATGCTCGCTTCTTCTTCTTTGCAAAAATATTCCAAAAAATCACAAGAAAAAAGATCGACCCCAGAGTTCCATTCCATCCATAACTCGGCCTTTTATATTTCCTTGTAAACTAATTGAAGTCAAATTTACATGCAAGTTCCCATAACAGATTGCCCAAAAATAACCATGATCAAATTTGCATGCAGAGCTCGCATGGCGAGCCAAAAAGAGCAAACATGGAAAATGAAACAAAAATAATCACTTATTTCTAGCGGTAGCTTCCTCGAGAAGCTTCTCGCTTCTCTCGAGGACTACGGAAATGAATTGAATTCCATAAATGCAGCAGTGCCATTTTCTCCCAAAATTCCTCACTATCTCCCTACCTATCGTTATTTTCCAACTTTGGTGACCCGAAAAACCTTGCCAAATAATCTCAGCCATTTTTTTGGTCAGTTATCCCCTATCTAATGGTTGAAATCCATTCCATAAAACCCTAAAAAATTACAGTGTCAACACATTGGCCAATGTGATCATTACCAATTTGTTGACTAGATTTTATGCTTAGCTAAACACAAAACCTAGGAAGTCATGGGATAAATCCCCTTCATTTAATGGTGAAGCTCCCATGTGCTTTATTTGTTTGTTCTATGGCCTATCTAAACTATATTTGAGGTATTAATTTAATTAAATAACTCGTGAACCACACCTAAACAATTTGACAAGAAGTAATTAGTTGTATTTTAACTGAAAGAATTAGAAGTAGAGAATGGAAACTAGAAGTAATTTGTGTAAAGGAAGGGAGTTTGCTCGATAACAAGTAGATTTCAGAGTGAGTTACTTGCACATAGAATATATAAACATTAACAAATTCTTACAACTTTAAGCAAAATGAAAATAAATTGTACACATACGAAAGTTAAAGATAACACAAAGTTTATCATTATCATTCACAACTTGCACAATAAGAATTTAGTAGACACAAAGTTCAACCAAAATACTTCTTTCTTCTTATTCAATTTTCAACTATTTATAATATGCACGTCTAGTTACTTCAACTCAAAGTTTGAAATAACCATATACAACTTATAAAAACAGTTTTCCCAAATTCTAAGATCCCCTCACGTTGTAGGTCTCTTCTTCTATTTATAGTTACCATAGGTGTTGGCTAGATTTTATTCATAGCTAAAAACCTAGGTAGTCATGAGATAAATCTCCCTCATTTATGAGTGAGGCTCCCGTGTAAGATGTTTATCAATTTAATAGGTGTGAATCCTAATAACTATTTTCGGGGTTTTACTTTAATTACCATAGCTTGTGAACCACAACTGGGCAATTTTGTAGCAAGTAATCAACTGTTATGAAATATTTGCAGAAGGGGGAAATAATAAAATTTGGGAAAGAAGAAAGGAAGATATGTGATTTAACCAATAGTTTTCAGAGTTGGTCTCATCCACACAAATTAAATAAACAAATAGATCTCACAATATCCAGAAGTAAAGGAAAGGAATAACTTCTGACCTAAATCTCAGATAACACAAAGTTTATCTAAAAATTCAAATATAAGTGATAAGTAAAGCACCGTAGACACAAAGTTCTCTGGGAATCCACCTTTATTCAATTCCCCAAATTTCATAGGAATAACATCAAGGGTTACATCACGAAGTTTGAAAACTCAAGAATGCTCTAGACAAATTATGATCCTTTAACCCGTAGGCTCTTCCTCCATTTATAGTGTATGGAGGGGGAATTACAAATAGGAAACTATAACTGAACTCAAACACGTGGAAGCTATAAAAGAAACAACTAACAATCTTTCCCCTAGAATTCCTCTCTAAGTGACATGCATCTGAAGACTAGATCAAAGTTGTGCATATCTGCCACTTATTCTCAATTAAAGGACCTTTTCAAATTACTTAAAGAAATTACTTTTAACCAATTACTTTAGTTTTACAATTTTTTCTAAGAAAATAAAAAAGAAGAGAAGAGAGAGAGAACAAGAAAGAAAATATGCCAGCTGCTACACTTCAGACTTTCTCTTTGTTCAGATACTGAATGCACTTGTCAAACATGGGATTTAGTGTCTTCCCATCTGTTTTAGCAAAAAATTCTTTTTTAGTCTTGAATTGCAACAATCCCTTGGATAAAGTAACAATGTTGGCATTCACTTTCTCTAAACTAGGCCTAAATCCTTCGATATCTGCATGAAGTCTCACTAGTTTTCCAATTGAATCTAATGTGAAAGGCATGATGGCTCTGTCAATCTTCTTCTGGACAACTAGAAGAAATTCTACAAGAGAACCAGGTAATTTGTTTGGAATGTGTCTCGTATAGTAGCAAATACCATCAACTTCCTCCTTTGTAGTGAAAGACATTATGTTCTCTGGCACTTCTCTCATCTTGTCTTCCAATAACTACATTCTATTCATCAAAATCTTAAGGATATCTATGCAGAAAGACATTGATATCTCCAACTGCTTACCCTTTTCTATCAATCCATCAGGTACAATCTACTATGTAATTAATACATTCTCTGGTAGTGAATTTATCTTGGCCAAGATCTCCAAGTGACTCTCAACAACTATATTCTCATCATGTATACCTGTCATTAGTTATTTCAGTTGAGATAATGCATTGTACATGTTCTCCAAGCTAGTTGTACTTCCTTGAACTGCTCTGATGCTTGGTGGATGATTTGGCTTTTCCATTCATTAATGACTTTGACCTAATTACCTGCATCTGTAACCTCTTCAATTAAACGGTTGCTCACCTACTCTTTTACTAACACTGGTTGAGAGGAAGGTTTGGCAACCTGAGTGATAATCTCACATAACTAGGAGATCTACATCTGAAGTTTGGATTTTTATACCTTCTCCTTGTCAAGCTTAAGGAATAAAGTGTCTATCATTGTCTGAGTATCTTTCTTCAATCCTTCTATGGTGATTTTTCCCAGTGGTACCTTGGTTATAGATATGTCTTCTACCGTTAGCTCTTTCTTTTGCTTCCCTTCAGCTGGAATTTATAATTCAACAAAATTCTAGCCCGATTATTCAATAACCAACCTTGAAGTTACTTTAACAACTTTAGAACTTTTAACTTTACCGTCCAAGCTCACGAGTAGCTGCAAATCCTCCTCTTCTAGATTAATTACTTCTATTGCCTCTGGGCCTATTTACAAAGCTAACCACGATGAGAAGTTATTCTCTGGGGAATGAGAATCCTCTGTGTGTACCACCATTTCATGCTTAAACTTTGCTACATCTAAATTCACCACTGTATTATGGCTGCCTTCTCCTGTGCCATCCAAGGATAATGCCCTCTCAAACTCTGCCATATGTACTTTCAAATTTTTTGTAGGAAGGGTGAAGAACTGGGTGACTGAGGAGTAAATAAGAATGACGTTGGATTCAATGGTGGAATAACTATGTCTACCCGAGGTGCTGGAACTGATGAAGTGCTGTGAGTTGAAGTAGGAGAAGCTTCATTTGTAAGTAACACTAATACAATAGATGAAGGTTTTCCTTTCTCTAATTCCTAAGACTTTTGGTGCACTTTTAACTTCTCCGGTCTTCTGCTGCTCTCACCGTCATGATTTCTTTTGTTGAGGTTCCCTATGGTAAAGTTTCCTATGATCTGGTTCATCAAAGCCTCATCCAAGCAATATCCTTTTGTTAACAACCAATTTGAGGTGTTAACCAAGACTGCTTAAGACCTTTCCTCAATTTTCTAGCTGCTACCCACACTGGTTTGAAGAACAAATTTATCTCCTCTCATTTGATGATACATGTTTCACCGTTTTCTTTACTTTATTGAGACGAAACGGATAAGAGTAAGGGCTGAGAAGGAATACCTATTATTATTAGGCAGTTGATGGTTATTTACATGCACGTTCTAACTTCTTGATCCAATGCTAACTGTGAGAGATTCATTTTTGTTGGGAGGAACTACCTGAAATAGAAAACAAGACCATAAAAAAAAAAAAAAAAAAAAAAGAATAAGTTAAATAATATAAGACAGTGGACTGCCTAGCGTGTGCTAGATCCGGGAAGTGTGATACTCCCTAGATGGCTATCAATCCACTATGTTTAAAACAACTTAATGTGAGAAATAAGCAAAATTCCTAATGTAGTTAATATGATTTAAGTATCTCATTCAAGACAACAATAAGCAAATCTAAAATAACAAGCTAGGCTATAGTCAGATCTGAAGGGTAGGTAGGTGTCAGGGTGTTTGGAACTAGTCAGAGGTCAGGTTCTAGGTTGTTTAGGTCATTTGGTAAAAGGTTGTTTGGTTCTATGTTATTGGCATATGGTATCAAACATATAGATCGATGTTGGTTGGGTATAACCAATGATGACAGTTTAGAAGGGCAGACGATGATGGTTGTGGATAACGGTGATCGGTATGGTCGGGGTGACGAAAGAATTCAATGAAGATCTATGATTGTGGGGAGTTGAACTGAGGTTAGAAAAGCTAGAGAAGGGTGGATGGTAGGGAGGTCTGTAAAGGTTCTGAGTATGACTCAGAGGGGTGTAGGCCAGGTGAGAATGGGTGATTTGGTGGTGTGGGTAGAGGAATGGACTGAGTCTATAAATAGGTAGAAGAAGGGAAAGGAACATGCAAAGTATAAACTGATAACAAAAGTAACAACGAGCTATTATATTGAAATGGACTATGCTGGTAATAAGGTATACTTACTGTGATACAATGGGCTTGATAGGTCTGAATGGTTGGATGGTGGTTGATCAGAATAATGGTGTTTGGTGCTACAGTAGTGCTTCTTGGAATGCTTACCGTGAGTGCAAAATACTTCTGGATCTGTCTTGGTGCTAGCTATGGATGTCTAGGGTGCATGAAAAGACTACTGGTTCTTGCTTGTATGCAGCTCTCTTCTTATACTCTTGCTCTCAGAATGTGCCAACCCAAAAAAAAGGTTGCTAAGGTGAATAAATGGTAACTGATGATGGTTCAGGGTTGACGAACGTTGGTCTAGGGGTGACCAGCGTCGGTTAAGGCCAGATTCCCTAGGTTTACTAAAAATGATAGATCTCCCCAATTTCTTGGGCTGGGTTGGTTTATTCTCGCGTATCAGAATAGAAGCTTCCCTTTTAATGAGCGGGAATGTCGTTAGCAAAATCTTAGGTATGTGTTTTTAGGGTTAGACCAAATCTTAGCTTATTAAGGCAAGTGAGATCAGGTCTTAGTTAATTATGGAAACATGCCAAGAATAAGGTCTAGGGTGAGGTGGTGGAGGTGGGTGAGGTGGAAATCTAGCTTAATTAAAATAATTAAGTAATGAATGTTGTAAATGATGAAATTAATTTAATTAAGTTAATTAAATTAATATTAATGTGGGGTGGAAGGGGCCATGGTTAGGTGAATATGTTTGAGTTGGTTATTCGACGAGGGGCCAAGGGGAGTGTGACCCAATTTTGGTGTCTACATTTTGCCCCTTTTTACTGTGTAGCTTGTATTGGTAAGCGATGTTGACAAAAATAAGATGTGGTTGCCCCATGTGTGGGTGAAGGTGATGTTGCCCCAAGCGTGGGTGAAGGTAACCCCCCTCAAACTAGGAACCGATGAGGTGAGAGAAGGAAGCGGTGAGTGGTTTGATAAAATGAGGAGGTGGGTGGTATGAGAAAATAGGGCTAGGTGTGAAGAAGGTGATGGTCGAGGGTATGGTGATTGTAAGAGGTAGGGTGGGTGATTAGGTAGAGCATTCAGATGTATGCACATGTTGTGAAATGCCATGAGATATTAGGGTTTCTCAACATAACAAATGTATGTTAGCTAGGGTCGTAAAGGTCATCCAAACAAGGGTTGTTGAGGTCCGGTATCCAGGGTAAAGGATACGGTCTGGGCACTCAACAAGGTAAGATGTAGGAATGTGTAGGTGTGGTTCTGGTACATCTAAAAGGTCAAAAGGTCAAGGTTTTTTGGATAAGGGTCATGGCCATAGGCAAGGTAAGGCTATTAGGTTGAGAAAAATAGGTACCATCATTGTAAGATGCAATGAGTGAGGACACGGGAATATCCACTTAATCAATGGTTAGGTAGGTAGGTGTGGGTAGGGTAGGTGGAGGTAAAAACTGGTAATGGGGTAAAGGTCAAATTGGGAAAACATGAAAATGGGCTAGGGTTAAAGGTAGCGACAGTCAAACACACATACACATATACACTGTAGCATGGTACCACGGTGAAGAGCTTTCAAAATCCACATCATCCAAGGTCGATAGATATATCCAAACAGGGTTGAAGTGATTTCGGTATCCAAGGTATAGGATATGGTGTGGAAACACAACATAGGTCAAGTACAGGAACATTTAGGTATGATTTGGTACACTAAAGGTTGGGTCAGGATAAACAACACGACAATAGGAAAGGTAAGGTCAGTAGGAAAAACAACACGGGTAACAACTCTGCAAGGCATAGCGAGCACATGGGTTCAAAGGTCACGAACAATGTTGTGGGTCAAGGCATATAAGTCACGGTATGGGTATGACCGAGGTACGAGTAAAAACAATAGGTCCTGTAATGCAATTTAGGATGGGTGTAGGTAAGATGGGTGGGGAGGTAGGTGGCAATAAGGGTGAGTAAGGTCAACAAGGTGGTGGGAAGGGTAAATTTTGGTCAGAAATGGGGAAAGGGTATTGACAGGTAACCGATGTCGGTCATGATTAACCAGTGATGGTCTAGGTAAACTGACCATGATTTGCTAGGGCACAAGACTGATGTCAGTTTAGGTACAACCGACCACGGTTTGCTAGGGCACAGGACCGATGTCGGTCTAGGTATAACTGACGCTGGTTAGGTTGGGGTGTGGTTAAAAAAGGAAATTTCCATTTTTTACAGAATATTTTGTAATTTTCCAAATAGGGGAAAATGACATAGCGTTGAATGAGTTGTGCTTTATTCGAGAAAAAAGTACAAGGGATGAGATCCTTACTGAGGTGGAGAGATCTAGTTGGTTAGAGGAGCCAGGTAGATGGGTCCACGAGATCAGGTGAGAGTGAGGTGATTGGTGGAGATATTGGAGGTAGATTGTGGCATGGTAGAGGTGGGAGAGAGTTTGGGTGGACCATAGTGACACAACGTCCAGCCATGACACCACGCCAATGACACCAGGATGATGTAGGTTATCAAACTTTCATTGTATGAAAATAAAAAAGGTGATATGGGTATGGGTTTTTGGGTAGGGAAATATAATTAAATTTATGGGTAAAATTGGTGAAATGAGGGAGGGTGGGAGGTATGAGGTTGGGTAAATAGGGGTGGGTAGGGGGTTTAGGTTAGCTTTGGGTAGGGTAGGATTAGTGATTAGGCTAGTTTGTAAAAGCTTTGGAAAATGGGGGGGGGGGGTTGGATGGATTTGGCTCCGCGACAGTGACCGACACCGGTCAAGGGTTGGTCGATGTTGGTTGGAAACTATCGGCATTGGTTATGTAGTAGGTGACTGATATCAGTCACAAGGGACTAATAACGTTGCTATTCATAAGTGTCAGCCGATGCTGGTTGGGGTTAGAGGAGAATTAATCAATAAGTAGAAAAGGCTATGAAAATAAGGGTAAGGGATGGGAGATAGAAGTAAGGGGAGTGATAACGGTAAGGGTAATATGATAAAGGGTAGTGAGTAGGGAATAGGTATAATGTGCATGAAAAGATTGGTTTAGCAAGGGAAAATTGGTAGGGTGGGTACAATAAGTAATAAGGGTTGGGGACAAGGTTTATTGGGTACAGTATGTGTTTGGTATGGGAAGGTTTTGACAATAGTGTGTTTTGTTGGGTACAGGCAAGGGACCAGCTATAGATGTAGGATAGGGTACTGACCCTACTTGTGGAGGTACAAGGCAGTGTGATAGCCAATGATTAGCACCATATTATAGAGGTTTTCCTGATTGGGGTCAAACACTACCAACACGTAGTCCAGGAGCCGAAATTGGTGATTTCCCTCATTGAAAGATGGGACTCATCGACCAATACCTTCCATCTGCCAATGGGTGAGATCACAGTCACCCTAGAGGATATGTACAAGATCTTGCGGTTACCAATAGTGGGGATGAAGGTGTATTCTATCTCCTTAGAGGCATCTGAGGAGTTGATGCTAACTGTGTTTGGCGAGGGGCTAACAGAGATGAGGTTCCATATCACTAGTATGAGTTACGAAGATATGTACGGGGCCCATCCGAAGGAGATGAGGTTAGTGGTGTTATTGATGGAGGTAGTTTTTCTGCTTTGCATTGCCAGATGTGGAGGGTGGGAGATTCCCACGGGCATTGATGGGGGTTATTCATGACATGATGGAGGATAGGACCTGGTTTACATGGGCACCAACATTCTTGGTGTAGCTATACAGAGAGTTATGGGCCTATGGGAGGCTATAGAGGTTCAACCTATGTTGTATGTTTCTACTACACTGTTGGGCATATGAGCACATCGTGTGTGTGCATCCAGTTGGTATGCCTCGTTTCCGGATGCATTTGAGGCATGTTTGGTCAGAGTAGGCTACAGGTAAAGGGTTACCAGCTATTGGAGAGCGTTGGGATACTAGGGATACACACAATGTAGCCTATTGCAGTTACTAGAGGGGTTGTCCAGCATGGACATCATTTGGAGGTCATATGTGGTTTTCCCTTCATATGGGTGGATGGTAAAGGATTTATAGGAGATATAACTACTTTGAGGGATAGAGAGGTGATGATCAGGAGAGCACAAGATAATACCCATAGATAGGGTAAGATGGCAGTCTGGGCTACTTGAGAATATACCCCCACCCTTCACATAGTATAGGAGAGATGACATAGAGAGGCCTCTCCCTTTACCATAGCTGACGGTGCCGATAAGGTAGGATGATCAAGTGATAGACCAAAAGATTGATGATGCCAAGTTTACTGTTAGATACAAATAGTGGTGGGATGCACATTTATGAGTAGTACCGTTAAGGTTGAGGAAGCCAAATTTAGCTACCATCACAGTGCAGAGGGATTCCCTACAGGGGTAGGTAGCTACCCTAATTACATAGTTGGGGATAGTGTAGGGGCAGTTGACAGGTTCAAAGGCATAGGTTGCTATTTTGTAGGCACATGTAGCCACTCTATAGGCCTATATAACGTAGGGACAAGTACTCGCATAGGGTGGAGATGGGGATGGGGTATAGTGGCCACCCTACAGGCATAAATTACAAGTTTGTAGGGCCATTTGGCCATTGCATAGGCACGGGTTACAACCCTTTAGGCTCGGATATAGGCATGGGCGAGATAGGGTCCCTCAAGACAGACACAGGCATAGGGAAAAGGTCCTTCTTTACAGGTACCAGTAGGACAGGGTCCCAAGAGATAGGTACATGGGTTGAGGCTGATGTCACCACCATAGACAATACCTATAGATAGGTTGAGGGATGCCTTAGGCAAGGTGAGGTATTACTAGGATCAGCTGATGGCCGCAAAGATTGATTCCCTATCATATGGAGAGTATAGAACATAATAGGCCTTGATTGAGAGGACAAGGCCACACACCCACAATGTGGAGAGCACAAGGGGCATCGAGCCCCGAGACAGGGTCAGGGTGAGGCCACCAATTCACAGAGGCTAACCACAGGTGAGGTACCAACAGAGATCTGACCAGGACCGATGGTGGGTGGTGAGATGCTAGCTGGATGCCATACATGGGCATATGAGGAGGAGGATACATGTGAGACATATATGAAGGATATCTAGCAGGGTGACGTCTGATAGCCATATGTACCTCCTATTTTGTATAGTTGTTTATTTTTTATATATACCGGCCTGCGTGCCGAAGAGAGTGAGGATATAGATGAGAGTTTTTGTTATTTTTGGTCATATACCAACCTATATGCCGAAAATGGTGAGGCTGTATATGAGAGTTTTTGAGAGACTGGTATTTATTTATATCCCTGTACCCATGTGTGTATACAAAAACTTTCTTGTTTATACTTGGTGGTACTTATAACATGAATGAGGTTATTTATTTTAATTTTTGTTATTATGTGTGTATGTGATGGAAACTAAGTGTATTAGGCATGATAGAGTCAGGTCGGTTTAAGCATGATTGAGTCAGGTTGGTGTAGACATGGTGGAGTTAGGTTTGGTTTAGGTATGATTGAGTCAAGTTTATTTAGGCATGGTTGAGTTAGGTTTGTTAGACATGGTTGGGTCAGGTTTTGTTTATGTATGATTGAGTCAGATTGATTTAGGCATGACGGAGTCAGGTTGGTTGGGCACGATTGAGATTCTAATTCATTAATTTGTGTAATTAATGATGGTATGGATTGTGTTAAGATGATTTTTAGGAAAATGTATGATTATGGAAAAGAAATGGTAGACATGATGAAATGAATGCATGAGCTATGATGGTAAATATATTTAGCAATTGTTGCGGGTTTGGTTGAATTTCTAGTTATTGATATAGAAAGGAAACCAACTAGGGTAGAATGTGAATAGGAAATGGGAAGGGGGAATTAGTTAGGGTAGAGATTGGCCGAGCTAACTTCCAAGGGCCCCATGCCCTCGAAGTGCTGCCTACATATTCTCGACGAAAAAGGACTTCAGGCCGATGTAGTTCTCCCATAAGCTAGGGAAGATTAGGATGAAGTAGAGGAATGGGTTGATAGTTGTTAGGCATGATTGAATGTAGGTCATCTGCATGATTAAGTTTAGGTAGTAGGCATGGTTGAGCAGTTTTTAAATATAAGTTTCTATGATCTGGTCCTGTATAGGATAATCAATAAGCAATGACAAAGGTGAATGGTAAGAGGTGGTAAAAGAGCCGCTTAATTGATAAGAACGCTAATGAGTCGACATTACCTAAGAGGGGCTTATGAATGTAAGACCCTAAAGGTGTTGCATAATGGACCATTCTAAGGGTGAAGAAAGTTTCCTAATAACAAAGTGTCACATTTCTGGCAAGTCCCTTGAGTAATGAGGACATTAGGCTAAAAAGGCAAGGAGGTGAGAATGGGTGGTTTAGCGTAACTCAGTGTACAACAACATGTTTTTTGGAACAAGAAACCCAGAATAAAAAATAGGAAAGTCCATGACGAAAATTTCATCTTTTTCTTCATTTATTTGTTTCTAATAGACTGATCAATGTGGGAAGTCTATATGGGATGGGTATATTATCTCCTTGAGGTCTTCGTGAAGCTGATTGATGTAGGAAGCTTTCGAATATTTTTATTGAATTTTTGAAATAACTTGATATAGCTTTCCTTGAAGGGAGCAGTATATTGACAGCGGTGGAATTAGAGTGAAGAGATGTGCCTTTTGAGGGAGTCATCTTTTGCTAGAAGTTTGACTCAAGGAGTTATATCCTTTTTCGTTTTTGGACGTTTAAGTCATGGAAAAGACTATAGAGGAAGAGTAGGTTCTTATTTAGAAGACAAGACTGTAACACATAGAGATTAACTATGAAAGAGGTGGTTTCAAGTGATGAATGACCATGGGATTCCATCTTGAAAAAGATGAAAAGTATCCATGAGAATCATGCTATGAGTAGAACCGTGGTACTCATATTGAAGATAAGGCTGAAAGGTGACATGTAATCACATGATTCTTGTTGAGTCGTGGATCTTCAAAACAAGTAATATGGAAGGTGAACAACACTCAAGGGATGAGCGATCAACTGACAGAAAGTGGTATAGAACTTGACGTCAGCAATAAAATGGTCGAAGATGCAAGGCATTAAGGGGCTCAGGTTCGGGTTGACCTTCGAGGGAAGATAAATGATAAGCACCTGATCCATATGCATGGGTAACGATATAGTGTCCAAGCCTATTAGGAGAAAATTGACCCCGTTTACTTTTCTCCTCTTTAGTTACATGTTGATTTTCCTTCAGGACAAGGTCAACGACCTGAAAGGTTTGTTCGTGAACACGTTTAACATAGGCATGTTCGGTACGTTTTTGGTATATTTGGAGATGCTCAAAAGCATTGAGATGACGTTCATCTAATAACTCGAGTTACAACAAACGATCTTGGAGAAAGTAATTGTCGTTGAGCATGTCTTGTAGTGAGATGCAGAGAGATGAAATCTGGACTTTGAGAGGTAAGACAACCTCGGTACCATAGACTAGAGAAAAGGGGGTGGCGGGAGTCGAAGTGCGAATACTAGTGCAATAATCCCACAAGGCGAAAGGAATGTGCGTATGTTGATCCTTTCCAGTATCATTGACTACTTTCATAAGAATTTTGTTCAAGGTTTTATTAGTTGATTTGGCTTGGCCATTGGTTTGCGAGTAATAAGGCGACGAGAAACTGAGTTGGATGCCAAAAGCGTCACAAAGTTGTCATAGGGTTTTGTTCTTGAATTTCTTTCCATTATCAATGATGAGGCGGCGAGGAACACCAAAATGACAAATGACATGATGGTTTATGAATTCACATATTTTCTTAGCTTTTGTAGAAATGAGGGGAATGACCTCTACCCATTTAGTGTAATATTCGCTAGCAGTTATGATGCATTGGTGGCGTTGTGAATAATGGGGGTTGATCTCACCGACAAGATCCAAACCCCATTGAGAGAAAGGCCAAAGGTCTCGTGTAACCTGCCAAGCATGGCTAGGTGTGTGATGGAGATTAGTAAGTTGCTAGCATTTCATGCAATCTTTGACATACTCACAATAGTCATGGTTTAGAGTTGGCCAATAATATCCTAGGCAAAGAATGCATTTTACGACAGCTAAACCACTAAAGTCACCTCCACAAATTCCATCGTGAACTTCCTCAATGGTGTAAGGAATTTCAGAACTTGTAAGGCATCGTAAGAGAATGTTGTTGAATTCGCGCTTGTAAAGAAGACCACCCATGATGACATAATGAGAGACACTTTTAAGAAAGGTACCTTGCCCATTACGAGTGAGATCCGTGGATAGAATGGCAAGTGAAAGATAGTTTGTGTATTGCTTATACTAGAGGTCACGTGTGTCAGGGGTAACGGTTTTGATGGAGTATACCTCACGAGGTAAAGAAGAGGGTGATTGTAGCCTTTATATTGTGACAAATATTTTAGAGTCAGCGGGTGAAGTAGGTACCTGAGAAGCCAATCAGGCCATGGTATCCACAAATTTTCTTGGTAGAAAGTGGGGTGGTTTGGAGTGCGTAACAGTTAAAAGTTTTCAAAAGTATATCTACGTGATGTTTATAATTTTGAAATATTTCATTACAACACTGGTATATACCATTGACTTGGTTTATGACAAACTGAGAATCACCAAAGATATTGATTGACTTAACATATAAGGTATAAACAACCTGGAGACCCAATACAAGTGCTTCATATTCAACAATATTATTTGTACAATCAAAATCAAGTTTGAAAGACAAAGGCATAGGTTCACCATCAAGAGCAATGATGATAACACTATCCCCACCCCCACGTTGACACTTGGAGCCATTGAAGAAGAGTGTCATTTGGTAAGCGGGTTCATCCAGGGAAAGGGTACCTATAGACTCATTTGGGAAGTTGAAGTTAGAAGGTCGATTCCCAGAAATAGGTGCATTGTCCAGTTGGTCAGCGATAGCTTGGCCCTTAATGGACTTTTGATGAATGAATTTGAGGTCAAGGTTGGCAAGAAGCATAAGCCAATGTGTGACATGTTGATGTTGATAGGGTTTTGCATACATATAGTGCAATGGGTCAGTATTAGTAATGACGAAGGTTTTATGATTGAGTAGGTAAAGGCAGAGTTTAGTGGTGATGAAAACTAAGGCTAAGAAGAGTTTTTCAGCATGGGTATATCTAGTTTCGTAGTCAAGAAGGGTATGACTTATGTAATAATCCGCTTGCTCTCTATGTTGCTCATCATGATGAGTGAGCATGACACCTAAAGAATGGTCACTAACAGAAATATATAGGTAAAAGGGCTGGTCATCCTTAGGAGGAATGAGCACTGGTGGTTGGAGGAGGTATTGCTTTAAGGCTTCGAAGGCTTTAGGACATTCATCATCCCATTTGAATGAAACATATTTCTTGAGAAGATGAAATGGTTGACAGCGGTCGGAAAGCTGCGAGATAAAATGACGAATGGATTGCAAATTTCCTTGTAGGCTACGAAGTTGAAGGAGATTAGTAGGTGAAGGCATTTCCAGAATAGCCTTGACTTTAGAAAGATCAACTTCTATGCCATGCAAAGAAATGATGAAACCTAAGATTTTTCTAGAAAGTACCACAAAGACACTTCTTTGGTTGAAGATGCACACAATACTTGATGAGACAGTCAAATATGACTTTAAGGATAGGCAGGTGCTTGGTTTAATGTTTTGATTTGGCAAGTAGATCATCTAGGTAATCTTCCAATATGTGATGCATGATGTCATGGAAGATGTAAGTCATGGCTCGCTGATATGTAGCACCAACGTTTTTGAGGGAAAAAGGCATGACTCGATAGTAGAAAGTCCCCCAAGGGGTGATGAAGGCAGTCTTGTGTTGATCCTCTAGAGCTAGTAATATTTGATTGTAGCCCAAAAAATTGTCCATGAGTGATAGCATTTCATGGCCAGCGGTGAGATCAACTAGTAGGTCAATGCGTGGTAGGGGGAAATCATCTTTGGGACAGGTGAGGTTGAGGTCACGGAAGTCCATGAAAATGTAGAGTCCCCCTGTTGCCTTTGTGAAAGGAACGACGTCAGAAATCCATTGGGGATAGTCAATGGGTAGGATGAAGGAAACTGAGAGAAGGTGATGAAGCTCTTCTTTGACAAGAAGAGCAATACGAGGATGCATTTTCTGCATCTTTTGTTTGATGGGTTTGGCATCAAGAATGGTTACGATATTATGGACCATGATTTTTGGGTCAATACTGGGCATATTGGCATAAGACTGGACAAACACGTTGCTATGGTCTTGAAGGAAAAAAGTGAAGGCTTCTGATTTAGTAGCGCCTGAGGATTGGTCGATCTGTAGAATGTGCGGGTCATCTTGGGTGTTAATGTTGATTTTTATGGTCGATTCATTCAACATGGTTTACATCTCAGAAGGTAATGACTGATGAATATAAGAATCTTCCACACCAAGGTAAGTGAGGATGGATTCATCATCCTGACATTGAATGACATTAATAGAAAGTGTATCATCATTGATCATGTCACGATACAAGAATGGGAGAGAAGAGGGAGCTTCACCATCACGTTGATAGGTCAGCAGTCCCAGGGAAATGGTGTTTATGAAAAAAAAGTTAGGATGAATAGATTCAGGATTTATGGGCTCTGTGGGTGAATGAGGTGGGGAAGATTTTCCATCCTGGATGAGGTTGACATGAACCTTATTTGAAGGTGATGCATCAAAATTAATGCCACTACGGTCATTGTGTTTATGAGAGGTACAAGAAATGATAGTAGGACAGCCCTGTTCATAAAACTCAAAGCCAAATCCTTTCCATGTGCACCAGTGGAGAAAAGTGTGAGTGAAGCGATGGTTAGTGAGGGAGTGTAGGTCAGATGAAAATGGCTGGGTTTGGGATGGAGGTTCGGATTTATCTTTGGCCATATCAAGTCCCCCATACGTTAGATTAGTGTGAAGGTGGGGAGGGCCATAAGGAAAAATGTCACCAATGCAGATCTCATAACTGGGGTGTTGACGCAAGTTCCCATACTCTTGCGGGGTGAGGAAGGTGTCAATATTGTATAGGTGGTATTCCCCCATGTGAGGCATTGAAAAACACCTTCTAAGGGATCAGTGGTTAGTATGTGCATAGTAGGGATAGACGGCTCGTTAGATGATGGGGAGACAGGTAGGTCAATTGTAGAGGCTACGATAGCAATGGGAATATCAAGGTTAGATGTAGAAGAGGTAGTGGTAGTTTTGGTGGATGGACTTGTAGGTGAAGGTGAAGTAGGAATAGTGGCAGATGCCTTGAATGGTACAAGCACATCATTGGGCTGGTATAACATGTTACAGGTCTTGAAAGGTGATGGGTCGGTAGGGATGGTGTAATTATGTCCCTTGTGTTCAAATTTGAGGCAGCGGTGTAGATTCGAAAGGACACAACAAATGGCACGGATCCAAGGTCGGCCAAGCAACAAGTTATACTGGAACTCCCCTTCTAGGACATAGAAAATTTTCAGGACAGGGCAGGGACCTGCATGGATGTGGAGAATGAAGGTGCCTTTGGTAGAAGTCATGATGTCATTGAAAGAGCACAACATAACTAGGTTACCATGCATGTAATTGGCAGGTATTTGTATTTGGTCCTATGCATGGGAGGAGATGATGTTAATACTAGCACCACCATCGATCATAACGTGTCGTATGCATATATTATCGATAAAGTTGAAGATGAAAAGAGCAGGGTCGGGGTCGTCTGACTGGAAGGGAGCGATATCTTCATCTAAAAAACTAAGGGTGGCTACTTGGCAAGTATGTGGAGGCATAGAGGAAGGCGATGACCTAGTGAGAGAGGCAACGTGGTGAGGGGTAATGATTGAGGTTACGGGTGTGGGGTCATTTGGTAAGACTTCAATAGATTGAAGGACCTCCATGAGGGCTTGATGATGTGACTCTGAGGTTTGGATGAGGTCATATAAAGACATTTTGAGGGGGGATTGGTGTATTGTTTTAGCATTGTGCGATGTGTGACCCCATCGGAAATAGGATATGTAGGACTTTGAATGTTGACTTTGGGTATGGGTGTGGATGGTATGTTGGGTACAAGGTTGGTCAATGGGCCAATTACTTTTTCTTTGCCCTTGTCTTTTTGAGCACGGGTGGCAATGTTGATCGTGTTAATTTGAGGGGAGGTGGATGAAGAGGGTGTGTTATGGAAGGTATAGTGGTATGAGGGACAAATCCCTAGTGGGGGATATAATCCTTGTGAAATGAGTCAGGCGCATTGGCATTTGGGTGGTGGTTTGGTCAACTCTCTTATGTGGACCATGTTAATCTCAAATCTCAGGGTGGATCAAAGAGTTATGGGGGTGGAGATATTGGTTGCTGAGTAGGTAATGGAAGAAGATCTGGGGAAATCGGTGAAGGTGAAATGGGGTCCTCATCAAGAAGATCATCGTTGTCAAAATTTTCTTCGGGAGGACATAATTGGACAAGGGCAATTTTTAAAGCCTTACAATCTCTACATCGTGTCCTGACACACGATGATAGGCACAAATTTTGGTTTCGTCAAACCCTTTTGGTTTGGGTTTGAGTGGGTCATAAGGTCTAAGAGGTGGTAATGTGATGACAAAAGTTTCGAAGATATTGGTTTAGATTTTGGCATAAGACCCTGCTAGTGGATGACAATGGGAGGTGAATGTGGGTTTGGGTATAGGTATGGCTAATTGTGGAGGAAGTATAACACCTTGGACAACTTGTAATAATTCTCTTTTGCAGTACAAGCGTTGGCATGTGTTTTTCTTGAATGAGGTATATTCCCTTGATTGTTGAAAATCATGCTTGTTATGGATACATTTTTTCTGCTCTAGGATTCTTTAGAATAAAATGATATGGCTTGTAAGAATCCACTTTCACTTCTTATAGGTGAGTTGCAATCTGGTTTTGAGGGTTGCAAACTTATCTTCTTTACTGACTCATCCTTGGATCAATTTTAGTGATCCAAGGAATGTTTTAAAACTCTTGATTGGACTGAATGATAAATTGACATTCAGTAGTTTTAGAGGCATAACGGACTGAACGTTTGTATTTTGAAATTTTTTTGGTCTTGTGTGGAAGTACCTTCATTCGGTTGTATGTTTGTGCTTAGATCTTTGGGATTGACCTCTGCAGGACATTATTGGTGTAAACAAAAATAGTCTGCTTCAAGACTATGAAGGGGATCAGAACCCTAAAACTAAAGGACTACCCTAACAATATCCTAAACTAGGTAAGAGCACCTACTTCCTAGCTATGTCTATTTAATCGGGTTGTAATCTAACCTAACCTTTTTATTCTATTGTGTTGGGGGGGGTGACCTATCCTAAGCTCTTGTGCTAAATGAATATGGGAAGGGGAGATTACTATGGTAATACTAGACTATGTTAACCTAATGCCTAATACTAATGGTTGTGAATTTAATCTAACCTAAGGTGGTATTACCTATGGCAATGTTTTTAGACCTAAGGAAATTATTTAGGAAATGATTTTTGACTAACCTAAGTTTTGGGGACATCTATCCTAAACTATTTAAAAGGGACCTAGGGTCGCATGGCACTACGGCAATGGTTCCAATGGACTTTTATTTGATTTGATTGGGTTTAAATGCATGGAGGTACTACCAGTTTGGCAAGGGCTAGTTAACTCTAGTGGAGGCTTACGTGGAGGCTTCACTAAAAATGGAATTGCATGTTAACTTGGAAATGACATTCACCAATTTTGGGAGGTGGTGGCAAGGAGAGAGAAGTGGGAGAATTGGGAGTTATGGCATTAATGGATCTCAGTTTTTGTGTGCAAACTATCTTGGAAACAAGGGAGGTGGATTTGTGGGAGGTTGTTTGGTTTTGCATGCCTCACAAATTTTTCTCTGCATGGAGCAATCTGGTTCTTTGAACCAGCAGTTTGACTTCTTCTTCTTCTTGGCTATTTTTGGTTTCTCTGGTCTATTTTCGATCAAGGGAATGTATAAGAGGCATTGGAAGAAAAATTGTTTGGTTATTGATCTGTCGTGGAGAAGAAAAAGAGTTGGAGGCTTGGCTGGAAGTCTCCTTTGAATTGGCAGAGGCACTATCAGGCATGATAGGCTCTACCCATTAAGATTTCTTGCTTTCTTCTAAATGAATCATTAAAAAAACTCTATGCTCTCATGAGATAATTGTTTGTTTGATTTTTCTAGTTATTTACTTGCATGTTTTAGGAAATCTCTGTGGTTTTTGGAATGTAAATCCATTGTTGGCAATGATAGTTTTTAGGAAACTTTCTTTGTGTTAGTTTAATGGTGATATTCATGCGAACTTGTATTTGAAGCTCTGTAACTTTTATTTGAGGCTAGTGTTGACTGAACTGGCATTCGTTGCCTTATGTTTTGTTTAGAACTATTATTTAGAGCTTGTGTTTTGTTGAATTTGTAGTAGAGCTTCTTGGTCATTCTGAACTGGAATTTGTTGCTTGTATGGTTCTGAATCTCTATTATAGTCTTGTGTTTTATTGAGCTTGTTTTGGAACTTCGTGTTTGTTCTGAGTTGAGATGGAACTTGGTGTAGTTCTGAAATTTTTTGTTGAATCTTCGTATTTAACACTGTACTCATTTTTAGTTCTTGTGAATGCTAAACTTGTACTCGAGTTGTTGAGTTTTGTTCTGTACTTATGCTCTGAGCTAGATTTTTACTCATGTTCATGGATTTGAAAAGGCTTTGAACTCATTTATGGACTGTCTACTCGATAAGGGCTTGAGAGATTAGTTTCGGTTTGAAGTTGATCTGGTAATCTCCTTGTGATCTCCTTCGTGTAGCTTCTTGAGTGTGAATGGTTTTAGTACTTCTGTCTTTTAGACTGTACAACCTTCTTTGAACTTGATAGGGCATGTGAATATGAAGTGTATCCTATTCTTCTCTTCCCTGAGTGAACCCGTGTCCTGTTGAAGGCTTGACTATCTTTTTAGAAGGATTAAAGGACTGGAATTATATCTTGTTATGGGTATTGATGATTTACAGTTCATTTGGAATAAGTTGTTAACAGTTTTAGAGGCTTCTGGAAATGTAGTATTTACTCTCCTTCTTGTTATTTATGTTGAAACAAATACTTTCCCTGTCATAAGATTTTAGATGGAACTCGAGGGTCTTGTGGTGATTCTGTTTCAGTCAAGTTGGAAGTAAGATTGGAACATCTCTTGACTTAAACATCGTTGGGGTTTCTTACTCTCTTATGATATTTTTATTTGATTTCTTGGGTTCTATTGGAATGTTGAATCTAAACCTAGTGTATTGAGTTTTGTATGAAAGGATACAATATAACTGTTTAGAATGCTTTGTATTATTGTTCTTATTTGGGATCGCGAACTACTTACTCCTTGGCATTAAGTTGTTAAATCCTTGTAATGGGATTTCAGTCTTTTGAGTTTGTGAGTTGTGTTGACCCTTGTATATCTTACACTGTTTGTGGATTTCTATTCCTTGTTGGATTCATTGAATGAATCTCAAGATTTAAAAAGATAAATGAATATGATCTCTTGGGGATAGTATATTGTTTTAGGGACTGTACTGTGTACTTAGTTCAGTGAACTGAATTTGAACTTGTGTTTGATGAATGGAATAGGTAAACCAGTTTGTATGATGTGTAAAGGAAAATTAGAAGTGTGATTTCTTTAACTGTACATTTGGTTCTGTGTTCTCTTTTGGGAACTAGTTAAGGAATTCTAAGTTTGGAATATAAATGAGAATTCGTTTCATAGTATAAATGAAATGAATTATGGATTGGGTCCTTTTCTATTTGGGATCCTTTTTCTGTTGTTTGGATAAGTTCATTTGACTGAGCTTCTCTGTTTTCGATTCTCTTATGAGATGGAAATTTCTTGTGGATTGTTTGGTCTACTTTGTATAAGTCATTGGTTGTAATGATGTGGAAAGAGATTAGCTGAATTGGTATGTGGAAAGAAAATATTAACATACTTAGACTGTCTATTTTTCTTGATTGAGTCACACACCATTTGGATTGATATTGGAAGGTTGTCTCTTTTTGCACACTGTCTTATTATGAACCCTTCTTGGATGGATTGGATAAGAGAGTTATTATGTTTGAGTCTAGCTTGGATTTGTGGAAACTCTGGTTTTATATCCTTGAATTATATCTTCTAACATGCAGAAGTTAGTAAGACTTTTAGTTAGACTTTTTGATTTCCTATTCTTCTTGGATTGATTTGGGATTTTTGTTAGATGCTTTGCCTTAATGTTGAATCCTTATATTGTTATCTTTGAAGTTAGGAAAATTTGTGTGTTCTAAACCTGTATTTGTCTTTCTGATGATTAGTGTTCGGGGAACAACATGTATTGATTCTTCTTCCTTGTTATATGGAATGATGAAGCATTCTAATATGAGCTAGGCTGAAATTAACTTCTTTTACTGCTTAGAAAAGATAAATGTGTATTTCTATTCTTATAGAACTATGAAACATTTGGATGACAAGACATGTTGATTGTTTAGAAGTAATTGATAGAATCAATTAAATTATATGCTATGTTCTTTTCTTAAAAGTGAATTCAGACTCTTTAATTGTACTTCTTTTCTAGATGTTATTACTTATGATTATATGTATGATATATTAATTGTTTCATTAAAGCAAATTCATTTTAATGGAACAATTAGTGGAATGCACTTTATTTTAATGCTTAGTGCTTATCATGCTCAGTTCATTGAACTGACCCGTGCTAGCAATTTTTGCAGATGGACATCGTAAGTGAAAAAAAAGAAGACACATTTTTTTTATGATGCATTGGCTTATTTAATTCTGGATCTTATGAAAAGAGTTTCGAATCATTCTTAAGTTGTAATGAAAAAGAAAAGTGATGTTCTTTTAAGATCTTAATTCTGATTGACATGCAGAATGTCTGAAATGCATAATCTTGTAAATGTATATTTTCCATCAGGAACTAAAAGGTTTTGTGTTGGACTACAATTTGTGATGTGAATACTTTTGTACTTGTATGATGGAAATAATAGTGATATCTTTGCGGTATTCTTTATATCTGTGTATACTATTGTTGTTATAAGATAATGAGTTGGATTAAGGAGATAGTATAATCTCCCTTATATTAATGAACTTGTTAAATTGCAAGGATGTCGTTCTCTAATTATACACAACTATAATTTAATAATGAAATATGCTTTGGACATACAATTAAACTATATAAGTAACGAACGATAAAAAGGTTATGTTAAACCTAACATCTAACCATGAAGAGGAAGACTCTTCCTCTCTCATGGAATGAAAGGTAAAAGGAATAGTGGTATGATCTTTAATCATTATACTTCATTTATAAAGTAAACACTAGCTAAATCTAAGTGGATGACACACTTGATTTGGACAGCTAGGTTGCATTAAGAATTAAACGTTTGATGTTTGCTGTCCTATTTTTGGGATAACTGCTTGTTATGCCACGTTAACTAATAACAAATGCAAACATGAATTAATGAAGTTCTCTATACCTAATTAGGCTAGTGTTGGATAAAGAACTTAAGGAATGTTGGAATTAGGGTTAGGCATGGTTGCTGTAATCTAAATTTTTAATCCAATTTAATTATGATTAATGACCGCTAAGGGGGTATGTACATCTTGATGAATCAGTTCTAACGGATGTTGGCACATGCCAACTGCAGGACTGTACTCTCAAGAAGTCCCTGGACTTCTCAAGGATACAGTGTTGCAGTTGACATGTGGTAACACCCAACCATATTTGTTCATCTAGATCCACCCACATCTGGACTTGAACTTAGTTTCTCTCTAGGTCAAGTTAGTAGCATGTTCGGGATAGGTAGTAGATTTCTATGACTTAGGGTACCTTGGCACATTCAGATGATTTAGGTCAGCTGAGTATGCCCATATACCCTAATTCATCGTGAGCATCTTAATATAATAAATTATGTTGCTAATCGGGGCTAGGGTCGAACCTTGGGCAAGTGGACTGACGGTAGTCAGTAAAGACCATTCTAAATAACAAAAGAGTGAGGTGAAGGATGTATTATGGAATGATGAGTATGCCATATAGGAATAGTAACATGAACAGTATGTTGAAAATATTTGGCCAAAGTATTGCAAGCTGCTGGTTGTGTTGTCCCATGTCACCTAGTTTAAAGTAATGTGATGTCAGATGAATATTGGTAACAAATATTAAGATAGGTTCTTTAAACAGATCACTCAGTACCTGGAATAGGGTAGGAGAACCAAGTATACGTAGTATACATAAAGTATTCTATACTTCAAGTATACATGAGAGATCGGTTGGTAACCAAGTCATGAAATGAGAGATCGATAGTATACCGAGTCATTACAGCCGCATATGGTTATTTGTTATGAGATTGATTGGCATGGAATGAGTGTTCTAAATGATGTTTTATTTAGAACAAAGAACGTTATGTTTTAATTTTTTTCCCCTTATTTCTAAAGTCTTAAAATGGGAATGTTACAAGAAGAGGATTTACATGAGGTGGAAGGGTTTGGTTTACTAATTTGGTGTGTGGAGCTGGCTTAGGTCTTGGTTGCATTTTCTTAGGTATGGGCATGGTAGAAGAGCTAGTGGTAGAAGGTTTGGTTGGTTTAACTACCTTATTGGAGGGTAGTGGATTCTTAGCTTTAGGTTGCACCTTTTTGGGCAAAGGTGACATGGGTGTACATGATGTAGAGGGAAGAGTAAATGGTGGAAGAGGACCAGTTACCCATAGGGGTAACCACGTTGCTATAGAGGTAGTCAGTAGAGGTTGGGTAGAAGGTGTGAGAGGAAGAGAAGAAAATGTCATGGGTAGTGAAGAAATTATGGACGATAATGGTGGTACGGGTGGTAAGAAGCTTACGGGTGACGACGGAGGTTGTGTGGGTTTCTTGGGTATATTATAGGTTCGTGATGAGGAGGTGGGAAGCTATGTTCCTGGTTTACCAGTGGAGGAGGTTACTTGGCCAACGTCGAGGGGTGAGGTCCTAGGATGGACGAGAGGGGTGAAGGGGATAATGACGTGGTAGATGAGGTTAGTGTATGAGGCCTAGGAGGTTGGATCTTCTTTTTAGGAGCTGGGGTAAGTTTAGTGTTAGTTTTGGAAGAAGTGGCTAAATCTAATTTGGTGGGTGGGTGAGTAAGGTTTGATGTTGGTATGACCCCTAAGGTGGTGATGGGTTTAGGTAAGGGAGGTGACATAGGTGTGGGTAGGTGTTTGGGTGTAGATGTATGCTGGGTTGTGGACAGAGGTGTGTGTTGGGCTATAATTGGTGATGTGGAAGGTGTTTCAATAGTTGTGGTTCTGTTTGGTTTTGTAGCTCGAAACACTTTTGGATAGATAGTGGTGTCAGTGAGTGACAACTGCATTTGGGTTGAAACTTGAAGTAGAAGGCGTCTCCAAAGTAAGGCTCTATCAACATAGTCCATGCGATTGGCCAAGAATGAAAATGGTACTGCTACAGGTGGGGCCGATGTGGATCAGGTAGTGATCCCCGTAAAATGTGTTTGAGATACAAGGAAATGGCTAGCCTAAGACTCTGTGGGTAAGAGAGCCAACAACAGATCAACGGGATCTTGAAGGTCCGGTGGTGAATGGAAATCTAAAGGAAATGGTATTTTTATAGGATCCTTCATGGGTAGAGGGGAGGATGGGCTAGATGAGGTTGAATCTCCTTGTGATGGTGTGGGTTGTGGACATGTATCTCTTATGAGTAGGAGAGGTGCCACTGACAACTGCTCAGAAATTTGAGGGGTCAAAGGTGGCATGCTAATTATAGGCCCTTCCACGAGTGAAGGATAAAATGAAGGGGGTTCCTCTCTGGGTGGAGGAGTAGATGAAATAGGTTCTTGCGTAGGTAGGGGCGCTCGGGATAACATTTTGTCTATGGAAGGAACATGAGGCAATTGGGAAGCAACTGGTATGTCATCGAAAATAACGTGGACCTCGCAGACATTACTATCATCATTTGAAGTGTCACCAGCTCAGTTGGAAGATGGGGCATGATTAGGGAACAAATTCTTGAGGATATGTAGGTTTTGGTTAGCGGGTGCGTTCGAGCTATCCAAGACTAGATTTCTGTTATCTAACATTTCTTGGACGATATTATTGAAGGTTATGCAATTATTATCACTATGACCTTTAACATGATGATAGTTACAAAAGTCATGTTCTTTATACCTGTTGGGCATGGGGTGCTCAGGGTCAAAACCAATGTGTGGTTTTATAGGTTGAAGGGTAATGACACCAACTTTAATAAGCTTTTCCAAAACAAAAGCATAAGATTCTCCTATTGAAGTGTACTTTCGATGTTCTTGTCTGAACTAGAAAGCTTGGATGGGAGAGAGATTAAAAGGAGGCTTGATTGGGTTTGATTGATGAGGGGGGCCAGTCTTGAGGAAAACGACGTTGGAAGATCCTTTGGATTTTGAATAGTTGTTTTGGGGTTTCGAAGATGAAGAAGCATCATTTGATTTGAAAGTGATGTTCTTGGTACAAAGTTGAATTTTCTTCTCTTCGATAGCACAAATTTTCAATTTCTGGGCAATGGTGAATGCCTCATCAAAAGTGTGAAAGGTCTACACCTGCAGGGTTGGTGAGATGTGTATAACACAAACCCGAGTAAACAACTCTATATGTTCAGTTTGAGGTAATTGAAATGTGAGCTGATTAATTAGGCTGAGCCAATGAGTGATAAAGTCAGTGATAGAATCATCGTCGTACTGTCATGTGGAATAAAGATTAGCCATGGTGACCTTCTTAACAATGTTCATTGAGAATTTGTTTAAGAAGGCTTGGGCTACCTCGTTAAACGAGTAGATGGAGTGGATTGGTAGCCCACTGTACCAATCCAATGCAAGTCCTGTTAGGGACATCGGGAAGGTCCGTAGGAGTAAGGCGTCATCAAGGATAGAGGGTGGTAAAGGACTAGGTGGGAGTGGTTGACAACTCGCATGAAATTTAAGAGCGTTAGCTTGATTGTGAGTCAACACCATGTGAATGAATGTATATCAGGTGATGTTGTTTCCTCCGGATTACACAGAGAGTAGTAGGACTGAAGAAAACAAGTGTTTATAGGTGGATTTGACAATGTATCAGCTGAGATTCAACATAGGGTAACTGACAATAGTTGAGGGTGAACGATACCGGTTCAGGTGTAACTGACGTCAATTACTGTGAGATAGGAACAATTTTACTAGATGAAGCAAAGACCATTGATGGTTAGATGAACAAGTTGTATGATGACTATTTATCAAATCCTAGAGAGTACAAACACTCATAATAACTTTGACAAAAAAGAAAATGAAATAAGGGTTCTTTAGGTAATTTAACCCAAAAGTATAGAAAACCAATGCCAGTTAAGCAAAACTGATGCTGGTCAGGGGTAACCGATACCAGTTACTGTGAAAATTGGAAAAATGTAGAAAAATGGATTGTTGTGAATTTTGGTGAGATAAATAATCAACCCAAAGGTCTGGAGATGATGTAATGAAGTCCTGACACACTCAGAAGAAGTCAGAATACTCCAACTATGATTGTGGACTGTGAAAGGCAACAAAATGGAAAAATAAAGAAGCATATCCTCACACCTCAAAACACACTTCAATTAAACACTAAAAAAAAATACCTAACAAGTGATTTTTAATGTGTTGAGCTTATGATATTTAGAAGACTGACTCATGAATTTAGAATAAAGTTTTTGGTGAGGAAGGCTTCCTATGAAGGAGGATATCTAAAAGGAGAGGTTTCAAGTTATGTTATGGTAGGGGTGGGCCATCCTCTAAGATAATGACTCAAAAAAAGTAACGAGATGGGGAGTATCTACAAATATGATCATGTGATTGCGGACAGGTGTTCCCAGGTAAGATTTTGTTTAAGAAAGATGTGTATATTTAAATTTTGTGTGGTTTGGTAAGACACAAAGAGAGAGAGAGAGAAAGTGCTTTCTATGATTCTTTGTGTCAACCATCAACTGGGCATGAATTCAAGCATATAGGTTGTCCTCATTTTAATGTAAGCTAAATGCAGTAAATCAGAATGTAATGAAACCAATTTTAAGCCCAAATTGAAAAGATTATGTTTGATGAAGCAAATGATGAATAGGAGAGGGTATGCTCTTTCACTAAATGCATAAAGAAAGAAAGAAGAATGATTCCTTTTTTAATACACCAATAGAAATGTTTCTTTTAGAGCAATTAGAAAGAAGAAAAGATTACCAGAGAAAAAAATTAATGTGTAAGCCTTTTAAAGGGAAAAAAACACATAACTTTCGCCTAGGAATGAAGAAAATGCAATAGAACCCCTGATGGGTCCCACCGGGAGTGCCAAAATGTTTCACCGTTTTCTTTACTTTATTGAGATGAAATAGATAAGGGTAAGGGATGAGGAGGAATACCTATTATTGTCAGTTGATGGTTGTTGTGCACGTTCTGACTTCTTAATCTAATGCTGACTGCGAGAGCTTCCTTTTGACTGGGAGGAACTACCTGAAATAGAAAACAAGACCACAAAAGAATAGTTAAATAATATAAGATAGTGGATCACCTAACATGTGCTAGATCCGAGAAGTGTGATACTCCCTAGATGGCTATCAATCCACTATTTAAAACAACTTAATGTGAGAAATAGGCAAATTCCTAATGTAGTTTATATGATTTAGATATTTCATTCAAACACAATAAGGAAATCTAACATAACAGGCTAGGCTATAGTCAGATCTGAAGGGTAGGTAGTTGTCAGGGGGTTGGAATTGGTCAGGTTCAGGTTTGGGTCATTTGGTAAAAGGTTGTTTGGTTCTATAATTGGCACAGGGTATAAAACAAAGAGACCGATGTCGGTTGGGTGTAACTGGTGATGGTTTAGGAGGGACCGACAATGGTCATGGGTGACCGATGTCGGTATGGTCGGGGTGAAAGGAACTCAATGAGTTCTAATTGTAGGAGTTGAACTGAAGGAAAATAGAGATGGAGGGATGAGTAAGGAGGTCTGTAAAGGTCTCATCTATACTCATAGGTGTATAGGAGGTGAGAATGGGTGATTTGGTGGTGTGGGTAGAGGAATGGCTGAGTCTACAAATAGGTAGAAGATGGGAAAGGAACATGCAAAGTTAATTGATAACAGAAGTAACAAGACTATTATGCTAAAATGGACTATGCTGGTAAAAGGTATACTTATTATGATACGGGCTTGATGGATGAATGGTGATGGTGGTTGATAAGAAGAATGGTGTTTGGTGCCACAGTAGTGCTTCCTGGAATGGTTCAGGGTTGATGGACGTCGGTTTGGGGGTGACCAGCGTCAGTTAAGGCCGGATTCCCTATGTTTACTAAAAATGGTAGATATCCCCAATTTCTTGGGCTAGGTTGGTTTATTCTCACATATCAGAACAGAATCTTCCCTTTTAATGAGTGGGAATGTGGTTAGAGAAATATTAGGCATGTGTTTTCAGGGTTAGACCAAATCTTAGCTCATTAAGGCAAGTGAGATCAGGTCTTAGTTAATTATCAAAACATGCCAAGAATAAGTCTAGGGTGAGGTGGCTAGGTGATGTGGAGGGGTGAGGTGGAAATCTAGTTTAATAAAAATAATTAAGTAATGAATGTTTTGAGAATGGGTATTAATTTAATTAAGTTAATTAAATTAATATTAATGTGGGGTGAAAGGGGCCATGGTTAGGTGAATATGTTTGAGTTGGTTATTCGACGAGGGGCTAAGGGGAGTGTGACCCAATTTTGGTGTCTACAATATGTGTCAAGTACCACATGCCCATCATCTGATATATTTGTAGGTATCCTTGCCAGACCATAGTCAAAAACCTGTTGAGCTAATAATCTGCTAAAATCTCCTTTTTTGACTTTGTATTCATTTATGCACTTCATCCATAAATCTTCCAATGAAGGTACATGCGAGTATTCCTGGGAGACTATATTCCTTACTATTCCATAAGGATCAAAATTAATTCAAACGAAAAATAACTCATGCCCGTAGCAAAGAAACTTTTCTGCTTCCACTCCTCTAGCTTTATGGATGGTCTGACATCTATAATGGCCCACTGTGACTGGGAAGCTGACTGTAGACCTATGCTTCTTTGACTGTAAGTCTTGAAAATCCATGAGCTGATTGCATAACTCCATGATAATCCACTTATAATTTGGGTACCTTAGAAAATTGACTAGTTCTCCTGAGAAATCACTAACCCTGAGATACGTGAAGTCAAAAAACTGGATGAATATGCAGTCGTACTGGGAGACAACTTCCCAAGCTTCCTTGCTTACTATATTGGCCTTCGAGTCACCATTTAGCTTGTAAAATGAATCCATAGAAGAAGCCATTGTTCACTACCTTGTAATCCTTGTATCATTCAAGAATCACCAGCCATGGGTAGCACTCATAAATAGGATCCTTTAAAAGTATCCCTATTATGTCAAGTTTGGAGAATATTCCTTGTGAGGATGCAACATACACAAGGTATGAAGTCATTTTAAAATTGAATGTCCGCCTCACATTCCTGAGCTATTCACTAATGTTATTACTGATGATCTCTAGTCAATTAATTATTAAATCGACTATGTTGATTTCAATTGCTCTGACGAAGGAGTGCATCCATGAGTGGAAGTTATTTTCATTACCTTCCCCATTTATCCTATACAATAACTGAGAAATGTCATTAACTTCCTACACCATATTTAACCTTGGAAATTTTGATGGTGCCTTGGGATTCTCCATATAATTCCTCTTCATTATTCCCACACAATCCATCTTGTTGTTCTCCCACCTATCAAAAGCTTCCTGCATGCTGATTGTATTCACTATGGGTTTGGAGGTAATTTTAAGGTAGTAGTTGATGAACTATGTATCCATCGTAATCATTGTCTTTCTGGTTGCATCCTTGATCATTCTAGATATAGGATGATAAAACTTTGCACATGCTAAAACAAATTCAGGTAACTAGGCTGTAGCCAGGAATGTTGCAACCCAAATAATTCTACTATCCCTTATAGCCAGTATAAATGATGTCCCATTGGTTGCTTTGGATATGTCATTAAAATCCCTGATAAACTCATGCCCCATGTCTGTATCATGAATCCCAAAAATCCTAGATACTATGCATGGTTCTGCTGGATCAACTTTATCATCACCTTTCATCATACCTGAATCAAATCTTGTTTAAGATCTTCTTCTTTTATTTTTACTAGAAGCCTTTGCAATTGTGAGAGCTGGATCCATTTATGTAGAAGCTACAATTGCTTCCTCTGATTCTGAAGATACATTCAATGTATCAAATATTGAATTCTACTTTCTTCACCAATATGGGCACAAATGAAGTATTCCTACAAATAATTTAGACATACATGAAGCTCATGGCATGAATATCTAATTTCACCTAATTATAAAGCTTTATGTCCTCAATTTTTATACTTTGCTTGTATGCCAAACAAGATAAAAAAATTATTTTATTCACTTGTGCACTCACATCAACATGCATATAGCCAAAATAATAAGAAGAAAGCTCTTTCAACCTTAGGCACCAAAATTTGATGCTTCCCGACAATTAAAAATATTTTTAATGCTCAAAACCTCTTCCTTTGGCACCAACACTTGCCGAGGAAGCATGCTCCACACAAAATAATTAATTTCCCTTCACTTATGACATCCACTTATTAAATAAGCAACTACATGCTAATTTTACCAACTCCTTCCTCTTATTTTTAACAATTTCTAATAATAAGATGTGTTTTTCTCCTTCTTTGGGTGCCCAAGTTTGCCTAATTTTAGCTTGCTTTTAACATGCTTTTCTTTGCAACTCTTTCTGCTATTTTTAGCAAGCTTTTTTGTATTATTTTTATCATGCCTTTTTATTTTGAATTTTTCTCTAACCTTGGCACCAACCTTTGCTAAAAATAATCCTAAGAAATTACTTTCTTTTTGACTAATGTTTGTGTGGAAAAAGAAAGGCAAGGCAGGGGTGAATTACATCCTGCTGGGTAGCTCCTAATTCCACACTTTTTTCTTAAGTGTATTGGCTTATATTGTGTGAAAACATGAAGGAAGGGCAAAATTAAATTACAACATGTCAGGAAGCTCCTAATTTTACACTTTTCAATTAAGTGGTGACGTTAAACTCCGACCTGTTGGGAAACTCCAATTTCCATGACTTGTACTAGGAATTGCCATTATGTTTTGCATGGAAATTCAAGTGGAAGGGTAGCTTTGAAAAATGTGACTTGAATGAAGAAATCATCTTCCCAAAAAGTGCGACTTGTGTCTAAACTTCTGTGTCAAAAATTAACACTCCATAATAAACTTCACATTTGTCTAAGGCCATGGATGACTTCTAAAAACTCTAGGTAATTGAACTACTTATGTAGAACGAATGAAAAGAACAAGGGGAACTACTTGATAAAGCACAGAGAAAAACCAAAACATAGACAAAAAGAAAGAAAGAAATAAAATGAAATGCCAGAAAGAAGTTGCAGACAATTTCTTGAAAATAACTTGCCAATTAGCTAGTCCGTAAAAACTCTTCCCCGCGCGAATACTCCAATCAAAGATGAAAGTAATACTAGCATGGTAACAATGATGGGGTGAAGTCAATCCATTTTAAAAGAAATTTATTTATTTAATAAATAAATAAATAAAATGCTTACAGACAAATCTTGGTGAAGGGATTGAATGAGCTTTGGCATCTGGGTGTTTGTTGAATTTTGATTTTATGGCTTTCTAGGGATACCTTGGAGCAATGCAAAAAACTGCAGACAAGATAAACACAAAACACAACTCATTACTTTGAAAAGAACAAAAATTTAAAAAGGGGTGGTCCTAGATTTCAGGGTGAAATCTCACAGACACCAATAAGTAAAGCACAAGGAAGCAATATCCACTACACTTCAATAAATGAATAACTAATGAAAAATTTAGGAGTTGAGTACTTTTCTCCTCAAAAACCTTGTAACATGCCACATAATAATTTGAAATGTTCTAACATTTAAAACCATAATAATTGACTCATAACTACCATCAAGTAATTGATTTTATCAAACAACTTGAAGTAACAGTGATTAACCAGTAGATTACTTAAGTATTACAATAAATATCCTTGAGGAGTAAAGAAAAGAAGTATAAAAATAATAAGAAGAAAAATTATTTCAAATTGACAACTTCAGACTCTACTTGATCTTTCTCTCCGCCCTTATCCTCAACCATTTCTTCATTCTTCTCTTTGTGCTTCTCTCTGTAGATGGCATATTGATCTATCATGTATTTAATCATATCATTATTTTCCTTTGGTGCAACTTCAATCTTTGTTTCCAACATGAATAATTATTTTTGCATAATATTACAACACCCTCTCACCTTCCCAAGGCATGATCCCAAATGACTGACATCTTCTTGAATTTTTTCCAATTTCTTCAAGGATGTATGACTAAAAGGAGTGATGGCCTTATTAATTACTAGTTGAAATAATTGAGGAAATCCCTCAAGAATCTACAGAGGTTTGGAGGAGCTATACTTTGTTACATCATAAATTCCATCATCAAGTTCTTCCAAAACTGGTTCAACTTGTTCCTCCAAAATTTGCATCTTTTACATTATATGCTTTGTATTTCTTTTCCTGAATGAAAGAAGAGGCTTATGTTATTTTACATTTTTAATAGATCCTTTAGGTGCAATTTTCTCCTCGACCAACACATTGTGTGGAAATGAATCTATTCTTTCCAAACTATGTAGTTTCAACTCTGTAATTCCACATTCATTATCTGCTTCTTTCTTCTTGCAGGGTGAAGGTCGAGGAGATGGAGATTCTAAAGCAAACAAAGGAAATATGAATGAAATTGGCTTCTAGGGATGCACCAAAACCTTTCATTGTATAGGAGGATCTTGAATAGTAGCAGTAAAAACTGATGAAGATGTCAATAAATGAGAAGTGTCTTCTGGAGTGACTTCTGAAATTGATGGTCGTTTTTTTCTTCGTTTCTTAATTTGTTTCAATTTTATAGCCACTTCACTACTCTCCCCTTGAAATTATTTTATTTTAGTGCATATCTCATTGAAATCATTCATGATTGATTCTACTAGGCAATAACCTTGACTAAGCAACCGTTTAGAAGTATAAAGCAATACTTTTGATGTATTTTCCATGATTAAATTAGATGTGTGATTTACTGGAAGCAAGGGAGCATTATCACCTCCATCATCATAGTAGGTGCCTAAAATAAATTTCCCATCATCTAGGAGATTCTTCAGAATATTTTCCACCCCAAAACTTAGGATTTGCTACACTCTCAATTGGTTGTAGTCTTTTCTTCTTATCTCAAATTCATCTCTGTAGTTAGTCCAAAAATCTTCCAATGCTAGTAAATGTGTATACTCCAATGAGAATGACTTCTTAACAATATTCCTATAATAAAAATTTACCCTAGCATTGTAGGTGTTCTGGGTGTAGTGATGAAACATTTCCTTTTCAACATTCCTAGTTTTATGAATATTGGTACAATGATACTACCTAATTACAATAGGAAAATGAACAACTACTCTGTGAAGTCCTTGCTACAAATCATGGAGCTCTAATAATTGCCTATGCAACTCAAGAAGAATCCATTTTTTACTAGGATACCTTGGGAGCTTTAGTGGTTTTTTTGAAAAACCAAAAACTCTTAAGTATGTGAAATTAGATATCTGAATAAAGATGCACCCATATGGCACAACTGCAATCCATGCCTCATCAGTTACTCTCTTGGATTTTAAATTAGGATTGAGCTTATGAATGACTTCATAGGAGAATAATTCATTAACTTGTTTATACTTTTTGAAATATCCTGACAAAGCCAACTATGGATTATATCCATGGATGTGATTTTCAGCTACAGTACCAACCTTCCTCAACTTGGGAAAATCACCTTGTGCTGCTACAACATAGACGAGGTAAGAAGTCATTTTGAAATCCAATGTTTGGATGAAATTTCTTAATTGGAATTCAATGTTGTTGCTAATGATTTCAGCCTAGTTGACACACTTGCCATTTTCAATCATCCTGATGAAATAGTACATCCATGAAGAAAAATGTTTGGCATTCTTCTCACCATTTATCCTGTATAGCAACTGAGTGATGTCATCTACCTCCTAGACCAAGTCAAACCTCATAATTGTCCTAGGGAACCTAGAAGCTCGTTTCTTCTCCTTTAGGTATTGTAAGTTCATAATCTGAATGGCCTTTACTATTTTATTCTTCTAGTACTCACTAGCTTTCTCTATATTGATACTCAATACTTTTGGTGTAGTAGGAATTTTCAAGCATAATTTGAAGAAATGAACATATAGCCTAACCATTAGATCACCTACATCATTCTTGATTGTTCTGGTTCGAGGATTATAATGCTTGGCGCATTCTAACACAAATTCAGGCAATTGACAACTACTGGGAAAAACAATTGCTTGAATCAACCTACTCTGAGTTAATTCCTTAAGTAGAGGTGTTTGGTTTTTGGCCTTGGACCTCTCAATTAATTAAGACATGGAAACATGTCCCATGTTTGTATCACCAATCTCAGTTATTTTGGACATAACTCAGGATTCTACTGGGTAACCTTGTATTCATACTTCATCTTTCCTTCCTTGGCTACATGAGATGATTTAGCTCTAGTTCTTCCTTTGCCTTTCCTAGCCCTGGAAGTTTCTTCAATATTTAGATTTGGATCCTCTATGATCAAAACATTTACTTCTTCTTCCCTTACTGAATTATCACTCACTTCAATTTGTTCTTCTCTATCTTCAGACATTTTCTCTCCTTCTTGCAACCAATGTGCTCCAACTACTAAAAATTAACAGCTGTTTCTAGTTTTAAATACAAAAAATCAATTTAAGACACTTATCTCAACTGCAAGCAATCATATAGACTCAATTCCTTCATGAAAATGCGTTAAAATCATCTTAGAAGTCATGTTCTATGCTAGTTGCAAGTGGTTGAGTGAAACAATTAGTTTTCTAATTCATTGCAGGTTTTGAGGGTGCTCCTACTTGAGACTTACAGTTAACAAGAAGAATTCATTCAATTCTACACAATATGGGAAGTATCATCCTTTTAAAACGTCACAATATATAACAAGTAACAACCTATCAGTTTAGAGCAAAACATTATGAAGTAATAAGTAATTCCAACACCACATTATAGTGATAAGTAGGAAGGGTCGGTTTACCGCAAGATATTTGGAAGGAGAAGCAATGTAAATTAGCACAAAAATAATCAATTAATGGATAACCAATTTAATGTAACTCAAATTGTGAAGCATTAGTAGTTCAAATCGACATGATGCATGGAGAAGACTCAAGTAATCTATTTAGCGCAATGAATAAGCATAACTAGTAAAAGAAACTCCAATAGACACAATGCAAAGGAAGATATAAGCCTTCGATTTAATGCAAGTAAAAGAAGTTCTAAGTGACACAATACATGGGAAGCATGCTTTGCAGTGTTCACTCATTTCTTTACTCCTATTACAATGGAAAGTAAAAGACATCCTAGTTACCATATATCACAACAAGCAGAATACTTTCAACCTAGCACAAAACAAAGATAGAATGCAATACACAATGAAGAAGTGAATTGGGACAAATTTACTTCTATTAAACCTAAGGGAAGGAGAAGTAGTCTAGAACACCGAAATATGTTCCACTTGTCATAACACCAATGCCTTCTATTTTGACCTCTTGCACCTGAGCTTCCATGGATGGTATCTCCTACATACAACATTTGTTTCACCTCATTCAAAAGGCGTCGGGAAATTGCTGACGAGATCTTCCACATGCAACTGAGTTAGGGAGAAATAGGGAACTTTCGGTATGTCAAATGTCCTCTGGATCAACGAACCTAAGATTGGAAATGAAGTATATGTGACAGATGTGACACCATTGGATAAATTGCGCATATATCCAAACACAAAAAAAGTGAAGTTTATGAAGGAGTTACAAGAATGGGTGCTAGTTGTGGAGATTGATGAGGCTACAACAAAGAAAGTAGTCATGAATGCCAAGGAAGTGTATGAGGACTTTGGCCAAACAATCAAATTTGCAGATGCCTCGTATTGGAGGTAGTGGTGAACAAGGTTTTGAGGGAGAAAATAAGAGTCGAAGTACCCCGCAAAATATAAAAAGATTTTGGAAAGAGTTTGCAAACTAGACAAAGAGTTGAGAGGTAAAAAGAACAAGGCCATTGAGGAATTTGAAGAACATTCGGTTGTGTTTAGAAGATAAAGACAACATAGAGGAGAGATTAATTATGTTAGGACTGGTGCAAGAAAACAAATACAAATGTTGGGAGTAGTGCTGATCAGGACAAAACATTTTTTAATTTAAAATAAATAAATAAATAAAATAAAAGAATTAAAATTAAAAAGCCGAGAATTTTGGGGCGGTTAGGGTAAAGGGGGATCCTTATGGGATTTTTCTATCTTATTGTTGAATGAAGATAAGGAGCTACCACCACCATGGGAAGGAAGCTTCAGACCTGGTTTTACGCACCCACCAAATGTGAAGAAGGCATGAAGGAGGAGGAGTTATCTATTGTGCAGATGGAAATGCACAGGGTAAGGGAAAAATTCCTGAAGGAAATGTGGTTTTATGCAATGCTATGGCCATAGTTTTTACTCAAACCAATGTGCTTAAGGGTGCCTTTGTGACTGTTCAAATAAATGCCTCGCCAGATGTCATCTCATGGATGTTGGAATTCTCCTAGCCCGCCTCAAACACAAACCCTTGACCTGCGTGGACATCTAACAACCTATAAAAAGATAGAGGGGTTTTGTCAGATGTTGTAGTTTCAAATGCTTTGGTGGACATGTGAAGCTACTCCATTTCAAGCCTCCAACCTGATCAGTTCATCCTTGCCACATTTTCCCAGCCAGTGCCGAAAATGGGGATTTTTTTACCAGTTTTTGTAGTTGTGAGTGCCCTGACAAATCGACCTACAATTTGTGGAAGCATAAGAAGGGTATGTAAACTTTTAAACAAAGAACAACTCCTGAGAGAAATGTCGGTTCGTGATCTGCAACAACTGTAGGTTATCAACGAAATGGGTATGTTAAAAAAGCTCGGAAACTTGCAAGCAACTACATATTCTGTTGGAAAAATTCAAGTGATCGGGAAGTTTGTGTGACGTGGTGGAGGTTAGATCAAGGTTCGTGAACTGGTTGACGAAGTGCCAAGCGAGATGCTGAACTGAATCTTACGGGTTTGACTGACTTTATTCCTTCCAGGCATGGTTCACCTCCCCTCATCTTTCATAACTCTCGTATTTTAGTTTTTCATTTGTAACTTAATATAATTTTAAAATATTAGGATTATAATATAGTTAATTGTTTATTTCAACTTGTTACAAAACAATGAAATGTCGTGTTGTAACTCACAAAGTCAAAATAACTCGTTGCATTAAAACATGAACTTCTACCCTCATTCTGAGGTGATTTAGAAAACTTCCTACCCAACTAGATCTCTACAATATTGTTTTATTGACAAGACGAGATTGACTTCCCAGTAATAATGTTAACCTTCTCCTTGTTTAAATAGTTAATTTTTGCATTTTTTGGAGACTCATTAAGTACCCTTCGTAACTCTGAAAATGAGATGTTAAGCTTCATTCATGTACCTTGGTATGCGAGGAGTCACCTTAACCTTTGGATTGACCCCAAATGAACATATGAGATCTTTTGAAGCTCTTATAGGAGCCCTGTTACATTGTTTTACAGTAGTAGAAAGTTGTTAAATCTAGAAAGTTGGCTTTCGTTTTGAACCGCCATTTGAAACCTGGATAGAGAAATTATTTCCCGTCTTCGCAAACCTCTAGTGTTTATACTAGAAAATTGCATGGAACCTTCAGTTTAGGGAAAAACACTTTTCTAGATGTTTTGACGATGACATTTTGTAGGCCTCTGGTTGCAGTTTGACAAGGTCAAATTGGACCAATTAGGACCGGTGGCTTCAAAAAACTTGTTTCCATTTGAAGACTGTTTTCTAGTTCTGAATTTGGTCGACTCTGTTGAATTCTCCATGTATAGGGAAATTTGTAGGAAGTTTCTTGTTACGCGTTCATCCATCAAACGTAAATTTTGGACGTGGTTTTCTGAGCCCTCGAGCTAACTTTTGTTCATTTGCAATTGGGTCAACTACGACCAGTGGCCTTAGAAAATTAACGACCAAATGTAAACCGTTCGCTTTTTCCCAATTCCGTTAGTTGCTATGAACTCTTGGTATATCTAGGGACACGTAGAAAGTTAATCATGGTGTGTGTTCTCATCGAAAGATAACTTTTGGAAGTGATTTCTTAGCCTTCGAGCCCGTTTTGAACGTTTTTGTAGCTAGTAAGAAAATGTAAAAATAGAAAGTTGTGGGACCCTCGTCGGGTTGCCAAACCCCCGTGGATAACTTTTGACACATGTAAATAACTATTTAAAACTCTATAGTGTAACTTGTGTGAAATAGAACTTTTGACAAAAGATGTTTTCTCTCTCTTCCCTTCTTTTCTCTCTCTCCTGGGTTACAAAATGAAGTGAAATGAAATGTAATGAATACATGTCTCTAAACCTTTTATTTTTATTGCAAATTGTAATTATTATCATATGTAAATGGGAAACTGAAAAATGATAATTATGTTAGATTAGGGTGGATGCCATGCCAGGGATTTATCGCTGATATCATGCTCACGTGGTTTTGCAGGATGAAGGAATGAAGATGAAAAGGTGATGTGTAATTCATTAATTATCATTGTAATTTATATAGTTCATTGTTAAATGAATAAATGTATAATGTAATCTCATGTTACAGAAGGTTATATTTGATAATTTTATGATATGTATGAGATGCTAGTTTCAAGGACATCTAGGAAATGTCCATTTAATCTTATGTTCAATTTTGATTCATAGTACACATGGTAGAAATGTTTGATATTTATATAAGGTAAATGAATTTGAAGTAATATCTTGTAGTGCATATTTAGTGTTCAATAAATGATTAACGGGTCATCTTGTGCATTCATACTTTGTAAATGTAATAAAGAGATTTAATCAAAACACTCTACCCTTGTACAATATCGGAGCATAACTTGTTTTCATGTTTGATACTTTTTACCGTAGAAGACATTGAAAACTGTAGAATGAACTTATACTCTGCACTCAATGGAAATCTCCTAGTTTGAGTAAACAAGAGCCAAAGAATGGGTTTATCGTATTAGTCAGTATAGTTAGTGACATTGTCCTAAACCCGTCTGATAGGAGTGATAAAGTCAAACTTTTCTTGGAGTATGTAGAGCTAATTCCTCCTTCATATCCTAATGGACTACCTTATCTTTTGAAGATAGATTTAACATTAAATTTCTTCATCGAATGAAATCCCTGTGGATCCAGACGACATAGATGGAGGTTGTGACTTAGTTGTTCTAGGTCTTGAACTCTTGTTAATGAACTCCTTAGCTCCGCTCAGCTAAACATGTTACCTTTGTTTCTCTCAACATATCACCTTGGTCCTTTCTTGAAGGTGGTTTAGTATAAATTTGTCCTCTTGCTTAAACTCATATATAGTTGAGGGGTAGACCCTTAGGTAAATTTGGAATTAATCTAAACCTCAGTTGATTTGGATGTTAACTTAGGGTTCGTGTGTAGCTTCAAGTCTCCTTATCATAAATGTCTTCAAGAGGTTAGACAAACATTTTGTAACTCCTTTTTCAATACAATGCTAATAATAAGACCATAATGTGACGTAGGAAATAAAGCGTATAAGAGAAAAAAAAGAGTTTTGAGGTTCGGAATAATGCCACTCTCAGAGACCTTATAACTCAATTAAATATATTATTTTGTTTCAAAGAATATGAATTGCCTTGGTGTGTTCAACCCTCGAGAAAACAAAATACATATATAAATCAAAATGGAATTCCACAAGTCATTGAATTAGAATTACTATGGTAGGGAAATAACTATACCATGATTGAGGAATGTTTTTGGTAAAAATCTATCTTGTATTTAAATCTCTGTTCAATCCTAATATCGCTATATGGACACCAAGTCACATTCACTTGAGTTGTAAGAGTAAAAAGGTAGACATTGAATATATGTTCAAGAAGAATATTCTTAACATAATAACAAGATAATTAAGTATTTTATACGCATTTGAATTATCCCAAATAAGTATGCAAGATATGGAAATTTTTGTAAAGAATAAGAAGCCAACGTAAAAAGGGTCAAAGGGCAATTTTAACTGTGGAATAAACTTAAGTATCTATAGGTGGAAAAACGAGGAATTTATCCTTGCACAATAATGTTCTTGGAATGTTAATTGTAACTAAAATACAATTAAAGAAATGATGTGTTGTGGGTTCGCCATTCCTGAAGTCGTTTTTCTTGTGGTTAGGTCATTACTAGTAACCATTTTATGGGAAAAGTGTGGCATTGACATGCCTATGTTGTTTTCTTGTGTCTATGTGAGTCGATGACTTACGTAATTGTTGTATGCAAGTTGAGTTTCTATACTTGGAGCCCTTGCTATGTTGTGTGTAGTGAGCAATGTAAGTCAAAAAAAATTTATCCTGGTATTTTACTGTTGTAATCGTGTGTGTAAAATGTGGGCACTACAGAATGCAATACACAATGAAGCAGTGAATTGGGACAACTTTACTTCTGTTAAACCTAAGGGAAGGAGAAGTAGTCTAGAACACCGAAATATGAAGAAATAAAACCTTAGAATCATAGAAAGAAGAGGAAATTGACCTAGGGCATGAAAATGATAGAAATTCAAAAGCATTTCCTTAAAGGTAACAACGGGTTCCAAATTCCAATCAAACACTAATCCCAACTAACCAAAATGCCCTGATTTTAACCAAAAACACAAAGGAAAAGAACAAAAGGCAATCTAATAATCTAGAACAAACCACATCATAAGATAAAAGAAAAAACAAGGAAATAAGAAAGAAAAACAAAATACTAACCTCTCATGCAAGTGGGTCAAAGATGGAATGTAAAAAATCATCTCCAGTCGATCACATGAAGTTGCTCGGGGGTTGGGAGGTGAAAAAATTCTCTCTCTGCACAATCGAATGTGTGGATCCTATGTGGAATTTGTTTGATTTTCTATATTTTCCACATCATTAAATGATAATTGTATAAGTGCCATGTCACTTCTACCTTCTATACGGCTTTTTAAAACAACTTTACGTCATTGTTTTAAGAGAAGTAAAGTAGTTCCAATTCACTGATAACTTAAATAACTAGTTATGCAACTTTTTAAACTTACTTTACTTGTCTTAATAATAAGGAAAGTAGGACTATATCTGTTTAGTGCAAAATAGGACAAGTAAGAGCATGTGAGTTTAACATTAAACTGAGAAAGCTAAGCCAGTTCTGTGGTGTTTTGAGACTACTTATCTTATTGAATTTTATTAAGAAGAAGCACTTCCAATCAACGCAAAGAAGGAAAATAATGCAAATCAGACTCTTGGATATGGAAAACTTGTTTCTTAGAAGTAAAGCACTCTAAGCAGTCCGATAGCTTAAGGGAGCAAGTATTTGGCTTTCCAATCATTTTCAAGGAATTTCAAGCACATGGGTATTTCATAAATCAACCCCAAGTAACCTTCTCTAACTTCTTAAATAAACGTAAAGCACTCCTGTAACCCAAGTTAGTTAAGGTAACACCCTAAACACACTAAACAACACAACCTAAAGAGCTACAAACAACTTGAACACAACTCATCACAAGACATGAAACATCAAAATTTTCAAAGGGGTACCCTAAGGTTTCTAAGTGAAATCTTGGGGACACCACAATTTTAAGTTGGCTCGGGTGGTGAGTGAAGTGAACAACTTGATATGAGCTTGGGTGGAGCTTAGTTGAGCCGCCAACCCACCTTATTAATACATAACCATATTTAAAAATAGCTTGACCTTATTAAGGTATACATCTAATTAAAACCAATGCCATAACATAAATAGCTATATACATATATATGTATACATATATATATATATCCATGTATATATATATATATATATATATATATATATATATATATATACACACGCATATACATACATACACACACACACACACACATATATATATATACATACATATATATATATATATATATATATATATATATATATATATATATATGTATGTATGTATGTATGTATGTATGTATATAGGTACACTTGTACATACACATGTATACACATATATCTCTATCAATAATAAAAGATTTATAATCATTTTCCCGAACCAGTCTACATTGGTTCAAATGGCCTTATAGTGGCTTTTAAACAATACTTAAATAAGAACATGGGTCTATGACCCCATTATCTAATATGCCATTGTTTACCAAAAAAGGTTTTCACAACAATCAACATCACTAGGATCATAAAATTAAATGTTTGCACATTGTTGCATAAGTGAAAATAAGGACAAAAGTGTAAGATTGATAAAAAAAGAAATCAAACATAGTAAATCAAGTCATTATGATCAACTTTATAAATAATGAAAGCAACCAGATTTAAAACAACAAACATTATTGTATATGTTATAATTTAAATCAGGCTAAGCATGAAAACCAACACAATATCGCCTATAGCCAAACAAAGTATCCATTCATCCATGATAGATTAGTGGGGTATGACGGTAGATATTGAATGATTGTCCATACCAACTATTTATTTCAAATTTTTAATAACTAGTTTGTAGAGGTTCTCAAAATTTCAATTCTCCATCATTTTGTTCATTACTATTAGATGATTTTTTGTCAGATGGATATTGAAATTGAAAGTGTAGGCATACATACAAACCCAAGATGTATTATCTACTATTGTGACCTCATCAATCGATAATGAGATAAAATTCACATATTTGACCTTCTCTCTCAAATCATTGATTTCAATTTCTACCATACACTTTGCCATTTCCCAAGCATTATTATCTGAGTAGTGCGTTGTTGGAATGTTTGTAAACCCATTACATTGAAATAAGACATATTTTGTAAATTTAGCCTTTATTGTTCCTCCTTTTTGAACAAGGTCTTGACGATGTTTATGATGATTTTCATATTCTGCTGCATGTCTCATATGTAAATAATCTTCCTTGGTTTTCCATCTAGATTTTTTTATTACAGTTCCATATTCTTTCCTTTTCAACTCATATACTTTCCCACAATGCTTCTCGATTGTGTCCAACTTCAATTTCATTTTGTGGTCTTTACCTAGTTTCCAACTACATATAGTACATCTACATTCGGTAGGAGTATCAATAATGTTTTCTGGCTCAACAAGTTTAATAAATGGATATTTGGTTGACCATTCAAATTTATAATTCCTTCCTAAAGTCCACTTCCCACTCTTACATTTTTGATGTCTATTTCTAGATCATTTATTTGAAGTTTGAGTTTGATAGAAATTGGGATTATCACTACTATTAATGTGAATTAAATTACTCTGTTTCTTACAAATTTCATCTAGCGTAAAGTCATTGGTAGAGTTTTCTGCATTTGAAATAAATTGAGTTACTTATTGCATCTTTTAGTAAATCAACATATAAATTAACATTAGCATAATACGAGTTGAAATTACCTATTGGAATTGGCATTACCGTGTGTTGATGGAAATATTTTGAAATTTCCATGTTGCGTTTTATTTTTCCTTGAGCTCTTTTCACATTTACACCAGGGGCCATCATATGGGTGATTTTGAAGTCTACACATGTGAAAAAATATTAAATTTTAAAATAAAATTTGTAAAAAATAAATTCAAGGCATTGTAAAAAATAAAGTTTATGCTACACGATAACATGGTAACATGACTTAAGCTACCAAATAGGGTTATGTGAACATGCTATTAGACCACCGCACAGTTGTATACTTGTATGCTAACAAACGATAACTCAAATCTAGGTTACCATCTGGTAACATGAGGTTGCTACCATCTAGCATTGTGTAATAATCTTACCGGGCAACATCATGTATATAGGTTGTCATCTAGTAACAATTCTCCAAAAATGCCTTGATAGTTCAAAAATTTTCACTAACCTTTTTCACTTACACCTTTAGATTTTTGGATTATACTTTCGTAATTTTCACAAGCTTATTCACTTTTGCCTTCGGATTTGACACTAGATCTAAAAGTTAACAAATTTTTAAATGATATTGTATTACTACATTATGGCGAATTAATCTTATATATAATAGTATATTATAACATAATGGTGAATATACCAACATTGGTCGGCCCTTAGTAGACACACTAAGGTGAAATTAGGGTCAAATTTATTTAGGACTCATAAAATTTTAGTGAATGTGCTACCGCATGGTAGTAAAAAACTCACCAATTTCAAAATTCCAAAATCCTAATATGTGCCAATTTATAAATATTCGCTCCTAAAATGAACCATGTACTCATGATTTCTACTTGGCAAATACAGATCCAAATTTATTGACAAAAGTGAGATAAAATTATAATAAAACAAATTTATATTGAATAAAAATAAACTATATTTAAAAGGAAAATGTAATGTATTAAACTTAAGAATAATAACATCAACATATTGGTAACATTCAACACAAAGTTTGACACATCTCTCTTTATTTATTTTAAGAGAGAGTGAAAATATAAAGCTTTTCCTTTTCACTCCAAAACTCCAAAAAATAATTACCCTTGCAATATGTGAAATCCCTTAATCCTATTCAATAAAAATCCATCCATACTTGGATGCATTAAACATTCTTACATTCATAGAGAAGAAGGGGAGAGAAAGATGGAATAATTTACATCCCTATCTAAAAATAGTAGATTCATGTTAAAATCCTTTGACTAGTTTTTATGTAAAATGACCAAGTTATCACATATGCTAATTCAAACATTGTTGAGACATACAAGAAATTCACATGTTTGAGATAAAATGGAGAAACACATAAGACTCTAACAAGACTCCTCCTTTTGGCCTCTTGATTGGTTGTTTTGTCACAATATTCCTGAAACCTTTGAATCATTTCCTGCACTTATTTATCATCTGGTCCAAAAAAATATTGGTTTAGTATATCACACATATCAATTACATTTATCAACTTCATTGAAAGTATCTAAAGCTTCTTGAGGACCTCTACGAAATTATTCAAAACATTTTGATATACAATCAACTTATTAATTGATAATAAATCAAAGTTTTTATCTGCTTTAGATTATTTTTCAACCAATTCCTTTAACTTAGTGAATATGTCACTTATTGGTAACATGTTTAGGTCATCATAAAGGAACAACAAAGGTATCTTGAAAAATTCATCACCAATGTCAATGGTGGCATCTATTCCTTCTTCTCTTTCCTTTTGTAACTTTTCCATGGATTCTTGCAAAATTCTCACTCGGAACTCAATGATATCGTAGAATTCATAGTGCCTTCCCCTTTCTTCAATTACCTTTTCTTGTACTAGGGTATTAGCATCTACCATTTTAAGCTCATTAAAGGCCTCTAAAGTGAGTTCCTAGATGTTGCATTCCTCTTTAAACTCATCATTTATTTTATCAACAAATGTCTTTTCTCACTCATTTGATCAACAAGGAAGTCAACTACTCAACCTTTTCTTTAAGATCATGCTTAGTAACTTTGGTTTTCTTGAGCTTTCCAAATAAATTATCCACGGCTACTTGAAGGTATTGTTACGCTCCCTTTGAAGTAGAATTTCCTAGTGCCACTTTCGTTATTTGGTAGTTAGAAGCCATTATATATTATTTTATTTTTTCCATAGAAGGTACAATGATATCAAAAAAAATCTTTTCAGATTGATCAATTGTAATGTGAGAAAGCACTTTAGGTTTTTGTAATGTGTGGGAAGGAGTTGGATTAAACGCACTGAAATCAAAAGATTTTAGGAGAACCACTTTCTTCCTCTTCTTAGGGATTTGGCTCACAAGCTAAGATGGAGCGGTGGAGAGAATCAAATATTGTTGTAGAGATGTTCTCATAGGGTTAACACTAGGAGAATCAGTGAATGAAAAAATAAAGAGAGGAGGGGTGGAGAAAATAGTTGTGGAAAGAGTGGATGGAGGAGAAATGGAATAAATGAGGATAAATATCACATAAGTAATGTGATTGGAGGATGGAGAGGCTTGAGTCACTCAAGGAGATCCCAAGAAGAGACTAACTCCTGTAGAAAGAAGGGAAAGAGGTGAAAAGACTTGTGCCATAAGTGACACATGTGGGGAAGAATATGATGAAGAGGAAATGAGAATGGATGATGTGGAAACTGCATATACCTACATCAAAAAATAGGATGAATGAGATGAAATAAAAGAAAGGGAAGAAGGAGGAGGAGAAGGAATGTGAGGGGGATAAGAAAGAGGAGATGAAACATGTGGAGATAGGTTTATAAGTGGTACAACATGAGTGATGAGAGGAAAATAAATAGGTAAAGAAAAAACAACCATGGTGCTATTGATACCCCTTGATCCTTTTGAGGTGAAGGAGAATCCATGTTCGCAATTGAGGTTAGAGTTACAGAAGTGGAAGACTTATCTCTTGTACTTACAAAATGGAACCTAACTAGATTTTTAGGTTCCTTGCCTTTATATTTGGGGTCAATGGAGGGTCCCACTTCTGATGAAGTAGTTACTTTTATGGGAAGGCCTCCATTTTGGGTTGGATTTTGTATTAATAGATCCAGTGGTTAGCTTGATTCAAAATTTGTACAACATGTTCATCGATAGATGTGACCTCCTTGATAGATCAATCTATTGGATAAAATCCTAAATTATTTTCCTTCATCTGAGTATAGATACGGTCTAGGACATCTCCATCATCAACCATGCCTTCTGTAGTATCTATAATATTATATTTTATCACTTCTTATAAATTCATCTCACTATAATCGTTCTTCCCTTTGGTCACCTCATCTCTACAATAAATCTATATATCTTCAATTTCAAACACATGAAAATGTAGAGTTTTGAGGATTTTTAGTACTCCTCTATAATAAAAAATAAGTCTTGGATGGAAGAATTTAAGAGCAACTCCATTCATCTCTGTGGTAATATTATTCACCTTAACGATGAATTTTCAGGTATACTAACCAATTGAGGTTTCCCGCCTTGTGCTTTATTTTTGTGTAGATCTAACAATCACCTTACCAATTCCATTAATATTGATTTGTTATTGGGTACCTTGGTAGTAGATACAGAGAACCCTGAAATCCTCCTACTCAGATGTGTATAAAGGTTGGTAATTGCAAGAATATACACCCATAGTTTGATACTAAATTCCAAGCTAAATTGGTACACCAAACCTTGGATAAATCCTTATTCATCGTACATATGATGTTGTAGAAGAAAGCATCATTTACCCTTCTGAAAAGTTTGAGACTTTCTTGAAAAGTAAAATGAGGATAGAAATAATTTACACTGGCCAAGTTTCTTGATCCCTGTGTGTTCAATCTAGGATATATTCTCATCCCAACTGCTACAAAATTAAAGTAAGTTATCATGTAGAAATTGTTTGTGGTATATAATTCTTTTAGTTGTTTATGTAAGGAATCACTAATATGGTCTCCCAACCTGAAAAATTGTTTATTCTTACTCATGATGTGAATGAATTGATACATCCACTCTTGAAACTCTTTGGCCAAAAAGACTAACCACTCTTCTCAGTAATGTTATGATATCATTGACTTCCAAAATGAAGTCACTCCTAGGTAGGGTTTTGGGAAACCCACTTATTGTGGGATTCATATTCTTAAGGTAATTTTTATTCAGATACTTGATGAATTTTGTTGAATTTTCATCCCAATCCTATTGATCCTTTTTAATATTAGTATCCACATATTCATTAAGGTTTGGAATCCTAAGCAATTCATCAAAATAATCTACAGGTAGGTGGATCACTATTTTGCCATCTTGGTTCTTAATTGTCCCAGTGTCCCCATCATAATGAATTACAACTATAAGAAAAAATTATGGACACTTTGTAAAAATGGGGATAGCTACAACAAGCACCAACCCACTATCATAGATGTATTGTATCTAGGGTGTCTTGGAAGGGCTATTTACTCTTCTCTAGAAATTATCCATGTCTATGTGGCCAAAATATGTATCCCCAATGTCAATATTGGAGTAAAGATTTGAAGGAGTATCACCCTTTTATATTTTTAATTCATCTCTCTTTCTTTTCCTTTAGAAGACTCATAATTTTATTTCCCTTTTGTTGATTAAGACACCCGAGTGAGGAAAAGGTCTGAAAATTCACCAAGAAATTCTCCCGAGTGCCCAAAACCAAAGTCATAACTTTTTCCTTGATTTGTAGGCTTAAAACCCAAAATTATTTTTTTTAGGTTTCTTTCCTTGACAAGCACATTGGGAAACCCGACACACTAGTCAAAGATTTGGATTTGAAGAGCATCTTCAAAACTCCGATATATACCTACCAGGAATTTGAACTTGTTCATCAACTTAAAAATCCTGACAAGAGAAAATAAGAAATCAAGATATGTTTAAAACCTCAAAGGATCCTGAAAGCCTACTTGTTTGGGATTAGCACTTGTTTATAATCCCCAAAATTCTGAAACACGGAGTCGGGGTTTTTACCTTGACAAACAAGTTGAAAATCCTAGCAATTTCATGTCAGATTTTTTGACCTATGTGTCAAGATGAAAATCTAGACTATTTTTAACTTATTGATTCTTAGATGAAATTTTACTTCTTTCCCATGATGAAAAGAAGAAGATGAAGAAAAACCCTAAAGAATCCTCAATTACAGAAACATTAAGAGGGGGGAGGAGGGAAATTACATTGTAACAAGATAAAAGGACCAAGGGAAAAAATAAATAAATTCCTTATAGAAATTGATGAAAATAAAGGGAAATGATAGAAAACACTAAGAAATCAAATGGGTATGAGAGATTTGTGTGAAAATATTATCGAATTGTTGATAAAAGAATAATTAGAGGTTGGCGATCAGAAAATAAGTCTTCATGGTAAAAACTAGAATTTGTACAAGGTCAAAATGACATGGAAATCCTCCTTTTTATAATTCAAAAACATTAATTACATGTTAGTTGACACGTGCATAGTTAAATACGACTTGGAAATTAATGTATGACTCGGGGATCAGGAAGTTAACCATAAATTGCACCATATGAAAAAATGCAGTCAGGTTTTGAAAAATTTATAAACTAACTTTTGCATCTTTCGAGAATTAGGGAATGGAAAGCATTAGACTTGACATGCTCTCATGCATTTGGGTTCCTAAAACCTGACACACCTTTCCTTTATGTATTTTGGGAATCAGAGCTTGACTAACATTAGGAAGTTGACTGTAGATGACACCATATGCAAACATGTAGTCAAGTTTTAAAAACTTGACAAAGTAACTTCTACATCTTTCAGAAATCAAGGAATGGAAAGCATTAGACATGACATGCTATCATGCATTTGGGTCCCAAAATCGTGGAACAATTTTCCTTTATGTCTTTTAGGAATCAGAGCTTGACTAGTATTAGACATGTTTTTATATTGACATGTTCTCATACCCCTGAAAACCTAAAACACTAGTGTGTCAAGTTTCGAGGTTTAGGGAACACCGAACAATTTTCATGATTTTACCCTTCTATGTCCTGATGCTTTCATGTACTGAAAATATGAAACAATATGGGTGTTGGGTTTTAGAGTTAAGAAGACATTTAACATTTAACTTTTTTTTGCGTTATGAAATCCCAAATTCCTGAAAAACACTTGGTTTAGTAAATTTAGGCCAAAAAATTGGATTTTATGGAAAGGGATTAACTCCCTAAGAACATAAAATTTGGTAGTTTACCCTAAATTTATAGTAAAACTCAAATTTTGGGATAACATGTTCTAATTTGAAGTGTGTGATTTTATTATGCAAATCTAACCCAAATTAATAGATTTTACAAATTTTTGACTAATTCTGATTTATTCTCTTCCTAAATAATTGATGAGGGTAACAACAATGATTAACATGAAGAATCTAAGGGAGAATGCAAAACATGGGGATAAGATGGAGTTCTCAAGATGAAAGATAATAAGATCTATCAAAGGATGGTGTCATTAAAGATGTTTTTATATCTAGACATCCCTCCTGAAAGATATGGTGTGTAAACTTCTAAGGCATAGGAAACCATTAATCTCAATCTAGGAACTTTAATTATACCCCAAAACAACAATATTGGTAAAAGTTACATCCTTAAAGAGAAATAAGAGCTAATATCCCTATTGAATGAATACAATGATGTTATATCTTGGTCTTAGAAATCTTTAAATGTATTTGATCCAAAAATGACTCACACTATTCCTCTCAAAGAGAATCACAAACCCTTCAGGTAGAGACAAAGACCTGACAATCTCATCCTTGAGCCAACCATCCATAAAGAAATTAAAAAATTACTCTCTGCTCGCATTATTTTCCCAGTAAGACATGTTAGAAAATTAATCTTAAGTAGGGTTTAATCCCCTCTTAAGCATTCTTATCATATGAACTTTATTTTATAATTAAATAAATAAAAAATATATAAAATTTAGGTTATAGGTTTAATTGATTATTAAAATTAATTTATTAAAGTGGTGGGGTGCTTCACAAGAAGACACACCTGTTGAAACCACTTATATAATATTTTTATTTATTTAATATAAAATTTAGGTTATAGGTTTAATTGATTATTAAAATTAATTTATTAAAGTGGTGGGGTGCTTCACGAGAAGACACACCTTTTGAAACCACTTATATAGGGTGCTTGGGGCATAGTAAAATCAATTAGATTTGATTGTGTGAAAAGGAGAGAAGTCCTGAAGAAGTATATATACTTTTGATTAGAGATAAAAATTAGGGTTGAGGGGACCCTACCCCCTTTAAAAGAGTTACTGTTTACTTACATATTGGCCAAAGTATTTATCTTCAAAGTCCAGTCATGATCCAAAATATCAAAAAACATAAAACCAATATATGATATCCATTATATATGATATCCATTATATATGATATACATTATATAGCAATCCCAAGGATAATACTAACAAAAAAAAGTAAATAAGCAACAAATTCCAAACCATAACATTTCATTTCTCTTTGACTAGATCGTCCACCGTCTCCATGTATCCATTCCATTCTTTGACCAGTGTTGCGATGGTCTCCTTCCAGTACTTGTAGTTGGGCTCTTTGATCACCACCTTCGGGCTTGTGCCATCTAATTCTTTTTCTTTATCCAATTCCATCGACTGTATCATCTTAGCCAACAATTTGAGATGGAAAATAGTACTCTTTACATTAAAAACATGAGCATCTTTGATTTGCATAATGATTCCTTTCATTTTCAGCATATCTTTATCCATTTCCATTCTATTGGCATTTACATTTTTGAAATTTTCACTAAGGATGATGGTAGACATTTTATCAACTTTTTCTTGTAGCTCCTTAATGTCCATGGTGAGAAAAATGATTTTGTGCCCGTTGATGTCTTTTCTCATTTTGTAGTTCTCAAAATCTCTCATGAAGGCATGAGTTTTGATAGCAGTTTCTTGGGTCGAGAAAAGCTCCATTTGAGCTATTTTCAGATTGTGAAGACTGTGGATAGAATCCTCAGTATTCTTGGAAGACTCCTGTTATTTTAAGCTATCAACGTCCTCACTGCTCTCAGCTTCTGCTTCCACTTTCTCTTGAGAGGATTCCTTCTGTGAAGGTATTTCACCAGGGCCTTCATCAGAGACATAGGTGATATCCTCCTCAACTCGACCCGAATACTAAACTTTCCTGAACTGAGACAGGTCTCCCCCTTTACCTGTGCTAGATCTGGTAGGTTTGGCCACAAGATTCCCCTGACCAGTTTCATCACAGATATCCTTCTTAGGTTCCCTACTCCCAGACCTTTTACCTAATGCAATGTTTGAAGCCGAAGCCCCAAATTTGTTGTTTTTTCCCAACAGGGGAGTGCTCAACCGGATGATAGTTTTAATCAGACCTTGGTGTAAGGGGAAAATGAAAGTTCCTTTCTTCACCAAAGTTATAGATTTTTCTAGAGAAGAGAATAAGTAGAAAGGAAAGTTATACGGTTTTGCATTGCGAATATGGTAACCATATATTACTTTATATCTACCTTCTAATGTGATATAAGACATGAGCAGTTTGGAAATTTCATCAAATGGGGAGGGCAGCTTACACCTAGCATAGCCATTATGAAGAGAAATAGGTTCCCCTTTTCCTTGGAAAAAAATAGTCAATCTTAAGATTGTAATCAGATTTGGGTTTAAAAATGCTTCTACCTTCCAGCGCAAGACCAGTCACCTTAGCAATAAGCTTGGGAGAAATAGTAAGGGAACAATTTCCGACATGGATTTTTCCCTCGTTCCATGTTTTAGCAACCAATTTTCTTAGGATTTCATCATAGCCCTCGAAAGTTTTGAAAAAAGACAACAATCCCGCTTTCTCGAGGAGAACTTCATCCTCCTTGGATATCTCTGGACACCTTAAAGGTTCCATGCATACCAAGTCTCCTCCCATCCTTCTGTGCATAAAAAATCTCTTACAAATCAAACTGGCCTGAAAATCAGTTGTTTCTATTTGCAGCTTCTCCAAAATCAAAAAGGCCCGATTGCCCGTGTGAATAAAAGAATCCAACTCACACAAGATAAAATCATGAGAGGTTACTGGCACGAGCGGGAGAGTTAGCAACATTATTAAAGGCTCCCTCCATTTTCATGATTTCAATGAATTTTGCATTCATTCCAACAAGTTGCTCGACTATATGGAGACCATTAGAGATAACCCCAAGAAAAGCAACAAAATCAACGCCATTATTGCCTTCCCTATACACATGGTTAAAAGAAATATTTACAAAATAATTTAAAAAAGATTTAGTTTTACAGATAAAATATTCAATAGATATGGAAGGATTGGAAGAATCCCTCATACAAGAAATAATGTACAATGAGTCTCCTTCCACTTCCAGGAGATTGAAACCTTTTTCTTTTGCAATCTTCACCCCCTAGAACAGAGAAGCTGCCTCTACCACATTGTTAGATTGTTTTCCAAGGTCAAAGAAGTAAGCAAGAATAAATTGACCTTAAGAGTCCCTTATGAATCCTCCTCCCCCCACTTTCCCCGGGTTCCCTTTTGCTGCACCATCAAAGTTAAGTTTTAGAGAGCCTTCACAAGGAGGATTCCACTTAATCCTCAATCTAGGATTAGGACTATTAGAATGAGGAATCCCTGAGATATGCCAATTTTCTAAGAAATGTTGTTCATAATCCAAAATTTCCAATTATTTTTTCCGGAGGATTGAGAAATTGTTTCTAATTGCTTGAAAAAGATTTTTTATTGATAGTTTGATAGGGATACTCTTGTCTTTGAAAATCCTTCTATTTCTTTCCTTCTAGATTTCCCACCAAAGATGGCTTAAGCTTATGATCCATAGATTTTTTAGCCCTTGACTATGAAAAGGGCATACCCATTGGTTCGAAGCTTCCTTTATATCTTTGGGGATAACCCAATTAACTGAGAAGCCAATCAAAATAGAGGAGAACAGTTGATGTGCACATGTGCATTCCAGAAAAATATAATTTACAGATTCCATTTTTCTTTTGCATAGCACCCATCTATTAACCCATTGGAAGCCTTTTTTTTCCAGATTATCAACCGTGAGAATTTTGTTTCCAAAATTGAGCCAGCTGAACACATTTACCTTAGGTGTTATATTCTTGTTCCAAATATTTCTAGCCAGTAAATCTTCTTCTCCAGTTTGACCCTAAAAAAAGAGACTATAGGCTGATTTGACAGTAAAATTTCCACAAGGTTCCTTATCCCAGATGATTCTCTCTTGGTCTTTGCTGTTATATGATACATAATTTTTTAAAAACTCATTGATCCCTCTCATTTGATCATTTAGATCCTGTCTATCCATTTCTAATGTTTTCCATGTCTAAAAAATCTCTTCCTTAGCCATATAGTTGTTCACCTTAACTTCATATTTAGCTTCCATTAATGCAGAGATTTGTGGAAATTTATCGTGGAGGGTAAAATCCCTAGCCCATTTGTCTTTCCAAAAATATATCTCATTGCCTCTTCCTATTTTCCATCTGTTGCCCTTGTTTAGAATTTATTTGGCCCAGTTAATGGCTTTCCATATGCATGAGCCATTGAAAGTTGCATGTTTAAACATCCATCTTTTTTCATTATTATCTTGCCAATATTTTCTCTAAAGGATTATGGCCCAAACTTTATTTTCCTTAGTCAGTCTCCAACCAATCTTAACAAGTAGAGCTTTATTCATTTTGGACCAGTCTTTGAGACCAAGTCCCCCAAGCTTCTTGGGTCTGCACACTCTGCTCCATGCTACTAAAGGAATTATATCCTTACTTTTAGTACCACTCCATAAAAACATTTTTTGGATCTTTTCCAAACTTTCCCCAAATGTGACAAGAAGTTGGTATATTGACATGGCATACACAGGGAGGCTCTGGAGAGAGCTAATCAGAAGAGTAATTTTTCCCACTTGGGATAAAAGATTAGCTTTCCAACCTGCTAATTTCCTTTCAAACCTTTCAATTAGAAAGTTCCATTCCGAACAGGAGGGCCTCCTATCCCCAAGAGGAATGCCTAAATATAAGGTGGGGAAGGGTTTGTAGGTACATTCAAAAATTTCAGCAATCTTCTTGCAGCGGTTGTCCATAGTGTCCAGGAAAAAAAGAGAACTTTTTTTGAAGTTAATCAACTGTCCCGAGACATCCATATAATCATCTAGAATGCTTTTGAGTTTTCTAGCTTCCGGAACAATAGCTTCGTGAAGAAGTATATTACTGGACTATAAAAATTGTGTTTCTCACTTTATTGGAAATCTAATTTTGATCATGGTTTTTTACCTCATATGAAGTTGTCCACGTTATAATTGTGTTCACTATGTTATGGTTATTTATTATTTTCTGTATTATAGTCTATTTCACAATTTAAAAATCTAACTTTGTGATATTTGATTAATGGCTCAGACCTTGACATGGTATTAGTGCCATTAATCATAGATTATATTGGGTGATGGTAATGGCTACGTCCATGTGTAACATATTGTTAATAAATATTTACCACCCCTTTTAATAGTTGCTAACCGTGTGACATGGTCAAAGACCATTATAATTCATAAAGAATTCCCTCCTCATGGTTGCTCCAAAATTGCCAAGGAAATGGCCAAATTCAATACATGGCTAGGTAGAGCATGGAAAACACCAAGCCTGATTTAAATGCTAATTCAATCAGTAAAATTCCCACTTACATGGTCAACCTCCTTCATTGCATATTGATTGGGACTTAGTCCCACATTGTCTACACATTTAAGTAAGTGATGGTTTAAAGCACAGCGGAGGAGGATAATCAATGTGGCAAAGGCCATGTGTTTGGATGTATATTTTTGTCCTATATTGCAACTTGCCCCTTAGCTTGACATGTAACTCATAGTCCCTTAAGAGGTAGTCCATTGAGTTGGTTGCATCACTTGGCTGAGGAATTGGGTTGGAATGAGATAGTGAGCCCTCCTAGCTCAGCCATTATCTCAATCCTCGTGACTCACCCAGATTGGTAGTTAGATCGTAGGTTATAAGGTGGCCAAATCACCCATCAACTCGAGCTCAACTCACTTTGTTGAGTTTGAAAATGTGACTTAGCAAGGAGCTTGGTCTCCTTGACCAATTTTAAAAAAATAGTTTTTATAATAAATTAGAATTTAGTATACACATTTTTTTAAAATCATTTTTTACTTTTATTAATAACAAAAACTTATAATGGTATCTTTTAAAACTAGGAGATTTACGACTATAGTGTTTTTCATAATTTTTTGTATATTTTAAATTATGATTAAATAGTTGGTTCCTTGTGTCATAAGGAACATGAAGGAGATAAATTGTGCAAACTACATAAGACTGGATAGTCACATAGAAATGACAGGGGGATTTTACTAAACTCTTTGTAAAATTTTCCTTTGTAAAACCTATTTATTTATTGAAAAGTGCAAAATAAGGATTTGAATATTCAATTGTCATAATAATTTTGTTTTTCCCTCTTGATTTGATTTTGAAAAATTCAAAATAGGATATAATCATTTCAACATTGATAAGACACACATGTTGAATGTGTATAATTACAACATCTATAAGATATAAATGAAGGTGGAATTCATAGAGTATAAGATTTAGAATATCATGAATGGTACAAATAAGGCGCTACTCGATAGATAAGTGAGAACATATAACATTTTTTATGTTTCTACAAAAAGTGTAGGAAGCGAAGTCTATTATATTGTGAAGTGTGCAAGATGACTCTGTTCTACACATTGGAAACCAGGAAAGTCTGAGTGAAGCTTGGATATAATTAGAATCAATGAACGAAGGTACACACATTTTAAAAATTATAAAATTTGTTCTTGAGTTAATGACATATCCCATGAATGGAGACGAAAAAGTGATTAATTTTATAGCAAAAATAAAGAACATTAAATCTCAAATAGATGGATGTAACTGTGATTTAATTCATGATAAAATATTATATTTTATTATTCAAATGAACATACATGAAAGGTTTAGGAACTTCATTTCCATTTTTAATTCAAAATATCAAAGTGAAAAAGACATTCCATACTTATTTACTATGAGTGCTCTCCTAATTCAGGAAGAACAAGTCATGTCAATTTTTGATTCAAAAGAGAATTCCACTCAGGTACTTGTCACTCAAAAACCTAAGAATAATTTTTTTAGGTTCAACAAGGATCAAAAATAAAAATTTAAACCTCCTAGTAAAGATAAGAAATCAGGGAATAATCACCTAAAAGTAAGTTTTGATGGAAATTGTCACAATTGTGGGAAATTTGGTCACAAAATGGAAGATTGTAGGGTAAAAAAAAAAAAACCAAATTTCTCCCAGCATTGACAGGTCTCTTGTTCAGTGGATCCCCCTATAGATGGTTGGCATAAGCTAAAATTTGATGGTGCCTCCAAAGGTAACCCCAAAGTAGTAGGTGGGAGGTCTTATCATAAATCATAAGGGTCATCTAATCGCTACGTATGCTGGTCCCATGGGTAAGATTTCCAATCACTATTAAGAGGCCCTAACAACTCTATGAGGAATCAGAATTTCTAGGTCCTTCAAAGTGGATAACCTCATAGTGGAAGGAGATTCTATGGACACCATCAACAATATTTCTGAAATTCAAACTCCAAGTAGGACCATAAGAGACTTAATTAATGAAGTTTCTAACCTATGTAATGGTCTTAACATTATGTTCCAACATGTATATAGGGAGGGAAATAAATCAACGGATGCATTAACCAACATGGGGGTTTTCATTAATGATTATAATGCATGGTATGATATCAAGGACACCCCCTGTGAAGTTCATCACATCATTACTAAGGAAGCCAATGCACATCTCAACAACACTCATCAAGTGGTGGATTCTACATGTGTGGAATCCTTCACCTTGATTTTTGAAGCAAATCATATACATTCAGATTTGTTCTCTCCACCCCTCAAACTTTGAGTGCATTTTACATTTCAAGAAGGTTTGGAGAAAGGATATGGGTTCCACCACTGAAACTACCAAAATCTTGGGCTGCCGGATTGCCATCATAAGGCCTACGTGCTTCTGTTTCTAGCTCAAATATACTATGACATTAGCTACTTTTGCAGTGGGGGGAGCTCCATGTAGATTTGAGCCTATATTCGACCTACAATGGTAAGAAAACGTGGAACTCTAGGAAACCCTTAATAGAGGGAGTTTTATAGAATTTATTCAAATGATTAAGGGGCATGATCAATACATCTCCTTTTAATTTGTAGAGAATTGGAAGGATAGGAACATCAAGTTTAGAGGTAGATATTTCAGTCTCACTGAAGAATTTAATCCTTCATCACAGGGCTAAGCATGGAAGGGAACAATTTTTTTAGAAATAAATTTGAAAAAGAGGTAGAGGAAAGGTTGTTCCTCAATAATGGAGAAAGAATTGAAATTTAAAAAGAAGGCATCATCTACTCCTCTATCATGCAACCCTTCGACAAAGTTGCTCGTATGATGGTTAGATACATTACACACGAGGGCAGGTTTTCTACTATCCCTCTGCAACATTTGATTCTCCTCAACTATTTCAGGCATGAAGTTAAGGCAAGTTTGTGATACTATATTCTGAACTCCTTAGAGAAGTCTATTTAGGAGGTCCAAGGCCATAAAAGGGTAATTCTGTTACACCAAGGGTTCATTTTTATTCTTCATCAGTTCATTCTAGATGTAGTGGCCAATGACCCTAGCCCCCCTTTAGCTCCTCCACCTCCTTAGCAACCCCATATGCACTCTAAAAATCCCCTTTTTCGTGACCTTGTTATTGAACCCCCTCCCAAACAGATTCTTAGGAGTAAAAAAAAAGATAAATTCATATTCGTTGAAGACAACCCCCATGTTGTCAGCCCTTCAAACCCCTGTGACCAGGTCACCTCCTCTGTCTTGGAAAAATTTAATCTACAAGCTAAAACCATAAAGACCATCGAAGATAATGTTGATTTTCTCCTCAAGTCTAGAATCAAGAATTTAGATTCTGACTCCATTTGTAGCCTCAGAGAGGAAGTCAACACTCTTTCTACTCAGATCAAAGTTCTTGAAGAGAAGCACAACAACCAATTGGCCATTCATAGAGTAGTCCTATAGCTTTTTCAAATCCACATTCATCATATCTGTGATATTAGGGGCATTCTAGCCTTAACTTGAAAGAATGGAAGGATCACCAATAATTTCAAAGCTTCTAACTGATATCGTAATATTGGAATAACACTGAATCTCTATCAGGAACTCGAGATTTCTCTTAAGGTCTATAAAAAGTCTGATAGTTATTGCCTTTATCTTTTTGTTAGTTATCCAGTAGTTGTTTTTCTATTTTGAGCTACAGTTTTGATGTTGTTTGTCCATCATTGGGTTTTTTGTAGGCAGTTGGCCCTTGCCTTAGTACTTTATATATATATTTCTTTTGGTTGGGGTGTGGCCCACACATATCAAAAAACCACTTTGTCCTTTCATGTTTATCTTGGCTGTTGAGCCTTTTGGATATACTTCAGGGTAAGGTCCCTTCAAAACCTATTTTACCTTTAATAAAAAACAAACCAAATTTAAAAAATAAAAAAGGAAAAAACCAAATCAAAATCAAAACAAAAATCAAAAGAACAATCAAAAACCAAATGTAGTCTCTTTATATGTTGCATTAGTTACTATCAAAGAAAATGAGTGGATATTAAATAGTGGTGCATCTAGGAAAATTACTTATAGATCTAATATTCTTATTGATATCAATGAATGCAATGATCAAATTTATCTTGGTGATCATTCCATTCTCGATCTTCAAAGTCAAGGAAAAGATAAATTTTCAATGGTTTTATAAATGATGGTTTGTTTGTTCCTAAACTTAAAATGAATTTACTTTCATGTTCACATCTAAATAAAAAAAATTATAGTGTAATTTTATTAAAGGATGAATGGTTTATTAAAAATGAGTTAGATGTTATTATTGTTGAAGGCATACAAAATATTGGTTTACATACATACATATATATATATATATATATATATATATATATATATATATATATATATATATAAAGGTTTTGCATTTGCTTCATGTCTTTCTACTCAAAATAGGAATGATTTACAATTATGACATGAAAGATTATGTGATGTTAATTTTAGGAGTATGTATGATATGTCTCAGCTTAACTTTGTTATTGGTCTGCCACCTATATTTCATTCTCATGAATATTGTGAAGGGTTCTTACATGGTAAGCAATCAAAAACCCCCTTCCATATTCATCATGAAGCTAAATCCTTAGAACCTTTGGAATTTGTCCATATTGATGTTATAGGACCTTTAGAATTTCCATCCCTAAATGGTTCTTTGTTTGCTATAACTTTTATTGATGATTATTCTCGCATGATTTTTTCATTCTTTATTAAAAATAAATTAGATGTTTTATCTAAATTTAAAGAGTTTAAAGCTCTAGTAGAAATAGTTCTAGTCATAAAATTAAAAGACTTAGAACAGATAATGGGGGAGAATACATTAGTAAAGCATTTGATTCTTTTTGTGTAGATTGTGGAATTTAAAGGGAACTTAACACTTCCTTCTCCTTAACAGAATGGTATAATGGAAAGGAAAAACCGTACCATTCTTGAAATTTCCATAACCATGTTGTAATCATTCATTTTCTGAATAGAGACCCTAATAAATCCCTATTTTAATCTACTCCTTTAGAAAAATGGACTAATAATAAACCTAGTGTATCCCATCTACGAATATTTGGAAGACCTACCTCTATCTTCATTTCTAAATCTAAAAGAAATAATTTACATCAAACCTCATATCCTTGCATCTTTGTAGGCTATGGAGGTAAAACCAAAGGTATAAGGATCTACGATCCTGAAAAATACGAAGTTATTAAGAACATGAATGTTAAAATCCTTGAAAAACCTTTTTGTAGTTCATCTTATGTTTCTTCTATTTCTTCCGTCTATGATGATTCTAATAAATTAGAAAACAATGATCTTGATGAATGTAATGAAGAAAAAAATAGATTGTAATAATGATTCTATAATCAAATAAGTGTTTATTCTTGTATCCTCTATAACTAAAAGACCTAAATGGGCTCAATCTCTTCTTCAAAACTCTAATCCTGATAACCTTGGTAATATGACTAGAAGAAACCATACATATCCTACCTTAATGACTATGTATGAGCCAGAACCCCAATATTTTGAAGAGGCATACCACGACCAAAGATGGATATAAGCTATGAAAGATTAATATTCTTCCTTAATTAAAAATCAAACTTGGGAACTTTTCTTTGCTCTGGAAAAATGTAGTATTGTTGGCTCTAGGTGGATTTAAAAAATAAAATATAAGGCTGATGGAAACATTGATAAGTTCAAATCTAGGTTAGTAACTCATGGGTTTACTAAAAAACCTGGTATCGAATATGTAGAAACCTTTCCACCCATTGTAAAAATGAGAAAAATTAGGATTTTTATTGCCTTAGCTTCTTAATATGGCTAGGAAATCCACTAGATGGATGTTAGGAATGCATTCCTAAATGGCGATTTAAAATAAAAAATCTACATGACCTAACCTAAAGGTTTTGAAGAACCTATAAAAGAACTTTTTTGTTTGCAAACTGAAAAAATCTCTATATGGCTTGTAACAAGCTCCTAGAGCTTGGTATGCAAAAATAAACAGTTTTTCAAAGATATTGGTTTTACTAAGTATTTATCTGATAATGATATTTTTGTTAAAATTGAAAATAATCAGATTATTCTTATTGTCTTATATGTTGATGATTTGCTTATTACTAGAAATTCAAAAAGTTTAATTTTTTAAAATTAAAGCTAAATTGAAACAATACTTTGAAATGACAGATTTAGGATTATTACATCACTTTTTAGGCATGGAATTTTTTCAAGATAAATATTCTATTATTATATCATAATCATAATATGCTACTAATGATTTATTAAAATATTTAATATGGTAGATTGTAAACCAACTCCTATTCCTATTGAAGTTGGTTGTAAAATTGATCCTAAACTTGCATGTGAAATAGCTAATCCTACTCTTTATAGGTAGCTTGTAGGTAGTTTAGTTTATCTTACAATCACTAGACCTAATATTGCATATGCAGTAGGTATTGCATCTAGAGTCATGCAAGAACCATATTAGGATCATTAGGAGTTATAAAAAAGAATATGGAAATATATTAAAGGAACAAATGATTTTGGTTTACACTATACTTCTTCTGACAATGCATGTTTATATAGATATTGTGATTCTGACCATGTTGGTGATGTGATAGATATAAAATATATGACTGGATATGCGTTCAAGTTTGGTACAAGTGCTATTACTTGGAGAAACAAAATTTAGTTAACAATCTCCATCTCTTCTACTGAGGCAGAATATAGAGGTGCAATAGAAGCAACACAAGAATCCATGTGGCTAAAACGACTATCCGAAGAAATTAACATGGAAGTTAAAGGAAGTTATCCTTTTTTGTGTGATAGTTAGAGATGTAATTCTCTCGCTAATAATCTAGTTCAACATAAGAGAAAAAAACATAGAGAAATTTGTATGCATTTCTTCCAAGAGAAGGTACTTTGTGGTGATATAGATCTCCAGTTCTATCCTACTAAAGATATATTTATGAAGCCATTATGTTCCTTGAAGTTCTTTAAGTTTTGTGTAATGTTTGGCCTTTCAAAGTTGCCATTGAAGGGGAGTTTGCATGACAATTCCACCTCATAACAACTGACCATGTGTTTTATTCTTCACCTCTATACTTTTTCTCCAATTAAAGCATTATAAAATATCTTTTTATGATCTTAGTAAAGTTATCACTCTAAGTTTACTGTGTAGTCTAGTAATAAAACATCATGTTGTAAAGGAGGTCCTTAATTTATAAAAGCATATTATAGATGCTTGTATAGATTATTCATGAGAAATTGTGAGATGTAGTCTTACAAATCATGCTTAGCCTAAATCATCACTTCTAATTTATGGATTCCAAATTCTTTTGTAACAAAAGGTAAGTTTAGCATGATGAAGGTATATAAATCCTTCAAATGTGATATGCTAGCCTAAACCCCCACTGTGGTTTAAGGATTGTAAATTCTGTTGTATAAACAAGTAACGTTGGCATATAAACCGCATTTAATATTAAGGGGGAGTGTTAGAACATTAATTTTAAGTAGGGTTTAATACCCTCCTAAGTATTCTTATGATATAAAGTGTAGTTTATAAATAAATAAATAAAAATATATACTTTTTGTGTTTATTTAATATAAACTTTAGGTTATAGGTTTTATTGATTATTAAAATCAATTTATTAAAGTAGTGGGGTGTTACACGAGAATACACACCCGTTAAAATCACTTATATAGAGCTCTCGGGGCCCAGTAAAATAAATTTGATTTGATTGTGTGTAAATGAGATAAGTGGTGAAGTATATTTTGGGATTGTAAAAAATGGTGTTTATTATAGTTTATTTTGCATTATTTAAATAATTTTTTTTAATGTATATTTAAATGATTAGACCTTAACATAGTATCAGAGCATGTTAAAAATCAATCTATTAAATAATTTTTTTTAATTTAATGGTTTGGTGAAAAATTGTTGGAGTAGTTTTTAGCCCCCCCAGGTTATAAAATGGGACCCCATTCAAATTAATTTTTCTTGCACTCACTTTTGTCTCTTGAAAAATAGAATTTTTTCTGTATTATTTAAATGAACTTCGTTATGTATATTTATATACTTAGACCTTAATAAGACACAACACATGGGTAGCCAAATTAGTCCCTGTCATAAATAAAATGGGAAGATTAGATTATGTGTCAACTTCAGGAATCTGAACCAAGCTTAAGTAAAAGATAACTATTCCATCCTATCCTTAGATGAATTCCTCCAAAAAATTACTGGTGCCTATATGATTTCCTTCTTGGATGGATTCTAAGGCTATAACAAATTCCTTATGGATGAAAGAGATAGATATAAAACCTCGTTCATAATTAAATGGTGAACCTTTCCCTATAGAAGCATGCCTTTTTTCCTAATAAACAAAAGATACACCTTCTAAAGGGAAATTGAATATTTTCAAGGTCTAGTAGGGAAATGTATAATCATTTATATAGATAACTTGACTATATTTTCTTAAAAAATATCTCAACATTCAAAACATTTGGAAAACATTTTGAGCAGATGTAGACAATTTAGCATATCTCTAAATCCAAAAAAATGTATATTTGCAGCGACAAAAGTTAAGTTATTGGGACACATCATTACCAAATAAGGAATCACTATTGACCCTAGTAGATCTCAATAAAGATATGAAATTCCATTACCAAACAACAAGAAAGAATTAAAATCCTTTTTCGGTAAAACTAATTTCTAGCTTTGCTAAGATATTTAAAACACTAAATGATATGTTGAAACATGATTTTAAGGTTAAGTGGAATCCTCATACAAAGGATGCATTCCAAGAGATCAAGTATGTCATTATACAAGCTCAAGTTTTGATCAATCCATATTTAAAGAAATACTTATTTTTCTATTAATTTTCCTCATAACATACCATTGTAGCTATGCTGAACTAGAGAAAAGAATGTGGAGAACATCCCACTACTCTCATGAGCACTAATTTGAAGGGTGCTAAGATAAATTAATCAATGTTGTAAAAAAATCCTATGAACTTGTCAAGGTAATAATTTTATTCAGAATCTACATATTAAGAAATAAAACACATGCAATAGTGCATAATATTGAAGTCAAAAAAATGTTGGGGTAAAATGGGATGGGAGAAAAGTGTGGTAAAGGGATGTCCAACCTGTAAGATTTTGACTTGGTGATTGAGATAGCCAAGATGGTTAAAAAACAAGGGTTGGTGAAAACCATAACACAAATATATCCTAGGATCAAAACCATCTAAGGAGATCAATCCAAGCTTCTTTAAGATCAGTGGTATGAGTAGATTATCCAATTTCTAGTGTATTGTCAATTTCTTATTGATCTAAATTGGATATAAAGGTAGGATTTTAAGATCAAGGCATAAAAATACAAGTTAAAAATGTAATTATCTTTAGGAGAAATCACCATGAAATTTATTTAAGACATGTATCATGAGATGAGGATGATAATATAATGTCTAGTTTTCATGAGAAACTAAGGATTAGTCAGTCATTTGGAGATGTTACTTCCCACAACATATTGTGATCAATATATTACTAGACCAAAACTATTTAAAGATTCACACAATCACATGAGAATTTTCATCAATACCAAATATTCAAAAATATACAAAAACATGCAACCATTAACTTTCAACTAGTTATTGATGGTAAAAAATTGGTCAATGGGCGTTGGAATTTAAAGGAGTAATTTTGAATTCTTTTTGGAATCATAAGTTTGTTCTAAAGTTCAATTATTACTATATAAGGTGGGTTGAATATGTAACTACTAAAAGGAGAAAAACTAAATATTTCATTAAGTTCTTAGAGAACAACATCATCACAAGGTTTGAATTCCCTTTCTCTTTAGTATATGAAAACTAACCAACATTTTAGTCCACTGAGGTTACATATCGAGTGTATGATCATCATGTTACCTTGAAATTCTCTTAAAACTATTATCCACAATGTAATGGGAAAGCTAAGTCCACTAAAAAACCTCTTTTATTTGATAAAGAAGACAACCATGGACAAGCCAAGGTCATGGCAGCCACTCCTCAAAGATGATTTGTGGGTAGATGGAACCAAAATCAAATCATCTCTCAAAACATCACCTTACTTGCTAGTTTATTAATTTTGGTATACGGGTATTATTTTACCAGTTATTCATTTATTTGGTTATTTTCATCTCACACATGGTGATTCATCTCACTTAGGTGAGTCATAGGTATTTTAGGGAGTTATGTGACATATGACACATTTTGTCATGGAATATGTCATACTTGTCACATGTGTCATTTTCATATGGGAGTTAGAGGCTATTCTATCATTGTAACTCCTCACTCCATCATTGGAGTATGAAAATTAAATGAATGGGAGTTACATGCCACTCCCCATATGTATTTATTATTTTTTGATCTATGAGTATGAGTAGACCATTTATTTCCATACACAAGTTCCTTGAGTTCATTTTTGCTTACTAATTATTTGGAGAAATTACATGTTATCATTCGAGTGGAATTCTGTTGATGTGTAAACACATATGAGATATCTTCATCCCCTCTTTCATGGTATCAAAGACCCATTTTGATAAACATGCCACTCATTTTATTTGTTTCTAATTACTCTTTATTTCATGTTTATTATTACCTCCTCATGCAATTTTTTGATCAATATTGGTATCTATGCATTTTGGCATTAATTTGGTTAACATTGATATGTATGGAGTTTATTATTTTTGGCTAGTTTGTTGGTGTATATGTAGTTTAGGAGATTCTCCTCTAAATTTGGTTAGCTACAACTATCTTTGGTAGAGGTTCCAAGTTTAGTGGTGAGTAGTGTTTAGGATCTAGTTTGAGCCTCTTCTATGCACCAACTCAGTCCTCATCTCTATCAAGCTCTATCTAGCCAACCTGCTCCGCACCCACTAGCTTTCTACAACACATCAAGCCCCTAGTAAAGCTCTCTACTGTGTTGCATTACCCACCTAAGATCTGAATCCCTCAAGATCCTCACGAGCTCATCAACTTTCTCCTTTTGGATCGCCAAGCCCTATATCTAGCTTGACCCTAGGTCATTGCATTTGTGTCTTACTAAGTCCTTATTTTGTATCTCACTAGAGTCGTTTGAGGCTTCCCTCAGTCTTGTAGCTCATGCCGAGTTCCCCCTAGCTTTGTTTGGACTCACCCCCTTCTCCATGTTGGTTTTCTTGTCGGGTACCTCACTATGTGGAGTTCCCATTGGTTTATGCATTTGGCTCATTCATGAACCCATCTAAGCTCTGCCATACCTTTGACCACTGCTTACATTGGATCCTAGCCCATTCAACATAACTCAGATATTCCCTAGTGTGTTCTGAGTTCACTCAATCTCTCATGTTAGCCTCCATGTTTCCCTTCGAGATCATCTCACCAACGAATAAGATTCAGTCTGATGACCTGGGTTTCTTGTCACCCTTAAAAGGGTGTTTCACTAACTCACAAGGCATCTATGGGTTTGAATCAGTCATGAAATTCTCCACCTTGATCTCAGCACACTCCTCACCATCTCACCTTAGTTCCTACTCAACCTGACTCAAATCACCACTCGGGTCCATTTCTACCAGTTGTTATCTCAACCTTGAGCTCACTCACCTAGGTGGCCAGGTTGGTTCTCGAGCTTCCACCTTTTTTGCACTTGGTAAATATTTTTACCCTTATTAACTCTTGTTACTTTTTAATTTAATTTCACTTAGTTTTTTATAATAATTTGAATTTTAGCTACTTTTTATTCTAAAAAAATTAGTCTAACCCTTTTTATTATAAATCTAGTGATATTTAACCTAATTAGGGGAGTCTTGTTAATCACTGTTGGGGTCAAATTAGGATTGGGAAATTAGAAATTTAGATAGTAAGGGTTATTGAGCATTTTAGGATGTTTTTAGGGGTATTTTTCTTTATCTGTGAGCCCTTTTTGGGATTCCTATTGTACCATGTGCTCTTTCTATTGCTTATGGGTTAGTGGGTGAGTTTGCCACAACCTTGTGATAAGGGAGTCAAATCGTGATGTGAGATGTTTTTTTCTCACATGGAACATTTTTCCCCCTTTTTTCCTTGTTTTTATGCTTTTTATGGTGTCTTGTCATTGTGCACAGTTAAAACTTATTGTGGTCTCCACACTTGCATGGATTCTACTAATTGCAAGGTGAGTTTTGAACCATTTCATGTTGTACGAACACATTAGATTGTAATCAATGAATTAATTATAAATTACCACAAATAGGGGGTAAAAATATAGTTATGAGGTGTGTGTGAATTTCCTCTCTTTTCCACATTTTTTCTTTCAGTCTCCTCATGATGGATGCTAATGTTCACTTGCTCACATTATTTAACTTTCATGAATGGAAATCCAAAATTATAATCGCACTACGAGGTAAAGGGTTGTATCGCATCACTATGGGAATGGAGAAAGAACAAACAAATGAACCCAAGAAATATAAATAGTTCAAATGATGTGAAGAAGATTTAGGTATCTTTGGTATGTCCATTTCCCCCGACCTTATCTTTCACATTGAGTCTTCCACAATAGTTGATGGAGCCTACAAAAATCTAGATGAGATGTTTGGAAAGTAATATGACATGAGATATCATGAGTTAGAGAATGAAATCTTAGGTTTGAATCCTAATTAAATTTGAAAACCTACATGCCTTCTTCTCCAAGTTTGTCCATATGAGACTATTATTGAAAGAATGTGTTGACAGGGTTCTTCATTAGAATTTCAGATAAGCCATGGAGTTAAGGAGATATCTGCATCTACCTGTAAGTAGCCATGAAGGATAGGGGAAGCCATGAGATAAAGAACAAAACCACGTAAAAAGGAAAAAGCTGTGCAATACTACAAAAGCCGTGATAAAATAGGAAAAACTGCAAGATTTGGAGGAATCTGCGATAAACTGAAAGCAACCGCAATATATTAAGAAAAGCCGTAGAAGCTGACATGATGCTGTGGAATGAAGACAAAACAATCTAGATCGTGACAAAAGCCGAAAAAGGCATGAGTCAAAAGAAGTGTCTTTTGGAAAATATTGTATTTTGTATATTTATTGTAACTAATGTATTATATAGGGGGAATCAGAAGAAATATATGTGTGAGTGCCATCTTGAGAGATTTTGTACGAGAGCTAGTAAATATGAGATATAATGAGAAGAATGTATGATGTAAACTTTATTGATAAATAAATAAATATTGGAGGTTGAGATGAAATATGTTATTTTCTTTCATTTATATTCTTGCTCTTAGATTAGATGTGGTGTATTTCTTGAGTACATCCTTAACTAAGGTTGAATATTCCTAAGCCTCATAAGTTTATCGGGGTCTTAGGTCAATATTTGGTGTTTGAGCCTAATTTCCTTGTGTTAAGCGGATGTCAAGAAAGATTTCACTGTCATGGTATTGAAAGCCCCAATTATTAGAAAGTGAAAAGTGGTGGGAGAAATAGATCGACATATTTGTAAAAGAAGAATAAAAAAGACAAAAGATAACTTATAGAGTAGTAGAAGAAGAAGTGTTTGGGGAATACAAAGAAGTATTTTGGGCCTAGTTTTTACATCTGTTGTGGCCTTGTTTACTAGCACATGTAAAAAGGATAGAATGGTCGCGGAGGTATTTAAGACAACCTTTTGAGTGGGATGTAACAAAATTAACCATAGTAAAATACCTTGATGAACCGTGGACTAGAGCAATTGATTACTGGTATGAAATTACTCTAGATTCCTACATCATCACTTGGGCAATTCAAGGTTGGACTAGTTTTGATAAAAAGAAGCAAGAAGTTGTAAGAAAAGCCCGGTTTGATTTCTTTAGTCAGTTCCACTCCTAATTTAACTGGTAATGATCAAAAAGGGATTAATTAGAGAGGTGAAAAAATTCCTTTTGGGGGATAGGCACTGTGGGATGGAAGATGCAAAGGGGGGTGATCCAAGAAACATGAATTATCAGAATTAATGGTGTGATGGTTGGGATGTCAGAAATAAGACGACAATGGAAAAATGAAAAAGAAAAAGAATTAGATAGTTAGCTAGAGGAGATTAAGAGAATTAAGGAGAATTAGTGATATGTAAGGGGATAATTAAAAATAACAGATAAGAAAGAATGAGAAGGATGGAAGAAAGAGCTAGGATAGCCATGTAAAAGAAAGAAGTAGAGAAAAATTTGAAAAAAAAGAGGATAGTGCGAGAAGATATAGCTAAGAAAATGAATGAGAGGAAGGAAAAATTAAATAAAGTTAAGAAAGTAGAGAAGAAAATAGAAAAAGAAGATTCACCCACATGAAGTGGAGGTCAAAAATTGGCTCACCCAAAAATGGAGGTAGATACATCAAGTCTACCTATAATACCCATGTCTTGTGGATACCAACAAGGTTTTGTTACTCCATGAAATCCCGTGGTTCTGTATAATGTAGAAAGTGCATTTCAACAGGCTCTAACGAGAAAAGGAATCTTAATGAGGGATCTACAACATTTAGTAGGAGGGTTAGAACCAACATTTAAGAGGGTATTAAAAGTAGAAGGGTGGGACAAAGAGGAATAAATAACCCTATTAACGATCAGGGAAAGAGGCGAAGAAGAAGAAGTTACTGGAATGAAGGGGTTAGTTAAGGAATTCAGAGAAAAAATAAAAAAATAGTAGATGAGGAGAATAAAGAAGAAGAAAATATAGATAAACAAGAAGAAGAAAAGATAAAGGTAATAGAAAAGAAAATTGAGGAAAGGGATAGAGAGGAAAACCAAGGAAGAGAAAAAGAGAAACAAAATAAGAAGAGAGGAAGTGATGAGGGATTAGAAGAAAGATATAGATTAAGAAATAATAAAGATAGAAAGATAGTTATTGAAAATAGTAGTTATGAAGAGTCATAAAATAAAGACGTGCCACCTAACCAATACATGAACCCAAAGAAGATGACCCCCCTAGAGCAGATGCCATTTCATGTGCTGCCTAAAACACCGGTTGAGAATCTAGAAAAAGGAAAGAGTTTGGAGGAAAGATATCAAATATTGCAAGAAGAAAGTCAGAGAAGACAAGAGATAGTGAGGGAATTCCAAGAAATATTAGGTGAAATTTACTTCAATATTGAATTGAGCAGAGATAAAGGTAGAAAGAATAATTAAAAACTAGCCCATAACTAGGAAAATAAAGTAAAGCAAGTTAAGAAACAACCCATTATTAGGCCAAAAACAAATACTTGATCAAAAATGGCCTAGAAGATCAAGATGGCAATTTTCAACAAGGAATGTAACGATGCATTGGAACACTTGTTCCTATTGTAAGCCTACTGAAAGAACAATAATACAATAGATGAAGCTAATAAGATACAAGATTTCACATATTCATTAAGAGATGATGCACTTCATTGGTACATGAGATAATTTATCAAGGAGTGAAACCCTGGGTTGACATTGAAAGAGATTTTTTTTCCCCCTTTCCTAGAGGCACCAACAAAAGGAGTAAGCAAGATGAGAGACCTAATACATAATGAAGGAGAATCAGTGAAGGAATTTAATCAGAGATTTAAGAATGTTACTAGAAAGTGGGAAGATCCCCTAACAGATAAGTAGATATTTGAGTGGTTAACCTGAGGGATACTTCCTTATCTCAGAGAAGTATTAGATTCACAATAGTTTAAATAATTATCAGAAGAAATTGAAATGGAAATCAATCTGGAAGCTCAGCCATGGAATAGAGAGGGTGAAACTTCAATAAATACTGAATTAGAGAGGGTGTAATTAGAACTAGCAAAGCTAAAATTACAGTATGAGATTCAGAGGACTGAAAAATTGAGAAGTAGTTCACCACAAAAGATTAATATGAGGCCAAATATATGGTGTATAGTCTGTTGTAACGAAGGACATAGTAGAATTGAATGCCATACTTCAAAAATGCAAAAAGAGAAGCCATAATAAGAGTATATTTGTCTCAAAAAGCATAATCTAACAATATAACCCTATCAGAAAGGACATGGTGTAATATTTGCAAACTTTAGGACCAACATACTTAGGACACTTGTCATTTACTTAAAGTAGCACCACGTACAAACCAATTGATTTACTATACTACATGTGGGTTGTATAATCACTATCATCATACTTGCCCCTCGGTTGATGAATTAGATGACTTGAAACATTATGCTACCAACAGAGCTATAGCTGCTAGACAGAATGCAACACATAACCCCCCTACTTAACCACAGATGCTACCAGCGAATACGACACCTTAACAAAAAATGATAACTACACCACAATATGCAAATCCATAAGGAGGTCAACCTTATTTTGGAGGTGAATATCAGGGAAGTAATTATAACCCAAACTATCAAGGTTATGATGACAGAGGATACTGCAGAGGGTACCTAGGTGGATATAGAGGAAATATCAGAGGTGGATATCGAGGTGGATATAGAGGTGGATATGATAACTACCATAGCAGTAGAGGTGTGGACACCCAAATTTGGGTCACAACCCTCTAAACCACCTTCAATTATTCAATTCCACACTACACCTAACCATGACCCCTTGCACACATTCTAATTAATTTAATTACCATAATTAAATTAATTATCTACCTCACCCCTCCACCTCACCTAAGCCACCTCACCTCTCCACCTCACCTTAGACTCTTTCCAACTCCATTTATTACATTAGACTAAGTCCTGACTTATCCTAACCAATTAGGATTTAGTGTAACCCTAATATTAATAACCTGTTATCCCTCTAACAAATTTCCAAATCCATTTACCATTATTCTTCACTTGTGACCTAAAACCAAAATAAAGATCATGCCAAATTTAGTAAGGATCAGGCTATTTTTAGCAAATATGACCTATTCTCCTTAACCGGCGCTAGTTATCCCTCATCCGATGCCAGTTACCTAACTACCATCGGTTACCTTAAATAAGAGTTTCTAACTCTTTTTTCAGGTTCCGAATCTTGTTTTCTAGCTCTGGAAATATTGCATACTGACTCTTGCAACATACCAGAGACCCTTACAGTGTTCAGACACCACATAGTTCATCAAGAGATTGATCCAGAGCTCTAGTGAACTCATAGGAAAACACCATGTCCTCCTACTGCTGCTCCATTTGTTCAGGACCACCTTCTCTTGCAACCATCACCATCACTTGCTTTCTACCTACTTTCCACAAGTACATATTATTTCTTCTTTTTCATTTTCAGTAGATTAGTCATTTTTATTAGCTATTTGTTTCATTCCATATTCAATCTTACATGGATCTCCCCCACAGTACCTCTGTTTATCTATCTACCTATTTACCCTTCCATATCTTGTCAAATACTATTTTTATGATCTCTTAGTCTTTTTAGCAATCCCACAACCTCACCAAAACCTTCCCAAATCTCTGTGTAATCATAGAGAGCTCCCACCAACCCATTTTTAATATTTCTACCTAATTTCCCCTACCAACACTGGTCACCCAACCAGCGTCGGTCATTTACCAGTATTGGCAATGGTCGCCTAACCGATACTGGTCTCTGTGACTGGTAATATTTCCCAAACCAACAAGCTAATAACTCACTCCAAACAACCCATAACCTCACCAAATCTAGCCTAGACCTCATTTATAATCTTTGTTAGACCTGCAAGCCTAGATCAACCTACTAACCCTTCAAATTTAGTCGTAACTTACCTGTTAGATTAGATTTGCTTATTGTATTTGTGTGAAAAACCTAAATCATAAAAATATAATATGATTTCCTTCTTTGATGTTATTTCTCTACATTAACTTGTTTTAAAACATGGATTGACAACATTCTAGGAAGCACCTCGCTTCCACTAGGAAATCCACCAACTGGTATCGTTGATTCTATTTTGTGGTCTTATGTTCTATTTTAGGTCATTCCTCCTAGGCAAAGGGAAGCTCTCATAGTCAGCTTGGTTAACATTCTACGCGCGCACACCATCTAGATAATCATAGGTATTCTTCCTCAACCTTACCCTTATCACTTTTATCTCTACATTTATGGTGAAACATTTTGGCATGCCCAGTGGGACCCTATCTTTTGGGTTCTTTGCATTGTTCATTTTAGGGAATATTTGTGTGTTTGTTTCTTTCAAGAAAATTTCACATTAAATTTCTCCTTGGAAACCTTATCTTCTTTCTATTTTTCTAAATGAAATTCGTTCTTTGGTGCTTAAAATAAACATTTCTTCTTCTTTTCTTCTGTATTGCATCTAATGAAAGATCATTCCTCTTCCTGTTCTCCACTTGCTACATCAAATTTCATTGTAAATTTGGGTTTCGGAAATTTTTGTATTTCATCCTTGTGATTGTTGCATTAGATCACCTAAATTTTATTTGTAATCTATATACTAGAGGTCATGACCAATTGACGATTGGTAGGAATTGATTGTAGTTCACACTTTGTACACACACACCCCTGTCCAAATCACTTTAACAATTTACTCATTTATTAAACATATTCCTTCCCGGTAGTTCTTGACAAATATTAATAACCTGTTGACGGTGGATCCAACTGGTGTTCTGGCCAGTCATCATATCAGAGTTTGGACCTCATGTATGTAAGAAGTATATATTGGGGACACTTTAACCAAAACAAACCTGATACTAGCCATAGACTGCTTATAGGGCACCTTTGTTGACCAAAAACTCTACTATACTTATAGTTAGTTTTAAAAGGCATAAGCCACTTAACATAAAAATTTGGTACCTAGGATTTGTGTGTTTTCTAGTTTTTGCCTGATTTGCATTTTGAGTTGTAAGAATGATTCTTCTCTTTTTCCTATCTTTCACACTCCACAATCATAGTTGGTGTAGTTCGGTTTTTTTTTGAGTGTGATAGGACATCATTTTTCCATACTTAACTTTTGGGTTGGCTTTTATTTGACTTAAATCACTCCAAATTTCTTAATGACTGACATCGATTCATCGACTGTAGTCGGTTCCATTATCATAACGTTATTGGTTACCCAACCGACATCAGTCTCTGTGTGATTTTGATTATCATATCAAAAACAAATTCAATATGACATTTACGCTTTTTATCACTTCATGTGGTCTAATTTCTTTTGATACACTCATTTCTGAGTCTCTATCACCACTTACAGAACCTTGTTTCACCTATTTGTACCTTTCTTATCTAGATTTTCAAAATATTTTATATCCATAGTAACCGATATTGGTCTAGCTGTCGGCATTGGTTTAAATGCCCAACTGGCATCGATTACCTGACCGATGTCAGTTTATGTGTTTTTATTTTCTTGTCAAAACAATAACTTATCATCATTTTCTAGATTCTTCCTACTTCTTGTTTCTATTTTTTGTAGCATTTTCAGAGCTCATACTACCTATTCTTTCATTATTCACATGGTTTTGAATCATCAGCAAGCCAATGCCCTATTATTTCATGCCATTTTTCAACTATTACCTCCTAACCCATCATCACCATCTATTTCATCACTAATGGACCCCAATGTTCCTTCCACGGTACCCATTGGTGATGATTAGTTCAAGAAATTCCTTGATTATAATACCACATGCTTGTAGTATTACCTTTCCCATTCTTCTACTCATGACTTATCAGGTCAACCTTTATTCGGGATGCCTACCTCCATGTCTCCCACTCTCGCCCCACTTCTGTATCAGCCAACACTAGTGTAGTGTTACCTACTTCCACCTCACCACCCGTCATTTCTCAGATCATCCCTACATCTTCGATATCTGTCACACCTACGAAATCTATCGCACCTTCAATGTTTGTCACCCCTTTGACATCTACTACACCATCATTTATGACTCTTAGTGTAGGGATTCCCATGTCATCAGTTGCTATTACCTCACAACCTCCAGTTGCGTCAACCCCTTTTCAGAGTTTAGTCATGTCTATACCTACTACTCTGCCACCTATCACTACGAGGGTCTCTACATAGGTCCCTCCCACCTATACCTTATCTCAACCACCACCCCTGTCACCTACATGTCCCATTCAGGGTATATGCCATCATCATGCCACTACTTATATTCCCCCTTCTCAGTTTTCTTACTCGACACCTCCATACACTGGTGTTCCCTCTACGTCTTACTCATCATATCCACCTCCTTATAATGTAGGAGGTGCACCTCAATCTAATCTGACCACGGATCTGATCAAAATTATGATGGACAAGATGTAGACCCTCGAAGAATCTATTTCTAGCTCTCACAATACATTAACTTATGCTGAAATTTGTAATGAGCCTATTCATCCTTCCATACCCATTCATCCTTATCCCCCACATTGGGAGATGCCTAAGTTCAATCGATTTAATAACAAGGAATATCTGCAACAACATTTGTGATTGTTAAAACACGTATGTTATCTAATTTCCCATGATGAAACCTTGCTTCTTAGGACCTTCCCCATGTCCTTGTCAGGACCTGCCCTCGATTGGTATAGTGCTTTACCTAAGCACTCAGTATTTTCCTTCAATCAGTTGGCCCAGACCTTCCTAGACCACTTCTCAATTAACATCACTAAGAAAGTCACCATGACTGATCTTTATTCCATCCACCAATATGAAGATGAATCTATCATATATTTCATTCACCCATTGGCATGGCCTTATTAATCAACTCACCTTCCAACTTCCACAAACCGAACTGATAGATTTGTTCACTAGGGCTTGTGCCAGGCACATCTCACCAACTCTTTAGGTACAGACATTCTGAACATTTGACGAGGCATTCACCATGGCTCGAAAGCTAGAGATCCGTTCCCTTAGAAGAGAAGAAACTTTAGCTATGCAACAAGAGTGCTCCTTTTAAATAAAATGACACCCCTTCTTCTTCTAAACCATAAAACAATTTTCTAAGGTAAAAGGATCTGCCAAGATGGTGGTTCTAAAATATGGACCTTCCCATCTATCCAACTAGCCGAAACCTCCTTCTAACTTATCCCCTATTCTGAATTTCCAGTATATGTATGAACAAAGATGTTATAACCCCATAGGAGAACCTTACTCCATGTATTGGAAAATTCTATTAAAAGCAGGTGCTATCACCCTTCACCAATCAAACCACATACTGGTTTTGACCCTTCCCATCTTGTACCAACATGGTATAAGGAGAATGACTACTACAACGATCACTATGTTAGGGGCCATAGTGATGAAAACTATACAATTTTTAAGAACATCATCTAGGAAATGCTAGATAATGGAGATCTTATCCTGGATAACCCCAATGCACCAACAAATCAAAACCTTCATATCTTTAAGAAACCTTTTCCAAACCATACCCATTCATCAAACCAGGGGGGTGAAACCTTTGACACTAATGTTCATGAGGTTTGTGCCATCCTTGATACCATACCTGCCTCTTCTGATCAGTTGTCTCTCGTCCCATCTATTAATGAAATTATTTCTCACACTCCTCTACCCACAGAGGAGCCTATTTTAACTATTCCTCTACCCATGGAGGAGCCTACTTCAGCCTACTCTTCTACTCATGGAAGAGCCAACCCTACCTATTGTTTTACCTACCCAAAAACCTATATCACCTACTCCTTCATCTACATAGAGATTACCTCACTTATGCCCCCACCTATCAAGGAGCCCGCACTATCCATGCTTCTACCCATGGAAGCACCTATTTCATCTTCTTCCCCACCTAAGGTAGATCCTACACTACCTACCTTACTCCCTCCTTGATCCATAGAGGAGCTACTTTCATACTCTCTTCCTGTTAGTGATCTGTCTCCCAGGGTCTACAAGATCCGATCAATCTTCTTGCATCACTTATAGGGTTAGAATCCAAAAACCTCCTTGTCTCAAAAGCATCCAAATTTTTCACAGGTATTACCACCAAGTCATCGCCATCCTCATCTACCTCTATGACATTCTCTCATTTGAATGACAATTTAGAGTATGTGGACCACACCACACTCTGGGGACTCCTGTATCTCCCAGTACCTACACAAATGAAGATGTTGACCCCAAACACCTCTACCATCTATCCAAAGATATTCCAAACAACTAAGACCATGACGTCAAAGCCACTTATATTATCATATTCTTCATTAGCCTCACATACACCTCGACCTTAACCTACACCCAAACCTTCACCTGCACCTAAACCTAATTCTACATTGGGGTCCATCCTACACCTAGTCTACTACATCCCGTAGTGAAATTAGACCTGAATACTAAACAACCACCCATCACGAAGTCAACTCCCACGCCTAAGAAGAAGACACAATCTCATAGGCCTTATTCACCCTCACCTCTTGCATCGATTGTTGGCCCACATCCATCAACCTTAGTCAAGAAACTGCTTCACCAAGATAAGTACAAGGTATGAAAACCCACATCCACACCTTCATCACCTCATTTTCCCACACCTTTACCTCTTCACAAAAAACAAATCCCAAGCATGGTATTCCTCACCCACACCTCTACCTTCATCACCTCATTTTCCCACACCTTTACCTTCACCACCTCTTTAGCCTACACCCACACCTATACCTTCATCACCTCCCTTACCTACATCTTCTTTGTTACCCACCACCATATCACAATGAAAACCGCCACTTTCACCCTGGATTTTTAGATTGCTCTCATCTTTTGTGTCTCCTTCTACCTCACATATCCCACCTGCACCTTTACCCAAGAAGGTGCAACCTAAATAAAAAACAAAAACAAAACCTTCGTTACCTACCAAAAAGGTAGCCCCACCTATGCCACCTCCAACAACACCTCTTCCACAAAAATCACCTATGCCTTCACCAAAACCCACTCTGACTTCACATTATGATCCATTGGTGGGATCCTATTCCAATGTCCTTGATAGGTTGCTAGAAACCTCTACTATCACATTACCACCCATCAAACCTTACGACCCACTCAAACCTAAACCAGCAGGGTTTGACGATACTAATATTTGTGCATATCATCACTCTCTAGGGCATGATATCAAGGATTGTAAGGCCCTTAGAAACGTTCTCCTTCAGATTTGTAATTCAGAAATCCCCTTGGAAGAAGATGACCAATTAGAGGAGAATTTCATTCCCCCTTCACCCACCACCGTATGACCTAATCCTATATCTATTCAATAGTCGTTACCTTCATCTCCACAACCATCTTTTTCACCTCCGGTCTTTGAAACCAATATGGTTCAAGTAGCCACTCAATCATAAAATTACAAAGGAAAAGAGAAATATGAAAACCCATCTAGTGCACACTCACACCTACTATCCCATCTACATCTACCCTAAGGTAACCATCTGTGGGCCATCCTATCAATTTCTGATGGTGTCACACATCACACTTTGATAAAAAAACTGCATCAATCTCCTCTAAAAATGTCTTTGTATGACCTCATCCAAACCTTTGAGTCTCATTTCTAGGCCCTCCTCGAAATCCTGCAAACAATTGAGGTTCTATAGAATGAACCTATGCCCATCACTACCATATTCACCCTTTATCATGTGGATTCTCTTAGTGCTTAGCCTAAAATTTTTATTCTTTCCGCCACTCACTAAGTTTCTGCCATAAGTTTCTCTGACTTGAAGATTTCCCCTCACCATTAAGAGGATCCTGATCCTGTCCTCTTCATCTCCATCTACGAGGATACTCACATTTGATGTGTTATGATTGATGGAGGTGTGAGTATTAATATTATTTCTTCCCGTGCATATGAAAAAATGCACATACCTACCAATTGCATGCATAATAACCAAGTTATGTTGTGTTCTTTCAATGATGCTTTGACTTCTACTCTCAGCATCATCATCCTCCACATCCATGTGGGTCCCCACACCATTCTTGAACTGTTCTATGTTCTCGAAGGGGAATTCTAATACAACATGTTACTTGGCTAACCCTGGATTCATGCCATGGGGTGTGTACCTTCGACCCTTCACCGCTACATCAAGTTTGAATATGAAGGACACCCTTACACTATTTAGGAAGATCCTTCACCTTTCAAAACTTGTAACATGTTGTATTGACCCAATGATGTCCTTATTCTAGTTAAGGCATCTACTACCACTACCACCTCATCTACTACCACTGCCACCTCATCTACTACCACTGCCACCTCATCTTCATCTATTGTTTCATCTACCACTTCTGCTACTACATCTTCCTCAACCATCTCATCTCTCCACACTACTATCACAGCTTCCAAATTTATCCCATCTACCAACCCTTCTTCTCAAACTTTGAATAGATCATCCATTCTTTCCACCCAAGTTCTACTTTCTGACCCTTTGGTAGGTGTTTTTCAATGCCTTACCCTGGGGGAGTATCACTTGTACAACATTGACACTTTCCAAACTCCTCAGGAGTATGGAAACCTTCATCAACACCCACATTATGATCATTATATTGGAGAAGTTTTTCCATACGTTCTTCCCCACCTTCACACCAACTTGACATTTGGGGTACTTGATACTTCTTCTTATTCTCTTGAACCACCTACTCAAACATGACCTTTTTTCTCCTGAAATTTTGTTACCTCACTAGCCGCCACTTCACCCGCACCTTTCTTCATCACTGTACTTGGAAGGGTTTCGGATTTGGTCTTTATGAACAAGGTCATCACACATTTATTCCTTACACTACCCATAAACATAAGGACCATCATGGTATTGGATTTTCTGAACCACCTAGTCCTAAGAGGGAAAGAATTGACCTTATTGAGGAAGATCAACCTTCTTCACCTTCTTCATCCTCTTCACCTGTTATACTGCCTCCACCCATGGAGTCCATGGATCCAAAATCCATCCCTCCTAACTTTTTTTTGTGAACACCATTTCTTTAGGGCCTATGACCTATCATCATGATGGTGAGGCACCCTCTTCCCTTCCTCTTCTTTATCCTGACATGTTGGAAGAAGACACACCTTCTATCAACATCATTCAATGTTAGGATGATGATTCCATTCTCACCTATTTAGGTGTAGAAGATTCTTACATTCACCGGTCGTTACCTTCTGAGACACAAACCATGTTGAATGAATCAACCATAGAGATCAACATTCACACTCAGGATGACCCTCGCATTCTAAAGATAGGCCAATATTTAGATTCTACTGAACATGAAGCCTTCACCTCTTTCCTTTGAGATCATAACAACACTTTTTCTTGGTCTTACGCCGATATGCCTGGTATTGACCCAAATATCATGGTGCACAATATTGTTACTATCCCTGATGCTAAACCTGCAAAACATAAGCTACGAAAAATGCGTCCACGCATTACCCTTCTTTTCAAAGAAGAACTCCAATGCCTTCTTTCTCTTTATTTCATTATACCTATTGAATATCCACAATGGATTTCTAACATTGTTCTTATCACTAAGGTGATAGGGGGAATCTGCATCTGCACAGATGGACCTTCTCACTTTCCCTAAAGATGACCTTAACCTCACTTGTTATCTCACTAAAGATGAATTTCCTTTGTCTAGCATCGACCAACTTGTTGATCTTACAGCCGGCCATGAGATGCTATCTCTTATGGATGGGTTCTCGGGTTATAATAAAATATTACTCATGTCAGAGGATCAACACAAAACCACCTTCATCACCCCTTGGGGGACCTTCTGTTATCGTGTCATGCCCTTTGGCTTGAAAAATGCTGGTGCCACTTATCAATGCACTATGACCTATATCTTCCATGACATCATGCATGACATACTGGAAGACTACGTCGATGACCTTCTCGGTAAGTCCAAAAGTCTTTTTGAACACCTCCCAATTCTCAAAATCATCTTTGATCGTCTCATCAAATATAATGTTCACCTTCAACCAAATAAGTGCACCTTTGTAGTTATCTCTAGAAAAATCCTTGGTTTCATCATCTCCTTATGGGGCATTGAAGTTGATCCCGCCAAAATCAAGGCTATTCTTGAGATGCCCCCACCTACTAACCTTCGAAAAATTTGTAGTTTGCAAGGAAAATTATAATCCATTCAATGCTTTATTTCCCAACTTTCTGACCGATGTCACCCTTTTCATCATCTTCTTAAAAAGGATGTCTCCTTCAATTGGAATGATGAGTGCCACAAAGCCTTTGAATCTTTGAAGAAATACCTTCTTCAACTACATGTGCTCATCCCACCTAAAGATGAAAAACCTTTCTACCTATACATTTCTTCCACTAACCATTCCTTGGGTGCCATGCTCACTCATCACGATAAACAACACAGGGAGAAAGTGGTTTATTACATAAGTCATACGCTTTTAGACTATGAGATGAGATATACCCATGCTAAAAATATTTTCCTAACCTTAGTATTCGTAGCCACCAAACTTTGCCACTACCTACTTAACCATAAAACCTTCGTCGTCACTAATAACGACCCTCTACATTACATGTATGCAAAACCTTACCGACATCAATGCACCTTGCATTGAATTCTACTCCTTGCCAACCTAGACTTCGAATTCATTCATCAAAAGTCTATCAAAGGCCAAACCATTGCAGATCAACTTACAGACACTCCACTTCCTTGACATCAATCTTCTAATTTTGATTTACTGGATGAATCTATTATTACCCTTTCCCTTGATAATTTACCCGATGAATCTACCATTTACCAAATGACCTTATTCTTCAATAGTTCTAAATGTCAACGTGGGGGTGGTGTAGGGGTCATCCTCATTCCTCTTGACAGTGAGCCTATGCCTTTATCCTTCAAATTAGACTTTGACTGCACCAATAACATTGTTGAGTATGAAGCACTTGTCTTGGGCCTTCAAACTACCATAGCCTTAGATGTTAAAACTATTAATATCTTTGGTGATTCCCAAATGGTTGTGAACCAAGTCAATTGTTTATACCAGTGTTTGTAACGAGGTCCTTCAAAAGTATAAGTTCCATGTCAACTTACTTTTGACCACCTTTGACCATTACCTCATTCAAAATACTCTGGGATCTACTAAAAATTTTGTAGATACCATGGCTTGTCTCACCTCACAAATTATTGCCTCACCTTCTGAATCAAAAATATTTGTCACTGTACAATGGTTGCAGTCACCTTCTTACATCATTCTCGATGTTAATTTCATGGGACGTATCGAAACCGACCCATGAGATATTTGGTATAAGAAATTCACTGATTACCTCTCCCTTTCAATTCTACCTCCAGACCTCACTCGAAATGATTGGTGAGACTTCCTCTGCAAGGTATCTCATTACTTCATAATGGGTGGTATTCTCTACAAATGTGGCTTTGACGGTATCCTACTCAGGTGCCTCACTAGTTCTGAAATTCATACACCATTAAAGAAATCCATGATGGGATTTGTGGTGGACATTTCAGTGGCCACATTGTTTCCAAGTGCATCCTTCATCTTGGCTATTACTGACCAAACCTTAACCAAGACTAATGTGAATATGTCAAACATTGTGTGAAATTTTAATAACATGCTAACCTTCACCATATTCCTAATCATTCCTTACAAGTCGCTAGGGAATTTTGGACCTTCTCTCAATGGGGTTCGGATCTTGTCAGAGAAATTAACCCTTATTCTTCTCAATGCCATCAATGGATCATCACTGCAACCGAATATTACACTAAATGGGTAGAATTCATCCCTCTCATTTCAATTAAAAATAAGAAAATATGTGAATTCATCAACCACCACATCATTTGTCACTTTGGTGTTCCTCATCGCCTCATCACTGACAATGGAAAACAATTTAAAAATAAAACCTCCATAAAATATGTGATAACTTTGGCATTCAACTAAGTTTCTCATCACCCTATTACCCACAGACCAATGACCAAGCTGAATCTTCCAAAAAAACCCTAAAAAAATTCTAATGAAATTCGTCAACGACACTGAAAAGAATTGTCACATGCACATTCCTTTTACCTTATGGGCTTACTGTACTAGCATTCGTACCTCTACCAATGCTACACATTTTAATTTGGCCAATGGTACAAAGGCCCTCTTGCCTCTTAAAGTCCAAATTTCCTCTCTTCGTATCTCACTTAAAGATTTTTTGTCTGACGATGAGTTTTACCAAGAATGTTTAGCACAACTTGAGCTCTTAGACAAATGCCGTTTAAATACTCTAGACCATCTTCAAATCTACCAAAAATGCATCAAGCATGCCTATGAAAAACGTGTTCATGAGTGAAATTTCAAGATTGGTGATCTTGTCCTAAAGGAAAATCAACACGTAACCAAATCAGAGAAAAGAAAATGGGGTAAGTTTTCTCCTAATCATCTTAGACCCTACATTGTCACCCATACCTATGGATCAGGTGCTTATCATTTATCTTCTCTAGAAGGTAAAACCAAACCTTAACCCCTTAATGCCTTGAATCTTCGACCATTCTACTATTGAATAAAGTACTACATCACTTTATGTCACCTATATGCTCATCCCTTGAGAAAACCTTTCCTCCATCTACCTATTTTAAGGACCAATGACTAAACTAGAATTGTGTGATTATCCGTCACCATTCAACCTTGTCTTAAATATGAGTACCATGGCTCTACTCATGGATATTTTCATATTTTTTAGGATGGAATCCCATGGTCATTTGTCACTTAAAAACCCTTCTTTCATAGCTAACATTTTCGTGCTATGGTCTTACCTTCATAAAAGAGGCCTATACTCCTTTATAGTCTTGTCCATGACTTCAAGTTCAAAAATAAAAAGCAAAAATATACATGGGATAACCAAAAACTCAACTCCTTGAGTCAAAATTCTCACAAATAGATGAATCCCTCAAAAGGACATCTACCTCTCTTTCTTGTTGCTATAAGTAGACTGCTCCCTCGAAGGAAAACTATAAAAATCCAGCCACTTATTGTAATTAGTCTATCCAAAAAGAAGACTAAATTGTATCTCTCAAATAAAATAATTCTAGAGATTCTCGCATTGATCAACTTCAAGAAGACCTAAAGGAGAACCTATTTATCTCTTTATAGACTTCCCACACCGACCAGTCTATATAAATAAAAATAAAATAAAAAATCAAGAAAAATACAAACTTTTGGTCATGGACTTGCCTATTTTGGTTTTGGGTATCTTGTAGAAGGGGCATGCTGTCCCACAACAAGGTTAAGCTAAACAAAATCTTCCACCTTACCCTCTGATTAATATCTTCTAACTCAAATTTAAGGGATGATGCATGTATTTCACACATTTGATCATACACCTTCTTTCACCTATAGACCTATCACATTATGTAAATGTATCTAGGGACTTACATTCAATAAGTCTAAGGGTATTGACATTTATGGTCTTTTCCAACTTGGGGCATTTCACTTCTTTTCATTTTACCTCTGCTTACCTTGTTGTTTGTTCAACAAGAAAAGATCATCAAAATTGATTTAACCATGACACCTTCATCTATACCTATGTCTAACTCACCTTTCCTATTACCTATTCAACATTCAACCTTGCCTATTTTAAAACATGCCTTACCCAACCAACCTATCAATCCAACTTACCTATTCATCTGACCTAACCCAATCTCATTCTTCCTTGGTTTATGGGAGAACTACATCCGTCTGAGACCCCTTTTTCTGAGGCTATGTAGGTAGCACTCCAAGGGCATGGGGCCCTTTGAGGTTAGCTCAGCCACTCTTTCCCTTTCCTCATTTTCCACCCTTTTCTCTCACCCATTTTTTCCACATCACAAAAAAAATTAATTAAGTTAGTTTCCATCAAAACAATACCTTGGAAATTAACTCATAAATAAAACCATACATCACACATATACATCATATTTTACTTTCCATAATGTCACCAACTTGGAAACTAAATCGAAACAAACACAACTCGATCATGCCTACATCTAATTTCCATAACATCAATAAATTGGAAATTCACATCAAAATCAACCATGCATAAATACCTAAGTTTCTATAAGAATAATAACTTGGAAATCAAAATAACATCATCTCATTATCACTCATATAATTTCTATGACATCAATATAATGGGAATGAACTCACATCATGACAACATCGACTCAACCATGCCTAATCATCTAGTTTCCATAACATCAAAACAATGGAAATTAAAACATTCAATCTCATAACCAATCCATACCTACATCTAGTTTCCATGACACAAATGTAATGGAAATAAATATACATCATCCAAACCATGCCTACACATCTAATTTCCATAATAACAATACAATGGAAATAAACCAAGTGCATCATCTATAAATATCAAAATCCATCTATACATCAAAAAGTTTGTATATCAATACACTGAATATACAGATATGAATACAAGTCTCTCAAAACTCTCATATACATCTCACATATTCGACACGTAGGCCAATATGTATATCAAAAATAAAAAATACATAACATCATCCATATCAAATCTAAGAGGGGTCTGACCTCTGTTGCTCTCAATCTAGGCCCCCTCATTTGGCCTCTACCTCATCCTGCTAACATCTACCTATCCATGGGTCTGGAATCTCTTTAAGATGCTAGTACTCTAAGTCTGTGAGCTGGTCCTAGCACTCGCTACTCTGTTATTCTCTATACTCATCATATGTCACATACGGTCCACTTTCAATCAAATGGTCCTCGTAATAACCATCCTTCTGCCACACTCTCTATAACTATCCATAGGAAATCACCTAGGGGATGCCATAGCTCTGGCACCAATGTATGGACCTTGTCCTATATAATGGTCCCTGATCCTTCTATAACATAGGACCCTATCTGGTGTCTATGCCTATACAATGGGACCCATGTCCTAGTGCCTACACCTATACAATGAGACCATGTCCCGTATACTGCTTGTATATGTGCTTGAACCTATGCTAATCCCTATGTGGAAACTACACCTGTAATGGGAAACTATTCCTGTAGCCCTGTAACCTGCCCCCCATCTCTTCTTGAGCATGTGCCAACTGAGTCTATAACGTAGCTACCTATGCCTATAACCATGTCATTTGTGCATGCAATGCAGAAAATTTTCCCCCATCTCTTGTCGATGGCTGTACATGATCCTGAGCTTGAATCTAAGCCTACAACTATGCCAACTACTCCTTTAATCTAGTCACCTATTCTTGAAGGGTGGCCACCTCTACCTGAACCTGGGCTAGTTATAATTACAAATTCATAACCTGCCCCTATAGCTAATCCCTCTGTACTATCACTGTAGCCAAATCAGGTTGTCTTAGCCTTGGTAGTGCTGCATGTAGCTAGGCTATCTACCAGTCCCTATATCCATCTATAATACCATTGTCATCAATCCTCCTATCAGCCACCTGCTCCTCCTTCCCTATAGGATTTTTGGGATGTGGTGGAGATAATGGTCTCTCAACATCATCCCTAAAGTAATGTGGAAATGGTGGAGGAACATCCTCCCATAGCCCAAACTACCATTTAACCCGGTCCACCGGTATCATCTTGTGCTCTCTAGGCCTCCATCACCGTATCCACCTCACTAGCTAAAGTTCAACCGGCTCCTCTTCCATGCCTCCATACAAAGGGAAATTAATGTAAGGCTGCCATAAAATATTCAATCCTGATAAGCCATCTAACAATAACCTATAGTAGGTCACATATCACAATGCCTCATCCCCCCTTGGATGTGCTCCTACTGACACCCATCTCTTGAAGCTTGCTCTGTATACAACTCTGAACCAGTCCTATCATGGTAGGTTGGTAGAACACAAACACATTATATGCTCATAGGTCCAACAATGAAGTAGATAGGTACAACACATGCTGAACCACCTAATATTTTGATATGCCCATAACTACCTATAGAGTTGTACTAGAAAATCTATTGTCCAAGAAAAGTGGACTCACTCTTCAATCATATCATGTAAAACCCCCATCAATTCCCATGGGTATCTACCACCCTCTGAATTAGGAAGTGCATAACACCCAACTACCACCATCATCAACACAGATAATTTCATCTCCTCTGGATGTACAACATACATATCTCTGTAACTGATGCTCACATTATGATAGGATAGATCTACCATGGCCTCTCCAAAAACAACTATAGGATCAACTAATGCCTCAGAAGAAATTTGATATATCAGTTCTCCAAAACTTGGTAGCCTCAAAATTCAGTAGACATCCTCCAACCTGATTTTCATCTCCCCAGTTGGTAGGTGGAAAGTTTTGGTCGCTGAATCCCATCTATCGATGAGAGTGACCATCATATGGTGATCCCTCACAATACGCCTATATCGCCTGACATCGCCCAACCCAACACTCTCATATGCTCGCACTCATCCTTTATCACGTGTGGTCTTATCTGCACCAACATTGGTGGCAACCTATCCCTCATGGTCAATTTCCAGCTTGCCTACATCATCACCATTCAAACATGTTAATCAATTGGCCCTTTCGATCATTTACCTAAGCCCGCCTTGTTTAATACCTACACATGACTTTCCAAGTCTACCCAATTTTACCCAACTTTCTTCTTGAAATAAATTTTACCTAGCTCCCACATTTACACTCTACCTATATCAATCCTTTCCCTCTCTCACCAACCCATCCATACCTAACTTCACCCTAATCTAACATCCCTACATTATTTTTCTGCCTTCCCAAAATCATTTTTTTTGAGCCTTAGTCACTTTTAATAGTGACCGGCATCAGTCATCCTGACCGATACCAGTCCCGATTTGACCCCACCGATGCCATCTAGCCTACTGATGCCAACTGATGCCAGACTGACGTCATTCATTAGTTTAACCCTAGGGAGAAACCCCCACATTCCTATTTACAAAATATCAATTCAGAACACCTAAATTTACTACCCAATCCACCCCAATTCATTTTACATTCCTTTACCACCTATTTACACTAGATTTCATCCTCCACATACCCCATTTCACCCTCATTTTAACAAAATTTCAAATCTATAAAAAACCCAAATTATTTGTTTTCTACCTTAATTTTAACCTAAACTAATCATGGAGCTTGGAGCCTACCTCTAAGTGCCACCACTTCCATGGTGGGATATCCGTAATGGGAATAGGACCTCCACTAGCACCCTCTCCTGCCTACCTCTAAGTGTCACCACTTCCATAGTGGGATATCCGTAATGGGAATATGACCTCCACTAGCACCATCTCCTACCTCCACCATATCTCAATCAATTCCACTGCTCACAACCAATCCCCTCACTCAGATAAATCTTGTGGGCCCATATTATCCAATCTAATTAGCTACTACCAGCTCACCAATCTAAACTCCTCAATCTCCTTGACATTTTTTTTATCACAAAAGTGTTATCTCCTTGTCATTTTCTCAATTTAGAAATGTCAAATGAGTCATTTTTCAAGCAGATTTTTATTTTTTAACCCCATTTTCACCTGACCAACATTGATCTCGTGCCTTAAGCAACCAAAATCGGTTACCATAATCAGCATCAGTTCACCCTCAACCAATATCAGTCGCCCTGTAATAACAATTTAACCTATTTTTCCCAAATTTTTGCTGCATAATAAAATTTTCTTGTCGCAAGAGTCTTACCATCACCTCTCAGGATCACTTAGTAGCCTTCTCAGCTTGTCCAACTCCCTAATTTTACTTAGGGGCATGTTTTTTCCCTACACTTCATCCTTACCCATGACATTGCCTATACACCCAATTTTAACCCACCCATTTGACACTCGAATTTGCTTACTCATTGTACCTTGTGATGAAGTTATTTGTGTTGTTTAGCCTGTCAACCTTGCCTTGCCTAATGCCGTGATGTTTATCTTGACTAGCCCAAAATTTTTGGTGCTTTAGAACCCACCTAATGCCCATTCCTACACCTAGCCTTGTGTTTTAGGACCGTATCTTATACCTTAGATACCTGAACCATATCAACCTTGTTTGGATAAACTATCAACTTTTAACGATTTAGAGTTTGTGAGCTCTTTAACCTAGTGCCTTATCACATTCTACATGTGTGCGTGTGTTTAAATGCCCTTTCCTATTACCTACACCCAAAATCACCATTTCTTATGCCTGTACCCTACCTTAATTTTCTTCACCTACCATTTTATCAAACCCATCACTGATTCGACCTTTTACTTTATCAGTTTTGAGTTTAAGGGGGATCACATCCACTCATACCTAGGGCAACTTAACCTATACCTATACCTGGGGAAACCACTCCTATTTTTTTCAGCGTCACTTATTAATACAAGTTACGTGAGAAAAATGGAAAAATGTAGACACCCAAATTTGGGTCACAACCCTCTAAACCACCTTTGATTATTTAATTCCACACGACACGTAACCATGACTCCTTGCACACATTGTAATTAATTTAATTACCATAATTAAATTAATTATCTACCTCACCCCTCCACCTCACCTAAGCCACCTCACCTCTCCATCTCACCCTAGACCCATTCCAATTCCATTTATTAACTTAGACTAAGTCCCCACTTATCCTAACCAATTAGGATTTAGTATAACCTTAATCTTAATAACCTATTATCCCTCTAACCACTTTCCAAATCAATTTTCCTCCATTCTTCACTTGTGAACTGAAACCAAAATCAAGATCATGCCAAATTTAGTAAGGATCAAGGTATTTTTAACAACTATTACCTATTCTCCTTAACCGTTACCGGTTATCCCTTAGCCGACACTAGTCACCTAACCACCACTAGTTAACTTAAATAAGAGTTTATAACTCTTTGTTTAGGTTCTAAATCTTATTTTCTAGCTCTAGATATATTGCATACTGAATCTCAAGATTTTTAGTGATCTTTTGACATACCAGAGACCCTTACAACGTCTAGACACCACATAGTTCATCAAGAAATTGATCCAGAGATCTAGTGCACTCACAGGGAAGCACCGTGTCCTCCTGCTACTACTGCATTCATTCATGACCACCTTCACCTGCAACCATCACCATCACCTACTTTCTACCTGCCTTCCACAAGTAAGTATTATTTCTTCTTTGTCATTTTCAGTAGATTAGTCATTTTTATTATCTATTTGTTTCATTCCATATTCTATCTTACTTAGATCTCCCCCACATTACCTCCATTTAACTATCTACCCATTTACCCTTCCATATCTTGCCCAAATGCCATTTTTATGATCTTTGAGTCTTTTTAGCAATTCTACAACATCACCCAAACCTTCCCAACTCTCTGTGCAATCATAGAGAGCTCCCATCAACCCATATTTAATATTTCTACCTAATTTCCGCTACTAAAATTGGTCACCTAACCAGTGTCGGTCATTTAATAGTATCGATAATGCTCGAATAAATAATACCCGTCTCTATGAATGGTAATATTTCCCAAACTAGCAAGCTAATAACTCACTCCAAACAAACCAGAACCTCACAAAATCTAGCCTAGACCTCATTTAAAGTCTCTGTTAGACTTGCAAGCCTAGATCAACCTACTAACCCTTCAAATTTAGTCATAACTTGCTTGTTAGATTAGATTTTATTATTGTATTTGTGTGAAATACCTAAATTATACAACTACAATAGTATTTCCTTCTTTGATCTTATTTCTCTACATTAACTTGTTTTAAAACATGGATTGCCAACATTCTAGGAAGCACCTCACTTCCTGGATCTAGCTTCCACTAGGTAATCCACCAACTGGTATTGTTAATTTTATTTTGTGGTCTTGTGTTCTATCTTAGGTAATTCCTCCTAGACAAAGGGAAGCTCTCATAGTAATATTGGTCAACATTCTACGTGTGCACACTGTCTACATAATCACAGGTATTCTTCCTCGACCTTACCCTTATTTGTTTTATCTCTACATTTATTGTGAAATAAGAGGTTATCAAGGTTACAATGTGGGGGTTACTATGGGGATTATAGGGATAACCAAGGAGGATGATATCATGATAGAAGACCCATGACTTGCTATAAATGTGGACAAGATTGACATCTTGCAAGAAATTATATAGAACGCAATCCACATGGCTTTTTCTATGAGAAAGGTCATGATGTGTTTAATTTTCCCAAGGCCACCCAATTCTACAAGAGTGGAATAATGCAATCATAAGCTTTAGGAGAATATGCTCAAAGAAAATTACATTACATCACCAAAATCCCTTGGGATGAAGAAATTATAGCAAAAGATAAATTCGCAAGGGCCGCTGCTTCAGGAACCACTACTTTAAGAAGTAAACCTGCAGAAGAAGACATAAAAGAGGATGAAAAATAAAGTTACATGAGAAGAAAAATAACAAAATCTAGAAAAAGTATTGAATAACCTCGGTATAGGGTAGTTGTTACAACTAGAAGTGCCACCAAGAATGAGGCAGCCCCTAAAAAAAAGAAAATAATAAGGCTAGCACAAGAACAACATTTTTTTTATGAAGAGGAGTGGAATGCTAAAGAAATTAAGCCAGGGTTACATTTAAAATAATTTGAAAAGAGTAGGGAACTTGTAAAGGAAGCAAAAACCATTGAAGAAAGGGAGAATTTTTTTTTGTAGAAGAAGAGGTTATTACCTTAAAGGAACTAGCTAAATTAACTATCAATCATGGTTTGGTAGATAAGTTGAAACAATTCACTAAGTATTGGAACAAATAAGAGAGGACTTGTCATGTACAAAAAATTGAAGGGGGACACCATAAGAATAAAATAAACATATTTCGTACTCAACGAACATGGCGTAATTTTTCCATCTACTTAGACGTGGACATCTTTGATACCACCATTACCAAATTACTATTGGATCTTGGCACGAAAGTCAATACGATGTCTAAAATTGCATGGGAGATACTTGGAAGAACTACTTTAGAACCCATAAGATACTTTATCAGATTAGTGGATGGATCATCCAGAAAACCACTAGGTGTCATGAAGAATGTGGTAGTAAACTTCATGGGGATAAAGAAGATGGAAAATTTTGAAGTGGTAGAAAATGTGTCTAAGAATATATTATATAATGCCATTTTATACTTGGAATGGTTTGTAGACTATAATGAAATGATAAGTTCTGAAGAAGAAGAGGTGACATTGAATTCAGAAAGGATATGTGTTCATGTACCCTTACATGTAGGAATGAGTGCTGCATGGGCAGAGGAAGTATGACACGATATAGAAGGGGAATATTTTGATGACATACAAGGGGTGTATGCACTAAGTAAATTTTCTAACATTGAGAAAGAATTCAAACCAAAATCGGATGGTGAAATTTCAATAAAATCTGAAGAGATCTCTAAAATCTTAGATAATGTGGTAAAAGCTTGGATATATGGATTTTTGGAATCAGCACAAGAAAAATGCACTACGTAAGAATAATACCAACTAGAATTATCATGCTAGGAGACAACTATAACACCACAGGTGACATTTTCACACCCACCAAAGACACCTTTGAAGAAGTGGAGGAATACTATTCCATACAAGAAGAAAAAGAGGATGATATTTTTATGACAACACAAGATAACTTTTCCAATGAAGAAGAAGAATTAAAATAACCATCGATTAAAAGAGTTTACGGATTGAGACGCGGGGCATCCCACCAGACCCTACAGAAATACTCAAGATTCAGAGACCTAGAAGGGTACATCAAAATTATGGAAAGAATATTTCCTAATGAGAAGGCAAGGATGGAGGTGTTAGATGATATCTTGACTATAAATGCCACAATTTTTTGGGTAATAGATAAGCATAGTGTAACTCAATAATAACATTGCTCAAAGCTAGATTTATGGAAAGTGAAGGCTATTATGACATGATTCCCGAATACATAGGAGAAACTGATCCGTAGAACCACATTCAGGTTTGTGAACAACACTGACAGTTATGTGGGGAGACTTCTACCTTACTATGGATTCAATTTTTTGTATGGACCCTCAGGCCCATACGTGCAATATTGGTATTCACATTAAGAAATTATAAGGTATACTGGAGATTAGGATCAAATAGTCAAGGATTTCTGACATACCTTTAATTTTTGGGATGCAAATTTAAATGCATTGAGAGCATTACAAAATATTTGTACTTTCATATTTTTGACAAAAAATGAAGCCATAAAACAACATTTTGAAGAAGATAAGAGAAGAGAACTTGAGATCCTAAAGCCACAAGAAAATTTTACGAAGATTCTAGAAATGGATCGATGTTTTAATGTAGAAAAACAAGAAAGAAAAGAGAAACTAGAAAAATTAAGATAAAAGGTTATAGAGGATAAATGAATAGTAGTGTAGAAGAAAGATGAAGGGGAAAAATACTATTACCAGCCTTTGAAAATTAGAAATGGAAAAATTGGGAGAAATGGGGAGGAGAAGTTTGCCAAAATTGGGCACTATTGGTTGGAGGAAGAAGTGACTAAAGTAGTAGAGAAACTACAAAAAATCCAAGATATTTTTCCCAAAGACTTCAAATAGAGTTGAAGGGAATCAAAGAGGATCTAGGAGACAATGAAAATTCAGACAAAATATAGATTCAAACCAATAAAAAAGAGACCATATCAATTGAATCCCAATTTGAAGGTAAAAGTGAAAGTTAGAAATTAATAAAATGTTGAATGTTGGGATTATTAAACTTGTTGATGAATCAGAATGGATCAGTCCCATGGTGATCCAAAATAAGAAGACTACAGAGATCTGCGTGTGTGTAAATTATAAGGAGTTGAATAAAGCATGTGTGCACAATCTGTTTCCAACCCCTTTTAAAGATGAAGTACTGAGGAACGTGGTTGACAAAGAAATATACTCATTCACATATGGGTTCTCTAGTTATTACCAAGTAAAACTTTCCCCAGAGGACCAACCCAAAACTAAGTTTTCCATAGAATGGGGATCCTTTATGTATATAGTTATGCCATTTGGGCTTAAAAACACCCTGGTCATATTCAGTAGGATTATGATTAACACATTCAAATATTTCATTCATGATTTTTTAGAATTTTATCTTGATGACTGGACATTTTACAGCCAACTGAAGAAGCACATACAAGTACTAATATTGATGTTTCAAATATGCACAACCTTGTAAATATCACTAAACTTGAAGAAATGCATATTCTTGACTCCCTTTAGCAAACTACTAGAACACATAATTTGAAAGGAAGGGTTGTTGATTCATCCATTAAAAATTCTGGTGATTGTAAATCTACCGCCACCTAAAACACATAGAAAGAAGTACACGATAATCCTTGGATATACACGGCCGTATCATAGGAAATTTCATCAAGAAATTATGAAAAGATAAGTGAACCATTAGAAGAACTATTGAAGAAGAGAACAAACAAAATAGATATATTTGTCCAAAGAATGTGCGGATGCATTTAAGATCTTGAAACTTAAAATTTTACATGCACCCATTTTTATTTTTCCTGGTTGGAAGATACCCTTTCATGTCCATGTGGATGCATGATGGGATTAGAAATTGGAGTTGTATTAACTCATCCTATATATAAGATGGATCATCCTATAGCATTTGTTAGTAGGAAACTAGCTAAAGAAGAAAGGAATTACACAACAACAGAAAGAGAAGCACTAAGAATGGTCTATGATCTAATGAAATAAAGACAATATTTGTTAGCCACTTCATTTGTATTTTATATTGACCATGAGCCCTTAAAATATCTATTGAATATAAAAAATTTGCATGGGAGAATATGTAGATGGCTCATGTTGTTTCAGGAATTTGATTTTATTGTGGCAGTAAGACCTGGAAAACTAAAAAATGGCCCAAAATACTTTCTCAAGAATTGAAAATGGAGAAGATGAGGGGCCTAAAGATGATGATTTTCCTACTACTCATTTATTCTGAATAGAATCCATACCTAAAGGGTTTGATGAAATAGCATAATTGTTGCATGCAGGAAAATTTCTAGATAAGTATACCCAACAACAGAAAAGTAATTTGCTAAGTAGAGCATTTCCATTTACATTGATTCAAGGGAAATTGTATAAAAAGGGATAAGATGATGTCATTAGAATATTAGCTCTGGAACATGAGAGGAAGAACATCCTGATCAAAGCACATGAAGGGATAGCAGGTGGTCATAATAGAGGAGAGAAGACAGCAAATAAGGTACTTATGGCTTGACTATGGTGGCCTACACTTTTTAAGGATGCATATAAACATGCCAGATTATATGACATATGTCAAAGAGTAGGGAAACCCAATGCAATGGATGATATGCCATTGAGACCTATTTTGGATTTAGATCCATTTGAAAAATGGGCCATTGATTTCATTGGACCTATAAAACCAACTGCCAAACATTATCAATCAAGATTTATTATAACTGGGACATAATACTTGACAATATGGGCAGAAGCGGTTCCCATAAAATATTGTACTGCAAAAACAGATGCTAAATTCATATATGAGAATATCATCATAAGGTTTGGGTGTCTTTTGAGCATCACCAGTGACCAAGGAAAGCATTTTGTGAATGCAACTATCCAAGATATATTAAGAGGGTTTATGATCAATCATAATAGAAGCACTCCATACCATCCACAAGAAAATGGAATGGAAGAAGCATTCAACAAGGTACTGGAGAAGGTATTAACAAATATTTTCTCCTTGCAAACTGCGGATTGGGATTTGAAGATACCCACTGCTCTCTAGGTGTACCGTACAACCTACAAAAGGCTTACAAAATACTCACCATTTAGATTAGTCTATGGACTAGAATTCATGGTCCCCATAGAGTTTGTGCTTCCAAGTTTGATAATTTTAGTTGCACTCAGGATGACTGAATATGATTCACTCCATGAAAGGCTAATCGAATTAGAAAATTGGATGAGAAGAGGTTCATAGTCGTGTATAACCAGACCTAGGAGAAAATAATAAAGAAGGCATGGCATGATCGCCACATTAAGAGGAAATAATTTGATATGGGAGATCAAGTAATTTTGTATGATAACAAGTATAAGCACCTAGGAAAGTTGAAAGTAAGATGACTAGGGCCATATATCATTAAGGAAATATTACCTTCTGGAGTAGTCAAATTACAAACTTTGTAGTTGAAATAATTCCCAGGATATGTGAATGGAGCAAGGCTCAAAATATATGTTACTTAGAACACAATCAAGAAACAATAAATGAATATATATAAAAACCAAAATACCGACCTACTTGAAAATCGGAAATTTGGTGGGTAGGTTGAAGGGTATGATGAAAACCCGCAAGAGAATCTCTACCTTTAGAAAAATAAAGATGAGGAGAAAGAAGAAACCGCGGAGGAGGAATACCAGTGCAATAAAAACACTGGCCTATCTAAAAACCAACAATTTAGTGGATAGGTCGAGGGGTAGGATGAAAACCCGAAAGGGTGTCTCTACCCTTAGAAATGACATTAGGAACAAAAATAATAATTTGTGGAGGAATAATACCCATGTAATAAATGCAAGGAAAAGTTTCGGAGGAAGCATACCCATAAAATAAAGGAAGACAGAAAAAAAGAAACAAAATCTGTAAAAAGGAGTCAAGAAAACCGCGGAACAAAGAACTGAGGAAATCCATGACACAAAGAACATAAAAAACCACACAATAAAGACAAGGAACATAAATCTGTGATATAAAGAAAGAATATAAAACCACATGATAAAGCAAGACATAACCGCGGAAGGAACCGTGAGAAAGAGAAAGGACAAAACCATGAAATAAATAAAAAAGGGGTTAGCCATGGAACGATCAAAAAGCCGCAGAATGAAGGGAAACACAAAACACAAGAAATACATGGGGTGAAAGTCATGGCCAAAATAAAAAGGATTCTTACTAATGAAGTAATAAATGCGGTAGGTGAAAAGGGAAGAATATAAAAGGAGTCAAATAAACATTAGTTAAAGCACAAAAAGCTAGGAGAGATCGCACAATTTATCAAAGGGAGTTCGAAGAATAAAAGTAGGGAAAAGCTAGGGAAAATTACAAAGAAAACATGGATATCCCAATCGAGATCACACAAGCAAAGCTCTTGACACCAAATTTTTTGAAGCATTCCATGAAGTCATACAAGCAAGATCCATAAGACACATTTTCACACATTCTATACAATTTCACGCACACAAGGGATCTACAGAAGTATATACATTCACCAATTTCGGAATACGATCATAAGATGCTTGAAGTGGAGAGAGAACTGCTCTTAGAAGAAGATTCGACTACAAAGGAGCTCCTATATAAGAAGAATGCTAAAGTCATCAATGAGTTAAAAATCGATTCTTGCAGTCAAATAACTTATTTTCCTAGGGCATATTATGTAGTTTGAGCTCTCTTAAGTTTCCTCCACAATCAAATGCTATATTTGGACCAAGCATATCAGATCAACATAAAGGTAATGACTAGGGTTACGTGATTGTGGGAAAAAGGACGCTCATTAATTTCCAAAAAGAAGATGACACTGAAAGAGACAACCTTGGAAATGGGAGGAACAAAATCAAAGTGTGGAGTATGCATAACAGATATTACCAATCATACATTAAGGTATGCTGCTAAAGCCATATGTCTAAAAATTTATCATACCAATAGGGAGGATGGTGCTCACGAGATTAGTGCACAAATTTCCCTAGATATGGTCCAATTACTTTCAGAGTACAATCTCACAAAACTATTAGCTACTCAATTCCATGAAAATTCAAGAAAGATAAATGAAGGAAAGCATACATTTTATTATGGTTCAATTTTGATTTTCTTAGAAATGTACTTTACAAAAACCCTACCCCATACAACAGAAAGTAGAATGACAGGAAGATAAACTAATCACAGAACAAATTTGGGAACACATGAACAATCTAGATGCAGTAACCCATATTATATCATTACTAGGATGGATCAAAAGGATTAGACAAATCATTGGCAATAAATCAAGGGTGTCAAAATAAATTGTTGCAAAATATGAGGAGGTATACCTTATTGCTGACATCGATTACACCTTTATTTGGCCCACAGTTCCAAGAACACAATACATACCTCTATTTACTTATGAAGCTTCAGATGAACTAGTAGTTACCACTGTGGAAATAATTAGAAATATTCATGTCGATCATATAAAAGCCAAATTGCCTAATTTTAATGAAGTAATCAAAGAAAAATTTGAGGAATACAAGCAGAAATGCTCAGCACCATCTGACAAGGAAAAATATAGTAAAACACTCCCAAAAACATATAAAAAGAAGAAAGGTCCCAGCACTACAAAACCTATAACCAAAAGACAAAAAACTTTAGCAGAAAACACAAGACTAAAGGCAGCCATGACCAATAAGGAGAAAGAGGAGACCAAATATGAGGATGTAGAAGATATTTCTGAATCAAAAGAAGAGGAAACTCCATATACCCCTTCACCACCACATCCACAAGAGAAATTAGAACCCCATATTTCAGAAGAGAAAAAACCATTAGAGGATACACAACTCACTAGAGAAGCATATACATACTATAAAAATGTTTAACTTCTTACGAAATTTCACAGGTATCACAAGAATACACCGTCAATATAGGATAAGAATAGATGGCTATAACATAAGCTATAGTATACTAATAGGATAAATGTTCTTTATTACTTGATGATATAATTCATTTACTCACAGAACTAGCAGAAGAATTCTAGGACCAGATAGATATGTAAAAAACACATCGCTTGGCTGAACTCCAATAAGAAAGAACCAAACTAAAACAAAAGAAACTTTGAACCAAGAGGGAGTTGCATAAGATCAAAGACATGGAATAGTTAATTGGTTTATTGATTAAATAAAAAGATGAGAAAGAAGGAGAGAAGAAGGAGAACAAAATAGAAGAGGCAACAAGAAAACAAACATAAAAACTTGAAAAGCACTAGAAAGAACAGGAACACTTAGAAGAAGACAAGAAACGAAAAGGAAAACAAGAAAAATAGGAGTTAGAAACAAATAAGAAAGAGGAAATAATAAGGAAGAAGAAAGAAGAGTAGGATGAAGAAAAAATAAGAAAAGGAAAAAGAAGAGATAGAGAAACAAGAAGAAAAAGTTAGAAAACAAAAGGTGGAAATTGAAAAGAAGGAGAAAGAATAGAGACAACAAGAAGAAAAACTAATAAAGGAGAAAGAAGAAAAAAAAGAAAGAAAAATAAATGGTGGTGGAAGAACATAAAAAGAGAAGAAGGAAAAGGAGGAAAAAGAGAAGCAGAAGAAAGAAGGAAAAGAGAAGAAGGAGAAGGAAGAAAAGGAGAAAAAGGAGAAGGAAGAACAAGAAAAGCAAGAGAAGGAAATGAAGGAGAATGATGAAAAAGCAAAGAAGGAACAAGAGGAGAAAGAACAAAAAGAAAAGGTATAAAAATACAAGGATAAAGAACAACCTAAGAAGCAAACGAAGGAGAAAGAAGCAAAGGAAGCTATGGAGCAGCTGCAAACAACACCTAATACAAACATACTTACAAACATAATTCCTATACAAGCACCTAGAGACCCATTGGCAAAAATCAAGTAAGTTCTACAAAAAATAAAACAAGAACAATCATTCCAGCTACAACAAGGAATTGTTGAACAAATCGCACAGGGATTCAAAATTCATTTAGAAAAATTAACTCCGTTATAGAAGTCTACTTGCAGCCATGTGCTAAAAAAAAGTGCTACACATGATTGGATGCAAAGGCATGTTGAGCTTGAAGAAACAATGTAGAAGATTCTCTCTGCCATCAAAACAAACAAGCCATATATCAACATTGATCCTAAGCTATCAATAGAGGCAACCATAGATCACGTGATAAGTGAGATTTTAAAGGAACACTACATAGAGTTAGAATAAAAAAAAAATATAATTCGTAAGAATGCAGTGGAAGAGCATAATTTGGAAGTTATTAAACAACACAAAGTAGAGAATCAAGCAAGGATAAGTAAAATGTAAGCCATAGTGTCTAAGTTAGAGATAAAGTTAAATAACTCCGCCGCGTATTATACATATGCCATTGGGTGGTCAAGCATGACAGCGGAAGATAGGGTGGACTTGGAAAAGTTAGGGAAAGAAATACAAAAGGTGTCCATAGAATATGATATCTCTAAAGATACAGATGGAACCCCAGAGGAGAAAGTTGGTTGAACAAACAAAAAAAAACCAGAAACAACAAAGGGTGCAAAATGAGAAGATATATGATATGCAAGAATGTAGTGGTACCTTAGATAAAACCTTGATCAGAATGCAACAAGAAACTACAATAGCACAAACTAGGAATAAGGTACAAGCACTACCCGCCCCATTAGATATAATTACATTAATTCAAGAAAATACACAGCTCCAAGAATGGACCGATTAGGTAAATAATCATTTGGCTTCTTGGTACATCTATGAACAGAATATTACTCCTCAGATTACAAAATATATACCAAAAAAATGCCTTAAAGGAATAAAGGTCGAGGCATCCCACAAACCCATTTAAGAAAGTCAAGTGAAGGAAATCTTCCTTACGACAGATGTCTAAGTTTCTAGGGAGGTTGATGCCTCTATAAGTGGTGTCCCATAAATCCAGTCAGGTAATTCGAGCGAGGGAATCCTTCCCTATGCCAGATGTCTAAGTCCTGGTGGTTGATGCCTATAGAAATAATTTTTGCACCAAAATTTTGAGAAAAGAACATATTTCTTCATCAATTTTTTTGTCTCGAGGATGAGAAATTTTTTTAGCGAGGGGATAATGTTGACACGGTTCTTCATCATAATTTTGGATAAGCCGTAGAGTTAAGGAGATAGCCGTAAAAACTAGTAAGTATCCGCAAAGGATAGGGGAAGTTGGGAGATAAAGAAAAAATCCACTTAAAAAGGAAGAAGCTGCACATAACTACGAAAGCTTCGATAAACTAGGAAAATATGTGAGATATGGAGGAAGCCGCGAGAAATTGAAAGAAGCCGTGATATAGTAGGAAAATCTGCAGAAGCCGACATGATGTTGTAGAATGAAGACAAAAAAATCCAGATCGTGACAAAATCCGACAGAGGCATGAGTCAAAAGAAGTGTCTTTTGGAACATATTATAGTTTGTATATTTATTGTAACTAATGTATTGTATAGGGGGCATCACAAGAAATATATGTGTGAGTGCCATCTTGAGAGATTTGTTTACGAGAGTTAGAATATATGAGATAGAATGAGAAGAATGTATGATGTAAACTTTATTGATAAATAAATAAATATTAGAGGTTGAGATTAAATTTGCTATTTGCTTTCATTTACATTCCTATTCTTAGATTAGATGTGGTGTATTTCTTGAGTACATCCTTAACTATGGTCAAATATTCTTAAGCCTCAAAAGTCTGTTTGGGTCTTAGGTCAATAGAATGTGGAGTATATAAGAAGGATTCCTAACTGATCTTATCCATTCTTTATAAACTTGGATAGGAATATTGTTCATTTCTACCTTTAATGCCATGAAATAATCTTTAGGGAATGCTAGGAAGATGCCCTCCTTTGAAAATATTTCTTACCAACTCATTCAAGAATAGGAAAATTTGATTCAAATGGCTGTAATCAAGTCTAAGTCACAATCTCTAATAGTAAGTAATGGCAAAGGAAAGGAGAAGAAGCAAGAGAAGAAATAAAAGAAAAAGGAACAACCTAAGAAGAAAGCTAAGTCCACCCAATCCAAGTTCAACACAAGTACTTCTTCCTCTAGTTTTGAGCCTAAACCGAAGAAGAAGAAGTGGAAGTGTTCTTATTGCAAGAATTCAAGACATGAAGAGCATTCATGCATGAGAAAAAAAATTGACCACCTTACTCGTTTAATTGAGAAACATAATATAGGTGTTCTCGAGTCTACTAAGCAAAATTCTCTAAAGCCTAAATATTCTAAGGAAAAGGAAAAGAAGTTTAATATGAACAAAGGTAAATCCATTGTAGCTAGAGTAGCTCCTTCATAGACATGGGTTATAGGTTTCGGTGCCTCACACCACATGTGTTATTCACATGTTATGTTTACTGAAATTGAATCATGTGGGTATGTTTCAAATAATTTTGGTTGATGACACATCTATGTCGGTTCCTAGGAGTAGATTGATGGAAGTAGAAGGTGGAACCTTTAACAATGTTCTAAGTGTTCCCAATCTCTCCACCAATCTACTATCAATTTACCAAATCACCCATATTGGTCAAGGGATGTGAGTGGAATTTAATCCTAACTCTATGATCATTCGAGAGATTCACAATGTTTTCTACAATGGCTGAGGGAAAGGAAGATCACCAGGTCTGGTTATAAACCTTTTCCCACTACCTTGATTACTCATACTAATGAGGTTATTAATCTATGACACAAACATTTTGGCCATTTAAACTATCATTACCTTGAACAATTGAGCCAACATGAGATGGTCAAAGGGTTACCTTGAGTCAATTTTTTTAAGGGTATTTGTGAGGGTTGTGTCCTTTTGAAGCACGCCTAAGAGAAATTTGACAAGGGAAAATCTTGGAGAGCCTCTCATCCCTTAGATCTAGTTCATAGTGACATATCCCAGGGACCTTTTCCATATCCTTCATTCATTAAAGATTTATATATACTTATATTCATTGATGAATTTTCATGTTATATATGATTTTAATTTCTCAAATAAAAATTTAAAGTTTTCAATCACTTTTGGGACTTCAAGGCTCTCACTGAGAAATGAGCTGAAATTTATATCAAGGTTCTTAGAAATGACAATGGAGGTGAGTACATGAGAAATAGGTTCAATATTTTTGAACCTCCAAAAGGATTTCTTTTCAATGTATAATTACTTATAGCCCTTCACAAAAATAGATTTGTAAAATGAAAGAACAAAACTGTTAAGGAGATGGCCACTTGTATGATTCATTCTAAGTCCCTTCCTCCACAGTATTGGGCTAAAGTTGTGAACTATGTTTTTACTATCTAGAACCACATTCCAAAAAAATCATTAAAAGGGATGACTCTATTTAAGGCTTGGTATGGGTGAAAATTGGATGTTGAGAGCTTTCATATCTTTGGATCAATTGTCACAGATTGAATACCAAAAATAATGCAAGCCCCTAGAACCACAATATAAACCTTATATATTTTTGGGTATCCCAAAGGTGTGAAGGGTCATACACTTTTGAACCCCACCAATCATCATATTTATATTGAAAGAAGTGTGAAATTCCAAGAGTTATCTTCTACTTCCACTTCTCTACCCATAGAGGTCACTTTCCCCCTCTCTAACAATGATTCAAAATATTTTGATGATCTTGCTGAACCTACCACTCATGATCCTCCCACTCCTCCCACTCTGCTATTTACTAATTTTGATGGTAGTGAAAACAAGGATTATGTACCCTTTCACTCAAGTGATGATTCAACAAATTTTGAGACCGAGTCTCCTCCTGAACCTCACTGAGATAGGAAAACCTTCCAGAGTGTTGGTGATTGGATATGGGATCCTTCAAATGAGAGACTGACTTATTTATATTTTTATGGGCCCCATAACTTCTTCACCTACACTTCCGATCTATAGTCTTTTTGGGAGGCTAATGGTATTCTTGAGTGGGATTATGCTATGGAAGAGGAATATTCCTCTCTCATGAATAATCATACTTGGGATATCACCCCTCTTCCTAAGGGAAAAAATGGTTTGGTGTAGGTGGATATATCGAACCACGTATGGTGCTGATAGGAATGTCAAAAATTATAAGGAAAAACTCATAGTAAAGGGTTTCTCCCAGGTTCTTAGGGATGATTATTCATAGACCTTTACTCCAGTCACCTAGATGGCTTCTATTTAACTAACCCTAGCCATAACTTCTCCTAATAAATGGGATGTATACTAAATGGATGTTAAGAGTTCCTTCCTTCAAGGTGATCTAGAGGAATAAATATATATGGACTAACCTCCAGATTATGTCCAATATTCCTCCCTTGTTTTCAAACTTAAGAAGTTTACCTTATGCCTCAAACAAGCCCTTCAGGATTTATATGCCAAGACAAAATCTATTCCTCTTAATTTTGGGTTCACTAGGTGTCACTCTGACCCAAATGTTTACATTTTGTTGCAAGATGAGTCCATGCTTATCTTAGTTTTGTATGTCGATGACTTGTTGATTAGGGGAAGGTCTTCACTGATCATTGATTTTTTAAATAATTCCTTAGACAACAAGTTCTCCTTGATCGACTTGTTTTTTCTTCATTACTTCTTCTGGATTTAGATCACTCAGTCTGACTAGGGGTTCATCATTTCTCAACCCAATTATTCCCTTGATTTTCTTGCTAGGTTTAACATGGTTGCTTTTAATCCATCTCCCACTCCGTTCTTTTTTGGATTCAAGTTAGCATCTGATTTCTCCACTCCCTTAGTTGATGGTACCCTTTATCACTAATTGGTGAGGATATTGTTCTACCTAGCTCATACTACCATGGAAATTTCATTTTTTATTGGCATCATGTTTAGATTCCTGTAGGAGCCTCATGAGCTACATTACAAAAACATTGAAGTGGATCCTTCACTATGTTAGAGGAACCTACACCAATGGAATTCACTACTTTGGAGGGATAAATATTTATTTAGTTAGATTAAAAGAATCTAATTGGGCTGATGATCTTGATCATCACATGTATACCTCTAGATATAACTTTTCTCCTGGTTTGGGTCATATCAATTGGTTAAGCAAGAAATAAAACATGATTGCTATATCTTCTACAGAGTTAGAATATAAGGGAGTAGTCAATGTTTCCATTAAAGCTATTTGGTTACATGAGATTTTGACAGAGATTGGTATTCAATTTAGATAATCTACCATTATTTATTGCGATAACCTTAGCACTATCTCCATTTATAAAAATCCAATTCAACATCAACGGATGAAGCACATTGAGATACACATGTGCTTCATTTGGGAGTTGATTCATGGAGACATTATTGTTTTGTAGTATATTTAGACTTCAGATCAAGTTGCAGACATCTTTACCAAACCATTCAATGAATCCTTAAGTTTCTTCACTTTCATTCTCTTCTTTGGGTGAGGTCTACTACAACAACACATATTTTCCCAGATTTCTAGTCCTCTCCTCCTCCTCTTATTATTATATAAATATTAAAGTTTGTATATGGCTAGATCATCAATAATTTTTTATGAACCCATATGAAGCATCTTTCTTAGTTTGGTTAGGGGACTCCTCTTTTCCATACTGTCATGCCTCTTCCTAAGCTTTGATGAAGGGGTGTTAGTGTGAGGGTATCATTTTACAATTTATTCATTTATTTGGTTATTTCCACCACACACATGATGATTCATATCATTTAGGTGATTCATAGTTATTTTAGGGATTTATATGACATATGACACATGACACATTTTTTCATAGAATATGTCATACTTGTCATATGCATCATTATCATATGGGAGTTACATGTTATTCTAACATTATAAATCCTCACTCCATCATTGGAGTATGACAAGTCTAGGCATGAGAGTTACACAACACTCCCCATATGTATTTCTCCTTTTTTGATATATGAGTATGAACAAACCATTTTTACCATGCACAAGTTCCTTGAGTTCATTTTTACTTCATAATTACTTGGAGAAATCACCCATTATCATTTGAGTAAAAATCCGTTGATATACATGCACTTTTAGGATATCTTCGTGGACTTTTTCAATGGCCAAGATCATGTGTTCCACATCACCCTACAACTACCAACACATCAATTTTTATGTGAATACATAGATGAAGGAGATTAGGTAAAGAATATAGTTCTAAATTTAATACAAGTACAAGATGCTAGGAGTAAGGCATTGGAAAGTTTTAGTAGACACTAAGAGAATGTAAAACATTAGTTTGATAAAAAAGCAAAAGTCAAGGCATTCAAGAATGGAGATCTAGTTATATTATGGGAGTGATATCATGCAATAAAGATGCATCATTCTAATTTTTATCCATTATGGATTGGCCCTTACCAAATTGTAGAACCATTGGGAGAAAATGTTACCATAATAACAAAATAGATGTTAAATGATCTAATATTAGCAGTTAATGGCCATCATTTGAAACACTATTTCATGGTTGATCCATCATCCACCCCATATAATTAACCAATTAAGTGTTCTCTCTTATTTTAGTTATCAAATTTCTTATTTTAGTTGCTTTCAATTTCATTAGTTTAGCTCACAATTTTCTTAGATTAGTTTCATGCCTTTTCATACCAGGCTCATGATTATTTTTAGAGTATTTCCAAGCTTCCTAGTAAATGAAAAAAATTATTAAGGTTATTCCGAGTTATGGTCTCTCATATGTAAATTACAATAAATGGAAATTACTAAAGGATATATTTCAAGAGTGGATGAAATTTAGAGTTTAAAGGTTTTTAATGTTTTCCGGATTTTAAGATAAATTATTGAAATTTTACTTATGTTTGAAGTTAAGAACTATGTTTTGTAATTACTTATGATTATGCAAAAGTTTCATACCTAAGGGAGTCCATGCAATTCACATTTTAAATGCTTTTATAAGATAATGAAAGAATATATTGGATTTTAATTTTGTGGAAACATTATAATGGATATATAAATTGGTCCCCAAGCCCACTAACTATTGTAAAAATAAAGTAAATAAGAGAAAATGAGCTAAATGATAAAATTAAAGGTGAAGCTTATTTTAAAAAGAAAAATAAAAGAAAATTTGATTACATTTACTTAAAAGAGGTGATTTGAGAAACCTCCATCAGGGATATGAATGCTTGGATGGAAATGGAGAAAGGATTAGAGTAGATCCAAGAGTACCTTTTTTAGGTCTATGAACACCTCGGTGGCAACAGATCAATGCTTAAAACCTTCATGTAATGAAGTCACAAGTTTAACAATTTTTAATTATTCAATCTAAGTTTTATAAAGGCCAAATTAACCACAAGATCACCAACTTTACTTTGAAGTGTATGATTACTTAGTGGATAAAAATTAAGGGATTAAATAATTCCTTTGAATTTTAATCATAAGTTGTAAACATTTATCCTTATTATAATATCTTCCCTAGGATTGATAAAATTAAGATTTTGAATCCTAAATATTTTTTGACTATTCTCCCCATAGTAGTCACCATTTAGTATGACCAACACACCCCCATTCCCTTTTTGAAAAAATATTGGATCCCCCATTTATTCATTAGATGTTAAAAATTGGTTTTAAAATCTCTTTGATATGTTTAAAAGTATCTAATTTTTCATTTTTATCGAACTACAAAGTTAGCTTAGTCTATAATATGTCTATATCTTTGAAGTTTAGATTTTTGATTCACTAGTGATTTGACCACCATCCATGCTTTCACTAGTTTTATTTAATGTTTATTATGTTTTATTTGTGAAAAGGAAACAAAACCTAAAACATGGACATTTTTTGGAATTAAAATGGGCTTTAGATGTGTAAAGGATAGTTTCCTTCACATTTTCCATTATTTCCAAATTGTCAAATTTAACTTCACTATTTAAAATAATTTATAGGTTAAAAGTGGAAATGTGACTCATCTTATCATAATTCAGAGTTTTTTTTTTAAATCATCATAAAAATTCATGTCCTAAGCCTAAGATTATCATTTGGCATGAAGATTTCACTGAGATCATGAAACCTCGAGACCTCAATTAAGTATGTGTGTTCTCGTGATATACAAGAATTCAAGATAAATGAAGTCCTAGAACTCAAAAGTATCTAAATCCCAAGATCTCAATACTTATAGAACAAATCATATTCCTCCTTTAAGTCATGTGTTCTCGGGAGTTTTCGCGAAGAAGGATCAAAGAGAAAGGAAAATCTTGAGAACTCAAGAGTTTGAGACTCAAATATTGGTCCACCTCAGAACCACATGGTTATGGTAATTCAAAAATTTAAAGTCATGTTTGAATCAGGGAACCTAGTCCCTCTATTGTCCTCACCCCACTGATCCTAGAATATTTCCAAAAATGCAATAGGGAGGAAGTAACACCCATAGATTTCTCAGAAGTCATTTTGAAAAAGGAAAAGGGAAAATGGCTATAGTTGATTCTCATGTCAACATTGAAAGAGAATATGTTGTTCTAAGTCTTCTCTCATTGGGGAAAATAGTAAAAAAGATGGAAAAATGGATGTAGGAAAATAATAAAGGTGCTAAGGGCCCTAATATCACTTGGAATCATTAAGGTCAATACCTATAGGAGAAAGTCAACAATTTTGAAGAGGAGCATATTTCCATTTCTTAGAGAGTCTCTTCACTTATTTCTTGTAGCCAACTCCTCTTGGAGTGTAATAACACTAAAGCTAATGTGATAAGTTCACATCTTCAAGATGGTTTAGATAAGAAATTTTTTTCTAGTGGAAAAAATGTAGGACAAAAGAATAAAATGTTGTAGGAGATGCTTCAAGCGATGGGAAAATAAAGTAACATCTGACAATCTTATGGACTAGAATTCTAGATGTTATGGACATTGCTGCTACTTTCTTGTTGGTTTTGTGTTACCTTTGGAATATTTTTGGGATATTATATTTTTGAAGCCCCCTTATAAGATGTCTTTCTCTAATTTTCTCATTGTATTTATAGACCATTTTTGTGTATCAAGCTAGGGTCCGTGTCAAAAAACCCATCTTTTACCAATAAAAAAAAATTGGGGAATCCAAAGATTGTAAAGGCCCACTGAGAGTTTATTTACCTATAAGTAACTAGGTTTGTAGTGTAAATATCATCTAGACAACATCAATTCAATGTTAAGATGAAATTTGTAGTTCTCTATGTCTAAATTGTCTTATTGTTTTGATCTGTCTTGATCAATTTTAGTTATTATGTAGAGTTTGTACTTTTATATTTGATAGAGTGAGTAGATTGAGCCTTGATAATATATCTTCATGGATTACTATTTCTAAAAAACTTGGCTTCTTGGATGTGCCAAGGTAATCTTGGTTATTTAGGAATCTATAAATAGTTGTGATGAACAATTGTTTTGAATTTTTGGTTTTGAATTCCCTTAGACCGAATGCCTGTAATTAATACGGGAATGAGTTCTTATATTCCTTTTTGGTTATGGTTTTATGAGTTTTCTATGTTATAAGGTGCTTATTACACTTAGTAATTTAAAATAATAAACCATTTTATTTTTCTTCCTTCCCTTCCCCCTTTTGAGTTTATTTTTATGAAGAACCATTCCGTTTAGCCACTATAAATGTCATTTGGTTATTATTAGTATTGATCAATTCAATTGGAGTTAAATATAGTTAAATGAAAGTTTTCCTAAACAAACCAACCCTCTATATGTTGACATCAATCCAAAAAGTCTTGATTATTTTGTACATATAACCACCATTCCATCTAGGTTTTAAAACATGTGAAGTTAATTCTTCTTTTCAAAAGTTCTTTTTGAGTGTGTATAAAACACCCCACAACAATACATACATACATACATACATACATACATGCATACATACATACATATACATATACATATATATACACAAACACACACACACAAACACACACATGGATGTTATTTGACCATGATACATGCTATATTCATCGTTTGCTAAGTATATGCAAAAATATACTTCTAGACGTGTTAGGTAGCTCTTAAATAGGGAAACCTAGATAGAACAACAAGGAAGCATTTTTGTGATCTCTATCTCTCTCTCTCTCTATCTCTCTCTCTCGCCTCTTTGTGCACATATATAAATATACATATACACATTCATACAAACATACTCACATATATTATAAAATATACATATACCTATATACATAATATATATACACATATACGTACATATATTATACACATGCACATATACATACATATATACATCATAGTTTTATTTTTAAGGAAGGCTCAAAAATATTACAATTTGAACTCACAAATCATTGTTCAGAGCCAACATTAAGGGATGTAAATATATGTAGTAAGATATAGAATAATATTTTAAAAAGAGTAAGGATGTGCTTAATTACTTTAAATATCCATCAAGGGGATAGAAGGAGTGATCATGGAAAAATCGCAGCAACCTCCCAATGGGAGACTAGAAAAACACAAATTTTTTTGAACCAGAATTCCAAATCACCCAATAATCAAGAATACATATTGATACCTCTCAATTTCCTAGTCTTACTCTAATTCAAACACAACATATGTAAGAAGCAATGTATAAATAATATAAGCATTAAGAGTTATCTTATAATTATAACTTAATTTGTTTCATTCATTCAAATTGTACAATTTACTTCCATAATAATATATATGTAAATCAACTATGCATAAAACAATAAGTAATAGCACATACTAGTTTCCGCATATAATTTTTCATCCAATTATCTAAGCATTGTAGTTAATTCACTAACATGTTCATTCTATTTAATTCATTCCAATAATAAATTAGTTAAATACAACAAGTATGAATTCCATTTATTGAATCACTCTATAACATAGTCAATAATACGTTCATGATGTAAACATATAGATTCATTCATATTTCCAAGTCCACGATATATGATACTAAAATGGATAGTTATATTCAATAAATATTCCAAATATTTACAATTTTTTTTAGTTTTACATCTCAAGCATATTTTTACAATTAATTACACAATCCGTGCGATTTAATTTTGCATAATTTCTATTACATAGTGGTTTATATGTACTCAATATATAATGTTACTTTTCCTTACGTCAATATACATGAGTTTCCATTTGATATCACTTATAATCAATTACATCATGATATTGTTCAAGTAGGTATTTACCTTAGCTCATATTAACCTAGGTACTTTATTTACCTTTATTGTATTTATCCTCACCCACTTATGTGTGTGGATATTTATTTTTTATTTATTTAGATATTAGGGGGATATTATCTAGTTGTTAGGTATAGTTCTTTCCTTGATCTATGTCATCGACTAGATCCTTGATGTCTAGTTCTCTCTTAAATATATGGTCTTGACTAGTTCTTTCCTTTATTTATGGCTTGATCTACGACCTTAAATGGTTCTTAGATTGTTATTCCTTGCTATATAAGCAATTCTAATTCTTGTTTTATTTCATTGAGTTCCCTAATAATATATGATATTTCTGCTCATTTATTTTTAAAGGTTTATGTAAAGTTATTTTAGTAAATTGCTTTCATCTTATTGATCATGGTGTTTGATTAGCATATGAGTTCTTGGCTTAGTACGATTTGGTTATCTTTCCTTTTAGATATGTGATTCATATTTATAATAAATTACAAGTATACAATAGTTTATATCCATATGTTTCAATAATAATACAATAGATATCAATCTATACAATATAATAACTCATCATTACAACACAAATGTCATCTATCCACAAATATCCATCCTACTGTAAAACTATGCTATCATAGAAAGAGTGATATTGAGGTTTTTTTCCTCAAACCATGAGCCTTACAGATCCCCATGTAACTCTAAACCTGAGAGTGGCCCTACCATTCATGAGAAGGAAGATGTGAGAAATCAATAAGGTAAGAGAGAATACAATGTGTAAAATAGTCACCTAATCGACTGGTAGAAATAAGACAGGGTGGGAATATAAACATCCTAAAATAATAATAGTATTGATCATGTTATTGGCAAATAGACTTAGGATAATATGAGAAACAACTTACTGAAATCTTATAACCTACTAGGACATGAAATTGTACAAACTCAAATTTGGTAATTTTCATTTGACGACCCTTGATTTGAGAATGCACTCTTGCTATAATAAATACAACCTCTCCATTCCCACTTACCACTTTTTGAGTTCCATTGTTTATATTGTTTATCTTTGTACATTTACATGTCAGTACAATCTAAAAATACAAAACAAAAACTTCAATAGATAAACATCAGTTTTCCAGATCCAAACTTCATTTGGCATATTTCTCACTCCCCTTTAGGACCATACAAAATGGTTAGGACTGTACATCCATCCCTGAACTACTTATACGATCTTGGATTTACATGTATTCTAACTAAAATTTCAAATTGATATCTTTCATTGGGTATTATACTTCATTTGGGCCATCCTTTCTTAAATAAATCATTTAAAAAACCATATATAAGCCAGAAAATACCACCTCATTTGTTAACTTAGAACTCCCAAGGAAATACATTAGATAACTCACATCAAATGTTTGTAAAAGGCATCCAAATCTCCCTAAATATCACACTTTCACATCTAAAGTCAATAGGTAAGGACCCAAATCAGGTTTGAATTTATAGACCAGGCTACGAAAAGCCATATCTCTCTTCCACAAGCACTTAAACATTCTCTCCAAGTATTTTATCAAGATCAAGGTCAAAGCAAACATGGTCAAATTAAATGCCAAGTATGATTGATCTATCTAGATATCATATGCTTGGTGGAGAAAGACATGTGGTTTGAGGCCTATTCAGAGTAGTTCTAACATTGATGATGCACCGGGGTGCCCACAACACTTATAATGTTTATTTTGTATGAATCTTTATCCATAGCTAGGGTTTGAGATGATGTTCATTCCATTCAAAGAACCTTTCTACATGTGCAAAAACTAGGTTTTGACTGTGACAAAAAATCTAAGAAGACAACCAACCTAGAAAGTTGCATAATCTGATTCAAGGTAGGTCTAAGAATATACATAAGGGTCAAGACCATATGGTGCGCTCTTGACAATTTGGTACGATTCCTCCCTAGGTTGATTCATAATCAAAATCTTATTTTAGAATTTTAATTAGGTTCATATCTTCCAGTTTCAATATTACACAATCCCAGATCTCTTTAGAAATAATTAGAAATATGCTAAGTGATTTTATACATATATTTTGAGCTTTCAATTACATGTTAAGTTTATCGATGTATGCTATATTGGTTTTATTTGATATGAGTTATAAATATGAGTTAGTATTTATATTATAGTATCTTTGTAAGATCTATAATCTATTCTAATCTAATATACACCTAATTAAATTGATGTAAAATTAATTAGGGGTTAAATAATTTTTTTGAATCTAATTTTGATTGAATTCTTATCCTAATCTAGGATATTATTAGTTCCTTGTATATTAGGCTTAATGATCTCTAAACCCTAGCCGATTTAGGGTTTATCAATATATGATCATTCTCATAAGTTTTTGATTTATTTTTCTCATCTTCATGACTTCTTATCTTGCTCTATCCATCGCTCTCAATGAATATGTCAAGTGTTATCCTATTTTCCAAAATATCTTCACCAACCTTGGATGTATTTACCTTCATCCCAAAACATCTCATGACTATGTCATGGGTATAATGTGTGTACCTTTTTCCTTCCAAGACGAGCCCATGTATTTCACCTCTAATGAGTTACATCCTTGAGATATCATCGAAAGTGGCCTCCTACTTTATGTGCAAGTCATTATCTGTAATAGTTTGATCAAACATGTTATCATTGATAATGGTTATGGCCTCAAAATTTTTAATATTTACTTTTTACATCATTTGTGCATTCATACCAATGAGTCATCTTCTTCTTCTATTAGTATACATGGCTTTAATAATGTAAAATGTCATCCCCTTAGTCAAATCATACTACACATCACTTTAGAATCCCATACCCTCCCCACCATATGCCAGATTATGTACAATTATCTCAGTTATAGTTTACTCTTAGGTGTCTCTAGATTCATGATATACACATGGTACCTTCTAATAGTTGTCTCAATTTTTCTTACTAAGGCACCATTTTCACCATTAAATTTGATCCTTCTCCTTTTAAATTTTATGATATTGTGAACCATGATGAGATCATTATACATCATGTTCATCTTTTTACCCCTTCTTATCACATTTATGGCAAAGGATACTAAATTTTAATACAACATGGATTTAATGAAAATGGCCTTTGATATCATTGTCAAGTCATTCAATAACCTCTTTGCATAAAATAATATTAGTCTAAAGAAGGAATTGCGTATTTTATGTAGCATGCTGTAATCACTAGTTCCACAGTTCCTACCATCATCACATCATATATTTCCAAAAGTATTCACTATACAACCAACCTCACCCTTGCAATTTATTCACCCCAATCTTATCAATGTTATAGAATCACTGAATATACTATCCATAAATGACTTTATTATTGAATAATACATCATCAAATACTTAGGTGTATATGAGGACCCCCCTCTATTAAATCATAAGAATAGATTTCCTCATATTCTATCACCTCATATGTATTTTGGGGATGGATTTGTTTGACAATGCATCTAATACACTAGATACCATTCCCACTTAAGCATATGTCAAATATCACTCTATCTTATTAAATGAATAAAAAATATATTTTAACTTTGGCATTAGTGATGACCATCACCCTATCCACTTAACTTCCGCTCTTAGTGCCACTGAACGAGCTGATATCTAAGAAGTTTCACAATATTTCCCTTACTTCTTTGCTTAGAATTATAATGGCATACCCAATATTGACCCCTCTATTTCCATGAATAATATTGTATTGAATGAAAATGCCAAACTAGTCCAGCAAAAATTCATAAGTGCACCCTAAATGTGTCTTTAATGGTCAAAAATGAACTTTAGAGATTCGTGGATGATGACTTTATCTAAACCATTGATTACCCCCAATGGGTTTCTAATATTGTACTTGTCAAAGAGCCCAATGACAAGATTAATTGTTGCACTAAATTTCATGACCTCAATAAGGTTTTCCTTAAAGATAATAACCCACTTCCCTATATTAATATGATTGTGGACTAAATTGGAGGGTATGACATGCTATCTTTCACGGATGAGTTCACCGGATATAACCAAATTAAAATTAACCCTACAGATCAAGAAAATACATCTTTCACAACCCCTTGGGGTAAATTTTGCTACACCATTATGCCTTTTGGGTTAAATAATGTTTGTGCTCCTTACGAATGTGTAATAAATCACATATTCCATGAGAATATACATAAGATTATATAATATTATGTCAATGACCTATTGGAAAAATCCACCACTCACTTTAATCATACCCAAGATCTGCATCTCATCTTTGAATGATTAAAATTATTAAATGTTTTCTTAAACCCACATAAATGCGTCTTTAGGGTTACCATGGGTAAGTTACTAGGGTACATTACATCTAGTCAGGGAATAGAGGTTGACCCTAAAAATATTCAAGCTATTGTTGACATGCCACCACTGCAAAATCCCAAGCAACCGCGGTCCCTCCAAAGAAAAATTCAGGCCATTTGGCACTTTACGTCCCAATTAGATAATAAAACACAACCTTTTACATGAATTTTAAAGAAATATACAAAATTTATGTAGGATTTTAGTTTCCAACAATCCTTTTAAGACATTAAACACTAAATACTCAATCCTCTAGTGCTCATCCCGCCTATACTCAATAACCCATTCTTACTCTATATTTCTACTACTGAAAATGCCCTCGGTGATTTGTTAGAAAAATAAAATGATGAGAATTGTGAGTGTAATAGCTATTATATTAGTTGCAAACTACTTCCATATGAGCCCAATTATATCCCCATAGAGAATGTTTGTCTCACCATATTCTTTCCTATAACCAAGTTGTGTCATTATATGCTCATTACTGAAGTAAAAAAATTAGCTAGGTGGACCCTTTATGCTATTTTATCACATGTACACACATTTCTAGTCATATTTTCCACTAGGTAATGCTCTTAACTAAATTCAAATTCAATTTTGTGGCTCAAAAATCAATTAAATAATAGGTCCACTTTGATCAACTCATCGAATCCCTAAATTTTGACTCCTCCCCCGTCAATGAGACTTTTTTAGATGAATTTATTTCCTACATAATTGATTCTAAAGTTTTGACCATGTACTTTGATGGATCTCAATGTGCTACTGAGGTTGGTATCGGTATAGTATTTATTACTCCCTAGAGAGAGTCTCCACTTTGTCTATTCCTTAGGGTTTTCTTACACCGATAACATCGTCAAATATGAAGCATTAATCTTGGGATTGTATATTGATTATACGTTACAAATTCAACCTATACAATTGTTTGGAGATTCACACATTATTATACATCAAGTAAAATGTATTTACAACATAAAATAGGAACATTTAATTCCATATAACACATTTTTCAAGAGTTTTCTTACAAATTTGGACTCCTATTCCATTACTACCATACCCCAAAAAGATAATAGGCATGTTGAAAATGTGGCTAGAGTTAATTCCATGATCCCTTTGGAATTTATTGATGGTTGTGCCACCTTTACCATTCGACAAATACATATGGATTCTATCACTCCTACCACTATTGATGCTTTCCATGTTTTGTTCACCACATGCAGTTACCATAATATTGAATGGTTTACTCACATATATAAATAACTATACCAACTGCAAATTCCTTCCAACTCTTCACTCCAAGAAGTTCACCGCTTACAATGCAATGCTACACACTATGTCCTTATAGGAGGATATTTTCTTAAAATCTCTTTTTATGGATGGTTATTACACTTTCTAGGGAATCATGATGACTGAATCACTTTATCTCAATTGCATGATAGTGAATGTGATGGCCACTTTAGTAGAAATGCTATATCTTATAAATTATTATGACAAGGATATTAGTGGCCCATAATGGAACAAGGTTCTCTTGAATATGTTAAAAATTGTGATTAATGTAAATGTAACAGTAACCTCTGTCATGTACCATCTCATACATTATAACCCATTGTACCCAAATGTTCATTTTCCATATGGGGATTATATTTAGTTAGTAAGGTTAACCCTGAATCTACGCAGGGGCACAAGTTTATCATCACAACCATGAAATATTTAACTAAATGGGTAGAGGTTGTCCCCTTAACCTATACTAACAGTAGCAACATATGTGCTTTTATATTGATGCACATTTTCACACATTTTGGTCACCCTTATGCTATTTTTATAGACACTAGACCTTTTTTCAAAAACTATAATGTCAAAAAATTTGTGTAAAGTTTTGAATTAAGAATACTTTTTCTACTCCTTATTACCCATAGGGAAATGGCCAAGTTGAGACCACTAACAAAACCATTTCAAGATTCTTTCTAAAATTATTGATAAATATGGCTATGCATAGCATAACTAGATCCTATATGCCCTATGGGCTTATCATACTAGTGTTTTTATACCTACCAATTCTACTCCTTTTCCCTCATTTATGGGACTAATATTGTTTTTCCATTGGAATTAGAGATCCCTTAATTTTTCATATCTCTAAAGGATATCATTAAGGAAAATTATTACCATTATAATCCTTTACATGAGTTAGAAAAGGTTTACCCCAAGCAAGTGTAAACGTAAGACAATTTGCATATGTATCAAGAGCGCATAAAACATGCTTATAATAAAAAAGTACATGCCCTTGAGTTTCAAGTAGGTGATATGGTTCTTAAAGAAAATCAAAAGAACACAAACATTGAGGCAACATTGAAAGGAAAATTCAAACCCAATTGGCTAGGTCCATATAGTGTAACCACATGGCTTAGACCTGGTGTTTATCGTCTGGCTAAACTTGATGGAAATATTGTGAAGAACCCTAGGAATATTATGCATTTACAAAAATATAACACTTATCTTATTTATTTTCATTCATTAGTACGTATTTTTTACATATTTATACACTAAGATAATACCAAAACATTCAAATATGTGTAAAAATACAAAACTAGGACCTACACATCTTACTTGCATTGTTATCAATTTACATTGCACACATTTTTCACTTTATTTTGATAGATAACATGATTTATTTATTTAAACATGTGAATTCATTAGGTTTCTTGATTTGGATGTAGAACACATATATATAAGCAATATTGATTCCTTACATTCTCATCCTTTGGGGGAAATTCCTAGACATTCTGCAGGTGCTATTGTCATACATTGTGTACTTTATATTTTTCATACTAATAATACTAACACACGTGTCTTGTGAAATAGTGACATATCTTGATTACTATTATTTTTTTGGTTATCAGATTTTTATCTTTTTGGTTGTTATATGTGCTTGTTGGTTGTGTGTGTTATTAATTGTTTACTTCATTGATTATGGCGTATGTTCCTTGATTTTCTTGTGACTGTACACAGGAAATATGACACAATATTCCTTATTTACTCAACTTCCCCAGGTCACACCATGACAATTGAAATATGGAAGATGTGATGGATATGGATAGATATAAATGGTAAATATCGAACATGTGGGGATGGATACAAATTTAGATTAAAATTTTGAGAAACTCATAATTGATCAACTTGAAAATATGAAAATTTATCATCCAGGACATGGAAAGCTCATCTAATCTATATGCATGAGATGCTACAATCAAGGATAATTGTTACACATAACTCCTGATCTATGTTATTTAAACCAAATATGTTTTGGTATAGATGAAAAACTATTGGAAAGTTCCCGTTTATCTCTAAATATTCCTCTCTAGATAGGGTCATGAAAATATTAGACCATGGATGAGGAGAGAAAAATAAGGTTTCAGATTTCTAGCTCAGTTTGCTTGGTCAGCCCAAAACTACTAAGTTATGAATAACTATTCGTTTAACACGTCAATTTGGCTAAAAATATATGGGGAAAGGAGTAGATCATAAAATTAGCACTTATAATCCTAAATCTATGTCTCCTTGATATCGATCGATGTGGTGGGTGAATGATTGGCTCAAAAATCCTCCTATGAGGTTTGGACATACCGGGAATGGTCTTGTATAGTCGTCAACATGGGAGTAAGGATAAGGACATTTGGATAAATAGTCAAAGGATAATAAGAGGCTAAGGACCAGTAACATGAATTTCTAATGAATTGGCTCATTTATTTGATTTGGACTTGGTGTAGCCTCAAATTTCCATTCATGTATAAATACAACCGATAAAAGGATAACACTAATTCACCTTGAATAGCTCCGCCCTTTAAGAATCATTACTAGATTCATAATGGTTTGTTCTTGTTATGGATTCAAAGTTTTTTTTTGTCTTTGTGTCCTATCTCCCTTCACACTCTAGGTTCCTTTCTCAAACACTTAAAGGTATGGTTAATGGAATACCCTAAATGACTCAAAACAAAAAAATTGCAGTTCTTCTCTCTTTGCACAAAACAATCTTCTTCTTTCCTAAGACAATGTGTGTTTGCTTCACATGTGAGCATAGGTTTCTAGGGTTGTCTCTAAGATCATGTTAGCTTCTTTATCACCCTTTTATCACCTTATGTGTGCACTCAAAATTTGGATATCCTACTATTTTTCTGACTCTTTATACTTTACCTTTCATATGTTCTCAACTTCATCCTTTTGTACTTTCACTAGCTCCTTGAAGATTCAACAAGTATTGTATGGTTTTAAGTCTTACTAATGTTACTTAAGGATTATACCCTAATTATCCATCCATAAAAAAAATATATTCACCACTGAGATGCACTCTAAGAAATCAAAATCTCACTTCATCCTCTTTACCAGTACTGTCCCCAAGGATCCTTAAGATAGATAGGTTACTATAGATATGATTGGGAGACACCACAAAGGCCCAAGACACTCTTCCAAATTCCTCAATGTCCTTTGACAATCCTTAATATGTATACCAAAATTTAAGTTCCAACTCTACCTTCTTTTCTCTGTAACCTATTTCTTCCTTACTAGCTTGCCAAACCCTTAACTAGGTCCTACCAAGAGGACTGCGTTAGGTTGTGGAGCCTATTTTCATGTGTGAAATTTTTGAAGACTGTACACTAAGAGTACTGTACACTTTCCACAATTGTATCATTGGGGTTCAGGGGTGCAGCCCCTGAATTTTTTTTGGCCTTAAAATGTGCCCAATATATCGGGAAACGTGCTTTTCTCATATGGGCGAGATTTTTGACCCATAGGTTTATGGGACGGTTTTAGCCCATGGTTTTAATACCCATGGTTTTGTAAAACTGCTGAAGCAGTTATCTACTTATGTGGTTTTATGCATATGGTAGTTGTATAATGTAACAATGTAGATGTGTTTTGAATTCGGGTGTGAATTCTATAGAGTTTGTTGAGCATAGCTCCAAATAGATCTGGGTATTGTATTCAGAGAGCAGTGGTTTGTAATAAAATATGAGCAAGTAATTCTTGGTAGACGTAGCCCAAATTGGGTGAACCACATTAAATACTATCTCTTTGTGTTGTGTTATTTTATTTTACACATTTATTTGATATTTGTAATATTTTTTGCATATTAGTTTCTACTATTGCGATTCTGTGAGGGATTATTCTACATATTTTATCCCTTATTTTCTAACAATTGGTATCAGATCCTGGTTTGGTTTACTGAAGTGTTGAATTACAGGGAAAGTTTTATCTTGAGTGGGAGATATGTCATATGATAAAATATTAAGGGTTGATAAATTCAACGGTTAGAATTTTGGTCTTTGGAAGATGTAGATGGAAGATTACCTTTATCAAAAGGATCTTTATATTCCACTGTCTGAGAAGGTTAAAAAATCCTCGAGCATGATGTATGCGGAATGGGATTTATTAGATAGGAAGGCACTTGGGATAATCTGGATGTCTTGCATCTTTGGTATTATTTAATGTTTCAAAGGAAAAGACTACAAAAGAACCAATGGATGCATTAGGGAAGTTGTATGAAAAACCCTCTGCCTCAAATAAGACATTTTTAATGAAAAAGTTGTTTAATATGAATATGTCTAAGAATGGTTTAGTAGCTGATCATTTAAATGATTTTAATATGGTTGTAAATATGCTAGCTTCGGTTACAATAGAATTTGATGAAGAAGTTAGGGCTTTATAGGTTTTGTGCTCTTTACCTGAGAGTTGGAATAGCCTGGTAATGGTAGTAAGAAACTCGGTTCCAACTAACTCAAAGTTAAAGTTCAAGGATATTGTAGGGATGATTCTAAGTGAAGAAATGCAAAGAAAATCTATGGGGAATCTTCTACTTCAGCTAATGCTTTGATAATGGAAACTATAGGGAGATAGAAGAATAGAGGAAGCCGTGGAAAATCAAAGGATCGAGAAAGGTCAAAATCCAAAAGCAAGATAGTATGTTGGCACTGTGGAAAGTCTGGACATGCAAAGAAGGAATGTTGGGAACTTTAGAACAAGAAGAAACAACAGGAAGAAAACAAGGAGGCAAATGTGGAAACGGGTAATGTATGTCAGGATGCTTTGATTTTTTCTTTACATAATATTACCAAATCTTGGGTTTTAGATTCAGGGGTTTCTTTCCATGCTACTCCACATATGCATTATTTTGTTGATTATGTTCAAGGGGATTTTGGGCATGTTTTTCTTGGTGATGATGAGCCTTGCAGTACAATTGGAAAAGTATCTGTTTGGGTTAAGTTGTATAATGAGAATACGTGGCTATTGAAGGATATCAGACATGTTCCTACTTTAAAATGAAATCTGATATTGGTAGGCCAGTTCGGAAGTGATGGTTATATTGTGATATTTACAATAGACTCTTGGAAGGTTACCGAGGGTGATTTTGTGGTGGTAAGAGGTAAGAAGGTTGGAACCTTGCATTTAAACACTTATAACACTAATATTTGTAATCTTGTGGATTCAGAAGTAGATACAACATTGTGGCACTATAGGCTCGGTCATATGAGCCATAAGGGCATGGAGATCATAAAGAAGGATTTACTTGGATATACAGAAATGGGTTTGGAGTTTTTTGAGGACTGTATATATGGGAAACAAAATCGAGCAAGGTTTCTCAAGGTTGGACCTATAAAGAAAGAGAGTAAGTTAAAGATGGTGCACTTTGATGTGTGGGGGTCAACTCAAGTATCATATCTTGGGGGTTCAATTTATTATGTTAATTTTATTTATGATGAAACGAGGAAATTTTGGGTTTATTATATTAGAATTTTTTTTGATGTAGTTGACACTTTTGTTAAATAGAAAGCTTTGGTAGAGAATGAAACATGTCTTAAGCTAACATGTCTCAGGACAGATAATAGAGGGGAGCATTACAATAATGAATTTGATGATTACTGTTCTAAGAATAGAATATGCAGGAAAAATATGGTTCCAGGAACTCCGAAGCAAAATGGGGTGTTAGAAAGGATGGACAAAACAATAATGGAATGTGCTAGGAGCATGAGGTTACATGCAGGACTACCTCTTTCTTTTTGGGCAGAAGCAGTGAGAACAACCATGTACTTGATAAACAAAGGACCCTCAAGTGCCTTGGATGGAGGCATACCTGAGGAGGCTTGGTATGGTAAGAAAGTTGATTATTCATTTCTTAGAGTCTTTGGATATGAGGTGTTTGTCCATAGAGACAATGATGATAGGACCAAGCTAGAGGATAAATAAGAAAAATGTACTTTCATTGGTTATGGCGGTGATGAATTTAGATATAAATGTTGGAGTATTAAGGACAAGAAAATCATTCGATCTAGGGATGTGGTCTTTAATGAGAAAGTCATGTATAAGCAGTAGTTGTAGAAAAACAGGGAAGAATCTAAGAAAGAATATGTAGTGGTAGAGGATCTTCTGTATGGGAAAGTGACACATGAATCAGTTCAGGAACCTCCTCAACAGGAACCCCAAACTCTTATATTGAAGAGGTCTTCTAGGGTAAGAAGAGAACCTAAACATGTTTCTCCTTCTCTTTATTATTTATTACTCACTGATAGTGGAGAGACAAAATATTTGATGAAGCAATGCATGTAAATTCCAAGAAGAAGTGGGAGCAAGCCATGGATGAGGAGCATCAGGATCTCATGGAGAACCGGACATGGGATTTGGTAAAGCTACCCGAAGGAAAAAGAGCATTACAGAACAAGTGGGTGTTCAGACTCAAAGAGGAAGGAGGAGGAAAGAAAAGATACAAGGCCTGGTTGGTGGTCAAGGGGTTTGTATAGAAAAAGGGTATAGATTTTGATGAGATTTTTTCTCCTGTAGTAAAAATGACTTCTATTAGAACTGTTCTATGAATAGTTGCAACATAAGACTTGTACTTAGAACAACTTTATGTAAAGACTGTATTTCTCCATGATGATTTGGAGGAGGAACTATATATGCAATAACCAGAGGGCTATGAGGTCAAAGGTAAAGAGGAGATGGTGTGCAAACTGAAGAAGAACTTGTATGGCTTGAAACAAGCTCCACATAAATGGTATAAGAAATTTGACAACTTCATGATGGATCTAGGTTATATTAGATGTCATTCTAACCACTACATGTATACAAAGAAATTTGAGGATGGAAGTTATATTATCCGTTGTTTGTATGTTGATGACATGTTGGTTGCAGGTAAAAACATGCAAGAAATAAAAGTACTCAAGAATCAACTAAGTGAATCCTTTGCTATGAAGGATTTGGGGGCAGACAAACAAATCCTTAGTATGAGGATATCTCGAGATAGGAAGGAATGGAAGATGACTTTATCTCAGGAAGAGTATATTAAGAAGGTCTTGGAGAGGTTTAATATGTAGGATGCTAAACCAGTTGGGACTCCTTTGGCAGACCATTTCAAGTTATCAAAGGAGTAGTGTCCCAAGACAGAGCAGGAGAGAAACCAGATGTCCAAGGTAACTTACTCATTAGCGGTGGTTAGTTTAATGTATGCCATGGTGTGCACTAGGCTTGATATTGCCCATGCAGTGGGAGTGGTGAGTAGATTTATGAGTGATCTAGGTAGAGATCACTGACATGTAGTAAAGTGGATCCTTCGGTATTTGAGAGGGACCATGGGGACATTTTTTTGCTACAGTGGATCAGACACCACTTTTTGTGGTTATGTAGATTCATATATGGCTCGAGATGTAGAAAACATGAGGAACATGATAGGTTATGTTTACCCTATAGGTGGGACAACACTGAGCTGGATTTCACGACTATAATAGTTGGTGGATTTGTCAACCACGAAGGTTGAGTATGTTGCTTCCGCAGAGGCAAGTAAAGAAATGATTTGGTTACAACAATTGCTTGAGGAGTTGGGACATAAATAGGAGGAAGGAAAGATACATAGTGATAGTCATAGTGCTATACACCTAGCTAAGAACTCTGCTTTCCACTCTAGGACAAAGCATATATAGTTAAGGTATCATTTCATTAAAAAAACTCTGGAGGAAGAGAAGTTAAAGCTGGAGAAGATTCATACCAGTCAGAATCTTGCAGACATGGTGACTAAGGTGGTCACAAGGGAAAAACTGAAGCTATGTTCAACTTTGGTTGTTCTTCACGGAAACTAGTGAAGGGTTGAGAAGCTTGTTAAGAGGAAAACTAGTATCCAAGTGGGAGACTATTAGGTTGTGGAGCCTATTTTCACGTGTGAAAGTTTTTAAGACTGTACACTAAGATTACTGTATAATTTCCATAGTTGTCTCGCCAGGGTTTGGGGGCACAACCCCCAATTTTTTTTTTTTTGGCCTTAAAATGTGTTTGATATATTGAGAAACATTCTTTTCTCATATGGGCGGGATTTTTGACCCATAGGTTCATGGGACGGTTTTAGCCCATGGTTTTAATACCCACAGTTTTGTAAAACTACTTAAGTAGCTATATACTTATGTGGTTTTATGCATATGGTAGTTGGATAATGTAACATTGTAGATGTATTTTGAATTCGGGTGTGAATTCTGTAGAGTTTGTTAATAATAGCTCCAAACAAATCTAGTTATTGTATTGAGAGAGCGGTGACTTGTAATAAAATATTAGCAAGTGATTCTTGGTGGACGTAGCCCAAATTGAGTGAACCACGTTCAATACTATCTCTTGGTGTTGTGTTATTTTATTCTACACTTTTATTTGAGATCTGTAATATTTTCTACATATTAGTTTCTAATGTTACGATTCTGTGAGGGATTATTCCGCATATTTTATCCCTTATTTCCTAACAGACTGTCATGAAAAAAATATTTTCTAGGGATATTTATCATAATATGAATAGAAATTCAGGTACCCACCAAGGTATTTTCGACGTGTATAAAATTTTATGATCCAAATCCTAGTTTATCTTATACCTCCTTTGTTAAGGGTTATTCTAGTTAGCTCTCTCACTGTAGCTCATAGGTTTTCAAGCCTACTATAAAAATATCTAGAGAAATATCCAAAGAAATTCCCTAATTCTTCTTAAATAGTTGATACACCTCCTCCTCATCATTAGTATATAATTTTAGGCATGAATAACTTGATTTGATACCTTTGTAACCATGCCCTAGTTGTTCTTTCATTGTGCACTACTGTGACACCCACTGATTCATTTTTAGTAACAACTATCACTAGAAATTAATTTGAGTCTCTAAATTTGAACTAAAATATCATAAGAACCTTACCTTCATATGGGTTTTACTAATATGGCTTAAGGATCACATGATTCATCTTTCTTTGGCCTTTTGATATTACCTTGTTGGTGCTCAATTTGATCTCGCTCCGTTTGCTATAAAAATTCTTCAATCTGCGGGCTTTGTCGTAATTTCTATTTCCCCAAATGGAGGTGTGAAAAGTTTTATTCATTTGTATGCTATTGAAAGATCCTTCTCCATGTTCGGGGATCACATTTGGGCCTTATATAATTTCCAAATTCTTTTTCCTTAAAGAAATATTCAATTCTGGGTGTAAATGGTGATTTCCCTGCATTTTACGGTTTGACGAGTGTGTTTTCCCCATCAATTTATATCTTAGTATATGTGGAAACATGGTCCTTTCTGATTGGATGTGTCTCAGTGGGGAATTTTGAAACTCTAAGGCCTACTTCAACTCAAAGCTTGTCCACGTGGAGGGCCGACGCTCATTTGAGGATATGCCTCTGGGTCCTATCTTAACAGTTGCACGAAGGAGACATGTGGTGAACCCGTGCTTGTTTAGAGTCTCCACTTTTGGGCACCATATCAAAAGTGTGCTAGGAGGACACATGGAGGTTTCTGTTGGCCTTGCCCAGACTTAGACATTTTTTCATGCAGCTGGTGCAACTTTATTGGACCATGGACACATGGAGGGCTAGAGCTCATTTGAGGATTGTAATGCCCACATTTTACACACACAGTGACAACAGTAAAATACCAGGATATATATATTTTTGACTTACATTGCTCACTTCACACAACATAGCAAGGGCTCCAAAGACAGAAACTCGACTCGCATACGACAATTACATAAGTCATCGACTCACATAGACACATGAAAAAAACATAGGCATGTCAATGCCACACTTTTCCCAATGAATGGTTACTAGTAATGACCCAACCACAAGAAAAATGACTTAAGGAATAGCGAACCCACAACACATAATTTCTTTAATTATATTTTAGTTATGATTAACATTCCAAGAAAATTATTGTGTAAGGATAACTTTCTCCTTTTTCCATCTACAGAAACTTTAAGTTCATTCCACATTTAATTTGTAGTTCGACCATTTTATGTTGGCTTCTTATTCTTTACAAAATTTTCCATAACTTGCATACTTTTTTGGCATAATTCGAATGCATATAAAATACTTAATTATCTTGTTCTTATGTTAATAATCTTCTTCTCAAACATATATTCAATGTCTACCTTTTTTAACTCTTATAACTCAAGTGAATGTGACTTGGTGTCCATATAGCGATATTAGAATTTAACGGAGATTTAAATACAAGATAGCTTTTTAACACAATACATTCCTCGATCACGGTATAGATATTTCCCTACCATAGTTATTCTAATTCAATGACTTGTGGAATTCCACTTTGATTTATATATGTATTTTGTTTTCTCAAAAGTAGAACACACCAAGGCAATTCATATTCTTTGAAACAAAAGAATATATTTAATTGAGATATAAGGTCTCTAAGAGTGGCATTATTCCAAACCTGAAATCTCATTTTTTCTCTTATATGCTTTATTTTCTACATCACATTATGGTCTTATTATTAGCATTGTCTTGTAAAAGGAGTTACAAAGTGTTTGTCTAACCTCTTAAAGACATAAATGATTAGTAGACTTGAAGCTACACACGAATCCTAATATTAACATCCGAATCAACTGAGGTTTAGATTTCTTCCAACTTCACCCAAGGGTCTACCCCTCAACTATATATGAGTTTTAAGTGAGAGGGAAAATTTATGCTAATCCACCTTCAAGAAAGGACCAAGCTGTTATGTTGATAGGAACCAAGGTAGCACATTTAGCTAGGTGGAGCCAAGGGAGTTCATTAACAAGAATGCAAGGCAAGGAACAACTATATTCCGATCTGCATTTATGTCGTTTGAATCCAACAAAGATTTCACTTAATGAAGAAATTTAATTTTAAATCTATCTTCAGATAACAAGGTAGTCCACTAGGATACGAAGGAAGAGTTAGCCCTACTTACTACAATTAAAGTTTGATTGTGTCGCCCCTAACAGGAAGGTTTATGACAATGTCACTAAACATACTGCCTAAGGTGATAAACCCATTCTTGGGATCTTTTTTATTCAAACTAGGAGGTTCCATCGAGTGCAGGGTTTAATTTCATTCTACAGTTTTTAATGTCTTCTATGGTAAGGAGTATCACACATGAAAACAAATTATGCTTCGATATTGAACAGGGGGAGAGTGTTTCGATTAAATCTCTTTATTACATTTACAAAATATGAACGCACAAGATGACTCGTTAATAATTTATTGAACACTGAATATACACTACAAGATATTACTACAAATTCATTTACCTTATATAAATATCAAACCTTTTTACCATGTGTACTATAAATCAAATTGAACCTATGATTAAATGCACATTTCCTAGATGTTCTTGAAACTAGCATCTCATACCTATCAACAAATTATCAAACATATCCTTCTGTAACATGAGACTAAATTATACATTTATTCATTTAACAATGAACTATATAAATTACAATGATAATTAATGCATTACATAACACCTTTACGTCATCATTCTTTCATCCTGCAAAAAAAACCACGTGAGTAACATATCAGCAATAAATTGCTGGTATGACATCTACCCTAATTTGACATAATTATCATTTTTCAGTTTCCCATTTACATATGATAATAATTACACTTTGCAATCAAAATTAAAGGTTTAGAAACATGTATTCCTTACATTTCATTTCACTTCATTTTGTAACCTAGGAGAGAGAAAGAGAAGGGAAGAGAGAGAAAACACCATTTTGTCAAAAGTTCTATTTCACACAAAAAGTTACACTATAGAGTTTTAAACAATTATTTACATGTGTCAAAAGTATCTATGGTATTTTGGCAACCCAACGAGGGTCCTGTAGCTTCCTATTTCTACATTTTCTTACTAGCTACAAAAGCGTTTAAAATGGGCTTGGAGGCCAAGAAACCACTTATGAAAGTTGTCTTCCGATGAGAACACACACCACAATTAAATTTATACGTGTCCACCTTTATACCAGGAGTTCATAACAACCAATGGAATTTGGAAATAATGAACAATTTACGTTTGGCAGCTAGTTTTCCGGGGCCACTGGTCGTAGTTGACCCAGTTGCAAATGAAGAAAAGTTAGCCTGAGGGCTCATAAAATCACGTCCAAAATTGACGTTTGATGGATGAATGCGCAACGAGAAACTTCCTACAAAATTCCCTATATAATGAGAATTCAACAGAGTCGACGAAACTCAGAACTGGAAAAAAGTCTTCGAATGGCGACAAATTTCTGAAGCCACGGGTCCTAATTGGTCTAGTTTGACCTTGTCAAACTGCGACCAGAGGCCTACAAAATGCCATTGTCAAACTATCTAGAAAAGTGTTTTTCCCTAAATTGAAAGTTCCATGTAGTTTTCTAGTAAAAACACTAGAGGTTTGTGAAGACATGTAATAATTTCTCTATCTAGGTTTCAAATGACGGTTCAAAATGAAAGCTAACTTTCTAGATTTAACAACTTTCTACTGCTGTAAACTAGTGTAATAGGGCTCCTAAGAGAGCGTAAAAAAGATCACATATGTTCATTTCAGGTCAATCTAGAGGTCAAGGTGACTCCTCACATAATAAGGTACATGAATGAAGCTTAATGTCTCATTTTCAAAGTTACGAAGGGTACTTAATGAGTCTCCGAAAAATGCAAAAATTATCTATTTAAACCGGGAGATGATCTACTTTAATACCGGGAAGTCAATTTTGTCTGGTCAATAAAACAATATTGTAGTGATCTAGTTGGGTGGGAAGTTTTCTAAATCACCTCAGAATGAGGGTGGAAGTTCATGTTTTAATGCAAACGAGTTATTTTGACTTCGTGAGTTACGGCACGACATTTCATTGTTTTACAACGAGTTGATAAAAAAATTTATCTGTATTATAATCCTAATATTTTAAAATTATATCAAGTTGTAAACAAAAACTAAAGAATGAGAGTTATGAAAGATGAGGGAGGTGAACCATGCCTGGAAATGAAGTCAGTTGAAACCATGGGATTTGGTTCAGCATCTCCCTTAAGCATTTTGTCGAACAGATCAAGAGCGTCCGCAAATTTTTACCATTTCACCTTTACTCAAAATCCTCAAGCTTTCCCAATGAACCCATTTTGCACCGAACCAACAAGAAAATAACATGTTTAAATGGTGTTGGCCAATACAGTTTATAGCTCCCTCAATATAGCCAACATGACTAAGAAATCCATACACACCCGCAAACAATCTTATTGTAGGCACAATACAACAAGAGTTTGTCATGCAAATACTAGAAATCCCTCCATTGGAACTACAATATTATATCTACTACAAGAGAATAATCTTACATGTTTGGGTATATTCCAAATGACTAGCAGATTGGTGTCTAACCTGCTTAGCCCACCTTTCAGCTATAGCGCATTGGATTTCATACAACACGTGGGAGAGTAATACCAGAGGAAGGTGAACTGCCTGAACAAAGTGCCTCAAAGAGATGTGGTCCAAGTAGATGTCACAACAGTGATGAGTACAACAAGGCAAAAAACCAAAACAAAATGACCCAGATACAACATGACCAACTAACCACCGCTCCATAAGGAATTATCAATAGAGATATGACTTTGCAGCTTTAGAGTATAAACTGTTATCATCAAATGAAGAACCATCCTCCATAAGATCTCCCATCTCCTTGATATGCATTGCCAAACAATCGACTTTCCTTGTGCAAGATTCCCCATTTACGTACTAGTCTTCCATAGCATTAGCAACTACAATGTTTGGCACTATTTCTCTACCCTTTAAAAAAATTTGTTGAATGATCATGACTGCTCTCAAGGTCCCCATTTGACGTAGGCTGGAAGGATGTGGCAATGGCATGAGACCATACACCGACGAATGCAATAGAAGAAAGCTTTTGAGACCTTTTTTTTTAACAAACCCATTTTGTGTATCACCTACAACCGTGGCAGTCAAAGAAGCCACGTTTCCTTTAGGCATTTTGGCCCAACAACACACATACCCTGCCCTGTGTGTCCATGTTTTGTAGGATTTTGACCATCGACCATAGCTATAACATCTGGTAATAATTTCTCCTCGGTTGTATTAGATTACCCTACTCTAAACTCAAATCCCTAGCACGTGATAGAGGAGGATGAGACAAAATGCCCCTGGTTTTTCTCTTCCGCCCCCCCAAACTCACCCATTCCCAAAAGCATAAGAGACAAACCCTAACTGAATATTTTAGATATTTTTCACCCTGCCTCCATTTTGTTTTATTTTATTTTATAGTAAATTATATATATATTTTTATTGAATTAAGTGACTGTATAAGCTTATGCGTTTTTCCATACATTTTCTTATTTGGTCTATGACATAGATTTGTTTATTTTTAATTTTCCTTTTTACAAATATATTTAATAATCTTCCTTTCCTCCTTTATTTTATTTATTTATTTATTTAAGTTTAAAACTTACGAGATTGGGTTCTAGATTGACTCGACCAAAGTCATCTTCAAGATTGACAAGTTAAGATTGAGACCACGACCTGACGACAACACTTATGTGTTCCAAGGTTCTTGAGGTCTGGGACTTAGAAGAATATGACATCTGAGAAGGCAACTAGTTATTGATTGAGGGATGAAATTTTATAAGAATAACTAGTACTAAGAATCCGCAATGAACTGATTTAATAATTTGGCATAAAATGTTTGAAACGGTCACAACGCCAAAAGATGACTCTCAAAAATATTTCTGACCAAGTGTGGTAGGCAGGGACAATACAAACATGAACACGTAAGAGACCAACCCACTACCAAAAACAAAATGCGAACGTCAACGAGAATAAGTGGGCACTACAAGGATCTGCCTCTGAGTCTTACCTTAGCAGTTGCATTAGGGAGACACGTGGAGGCTTCAGTTTCTAAGGCTTGGGACATGTGGAGGGCCCACGCCTGTTTGGGGACCTTCCCTTGAATTTTATTTTTGAAATAGCATGCTATGGAGGACATGTGGATGTTTCCACTGGGTCTTCCCTATACTTAGACTTTTCAACGATCGAAGGAAAATTTCTCGGACCCTAGAAAAATGGTGCCTTCTGCTGATCCTTAAACTTTTTCAATAACTCTGCTCAGAATGAGACATGTGGTGAGCCTGTGCTTGTTTGGGGTCTCTACTTTTGGGCACCATATAAAAAGTGCGCCATTGAGACACGTGGAGGCTTCCGTTGGCTCCTTTGATGCTGAAACTTTTTCAATGGCCAAAAGGAAATTTTCATTGGGCCCAAGGTATGTGGAAGGCCCACGCTTGTTAGGAAACTTGCCTCTATGCTTCACCTTTTCAGTTATGCCAAGGAAACATGTGGATGACTCTAATATAAGGTTGAGAAAGGGAAGAATCAAGTGGTTGTGCATTGCATCTAATTTTGCCACCATTTTTGCTCCCAGACTCCTGGAGATGCGAATACGCATTGCTTTTCATCATTTTTTGATGAAATTCCTTGTCCTTTTTGTCTGTAAAGTGCAATTGAATGGATTTGGATCTTAATTTTTGAGTCCAGGGAATGTAAAGGTTGATATTTTGAAGTTAGAAGTTGCTCGAGACACTTGCAAAAACATGAACTACTAGATAAGTTGGATGCAGAGAAAAGTTGTAGAGGAAATAATGGGAAAAGGATGAAATGATGGAGGTTGCAGGCACAAAGGATGAAAAACATGTTGCCTCCAGAGTGAAAAGATTTCCTGATTAGGATACAGAGCCCCAAAAAGTTGATTAAAATGATTTCTTGCATGATAGAATTTGAGAATGATTAGAAGGATTTTGAACAGGTTGTGGCATAAATTCATTAGTCGAGGGTCTAAGTAAATGTGATGTTCATGATTTTTCCACCTGGCAGCTACAGGTGTAAATTTGCTAAACGTCACTTTCTGATACAAATTGGTAACAAACAAAGGATTCCTTGAATATTCTTTTTTTGGGGGGAAAATTTGGATGAAATTTAGTGAGAAAATTGTAAAATGCAATGAGGATACTCTTGCAAATGGTTGGGGGTTGAATTCTTATGAGAAAATTTGAGAAGGCCCATCTTCCTGAGAGACCATCTGAGAAACCTGTTAATCTCTTATGTTTTATATTTGATCATCTCAAGTTGGTTTCAAGTGTACATCCATTGACAATCTCTGAGACTGTTCAAAGAAACTTTCCCCTGCTGATGAATCTAATCAATCTTCAAATTAATCTATGTTAATCTTGCGCCAATTTGTCTTGCTTTTATTTCAAAATGTCTTCAAGTAGTTTTTCTTGTTCCTATTGCAATATTGTGTTAAAATCCCTCTGAATCACACAGGATCTTGTCCCTATGATAGTTTAGTGGCATTTGTAATTTCATTACGAGAAGAGCCTTCATCCTGTAATGAGATAAACAATTTAAAATCACTTTACTGTCATTTTGTTGATAAAGATTGTCTGTAAGCCTTTGAGTGTATCTTAGGCATGAGGAACAAGGGGTATTTAATGTTTAATTGAGTCTTTAGCTCGAGCCTATTCGTGTTGAATTCTTGGAGATTGTGTGAAACCATGTAAATTTGGCCTCCATTGATGCACACCTTCTGGTTAGAAGGAATATTTTAGCTATTCTGAAGCATTATGTCATTTAGTTTTCCAATTGTTGTGAAGTTTCTCAAAGATCTAGAAAAATCAAGTTTATGCTTGCTTAATCTCCCACCAAATTTATTTAAGACAAATGAATCCTACCTGAACTACCCCTGTTTACCCTATATGTCCACAAATGAATAAATTCTACTGCCAAAATATGTAGAAGCAATCAAGATTCCATAATGTCTTTAGTAACCTTAACCTTGTTTAGAAAATATCACCATTCTTTAGAAGTGACAACTCATGAGAGTTAAATTGTGGTGCATTGATCATATTTTCTCAAGGTTTCCTTTCAAATTTGTGCAAAGAAGGATATCTTCATTCTCCTTCACTGACAGAGGTTACAAAATGGGTCCTCTCACCTAGTTGAAAGGAACGACCTAAAGAAGTGAGGATAGATCAAATCCTTTTGAAGGTGCTATCCATTTCTCCAACATGTGAGTGATAAAGAGCTAACTGAATCACCTCCCTAACTACAAAATGACTCATAATGACTGATTTGTATGTCTCTAGGGTGTCTTGCTAAATCTGTGATGATGACTCAACTTCCAAGGGAGAATCAATTTGGATACCAACAGGATTTGCCATATATTCACTGGGGACTGATTTAAGGTTAGGGATTTTTAACTTTCCCTAACAATTTGCCCCGTTCAACAACACTAGATTTTTAAATTTTCAGGGACCCCATAATTTGCCACAACTTGTCAGGACTTATTTGTTGATCAACAACACCTTAGATTGGTGATATACACCCGTAAACCTAGATATTTTTAAATGAACCCATAAACAATCCTTATGGGGTCTTCTGGTAAATTTTATTACAACTCATTCAAGTGTTCCATTTCAATACAGGTTGTTGAAACGCCATCCTGTGTCCAATTTGTAAGAAACAATGAAGTTACAAGTTCTACGTGATCAATATTTCTAGAAAATGGGGAAAATTGGTTTTTCCACTAAGTTTACTCATCAATGTTAAATATGGGTAAAGGAAGGTTTATTATGTGCAAGCTTTACATGAATTTAGTGTTGTAGACATTCCACATGAATCAAGTTTAGTGCATTTACACAACTAAGGTCAAAATCCTTAGTGGTGAAAACTCCTATTTGAATTATATTTTGATAAATACCAGTGTCTTAACCTAAGTCAATTGAAATTTATCACTAATGATTTTGCAAAGTTGAAGGAAGAAGATTTCTTCATTGAAGACCCTGCTAAAGGTTGTTTTAAGAATTGGGAAAGACAAATTCTGAACCGAAGAAGAATCTTGATTTTTCCATTGGAGATCAAAATGCCAAAAAGGAGTTATCAATTGTGGAAACTGATCATCCTGGTCATTGAACCGATGCCATACTTCCTCAAGTGACTTCATGAAGATCAGGTAGTATTTGGGTAGATCCTGAAAATTCTCCTTCTGAGAGAGTGTGGCCTTCTAAATTTGTATTTGAAAAATTTGTGTCTCATTAGATCCTTAATTTGTATTTCTCCAAAGCTGATAGGATGGTTTCTAAGAAACAAATTACTTTAGAGAACATTCATTCTAGAATTGCATTAGTTGCCCCATAGGTCCCTCACTCCCCATCATTCTGTTTCTCCTATAAGATCACCTCCCCAAAAAATATGGCCTAGCCCCCACCTTTTCCATTGTTTGTTGTGAACACTTTTGGTCCTATAGATTTCCTATGGCTGGATATCCAAATGCTTGTGCCCCAAGATGTTAGAAATAAATTGCCTAAATTTCAAGGAAATAATGCTATTACTGGTGATCAACACTTAAAGTGATTTTTGACAATATTATGGAAGACTTTGAGATTGAATTTGAGGATATGTACAAAAATTTGTTTATTCTCACTCTAGTCGGTTATGGAGCATGGGATTGAATTATAAATCTTAACCAGAAGGCCATTGATTCAAGGACAGAAATGAAGAATTCCTTTTAGATTCAGTATGGAGATAAAATAGACCCTATGTTTCTTCCATCATAATTTGAAAATATTAAGGAAGAACCATAATGTATCAGGATCTATTCATGAGCTTCAATACAAGTGTTCAATAAGACCTTGAATAGGCTACCTGTGATCCTGAGGCCAAGTGATGTTTTTTGTTTGATAAAATACTCTGATGCTTTTGATAAGAAGGCTGGCTATTATTTGAGGGATAAGAACCCAAAAAAATTGAGGCATGCCTTCACCATAACTTTGTAATTGAAAATATTCATCAAAGAATTGGTAACTTATCCCTCCTAAGAGAGAAGGCTATGAGCAAAAAATCCAGAAAGCCTCAGATCAATACAAATCTGTGGATCTGGAGGAGATTGTAACCCGTCATTTCCTGAGCTGTGAGGAAATTCCTTTCAAACTTTCTAGGATAGAGAAAGGGATTGGACAAAGTTCCCAAGGTACATAAATCAGAAAGGTCAAGAATATTTGAAAATCATCCTAGGGGTGATCTAATATCTGATGCTAGATTTTCAAATGTATGTGGATTAGGAAATAGATAGGTGTGCAATGAGGGATAATCTAAAATTAGAATCACATAATACCTTTATATTACTCAAGAGTTGTTGCCATGTTGATAAGCTCATGAAAGAAAAAATTGAGTGGTGTGATAAATAGTTTCTTGGCCACATTCTCCATGTGCTTTTGAAAGGGGAGTTGAGGAAAAAAATAATGATGATGAGATCAGATGATGATGCATGCATGATGGATTCCTCTACAAGTTCACAATTTGCAACCTCAAGTATAGATGATGAGTGCCATAACTGTTAAATATTTATGGGATTGCATTCACTGGGTATTACCTCTTCCTCCCACTCATACAATAAAATTAATATGGTGCAAGATTTTGAAGTTTTCCTAATAATGATTTTGAATACTTAAGGTACATAAATGATTGAGAAGTATGATGGAGGAATCCCTTCATAAGCTCATTCAGTCAGTAAGTACATGAATATCTAAGTAGATAGTACGAAGATTATAATTTTACATATCAAAGAGTTCAAAAATAGATATGCCAAATTAAAAATTCCAGGTGTAGATTTCCAACATGCATAGAATAAGAGCAGAATTTTTGCAAGCCTCCAAATATACATTCACCCCAGAATAAAACATGTGTTTCCCAATGCATTAGACAATAATAAATCCATCATGCAGGATAAAGGTGCAAATTTCCTCGTTACATGCATGAACAAGGTTACAATGTTCCTTGTGAAATTAGCCCAAGCTTACAGTCAGATCAAGATGTATATACAACCATGTATTGCAACATTTCTTAGAATTCATGAGCATAGGCAAAAAAGCATTCAAATATTTGGGATTATAAAGAGCAATAAAAGGTCACCCAGGGTGAAAATCATTAAATCAGATTCAAATGGTATAGAGGTTTGGTTCCTCCTGCCAACAGAGTTTCACAAGTTAAGAAAGATACCCCAAAAACTGGATGAACTAGGTAGCAACTTACAAGATATTCTCAAGTTATGAGAACATTTTAGTCAACTTCATCAAACTTCAAGGTGATTCATTTCCAATCACAAAAAATCATATATTACAGGATAAGCTGTTTACAAAGAGTACGGATTCTGACACCTAATGTTATACTCTTGAAAGTAATCAACAGTAAGATCTCAAAGTAATTTCTAGCTTATGTGGAAGTGTACTTCCATGGCTTCATTTTTATGCATTGTGGAAAGGAATACAATATTTTATAGGGTTTCTATAGTGCAACTTACAAGCTACCCAAAAAATTAAAGCTAGATGTTATTATTGATTGCCCTGCCGAATGGGGAATGCTGTTATCAAGAAAATGGGCTATTAGTGTGGGTGGAAGTGTGCAAATGGACATGTCTTATACCACCATACCAATTGAGGGAAGCCTTGTGAAGTTACCTAGTGAAAAGAAAATCACACATTTATATCTCATTAAGGATTTTTCAACATTTTAAAGAAAGTTTCAACAAATTTGTAGAAGATCCAACAAATACTTCTTATAAAGTATCATTTTCGCATGAGAATATTGACCAAACTTGCAGCTATGTTGTCATCAAGTTGTATGAAATTGACCAAATGAGGTATCATGAGCAAATTTGATTTTCACTAGGACTTTGATTTTCATGCAGAAAAGAGATGTTGTTTTCTTTGACACATGTACAAAGGATAGTTTTTACAAGAAGAAAATAGATAACAACTTGGATGGAGTTTTATGGAACAACCATTGAAAGCTTTAAAGATTTTCAAATTTTTATTTTGCATGGTCATAAAGAATCTTCATGAAGTAGTAGTTTACATTATTTTCTTCAAATAGCTGGAACTCAAAACTAAAGCATCAAGTCAAATACAAACCAATGCAAGCTTTAGTGTTTCCCCAACATTGGTTGACAAGAAACCTTGGCGAACACAATTTTTGATGAGTTTCAGTTTCCCTGAAGGAAACATTCCAGATTCATGGTGACCAATGCATAAGAGCTAGTATGGTCAGACATCCAAAGTTCTTGAAAATGGCAAGAAAAAGGGAATAGCACAATCAATTATGGAAAAGGGCAGATTTAAACAGATCTCAATTGGAAATACCTAGCCATTTGCCTCTAAATTCATTTCAATTGCGGGTGAGTTTTTTCTATTTTCCCGAATAGAGGCGTGAAAAGTTTTCTTCATTTGTATGTTATTGAAATATCCTTATCCATGGTCGGGGATCACATTTGGGCCTTATATCATTTCCAAATTATTTTTCCTTAAAGAAAGATTCAATTCTGGGCACAAATTGTGATTTCCCTGCATTTTATGGTTTAACGGGTGTGTTTTCCCCATCAATTTATATCTCAGTATCTATGGAAACATGGTCCTTTATGATTGGATGTGGCTCAGTAGGGAATTTTAAAACTCTAAGGCCCGATTCAACTCAAATCTTGTCCATGTGGAGGGTCAGCACTAATTTGAGGATCCACCTCAGGGTCTTACCTTAACAGTTGCACTAAGGAGACACGTGGTGAGCCCATGCTTGTTTAGAGTCTCCGCTTTCGGGAACCATATCAAAAGTGTGCCAGGAGGACATGTGGAGGTTTCTACTTGCCTTGCCTAGACTTAGACATCTTTTCATGTGATTGGTGTAGCTTTTTCGGATGATGGACACATGGAGGGCCGACCCTTATTTGAGGATCCACCTCTGAGTCCTACCTTAGTAGTTGTGCCAGGGAGACACATGGAGGCTTCCAATGGCTCCTCTTTATACTTAAAATTTTCAAGCAACTTTCTAAGGCTTGGGACATAAGGAGGGTCCGCGTCTATTTGGGGACCTGCCCCTGAATTTTATTTTTGAAAGAGTGCCATGGAGACACATGGAATTTTCCACTCTATCTTCCCTTTCTTGGAATTTTCAACGGCTAAGGAAACTTTCTTGGACCCTAGGCACGTGGCACCTTCCACTGGTCCTTAAAAGTTTTCAACAACTCTGCTGGACTGAGACACGTGGTGAGCCCGTGCTTGTTTGGGGTCTCTGATTTTGGGCACCATATCAAAAGTGTGACAATTAGACACGTGGAGGCTTCCACTAGATCCTTTTATACTGAGACTTTTCAAAGGCCAAAAGGAAATTTTCTTGGGCCTAGGGCACTTGGAAGGTCTGCACTTGTTTAGAAACTTGCCTATGCACTTCACCTTTGTAGTTGCGCCAAGGAAACATATGGAAGGCTCTAATCTAAAGTTGAGAAAGGGGAGAATCAACGGTTGCCATTTCATCTGATTTTACCACCATTTCTGCTCCAAGACTTCTGGAAATGTGAATACGTATTATTTTTCATTGTTTTTGATGAAATTCCTTGTCATTTTTGTCTGCAAAGTGCAATTAAATGGATTTAGAGCTTAATTTGTGAGTCCAAGGATTGTAAAGGTTGATATTTTGAACTTGGAATTACTCGGGCACTTGCAAATATGTGAATTACCAGAGAAGATGGATGTAGAGAAAAGTTACAGAGGAAAGAATGGGAAAAGGATGAAATGATGGGGGTTATAGGTGAAAAGGATGAAAAAGGTGTTGCCTTGAGGGTGAAAATGATTTCTTGTTAGATCAAGCTACACAGAGCCACCGGAAAATGATTAAAATGGGGATTTATTACATGATAGAATAAAAGAATGATTAGAAGGACTATCAAAAGGTTGTGGCATGAAATCTTGGTCATTAGTCGAGGGTCTGAGAAACGTGATTAGTTCATGATTTTTCCACCTGGCAGCTATGGATGTAAATTTGTTAAATGTCACTTTTTGAGACAAATTGGTAACAAGCAAATGATTCCTAGAATATTCTTCTTTTTGGGGGGAAAATTTGGGATGAGTGAATGAGAAAATTGTATAAATGTAATGAGGATACTCTTGCAAAGGGGGTTGAATTATTACAAGAAGATTCTAGAAAGCTCATCTTCCGGAGAGATTGTACGATGGAAAAGTGAAAAGTGAGCATGGGAATCTACAAGTAACTCTTCCTCGCACCTGACCTCCCAAGATCGTGCTGAGACATCCGGTGGGGATGGAATATACATGGGGTGCAAACAAAATAGTTAGGAAATCTTATTTCTTCAACGCGCATTAATGGAATCTGTGAATCTAAGGCAAAGAAGGCCCTCCTAACCTAAACTGGTGTGATATATCATTCGGCGAGGATGAATTCTTGAAGGCTCCAATCAATATCAATCTCTGGCATGATCTGACCTATAGGTTGTGGGATACATGGAAGATAACCTGTGGGTGCTTCGTATATGTCTCCTAACAAGGTCATGAAAATGGATGATGGATATATAGTGGATTCTATGGGTAATTCTCTGGTCTAGTCTAGAAATCCTTAGCTTGATTAGTTGCTACGTCTAGTGAGGATAGTTGTGTGATAATGTTTGGTGGAAGTGGAGAGGATCTAAATACTAATGTGTGTACACCAGTATCAATGTATGATTAACTTATGGTCCTATTGGGTTGTGGGACCTGTGGATCACAACCATAAGTTCGTGGTTGTTGTGGAGCTCCTATGGTCATGTGAAGAATCAATCCCTAATCCCTAATATCCAGTAGTCATATGCCTTTTTGGCCTCTATGTTTAGAATTAAAAGTTGCTCAATCTTCTTAGAGTACCTTACAGGTGTTTTGGAAACTTGAATTCTTAAGATAGTGTCTATGTCAATGAGGATGTCTCCTGTGTATGGCTGTGGGACCAAAGGATCACAACATAACATTTTCTCTCTTTTAAGCCCTTCTATAGTCATGCAGATATCTATTAAGGTAATCTATAGTTTGGCTAGTTCGACCAAAACGTATGTGCTTTTTCATCTTCTATATTTAATCCTCTTAATTATGAGCTGATTTCTTGTAGGTCTGTTGTTGTTTGGAAGACCTAAATTCTGAGATTTTGGTCTATGTTATTTATTTCTTCAAAAATATTGGGTTGGGGCACGATTGGCTCGAATACATATTCTCTGGGCTCCCTAGGTCCCGTGATTGTCATACAAGATCAAATAATATAAATCTAACTAAAGCGAAATAAACTAATTATGCAAAGTATATCCACAACATATATGAATTCTCTATTTTTGTATTTTTGACAGAATATTTAATAGGATTAAGATAACAACTATTTAAAATATCTCGAAAATAATAACTAACCTAATAACAAAATTAACAACAAACAAGGCAACCAAGTATAGCTACTTGTCTGTGCAGTTGTGAATCTATTCTAAATAACTAAATAATTGATCTAATTTAATTGAAAGATTTTTGATCCTACCTCAGAAGTGAGGAATGAATCATAGTTTCTCAGAAACTATCAATCCCCACAGCTTCCTTGATAATATCAAAAATGAACGTAACCGAAATGAAGTAATTCACTACTTTATTTGGTATATTTTAACTAAAAATTTGAAAGCTTGAACTTGGATTTTTTAGAACAATGGCGAATCCGATTGTGTGTGGATTTTTCCCCTCAGTGTCGTCTCCTCATTCCTTTGTGCGCACATGAAACCATAAAAGTGTGTAATGCTAACATCAACAGAAGTAGATATTGGAACAATGGTAGATTTGGATGTAGACTGAATATAATGCGAGTAGGAGAGGGATAGTGAAAGATAAAAGAGCTTGGCTTATGTAATTCCTAGCGAGATTTATTGCGAGTCATACAACACAAAACATCCAGAACCTGAAACTATCCTTCTTGACGAACAAAACCTACAAATCTAATGGCTTCAGACTGAAAATGAAGCTATCCTACCTCAATTGATTATATGAAATAGTAATAACACTAGAATAAGAAGATCATGTGGCTTCTAAACAACAAAATAAGACTAACTATGCATGCAACAAATGAAAACTATTGAATTCCTAAGCAAGAACTGAAAGACTAAACTATTGAAATGAGAGGATGAAGGGTAGTTTTGAGGGGCCATTTTCTTGTAATCAAACCAGCTATTTATAGAATTCCCATTCACCCAAAGGTAACTCCAACTAGAACTCTTTTACTATAAACAATGGAGAAACACTATTACAGGGAACCAAAATCATAAATATAAGCAAAAAAAGATGAGAAAGCTAGTAAAAGTTGAAAATTATGTGAGACACATTCAAAGAAATGTACTGGAAAACACGTGAAGGACTTCCACCCTAAGCAGGGCGATGGTTACAGGACCACCGCCTTGCCTGGGCAACGGTCACGAGACCGCCGCCCGGGAAGGGTGGCAATTTCATCACTGAAGACAAAATAAAAAGGAAAATAGGGGAAAAAAGAAATAAAAAACACACAGAGGCTAAGCGGGGCATGTAGGATGTTGACGTACACTTGGAGAGCTTTTTCAGATCCTAAACACCTTCCGAGGAGACTTGTATCATCATTGGGGCATGTGTGGCATCGTTCTAGTAGCACAATACCCTTACAATTTTGGGTACATACATATTTCCCCCTCGGAGAAGCGTATTAGCCATGAAGAGGTGTAAAACGGTGGGTCTGAGTATGATGGTCCTGAAATGGGAAGCTAGAAATTATAACCTGACACGTCTGTGTGTCAAAATGACGCCATCCAAAATTCCTACTATCTGCAAAATGAAAAGAGGACTCAAGTGTAGATAGTTAAAATAGATCGAAAAATAAATACCAAAATAATATGAAGTGAGGACTTACCATTTGTGCGGGGATAAAAAATTACCTCCATCAGCGCTCCAAACCTGTGAAAAGGGGATTCAAAACAAGTCAAAATGCTATATATATAAAAATGGGCCCATTTTCCTATTCATTTGCGCTTGTCGATTTGATTGATTTTGAGCTCTGGGACCCACGGTGACGGTTTTTGATGAGAGTACAGTCAAAATGTTCGTGATGAGATAGCGATCACGCCTCCACGAGCAGATCCTTGACCCACGAGATCTCAGGTTAGTTCTTCTTGACATACCGTTTTTATACCTAAAATGTAAGAATGATGAAATCTTCATCATGGGGGGGTAATTTTTGAAATTTCTAGTTTTAAATGTGTCCTTAGGGGGGGGACGCCTAATGGGTATGCTCTTGTTTTAGTCAAAATGGTCATTTTATTAGCATTTTTGAGTGTTTTAGGGCATGTGACCTATTTGGAAATGCGGGACATGACCGCCGCCCTGAGCAGGGTGGCAGTTACACTACTACCGCCTTTCAAAGCGGTGGTTATGGAACTTCCGCCCTACTCAGGGCAGCGGTCCTTTCCAGAATGATAAAATAGCCTTGTTTTTAACTTGTTTTTGTATTTTCCGTTTTCTTGTATGCTTTAATAATTTTTCCAGTGTGATTCAAATACTAACTTACTCCTTTTTGCATGTTTTTGGGTGTATGCAGAAGGAGGAATATATCAGATAGAGCCAAGAGAAAGAGTGTGACTAGCTTCCAGTAGTGTTGGATGCACTTTCTCAAGCTGAGTAGGATACTCTTCAGAGGGCCAACATATTACGTATATCACGGGTTCCTCATGTCGCACCTTCTAGTCACATACTATGTGACCTGTTTTCGTATTGGGATGATGATCATAACAATTTCTAATTTTTAGGAGTCAGGGGTGAGTGGACTATCACCCTAGAGGATGTCTACCACATCTTGGGAGTCCTAATCATTGGGAGATGACTTACACTTGAGATAGCGGGATTGTGGGCTCAGATAGTTTAGTGGGCTACATATATGAGAGACGCAGTTTTCTCCATTGGTTTGAAGAAGGGGGTGAGGGTCCGTTCCATTCCTAGCTTTCCTATCCCCTTGATTCATCAGGACATTATGGGGATCCTTTCCTCGAGATTGATTAGGGACAAGGGAGGGGACACCTTACTCTACTGCTGGTCCCCTATTATTACACAGATTGAGGCACATGGTCGGATTTATTCCTGGGGAGTTGATATACTTGGGACCACCTATCACAACTTGTATAGGGTGGTTTTCTTATAGGGACAGTCTTTGAGCCACCCAACCTTGGTTACGAGCTAGGTCTACAAGCATATCATCCCTTATGGGAGAGGCGTAGAGGTGGTGGATCCCAGAGCTGTGAGGGCAGCTAGATGGATAGAGATGTCAATACTTAGAGCACCCCACCAGCCAGTTGCTTCCCTAACTACTGATGATATGGAGGCCACACCTTATCAGGCCATGACAGGGTTGTGGGGAAAGGAGACCTTCACTTTTATTTCCTGCTCTATTACAGGGTAGCTTGTGGACAGGACGGGGAAGGTAGAGACACACCCCTTTGATCGAGTGTCTCATTAGTTCGGCCTTGCTTACATTGATATGATTCCCCCAGTGGTGCTAGTGTTCAGATAGGTTTGGGAGGCTAAGGGAGGTTCTAGAGGCTGGGGTTAGACTGTTGTTACTCCTGGCATCCCTATTTCAGCTAGGCAAGTGGTTCGTGCCTGAGAGAGAGTTAATGCTCCTCAGGCACCTTTACTTCAGATTTCTGCCGGTCCTACCTATAGCAGTGATGACCCCATTGATATAGACTCTGAGTCTGATGAGTTCATAGGAGGAGAGATAGAGGAGGAGATCAAGGACATGGAGGTCAGTGAGTTGGGTGGAGAGGAGGATGGTGATCCCAAGTGGCATGACACTTAGGAGATATTACAAGCCGAGAGGGTAGAGCAGAGTGCAGAGAGGGTGACTCTAGTCTCAGAGGAATCACCCTCTTAGGGCCTAGGTGGAGAGGATGAGTACATAGCAAGACGTTATGTTGCCCCAAACATAGGAGGAGGACATTAGTTAGTGGCGGCATCTGTGGTAGGCACTGATCCTAGGGATCCTTCTTGGAGGCCTGGAGATCCGAGTGAGTTGTCACTCTTCTTTTAATATTTGTTTTTAGTTAGGATTGGCTTAGTTGCTATCTCTCATTTTGTTCATATTTGTTTTTATCTCTTGATTATTTTCTAATTTGTTTTCTCCTTTACTTATAAAGATTGCTGATGAGTGGCGAGATTTGATTCACCGGGTATGTACTGATACCCTGATGCTCTCCATGGAGAAGACTCGTGCCAGAGGAGCCTTTAGCGGCTGGTAGGCATAGCGATGTCTTTGCCCCTGTCTGGCATGTGGCCAAGATGGTGACTTCCCTCTGTACCAAGTTAGCCAGGTATAGGACTGTAGAGCACCTGATGAGGAGCCACTCTTATAGCGAGGCTATAACTACTATTTGGGACCGTGAGTCCTCAGTGCACTCAGAGTGTCGGCGTAGCTAGAGTCCTAGACATGGTCATGCACCTTCTGAGGGATCTCATAGGGTCTGAGGGATCTCATAGGGGTTGAGAGGCCATCTAGCTCTTTTTGTAGTGACTCTTACTAGATTGTTTATACGATCATTTTGTACTTTCCAGGTTCATTGAGCATTTTGACCATGCCTAGCGCATGATGGCATTGTACATAAAACCTGATTATATATATATACTTCTTTTTGGATCAGACTCTTGGTGTTTAGGATTTTGTGATTCATTTCCACATGTATAGTAGATGCTTATTAGAATTCTTGTTTTTATATGCTTTTCAAAATGTATGCAATGGAGAACAAATGACACAAATTCTTTCTTTCTTTGTATTTCACAATGCTAATGTATGAATATGCAAATGAACTTGTGATCTTGAACTTTAGATTTTATAAGAAATTTTCTGGTACTTCATATTGTTTTGAAAAAATGTAATGATGAACTAGTATGATGAGTAGATGCACTTTCCCCACTCCTAACTCCAAGCAACTAGTAATATTCAAGGGCTCACCCCTGAGAGCTAGAAAGGGAACAAGCTATGAGGTGTGTTGAAATGGTAATGATGGGAGATAGAAAAAGAGTTGGTGGAACCAAATTAGGATGCTACAAACCTACCCTACTCAAGTGACTCCATAGTTTAGAATGTGACTTGCTTTGTAGTTTATCTAGACTTAAATCCGTAGATGGCCACTTGGTTGACAAAATCTGGTTTTCAGGGTTTTGAACTCTCTTGGAATTTTGGACATCTGATTCATTCATTTTTGACTCAAGATTTCAAAGGTTTATTTGAACTATTTTCTTATGACCTTCAACGTTTACTGTCAAGAGGACCCCCTACACCTTGCCCCATGCTACTAGTAGGAAGCATGGGCTTATCACCATGGACAAGGCACAAATGAGTAAGAGAATTCCCATCCTTTCCCAACCCTACGTGACTAGTAAGAGATGCAAGCTCATCATCTGAAGGTTGGTAGGGAAAGGAAATGTGTAAAAGTAAAAATTTTTCCGTTTCATCTATATTCAACTTATTTATTTGATGTAAAATGTTAGTATGTTCTTATTTCCAAAGAGACCTATATACGGGATAGATGTGACACCATGAAACTTCTAGAATATACCATACGACAAAAAACCTATCCTAAGAAGAAAAAAAAGTGAGAACAAGCATGCAGGCCTTGGTATGGCTACCAGTTAAGACTTTGTCATATCTAGCTTTGATTGATGAAATGATTCTGAAATAGTTGATGATGTTATGAAAATGAAGAAGTATGATTTAAATGCTTCTGCTAATACCATCAGAATTTTGTAATGAATTGCTTGAGAGACCAAGTCCCTTGATCATCAAGTTTTACAAAATGAGTGAACAAAATGAACCTATCTAAATGAATATGTAATGTAGATATAATTATACAAATAGTGCTCGATGCTTCATGCGTAAAACCGTTTAAGGTGCAAGGAATTGACAGTTTCACCAAATTCCTCACCTTCTAGTGTGTACAAGAGATACGCACCATTTTCATAGTCCTTCATGACTCGATATTGGCTTAAACACTTGGGCTAGAACTTTCTCCCTTCGCCAATTTTCTTATCGATTCAGTTGTCTAGTCTTAAAACTAGATCCCCTTCATATATTTCTCGCTCATAGGCATTTTTGTTATACTGCTGACACATCCGGTCCAGCATAGGCTCTATGCGATTGCTATTCAAAATTTAACTTGGCCTCGTCTAGGCTTTCTAGTTGGGAGAGGCATGCTTCTCTTTAAGCTTCCTCATCTAGAATCCCTTGTAGTGAGATGCGGAGACTGGGTATTTCAATCTCAAGTGGGAGAACTGCTTCTACTCCGAATACCAATGAGAAAGGAGTTGCTCCTTTTGGTGTTCTTATTGACATTTGGTGGGCCCACAAGGCTGGAAAAATCTTTAAGTGCTAATCTAGTTTGTTTTCCTTAATGGTTTTTTAAGAGAATAGACTTTAGAGTTTTTTTCGTAGCTTTAGCCTATCTGTTGGCCTGAGGGTAATATAGGGAGGCCGTATGATGGTTTATTTTAAATTTACTACATAGCTCATGGACCTCGTTGTTCTTAAAGGACGTGCCATTTTCTAAGATAATGACTTGTGGGACACCGTACCTGTAAATGATCTTGATTCAAAATGAACTTGGTGATCACAGTACCTGGTATAGTGGTAAGAGACATAGCCTCTACCCACTTGGTAAAATATTTGATGGCCGTGATTATGAAGTTATGGCCATCTGTTGACGAGGGAGAGAATTTCCCTATCAGATCGAGGCCCCATGTAGAAAAGGGCCATGGAGTCATGCGATTGGTTGTAGAGATTGTGCTAGCATGTGAATCTCATGGGAAAATACTTGGCATTTATGGCATCTTCGTACAAACTCTACTACATTCATGCTCTAGAGTGGGCCAGAAATAGCCCATCCAATGTATTTTGTAGGTAGTGGCATGACCACCAAAATGTCCTCCACATATTCCACTGTGGCATTCGTAGAGAATCTTCTTAGATTATTCTGTGTCAACACACCTTAGAAGCATGCCATCAAAGGCTCTGCGATAGAGCACTTGTTCTAAAATGACATATTTAGCAGTAATAATGTGTAACCGCCTTCTTTGTTGTGACGTGGTACTTTCCGGATATGCATGATCTATGATAAAATTGATGATATCAGTATACCAGGGACATGTAGAAATGGGGGGTTCTGGTTTCGATGTAATATATGCATTCATCAGAGAAAATCTAGATCTACTAGATCGCCTCCATCTAACGGGTTATCAGCTAACCAATCCGTAATGATTTGTCCCTTAATGGAGTTTTTGTTTACAAAAGTATAATTCAAATTCACCAATTAAGATTATAAATCATCCAACCTTTTTAGACAAGGACCCCTTGCGTGAGGAAAGTTCATAAATGGTCTATTTTTACAATGACCCCCATTTCTTGATTTAGCATGTAATGTCTTAAGCGTTTGGTTGCAAAGACTATGGCAAGGCATTTCTCATCCTACTTGCATATAATGTGTCTCATAATCGAGCAACATTCAGCTAATAAAATAGATCACATGTTCTCGTTTATTGTCGTCTTCTTGAGCCAACATACAGGCTAGCGAGACATCCATAGCTCGTGAATATAAGATCAAAGGATGATCTAGTCTAGGTGGCATTAACGTGGGAGGAGACAGTAAGAAGTGTTTAACTGCTTCGAAGGCCTCATGGCATTCCTTTGTCCAAATAATGTAACAATCCTTTTTCAACAAATTGTTGATCGGATGAACAGTAAAACTTAAGTCTGGAATGAATCTTCGGATTGCACCGAGCTTTCGCAAGGAATGATCTAATGCCAGAGTCATCTGATGATGGGATCATCTCAAGAACAGCCCAGATTTTGGTTGGGCCTACATTGATCCCTCGTGAAGATATAATTTAACCTAGGAGTTTCCCTCCAGAAACACCAAATACGCATTTTTCTAGGTTTAGTGTGACTCTATATTGGATCAAACATGTAAAAGAATTACCTGAGGAGCACTTCCAGGTGATCACAGCGCTTCCTAGCCTTGGCCAACAAGTTGTCTAAATAGGATTCCATGATTTTTGTGAATAAGATCGTGAAATATGTATGTCATTGCCTACTGGTATGTAGTGCCAGCATTATTTAGACCGAATGGAATAACAGTGTAGCAATAAGTTCCCCAAGGAGTTATAAACATGGTTTTGGCTTGGTCTTGTTCATATATTTTGATTTGATTGTATCCTGAGAACCCATCCATGAGAGACAACAACTAAAACCCAGTTATTGCATCAATGATGACATCAATGGATGGTAATGGGATGTTGTCCTTGGGGCATGCCTTATTAATGTCTCGGAAGTCTATGCAGATGCGTATCTTCCCATTCTTTTTAAGAATGGGGATGATATTAGATGCCCACTGAGAGTATTGACCAGTCTGATGAACCTTACCTTGGGGCATGCCTTGTTAATGTCTCATAAATCTATACAAATGCGTATCTTCCCATTCTTTTTGAGAGCAGGGATGATATTAGATACCAACTGAGAGTAATCCACCGGCTTGATGAACCCTACTTAGAGGAGCTTCATTACTTCTTCCTTCACCATGAGAGCTACCTTGGGTTTCATTGGTCTCGATTTTTGTTTAATTGGCTTTGCATCTGATTTGGTGATGAGGTTATGTACCACGATGTGTGGTGTAATTCCTATCATTTCTTTATAATTAAATGCAAAAGCCTTTTGATGTTATTTGAGGATTCGAGTGTGTATTTCTATCTCTTTTAGAGCTAACAAACATCCTAGTTTCAAGATCTTTGGTTCTTCCTCCGTTTCGATTTTAATATCAATCGTTCCTTCGATTAAAGAAGCGTTACCTTCTTCAAACTCAGGTGGGGTTGGAGGTAGGTCCAAATCTTCTCCATTCTCTACCATGTAGATATCGAGATCCTTTTGTGGGGGAAGCTCTACCATGGGATTTCCAAAGTAAGAAGATGAATGTGGGATTAAGGACAAATATACCATGTGATGGGTGAGATGTAACTCTGCATTAGGAATTTAAATAATCAAGAGTGGCTCTATCACCATCAATGTGACCTAAGATAGTAGATTTATTCTCAGCTATGTGCATTAGAAGAGGGTTTGTTGACATTTTCTTTACTAACAGTTCAGTATGAAGGGAAACCATGAAACAAGTATCTTCCAACTCACTGTTTGGAGTGAAACGTGAAGCTAAGATTGCTATCGAATCCATGAAAAGATTTTGTTCTCATGGGATTGCTTCAATTGATATGAAGTCAAATCCTTTACTCAAATCTAATACTGTTGTTTTGTAGAGCCGTAAGTGTTTAGCTCTAATCTCATACACCTCAGAGAATTGGTTTGCTACTAATTGAGAGTCTCCTAACACTCTGATGTATTTAACACCGAGCCTCTTATCTATGATGAGGCCAAGGAGGAGGGATTTGTACTTAGAGCCATTGTTTGTACATTCAAAATTTAATTTAAAGGTGAACAGTAGGATCTTTCCCTCAGGAGAAGTAAATATCACACCTGCCCTAGCCCCATAATGACATCTAGCTCCATCAAAGTGGAGAGTCCAATGTTTATTTGGGAAGATGGATGTTGGGACATTTGTTACATATATTTCTTCTACTTCAGTTACTTCTACCATGTAGAGTTCCTCTACTGGAAGAGAACCAACTCCTAGGGTACATCCCATACCTGCGGAATCAAATGGTAGGAAGATTGGCAAATTGTTGTTCTAGGCCAAAACTCAACAATTTTTGCATTAGTTCCTAATGATACTGTTTCTACAATGTTAGTAGCCTCGTCCTTGAGGGATGGGATGCTCTTGACTAGGTTTGTAATTTTTAGTTCTATTATAGGTAGTAATTTTTCTTCTTGTTTTGAGTCAATTGATTTTGTTAGAGTGCGGTTTTTTGGGAGTTCAAACTCAGAGTGAATGCACCTGGCCTTTTCTTCAGGTCTGCTAGGTGTATATCAAATGGTTTTGGATCACCTTTTACTATGAATATCTTTCCTAAGTGCAATTATCTTATTTCCTAAAATAAATGTAAAAGGGATTGCCTTCATACAGTGTATCCATGGTCGGATCGAGGATCATATTATATTTGGTTTCCCGATCTATAATATAAAACTCAGTGAGGATTGTTTTGGGTCATAAGGTGACTGGTAGTATTATAGTCCCAATCGAAGTGGATTTAAGGCTATCATATCCTCTTAGTGTATTTCTGAGTCGTGGAACAATTTGGTGTCTCCATACCCTAAATTTTTAAGGAAAGAGAAGGGGATTATGTTAACTGCTGCCCCATCATCCACCATTGCACATTTAACGTAATTATTGTAAACCCATACTTGTAAACTGCAAGGCCAGATCACCTCTATGTACAATTTCAGCATCTGTTGGCATTTTGTTTATGTCAAATATAAATTTAGTAACCCTATCTCAGCTGCCCCGGAGGGTGGATATCAAAGTCTATATGGTTTACCTATGTTTCGGGAGGTGGAGTGATGTTAATTAAATGACATAAACCTAATGCTTCGAAAAGAGAAGCCCTATGGGTAGGAGAGTTCTTCAACAAGTACAAAATGGAGATGTGAGAGAAGGTCTTTGTTAGGTCACTAATTAAATCATAGGCCCGTACAAGTTTTACTAATGTTTGTTGAATGTTATCTGGCTCTAGTGGGTAACTTGGATTTGGCTGAGAGGAATAATCTCATGTCCTTGTTATGGATTCCACGTGTAGCTCAGTGTCTAACTCTACTAAACCGACTATCTTGGTTCATGGCTGACTTCCTAATTACGGTGTGACAGGTGGATTTAGTGAAGTCGAGGCTTCATGATCATTGTTTCCTGTCATTACACCCTTGTTTGCCCCATTTGGATTTAATTTGTTGTTATTGTGATTTGAGTGCAGATCATTGAAGATCTTGAGGGGAGCATTTTCAGGAGAGACTTCTCTCATGAAAGTGTTTGACACAGGTGATGTAGGATCTACTAAGAACATATCTATGAAAAGTTGTCTTTGTTCTTCTGGCAGACGTTGCATGAACTTATTATAATCCCAAAAAGTCCTAGTGTCATGGCCTTGAATTTTGTGGAAACCACAATACGAGTTGGGATTATAACTCCTAGGTTGTTGGTTTGGCACGTATTGTGGTCCAAAGCTCTGATTAAATCATTGACCATTAGGATTAAAGTTTTGCATTTGTTGCCTTTGGTTTTGATATCTAGTTGAGTTTTGACTTGGACCCTATGTTTAGATCTGCTGTTATTATTGTTGTTGTGGATAATTTAAATTCACCGCGTTGATTGTTTGGGTAAAGTTGTTGTTTCGTTGATTATTAACCGATGGTGGAGCATTTACAACAATTGCCTTTTTAGTTTGGTTAGTTACTCCATCTGTTGTTACGCCGTGGTTTTTGTTAAGGATTTTAGGTCCTTGATTAGCATTTGTGGTAGTAGGATAAGTCATAGTATTTTGGTTGGGGATGATTAACCTCCCATTTTTCCCATATGTCTTGTGGCCACTATCTATTTTAGCTTGATCTATTCGGAGAGTGCTTTCGAGAACCTCGTCATAAGTTCTTAGCGAGAACTTCAGGACTTATTCCTTTATCTCTTTGTTAAGAGAATGAAGGAATAAATCACACAGTTCCATTTGATCCATGTTTGGAGCGCTTGCTGAAGAATAGAGAACTGTACGCCATCTTTGGATGAAATGAGCAAAATATTGTGTTCTTGTTTAATATGCAATAATTCCTTGATTCCTGTTATCAATAATTTGTTCATGTCAAACGCCTTGATGAACTCTGAAATGAGTTGTTTAAATGAATGGATGGAGGCTTCAGGTATTTTGTAATACCAATCAAGGGAAATTCCCTCTAAAGTTTTGGGGAATATTTTAGGAACAACTCCATCCCAAGGGAGCAGTTCTCAAATGGCTGTGGCATAAGCTTTGACATGTCCATTTAGATCTCCCTCTCCTTTGTACTTGGGAAAATCAAGGAGAGGTATTGGAAGCATGATGCTTCGTATAGTGAAGTCTAAGGGATCTTTCAAATATTTTTAATAAGTCCCTATCACATAGGTTTTGACCATCGATGGTGTCTATTGAGGGGGTGGAGGTGGAATGGGTTGTTGATATGGCGTAGCATATGCATTTGTAGGGAAAAAAGGAAATCCCTGTGGTTAAGAAAACATCCTGGGAGAAGAGAACATATCTCCTTGTGGTGATTTGGAATACATGTTCAAATACGGAGGAGCATTGCTTAGGAATGGGTTATTTTGTGTTAGGTTGGGAGGTATCATATTCTCAACTGGAGCGGTGTTTGAAAATGTGGTTCTAGTTGGCGTTTGATGTAAATATTGAAGATGCATGCCTAATGTGCCTATTCTTGTGAGGAGGTCTACTTGGCTGGGATGATGTGGAGGATTGGAAGTTCCTGCTTGCATGAATTGAGAACGTTGACTTGCCTGAGCAAGTTCCAACCCTCTAACCTTTTCGACTAAGGCTAAGATGACTTCATTTGGTGAAGTCACATTATTTTGCCTTAGTGGCAGTTGTATATTTTGAAGTTGTATAGGCATGTGGTACCCTGCTATGAACTGATCATTACCATACCAAGTTCCATCGTGGGCATTTCCCACAGGTGGAGGAATGGAGGTGTTTTCTTGAAAAGAGACCTCGGGTTGTGTTTGTAAACTTCCTATAGGTGGGTATATACTCTGAGAGTGTTGTTCACTCCTGGCATAACGCGCTAAATGTTCATCATCTAAAAATAGATATGGATCTGATTGTCTATTGATTTGTGGTATAAGTAACACCTAAGGAGATGAACCAGATTCTCCAGTGAGTGTCATGTTGTTCGATCCTGAAGGCTCTGGTTGTTGCATTTGAGTGAGCTGATCCAACTCTATTTGGAAAGAAGAACTATATCTAGTCTTTGGAGGTGGAGTTTGTGTTGAAAATTGGTTAGTTGAATAGTTGTCACCCCATGCTGAGAGCGAGGGTAATGGTTTTCTACTCAGTTGATCATAGTATGCTTCAAGACCTAGGAGAGGTTTGCCATATGCATCGAATCCTGACATATTCGGGGGGTATATGAATACCCGCAAAATAATGGGAAGAAGCGAAGATGGATAAAAATAAAAGAAGAGTGTGAAAGTGAAGAAATTGTTCCATCAATATCAGGTTCACTAATCTTGGGGATGAAGCTGATGTGAAGGCTAACAAGGTGGAAAATATGAAAAGTATACTAATTGGAAGAACAAATAGAAATATTACTTTGAACTAGAAAGTAGAAAGTTCACGTTGGGTTCACCAATTTTGTAAGATGGAAAAGTGACAAGCGAGCATGGGAATCTACAAGTAACTCTTCCTCGCACCCAACCTCCTGAGGTGGTGTCGATACAGCCAGTGGGGATGGAATATACGTGGGGTGCAGAAAAACTAGTTAGGAAATCTTATGTCTTCGACGCGCACTAATGGAATTTGTGAATCTAAGGCAAAGAAGGCCCTCCTAACATAAAATGGTGTGATAGATCATTTGGAAAGGATGACTTCTCGAAGGCTCTAATCAATATCGAGCTCTGGCGTGATCCGACCTATAGGTTGTGGGATACATGGAAGATAACCTATGGGTGCTTCGTATATGTCTCCTGAAAAGGTCATGAAAATGGATGATGGATATATAGTGGATTCTATGGGTGATTCTTTGGTCTATTCCAGAAATCCTTAGCTTGATTAGCTGCTACGTCTAGTGAGGATAGTTGTGCGATAATGTTTGGTGGAAGTGGAGAGGATCTAAATACTAATGTGTGTACACCAGTATCAATGTCTGATTAACCTGTGGTCCTGTTGGGTTGTGAGACCTGTGGATCACAATCGTAAGTTCGTGGTTGTTGTGGACCTCCTATGGTCATGTGAAGAATCAATCCCTAATCCCTAATATCCAATAGTCATATGCCTTTTCGGCCTCTATGTTTAGAATTAAAAGTTGCTCAATCTTCTTAGATTACCTTACGGGCATTTTGGCAACTTGAATTCTTAAGCTAGTGTCTATGTCAATGAGGATGTCTCCTACGTCTGGATGTGGGACCAAAGGATCACAACTTAACATTTTCTCTCTTTCAAGCCCTTCTACAGTCATGTGGATATCTATTAAGGCAATCTATAGTCTAGCTAGTTTGACCAAAACGTATGCACTTTGTCATCTTCTATATTTAATCCTCTTGATTGTGAGCTGATTTATTGTAGGTCTGTTGTTGTTTGGAATACCTAAATTATGAGATTTTGGTCTATGTCAGTTATTGCTTCAACAAAATTAGGTTGGGGCATGATTGGCTCGAATACGTATTCTCTGGGCTCCCTATGTCCCGTGATTGTCATACAAGATCAAATAATATAAATCTAACTAATGAAAAATAAACTAATTATGCAAAGTATGTCCACAACATATATAAATTCTCTATTTTGTATTTTTGATAGAATATTTAACAGGATTAAGATAACAACTATTTAAAATATCTAGAAAATGATAACTGACCTAATAACAGAATTAACAACAAATAAGGTAACTGAGTATAGCTACTTGTTTGTGTAGTTGTGAATCTATTCTAAATAACTAAATAACTGATCTAATTTAGTTGAAACATTTTTTATCCTACATCAGAAGTGAGGAACGAATCATAGTTTCTCAAAAACTATCGATCCCCATGGCTTCCCTGACAATATCGAAAATGAACGTAACTGAAATGAAGTAATTCACTACTCTATTTGGTATATTTTAACTAAAATTTTGAAAGCTTGAACCTAGATTTTGCAGAACAGTGGCGAATCTGATTGTGTGTGGCTTTGTCCCCTCGGTGTAGTCTCCTCGTTCCTTCGTGCTCACGTGAATCCAGAAAAGCGTGTAATGCTAGCATCAACAGAAGTAGATATTAGAAAAATGGTAGATTTGGATGTAGACTAAATATAATGCGAGTAGGAGAGGGATAGCGCAAGAGAATAGAGCTTGGCTTATGCAATTCCTAGTGGGATTTATTGTGAGTCATACAACACAAAACATCCAGAACCTGAAACTATCCTTCTTGATGAAAAAAACCTGCAACTCTAATGGCTTCAAACTGAAAATGAAGCTATCCTACCTCAATTGATTGTATGAAATAGTAATAACACTAGAATAAGAAGATCATGTGGCTTCTAAACAACAAAATAAGACTAACTATGCATGCAACAAATGAAAACTATTGAATTCCTAAGCAAGAACTGAAAGACTAAACTATTGAAATGAGAGGATGAAGGGAAGTTTTGAGGGGCCATTTGCTTGTAATCAAACCAACTATTTATAGAATTCCTATTCACCCAAAGGTAACTCCAACTAGAACTCTTTTACTATAAATAATGGAGAAACACTATTACAGGGAACCAAAATCATAAATACAAGCAAAAATAGATGAAAAAGCTAGTAAAAATTGAAAATTATGCGAGACACATTTAAAGAAACGTGCTAGAAAATGCATGAAGGACCGCCACCTTGAGACCTGTATCATCATTGGGGCATGTGTGACATCGTTCTGGCAGCGTAGTACCATTACAATTTTGGGTACATTTAGAGACCATATGAAAAACCTGTTAATTTCCCATGTTTTAGATTTTAATCACATGAAGTTGGTTGTAAGTGTACAACCATTGAAAAATGTTGAGACTGTTCAAAGAAACTTTCCCCTGTTGATGAATCTAATCATCTTCGAATTAATTTGTGTTACTATTGGGCCAATTTGTGTCTACTTTATTTCAGAATGTCTGTAAGTAGTTTTTCTTGTTCCTATTTCAATCTTGTGTTAAAATCCCTCCAAATCACACAATATCTCAGCCCTGTGATATTTTAGTGGCATTTGTAGTGTTATTATGAGAAGTGCCTTCATCATGTAATGAAATAAACAATTTAAAATCACTTTACTGTCATTTGTTGATAAATATTGTCTGTAAGCCTTTCAATGTATCTTAGGCGTGAGGAACCAGGGGTCTTTAATGTTTAATTGAGTCTTTAGCTCGAGCCTTCGTGTTAGATTCTTGGAGATCATGTGAAACCGTGTAAATGTGGGCCTCCATTGATGCACACCTTCTGGTTGAAGGAATATTTTGGCTGTTCTGAAGCATTATGTCATTTAGTTTTCCAATTGTTTTGAATTTTCTCAAAGATCTGGAAAAATCAAGTTTATCTTGCTTAATCTCCCACCAAAATTATTCAAAAACAAATAATCCCACCTGAACTACCCCTCTTTTCCCTGTATGTCCACAACTGAATAAATTCTACTGCCAAAATATGTAGAAGCAATCAGGATTCCATAATGTCTTTAGTAACCTTAACCCTGTTTAGAAAATATCACCATTCTTTAGAAGTGATAACTCATGAGAGTTAAATTGTGGTGCATTGATGATATTTTCTTAGGGTCCCCTTTCAAATTTTTGCAAAGAAGGATATATTCATTCTCCTTCACTGACAGAGGTTAAAAAATGGGTCCTCTCACCTTGGTCGAAAGGCACGACCTAAAGTAGTGAGGATAGATAAAATCCTTAACAAAGGTACTATCCATTTCTCCGATGCCTGAGTGACAAAGATTCAAATGAATCCCCTCCCCGGCTACAAAATGACTCATAATATGATTTTTTTATCTCTCAATGTCTTGCTAAATCTGTGATGCTGCTCAGTTTCCAAGGGAGAATCAATTTGGATACCAACATGCCCTATCATGTAGAATTCACAGTTATAATTGAAAGGTATTCTTATATCCTTGAACCTAGATAATACACTTTTACTCCTTAGTGGAACCTTATTGTCTCACTTCACCCAATAATTTCAATCTCCCTTTCTCCTTTCATGTAATGAGAATAAGGACTTCTTGAGAAAATGCAAACACTGACTCAAATATAAGTTTAATAGAAAGTTTATCATCCACGAAGGTCACAGAGCACCATACACTTGTTTATGCATTCTTTACTCCTCATTGACCATTATAGCCTCCCTCTTACTTGAAGATTAACCCCACAATCACTGTACATTCCTATTTTGATGTAATCAAACACAAAGTAACCATTCACTATCATAATCACAGTTTATACATTTGGTGTATTCGGAAATAGAGGTCTACATATTCAAACATTATCAAAGTGCCTATATTATTTCTTCCATGTATAAAACAAAAAGAGACATCGAGTTACTCATTTTCATAATAAGAACATATAATAACTATCTAGAATGAGCTTTACTCATAAATCATGCCTAAATCCACCATTGTCTTGCTTTAAAGGCATTCACCACTCAATATAACAGTGCAATTTAAAATTACCTATAAACACATAACCTGGAATCTTCTCAGTCACAATCCATTTACAAATACAAAGCACAATATTATTGTAAAAATGTAATACTTAGTCCAAGATCACAAACAATCTTTCAAAACCTCAGCTTCTTCCTTCAATATTTCTTGAATCCTTCATACATTGAGAATCTATCAGGATAGAATGAAATAAAACAGTTACAAAATGACTCTTTATATGCCATGAAGATATTTTTCAACTGGATTAGCCTCACTTCTTTCCAGTGACCCATATTTTGAAATTTTTTTAGATGAATAAGGAACTCTAATTGCTTAGTGTTATCAGTTAATTTTGACTTTGTAAAATTAATAACGTAAAATTTAATTTTTTTTCAAAAAGTATTATTTCACTTGATTTATCATCCCCATTGCGATCGTATTGTTCTCTTGATTGTTCTGGTCTTCGTTTCATCCATTTTGGGCGAGAACTCCTCCCGCCAGGTCACAAATTGCGTTAATAATTAATTAATTTATTACCCTTTATTTGATAAAATCAATTTTATTGATTTTTGGGTTTTTAATTAAATAAATATTAAATATAATAATTATTAAAATTCAATCGACAAATTTTTATTTATTGCCAGGGGGAAAGTAAGGTTTCGCTTCCAATTGCCAGGGATGCCAAATTGGCTTCACATACCTGGATTTCCCCTTTCCTAGAAAAAACTTCTTATTTTCCCACTTATGGGATTTCTTCTGCTGATTGCAACCCAATTGGATTGCAAACTAGCAAAAAATATCCCAATCTCCAACATGGGGAAATAAATGGGAATCGCCAGCTTGCTTTGCCATTACAACTAGCAAACAAACAAGTTTTTTCACATCTTTCCCTGACAATTAATGTCTACTACGGAAAACAGGTAAAATTGGTTATTACAATGGAAATAAGAAATGGTTACAAAAGCTTCTTTAATCCTCATAACTATTTCTTCGTTAAATGCATTGGAAAAATTCATGTGAAGAAGCTTTGAAGATTTCAATATTCCTAACTTCTTATTTCCTCTGTAGAAATGTTTCCTAGAAATATTTTTATCACATCCCAAAAAAAAGTACTAGTTTAGTGTGAACACCATTGTGAAGGAAGAATACACATTGAAAAATAAAATTAGTTCATGCTCAACCCAAGGAAGAAGATCCATGCACCAGGAGGTATTAATATGTTGCCTTACTAGGGAAATCTATGCAGTTGCAAAAGAAGACAAGGAAAATAAGTCAATACGCAACCAAAGGGAATAAAATCACATTGCAAAAGTGAAAGCAAAGAAAACAACACACCAAAGGCCAGCATAAAACAAAAAAAATCATCTTCCACACCTTGGAGGAAAAATAAGTTTAAATGCAGGATTAAAAAAGAGACATTCAATGCCTAGATAAAGAAATAAGCCAATTCCCATGTAGCCAAAGAAATAACCAAGCTCCACACATTCATCAGGGAGTAAAATCCAAAATAGTCCAAGGTAGAAATAAGCAAGTTTAAATGCTAGTGACACAGAATAAATTCAACATAGGAAGTTTGGATAAGTTTGTGAGAGAAACATGCCTAAAGAGGAAAGTCCATAAATTCTACACATCCTGTAGGAAGGAAGCAACAATTTGAATAAGATTAAAGAAAATAGTAAAGCATTGCTACCACACATTCATCAAGAAGCTAAATTCTAATCACAAGTAGTTGTCAAAATCCACGCATTGGCCATGGACAGGTAGTTTAACATGCCACACATTCACCAAAAAAGGCCATAACATTTGTTAAATTTTTTTCTTGGTAAGCCAACGTATGCACCATACGTCCATGCACTCACAGTTGTCAGGAAGAAAGGATAGCCCACGTTGAAGCAAATACTAGCCACAAATTTACCATAAATCTGCTGAACACCAGGCAAGAGGAAAGACTTTCCACACATTTCTCAAGAAAAAATATATTGTTCACACATAAGGAGAAGCAAAGTCCATGATTTCATTAAAATTAGGCAATTTCCATGTAAAAGAGAAGTTATTGTTCACACATGAAAATGAAAAATTGCTCAGGTGAATTAAGAAAAAGGGGGATTAAATTTATCCATGCAAAATATTAAAATCAAGAGATTTTAATTTAAATTTAATAAAAAATAAATAAATATCATTATTGTTGCCAGATTCAAAACTCGAGGCTAGTCTTGGTGTGATGTATTGACATTTAAAAAATAATAATTTGTAACTCGGGACTAACTATTATTATTATTTTTAAAATAACAATAATAATAATAATAATATTAAAACAATCTATATTCCTTTTTGCATAAACGAAGTTTTAGAGACTGAGACCCGACCCCGTTTGCATTTTTTTACGTGCCTAAGACATTTTTTTGTAAAATTCATAATGGACGAAAAATTTAATAAATTTACAGGAAGATGGAGGAAGTCAATGGAGAAATCGAATAAGTTTGTGCTCAAGTATGAATTCCAAGGAATCATTCCTCCTAGTTCCATCAAGTCAGCATACACCAATATCACCGATACAAATATGGGTCACATCAATGTGCAACAATTTCTTGATCGGGTGAAAGCTGAAGGCAAAACCATATTATCAGATAGGCTTTATCATAGCAGTCTACCTCAAGTAGCAGCATTTCCGGTCTCAGTGCAATGCCCAGAGCTAGTTATCGCTTGCGCGGAGCATTATGATCCTGAGAGATGAGGAATTTATAAAGATAATCGCGAGCCTTTCCTCTTAATCACACCGGATCACATTGAGGAATTACTCAACATAGTTGACTTCCTTGAGAATTTGGACATCACTCAAAAGTTAGCAAAATAATTTTGGGATGCAGAACCCTCAGGTGGAGCAAGATGGTTAATAACAACTGGTTGGTGACCAAGAGGCCTCGAGTTGACCGAATTCCTAAATAATTGTACCGTATTGAGTTCATGGAAGAAATCGGGGACATGATCACTCTCTTGAGTCAAATCTTTGGTTTAACCTCTACCAATATTTTCCACCCATGGATTTATCAGTTTATCTATACTATCTTTGTGAAGAGAGAGTTTGTGGATTGGGAAACCATCATTAGTGATACCCTTCACAAAAAATTGATCAAAGTGAAGATGAATAGATGTTTCTACATGACATCATAACTGACTTGTGCAGTTGCTAGAAGAAAACTATTTTTGGGACTCGAAACGAGAGGAGTCATGGGTCCATCAAATAATGTCTTCCATTATTATCTGTAGCTAAGTTTCAAAAATAGCTCCCACAATTTTATAAGAGTTAACGATGGATTCACTTTTCGCGTGATTCAAAACGTGAATCGTTATACAGAGGAAATATTTTCTAAAGAGGCCATGGATGTCATTTCCCAATGGGGAACATGGTTTATTCAATTTTCATCCTTTTCCTACATTCACAAAAGAGGCTTTGCGGGTACTCCATGGAAGCTTCCAAAGTACGTCAGTGAGAAGTGGGATTTAATGGAACTTGTGCAACAACTATTCCAAGTCCACTGTCTTCTCAGTGACAAGAATCATTCAAAAATTCATTTCCCAATCCAAATTAGGGAATACCAATGTCCAAATCTCTTCAGTACACAAATCATGGAGAAAGAATTTTCCCTCATCACTATTTTTCCATATGTGAAGAGATCCCAGTTTGATATCAATGGATATATGCAGAAGATTCTTGGAGTAAAGTATCAATATAACCCTACCATGGAAGATTTATTAGTTTCCTGTTCAAACAAACATGAAGTGAGGATATGAGAGTTTTCTCACCTAACCATTTCTCAGATCAAGGCCTTTCACATGAAGAAACCTCCAGATTCATTTGTAGATGATGATGAAGAAATAATTGATCCCTCATATGATGTAGTTGCTTTTACCCCATTTCCATGAATTGATTTGACCAAAAGAGATGATTTTTCTCTTGATAGCAAGAATCATCTGATTCTCAAAAGAAACATATCCTGGTATGAAAGAGAACTTTCAAAGTTACAATTAATTCAATATCATACCTCAATATTACAAAAATTTCCAACTCAAGGAGGTCTCCAGTCATCCAAAGTTTCTTCTCAATCAACCTCCATGCCATCTAGTCATACACAATAAGAAAGAAAGGAGTGGTTGCCAAAATACACTACACTAAAGAATGTGTCACAAGGTGAAAAATATAAGGGTCCTAGCCCTAGTGAAGTAAGAGAGCATGTATCGGGATTTTCCACTTCAAGTAGAGATTTTTCTACTCACATTGGTGATAGTTCTCAGAAGTTCATGACAAACAATCCTTAGCTATGCATTGCACAAGAGTCCACTTAGGTGCAAGTAGTCTAAATATCCAACGCTTCTGAACTATAGTTCATGAAGAGATTTCTCAAAATATCCCAAATGATCAAGAGGTAGATATCGAAGTTATTTCTATAGAAATAGAGGTCATGGAAAGGATTCTTGTAGAATCTAATGATGTCGAGAACAATGAGAATGTTTCTTAGGGCTCCAAGATTATGTATGTGGAAGTAGTGAAGGATACTCCATTTTGGGTTGATTGTGAAATCAAGAAAAGGAAGAGAGTTGTCAAGGAAATTAAAATAGACTTTGATTACCTTTTCAAACTTTTAAATGACATCATTCCTAAGAAGCCTAAAGTTCTCTCCCGAATAATGGGGGATGATGACGAAAATAAATTTATGGATCTTGGCATCCCACAAGTTGATAAGGAGCGTGATGCTGTGACATCTACCGATTATGAAGTTTCCAGACTCGAACTTGGGAAGTCCACATTAGAAAGTGATATGGTGATGGCCTGAGATTTAATTGATATCATGCTAAAGATACTTGAGAAATATAAGTCTTAGAACTCTCAGCTCAAGGCTAAAAATAATCAATTAGTGGAATATGTTCAACATATGATAAATCCCATATCATCCACTTTCCCAATACTTGATGCAGTGGCTTCCCTAGATGAAGAAACTCTCAATTTATCAAAAGAAATAAACACATTGGGCCATGTCACTAAAACTTTGCTTTCATAGATTCTTGTTTTAGGCCAAGAGATGATCAAAACAACCGTTAAGCTCCATGAAGATATTAGTGCATAGCTTGATCCAATTCTTTCTTTCAAGGAAACTTCTATTTTTAACATATCAAATTTGGATGAGATATTACCTAGTCTATAGTATATGACAAGTATGGAGTCCTCAAATTTATAAATTGAAGGAATTATTGAATTTGAATGTTGAGGGACACATTTTCTTTGGTGTCTGGATCTCAAATAAAGGAAGACACTTCTCGAGGATTGTATGATCCATTATGAGAGCATATGCAATGAAGCCTTCACTCCACTTGCCTTAATTCAAGAATTCATAACTGAGATCCCTTGTGATGATCCATAGGGATCCAAAATGAATCTACTTCATCAAAACAATCAGCACGAAGAAGGAAAAATGAAAACATGGAGGTTCTATATTTTAGTAACAGGACCGCCACTCTGTGTAGAGTGGCAGTTACATAACCATTACCCAACCAGGCCGGTGGTCATGGCTCTTTCGGACAAAAAATGAAAAATATGAAAACAAACAACCCAGAATTTGGATAGTTGTTTGTATCTCTTCTCCTCCATGACCTTTCCCATTCTCCAGTGCATGGGAGGACATGGGAGAGGTTATCAATACATGTTTGTAGAAGAGAATAGGATCATCAAAGCATGAAAAAAAGTGAGCAAGAAGTTCTTAGTGGTGGAATTGTGTTTTGTAGAAGAAAGGAGTGTTGAGATAGAGCAAACAAGTATTTGGGAGGAAGTGTGAGATATTATCTACTTCTCTTTCATATTTATTGTAAATTCTATACTTATTATTTTAAATTGGCCAATAAAAGTGGGAAGAAAGAGCAATTTCACTTCCTGACTGGTTTTTCCTCCTTTGGAGGGTTCCAGGATAAAATTTGTTGGTGTTTATGAGCTTAAATTATTTCCCTTCTTGCAATTGTGGATTCTAAGCATAAGATTAATTCTTTCACTTGCTATCTCTGTCATTTTCTAATAGAAAGTAGAACAACAACGTTTATTTGTGTTTTTGTGGATAATTCCAAAGTTGAAGAGTTTATAGATCATTTTGGTATCAAAGATAATAATTATCTACGACTGTGGTATTCATTCTTGGATTTCTATGATAGTGACGAGATCTAAAGGTGAAGAGGCATTACCTTGCGATCTATAATTTTATACAAAGAAGTGGAAACAGAGAATTTGGGGACAAATGGAGGAAGAGAACTTGGTCTATAGAATCGAGATGCTAGATACCATGATGGATATGATGTTTAGAAGGAAAGAAGAGCTTGTTGATTTACAGAAGATAGAGTTTATCAAACAAGACTCCATGGACTCAGTGGTTTGGGGCTTAGCCAAAAACTTTGGCATAGGAAGGAGCCACCATGAGGAAAGTTATGGGGAAGAGCATGAAGAAGAGACTTCAAACACAAGAGAAAAGGTAAAATCTGATCATACTCCTTTTAAAGTTGAGATGAAAGTTGATATTAAAAGATTTGAAGGACAAGTAGATGCAGAGTTTCTTGATAAATGGTTAAAATAGTTAGAAGTCTACTTTAGCATCCATAATGTCATTGAGGCATAGACGATCACCTTTTCACATCTCAAAATGGAGGGACAAACTCTGGTTTGGTGGGAAACCCATCTAACCACTTGTGAAAAGAAGAAGCATCTTATTGTGAAATCTTGGCAAGAATTTAAAGAATTACTTAGAGCTAACTTCTATCCTATTGGCCACAAAACTGACCAAATAATTAAATGGAATTATTTTAGACAAGGCAGTGGTCAAAGTGTGTAGGACTATACTACGGAGTTTTGGAGGCATGCCATGTTGTTAAACATGGACTTGGAGGATGAGGATATTCTGACTAAGTACTTGGGAGGAATTCACACTCAGCTTAGAAGAAAAGTCATCTCCACCAAGCCCAAAGATATTAACGAGGCGTGTGTTCAATCATACTACATAGATGATGAAAATAAGTAACGAGAAGTAGAGCCAAGGGAAAAAAAGTTGACAAATCAGTAGAAGAAAGAGTATGGGAAAACAAGTAACAAGGGTAAGTGGAAAGGGAAGGTAAACAAGATGCCACTACTTTAAATACTTGTAAAGATCTAATTTTTTTTTGTAAGAACTGTGATATTAATGGTCATACTGACGCTACATGTTGGAAGTTACATCCGGAGTTGCATTCGATGAACTGAACCAAGGACTCGAAGAAGTCCATGAAATCTGTAAGAATAAAAGGGGAGGTGGAAATCAAAGATGACTTTGATGTAGATGAAAGGCTTGGATGCACGGCCACCAACATGGACACCTAGGAAGAGGATATGAGTAGACTATTCCAGATCAAAATCCATATCAAGAGAACTAAGGTAAATGCTTAGGTGGATACCGGTTCTCAGTCTAACTTGATTTCTGAAGTAGTTGTAAAGACGCTTGGTCTTGAGACTTATGAGCATCCACACCCTTATCCTTTGGGTTGGGTGAAAAAGGGTGTTGAAATTCAGGTAAGAAGAATATGTAAGGTCAAGTTTGGGATAAATTCCCAGTATATTGATGTTTTGGAAGCTGACGTTATTCCACTTGATGCTTTTGATGTTATATTCAGAAGTCCTTACTTGTATATCAGGGATGCTATATTTATGAGAATGGAAAAATAGTATCGATGGGTCAAGGATGGGATCAGTTATAACATCCAAGCACACCAGCGTAAGACACAGGTTACTATGGTGAGTGATAACCAAGCAAAATGACTTATTCAGGAAAATCATAATCATTTTTGTTTACTTTTGTTAAAGGATAAATAAGATGGGGAAGAATTTCCAGATATTTCTAATCAGGGAAACCATGATTTGGATAGTATTATTCATTCCTTTCAGTAAGTTTTTCAGGCTCCCAATGGGTTACCATCAAAATAAGAAGTAGAGCGTGAGATTCAGATATTTCTAGAGTCCCCTCTACCTAACATCGGGTTGTATATGCAATCCTTTCTTGAGAGTAATGAAATAAAGAAACAACTCCAAGAATTACTAGACCAAGGGGTGATATGTATGAGCACCTCACCATGTGGTTCACCTATTGTGATGGTGCTAAAGAAGGATGGTTCTTGGAAAATGTACATCGACTACCGTACTTTGAACAAGATCACCATAAAGAACAAATATCCACTTCCCCACATAGATGATCTCTTGGACCAACTTCAGCATGCCAAATTATTCATGAAGTTAGATCTCAAGTCTGGTTATCACCAAGTTTGAATGAAGGAGAAGGATATATGAAAGACTACCTTCAAAACAAAATAGGGTTTGTATGAATGGTTAGTACTTCCTTCTCGGTTATGCAATGCACCCCCCACATTTATGAGATTAATTAATGATGTATTGTGGGATTTCATAGATTCATGTGTCATTTCATATCTAGATGATATTCTGATTTTTAGTGCCACATGGGAAGAACATCTAACCCATTTACAACAAGTCTTGCAAGTTCTCAGGGAGAAAGAATAGCTTTGTAATATGAAGAAATGTGAGTTTTTGAAACAATCACTTGTCTATCTTGGGAACTTGGTTGAAGAACAAGTGCTACGAGTGGATCCAAAGAAGGTGGAATCCATCACCAACTAGCCAACACCAACAGGAGCCATAAAGACTAGGAGTTTTGTGGGAGTAGTAAAGTACATGAGGAAGTTCATTCTGGGTTTCTCTGCGATTGCAACACCTCTACACACAGTGGCTGCAAAGAGTAAGGGTTTTGACTGGGGTAAGGAACATGACAAATCCTTTGAGTTATTGAAATACAAGATTAGTCATGCTTCAAGACTTGCTCATCCTAATTTGCAGTAGCCTTTTGAAGTAGAGACAGATGCCAGTGATTATGCCATGGGTGCAGTGTTACTTAAAAGAGCTAAACATGTATGTTATCATTCTGAAACTTTCACTTCAGAAGTTAAAGGATATTCAATATACGATAAGGAAATGTATGCACTATTTCAGGAAATTAAAAAATGGAAGCATTATTTATTGGGTAAAGAAAATATCATGCACACTGAACACAAACCTCTCTAGTATTTACAAGCACAGTCTAAATTGTAGTAGACAAGGCACTACAAATGGATGAGGTTCCTTTAGTAGTTCCATCTAGTGATCAAATACAAGAAGGGTAGTACAAACTCGGTGGTAGACATGTTATCTAGGCCACCCACATAGGAGAAGTTTTCCTGTTTGGCCACTATCTCTCAGATCAATCCCTTCACGAAGGAAGCTTACATATAGGCATATGCCCAGAATAAAGACTACGGGGTGACATTTCAGAAGTTGTAGTCCCAAGGGGTTGAAAGGACAGAGATTGAAGATTGTTATCTCAAAGACAAGCTGCTTTATCGATGGGGGAAGTTTTGCGTGCTAAAATAAGAAATAATTCTATTGATGAGGGAAGCACATACCTCAAAAATAGTGGGACATTTTGGTGTTGGTAAGACCCTGGCCCACTTGCAAAGGTACATGTATTGGCCCAATATGCAAGAAGAAGTATCAAAATTTATACAGGGATGTAAAATTTGTTGTACTAGCAAGCCTAAGACTAGGAAGGAGGGTTTGTGTATGCCTTTTCCAGTACCTACTAGTCCGTGGGAGGACATTTCTATGAATTTTCTAGGAGGATTACCTATGTCTAAACATGGCCATGACTATCTATATTTTGTTATTGATAGATTCAATAAGATGTGTTTTCTTATGGCATGTAAAAAGATAGTAAAAGCACATGAGGCAGCAGATCTTTTCTTTGCTAATGTATGGGTGCATTTTGGTTTGCCAAATTCTATTGTTTCTGATAGGGATTCCAGGTTCTTAGGGAAGTTTTGGACAACTTTGTGGGACAAGATGGATACCAAGTTATAGAGGAGCACAACTTTCCATCCACATATAGATGGACAGATAGAGGTGGTAAACAGGACTTTGGTACAACTGATTAGAGGGTATAATAGAAAATATCCAAGGACTTGGGATGATTCCTTAGCCTACATTCAACATTCCTATAATTGGGTAGTACACATATCCACTATGAAGTCACCATTTGAAGCATGCTTGGGATATCTACCTAAAAATCTAATGGACATAGTAGTTGGGCAGCAGGATGAGGAGGAGACACAAGACACTGAGGTGACTAGAGAAAACAAATTCATTGAGAGGATCCAAAAAATCCATCTCAAAGTCAAAGAACAACTAGAGAAATCTCAAGCCAAGTACAAAACTAGGCATGATTAGCATAAGAGAGAACATAAGTTACATGTTGGAGATAGAGTTTGGATTTACTTGAGCAAGGAGAGATTATAAGGTCAAGAAAATAAAATCAAGGCACTACGATATGGGCCCTTCACTATATTGGATTAGGTTGGAGAAAATGCTTTTCGGCTTGACTTGCCATCATTTATGAGGATGTACTCTGTATTAAATTGTGAGAACTTACACCTATATGAGCCATCCATGCTAGATGAAGATGAAGGTCTATAGTTTCTACCTTCCATTGAGGATTGCGTATTAGACTCACGAGGTGAATTGGAGGATGATGTAGTGTTATAGCAGAAGGTCAGAGAGACAAGGAGAGGTCCGTAGGAGTCTTAGAAGATTGGATTGAAAGGAAAGACACCAAGTCAAGCCCGGTGATACTCAAAGGAGAAAATGAGGGAATTATTTCCTCATCTACTCCCCCACTAAGCTTTTATGGGATCAAAATCCTCATAAGTAGTGGAGGTGTGATCCATAGGGAACCAAAATGAATCTACTTCATCAAAACAGTTAGCACGAAGAAGGAAAAATGAAAAAACAGAGGTTCTATCTTTTAGTAACAAGACCACTACTCTGTACAGAGCGGCGGTTACAGAACTACCGCCCAACTAGGGTGGCAGTCCTGGGACTACTGATCTACATTGGGTGGTGGTCCTGGCTCTTTCAGATAGAAAACAAAAATATGAAAATGAATAGCCCAGAATTTGGACAGTTTTTCATATTTCTTCTCCTTTGTGACCTTTCCCATTCTCTAGTGCATGGGAGGACATGGGAGAGGCTATAAATACATGTTTGTAGACGATAATAGGATCATCAAAGCATGAAATCAAGTGAGCAAGAAGTTCTTAGTGGTGGAATTGTGTTTTGTATAAGAAAGGAGTGTTGCGATAGAGTAAACAAGTATTTGGGAGGAAGTGTGAAATATTATCTACTTCTATTTCATACTTATTATAAATTCTGTACTTGTTATGTTGAATTGGCCAATAAAAGTGGGAAGAAAGATCAATTGCCCCTCCCGACTGGTGTTTCCTCTTCTAGAGGTTTCCAAGATAAAATTTGTTGGTGTTTATGAGCTTAAATTCTTTTATTTCCTGCAATTGTGGATTCTAAGCATAAGCATAATTATTTCACTAGCTATCTCTGTCATTTTCTAATAGAAAGTAGAACAAAAATGTTTATTTGTGTTTCTATGGATGATTCCAAAGTTGAAGAGTTTACAGATCATGCGATCTCATAAATTTGAGAAATTAAAGGTATTCATCAGAACATATGGAGGAGTAATTTTCAAATTTTTTTAAGAACATGTATACTCCCGCCATCAATTTCTCTTTAGCTTCAATGGAACGTTTCATCAAATTAAAAAACTTGTTTGAGAATATTCAATCAAAGATGGTAAATATGAATGATATGCTAGGTAGGATCTTGGAATTGTAGGTATTTCGTGAGGCTATTCTTTGACCAAATGAACCTCTAGAAGAAGAAAAGAAGTTCAAAACATTAGGAAGGTTCAAATCCTTTCAATTGGCGAAGGTGAAGGATCCTAATTTCACTGATGGGACAAGGAGATAGTTTTCTTGGTATCTAACAAAGTGGGAGAGTTCATTTCTCGTACAATTGAGATAGGCGAACCCCATTTCAAAGGATAAGGCACTAGTTTTTTTTCATATGTTTTAAAAGTGGTATTTTAAAAAAGGATGTTATTATTGAACTCACTTTTGGAAAACTTTGGATAACTTAAGTGGTTTCTATTTTTAGTCACTTTTTAGTAAATTTGGTTGAGAAAGTCAAAGTCACTTAAGTGCCCTATTTAATGTGCATTTAAAATCCTAACTACTTTGTAACCAACTTTTGGGTTATAAAAGGATGTTAGGGGCTCATTTTTAAGGGTGACTTTGAGATAGGAGAAGAAAATAATTTTGTATGCAAGATTTATTTCAAAGAAAGAAACTTTGTGTTCTTTTGTGGAAACATTTTGGAGTTAATGAAATATGAACTTTGTGTCCCATTCATTATCTCTTTTAGCATTTGATGTTAGTGTTTTAAATATTTCATGCAAATATTGTATTGGATCTTATTTTCAACATTATTAATTTGTGGTTCTTGTTCAAAGTGATCAAGATCTACTAATTACTTGCTCATATGTGTTCCCTTTACTTATTCTGGTTTAGCTGATTTGAACTCTGCTTTATTTGAGTTAGTTATTCATTGTTCTTCTTCATGCAATAATAGGCTTTGCTTTTACCTATGTCTTGCATGTTCCTTCCATTCATTTCTTTCCATTCCTTTCCTTCATTCCATTCCATCTCCCTCATTCACTTTTCTTTCCATTGATGTCCCAAAACACCCCCCACATACAATTTGGAATGTACAGGCGTAAATATAGTTTTGGTTTTCAATAAAGGCAGCTTAACCTTAATTGAGGAGGGACTTTGTTACCACATTGTTGTATGTCATTTGCATGCTTGAAAATCCATATACTAACACTTAGTCGTGTAGACTCTAGGATTATAACCTAATTTATGACCTTTATATGATCTAGAGGCCTAATGACACTCATTTTGACCTCTTTCCACCCCTTTTACCAGTTTACAAGCCCATGGATTTATGAAAATAAAAATGAAAATCTAAGAATGTCCTCCACTTTCAAGTTTAACATTTTGGAGGGAAAGTGAGATTTATCAAATTCTGAACATCCTAGACTCCCATTTAGCACACCTAACTAATATCTAATGACCCAAAGAACCTATAACCATACCTGTAAAACAAAAATTTGATGCCTTCATGGCTTATTCATGTACATGGATTGATGGTCCTGTATCAGGAATTCTAACTCACATTAAATAAATAATAGAAATAAATCTAATTTAAATAAAAGACAAGTAAAATCAATCTTTAAACTCATTAAATTCCTTCTTAGCTAATAAAATAAAATAAAATTACCTATTCTATCTTTTTGTGTTTTAACAAGATTTTAAAAAGAAATGAAATTAAGGGAAACTAATTAAATAACTATTGATTTTTTATTTTCTGGATTATTTAAAGAAAATAAAAGCTATTTTACATATAACGATTTAAACTAGATTTATCACTTCTAATTCAAAATGGAATTAAAACAGTGAATAACGAACATGGTTATTCCTATGTTGTAAGGTTATTTTGTAACACTAATCTAGAGGGACACATTTAAACTAGTATTTCTTTGACTAAATGTAACTTCCCGTAATAGAGATCCCTCCTCAGTTTTTTCGGGAAGGAAAACTTATCAGAAGCAATTTCCTCTTTACCAGATGAAATTTCTTTGATAAGATTAAATTTTAATCTAATTTGAAGAAATCAAAATAGAAGAAATACAGGGATTTATTAACTTCTTTGTCCAACTAATTTCCCAAGAAGATCCATAGGGATTAGCTAGGAATAAGCTATCAAGGGAATAATATTTATAGAAGAAATATTGGAGTGGAAAAAAAACATGGGAAGTGGTGAAATATTCCACTTTTAATAACACAACAAATAATTTCCTTTAATTTCAATGAATAATGCATATACTAAAATTTTAAATAATTGAATTATTTCCCCAACCTGGTGACTAAATAACTATTGTAGTTTATCCTAGTGTTGTTGATGATGCATCTAGTGTATCCTCAACTTTATAATCCTTCGAATGTGTTAATTCTAATTTATCTAGGTGATCAAGGTAATATATAATAACAAGAAATCAAGAAAACAATTGGCTGGTGTGGTGTAAGGAATGTAGATAGAATGTGAGTCATAGGGAAGCAAGATAGAGAATTATCTACCTATGTAATAACCTCTCGAAAATAGTGAAGCATAACACTCCTAAAAATTCAAAATTTCCTAACCCATGTGATGATTCGTTTAATTTCCTTTCTAAAGCACCTCATCTTCCGTATTCTGTTAAGTCATTTGTAGCCCTGAACTCGTATTTCCCTGTGATACTGCTAGACATTTTCATTATAACTTGAACTCATGGCATGGATATTAATTAGTATAGTTATTACTATTTTAATTTATTTTTTGGTATTATGAGTATGCATTTATTATTTTTATTGCAATACACTTTTTAAATGATGCTTTGTATACTACCATCCTTGTTTGCAAGAAACTTGTGATATACAACAACTTACATGCAGCCAAAGGATCCATACACAACAACTAACATGTATCCAAAGGAACTCATCCACAACAAAGGGGTCATCTACAACAACTGACATGTAGCCAAAGGGATTCTCCCATAGCCAAATGAGGTAAAAAACTCACACATGAATAGTAGTTTTCATTATTAGAGAAACATAGTATTACATGTCAGTACATCACCCCTTTCCCCTCACATGTGGATGGAAGAAGCAATTATGAGAACCGGGTGATGACTTCCCATGGTATGCACCCCTTCACATTAATTTAATATTAAATCTATTAAACATAAACTAAAGCTAATATTTAATTCATAATTTAATAACTGGTTGATCAACTGATCGTTTAGTCAAGTTATGTGATTGTTATGTAAACATCTACTAAGTAGTTCTATTACATGCATGTAGTTTCTAGATTGTTTGGTTAATATATTTTACTTAATATAATTGGAACTCCTAGTATAACTCTATCTCTTCATGCCTTTGATGTAATGAAAGATATAAAAAAGGAAATGCTAATGTTGAAGATGATCAATCTATAGATAGAGAAGTAGAGAGAGTATTTTCTGTATTTTCCAACTATAATATTCATGCCAATGAAATAAAAGTCTGAGTTCTGTCTATTTTCAGTAGTAAATTTTTTTAGGAGAGATTAACACCTAAGGTAGGGCCCCCTTAGTTTTCTAACCCTCTCCTTTTCTTGTTGATTTGATTCATTACATGATTATATTAATAACAATTCATTCATTTATTTGTGTTTTATTTTTACATGCTTTGTTTTAGCCATAATATTTGCTTCTATTCAGAATCTAGTTAATTTCCAAGGATTGTTATTTCTTAATTGTAGTGACAAAAATATACCTTTATGCCTCTTGAATATCTATAACTGGGCAAACAACACTGACACTTTTGAAAGTCTACATCCCTTGGTATTATAATTAAATGAATGTAGATTAATAAACAACATACTAATTGCTGCAAGTTAATTTACACCACCATTTTGGATACTGCCAAGTTATAAGGTTTTTGAGAGGTTGTTTATTTCTTAGAAGTAGTTAGGTTTTTAGAAATTCACCTTCATACCCATCACTAATATATGTGAAGTAGTTGAGTAGTTGATGCATACACCATCTGTGAGATGCTCATGGTAGATTGTAACCCAATCCACAAGTAACATAGGTTTCCATATCAGATTATGAAGAAAGTATATCTTACTCTATACAAGGTTTGATAGTCGAAGAACATCCTCTAAGTGAAAGTTATGAAGGTTCTCTTGAGCAACCAAATATGGAAAAAGAAGTAGACTAAAATGCTAAAAATGGGGAAACTACTTCCGAGTTTCCCATTACTGACAATGATGAAGTTGCTGCTATGAAGAATATTTCTCCCTCAGCCTTGCCTAACTTTCATAGATCCATAAATGAAGACCAAAATACATTTTTGTTTGAGTTTGATGTTTTATGTAGGAGCTATAATTATACCACAGATGTACATCAATTGAAGTTATTTCTTACAAAACTTAAGGACGCAACCTTGAGATGGTTCATGGGTTTGGGAAGAAATGCTGTAACCACTTGGGAAAAGATTAAAGAGAAGTTCCTCAATAAGTATTAAGACTATTTTAGTTCGAGTAGAATAGGAGGTGATGAAATATACAAGATGACATAGAAGAAGGATAAACAATTAGAAGACTATCTAGAAAGATTCTTGTTCCACGATCAGAAGACAAGGCACACAAGACTACCTCTTGAATATCTTAATCTACTCTTTTTGAAGGAACTTAGTGAGGAGGACATGGATGCTCTAGATTTGATTGGAGTATGAGAAATTTCAAAAGATTCCTTTGAATGAATTTGTGAATTCTACAGAAATTACTCAAGAGATAGTATGAAGAGGATAAGAAATGTAAGATCAAGATGTGGATCAACTACCAAAAAAATTGGGGACATATCCAAGTCAGAGATTGTTAGCATGTTTAAGAACATGAATCAAAATATTTTCAATGACATGGCCACTCAATTAGATTCTTTGTATGCCAAGAAGAAAAGGGAATATGCAAAGGCAACACTCACAGAGTTCCAGGCTAATCAACAAAAATGTTGAGATCCACATCCTAACCAATATCAACAACATTGGAAACCTTAATTTCAAGGCCAACAACAGTGGTAACTATTGGTATCCAATTTTTTTCTCCCTTTCAAGCTGAGAAACAAAACAGATTGGACATGGAGCTTAGAGATAGATAGATCACAGTGTGTGTTGTTTTGTAGTCAGGGATGAGATCTAACTGGCCCTTTGTCACTCAGATTTGTGGAGTTATGAATAGCACCTTCAAGAGGATTTGACCTGTACTCACTACTTTAGGTCGTTCCTTTCAACCAGGGTGAGAGGACCCTTAGTGTAACCTTTGTTTGATGAAGGAGATGGAGATATCCTTCTTTTGCAAAAATTTTATGAAGAAAACCTTAGGAAAATATGGTCAATACTCCATAATTTAACTCTTAAGAGTTGTCACTTCTAAAAGATGGAGATACTTTCAACACAAGGCTAAGGTTACTAAAGACATTAAGAAATCCTAATTGTTCTGCATATTTTAGTGAATAGATTTTGTTCCTTTGTTGATATACAGGGAAAAAAAGGGTAGTTTAGGATGGATTCATGGTTTTTGAATAATTTTGGTGGGAGATTAAGAAGGATAAAGTTGATTATACCAGATCTCTGAGGGACTTCACAACAATGGACAACTCAATAATAAAAAGCTTCACAATAGTTAGGACGTTCCTTCAACCAAAAGGTGTGCTTCAATGGAGGCCCAGATCAACACGTTTTCACACAATCTTTGAGACTCTAACACAAAGGCTCGAATTGAAAGACTTAATTAAACACCAAAATCTCTGATCAATCACGCCTAAGGTACACCCAAAGACTTACAGACAATCTTTATCAAAAAATGATAGTGAATTGATTTTAAATTTGTTTATCTCATCACAAGATGAAGGCTCTTCTTGAAATGAAATTACAAATGCCACTAAACTATCAAAGGGATGAGATCCTGTGTGATTTCACAAAGATTTTAATGTAAGATTGCAATAGGAATGAAAGAAACTATTTGCAGACATTCTGAAACAAAGCAGACACAAATTGCTAGAGATTGAACACAAATTAATTTCAAAATTGCTTAGATTCATCAGCAGGGGAAAGCTTCCAGAGAAATCTCAGTTCTCATCAATGGCTATACATCTACAACCAAATTGACACAATAGAAAATCTAACACAGAAAGAATTAACCAGGTATCTCAGATTAGTCTCTCAGGAAGACAAATTTCTCAAATTTTCTCTTAAGAATTTAACCCTCTACCATTTGCAAGAGTATTCTCATTGCATTTATACATTTCACTCACTCAAATTTTACCCCCAAAAGAGAAGAATATTCAAGGGACCTTTTCTTGTTACCAATTTTCCTCATAAAGTGAAATTTAACAAATTCACATTTGAAAGCTGCTCAGGTGGACCAATTGTGAACTGATCACGTTTCTTGGGCCCTCAACTAATGACTAGGATGCCATGCCACAATTTTTTGGGAATCCTTCTAATCATTCTGATTCTTTCATGTGAGAAATACCCTTTTTAATCATTTTCTGGAGGCTCTGCACAAATGGATCTGACAGGTAATCCTTTTCACTCTCGAGGCAACACCTTTTTCATCTTTTATACCTGCAACTTTCATCATTTCATCCTTTTCCCTTTCTTTCCTCCGCAACTCTGTCCCGCATCCATCTCCTCTAGTAATTCCCATTTTTGCAAGTGCTCGAACAATTCCAACTTCAAAATATCGACCTTAACAATCCTTGGACTCAAAAATTAAGTTCTGAATCCATCAAATGGCACTTTATAGACAGAGAAGACAAGGAATTTCATCAAAGAATGATGAAAAATAGTGCATATTCACATCTCTAGGAGTCTTGGAGAAAAAATGGCAGAAAAATAGACATAATACACAACAACCATTGATTATTCCCCTTATCTACTTTATATCATAGCCCTCCTGTGTTTCCTTAGTGAAACTACAAAGGAGAAGTATAGGGGAAAGTTTCCAAACAAGCGCAAGCCTTCCACATGCCCAGGGCCCAAGAAAAATGTCTTTTGGCCTTTGAAAAGTCTCAATATAAAAAGCCTAGGGAAGCCTCCACGTGTCTCAATGGCACATTTTGAGATGGTCCCCAAAATCAAAACCCCAAACAAGCGCGAGCTCAACACATGTCTCAGTCTGGTAGAGTTTGTTAAAAAAGTTGAAGGTTCAACAGAAGGCGCCATGTGTCTAGGGTTTGAGTTATTTTTCTTTGGCTTGAAAAGTCCAAGCAAAGGGAGAAATGAGTGGAAGCCTCTAAGTGTCCTCCTGGTTCTTCTTTAAAATAAAACTTAGGGACTGGTCCTCAAATAAGGTGGTCCCTCCACTTGTCCCAGGCCTTTCAAAATTGCTTTGAAAATTTAAGTATAAAGCGGAGCCGGCGGAAGCCTCCACATGTCTCTCTATCACAATTGTTAAGGTGGGACCCTGAGGTGGATCCTCAAATGAGTGCCAACCCTCCACATGTCCATGGTCCGCCAAAACTATACCGGCTGCATGAAAAATTTATTTAAGTCTGGGAAAGGCAACAAAAATCTCCACGTGTCTCCCTGGTGTTATTCCAAGGCCAAACCAAAAGAAAATTTTTCAAATGAGTGCCGGCCCTCCACATGGACAAGCTTTGAGTCTGAAGAGAGCCTTATAATTTTCAAAGTTCCCCATTGAACCACATCTAACAAAAAGGGCCATGTTTCCACTGATGCTGAGATGTAAATTTGATGGGGAAAAATACACCTGTCAAACCGTAAAATGCAGGAAAATCACCATTTGAGCCTGGAAATGAATCTTTCTTCACAGACAGAGAGTTTGGAAATGATATAAGGCCCAAATGTGATCCTCCAAGCCACATCCAATCACATTTCCATAGATATTTGGAACACAAATGACAGGGACAACAAAATGTGGTTGTGGAAAATGGAAGGAAAGGAAAAACCTAAGTTTTATGCCCAAGTTACAGACTCTTTCATATGGACAGAGGAATGAAAAAAAAATTCTAGACTTTTAAGTGATCCTTGACCAAGGAAGGACATTGATCATGGCAACCAAATGGAGGAAAAAGTTTTCATGCATCTATATGGGGAGATAAAAAACAACAGAGCCCAAACTAAAGAATTTTTTAATGACAAATGGGGTGAGACCAATTTGAGCACCAACATTGGCTCTGACTCAGGGATGGGCACTCCTGTGAGTTCCACAAGAACAAATAGTAGACCAAGTGTCAAAACTAGACCATTGGGAAACATATTCAAAGAATAAGCTTGCAGAGCATAGAAACCATAACCATCCTCCAAAAAATGAACCAAGAAACCAGCAAAACCAGGTCACCAAGGACCAGAACGAACAAAAACAAAAAATTAGAATGAAAACAAAGAAATATACACTATACAATGGAGTATACCTTGATTATGAGAAATCAATCAAGGAAATGTTTCAAATGCCTGTCATTAACAAGAAATTCAAGCAGTTCCCCATCTAAGTCTTTTAGGAAGAAGGTATTTTCACCAATTCAAATATCAATTGAATAAGGGCCCATCCACAATGCATCAAATTTACCATGTTTTCCCTTATCTTCATGCCTATTATCCCATAATAGCACAAGATCCCCAATGCTGAAAGCTCTTGGAGTCACCTTCTTGTCAAATAACTTCTTCAACTTTTCTCTAAACTTCACATGCCTCTGATGGGATGCCATTATTTCTTCATCTAACTCAATAATCTGATTGATTCGAGCATCATATGGACTAACTTCCTGATCTTCAATTTTTTGAACAAATTGAAATGAAGACAATTGCAAATGAAGGGGAAGCAAAGCTTGAGTTCCATATACCAACTTAAATGGGCTCTTACTAGTAGCTCTTTTGACAGTGATTCTGTTAGCCCAAACAACAAAATTCAGTTGCTCACCCCACTTCCTTTTGTTCAGCTCCAAGGTTCTTCTAATGATCTTCAACAAGTTTTTATTTCTGGACTCAGCTTTTCCATTTCCTTGGGGATTGTAGTTAGAAGCATATGTCAAATTGATTCCATACTCTTTGCACATTGCCACCAAAGGTTTGGCTCTGAAACTCATGACCTTATCAGAAACAATCTTAATTGGTACTCTAAATCTACATATGATTTGATTCATCATGAATTCCATGATAACTTGGTGGGGATTGCTTCCACCCACTTAGTGAAATAATCAGTGGCTATAAGAATCCATTTATGACCAGCACTAGAAGGATCAGAAATTTCCCCAATGAAATCCATTCCCCATTTCTTAAATGGGGCTTCAACTGACATAGGATGCAAAGGAAGGGAGCCTGAAGCTTTCATTCTTCCAAAAAAACACTGGGAACTTTCACATTTCCTAACCAATAGAGTTGTATCCTTGAAGAGAGTTGGCCACCAATAACCAACCCTCAATATTTTATGTGTTGTAACTCTTCCAACAAAATGTCCCCCACAAAATCCTCCATGGAGATCAGAAATTATTTTGGGGCTTCATCCTCAGCAATGCATCTTAAGAGCACTCCCTCCAGGTTCTTCCAAGCTAACCCAAAATCAGTAATGACATATTTTTGAGAGGCTAACTTAAGAGATCTTTTATGATTTTTACTCAAATGTTCAGGGCAACATAGATGTCTGAGATAAAAGATTATATCTTTGTACCATTCAGAGCTTACCACCTTTTCCATGAAATCCACCCTTTCTCCTTCTACTTCATTCACCTCAATAGTTTGCAAGTTGCTCTCAGCCATAAGCTTAGCTAGGCCCAAACCTCTTACCAATTTCATGGTTTGGATATCCATGTCATATTCCTGCAACTTGTTCACCCATCTACATATTTTTCTTGAGACCTCCATCTCTGATAAGATGTCTTTCACCATGGTGTGGGGAACATAAGCAAAAAATTTAGAGCTCAAGATGTAGGTTCTAAAAACCTTTGTTGCTTTCACCAAGGAAAATGCTTGCTTCTCCATGATGGTGTATTTCAACTCAGCTCCTTGCAATGCCTTACAGAAAAAGGAAATTGGTCTCTCAACCCCTTCATCATTCTTCTGTAATAAGACAGATGCAATGGTGTTTTCTAAAGAAAAAGAAAACACTTGAAAATGATTCTTGTAATTTGGAGCTACCAAAATAGGGGCATGCTTTAGTGCTTCCTTGATCCCATTGAAATATTGAATGGAAGCTTCTTCCCATTTGATAACTTGGTCCTTCTTCAGCATGCTAGTAATGGGGATGGTCAGCTCAACAAAGTTAGACACAAATCTTCTGATAAATTTTATTTTTCCAAAGAAGGATTGAAATCCCTTCTTAGTTCTTGGAATTGGAACCTTGCTGATGGCTTCCACTCTCTTGGGATCAATCATGACCCCTTCCTTTGATACAATGTGACCAAGCAGCTTTACCTTTTGCACTCCAAAATTTAACTTCTTAAGATTTAATGATATGCCATACTCTTTACACCTTAAAAACATTCTCTCTAAGTGTTGTAAGTGATCATTTATTTTTCTTGAAAACACAGTTACATCATCTTGATAAACAAAAATGAAGTCATTGATATAACTAGAAAATGCTACATCCATTGCTCTTTGGAAAGTTTCTCCAGCATTCATTAAGCCAAAAGGCATCCTGACATAGACATAAGTTCCCCAAGGAGTGGTAAAGGTAGTCTTTATTCTTTCTAACTCCTTCACAACAACTTGATTATAGCTAGAGAAACCATCTAAAGTGGATAACAGTTCAGAACTAGTTACCAATTGTAGCATATTCTCCATGTTTGTCAGAGGGTAATTATCTTTCAATGATGCTTTATTCAATTTCCTGAAGTCTACGCACAACCTTATATCACCATTCTTTTTTCTGACATGCACTAGGTTTGCAACCCAAGATGAGTACCTTGTGGGCTGAATGATCCCTCCATCCCTCAACTTCTTCAGTTATTCTTGCATCTTCAAAGAAAGGAGTGGATTGATGGGCCTTTGTTTTTGCCTGAAAGGCTTGGCATTATATTCAAGAGGAATTTCATGTTGGAACAAATCTTCCTTGTATGCCTTCAACTCAGAGTAAGACCAAGCTAGGTAGTCTTGATATTTCTTCAGCAATTAAACATAGGGTTGCTTTTCTTCCTTGCTGAGATTGTTTCCTAACCAGATTTTACGTGGTTTTTCCTTTGTGCCAAGGTTGTGCTCTTCCACATCTCTTGAAACCAACATACTTCTTTTAATAATGCAATCAACATTATCAAATTTTGACTCAAGTGCCACCAAACCTTTGGGAATTGTGTTTGTCTTCAGTTGGATGATGTCTTTTCCAAATAAATTTTACTTTCCTTTAGCAACACACACCATTGGTTCCCAATCTATATTTTGGTCAGAAAACTCACCTTGGTTATGTAGAAACCAGTTCACCTAAGCATCATCATCAAGCACTTGCCAAATTTTAACGCTATCAGGGACAAATGGCCTTGTTAGTATTTCAACATCATACTCACAAAATGGAGACACTGTAAAATTCCCAAATTTGGATCCTAGCACTGCTAACTTATCTGCAACAACATTAAACTTTCTATCATGGTGCACAATATTAAAAGAGTCAAACATTTCAATCAAATCCTAGACTACATGCTTGTATTATTTCATTCTCTGATTTTTAGTAGCATACAATTTTCTAATTTGTTTGATGATCAGTACTAAATCCCCTTTGACAATGATATCCTTTATACCATATTTCCATGCAATTCTCAAGCCTAATAACAATGCTTCATATTTAGAAATGTTGTTAGTGCATTCAAAGTTAAGTTTGAAAGAAAAGACAAACTCTTCTTGGCCTGGAGAAATTAGAACAATGCCAACACCATTTCCAAACTTGGAACAAGCTCCATCAAATAACAAGGTCCAAGGTAAAACTACTTGTTGAAGACATTTACATTGATAAATCTTATGCTCTTTTCCACTAGCAAAACCCAAAAAGTTATCTTCATCTACATCAACATACAACACTTCATAAGAGACATTATTTGGATATTCAATTAGGTGTACCATCTTCTTCTTTCCATACAACTTTACAAGGGTGCCTTCAATTGGAATGGTGGTAAAAGACATATCCATATGAACACTTCCACCAACACTTGTAGCCCACTTTCTTGATAACAACATGCCCCATTTGGCAGGGAAATCAACAATAACAACATCAAGTTTCAAGTTCTTACCCGGATAAGCTGCAAGTTGTACCACCAAACCTTTTACACATCCTACAACATGCACCTCTCTAGAATCCATTACAATACACTTTCCATAAGTCGTTGTCACTTTAATGTTCAATTCATTCATGAATTCCAGAGGCATAACATTGCATGATGCTCTGGAATCAAACATACAATTGTGCAACAACCTGTCCTTAATAATCAGTGTTGTAAAAAATGGATCAACATTTAATTAAGACTCAACCAAAGATGTTCCCAAGTAAATTTCAGGTGGTTCACCTATCTCCTCCAATGCTGGTGGTTTTTCTAGGTCTACAATGGTTAGAGGAGGAGTGTTTACATTATTTATATTTTTTCCTTAGGCACTCCTATCTTCTTCCAATCCCAAATACTCAAAATCCCTCTTCTTGTGCTCAGGAATCCTAAGTAGTTCAACAATTGGGACATAAATCTTGATCTGACTCAAGACTTGGGCAATTTCATAGGGAATGTATTTGGGCAAAGCAACATTTGGAGAAAGATTGACAAACTCATCAGATGGCACAAGATTTTTCACATTTTGGGCATGGGTGGGAACACCAGTTCTACTTGAGACAACAAGGCCTTTGCCAAATGCATCTTTCTTTGGAGTCTCTTTTGGGACATTGGTGAGAACTGGGGTCTTTGGTTTGGCTTGAGGCCCTTCCCTTTTAACAACTTTACTTCTTGTGTTATACTCCTTTTCTTGGGCAACAAAAACATTCATTAATAGCTGTCTATCCTCTTCTGATGGGATTCCTCCATCGTAATTCTTAATCATTAGAGATCTTAGGTACTCAAAATAATTATTAGGAAGTTCAAATGCTTGTACCATATCTATTTCTAAAGCATGAGAGGGAGGAAGAAGAGGTACCCGATGAATGCAGTCCCAAAAACTTGTAGTAGTTCTTGCACTTATTACCTCAGTTGAATTTGCTCCTTGCTATGAGCTTGTAGAGTAGTCCACCATGCATGCATCATCATCAGTGTTATCATCATCATCAGATTCTTCAACTTTTTGATCTATTTCACATGGTGGGTGGGGTAAGATGAATTTGTCACACCAATCCATTTTATTTGTCTCTTCAACAACAACAACTCTAGCATTTAGAGGATTAGGCACTACTCTATTCTCCCTAGCTTGGGGTTGTCTAGCTCCCATGGGTCCTTTACCTCTGTTATCAGATCTTTGATCATTTCTAGGATGATTTGTAAATCCATCTTGTCCTTGTTGCCTATGTTGACCTTGATAACCTTTTCTAATTCCTTTCTCTACCCTGGCTAGCTTATAAGAGATTTCTTTGACAGCTTTGTCCAAAGTCTTTACAACTTCCTCAAGATCCACAATCTTACTTGATTGATCCTTCTCAGGGTTAATCAGTTTAACACCCTCCCTCTTAGGAGGTTTTCCAACTGCTTTAATGTTGTTCTTAGTTTGAAGAGCCATGGTAAAGGCTTGCCTCAAATTTACAGGGTTCTTATCCCTCAAATAGTAAGCAAATTTCTTATCAAATGCATCTGAATACTTTATCAGACATGATTCATCACATGGCCTAAAATTAATAGGAAGTCTTCTCAATGTGTTGTTAAATATTGTATTCAAATCATGCACTGATTCATTAGGATTGTTTTTTATATTTTCATACTCTGATAAAATAAACCTAGGGTCTGTTTTATCACCATACTGCATTCTAAAAGCATTCTTCATCTCTTTCCAAGAGTCAATGGATTTATCTAGCAGAGATTTATACCAACCCCTTGCATCTTTTTCTAGAGTATGCATAAATAATTTAATGTATACATCCTCAAACTCTATTTTGAAGTCCTCCATCATATTGACAAAGAGCTTCAAATGTTGATCATCAGTGATCACATTATTTCCCTGAAACTTAGGAAATCTATTTATTACATCTTGTGGCACAACATTTGGATAGCTAGCCATACCTCTAAAACTGATGGGACCAAAATTATTAAAAAATAATGGAGTTCTGGGTGGAGGCTGAGCCATATTATTCTAAGGAGGTGATCTTATAGGAGAAACAAAATGATGAGGACTGAGGGGTCTGTGTGGTACAGGGATACAATTTTTAGAATGACTACCCTTTAAAGGCTCTGTTTCTTGGAAAACTCTATTAGATTTGGAAAATTCAGGGGCAAAATGAAATGAAAATCTTTCAAATACAAAAGAAGGACCCTCTCCAAATGGAGAATTCAATTCAATAAAGAGACTACCTAATTCAGAAGCACTTGAGGAAATATTGCAATCTTCAATCATAGGCTGATCAGTTTCACCAATGGAGATCTCTTTTCTTCATGCTTGGTCTCCAACCTTCCAAATTCTTCTTCTTTCTAATTAGACTTTCCCAGCTTTTGAAACAACCTTCTACTAGGGTCCTTGGTGAAGACAAATCTTCTTCCTTCCAGCTTTGTAGATATTAATGACAAATCTTACTTGATATATGTTAAGACATTGGTATTTATAAAGAAATTAAATAGAACCAAGTTGCCACTAAATATTTTCACCTTAGTTTGTGCAAATGCACTATGAAAGACCTATCAAATTTTTGTCAATACCAGATTCATACAAATATTACAAGATCTGCTCTTCTTTTACCCAAATTTATCAATGATGATACAAAATTTTGTGCAATAACTATATAAGCTGGAAATATTACACTCAAAACTCACAACTTTGAACCATTCTTGCAAATATGAACAGAGAATGATGTTTCAGAAAATGTATTAGCACACAACATATGTAAGAAGTATTACTAGGGTCTGTATGTACTATATTTGTAAAATACTTCAAAGAGTCCCTGAAAACGATGCCACGAGTGTTGGTATCCAAATTTTTTTCCCTTTCAAGCCGAGAAACAATACAGATTGGACATGGATCTTAGAGATAGATAGATAATAGTGTGTGTCATTTTGTAGCTAGGGATGAGATCTAACTAACCCTTTGTCACTCAAATTTGTGGAGAGATGAATAACACCTTCAAGAGGATTTGACCTATCCTCACTACTTTAGGCTGTGCCTTTCGACCAAGGTGAGAGGACCCTTAGTGTGACCTCTGTTTGATGAAGGAGATGGAGATATCATTCTTTTGCAAAAATTTTATGAAGAAAACCTTGGGAAAATATGGTCAATACTCCATAATTTAACTCTTAAGAGTTGTCACTTCTAAAATATAGAGATACTTTCAACACAAGGATAAGGTTACTAACAAAATTAAGAAATCCTGATTGTTCGCCATATTTTAGTGAATAGATTTTGTTCCTTTGTGGATATATAGGGAAAACAAGGGTAGTTTAGGATGGATTCATGGTTTTTGAATGATTTTTGTGGGAGATTAAGAAGGATAAAGTTGATTATACTAGATCTCTAAGAAACTTCACAACAATGGACAACTCAACAATAGAAAGCTTCAGAATAGTCAAGACGTTCCTTCAACTAGAATGTGTTGTTCAATGGAGGACTAGATCAACACATTTTCACATAGTCTTTGAGAATCTAGCACAAAGTCTAGAGTTAGAAGACTTAATTAAACGCCAAAATCTCTGATCAATCATGCCTAAGGTACACCCAAATAATTACAGATAATATTTATCAACAAATGATAGTGGAGTGGTTTTAAATTTGTTTATCTCATCACATGATGAAGGCTCTTCTTGAGATGAAATTGTAAATGCCACTAAATTTTCAAAGGGATGTGATTTCACAAAGATTTCAATGTAATATTGCAATAGGAACAAAAGAAACTATTTGCAGACATTCGGAAATAAAGCAAACACAAATTCATTTCAAAATTACTTAGATTCATCAATAAGGTAAAGCTTCCAAAGCAATCTTAGTGCTCGTCAATAGCTATACATCTGCAACCAACTTGACATGATAGAAAATCTAACATAGAAAGAATTAACCAGGTATCTCAGATTAGTCTCTCAGGAAGACAAATTTCTCAATTTTTCTTTTAAGAATTTAACCCCTGACCATTTACAAGAGTATTCTCATTGCATTTATACATTTCACTCACTCAAATTTTCCCCCTAAAAGAGAAGAATATTCGAGGGACCTTTGCTTGTTACCAATTTTGCTCAAAAAGTGACATTTAACAAATTCACATCTGAAAGCTGTCATGTGGACCATTTGTGAACTGATCATGTTTCTTGAGCTCTCGACTAATGACTAGGATGTCATGCGACAAGTTTTTGGGAGTCCTAATCATTTTGATTATGTCATTTGTGAAATCCCCCTTTTTAATCATTTTCCAAAGGATCTGCACAACTGGATTTGACAGGTAATTCTTTTCACTCTCGAGGCAACACCTTTTTCATCTTTTACACCTGTAACTTTCATCATTTCATACTTTTCCCTTTCTTTCCTCTGCAACTCTGTCCCGCATCCATCTTCTCTAGTAATTCCCATTTTTGCAAGTTCCCGAGCAATTCCAACTTCAAAATATCGACCTTAACAATCCTTGCACTCATAAATTAAGTTCTGAACCCATCAAATATCAGTTTATAGATAAAGACGACAAGGAATTTCAACAAAGAACGATGAAAAATAGTGTGTATTCGTATCTCTAGCAGTCTTGGAGAAAAAATGGTAGAAAAAATAGATGCAATACACATAAACCATTGATTCTACCCCTTTTCTACTTTATATCATAACCATCCACGTGTTTCCTTGGAGTAACTACAAAGGATAAGTACAGGGGAAAGTTTCCAAACAAGCATGAGCCTTTCACGTGCTTAGGGCCTAAGAAAAACATCTTTTGGCCTTTGAAAAGTCTCAATGTAAAAAGGAGCTAGCGAAAGCCTCCATGTGTCTCAATGGCGCATTTTGAGATGGTCCCCAAAAGTAGAGACCCCAAACAAGCGCGGGCTCAATACGTGTCTCAATCTGATAGAGTTTGTTAAAAAAGTTGAAGGTTCATTGGAAGGCGCCATGTGTGTACGGTCCGAGACATTTTTCTTTGGCCGTTGAAAATTCCAAGGAAAGGGAAAAGTGAGTAGAAGCCTCCAAGTGTCCTCTTGAAGCTTCTTCAAAATAAAACTTGGAGGCCGGTCCCCAAAAAGGTGTGGTCCCTCCATGTGTCCTAGGCCTTTCAAAATTGCTTTAAGAAGTTTAAGTACAAAGTGGAGCTGACGGAAGCCTCCGCATGTATTCCTGTTGTAATTGTTAAGGTGGGACCTTGAGGCGGATCCTCAAATGAGTGTCATCCCTCCATGTTTCCATGGTCTGCCAAAACTATACCGGATGCATGAAAAATTTGTCTAAGTCTGAGCAAGGTAGTGGAAATCTCCACGTGTCTCCCCGACGCAACTCCAAGGCCAAACCAAAAGGTGAATTTTCAAATGAGTGCCGACCCTCCACATGGAAAAGATTTGAGTTTGAAGTGAGCCTTAGAGTTTTCAAAGTGCCCCACCAAGCCACATCCAACCAAAAAGGGCTACATTTCCACAGATGATGAGATGTAAATTTGATGGGGAAAAATACACCCGTCAAACCGTAAAATGCAGGAGAATCACCATTTGAGCCCAGAAATGAATCTTTCTTCATGTACAGAGAGTTTGGAAATGATATAAGGCCCAAATTTGATCCTCCAAGCCACATCAAATCATGTTTTCATAGATATTTGGGACAAAAATGATAGGGACAAAAAAATGTGGCTGTGGAAAATGGAAGGAAAGGAAAAACCTGAGTTTTAGCCCAAGTTATAGACTCTTTCATATGGACAGAGGAACGAAAAAAAAATTCTGGACTTTTAAGTGATCCTCGACCAAGGAAGGGATTTATCATGGAAACTAAATGGAGGATAGAGTTTTCATGCATCAATACATGGAGATAGAAAACACAACAGAGCCTGCAAATTGAATAATTTCAATGAAAAAATGGGTGAGACTAATTTTGAGCACCAATAGTAACAACCCCCTAAATCATGGCAGTAGCCTTGGAGAGGAGGGAAACAATGGAATAACTTACCTCATAATTACCAAAAATCCTACAATCAACCTCCTTACCCTCAGGAACACACTCTAATGCCAAACCCACAAGCAAATTATCAGCCAAAGGAAACTTAGCTACTAGCTCAACCAACACTTAACCCCAACAACAAATATTATCAGCTAGCCTCTTCCATTGAACAAACTCAATAACCTACCTATTAAGTTGATGTCAACAATATCCATCTCCACTCAGGAAGATAAATTACTCCACCAACTAGACCCACCATTACAGAGATTGCGAATGAATCATAGATGCTGTAGACTAATCTGCAATAAAGTAATAATAAACTGCAAAATTATCCACAGCAAAATCAGAAGACATTGCAAGAAGATCCACAACAACCTTAGTAGAATTCCAGTAAGGATAAAACATAGGCTAATGAGCCACCATTTCCTGAAAGATTACAAGAAGAATACTGACCTCAAATCAGAATCTGATTTTGATTTTGTCAACTAGCTAAAGGATATTTGTGTCAAAATTCCATTGATTCAAGCCATTAAGGATGTGCCAATTTATAATAAATTGGTTAAGGACCTATGTATAAATAAACTAGGAAAGAAAAGAAAGGATCCATCTACTGTACAAGTTATTTGACAACTAGTTGATATTATTCTTGGAAATTAAATCTTTCCCAAGTACATAGATCCAGGTAGTCCTTTAGTAAATTTTACAATTAATGACACAATAATAAAAAATACTCTGATTGATTTGGGGACAACAATTAATGTCGTGAAAAATATAATGATGGGTGATTTGAAGTTATAAGGACTAAGACCAACAACCACAATCTTGAAGCTTGCAGATAGATCAATAGTGAAACCTGAAGGACTCCTTGAAGATGTAGTGGTAGTGGTAGAATCTTGGGAATACCCTACTAATTTTATTATTCTTTAGCCAAAATCAAGCTTGGGAGGATACCTTATCATCCTAGGAAGACCATGGTTGCCCACTGCTAATGCATTCATAGGATGCATATATGGTAATATGATTATCTCTAATGCAAATGGTACTAAAAATATCAAGCTTTACCCCCTGCATAACCTTTCAATGAAGAATATCAAAATGTTTGGGATGAGGATCCATAAGAAGACCGAATATTAGTACAACATCTCATGATGTTGGAGAAGTAATGCATAATTAAGGGACAAAAAGAAGATGTTGTTCTTTCCAACATCATGCAAAATAATTATGGAAGGAATGAAGAAGTAGATGGTAGATTATGGTGTATAAACTATCTTGTGAACCAAATTCTACTGCAACAAAGAACTATGAAAATTTCAAGTAAGAATTACATCCTTCACCAACTTCTACCACATGATTTCATACTAAATTCTATAAGTAGTAACACATGTTCCTTGATTGATCTCTCTAAGCAAGTGGAAATCACTCCAGGAAAGCCACTTAATGTGAACAAAATGCTGAGCACACATCAAGAGAAGATGTTGATTACTCTTCTACAAAATCATAATTTTTTTTTTCATGGGACTATAGTGACATGCATGGGATCTACCCTAAGCTCTATAAACACAAGATATATATCAAATAAAACTGCAAGCCAATAAGGTAGCCACAAAGAAGAATGAACCTAGTAGTAAGAGACATCATGAAAGAAGAGATTATTAGATGCTGGATTCATATATCCAATTTTAGATAGTCAATGGGTTTTACCCCTTGTCATTATACCAAAAAAGAATGGAAAATAGAGGATTTGCATAGATTATAGAGAGATGCATGCAACAACAAAGAAGGATCATTTTCCACTCCCTTTCATTGATTAGGTTCTTGACACACTGACTGATAAGAATTTTTTTTCTTTTCTTGATGGATATAATGGCTATAATCAAATTCAAATTACATCAAAGGACCAGGAAAAAAATACATTCACGTGCCCATGGGGAATGCTTGCATATTCTGTTATTCCTTTTGGTTTATGTAATGCACCTGTACATTCTAGAGGGTAGTCTTGAGCATCTTTTCATATTTAACAAATGAATGGATGGAGTTATATGTGGATGATTTTGTAGTACATGGAAATACTTTTGATGAAGCCATGTAGAATCTAGACAAAGTATTGAAGAGATGCAAAGAATACAACATGTTTTTAAGTAATGAAAATGCTACATGATTATGTCTGAAGGAATAGTCTTGGGGCACTATCTATCATCTGATGGAATTAAGGTCGATCCAAAAAAATTATATGTAATTATAAATTTGCCAACACCATTGAAACAAAAGGATGTGAGGAGATTCTTAAGCCATGTTGGTTATTATATAATATTTATACAGGATTTCAATAATACTACAACACCATTATTTGTACTGCTGGGGAAGGATGCTTCCTTTGAGTGGACTGAAAAATGTGAGACCACATTCCAAACTTTGAAGTAAATGTTGACCACTACACCTATGTTAAGAGGACCTGATTGAAACTTTCCATTTCACATCCATATTGATGCATCAGACCATGCCATTGGAGTTGTTCTGGGATAGAAGGATGGAGTCTTAAACTATGTAATTTATTATTTAAGAAAGAACTTGTAGCATGCTAAAATTAACTATACAATCATAGAGAAAGAGTTATTGGCAGTTTTGTATGCTATTAATAAGTTTAGGCCTCCTGGAACAATCTAAAATTAATCTAAAGTAAATATGAAGTAAAGAGTTTTACTTACCTCCTAAATTGATCTAAATTTTAGGCCTCCTGGCATTACTATACTATCATAAAGAAAGAGTTATTGGCACAAGAAACTAAGGAAAGCAATTAAACTAGGCATAGATTTGTTTGAAGCTAGGAGGCAGAGGATTCTCCAACTCAATGAGTTGGATGAAATGAGGAGATAAGATGTGTATAATGTAAAGGTATTAAAAAAGAAAAATAACAAATGGCATGACAGGTTCATCAAGATAAGACAATTTCAAGAAGGTGATTGGGCTCTCTTATTTGACTCAAAGTACAAAGAATACATGGGGAAACTTAGGAAAAGGTGGCTAGGTCCATATGAGATTGAGAAAATATTTCCCAATGGAGCTATAAAACTCACCACCATAGATCTTGTGAGATTCAATCATAGATTGATATTGTACAAAAATCCAACTGATAGGAGCACCTTCATACAACATTTGAAAGGAGGTCAAAGAAGGATGGAGATGAGAACATCATATTTAAGATTAGAAGTTGAGCCTGTTCCAACTCATCTTCAGAAATTACCAAAGATTGAGATGTTTCAGTGACCTTGGTATCTTTAGCATGCTGAATACTCCAAGGGTGAATAAAATTGATGTGATCAGCCCTCTTGGTGATCAACAACACTCAACTAACACATTATTTTTCTTAGAATTTCTATTTTGTAGGATTTGGTGTATTTTTTGTAAGATGTGCATGGTCTTTGACATAGGGAGATGATGAAAAGACTAAATGTTCCACTTGTAGTAGCATGCATAAAAGATCTGCTTTGTTTTCATATTAGTATAAATCATGATTCCATGAAGAAAAATTAAGGAACAATTTTCACGTGTGAGTGATGATTGAGATAATAGGTACCAGAACATTCCCTCTCCAGGAATTATCCGATTTAAGTAAGGAGCCTATAATTCAACTTCCGCATACGTTTGTAGTAACAAAATCCATAAAATCATAACAAATCAACATGCAATAAGGAAATAATTATAACAATGCAAATGCAATCATTATTCAAAGCATACCTTGAGATAAGTGCACTCATTCCACTTTATTAAATTATCATTGGTATGATTATTTTTAATTAATATTTATGCCATGTCATAAATGTCTTTAAATAAAAATTATACGGAACCTCCCTTAACCTCTGAGTTTTCACTCCACATAACCCCACTCCATCATACCACTTCACCTCACACGCTTGCTACAATCAACTCAATTTAATTCATTCCCATTCTATGCTGCATGTGAGTTGGTCTCGGAATTAAAAAAAAAGAACTCAAACAATTCCCCATACTTGAATTCATGCATCATTCCTACAAACCATGTGATTTTCTTAGCAGAGCTGAAGTAATCTGCAAAATTCCAAATGGGTAGAGATTTAATATGGCATGAGCTGACTAAACATTCTCAAATATGCAACCAACCATAAATATTTCAATATTTTTAGAATAGTGGATGGATGGACTATATCAGCAAATTCCAGGGTTTTAATGAATCTATGGTCAAAGATTTGGTACTATATTTAAGGATGGAGAAGTTAAGGTCAAGGGTTTAACAATAAAGGTGGACGATGAAATTTTGGCTGCAATTACTAGGATTCCTACAGAGGGTGAACTTTTCCATGAGAAATCCAATCTAGATGCAACTAGGTGAGACTTCACTGATGAGGATGATGCATTCGTAAATGATCGTCAAGGTACACTTAGGACTTCTCTCAAACCTCTCTGGGATAGAATTGTAAACTACATTATCAAGTATTTTACTTGCGAGGGTAGATATTCTAGACTAAATATAATCCATTTCAAGTTACTCAATAACTTAAAGAATGATAGGCTTGTTAATGTACCAAATTTATTAAATGAGATCTTGAAAAAAATGAGTAGAGAATCACAAAGAGGGAGGTTATCAATTTCACACCATTGTCTTATTACCCTAGTTACTAAACACACATTAGAGAGAGAACATCCTTAATTGAATTGGGGAGATTTTTCAAGGGTTAAGAACATTGATGAATTGTTGGGGCGTGGAAGGAAAAGAAGAAGAATTGCATGTTGTTCTTCCACTCATATTGTTGAACCCACAACTTCCACTTCTTATTCTGAACACACAGTTTCCACTTCTTTGCAAACAAAAACCCCTATTTCTAAAAATACACCACTTACTGAAGAGAACCTCGTTCCTTTATCCCCTAAGAGGATTCTCATCATTGAAACCCTACTTGGATTTTCAGCTCCCAAATCATCCACATCAAGGAGTAGGAAGAAAATCTTCCAAGATCACTTCTAAATCTTCCAAGTGTACCCCTGCATCTTCCAATTCCACTCATACACCACCTAGGAAATTGAATAGACTAAAAACTAAAAGGCCAAAAATATCCAAAAAATAAAATCCCATAAAGCCCCAAACCATATTACTGATAGCGATAAATAAGCTGTAGAAGAGAATATTGAGGCCACATCAATGGACATAGATCATGGAGGTGTTGATGTTGAAATTCATGAGTAACAGGGTACTAGGAAGCCTATGGAGGTTATGAAAGAGAAGAAGGGAGAGGAAAATGGTGAGAAAACAATTTAAGAAAGCCTTGCTGAACAAATGAAAGTACAAGAAGAGGCAGTTCATGCCAGGGAAACCCATGAGAATCATGAAGGAGAAGGAGTTGTAACGGAAATTGAAAACACAACTCATGTAGCTACAAATGAAGAAGAAAGGATAGAGGAAAGAAATGACCACATAGTGCTTGAGATAAAAATTAATGAAATAGAAATTGTGGATGTTATACCCCATACTGTTGAAGAAATTATTGAAAAATATTGGTCACAGTATTAGAACAGAACAACCATATGGGTAGGTTGAGAGAGTATTGAAGAATGTTTCTATACTTACTTAGGATATAGTTGAGACCATACTGGAGCCTTCTCCACCATTGTTTCCATAAGCTAATATACAACCACAGGTTATCATTAGGGATTTTTTCAAGGATCCTGTAAAACCAGCTTGTAGAAACATGGCCACACAAAACCTTTCTAGACTACTAGGTCCAACATTTTATGCTATGTACCTTGGGATATGATAATATAATATATATGGGTTGATGGAGATGCCGACATGTGGTACACATTCCCTTATTTATATGTATGGGTTCACATAGGATATAATATTATAATGTATATGGGTTGATGGAGATGCCAACATGTGGCACACATCCCCTTAGTTAGTTATATGGGCTCACATAGGAAATAATTATATTGGGTAATGGGTCGACCTACATTGGGATTAGGTGTTACCCATCCTATTTAAAGGATGTGAGTATCATTATGAGGTCATGTATGCATGAGTTTATTATTATACTTGGTATAGGTATATTAGAGGTGTCCCCCTCGAAGTAGATTCCCATCTTGGGAGATTGTGGAGTTACTCCTTCATTAAGGAGCATTGTATGGTGTCGCCCTACCTTAAGGGTGTTATTTTGCATATTTGGGAATCTTTCCCCCATATATCTGGTGTTGTGTTATCTTCTACAATTTATTGATTTATTATATGCAAATTTCTTATCAGCTTGAGACAAAAATTAATGAAATAGAAATTGGGGATGTTATACCCCATACTGTTAAAGAAATTATTGAAAATATTGGTCACATAATTGGAACAGAACAACCATATGGGTAGATTGAGAGAGTACTAGAGAATGTTCCTGTAGTTACTTAGGATATAGTTGAGACCATACTGGAGCCTTCTCCACCATTGTTTCCATAAGCTAATTTACAACCACAGGTTATCATTAGGGGTTTTTTCAAGGATCCTGTAAAACCAGCTTGCAAAAACATGGCCACACAAAACCTTTCTAGATTACTAGGTACAACATTTTGAAAACTATGTTAATATATTGTAAGGAAAATGTTAAAGGGAAAAGGAAGAACCTATCTTCCAACACTAAAAAAACATTGAGGAAAAGGACAAGAATCTTAAGGCCAAGGATAAGGAGATTGCAAGGCTAAAGAAAAAACATGAAGATATAATTTAGGTAGCTAATGATATATTGAAATGTAGGCCACCTTATAATAATTATGTCATTTTCTTAAAAGAATAGATTTTATAGTCAAATATCACCTGTATCAACTTAGACAGTCCATTTGATATTAGTGTAGCCAGAAGTTTCTTTAGAATATACTTGAAAATTCCCCATGAGATTCAGCTGTTGTTACGTGAATTTCTTATGTACAATTATGCCCTTGAATATGATAGGGACTGGATCCTAGTACTTTATATTAGAGATGTTGTAATTAGGGAAATGTGTTCTTATTTTAACAACAAATTGTACAGAGAAAAATAGATGGAAGAATACATGAACTTGTCAAAAGTGCATCCATTAATGATCAGAGGTGAATCTGTAAATAAAAAGGAAATTATTGAAGAGTATGGGAAATTCATGGAACACATGGAAATTAGAAAATGAGTATACCTAATGAGAAACTAATCTCATGAAGAATCTAGGGACCAAATCAAATTCAATGCACGAGAGATAACATATGCTTCCAGGATGCACTAACAAGAGATGTCCCTTGAGATGAAAAGAAAAGAAATGCACTCTTATCATAATATCATTCCAACTTTAAGGAGGGTAAATGCATACATTGAAGTTTCTAAAGGATGTAGAAAAACTTGGTTTCCCATTGGTTATCCCCCAATATTTCACTATCCTATACCACATCGGTTTGGTGAAAATAAACTAGATGATGACATACATGACAGAGTCATGGAAAAATATAGAAAGAATGGAGATTACATATTCGTGGATCCTGAAGGAACATCTACCTTTGTTGATTTCAGACATTTATGCAATATCATTAAGGAAGAGCCAAAGTAACCCAAGGAAGAGCTAAAGAAAACTGAATGAGGACATTCACAATGTTAAGTCTAGAGGTGTGATGAGTTGTTTAATTTACTTTCTAAAACACCTCATCTTCTGTATTCTCTTGAGTCATTTATAGCCCTGAACTTGTATTTCCCTGTGATACTGCTAGACATTTTCATTATAACTTGAAATCATGGCATGTATATTAATTAATATAGTAATTACTAGTTTACTTTATTTTGTGGTATTATGATTATGCATTTATTCTTTTGACTATAATACGATGTTTAAATGATGTTTTGTATAATGCCAGCCTTGTTTGCAAGAAACTTATTATATGGAGAAACTAACATACAACCAAAGGAACTCATCCACAACAAAGGGGTCATCCACAACAACTGACATGCAACCAAAGGGACACATATATAATAAAGCATCCACATAAAAATGAGGTTACACACATAAATAAAGCCATGATTTTGAGGATCTTGTACAACGTGGACATCACACCTAACACACATGTTGATGGAAGAAGAAATTATAATAAATAAGAGAGGAATCAATGCCATCACCTGATTATGCGTTGCAATCCAAAAAAGAACTAGCTGATTTAGTTCATAATTTAATAACTGGTTAATTAACTTATCGGTTAGTGAAGTTATGTGATTGTTATGTAAACATCTAATGAGTAGTTTTTTTACATGCATGTAGTTTCAAGATTGTTTGGATAAGATATTTTACTTAATATAATTAGAACTCCTAGTAGAACTTTATCTCTTCATGCCTCTGCTGTAATAACATATATAAAAAGGAAATGATAATGCTGAAGAGGATTGATCCATAGAAAGAGAGGTAGAGAGAGGATTTGATATATTTTCCAACTGTAATCTTCATGCCAATAAAATAAAAGTCTGAGTTCTATTCATTTTCTGTAGTCAATATATTTAGGAGGGATTAACATGCAAGGTAGGGCCCACTTACAATTTTCTAACCTCTCCTTTGCTTGTTGATTTGATTCATTGCATGATTAGATTAACAACAGTTCGTTTGCTTATCTGTGTTTTATTTATAAATGTTTTGTTTTAGCCATAGTATTTTCTTCTAGTCAGAATCTAGTTAATTTCTAAGAATTGTTATTTCTTAATTGTAGTGACATCAATTCACTTTCATGCCTCTTGAATATCTATAACTGTGCATACAATACTGGAACTATTGAAAGTCTACATCCCTTGGTTTGATAATTAAATGACTGTAGATTAATGAACAACATACTAATTGCTGCAAGTTAATTTATACCGCCACCGTGATACAAACAAAAGTTCCTTTTTTTAATAAGTTGTTATAGAAGAAGAAGGCAAGAACACATGTCAATCTAGAAATGATGACTCATAAATAATTTTTAGTAATAAGGAAGAAGAAATCCAAGACCATTCCAATGAGCTAATTTTTTTAGCTAAATCGAACAAGTAATTTGAGAGAAAATTAAACCGTAATCAAAACACATATTTGAAAACATGTTCTTTAATTTTTATTTGAATAATGGTATGACTGCCCCTGTTTCCATAGGGGAGATTATGCAATTTTTACTCTACCAATCCGAGGTGGTTATGTAAATGCCTCTAAAAACGATGCAAAGGGGCTAAAAACGTATTTCAAGAAAAAATAAAGGTCTAGGAGTGGCATGAAGGAGATGAGCTTGGATGAGATGGAAATGTAAAGGAGGGGGGGAGGGATCTAAATCTCATTCTTATCTTGGAAGTAATTTTTTCATCATCAGAGACATGTCACATTTCAATGTTTCACCATGTAATTTTTGGTTGTGTACATATTGTCCCCTTGGAATAGTGTTTTATCCATAAATGGGAAAAAAAATGATTTCTGGGAATGGTGCTTCCCAAATAGGAGGGTTAAAAAGTTACCTAATCTAAACATGTGTTGAAACAATGACTGAGTCTTCCCACCACCTACAAAATAAGGATGGGAGTCAAGTGCAGTAATAAAATAAGATTAGTAAAATGTTTTGAAATGAAAAGATAAAATTGCTTACTATTTGTGTAGGGGTGAGAAATCTACCTACTCCACCATTGCTAGCACTACACAATATTACCTAAAATTGCATTAGAAAGAAAAAATATTATATATACATATATATTTAACAATTTTACTATATTTAGAAATCATTTACTACATAATCCTTTTCTATTTTTGGGGCTCTATATTTTCGATGAGCATTTCATTCACAAGCATAGTCAAATCAACAGGGATTCAAGCATGATGGTAGTGGATCCAACAACAATGGCTATGTATCTGGGATAGGTTAGAGAAATTTAGTATTTTTTCCATAGGCTTAAATTTTCTTCAGAAATGCACTCTAAGGTTGGAAATTTTTAGGAAATTTATAGTCAAAATGATTGTTAGAGGACCACCTCTTAGAAGATGCAATCTATTTTTGTTAATTTTGTCCTTTCACAATATTTTTGGGAGTTTTTAACATGAAGGGTATGGGTTGGTTATTGGTGACATGACCATCGTGGTGATTGTGAAACCACTTCTCTATACATAGGGGAGATCTAATAACTTCCATGATGATTGCATAACTTCTGCAATGGTTGCACAATTTCGTGATGATTATGCAACCAATTCTCTATATAAAGGGGCAGTTGCACATTTTCCGCGGTGGTTTCACAATTTCCACTCTGCATAGAGGGGCAGTTGCACAACCATCATTTGTGCCAAGTAAAATTTTACTTGGAACACATGTTTTCTTATTTTACTTATTATTTTTTGTTTATTTATTAGTTTATTTCTCTAATGAGGAATTCTAATGTTCCTTTTTTATTTCCTTGATGACACAAGGGATCTAAATTCATTCTATAGAAAGGCTTGAGAGTAGGATCAACTTACATGAGTGCTCCATTTATTGACTTAAAATGAGATAATTCTTCTTGAGAGGGCGTAGATATGTCAATTAGAACAGATCATGCCATTTTCACTAGCTAGTAGGATACTTTATGATTTCCAGTTCTATTGGGATATATATATGTATATGTGTATGTTTTTCCTATACATACATACATACATATATATATATATATTTATGTATTATTATTATAATGTTTGTTGGGTTTGTTTGATAACCACCTTTTGGTTTGCATCATTGTATGTTGTTTGATTGGTTGAAATCCACTACTATTTACAGTTATTAATGATGTTTACTATTGTTACAATTACTTTTCATTGTTTAAAGTTATATTACAATGATTACGACATCAAATGAGTCAGTTTTAGACTGTAATGCATTATTGGAGTTGATCACATTGCTCAGGAAAGGATTAAATTTGAATGTTGTTGTGATTGGTCTTGGACCACATGGAAAAAGATGTTTGATGTTTTACAACTCTCCTTCCTTAGCATTAAAAAATTATGGTCATGGACCACTTTGCAAGGTAATTGTAATGTTTTAATTTTATTAAAATAGGCACAAGCCATGGGAGAAATTAAATTGTTTATGTTCAGATAATGGTCTTAAACCATATTACATTGTTATTATTTATAAACTTGGATAAGGTTTGATCTTAGACCATGAGGAAATTAACTTATTTATTGATTTTTGTTGAACAATGGTCATCGAACATATTGCTTGGCAAGTATAAAATTTAATGTATTATTTATTGCATTGATATGGTCACAGACCATGAGGTAGGCAATAGTTTATTGTCATTGTTTAATGTTTTATGGAAATAGACCATTCAAATTGCATGCAAGTAATTTGGAAAATATGGAGGGAATATTTTGGGTTTATGAGGTGAGAATCGATACCTTGCTTAACAAGCCAAATCATGTAATCTTTCCTCCCTATTTGCATTTTAGAATTTTGTTTGGTTTTTGTCTACTGGGGTTTTGCATGGAGGTTTGGGAGAAAATAATGGAAATATATTTTTTACATTCACATGAAAATATGAATCTCTATTTAACGACAAATTTTTATTCATTATTTCTGTTTGGAAAGTTTTTAGAGTTTTTCCGGGCATTGGAAGTTTCAGATTTGTAAGGAAGTTGGAAAGGAAGGAAACTACAAATCAGGCATGGGTTATTTCTAATCAAGTTTTTTTTTTTTTTTTAATTTAAAATATGGAAATATGTTTTTAGTTTTCAATCGATTTAAAAATTAGGCAATAATGGACATGTTTTTTGGGTTTGATTAGAAATCTGGGCATAAAATTTGAATGGTTTTGTTTGATGTTTGAAATATGGAACTATATTTGTTTTTAATATATTATTAGGAAGTGAAAACGAGAAGGAAATAATGGAAATGAAATGGGTCCTTGAGGTTGTTGTGAAATATGGATTTCATTTCGAACTTCTTGGATTTGTTATTTTGAATGAAGCTATACACACGCTATTCGTAGATCTTGTTGAGGGTCATATCACCATGAAAATGGGTATTCGAGTTTTATATTTTGGCTTAAAATTTGGGTAATATGAACTTATTTTTATGATGTATTTTATCTAGCTCGTGAAGAGCTCCATTCCTTCTCTAAAAATGTGTCCTTGTCTTGAGAAGTATTTGTCTAGAGAAGACATTTGGCAAGAGATGGTTTTCATTTTCTGGGTTTAGTGTAATTAAAAAGAAATGTTTGTTGTCTTGATAATATGGACTTGGTTTATAGGTCCTTGGGAATGTTATGTGAAACTATATAAATAATACTGTTGTAATGGATTTTCCCTTTATGATGCGAGTTTAATTTGTTTTTGGGGCCTTGTGATATAGTAAATTGAACATTCTTTTCAACCCTTAAAGGGCTTAGCTATTATAAGTTGTAAACTTATCACTTCAAGATTTCCCATGTTGGTTTATAAAATTGGTTATATCCTAGTAAGCTCTTTAGTATATGATGTATTGATTATTGATGGATAAATTAATCCTCCCTTACAAGTTTGAGTGATAAATCCTTTTTCTTAGGCCATGTTGAGGCTTGGACATTTGTGGAAAATTGTGCAAAAAGGATTGATAAATGAGATTGTTAGTTTCATGTATTAGTTGTTACTCTTTTCTTAGCATTAAATGAGTACTTGAGTTAGATTACAATGATATTGTGCGGAATAAACTATTTGTATATTAAGTTACTATTGAGGGCATCATTAATGTTAGTAACGAATGTTAGCTTGAATGAATTGTTGATAGAATGATCCATGGGTTAGGTAGATATCACGAGGATGATATTGAGAATTGTATGAATTATTTGTAACATAACTGATGTTATTTTGCCACTTAGAAATGATTAAGTGTTATGGGAATCAATAATATTTTGTAATTATTAATTTAAAGTATTCATGGTGGGGAAAACTATTGGAATATCGTACTGATTAAGTATAAAACATGATTTTGTTACATCTCCTGTTTAGCATTATTTACCAGATTGGATGATGTGTTAGTTAAGTTCATTCATCATTATATAATCTGTTGTACATTGGACAAAGTTTTACTTTGTGAGTATTACTCTTGTGAGATAGTCTTTAGAATTGATTGATGCTATGTCATAAAATCCTAGATCTTTATTATTGCTATAATAAATTACATTTGTAAGATATTTAAATAAGTCTAAAGACATAATTATAAGTTGGATTCTTGGATTGTTTGAAAACTATAGATTACACTAATATAGTATCATTTCATTTGATTAATGATATATATATATTTAATTGATAAACTATGATGTTTATTAGTTATCAACTAAGTTAACCTTAACATATTATTTATTTCATTGTAAATACAAAAAGAGCATGAGTTAGATAACTCATGCCAATTCTTTGTAAACTAACCCTAGTATATACATTTTCTCTCTCCTACAGTTTTTAGGACAGGAAAGACATGCATGAAGTGCTTGATTGGATTGGATTGTATACACATGATTTCGTTATGTGATATTTTCTTAAAATACAATAAGGATTATTGTATTAAATTGTTGAACGCCAAAGTCATTTGTCTTCGTCAAGATGATTTAAGGAATTTTGCCTATTGTACTATCATGATTGAATTATACATCATTATTTCTAAAAATAAGGGATTATCCTTGTTATGTTTAAATAAAATATCTTGTGTTTTGTAAAATCATATTTTGTGAGATATGAAAGTGTTTAAATGTTGTTTTAATATCAGGGTATAAATAAAATTTATTGATATTATGTTATGTAGTTATATACTGTTTTTATTGATTTGTTTTAAATGAATGATATATTTGAATGTGGATCATATCATGATAAGGAAAACACTACAACAAAAAAATGTTATATTATTATGGTACCTTAATAAAATAAATTACAATATTCATGATCAAATGATGATCAAATCTAAGATTAAGGACTATTTTTACACAAAGTATTGAATGGATTAAATTTATGTGATCCATGGTTAATTAAACCTATATTTGACGACCAACGCTATATTGCAACATAATATGATAAGAGATACACCTTGAAGGATGGTAACTCGTTGAGTCACTAAAATCTCTTTATCAAGAAATGGATAACGTGCTTAATGATACCTAATAACCTATCATAAAGATGAGCTTATTTTACTTATCATAACGGAAAACAAAAAGTGTAAACGAAGTGTGGGCATTATGACCCATCATTCCTTTTGGATAGAATCATAACCATGCCAACTTAGGATGGCTATGGGAAGGATAAGTGAGTACTTAATAATGAAATTAATTACATGATCACTATAATCCTCACTAGGGATCCTAAGATCGGACTAATAGAGATCCTAAGATCGGACTAGATAGGATCCTTTCAATTAGGATGAATGAAGTCATGGTTCCCACTTATTCAAAATAGAAACTTAATTTCTTAAACAATTAAATGAGATCCAGATAATATGTAGAGATGGTTGTGCAGTGAAGAGAAAAGTTTCACTGACTACTGTACGGTCATGAAACTAAGCTTGCATTGCATGCTTGAAGCTTTGGCCAAAGTAGTGTAACTACCTGATGACACTGTCTATTCACCATACCCCTAACTTGTTGTGTCAGATACCCGATGGAATATAAATTTTCTTATTTACATATTGACACTTAGGAGTTGCATATAGTTCTCAAGACCTATTAAAAGGTTTAACCAAAAGTATACAAGTTATATACACTCGACTAGAGTGAATTAAGGTGGATTAGGTAGATCTAGTTAACCCTTACACCTACACATGGTTATCATTTGTTATTAGATGGATTGTAAACATTTAATTATGTTATTTTAGTTATTGCAAGTTGAAAATCATTGAAGGCATTAATTGTAATTAAGGGTTTTTTTTTTTAAAAAAATCCTTAATTTAGATGAATAATAACATGGGTGTTACATTTTGGTATCAGAGATGAAGGTTATCAACTCTTAGACTTAATGGGTTCATAATTCACTAATAGAACATATTATTCTTGTTTAAAAAAATATGATGGTTAGGATAAGAGAAAACAATGAGGCCAAAGGTATAAAAACCCAAAAATTAGATGAAATTCTAGTGGTTCTTCAAGATACCCAAAACTGGATAGTTTGCCTTGGAGAACCAGGTGATGGGTGAGGAAGAAGAGGATGAAATAGAGGTAGAAAAACCTATTAGGTAGGAAGTAAAACAACTTGTTCAGCCTAATGATGGAAATCCTAATGCTGGAAATCATCCAGAAAAACAAAAATATCTCACTTCATAGTAGAACTATCAAGGGATATTAAGTGGATCAATCCACCCAAGTTTGATGGAACAACCTTGGGAAATGGAGCTGAGAATTGACTGAGTGAAATGGAAAATTATTTTGAGATAAGAGACTTTTCTAAAGCAACCAAAGTAATTTGGGGAGATTTAAACTCTCCAATGAAGCATCTTCATGGTGGGACATCCATAAGATGGAGTTAGGAGTTGATAGTGCTAGTATCACATGGGAACCGTTTAAATTTTACTTCCATCAACGCTAGTTTCCACAACTATAATTTAACCAGAAAATGTTTTAGCTTCAAAACCTAACATAAGGTAAAACTAAGTGTGGTTGAATATTGGGAACAATTCACCAAGTTGCTAGAAATATGTATTGTAGTATCAAAAAGATGATTAAAATTTAGAATATGTAAGTTCATTATCGGTATGAATCCCAAGAATATGGAGGTGACGTAAATGTGCATGAGAAAATCTACTATGGAAGTTGTATTTCAAAAAATCCATTAGGAAAGAGCAATAAAGTTGCAAGTAATTTCTTCTCATAGAGATGAAGAAGTAAAAGATGGGCATCACCTCACCTTCACTATTAAATCTTAGAAAAACATGGTGGAATAAGGTAGGTAAAACGAATTGACAAATACTATCAGTAATGTACTACAACATCTAAACCAGATGTATGGGCCATCTACTATGGAGGATGTATTTAAAAAATCCATTAGGAAAGAGTAGAAGCTACAAGAAATTTCTTCTCATAGAGAAGAAAAACAAAATAAGAGCATCAAATCACCTACACCATTTACTCCTAGAAAAACATGGTGGAAAAAGGAAGAAAACAAACTAAAAACTGCCAGTAATACTACAACATCTAAACCTACTATAAATACAAGGAGAAATGTGGTGGTGACCACTATGTTAATAAATGTCCCTTGAAGAAGGTTAGAGGTAAAAAATCATCCGCATTGAGGATACATGTTGTAGTGGATAACCGTCTAAGCTGAGAAATAAGAAACTCCTATTAAAGTGTTAATGTACAGTTATACGGACTTCTTTTTACTATTTTATTTGATACCGGTGCAACTAAAAGTGCTTTATTTCTAGTAAATTAGCTAGAAAACTGAAATAAGAAAGCTATGGTTATCTGAAAAATAGATAGACTGTACAAAATGGGAATAATGGTGTTCAAACTATAGACTAATGTTTGTTTTAAACAACATTGGAGGTTACCTAGTTTTACAATAGAAATTAACCTCTACGTAGCTCCTTTAGGGTCCTACGACATCTATTATAGGTGTATATTTTGTTGTCCAAACTTAAAGGAACAATAGACTGTTATGAAAAATGAATAAAATGCCTTGATGAAATGTAGAAAATAGCTAGCACTTAGGTCATAAAAATAGGTTTCAAATTTAGAAAAAAATCTTCTATGCATCTTATGAAAGCTAAAAACAAAGGCTGCATGCTGTATGCAGTAAAAATTTCTGATTTTAGTGAGGAAATTAAGACTACCTCAAAGGATTATCCATTGTTACAATGATTAGCAGGGATGTCTTTCCGAAGGAATTACCTGGACTTACATCCTAGATGTGAGTTTTGACTTTACCATTGATATCAAAGCTTAGAATTGAACCTGATATCTAAAGAACCCTACCAGAATGGAAACAACTAAGTAAGTTAGAACTAAAATCATCAACTTCACGATTTTTTTTGTCTAAAGGACCAATGAGACCAATGAACGCATCTCCTTGGGGAGCGCTGGTCATTTTCGTTAAGAATAAAGCATTTCATTTTAACACTATGCATCGATTATCTGCATTCTTAACAAGGCCACAATTAAGAATAGGTATCCTTTTACCAAGGATTGATGACCTTTTTTTATGAGATGAGATATGCATATGTTAATTCAAAGATCAATTTATGATCTAGTTATCATCAACTACATATAAAGGATGAGTACATTCATAAGAAATAGCATTCACAACAAGATGACATGGGCATTACGAGTTTATAGTGTTACCTTGTGGACTCACCAATGCACCAAAAGCATTCATGAACTTAATGAACAATATTTTTTCAGGATATATTTAGATAAATTTGTGCTGGTTTTTCTTAGATGATATCTTGATTTATTCGTAAGAATATAGAATAACAACAATGATACCCTTAAGAATAGTGTTATGGATGTGCTTAGAAAAATAAAACTGTATGACAAAATTTCAAATTGTTCTATTTTATCAGAACATGAATTAACAACACCTTAGGCACATAATCAAAAAATATGGGATTTCAGTTGACCCATCAAAAATCAGAGCCATTACTAAGTGGCCAATACCTAATAATGTACATGAAGTAAGAATCTTTATGGGGTTGGCTAGTTATTGCAAAAAATTGTGAATTATTTCTCAAGAGTGGTTAAAACTATAACTTATTTGTAGACAAAATAAAAGAATTTTTTATGGAATGAAAAGTGTGAATATGCATTCAATTTATTGAAGGAAAAAATTATAACAACATTTGTTTTAAAGGTTCTAGATCCTAATAGAAGCTTCATCGTGGTAACTTATGCCTCTGGTGAAGGTTGGGTGTAATAGTTCTACAAAATGATCATGTAATTACTTATGAAAGAAGAAACATGAAGGTTCATAAGAAAAAATATGTTCCCCACAACTTAGAACTTTTTCCCATAGTTCATGCCTTACAAATATGGAGGCACTACATGTTATGAAATCCATTTGAACTGAAAATTGATCACTTGGGACTGAAATATATCTTTGGGCATCCTGATTTGATCGCAAGACAATGTAGGTGGTTGGATTTTTTTGTCTCAATATGATTTTGATATTAGTTACATTAAAGGAAAAGAAAACCATGTAACTGATGTGCTGATTCATAAGAAGCATGTTTATGCTATTATAACCCTCAAAATAAATTTAAAGATGAAGTAAAGAAACAAATTCAAATTGATCTGTATTATTAGCATGTGAAAACTACGTTAGAAGCAAATCCTAATTATAAGAGGTAAAAATATTTAATGTTTGATGATGGGGTCTTGTGATATGGAAACAAAGTTTATGTGCCTTTGGGAAATAAAATTAGAAAAAATTTCATGAAGGAATTTCATGATGCTCCATATTCTGGGCATCCCAGAGTGACGAAACTATTGGATGATGTAAAAAAACAATACTTCTAGAAATGAATGAAGAAAGACGTAACGATTTTTTTACACATTGTCTTTAGTGTCAATATATCAAGGAAAAGCACATGCATCTTGTTAAGTCTTTTGTATCCTCATAGCATTCCACATTATAAATCGTAAGTAATTAGCATGGATTTTGTGTAAGGATTTCCATTATCTTAAAACAAACATGACATGATTTTTGTTATGTTTGATAAACTAACTAAAGTATCCCACTTCATACTGAGTAATTTAAAGGATGATTCTGATGTACTTGTAGAAAGGTTTGTGCATGAAATCTTTGGATTGCACAAAGTTATAGAATTGATTATTTTTTACAAGAATCCTAGAATGACCTCTCAGTTTTGGAAAACTTTAACCTTATCTTTGTGAACAAAACTGAACTTTAGTTCAACATACCATCCCGAAACAAATGGTCAAATAGAACGAGTTAACTAGGTTATGGAGAATATGCTTAGAATGTATTGCATGTATCAACAATATAAATGGGAAGAATATATACCATTGGTTGAATTTTCCTATAATAAAACTTATCATTCTTCCTTGAAAATGTCACAATTTGAAGAATTATATGGAAGAAAGTGTAAAAATCCTATTAGTTGAGATAACATGGAGGACATAGAGGTAGTGGGTCCAAAAATGTTGACAAAAATGGAAAATCAAGTAAATCTCATTTGTGAGTGGTTGAAAGAAGAAACCAATAGGGAAAAAAGCTACGCTGATCTAAAAAGAGTTGAAACAAAAATTGAGTAGTGAGATAAAGTATTTTTGAGGGTGAACCCAAAAAGAGATATATTATGCTTGGTGTTAGGAAATAAGAGATAAAATATGTGGAATAATCCCTTACAGAATCACAACAGTAGAAACTAATATGCAGAATAAATAACACAACACAGAGAGACAAGATTTAACATGGTTCACCCAATTTAGGCTACGTCCACCAAGAATCACTTGCTTAGATTTTATTACAAGCCTCAAATCTCTCAATACAATACCCAGATCCATTTGGAGCTATGCTCAACAAAATCTACATAATTCACACCTGAATTCAAAGCACATCTGCAATACATTTTCTTGTCTATCTATCATATGCATAAGACCATATAAATAGACAATTGCTTAAGCAGTTTGATACAAAACCATGGGTATCAAAACAATGGGTACTAAAAAATCATGGGCCCAAAAACAGCCCATAATGGTTACCCATTACCCATGGGTTAATAAACCACCCATGAAAATTTGCTTCGGGGGATTCGCCCCCAAGCCCCCATCAATCGGGGGGGGCTTCACCCCCCCGAATCCCCTTGACCCACTCACTGGTGAGCGGGACCACCGTAAAAATACCCAAGTGTAACACATAGAAGGTGTACCACACTCTAACATGAAAATAGGCTCCACAAACATAGCAATCTCCCACTTGGAGACTGATTTCCACTGAGCAAGCTTCTCAACCCTTCACTGTCATCCGTGAAGGCCAACCAAAGCTGAACATAGCTTTAGTTTATCCCTTGTGACCACCTTGGTCATCATGTCTACAAGATTCTGACTGGTATGAATCTTCTCCAACTTCAACTTATCTTCTTCCAAAGCTGTCCTGATGAAGTGATATCTCAACTGTATATGCTTCATCCTGGAGTGGAAAGCAGAGTTCTTAGCTAGGTGTATAGCACTCTGACTATCACTATGCAGCTTACATTCCTTCTGCTTATGCCCCAACTCCTCAAGCAATTGTTGTAACCAAATCATCTCTTTGCTTGCCTCTGTGGCAGCAACATACTCAGCCTCCATGGTTGATAAAGCCACCAGCTTCTGTAGTCATGAAATCCAGCTCACTGCTATCCCACCTATAGTGTAAATATAACCTGTCGTGCTCCTCCTGCTGTCAACATCTCCAGCCATGTCTGAATCTACATAACCATGTAAAGTGGTGTCTGATCCACTGTAGCACAAAACTGTCCCCATGGTCCCTCTCAAATACTGAAGGATCCACTTTACTGCTTGCCAATGCTCTTTACCTGGATCACTCATAAATCTACTCATAGCTCCCATTGCATGGGCAATATCAAGCCTAGTGCACACCATAGCATACATCAAACTACCAACCACTGATGAGTAAGGTACCTTGGACATCTGGTTTCTTTCCTGCTCTGTCTTGGGACACTACTCCTTTGATAACTTAAAATGGCCTGCCAAAGGAGTCCCAACCGGTTTAGCATCCTACATGTTAAACCTATCCAATACCTTCTTAATGTACTCTTCCTGAGATAAAGTCAGCTTCCGTTCCTTCCTATCCTGAGTTATCCTCATACCAAGGATTTGTTTGGCTCCCCCAAAATCCTTCATATCAAAGGATTCACTTAGTTGTTTCTTGAGTACTTTTATTTCCTGCATTTTTTTACCTGCAACCAACATGTCATCAACATACAAACACAGGATAATATAACTTCCATCCTCAAATTTCTTTGTATACACGCAATGGTCAGAATGACATCTAATATAACCTTGCTCCATCATGAAGCTATCAAACTTCTTATACCATTGACGTGGAGCTTGTTTCAGGCCATACAAGCTCTTCTTCAGTTTGCACACCATCTCCTCTTTACCTTTGACTTCATATCCTTCTGGCTGCTGCATATATAGCTCCTCCTCCAAATCACCATGGAGAAATGCAGTCTTTACATCTAACTATTCTAAGTGCAAGTCTTCTGCTACCACTATTCCAAGAACAGTTCTGATAGAAGTCATTTTTACTACAGGAGAAAAAATCTCATCAAAATCTATACCTTGTTTCTGTGCAAACCCCTTGACCACTAACCAGGCCTTATATCTTTTCTTTCCTCCTTCTTCATCTTTAACTCTGTACACCCACTTGTTCTGCAATGCTCTTTTTCCTTCCGGTAGCTTCACCAAATCCCAAGTCTGGTTCTCCATGAGAGACTTATGCTCCTCATCCATGGCTTGCTCCCACTTCTTACTAGCATCTACCTGCATTGCTTCATCAAATCTCTTTGGCTCTCCACTATCAGTGAGTAATAAATAATAAAGAGAAGGAGAAAAATGTTCAGGTTCTTTTCTTACCCTAGAAGACCTCCTCACTGTAGGAGTTTGGGGTTCCTGTTGAGTAGGTTCCTGAACTGATTCATGGGTCACTTTCCCATCTAGAAGATCCTCTACCACTACATATTCTTTCTTGGATTCTTCCCTATTTTCCTGCAACTATTGCTTATACATGACTTTCTCATTAAAGACCACATCCCTAGACCGAATAATTTTCTTGTCCTTAATACTCCAACATTTAAATCCAAAGTCATCACCACCATAACCAATAAAAGTGCATTTTTCTGATTTAGCCTCTAGCTTGGTCCTATCATCCTTGTCAATATGAACAAACACCTCACATCCAAAGAATCTAAGAAATGAGTAATCGACTTTCTTACCGTACCAAGCCTCCTCAGGTATGCCTCCATCCAAGGCACTTGAGGGTCCTCTATTTATCAAGTACACAGTTGTGCTCACCGCTTCTGCCCAAAAATAAAGAGGCAGTCCTGCATGTATCCTCATGCTCCTAGCATGTTCCATTATTGTTATGTTCATCCTTTCTGACACCCCATTCTTCTGCGGGGTTCCTGGAACCGTCTTTTGCCTATGGATTCCATTCTTAGAACAATAATCATCAAATTCATTGCTACAATACTCCCCTCCATTATCTGACCTGAGACATTTTAACTTAAGACCTGTTTCATTCTCTACCAAGGCTTTCCATTTAACAAAAGTATCAAATACATCAGATTTTTTTCTAATACAATAAACCCAAACTTTCCTTGTTGCATCATCAATAAAAGTAACATAATAACTTGAACCCCCAAGAGATGATACCTGAGCCTGGCCCCCACACATCAGAATGTACCAGCTCTAACTTACTCTCTTTCTTCATAGGTCCAACCTTGAGAAACCTTACTCGCTTATGTTTCCCATATATGCAGTTCTCACAGAAATCCAAACCTATTTCTGTATATCCAGGAAAATTCTTCTTTATGATGTCCATGCCCTTATGGCTCATATGACCGAGCCTATAGTGCCATAATGTTATATCTACATCTGAAGCCACAAGATTACAATCATTAGTACTATCAGTGGTTAAATACAAGGTTCCAACCTTCTTACCTCTTGCCACCACAAGAGCACCCTTGGTAACCTTCCAAGAGTCAGCTGTAAATATCACAGTACAACCATCACTTCCCAATTACCCCACTGATATCAAATTTCTCCTTAATGTAGGCACATGTCTGACATCCTTCAATAGCCATGTATTCCCATTCTGCATCTTAACCTGAACATAACCTTTTCCAACTATACTGCAAGGCTCATCATCACCAAGAAAAACATGCCCAAAATCCCCTTGAACATAATCAACAAAATAATGCCTATGTGGAGTAGCATGAAAAGAAGCCCCTGAATCTAAAACCCAAGATTCATTAATATTATGCAAAGAAAGAATCAAAGCATCCTGGCATACATTACCCGATGCCACATTTGCCTCCTTGTTTTCTTCCTGTTGTTTCTTCTTATCCCAAAGCTCCCAACAGTCCTTCTTTGCATGCCCAGACTTTCCACAGTGCCAACATACTATCTTGCTTTTGGATTTTGACCTTGCTCGATCCTTTGATTTTCCACAGTTTCCTCTATTCTTCTGTCTCCCTCTAGTTTCCACTGTCAAAGCATTCCCTGAAGTAGAAGATTCACCAGAGCTTTTTCTTCACATTTCCTCACTTAGAATCACCCCTACAACATCCTCAAACTTCAACTTTGAGTTAGCAGGAACCGAGTTGCTTACCGCCATTACCAGGCTATTCCAACTTTCAGGTAAAGAGCACAAAATTAATAAAGCCCTAACTTCTTCATCAAATTCTATTGTAACCAAAGCTAGCATATTCACAACCGTATTAAAATCATTTAAATGATCTGCTACTGAACCATTCTCAGACATCTTCATATTAAACAACTTTTTCATTAAAAATATCTTATTAGAGGCAAAGGGTTTTTCATACAACTTCCCTAATGCATCCATCAGTTCTTTTGTAGTCTTTTCCTTTGAAACATTAAATAATACCGAAGATGCAAGACACAGCCAGATCATTCCAAGTGCCTTCCGATCCAACAAATCCCATTCCACATCTGTCATACTCAAGGGTTTGTTCACCTTCTCAGACAGTGGAGTATAAAGATCCTTTTGATAAAGGTAATCTTCCATCTACATCTTCCAAAGACTGAAATTCTTACCCGTTGAATTTATCAACCCTAGATCTTCCATAATCTACCATAGCTCCCACTCAAGCTAAAAAATTTTCCTGCGATTCAACACTTCAGCAAACCAAACCAGGCTCTGATACCAATTGTTAGGAAATAAGAGATAAAATATGCGGAATAATCCCTTACAGAATCACAACAGTAGAAACTAATATGTAGAAAATATTACAGATCTCAAATAAAAGTGTAGAATAAATAACACAACACAGAGAGACAAGATTTAACGTGGTTCACCCAATTTGGGCTACGTCCACCAAGAATCACTTGCTCAGATTTTATTACAAGCCTCCACTCTCTCAATACAATACCCAGATCCGTTTGGAGCTATGCTCAACAAACTCTACAGAATTCACACCCGAATTCAAAGCACATCTGCAATACATTTACTTGTCTATCTATCATATGCATAAGACCATATAAATAGACAATTGCTTAAGTAGTTTGATACAAAACCGTGGGTATCAAAACCATGGGCAAAAACCGTGGGTATCAAAACAATGGGCAAAAACCGTGGGTATCAAAACAATGGGTACTGAAAAACCATGGGCCCAAAAAATAACCCATAACGGTTACCCATTACCCATGGGTTAATAAACCACCCATGAAAATTTGCTTTCGGGGGCTTCGCCCCTGAACCCCCTTGACCTTGACCCGCTCATCGGCGAGCAGGACTGCCGTAAAAATACCCAAGTGTAACACATAGAAGGTGTACCACACTCTAACATGAAAACAGGCTCCACAAACATAACATTTGGAAAGGCTACCAAAATGTCATGTAAATATGTGGGACCTTTCAAAAAATTGGAAGTTTTAATTCCAATGGCATACTAATTAGCATTACCACTAAAATTTTCTAGAATGCATGATGTTTTTCATATTTCATTGCTTAAATAATATGTTTCATATATAAAACATGCCATTAATTATAGCTCTTTATAGATTCAAGACCCGAGAATTATCATATTTGAACCAATTAGAGTACTAGAAACTCATAGGTTGTATCTCGCAAATAAAGATATTTCTCAATACAAGGTCTAATGGGACTAATATTTTGAGGATAACACAACTTGGGAGAATTTTGAAGAAATTAAAACTACATTACCTTAACTATTTAAGAAATTAAAATAGTTATTTGAATATCTGCTATGGATTTATTATACATCACTTGATATTTATGATGAATACAATAATAATTTTTTCTATATTGTTGATTGTTTGAAAATATTTACTGTTATAAGGTTGTTTACAACCAAGATTTATGAGTTACGATTGATTGAAATTCTAGAAAATTTTCAATTTTTTAAGAAATTATGAATTGTTTTTCTTTGACAGTGATGCATGGATTTATTTCAATTAATATGTTTGATAATGTTAAGTTAAATCATCAGGATGATTATTATTTAAGGGGTGAAGTATGTCACACCCCACATTTTATGAATTTTCTTTGATAATGAATAAATAAATTTTGAACGTTAAATTGATAAGTGTGTATAAATAATTATATATAAAAATATATTCATACACACACACATGTATGTATTTATCTTCTATATTTTGTTTGGTTTGTTTGATGACCACCTTCTAGTTTGCATCATTGTATGTTGATTGATTGGTTGAAATCCACTGCTGTTTACAGTAATTAATGATTTTTTCTATTGTTACAGTTACTTTGAATTATTTAAATTTATATTGCAATGATTACGACATCAAATGATTCGGTCTTAGAACATAATTCATTATTGAAGTTGACCGCATTGTTCAGAAAAGGTTTAAATTTTAATGTAGTTGTGATTGGTCTTGGACCACATGAAAAATTATATTTGATGTTTTACAACTCTCCTTCCTTAGCATTAACAAATGATGGCCATAAACCACTTTGAAAGGTAATATTGATGTTTAAATTTTATTAAAATGGTCATAGACCATCAGAGAAAGTAAATTGTTTATGTCTGAATAATGGTCGTAGACCATATTGCATTCTTATTGTTTAAAAAATTGGATAAGGTTCGATCTTAGACCATGAGGCAATTAAATTGTTTATTGAATTGTGTTGAAAAATGGTCATCGACCATATTTCTTGGCGAGTATAAATTTTAATGTATTGTTTATTGCATGTATATGGTTATAGACTACGAGGTAGGTAATAGTTTATTGTTATTGTTTAATGTTTTATGGTCATAGACCATTCAAACTGTATGCAAGTATTTTAGAAAATTTGGAGGGAAGGTTTTTGGTTTAGGAGGTGGCACTGTCAGTAATTAAGGGAAATAAAGAAGCACACTTTTATGGAATTAGTAGCTTTCTTAGCATGCCAAAGCATGCACTCTTTCCTTCGTATTCACATTTTGGAATTTTGTTTGGTTTTGGTCTACTGGGAGTTTACATGGAGGTTTGGGAAAAAATAATGGAAATCTATTTTTGGTGTTCACATGCTAACCTGAAGCTCTGTTTAATAGTAAATTTTTATTTATTATTTTTATTTGGAAGTTTTTGCGGGCATTAGAAGTTTCAAATTTTCAAGGAAGTTAGAAAGGAAGGAAACTGCGAATCAAACACATGTTATTTCTACTCAAGTTTTGTTGTTTTTAATTTGAAATATGGGAATACATTTTTTGGTTTTCAATGGATTTAAAAATGAGGAAATAATGGGCATGTTTTCTCAGTTTAATTAGAAATATGGGCATGAAAATTTAATGGTTTTCTTTGATGTTTGAAATATGGAACTACATTCATTTTTAATATGTTATTAAAAAATGAAAATGTGAAGGAAATATTGGAAACGAAAAGGGTCCTTGATGTTGTTGTGAAATCTAGATTTTGTTTCGAGATTCCTGGTTTTTTATTTTTAATGAAATTATATGAACGTTGTTTGTAGATCTTGCTGAGGATCACATCACCATGAAAATGGGTATTTGAGTTTGATATTTTGGTTAAAAATATGGGTAATATGAACTTATTTTCATGATGTATTTTACCTAGGTCATGAAGAGCTTTGTTCCTTCTCTAAAAATGTGTCCTTGTCTTGAGAAATATGTTTAGAGAAAATTTTTGGAAAGAGATGGTCTTTCCATTTTCTAGGTTCAGTGTAATTAAAAATATTTTTTTGTTATCTTGATAACATGATTTGAGTTTATGGGTCCTTGGGAATGTTATGCGAAATTATTTTGAATAATAATGTTGTGATGGATTTTCCATTTAAGATGAGAGCTTAAGTTGTTTTTGGGGCCTCGTGATCTAATAAATTGAACATTGTTTTCAACCCTTAAAGGGATTATATATTCTAAGTTGTAAACTAATTTTTTTGAGCTCGCTTGTGTTGGTTTATAAAATTGGTTGTAGACTGTTAACTCTTTAGTATAGGTTGTACTGATTTTCGATGGAGAAATTAATCTTCCCTTAGAAGTTTGAATGATAAATCCTTTTTCTTAAGTCATGTTGTGATTGGACATTTGTGCAAAAATGATTGATAAATGATATTGTTAGCTTCTTATAGTTTTCACTACTTCCTCTTATAATAAATGAGTACTGGGTTGGTTGAAATGATATTGTGTGGAAGGAACTCTTCCTTTGGTTCCTATTAGGGCATGAGTATTTAGAGTATTTTTAGCTTGAATAAATTGTTGATAGAATGATCCATGGGGAAGGTAGATATCATGAGGTTGTGATGAGAAGTGTACCATATTAAACATAATTATGATTTTTTTTAGCAATGACTAAGTGTTTGTAATAAAGACAGTTTGAATTTTTGATTTAGATAATGATGGTGGGACAACTATTGGAACTGTATGATTATTTACAAAATATGATTATGTTCCATCTCATCTTAGTATTTTTAGAAGGATGATGCATTATTTATGTGTTATCCAATTTTTCTACCCTGAAAAATTGGACAATAGACAATATTGCATTACAAAAATTGGCTATGGGGCCTACTGGGGGGAAAATGGTAAAATCCAACATTATGGTTTCAAAATGCTCCCTGACATTGTTGCTTAGCTCCATGGCACTAGAAAGTGCAGAAGTCCCCAGAAGGTTAGAAGGATTCTTTAAAAAATTACCTTGGGTGTTTGAAGAGCTAACTTAGCTCATCTCATATCAAATTAAACTATTTTGAATGGACTGAGCCATATTTTGTAAATACCGAGCTCATATAATTACACGACCAAGATGATCATAACACCCACATTATGCACTGAGAAAGGGGTCGAGCTCATGAAGCAAACTGGACTACCTATGGTCGACCTTTCTCACACGGGAGAGAATCGAGTCCTTCAATGTACTCGTTGAACTATTAAGAAGGTGTACCGTGTTGTTCCTTTAAGCAAAGCATGTGGGAGGCTGAGAGGTTCAAGCTCCTGAAGAATATTGTTGTTAAAGGCAAACTACTCTAACAATGGAAAACTAGTCATTTAATAAGAAGCGGTGTAGATGCTTTCGAGCTCAACACCGAGCCATGCCTCATCAAATTCACCATGCATTGCAAAGAGGAGAGAATCATGCATGGTTAGACTATTCTTAAAATATTGGGAGAATCTCATTAAGCTCATGACCAAGTTGCAAGCCAAATGGCACCGAGATGTGTTCAAAATCATGACCAGACCGATAAGGTAAACTGAATTAAGTGGATCATTGAATGGCCAAAGCGAATGGAGCATGAGCCAACATCACATTTAAAGAAAATAAATTCCAAGCTCGAGTGATGAAATATTGAGGTAAAAGAGGCACTTAGTGTATGAGAGATCCAATCTTGTCATAAATAATTGAGCTAGTTTGTAGGGGATGTATTGACAACATTGGGTTGAGTTGGAATGAATGCAAAACTTTGAGCTTAAAAAAAATTTAGTTATGGCCTGAGATGAACCAGGTGAGTCATTTAAAAAGGAAAAGTCGATATGGCTTACATCAATGAGGGAATGAAGGACTTAGTATATTGAGTGAGAGGTGGATTTGGCTCGTTGAGCTAGCTCAGTGAGCCACGAATGAAGTTGGAGTTCCTTGCGGAAATGGCAAAAAAGATGGGACCAAACTGCCCAGAGACAAGTGGGCCAAGGAAACCTAAAAATTCTACTAGGTACGTGGTACATGTGTTTTAGAGTTAAATGGCCCACGTGGTCCATGAGAAATACGGGCTCTCAAGACCTAATTTTGCCAAGGAGGTAGGGCACGGGGAATGACACGGTTAGTAGCCGAGCGGGTCAAATGGGGTTCTTGGGAACTAGGTTGGATGTGAGGTGGTATGTGGGGATAATGAGTTACACAATGTGGGAATGAAGATCACAAATGACACAAGGCCATGGGGACATTTGTTCCCCGATAAGCTGCATCACTGAAATACACAAGGGCACTAGGATTGATAGAGGATCACAAGTTAGCAAAGACACCAAACATGTAGAGGCAAGTCAAGTATCGTTCGAGGTGAGTAAACAAGGTAGTGGTTAACATAAAGCAAGGCCTGAATGTAAAGTATGTAACCCAATGCAAAAGAAAAAGAAATTTATATAGGGTTGGTGTGAAAATAGTAGGGATTCGAGGTGAAAGATGGCTTGTTGATATAAATAAAAATCCCATAGTGCATAGAAAGAAAACCCAATGTAAAAAATGGACTGATGAGTCAAAGGATACGACGCTAAGCTGGATGGATCTCCCATGAAATCAAGGCAGGTCAATGCATTTCCAAATTTGATTTGACGCATGATGAAGGTAGGGGTTGGGAATGTTAAGAGGTAGCTCAAAATCCCAAGTAGAAGACCCAGGGATGGAAGATAGGATCCAACTTGGCCGAGTTGGCCATATAATTGCCATGTATTAAACAATTCACTTTCCTCCAACACAAACTAATAGAAAATGAAACAAGGGGCCCACCAAATTTTTAATGACTTAGGATATTAAAAATATATGATAAAAATTAGAAGGAGAAGAAAAATATTTAAAATTATCTTTCCTGCAGATAATTAATTACCAGTCCCATAACAGTGAAGTAAACATGTGCAACTTAAAACAACGGCTTGTGCTCATATAGTCATAACTTTTTCATCCCTCAATGGATTTTCACAAAATTAGTCTCATTGGAATCATGGCTATGATACTAATGCATAAAAATAAAGAAATTATAAAATTGATGAAGATTTGATGGTTATTTAAAAAGAAAACAAGATAAATTCTGTTTGGTTGTTGGAAAGTGGTTGGAGAAGCATTAAATGAGCGTGGGAAATCACTCCTTCACTGTTGCAGGTTATGGGACACCTTGAGATTGATTTTGTAGGTCCAAAAACACCAACTACACTCATTTATCATGACTTGAAATTGGTTGGAAAGTGGATTTTTCCAATTGCATCTCCTCTCTCTCTCTCTCTTCCAAAATTCTATAAATTGAAGTGTTGGGTTCATTTTAAAGGAGGATGATTTGAGTAGAAAAACTCTACCATTTTGGTTTTGTGAAGACAATGTGCTGCAAGCCTTTGTAGTGGACTCCTTGCATGGTGATCCATGCATTAAATTTGTGATATCTTGAACTATGCATACTAATGAAACAATAAATACAAGTTGTGGATGCATTTTCCCTTGTTGTTTTTGCTACATTCTTCTTGCCTCTTCAACCTTGTTGTAGATGTATTATGTCTATACTATGCTCTTGTAGGGATCCATTATTATTGTGTTTGTTAGAGATGTTGTTTTGAATCATGTTGTTGGATTGTGGATAACTGTCACCACCCTTTCTAACCCGTGTTTTGCTTCCATTTTCACACATTGGGGATTGTTATAATACCCTTATTTTGGTGTATCACCTTTGTAGTGTAGATTCCTATTATCTTCATGTTCTTTCTCTTTCCCTGGTCTCTTGGAAGTGATAGATTAGGATTAGTTAGTCATTTTCTTTCAGTAGAGTTATTTTGCACTAAGAGTAGGAAGAAGAACCAAATTTCTTTGGAGGTATCTCTCAATTAGCAATTCCCAAAACTTGAAGATAGTACCCATGTTACCTAGTCACACAGTGATCTCAAGCACACATACTTATGAAAATTGAAGGGTGATGTGATTCAGTGATAATAGTTCTAGCATGCCCGATGGGACAACAAAGAACTCTTCATTTTCATTTCAGTAAGATTGGTGTGCACTTGTAAAATTCTAGCTTGTAATAATATTTGAAATTACACATATGATGACTCCAAAAGGGAAGAGTTTACTGGTTTCTACAACCCAATCTTGGAAAATTTATGAGAAGAATTCAAACAAGGTTGAGAACTAGAGAGGAAGGAATTTTTGAATACTTATAACTATCCCTAGGTAGAGGAAGAAGGGGAAGAAGTGCTCAAAGGTCTCCATCTCCACCAAATTTAACACTATCAACACCTCTACCTGGTAGGCCTTTCATTCAATCAACCATAGTTCTTAGACCAATCATAATGGAACATCTACAACTACCACCACCACAAGGGCTACCAAATACCTATGTAAACTTCAAGGGAAGCATCCCACTTACTCTCAATGCACAAAATCCAATTCCAGTTGCAGCATTGAAGAACATTCCATATTTCATTGGAGAGAACCATACAATTCTGATTGATCACATTCAAGACAGTGAAAATGTCTGTGCTATACATGAGGTTAATGAAATGGATGTGGTTGTCAAATTGTTGGCCTCTTATTTCAAAGGAAAGGCTTTATAATGGTTCAGAAGCTTGACAACAGGATAAATTCAAAATTGGGATTAGTTGTGTATAACTCTTTGTGGTAAATTTGGGGAGAAATCAGATGAATTATCTTTGTTGGAACAACTAACCACAATCATGAGAGCACCAAATGAGATAGATGGCTGATTTCAACTTTAGGTTTCAAAGGAAATGGGATAGAATTCTACTTACTATGAGACCAATAGCTGAAGGTGCCTTTCTCTACTTCCTAAAAGCTCTAAATATCTAATATTGCAATGATGGTACAATCCATGGGAGGTACAACTTTAACCACAACCTATAACATTGCTATTAGAGTTGAAAATTGTCTAATTCAAGCTGGTAAAATTTCACCTAGGCCACCCATTCCTCTTTATCCAAAATTAGGAAGTCTAAGCACTAGCCAAGCACCTGCTATTAGCTCCCATTCCTGCCCCAAAAAATCAAGAACTCTACTAAAGCTTCTACCTCTTATTCTAGTACCTCAAATGAGCTCTCAAGAAGTCATGGAACAATTGTAAAACTTAGGCAATGAGTTGGTGACATATTAAGAGGAAACCACGCTCAAAATTTTAGGTCATATCATCCTCAGACCCAACCCAATAGACCTTCGTATCAACCTAATAAGCCACCTGCTCAAGCTGCAAATCAAAACCAAGTGAAAACCTCCTGCTAATAAGCCATTTCATCCTTACAATCCTAATGTTGATATCCATGTCTAGAGCCATGATACCAGTACAAAATAACATATCTCAAGAGTATGAATGGTGCTTCCCATGTAATCAATATCATAAGCAATCAATGTGCTTTAATGGTTCCTTTAATGAATCTCTTATTGTGACAACAACATGTGTGGAACAAGAAGAAAATTAGCAGCAGGAAGCTACCCAAGAGGCACCTCTAAATGAGACCACACTTGTCAATTGGCAAGTTGAAAATTTCTTTGAAATAAACTAGGTTCCAACTCAGGGTGTAACAACCAATACAGGGTCTAAGAAGAGGAACATAAAATAAGGGCAGTCATCCAATCCAAGACACTTCGCAACCCTTTATCACTCCACAAGGTGTTAGCAAGTCAAAGTGTAGCCCCGAATGTGCAAAGTTAGCCCAAGCCACCTTCTAGACCAAACTCATAGTACCAGTTGTAACAATCCATGTGTAAGAGAAGACTGCGTACCAGGTAAATGGTAAGCAGAAAGATAGATCACCCCCGTTCAATATTCATTGAGCAAATTAAGAAAACAAATTTGACCATTTCAATGTGGGAGTCATTAGCTATCTCAGGCCAAAGAGATCTACTTGCAAGATACCATGTAAATTTGGTCCACATCAAATCAATCCATCCAAAGATCAAGAGAAGGTACTCACAAATGCAACTCAACAGTGAGGCAATCAAGGAGGTCAACAAGGTAAAAACATGAAACCTCCCCCATTCTATATATCTCTAGATTATTGGAAACAATCTTGTCCATAATTACATAATTGATTCGGGAGCAAGCAACTCAGTCATGCCAAAACAAATAGCTGATCAGGTGAGTCTTCAATATGAAGTCATTTCTAGAGGTGTGGTACTAATTGGATGGGACAACGGTAACAACGGTTGGAGTAATCAAGGGATTGAGCCTCACATTACATGCATGTCCCAATGTGACCGTCTTGTAAGATGTATCAATCATAGACTTGCCACCACTCTTTTCATTGTGTTTTTCGAGAGAATTCACCGCTAAAATTAGAGGTTATTTGTTCTGTTGATTGGTCACACATGCTATTCAAAACAAGGTATGGAGCCAAGGGATACAATCATGATCTGAGGCCAATTGGCAAATTTACACATTGAGCCTCATAAACCGATGTCCAATATAATGCAAAATTGTTCATCTTTTGATCATGAAGTATTTCCCAAGCACTTATGAAGTGGATACCAAATTTAGAAGCATTCCAGACTTAACTCTTGATGAATGGGCCAAACAAGAGGCATGCATTTTGATCCTTACAAATAAATGGAAGAGGCATGAATTAGGAGTATTATTACTTTCACAAAGAAAATTCAACCTCTCCCTAGCATCACCAAGCCAAATGGACCACAATGATGATAATGAGGTATGGAAACTATTATTTGATGGCTTAAGGAGTAAACAAGGTGTCTAGAGGAGGAGCAATTCTGGTTTCACGTACAAGGTATGAAATATTACTCAACTTTTCTGTTTTTAGTTTGCTTTCTCAAATAACACAGCCGAGTATGAAGGCATCTGATTCACGAATTGCATTAGGATGAGAAAGAGAGGTATTAAAAACTTGCAAGTGTTTGGAGATAGTGAGCTGATCATGAACCAAGTTAGAGGTAAAAAATTCTACCAAGAATGATCTGTACGAAGAATTATAAAAATTGGGTATGGGATCTTCATTGAAGATTTCAAAGCTTTTGGCATTAGTTCCATCCCAAGGAAGAAGAATGAGGCAGTAGACAGACTTGTAGCCATTGGGGTAGCATTTGATGTTGTGGAAAGTATCAAAAGTGAGAAAACCCATCCCCATATCAAGGTTGTGGTAAGACCAGCTATCCCAGACAATGATACAAGTTGGAAATTCTTTGAGAATGATAAGAAAATCATAAACCTCTTACAAGAAGAAGCTGAGTTCTCTACTAGAAACCCATATAAATTGGAGTAGCAGTACAGTGACCAAGTGGTGTAAGTGAGGAATAACAAATTATTGAAGGGTCTTGTGATTTTGGAGTCAATATTCAACCCAAATGATCAATTCCAGAAGAAGAAGGAAAAAAATTAGGTGAAGGGTGAAGATTCAGAGCACATTTAAGTAGATGAAGGAAATATATTCCAGATTGGTAAGGTGAGTACTCCACGAGAGAAATATGATTTTTTCCAACTCTGCCAAGAGTTTCCCGATGTCTTTTCTTGGAATTATAAGGATATGAGGGGTTTCAATCCAAAGTTAACATATTATACTATTGATTTGGACCTGGAATCTAGGCCCATCAAGAATAGGAAAAGATTGATAAATACTCACATTGAACATCTCATGAGAAAAGAGTTGAATAGGATGATCAAAGATAGCATCATCTTCCATGTCAAATATTCGAGTTGGGTTGAAAACTTAGTGAAAATGAGGAAGAATAATAGAGATATTGGACTATGTGTGGACTTCTGTGATTTAAATAGAGCTTCCCACAAAGATTATTATCCAATTCCATCAATAGAGTAAATACTACATGTTGTAGATGGTTCGGAAATGTTCTCATTATTAGACGACTACTCAGGCTATAATCAAATAATGGTGAAGGAAGAAGATCATTTCAAAACAACCTTCACTAAAAAATGGGGAACATATTCTTACAAGAATATGCCATTTGGACTGTCAAATTCCAGAGAAACATTTTAGTGAACTATGGATATGGCCTTCAAAGGACTAATAAAAAAGATAGTGCTTCTATATCTAGATGATATCACTGTCTTCTCAAATAATGCAATAGACCACATCTTTCACCTCAAGTAAGTATTTCAAAGGTGTATAAGATTTAGAGTGTCTTTGAATCCAAAAAATATTTTATTCCTCGCACATGAAGGAAAATTATTAGGCCATATTGTTTCAAAATAAGGATTGATAATTGATCCCGAAAGAGTTAAAGCTATCAAGAATTTTCTATTTCCAAGTTACAAGAAAGCTCTCCAAAGCTTCTTGGGAAGGATAAAATTTGTCCGTAGATTTGTGCTTGATTTTTACACTCTTGTGAAGCCATTAACAATGATGTTGAATAATATTCTTGCATTCAAATGGAAAACATAAGGAAAAGATATTTTTGAGGCCATCAAACATGCTATATCCAAGGCTAAAACCCTTATCAACCTTGATTTCTCAAAAGACTTCATACTATATGATTTTGGAGGATCAAATAAAATCTTAGCTATCTTGTTATAGATGAATAATGAAGGTTTAGAACAACCCATAGCATTCTTCAGCCAGAGCTTGGAAGATTATGAAGTAAGATATTCTTTCATTAAAAAGCATATTCTTGCTGTTATTAGGAGCTTGAAGAAGTTTAGACACTTGGTCTCAAACAACAAGATTCAAATGCCGATGTCTCATGCCGGGGTCAAGGATTTTCTCCTAAAAAAGGATTTGAATGAGAAGAGGGAAAGATGGATCACTCAATTAATAGATTATGGCATTTAAATCAAGGTGACCAAGCTAGTTCGTGGTAAAGGTTTGTGTGAGTAGTTAGCCTCCAAACAACATGATGAGTCAAAGGGTGAAGAGGAGGCTATCTTAGTGATACAAAATGATCAAGAATAGCCATATGATGATGCACCCATTCCATGTTGGACTCAAGACATGGTGCATTATCTCCAAACATGTTTATTCCCTTTATAATGGAACAAACATAAAAGAAGATATTTCATATTACAATCCATCCCGTATGTGCTCATCGAAAACATCTTGTTCAAGAAGGATGTGAACTGGGTTTTATTGAGGTATGTCCCAATAAATCAAATTGAGGAGATATTACATGAATTCCATGATGGAGAAGCGGGAGGACACTTTTCTCCACAAGTAACAGCTTTTAAAATCACGAAGACTGATTACTATTGGCCTACGATGTTTAGTGATTGATATTCATGGATCAAGAAATACAAAAAGTGTGCATTCTTCATAGGAAAAGAGAGGCTAGAAATGCTTCCCCTTCATCACATCTCAGTGAATCATATATTCATGCAATGGGGATTGGATTTCATCAAAGTTATCAATCTAAAATAAAGTTAGGGCCATAAATGGATACTTACGACAACTGACTATTTCACAAAATGGACTGCGGAAGTGGAACTCATAGAGGTAAATGAATCTAACATATTGGATTTATATAAGGGGATAGCCATAAGGTTTTGTGTCCCTTCCATTATTATATCAGATAATACATTGGCATTTATTGGCACAAAAATCACTAAATGGGCTGTCAGAAATGGTATTTATATCAACACTTCTTCTAGCTATTACCCCCAGGGTAATGGCCAAACAGAGTCCATGAATAAGAACCCAATGAGAATCATAAGAAGGAACCTTGATGAGAATCAGAGAACCTAACACACAAATCTCAAATCAACTTTATGGGCTTTAATAGGATAACTCCCAAGAGGTCAACATGTAGCTCTCCATATAAAATTGTATATGGAAAGGAAGCAGTGCTACATATATCACTCAAGTTACCAGTACTAGAACTCATGAAACAACTATAATTAGCTGAGTTTGAACCCATGGAAATCAGGTATGCAGAACTGATGGAACTAGAAGAAAAAAGGGAGCATGCAATGTAAACCATGGAGAAATATCAAGCACTAATTAAGAGAAGATTTGACAAAAAAACTAAAGCCAGGACATTCCAAGTAGGAGATGTGGTACTGAAGCGGGATGGTGATCATTCAAAACCAAGAAATTATTCCAAGTTTAATGCAACATGGAGTGGTACCTATATGATCAATGAGTGTAAAAGTGGCAATGACTTCCAATTGGGGAAGTTGGATGGTGAAGAATTACAGATTCCAGTCAATGGAATATATCTCAAACATTACTACTAGAAGGAAGAATTTCTCTCCCTTGCTGATATTAGTCTAGGATTGCCAATTCCTCTAAGTTCTTATGTACATTGTTGTTGTTGTTATAATATGTTTTAATTTCCCTAAGTTCTAGTGCATATGTCTTATTGCTTCTAGTACATGCTTTTTATATAGTTCACCATGCTTCAAGAAGGAGAGATTGTTGCAATAGGGAAGCTCATATTTTCTTGCAAAAGTTACAAATTTCAAATTCAAATAAATGCAGAGCAACTAAAATCAGGACAAGAGATAAATTTCAAATCTTCAATTATTTTTCTTCCTCAAATCAGCATCTGAGTTTCTCAAATCAAAAAATCATTATTGGGGCATATTTGGTATTACAGCAAATGGCAATCCTTAATGTTCACTCAGCCTTCGATCAATGTTAAGTAGCAAGTATGAGTTACCATGCTCTCTCAAGGTTTGATAAAAGTCTTTGTAGCCTTTAACAATGTCCCAAGAAGCATGTCAAAAATAATGGAGTTTTCAAAAGAAGAAAGAAAACCAAACTCTAATAGAGTTCCATGATGACCAAGCTGAGAGATGTTTCACCTTTTACAACATGCTTCACCTTGCCATTAAAAACAGTCTTATACTTGGTGAAAATCCAATGTTGAGGAAATGGTTACAGGTGTTAATTATTCAACCTCATGGATAGTAGTTGCAGGAATAAGTGAAATTCAAGTTTTGAAACAATTTTCTACTCTCACAAAGAAAATTTCAAGATTTTCTTATGACAAGTTGAGAGTGTGAGCAGCAGAAGGTAGTTCTGGATGAAAACAACAACACTTTAGGTTATCTAGGGTTGAGATTTTCAATGTTCAGATCAATTATGTTGGTCATGTAGACTCCATGCCCAATGGACAACTACAGTCAGTTGGTTAGACTCCATTTAGCATGCAAATGGCCCTGCGAGTCACCAAATTGCTATCCAATTTTGCTACCCTGGAAAATTGGACAACTGGAAAGATTTCATTACAAAAATTGGTTATGGGGCCCATTGGGGGGGGGGTAAATTCGTAAAATCTAGTATTATGGTTTCAAAAAACTCCCCAACATTTTTTCTTAGCTCCCTGACACTAGAAAGTATATAAGTCCCCAGAAGGTTAGAAGGATTCTCAAAAAAATTGCCTTGGGTGTTTGAAGAGCTAACTGAGCTCATGTCATATCAAATTGAACTATTTTGAAGGGACCGAGCCATATTTTTCAAATACCAAGCTCATATAATTACATGACCAAAATGATCATAACAACCACAATATGCATCAAGAAAGGGCTCAAGCTCATGAAGCAAACCGAACTACCTATAGTCAAACTTGCTCATATGGGAGAGAATCAAGTCCTTAAATTTACTTGTTAAATCTTTAATAAGGTGCACCATGTTGTTCTTTTAAGCCAAGCGTGTGGGAGGATGAGTGGTTCAAGATCTTGGAGAACATTGTTGTTAAAGGCGAGCTACTCTAATAGTGTGAACTAGTCATTTAATAAGAAGCGGTGCAAATGATTTCAAGCTCATCATCGAGACATACCTCATCAAAGTTATTGTGTATTGTAAAGAGAAGAGAATCATGCATGGTTAGGCTATTCTTAAAATATTAGGAGGAGTTCACTAAGCCCACGAGAAAGTTACAAGCCAAATGGCACCAAGTCATGTTCAAACTCATGACCGAACCGATAAGGTAAACTGAATTGAGTGGATCATTGAATGGCTGAAGCAAATGGAGGATGAGAAAACATCACAGTTAAATCAAATCGAGTCCAAGATCGGGTGATGAAATATTGAGGCAAAATAGACATTTAGTACACGAGAGACCCGATCTTGTCATAAAGAATTAAGCTAGTTTGTAGGGGCTATATTGACAAGAGTGGGCCGAGATGGAATGAATGCCAAACTTTGAGCTTAAAAAAAATATAGTTATGGCTTGAGATGAACTAAGTAGGTCATTTTGAAAGTATGAATCTATATGGCTTACATCAACGAGGGAATGAAGTACTTAGTAGATTAAGGGAGAGGTGGAGTTGGCTCGGCAAGCCAAAAATGGAGTTGGACTTATTTGCAGTAATGGTGTAAAAGTTAGGACCGAGTGGCCTAGGGACGAGTGGGCCAAGGAAACATTAAAATGCCGCTAAGTACATGGTGCAGGTGTTTCAAAGTTAAACAGACCATGTGACCCATGGGACATGTAGGATTTCAAGACCCAATTTCAAAGTTAAATAGACCATGTGACCCATGGGTGTGGGGAATGACATGGTCATCGGTTGAGTGGGTCAAATGGGGTTCTTGGGAACCAAGTCAGAAACGAGGTGGTACGCAGGGAAAGTGAGTCACCCGATGTGAGAATGAAGAGAAAAAATGACACGAGGCCATGTGGACATTTGTTCCCTGATAATCCGCATCACCAAAATACATAAAGACGTTGGGCTTGATAAAGGATCATGAGTTAGTAGTGGCACTGAGCACGTGGAGGAAATTCAAGGCTCGACGGAGATGAGTAGATAAGGTGGTGGTTAACATAAAACAAGGCCCAAATGTAAAGTATGCAACCCAATGAAAAATATGCCGAGTTGGAAAAGAAAGGTGTATGGGGTCCATGTGTAAATAGAAGGGGTTTGAGGTGGATAGGTGGCTTGTTGATACAAATAAAAATCCCACAGCGTATAGAAAGTAGATTCAATGTAATGAATGGATTGATGAGTCAGTGGATAAGACACCAAGTTGGATGGATCTTCCACTAAATCAAGGTAGGTCGGTGCATTTCCAAATGTGAATTAGCACATGATGAAGGAAGGGGTCAGCCGTGTTAAGAGGTAGCTCAACGTCCAATGTAGAAGACTCGGGGATGGAAGATAGGAGCCAGCTCAGCCAAGCTGGCAATATAATTTCCAGGTATTAAACAATTTACTTTCCCCTAGCACAAAATAATATAAAATGAAAATAGGGCCCACTAAATTTTTAATGACTCAGGATATTAAAAAGATATGCAAAAATTAGAAGAAGTAAAATATTAAAAAATGATCTTTCCTACATATAATTAATTGCCAGTCTCGTAACAATGAAGTAAATTTGTGTAACTCAAAACAACTGCTTGTGCTCAGATTTCCATAAATTTTTCATCCCTCAACAATTTTTCACAAAATTGGTCTCGTTGGAATCATGGATCCAATAATGATGCACAAAAATAAATAAATTCAGAAATTGATGAAGATTTGATGGTGATTTTTAAAGAAAACAAGCCCAATTTAGTTTGGTTGTTGGAAAGTGGTTGGAGAAGCATTAAATGAGCATGGTACATCACTCCTTCATTGTTGCAAGTTATGGGACACCTTGAGATTGATTTTACAGGTCCAAAACCACCAACTAAAATCATTTATCATGACTTGAAATTGGTTGGAAAGTGGATTTTGTGAATTTCATATCCTCTCTCTCTCTCTCTTCCAAAATTCTATAAATTGAAGTGCTGGGTTCATTGTAAAGGATGATGATTTGAGTAGAAAAACTCTACCATTTTGGTTTTTTGAAGCCAATGTGCTGCAAGCCTTTGTAGTGGACTCCTTGCATGGTGATCTTCAATCTTGTTGCAGATATATTATGTCTATACTATGCTCTTATAGGGATCCATTATTATTGTTTTTTTGGAGATGTTGTGAATGTTGTTGTTGGATTGTGGAGAGTTGTCATCACCCTTTCTAACCTGTGTTTTTCTTCCATTTTCACACATTGGGGAATATTCTCATACCCTTATTTTGATATATCACCTTTGTAGTGTAGATTCCTCTTATTTTTATGCTCTTTCTCTTTCCCTGGTCACTTAGAAGTGATAGATTAGGAGTAGCTATTCATTTTATTTCAATATACTTAGTTTTCACCAGGTGTAGGAAGAAGAACCAACTTTATCTAGAGATATACCTTAAGTAGCAATCCCCACAACTTGGAGATAGTAACCATGTTACCCAGTCACACCGTGAGCTCAAGCACACACACTTGTAAAAATCGGAGGGTGCTATGCTTTGTTGATAACATTAATTATATTAATCAAATACGACTGCCATACATTAATGAAGTTTTCTTGGTTAATATTATTCTTGTGGGTTACTCTTAAGAATTATTAGATATTGTTATGAAATTCTAGATTGGATTATGGATCTGTAAACCTCTACTTTTGTAAATTTATGAGACCACAAAATACTGTTCCTACTTCAAAGCTACTTGAAAATGATAGTTCTTAATGCTAATGAATGAAAATATGAAACTTAGAACTATTTTGTAGCAATGAAAGATAAAATATTCAACACACAAAACAATATTTTATCTTGGAACCCCCAATTTAAGGGAAAACCAACTGGGAAGTGAAATTTCTCTTTCTTCCCAATATTATATTGGCCAATTTAAAAGAAAATATAGATTGCAAGAAGTTGAAGGAAGGAAAAAAATGTCACTTCCACCCTTCTCTACTTGTTTTATCTGTTCTCACACCTTGCTTCTATAAAAAAATTCCAACCTCAATGGTTTCTTTCTCACATCTCTCCATTCAATCTTTGATGATCCAATTCCAAACGTTCATCTTGATTAAATATATTATTACCCATGTACTCCCATGCATTAGAGAATGGGAACAGTCATCCAAGGAAGAAACATAGACCAAACGTTTCAAATTTGCGACTGTTCGTGGATTTATTTTTTATTTTTTTATTAGTGACAGGACCACTGGTGAATGAAGACTGACATTACATAATAGCTTGTTTGTGCAGAGGGGTGGCTACGTAACCACTTCTCTGTATAGGGTGGCAGTTACGTAACTTAACATATTACTCTCCTTTTTGATTAATTTTCCTTCCGATTCTACTTGCTTTAAGGAAGTGGTGTTTCTTTAGATCCCTATGGATCACACTTCCCCTACATAGTAGGATTTTGGTCCCACAAAAGCTTAATGGGAGAGTAGATGAGGACATAATTCCATCACTTTCTCCTTCGAGTACTACTGGGCTTATCTTGGTGTCTTCCCCTTAAGTCTAACCCACCAAGATTCCTGTGGACCCCTCCTTATTTCTCTAACCTTCTACTACAACAATACATCCTCCTCCAACTCACCTCGTGAATCCAAGAAGAAATATTCTATAGAAGGTAGAAAATGAAATTACTATTCTACATCAAGCATGGATGGATCATATAGGTGCAAGTTATCAAAATTTACCACTGAGTACATCCATATGAAGGATGGAATGTCAATTCTGAAAAAAGTTTCTCTAAATTACTCCACTATAGTGAAGGGTCCATACCATGGTGGCTTGAGTTTTCTTTCTTGACCTTGTAATCTTTCCTTGCTCAAGTACAGTCAGGATTTTTCTCTAACATGAAGTTTTTACTCTTTATGATGTTGATTGTGTCTAGCCTTATACTTGGCTTGAGACCTCTCTCATTGTTATTTCACCTTGAGATGGATTTTATAGATCCTCTCAATGAAATTTACTAATCTAGTCACTTATGAATCATTTATCTCCCCATCTTCCTACTTTCCAATCATAATTGCCACTAGATTGGTAGGTAGATACCCCAAAAATGCTTCAAAATGTGACTACATAGTGGATGTGTGTACTTCCATGTTGTAGGAATGCTAATTTTAGGCTAAGGAATCATCCCAAGTCCGTGGATATTTGCTATTATATTACAAAGTCCTATTCACCACCTTCATTTTCCCATTTGTTTGGGGATGGAAGGCCATGCTTCTCTATAACCTGGTGTTCATATTTTCCCACAAAGTATTCCAAAACTTCCCCAAGAACCTAGAATACATGTCATAAACAATATACTTCGGAAAACCAAAATGCACCCATACATTACAAAAGAAAAGTTTAGCTACCTCACATGCTTCTATTGTCTTTCTACATGGCACAAAAAGACACATATTACTGAATCTATCTACAACAACATATGGATAATCATGTCCATATTTATACATACGTAGTCCTCCTACAAAATCCATAGAGATATCCTCCCAAGGATGAGTAGGGACCGGTAAGGGCATATATAAACCTTCCTTCCTAGTTTTAGGCTTGTTAATACATCAAATTTTACATCCTCTTATGAATTTAGACACTTCTTCTTACAGATTGGGCCAATACACATACTTTTGCAAGTGAGCCATGGTCTTGCCAAAACAAAAATCTCTTGATACTTTTGAGGTATGTACTTCCCTCATCAATAGAATACTTTCTTATTTTGGCACAAAAGGATTCCTCCATCAGTAGAGCAGTCCATATTTGAGATAAAAATCATCAATACTTGCCTTTTCAGCCCCTTTTGACTATAAAAAATAATATGTCACCCCAAAATATTTGTCTTGAGCATATGCCTCTCCGTAATATTCCTTTGTGAAGGGCTCAAAATGAAAGATAATGACCAAACTAGAGATCTTATCCAGTGTAGGTGGCTTAGAGAACATGTCTGCCACCAACTTTATGCTACCTATCTTATACTTTATCACCAAATGGAACTGCTAAAGGAATCCCATCCACTTGTAGTGCCTTGCCTGCTATAATTTAGATTGTGCTTGAAAATACTAGAGAGGTTTGTGGCCAGTGTGCACAATAGTTTATTTACCCAAAAATAATGTTTCCATTTCTTTATTACCTGAACTAGTGCATACATCTCTTTATCATATACTGAATATCCCTTAACTGATAAAGTAAAATTTTTATAATGATAATAAACTAGCTTAGCTCCTTGTAGCAACACTGCTACCATAATGTAATCACTGAAATATGTATCTACTTAAAAGGTTTTCTGAAAATTAGGAAGAACAAGTACTGAAGCATGACTAATTTTATATTTTAATAACTCAAAATCTTGGTCTTGTTCCTTACCCCAATCAAAACCCTTACTCTTTATGACAACTATGTGCAGAGGTGCTACAATAGTGGAGAATCCCAAAATTTAATTACACATATATTGTATTGCTGCCACAAAACTCCTAGTCTCTATGGCTCCCTTTGGCATTGGAAAATTGCTGATGGTTTCCACCTTCTTTGGATCCACTCATAGCTACCATCCTCCAACCACATGCCCAAGATAAACAAGTGTATGTTTAGTAAATTCACACTTCTTCATATTGCATAACAGCTGTTTCTCCTTGAGAATCTAGAAAACATGCATGATTTAATCAATAAAAAAATAAAACATTGCACGGTAAAATAATAAAACCAAAGATATTGTATTTCATTCGGGACATGTTATTCATGATTGATGAGTTACATATATAGATCAATTAACCCCTATAATGGTGGAGTCAAACATGATCTTCAATCCCTACATAATCTCAACCACATCTCCTAATATCTCTCTAACATCCCTTAGTTATCTCAACACACTCAACTAATCCTAAAAATACCAACGTGAGTTGTTTATACAACAAACTCACAACTAATATATAAAACCTATATTATTAATATGAGATATGTTTTCTCATATTTAATAGTACTAATTTTATTTATTCACCTATATATATTATCTCCATAATAATATATATTACATTAAAACATTAACCAATGTAAACAATATAATATTCCTAACATTCACTCCCCTATTGTTTACATTATTACTTCCCTTACACTCCCCTAATGTGAACAAAGTAGAAAAGAATAGTTACACTTTCTCTGCAGCTTGCACACCCCTATTTTCTCATGATCTTGGTACACATATGAACCTCATTCCAAGGTAAGAACCCCTGTTCATGAACCTCTGTTCATCCCCTTCAAGTATCATGATGCTGAATTTGTACTTGTGTTTTCTTATTTCTATTACAACATTACATCAAGGATGTTTATGAAAGGAAATTGCAATTGAACAAGAATTTTCTTCTGTTCTTATTATAAAACACACAACTCAAATAAATTGGTCACCAAATTAGTACCGCAGCCTCGTCGATGGTGCTTGACGAGAGGTCGCTGATCAACCTCCTTCCTCTGTTGCCTCCAACCTCCATCGAGAAACTTTACGCTATCTTCATACTGATATTAAATATGAAATTAAATACTCCTGAGTAATGCTCCATTTCTGTGAGAAACAAAGCTAATGTAAAATATCACTATGCAAGGATTATGCAACATTCATCTGAATTGTTGTCTCAAATTCCATAAATTACTTTGGACATCAGAATATATTTCACGTTTTCTCCTAAACCGTGATGTGTGTTTGGCTAAAATTTTAACAGTAGTCTACTGCAATATAAATCTTGAAACCCATTAAAAATCGTAAAGACCCAGATCATAAAAACAAACTTATGACCTGATATTTACACAGGAATTATTGAATCCAAAGCCACAAATACACATCCAAAAGATTATAACATTGCTTTGATACCAAATCTAGAAAACTTGCATGATTTAATCAATAAAAAAAACATTGCACGGTAAAACAATAAAACCAAAGATATTGTATTTCATTCGGGACATGTTATTCATGATTGATGAGTTACATATATAGATCAATTAACCCCTACAATGGTGGAGTCAAACATGATATTCAATCCCTACATAATCTCAACCCCATCTCCTAATATCTCTCTAACATCCCTTAGTTATCTCAAAACACTCAACTAATCCTAAAAATACCAACGTGAGTTGTTTATACAAAAAAATCACAACTAATATATAAAACCTATATTATTAATATGAGATATGTTTTCTCATATTTAATAATATTACATTTTATTTATTCACCCATATATATTATCTCCATGATAATATGTATTACATTAAAACATTAACCAATGTAAACAATATAATATTATTAACAGAGAACTTGCAAGACTTACTTCAAATGTGTTGGATCTTCCTCCCATGTGGTATTAAAAATCAGAATATCATCTAAATATACAATGACACATGAATCTATGAATTCACACACTAAATACTTCATCAATCTCATAAATGTAGTGGGTGCATTACATAAACCAAATAGAAGTACTAAGCACTCATACTAACCCTATTTTGTTTTGAAGGAAGTCTTCCATATATCCTCCTCTTTCATTCCGACTTGGTGATAACCTGACTTGAGATCTAACTTAGTAAAGAATTTTACATGATAAATTTAGTCCAAGAGATCATCTATACATGAGAGTGGATATCTATTCTTTATGGTGATATTGTTCAAAGCATGGTAGTTGATGCACATTCTCCAAGAACCATCTTTCTTTGGTACCATCACAATAGGAAAACCGCACGACGAGGTGCTTGGACGTAGTACCCCTTAGTCTAGTACCTCCTAGAGTTTTTTATTTACCTCTGTACTATATAATAAGGATTTCCTACACAACCTGATATTTGGTAGAGGGGACTCTGGAAATAGATGAATCTTATGTTCTACCTCTTGCTTTGGTGGTAACCTACTGAGAGTATGGAATACTTCCTGAAAAGACTGAATTATGTTATTCAAATCCTTCATCCCTTTGTTAGAGATATCTAAATTTTCTACCCCATATTACGTATCTTTAAATATGAGTAAACAAAACTGATTATGATTTGAATGAATTAGTCTCTTTGCTTGGTTACCACTTACCATAACAAGTTTTGACTTACGCTGGTGTGCCCAGATGTTGTAACTGACTCCATTCTTGACCCATCTATATCGGTTATCCCTTCTCATGAATATAGAATCCCTAATATAAAAGTAAGGACTCCTGAAAACAACATCAAATGCATCAAGAGGAATAACATCAATTTCCAATACATCTATATAATGACAATTTGTCTGAAATTTGAACTTACATCTTCTTATTACCTGAATTTCTAAACCCTTCTTCATCCATCCCAAAGGATAAGGATGTGGATGCTCATAAGTTTCAAGACAAAGCTTCTTTACAGCCACATCAAAATTCAAATTAGATTAAGAAACAATATTAACTAAAGCATTTACCTTAGTCCTCTTGATTTGAAATAGATTACGCATCTCTTCCTCTTGTTCTTGGCTATCCATGTTGTTGGCCATGCATCCTAGCCTCTCATCTACATCAAAATCATTTTCTATCTCCACCTCTCCATATCTCATTACAACTGTCATGGACTTCTTGGATTCCTTTTTCGGTTCTTTGGATGCAATTCTAGATGTAACTTCTAACATGTAGCATCAATATGACCATTGATATAACAATTCTTACAAAAATTCTTGGGATCTTTACAAGTATTAAAAGTGGTAGTGGTATTTTTACCTTTCAATTTACCTTTGTTAATTATTTTTTCCTATTCTTTCTTCAGCTGATTTGTTGAATGTTTTGTCCTTAACTCTGATTCTCCTTGCTTATTTTCATCATCTATGTAGTATTATTACACACATGCTTCATTGAGATCCTTGGGATTCATGGAGATGAACTTCCTTTGAAGGTGAGTGTGAAGGCAATTCAAATGTTTGGTTAGAATATCCTCATCTTTCAAGTCCATATTGAGCAATATGGCTTGTCTCCAAAACTCCGTAGTATAATCCTAGACACTTTGACCACTACTTTGTTTAAAATACTGCCATTTAATCATCTAGATAGTCTTATGGCCAATAAGATAGTTTTTTCTCAAAGCAATTCCTTAAACCCCTCCCAAAAACATATAATACGAAACTTCTTTTCATAAGTGGCTAGATGGATTTCCCTCCAAACCAGAGCATGCACTTTCATTTTGAGACATGTAAAGGTAATAATTTTTGCCTCTCTGACATTATGCACACTAAAATTAACCTCCAATTATTTTAACCATTTATCTAGCAACTCTGTATCTACTTGTCCATCAAATCTTCTAATCTGAACCTTAGTTTCAGATTTAAACGGAGAATGATCAGATTTTACCTTCTCTCTTCCAACTAGAGTTTCTTATTCATGCTATTCCACATATTCTTCCTCATCATGGCTCTTTCTTATGCTAAACTTCTCTGCCAAAGCTCAAACCATTGAGTCTATGGATTCTTGCTTGACTGTTGCTATAATTTTTTTATCTGAGAGTTCCCATTGGTGTTAAAATACCCTTTCCATAGTGGTTTCCAACATCTCAATTCTATAGACAAAATTATCTTATTCTATTTGATCTTTAATCCTTTGTTTCCATTTTTTTGTAGATATATCCGGATCACAAGGTGTTACTTCTTCACCTTTAGACCTTGTCACTATCATACAAATCACATACAAATTAATACCATAGTCCCTTAGACAATATAATCAACTTTGATACCAAATGATCTGTAAACATCTACTTTTAGAAATTTATGAGACCAAAAATACCGTTCCTACTTCAAAGTTACTTGAAAATGACAATTCTTAATACTAGTGAATGAACATATGAAACTTATAACTATTTTGCAGTAATGAAAGATAAATAATTCAACATACAACACAATATTTTATCTCGGAAACCATCAATTTGAGGGAAAACACTAGGGAAGAAGTTTATTGATGAAAATGAACTCTCAGGTTTTAAAGAAACACCTACAGAAATACACAGTAACCGTGGTTGGTTAGTCCCTTACCGTAATCGGTCAGATGAACCACCGACAGTTACAGAGGATCAAAACTGGCATCAGTTAGTAGAACTGACTTCGGTTAAAGGTGACCGGCATCGATCACTATCATATTTAGATAGGAATGTCTAGGAGGCCCAGATTGAGTCTCCGGTACCCCAAAATCCTGTGAGAAGGTCACAAAGGGTAAGTAAACTTCCAGAAATATTTACACCTTCTCTATTTTATTTATTTTTGACTAATAATGGTGATCCAGAGAGCTTTGAAGAAGTAATGTAGGATAAAAGTCACATTTAGTGGGAGCATGACATGGATGAGGAGATGGAATCCTTGGAACAGAACCAAACTTGGGATTTAGTTAAGTTGCCAGTAGGTAAGAGGACATTGCAGAACAAGTGGGTCTACAGAATTAAGGAAGAAGAGGGTGGATAGAAAAGGTACAAGGAAAGGCTTGTAGTAAAGGGATTTACACAAAAAGCAGGTATTCACTTTGGTGAAATTTTTTCTCCTTATGTTAAGATGACTTCTATTCATACTGTATTGAGTTTAGTTGCAGTAGAAGATTTACATTTATAGCAACTAGATGTGAAGATTAATTTCCTTCATGGTGATTTGGATGAAGAAATTTATATGCAGCATCCGCTTGGGAATGAAGTCAAGGGTAAGGATAAACTAGTGTGCATGTTGAAAAAGAGCCTATATGGGCTTAAGCAAGCTCCAAGGCAATGGTACATGAGGTTTGATAGTTTTATGCATGAGCATGGTTACTTGAGATGTGAATCTGACCATTGTGTTTATTTCAAGAAGCTTGAAAATGGGAGCTGTTAGGAAATAAGAGATAAAATATGTGGAATAATCCCTTACAGAATCGCAATAGTAGAAACTAATATGCATAAAATATTACAGATCTCAAATAAAAGTGCAGAATAAATAACACAACACAAAGAGACAAGATTTAACGTGGTTCACCCAATTTGGGCTACGTCCACCAAGAATCACTTGCTCAGATTTTATTACAAGCATCCACTCTCTCAATACAATACCTAGACCCGTTTGGAGCTATGCTCAAAAAACTCCACAGAATTCACACCTAAATTCAAAACGCATCTGCAATACATTTGCTTGTATTTCTATCATATGCATAAGACCATATAAATAGACAATTGCTTAAGCAGTTTTACAAAACCATGGGTATCAAACAATGGGCAAAAACAAAACCGTCCCATAAACCTATGTGTAGCCGAAGAGGCGGTTTTACAATACAATGGGTACCGAAAAACCATGGGCCCAAAAACAGCCCATTACGATTACCCATTACCCATGGGTTAAAAAACAACCCATGAAAATTTTCTTCCGGGGCTTTGCCCCCGAACACCCTTGACCCGTTCATCGGCAAGTGGGACCACCGTAAAAATACCCGAGTGTAACACATAGAAGGTGTACCACACTCTAACATGAAAATAGGCTCCACAATGATTTGGATAAAGAAATTTATATGCAACATCCACTTGGGTATGAAGTCAAGTGTAAGGAGAAACTAGCATGCATGTTGAAAAAGAGCCTATATGGGCTCAAGCAAGCTCCAAGGCAATGGTACATGAGGTTTGATAATTTTATGCATGAGCATGGTTACTTGAGATGTGAATCTGACCATTGTGTTTATTTCAAGAAGCTTGAAAATGGAAGCTATATTATTTTGTTATTGTATGTGGATGATATGCTTATTACAGGATCTAGTATGCAAGACATTGGTGAGCTTAAGGGAAAGCTAGCTCACACATTTTCTATGAAGGATTTAGGAACTGCAAAAAGAATCCTTGGCATGCAAATACATAGAGACATGAAAAAAAATAAATTTTATTTGTCTTAGGAAGATTATATCTACAAGTTGTTAGAAAGGTTCAAAATGCAGAATGTAAAACTTGTTAGCACACCCATGGATGGACACTTAAAATTGAGCAAAGGTAAGTGTCCTTCATCATATGAGGAGGTCAAATAAATGACATGAGTGTCATATTCTTCAACAATTAGAAGTCTCATGTATGCTATGGTTTGTTTTAGACCAGACATTGCACATGCAATGGGACTTGTGAGTAGATATATGGATAATCTAGGTAAAGAGCATTGGAAATAAGTCCAATGGATACTCAGGTATTTGAAAGGGAAATCTAACATGTAGTTATGCTATGGAGGTTTAGATATTTCATTGCATGGCTATGTTGATTCGGATATGTCTGGAGATCTAGACGGTAGGAGGAGCACTACTAGATATATTTTCATAGTAGGTGGAACATAAGTTAGCTAGATTTCAAGATTGTATAAGGTTGTGGCTTTGTCTACTATAGAGGAAGAGTATGTTGTAGTTACAGAGGCTAACAAGGAGATGATATGGATGATTAGGTTCATGGAAGAGTTGGGAAAGGAGAAAAGTGATTGTAAATTGTTTAGTGATAGTCAGAGTGTAATTCATTTGGCAAATAACTCGGTGTTTCATTCGAGAACAAAACACATTCAGTTGAGGTATCACTTCATACAGTGGGTATTGGAGAATAGAAAATTGAATCTAGAAAAGATTCATATGAGAAAGAACCCTTTGGATATGCTAACTAAGCCATTAGCAAAGGAGAAGTTGGAGCTACACTCCACTGCTATTGGTCTTTGAGTTTGCGATTTGAAGAGGAAGAAACAAAGCCAAGGAAGAATCCAAGAATGATGATGTACAAGTATGGTATAGTAATTAAAATCCAAGTGGGAGATTGTTGAGCTGTGGAGCTCAATTACTTCATTTTATGATGCAATTGGAACTTGCTAGAACACACAGTAACTGGCATCAGTTAAGGGAAGACCGACATCGGTCAGGGAAGACTGACATCAGTCAAGGGAAAGTAGGAATCGATGACGGTTAGGCAGAACCGGCGTTGGTTACCTGTGCGATGAAGTTTTAATTAACTCTCAGGAATTATATCTATTTTTAGCATTAAAATAGATTTATTAATTGTAATTACATGGCTAAGTTCCCTAAGTCTATAAATGACTATATAAGCATAAAAGATAGGGTTTAGAATGATGATCAACAAGAATTAGAAAGAACTTGAAAAAGGTTGGTGAGAGATAATTCTTGGTGGTAGAGAAAAAGCTTGAAGGAAGAAATTACTGAACATATGATAGGTGTGGAAGATTGTAAATCTTCATTTTATATCTTTTCAAAGCTTTGGATAATAGATTGTCTTGTTTCTTGGTGGACGTAGCCCATACTGGGTGAACCATGTTAAATCTGGTGTTGATTTATGTCTCTTGTTTTATATATTTCTTCTAGTAGAATATCTAATTTTATTTGCATGTATGCTTAGATATGATATATTGTCTGTACAACCGGATATGCTAACCCCAAAAGGTTGTGTAGTGATGGAGACAAGTTTCACTGACTAGTGTGTGGCCATAAAACTAAGCTTGCATTGCACACTTGAATATTTGGCCGAAGTAGTGTAACTAGTTGATTACACTATCTGTTCACCATACCCCTAACTTATTGTGCTGGATACCGGATGGAATACAACTTATCTAACCTCCAGGTTAACATTTAGGATTTGCACATAGTTCTCAAGACCCATTAAAAGGTTTAACCAAAGGCATACAAGTTATACACACTCGGTCATAGTGAATTAAGGGTGCTTGTGTAGATCTAGTTAACCCTCACAACTACACATGGTTGTCATTTAATATCAGGTGGATTGTAAAAATTTAATTATGTTGGATTTAATTGTTGTAAGTTGAAAATCATTAAAGGCATTAATTATAATTAATGCTTTTATTTTTTAAAAAATATATATTAATTTGGATGAATAATAATATGGGTGTTATAGACCACTTACCACTATTTATATCAGGTGGTCAAGTGCAGGTTGAAAGCATTGAGTCACCCTACACTCGTGATGTCATGGGTGTATAAGAGGGTGATTCCATATCAAAAATGTGTGGAGATTGGAGACCTAAAAACTATTAGAGAAACAAGTTGGGTGGATATAGCACCCATTAGATCCACTTCATAGGCAATATGTACTTTGACTACTACAAACATGGTTTTGGAGCCTTATCAGGCTATGTTAGGATTTTGGGTGGATAGGGGATTACAATGGCTTCTAGGATAATCACAACATAAATTTTTTACCATGGTATGCAAAGAGATTCACCTAGTAGTATAGGTGCCCCAACAGTTTGGATGCTAGTATGTTGATGATCTTCCCACAATCTAGACTGTATTTAGAGGCACTAGAGATGCCAAGTCAAACCAATTACAAAGGTTTCTATGGATAGTAGTAGTAATAAAATTAACAATAGAGGCATGCATAGGTGTGCATAGGATGGCTACTAGAGGAGGGGTGGGGCCACCTGTAGTCCCACAGATTAGAGGAGTACCCATAAAGGGTGAGGAGGAAGAGGAGGCTAGGAAAGGATCCAAAGGATAGATACAATATTGACTAGATAGGAAGTGGTGAAGACGAGGCATCTAGGTTTGAGGAGGAGGCCATAAAGGTTGAGGAGGAGGAGGAGGAAGAGGCAAAGGATCCTACAGAGGTGGAGGAGAAGGTTGTAGAACCTAATTGGGTTGAAGGAGATCTTAGTGAGTGGTTTTGATTTATCTTTCTCCTATTTTCTAGATTAGAGTTACTAATTTAAATGTTAGTAATTTTTCTAATTTGCTAATGTGTACGCGCGCGCGCGCGTGTTTTGTAGCCACTAATATGGAGTCAAGAGAGATTATTAGGAGGAAAAACCTAAACTTCTTTACTATTGTTTTGTATTTTTCATGAGATGCCTTAATGGTGGATCTAAGACTCCCATACCATATCAGTCATCATATTGACATTTTTGTGCCCACATGATATGCAGTGGATGTTATTTCTCATATGTATATATAGAACATTGTATTATGATATAAAGTTAATGATTCCTGCAATATTCTTAGGGGGGGATGGTGTACTTGTAGTGGGGTTACTGATACTAAATAAATGCATGGATAATCATAGGGAAACTCCCGCTATTCGATACATGGAGGTTCCTACCATGATTCTCTTTTTGTCCCAACACTCTCTTGCTCAATTATTTCTTCATGATCTACTTTATTTGTGCTCTTTGAGAAGGTCAGTAATGTTTGATGTTTATATGGTATTCAAGTGATGTTATGGATGATGATGTAGTATGATAGAAAAATGAGATGATAAAGCACACATGTTTGTAAAATTTAATTAGGAAACTCAATTTTCAAAAATTGTTAAATCTTCCATTCCATTAGTAGAATATGTTGTAGATGATATAGTGATAAGATATATTACTCCACTCTTGAACCTATATAACTAGTAAGATGTGAGTGCTAAATAGTGAGAGCCAAGAATGATGTGAGATACAAGAGTAAATGATGTATAGAAAAAAATGATGAATAGAAAGACACAAATTTTAACAATGATCCATTTAGGAATTTTTGGCTCATTCTTAATTAAGATAATATGACCAAATTCAAGATGATTTACACTTAATAAGTCTTGACTAGATTTAGACCCATGGGTGGCTTGCTGATTGAAAAGATCTAACTTTAGGAATATTTGTCTCTCTTAACATAGGAATCTAAATTATCTCCTTGGAATTTTATATATTCAGGAACCTTGTTCCACATTATCTTACCTATTTCTTTTTTTTTTTTTTTTTTTTTTTTGAAATGACCCCTACATTTTTCCTCATGCTACTGGTAATAAGTAAGGGATCATCACCAAAGGAAAAAAATAGGTGAGTAAGGGAATATTTCTCCTTTCCCAACCTTATACTATTATTAATAAGCATGGTCTTATCACTAAAGACTGGGGAGGATGAAAGGTGTAGTTATTTGTAATATGCATATATGTATTTTTCTATTTTTGATTTATTTTACCTTGTTTTCACATTATGCTTATTGAGAGGGAACATTTCCCCCCCAATCTCATCCCCAGGTGATTGGTAGGATGTGAAGGCTCTTCACCTAAGACTAAGATGGGTAGACATAAAATCTAGGCAAAGAGTTTAGAGCTTTCTTGTTAAGTAGAGAAATTCTTTAAAATGAGGATTTTCCATCAGGAAGCTTCTAGACAAGAACATAGGTGAAAATATATGAAGTGGGAGAAATAGTAAAAGGGATGAGGTGCAAAATACTTAATAAGAACAACATTAAATCTTATCTCATAATTGAAATCGAGGTGAGGATATTATAGTTGACGAGTATGAAGACATTGTAAAGATATTATGATTGAAACATCTACCAATGTATAAAAACTTGAAAATTATTATCAAATAGGTAGATTCATAGCACATTATAAATACAATGATAATACTAATGACATAAAGGGTGGAAAAAAGAAAAGTGTGGAGATAAAATAATTTCATAGATAAAAATGTTTTAGGTGGAGAGAAATGACAGATTCACCAAACTCCTCACCTTCTAAAGTACACAAATCATAGGAAATGTTCTTGAAATCCTCAATTACTTGATAAGGGCCTAGCCATTTCGTTATAAACTTGTGAACTTCTCCAAATTTCTTATCTATATGACTATCAAACCTTAGCACAAGCCTACTATACGCACCCAATTTTGCATGTGCTACATTTTCAAAATGGTTCAAAATCCCCAATCACGAGTAAATATCTTTCCAATGGTGTTCGAGTCCAATTTCTCATTTGCAATATATATTTGTAGTCTAGAACACTTCTATTGTCTCTTTTCATTCTTTTCCTTCTTTCCTTTATCATCTTGCAATATTTTCCTTAGCTTTCTAGCTTTAAGTCATGGAACCGTGCTGACGGTTATGAAACTTCCCTGGTAGTTATGCAACTACCAATCTACCCTCAATGGTAGTTGAATAACCAATTCAGTGGATGTTTAACCACCACTCTATGCAGACTGGTAGTTCTATGCACATTTGATCAAGACTTTCCATCATGATTTTGAATGCATGTTACGTTCTTCTAGTTCATATTTCTCACACATTTCTTATCTAAATTAGTTGTTCTTGAGCTCGTTAGATGCATATAATCCTATCCCTCCTAATTTACTATTATTAGTGAGTGAACTACCTCTCCCATGAGAGATGTGGCATTTCTTGGCTGCAAAATAACTTAGACCATTTCCCTGCCATTTTTCCCTATAAGAGCCAAGATTATACTCAGAGTGTTGGTTGGAGATTATTGTTTTGAATTACATTGTTATGCTACCCATAATCGTGCCAAGAAATATACAGGCAAGCTCAATTATCTTGCCTGCATTGCTACTAGATTTCTTACAAGCCATTCCAGCTCTAACACTTATTCATCATTTCTTCCACACAAGCCAACACAATTCCCTAGATTTTTGTAAACACCAAATTGGAAAAGACGTTGAGGGCATAAGAAAGCTAAAAAAAACATTGGAATTGTCATAGTTTTACGTTTCCAGGTTGGCGATGCATTTGGATTGTTCACGTTTTCTTTGTTTGAGTAAATCTTATTCCATTAGTTTGTTAGAGTATATTAATTCAAAGGAATTACAATTACTGTAGCTTTTCTTTATTTACACAAATCTTCTATTGGAAACTACTTCCCTACCTATCCCTGTGGGTTTGCATGGGAAGTTTGAATGAAAGAGGCTTCTACACATGTTTAGTGTTAGTTATAATTTCCCTTCATTTTTGTAAGCTTCAATAGATCCTGTCATTTCTTCTTGGGAAGTTTCAGGGGAAGAATTGCTTCTGAGAAGATTTTCATTCTTCCCATGACTTTGAGACGTAATAACAGAGGAAATTGTATATCCACAAGTACAAATTGGAAAAGTTCAATTTTGTTTAATTAGAATAGATAAGATCCACTATGCATAGGGAAATAGCCACATCTGGTTGTTTACTTGTTTAGTTGTGTTAATTTTAGTGTAGAAGACAATTTTAATTAATTAGAAGAAGTTTAATTTTTCTGTGTGTATTTATTCTGTTTTCCAGTAAATAATAAAAAATACAAAAACATTAGATTAGATTAGTTTCAATTTATTTGTTTTCATTATCATTTTGTTCAAAATCATTGGAAAAAGAAAAAACAAATAGAATAATTTATTTCCTTTGTTTAATTAATAAATTCTCATTTGTTAATTAGTTTTTATTAACACGTAGATTTAATTAAATTCAAGGATAAGTAATTAAATTGATTTGATTTAAATATGTTGCTTCCATTTGTTAATTAGGAACATAGAGTTAATTAGAATGGAGAGTAATACAATTCCCTCACGTGTTCTTAGTTGGCCTAGGTTTAATCTTCAACCTTTCCCCTAATGCGAGACTTTGCGAGAATTTGATTGTCTTCTTTAGTTTAGTATTTCACACATTCACATGACCATTAACAAGGTCCTAGACAAAAAAAATGATTACGTATATGTCAATCCTGATGAGTCCCATAACCAAACACAACTTCACTATTTACAGACATTGACACGTGTCCCTCAGAAACCTTGGTTTTCCATACCACACCACTTCCACCTGCCATTATCTCACAATTGACAACCTCTGAATGTTGAAGTAGAAAATGCTTATGAGTTCTGGAACTTACGTCAACCTGGTTCAATATTAGATTCCACCATTCACCCATTTTTCCTACCCACTCGTTTCCTCCCACACCTCCATGACCTTGTCTGGAGACTTTTACGAGGAAAACATAAGGACAATTTCCATGTATTCCACAACCAGTTTGGAGAGTGTTTGGTGACACTGATATTGACATAATTCTTCATGTGTCCATTCTCCTCGACTGTTCCATTTTGTCTATCCAAGTTAGAGAGGCCTTCATTACCTTAGACGAAGAGATTCCCACGGTGCCTGCAAAAGACATTAGATTGCCTTGATTACTTATTAGCCATTTTCACCCATTTTCATATATTCCACCTATCTTCCTTATTTATCCTATCATATAGCCATATATCCATTCCATTGCAGTAGGCTTAGCATGACCTCAGGAGGTCATGTGCGCTTAAGATCACGTGTTGATTTTTAGACGTAAAAAATTGGTAAACTCGATGTGAAGGACTAGTTCGTTTTTAGATTTCCCTGACACTGATTTCTTTGATAGTTCTTTCATCCATTTAATTCATCCTCTCACCATTATTCTGGGTGGTATTGGATACACCCCCTCAAATATGTCAGGTTAGGAAAACAGAAGGCCCATTTTACATCTTGAATTGCAATATTATTACCAGATGGGTATGCAATAGTTGCACTCTCATTATCATCGGTGGGTTGATAACTACTTTTCTAATTTACCTTCACCTCATCGACTCCTCCTCCATCGAAAGGAGCCAAAAAGGGTTTGGAATCGGAATGACAGGATTGAGGGAGATCTAATCAACCTAATGCAGATGTGATGAAACTTGAGCTCTCCAACTCAAATAACATGTCCATTTACAAGAGAACATGGATTCTATCCTCAGGTCTTGTTAAGGCCTCAAATCAGCCTATGCACGTCTGATTTTATCCTCTTTCCTCTCTATTTCTAATGATGAACATTCCTTGACATGCTTCATCTCAAGGAGATGAGCATTTCTCTAATGCAATAGACCACTCCTTGGACTAGGATGCAAGGGTACACTCGATTTTCTTCTTCAGAACAATTCTACTACCCTCTCCTCTCTATCTACAGGAAGTACACCTCAAAAGAATCACTGTTCTCCCAAAGGAATCAATTCATCTTCAGGACATCATGTACCTTTTCTTCCGTATCCTTAAGGCTTTTATACACTCCTAATCCAAATGCAACACCATCTTCATGGTGATGTGATTTCTCTCATTTGGTGGATAAAGTTAGGGAATTAAATATTTCTCAATATTCTGTCATACTCCATAGTTTTTCCGGGCAAGGTGGAGTCCCCCACCATGCTCAAAATCAGGAACTTATGTGCCTTCTGTGCCATCACCTCCTCTGGTCTAAATGGGTGTTCCTAGTCCTAGAGACCTATCTTACTAGATTAGGCACATTAGGTATGCTAAATCTCATATTCCATATATATATCATCGACAAGCGCTAACCATAAGTTGTTCTCAAATTCCATTCCAACTAGCAATACAAAATTCCCTAGTTTCACACCTACCACTCCGTATAAAAAAAATGTCCCCCCATACCTTCACATGTATTCTAAATCACTGAAAAGGGACATGTTTGCTATTCATGGTTCATATGATCAGCCTTAAGGGATGACCTATGTTCCTATAAATGTCTATGCTACACCTTATCAACCTCTTGTTCTACCTCCACCTTCCCATCAAGGGTCATCCATGATAAAGTCTTATGATTTGGGTAATTACACGCCAAATATCTCAAAGAGCCCCTTAACTTTACCATACGAAGTGTAATGCTTCCAAAAAATCAACCCGACATGCCAAATTTCTAAGGGGAGGGGGACCCAAATACACATATCAAAGCATATGTGACTTCCATTAGAGAGCGATTCCCATGGGACACAGTTGTAGATAAGATTTTCCCTAAAACCCTAGAGAGGATTGCTCTTGAGTAGTACTATAGGATACCGAAAGACTCAATTCACTCATTTAAGAAAATCATTTTGGAGTTTATAAAGGATTTTTCCATGACCAAAATCTTGTAAATAGGAATTACGGAATTTCTCCACATTAAGCAAGAGAACAATGAATCCATCACCCACTTCATTTATAGGTGGTGATAAGTCCTCTACTCGTCGGTAATTCTCCCAACATGGATCAAATGGAGCTTTGTGACCTATTACTTCATTCTCTCAACTGAGAAACTAAGGAGGAAGTGTAAAAGTTCCCTCTAAGGAGCAATGAGGAGGTCTTAGAGGGTTCCCTCTGCATTAACCAAGCGGTTATAGATAGTGGTCGAAAGACCTATGGCTCGAATGGGAGACTGGTCACTCCTTCATAAGGTAATTCAAATTACCTAAATGGTTCAAACAAAAACAATCAAGGACCTAAAGTCCTTAACAAGAACTGTGGTGCTATAATGGAAAGTGTCACTGATCAAGCCAGAAAGCCAAATGTTGTTAGCATAAGTAGCGCAAATAATGGAAATAACAAAAAAAATGCCAACAATAAAAGGAGTAAAAAATTCACTCCTTCCAATAATGTGGTTGAATTAATTCGACCTCCCCCACCTAAAAAAGGCAATACCCAAGGCCTAGTTTAATACCAGAGTGGATATCTAAACCAATATTATAACCAAGGCAAGAGGCCTCGTAACTTCAACTTTAAAAACCAAAAAAAGAACAAAAATAGAAACTATGGGCTGCAAAAAAACCAAAACCAAAGACCTTGTGACTACAATCCTGATTTGTATTACGGTTTCCATAGGGTTAGAGGACATGATGCTCGTATGTGATGAGATTGCAACAAATTTATACAACGGATTTTGGAGGACCAAAGGAAGCTCTTTATTGAGATTTTCTTTGCTAATCCCACAACACCAATGCAAAATTATCACATGGGGCCCATTTCCATAAAGAATTCTCCTCTTGGGTCTTATAAAGATCCTCTTCTAATGCATCCTAAGAACAAAAAGCTTAATCCTCATGGTATTAACAAGGGGATGCCCGTAGGGATGCCTGTAGGGAACAATGATTACGAAGAATCTACATCATCAAACCCTCTAGTGGCTCCTCCTTTGTATGGTAGAAATCAAACTAAGATTTTGGGCTTGGTTGAATTAGAAACTGAACCCAAATTCAACACAGTAACCTGTACTCACAATTATTCTTCACAAGATCTTCCCATTTATACTTTAATGTAAGATGATGTGCCAGTGGATTCTTAAATAGTGGGGGCCTATGATTTAATCACGGATTTGACCAAGACCTTTTCTCACACTTCCTTTTTGGATTTTTTAAATAGTTACCTTACACATTGAGAAACTTTATTAGAAGCGTTAGGCATTGGCCATCTAATTCATGCCACCCTCCCCCAGAGGCCCAAGTTAATTATATAGATTTCGATGTCTATCCCCATGAATAACCTGAGAGAGAAGATGTGTTTGTGTTTGACATTAGCAAGATGCATACTGATGTTGAGTTGGCATAGAGAGGTGATCATGAATTATACCTACAATTTTGGATCTATAACATCTATGTTAAGCGTGTGATGATAGACAACTATGTTGCTGTTAATATAATCCTTTTCCCATTTCTTCAGAAGCTAGGATATGGAGAAACCAACTATTATTCAATGTGAAACATGTTAAGAGGCTATGATAGCCTTAAAATGACTTCTATTGGAACTATATTGTTTCCAACTACCCTTGGACCAAAGACCATGTTGACCGAGTTTTATATCATAGATCAGGAAACTAGCTATAATATGATTCATAGTTGACCTTGGGTTCATAGAATGAAGAAAATCCCTTCCATGTTGTTCCAAGAAGTCAGATTCTTGCACATGGGAAAGGTTTTTGTAGCTCAAGGTGATCCAAAACCAATTGACATCCATTTGGCCACCTTGAATAAGAAACTTGAGATTCATACTAAATTTGAGCTCCTAGCTAATTAGTTGAATAAACCCCAGGATTCAAATCCGGAGTCCCAACCTGTTCCTACGACTGAGTTGGAAACCCCTATGGTAATAAAATGGGTTTATTCTAGTGAAAATAAGGCTACTATAGTAGAAAATGTCTCAACTAGAACTACAACAGAGATAGTAAAGATTTTGGAGAATGATTTTCCTATTGTTCTCCCATTCGATTCCCTAGGCATAAGACATGCTCTTAGGATCAGTTCTCTCCCATCTAGTGTTTTTGACGAGGTTTTTATGGTTGAGGTCTCATAACTTAAGTAATAAGATTCTAAAAATGATCAAATTTCTATCTTCCCCAATGAATCCTAGAATATAAACTATGATGGTGCCAAGTGCTACTATGGTACTGGGGCAAGGGAGATCCTTACTTCTCTAGAGGGGAGGGCCATGCCTGTTTCCTTTAGGTTAAAATTTTGTTGTAAAAAAAATGTTATAGAGTACAAGGATCTTATTATTGGTATCATTATATCTAAGAGGATGGGCGCTAACAATGTTAGAGTTTTGGGTGACTCCCAACTTGTTGCTAACCAAGTATTTGAAGTCTATGAGACTAGAGATAAGCACTTGTAACTCTAAAAATCCACCGTACTAGAAATTTTTAATAGTTTTGACTTCATTTCTATTTAATCCATACCTAGAGAGCATAATCAACTTACCGATTCCATGGCCACGTCTTCCTCACAGTTATTTCTAAGTGATAAATTGAAGGAAACTAAGTTTACGATATCAGTTCAATCTGAGCCCTTAGTTTAAAGAGTGTCAACCAATGTGACATATGTTGAGGCTAAGAATTAGCCTACCATCATGAATTTCATAGAATTTGACCTCACCCTTCCTCCTACTTTGGATATTGCATGATGTTTCCTTCCTCATTGGAAGGTATTGAGATCTATGAGGTATATTAAGAAGAATTGAAAATACCTCCCACCCCACCTGAGTTTGAAGAGAGTAATGCATCTTTAATCGAAGGAACCATAGATATTAATATAGGGATGGAGGAGGTTCCTAATATCTTGAAGCTCAGTTCTTTTTTAACTCTAGATAAGATAGAAGTGCATACAAAGGTGCTTAGAGAACATTCAAAATCCTTCACCTTAAGTTATAAGGAAATGATGAGAATCAATCCTAACGTGGTGGTTCATATCCCTGTCATGAATTCCGATGCCAAGCCTGTGAAGTAGTAGAAGTCACGACCCATAAATCCAAAATTGGCTTTAATGGTTAAAAAAGAAGTAAATAATCTCTTTTAGGTGGGTTTCATTAAACTAGTTGACTATTCCATGTGGGTGTCTAACATCATCTTGATCCTTAAAATCAATGGGAAGATACACATTTGTATCAAATTTAGAGACATCAACAAAGCTTTTCCTAAGGATTACTTTCCATTTCCTTCCATCGATGTCATTGTAGATGAAATGAATGGTTATGAATTATTTTCACTTATGGATGGCTTCTCTAGATATAATAAGATAAGGATCTCTAATAAGGATCAAACCAAGACTACCTTTACTACTCCTTGGGGGACCTTTTACTATGTAGTCATGTCATTTGGCTTGAAAAATTCTAGAGCTACTTATCAATGAGTGATGACATACATCTTCCATGATCTTATTTATAAGATTTTGGAATATTACATTGATGATCTACTAGCTAAGGACAAGAAACATTGTAATCACCCTAAAGTGATTCACATTATCCTCTCTTGATTTATCAAATATGGGGTAACATTGAATCTAGAAAAGTGTGTATTCAGAGTGATGGGAGGAAAATTTCTAGGGTATATCATTACTTCTCAAAAAATCAATGTAGATCCAATAAATATTCTAGTGGTTATGGAGATGAATCCACCTTTAGATGAATTAGGAATTAGGTCTTTTCTGGGTAAAATTAGGGAAATATGTAGGTTTATTCCTAATATAATTTTCTCCATCCATCCCATTAAATACTTGTTAAAGGAGTTTAGTAAAGAGTGGGATTCTGAATGTCATGACACATTTGAGTTATTCAAAAATTTTCTCATGTCACCACATACATTCATCTCACCCAAAGCTAATCATCCTCAGATATTGTACTCTTGAGCCACCGAGGTATTTATAGCTTGAATGTTGGCATAGGAAGATGATGATAACCATGAATGTACCATTTAATTAATTATTCACACTTTAATTAACTACGAGACACGTTATATGAAGGTAGAGAAGGAATGCCTAGCAATAGTATTTATGACAAAAAGGTTAAGTCATTATATACTTAACCATAAGACACAGGTTATCGTCAAGTCTAACAAGGTGAAATTTTTTTTGACTTAGGGTGCCTTACCCAAAAAGGCTAGATGTTTTCTTACATTGACAGGTGAATTCAAAACCTTCATCAACAAAAATTCCGTCAAGGAAAAAACCATTACTGATTGGTCGGCGGAAAAATTGATAAATTGTGGAGACTTGGTAGACCTATATTTCCTTGATGAGTGTGTATTTTATGTGGAGGTGAATCCTTGATTGCGTTGCATCCATGTTATTATGATATTATTAATCATATTTTGGATCATGTGTATCCTAAGGGAGAAACCTCACAACAAAGGTGATGGCTACGAGTCATAACTGCCAAGTATGTAATTGTATAAGAATTTCTCTATCGCAGAGCCTTCGATGGCATGCTTATAATGTGTGTGGAAGAAGAAGAGTTGGAAAGGATTATCTTCAAATCCCACAATGGAGTATGTGGGGGTCACTTCAAAGGGCATGTTGCCTCTCATAATATTCATCGAATGGGTTATTTCTCACCCATATTAGAGCATGATGCTATAGAATATGTATGCATGTGCCATAAATGTTAAGAATTCTTGCATGAGATACACATCCATGCTCACGATATACAACCAATTGTGACACCCTGGACCTTTTCTACTTGGGAGCTGGATTTGATAGGGAAGTTTTATCCATCTTAAATAGATGGCCATAACATTATCATTATGGCCACAAAACATTTTACAAAGTTGGTTGAGGCCATTCCTCTCACTACTATACCTTGGTTTGCGATCACAAAGTTCATTTTTAATCATATCATCTACAAGTATGAAGTCCCATAGGTAATTATCTCAGATAATGAAACGTCATTCAAGAATGAAGAGGTGCATGATTTTTTACTCATAATTCAAAATTTCACATCACACAACCTCTTTGTATTACCCTCAGGCCAATAGACAGTATGAAGCTAAAAATTAAACGTTGAAGTCCATACTCCTAAAAAATGGTCAAGGAGAATAAGTGTGTCTAGCATTTAAAATTATTTCCAGCCTTATGGACCTATATGAAATTAGTATGGATGCCTATAGGGGAAACCATTATTCTTTGGTCTTTGGATATGAAGCGGTCTTACCGTTGGAAGTAAAAATACCCAGTCTTCACATATATTTGTAAGGTATCTTAGGTGAAGATGGGTATCGAGAAGCACAGATGATTCAACTTGGAACTCTAGATGAAGCTCAAATTAGAGGTGAATAATGCCATTGTGTCTATGCTGATAGGATGTTTCGTCATTACAATAAAAAAATCTATAAATGAGAGATACAGGTAGGAGACCTAGTTTTTAGATTAGATATTCAGATTATTAAAAATACTAGTAAAGAACGAAAGTTCAGACCAAAGTGGTTAGGTCCATATCATGTTATGGAGGACTATAAGAATGGCATATATTGTCTGTGTACTTTATAAGGTGAGCATTTTGGTGAATCAGTCAATTCACTTCACCTTAAACCTTCTACGTGTAGGTTCATTTGCATTTCCACGTGTACATTACTACATCCACACTACATATCATTTACATAATCATATTATAACATTGTGAAATAAGAAACTTATTTTTAAAGTGACTTTCAATTTTTTGTGAATTGGCAAAGCATTTAATCATAGTTCTCAAAATATTCATTATATCATCTCTAAAATATTCAATTTTTTGTTATCCTAGTAGATGAGGTTTTTACATTGATCATACCAAAACCTACACACTTATTTCTATTCATGGATGCTTCTAGCTTATGTGTTTTTACCATAGTCTATACTAGAAGCTTCTTGGTGTCACATATTTCCCTAAAAATAAGAGGCTTCATGGCCTCAAAATTTTGCATCTAAAGTTGCTTTTAGTGCTTTGTATGCAAGTACAAAAGATGATAAGATATAGGAGATCCATTATTTTATGAGGAGACTCTTGGAAGTAAGAAAATAAGAAGATAATGAAGAATTATGTGATGATGAAGCAACAGTATGGAGCATTATAAATGAGAAAAAAGATAAGAAAGAGCCAGTACAAGAAGAGACAAAGGAACAAGAAGATAAGACACATAAAATACATCAAAAAGACACAAAAACTAGCATGGTCAAAGAGAACATGGGACCCAGGTATACACTAAAAAAATGAAGAGATGATGAAGATACTACAATTGAACTGGATTTTAATTATTTTCCTTCCAAGGGAGTCTGATGCAGAATCATCCTTGGTGATTCTTGGTAGAGATACAATAGGTATGAACAAGCCTTATAGTGGAATTCAAAGCATGTATTAGGAAATTCATACTTTCCCTCAAAAATGTTGATGTTTGAATACTTGAAATTGTGATGTTAGAAATCTTGTGAAAGAGTAAAAGGTTAATATTGGGTGTTTTAGGTAAGTGTGAGTTGTCTTATCTCCACCATATATGGATAAGGATAAGTAAAAGAGTCTAAGATATTGTGTTATCTATATTTAGCTATCCAAGGTCATAGTTGACCAATAAAATCCTTAAATTTTGCATGTGTAGTTGAGAATCTTACCCAAATTTGGAGTCCTAGATCTTGATGAGGAGAATAATAACTAAGTAAAGATATTATCAGAAAAGGGGAATTCAAATTCTCATTCAGGAGACATAGAAGTGGATAACTGACAAGAAAGAGTTGGTACGCTAAGTAGGAGTTTAATAATTACATGTTACATGATTATTTTATCTATGAATAAGATAGATTTACATTGTCTGAGATCAAAATATCTTAAATTCCTCCTTCAGTGCATATGTTATAGTGATTCATGATGTAAAGGTGTGTGATTATAAGCTAGAATGTTTGTTTTTGCATGTTTTATAAGATTGTGTAGAGGGCTCTTGAGAGAGCAATGAGGCAAAAAAACTCAATCCATTAAACCTAAACCTCTACTCTTGATTGTCATCTTGAATAGTTGAAGGAGATGATTCTAAACACACTCAAATTTATTAGAGCTCTTGATGAAGTATTATAAGGTTTTTATAGCTAATTGAATGCTCACTGGCCTGATTTAGGACATCATGTTACATTTAATTACACAAATGAAAAACTATAGATTTTAAAGAAAATTTCTATCCTTGTTTAAAGAATAAGACACCCAAATTTCATTTGAAATGGATTTGTACATTCAAATTTATGAATGACAGTAGTTGGACTGTACAGGGAGGTATGACAGTGTACATGCAAGAGAGGTAGAAGATAGAGATTTCACTAGGACTTCATGATCTTGACTTTAGACCTGATATGGAGATGAAATGAGGTCTAAATGAGGAGTTAAAATGATCTCAATGAGAACTCCATGAAAAAAATTCCATGATATTAAAAGAAATACTGAATGTGCACGTAATAAGACATAAGTAGATCACTGTACAACTACAAAAAGGTTAGTTGGGTAGAAAGTGCAAGGTTCTAGGTCATGAAAGTTTGCAAGTATTCTAAACAAGATAAATAGTATTTAAAACTCATGGTTTCAGTGGGTGATAGTTATTTGTTTGAATTTTAGCACTAAATATGTGATCAGATAGGGCACGAAGGAGTCTAAGGCAGGAGTATAGAAGGTCATAAGGGAGATAAAAATTAAATGTTAAAGAAGATGGTGATTTTAGAGATAGGATGTTATGGATTCATCAACTACAGGTGAGAAACATGGTAATTCTACCTTTCTCCCAGTCTTAAATGTATTCACTAAATTCAAAATATTATTCTTGGAATGTATACTTTGTTGACTGTAAGTCACTTTAGAAAGCCAATTTTTCCAAGGAATCCATGAGTGTGAAATGTAAGAGAAGTCAGATCAAGGAGATTCTAGCATGATCAAACCAGTAGATGGAAACATGTACAACACACCAAAGGACAGAGGTTAGGTAACTTACATTCAATGACCAATTATAAGAAGAATACAATATTTTTAATTAGGAGTCAAGCTTTAAACATAAGGATAAGGTTCTTATATATATGGTTAAGTGTCTTGTACCTAGATAAGGAGTCTAGATAGGAATCCATAACTAAAAGAAGATCATTCAAGATAGTAAAATAGTGACAAGCCTAGAACTAGACAATACCAAAGGACAATTGAACTAAACAAGTTCTTGAATGGAAGTCTTGAATCACACATCAATTAATGTGAATGGTAAAACATATATCAGAAGTATAGAGGTTGTGTATCCCCTAGGACCATATTAGGGCCATCCTTGTTAGTTATATTTGTGATGATATTACTTTATTCTATGTACCCCTGTCATAAGGATATATAGGGATGATTTGTATTGATATTTGACATTATCTATTCTCTTGAGCCAAGCTATAAAGTATACATCATGGATCACAACAATAACAAGAGTTTAGGGTCTTCCTCATAATCTAAGTATTCAACATAGGACAAGAGAGAAGTTGGGAACTAAGAGAAATGGTATTAAACAATGATAATAAAGACTTGAAATACTGAAAATTTTGAGTATATGATTGAGTATAATCATTGTCATTGAACCAAGAAACATTCATGATAAAGGACTATGGGGTTGGTATTGAGCATGCACATGATGTACTCATAGGTGAGCTAAGGTGGTGCATCATCAGTTTGGTATTAGAGCACTGATGATACCTTTATTATATTTACATGTGATTGATTAGTATGAATTTTGAGATGATTTAACATGATGTTTATTTTGTTTTGTGGTTGTATGTTGTTTTATAATGGTTGAACAATATTGATTCCAAATTTTAGGTGAAGGAAGGAAGAATATAAGTAGTCAATAAAGAAGAAGTGAAGTGTGGATGAGAAGAATCTAAGACAGAAAAGTTAAAGATAACAGGTGAAGAAGGAGATTGAGACAAAGGAGTTGGATTAAATTCCACTGGAGCTTGCAAAAGTGAAAAAGATTAGAAAATAAGAATAGGTAGTCTAAGATATCCAAGAAGGAGCTTAGATAAGGGGAAGAAAGAGGCTGCAATCTAAGGTGGAAGAGAATTGGATAAGAGAGAGACCATGGAAACTATACCATGGACACATGTAATTTATTTGGTGCAAGCAATGAGAGAGATGAAAGTGGAAGAACAAAGGGAAAAAAATAAATGAAGAGGGAAAGAGAGATTTCTGATATAAGGAGGCAAATTAAACTCCTTGAAGAGAAAATATTGGCAATAAGAATTGAGTATAGGGATGATGAAGACGCTATAGAATATGATGAAGTACTAGCTGATGGAGGATATGAGGGAGATGATTACAAACATGATTATATGATAGGTATGCAAGATGAGTTAAGCTTCATGAATGAAGCATGTGAAGAGTCTTACAAAGAAGAAATAAAGTATGAGTGTGAAAGCCTCATAAAAGCTGATGATGAGTGGTTTGGAGAAGATGAAGAAGAGCCACAAAGAGAAGTGAAGAAAGGTCTTATTGAAGATAACAAGAGAAATAAAATTCCAAGGAATAAGAATGATGTGAAGTCCATTCAAAGGACATTTTTGGATGCTAATGCTATTTTACATTATGATTTTGCAGGTAAAAAGGGAAACCTTATCAAGGAAAATTTTATGACACTTGTGGATGATAGATCAAGAAAAGAATCCATGATAGGAAGAAAACAAAGAACATATTTGAAAGAATTTAGACATGAAGATAAAAGAGATATGTGCTCTCAGGAAGAAAGTGAATCAAAATTTTCAAATTATTCAAGTGAGGAGTCTTCAATTCAAAACGAAGACATGTAGCAAGTAAGTGGTAAAGAAGGCCAAAGGATGAGCATAGAGGATCTTGCAAGAAAACATGGATACATAGTGCCCAAATGGCCCAAGAAGACAACATCTAAGCAACCATGTGAAGACCAAGAAGGTGTAAGAACATTATAAGGAAATGCATATGAAGGTAAAGACATTAAGAAACCAATCATTATTCTAAGAAGTTGTTGGAGAATATTTGAATAAAAAAACAACAAATAAGAAAGTGATGAGAACAAAGAGGTGAGAGATAATATAAAATCCATGAACAAGGAAAAAGGTAAACAAATTGTGTTGAGTGATAATGTAATGTATGAGTCTAATGGAAGTGATTATGAAGTTATTGATGAATTATATGCTAAATTGATTAAGGAAGCTGATATACAATAGGGTGATTTTTCTCACACAATAAAACAAGGAGGAAATTAGCAAGTAATCACAAAGTTTGATGAGGAGAAATGTAATCTATGTCCTAAATTTGATACATGTCATGAAGATATTTATGGTTTCTTATTACAGGAATATTTGAGGATGATATAAACATTGTTTACAGGTACAATCTAGTTCAAAGGTGAAGAAGTGATGGAGATATGGAATAATGATGAAGGAAAGCCTCAAAATGATGAAGAAAATATTGTTTATGATGAAAAGGTAAAGTATGAAAGTTTGAAATCAGGTTGTGTTAGTTTTTTTATAAGATTGATGATTCAAAACTTATTCAAGAGATGCTGCATTTTAAAAAAAAAGAGTAACGACTTTGTTTATGAAGACATGGAACAATTACAAGATGAGATAAGTGCATTTGAACATGATATCCATAATAAAGAAGTCAATGATTATCCTGATGAAGGAAAGAGTAATATGAATGAGATAGGTGAGTCTCAAGAAGTAGAAACTATGAATAAAGAATTGGAGATGATAGAAAAAATATATGAAGGGCCAAATGAGAATGAAAACATGTTGGATCAGCTTGGGAATGAAGCAATGTAAGAGAAAATAGAGGAGATAAGACCAAATTGGACTTGGTCAATGAAAAAACAAAAGAAGAAAAAGAAAATCAGAAGCATGTAGTGAAGAAAGAGGATTCATGGCCTCATAATTTTGCATCTAATGTTACTTTTAGTGCTTTGTATACAAGTAAAAAATATGATAACACAAAGGAGATCCATGATTATATGAGAAGATTTTTGGAAGAAAGAAAATAAGAAAATAATGAAGACTTCTATGGTGATGAAGCAAAAAAATGGAGCTTTATAGATGAGAAAAAGACAAGAAAGAGCCAGTACAAGAAGAAACAAAGGAGAAAGAAGATAATAAATAGAAAATACATCAATAAGAAATAAAAAATAGCATTGTCAAAGAGAACACGGGACCCAGGTATACATTGAAAAAATGAAGAGAGGATGAAGATAATACAATTAAACTAGAGTTCAATTATTTTCCTTTCAAGGGAGTTTGATACAGGAGCATCCTTAGTGATGCTTGGTAGAGATCTAATTGGTATAAATAAGCCTTCTCAAGGCATTCATACTTTCCCTCTAAAAGGTTTATGTTTGAATACTTGAAATTGTGATGTAAGAACTCTTGTGAAAGGGTAAAGGGTTAATATTGGGTGCCTTAGGTAAGTATGAGTTGTGTTATCTCCACCAGCTATGGAGAAGGAGAAGTTAAAGAGTCTAAGATATTGTATTATCAATATTTAGCTATCCAAGGTCATAGTGGACCAACAAAATCCTTAAATTTTTCATGTGTAGTTGAGAATATTACCCAAATTGGGAGTCCTAGATCTTGACAAGGAACATAATAATTAAGTCAATCTATTATCAGGAAAGGGGAATTTGAATTCTCATCAAGGGAGACATGGAAATGGATAATTGACAAGAAAGAGTTGGTATGTTGAGTAGGAGTGTAATAATTACATGTTACATAACTATTTTATCTATTAATGGGACTGATTTACATTGTCCGAGCTCAAAATATCTGAAATTCCTCCTTCAGTGTATATGTTATAGTGAGTCATGATGTAAAGGTGTGTGATTTATAATCTAGAATGTTTGTTTTTGCATGTTTTATAAGACTGTGCAGAGGGCTCCTAAGAGGGCAGTGAGGAAAAAAACCTCAATCCATTAAACATAACCCTCTGCGTTTGATTGTCATCTTGAATATTTGAAGGAGATGATTTTAAACACAATCACATTTATCAGAGCTCTTGATGAAGTATTATAAGGTTTTTATAGCTAATTGGTTACTCACGTTCTTGATTTGGGGAATCATGTTACTTTTAATTCCAATGATGAAAAAATATAGAATTTTGAGAAACGTTTTGTCCTAATTTAAATAATAAGACTTCCAAATTTAATTTGAAATGGATCTGTGTATTGAAATTTATGAATGACAGTAGCTGGAATGTGCAGGGAGGTATGACAATGTATAGGTAAGAGAGGTAAAATATAAATTTTTCACTAGGGATTCATGATTTTGACTTTAGAACTTGTATAGAGATGAAATGAGGTCTAAACGAGGATTTGATATGATCTTAGGGAGAAATCCATGAAGAAAATGCCATCATCCTAAAAATAAGACCGAATGTGCATGTAATAAGACATAGTTAGATCACTGTACAACTACAAAAAGGTTAGATGGGTAGAAAATGAAAGGTTCCAGGTCGTGAAAGTTTGTGAGCATGTTAAACATGATAAAGAGTATATAAAACTCATGGTTTTAGTGGTCGAAAGTTATTTGTTTGCATTTTAGCACTGGATATGTGATTAGATAGGGAATGAAGGAGTCTAAGGCAGTAGTATAGAAGGTCATAAAGGAGCTAACAAAGAAATGTAAAAGAAGACAATGCTTTCAGAGATAGGATGTGATGGATTCATCACCTACATGTGAGAAACATGGTAATCATACCTTTCTCCCAGTCTTAAATGTATTCACTAAGTTTGTAATATTATTCTTTGACTATATACTTTGTTGACTGTAAGTCACCTTAGAAAGCAAAAGTTGCCAAGGAATCTAGGAGTGTGAAATGTAAGAGAAGTAAGATCAAGGAGTTCTAGCATGATCAAACCAAAAGAGGGAAACTTTTCCAATACACCAAAGGACAGAGTTTAGGTAACTTAAATTTAATTACCAAGTAAAAGAAGAACACAATCTTTGTAATCAGGGGTCAGGCTTGAAACAAAAGGTTAAGGTTATTATATATATTGTTAAGTGTCTTGTACCCAGATAACGAGTCTAGATGGGAATCCATAACTAAAATAGGATCAATCAAGATAGTAAAAGAGTGACAAACCTAGACCTAGACAATACTAAAAGAAAATTGACCTAAATAAGAGATTAAATTGAAGTATTAAATCATGATTCAATTAATGGGAATGGTAAAACATATATCAGAAGTACTAAGGTTTTGAATCCCATATGAGTATATCAGGGCCTTCCTTATTAGTTATCTTTGTGATGATATTACTTTATTATATGTACCCTTGTCATAAGGATATAAAGTGATGATTTTTATTCAAAGTTGACATTACCTATTATGTTGAACCAATATATAAAGTATACATCATGGATCAAAAAGATAACTAGAGTTTAGGGTATTCCTCATAATATAAGGATCCAACATAGGACAAGTGAGAAGACTAAGAGAAAGGGTATAAAACATTGATGATAAAGACTTGAAATTAATAAAATTGTAAGTATATGATTGAGTATAATCATTGTCATTTAACTAAGAAACATGCACGATAAAGGAATGTGGGGTTGGTATTGAGCATGAACATGATGTACTCATAACTGAGCTAAGGTGGTGCATCATCATATCAATTTCATCAAATTTTCCAAAAAAATAGGAATATAACAATGTTTCTTGAAAACCAAAGTTTTCAAGTTTGCAATTTGTCCTCATATGCATCTCACACACATATATAAAAAACACAAAAAAGAAAAAATCCATTCTATCACACATTTGCATCATCATTGTCCATGACATACATCCATAAAAACATATAAAAAATTCATCAGGGATTCTACACATCTAAGAGTACACAATTTAAATGATTCATGAACGAGTAAAATATTACACAAGATATATGATCCAAAAAGAAACATATATGTATATATATCTGTAATAATAAAGTTTATATAAAATGTCTTCACACTAACAAGTGTAGTCAAAATGCTTGCAATGAGCACAAAATAAAAAAAAAATGATATATGTATAAAAATGACCCAAAGCAATAAGAGCCTATGGCCTATCCCTTACAACAGGATCCCTAGGAAGGTGCATAGATAGGAATCTTGTTGCAGCTCTTGTGATGGGAGTGAGAGCCTCCATGCCCAGACCTATGGGAGTAGCCACAAGATGATGAAATAGGTGGTTTTCCAGTGGTGGCCTCTCTATGGTAATGCTCTCGCCACTTTCTCCTATCAGCCATTTGATATCCAACAATCTTAGTCCTCATCTTGGTCATATCTCTCATTATATTCCATGTTGGTGTGAACATATCAGTGTGTCACACAACCATGGCTAGCTTTCCTTAGTCCATGAATAGCTCATCTCGCATCATGCTCGTGGGGCATGTGAAGGTATCCATAAGAATACTATGAATAAGATCTTTCCAACAATTTTATGTAGCTGCAAAACATGAGTAAACAATGGTGAGTAAGAAAAACTTTAGAATATATATATATACACACACATTTTTATACATATATACATATATATACACATATAATGTGGAATGATTCATAGCCAACTAACAAGTGTATTTTAAGAATTAGAGTCGAGAGAAGAGTATTCTACTTACTCAGATCTCTCCTGGCCCCCTAGATGGGTCTACTGGTAGTGGTGGTAGTGGTGGGGCTGCTATTGGATAAGATTATTCTGCTTAGTCAGATCTCCTGGCCTCTAGGATGGGTCTAGTAGTAGTGGTGGTGGTGGTGGGGCTACTACGGTCACCTCCTCTACCCGGATCTCCTCTATAGCTGTATGTCACCCAAAAAATGGCTCTTCATCCCCTCCCCCACTAGTAGTCAAAGGATCCTTGGTATGTAATGTCTCAACCTCAGCCTCAGCCTCACTCTTGGCTACTCTATAAGTATCCCCAGTAGTGGCCCACTATATATTACTCTCCTCCTCTCCTCCCTCCTCTGTCTCTGTCTCTGCCTCTGCCTCGGTCTTAGCCTCCTCCTCCTCCTCCCCTCTATGTTTGGGTGTAACATCGATACGAAGAATCAACCTCGGTCTAGCTGGATCTGGGGAAGCTTGTGAACTACTGATTAGAACCCCAGGTGTAGCAATGGTCCACACATACTTGCCTCTAGAACCAGCTCTAGCCTCTCAAATCCAATGGTAAACAATCAAAACCACTAATAGTCCATCAATGTAAGGTAATCTGAACTGCTGGGGAACCATCTAAACTATATGGAGCTCCACCCTACTAGTCCTATCCAATAATTGTGTAGTAGTACCATATAAAACCATAATAACATCATCCTCACCCCATAGGTCGGCCATGTCTTGTTACATCCATGCAACCATATCATCTATAGAGAGTATGGCAACTAACTGATGACGCCCCTTCAGGGGGACCATGACTATCCATATCGCTACCCTAATAGTCCCGAGATATGCTATCTTAACACCCCTTTGATAGGGGATCATCCTCTCATAGACCCAACCCATAAAAGTGTAGGATGACTAAGGGATTTCTTCCCAATATAACAACCCTATAAAGATCATGGTAGGTAGCACCCAATATGTTAATGCCCCATAAATATGTACGACCATGCTGCTCAATGATTTGAATGATCGGGGACCAACAATAAAGTAACATATCTTGCCCTTATTCCTAACCAAATGTGAAGCTAAAATGCTAATGATGGCCTTGCACAAAGTAGGTATAAGAGTGGAGGAACCTGACAATAACCTCATGCCCTTCTTGGCACAAGTATCAGGTGCCAACGTGTCTCCCATATATGTGGTCCATTGTTGTGACTGTACCATAGAATTAGTACTAGATAAAATCAACCTCCTACCTATGAAATGAACCCCTAGAATCCTGTAGACATCCTCAAGACTAATGGTTCACTCCCCTCTGAATCCAAGAAGCCAAAAAAGTGTTTAGATTTGCATCCCAATAACGCAGTGTATCTTTTAGAAAATAATTAGACAGTGTAAGTAGGTATGTCTAGGATATTCTCCATATCCTAGCCCTGTGTAGTGTATCCCTCTCATCTTGAGTAAGAGCGTCCAAAATCAGAGGTAACCAATTGCACTCCCAAGCTCTAATCCATATGATATATGGGCCCTTCATATATAAACATAAAAAAGAGAAAGTTATAATCATAAAAATGCATAATAAGCTCACCAAAAACATCATAGAAACATTTAAAAACAATTTTTATTTCCATACTTTGTCAAATCTAGGTTCTTCCTTGGCAATTACGCAACCTCTTCTCTATGTAGAGAGGTGGTTGCGTAACCACTTTTGTGTGTAGAGTAGCGGTTGCATAACCGCTATGAAAATCTCACATTTTCATTTCCCCCTTTGACAGTTGGGTAACCAATGTGGAGGTTTTGAAACTTCCTCTTTGTGTAGAGTGGTAGTTGCGTAATCTCTGCGGCAGTTCAATCCATGAAATACATGCCATACCCTAAGGCCCCACAAATGCAAAAAATGACCATTTTTAGCGAAAAAAATTACAAATCCTATTAGGCACCCCCTTGTGGACATTTTGACTATAAAATTGTTAAAAATATCCCTCTTCGTTGAATTTTTCACATTTTATATGTTTTAGGGTAGAAATGAAAAAATGTAGATAACTCACCCGTTTGTGACCCGCTGCTCCTCCCACTGGTTGGGCTGCCATCACATTGGAGTACTCATTGTTTCAACTTTACTCTTTCTTGAAACCATCTTGGGTGATCCCAAGCTCAAAAATATCTAAGTGGGTGAGTGAAAATGATTTGTAGAAATAGTAAATTTGGTTATATATAGCATGTTTTAACTCTATTTTGAGTGTGTGGGTTTTGTAGTGTTAAAGTGTTGGCATAGGTATGTTTTCTATCCCCGTAAACATGGTAAGTCCTCTTTTCATTTTACTTTAGTGTGTTTTGTTAATTATACATTATATCTGCACTTGATTCTCATTTACTTCTTACAAGTAGCATGAAGCTTGGATGGGCATCATTTCAACAAACGAATCTATTAGGTATAATTTGTAAACCTCCCATTTAGGAACACCATACTCAGAATCTACGTTTTACGTATCTTCATGGATAAAATTCTTCTCCAAGGGTGCAATATGTACACACCCAATGTTGCACATGTTACATTTTCAGAATGGTTAAAAATCCCCAATGATGAGTAAATATATTTCTAATGGTGTCTAATTCTAATTTATCATTTGTAGTTTATATTTTTAGCCTAAAATGATTATCTTATCCATTTCCATGTTTTTCCCATTTTCCTTTATCATCTTGTAGTCTTTTCCTTAGCTTTCCAAATTTAAGTCACAGAACCACACCGGTGGTTATGAAACCATCCTGATGGTTATGTAATCATCGTTCTACCCTCAGTGACAGTTGCACAACCGCCACTCTATACAGACCAATGGTTCTGTGTGCATTTGAACAAGACTTTCTAACATGATTTTTAACACGTGTTACATTCTTCCAATTCATATTTATCACACATTTCTTATCTAAATTGGATATTCTTGAGCTCATTAGATGTGTATAATCCTCTCCCTCCTAATTTACTATTATTAGTGAGTGAAATGCCACTCCCACGAGAGATGTGGTATTTCTTGGCTGCCAAATGGCTTAGACAATTTATTTTCCTTTTCCATATAAGATCCAAGCTTATACTGGGAGCATTGGCTAGAGATTATTGTTTTTAATTTCATTGTTATGCTTCCTGTAATCCTACCAAGAAATACACAAACAAACACATCTTTCTTACCTTGTTATTCAATTGCATGCATTACTACTAGATTGCTTGCAAGCCATTCCAACTCTAGTACCTCTTTATCATTTCTTCCACACAAGCGAACAAAATTCCTTGGATTCGTTTGAACACCAAATCAGAAAAGAAGCTAAGGGGATAATAAAGCTAAACAAACATTGGTATTATCATAGTTCTATGTTTATAGGTTGGGGATGCATTTGGATTCTTAAAGTTTTCTTTGTTTAAGTATATCTTATTCCATAATTTGTTAGAGTATATTAATTCAAAGGAGTACAATTATTATAACTTTTCTTTATTTACAAAAATATCTTCTATTGAAAGTTTCTTCCCTTTCTATCCCTATGGGTTTGCACAGGATGTTTTTCTAGAAGAGGCTTCTACACTTGTTTAGTGTTAGTTGTAATTTCCCTTCATTTTTGTAAGCTTCCATAGATCCTTCTATTTCTATCGGGGAAGTTTTAGGGGAAGAATTACTTCTGATAATATTTTCATTCTTCCCATGAATATGAGGTAATAACAAAGGAATTTGTATATTCAAAAGTACAAATTAGAAAAGTTCTATTTTATTAGGATAGATTAGATCCACTCTACATAGGGAAATATCCTCATCCAGTTGTTTGCTTGTTTAGTTCTATTAATTTTAGTGTAGAAGTAATTTTAATTAATTAGAAGAAGTTTCATTGTCTATGCATATTTCTTCTGTTTTCCAGAAAACACTAAAAATATAAAAACATTAGATTAAATTAGTTAATCATTTTATTTGTTTTCATTCCCTTTTTGTTAAATAATTGAAAAAACACAAAAATAAATAGATAGATTTATTTCCTTGTTTTAATTTATCTAATTGATTTTTTTTGTTAATTAGGCACATAGACTAATTAGACAAAGAGTAATATAATTCCCCACACGTTCTTAGTTGTCCCAGGTTTAAACATCAACCTTTTCCCTGACGGACACTTTGCGAGTTTGATTGCTTCCTTAGTTTAATAGTTCACTCATCCATATGACCATCCAAGGTCCTAGAAAACATAAATATTTAGTGTGTAATCCCTGAGTCCCAAAACCAAACATAGTTAAACTATTTATAGATATTGACACGATCCTCAAAACCTTATTTTTTCAGACTGCACCGCTTCCACCCATCATTATCTCACAATTAACAACTCTGAACGTGGAAGAAAATAGTGTTTATGTTTTCTAGCATAGTCATCCTGGTTGAGATTAGATTCCAATATTCACCCATTCGTCCTACCCACTTTTTTCCTCCCACACCTCTATGTCCTTGTATGGAGGATTGTACAAGGCAAACACAAGACAATTCCCACGTATTTTGCATCTAGTTCAGAGAGTGTTTGGTGACATTGATATCGATAGAATTCTTCATGTGTCCATTCTCCTCAACCATTCCATTTCACCCACCCAAGTTAGAGAGGAATTCATTTCCATAGATGATAAAATTCCCATGGTTCTTATAGAAGACATTAGATTGACTTGATCAATTGTTAGCCATTGTCACCCATTTTTGTATATTCCTCCTATCTTCCTTATTTAGCCTATCACATAGCCATATATCCATTATATTGTGGCTATCTCAACACAACCTCAGGAGGTCATGTGTGCTTAAGATCATGTTCTAATTTTAAGATGTACAACTACCCACTTGGATTGGGTGTTAGTAAAATTTCTTTTTATAATATCAATACATTCTTTCTATATAAAACTTGTGATATTACTCAAATATGATTATTTTTTCATCCAATCTTTCTGAGTTAATTAAGCCTAAATTTCTTGATTCATCTTCATCCAATATACCCTTTAAGGACATAAAAAGAATATGGAGTTCCACCTCTAAAGGTAGAAAAACTTCCAAAAAAAAGACTGGGGAGAATGGAGTTCACCTTTTGGTGTACAAATGGAATTCCTATATTCCCATAAGGTTGGGAAATTCTTTTTAATACCAATCCCTTTTGTTTTCCTTGATTTTTTTGAGGAGGATGGATTTTAACATCTTATTCGTAGCATAGGTCCGACCACTAGTTTGAGGATAATATAAAGAGGTAGTGTGATGAGGGATTGTAAAAATTTTACACAGGTCCCATACCTCGTCAGTTTTGAATGATGACCCATTATCAAATATAATGACTTATGGGATGTCATACCCACAAATAATATTTTTGAGTATGAATTCGGCTATCATAGACTCGGGTACCATGGTTAGGATCATCACCTCAACCCATTTTGTAAAATATTTGGTCATTGTAATAATAAAATTATGACCATCAGTAGAAGTGGAAGAGGATTTTCCTATTAAGTACAAGCCCCATATAGAGAAAGGCCACAACATAAATATGATTTTTTATATCTTGAGATAATATTTGTATAGCGTGTGAAAATTATTGACATTTTTGGAATCAACACATATATTCTACAACATCATGCTTGATATTGGGCCAAAAATATCCCATCAAATGAGTATTTTGAGCAGTCAAATGTTTTCCATTATATCTACCACAAACTCCGTTATGGGATTCAAAAATGATATTTTTCTCCTCTTCATCCACACATCTAAGTAATAAGCAATCAAATGCCTTTTGATATAGGAATTATTCTATGATGACATACTTAGTGGATATAACATGGAGTATTCATATTTTTTACGAGTTAGACCTTTTTGGGCAAGTTTAGTTTACATTATAGTTCAATATGTTAGAATACCATGGGAATGATGATAATGTGGGGTTTTTATGTAATAAATGCAATCATCGGGGAATTCTAGTTTGACATGATCACTAGAATCTAAGGGATTTTCAGCTAGCCAATTAGAAATGATTTTCTCCTTGACCAAATTTTTATTTACGTATATAAGTTGAAATCCGTTCATGAGTGTTATGAACCTACCAAATTTCTGAAATAAGGTTGTTTGAGCTAGGAAGTTTTGTAACAACCCAGATTTGAAAATTAATCTTATCTCCTACTTGACCATGTAGTACCTCAATCACTTAGTTATGAAAAAAATGACAAGGAACTCCTCCATCTGAGTGTACCTAGTTTCATAATCAAGAAGGAGATCACTAATGAAATAAATAACATGTTCACAACCACCATCACATTCTTGTTCAGACATGCATGCAATAGACACATTAGTGGCTCTAGAATAGAGAATTAAAGGACAATTAAACTTAGGTGACATGAGAGATTTGGGGAAATAAGGAAGAGTTTTACCAATTCAAATACATTGTGGAATTCTTTTGTATATGTATTGTAATATTATTTTCTTTAGAAGACAATTAATAGGGTGTATAACATAGGTGAGACTTAGATAAAACCTTTGGATCACCCCATGTTTTCCCAATAAATATTTGATGTTGGACTCATTTGTAGGTGGGGTAATTTCAAGGATTATGTGATTTTTTGTGGGGTTAACATTGATATTTTTGGAGGAGATGATGTAACCTAGGAGATTCCCTTCCGTAACTCCAAATATATAATTCTCATGGTTCAAGGTGACACCATATTCAATTAAGAAAGAGAGAATGATATGGAGGGATTCAGAATGATCACCCCTCTTTTAAAATTTTCTAACATGTCATCTACAAAGGTTTTGATGATTTTATGGATGAGGTCATGGAATTTATAAGTCATTGCCCTCTAGTAAGTAGTGTAAAAAATTTTCAAACCAAAAGGCATTACTGTGTAACAAAAGGTTCCCAAGGATATCGTAAAGGTCATTTAGGTATGGTCTTCCTTGGATATCCTTATCCACTTTTATTCCAAAAATCCATCCATAATTGAAAACAATTCATACCTAGTAGCCACATTAATAATGTTATCTATAGATGGTAATGTGAAACCATATTTCAGACAAGCCTTATTAATATCCCTAAGGATGATACATATTTGGATCTACCATTTTTCTTAAGGATCAAGAAAATTTTAGAAAACCACATAGAGTAGTTCAATAGCTTTATAAAATCTACTTATAGGATGAGTTTTATTACCTCATGTTTGAACATTATAGTTAATTTAGGATTCATTGGTATTAACTTATGCTTGATGGGTTTGGCATCGGGTTTGGGTACTAAATTTTGAATTACCATAATAGGGTTAACTCTTTACATATCCTTATAGGTGAATGAGAAATCCCAAGATTGGTCTTTGATGACCTTAGTATGATCATCTACTTCCTCCATGGATAGCGAAGAACCGAGCTTAAAAATTGTGGGATTCGTTTCTATTCTGATATTGATATTGATAATGTATTCTATCAAAGAATCATTTACTTCTTCAAACTCTAGAGGATCAAGGGGGATTTTGAGAGGTTCTTCCTCTGTCTCATATAATTCAAAGTCTTATGAGGGAAAATTGTTCTAGATCTTACTATGAATTAAGATGAAGGATGGGGAATGAGGGAAAATCCTTTCTTATGGTGATTCTGAGGGAGATCATTCTACGTTTGCAAGAAATCCTCAATTTCCTTTTCATTATCAGCATATTCCATGGTAATGAGATCACCCTTATTTTCCATGTACATGAGTATTGTTGCACTTAGAATTTTTTACACTAAGGGTTCACATCTCATGGATACAACAAACTTGGTCTATATTAAATTTACATGTGGGAAAAAGATGGAAGAAAAGGAGGCCATAGAGTTAGCTATTTGGTTCCTATCCCTAGGGATGAATTTAATGGAGATAAGTCAAATATTTTTCTCATCTTAAACAAAATAGCCTTGTAAAGTTGGAGGTGTTATGCTCTAGTTTTGTAAACATTGGAAACTTGATTGGCTACCAGTTTCAAATCTCCTAGGACTCAAATATTTTTGACCTCTATCCTCTTAGTGACAATGAGGATAAGAAGTAAAGATTCATAATCTTCCCCATTATTGGTGCATTCAAAGTCAAGTTTAAAATAAAAGGGAATGATCTTTCCTACTGAATAAGTTAAGATCACCCCTGCACCTACACTATAACGGAACTTGGATCTATCATAATGAAGTGTCCAATAATCAGCAGGTAAAATAGAGCTTACAACATATGTGGAAGGTTCCTCTTGAATATATTATACTTATACCATGAATGTATATATAAGATCATCAATAGGGAGAAAGGAAAGGCTGAGAATATCTTCGATACCTTACAAATCAAAATGAAGAGTTATTAGAGAATAATTTTATAAGATATTTACAATCATTGCCATTGTTTTCATGGACATGATTTCTACCAAGGTAATTTTATTGCCACCATTTTTTGTAGTTTCCATTAATTTTGGTATATGAACCTCAAATTTTGGAACCCACTTTGTGGTTCCAACCAATTCCTTTAAAGGGGGTGGTTTTTTTAGCTTGTTTTTAGTGAACTCAAATTAAGAATGAACTACATGTTTATTTTTGAGGATTTCCAAATGTATATCAAAAGGTTTAGGATCTTATTAAGAAACATTTACCTCCCTTAAATGAAGGAACCTAATATATTGGAACAAGGTGGAATAAGTTTCCTACATCCAATGAATCCATAATCTTCCAAATAGCATGTTATAATTTTTTCCCTATATATAATATAAAATTTGGTTAAAATGGTTTTTGGACCAAGGGACATAGGAAGGATTATGGTTCCAATCAAAGTGGATTAGAGATTATTATAACCTCATTAAATAATTATGGTAGAAGTATAGTTGCATTTTTTGTACCCTAATTAATGTAGGAAGGATAAGGGGACTATGTTCATCACACCCCCATTTTGGATCATGGATATTTTAACATATTTTTTTAAAACCATAATTGTAAGTATAATTGAAGATCTCCTCTCCAAGATATTTGTACATCAGAAGGCATATTTCTTATGTCAAATATATACCTAATGTATCTATCATTTTAATGTATAGGATGTATGTCAAAGTCAATGTGATTAACTTGATCCTCGAGTGGAGGTGTGGCATGGCCCAAAAGACCAAGACCTAATGTGTATAGTAAGGTGGAATGAAAGGCTAAAGAATTATATAAAAAATATAGAAATGAAATATAGGAAAATTTCACACCCCGCAGTTATAACGTATTCTATTGGAGGATAAGTCATGAACTGGAAAATGATTTATGAAGGTTGGGTAACCTACACTGTTACATAGTTGGGTAGGTAACTACGTGTATGTGTGTGTACCCTGAAAAGGATACACACACTTATGCATAGTTGCATGTGCAACCGCGCCATAGTTGTTTTTGCCAAGCATTCGTAAATCATGTGGCACTCAGGACTTATTTCTATGTTTCATTTTAATTGCTACACTAATTATAATAGACATTACTATGCACCATGCTATGAATGATGTTTCGGGTTACTTACCGCAGCTGTAAGTAATATTTTAATGTGTTGTTGTATATTATTGATATTCTATTGGACTGGATTAAATGGTAAGAGGTCACTGCATCTACTCCATTTGCCTGAGCTTATAATATAGTTTGAATAGTGAAAATTGTCAGATCTATTATTTAATTTGGGTTATGAAGAACCCAGCTATAAAATTATGAGTATTAATTGTAAGGAAACTGCGGGTCTTGATTATACACCCAATTTCCATTTGAGTGTTTGATTGTTATCAATTAAAGTTCTATATATTGGACAAAAGGGTCATTTCACCCAACCCTTGACATGATCTATAAAGGTAAAAGACACAAAATATGCTAAGGACGCATTGTTGATTGATCACTTATATGAAATTGTGTTATATCATAGGTAGCCAACCTTGTGTTAGGGTAATGCCTTGATGATTGTTGGTTCATTTATCGACCTAGGTAGGGAACATAAATAAGGAAAATTGTGACCTTAAAACATTAGGTCGTTGACCGATCATAGGACCTTTGAATTAGTCATGACTACTAAATTATGAAGTTGGTTGATTCACAACCCCATACAAGCTTAGTCATCTTAATATTTGACTCGGTCAATTTAGTTGACCCATCACGTAAACAATCGAAATAGGGTAATGAATATCAAAGTTGACATGTAATTTTAATGAAGTTAAGTTGACAAAGATATTAGCGGTAAAATGTGGCAGTGGTGAGGATCACAAAGACACCACGTGGCAGTTAGGGATTTTAATGACATTAATTACATAGGGAAACTCGAAGCTTCCTTGAGAAGCTACTAGGTTAATTCGATGGATAGCAATTTTCACTGTGTTTGAACTCGTGCTCTCCATCGTTTGAGTTTTTTCTCTTCTAAATCGATGTATGTAGTTTTAATGGATTATTTGAGGAATCCGAAATATATTTTGACAAGTCTTGGTATTTAAAATTGTCTGCTTTACAAGGGTGTTTTTATTATGGGCATTGGAGGCCTTTAAATATGAGATCGACTTGGTGAGTGTGGGTCTTGTTTCTATTAAAAGGGTGTTTTTATTAATGAGGGCATTGCGAGGTCATTGCAAATCTAAGCTTGACTTGGTGAAGTCATCAACACTAGTACACTATATAATCTAACCATGGTTATCGCATACTTTTAATTCTTCTAAACTTATTTCACTATAAAAGTATCAAGGACATATTATCCAGGTCTTATATCTGAGTTATTACATGACATTTGGTTTTATATTTAAGTTATTGTGTGAATCTGGTTTTGTATTTATTTCACTAAGTTATTGTGGGAAATAAAGGAATATTGATCCGGTTACCCCTATATCTGAGTTATTGTCATGATACTTTCTGGTTATTGTCATTATAAGATTATTCAGAATGTGAATTTGGTTTTGTATTTTATAGTTATTGTGGTAATTATTGGCACGACAAGTTAACCCCGTGTATGCCATATACTTTCTGGTTATTATCAATTATTATATTATGTCTGTGTAGAAGTGTTGGGTGTTTGACTAGATCCCTAAATGGGTAAATGAATTTGTAATGGGCTCCTTTGAGAATAATGTACGGTAACTTACTGCATAGTGCATTGATAATACTTGTTCCATTTGTATAACATAGAGGTAGATTGAGCCCGTAAGCTACCGGTTCTGAGGGGGTCATGTATGGTTCTTGCTGCTGGGTACTTGGATATTTCTAATTTGTTTCATAACATAAGGTAGATTCGAGCTCTGGTTTTGAGCTTCTAATTCTATCCAGGGGTTATATATTTCTTCTTCTGGTCACTATAAAATAAAGGAATATTATCCGGTCCTATATCTGAGGTGTATTTGGTTTTGTATTTAAGTTATTGTGTGAATTTGGTTTTGTATTTAAATAATTATTGGCACGAGTTACCCCGTCTTAAATGCCACTATCACTTTCTGGTATATTATCATTATTGGTTTTCAGAAGTGTTGGGTGTTTAGTACCTAAATGGGTAAATGTTTCATCCTTTATTTTTAGTGCATTAATTATACAGTGTTCCGAGAATATGTGTAAGGGTTTGAGAATCATGTACAGTTCTTACTGATAGTACCTAGATAAATATGTTCCATAACATAAGGTAGATCGAGCCTGTAAGCTTCTAATTCTAAGGGGTATGTCGTTTCCCTGGGTTACTTTTCATTCTCTTTGGTTTTGAGTTTAACTCCCTAGGTTAGCATGCCGAGGCAGGGCCATAAAGATGAGATCTTAAAGTCACTTCACCTGTATATTGAAAAGGGTTCATTTTGTACCCAGTCATTAGTTAATCATACGGTGTTGACATCTTTGCGGGGCTAAGTGATAATTATCACTGACATGATGGAAGGTTGTATCTTACTTCTCAAAAAAAAGTTGGACCATGTAAATAATGGATTAAGCATTCTTCACCATTCTCATATGAGGTCGTTAGCATAAGAAATTAAAGAAACAAATGGCATAAACCGACCCTAATAGAAACTCATTCTAAACTAGTAATGGGTAGATATGTGGATAATAACTAGTTATGAGTTGACCATTGTTCTTACAGAGTAGATAGTGATTTGTTACTTCTATAGACCTATTACACTTGGTTATTTGGTTGTTAAGAGGGGCTAGTGGGTCTTTAATTTGATGAATAAGTTATGATGTATTGATTCACTTCTTTACAAGGTGGCAAGATGAGATAGTGTAGATCATCCCCCTTCAGGGTTGTTTTGAGAAAATCATAATCTGGTTGATTGTCTTAATATTTTCTGAACATATCCTTGTGCTTGCTTATAAATTTGTATATAAATACTTTTATGAACCACTCTTGTTCAATTTTAATATGTGAATATGTTTAGATAGTGATGAAAAAGGTTACTTTAAAAGTTTGATTGAAAAAGAAGATAACATAGATAAAGGCTATACCTTTGTTTTGATGTTTTTTGTGTTATAAAGTAGATGGATGTCTAACTACAGGAAATGAAATGAACTCGTTAATTATTCTACAACTCTGAGTTAGATTTCTTGCATAGGAAGAAAGGATGATTAGTATGTTATCATTAACAAGTTAGATAATATTTTTTTACCTTACATTGAAGTAATTAGATAGAGAAATGTATTTCCATGCCAGTTCCAAAAGAACTGACCATGTATGTATGTGGTGTTTTCTCTAATTTTCAGGATTGGGGGAAAATTTCCAAAGTTGATAATAGAAGGGATGATTAGTATTGCATCGTGTATCTATTCTTATGAATGAAGGAACTTATTGTTATTTAATAAAAGTGGAAGACTCCTTATGAACCATGAGAATTCTTAGACCTAATGTAAATAGAATTAGCTATAGTCTTAGATGGATGTAAAATAAGTACTTTGTGAATAAGAGTAACCTTATTATGGAACAAGTTGTTCCAGAAGTAAACAATTGTATAAACTTAAAGACCATCAATCATGTAGACATGAATACATAATAGTTGAATTTTAGGTACTAAATTTGTATTATGTGAGTCAATTGGGTGGCTTATAAACCCAAGCTTGATATGGAGATTGAATATAATTAAGCTAAACAAATGTTATACAAACAATAAATAAGTATGAATATGCAGATGGATGTTGCTTATTATTTTATATTAAGGTAATATAACAACTGTGTGTGCAAATTGATTTCATTATCATTATGTATTTTAAATAAGAAGTAAACCTTTGCAATATGTATATTATTTCTATTGTTTTATCAACATACCTTGTTAATGTAAAGTGTAATAATGTCGAGCTTCTCAGTAGATTATTAATGGGTTAATAACGATATTGTTTCAATATAACATCATAAACTAGTAGATGTTTCACAATGTGGTGAGATAAACTATAAAGATGAAAGGTTGAACTAAGAGATAAACATATAACTATGAATATTACAAGTTATAATCAGGAATTTGCATTATGGGTTTTATGACATGATGTACATTAGCCTTGGGTAGCACATTATTATACTTATGATATGAACATACTAAGGCATTAAATGTGTTTACCTCACCTTGAAGAATTAAGTTATGTCGCCATGTATTGTAATACATTAAACTAAGTCTTAAGAATATAAGAGCATTGATTAATCAATTGGTAATTAATTGATAATATGGAAGCCCCAATGACCCACTGTTGCATTACTGTAAAGGAGATAGCCACTATTGGTGATAACTCGCAGCAATTTTCCGAACATTACGAAATGGTGGTAATTAACTAAATGAGTCTTTATTATGAAAACTAAGTACTCAAAGGTAGGAAAACACCATCGTATTTGGATCATGTGTGTCATGCCTGCATTAGCTTGGGTTGGCTACAAGTAGAGAGGTGGTCATGTAATTATCTAGATCATTACACAGACTTATCTTTTCCTGTAGGGTTCCTGAAGTAGTGTTGACATGAGTCATACGATCTGGATGCTGAAAGATGAGTTGATTGTGGCTTCGGTGACTGAATTTATCAATAAATTATTACTTAAGAATAATAATTTGAATCTATACGTAAATAAATGAAACGAATCCTGATGGCTATGACCGGAAAAAATTATGAGGTGAAGGGAAGACAGGTTCCCTAAGACAAATGTGCAGTCTTGGGATCCGACTTACTAGCGCAACACCAAATAACTATGGCCATAGTAACGAATGTAACTAGATGTGTTGTTCTGTTCACCAAGTCTTTTGTTACAGTGTTGAGATTCAGATGATGGTTACAGTGGTAGCTTTTCGAAGGACGTTAAAAAGACATCACAAGTTCTTAGCCTGTAATAAGGCTTAACCAAATGATACATTGGGTGTATTAGATCGTAAAGAGTGTTTGAGGGGGATCAAGTTGGATTTCTATGCTCTCACAGTTGCACATGGTTGTCATATGTTATCTGATTGGATATTGAATTTTAATTTAATGTTGTTATAAATCAGCTAATGCTGCAATTAATGTATATAGATTAGTATAAAAAGAAATTAAGTTATACAAATATCTTGTGCACAATTAAATATGTTGAGTGTTCAATTCAAAAAATTATTAATTCTATTAAATGTGTTAGTGAAAATAAAAAATTCACTAGTTTGAAGAGTTAAAAGTGGTTGTTACAGAAAAGGTATTGGTTAAATCGACTATCAAGTCATATGGTCCTACAGGTTTAGGAACTACATGAGTATCATATTGTGATAAATAATAAGTGGGGAGGGGTTGTGAAGCATTCTTTTTTATTCTAATAGTGGTATTGACCTTTGGTTTAGTTTCCAACTAAACAAATCCCACAATCTTTGTATTGTGCCTTTGTTCTAAATTGGGGATTCTCATAAGTAAATGCTTCGTTTTCATGGGTTCTAATAGGAATACCCTTGTTCAAATTTTGAGGATTTACTTTCTCATCTTTTGGGTGTTTAGGGAATGGATCCTAATAAATATCCAAGTTTGCATTTTGAGGTGTAAAAGGTCCCGTGTAACTAGATTGCAGGGACCCCTCAAGGTTCCCTAGGAACATGTATATGAATAAATAATGTTGGTATTTTAGGAGTCTCTAAATAAACTTATAAACTCTCTAAAAGTACACAAATCATGACCAATATCATGGTGAAATATGTAATATAAATTGGCATTGTAATCTCTTGGCCTTTGGTTTTGATTTTTCTATTGGTTGAACCCTTAAGTGTTATTCTGGGGTTGATTGTTATACGTGTAAATTCTTTCCCCTTGAATAGAGTTATGGATTTCATTCTGGCCTTGGCCTTGGTTTTTCGAGGTGGAGGATGCTTGAAATCAACTATGTTAATAGAGGGGATAGAGTTAGAATTCCTTTGATTTCTCATGTTGTTGTTATTAATGTTTATGTTACTAGTTTTTGTAACATTAGGATTATTTTCTTGGTCGGTAACACCGTCTATGGTAGCACCATAATTATGATTCAATAATTTTGGCCCTTGGTTATTAGTTATGTTGTTTTGATAGCTTATGTTGTTTTGATTATGAAGTACCAAATTCCCATTAGGAACATAAATATTACATCTGTTATTGATATATATTTGATAAATGCAAAGATCACCTTCTAGTACTTCCTCGTATGTATGGAAGAGGAATTTTTGTACCTCCTATTTGGTTTCTCGATTAAATGAGTGAAGGAATAGATCGTAGAGTTCTATTTGGTTCATATTCAATACAATTGTGGAGGTATAAAGAACATGATTCCATCTATATATGAAGTGAGTAACAGATTTGTTTTGTTCCTATTTAATGTGTAGGAATTACCTAATTCATATTCATAACAATTTATTCATATAAAATTCCATTGATAGATTCAGACATTAGTTGCTTACAAGAATATATGGAGGCTTTTAGGATCTGGTAATACCAATCTAAAGAGATAACTTCAAGGGTCTTTGGGAAGCTCTTAAAAAATACCATGTCCCGTGAGAGTTCTCTAATCGCGGTAGCATAGAATTTAATGTGAGAATAAGGATATCCTTCTAATTTCAATTAGGAAGATCTAATAATGGGAGAGGAAGCATGACACTTTGTATTATGAAGTCGAGGGGCTCTTTAAAATATTTGACGTAGGTCCCCATCGCATAGGAATCTATAATGGAGGTTACTTGATGGATAGGAGGGGAATAATATGTTTAGTAAGGTGTAGCATTAATGCTATCTAAAGTGTACAAGGCTCCTTGGATTTGAATAAATGAGCTAGGAAATGTATAGGAATATGGTTGTGCCAATTTTGAATACACATGCATGTAGGGAGAAAAAATATTAGAAAAATCATTCATGGGTGTTGGGTTATGAAAACTTGTATTGTTGGGGGTATAATATTGCAAGACATTTCCAATAATTCCTTAGGTAGGGTAAGCATAGGATGGGTGATGACCCATTCCCAATTTTCACTCACCTTGAGAAGGTCACCTGGATTAGAATGAACCAGATAACCTTGTTGCATGTGTTTTTATATTGGTTGCGTGTTGGTAAAATAGGTGAAACCTTTGTTTTCGATGGTATAATACCCTATTACATGGGTTAGAGGTGGGGATTTAGAACTCTCCATCTCTCTAATCCCCCCACGAGTTTGGAAATAAAATCATTTGGTGAGGATTAAGCCCCTTTTTTTGGTGTATAATAATTATGACTCTATGAAGGGGATGTATGATACCCCTTTATGAATTATTTAGTTATTTTTTCTCCTTTTCGTGGTATGTTCTCTAACTTTTGCAGGGTAGAATAAATTTTGTTTTGAAGAAGGGTGTCAGTATACACTTGTAACCTATCTAAAGATTCATCTATAATTTTAAGTTGGACATTTATTTGGCCAACCTGTACCAAGATCTCATCATATGGTCACAAATAATATGGTGTGGAATCAAATTACAAATTTATTTTCAACCTATTCAAGACTTGTGGGTAGAAAATTTTCTCTCTGGTGAACATCATGTTGTTGGAGCTATAAATTTCTTCCTATAAGCCTTTATAAACCAATGGTTGATCAATCTCTCCAATCCTTACATTGGAGGAAGCATTTGATGTTTGGATGGAAGAGACACATGGTAGAGGGGAGTTTTGGGAATAGTTATCATCCCAACCAAACAAAGAGGGTGATTGTTGAGCATTCACATGAGTATAATAAGCCTTGAGGCCTAGAAAAAACCTTATTCAAACCTAAAATGACATATTTGGGGACCCACATAATAATGGGAGAGGGAGAACATGGAACAATAGAAAGGGATTAAAATGAAAATGAGAAGAAAATAATACGCCACATTGGGTTTACCAAAATTTTTACATAGGAAAAATGACTCAGGTTTCCTTGTGCAATCAACTTCTTGAGGTCAGGTCGAGATAGATGAAATGTGGAATATGTGATGGATATGGATAGGTATAAATGGTAAATATAGAATAGGTGGGCATGAATACAATTTGAGATTCAAAGGATGAAAAAATAGTAATTGATCAAATTGTAATTACAGAATTTATTCGTCAAGGAAAAAAAGGCTCGTCTAATCTCTATGCATGGGATGATACAAAAAAGGATAATCATTACACATAACTCTTGATCTATGTCAGTTAAACCAAATATTCTTCAGCCTAGCTGAAGGAGTCTTAGAAAGTGCCTATTCATATATAATTATTCCTCTCCTAAGAGGGTCATGCAAAGTTATAGACGATGGACAAGGTGAGAAAACTAAAGTTTTTGATTTCTATTTTGGTTTTCTTGGTTGGAACAAAAATAATCAACTATGGATAATTGTTTGTTTAATTTTCTAAGATAGATAACAATCTGTGGGGGAAATAATTAGATAAAAAAACAAACAGTTGTAATCCTAAATCTACATCTCCTTGATATCGATCGATGTATGGTGGGTGAATGATTGGTTATAAAATCCCCCTATGATGTTGGGTTAGAATGGGAATGGTCATGTATGGTCATCAAATTACGAGTAAGGATAAGGGTATCTTGATAAATAATCAAAGGATAAGAACCGGTAGCATGAATTTCTAATGACTTGGTTTTTTTAATTTTTATTTGGACTTCTAAATCACATTAAATCATAACATTAAATAAATAACAGAAATAAATCTAACGTAAGTAAAATTAAAGTAAACTTAATTTTCTTATTCATTAAATTCCTTCCTAGCTAATAAAATAAAATAAAATAAATACAATTACCTATTCTATCTTTTTTATATTTTAACAAGATTTTTAAAAGAAATGAAATCAAGGGAAACTCTAGATAGAATATGATAAAACAATTAATTCGATCAACATTGAGACTCTAGATAGAAACAAAGGTATACGTACAAGATAGGAATCAAGAAAAAAGAATACTCAAAAGGATATAGATTTTGGTACTCAAACAAGATTGGACCAAAATTTTTTAGAAGGGTAAAAACAAAACCATAAATGAATATTATATCATGGAATATTAGGGGTTTGAATAATCCCTCAAAATGTAGACTACCGAAGGATCTTAGAAAAACATAGAATGGAAATTTTGGCTATTCAAGAGACTAAAATGAGTGAGAGTAGCTGTTTTAAAATTAAGAACAATTTTTAGAAGTATTTGGAAGTAATTTATGTTAGTTCTTCTAGGGGTTTTGGGGGACAGGTTGTGGTCTGAGACCCTAACTATTTTAAAGGAACTCTTATTGTTTGTAAAGATAATCATCTAGCTATAATAATGAAGGATATCAAAAATATTTTATTAAAATGCTCTTTAATGTTTATGCCCCAAATAACAATTTAAGAAGAAATAATCTATGGGAACAACCAAGCTCTTTTTAGATTATTGTAAAAAGGACTAAGTGGATGGTGGTTGGTGATTTTAACACTCCTCTCTCACCTATGGAGAAAATGGGAGGTCAAATAGAGTATATTGTGAGTATGGAATATCTTCAAAAATTTATTACTAACAATAGTTTTATGGATGTATAGCTCAAGGGGATAATATTTACCTAAAAAGCAATAGACTAGGAAGCTATATCATTTGGGTTAGATTGGATAGGGTTTTGATCACTATGGAATGGATCAAGAAATATGTTTTCTTTCTACTTTTCATAGAATAGACTCTTATCAAAATCCTATTTTTTTCTTTGGAAAATAAGCCTCCACAAGGAGGATTCCTTTTCTCTTTGAAAAATTTGGTTACATCATGAAGGAATCCATGATCTTGTAAAAGAGTGGTTGAGTATTAAGATACAAGGTTCAAATTTGTACATAGTCTCTAAGAAATTGGATAATGTTAAAAGAAACTTGAAATTATGGAATAAAAATATTTTTGGAAACATTTTCATTACCAAGAAAAAGTTGGAGAGAGATATGTTAATTTTTCAAGACATGATAGAGAAATATGACTATGTTTTGGACATAGAGGATTCTAAGAAGGAAAAATATCTTCTTTCAGAGTATCATTATATTTTTGCTAAAGAGGAAAATTTTTGGAGGAAAAAGTATATGATTACTTGGCTGAAATAAGGCGATAAAAACCCTAATTTACTTCATTTTACTTCCCTCAAAAGATGAGGCTTCAATAGATTAGGTAAGATAAGGAAATAATATGAGTCGGTGGTGGAAGAAGATACAACCATTCAAAATGAAGAGGTCTCCTTTTTTAGTGACTTATTGTCCTCTAAAAATCCTCTAAATAATAATAAGGAAGAAATGTTCTTACATTGCATTCTATAGCTGGTCTCTCTAGATGATAACTTGATGCTTACTAAAACTCCAACCTTTGAGGATATTGACTTTGTTGTTAAAAATATTAGACCAAATAAATCTCCTAGTCCAGATGGGTTCCCAAATTTCTTTTTCTAAATTTTATAAGAAATAATTAAGGTTAATGTTTATAGGGAAATTCAAGAATTTTTTATGAATAATAATATGCTTAGAGAGATAAATTTTACTTTTATTTTCGTGATTCCTAAAATAGATGATACTATGGAATTTAAGAAATTTAGGCCTATTAGTCTCTGTATAAAATTTACACCAAAATTATGGCATTAAGACTAAAATTAATTCTCCCTACTATTTTTTTTCATTAGTAAGGGGGCTTTGTTATTGGAAGACAGATTCAAGATGGCATAGTCACAATACAGGAAACTATTTACTCTATAAATAAATGTAAGAAATAATATATGGTGATTAAGCTTGATATGGCCAAAGCATATGAAAAAGTATTATGGTATTTTTAGACAAGGTTCTTAACCAGTTTGGATTTCAATAATATTTCATAAACCTTGTGTGGACGTGTATTTATACTAACATGTTTTTTGTTTTATTAAAAGGAACACCTTTTGGATTCTTTCAAAGTAATAGAGGGCTAAGACAAGGAGATCAAATATATTCTTTCCTTTTTATTTTGATGCCATAGTCTTTAAATAGGGATTTGAATATGGATACCAAGGAAAGAAAAATCATTGGGATATCCTCTACGGTAAATTTTGAAAATATTATTCATCAACATTTTTTGATGATACCATTTTATTGGGAGAAGCGCGGCCTCGAAAGAAAGGAGTTTTAAATATCTTCTTCAAGAATATGAAGAGGTGACAAATAAAAAAAATCAATTTTAGAAAGAGCTCATTATTTTTCTTGAATACACTGGATAAAAGATGTAATAAGATTGCTAAGATTTTGGATTTGATATCAATAATTTTCCCTATATCTATTTGGGAATGCCTATTGGAAAAAATAAACCCCAAGTTATTGATTGGAATTTTCTAATTGACAGATTTGTTAAAAAATAATAGGATGGAAAAGAACTTTTCTTTCTCAGGTTAGAAAGATCACTCGCTTAATTTCTATCCAAAGTCATATGGTGTATATTAAGTCCATATTTGAGCTTCCTACGAAGGTAGTTGATAATTTGAAAAAAAAATTCAAAAAGGTTTCTATGGAGTGGGATGTAAAGTAAAAAAAATACCTTTAGTCACATGGTAAAATGTGTGTAAACCAAAAAGGCTTGGGGGTTTGGGCTTTAGAGAATAGGAGTGGATGAATAAATATATTCTAGCTAAAATGGGGTGGATATTGCTTAGGGATGGAGGGGTTTGGGAAAAAATCCTTAAACACAATTATTGGGATAATCCTAAATTTGATAGCTTATTTTTTTCTCCTCCTACTTTTGAGGGATATTTTTTTGGAAAGCCTTGAACTGGGCTTAGGATATCTTGTTAAAAGGGTGCAAGTGGAAGATAGGGGATGGTGAAAGGGTAATTGTTTGGGATGATATGACCCTTAGAGAAAATTTTCCTTCGAATAATATTCAACAAGATGTTGAAGATAAATAAGGCCTTTTTGTCAAAAATTACTTGGAGGAATTTATTTAGATGCTGGAAGATAGAGAACTAGATATCTATACAAGAAACCTCTCCAAAATCCAGAAACATAACACTTCTCAAAATTTAAAATTTCCCAACCTTGATACGAACAAAAGTTCCATTTTATAAGCTACTAGAGAAGAAGTCAAGAACACAAGTTGATCAAGAAAATATGACTCATCCAAAAGGGAAGAATTCAACTGACTATTTTTAACAAGATGGAAGGAGGAATCCAAGACCATTCCAATTATCCCTTTTTACCCAAATTTACCAAGTAATTTGGGAGAAAATAAAATTGTAATAAAAAAGTGTTCAAAAATGTGTTTTGTGTTTTATATTTGAACGATGATAGGACTTAACTTATTACCATAGGGTTGGTTTCACAATTTCCTATAAAAAAATGCAAATGGGCTCAAAAAATGGTCTTGCAAGTAAAAATTAAGGTCTAGGAGTATGGCTAAGAAGTTGAGATTGGCCAAGATGGAAATGTAAAGGAGAGGGGGAGGGATCTGGATCTCATTCTTATCTTGCAAGTAAATTTGTCATCATCGGAGACGTTTCATGTTTACATTTTACACTATGTAATATTTGGGTGCATATACTGACACCGTGGGTGTCCAATGTTTGTGGCATCATGCCTATCTTGTTTATAATTACTTGATCTTCTTTATAGGCCTACTAGCCATAACTATCTTGTGAAACTATGGGTGTCCCATGTTTGTAGGATCCATGCCTTTTGTATGATTTTTTATGTGATTGTTTTCTGTAGGATGCATTGATGTTGTTATTTTTTACTCCTACATGTGTTATTATTAGTGGTTTGTCTAGTTTCTAATATCATTATTTTTTTCTAGATTTTTTTTTTACATTCCATAGGTTCCACCATGCATTAACACCTTTCCTATTATAACTATAGGTTATCCAAGGTTTAAACCTCTTTAACACTTTACACATCTTCTCAGTCATCTCCTTTAGCATTACATACCTATTTCTCTTGAGACACATGCTAAAACATGGATTTTACATATACCTCAAAATATGGGGCATCTATCCAGGTCTATTCCAAACTTTCAATATAAATAGAATTTTGGGGGAATATATAGGTATAGAAAAGGTATAGGAACCCAAAAATGCATAGAATTTTGGAAAAAGCTACACAGGGTCAAAACCATAAACTTTGGTCAGAACTGTATGTTACGGTCCCAAACACACACACATTTCTGAGCAGGGGAAGTTTCAGCAAATTTTTTAAAAACATTTTCATATTTTTACCTATATGTACAAATTTTCTAAAAAATTTCACATCTAGACTAGTCAATTCAGATCAATACAGGGACATGAAAATTTTCATTCCCTTTTTGCATAAACACTTAGCTTTAGGCTCAATTTCAAGAATCTTGGGGGCATGGATCTCCTTCCTAGTTCAACATTGCTAATACACTTTCTACATATTTCAATGCTTATTTAAGTTCATACTAAATTATTTGGAATATGGGGAGAATTTGGTGGAGATTGTTCTGTTTTGTGCTGTATTTTATTATTTGTAAAATTAGTTCTAGATCCATCTGTAGTGGTATGATCTGTTGGATTATGGAAGGTAAAGAAGTAGCTAAGAGATTTGTGGGAAGGATTTCCTCTCCTATTACACTCAAAGGGGAAGATATCAGAGTTTATGAATAAATTTTATACTTGGTATTCTTACTTCATAGGGGTACATTTGTACCTCTTTCTTCTTCTCTCTCTTACACATATCTATGTTGGGTTGTATATTCTTAAAAATCTATCTTCTCCTCGATAAAAATTATGGAATGATCACCCCTAATCCTGTAGTGAAGTTTATGAAAAATAAATCTCCAAGAGAAAGCAAAGCATGAGAAAATAGGTGTATTATTTCCTTGTTCACATGTTTTTACTTCACATATATGAAAATGTAAATATTTTCTATTACATGTTTTATTTGAGTTACGATTAATTATCTATTATAGACATTGATTAAAATTTGTGTTGTAGGTCTGATTATGGATCATGCTAACACCAAGAACCATAACACAACCATAAAAAAAATATTCAATCAAAGGAAATGTGTTATCAAATAATCATGTACATTTTCCTTTAAGCATGTAATTTTCAATTGATACTTAAATGGGGGAAATGTAGACACTCAAATTTGGTAATTTACTCTTTGGCAACCCTTGAATTGATAGTGCATTCTTATTAGGATAAAATACAACCTCTTCATTCCCACTTATCACTTTACAAGGTCCATTTTTAGCTTGTTTATCCTTTCACACTAACATATTGACACATTCTAAGAATACAACATGTAAAATATCAATAGAAAGACATAAATTTACCATCTCCAAACTTGATTTGGAATATTTCCTACTCCCATTAAGAACTGTACATACTAGTCATGGCCTTACATCTAGTCCTGACCTACTTATATGGTCTTAGACTGACATGTCCTCCACCACACTTTTAAATTGATATCTTTCATCGAGTCTTATACTTCATTTGGTTTAGCCTTTATTAGATAACTCATCTATACAAATATATATAATAAAGCAAACACTACCTCATTTTATAACCTGGAAATTATAAAGAAATGCACTAGATAACTCACTTTATCCACTTATAAGAGGCATCTAAATATCCCTAAATTTCACACTATCACATCTTACGTCATTAAGATAGCAACCAATTTAAGTTTGAAGCTACAAACCAGGTCAATGAAACTATAGATCTCTTTCACAAGAACTCAAACATCTTCTCTCTAAGTCTTTTAGTAAGATCAAGGTCAAAGAAATCATGATAAAAGAAAATACCAATTCTAATTGATCTATCTAGATATCACATGATAGGTGGAGAAATATGTGCAATTTGAGTCCTCTTTGGAGCAATGATAACTTTGGAAGTGCACAAGGATGCCCACAACCCTTCTAATATTTATTTTGTAGCAATATTTATCCATTAATAAGGTTTAAGATAATGTTTAGTTTTTTAGAGAGCCTTGATGCATGTGCAAAAAATAGGGTTTGATAGTAAAAATATTCTAGGAATACAACTAACCTAGAAAGTTATAGAAACTGATTAAGAGTATGTCCAAGACCGTACATAAGGGTCAAGACCATGCGGTATAGTCCTAAAATTTTAGTACGGTTATGACCTAGGTTGATTCACATTCACTTTCCTAGTTATGAAGGTCATTTAGGTTCAGATCTTCCATTTATACTATTGCAAAATCCCATATCTCTCCAGAAATCGTCTAAAATTAACTATGTTCCTTCATACATTTTTTGTGAGTTTTCAGTTGCATGTTAGATTAACCGGTGTATGCTATATTATTTCTATTTGATCCAAGTGGAAATTTTAAGTTATTATTATATTGTAACATCTTTGTAAGATCTATAATCAAATCAAATCTAATCTATACCTAATGAAATTGAATTCAAATTTAATTAAGGGTTAAAAATAAATAATTCAAACTAAATAATTATGAAGGTAGGCCTTGGATATATCTAATCCTTACTGTAACCACTAATTGCATTTCATGTGTAGCATACTACACCTAGGCTATCTAACCCATTTTATATGTCATGTGTGACATAATGTACCTAGGTTATCTAACCCCTTGTACAAGTCAATCCCTAGTCCCATAACACCTCTACATACCATATTTCCTAACTAGCAATTTAAAATCAAGAAATCTCTATCTGCATACCAAAAATTGGGAAAAACATAGAATAAGAAGAAAAATAACACTAACCCTTCTGAATGTCCCATACCATGTTCAGATTAATCCTATGAGGATATAATCCTAGTTTATAACTCCCCAAACAATACAACAAAACATGAATAGGACATAATAAATCAAAACCCTCTCAAATTTCCCATACTGCTCGAGGAATTCATTATCATGATAACCATAAAAATTATTTACCATCACATAAAAAGGACTACAATATATTTGTAATAGTTTCAATATACTTGTTTTTCAGTTATACGTGTATTAAGATTCCAATAATAGTTCATATAATGTTAAAAGTGATACAAAACAATATATGATTAGTTTCTATCGTGTGAAAGCATATTATCTCATAATCCATATTATTATGTTATTTTTTTTCACTTAAAAAATAATTATGTCATTTATAACTAAGAGTATTACTCAAGCAATAACAACTCCAATAACTATCCCATACCAGTTGTGAGAATCAATATTACAAGAATCCTAAACTAGTTTTCCCCCACCATCTCTAACAATACCAAAAATCAAGGTGTATGTCCTAAAAGATTCATCATATTCACAATCCAATCAATAATTATGTTTTCATAATAAAGTCACTAGATTAATTTGTGTGAAACCTAGAAAAATATGGAATGTAGATGATATCAATAGTAGATTTGAGTTTATACTAAATTTATAATTAATATGGATAAGTTACTTTTCCATAATGAATAATTCCATTGAATCATAAATAGGATATACCTCTCCTTCATGAGATCTATGTTTCGATACTCATGCATGTGCATTATAAAATCCACTCATTTCATACCAAAATCACACGGGTTTTTATTTCATAATTAGTCAATTTCCATTATTACGTAAACAAGATATACCGGGAATTTATAATGACCCTTTTCAAAGTTTCTCATATGTGACATAATCATATAACTCTATTGTAGTATCATCCCTATGAGGTACAAGGTATTCATACAATATTCACAAGAATGATCTATTCAACTTATTCCATGGTTTAATCCAATTAGTCTCATATCCCCATGTTGTTTAAATCATAAAAATTTCCTCATAATCTTTCATAGGTTACATCCTTTTCCAATAGGTCATCTACTTACGAATATTAATCTTATTCTTAATATTATGAATTTTTTCATATTAATTCATATTCCCATGATAACTATGTTTTTCCAAACATATTCCAAGTACAAAGAATGGTGTCTATATCATCAAAAAACATTATATGGTTTCACATCATTATTAAAGATTTAGGGAGCCAGTTATAACTCCTCATGTGATTAACATATTTTATTATTTCCTTTAATTATGATATACATATGCTTTCATTTTCCATATTTGAGTCCTTTAGACTAAAGTATATATATTTAGCAAACAAATATTATTTATTCTCAGTTAGAACATAAAGTTCACCTCTAAGTTGTTTTTTACTTTCTAATAATCATCCTTAGCAAAAAACATGATATCTTATTCATGTTTAAACTCTACTTATCTTGTTTAAAGGTATATTTTTACACCCCATACATTAATTAAATTGTTTCTCTATTTTCCTTTCAAACCTAAACACTTTGGGTTTAGATTTTTATTTTCTTTTTAGATTTATGAAAGTACAAACCTCATTTAAAAACCATTTTTGAATTAAATTAATTGTGGGTCAGGTCAGATGGGGTGGGTTGGGTGGGGATGGGGGGATCGTATTAGAGCACTTCCTATCTTAATTTATTTTATTCTTACCCATAGTGGTTGATAATACAGGTTCAAGTTTTTTGATGCATCATTGCTCTATGTATGCATGGTACCTCATACTAAATGTAACTTTCCTTTTAATAAGTTTAGCTCAAATATTTAGACTAGCTTATAATCTAAGAACCTCATGTTTATAATACATAAAAACCTTTTTGATTATAAAATGTATAATTCTATATAGGACAATATAACAAGGATTTATTTTCTAGGTTAGGTTCATGTAACCTAATGCCTTGAATGCTCTAAGTGATTTTAAATATTTACAACCCGTATTGAAATAATTTTAGCAGGATACTTAGTAGTATAAGTTTTTAAATCCTTATATAGATAATGGAATCCTAAGTGTTTATAGTCTAATTTATAATAAAACGAATGGGGAAGGTTTTGTGGTCTTGAGACCATGACCTACTATTTATAATCCAATGACTTAGTCATTACATAAATTCCATACATACAACAACAACTAGACAAGAGTATTTAATGAGGTTGAGATTTAAAACCTAATACTGATGTTAATTCCTCTTTTTGTATCCTCATTTGAATATCTCCAACTTTTAAATGATCTTGCATTATTTTTCAACTCACAATGTCTATTTTATTTTGTGCCTCCTCCCTTTTAAAAAATTATTTGTGCAATAGGATTTAGTTTTTTGATAAAATTAATAGATTATTCCATAGTTCCCTGAATGAAATGAGATGCTCTAATCTTGTGTGTATCACCATGAAATCCACTTCTTTTATTTGAAAAATCTCTACAACTAGATGTAATATGCATATTTTCTTAAACTTGTTGTATGGAAAAAATGGGAGACAACATCCACAATAACAAAAACATTCTTTAATTACTCCTCCCTAATACTTCGTGGATGTAACATTAAGAGGAACATTTGTATGAAGAGTTACACTCTCCAAATTTATTACTTCAATAGGGAAAAATCCCTTACATGGTCTGGAGAAATCAACTAGATAATATTTGGGATAAAATTTAGCTTTGTAGAAGTGAATATCCTTTTCATCATTAACACTGGTCATTACCCAAGGCCTCTTCTTCTGATATACATATATTTTAATTGGAAGTGATCCCATTATCACTCCTCTGTTACGACCCATTCCTCTAGAAAAATTAGACACATGTTGTTTGTGAAACTAGTCATTGCTCCAAATCCTCTACATCTCGATCTATTAAGGCACCCAAAAATACATGCACATTTGTGCCTCCTTCATCTTCTATTACTGTCATGCAATTGGAAATTACCCCTAACCATTTGGGTGATGATATTCAAAAACCTAATGTACCTAACTATTCTATTGATAGTGATAGTGATACCATTGACCTTACAGATGAGATATTTCACAAACTCAATTTTAATCTAATTTATGAGGAAAAGTGTATGTTTAATTCTATTTTTGCCTCTACTAGACCTAAGATATACTATCTTAAGACTCTTATATTGATACTAGTCTGATCAGTGATAACATTCTCTCTTATAATAGTGGTGTTGATCCACTGAAACATGAATTCAATACATTGGATGCCATACCACTAGTTAATTCTACAGAAATTCTTTCTCATTTCGATACATTGTAATAAATTTTACCTATTTTACTTGATCACAATTTCCTTACCTTGTCTTCTAAAAAATATCACTCTATCAACAATATTTATAAAAAAATGGTATACCTTTTTGTGACTATCATTGTATTTATGGACATAATACAAATATTTTTTGGGGTCTTAATTGACATAATAAACTATATCAAAGCATGATAACATATCACTATTTATCATACACCATTTTCACCTCTCAAGAATTCAATTTTTAGTAATATATTGACATCCAGTATGCACCATGCTTCAAAAATTTTAAATGTAGCACATATATTTATGATCAATATTGGCACTGTGTACCACTCAACTAAGTTACAAACAAAAAAAAATTGTACTCACGAGGTTTCACATGATTTTGGGTTAATTCCATCTAATATAACACCTCTTTCCAATCCTTTTGTTTCTTTCCAAGGATATATTATGTTCTTGATGGATTTTGGCCTACGAATTATCACCACTAAGGTTTGGGTCACTCTTGATCCCCAACCCACATTGTTTAATTTTGGACAATCTTGGTTATAATGTATATCACGTTCCCCTAATCAACATAAACCTAGTATCACTTTTCCCCTACTGACTGACATAACTACTATTCACAATGATAATTTATTTCATTATCAACCTCTTTTGATAAGTTGGATTCATGTTATGAAGATACACAGACCTCCAAACACCGATGAAGATTCAATTATGGCCTTGCATCACTTCTGTTGGGTTTATAACATTAAGTGAGAAACTGGTTATTTACAAACCCGCCAAGGACTATATGTTTTTGGATTATAGCTTATATTTATAATATAAGCATGGTGGATTCACTACTGCCGTTGGAAGTTTTTAAAATATAAGAGTGAACCAAAACAAGTCACCCACCTTGTATAAAATAAGGTGATCTCATTAAAGATTGTATACAATATATATATGAGAAATATCAAGTGTAACATATAAATGCGAGCTATATATGCACGATGATCATAGATACATGAAATGAATGATGCGAAAGACATGAGAGAATGTATGAGGTAGTTTATAATCCATTCTTGAAGGTATAACTGTAATTGAATCTATGAAAATAATGGGAGTGCTGGTGAAAGTTTATTCTCAATAAAGATAAGTGATTTTTAGTGGGTTTATTACCTTCCAATTTTTTACCACTTATATCTTGTGTCACTGTGTTCATTTATGTTCTATTCATAGTATTTACATTCTATAATCTGCATTATAAACATCTTAATCTATGTTTTTTAATTATTGCACTTCATAAACTATAATATTCATATATTTATATTGTGGATGTATAATTTGTAACATTATTTATCCCTTATATTTCCTAACATAGTATTAGAGCTTGTGTTTATACATAAACATGATATATTTGGATGTTTTTGATATTTAGGTGTAAAGAAACTTGAAGATTTTTCAAATCTATGAAACCCTTTTTTTCTTCATGGTGATGTTCAAGTTCATTAGGTGCACAGATCCTAATTTGTACATTTTAAGATAAATGTGGTGTGTTTGGATCCTCTAGATCAGTGTGATCGATCATAATCTAAGTTTCCATTGATTATGCATTCATAGATCTCTGTTTTTTATGATCTGTAGTCATTTTTCACATGAATTAGGTTTTCAGGATATGATTTCTTTATTCTACGTATTTCCAAGTCTATGTGGATTTTTCCAAGTCTTACATGGTTTTTTTGACTTGCGCGGCTTTATTTCTTTATTATGTGGCTTTTTCCAAGTCTTATGTGGCCTTTGTGAATTACGTGGAATAATTTCTTTGTGATGTGGATTTCACCTGCTTGTTACATGGGTTCTTTGTCTCCCAAATTTATTATTATTTTTACATGGACCCATAAAATCCACACCTTTCTGTTGTGATATGTGGACTTGTAGTATTCAGTGGATCTCTTCTCTATCGCACAAATTCTTTGTTCTTTGGCCTCAAAACTAATTTCTATTTTTTTCCCTTGTGCATTACATTGTAGAACATCATAGCATGTTTTTGGTGCTTTTCAGATCATTCTAAAGGTCTACCTCTAATTTGAAACTTTCCTTTGTTCTATGGAGTTTTAGTGTCTTGTAGACTTTCCTTTGTTCTACGGATTTTGGTTGTATTTTCTGTGGAACACAAAAACCCTTGGAACACTATTTTAGTGTACCTCGAGCAAGAAATTTTGTTCAAAATCCACACACACACACAAAAATATGTGTGTGTGTGTGTGTGTGTGTGTGTGTGTGTGTGTGTGTGTGTGTGTGTGTGTGTGTGTGTGTGTGTGTGATTTGCGGTCTCTTGCGGATATTTTTTGTGTTTTTCTAACCTCCATCCTTGTATTAGAACTTTGTTTGGGTGTTTTCATCAAGTTACAAATTATTTCAATTTTAATATGTTATAGATTGTTCCTTTTATATCACGGATTTGTGTAACTTCTGAAAACCCACCTAACACTCTATCTTTCAAATTTTACTAAGTTTTCCTTAAAAATGGCTAGTTCTTCTAGTTTTTCTAAGGAAAAATCTCATCTTTTAAATGGAACTAATTAAAGTATATGGAGAATTAGGATTAAGGATATCCTTATGGCAAGAAAGCTATGGGATTTAGTTAGTGGTGTTGAGAAGAAACCCAATAGGATACAATATATTTATGAGAACTTAATTTTTTTCTCTCAAAAATCCCAAGAGGCTATGTCCATCTTATTGAAAAGTATCAAAGATGAGTTCTTATTGTATATTGAACATATGTAATTTCTAGCTAATGCATGGGATCCATTACAAACTATGCATGAGAATAGCCACCTCTCTAGGATAATTAAGTTAATCATGGAAATTTTTACAACCCCTATGAAAGCTTATGAAAAGGTTAATTACCTAGCTAAACATAAGGATATTAAAGCTCAATAGATGGATGCAATTATGGATTGTATCATGATAATTTTATTTACTTTATTATTCAAATTAACACCATGATTTTTTTAGAAAAGTCATCTCTATTTTGAATTCTAAATATCAAAATGAAGATGATTTACTTGATTTAGACACATTTTAATCTCTCTTTATTCAAGAAGAGAGTGTCATGAATAATGTAGAGTTATTTTTGCATTAAAATCTTTAGATCACCATATTTTGTTACCTCGGCCCTTGTTTATTTTGTCTGCTCAAGCCTGAAATCGAATAAGTATAAGTTGAATGTGGAAGGTTTCCACATGTATCATTGGTGCACTTTCAAATAAAGAAAAATAAGAAATGCTCTCAAATTTGCGCCACATTGTCCACATGTCCCAGACCTGATAAAGGTTACCCCGGTGGGTTGAAAGGTAAAAATCATAACGAGGATGTATAGGACCTCCACGTGTCACCTGAGCACACTTTAAAATAGAGAAAAAAGAGGAAGCCTTCTCAAAGTAGTGCAAGCCCACCACATGTATCTTAGGCACAGTTCAAGGGATCAAGTTCTAGAAAAGGCCCTCAAACAAGTGTCCACTCTCCACATGGAAAAAAATATCATCATTGAAACATGGAGGGGCAGTTGGGAAAATTAATGGAAAACACAAATATCTCAAGAGGTAGTTGGGATATTAACCTAGCAGAAGGAGAATATCATGTAATAAAATTAAATGCTACTAGTAGAATATCTGATTCTAGACGTTGAAACAAGAGCCACAAACATCTATAAAAGAACATATGATCTAAGAAGAAAGAGGAGATTTTTAAGAAAAATAGACATAAGTTACAAAATAGAATCAAGGTTTAGTATTTGTAATAGCTAGCATTAGAAAGACTCCATTATAGAAGAAAATTGTAATTTGTGCGACTTTAGCCTTATGTATCATTTTCTCTATAAATAAGAGTCCTTGTTCTATGCACTTTGTCTTTCATATTTCTAGTCTTTCTTTTATGCTAAGTAGTTCTAGATAATTTAATAAATCTATCGTGCTATGTGCTCTTGGGTTTTAACTTATCTATTATTTTTGTTTGTCATGTGTTTCATTTCCTTAGACTTTGATAAATCTAAGGGATTTCTAAAATAAATGGATCATGCTATAATGATCTTCAAACTATTTCAGATAATCTCCCTGGGTATCTCTCTATCTTTTCTAGATCTATTTTGGCACATTGGCTTAGTTAGTTTTACATTTATTTTAGAGCTTTCTCCTAACCCTATCCCACACCAGAGAAGAGCCAACTTCTTTAAAATATGGAGGTTACCTTAGGGTGCACGTTCCACTAACCTAAGGTATCCAAAAAATCTGATGGTTTATTTGCAAATATAATGTCAACATTTTTCCTGGCACGTCTTGTGGGACAAACATCTACACATATGGATATTTCATCATAAAAAATCTACTAATTCTAACAATATTTATTTGGTCAAATCTAGTTTGCAAAACGAATGCGAACAAGGGTGAGAAAAATGAAGGAAGGTGTTTTTGACTACTTGTAGTTATCTCCACCATGCAACATAAGAGGTAGACAGATCCAGAGATCTTTGTCTCCTCTGAATCAGACTCTCTCAACACCTACGCTAGGTAGGCTCTTCACATAGTCAACTAGAACCCTCAAACCTATTTTAATGGCTCATATTCAAGCTCAGCCTCTGAGGAAGTTCGTTTCATAGAACTAGGGGAGTCTACTCATTTTTCCCATGCCCCCAGTGGTGTGGAATCCTATCCCAGCTAACACATTAAAGGCGCTGACCAAATTTAGTGGAGAAGACTTCAAAACTCCTGAGGAACATCTCTTGGACGTAGCAGAAATATGCATGGTATATTATATCAGGGAGAAAGATGTCACCTTACAGTTGTTAGCTAATTCTTTCAAAGTAAAGGATTTTGATTGGTACTAATCATTGACTCCTAATACTATTAGCACTTGGGACCAACTGGGGAATGTGTTGGTAGCAAGATTCAATGAAAAGGGAGACATATCATCACACCTAAAATATCTTATCAACATCAAGAAGGGCCTACAAGAGCTAATGAAATTTTTTAACACCAGGTTCTATAAAACTTGGAAAATGATTCTGGTCCTAGAAAGGCCACCTATAAGTATGGCTATTGCCTTTTATTGAAAAGCTCTAAATTCAGATATTTCTATAATGATTCAATCACTGGGAGGGGATTCCTTACCACAATCCTATAACCTTATTTTCCAAGTTGAGAACAATTTAATAGACGCCGAGAAACTTCTCCCATAACCCCTTTTCCAATATACCCTAAGATATCCCCCCTTCCGCAAGCATAAGTACCGAGCCCTACTCAGGCCCCTACATCCTTGTATAATTACCCATATGCTCATTCAGCTCCAACTCCCTCTACCACGCCATCATCTTCTTCTCCAAAAATGGAGGAAATGAAAAATATTATGAGAAATTTTTCTAATGAGATAGTAAATCTTAAAAGGAATCAAACCACTTATCTAAGAAAAAATTATCAAAATTATCAAGATAACAAGCCCGCTTATTCCCCTCAATACCAGAATAACCAGAGACCACAACCTACACAACCATCTAACCAGCTAGTTCTTGTACCAATGCTGCTCCAAACTATTCTACCTAATAGTGGAAGAGAGATGGTACCTGGCTAAAACCATTTAGTTGACAACCCCAATGCATGGTGCTTACCCTGTAATGACTCCCACATGCCAATAGACTTCCCTTAAGGTAACTTACAATAAAAGGTATATCAACAACGATCAAGAGAAGGCTATGAAATTGGTACATATAGACCCCATCACTATGTGGGAGTCCAAAATACTACTTTCGTCACACAAATTCAAGGGATGTCCCTAGAACATGAAGCAGAGATCACACCAGAGAACACTATTTTCTCTTGGATAGAAGGGGAGGAATCGATATTTACAAATGAAACATTTGTTTCAAATCCTGTTCAGTTTAATTACAACACGCGCTTTAAGAAAAGGATCATAGAGGCAGATGCTCTGATCCCAAGCATAACTGGCAGGATATAGAAAGATCCCTCAACCATCATAACCACAACATCACTTATCATTGTAAAAGAATCTCCCAAGGGAACCATTTAAAATCAAGATATCCCTAATAATGTTATTGAAGGAACAAAACACCAATCATCATCTAAATAATTTCCACCGATACCAATTAATGTGGTCCAAAAACTCAAGGAAGAACCAGATAATGCATTCTTGTGGGATCTCCTAATAATTCCAGGGTAGAAGGAGCTTATCCAAGAAGCACTCAAACCAATATAAGATCCAACCACCTCCATAAAATAGAAGGAATAGATAAAATCCACCCGAGTCTCAACGGAGGTAGTAGTATTGAATTAGAAGGGAGAGGTGAATAAAACAAGGACCAAAACCTTCATTCTAAATCTTATCATAGGAAAAAAATTACTACATAATTCTATGATAGACTCTGGTGCTAGTACTACAATTATGCCCAAGGAAATCACAAATGCCTTGGGTATTAAATATGAACCCTTGAAGAGGGGAGTCATGCAAATAGATGGGAAGTCTTTCAAAACCATTGGAGCTATTAAGGGACTCCCATTATAGCTCTATTCTTTCCCAAATATAATTGTCCCACATGATATTATGGTAATTGACATTCTGCCAGTTTATGGCCCTTACCTATCTCGTGATTTTACATCTAAGATTGGAGGCTATATGTCTATCGATTGGTCTCATATGATTCTCCTAACTAAATATGGGTATAAAATTAAGGTCTTAATCATATCCCCTTGCCAAGGAACATATAACCGACTAGGCAGCTTTATGATTCAAAGATTCCCATGATATGATCACCAAGAGATGAAGAATTATACACAGAAGATGAAGACACCTAATGCAGTGGTCATTTAGCCAAACCCTCTCTAGGTGATCCTTTTAGGAATCTTGATTCCACTGATTTAGGTGCTTACGTCATTTTTGACGAAGATTCTGAGATCCCTAAGGTAGCAAAAGGATACAACATAAAGAAGGGGAATCACCCCAAAGATTCCCAAATCTGGACCCTACATTTTGATGGGGAAAAAAACAAGAACAACTCAGGAGTTGGAGTGTGCTTATTATCCCCAAGTGGGAGAAAGATAATCCAGTCATTTCATTTCCAATTTTCCTATACTAGTAATGAGGCAAAATATGAGGCCATGGTGCATGGCCCAAAAATAAGACATCAAACAACTAAGATTCTTTGTCAACTTAGAGTTGGTAATAACACAAGTGAGAAATACTACCGCAAAAAGAATCCTAGGATGATATCATATCGACATTAGGTATGGGATCTCATAGATGATTTTGAAGCTTTTGACATCAAGGTTATTCTTTGAAAGAAGAATACAGAAGCTGATAGCATGACCCTGATAGGGTAATAGTTTAACCCAATTTTGGATTTAATAGTAAATTAGATCACCACAAATCTGATCATCGACCCCTCTATCCCTAATAATTTTCAATTATCGATAGGTATTCAATAGTGATCAACAAATTATACACTTTGTTCAACATTCTAATCAATTTGTAAGCCAACTCCATCTTAAGATAAATGAAGCATACAGAGATCAGATTATCTAGTTAAAAAAACAAGCTTCCAAAAGGGTTAATAACCCTGGGAGAATCATTTTGACTCAAACGATGTCAGTTCTGACTGAAGGAATTTTGTAGCAGCAAAAGAGAATTATGTCAAATTAGAAGTGACTAAAGAAAGAAGACTAAAGGATAGAAGATCGGTGACCAAAAAGGAAGGATAAATACTCATGGATTTATGCCATAATTACGATAAGGTGATGGATCGGACGTACGATGACTTACATGGCTACAATAAGGATATCATCAAACACACCATTGATCTTGAAGAGAGGACTAAGCCTGTGCACCAGAAGCAAAGGTGCGTGAGTCCTAAAATTGAATCCCTTATGGCCAAAGAATTGACAAAGCTCCTAGAAGCCCATATAATCTTTCCTATCAAGCACACAATGTGGGTCTCTAATCTGGTTCTTGTAAGGAAAAATAATGGAGAGATTCAAATCTATGTATATTTCAGGGACCTAAATAGAGCCTCCTTAAAGGATCACAACCCTTTACCCTCTACAGAGAAAATACTATAGACAATCACAAAATCAAAGATCTTTACTGTATTGGATGGCCTTTTGGTCTATAATAAAATATGGCTCGCAGAAATGGATCAACATAATACGATGTTCATGAATAAATGGGGAAATTTTGCTGATGTAAAATTTCTTTTTGGACTCACAAATGTTGGGTATACCTTTCAAAGGGCCATGGAATCTAGGTTTGGAGCACTGATAAACAATGTGATTCTTATATATATCTTGATGACCTCACGGTGTTCACCAAAACTACAAATAACACTTTGACACCCTAGAGGTTGTGCTCAAAAAATTCCAAGAGTTCGGAATCTCCCTGAACCCAAAGAAATGTGTCTTCAGAGTGCCTCAAGGTAAAATCCTAGGACATATCATGTCAAAGGAATGAATGGTCATCGACCCTGAAATAATTAAGGCCATTATGGATCTCCCCTTACCAATCAATAAGAAAGTGTTCCAGTCCTTTTTAGGGAAAAAAAACTTTTTTGGAAAGTTCATTTTGGAATTTTCTAGGATCATCCATCCAATCACTCTTATGCTAAGAAAAAACTTGAATTTCAAGTGGACCGCTGAAGCTCATCAATCCTTTAAGACAGTAAAGAAAGCTATTGCATCTTCCCTGGTGTTCCATAACCCCAAATTTTCAAAATATTTTACTATGTATATATACAAAAGTGAAGCACAACATCAGCATATGTACTGAACACAGAAAGGAGAGTCACCAGGAGGGGAACGCACGATCGCCTTCTTTTTAAATACTCTCCATGATTACGAAACAAGGTACAACATTTTTAGAAAGAAACATGCTTATGCCATAGTCAAAGGCCTGAAGAAATTCAAGAACCTGGTCACACATAATAAAATTCAAATCATGGTGGCTCACTACAACGTTAAATAATCATATAATGGAAGGTGATATAACTGAGAAAATAGTGAATTGGATCACTAAGATCCTGGAATATGACATTGAGGTAAAACCCACAAAGCTTGTAAGGGGAAGGGGCCTGTGTCAATATTTAACACAGAACTCCATGGCCCCAATTAATGAGGAACATGAGGAGATACTCTATCTCTAAGAAAATGATTCATATGGTTGGGTCTCAGATAGGATTCTGCTTTATGTAAATTGGAAGGTATCCAAGCCATCTCCCCTTAAAAACGAGAAGATACTATAGGCAATAAGGGGCCCATTTCACTATGATCAAAAATTTCCTTTTTCAAGAGGAATTTTAATGAAATAATGTTAAGATTCCTAGAATGATTAAGAGGCTGAAAGAGTCTTACGCGAATTACACCACGAGAGCTCGGGAGGCCACTTTTCCTGCCCAAACCATAGCCATGTAAATCCTACAAGTATGATACTTTTGGCCAAGCTTGTTCACTAATAGTCAAGAAAAGACAAACAAATGCAAGGGTTATCCAAGTTTACATAGGTTTCTCAAAGGAATGCAACATTTCCCCTCAATCCCATCCTAGTTGAAGAACCCTTTGCATAATGGGGTCTTGACTTCATCAGAATGGTCAACTAGACTTTCGAGCACTGGACCACAAATGGATTCTCACAGTGACTGATTATTTCACCAAATGGGTGGAGGAAGTTCCACTTAAAGAGTGCCGCAAATAATGTGATCCTAGGACTCTTGTAAGATACAACTACCCACGTCACCCCCCCCCCCCCCCCCCCCCACACTATCATATCAGATAATGCTAAGGCTTTGTAGGAGCCTAAAGTATCTAATTTGTGGGTAAAGCATGGTGATCTACCTAAAGACATCCTCTAATTATTACCCATAAGGAAATGGTATGGCGGAATCTACCAACAAAAAATTGATCAAACTCATAAAGCGAATGGGGCATGAGTATAAGAGATTATGACATGAACACATTATGACAGTCATATGGGTTGATAGGATCACCCCAAAGTAGATCATGAAAACTTTTCTGTATGAGATAGTCTATGGGAAAAGCTTCGTGATACCAATTTCCCTAGAAATCCTTACATCACAACTATTGAAATATGATGCGATAAAAGAGAACAAAGTGATGCAAGTGAGACTCTCAAAACTAGTAGAGCTCTAGGATAAGTGTGATTCTTTTCATGAGGACATGATTAGATACCAACATGTGGTCAAGACCTGGTTTGATCAAAGGACATCAAAACCAGAATTCCAACTTGGAACTATGGTTCTGAAATGGGATGTTAGAGCTGCTAAGACTGGGATTCATAGAAAATTTAACCCACTATGGACGGGACCCTTCAGGATTAGTGCATGCAAGAAGCACAACACATTTGAGCTCGAAACAATGGAAGGTGACTCCTTAGCAATTCTGGTGAATGGAATTCACTTGAAGCCTTTCATGTAAATCCCTTTGTAAAGGGTTGTATCATATGTATATTTTTATTTTCTTGTTCTTTGCTTTACATGTTGTTTCCATTTTAATAAGTGTCTCGGACATGTGTCCTTTGTGGATACCCCTCACCTATTTTTGAAATTTTTGAGGGAGTGTACCTTCCTATTTTCTTAAAATTAATGATCTAGAAACTACCTTTACACTTGAGAGATTTTTTTGCATTGACAAAAAATATCTTGAAGAATGCAAAAATCAATGCTTGAGGTCATTAATTAGAAATGGACCATTGTAAGAAGTGACCCTGTTTACGTGTGAGCCATTACTCCTAAAAGTGAGGGTGGTTATTCAAGATATTGGGAGCATCCAATAAGCTCATTTCAAATTCCAGAGTCTCCTGAATCAATTATTAAGTGTTAGAGCTAAAAAAAGATTCTAACTTTCTCCTAATTCCAAAAAATTCCATGGTAGCCTCCAACTCTATACCACCAGAAAAATATTATGTGGGAAAACCAATTCCCCATCTCCCTATGCAACCAAAATTTAAGTTCCCTGATGGAGGGTTTCGGTTTAGTGACCCTACTATAATTTTTGACCCTGTTGATGACGTCTTTGACTCAGTCCTCAACAAGAAACCCAAAGCTCTAAAGGAGGTAGCCTTTGCTAGGTTTCTCAACCAGGGAGATTCAAAATATTTTAGCTCTAAAATCTAGAGTGAAATTATTGCCAAATATATGGCTCCCCTCACACACCCATAACAAGAACTCATTTAGATGTGTGTGGACTGTTTCGATTCAAGAAACCATACCATTGAGGGCAGGAACTTAATGACAGTGATTACACCATAGGCTATTAGGAACATGTTGGCTCTAACTCATGACCCAATGGACAATTTCTATGATATGATAAAGCTCTAAACTATTTGTGCACAATTCTAGAATAAAGCCTCATTCCTTAATAGGGAGTTGAGATAGGTAGATATAGGTGGTTCAGGGACTAAGGGATTTCCCATCCCATTGAAATCACTTCTAGAAAATTCTTAGGATGCCTATTCCATGTTAGCATTCATCTTTAGTAAGGATTCAGACAAAGGTGTTGAGGATTGATAGATGGAAGCCTTGTTCCGAATGAGGTCTGTTGTGAAGGAGCAAGCGTATCACTTTGACTTTTTTGAATTCATTGTGAGATCCATGTGTGAATAGCTCGACCAGATCTTGGTGACCTTAAATTTCAAGTATTCATCCTATCTATTGCACCTCATTCTTTATCAGAATGCCTATTATTTAAGTTAATTCACGACTCTAACTCTCTAGGATGCAGATATGGATCCTAAAAAGGTCATCCTAGTGTCTGTATGGACCCATATAATATCCCAATCATCATATGTATATTAATTATTTAAATATTTTGTGGAGCCCATCCTGATTAGGATCGATGCTGAAGGGATCAACAATAAGATGAATGACTCAGTGTAGTCTATCCTCGCAGACCCCCTGCACCCATGCGATTACTTATTCGCCATAGGGAATTCCATGATTCTCCTACATGGTTTTAAAGAACAATACTTTATGCTCCCCCAGGATCCTCATAGCTCACATTGTGGCCCTCAAAATAGCTAGGTAGCTAGTGCTTCTAGACGTTGAGTTTGGCTCAAGCTGAAAGAAGAAGACGCTTTTTGATATCCCCTTGAGCAAGGGAGGAATTACTATACTTAAGAGAAACGTGGAGCACAATATTACTAAGAAGTTGGCTTCCTATGGGTTCACCTTAATTTGATACTCATGGAGGTACGACCTAGACATAACAATGGTCATGACTCTGGTCCACAACAGGGTCTCAAATTCTTGCAAGCATGATCCAAGGGAATTTTTTGAAGCAAGATGGAACCCCTAGGAAGATTCATCCAACATATTCATCGAGCTCAAAGACATACCGACCCTGGGCTAGGAGGCATTACACTAGGTCAAGTAAAAATATGACCCCCCTCTCACCATGACTAAGGGACTCTGAGCAGCCCTAAAGAAGAGAGATTGGAGCACAGAGAAAATTGAGGCCTATTGGAAATATAGGTAGGACATTAGCCAGACCACCCTAAATTTTGAGGCTTTCTCCAGTGATGATATGTGAGAAGAGTTTTCGGACATGGATCATGCGTTCGACACAGAGAGTGAGGATACAGTCATAATCATTTTAGAGCAGTCCACAAAATTGACCACAGAATCCTCTGGTCCCCCAAAATAACAATTCCTTGTTCCACCTCCACCTTCCATTCCCCAGAAAAATTTTTCATTCTAGAATTTGACACCGTAGCCTACGATCATCCCCTCAAGTGAGAAAACTGAGGAAAAATTAGCCTCAAGCCCACCACACAATGAGTTGAAATTAGTCATGGCTTCTGCTTTACCTCCACGTCTCCCTCCTCAGGGGTCTCCATTTCAATCTCCCCTCTACCTTGATTTTCCCCTTCTAGGGGTATTCCCTTATTTGTAACTCCATCACAGAATCTCCCTCTACCAGGAACCCCCCTGTCTTCTCAACTTCCCTCCACCATCCCAAACTTCTCCCCCCACATGGTAACTAGTTCTTCTATAGCCATAGTGGATTTGATACCCCAACCAAAAGTTATAATTCCTTATGGCATGTCACCTTGGTTCCCTTTCATAGGAGGAATGGTCCCTTCTTCCTCTGAATTTATAAGTCAAGATGAGTCCACTAAGGCCACACGAAGACAGCATGAAGGGAAAAACAAAATAAGAAGGAGATAGTAGTAGGAGTAATGAATAGCATATGTGGTAATTATATGACCATCAATACATATCTCCTTAATAATCACTTGACTTGTCCCTTAAACATCCAAAACTCACGGAACAAATTTAACCAAATTATTATTATATTAGTGTTGTAGTGGTTAACCTTTCTGAGTTCTGGTCTTAGGATAAGGTTGAATTAATAAACGAGACGACATATGGTAGTCACTAAAGACTATCTAAAGCTCGTAAATCAAGCTAAAGAAAGTGCACAATATAGCCTTCGAGAGGGAAGAGGCCACTGTAGCTAACCATGAGGTCAAGATAAAGGGAAAAGGTAGATAAATCAACCAGATCCACAAGGATTTGAAGGGAGCCCCATCACAAGAGGCCCTTCCAGGGCTTCTTAAGCAGGAGGCTAAGACTCTAGCATCCAAACTCGCCACATCTAAGGCCTCGGTTAAGTTCTCCCATGTAGGAAAAGGATAGAAGTCCAACAGTTGGCCGATTCAAGCAAAGCAGTGGTAGTGCTAAAAATCCAAGCCAAATTATGCATGACTGTCAGAGGTGGAAAAGAGTAGCCTCTAAACAAATCTTAAATCATATAAGGACATGTGATCAAATAATTGACCCACAAAATGGGGCAACAATCCCAGAAGGGTGGAATTGTAACATTATTACATGAGCTATATGCTTCCTATTGCTACGACCAAATTTCCACTAAGGAAATGGATTTAGCCCCCACACTTAGATTTATATTCTGATGCTCAGGGATTGTGCTCTAATGTGGAAACCACATCTACCACCATCACCAGACACAGTGTCTGCAAAGGTCCCTGAAACAATGCTCTTGATTCAGAAAATTTATGATGCTTCAGACTCTGTCCTTCAAGGGGTAGGGATTACTGATAGGTAGTTTGATCGATAGAAAAAATCAATGATATTTTGAGTTGCAGATAGAGGCCTCCATCAAGTGTCCAGAATATCTTTTAGTGTAGCTCCACTAGGGAATCAAAAAGAGGAAGCAGAGCATCAACAAACTAGTTCAGTTAGGATTCCCTTCCCCCCTTCCCCAATGATTCTACAATCCTCGCAAAAGACCAAATTTAATAGCTCCTGGTTGTCAAATTCCAAGACAAGGACTGTCTTTCTAGTATTTAAAGGAGAGCTCAAGTGTTGAGGAAGTGGAGGTGATTCTAAATCCTATTGTACAATTGGAGTTTTGCTTACACATAATAGTACATAACGTCCAAAACTTCTCACATAAGGATATAATCGAGTTGGATCAAGCCTTCCAAACCTTTTAGAGAAGAGACCTATCCAACAGAAACAGAATGGCTTGGATATCATGTTGCCTTGTAGTAGCTCTGAGTGGCATTTTGTGAGCCACGTTTTTATTTTTGAGACAGAGAGGTTCATTATTTTCTTCCATGACTAGCACAGAGTCCCTAGGTGAGTCGTCATAAATGGTAGAGTTCTTTTTGCGTAAAACTCTTTTGATCACCATCTTTTGGTCACCCTGGCCCTTGTTTCTTTTGTCCGCTCAAGCTTGAAATTGAATAAGTATAAAGTTAAGGTGGAAGGTGTCCACATGTGTCTCGTTGGCATAGTTGGGGCAAATGGAGAAAAATAAGAAAGGGCTCTCAAACTTGTGTCAGCATTGTCCATGTGGTTCCTAAGCTCTGATAAAAGGTTTCCCTCGGTGGGTTGAAAATGTCAAAAGAATAGCAAGAATGTGCACAGGGCCTCCACGTGTCACCCAGAGTAACACTTTTAAATAAATAAAAAGAGGAAGACTCCCCAAAACTAATGCATGCTTGCACACCACGTGTCTCTCAAGTGCACAGATTAGAAAACCATGTCCCAGGAAAGACTCTCAAAAGAGCGCCCACCCTCCACCTGGTAGAAAAATATTAGCACTGACTCAAGGAGGGAACCAGTTTGGCTGAAAATAAAGGACAAACACAAATATCTCAATAGGTAGGTTGAGATATTGACCCATCAGAAATAGAAAATCATGTAAGAGAATTAAAGGTTGCCAATAGAATATCTGATTTCAGACGTTGGAAGAAAGCGCCATGAACATCTATAAAAGGATGTTCTGATCCTAGAAGGAAAGGAGGAAGCTTTAAAGAAAAATATACAGAAGTTGCAAAATAGATTCGAAGATTCATTTTTTGTAATAGTTAGCCTTAGCAAGACTCCGTTATATAAGGAAATTGTAATTTGTGCTACTTTGGCCTTATGTAACATTTCTCTCTATAAATAAGGGTCCTTTTTCTGTGCACTTTGTCTTTCATATTTTGATTCTTTCTTTTATGTTAATGTAATTCTAGATAATTTAAGAAATATATCATGTCATATGCCCTTGGGTTTTTTACTTATTTATTATACTGTGTTTGTCATGTGTTTCGTCTCCTCATGGACTCTAATAAATCAAAGGTATTTCTAAAATAGGTGGATCATGTTATAATGCTCTCTCAAACTATTTCAGATAATCTCCATGGGTATCTCTCCATCTCTTTAGGATCTATTATTGCACATCAATTTAGTTAGTTTTGCATGTTTCTTTTATAGCTTTCTCCTTAACCTTATCCCACACCAAAGAAGAGACTAGCTTCTTTAAAATTTGGAGGTTACCTTAGGGTGCATGTCTCACTAACCTAAGGTATCCAATGACTCTGATGGTTTATCCACAAAGATAATCGTCAACAAATAATTTTGACACAAAAGAGAATGCCTCTTAGGAATTTTTCACTCAAAGTCAAAATTATTCTAAAAATTAGTATGCCAATACTATAAAATAGTAATTAAACTTCATATCCAATTTTAAACCTGATCAGAATAGAGATAATCATATTTACAGTAAATTTTGATGGCACATATAACACCTGTGGTAAATTATGGGTAAATTTGGTCATAAAGAAGTAGATTTTCATGTTAACACGTCTCATAACAATCCTAAGAATAAGAGAAACAACAAAAAATAAGAACAATAAAATCAAAGTCATACTAACAACCAAGCCAATAATGTTGAGCCATCTATTGCTCTTTATACTTCCATTTCAACATCCACTGAAATTAAATGGATCCAAGATAGTGGTGTATCTAGACATATGGCATATATGCATGATATTATTCATGATGTAGTTAAATGTCAGGAAAATATTTATCAAGGAGATAAATTTTTCATCAAGATTGAATGTTGTGGAAATGTTAAGTTAACAAATAGAATCATTAGAAATGTGCTATTTGTTCCTAACTATTGGTGAAAAATTACAACACCCCTTGAATGGCCTGAGTGTGAATGGAGAATTCAGTGTAACCTGTATAATATGGGATTATCCTACAATGTGAGACCTTGTAAGTAGGATAATCCTTGGGAGAAATATGGCTTCTTCCTATAACCTAGTGCCAAATTCTACAAAGAGCAGAGAATGATAAGTTAAACCAACCCTATTATAATTCTTTCCAAGAAGCCAGGGATAGAAAGATGCATGAAATAAAACTACTCTAAGTGAAGGTGATGCACCAAGAAAGGGTGACAAAATTAAAGTGAGTGAAGGATAGGGAGAACAATGGGAAGGAGAGGGTTGGTAGGAATGCCACATTCCAGGACAATAATCAATTCCCTATATTCATAAAGTATAACAAACTACAGAATATGCAAAGAGATAAATACATGCATAATATACTTATAAATATAATGGAAGGAAAAAAATGTAACTCATAAAAGTTAGGGAAAAAACAACCACAAAACATAAATTTTATTGCTAAAAAACATGCAAAATCCATTATAGCATAAGCACAACATAAATTCCTTTAAAATAAGCCCAAATTTGAGGCCTTTAGCTCATAATAGATTTGGAACAATTATGACAGAGTTCCTTTTCTTTTCTTAAAAAAACTCCCTCAAAATGAGATGAAAGTTAAAATATATAGGCCATTTGGGTCACCAACTGGAAGGATGCATTAAAGATGTATGGGAAACCATTCATTTTTGTCCTTTTCCTCCATGGGTGGTCATGGGTGCCATTCTTCATTAATTATAGTTTTTGGGATGTCATTCATTCACCTACCCTCATGAGGCTTGTAACTCAATCATCTTCGCAGCCGATGAACCAACCAATCTGGTGACCAGCCCAACAATGTCATACAACTATAAGCCGACTATATATGTTGGCCATCAAACCCCAAGGGATCGGAAGACATCTATGTATACCGATCAACCTCTTTGTATTTTATCCATATGACTAACCATAACCTCATTGTCCAACCACCACAAAATTTAGTTGACACACTCGTTTGATTAACCCATCACCTGTCCAACCAATTTTCCATACCAGGGTTGGACGTTGTCTAATCCATCACTCTACCAACCATAGCCTCACCATCTAACAACCAAAAAGTCATCCAACCAACCCTAAGTTGAACAACCATGAGTCGACCAATATTGAGCTAACAAACCCTAAGATGACCAAGCTTGAGCTGACCAACCATGAGCCAACCAACCGTGAGCCGACCAACCTTGAGATGACCAACCTTGAGCCGACCAACTTTGAGCTGACCAACCCTGAGATGACCAACCTTGAGCCGACTAACCCTAAGCTGACCAACCCCGAGCCGACCAACCTTGAGCCAAAAAACCTTTAGCTGAAAAACCATGAGATGACTAACTTTGAGCCAAACAATTGTGAGCCAACTAACCCTGAGACAACCAATCCTGAGCTAACCAACTATGAGCCAACAACCCTTGAGGTAACGAACTATGAGCTGACCAACCGTGAGCCGACCAACCTTGAGTTGACCAACCCTGATCTGACTAACCCTTATCTGACCAACCATGAGCCGACCAACCCTGAGAAAACCAACCCTTAGCTGACCAAACCTAAGCTGAATAACCTTGAGCCAACCAACCATGAGAAAACCAACCTTGAACTGACCAACCATGATCCAACCAACCCTTAGCTAACTGACCATCTCTCTAATGAAATTGATTGTCAACTCGAAGATTTGTGGTTGCTCACCAACTCACTACGGGTTATATCCAACTCGGCTGAGCCAACACATAAGCCACCCTATATACTGTAAGAGAATTCCCATTTTTCAATTAACTTATGATGTTATAGCCTACTAAGTTGTCTATTTCATAGGGGGTGTGAAAAATGGATAATAATTGGTGACTTGTGAGATGATCTACCTACTTGATCTGAAATACCAGTGACCTTAGGAGATCCATTAGGCATGGATTCATATGATTTTTGGAACTAGCCCCTCACTTGAAAATCTATCTTCCAACCTCTGGAGCACTATTAGATATTTTCATTTCAAAAGAAACCCCTAGATGAGGACTGGTTGTTTCAAAAAACTTTTCCTGAAACTGGAGAGTGTAAGAACAACAAGGGCATAACTATATACAAATAGAAAAGTTCATACACATTCAAAATATAATATGCAGATAGTGCATAAGTAGTTATTACAAAAAAAACCTAAACCAAAACAATGCAATGTACTACAAGCACTTGGAGGAATTACAACTCCTAAACTAATATGTACAAGAAGGATCTTTCACTCAATAACAATGCTTGAGATATATTCCATTGACTGGAATCTGTAGTCCTTCTCCATCCAACCTTTATAACTGGAAAGAATTGTTTTCTTTGCATCCTGAAATCATATAAGGGCTACTCCATATTGCATCAAACTTAGAGTTCCTTCCCGGTTTTTTCTTGTCTGTATCCCATTTAAGGACCAAGTCTCCCTCTTGGAAGTTTCTAGCATTTTCCTTCTTTTCAAATACCTCTTGATCAATGCTTGATCCTTCTCCATGATATGCATGGCTTGGTTCCTCATCTCCTTTAACTCAATGAGCTTTACATATCTAGCCTCCATGTGTTCAAACTCAGATAGCTCTAGCTGCTTCATGAGTTCTAATGTAGGTAATTAAAGAGATATAGGTAGTCTTTCCTCCCTTCCATAGACTAACCTATAAGGATATTTTCCTATCAATCTCTTGGGAGTAATTCTATCATCCCACAAGGCTGATTTCAACTTGGCATGCCAAGTTCTCTGGTTCTCTTCTAAAATTCTCCTTATAATATTTAGAAGCTTTTTGTTTGTGGACTCAGCCTACCCATTACCCTTTGGGTAGTAATTTGACGAGGTACTCAAGTATATCCCATTTTGACTTCCCACTCAGTGATCTTGGTACCTAGGAATGCTAAAGCATTATATGATATAATAGTGTCTAGAACTCCAAACCTCGTCACTCTCTCATCATAAAAATCTAGTATGCTACCTCATTTGCTTCTTTTAGTGCAACTACCTCCATCCACTTGGTGAAATAATCTATGGCTATGAGGATCCACTTATGGCCCAAGAGATAATTTGGATTAATCACTCAAATGAAAACCATCCCCCATAACATGAATGGTTCATTTACATAAATGGGGTGGAGTGGAAGAGCTACCAACCTATCTTTTCCTGTGAAGAATGCACACTTTGTACACTTCCTAATCCATGCATAAAAATCATGAAAAAGGTTAGGCCAATAATAACATGCCTTCATAATTCTAAGATCCGTCACCCTTGCAGAAAAATGGAAACTTGTTTCTCCATCATGAAATTCATGTAGCACCTTCTCTATTTGATCTACCTTAAGGCACCTTAAGAGGACACCATTTACATATTTCTTGAACAAGATACATTCAACCAATACAAAGGGGATACAATGGAGCCTAAAATATATTATTTTTGCCTTGTTTAGCTCTTAAGGAATTTGACCTGTTTGAAGGAAATGGACTATATATTGAGTCCAAAAAGGATCAGGTGAGGTATTGATTGATTTCTCTTGATCATCGTGCAACACAAAAACAACCTCTCCTTTACCACTTGACTTGGAATGTTGTACCAAAGCTAGATATTCACATAAAACCTTCCCCCTGACTAGCTTGGTCACCTTAATATCAATGTCATATTCCATGACCTTGGTTACCCAGCCAACCCTTTTTTCATTGAGGTCCTTGTTTAAAATAAAATATTTTATACCAACATGTGTGACTAGTAGATGAATCCTATTATTTGACACTAAATTTATGAACTTCTTCAAACTTATAATCATGATAAATACATGTTTCTCAATGAATGAATATCTTACCTCATAGTCCATAAGACCTTGGCTGAAGAATGCAATAGGTTGTTCCATTCCTTCCTTATTCTGTTGTACCAAGATTTTGGAGATGGAGAAGTTTGGATTAATGAGAGTTAGAGCTTGAGATATGGCCTACTTGATAGCTTTGAAACTTTAATTTCCCTTTGTTATCCATTTGAAATCCAAATTATTTTTTACCATCATCGTTAATGGCTTCACTAGAGCAGAAAAATTTGGTACAAACCCTTGAAAAAAGTTTATCCTCCCTAAGAAGCTTTGGAGATCCTTCTTATGACTTGGAAATGGTAGAGCACAGATGGCTTCTACCCTCTCCAGATCAATTGTTAGTCATTCCTTCGACACGATATGACCTAGAAGCTAACCTTCATGTGCCATGAATATGCACTTTTTGGGGTACAAAGACACTCCAAAACTCCTACACCTTTAGAAGACCTTTTTGAGATGAAAGAGGTGCCTTTCTACATTTTTAGAAAATACAGTGATGTTGTCACAATATATAAGCACTATTTTATTTAACACCCCCTTAAACGCCATATCCATTTCTCGTTGAAAGGTTTCTCTAGCATTTGATAGCTCAAATGGCATATTCCTATATGTATAAGTGCCCCATTTTGTGGTGAAGGTTATTTTTAACTGATCCTCCTCTTTCACTGTACTTTTATTATAGCTTGAATATCCATCTAAGAGGTAGAATATTTTTGAACTAGGCACTACCTACAGAATCTGCTCCATGGAGGGTAGAAAATAGTGATCCTTGAGGGAGGCCCTGTTTAAATCCTTAAAAATCCATGCATAGCTGGATTTTCCCATTCCTTTTCATAACTGGCACTAGATTTTCTGTCCAACTTGAGTTTTTGATCAAGAAAATGATACTCTCCTCAATGAGCGTATTCAAATCCTTCATGAGAGGCTCTATATGAGGGTTAACCAGCCTTTGTTTTTACCTGGTAGGCTTAGCCTCTAGATGTAACTCAATGGTGTGTTGTACCAATTTTGGGTTAAAACCCTTCAAATCCTCATAGCTCCACATGAAAACATTTGGGCATTCATAAAAAAGATGCAGAAGGTCACACTTTTCTTGTTCACTGTTCATCTTTCCTATTTGGAGCATCTTACCATCTCCAATTGAAATGGGCTCATAATCCTCCTTTTTGACTTGAATGTTGGCCTTCTTTCTGAAATTGATCATTTGGGTTAAATAATTATTCTAAAGTCACTAAACCCTTTGGCTATTTGTTTCTCCATAGCTGCACTATTTGATCCCATACTGATGCTGAAATTTCTCCTGATTTTTAGCTGAGAATTCAGCCTCCTATAAAAAATTAATGATTTGTTGATCATTATCAAAAACTTGCTAGCTTGTGTTATTATCTAGCACAAAAACTCTTACAACCACTTTGATATGAGGCTGAGATTTCTCACTTTTGATACTTTCCACAACATCAAATGCTACCCCAATTGTTGCTAGTTTGTCTGCTACTTCATTCATCTTTCTTGGGATGGAATTGATGTTAAAGGATTTGAAATCCTTAATGAGATCCCATACCCAAATTTTGTAGTTCTTCAACAGATCATTCTTAGCAGTATTTTTTCCTCTAACCTAGTTCACGATTAGCTCACTATCTCTAAACACTTGCAATTTTTTAATATCTCTTTTCCTTGCCAAATGCATTCCTTGGATCAAGGATTCATACTCAGCTGTGTTTTTTGAGAAAGTAAACTGAAAATGGAAAGCTAAGTAATATTTTGTACCTTGTAGTGAAATAAGCATAGCTCCTCCTGTAGCACATTGCCTACTCCTTGAGCCATCAAAAAATAGGTGCCAAACTTTATTATCAAACTCTTTCCTCATGTAGACAATAAAATCCCAACTTAGCTTCTTCCATTTCCTTGTATGGATCGAAAGCATGTCCCCTATAAGCCCAATCATCAAGCGTTAGGTTTGGAATGTTCCCAACCTTTTTGTTTACCTCTTGAGCCTCCAAAAATTTATCTTAATTGAATATGGTACAATTTACATTGATTGGGATGGGAACATAAGGCTCAATGTGAAATTTGGAAATTGTCTCTGACCTAATTGTAGCCTTAACTCCATACCTAGTCCTAAATAACATGTGTGAAAAATCAGTAGACAAATAGCCTCAAATTTTAGCAGAGAAGTCTCTTGAAAAACATAATGTAAAGATTGGTGGAAAGTCTATGACTGATACACCTTGCAAAACGGTCACATTAGAACATGCATGTAATGTAAGGCTCAATCCTTTGATTAATCCAACAGTTGTTACCTCTGTCCCATCTAATTACATCACACCTCTAGAAATGAATTCATATTGAAGATCCAACTGATCGGCTATTTGTTTCAGCATTACCGAACTACTAGACCTTGAGTGAATCATGTAATTGTGTACAAGGTTATTTCCAATAATAAAATATATATATAATGGAGGAGGATTCATGTTTTTACCTTTTTGACCTCCATGGACTCCTTCTTTTGAAGTTGCATTAGTGAGAAATTTCTCTTGATTCTTGGTCAAATTGTTTTATGCTGACCAATTCTCCATGTCTGCTTGTAACAAATCCTATTGGCCCAAAATTTTTCAATGATTCCCACATATAAATGTTTACATTGGTCTTATTCATTTGATCAATAATGTTGAATGGAGATGAGTTATACCTCTTCTGCCCCTTTCTTTACATATTTTTTTCTTACACATCAACTAGTACAACTGACACTTGAGCTAGTCTAGAAGGTGTCTTGGGCTGACCTTGCAAATTAGTAGTTGCATTTTGGTTACTGATACCTTGTTGGGTGATAGAGGGCCATGAATTGTTTTAATTAGATGAATTTTCCTCTCCAATATTTCTCTTCTTGGATTATACATTGGTTGTTACACTTTGAGAAGGGGCTTGATTTATACCACATAAATCTTCAACCTTCCAATTGACAAGTGTGATCTCATTTAGAGGTGCTTCCTGAGTTACTTCTTGTTGTTTATTTCCTTCTTGGAATGTATCTTATTCCACACCCGTTTTTATCACCATAAGATATTGTTTCAAAGAACCATTGAAATACATTGAATGGTTATGAGGTTGATTACATGGGAAACACCATTCATATTCTTGAGCCATGTTATTTTGCACTGGAACCAAGGCTCTAGATGTGGATACAACACTAGGATTGTAAGGCTAAAATGTCCTAATCGCAAGAGGATTTGTTTGGTTTTGATTTATAGCTTGAGAAGTGGTCTATTAGGTTGATACAAAGGACTATTTTTTTGAACTTGAGGTTGGTAAGGTCTGTAGCTATAGTTTTCTACCTTTTGATTGTCACCAACTCATTCCCCAAATTTTGCAATTGCTTCATGACCTCCTGGAGTTCCTTGGAAGTACTAGAAGAAGTGGAGGCTTCATTTGAACTCTGTTTTCTTGAAGTAGGGATGGGGGCTATTGTAGGTGTTTGATCAGGTTTAAGATTCCCCATATCTAGATAGAGAGGCATATGTGGCCTAGGTGCAAGTTTACTGAATTGAATTAGGAAATTCTAAGTTCTAATGGCTATGTCATATGTGTCTGGTAGGGTTATTCCTCCCATAGATTGTATTATAACAAATATATACTAATTTAGAGCTTTAAGAAAATAGATAAATGCACCTTTAGTTGTTGGTCTGACCGCAATTGGGATCCTTTCCCATGTTATTTTGAATTTTGAATTGAATTCTATCATTTTCTCAGCTGGTGCCCTTTTGATTGTATTCATCTACTCCAAAAGGGATAAGTTGTCAGCCATCTCCCAAAATTGGCCAAAGAGATTTATGCACAATTGTTCCCAAATCTGAATCAATCCTGTTCCTAAGCCTCTAAACCACTACAACACCTTTCCTTTGAAACAAGAAGCCAAAAACTTGACCACAACATCCATCTTAGAAATCTCATGTATGGCACAAACTTCTGCAATGTCCTAAATGTGATTGATAGGAGTTGTGTGATTTTATCTAGTGAATTATGGAATATTCTTTAATGCTACTATCGGGACTGGATTTTTTTGCATTAAGGGCAAGCAGACTGCTTCCCGTGAAATTTGCATAGGGGTTTAGAGGTGTCTGATTTGGTGGTTGTTGATGAGCCATCTTGAGTGGACTGAGAACCCTATTCGATTGAAGAAAGTGTCTACTAGGTAGAGGTGTGGATAATGTTTTGTTAGCTGGAGATGAAGACCTTTGTACTCTTCTTCCTCTTCTTGTAGATAACTATAGGTGATCAAAGATACATTATTCTCTTTCTCTAGACCGGGTTTGCACTCTTCTCATGAAATTGATAAACTTGGGCTATTAAAACCACTAGATTTGAATGATAGAGTCACTAGATGTGTTGTTGCAAAGCCTCTAAAGGATGGAAATTCACCAAGATGCACACCCAATCTTGATAAAAAGTTAAAATATTGACTTATGTCCCATCGGGCATGCCAAAACTATTAGTCCAAAATTATAGCACCCCCCGAATGGCCTGAGTGTGAATGGGGCATTCATTGTAACCTACATAACATGGGATTACCCTGTAGTGTGGGACCTTGTAAGTAGGATAATCCTCTGGAGAAATCTGACTTCTTCCTCTAACCTAGTTCCAAATTCTCTAAAGAGCAGAGATTGGAAAACTAAACCAACCCTATTATAATTATTTCCAAGGAGACATGGATAGAAAGATGCATGAAATAAAACTACTCTAAGTGAAGGTGATGCATCAAGAAATGGTGAGACAATCGAAGTGAGTGAAGGATAGGGAGAACACTGGGAAGGAGAGGGTTGGTAGAAATGCCACAGTGTAAGACAATACTCAATTCCATATATTCATAAATCACAAAAAATACAAACTTTGTAAAGAGATAGATACATGCATAATATACTTATAAATATAATGGAAGAAAAAAAATGCAACTCATACAAGTCAGGGAAAAAATGGCCGTAAAACACAAATTTTATTGCTCAATAACATGCACAATCCATTATATCACAAGAAAAATACAAAATCCTTTACAATAAGCCCAAATTTTTGGCCTTTATCTCATAATAGCTCTGGAACAATTTTGATATATTTCCTTTGCTTTTATGAAAAAATACCCCTCAAAATGAGGAAAATTTTAAAATATACAGGCCATTTGGGTCACAAACCGACATGATGCATTAAAGAGGTATGGGAAACCATTCATTTTGGTACTTTTCCTACACGGGTGGTCATGGGTGCCATGCGTCATTAGTTATGGTTGTTGGGATGTCATTCATTCACCTACCCTCATGAGGCTTGTAACTTTTCCATCTTTACAGAAAACAAACTGATGATTCGACCAACCTGGTGAATTTCCCAACCATGTCATATAACTGTAAGCCAACCATCTGTGTTGGCCATCAAACCTTGAGGGGTTGAATGACGTCTATGTATACTGACCAACCTCTCTATATGTTGTCCATATGACCAACCATAACCTCACCATCCAACCGCCAAAAAAATCATCTGATACTCTTGTAAATATCTATGATTTAATCAAATAAAAAACAAAACATTGCACAATAAAATAATAAAACCAGAGATATTGTAATTCATTCGGGATAAATTCCCAATGGAGAGATTACATATAAATAGCTCAATGAACTCCTATAAGTAAGGAGTCAAGGCTAATCTCTAAGTCCTCTCAATATCCCAGATATATCTCAACTATGAGTTGTGCATTACAACTATTTTGCACACTCATATATTATTTTATAATTATTAAAAACCTATTACTACCAAATAAACCAAACCACTCCTAAGTTTTCACACTATGAACAATATTTCTGTAACATTCACCCCCTTTGTGTGAACATGGGTAAAGCTATCTCCTGTACTCGCTCATGATCTACAAAGAAATGAAGGTTTTAAATGAGTACTAATAACTCAAACAATATGAGGTTTTCAAAGAGAACCTCCAACTCTAAAAATGGTTTTCTAGTGGAACCAACCACTACATAGCAGTGTACATTATTATTTCTAACTTAGAGGGATTACAAAACAAAAATTATGCTCAAGCAGGAGCTTTGAATAGGAATATTACTTCTGTTCATTATTATAGTGAAAAGTAAACACACCACACAACTGAAACAAAAGGTCACCAATACAATGAAGCAATCTCTTTATTGGTGAATAACAAGAGATGCCAAATTTCCTCCATCCTCCTATGCCTCCATCCTCCATCAGGAAATACTTAGTATAGGTAGTCATCTTCATCCTCATTCTATTCAGGTTCATCTTCTTCTTCATTCTCTGACTCTTCTTTAACAACTGTATTAACTTCATCCATTTTTATCTTTTATTTTATGATGTCCTTAGCACGAGTAATAGAAAAATAAGATTTATGTCCTTTTTTCTTACAATAAAAGCATTCTAATTCCTCTTTGTTTTTGAAAATATTAGTATGCTTCCTTTTAATATAAAGAGCAGTTTCTTCCTCAATATCTTATTTTGTTCTTTTTTCTTCAACTAGTAATGTAGAAATTATATCTTCATGTGAATGAGAAGGCATTCGACCAAGAGTAAAAACTACATTACTATATTTTGGAGGTAAACTATTTAATAAGACAGATTTTGCATATTCTTCATCTACCTCAGCACTTACTTATGTCAGTTGTCTTGGAAGAGATCTAAGATCGTTAATATGACTTGACATAGTTGCACCCTTATTCATTTTCAACTTGAATAACTGAAACTTAAGTGAGAATTTAGCATTCACAGTCTTTGCACCAAATGTATTACTTAACAAATACCATATATATTTATACTTTTTTTCTAAGTCTATATAATGCAACTTAGTATTTGATAAAGCAAGCCCAACAATGGATTTTGTTTTGTCATCCCTGTTTTATCATCCCTGGTTCTGGTTCTTTTCCACTCACAATTCCCCTAAGGTTCTTGTTCATTAATTGCATTTTTATTTTCATCTTCCATGCGTGAAAATTTAGTCCATTGAATTTATCTAATGGAATTTCCATAATAGGTGTCAAACTCAGTCGAAAATGCACCCTTACAATAAACTTTAAACATTGAAAGTAAAATTTTCTGACATATTTTCCAAAAAAGGAATTTTTTTTTTTCACATATAGAAAACACAGGATCAATGTGTAGAGATCAAAAAAATACACATTTTAAAAAAATGGCACATTAATTTGAGTTACTAGCTGAAAGTTATGACAATTTTAAGTTATAACTCCAACATCTTCCCGGACCCTTTCCAAATTTGGCAATTTTTTTCTTTCCTTCAGTTTTTTTCATTTGTGTCCAAAAAAGGAAATAAACACAATACCTCTGTTACTATGGATCCAGATATTGAAAGAAGTCACGTCGTAGCCAAGTATGGATTTTCCTGAGTGAAACCTCACTGATGTTGGTAGAAAAACACGTAGGTCATAGATTTGACTCCAATGAAACACGCAGGTCACATATTCGACTCCAATGAAACACGTAGGTCACAGACTTGACTCTAATGAAACAAATTTGATCCAGATCTAAACACCTCAAAAATTCCTACAGGTTATCATTGTGGTCTAACCCACTTTGATACCAAATCTTGTAAATATCTATGATTTAATCAAATAAAAAACAAAACATTGCACAATAAAATAATAAAACTAGAGATATTGTAATTCATTCGGGACAAATTCCCAATGGAGAGATTATATATAAATAGCTCAATGAACTCCTATAAGTAAGGAGTTAAGGCTAATCTCTAAGCCCTCTCCATATCCCAAATATCTCTCAACTATGACTTGTGCATTACAACTATTTTGCACACTCATATATTAATTTATAATTATTAAAAACCTATTACTACCAAATAACCCAAACCACTCCTAAGTGTTCACACTATGAACAATATTTCTATAACAGACACACCCTTCCAACTAACCCATCACCCATCCAACCGAGATTTAGTACCAGGTTTGGAAGCCATCTAATCCATCACCTGACCAACCATAACCTCGCCATCCAACCACCACAAAATTCAGCCAACCAATCTTAAGCTAACCAACCATGAGACGACCAACCATGAGCCAACCAACCTTGAGCTGACCAACCTTGAGTTGACCAACCTTGAGCCAACCAACCATGAGCCGAAAAACCGTGAGTCAACCACCCATGAGCCGAATGACCGTGAGCCAACCAACCTTGAGCCGAATAACCCTAAGCCGACCAACCCTTAACCGACCAACCTTGAGCCGACCAACCATGAGCTGACTAACCTTGAGCTGACCAATCATGAGCTGACCAACCCTGAGATGACAAACCTTGAGCCAACTAATCGTGATCCGACCAACCTTGAGCCGATCAACCCTAAGCCAACCAACCCTTAGCCGAACAACCATGAGATAACCAACCTTGAGCCGATGAACCATGAGCCCACCAACCTTGATTTGAATAACCCCGAGCCAACCATCTCTCCAATGAAATCAATTATCAACTTTGAGATTCTTCATGGCTCACCAGTTCACCACAAGTTATAACCAACTTATCCAAGCCAACACATGAGCCACCCTGCATACTGTAAAAGCATTCCCATTTTTCAATCAACTGTTGATGTTTTGACCTTCTAAGTTGTCTATTTCATAGGGGGTACGAAAAATGGATAACACTAACTTAAAGAGTAACCTTTTATATTTTTCACATATAACTAAAGCTAACTGTAAAGTTGTGTTATTATAAGATAAATGGTATGTTAAAAATAAGACTGGTAAAATAATTGTTTCTGGTTTATAAAAGAATGGATTGTACTTATATGATGGATTTATTGTTGAATGTTGTCTTTCCACTTCTTCTTGTAATGTTATTCAATTATGGAATGAAAGGATTGGGCATATAAAATTTAAGATTTTGTATGAGATGTCCCACCTTAAATGTATTGTAGGTCTTCCTAAGTTAAAATAAGATCATGAATGTTGTGAAAGTTTCTTGTGTGATAAGAAACATGTAAACCTTTTCACAAACACTGTGAGTCTAATTCCTCTTACTTTCTTGAGTTAATTCATAGTGATGTTAGAGGTCATTTGGAATTATCTTCTCTTGGTGGTGTTATATATGTTATTAGTTTTATTGATGATTTCTCAAGAATGACTTGGTATTATTACATTAGGAAAATGTCTGATGTACTATCTAAGTTTCAAGATTTTAAAGGCCTTGTTGAAAACATGGCTACTCTAAAAAATAAAAGAATTAAAACTAATAATGGAGGTGATTATATTAATAATAATTTTTATGAGTTGTGTATCTATTGGAATTCAAAGGCAGCTGACAACTCCTTATTCTCTTCATCAAAATGACATAGCTAAAAGAAATAATAGAACAATCATAGAAATGACTAGGACCATGCTTCATACTTCTAAGGTGCCTAATTTTTGTTGGATGAAGCTATGAACGTTGTTATTCATATTATAAATATAATTACTATTAAATATTTGCATCAAACCACACCTCATGAATTATGGACTAAGAAAAAACCTGATATCTCTTATTTAAAGTTGTATGGTAGCCATTATTCTCTCCTTATTCCTAGAATAAAAAGACAAAAAAATGATCCTACCCTTGCATTTTTTTTGGGTATGGTAGCCAATCAAAAGGATTACGAGTCTATTATTTAGGTAAACATGTGATTGTAGAAAATAGGAATGCACATGTTCTTTAAAAACCTTTTTGTAAATCTGCCTCTCTTCCCACTTCCGAGTTTTCCTAAATATGAAAATGGTTTTCTAGATGATAATCCTTTCTTAGACAATATGGAAACTTATTTGCAAGATACTAATCTTCCTTCTTGTGATATGATGAATGTAGACATTGAGGGGGATTATTCTCAATCCTTGTCTCAATCTAGGATTCCTAAATGGGCCAATAATATGGTTTCAAACTCTTAACCTTATGATTTGAGAAAGATGACTCATAGCCAACATGATTATCATGCATTATCAACTATTTATGATGTTAAACCTCAATCTTTTGAAGAATTAATCCTAGATAAAAAGGGATTATAGATATGGAAAATGAATACATTTCTCTTATAAAAAATCAAACATATGAATTAGTCACTATTCCTCCTAAAATAATCATTGTATGCTCTAGATGGTTGTATAAAATTAAATATAACTCTAATAGTAAGGTTGATAAGTTAAAGGCTAGATTATTTGCTATAGAGTTTACCAAAAAACCTAGTTTGGATTATGTTGAAACCTTTTCTCTTATTTCCAAAATGAGAACTGTTAGAATTCTTCTAGATTTAGCTACTCAACATGGTTGGGAGATTCACCAAATGGATGTTAAAAATGAATTTTTAAATAGTTACTTGAAAGAAGAAATTTATATGCATCAACCTAAAGGTTTTAAATAACCTGGAAAATACTTATATGTGTGTAAAATTAAGAAATATTTGTATGTTATTAAACAATATCCTAGAGCTTGGTATTGCTAAGATAAATAGTTTCTTTCATGAGCTTGGTTTCTCTAATTGTTTTAACAATAATGATTTTTTTTTCACATACGAAAACAATCATGTTATCATTATTTTATTATATGTTGATGATATTTTAATTACTAGTAGTGATAAGAATCTAATTCTTAGGATCAAATATAAGTTAAGATGATTTTTAAATGACTGATTTAGGATTGTTAAATCATTTTCTAGGCAGGTTTATTTGTCAAAACCACAAATCTATTGTTGCATCACAAAAATAGTATTCTTATAACCTTCTTAAAAGATTTAATTTTATTGATTGTAAGCATGTCTATACTCCTATTGAAGTTGGTGCTAAATTAGATCCAAAACCTTCTTGTGATAAATTTAATCCTAATTTATATAGATAGCTGGTTGGTAGTTTGATTTATTTAAATATCACTAGGCTTGATATTTCCTATGTAGTTGGAATTGTTTCTAGATTCATTTAGGATCCTTATAAGGACCATTAGAAAATGATAAAAATATTTTAATGTATATAAAATCTAGAATCAATTATAGCTTATGTTAGTATTCTTGTGATAATGTAATTCTATTTGGTTATTGTGATTGTGACTATGTTGGTAATATTGTAGATAGAAAATATACTTCTAGTTATGTTTTGAAGTTGGGTGTAGGTGCATTAACTTGGAGCAGTAAGAAGCAACCAATGGTATCTATCTCTTCTACTGAAGTAGAGTATAGAAGTTCTATAGAAGTAAAACAAATCCATGTGGATCAAATTGTTGGAAGAACTTCATATGGGCATTGAAAGAAGAACTCTTCTTGGAAAAATTTATATCTCTCTTACAAAAAATCTATTCCAACATCAAAGAACCAAGCATATTGAGATCCATATGCACTTCATCCAAGAAAAATTTCTCAATGGTGGTATAGATATCAAGTTTTGTTCCACTGAAGAGTAGGTTGTAAACATTTTTATTAAGCCCTTGGGTGCTACAAAGTTCTATAAATTACATGTTATGTTGGAAATTTCATTTATTAGCTCTTGTAATCATGTAGAAGATGTTAATCTCCACCTTTGAATCATTTGATTATATGTTTTTTAGCTCTTATGATCATGTGAATCATATCGATCTTCACCTCTGAATCATATGAGTTTCACCTATCAAATATTCCCTTGAGGCAGAAATAAGAAATGAGCATGTTGTAAGCTTTTTTCTTGTGTGATGTCGTCTCTTAACTACTTGATTGTGTCAAAATGGATACTCCCAAGACTATTTCTATTTTGTTTAAAGAAAATTTTTATGTATGTAAAGTTTACTTGTAATCCCAAATGAAGCATTAGATATGAAGAGTTTATTAAATCCATACTCTTATGTAAGAATTCATCCTTAATAAATTTATCTTGAGAATTCATAACATTCCTTTATATTGTGGTTTTAATATAATCCATGGAACATTTCTTTAAACCATGGAAAATAGTGTACCACAACTTCTCTAAAATGTGTAATGCAGTTATAGTTGTTCATGGATTGTATAAGTCCACAAGACACTGCGGTAGTGTATCGCTGAGTTGAAAAACCCTTGAGACATTGTTGTAGTGCATCGTGGAATTGCAAAACATGCAATTTTTTTTTTTGCATGTTATCCTAAATCACTTGTTGATTTATGGATTTTAATTAATTTTTTACTAAAAGGTGACTTGACATGCATTATTTGGAACAATATTTGAAATGTGAAAGTAGTTTTGCATGTTTCCCTAGACTTAGCATCAAGGGAGAGTGTTGGTTTAATAACATTAAGTGGGAAAATGCTTATTTAGAAACCCATCAAAGACTATATGTTTTTGGATTGTAGCTTATATTTAAAATATAAGCATGGTAGATCCACTATGAATAACTAATTTTTTTAAAATATAAGAGTTACCCAAAACAAATCACCCACCTTGTATAAACAAGGTGATCTCATTTAAGATCCATTACAACATAGATATGAGAAATATCAAGTGTAACATATGAATACGATATATATGTTTGAGATGATCATAATTACATAAACAGAATGGTATAAAACACATGAGTGAATGTATAAGGAAGATTGTAATCACTTCTTTAAGGTGTAACTGCAAGGGGATATGTGGAAATAGTGGGAGCTCTAGGTGAAAGTTTATATTAAATAAATATAAGTGATTTTTTGTGGATTTTTTAGCTTTTAAGGGTTTCCCACTTATATCTTGTGTCACTATGTTCATTTAATTTTTTTTCATGGTATTTACATTCTATAATATGCATTATAAACATATTAATCAATTTTTTTAATTAATACACTTCATAAACTATAATCTTCAACAATTTATATTTTAAATTTATAATTTGTAACATTATTTATCCCTTGACTTATAATATTGATTTTAAATTGAGACTGAAACTGAGATTAAAAAGAGGGGAGTGTGTTTGAAAATGGCTCAATGATCAAATGAAATCAGGGCATGTGCAACTTGGGATGAAGTGGTTCAGTTCGTTGAGAGCCTCCCACAAAATCCTCCCTCCAATCAACGAAAAGAAATAAATGAAGGAAAAGAATCATATATACTTATGACATTGAATGGTCTTCATTTCAGTCAGAGAGATTTAATTAAAATCATGGAGATCAATTTGATAAGTAAGAAGGAAATATAATATTTCCTTTGGGAATTTGAAATTAGGGTTGGGCTCGATTTATTCACTAAAGATCATTCTAAACCTCCTTCAAATCCGATAGGAGGATTTTTCTATAGTTTATCTGGTGGTGTCAGGGTATAATATCAATCATTGAGAAAAGGATCTCATTCTATCTCATTTAAGGACATGGTTCAACCATTTACCTCCAATTTGCACACATCCTAGACATACATTGTTGATATTGTGGAGGAGACACCGCTATTAAGTCTGGAAAGCCCTGAGATTGTCACCTAATTAAAATTATTATCACAGTGGGTAGTTATTAGAAGATTAAATGGTATGTGGCCAATAGCCTCTGCCTTATCTTAATGGGTCAATGAAAATTGGACCAAAAAATGTAAAATTTCCTTCTTCTTCAGAGTCTTCTTCGTCGTTTAGTTTCACAATGTGGAGGATTATAATAATTTTTTTGTAGATGGACCATGGTTTTGGGGAAACTCAGGACTATTCCTCACTCCTTGGTTCCCTGAATTTGATCTTAACAATATTTCAGTTATTAATATGTAAGTGTGGACTCAGCTCCCAAACCTTCCCCTTCATTTTTGGCATGCCCTATAAGACATAGGTAATGCATTGGGGAAGTTTATAAAATTAGATCACTCTAGAGACAAATTGGGTTTCTATACTTATGCTAGAATATGTGCTAAATTAGATCTGAGAAAGGGTTTACCTAATAAATTTATTTTGAAATTGGAAAATAAAGAACAAAACCAACCATTAGATTATGAGAATATGACTTTACGATGTCATCATCGCAAGACTCTTGGGAACCTTTAGGATTCTTTCCCATTAGGTAAAAATAATTTTTCTTAGAGTAAGAAATTTTTTTCCTCCAACGGTGGTTGGAGAAATTCTCCTTTGGTTCAAGATCATTCGGCTTTGGATAAGACCATTTAGGTCGGGTCTTGACATTATGAAAGGAAGGTAAAGAAAGATCAAGAAGAGGAAAATAAGAAGGCTTATGGAGTTAAAAGAGAACATATATCCAATGGCTCTGAGAAATCAAATTCAAACTCGAAGAATACTTTAGAAAATCCAAAAATACATAATATGTAGATAGTTGTAGCCTTAGATTCAGGGTAGTGCCAAGAGGTCAGAAAGAAAAAAGGAAAAAAAGGTTGATTCTCCAATATGCTCTATTATTACCCTTCGATGGACAACTAGAATTAGTTGGATGTTTTACTCTATTTTTATTTTCTGAGGGTTAGGCCTCCTTTTAATATTCAGGGAACAGGTCCCTTTAACCCATTTTATCAATAAAAAACATTATCTATCCCTTAAATTTCCTAACAACTTCCGCTAGACTAGATTTTTCATAGATCCTTGCTTTAAGAAGCTTCACCATATGGCCGATCCCAGGCCTATCATGTTTAACCCCAACATTGATGATATTCTTAACAAAAATCAGTAGCTATGATGCTACCCATATTTTTTGTATATAGGTAAAACATTTCCAAATACGAAAACATTAACATGTTTTAAAATACAAAAACATTAATATATTTGCAAAAATACAAAATCAATACCTGTACACTTAGTTTGAGTTGTTTTCACTTTACATTATACACATTTTTTATCATTAGAACATATATATTTACTCTTTACACACATGCATTCACATGGTATATTGAAATTGATAGAGGATACTCATAAAGTGGTACATAATGAAACGTGTTTGCTAACCCTTTACCCAAAATTCATATAAATTTAAAGGCATCTATTATACACTACAAACTAGTGTTATTTATCTATTATATTTGTTTTATACTTCCTCATTACGATTGATTACATATATAGGGAACATGTTATCTTTTGAGCTAATAGGACTAACACATGTATTTTGTGTAGTGTTCACAAGTCTTGATTCATATGTTTCTTTCTATATTAGTTGTTGTATCATTTCATCATGTTCTCACACTCTTATTTTTCATACATTCTTGTTGTGTGTGTTGCTACTTATTTATTTCATTGATTGATTCCTGAGTACCTTACTTGTCTTGTGAAGGGTGTCCCATGTTTGTGGTTCTATTCCTATCTTGTGTGCTCTTAGTTTTTGGTGTATGGACCCTGATTGTTTTATAACATTATGGGTGTTCCATTTTTTCAGGCTTTACACCTTTTGTGTGACTTTTTTTATATACTATTAAATTTGAATTTATTTATTATTCTATTTTTTTTCATGCACACATTATTACTACTATTGATATTGTCTATACTATTTCTATTAATGTTATTTTTATGCATCATGGTTTCACCATGTGGAAACCCTCATTTTTAAAGGTGTAGGTTCTTTAAGGTGGCCACTTCTTTATACATCCTACAATCTCCTACAATTTATCATACATATAGTTTAGAGGCACACATATATTATTTTCATCCATGGGATTGATATGGTTTTCTACACATACCTCATCTATTCATTTAATCCAAGGGCTCAATATGGGTTTCTACATGTACCTCAAAAGAGGGGAAAATAATATGGGTATATTCTATACCTACAATTGAATTTTTTGGGGTAACATATAGGTATAAAAAGGGTAAATTTACTTAGAAAAAACTCTAGGAACAAAAATCTAGGAAAAATTACATAAGTTCAAAAACTTGTAGTTTGGTCAGGACCGTATCTGACCATCCCACATGGTTATTCCCAGAGGTAGTCGCATCAACTTTCTTAGCAGTTTTAAATTTTTCCCTATAGGTATAGGTTTTTGACATAATTTTAGATCCATTTCACTCAATTTAGATCAATTATAGGGGGTATGAAGTATTTCACTCCACCACAACACTTAATTTCAATTACTGTATTAGGGAATTTGGGGGCATAAGTCTCCCTTTTCCATCTGCATTTTAATACATTATAGTTTCTACTTAGTTATGTGGCACATGGGAAGGGCATGGGGGCACTCACTATCTTTTATAATGTGTCCTAATTTATAAAATTGGGATTGGATCCATATGTATTGGTGTCATCCATAGGGTTGCGGAAGGTATTAAAGTATCTAAGTTCTTTATAAGAAGTCCTTCCTTTCCTCTTACATTTAAATGGGAAGATTTCAAAGTTTTTGAATGAATTTGATACATGGTTTTGTTCCTTCATATGGTTATTTGGTACTTCAGTCTTCTTATCTCTCTTTTATTTTTATATTGGATTGCATATGCCTAACACGATGGTTATCATTAGCATAATTGGCGATTGATCACCCTTAATATTTCAAAAAGTTCAAAAAGGCCAAAATTCAAGTACAAGGAAAGTAAAGGATCTTCTCCCTCCACAAAACAAATAGGTGTATTCCTTCCTTCTTTACAACTCTTCATTTCCTTTTTATAAAAATGCAAATATTTCATGTTACACTTGAACTATTTACTATGTAATTGATTACACACTATGTTGCAAGTTTCATCATGGAGCATAAAAACACCAAGCAAAACAAGAATTTGTAATTAAACTATGAGTGAAGAAAAATTGTGTCTACACACTTAGGTGTAGTTTCCTATAAGCATGTAGTTTTCATTTCATACCTAAAGAGGGAAATGTAGACACTAAAAGTTTGTAATTTACTTTTTGAAACTGGTAGTTTTGACTATTCAATCTTGTTAATATGTACACAAAATTTATATCCCTACTTATTACATCTTGAGGTATCCTGTATAACTTGTTTATCCTTACACATTGATATACCAACACATTGTGAGATTTCAATGAATAAAATACATATACTAAGTCAACCTAATAGGATGTAAATATTATTTATCATGTTTTTCATCCCTGGTCAAGATCGTATAATTTGTTCAAGAATTTATCTATGGTCCTAAAATATCTATATAATGTTTCTCTAACATATCATCCATTTAGGCTTTCTGTTGTAGTCACAAAATCACGCACTTTTGACATTATTTATCCCGGTCTCATACTATTAATTAGAAGGTTATTAAGTCAAGAAATTACTAGTTAATCCCCATATTTGGCCACCTTGTTTTATTTTATTTTGTCATTACCGACCTCTTACACCCATATGCCAAGTCAGGTTCTTCCATCCTACATTATTTTAGCCTTGATTGGGGCACCTGTGGGCACCCTAGTCCCACCAGGGGTGCTTTGGTCCTTTTTACACTTTCTCGCCACTTTTTGGGTTCTTTCTAGCCATTTTGAGATCTTTATATTTCTTTTGGTCAACCTTTTTGGGGTTAATTACAAAATTAGACTAAGATATCCCTATAAATATAAAGTTATAAGACCATAATGAGGGGCATAACATCACTTACTACTATGACTCATCTATAGTTGCATCCATCTATTACATTATAGATGACTTGCATCCATATAGCTCTATCATCAAGGCATAAGGATAGGACATATGCATCACACTTCATAGGGGGAGGGATTCTATTATATTCCATGCAAACATTCTATTACATTTTATACACATAGTTATTACTTTCTACTTCATAAAGTGTGACTAGCACAAGAGCAACTTAAGGCATGTTCACACACACAATCACATAGAACTACATCAGGTTTTAGATGTAGTGAAGTGCTCAGTTAGTAAGTTCACCATTGTGGTAGCTAAGGTCACTCTGACTCCTTCATATGCATTTGTATTTTTAAGGGTTTGATGCTTGTTTTTGGGGTCTTGCGGGTCTTTCTTTCATCTTGGATTATTGAAGACATCTAACATAGGATAATAAAGTTGATGTGATAGATAGTAAGGGTTTTAGACAATCAACCAAACCAATGAAGATCAGTTTCAAAGCTTTTTCACAGACCAGGGTGCTTAAATTACAAACTAGAGTGCACGCAAGCACCGTAATCCCTCTCTAGGTGCTCCAGTCTAGCTAGATCGCCTAGATCCATCATTTTCATGACTTCTACATATTTATTCCTATTTTCTAGTCACCTCTGTGACATATTCGCATGAGCATCTATTATTCAACTGAGTTCTTTCCTATTCTCTCTTGCATATTAGGTTTTAGCATTTTCCTTTACATACTTTTTAGCTCAATTACATATTTATTTACTACATTTATTTACTTTATTTATAGTTGTTCATAACTTAGATTAACTATCCTCACACTACATAGTTAGTTAAATTTTAATTAATCATTTTGGTGAACCTGACTTGATCATTCATGCTTTTTGGTTCTTCATTCATCCTAGGGCTTGATTTATGTTTTTATTTCATTTTATGCCCATCACCCATAACAGTCATTTTGAATCTCTCTAATATTCAGGGTTCACTTTAAGAAGCCTCTAGAAAAAAGGAGGTGGAAAATCCCTGGTGAATATTCCTTTGGAAACATTCACAACAAAGGCAAATTTTCGTAGGTTTCTGTAGGAAAATTTTTCCTATCAGATCCATGAGACTCGAAAGCAAGGCCTTGCTGACACCCATAAATAACATCTTTCTATCATGCAACAACAAGGTATGGTTGACGGGTGTCAACAACATTTTACTATCATGTGATAGTAAGGCCTTGTTGATGCCCATCAACAACGTCTTGCTATCGTGCGATAACAAGGTGTTGTTGATGCCCGTTAACAATGCCTTACTATCATGCGACAACAAGATGTGGTTGACACCCATCAACAACACCTTGCTATCATGTGATAGAAAGACATTGTTGATGGGTGTCAACAAGACCTTACTATCACATGATAACAAGGTGTTGTTGACGGGTGTTAACAACACCTTGCTGTTGTGTGACAACAAGACGCTGTTGATGGGTGTCAACCACATCTTGCTATCACGTGACAACAAGATGTGGTTGATGGGCATCAAAAATGCCTTGTTGTCATGCTAGCAAGGTATTATTGATGTGTATCAACCACATCTTGCTGTCGTGTGATAGCAAGGCATTGTTGACGAGCGTCAACTACCATGAAACCCTAATTTTCACTATAAATACCAACCCGGCCCCTCATTTTCATGCTCCGTTCCAGGATATTAATTTTTTTTCCTTCTCTGAGCTCTTTTTTTGTAGGTATCATATATAATTTGACGTCAATTACAATCAAATTCATGTATTTTGGTGCCCAAGATAAACCCCAGGATCCAACACCCGGAGCCTCCAAGGGCAAGATTCAATACAGAAGTGCCATGTGCCCCCACATACATGGACTTATACAAACAAATGAAGAATACAATAATTCCATAGTAGCCTCTGAATTTGAAGGGCTTGTTAGCATGCCATAATTTGAGGTTGACCACCAGACTCTTATCTACCTACTTTCATCCTACAATACATAAAACAATACTTTTACTATTACATTAGAAGATTGACGTACATTCTTGGTTAGTGTTGAACCTATCGATATCCATTTATTGAAAATCCTCCCATTTAAAAATGTGGCAATAGTAACAACCAAAGCAACCCTCACTGACAATGACAAGATTTTCCTCAAATCCAGTTATGGTTTCAATGTTGATTTTAAGTATAATTTACTCCCATTTGAATGTTTTTTATATTAATTCAAATTGATTATGATTCTAATGACTTTTACAGCTCATGTCAGTAAATCAAGATGTGGAGTTGATACGCAAGATGTTGCACACCACTTTATTTCTACTTTGATTTCTTTGTTTCAAGCCCAAATTATTATGCAGGGTCGACAAACTGACATTACAAATTGGGTTGTTGCATACATTCTTGCAACAATCGAAAATCAAAAATTTGAATGGTGCACATTTATATCAGACAAGATAAAGGTAGACATTAACTATGCAACAATTTAAGAAAAATCAGTTATTCATTCAACCAACTATATCCTAGCTCTTTATTATTATACTTACTATAATATAAAAAATTAACCAACTCCAACTTGCACAAACAAGACAATGAAGAATTTATCAATTCCAATTGAGGAATAATAGGTAAATTTTAGTCATTCATAGTCCATATTTAGTATTTACTAAGTGTATTCATTTTTAATTTTTTCTGATTGAATGTTTTCTGTATGTAGAAAATATTTCTAGAGTCACTTCCATGAAAAAAATCTGCATCGAGAGGAAGAGGCCAACAACATGCTGAGGCCTCCGGAGAATCACAATCTGAAATCAAAGTTTTCACATCAGCTAATGGCCAAGTATTTTCATTAAGGAAATGATAGAGACGTAATACCCTTAACATTCAAAGTAGGGTTCATTACATTTTGATTCTACCATATAATTATTTACCATCTTGAATTGACATGTAGTTACTGCACTTGCAGGTACTTTCGACTACATGCATGCTTCAAAGAAAGCATCGCCAACTCACTTGGTACAATTTCGTGTAATTGTCGAATCTCAACAAAAGTTACTACCATCAGCTCTAACCGAATCCATTCAAACTTTTTCACAAAATCGATTTGTACCATAAAAAAATCCCATTCAACAAGGTATGACTTCATTTATTTTGTGAATTTTTTATTACTTTCACATATTTTTTAGTAATTTCTAATGATTTGGTTCTTGATGTTCAAATTTTATAAAAATCCTTTCTCTTCGACTCAAAATCTACAAACCCCAACTACTCAATCAACCCCGTAATTACCATTCAAAATGCCGACAAGAGGTTCAGGACAAAATACCATTGGTAAATGCATGTCGTTGATTTTGGCCCCTAATGGGACACTAAAAATTCCCTCATTCGCTATTCCGAACCTCTCTCTTGCTGGTTGTCCCATTGCAACAGGGCAATCAGTTTTGAATCAAATAAATTTAGACGAAGATTATTTGGGCATTGATAGTAGTGACCCAACTGGTTTTTTTAACACACATGATATGATTCAGGGCCAACAAGTATATTTCCATCTTAATGTATTTTTAAATTTAATTAAATTTTCAACATTTCAATTTCAATTTTAATATGAATTTCTATTATTGATTTTAGGATTAGCGCTCCCAAAAGGAAAAAGATGCAGTAGACATTGGTCAAACTGAAAGATGCCATACTTCTCCTTCAAAATCATCTTATTTTGATACAAATAGTGATGACTTACCAACATTTCCTTTAGAGAACTTGATTGGCTGTGATTGTCAATCCCATATGAATGAATTTATCACACCTCAAATCAATGAGCTCATTCAAAGGGAGAGAAGGGAAAAAGTATTAATATCTAATATAGTAAGTCATTATGACAACCATTGGCAAAGAGAGCTTATTTGTAATAGTAAAAAATCAACCCACGAAGATGGATGCATTATTCATCAGAGCTAAAATTGGGATTGTTGCATATAACAACACCTATAATGACAATATTTTAGATAAAGTATTAAAAAGATTGGAAAATATCAATGTTGAGGCCCAAGCCTATTTCAATAAATGGTCCAAGGACAAGGAGATGGTGGCGATTGTAAATGCTGAAAGAGATAGAGCTATCGTAAGTATAATCAGTTTGATTTTTTTTTATTAATTTCAATTAAAATTAGTTTTTTAATATGTTTAATTGACTTCACTCTTTTTGTTGCAGCTGAAATATGAAAATTCAAAGAGTCAAGTTAAGGTGTTCCAAGTTCACTTGGAAATGACCAAGTATATTTTATCTGCAACAATTAAGATGAAAGAAAATATTGTTTTGGTTAATAAACAAAACAATACACTTAAGCAGATAATTAAAGAGAATGGCTATGACCCTGAGATTTTATTCAAAGCAAAGGTAGTGGTAGATCCTTATTTGACATCCCATGGAGATTCTACAAAGGAAGAAGAAGAAATCGTCAAGAACGTAGAAATGACTGCTGAGGATCTGATTAGTTCGGGGATAATTGAAGGAAGGAATATAGTAGGGTCTGGTGAAAATTTTAAGGGTTGAGCCTTGAGGATTGGGGAACCTCAAAATTGAAACTTTAAATATTTTATATACAAAAGAATGAAAGTTGATACTTGGATATTTGTTTAATTTGAAGTTTGGATTTAAAATTTATGCAATATTATCTCTCCTTGCAATGATGGTCATAGTTACAATTATCATTAGATGTGGATAATGAAATTAGAGTAGATGTGGTTATAGTTATTATCCATATATTCATGTTAATGTGGATAATGAAATTAGAGTAAATATGGATGATGATGAATTGTATGCTCTTATATTTTTATATATAACTTCTATATTGTAGATGTTGTTTATGTTTGATTCATAATCATGATTCATGGATTTAAACTTTATGTAATATTATCTCTGCTTGTAATGATGGTCATAGTTACATTTATCATTAGATGTGGATATTTGGATACTGAAATTAAAGTAGATATGGTTATAATTATTATTAATTATCCTTTTATTCATAAGGAAATTATCTTCTGCTATAGTTTTTCTATGTGGATAATGAAATTAGAATAGATATGGATGATGATGAATTGTATGTGACCAGATGAATTGTATGCAATATTATCTCTGCTTGCAATGAAGGTCATAGTTACATTTATCATTACATGTGGGTCATGACATCTAATATTTTTGATGACATTAGAATGGATCATCCATTTATTCATTTAGAATGTGATGTTATGTGGAAATACTAAATAGGATGTGTATGTCTTGAATCTTGATAATGAAATTAGAGTAGATATGGATGATGATGAATTGTATGTGACTAGATGATGATATGGATAATTGTTTTAAGAAAATTAAGAATGTGGTGTGATAGATACATCTTAATATAGCAAGGGCTTCTTCTCTATATTTTAAATTTTGAAATCTTTAATATGTATATCATTTCTTCAGATTTAATTTGAATTGAAATGACAAAACTCAAAGGAAAAAAAAATTGTATGACACACATATCTTAATACTGTAAATTATACTTCACATTTAAAACTATGGCTAAGATAGGGTTTAAGGTACCTCTTGTCTTCTTGAGCGAGATAGGGGACCTTTGATTCTTGGGAATTCAACACGAAAAATGGATAATGATTAGAATAAAAATGGGAGAGTTTCCTGATAATCTCAATCCCAAGAAGTGAGAACTTCCTTGGATGGAAGTTAACCCATGTATTTCATAAACGTTAATGAAATGAAGAGATTAAAATGTAGAATCTAGATCTAACCTGTTCATATCGTAGGTGACACAAATATCAAGAATGCACTGCAGAGTGGACAACTGTATCTAAGCATTGAAGACCTTGCAAAATACAACATCAAAGTGGTTTGAAGATTAAAAATACCAATGAAATAAATCTGATTTTAGTAAATGATGGTATTTGAATAAATGTAAATATTCATACCTGTAACATCTTTGATGATAACTACAGATAAAAAATAGCCTCCTCAGTCAATATTTGCATCTGCAGGATTACAATGGTATTTATGTTAAACTCTAAACAATTAAATTAGAATCTATTTATATGAAAATGAATAAATAAGAACAGTTAAAGTGTAATGTCAAGGTGATACCTATTTAAAGCTGAAATAATTCATTTTCAATAGCTTCTTCATATTCAATATTTGCATCCGTAGAGTTTGAAGATGCACCACTTCCAGTCTCATCATTGAGATTACTTGGACTTGTAGCAGTATTATTTACATCTCTTCTTTTGGAAAGGGAATTCTAGTGTGTAATAGCTCTGTCAAAAGGAAAGGTTTCCAAAGAGTAGTGAGAAACATAACACCTTATGCAACTTTTGAGATTTTTATCCAACTTGTTTCTCAGTTTGGATTTAATAAAAGATAAAGCACTGAAAACTCTTTCATCCTCCATAGATCCTAAAATCATTGTTTGGCACAACTCGTATAACTGAAAATATTCACTAATGTCTTCCTGTAACACACTACTTTGGTATATTTTTCGCCAGAGCCTTGTAATAGCACCACTCTTTGAAGGTTCGTCTAAGAGTTTATATTGTGACCTCATTGTCGTCGCAAAATTAGTTGATTGAGTCTTTATTAAATCAACATTTAGTATACCTTTTATTTCAATACCCTCGACCTCTGATGTATTACCGAAATGGTCTAATATTGTACCCATGTATTTATGCAAAATCTTACCTACAAAATCAGCATGACCACCTTCTGTATTCCAAAAATTTGGATTCATCACACCCATGGATTCAAGAATTTTTTCTTGGCTGAAACGTTCTGTAATTTCTGATGCTAAGGATTCTACAATTTTTCTGAGTTTTATTCTTGTTTCAATTACTATGGAATCAAATAGATTTTTTGTCACAGGAACTTCTTCTTTTTCCGTTGATGTAACGTCTTTACTTTTTTACAGAATGTGCAGTGGTATCTCTTTCCCCCTAACATGGATACAGAGGTGATCATGGATATTAAATCTCAAAATTTATTGGGATGGTTAAGATCTAATAAAAATTTCTAGTTATCAAATACAGGTGTATCAAAACAATCTGGGGAAGTGTACAAGGCATCAAGACTCATGCATACCATTTTTCTCATCCGTATAAAATCAACAATATAGGTTAATATTCCATGTGCATGTTTCATCAATGTATTGATCTACTGAAGCTTTGGAAGAATGCCTGCCACTGTAAGCAATTTATCCAAATCAGTTAGACAGAACAATAGTCCCTATCAGTTTCATGATGATATTTATGCATGAAATCAACCAATGAAGCATACTCCTCACGCACTCTGTATGCAGGTTCATACAATGAAATACACCTTGTCTTAACATCCTTCAGAACTTTTTTGCCATCTATAATACCTATGAAAATTTTTGAAACTCAAGAAATCTCTTTGGGTTGCATGCCATATAGGCATGCATTTCTCTTATAAGGTCTTCTAATTTTGTAATGTTTTCATATTTGCTAACGATTTTATAACCTAAATTCATTCTGTGAGCCATATAGTGAATTGATAGCATATAAGGGGTGACTGATGTTTGTAATCAAACACACAACCTAGTTCTATGACCCTGCATGATTGATACCCCATCTGCTGCCACACATACCAACTTCTTAGCAATTTCATTTGCAGCCATGCCAGCAATTTCATTCAAAAGAGAAATAACTAGTTTATATAGGTTTTATGCATTAAAATTTTCAACCATTTTTTGAACACCCAACAAGTGTGGAATCATCGTATGATTTTCTAAAGTGTAAACATGGATACATAACCATGCGGTTTTGTTGACAATGGTCACTTCATCAATTGACAAAGAGATAAACTTTGTATTTTTTACACACTCTTTCAAATCTTCCTTATCAATCATAGCAAGGCATTTAGCCATTTCTCATGCACTGTTGTTTGACCAGTGAGACTGGGGAACATTCTACATTCCATTATATTGATATAAAGGTTTGAAATTGATGAAATCTAAAATCAGTTTTCCTTTTTTAAGGATGTGGAATAAAGTAGAAAATTGTATGAGTTCAGTACACAAATTTGATTGATTCATCTTACCAGTTTGTGTTGTGATCGTTCTGCCATTTTCTACGAGAATTCTACGTCTTTTCTGATCAGCCTCATATTCTACTGCATATTTCACATACATGCATTCTTTTTCAGTTTTCCATCTGTGTTTTTTATATCCTGGCCATCTTCCCCAGTTAAAGTGAAATATTGTTTTCCATAGTGTTTTTCAATTGTGTCTAACTTCAGTTGCATTTTTTGTTTCCTTCCCAATTTCCACATACATATTGTACATGTACATTCTAATGAAATTTCTTCAGAATTGGCTAGTTGTACATGTTCAATAAATGGAAATTTTGTAGCCCAGTCAAACTTGTATGTCCTCCCAAGCATCCAAATATTCCTGTTCATATTCACAGTTTTACTTTTACATGTAGAGCTTTCAGGAATATCACGATCATCAAGTTTCCTTTTCCATGTACCACTACTTGCATTTGAATTCTTTGTTGCATTTTACACTACTGGAATATCTTTAAGCCCTGACATGGTATCATTATAGGTGTCATTTGGCTGATATTGAGTAGAATACATGTCCACTTTGATAACACCTTCCACACAGTCTGTGCTCTGATTGATTTCAGTGGGAGATTTATGGGTACTTGCAGTTGCTATATCTGAACCAATAGAGTTTCCAAAATACTTGAACAAAGAATTTTGAGTTTTTTTTGTAACTTGTTGGGTGTTCTAAACACCAGTAGCTTCCATTGTTCCCTTTAATGTGTAAACAAATGAAACTTGTCACGCGTAAATAACACAGTTTCTTGTTGCGTGTCAGAAGGTTATTCTTGTCACCCGTCATCAAAACCTTCTTTTTTCCCTTTCAAGAGATCCTTCTTGTCACCCCTCAATAGATCCTGCTTGTCCCCCTTCAATAGATCCTACTTGTCACCCATCAATAGATCCTACTTTTCACCTGTTAACATATCCTTCTTGTCACCCGTCAACAGATCTTACTTGTCTTGTCACCCACCAACAAATCCTTCTTGTCACCCGTCAATAGATCATGCTTATCACCTATCCACACACCCTTCTTTTCACCCATCTAAAGAGTCTTATTATCACCCATCCTTAGAGCCTTCTTTTCTCATGTCTGAAAAACTATACTTTTGAGTACTAGAAATTTGGAATCTATTGCTTCAAAAGTTATGTAATTGATAATAGATATGCCCCCAGGTGGATTGTGGAATGAGTTAGCAAGTAGTGTTCTACCTAGCAAATAATATAGGATTATATAGGGGATATTATAAAGAGGTAGGTGAAGCTGACGCCTAAAAAAATTGAACTTTAATTTTTAGGAGAACATGTCAAGACCCACGCCAAAAAATTCACCTTTTCAATTTTCTTCTAAAATGGAATATTCACCACTAAAAAATCCCTGCTAATATTGTCAGCTCCCTTTATTTCCCCATCATACCTCTAAGTCAATGAATAATACAAATGCATCTATGGCTGAAAACCATTTAGATAATTCCAACCAGGTTCCTCTCCATGTGATAGAAGCATTTGGTAGTGAAAAATCCTACAATGAAGACACACTTATTGATTAAAACCAACTAAATGCTATTACTGACTTTCGCCAAGCATTGCATGAAAAACCTACACATCTTCCTCATGTCTTACATGATTTAATCACCAATAAGAGAGCTCACAAAATTTACACTTCCATCATTGATTATTTTGCTCCTATGTTCTCTACTCCACCTAACCATGTTTCTTCTCCTATGGTCTCTACTCCACCTACATATGTTTCTACTCCTATTTCTACAACCACCACTCCCACCATTCAAAATGGTGCTTCTCATCTACACCTCAGTTCTTCCTCGAGATCTCCAAATATTACATCTTTGTATCAAGACTTACAAACCCAAATTCGCCAGCTTCAGTTAGATCCTCTCGTATAAAGTTGTCTTTAGATTCTACAATCTTGTTGTATACTCCTTTTGCGCCTACCATATCAACATACCCATTGCCACCTAATTTTGTCTCCCCTAAGATACATATCTTTAAAGGCCATGTGTACCCATAAGAACACCTTCAAGCATTTCATGTAGCATGTCTTGAATATGCAGATGATCAAATTATACTAACAATCTTTTTCCTTGTAGTTTATAAGACTATATAATGTGTTAGTTCTATGATGTACCTGTACATTTGGTAGTATTTTTCATGCATTTTCAACATCAGCTCTAATATCTCCTACGCCTAACTGACACAAGTCAAACAAGGGTCCAATTAACATTTCTCTGATTATTTCTTGCGATACAAGAATAACCTAACTAATATGTCTAATGTACTCGCGAATTCCAAACTCTAGGATTTATTTATTCAGAGTCTACTAAAACCTTTACAAGAGAGTGTTCCATTTGAGACATCTCTTTCTTTTGATAATATTTTCCATACTCTTAAGCTTCATGAAAAAAAATCTTAACCACAGGTAAACTTAAATATCACGAGAAAGAATTGACATCCATTTGCTTTCAAGGTAAGCCAACATTTATGTCTCCCACAATTATACCCATGGACAAAAAAAATATTATAAACACAATATCTACCCAAAAGTAACTTTGACCACAACCATATAGACATACTTTTACTAATTTTAGTACCACTTCAAGTGTTTTTCTACCACAAATAATTAATATTAATCTTACTACCTTACCCTCTCCTCTACAACTTGATCCATCTCGACCAAAAGGACACACTTTCGGTGAAAATTCTTATTGTGATTATCATCAATGCATAGGACATCCCACTAGTTGGTGTTTCTGACTACGACATCTCATTCAAGATTTACTTGATAATGGTAAAATTGAGCTTTCGAAGTCCACAATAACTCCACCTACTAATGAAAATCATAAACTCAAGATCTTTAATAATCCATTACCAAACTATAACCAAAAAATGATAGACTCATCCGCTAATTATATTTCACACACCATGCCTCCCATTGGCTTAGGAGTTATTGATTTCTTAGTTTCTAACACTAAAGATTTGCTACCAATCATTTATTTTTCCAACGTCAATTATCATGCTAAGTTTACATCTAATCGTTTCCACATCCATGCATCTATTGGCTTGCCCTCCATAAAAAAATCTAAGGTTGAACCATCATATCCCATTAATCCATGTTCTATGTCACTCCTTAAGGATATCGATTATCCTTCATCACAAATTGAGTACCCTTTCAAAAAACCCTTTGGATTTGTTAAATTACTTTTTATAGCTGGTCCTCTTACTATAGTTGTAAATTTCCTCATTAGAAACAAAGTTAAGGGATGCGACATACTTATCATTATCAATTGGATTCATTACTCTCAATCTATCATTTCCATGAATCACTTGTGACTTAAATTTATTTACAACAATCAGGTCATTTCTATTGATGGTGTCCCTCCAGCTACTCTATTGTCACCATATCCTCACACAGTAGCTAGCACATCATCTACTTCTTCTTACATGTCACAACCTATGTTATTTAAAGCACAATATAATCCTATTTTACCCACTCATGTCTCATCTACATGATCGCAACATTCCACTAGCCCTACACATAAGTATGTGCCCATTCCTCAGATAGTTACTATATCTCGACATAGGTCACCATCTTGGTTTATCCCACACGGATATTATTCACCTTCACATTTCCCATCATATAGATCTTCATCAATAACACATTTTGTGACATCATGACCTTATTCATACATTCATCCCTCACATGCACACAAAATTCATTCACTACTACACCATTTTTCTACCATACCTCAACTATTAGAACATGGTCATACGCTTTCATCTCCTATATCAGATGAATGACCCCCATCCTTCACTATCATTAGAAATTTCATTCATTTACATGCACTTAGGGGGCATGAAACTTCACCTTCCCCCCACATTGTATTAGCATAGTCACACTCATCATCTTTTACATTCATATCCTCACATTAGCCATACTAATCATACATTCTAGCGTCATTACCCGATGACACACTCTTGTGCTTTGGTTCACACTTGAATGTTTAGGGATTACTACACATGAACCCCACACAATCTTCAATAGTTACTACACCCTACTTTTATTCACACATATCACATCTTACATCCTTCATTTTACATTTAGTGTACAATGCGCATCTCCATATCACACATATTCTACATACTACACTACCAATCTATCTACATACATTACATTCCACTTTATATCTTACATATTGCACTACATTATACACATCACATGTTTACACATTATACTCATTTGTTGGGCCCCTAAAATATTGAATAAGTCCAAAGAGGTGCATGGGCGTGCAAGATTGAAGTTAAGAAATGGGCACACAAGGAGAAGGCATGTAAGGAAAGGTTCTAGGAGGATCTTAGTAGGACCCATGATGCATGCTTGTAGGACAAGTTCTCGGGACTTAGCTGTATTTGTCCTATCAGGTAGGACACGAGAAAAGCATGACTCGACTGTGCATGCAGAGTGGATAAGGTGTTAACTTGGTGACAGGTTGGCCTAGGAAGGAGTATGCCCTATGTTGGAAAATTCTAAAAGAACATCATGGCAAAGAGTGGAGAGCTCAAGCCTAGAAAAACATACTCCCATGGAGGACCACATCTGGACACTTGGTGATGGATCTAAAGCCTCAGAAAGGTGAGTTGGTAGTTCAAGCGGCCAATAAATACAAGTGCTTGTAGAAGAAAAGATATAGAGAGATGAAGAGGGATCGGAGCTCTGCAAAAATGTTGCAAAGGAAATATGTTTGGGTTGGGTAGATAAAACACAGGAGATGGATGTACCAAGGACTTGGATGTTTAAATTTTCATTTGAGAGTTAAAGGATAGGAATCTAGTTATAATGCATGACTTCGGTCTACCTTTCTACAATGCTCTGTAATGAAGCTAATGAATGTAATGAGGTTACCGGTTTATATGAATATGATCAGTAATGATTTTGGTGCATTTACATATCTTCATGGTTCTGTTTTATGCATGTTTATGGAATGATTTTGAATCCTCATGCATTTACCTTTCTGGTTTGATTCAGTTCTTAATTTGTTAAGTAATTTTCTATCTTGAATGACTGCACTGATCTAGAATCCGTTCTGAGCTCTATGATGCTTACATGTATCATTTCTACTCACTTCCTTTAATTTTGGATCATAGGTGACGTTTTCCCACTCAACTCACATAAAAGAGAGACTCTTCACCCGCGCGTGCCTCGAGTGAGTACCGAACGCTCACTGGGTGATAGGCCAATGTGCATGGGGTTCCCTTGTTCTTGGTGGGTGTAAACATGACTACATATTGGTTATGTTTCTGGGACCCTCTTTTCGTAGTTGTAGTGGGAAATGGCATACATCATGATCTGTGTAATAAGTGATGATAAAACGCCTAAGTTTGGAAAGTGTTGAATCATGGTTAAAGAGCATGGAGGAAGAATTTGCTCAGAGATTTAGGACTGGACCTGATTTTGATGCACGTAGATGGGTAGAAGAGAACCTCTACCATGAGTTATATGAAACATTTTTCTATTGCTTCCTAGTAGAGTTGTATGAATGGCTCTCAACATATGTATCTAGGTTAAGATGGTATTGTAGATTATGTGTGTGGACCCTAGAAGAATACCATAGGCTGTAGGATATAGAACTAACATGGAATCATGTTGTGAATCATTGGTGGAAAGGTGTGTTGGCTAGCTACACTCTGGAGTATGCTATTTCTACATATTCTTGTCTAGAATTCACCGAGTTTGAGTTTCTACAGCAGCCCAGAGGATCATTTCTACATGTTGTCCCTCTGGAAATGAAGATCTTCATTATTACCTTGAGTTTAGAGGTGTCTCTGATGGCCGGATAAACCATTCTGAGCACTGGGTGAGGAAGCTAAAGTGGAGGAAGATGATAGAAATTATGATGGAGAAAGAAAGGGAGAAGAGACAACTCAAGTACAGTGAAGCACGTGAAAGGGAAATTACTAGAAAATGCAAGGTTGCAAGTGTGATGGATATATGGAGGCAAACGTTGCAGGAAGGAGTTGAGGTTCATGCAGAGGATGTGGAACCTGAGGAGTCTGTGATACCCCATCTTGGAAATCACGTAAGAGAGATCCCTTCGGCTTCTGATGAGAGTTCATCACACAGAGAGAGAATATTTGTTGGCATGCATCTGAACCCACCTAACAACCAAACCTTGGTGCTTGGTCTTCCAAATCAGAGGAGTATTGATAAACTAGTTGGTATTTGTGGAAGTGATAGATTTACACCCAGGAGAAACAATTTCTCATTTGGGACTTCTATGGCCGCACATACCATTCCAGTGTCTGGGGGAATTTTTGGAAAAGGAGAAAGTATGCTAGCCATGGGTAATGCATTGGGGAGTGGCGTGAGACACACATCTGGAAGTGGAAAAATCTCATAGATGGTTGGAAAGCAGTTCAACGAGACATTGGGGACCCTAGGAATGACCTCTTCAGGCCCGTTACTAGCTACTGGTGGATATGGGGGCATAGGACCTGGTGGATCTAGTAGATCTAGAGGAGGAGGAAACATCAAAGTAAACCAAGGGTTTGGACTAGGAGGACAGGGGCCTTAGCCACCTCCTCAAGTTTTCTTTGATATGTCTTTACATTTTCTAGATTACAGGGGTGTTGAAGATGCTACGGAGCATGTTCACAAGTGTGAGTTGATATGGCATGCAAAGGCGATCAAAACCCCAGAGCCAAAGTTAAATCAGTTTATAACGATGTTGTAAAAGCATGTGCATAGCTGGTATAGGAAATATGACCCCTATCAAACGGTGGTAGATTATACCGCATTGAAAACTGCGTTCCTAGAAGAGTTCCAAATCCTTGATTTTGAGTAGAAGAGCATCACCACCCTTAAGGAGATTTGGTAGGGAATGGCAGAGAGTGTGTGGGAGTATGACACATGGTTTAAGACTCTCCTTTCAAAATTGTCATATGAAATTCACCCTTCACAACATGCTCAATGGTTTGTTGGAGGGTTGATAACTCCATTTAGAAGAGCTTTATCTCATAAAAATTTCACAGACTCGCATGGTGCATTGGAAGCCACCCTACACGCTGAAGCTATTGGTAGTATTGACACTGGGGTTATCCCATTCCTAGAAACTCAAACTGCTACTATGGATAAGTAGTTAGAAAAATTATCTGCAAACTCAGCTCATGAGACTCACAGTGGAATGTGGTGCATAAATTGTGAAGTAGAAGGACATGCCAAATATAATTTCCCTTGGAAGACAATACGCATCTGAGCACTAGACTGTGAGATTTGTCATGGGGATCATGATGCGAGTAGATGTCCATTGTTATAATGTGCAATTTGGAAGAATGTATCTTGCTACTGTAAGATCTACACCTTTATGACCCATGATACTAAGGATTGTAGGCTTATTGATCAGATCCACGAGGCCATTGATCATGGTGTGTGCCTGACCAGTTTTTTCAGTAGTTCTAAGGGTGATGATTGTTGTTATGAGGATCACGTAGATAAAGGCACACATGGAAGGGGATTTTGTGGAGGATTCTATGGTTGTGGTAACCGTGGAGGAGGAAGAAGTGAGTTCCCATGTAGAACCTATTTTAATTGTGGGTCTACAAACCACTACAAGAGCGAGTGCCAAGACTTATTGTAGTGCTCATGGTGTGGGAAGAAGCACAAGTATGAGGAGTGCCCTGAGTTGTTTGAGCCTATGAATCAACAACACTAGAAAGATAAGGGTGTTGCAATGGTAAGAATTAAGAAGGATGACACATAATGGATGCCATGGGTGATACATGATGTAGGATTGGAACCTGTTATAGTAATAACAAGAGAAGAGGCCACACATGCAAAGGAAATGCCACGACAGAAGAACCATTTTTTAAGGGAAGAAGTGGTACATGGGAAGTACCCAGACCCTGTGCATCAAAAGGAGGTATATCAAGAAACCATGGTCATCATTCAGAGTTTGCAAGGAGAAATCCAATGTCTAAAGGAGTAGTTTAGGAGGGAGGAGAAAAGAAGGAAGGTTGAGGCACCAAAATATGACCTGGATAAGGTAAAGGAAGTATCTATAATGCTAAGGCAAGAGAATATTATTCCCTTGCTAGGAGCATGGTTGAGAGAGAAGGTACCATGTACCGAAGAAGAGCACAAGAGGTAGGTCTTGCATGCAAACCTTCCCCCTCACAACCTTGACTATGATAGGGAGATCATGTAAAATTTGGTTGTCGATGGATGGATCCTTAGTAATATCCTCACTGACATAGGTGTAGAGGTCAATGTTCTCACCTTGGATACATGGAATTATATGGGAAGACCTGAATTACAACAATATTCAAATGTCCTATATATGGTGAACAAAATGAAGGCAATGCCCATCGCTGTCTTAAAGGATGCAACTATCACCATTCAAGGGGATAACTTTATTGGGGACTTCAAAGTCTTGGTGCTCGCCAAGTCAGACAATTTCCCAACACTACTTGGGCACCCATGGTGCTATAAGAATAATGTAGATCTTTGGTTCAACAAGGGATACATAAGATTTGAAAATGAGGAGGAATAGGTCATCATACCCCTAACTGATGGGAAATCAACACCCTATATTGAACCTTGGGAGTTGAGGTCCTGGATAGAGTATATGTTCACTCAATTAGGGATCAAGAGACAATTCTTCCCACAGAGGGATTTATCCAGTTTGAGGATGCTCAGTCCCTAAGTGACACCACCAGTATAGCATGTGATAATTGGGCACATGGAACCTATGAGTTAATCAGATGAAATTTGAGGGGATCAGTGAAAAAGGTTAAAAAGGCACGTACATTCTGGCACCTAGGAGGAAAAGAGCTACTTAAGTACTCAGGAGGAGCCTTCCCTATGGTATTTTTGCAGGAGATGGAAACTCAGTGGAAGGAGGAAAATGAATGAAGAGGTATGTTAAGTTATGTCCTACTTGAAACTATTGCGCGTTGGTGGGTAACACATTAATATAATCTCTTGGAATTATGCAAGGTGAGAATTATGTTCTCTATAAGGTTTTGTAGGAGCAATGCACCCACAGCTATAAAAGAGTACCATGGTAAAGAGATCACTTCCTTCCATATCTAAGCATGTGAGATAGCCTAGATGGTAAGCGTAGAAGCATTGAAACCTTCATTATGGGTTCAAAAGTTGTATTCCACCCTACAAGGTTGTGCGTGTGCATGGTACATTCATTCAGAGACACGCTGCTTGAAAGGGAATTGGAAAGAGTTAGCAGTTGAACTCATTTAAACATTTTCTTACTAGAGGAAAAATTCATCAGTACAAAGGTGTTGTAGGTTGTCAAGCACCTTACATCAGGGGATAATGTTATGGTGGAAGACATAATACAATATTTGCTAGGCGAACCTAGCCTGGAAGTGCACTTTGAGGAGGAAGAAACAAAAGAGATACAGTTCGAGCACACATGTATAGAGAAAGAAAATGGGAAGATGGTGTATGCTATTGATAGAGAAGAAGTAGAAAACTTGGATGTTAACCACTCATTAGGGATGCATGAAGTCATAGATAGTGCTGATGAATGGGTGCACACCTATCATGAACCTTTAAAGAAAAAGAAGGTTAAGATTGGCTCAGAAGAAGAGCCTAAATAGGCTATCATCGGAGACTATTGGTTAGAGAAAGAAGTATCTATGATCATTGATATTTTACATGAGTTTGATGATTTATTCCCACGTGGGTATCATGAGCTTAAAGGTGTCCACCATTCCTTAGGGGAGATGAGGATAAAGTTGAAGGAAGGTGCGTGCCTACTCAGGAAAATAGCATACCGGATGAATCCTAACCTACACGTGAGGGTCAAAGAAGAAATAGATAAGATGATAGCGTCAGGCATCATTGAAGCTGTTGAAGAGTCAGAATGGATAAGTCCAATGGTGATTAGTATCAAGAAGGACATAAGGATAAGGATCTGTGTTAATTATAGGGACTTGAATGCATTATGTATCATTGATCCTTTCTCAACCCCATTTATTGAAGAAATCTTAGGATTGGTAGGAAGTGAGGTCTACTCTTTCACAGATGGATTCTTGGGCTATCACCAAGTAAGAATTGCAAAGGAGGACTAGATGAAGACAACTTTTTCCACTGAGTGGGGAAGTTTTTCCTCTATAGTCATGCCTTTTGGGTTGAAGAATGCACCTATTGTGTTCTCATGCATTGTGGTGCAAGATTTCCAGGACTTCATCCTCAAATTCCTTCAAGTCTACCTAGATGATTGAAAAGTCTATGGATTAGTAAAGGACCATTGTGACAACTTAAGGCTGATGTTTGAAAGGTGTTGGAAGTTGAGGATATCCCTCAATATTGAGAAATGTGTCTTTGCTACTTCATTTGGAACATTATTGGGACACATCATACGTAAGGAGGGATTTCTAGTAGATCCCGTAAAAGTTTTAGTAATTGTGGGATTGAGGGAACCTACTAGTCAAAGAATAGTGCACGGATTTCTTGGACATACGAGATACTATAGAAAGTTCATCAAGGGATATGCCAAGATCACCGCACCTTTAGAAGAGTTGCTTAGACATGAGAGTACCTTTCATTGGGGAGAGGCAAAGTAGAAGGAATTTAACACTTTACAAGATAGTCTTGTCATAATGCCCATCCTATGTTTCCCCTCTTGGGATAAGCCTTTCCATGTTCATATGGATGCCCCAGGGACCGCCATTAGAGTAGTACTTGCACAACCTAGTGAAGGGATTATTGATCATCCTTTGTGATTTGCAAGCAAGAAATTGACACCAATAGAGTATAATTACATTACGAATGAGTGGGGGCATTTTCCATGATCTACACGGTCCACAAGTTCAGGAAGTATTTTTTGGCAACCCCTTTTATGTTTTACACTGACTATATGGCATTGAAATACTTAGTGAACAAGCTCGTTCTAAAAGGGTGCATATTTCAGTGGGTACTATTGTTCCAAGAATTCAAGTTCTTGGTGGTTGTCAAACCAGAAAAAGTAATTCCAGACCTGATCATTTGTCTAGGATTGATTAAGGGGAGGATGTGCAAAACATTAAGGATATCATGCCAGATGTAAAAAAATTTAGGCTGCAGAGCATGCCCTCAGACTTAGAAGATATTTCTATATTTCTCAAAATGGGTGTGGTATCAATTAGAATGAAGGCCTTGGAGAAGAAGAAGTTGGCCATACGTGTTGCGCCCTACATGCTAATTAGTGGATATCTGTACAAAATGGGTCATGATGAGGTTTTGTGCCATTATATGCTAGAACATGAGTGTATTACAATTATGAAAGCGGTGCATGGTGGGATTGCAGGATGAAACTATGTGGGAAATGTAACCGTGTGAAATATTCTACTCGCAAGGATTTGGTGGGAGACCATTTATCAAGATTGCATTGAGATTTGTAAGGCCTGTGACCATTTCCAGTGCCTTGGAAAACCTAGAAAAAGGGATGAAATTCCCTTGCGACCAATAACCAGTGCAAAACCATTTGAGAAGTGGGCTATCAAAATTTTTAGACCAATATTGCCAGCGGTGCGAAGGACTAGTTCATGGTATATCCTCACTTGCACTGATTATTTGACAAAGTGGGTAGAGGTAGAACCTACAAAGGATTGTACAATGGCTATTTCTGCTAGATTTTTATGGGAAAACATAATCAGCAGGTATGAATGCCCATTGATTTTGACAAGTGATAGAGGTATGCACTTCCTCAATGAAATGGTCAGGATTATGTTATCAGAATTCATGGTGGCCCATCACAAAACTACTCCTTATCACCCTCAAGAAAATGGAATTACTGAGGTGTTTAACAAATTACTTAGCCACACGTTGACTAAAATCTATGATGTTGGTAGATAGGATTGGGATGACAAAGTATTATCCATTCTTTGGGCATATAGGACAACCTACAAGAGGTTGAATAAGGCCACACCATTTCAATTGGTGTTTGGTGCAAAGGCTATCCTTCTAGTTGAATTCATGTTACCTTCTCTGTGTATAGCGCACGTAGGAGGATTAAATTATGAACAAGCACTTAAAGGAATAATTGACAAGTTAATGCAATTAGATGAGAGACGATCATTAGCTAGGTGGAGCCAGAAAACTAAAAAAGAAAAACAAAAGGCATGTCATGATCATCACATTAAGAAAAAGAATTTTGAGGTTGGGTATATGGTCTTACTGTATGATTTAAAAATTTTGTGCCATCTTGGGAAGTTGAAGGTGCATTGGTTAGGTCCCTACATCATCTCATACATCCTTGATTCAGGCATGTGCCAGTTACAAGCACTGGATGGGACGAGATTTCCAGGAAACTTCAATGGGAGTAGGTTGAAGCCCTACTATAAATAAGTCTTCTTAGTATTTGTAATAAGGCAATATTGCCAGATAGTTCAAGATTTCCTTTATTGTATGTTCCTTTTCTTGTGTTTCCCTTTGTTGTTGTTGTTTTTTTTACACCTTGGGTACCAGAAGCCTCGTTACTTTTTTAAGGTTGTGAATGCACAGAGGACCGCACATCATTTTAGTGTGGGGTAGAATAAGGTGGAAGAAATTGTAAGGTATGAAGTGCCATGAAGGAAGTGCATGTAAGGAAAGGTGAAAAAGGATGATTGGTGTTAGGGTAAGGCCACATTGTGGATCCATTCACAAGAGAGGAAGAAGCATAAACGTAACATGAGGTAGGTGAGACAAAAAAGTCATGACATAAGAAGTGCCTTCAGCACTGGTTACACGTGTGCAAGAGTCTCCTGTCAAGATGGATTGGTTGCATGCTATAAGGTTGGAAAATTTTCCACACAAGGTTGGGCGCATGACTTAAGGTGCTAAAGACGGGTTTGTTTGAAAAATACACATTAAGTGTTAAAGTATAGTGGTAGGTGAAGTGGAATTTAATGCTAAAAGTGGGAAAAACTATAAATAGAAGGTTGGACGCTTCATTATTAACTTTGTGAATACAAAGAGGAAGAGGTTTTGTGAAGTAGGGTTTCCAAAGTTGATCTAAGTGAAGAAAAAAAATTGGAAAATTTTAACAGTGAGCAACTAGTTTGGATCTACAAACCAAGAGGGAAGTAATTCATGGGCGTGGGAAGAGTTGTGGAGAAGTGTCATCTTGTGAAAAAATATTCTATTTAGGGTTTGAAAACTAGGGCATGAATATAAAAAAAAGAGTATTCTTTGTAGGTTAGAGATTTGAACTTGGAAAAGATATAAGAGTAGAGCTAAGAAGAGAAATTGAAGTGATAACCCAAGCGATGGCACCTAAGAAACCAACAGTAACACCTACGAAGGGCAAGGGCAAGGGAAAACAACAAGAGATTACTGTAAGTACCAACAAGGAATGGTATACATAAATGCAGTACCCAGATGGGGTTTTTCTCAGAATGGAATGGGAATCCCACTTAAGAAAAATGACAGTAAGTGACTACAATCATCACATGAATGCAATTGAAAAGGAAATGGCATTGGAGTTAGTGCACCCAACTAACTAGAGAACACCTGAGGGGTTACCAATTTATAGCGATGAAGTCAAGGTGAAGTTAGAGATGGTGGGATTATTACAACTCTATGAGTTTCCCAAATTCAGAAAGCTAGAGCACCTCTATCAGTGGCTAATGTCACACTTACATGAAGAACACTTTCACTTCATGGGGCGCAAGATGCACATAACCCCTAAGATAATTTTAAGACTCATAGGCTTGATCTGTGTGGGAAAAATCTTAGAGGATGACCTGTGTGACAAGGAAGCAATTAAGGAAATAATGGATGTGTATGCATATAAAAAGGGGTAAGGTACTTTGATATCAGGGATATCCAAGACCTGGTGATGAGAATGGATGCATGCCTGGTAACAAAACTCAACGTGTAAGAAAGATGGACATAAATAAACATGTCTTGGTTGAATGTTTGTAGAAGTATATTAGAGCGCACCATCTACAATCTGTCTGCATACATTAAAGAGTAAATTATCACCAGCACATAGGAAGGAGACAAGATTCTCTTTGGTAATGTCCTCTTAACCATTTTGTTCTCAGAGATCGGAGTACCAGATGTAGTAAACAAGTTTGTTTGGGAGTACCCAGAGGAATATCCCTCGCCTACAAAAAAATTTGAGAAATACACTTGTGATAGCATGATGCTCGTTCATAAGGTGCATCTTGAAAAGTGGTATACATGCTTAAGGAATACGTTTGGGGAAGAATGGAGAATACTAGAACAACTACCAATGCTTATAGTAGGAGAAGATGAGTTCATTGTATACCAACACTTTTGTATTGGTAGGTTCATGTTGACTGATGAAACCATGAGCCTATGGTGCAAGTTGTCATTCGCCTTCACAACTCAATACTTCTAGGTGGGAGTTAACATATTCAAGGAGTCCAAGAAGTTAAATTTTGACCTTAGTGAGGTAGACCGGGACCACATGGAGATGCGCAGGATGTTAGTCTACCCCAATAAGCATGTGTACGTGAAAAAGTATGTGTCACATTAAGTCAAGATGATGAAACCCATTAATCTTCCCATTGTGGGGAGGTCATCAGCATGAGTATACCTTCGAATAAGGCCCAAGTTTGAGTAGGGTGTTTATAATGAAATTAAAGTATCTATACTTGAGGATCCAACAGATAGGAAGAAGCCTGCACCCAAACAAAAGGAAAAATAAATGCAGAAAAAGGCACCAAGTGCCCAAGATACACAAGTAATAGGTGACCCAGGAAAAAGTGCTAGAACAAGTACTTACATAAGAAGAGATCCCCAGTCAAAGAGGATGTGCCAGAATAGGAAAATCTTATCACAAAGGAGAAATAACAAGAGGAGGAGGAAGAAAAAGTAGAATCTCCTATACTGGAATTCCCAGATAGGAAGAAACAAAAGGTGATGGAGGAAGTTGACTTAGGCGAAATAGAGAGCTTGGATAAATACATAGGTGAGAGGGATGACGATGAATAAAATGATCCTGAAGGGGAACAAGGATCACTTGTTTTCAGCGTGCATGATTTAGAAGAAGAGGGAAGATAAGAAGAACATGAGTTCCTTTTCATGTGGCACAAGGGTAGACAGGAGGAACAAGGTGCCCAGAACATGGAGAGAAGTGAAGAGGTTGGTGCACAGGATCAGAAAACTCCAAGCCTCACAAAGGAGTAAATAAACAAGGCGATAGAAAGAGAATTAATGAAAATCATTGAAGCCTTGGTAGAATAAGAATTGGAGCGCAACACTGATATAGTGATGGAAGAAGATAGGGAAGAAAGTGTAGGGAAAGATAACAGAAGTACGGGAGGCCCCAATCTATCGGTAACTATTCTTAAGGGAACTCGCACAGGGGGAAAGTGCATAGAGATCTAGAGGAAAGGAATGAGATACATTAATAATCCCAGCAAGGTGTTGTGTGTGTGCTTCTAAAGCACAGTTCCAACAGATCAACTCTTGTCAATGAAGTTATTTGATGAAGAAGGTGCATACCCTCGGATGAGGAAGATGCTCTCTTGGGCAATTGAGTCCCACATCGATGAGTCAGAGTTTGAGGTAAGCCAGGGTCACTAATGAAAATACTTGAGTCAAAAGGAGACAACCCCTTAGTAAATTATCAACAAATTTCATATGAGTAGTTATGCAACGCACTCAACAAGGTCTCAATTGAGGTTGAAGCTAGGCTCTTTGAATGAAATGACATGATAAAATTTCTAAAAGAACTAGAAAGAGATAGAAGAGAAGGCTACGGATTTAAAGTGGGAGGAGTTAATTAGTGCTCTACTAAAGCATGCACTTAGGGAAGAAAAGGAAAGGGTGCATGAAGTACATAAGAAGGTATAATCCATCACATATGCCATTACGTTGAAGCATCCAAACTTAACACCACCCATGCAAAAGTATGAATCTTCCCTTGAGTTCCTTAAAGACTCAACACACATCCTCACCATGGAGAGGTAACCTCTGGCCTTAGAATCAGTATAAGAAGTAGCAGCGAGCCTAGAGAAGGAGGAAAAATTAAAGGTAGTAGAAATCATGGCTGAATACAAAAAAGTCCTTTCTGATGTAAAGATTGCTTCCCATACCACTGAGGGTGCATATGAAAACTATGTAGATAGAGATAAAGTGGTGAGTATTCAGGTCACAAACTATGAAGCAAAGCTTAAAGAGTTCCAAGAAAAGAACAAAGGGAACAAAGTAGAGCGGTATAGAATCCTATCCTAGGTTGAAAATAAGTTAGAATATATTGAGGCCCTAAGGGGTACAATCAAGAACAAACTAAAGGAGCTATACCCATAGATTACTAGTAGGATGGACATGCTAGAAGACGTGGGCAAGGTGTTGGAAAAAATTGTTGACACTATGAATTCTCAAGGAGATGGATTGAGTTTTGGGGGGGTAAGCGCCCTAGTTAGCGACTTCTACCAGAGAGCACAAAATGTATTCAATGCCTGGAACAAGTTGGAGGCTGACTTGCAGAAATATTTTTCTATCTTGTTGCAATAATGCCATCACTTCCCCATTCTTTCTTCTTTCCCAAAATTTTCATTCCCTTATTATTTTCCCAAGATGTTAAGTCTTTTGTGATTATTTATTCATTGGGGAAGTGTTCTCATGGGTGGATAATAGGCGTAGTGTGGGGTGATGTTAGGCCCCTAAAATATTAACTAAGTCCAAAAAGGTACATGGGCGTGCAAGAATGAAGTTAAGAAATGGGTGTGAAAGGAGAAGGTGGGAAAGGAAAGGTTCTAGGAGGGTCTTAGTAGGACCTATGATGCATGCCTGCAAGACAAGGTCTCGGGAATTAGCCGTATTTGGTGTATCAGGAAGGACACGAGAAAATTGTGACCCAAGTGTGCATGTGGAGTGGATAAGGTGTCAGCCTAGCGACAGGTTGGCCTAGGAAGGAGTATGTCCTACGCTAGAAGCTTCTAGAAGACCATCATGGCAAAGAGTGGAGAGCTCAAGCCTAGAAGAGAATTCTCCCATGGAGGAGCACATCTAAACACTTGACGATGGATCTGAAGCCTCAGAAAGGATATTTGGCAGTTCAAGTGACCTATAAATACAAGCACCCACAGAAGAAAAGATAAAATGTGATGAAGAGGGATCAGAGCTCTAGAGAAATCCTGCAAAGGAACTCTTTTTGGGTTGGGTAGATAAAACATAGGAGATGGATGTACCAAGGGGCTGGATGTTTAAATTTTCATTTGAGAGTTAAAGGATAGGAATCCAGTTATGATGCATGACTTCAGTCTACCTTTCTGCAATGCTTTGTAATGAATCTAATGAATGTAATGAGGTTACAAGTTTATATGAATATGATCAAAAATGATTCTAGTGAATTTACATATCTTCATGGTTTTATTGTATGCATGTTTATGGAATGACTTTGAATCCTTGCACATTTCCTTTTTGTTTTGATTCAGTTCTTAATATGTTAAGTACTTTTCTATCTGTAATGACTGCACTAATCTAGAATCTTTTCTGAGCTCTATGATGCTTGTATGTCTCATTTCCACTCACTTCCTTTAAGTTTAGATCATAGGTGATGTTTTCCCACTCAACTCACATAAAAGAGAGACTCAGTGTCCACACGTGTATCGGGTGAGCACCCAGTGCCCGCTGGGTGATAGGCCAGCATGCATGGGGTTCCCTTATTCTTGGTGGGTGTAAAAATGACTACATCAACATATGGTCATCTATCATCGCACATATTTCATTGTATTTTGCGTGTTGCATTCACTACCTAATGACACACTTTAGTTCCTCTTTCCATAATCGACTGCAAAGGGTTTACAAATTAAATGGAACTTACAATCATCACACATTTTCTATTTGAACTTTCATCTTGTGACATTTCCAGCTTAGTGACACATGTTTTATGCTAAATCATCACATATTCTATCATTTTTAGTGGTATACACCTTAGGTTACATCACCACTCCTCATTTTGTAGTGATATAAAATTAGGGCTAAATCATCGCTCATACATTCATCTTGTAGTGATATATGCTTAGGATAAATCATCACTTATACATTCATCTGGTCATGATATATGCTTTGGATATAGAGTTCACACACACATCATCACTAGGTTGTAACTCATCAGTACACTTACACATTCATCATAGTGCGTTAGACACAACACACACTAGTTGACCATTTCCTGATGATGCACTCTCATTTATGGTTAATTCTTAACTGGTGAGGGGGAAAACGAAATGAACCTCATTGTGTACATATACATTCACTCGAGGGGCACATAGCTACTATCATTCCATCCATCCATAGCATATTGCATTGTCTTAGGGGCATTTACTCTTGTGTACTATTATTTTACATGATCACTTTACTACACATGTTATATTTCTTTCTTATATGTCATTAATATATCATCCACACATGCATGTTCACGTATTTTTTTATATGTGATCAAAGATACAGAGCCTTTTCATGTAGCATTGATGATCACAATTTACCTTTCCTACACTGGTCACTGCGGGCATCCACATTTATTTCTTCCAGGTTCTATTGTTTCATTTTGTACTTAGCACTTTGCATTACTTTGTTATTCACACTTTGACATATTGGTTATTTATCTAACATCCTAACGAGTGTCCCATGTGCAACACTTTTATTGCAGGATTACATGTTTCCATGAATACTTCTTATTTTCTTATTTGTTTCATTATTTGACTTTGTTTTCTTCTTGTATGCGGTATTTTCCCCATGTTGGGTGTACACACTTGTTTATTGTTTGTGACCATGATGGCCTTGTATGTCTTGTGACATCATGAGTGACGTCCCATGTTTGCAACCCTATTTGTGCAGCTTACTTGTTATCTAGCATGTTTACACTACTTTTCTTGGTAGCTTTTACACTGTCTACGTAGATTACACATTGTCTTCAGATTTACATAGGAAATAACACACAATAATATTATATTTCTCTATATCTTTGCTGCACAGTAGATTACAAATATATATGAAAACTTATCCTATGATCAAGGAGGTGGCTATAACCACTCCTCCATAAATATCTCAAAACTCACGTACACAACAAACTCCTAATATACATTATTGTTACATAACAATAATGTCACCAAATTAAATTATAATATTACTATTATATTATCAACCATGGAGCACTAAATAATAAATTCCCTAACATTCCCCCCCTTAGTGCGAACATGGGAGAAAAACAATCACACTTCCTTTTGCAGCGTGCCGCCCGTGCGTGCTCATGATCTGGATGGTTTTTCAGGACAGCCAACAACCACAACATGGATGGTTTTACAGGACAACCAACAACCTCAACAGGGATGGTTTTACAGGACAACCAACAACCTCAATATCATGATGTTGCTTTTCCTTGTGCTTTCATCTGTCCACTATGCTTTTCCTTCAGGGAATTATGTAGGAAACACTGATCACTGATAACAAACATGAAAAGAGAAAATGGAACATTGAGACCTTGTCCCCCCCCTCAATGTGAAAATTTCACTTATTCAATCCAAAACAGGAACTCTGAAATCATACTGCACACAACAAACTGCAATTCTGAAATGAAAGAAAACTCACACACACACTGTCACCACAACTTCATGCAGCCCCGTTGTTGGTGACTGACGAGAGGTTGCTAAATGACCTCCAGTCTCATGCTGCTAGTTCAGCCAGATGTGATCATGAAGTTCAAAATACCTTCAACAATCTGGACGTCGCATATAAGCGAAAATGCGTCCATGATTTTTTTATTTTTATTTTTTACAAATTTTGACAATGACTCATGACACTTATTAAATTTTTTTGACTTTGACAATAAGATTATCCACACAAACAACTCCAACTTTGAATCTAGTACTAACAATCTTATTATAAATTAATATCAAGGACCTTAGGAAAATACTAGAATAAAACATAACTATGTGAACCTATAATAGAAGACTAAGACTGATTTAAATAAATGTTGGAAATACATAACAATGACATTTGACAATTGTTAAACCATGAACTCAAATTAATTTGAATCTACAAATTTAAATACAAGACGATGATCTCTTTAAAACGGGGTATATACAAACCGAATAAAACTAATATGACATGACAAATGTATACTAAACATCCTAAACACTAAACATAAAATAAAAATAAAACTCTTTGATGAAGAACCTGGAAATTTGGACTGGGCAATTTAGAGATCCTTGTGTTCATGGCAGCAGGTAGAGCTTTGGATGTGCACTGAAAGTTAGAGAGAAAAAATAGCTACGTACATGGAACTTTGAAAATAGCGATGAGGATTGAGTCAAACCTAACAATCTGGACCGAACTCTCAAATGATAAATGACAGATCTATACATGTATCTCCACCTTCTTGCATGTTTCCTATAGTGACAAATCTCCACACGGCTTTATAAAAGAGTTTACTTCGCCAAGCTTGATCTAAAACCATCCTTCAGTAAAATACTCCTAACTTTCTCATTTCTTAAATAAATTGAGAATTCCAAAGTGTTCCGAAAAGCTTGCGATGCAAGGAATAAAACCCAAAAATTGTTTTGGAAAATTCGTTTTGATAAATGAGCAGTTCTGTGTAGAAATGTGGAAACTGTATTCCCGGGAGTCGTTGATGCAAATCTCTACCAATTCATGTCTTCCCAATCATCTAAAAGAAAACCAAACCAATTATTCAATGTAAATGCAGCTGTGGAGAAATCTGTGCAAATTGTGAATGCCAAATCCAAGCAAATAAATACTGCAAACTTGTATTCCTCCAATGTTAAATGTAGAAGACATAGTCAACGTCAAGAGTATGACTTGGGAATATGTGTTGAGAATGCACTCCAATAGTGGGTATAAATTCTGTTCTAAATATATATGCCTTGCATTTGAGATATGTCAACATAGACACTGCATATGAACTCTATTAATCAACAAAGGAAAAGACTTACATGTGTGCATGTGCTAGCCAGATCTACAAATCTGCAGGGCTAAAAAATTAATCAACAACATGCCCAAAAAATTTCCACAAAACCTTCTTTAGGTTGTGCATGCACCTAGATCACACCAAGATGTTCTATAACACATTTCCATTCTAGAAATATCATAGTTTACCAAACAGATAATTCAGATGTGATATGCAGGAATAGTTCAAAACGACCAATATGATAAACATGAACTGATCTCTAGGAGGAATGACCAAATCGAATAAATCCAAAATGTTTCTTGTTGGTTGAGCTTTTAACCGCTGAATATAATATTTTCAGCTATTCCTCATAATTGAACAGAGACAATACATCCACAGTATCAATGTAATATTAAATGTAACTAGTTGGAGAATCTTGAGCGTAGATAGAAGACAACTATCCATATGGAAAAAAAAAACTTCTAATATCAACACATAAATAAATGCTTTTCTCAGAGGATTTAATGGTTCGGGGCAAGAAAGAAATTTAAAAAATGCCCTTTCACATATTAGCAGACCATTACTCCTCCCATGACCTGCTCTGATGCCAAATGTAAGTGCAACAACAGATTTACACAGGAAATAACACACAATAATATTATATTTCTCTATATCTTTGCTGCACAGTAGATTACAAATATATAGGAAAAATTCTCCTATGATCAAGGAGGTGGCCACAACCACTTCTCCATAAATATCTCAAAACTCACGTACACAACAGACTCCTAATATACATTATTGTTACATAACAATAATGTCACCAAATTACATTATAATATTACTATTATATTATCAACCATGGAGCACTAAATAATAGATTTCCTAACACTTACATGCATGAATTTTAGTACTAAAACTTGTTTTGGCTAGCCATCCTTATTTGTGTGCACCTTGGTTTCTACCAAGCACATTTCCTTCCCGCTGTAGGGTACAATTTTCATGTGGTTGGTCCTTTTTTGGGGCTACATTCTCCTATCAGCAACATCACATGCACTACCAAAGAGGGGGGTATAATATGGGGGTTTTTACATACTAAGATAGAGATTCTACACCGGTTTAGTTCAATTATACATGGTGAGTGTGTTCATACCAGTTTACAAACCCCATACATAGTGGCTTTTACAGGATATGGTGTCCTTATCATTCTAGGAAGTAGTTATAGACTTGGATATTACAGTGGGTGTGCCTCTTTACACTACTTCAGCCAGTGGCGTCAGATCACCCAAAAAACAAGGATGCACAGAGATGTATTCACACATAGTTCAGGGAAATAATTAAAGGTTGGAGGACACAATGTTGAGAATAAATATTTCCTCTTGAACTTAATCAAATAAGTAAGAAAATAATACTTACCTAACTTCAAAATGATGGGGTTTAATGATACCCACAGATGATAACGCTGTTTGATTTTTGTGCTCTGTAGAATGTTGGATCAAGATTTTCTCTTACAAAAATACATATATATCACAGACACTGAACCAAATATGATTAGTAAAATATGAGGTGTATTTTCTAGAAAAGGCCAGTTCGTGGAAATCAAAGGACTTCCTGATAAGGATGTCAATATGCTTTTACAATCAAGTGGGTACAAAAAAAATAAATGATATACAGGAGATGGTAATATTAAACATTTTCAAAAATGTTACATTATTACAAATATAGGGCTAATAAATGATAAGAAATGACAGACATGAATTATGGTTCGAAATACAAATTTTAATTAGAATCTGAATTCTAGGAAGAAGGATAATTCTCTTTGTCAGTGAACTCCATTTCTTTATCTTCAGAGAAATTTGAATTGTCATGTTCAATGCATTATTCTTTACAAAATCATGAATCTTCCTCTTCAGTTTCGTATTGGTGCTCAGATTCTGAATTTGAATCCTCAGAGGAAGTTTCATTCTCATTTTAGGACTTGGAACTCAAATTCTCTAACTCAGCTTCGTACTGATATTCAAACCAAGATAGATTAGCTTGGATGCATAGGACCTCGAAATATGCTTCCCAAAATTCTTCTACATGATCACGAATCCACTTAGTAGATTCAAAAATATTTTTCAAGTGATCCATAGGAGTAGAGTGAATAGCACATAGCTCAAGATCATGTAGAATGTCCTACTATTCTGAGTAAAATAGATGAAAAACAATGGGAAATGAATTGATGCTAGTAATCTCATGACTTGGAAAACATATGGCCATCTAAAACAATCCATGCTTGATAAAATTTTAACAGAAAAATAGATGACTATAAATTATTGGATGAAGTTTGATAAATGTTGAAGGAAAACAAAAAGAACAGAAATCACATGTGATTCTAGTAATCACTGATGATTACTGGTAAATGATAACAAATTAATAAAGCGAAGGATTTAGTTGATTAATTTGAAATTTAGAAGAGGAACTATAAGATGATATCTACCTTGACAAAAGGTTATGTAATATAATTCATGAAGTTTAGAGTTGGATGATGCATGTATGCTCAGAAATGAGTCTCAAGATGCTTAAGGATCGTGAATAAGAATGTTGGATGGTATTTTATTCACGTTGATGTAAAATAATGTTGATGAACTCCAATAAAAAACTCATACTTGAAAATGTAAGCCGATGATCCCAAAAAGAGAATGAAAAATTCTCTTAAATAATCGTCAGCAATTTCATTCTGTTTGGGTTTATTAAGTAAATGGTTGGAACATATTGCTAATTAAAGGTTCTTGTTTTGGATTTCATGGAGATGGGTTTGTTAGGTGATTTAGGGACATGTTGGATTTGTGATAGAATAAGTTAGATATTGTCTAATTTAGTGAGGTTTGAATTTAGGATAGATATTAGTTGATTATTTGTGAGTGTGTAAATGATTTAATAGGTGTATAGGCAATAATGATAAGTGTATAAATAATTTTAGTAGGTATGTCAGAATAAAAAGTGATCTTAGGTGGATTTAGAAATATGGAATATTGTATAATATTAGATAAAAGATAAGTGTGCTGAAAAGATATGATGAAACATTTAATTAATTAAATAAGAATGGTAGGTGATGAAGGGTTTGATGTATTAAATTAATTAAAGTGGAGGGTGAATTGTATGAAATATTGATAATTCAGATAAATATGAGGGAGGGTAGAGTTTTAGTGTCTACATTTGGCCTTTTTATATAATAGTTTAATGAAAAAGTGTTAGACAAAAATAATGAAAAATTTGATTTATATGAGCAATTCCACTGTAACGCAATACAGGGAACACCAGTGCTTGTATATGATGTGTTTTGTAAATAATTTCTCCAATCAAAGGGGTACCGAAACAAGATGTGTTACCAGGGGACCAAATGATAGGGGAACTAAAGGGTTGGATACCTATAGTCATATGGTCCGCAAAGGTAGGAAAATTTTACAAGAAAGCCAAGTGATGGGGGCCAAAGGGCATGTGTCCCATAGACGAATGGTGAATTCTGATATTTATTTCATTTGTTTTATTTAATGTTTTAAGGACTAGGGTCCTTTGAAAGGGAACGTTTTGTGAAAAGGAGTGACGATTGACATGAATTAGGGAAATCAAAGGGAATACATGCCAAAAATGAGATGAATCGCTAGCGATTCAGCCAATCATTTGTGATTGAGGAAATTGTCGACAATTTGGGAAATCTTTAGCGATTTACCTAAGGTAAATTTTTGGATATAAATGGCCAATTGCGATGTTGTTTTACCACATTGTTACCATGGTGAATGAAAATTAGAAGAGTGAATTAGGGTATAAAAATGTTTTTGAGTGGAAAAAGGTGAGATTTTGATGAAATGGCATGTTCGAGTAGACAAAGAAAGCCCACGATGGTTGAGGTAAGTGATTTTGACTTGTTTTTGTACCTTTTTTGTTGTTTTTTTGATAGTTTTTAGGTTTTTTTTTTCTATTTTGCGGGGAAGATGGATGGCCTAGTTTTGACGCACACTAATCGTCGGTGATTTATATAATTTCCAGTGATTAAAGTAAGTCACTGGCGATTCACTTGTGATATGCACAATTTAGATTTTTGATGAAAAAACATGATTTTTAAGAAATGTTTTTATTTTGATATGGTGTTTGTAGTTTCATTTAGTTATTGGTGTTTGACATATTGTTGTTTTTTTTATTATTGGCAAATAGTTTTTTGAAAGGGACTATACCCTTGAGAACAAAAAATGGCCTAGGAGCCAGAATAGCAATGAGAACCAGAAAGAAAAGGATCAAAATCCAAGTGTTACAATGAAGCTCGAAGTAGCCCAAAAACAGCTACCCAAATGAGACAAAACAACAAAAATACTGCAAAAAAGCAGTAGAGAGACCGCAAAAAAATAGCATAAAAACATACAAGAACAGCAAAAGCAACTACAACTACTTCTTGGCAGCTTTTTCAATGTTGGTCTTGATATTCTTCCAGGATTGGAACATACCCAAAGTAGTCATGTGGGCAACATCAGTATTATCCAGCTGCTCAATGGTCCTTTTGCTTTCCTTTTCGTTACCCCAAAGTGTAGCCAGAACACCGCTGAGGTTGGAGACACTTTTGACATGTTGTTCAATGAACTCCTCAATCACCCTAAAGATGGCCATGTTGTAATCATGTCGAGTTTTGGCCTTCCCTAAACGGAAGTATAAGGAGGTCAACTTCTTGTAGATATCACCAATCTGGCTGTTATCAAAATCCTCCTCCTCCTTTTTTCTCTTGCCTTTTTGTTTAGCCAAGTTCTTAACCTCATCCTTCAGCAGTTTCATATCAGCCTCTAAGGCATCCAGCCTTTTTGAAGAACTTTCCATATGCACATCCCAGGGACTGGCACTGCTAATATTCAGAAGGTCATGTGTAATTTCAATTTCATGAGGCCCCTTCTCCACAACAAGAGTCTCAAGGTTAAGCTTTCTAGAGGCCCTGGTAACCGGTCTTCTAGAGGTAGAGGTGAGGTGGGTGGTGGGAGCAACAGAAGGGGGAATGGAAGGAGAAGCTTGGACAGCCGGCTGGGGGGTGACTACAGTGGTGGCGGGGGTAGATGGAGAAACAGGGCTGACAGCAGCAGAGCCCGGCAGAGGGGGAACCGAGCTAGGAGAGGAAGGGATACCATGGTACTGTTATCCAAAATTTCACCCCCCCAGGGTAAATTTGATAACATGTATCAGAATGTTCAAGTCCCAAGGCAATTGACTGATTCAGAGTAAAAATCAGGTTTCTAGGGTCCCTTCAGGAATTTTTCTAACTCCCCAGGCCGAAGAAGGAAGGAGCAAGCTCTGAGAAAATGCAAAAAAAAGGTTGCAGAAAGGCAAGTAGGTTGATCCAGGAAAAAGTGTGAAAATTGGCTAAGTCCTGCTCAAGGGAGCAACTGGGACATTTGGGACGTCAAGGCGCGGATCGGCCGAAAAGCCTCCAGGCGGCCCAAATTGCATTTGGGACAATCGGGCCAGAAGTACGCGAAGGGCGCGAAAAGCCGATCTGGCCGAAGGAGGAAGAAAAATTGGCTAAGTGTTGCTCGGGACGTTTGGGACAAAAAGACCCGAACCGGACAGATCGGCCGAAATGAGCACAGGCAGTCAAAAAGCGATTGGGACATCTCGGGTGCGAGTCAGTCCGAAACACAATGGGACGAACGCGCGAACCGGCCGAACCGGGCGAAAAAGGGCGAGTCAGTCCGAAGGCAACTGGGACATTTGGGACAAATGGACGCGAACCGGCTGGTTCGCCCGAAATCAGCACAGGGAGCACTAAGTGTTTGGAACATTTGGGATGAAAAGACGCGAAGGACGCGAAAGAGCCGGCAGGTCTGAAAACCAATGAGATCACGCCACGTGTCTCAAGGAGAAAAGTCAAAAAGTCAAAGGGCAAGTTTTAAAGGGTCAGCGCGAACCAATGAAATGGCGCCACATGTCCAAGCTGGGGCCCACAAGGAAATTTCAAAAAAAGACAGCCCACCGAAAGACGAAGGAGAGAGAATTGCTCGTCCAATCAGAGCATGCCACGTGTCATCCAAGTGGCAGAGCGCGGGAAAGATTTCAAAACACGTTTTCGCCTGTTTTGTGCCCTAAAACTTCAGACCTCCATAACTTTCGATCCAGAGCTCAGATTTGCACGTTCCTTATATCAACGGAAAGCTGGTAAAATTCTCTACATGATTCAGGGGTCAATCTTGCGTTTTGGAGCAGTCTGGAGGGAGAAAATCAAGAAATGGCTCTGACGCGTGTGCATGGCCAGAAGTGACATTTCAGCGGCCAAATTTAATGCAGAATGGGTCGCATTCTCCTGTAATCTGGTCAAAGTGATAGGGTATGGGTTTGTAAGGTTCCCCATGCCATTTTAATGCACCTGCAGTCAGGAAGAATGGGCTCCCATGCCTTTATACGTTTCTGTCCCCTGGGCTCGACCCATGCAATGTAAAAGCCAGATTTGGCTCATTTTAAAAAAAAAGTTGTTCATTCTTTCTGCTCTGCTCTCCCTTCTTTTCTTCTCTAGGGTTGAAAATGGAGTTCGAACCTCCTCCCTTGCTCTGTAATGGTGTTTTTGCCTCTTATTAATGGAATGATGTTCTGTGTAAACTTCTGAAGCAACAAAACGTGTTTTGTGATGCATCTGTCCATCCTTTCTCGTTTTTGCTTGTTTTCTTCTTGCCTCTCTTCATTGCAGGTATTTGTGCATGTTTGAATGTTCATTGCAGGTCTGGAGCTGTGTTCATGGAGTTTTGGGACATTTTCTATGTGAAATCTATCCTTGGGCCTGTGATGCATCTGTCCATCCTTCCCATTGCTCACCTCTCTTTGTCCCATGGCAGTTTTGATAGATGTCCAACATTCTCCTTCTCTGGTGTATCACCGTTTTAGTGTAGGCTTTTGCTGTTTTTCCCTTCTCTCTCTCTCTCTGTCTCCTTGGCATGGTTAGATTAGGATTAGATTAGCTTGCCTGCACTGGAATAGCTTGTGGCAGGTAGTTTAGGAGTAGGAACCAGCCTTCTCTGGAGATTCCTCTCTCGGTTTCACAAGTCCCACGCTTGGAGAGAGGTTTCCATGTTGTGCAATCACACTGGATGCCTGAACATCAACCTAGAAGCCTGATGTGCATCCAGGGGTGCTGTGATTTTGCACTAACTGTTTTGGCATGCCCGGTGGGACCTTAGAGGTCTTTCACTTCATCTTTTGCAGGTTGATGTGTTCCTGTGAATATTTCAGCCTTTGGAGGCACTTGCAAACACATCTGGCGACTCCATCTGGTCAACAACCATCTCTGAAGTTGCAGACCTTCCTTTCCATTCATTTCCATCCATTTTTTCATTCATCCTTCTTTCCATCCCTTTCATTCTTTTCCATTCCATGAAGTTGTGCAACCATGACTTCATTTCCATCATGGAACTCACATTTACAACAACAGCAGTATTTTCCACTTCCAACATGTTTTACAAATCCTCCAGATCAGCATGCATACTCATATGAACAGCAGTGCCAAAGTCAGTTTGGCAATGAAGCTTCCCAAGAGCAAGAGTATGCATACAATGAAGACCATCAGATCCAAGATGCTGGTCTGTTGGAGAAAATCCAAAAGATGGAGGTGGAGATGTTGCAGTCCAGAGCAACAGCCCAAATGAGAGCTTTCAGAATTGGTTGCAGGACTCCTTGTCCATGGGGAGGCCCTTTTCCAAGACACTTCATCCCTCAAGAGAAGCTGGACTTCATGATAAAGATGCTGCCCCAACTTGCACAATGGACAGCAGAGATAGAGGCCTACAGACTTGTTGTTGAACAACCTTGTCAATGGGTAAGTTCTACACCATCATCTAGTTTTTTTCTTTCCATTAATCAAGCAGTACCATCTCATTTAAACTCCCCATCTGCTGTCCCAAGTATTGAATCCATGTCTCCACCTCTCAGTCTTCCACCACACCTCGATTCTTCTTTCCTCTTCCCTTCCAAACAGTCATCCCCTCCACAAGAGCTAACAGAAATACCCCCTCCTCCAAAGAAACAAGAGGTTTCACCTCCTCCACCACCACAAAAAAATGTCAAATCAGTTGAGTTTCAATCTATCCCTCCTCTTGCATCCCCAATTCCATGTGGGGAAGAAGAAATTGAAAAAATCAGTCATCAAGGACAACAAGAGGAAGAGCCAAAAAGAAAAGAAATAACAGACGACTTGAAGGTTTGGGCTGCCAAGTTTGGGATGACAAGGATCCCCTTGATGGTTAATCCTACAGAAGAGGCTAGGGTTGGAGAACAAATGGTGGTCAGGAATGATTTTGTTGCAGCAGAAGAAGAAGATCTTGCAGCCCCAACTTGCCCTCTAGAGTAGCAGAATGAAGAGTTTGACTTGACAAACTTCATGCTAGAGGAAGAGTTTTATCAAGAGCAAGATTCTCTTCAAGTAGTAGAGGAAGGAGAAGCTGCTCCAAATCCAAGAGAAGAGGAGCACAATCTAGCTGTGGAGGAAGAGAAAGGGCAGAAGGGTTCTACCATTGCTTCCACACCATCCATTCAAGGTCTACAAGAAGACTCCATTCTTGGAGTTGAAAATCAGAGCTATGGGCATATCAAACGGATCAGACCTTGCCCAATCAGGTATTTGGCTTCATTCGAGCCAAAGGAGAAGCCACAACCAGTCATGCTTGCTTCTAAGCATGAGGATGAGCTACAAAGTACCAAGGATCAGCTGCCATACCTCTTCAATCCAAATGCAGAGAAGTTAAAAGAGGCATTGAAATTTTCAGTTGATACCTTGATGATTTGGATAGAAGACCAGCTTCTTGTTGATTTTCCATCCATCCAAACAGCCATGATCAGTGCCAAATCAATTGCATGGCTGCCAATTTTGAAGAAAGGAAGCTACTTCTCACAACCAGTTGCAGGGTTTGTTTAGCTTGCCTTTGCTTCCAGTTAGAGTAGAGTAGCCAGGTTTGTTTTCAGCAGAAGAAGTGCTTGTGCACACTCTGCATGTTCCATTTGGGACATGTATGATTTTCAGTTCTGTACATAGTTTTTGGTGTTGCTGGTTTTGCTCTTGCACAGTTCATTTCAGTGGTTTTTGGTGAGAACAACTCCATGCCCAGTGGGTTTCCAAGTGGCTCAGAGGGGAGATTTTCAAAGTTCAGATCAGTTTTCAGGCTATTACTTATGACTCCATGCCCAATGGATTGCTTCAGGCAACTGGTCTTTTCATCTAGCAGGCAGATGACCGTGCTGAGTCGCCAAATTGTTATCCAAAATTTCACCCCCCCAAGGGTAAATTTGATAACATGTATCAGAATGTTCAAGTCCCAAGGCAATTGACTGATTCAGAGTAAAAAATCAGGTTTCTAGGGTCCCTTCAGGAATTTTTCTAACTCCCCAGGCCGAAGAAGGAAGGAGCAAGCTCTGAGAAAATGCAAAAAAAAGGTTGCAGAAAGGCAAGTAGGTTGATCCAGGAAAAAGTGTGAAAATTGGCTAAGTCCTGCTCAAGGGAGCAACTGGGACATTTGGGACGTCAAGGCGCGGATCGGCCGAAAAGCCTCCAGGCGGCCCAAATTGCATTTGGGACAATCGGGCCAGAAGTACGCGAAGGGTGCAAAAAGCCGATCTGGCCGAAGGAGGAAGAAAAATTGGCTAAGTGTTGCTCGGGACGTTTGGGACAAAAAGACCCGAACTGGACAGATCAGCCGAAATGAGTCAGTCAAAAAGTGATTGGGACATCTGGGCCGCGAAGGCGCGAACCAGCCGAAGGCAAAAAGTTAAAAAGCGATTGGGACATCTGGGCCACAAAGGCGCGAACCGGCCGAACCGGGCGAAAAAGGGCGAGTCAGTCCGAAGGCAACTGGGACATTTGGGACAAATGGACGCGAACCGGCCGGTTCGCCCGAAATCAGCACAGGGAGCACTAAGTGTTTGGAACATTTGGGATGAAAAGACGCGAAGGACGCGAAGAGCCGGCAGGTCTGAAAACCAATGAGATCGCGCCACGTGTCTCAAGGAGAAAAGTCAAAAAGTCAAAGGGCAAGTTTTAAAGGGTCAGCGCGAACCAATGAAATGGCGCCACGTGTCCAAGCTGGGGCCCACAAGGAAATTTCAAAAAAAGACAGCCCGCCGAAAGACTAAGGAGAGAGAATTTCTCGTCCAATCAGAGCGTGCCACGTGTCATCCAAGTGGTAGAGCGCGGGAAAGATTTCAAAACATGTTTTCACCTGTTTTGTGCCCTAAAACTTCAGACCTCCATAACTTTTGATCCAGAGCTTGGATTTGCACGTTCCTTATATCAACGGAAAGCTGGTAAAATTCTCTACACGATTCAGGGGTCAATCTTGTGTTTTGGAGCAGTCTGGAGGGAGAAAATTGAGAAACAGCTCTGACGCGTGTGCACGGCCAGAAGTGACATTTCAGCGGCCAAATTTAATGCAGAATGGGTCGCATTCTCCTGTAATCTGGTCAAAGTGACAGGGTATGGGTTTGTAAGGTTCCCCATGCCGTTTTAATGCACCTGCAGTCAGGAAGAATGGGCTCCCATGCCTTTATACGTTTCTGTCCCCTGGGCTCGACCCATGCAATGTAAAAGCCAGATTTGGCTCATTTTAAAAAAAAAGTTGTTCATTCTTTCTGCTCTGCTCTCCCTTCTTTTCTTCTCTAGGGTTGAAAATGGAGTTCGAACCTCCTCCCTTGCTCTGTAATGGCGTTTTTGCCTCTTATTAATGGAATGATGTTCTGTGCAAACTTCTGAAGCAACAAAACGTGTTTTGTGATGCATCTGTCCATCCTTTCTCGTTTTTGCTTGTTTTCTTCTTGCCTCTCTTCATTGCAGGTATTTGTGCATGTTTGAATGTTCATTGCAGGTCTGGAGCTGTGTTCATGGAGTTTTGGGACATTTTCTGTGTGAAATCTATCCTTGGGCCTGTGATGCATCTGTCCATCCTTCCCATTGCTCACCTCTCTTTGTCCCATGGCAGTTTTGATAGATGTCCAACATTCTCCTTCTCTGGTGTATCACCGTTTTAGTGTAGGCTTTTGCTATTTTTCCCTTCTCTCTCTCTCTCTCTGTCTCCTTGGCATGGTTAGATTAGGATTAGATTAGCTTGCCTGCACTGGAATAGCTTGTGGCAGGTAGTTTAGGAGCAGGAACCAGCCTTCTCTGGAGATTCCTCTCTCGGTTTCACAAGTCCCACGCTTGGAGAGAGGTTTCCATGTTGTGCAATCACACTGGATGCCTGAACATCAACCTAGAAGCCTGATGTGCATCCAGGGGTGCTGTGATTTTACACTAACAGGTACTTAAGAAGACAACATTTATGGAGCAACAAAATAAGCCCTTGGTGTAAGGGAACCGCCCGGGTATGCTTCTGAAACTCCAAAATGGAGCGTTCAAGAGAGTTCATCAAGTAATGGGGAAAACAAACCAAATGATTCCTACGGAAGTGGTTAATAAAGATAAGATGTTTAGCAGGAACAGTGATGAACCTACCTTCCAAGGAGATGAACCGTATCATCATGCGAGTAACCTCATCATAGGGTGGAGGAATCGAGCTAACAAGCAGGCCTGCTGTAACATATATTAGCTTCTCAGATCCTCCACAAATCTCCTCTCTTCAGCATCTCTGTCGACCCTTTTGTTAAAGAAACGGTAGCCTTCCAAACTAAGGCTGGTCACTTTAGCAATAATATCTTCATTGACCAAGATCTTCTGCCCCCCATAATCAACAGTCCGCTCCTTCCATTCCTTTGCAAAACACACAGAAATGCTTTGATCATGCCCCTAAACCTTCTCCATGAAGTTGGTAATGCCACCCTTGCTGAGAATGCTCCATAGCTCAAAATTATTCTTCCAGTCCGGGTCTGCACTTGGCTCAATTTGGCAGGGAGGTCCCCCCATCTTCTCTGTGCTTAACTAATTGCAACAAATTCCCAAATTCTTGTGAGTGCTGAGACCCATCAGCTTCTTGCTATTGTAATCCGCACAAGATTGGAAATGAGAGCCGTTGCTTTTCCCATGAATGGCTATGTGTCTGCTGAACTAAGCCTGCGGAAAATCACATGTGGGAATAGCCTGCTCCCTGTCATCAATCACATTACTACTGTCTTCGGTTTCTGTGAAGCTTTGTATCCAGATTTTAGCAGTCGCAATGCAGCCCGAATGCGCGATTTTCAAATCAATGTAACTCCACTTGTAGTTCCCCATATATTTCACACTAACATGTTTATTTGACATGATTTACATCATCATATTCTTCAAGTTAATACGTGTGGGAGTATTATTGATGCTGATCCACACCCAAAGATCATGACTCAGCTCTAGATATTGCTTGCGTATAGAAATCCACATGAATGTTGTTATGGAGCTTCTTAGGGATGCTATTATTATCCCAAATAGTGAGGTTAACATTAATGCCATAATTAGCTAGCACATCTGCCAATTTATTACCCTCCCTGTAAGTATGCATGATCCTGATGTTATTGAAAGTATGACTAATACTTATGGACTCTGAGATAAAATCCTTAATGCTCCAACTAGGAGATGAGCACTGTTTAAGAAGATTAATGACATTCAAGGAGTCCCCTTCAATAATGAGGTTCTGAATATTTTGAGTCTGGGAAATTCTTAGGCCCCATAGTGCAGATAATGCTTCAGCAAAATGATTAGTTTGAGTTCCCATTTTCCCATCATACGCAGCAATCAAATTACCTTTATGATCCCGTATCGCTCCTCCTCCTGCCGCTATCCCAAGGTTTCCCTTAGAGGCCCCATCAAATTTCAACTTATACCAATTAAAATTAGGAGGATGCCATTTGATCGAAGATCTATCAATGTTATTCTTGGGATTTCTCTGACTGTTGATAGTTCCAATCTACCAATTGGATAAGATGTATTCTTCATTCTCTGGATATCTCTTGTTCTTGGGGGGTTTAAATCTAGCAATATTTTCTTTGATACCATTAGAAATTTTACCAATACTAAGTTTATAGTTTTGCTTCTTATTTCTAAATATAATATCATTTCTATCCTTCCATATCCTCTAGATTAAATGAGGGATGGCCAGCTTCCAGATCCTTTTAACAACACAATGCCTGAAGGGTGGGTTCCATTGACTCCATAGCTAATTAAGATCCTTCGGCAACACCCAGAGAGCTTCAAATTTAGAGAGGGCAAAACTCCATATTCTGGTGGCATATTCACAATGCATGAATAGGTGGCTGATATCCTCAGATTCATTCTTACAAAGATGGCATCTATTAGGAATTATAAATCCTCTTCTCATCAGGTTGTCAGTGGTAAGAATCTTGCCTCTAATAGCCAACCAAAGGAAAAAATTTATTTTGGGAGTTAATTCAGACATCCAAATCTTGTTCCAATTGAACTCTGTTTGACTATTATGGAAGAAATTATTATATCTAGATTTGACAGAGTAATTCCCATCCTCAGAATTATTCCATACCAGCTCATCCTTGGAATCCAGCTGACTTAATGGAATAAGATCTAATTGATCTTGAAGGGAGGAAGTAATTTATTTCAGATCAATTCTCTCCATAGAAATTTTTTTCCAATACTTGCTGGTACCATTTCCTTCAATATAGTCCTTGATTTTAATGCCATACTTGCTTATGATACTGTCCTTAACCACCCCAAATCTGTCCATGAGATTGCCATTAAACCAATTATCCTCCTAGAAGCATATGTCCCTACCATCCCCTTGCCATTTACTGCCCTGCTTGATGAAATTTCTGCTCTTGACCAGATTATTCCAAAAAATGGAACCATAGGGGAGGTGCTCATCTTGAAGATAAGAATACACAGCTTGATGATTTAAATATTTTGCTTTGATTAAATCAATCCAGGGTTGTTTCTCAGAAAGCATTCTCCAGCCCATTTTAGCAATGAGGGCCTCATTCATTCTCAATATTTTTTATACCCAGACCACCCATAAAATTTGGGGTGCAAACCTTATCCCAAGCCACTAAGTGAAATTTGAAATTCTCTTCCATGCCTTGCTATAAATTTTTTTTTGAATCCTTTCAATTTTATATCTGAAGGAAGATGGGATCTTGAAGAGCAACATGACATAGATGGGCAGATTTTGAAGAGTACTTTTAATGAGCAGGCACTTACCAACACTAGATAAAGTGGCTCCTTTCCAACCAGCCATTTTTTTTTGGAATCTCTCCAATAAATCATCCCACACCTTGTAAGAGACTTTCCTAGTGCCGAGAGGGAGGCCCAAGTAAGTGGCTGGAAGTGCACTTATTTTACAGCCCAAAATTTTAGCAATTTTGAGCTGCCTTTCCTCAGGAGTGTTGTAAAAGAATATGGTACTTCTATCATAATTAATATCTTGCTCAGAAGTAGATTCATAGAGCTGCAGTAAAGCCTTTATAGCCTTAGCTTCAATGACTGACGCCAGACGAAGAAGGATAGTGTCGTCCGCAAATTGCTGATGGGAGACAGCTTGGCTGATGGAAGTGGGCTTAGAGCCATTTAAAAGCCCGTCTTTAACCACTTTGCCAATTGTTCTACTAAGGCTATCAGCCAAAAGATTGAAGATTAAGGGGGAGATAGGGTCCCCTTGTCTAAGTCCTCTGCTACTAGTGAAAAAACCCATAGGCTCACCATTAACAACCACAGAGAATCTGGCCGTAGAGATACAAGCCTTAATAATTCTTCTAAATTTTTCCAGAAACCCAAATTTTGTTAAGATTTTGTCAAGGAAAACCCAAGAGACCTTGTCAAAAGCTTTATTCATATCAAGCTTAAGGACCATATTTTCCTTTTTATTATTTTCCATGGAATGTATGGTCTCGTGAACCATAATCACTCCATCTTGTATAATCCTACCTTTGATGAAGCCAATCTGCTGCCTATAGATGAGATCATTCATAATGACCTGAAGTCTAGTAGTAATAATTTTGGTAAAAATTCTATATATGGCATTCACAAGACTGATAGGTCTGAAGTCCTTGAAATCTTTAGCATCCATTTTTTTAGGAGCCAACACAATGTGACTGTTGTTAAGCTCTTTTAAAAGATTTCCCATTCTATAGAATTCATTCGCCACTCTGAGAAGATCCTCCGAACAGATTTCCTAGAATTTCTGGAAAAAATTTATAGAGAACCCATCCAGACCAGGAGCCTTGTCTCCCTCTAAAGCAAAAACAACTTTTTGCAGCTCTTCAAGTGTGACCACTTTGGTGATACTTCTGAATTTCTTCTTCAATTTTATTTTGGGGAATGGCCTCCAACATAAAGGAAATAGCTTCAGAGTTGATGATATTCCTCTCTTCAAGAATTATTTTATAAAAATCAAGCACTTCTTTCTTAATGCTATTGGGATCTTTAATGATATTTCCGTTGTTTTTAAAGACTTCTAAGATCCTATTACAGGCTCTGTTCTTCAGAGTAGTCATATGAAAGAACTTCGTGTTCCTGTCTCCCTCTTTGAGCCAAATAGCTCTAGATTTAAGCCGCCATAAAGATTCCTCTCTGCTGCAGATCGTATGCAACTCTGAAAGAATATTCTTTTCATTTACTTCATCTTCAGCCGATCCCCCCATAGTATCCATTTTTAATTCTAGATCCTGAAGCTTTTGTTTTAACTATTTTTTTTTTGTCAAATACATTACCAAAAACACTTTTATTCCAGATTTTGACTTGCTTTTTGACATTTTTGAGCTTTTGAACTAATCTAAATTGAGCAGTGCCTTCACCATTCCATCCCCACCATTATTTTATCTTGTCATAGATATTGTCATGCTCCATCCACATCTTTTCAAATTTGAATGAGCTTCTGGTGGGTTTAGTCCAATTGAGAAAATTTAAAGCAATCGGATTGTGATCCGATCCAACTCTGGGTAAGGAAGAGAGGTGGAAGTTTTGACTGAGAATCCATCTCGCTGAAATTAGAGCCCTATCCAATCTCACCTGAATAAACTCCTTTCCCAACCTTCTATTATTCCAAGTGTATTTATTTCCATGAAGATCCACATCTAAGAGGTTATGTTCAACAATAAAATCAGCAAAATCCTCCATACCAGTAGAAAAGCTGGAGGTACCTCCAGACTTCTCACCAGGGTTTAGTGGGGAGTTGAAATCCCCCATAATAAGCCAGTTAGCAGAACAATACTAGTTTCTAAATGTTTTAAGGTCAACCCAAAGCTTCCTTCTACCACTAACCGAATTGGGGGCATAGATGTTAGAAAGGATCCATTCACCCTTATTCTCAATAGTAACAAATCTAATTGCAAGATGATTAATATTAACATTGAGAACCATACCAGTACATGTATTTTATCCCAAAGAGTAGCCAGTCCTCCAAAAGCTCCCTGGGAGTCAACAACTGCCATTTCAGAGTTTTCCCAAAAACTCTTTTTAATAGTTTCAAGGGTCTTAGCTTTCATCTTAGTTTCTTGCAGAATCAAAATACTAGGATTACTGGAATCCTGTAACTCCTTGATGGTTCTCTGCTTGGAGTTTCCATTAAGGCCTCTGATTTTCCAAGAAATAATCTTCATTTGGAATGATTGGTGGTTGGAATTTCCTGATGGTTCAACTGACGCTGAACTCCATCTGCAATGTCCCTCTCCATTCTTTTAGATCTAAGAGTCTTTTTAGATGGTCTTCCTCTTTTTGTACTTCCTCCAAAGTCAGCTATTCGTCTAGCAGAAGATCTAGTTGTTCTAGATGTAGAGGTGTCCCAGTTGTCTTTTTTCTTTTTTTATCACTGTAAAGTGATTCTGGGATCATTTCAAAACCTTTCATTCTTTTTTTCTTTTTTGAAATGACCATTGTGAATATAGAATTTGGATCCTCCTTATCCATGATAGGCGTAACTTCTCCCTCTTCACATTCTTTTTGAATCCTATCAGGTGTGTGAGTAGCAGCTGATCTGGTGCTGAAACAAGCCAGTGAAACTACTATTATGTTGCTGCAACAAGGAAGTAGATCTGCATTACCATCTCCCCTAGGAGAGTTTTTCTTCAAAGGTTCTTTAAGATCCATACAGTCCTTGTTCGAAGTTTCCTCAGTGATACACAACTGATTATCTTTCTCGACTATCATACTGCTCTGAAAATGCTCAATAGGGACTATATTAATCTTCACAGAGCCATCTTGCTCATTCACCGCCATGGATACCTTCACAGATTTATCCAAGTCTTCTTTGTTAGATGCTTCAATAGGTTTATCCAAGGATACCTTCACAGGTTTATCCAAGTCTTCTTTGTTAGATGCTTCAGGCATAGCTGCTACTGTGACTTTGGGACGCCAGACGAGATGTTTCCTTATTTGAGTTCTAAAGCCCCTTTTTTTTCCCTTTTCTATTAAATTCCAAATTCTTCTAACTAGGGGCTTTGTCTTCATTCCAGCTATCCGTGCTTGGAACCCTACTATCCTTGTTCAGATTTGAGCCCTCCCCAGGCTGTTCAGCATCCAAAGTAGGGGTCTTCTTCTTAGAACAACTTTTGTCAGAGTGTCCAATGCTATGACAATGTTTACATCTCAAAGTTTCAACCTCAATTTTTTGAGTCCATATCCCAAATCTAGATTTCAAGAGTATGTGCTCCGAAAATTCCTGATCCATAGCAGAGAAAATGTAGAAACGAGCAAAAGTAAGTCTAGATCTGTTTCTTGTGGGTCCATCCAGCCCAATAGGTGCACCTAAGGATTTTGCAATATTTAGTAGAATTTCATCATCCCATAAATGTAATGGTAGTCCTGGTAACCTACACCAGATTGGGATGGTGTTTATATTTTTAGTATTAGGATCAAAACCCGGATACCATTTTTTCAAAAAAAGGCCCATGTTACCCAGCCACCAGGGACCTCCCAGAAGCACCAAATCCAAATCCTCTTGCTGATTAAGTTTTGCCAAAAGAAATCCTTTTGGCATGATGGTAATGTTCAGGGCTCCCTTAGGTTTCCACTTTCTCAAATCCCATTTTCTAATGAAATCAATATTAGCTCTAGAGCCAAGAAACTTACCAACAAGGAAGATATTTTCTTTGCTTAAGGCTCTTTCAACAAATCCATCTGGGACCCTCAGGTAGGTGGCACCCTCGTTGTCCATTTCCCACGTGAACTGACCAGTAATTTTCAGACCCACCTTGAAGTTAGGGCTTTGTAGCACCTTATTCCAGGCCATAGGTACGGATCCCAGCATTTCCCCATTTTTGTTTATAACTGTCTGATTATGGCCAGAGATCTTCTTTTCCTCAACATGCTTTGGTTTATTGCACAGACTTTCTGCGGCCAGAACTGCAGAAACAACACTGAAAATACCTCCAGTGCTTTCTCCTTCGTTTGTACTCGTGCTGACAAACGACTGATTCTGGCCACAGATCAGCCTCTCCTCAGCATTTTTAACCTTAGTGCGCAGACATTTTTGATGTATTGTTGTTAACAATTATAATGTTGATGATATTTTGTGATGATGTCGATGTTGATGTTTATGATATGTTTTGATGTTTTAGATGTTGTTGGTATTTTTTAGGTGATGATGTTGATGTTGATGTCTAATGTACAGATATTTTTATATGTTTTGAATGATATTTTATGTATTTTTTATGACAATGCTAATGTTTAGTTGACTATATGTGATCGTATACCACTGATTTTGGATGAGGTGAGGGATGATACGATAGATTACAACTAGGAGCACATTGAGGATGTTAGTTTTAGTTCCATGATACATTATTGATGGATAAAAAAATGTCAGAGTTTGATATTAAATTTTTTAGAGTGTTGGAATCCTTCCACCTGTACTTTTTGGTTTCCTAATGGGAGATTACCATTACCTTAGAGGATGTACACCACATCCTAACACTTCTTATCCATGGACAGGGTGTATATATTATTACTGAGGTAGAGAGGTCCAGTGTGATGACTAGATTATATTGAGAGGATGTAGAGAATGTTAGATATGAGTAAAGGGCCTTTGGTTATGGTAGATTATATTTAGATGAGAGAGATGGTTGTACCCAAATGACCATCATGATGATGGCTATCATTTGTTATGCATTGCTATATTCTAGAGGTGGTTTCTTCCTATAGATGATGACTAATGTTGTGACCGAGATGATGGAGCATCATAAATTTTTTGAGTAGGGTCCTACCCTACTTACACAAACTTTCAGGGATTTGTGGGCCTGGAAGGCCCAAAAGAGATTTAAGATTGATGTGGCCTTTCTTCTACAGGCTTGGGCCTTCAAACACATTACCATTTCTTTACCAGTAAGGTTACCATGGAGGATTGGTGATGGGTATCTTGGCTTCATGAGATGGAGGAATGATGCGTGTCATGGGTTGAAGAGGAGGATGACAAGATATTATTGAGAGTTATTATCTAGATTACAAGTGGGGGATGTAGTATGGAGGCCTTACCTAGATTTTTCTAGTTTTCTTGAGTATCCCCATGAGTTGTTGGGTTTGTAGTAGGCTATATGGTCTTAGGCCCACCAAATGGGTGAGCATGAGTTACTTTGTCTTGATCGTATCAGAAGATAATTTGGATTGGTACAGGGTGTGCTTGAGGAGCCTGTATAGTATATAAAAGAGGAGAGAGATACTAAGACTATGAGGGCAGTGGTGATGAATCATGAGATTATTGTGGATCAGCAGGGGGCCACATTCCCTAATGATGAGGGTGAGATTGTGCCTATTAATGATGCAAGGGTTACCCCAGATTATACAACATGGTGGACCCAAGATTTGAGGGGTTTTGAAAAGACTTGAGTAGCATAAAGAACAATATAGAGAGTCATATGAGTATGTGCTCAGGTGGAGAGAGGGGCACCGATACATGAGGTATTGGAGGGTTCAGATGATGATAGTGATGAGGAGGGTGGTGATGATTTAGCTGTAACTATTGCAGTGGTGATGATCGAGAAGGCCATAGTATAGGGGGAGAGACATGTGGCTAGGAGAGAGAGGGATGACCTCTTAGGAGTTTGGGATACATTGATTATTGAGTGGGATAGTGTGATTATCTAAGCAAGATGGACTCATGATTTAGGTTGGCTCAGGCTATCGTAGATTAAAATAGATATTACATGAGAAAAGGGAGGGCCTGAAGAAGGCCTTGTGAGATTACTGGGCCTTTTATTTTTAGAGTAGGAATTACCAGCAATGACTTAGGCTAGTGGATAGAGGAGGTAGGCTATCCTAGTGGGAAGAGCGGCATTTGTAGACCTCCGAGATTATATCTGGGGCTCATTCTCAGTCATTATGGTTGGAGATATGTAGTATTATGTTGATTTGATCACAAATGATTATCTTGATGTGGCATCTATATGCTGATCATTTGGCCACTAGAGTGACATCACATCGAGTATTAGTGAAGCTGAGTGTGGGTCACCCACCTCGGAGACCAAATAGAGGAGGTGGACAGTGAGGGAGGATCTTGGTTGAGATGTTGGAGCCATTGGTGGTTTCGGTTATCAAGGAGGAGAGGGCAAGTACTACCCCTCCTAGCTGGGTTCCTTGGAGATTATTAGTTTACTAGTTGATGAAATTTTTGATATATTTGATATATGACTCTTAGAATCCCTTTTTTGTATGACATTGACATGATATGTTTTGATGTATGGCTCATAGCAGGCCCATTTTTTGTGCTATATTTATATGATGTATTTTGATGATGATCATGATGTATATGGACTTAATTTATATATATGATGACGATGATGAGGTTTATGACATATGTTGTTTGACCCTCTTGTGTTAATGATTTTTAATGTATATTTTTAATTTTAATGTGTTAGTGTTAGATGGATTTTGATGGATAAATTAGCTATTATTTATGAATATATTTGATAAAATGTTGAATTGTTTAGTTAATCAAATGAATTTAAAATCTGATCTGAAATGAACTGTATCAGAAATACAGCTAAATAAAATAGGATAAAATATGAAATGATTTCCCCATCATGGATTTAATACATACGTGATGGGTTTTAAAAGTATGAACACACTTGCACTTGTAGCCTTAGTGAATGTCTAATGAGATCATCAATGGGTAGTTAGACACAAACTTAGTATTATGTGGGATTAAATGATTGTTCCTTTCTAGGACATGAAAGGGGTTTGAACATGTGTAGGTCGAGATAAGTAAAAAAGTTCTCCTTTTCAACAAGGTCTTGTCATAGGAAAATTCCCCAACTTTAAATTGTTTTATTGTAAAAGCAAATTGATCAATACGTGAGAAGTTTTATATGATGGAGAAAGTATGATCAATGTGATGAAGCCTTCATGGATGCTTTTGATATTCATGTATTCATTTTGAAGGATGATCAATGTGGGAAGTATTTTTCATGGGTAGTTATCCTTCAAGTGTATGGTCTACATTTTTAATTTTTGAATTTTTACAAAATAGCCATCGTTCGAGGGATCGGTCTCTAATTTACTTAGAGGGATCAGTCTACTTTTCACTTTCTTGACAATATGATTTCCGATATTTGGAATAGTTGTCCTTTGAGGGATCAGTCTATTGTATTTTTTATTTTGATATGAAGCATCTAATGAATTTTTCATATATTTTTGAGTTGAGGGAAAAAACCTAACAGATCATTTCAAGGAGGGGAAAATATGTGTATATGATCTACACATGCATGCCCCATATTATATCTTTTAATTTATACAAGGTGGGTGAGTGTAATGATTTAGGGGTTCCCATAGAAGAGGAACTTGTCCAGACTTAAAGATGTGATAAACAGAGTTGTGGTGCTCATCTTTAAGGTATATTTAGGATAAGGATGGATAAACACATGCTTTCAAATCAAAACTATGACAAGATGGATGATTTTAAAGAGTGAAAAGATTTTAAATATAACTACTGTCATGACGATCAATCAATTAACAATATAAATTCCATAAGTGCAAGGCATTCAGAGGTTCCTTTTTCAAGTTCACCATCAAGGGAAGCAATACGATACACTCCTGACCCATATTTGTGGATGATATCATATGGACCGATCCAATTAGGGGAAAAATTTCCATGTTTACTCCACTCTAATTAAGTGACATTTTGATTTTATTTAAGCAAAATATCACCAATTTTAAAGTCACGTTCTTTGACACATTTGTTATAGACTCATTTGATGTAGTATTGATAAATCTTATGATGTTTAAGGGCCATTAGATACTTTTCATCTAAGAATTCAAGTTATGATAGATGATCTAGATCATATTATTCTTCAGGGATAAAGTCTTTAAGTGATACAAAAAGTGATGGGATTTGAATTTCAAGTTATAGGACAACTTTATATCCATAGACAAGAGAGAAAGGCATAGCACCTATAGAGGTACAGATGCTAGTTTGATAATCCCATAAAGAAAATAGGATTTGGAGATGCTAATTCCTGCCTGCATCATCTACTATTTTCATAAGGATTTTATTAAGTGTTTTATTAGAGGCTTTAGCCTGTCTATTTGCTTGGGGATAATATGGTGATGAAAAGTTGATTTGATGTTAAATGTATCACAAAGTTTTTTAACTTATTTATTTTTAAAGGATTTTCCATTTTCTGTGACAAGGTTATGTGAAATGCCAAGATGACATATAATGTATTGATATATGAATTTTATGATAGGTCTAGATTTAATTGAGGTTGAAGGGATGGATTTAACCCATTTATTAAAATATTAAGTAGTTGTGATAATGGAGTGATGTTGTTGAGATGATTTGGGATTGATAGCACCAATGAGGTCTAACCCCCATTGAGAGAAAGACCATAAGTATTAAGTGGGTTGTAACACTTGACTGGGGACGTGGATGAGATCTAAGTGAAGTTGACATTTCACACATTTTTTAACATATTCACAATATTCCTTTGTGATAGTAGGCTAGTAATACCCTAGTCATATGACTGTTTAGCGATAAAATTTCCACTGAAATGACCTCCATGAATATCATCATGAACTTATTTGATTTATTTGATTGATTCATGTGTTTTAAGGCATCTTAATAAGATACTGTCAAAACTAATTTTGTAAAGGATACCGCCTATAATGACAAAATGGGTGGCACATTAGAGGAACAAACGTTTAGTGATGATTGATAAGTCGGATGGGAGTTTAGATTAAACAGGGTAGTCATGAATTTTTGAGTACTATTGGTCAATTGGATTGTTATCAAGAGTGTTGATAGGAGGGAGTTCATTTTGATGTGAAGGTTAATCCAATCATTGAATGATCATAGATACTTGAGTGTTGTTCTTTGATTCTTTAGTTTGTAAAGGGATGACGTCTCCTAAAGAGGCCATCGTATCTGCGAACTTGTTAGAAGATTGTGGGATGGTTTGGATGGTGTAACGATGAAAGAAACCACGGAGAAAATCAACATTAGCTTTATATTTTTGTAATATTTACTTTTTACACTTATATTCTCCTTTAAATTGATTGATAATGAGGTATGAATCTCCATAGATGTCTAAAATGTGAACACCTAAGAGAATTGTGGTTGTAAGGCCCATGACTAAAGATTCATATTCTTCCATGTTATTAGTGCATTCAAAGTTAAATTAGAATGATAATAGAAGAAAAATACCCTAAGGAGGTATGATAACAATACCATCTCCTCCCCCTTCCTAGCATTTAGAGCCATAGAAGAAGAAAGTAATTTTGACAGGGATGAATTCATATTCATCAACATTGTTGATGAATTTGTTAGGGAAGTATTCATGAGGGATTTGATTTTCAGAAAGAGGTATGTTGACAAGATAGTCTACAATAGTATGTCCCTTGATGGATTTTTGTGATATAAACTAGAGATAAAATTTAGTCATAAGCATGAGCCATCGAGTGATACAGTCATTATGGTATGGTTTGGAGTGCATAGTTTTGAAGGGATTGAATCTAGTGATGATATAGGTTTTGTGATTAAGAATATAATGGCAAAGCTTAGTGGTAGTGAAGTATAAGGAACAACACAGTTTCTCAACTTCTGTGTAATGAGTTTTGTATTCATGGAGTGTGCGACTAATATAATAAACAACCTATTCTTGACCTTGATCATCACAGTGAGAAAGCATAGAACCTAAGGGATGATATGGAGTGGATATGTATAGGTAAAATGGCTTCCCATCGCGAGGAGATGTAAACACATGTAGTGATAGAAGATAATGTTTGAGTTCGTCAAAGCATTTTTGAAAATCATCATCCTAGTGAAAATCCACGTCCTTGTAGAGAAGATGATGAAATGGTTGACATCGATTAGAAAGTTGTGATATAAAGCACCAAATGGATTGTAATTTACCTTGGAGGCTATGTAATTTCTTAAGATTAGATGGAGGAGGAATTTAAATGATCAATTTAACCTTTGCTAGGTCAACTTCAATACCTTAGATAGATATGATGAATTTTAAAAGTTTTCCAGCAAGAACACCAAAAACACACTTTATAGGATTAAGATGAAGACAATATTAGATAAGATAAGTAAAGATTAATTCAAGGATGTCAAGGTGATATTTACATTTTTTGGAATTTCCTAATAGGTAATCAAATAATTATTTAATAGTTTTGTGGATAAGGTCATGAAAAATGTAGGTCATGGCATGTTGGTAAGTAGCTCCTACATTTTAAAGACCAAATGGAATGACATGATAGTAGAAGGTTCCCCAAGGGGTGATGAAAGATGTTTTATGTTGATCATCGATGGTGATAAGAATTTGATTATAACCAGAAAAACCATCCATAAGGGAAAGAATTTCATGGCCAACTGTTAGGTCAATGAGCTGATCTAATTTTGGAAGGGGGACATCATCTTTGGGACATGCAAGATTGAGATCCTTGAAGTTTGTGCAGATGCGTTACTTACCTGAGGCTTTGGTTATGGGAACAATATTATAAACACATTGTAGATAATCAATGGGCATCATAAGATTAAATGATAGAAGGTGTTATAAGTCTTCTTTAATAAGGAGAGCTATATGGGGATGTATCTTACAAAGTTTCTTCTTAATAGGCTTGGCATTTGGATATGTGACAATATTATGTATGATGATATTAGGATCAAGACCAGGCATATCATTGTATGACTAGGAAAAATATTGACTATATTTTGATAAGAAGATGAAATCTTCAAGTTCTTGTGGACTTAGTGACTGACCAACCTTAACTATATAAGGATCATGAGGGGTTCCTAAGTTAATGTCAATAGTGGATTCATTAAGAAGGGTTGATGTGTCGGGTGATAGGGATTTCTGAAGGAGATGATATTCAGCTCCCATATGAGAAAGGATATCTTGATTGTCATGATATTGGACGATATCAATGGTGGGTGAATCTTCCTCAATCATTTATGGCCATATGCGAGGAAGTTTTTTGGTGGCATGATTATAATGATAAGTTAAAGGTCCTAAGGATATAATATTGACTAAATTTTTTAGGTGGAATGGATACAATATCATCTATGTCCATAGGATTTTCGGTGCTAGTAGGTGATGATGGTTCTAGTTCAGTGATATGTATGGATGTAATGGGTTTGAATGGGTTAGAACCAGGTATCTCATAACCTAGGCCATATTTCTCATAAGTTTTAAGGGAACGTTGAATAATCAAGTCATGTATTCCCTATTCATAACGACCAAGGCCAAAACCTTTACATGCAAATGGATGAAGTTACATATAACAAATATAAGGATTATATAAGGATTTGAAATCCAATGTGTAGGGTTGTGTATAATGTTGGTTAATAGAATGGGAGGGAGAATGATTGAGTCCTCCATAAATAAGGTTTTTTTTAGATACGTGGGGCCATAAGAGACAATGTCTCCTATGTCAGGCTCATACATAGGTTTCTTGTTAGGGAAACCATAATTTTTTGGTGAAGGGATGGAGTTAAGCATGAGAAGGTTGTAGTGCCACAACGCAAGGCATTATATAATGTCATTAAGGGAGGAATCATCTAGTAGTTTAGAGGAAGGGATGGATGTACTAGTGGACAGTTCATCAGATGATTTTGATGTGGATTTAAGCACAAGTACACCATTTGGTCGATGTGTCATATATCAATCAAAAAAGGGATTTAGGTATGCAAGAATGTGAATGTTTGGCCTTCATGTTTGTATTTAAGAAAACAATGTAATGTAGAAGGAAAACACCTCATAGTGCATATCCAATTGCATCCTAACAACTTGTATTAGAACTCTCCTTCTATAATGTAGAAGAGTTCATGTAGGGTCTTGACACCAAATTTGAGTGGTAGAATTATGATACCTAACATGGGTATGTTAGTGTCATTAAAAGCACGTAATAAGACTATATTTTGACAAATGACAATACGAGGTAGCTTAAGTTGATTAAAGGCAATATATGATATGATATTAATAGATGTGACCCCATTAATCATGACCCTTTTGATGAGGACATCATTGATTTGGGTGTTAATAAAAAGTCGTAGGTCATGATATTCTAGCCTTAACGAAGGGATTTCAGATTGTTTCAATGATATGGTTGTGGATGTTTTAAGGGTACTTAAAAAGTTTGTGAAGGGAAGAGGATCATATGTAGGTATTCTTATTGATTGGAGGGCTTTGATCATAGCTTATTTTATGAGATGGTGATGTTTGAACCAACTTGTAGAGTGACATCCTAACAGGGGATTGATGTAATTGTTTAAGAATAACCCATTTTATAATGGTAGATGAGGGTGGTGCAGTGATTATGGAAATATTAGCTTTAGGTGATGGTGTTTGGTTAGAAGATTTGGGAGATATAGAGACAGATAATTTAGGCTTATCAGATGAATCAAATAATTCTGGAGGTGGAGATATGGCTACAAAAGTTTTTCCTTTCTTAGGGCTAAAAAGGATCCATGTTGTAATTCTGCGAGTGATTAGTTATGTGTACAACATCTATTTGATGGGAAGCCCGATTTTAGCTAAGGGTTATTTAGATTTAGATGAAGATGGTGGTGTTGTGTGTGGTTTAGAAGGAAGGAAATATGGGTTACCAAGATTTTGGGTGATTAAATGGAAGGCCTTACAATCATCTATGGAATGTCCTCGTGCCATGTGATAATCACTGGAAGCATTAAAATTATACCATGAGGTTTTCCATCTTCATAGGTCCAACGGTTTGAGGGGTGGTAATGTAATTAGTGATTGATGAAGGAGGTCATTGAAAATGGTTACATAACTCCATTTAGGTTCAGATGTGGATGGTAATGAGTTTTTTTCCATCTTATCTTCCAAATTAGGTAAGAGTTTGTTTACAGGTTGTTTAGTTTTTTGTTTTTGAGGAGTTTTGAATGATATGACAGATGGAGGATGAAGGGTTGATGTGGAAGCTTGATAAGTAGGATTCAGTCTTGAAATAATAGGGTGATTATTAAGAGTGGAAATGAGATTTTTAGGAGAAGGTGGAGAAAAAGGTGTAGGGCCACAAAATGGTATGATTTAGAAAAAGTATAGTGAGGAATTTTAAAGACTTGAACAACACCTTGTTTATTGGGTTCATTTATGGTTTTGGATGATCTAGGTGTAATTGTTGAAATTGGCGTTGATGATGGAATATGAGTTTGAATAATGTGGTTAATAAGATCTAAATTATTTGTAGCTTTTTCAAGTTTCAAATTATTTAGTCTTGTATATGGGGGATGAATATGGCTTATGGTTAGTTTAGGTGGAGGTGATTGTGTCATGAATGTTTCAAGAGGTATCATAGTTATGTTTGTAAATTGGGGTGCTGGTGTGGATTTGGTTATAATAGATGATGTGATGGGTGTTGGAGTGGATTTAGTAATGTCATTTGGTAAAGACGAGGGAGTATCTTCAACATTATACCTAGCAGATGAGGTTTTGGTAGATGCGGATTTGGATTTAGTAGATGTTGACGTTGGTTCTACAGATGTGGATTGAGACTCAACTGAGATTATTATGGAATAAATAGTCGGTAATGTTTAAGTAATGGTGTTGATTATATGGTGAGATTGAACAATGTTTGTTTGTGATTGCTAGGTAGACAAGGGATGGTTCAGAAATGGTTGTTTAAATATGTCAAGATTCTGATTTGGGGGTGCATTTGGAATGTCTAAGTGAAGTTCACCCTTGTCAATTAAATCTTGAAGGACATTACGTAATGTTTGAATCATTTCGATGTCATGTACCTTGACCCTATGGTATTTACGATAGTCATTTTCTTGATACCAAGGAGGTTTAGATATAAATGAATAAATTTTTCAAATAGGTGGGAGAGATATCATATTTGTGGTAAGTAGTTTATCAAAAACTACACTGTAAGTCTATCCTATGGGTGTGTAGCTTCGTTGTGGATGGGAACGCTTGGTAGTAGTTTTTTCCTTAGGGGCAGACTTAACTACTACAACGCTGGTGTTTGATTTAGATTTTTATATGTTGGATGATGATTTAGATGGAAATTTAGTTCATGGTTTCTTGGGATGAAGTTTGAATTGACCATCTTCTAAGGCTCGCAGTTCCAAATTACGGACCATGGTAAAAGATTCATCAAATGTTTGAAAATATTGCACTTGTAGTGTCAATGAGATATGTTTAGCACATGAACGACATAAAACTTCAATCATCTTAGTTTGTGGTAATGAAAATGATAATTGGTTAACCGTACCCCTCCAGTGGGCAACAAAGTCAACAATGAATTTATCTTCAAACTGTTTGATAGCGTAAAGGTCATTGATAGTGACTTTGCGGGCTATGTTTATAGAGAAGTGCTCTAGGAATATTTTTACTAGTTTTATGAAGGAGAAAAGGGAATACTAAGGAATGTTATTTTACCATTCCAAGGTAGGACCAAAAAGAGACATGGGAAAATTCCACAACATAAGATCTTAATCATGAGCTATTAAATAACAAGCATGACAGAAAGAATAGATGTGTTGCTGGGGATCTTCTTTACTATAATTATAATTAGTTTTTGAAGTTCCTAGTGAGGTGGATAGGCTTTTTATGGAATTGAAGGGTTAATGGATTCATTACAATTTTTTTCATATGAGAGAACATTTTTAGGTCTTGGTGAAGTGGCTTCCATGTTGGATATGTGGTTCATGAGGGATTAGATAGGATCAAGTTGTGTTGGTTATTGTGAGAATGAACTAGGTTGAAACATGAGCTGGCTAGGTTGTGAATATGTCTGATATTGTTGAGGGATGTTTTTATAATAGGGTATATTTTGCTGATATGGAATGTTGGTAGGATTTTTTTTTGTGAAATATTTTTTTGGTATGGAATATTTTGCTGTGGAATATTGCATTGTTGAACATTTTTCTGGGGAGTGTTATATTGTCGAGGTATGTTCTATTGATATGGAAATATTTTTTTTGGGATAGTTTTTTGTGATGCTCTATTATGGGATTTACTATTGAGAAACAATACTTTTTGTGGGATATTTTGTTGTGGGATGTTTTGCTATGGTATGTACTACTAAGGTACTAAAGGTTGTGATGGTTAAATATACTGATAAGGATGTGGAATAGATGTAGTGGTAAATGGATGTGAATAAAGAGTTGGTTGCTAATAGTACATTGCAGAGGCGACAGAAGATGGTGTTTGTTGTGGGATGTTTTACATGGGAATAGATTGTGGTATGGAAATTAATGGCTGTGATGGTTGTGACATATGTTGTGAGACAATGGGTGTAGTAGATTAGACTGAAACATGATGAGTGGTGGAAATAAAAATATTATTAATTAGGGGAATAGATGCTAGAATATACATAGTGATATTTTGAATGGAGGTGCTAACCGGTTGAGAATGTGATGGTTGTGATACAATGAAAGAAGTAATAACAGAAATTAATGGAAGTGTTTGAGTGGCTTAAGATGTTGAAGGAATATATGAGGAAGTATTGGTATTGCTTTGATAAGGTGTTGAACCAATAAAAGGTTCTTGGGAAGAATTAAATTTTTGGGTGGATGTGTTTTGAGAAGAGTTCATATGGAGACTAAAAATAACAATAGAAACATTAGATGCTTCAGGTTGACTAATAGAAATGGAGGGTTCAACATTTTCAGTTTGATTTACAGGTATGGAGGATTCCATATTTGATATTTTGGTTTCTAATGGAATGGAAGATTTTACATTTGAAATTTCAGGTTGATTTACAGGTGTATATGATTATATTTGTTAAACAACAGGTTCCTGATTTGAATCAATAAGACTTGAAATACTAGATGAAGGATGGTATGGAGGTGGTGGAGGTCTGAATAGTTGGATCTAAACACCTCTACCTGAAAGGCAAACATTAAGGGAAATGGGATTTAAATCTAACATCTCCTTAAAGACTAGGTCTCCTCTATGATATAAAGGAGGTTCGAATGAATATGATTGGGAGCTTGGGGAATACAGTTTCTTAGTTTCTTCTTTCTTATATGTATGGAAAATTTGGATACAAAATTGATGTGTGGAATCCAAGAGGTGTTGTCACATATCTTCATTATACTTTTCCTCTATTCATTATAGGCTCGTTAGTCATCAGTAAGAGTAGTAGATGTACTTGGTTGATGAAATGGGTTTTGTTGTTGTAACGGTGTAGACAAAGATGAGGATGAGGGAATGTGATGTTGTAATAGTTTAGAGAGAGGAGTTAGTAATGGGGTAAATAATGGAGTAGATAATAGGATATTTTGTTGTAATGGTGTAGATAATGATGTAGACATGTTTTCAGAGACTTGATTATGAGCTTGTTGTCTTGTTTGAACCATAGTAAACAATCAAAAAAAAATTACCTAAAAATGAAAATTAACTAAATGGGTGAATTACAAACAACAAACAAAATCAAACAAAATGGATTTTTATATTTTCTTTATTTAATTAAAAAAAGGGAAATTTGTAAAATGGCTAATAAGGGTCCTAAGAAATGGCAAGATATGGCTAGTTTCAGGTATGCTTATGGGTGGAGTCCTTGATATACACGAAGGTATGTGAGAAAAAAATATGTACTGTTGCTGATACATGCATGGTATTGGAGCCTACCCCCTCACTTCATGGTCCTATAAGGATAAGGGTGTCAGGTGATTTGCTAATATATTTACAGAAAAGTGTTTATACTCGTATAGAACATCGATTTAATTTCTCCTATTGGGGATCAAATCCAAGTAGGTATCCACTTAGGTAGGAGTGTTTAAACATGTTTTTTTATTGTTTTTAGTGGTTTGGTTATGTGTGGGGGAAAATAAATTGATTGCAACCAATTACCTTCCTAATTAGTACTATGTAGAGTAAGAAGGATGACTAGTTTGTTTTAAAACCCAAATCGAAATATAATTTTTGATGAGGGAAATCAAGCAAATAATGTAATACTGAAAGAAAAATGGAAAGTTTTTAGGACTCACCACTAAACACTTCCTAATTTTTTTGTTTTAACATTTTTTAAAGAAAACAATCCAGCAATCCAACAAGAAAAGGTAGCTATAACAACAAAAACTTGCAAAACAAGGTTAGTAGAAGTGGTAGAAAATAGCAAAAACAAAGATTAGCAAGTAATTTATAAAGTAATAAAAAAGAGCAAAAATCACTGGCAATTGTTGAATAGTTAAATAGATATGGAAAAATTATTATGTTTAGATGGATAAATTTTTTTATTTTTTATTTTCACAATAGAAAAATAAAAACAGTACTATGAAATCTTTATCTAATAGAAAGTAGAGAAATAAACAAGAAAACAATACCTAAAAATAAACCTGCAAAGTAAGAAAAAGAATCAGGAAATCGTCAGTGATTGGGTAAATCGTTATTGATTCATCCGATCGCTGTAGATTTTATAAATTGATGGTGATTACTGTGCAGAGAGATTAAAAAGGTTATTTTTAATGAAATTGGAAATGAATTGAGGGATCATGCTCCCACCGGGTATGTCAAGATGTTGAGAATAAATATTACCTCTTCAAATTAATCAAATAAGCAAGAAAAAAGACTTACCTAAATTCATAATGATGAGTTTTAATGATACCAGTGGATGATAGTGAAATATATTTGATTTTTGCACTCCATAGAATGTTGGATCAATCTTTTATTCTGTGAAAATACCTACAGATCACAAGTACTGAACCAAATATGATTAGTAAAATATGAGGTGGATTACATGGAAAAGGCTAGTCCCTAGAAATAAAAGGACTTCTTGATAAGGATGTCAATCCACTTTTACAATCAATTGGGTATAGAAACAATAAATGATATACAATAGATGGTAATATTAAAAATTTGAAAAATGTTACATTATTAAAAATATAGGGATGATAGATGATAAGAAATGACATACATGAATTATGGTTCAAAATTAGAATCTAAATCAGAATCCGAATTCTCAGAGGAAGGGGGATTATCTTCTTCAGTGAACTCTAGCTCTGTATCTTCAGAGAAATATGAATTATCATGTTCAGTGTATTCTTCTTTAAAGAAATCTGAATCCTCCTCTTTAGTGTCATATTGGTGCTCAGATTCAGAATATAAATCCTTAGAGGCAGTTTCGTTCTCATATTCAGACTCCGAGCTTAAATCCTCTAACTCAGCTTTGTACTGATATTCAAACCAAGATAGATCAACTTAGATATGTAGGACATCAAAGTATGTTTCCTAAAATTCTTCTACAGCATCACGAATATGATGAGTAGATTCAAAAATATTCTATAACTAATCCAAAGTGGCAGAGTGAATGTCACACAACTCAAGATCGTGTAGAATGTCATATTGTTCCTAGTACAATAGATAACAGACAATGGGCAATGAATTGATGTTGGTAATCTTGTGATTTGGACCACCTATGGCCTTATAAAAAAATCCATGCTTGATAAAATGTTAGTAAGTGAAAGAGATGAATATAAAATATTGGATGGAGTTTGGTAAATGTTGTAGGAAAAAACAAAAGAATTGCAGTTTATTATAGTAATGTCTAGCGATTACTGGTAAATGATAATAGATTAATAAAATGAATGATTTAACTGATTAATTTTAAATTGTGATCAAATACTTAGATAATAACGTAAGATGGACAAATGAATAGACAAAAAAACCTGAATGTAGAAGAGGGACTATAAGATGGTATCTACCTTGATGGAAGATGATGTAAGAGAATTGATGAATTTTGTAGCTGGATGATGCACATTCTCTATAATCAGTGTCAAGATGCTTGATGACCATGAATGATAATTTTGGATGGTAGTGCATTCAATTTGATGCATAATAACGATGATGAACTCCAATAGAAAAATTAGACTCAAAAATGTAAGCAGATGATGTGGAAAAGAGAATGAAAAATTATCTTAAATAATCACCGACAATTACCTGAATCAATGACGATTTCAGTCTATTTGCATTTGTTTAGTAAATTTTTGGAATGTATTAATAAGTTAAGGTTCTTCTTTTTTATTTCGAGGAGATGGGTTTGTTAGGTGGTTTAGGGATGTGTCATATTTATGATAGAATAAGTTAGATATTGTCTAATTTAGCTAGGTTTGTTTTTAGGATAGATATTAGGTGATTATTTGTGAGTGTGTAAATGATTTAATAGGTGTATATTTGATAATGATAAGTGTATAAATAATTTTAGTAGGTATGTCAGAATAAAAAGTGATCTTAGGTGGGTTTAGAAATATGGAATATTGTATAATATTAGATAAAAGATAAGTGTGCTCAACATGTATGATGAAACATTTAATTAATTAAATAAGAATGGTAGGTGATGAAGAGTTTGATTTATTTAATTAATTGAAGTGAAGGGCGAATTGTATGAAATATTTATAATTTAGAAAAAGATAAGGGAGGGTATATTTTCAGTGTCTACACACAGAGAATTTCCTCCCTATACTTCTTCAGATTATGGCATTGGATCATCCAAACAATCCTGAAAATAGAGGATATCCTTCTACACCCTTTCTCTTGACATGGATCAGGTGCACATGTTCCATTTACACTTTCCATTTACATTTGCGTATTTTACATTTACATGCTTTCATAACATGTATCTTTTACATTACATTTTTACACATACCTACATACATATTTGACTACTTGATCATTTTTTCCTTGCAGTTCCAGCCGTATGAGAAACAAACAATCAAATGATGGGAAAAACAACAACAACAATGTCAAAAAAAACACTTTGCGATAATACACATTTTACTAACCATGTAGGTACATCACACACTGCAACAACTACACACACGTTCCACCCTAGGTTCACTCTCATCACTTTTTCTTTGCACATTTTTCATCTTTAGTTTCCACGCTCCTCCATATTTTTGTCATTCCACACTTTGTCTAGTTCTCCCAAACATTTTCTTCATCACTCTTCATGAACATCAGGTATGCATCTCTATCTACTTTATATTACCGAGATTTCTACTCACCAACATAAAGTTGGTGTAAAATGTAGTCACAAAATCATGCACTTTAGACATTATTTATCCTGGTCTCATACTACTATTTAGAAGGTTCTTGAGTGAAAAAAATGCTAGTTATCCCCCATATTTTGGCCATCTTGTTTTATTTTATTTCTTCATTATCAACCTCTTACAACCATATGCCCAGTAAGATTTTGTCATCCCATGTTATTTTAGCCTCGATTGGGGCTCCCGTGGGCACCTTGGTCCCACCAAGGGTGTCCCAGTCCTTTTTACACTTTCTAGCCACTTTTTGGGTTATTTCTAGCCATTTGAGATCTTTATCTTTCTTGTGGTCATCTTTTTCGAGGTTGATTACAAAATTATATGAAGAAAAACCTATAAATATAAAGTTATGAGACCATAATGAGGGACCTAGAATCACTTACTACTATCATTCATCTTGATTTGCATCCATCTATTGCATTGGAGATCACTTACATCTACATAGATCCATCATCAAGGCATAATGCTAGGACATCTGCATCACACTTCATAGGGGGTGGATTTTATCCTATTCCATGCACACATCCTGTTAAATTTTCTACACAAAGTTATTGCTCACTACTTCATAAAGTGTGATTGACACAAGAGAAACCTAGGACATGTTCACACACACTTGCACATAGAACTACACCGAGTTTGAGATGTAATGCAGTGATCAGTTAGTAAGTCCACCATTGTGGTAGATGAGGTCGTTCTAACCCCTTCATATGCATTTTTATTTTTAGAGTTTGATGTTTGTTTTGGCGTCTTTTAGGTCTTTCTTTCATCTTGGATTATTTATGACATATGGCATGAGAAAACGAAGATGATGCGACAAATGAAGAGGGTTTCAGACCATCTACCAAACCAGTGAAGACTAGTTTCAGATCTTTTGCATAGACTAGGGTGCCCAAATTGCAGACCAAAGCACCCATAGGCTCCTAATTCCCTCTCCATGTGCTCCAGTCTAGCTAGATCCTCTAGATCTATCCTTTTTAGGACTTCTACATTGTCATTCCTACTTCCATATTTTGTAGTCACCTCTATGACATAGTCCCACAAGCATCTGTTATTCAGCTAAGTTATTTCCTCTTATCTCTTGCATATTATGGTTTATCATTTTCCTTTACATACTTTTTTAGCTCATTTACATATTTCCTTACTACATTTATTTACTTTATTTACAATTGTTCATATCTTAGATTAACTATCCCCACACTACATACTTAGTTAAATTTTAGTTAATCATTAGTTCCACATTATTTGATGGGTCCTTTACTCTTTCTGTGTTGTCCTTTCTTTGATAATTCATCTTTGGAACCCTATATAAACAAGTTAACACTACCTCATCTGCTAATCTAGAAATCATATGACACTACATTGATAAATTCACTTCATACTCTTACAAAATGCACCCAAAGCTCCCTAAATATCACAGAATATCATGTATAGTCATTATGGAAACAATCAAAACATGTCTGAATCTTATTACTAGGTCAAAGGCATCAATCACTATCATTTACAATCACTCAAACATCACTTCTCCAAGTATTTTAGCAAGAGCCAAACTCAACTTAAGCATGGTCAAAGAGGTTGCTAAATTTATTTGTATTCATTTAGATATCACATGTTAGGTGGAGAAAAATGTTTGGTTTGAGAACTCTGCAAATAAGTGATAAATTTAGTGGTGCACATGGTTTCCTACAGTCCAAATAATTTTTTATAGGGCCTCCTACCCATATTTATGGTTTAATATGTCATTCTAGATGTTTAGAGAACTTTGCAACATGATCGAAAACTAGGTTTTGATAAGGATATACATTTCTAGGTAGGTGAAAATATTATAAAGTAACAGACCCATAATCTAAGAAAGTTCATGACTATAAAATAGGGTCAAATATTATACAAATGGTCCTTGGAAAGTTGTATGGTCTTGTCCAAGGACAATTTCCAATCACAATTCTTAGAACAAAGCATTACCAATATTATATCTCTCTGTTTCAAAAATGTGTATTCCCAAAACTTCATAGATCCATTTATAAATAGCTAAATGCACTCATCCTCTTGTGTTTTAAAATTCATATCTTAATTCATAAATTAGTTGTAATTATTAATGTGTTATGATATTGGATAATTTTTGTTGGAAGTTAGTTAATCAAAATAACTGCCTGTAGCTCCCCTTACATCCTCTAGTGTACTTAATCCACTTATAAAAAATTCATATAATCTAATAAGGGTGTAAAAAACCTCATTCAAAGAGGGACAAGGTGAACTCAAGATTTTCTCAAAAAGTTATGGTATCAAAGGTGTAGTAACATAACTTTCGATTGAATCACCAATCATATATTTATGCAATTTATCCATAGGTATGGGTTATGATGAAGGGGTAATAATAGGATTATTATAAGTATAGGAATCAATATTTCAATATTTGAAAGTTTATTCATCAATGAAAATGGTGTATTCACAACCATCATGTATAAATTTGACACATTGATGCAAAATTAAAGGTATAAAGTTATAAAATGGATCTAAGGGTATCATAAGAGAATAGTTTAGTGAATTTCATTATACAAAATGTAGAATGTATTAAGGAGATTATTAGGGCATTGTTATGCATCAAAGGTGATTATACCCAGTGTAGATTACAATATATTATTAAATCTTCGATCAATAATACTAATGCAATATCAATTGCAATTAAAGAAATACCCATATGTTATAACAAGGAGCTAGGGAATATATTTAAATTAGATCCATTTGATCAAAAAATGCATAGTGTAAAATCCTTCAATATGTGTAGTGTTGGAAACTAATTGAAATTATGCTTAGAAAGAACCTCAATAAGACTTACATCAATAGCCTTGTCCAATCTCTTAAATGCGTCCATAAAAGATTCAAAAGTAGAAGGCTGAGTATCATTAGGTAAAATAGTAAGTTGTAAATCCCCATACAAGATGTCCTTGTAAAAAAGTGTCTTATAGAGTAATTCCAAAATAGAAATTTTGGTAGGATATTGTTCTATTGTTCATATATATCATAACCCTTAAGTTGAGCACTAGGATTAGTAATAGGAGAAAAATATAGTGGGGGAAAAGTTGGATTGCCACAAATTAGTTTGTTATTGTGTTTTGTATTAATGAAATTAAATACATATGGGTTTAATAGTAATCAAATAGGGTGCAAAGAATTTTAGATTTTATTTAGTAATACTAATGTTGGTAGGATTATATGTCGTTGTATATATTTTTAAGTTTTCCAATGGAAGTAGTATAAAATATGCAATAGTCATGGAAGGTCACTATTGACAGAATGATGTTCCTCTTCATTTAAGAGGGGAAGTTCTCTCGTGTGATAGGGATTTTTTATATTTTTTTTGCTTTTAACTGAAAAGTACAAAAGGAAACAAAATTGGGAAGGATACAGAAGGAGAAACAAGATAAAGAAAGTGATAAATGCACAATAGAATAAAATCAAAGAGATGTCAAGATATCTCAAACATAAACATAATATATAAACCATCTCTCTCACACATGAAGGACATAATACAATGAAAAATGCAAAATATGAAGCATAAAGCCTTTCAAATACATGAACCATATAGATATGGAAAAAATTACGTGAACACCAATACTCAACATAAAGTCTGGTTTAACAGAGCATCACCAATAGAAAGAGGAAAAACAAAATTAATGGGGTCATTCAATCATAAATAGAAAGATAGAGCTAATAGGAGAACTAACAATTTGGTGAGAGAAGAATTGTATTCATGAAATAGGGAGAAAAATAATGTACAAAAATTTATAGTAGTAATTCTCTAGCATCCATGGATGAGAAGAGAAGGAGAGACCACCCATCATCCCTTTTATAATTTATTTTTAGCCTTTTATAGGAACATCTACCCAAAATTAGTTACATAGCTACTTTAGAACTTAACTTGAATATAATGAACCCAAGTTGACACTTGATTTTACACTTATTTAGTTTATTTAATTATTAAATAATTTAATTAATTAATCTTATCAATATACTTTTTTAATTTGGTGTTCCAACACCATTTAGTATTGCATCTAGACCTTGATCTATGTTAGGTTAATTTATGCATTATATTACCTTAAAGTAATTGATTATTTATTAAGGTAATTATTTTATATATTGTTATATAGTTTTATAACAATATTTGTCATCTTATATCATATTGTTTATTTGTTTCATTATTGATGCAATAATATATATATATATATATATATATATTAATTGTTTCGTTATGCTTCTCGAATGATTTTTTGGAAGCTTATGTAATCCAGGATTATTGTTGCACCAGTGCAACAAATTTCATTGTTTGTATTTGACTGTCCAATATCTATGAATATTGAAGCCTACACCATTGTACTTGATTTGGATGATTAATAAAATATCATAGGCTTTTGTCACTATTTTATTTTTGGTACCATAACTAGTTGAAGCTCATGACAAGGTTAGAGAGAGGTTCTAGAGGAAGGAAAGTTTTAGAGAAGAATTTTACTTCCACAGAAAGCCTAGTGTTTCCTCCTGCAGCTTCCCAGAACTCCCTGTAGTCCCACAACCTCTTGTGTGATCTCTAGGTAAATGGAAAACATTTTTTTTCCTTGGTGTTATCTACACTAGGAAATTTTTTTTCTAGAGCTAATAAGTATATAATAATTTAAAACAACAAAAAATCATATTTCCCCATAAGGGGTTTTGTCTCTAATATTAGAGAAGCATTTAGTCTCTGCTAATTCTAGAAAACTGATCCACATTTGGAGAGCCTATGAAACTAAGATCCTAGATGTAAGTCCCACTAAGTTGCTAAAGCACCAAGCTTGAGCTCAGTCATTGCATGTTAGTTGAAGGAGGATCGAGCCACGAGCTGATTTGATTGACCGAGCTGGAGAGCTCATCACTGATCCATCCTAGTGAGTTCATTATTTAAAGTCTCCACCGAGCTCTTTATATTGGACAATGATTAAACGTGAGTCATTCCACTCCTACAAGAAAGTTGATTGATCAAGCTTTGGCTTGTATTGCTGGCTATCAAATAGCATTGATCTATCCTACATTGGCATTGGATAGAGACTTGGTTTAGCATCAGAAAATTGGTTTGCATTCAAGTTACATTTGACCAATCTAGTTGAATAACCATCCACTGAGCTATGTTTCAAACATTACATTTCAAGTCCACCGAGTTGGAGATTAGATCAAGTTCTAGAATGTTTAATCATTCAGCACCAAGTCTTTGCAAACACCAAGCCATCCAACATCCACCTCAGTATATTGGCGAGTTAACCTGCAAGAAAATAAAGCTTAAACGATGGTCAACAAAAATCCTACAACACAAAGAAAATGGTGGAAATACATTTGTTTGCAAAGTGGCATAAATCCAAACTTAATGTACCCCTGGAAAATACCATAAATCGAGATCCAATTCGCAAAAACATAGTAAGCTAACTGATCCTATGCAATACTGCATGCAGTGACCTACAAATAAAAAAACCGTGGGTAAAACTATGACTGACATACGTCCAAAGGTCACCGGAGGAAAGAAAGTAAAGGCATATTTGATCCATTTTTGAGTGGAAAAACCTAAATCTAATCCACGTGGATCTCAATCTCTAAAGCCACATGAATCCTACCAGGGTGCCACATATTTATTTGGAAAGGTCATTTTCTTAATTCTTTGTTTAAATACAAATTTTCTTCAATATACGCAAATTGCATCAACACATTGAGCTCTTCATTGGATAGTTGAAAAAGACTTTGGGGATAGGAGGTTTTGGGTTCAACCCCCACCCCCAATTTGTATTTGACATCCAAACAATTTTTTTTAGTGGAAAATTTGAAAACCACCAACCATAAAGGCATGTTTAGTGGAAAAAACACTTTAAAGCCCTTAGTTATAACTAAACCCCCCAACTATTTTTAGAGGAGAAAATCCTACAAAGGGTCAATAAAAAAATTTTTCCAAAATTGCTCAATTTTTTAGTCTAGACAATTTTTTTTTCCAAAGGAGGGGTATCGGAAAACTTCATATTGAGATATTTTTTTATGGTTTTTTGCTCAGAGAGCTGTATTGGGCTCTGGAGGCCACCAGGGCTCCGAAAAACAAAATTGTTTTTTGCCTGCATTCAATTTTTCAAATTTTTTGAATGTAATTGCTTGCTTCAGTATGTTGTACTAATTTTCAAGTTGCCATAGTCAACCAAAAAAATTGTAACTACTCAGAAAATGATAGAGAATTGTAATAAAAAAATAGAGAAATTTGGTTCTAAAAACACTCACAAGATCCTAGATCTCATTTGCAGTGTTCGGTATAAACAGTGCCTTTGGGAAGCACTTACGGGTAAATCTGTCAGGAATACTACTAGACTTAACACCTAATATAGTTAAAACAACGTAGTCTGGGAATCAACCCTTTAAATCAACAACGAGTAATAAGGACACAATGCACACACTATGATCCATCCCATTCGTCTGTGAATGATTACACGACATAAATCTAGACTGAGAAATTATCTGAGTATATAACAAAGTTATTCATGCGTATGAGGATATTTATTTGAGCCGGTGTCAATAATCATATAGACCCCTTTTAGTAATTTCTTGGTACCATGTATCGAATTATTTCACGTACATTAATGCGTCTTTCACGTACCATCGTGTATATAGAAAGGGAAAGATTCTTCCATGTACTGATGGGTATATCGGAAGGGCACACATATGGAAAGGTTCGGTATATCGGACTGATGTTATATAGATTGGGAGACCTTATACCTGGAGTGATAAGATCCTAAACCTGTTAGTGGATTCTGCAAAATGGGAACCAATGCCACCAAATTATTTCTTCCATATTCAAAACTACTTAGAGGAAAAAACTATGTTGTATGTAATAAAAGAATCAAGACACAACTTGAATTTGAAGAGATTTGGCCTATTATTAATGGTACTCTAACCAGATTAACTACTGATACAACACAACAATGATAGTTTGATAGATCAGATCAGAAGGCCAAGCTAATCATCTTGTTTGAAGTGTTTGATGATGTGTAACCCCACATTCAAGATGAAAAAATAGCCAAAGATGCGTGAGATAAGTTGAGCACAGTATATGAGGCCAAAAACAAGAATGTCATATCTGAATTTGCAGAGTCAGTTACACACATTGAAGTTTAAGCAAAATGAGAAAATCGAAGCTTTCTTGAGAAGAGTTACAAAGTTGAGGGCTTCACTTCTAGCCCTAGGAGAGGAGGTCACTGATGACGCTCTTATTCCAATTGTTCTGATATCCCTCCCTTATTCATATCACATTTTTGTGACAACCCTAAACTTGTTAGATATAATAATTAGTGTTGAAAAGCTAGTAAACCTACTACAACAAGAGGAAGCCCTATATAATAACGATGATGAAGAGGATTAGGAAATTTATTCTCATCAAAAATGGAAAGGAAAACATAATTCCTATCAAAAGTCCCAATATTAGAATCAAAATCAACAAGGGGATAAGCAACAAAATAGGAAATGTCTAATCTATAAAAGAGGACATGAATTGAAATATTGTTGGTATAACACTTATAATAAATTTTCATCAAGAAAATCTAGACCTCAACACCAACAATATCACAAGGGACATATAAACTACAATCAAGGGTAGAAAAAAGGGAACTGGAAAAGAAGACCCCATCAATAAGGTAATATTGTAGAGCAAGAAGAACATTCAGATATTGAAGACTACTTGTACACTGCTCAATCAATTGAACCATCCACATCATCTAGTGATGTATGGTATGTTGATTTGGGAGCCACTTGACACATGAATAACCACAGAGAATGGTTTACTTCAATGATGGACATGCCTTTGAAAAACCATGTTTCGTTAGGTGATGATTCTTCATACATAGTTAAGGGGATTGGGAACATTTATCTACCCCTTGGTTCACACAACTATAGATTATCAAATGTACTATATGTCCTTGGTTGACTAAAATCTAATGTCAATCATTCAACTCCTAGATCACAACTTGAAAATTGACTTTAATATTCATTCCGACAAGAAAATGTGTTTAGTTCGAGACAAATCATGAGGCTCAAAAATAGTTGCAAAAGCCTCCAATGTGGGACACATGTTCCAGCTTGATTTTTTCCACAGAGATGATCAGGAACTTATGGCTAAGAACTCTACCTCTGCATGGTTCTGGCATCAGAGACTTGGTCATATAAGTTTCAAGTATCTCAAGACACTTCACCCGAATGCAATATGGTAAATGGTTTACCATCTCTCTGTAAAGGATATAAACAAGTGTCCTGCACTACCTAGTAGGCAAACAACACAGAAGTTTCATTCCAAAAGAGTACTTATCAATCTCATGGTAAGCTTTCATCTAGTTCATACCAATATTTGTGGTCTGATGTAACCAAGTCATTCAAGATTTTACTACTTTATGTTTTGTGTTGATGACTATTCAAGAAAAATGTGGATTTTTTCTCTTCACAAGAAAAGTGAAGATCTTTGTAAAAATTGAATAAGTTTAAAGTAGTTTTTGAGAACAAAATTGATTGTCACATCAAAACTCTCCGCTTAGATCGAGGGGTGGAATTCCCCAGTGACGAGTTGAAATATCCTACCTATCAAGCTCACGGGATTTATCGAAAAATTCCTCCTCCACACACATCAAAACAAAATGATGTTGTTGAGAGAAAAAATTGTACTATCATGGAAATGGTGTGATGTATGATTAATGATTCTAGACTAGCAAGGACATTCTTGGAAGAAGTAATAAATAAAACAATGTATTTGTTGAAAAAAGTGCCCATAATTTCTCTTGACAGAGTAATGCCATAAGAAGCATGGTTAAAAAGGAAGCCATCTATTGCACACCTCAGAGTATTTGAGTGCAAATCAAGTATGCATATACCCAAGCAGAACCAAGAAAGAAATTAGATATGAAATGTCACAAAATTAATCTTCATTGGGTATAATGAGGAGAACCATTGCGTACAAATTGATGGATTCAAATGACTAGGAAAGTCTACACCAGCAGAGATTTTGAGTTCTTTGAGAAGAAGAAAGCAAGAGTCTCCTCCTGTAGACTCACCTGATGTGGATTCTTCACTAGTTGTAAAAAATTAAATCTGAAGTTCCCACAAATGATGAAAAGTGATGATGGGGATTATGGTGATGATCATAATAGAACCAGAAACCCACGGGAATAGTTCAATGCATATGCCCAAGTGGTATACTAGCATAGGTTACGAGGTATCCAAGAATGGATGCTCTACTAGATACATCCACCAATGGACCACTCACTCACACTAAAGTAAGAGAAGAAGTAAAATTTTCTTTGATGAGTAGAGTTATTAAATCCATGATAAGCCCTCTACATTCAAGGAAGAACCTATAGTCAAAAGCTTTAAAAGATTCCATGGATGCTAAATAGAAATTATTGATGAAAAAAAACACTTGGTAGCTTGTCAATCTTCCACCAAGGAAGAAACCCATTGGTTTGCACATGGATAGTCAAAACAAATTACAAGGAAAATGGAACCATAGAACATGTATAAAGTGAGACTGGTAGCAAAGGGGTATGCACAAAAAAAGAAGGCATTGACTACTGAGGAGACATATTTATCCCACAACTAAGATCAAAACGATCAGGATGATCTTTTCTCTAGCTACACAGTTTGGATTAGAAATTCCATCAAATGGATGTAAAAAGTTTCCTTTATGAAGGATGGAGATTTATAAGAAGAAGTCAAACATGACTCAACCTCAGAGATATGTTGTACCTTGTTAAGAAGTAAATGTATAATAGACTCAGGAAATATCTGTATGGTGTTCAAACAGACACCGCGTAGGCTTGGTACATCAAAATTGAAGAGCATCACCTACACACATGGATTTTTTAGAAATCCATATGATCCCAATCTCTACCTAAAAAATAAAGGGGGAGAGGATTGTGATTATCATGTTGTCCATGTCGATGATATATTCATCACTAAACAGTTTAGTGAGGATGATTGATGTAACAAATGAAAGAACTTAAATGATCGTTCGACATGATAGATCTTGGGATAATGCACTATTGTATTGGATTGGATAAGTTTGGAAAAAGGAGAATCACATATTTGTTTCTTCAGTTGAAATATACCAAGATGAATGTTCAAGAAATTTAGGATGATGGATTACACACCTGATTGCTACACCTATGGAGAATAGATTGCAGTTATCTCATGTTCAGATCCATCTCTTGTGGTAAATGCCACTCTCTACTCGGTAGTTGATTAGAAGTCTCATTTATTTGACCTACATTAGACTAGGTATCATCTTTTTAGTGAGATATCTATCTAGGTTAATTTAGGTACCCAAATTATTTCATTGGACGACAACAAGGCGCATCTTGAGATATCTCAAGGGATCCATTGGATCTTGATGTAGAGTACAAGAAGAAGGAAAACTTATTCTTATCAGGATACTCAGGATTCAGATAGCATGCAAGAAAAATTGATGACCAGAAAATCCACTTTAGGCTTTGTGTTCTTTACAGGACCTAGACCAATATCATCGGGAAGCAATAAACAACACTTTGTTTCTCACTCTTCCAAAGAAGAGGAGTATCATTCTGTACAGGTGAAGTTTTCTCCTGAAGTGATATGGCTACGTCACATACTTGAAGGACTTGGAATACCATAGGATAAACCTACCTACCTTGTATGTTGACAATGAAGGTGTTATAAAACTGGTTTGCAAGATCTAATTTTTCATGAAATAAAAAAAACACATTGAGGTATAGGTACATTTCATACGTGAGCATGTCTTAAATCACAATGTACAACTTCATTTTTTTGCAATAGCTGAATAATGAGAAGATATCTTCACGAGGTCACTTGCGTGTGACAAGTTCGAGTTGTTCAGAAAGTTCCTCTCCTCATCCCTTGAGGCAATGAAAAATTAAAGGGGGGAATGTTATGTTAATTTATGCATTATATTACCTTAAAGTAATTAATTATTTATTAAGGTAAGTATTTTATACATTGTTATATATTTTTATAACAATATTTGTCATTTTATATCGTATTGTTTATTTGTTGCATTATTGTTGCAACAATATATTTGTTTTAATTGTTTTGTTATGCTTCCTAGATGATCTTTTGGAAGCTTATGTAATCAAGGATTATTGTTGCACTTGTGCAACATTTTTCATTTTTTGTATTTGGCTATCCAATATCTATAAATATTGTAGCTTGCACCATTGTACTTGATTTGGATGATTAATAAAATATCACAGGATTCCGTCCCTATTTTACAATCTTGACCAGGATATTCTAAAACATAACCATTACTTTTACTTGCTTTCTTTAATACTTTGATTGTCTTCCACATCTAAAGCTAAGGATTTTATTGGAAGCTCTTAAATCCTATGAATTTGGAAAATTACATTTTTTGTACTTATATCCATGTACATGTGGTCATTGAGAGAATGTGAAAAAGGTTATTCATCACAAATGTTCCATTAGAGGAATTATTTGAAGGTGGAAGTTTGGATTTCCCTAGAGAATAAACCTTGGGATATCTATTAGATTTTTTTGAAGCTAAAAATATGTTTTCTATAAGCAAATCATGTATTATAGCCCCTATTTTAGGTGCTTGTATTTGCAAATTCCCTCCAAATACTTATGTTTATTTGGTGAGTCAGTACTAGTGAGGGACTAAGGAAAAATTTCACGTGGCTTGATCAAGATAAAATTCACTAATTTTTGGGATTTTAAAACTTACCTTGGTTAGTTAATCAGGACCAAAGAATAACATAAGAATAATTACGAAGGTGCTCAATGCAATCAATTTTTTTGATATAACTCCACTGCCAATTTTTATGGGATAAGTTGGCCAATTGAGGAAGTTACATAACAGAAGCACATTTCATACTATTTCACTTAGAAGCGATTGATCCAACCAAACATAAAAGTCTGCATTTTGGGCCTGAGGTGGTACCAATGTAGAGTTCCATTGGTTCCATTAGGAACAAAATCCACTAATCATAATGCCCAAATGTCAATTTACCACTCGTAAGCTAATTTTCTCAATGGGAGAATAAATAAAAATGTGTAACTATTCCTTGCTCTCCCTTATGCTTGAAACCATAAGATTTATTACCATATCCCATGTGAATGAAGAATCAGGGAAAATATTTTATATTTATTTTTGGAAATCATAATCGATAAGAAGCCAACTAAATGGATGACCAGACAGGGTGTTGCAATGGAGCATAAATTACAAAGTTTTGGATGATTTCATATTTTGTGATGATAACTGGATGTTTTTGGGGACATGAATTGGATTGAGATAATCAAAATTAAGGCTTAACTCAGACTCTAGAATATCAGGGTTCATCATACCAATATTTTATACATTGGGTAATTGTTGTAGAAATAATTCGTCATGTTATACATGTTTGGTTTCAGCCAACGGTCATGGGGATAAGCCCCCCCTTCTTTGATATGGGGAGGCTCCCAATATTGAATGTAAACTACCTAAAAGGTGTGAGTGACTGTTAGACCAAGGATCACAGAGGGATACTCCACTAAACTTGTGGAAATTTATTTTATAAGGTACAAGGGAGGAACTTGTAGTGAAGAGATGTAAAGGGGAGTTGGAGAAATAAGGAGAGAGAGGGTTACTGTTGTGAGTAGGCTTATAGAAATCACATACAATAATGAGAGTAGGCCCACAATCAATTAAAAGAACACAAAAATGCTAACATTGATAAAAATAACAAATCATAAACACATAATTCTATTGACTCATTTATCAAATGTGCATAAAAATTTCTTGGTTTTACAAGATTATCATGTATACAAAACTCAAAAGTAGAGAGAGAGAGATTAGAGAAAAATAATAAAAGGAATAGAAGAATTGAAAATTTTATTAATTCATGTATTAGTGATAAATTTTAACAACATACATTCAATAAAGAATTGCCAAATCCCTGAGCTGGAGAATCCATTCCAATTTGAAGCATACAATAATGTCTCTTCATCTATCCCCACATGAGTTTTCACCTATCCCCATCACTTGTGAATTTTCATATTCCTAAGAGGTGAGTATTTTTATTATTAGTGAAAAAGGAACCTTACAATGTTAATGTTAGTGGTCACTGAAGTGAATAAGATGAAATAGTAAAAATTACATTCTTAATTGAAAATTAATGTATGGAGAGAGAAGGAGAGAGAGAATGGGTTGACTAATCAGATGAAGATGAAGATTTGTCGATGGAGAACTAGTCATTTCTGATCTCTAAAAGAGAGTTCCTAGAATGAGCTCTTTTCCTTTTAGTAAATGCTTCATATATGAGGATCTTGACATCTCTAACCCCCAATTGAACTAAAATACTGAAATTACATATGCTTCCTCCTGACGTGAGATGCGAGAACACTCTAAGGTGATGAATAAGTGTTTAAAAACACTATTGCAAGGCAATGCAAAGTGAACCTGAGATAACCACTGGCACCACCCATGATGATCCTATCTTATCATGCTTCTTATGACCATTTCCTTATTGACATGAGTTTTGATGTTTCAACACCCATATAGGCTTCATGATGTTCTTGATTTTATCTATTTCCTAAGTGACCATATGTGGAATCAAAACACTATGGTTACAAATTAATTTTCTAAAGAGATGTAGAAATGGTCCAAGACATTGAATTAGTGTTTAATAAAACTAATATGATATCTAAATTTTGATGGAAACATGGTGGTTTTTATAGCAGGAGTTAGGTCATAATTATCACTTTCTCATTTATCTAAAATTTCACAATTCACTTATGTGACCAAGAACCAACTCCATGATGCTAAATTTTTTTAGCTCTTATATTTCTCTTACTGAGATGGGTATTCATCATACAAGTGAAAAGATTATCCCTAAGTGAAATTATTGTCATGTGTTCACCTGTTGGAATGAAATGAGGTGATGATAATGTTCTTCCTTCTTAAGGAATGATCACACTACAAGGTTTTAGCTAAGTGTTTAAGAACACTACCAAGTGGGTAATAACAAATGAAATAGAGATGATTTCCAATTATTCCAAATATGATGCTTTGAATGAAGATAATAACCTTATTACCTTTCATAGCTCTAGGATCTTCTCTAAATGGAATCATCCTTAAAATGATCATGCAAATTATTTCTTAGATGCCTCTTATGGAAAGGTTCCATCACTAAGAAAGACATATTTGGATTCCAATGAAGCGAAGGGGCTGTGATGGATCCATCTTACATGGCTCAAGAGGATTCATGGGGATTTTCAATGATTCTGAATTCTTATTAAGTTTCCTAGAATAGGGAACTTCCTTGCACTTTCTTTTCCTCATATTAATTTTCATAGATTCTTTATCAATGGTTCTCAGTTGCACTGAAATCAGGCTTGGTTACAATATTTCTTTCTTTGATGAATGACCACACTACCATGTGTTTTAATGAGTGTTTAAGAACACTATTATGCAAATGACATCAAGTAGAACTAAAATGATTTCTCATTCTCGAATACATGGTGCTTTATGAATATTTCCTATTTACTTTTCTCAACTCTAGAGTACTTTAATAGAATCACATTTGGGGATGCTTATGTACCTTATTTCTCATATGTTTCCCATGGGAAAAAGATGACTTCTTGATCCTTAACATAGGATGGTTTTGAGTTCCTTGATATATCAATTATCTCAATTCAACTTGCTTCGTAGAGAGATTATGGAAGATTCATGACATGTTGACTCTCGACATGCTCCATGAGCTTCCCCTTTCACTTTTGAACATAATGACACCATTTTTCTCTTCATAATTCACTTTCTCAACTGAGATGTTACTTGAGTGAAAACATGCCCATAACATCTTAACCCCATTGCTCAATTTTATCCTCGGGGAAATGGGTTTTCTCCTTTAGATGGAAGGATTGACCTCTTAATGGAGGTTGATAATGAGTTACATGTTTTGATCTCGAAAGTATAATTAGACACCAAAAATTCCACCTCCTCTAAATTTAAAGATGTGTGCTTATTGTCAAGAATGGATCAAGTGTTTAGAAACACTTTGTGATGTGTGAATTTCTTGATATGAATTCCATTCTTACTCATGGGGATCTTATATCATCATTATTTTGATAATCACCCTCTTGATGACTTTGAATTTTAATGAAGCTATTGATTCTTTTCAAACTCTTTTCTGACCTCGTAATGTTATTGATTTCACCTACTACACCTTGATATAATTTAATATGTTCATTAATGCAAGTGTGATACATATGATGTACTTAGCATGAATTCATATTGACTTCTATTTTCCACAATTGGAATGAGTTAGGTCATCCTGCTTCCTTACTTGAATTGTGTGATGTAGAAACCACCTTAGAATGATGCTTTAGGATCCTTTGAGACTTTGAAAATGGTTTATTTTATTGTTTGGGCCATGAAAAAACTTCATAATCTTGTGATGATGGAAAACAGAAATAAGATAAGTGAAAACAGAGCCACCAGAAAAAATTTATATTGAAAAACTAAAACTTTCTGTTTTTAGCAGGTTGGGTTGGAAACCAATTTTTTGGAAATTCATGGAAATTTTACACAATCATTGTTATCTAAAGATCCTAATCCACTTAGAATATTTCCATTGATGAGGATTATCTATTTTTGGAATGTTTCTAGTTCTAGAAATCTACTTTTTCTAGCATGTTATTTTTAGAAAGTCACCCAATTAACCCTTTTTTATGTTTCTTACTATTCCAAGATCTTATGAATGATAAAAATTTTCTACTTTAGGGGAAATTTATATTTTTTAGAATATAACTATTCATATCATTGTTTTTTTATTAAGTGGACTTACTTGTTTCATATTGCAACAAAATCACCATCACTATGTTCTATTTTGCATCGGGATCCCCTACTCCAATTTTTATTGTTTTTCGTCCATAGAAACTCTTGGAAATCAAAGAGAAAGTTACTAGAGTTCTGTTTTTGGATTTATATATTAAATAATAAAGGTAATAATAGGATATGCAGCTAAAATATTCCCAAAGGTGCTTTTGAGAAGATAAATATGGAAAAATTTTAACCCTGTCAGATTCATGGTTAGAGAGATATGAATAAAATTTGGTTTTCAAGGATATGGCTGTTCTGGAAAAAAATTGCTACAATTTTTGGTATAAAATAATATTTTTCAATATTTTACAACAACAACAATTGAGGATGGTTGACCTGGGTTGAAGAAATGGGTTTCAAAAGAGTTCTAAAACACTTTTATACTTCCCTGCGACCACAAATCAAAACCTAGGTTAAACGAGAGTTTATGTGAGATTTAAATAAGGTTTTAATGGTGTAATGGGGACAAAAGGGATATTGGGGGATAAAAAAAATTCCTTGAATCTGGATTGAGACATGTGGCAACACAGGAAAAAGTGTGAGTGAGATGGAGTGGCTGGGACAACCACCTGTAAAGCCAAGAGAGGTTGTATGGAGGTCCAAGGATTTAAAAATTGGAATGTACACATTTTCTTGTCCCATATGTCCCCTTGGGACATGGATCACATCATGGACACAAAATTTAACACATGGTGAAGGATTGCGGGTGAAATTTTGTGTTCCTCATGTCCCATGTGTCCCAGGTAGCAAATAGGACACACATGACACTCGGCACACTAGCTGATCGAAAGTGCACCTATGGGAAGATGATGAGGGTGAAATTTTTTATATCTCAATTTTCCCATGTCCCCAAAATGAAAATAGGGAAAAGATGAGGTCAAAATTATGCCTTTCCATTAATGGAAAGACAAATATTACATTAGCTAGCCAAAAATAGTTTTAAAACATATTTAATCCCAAAGGATTAGGATGGTGTTTTGGACCCAAATTTTATATGATTTTGAATCAAACAAACATTAGAGTATAAATTAAATGGGTCTAGTACCTTTAATATATCTAAAATGCAAAATTCCCCCCCTTTTTGTTTAGAATGAAGGTAGGCAGGTGCACTATTTGGAATTTTTAAAGAAACCTTTAAACCTCATATCAAAATTAATATTTTAAATAAGTAAAGAATACTTAAATATTTCTATTGCGTACTTTTTCACCTCATAAATCCTGATGGATCTCCCAAAATCGTCTAAATAAGTTAAGGTTTACTTTTGAACTGCTTGTTCCCTGCACCTAGGAAACCCAATTTTGAGAAAACTATCCCTAACTAATAAAACCTTCCCTAAATATTCCTAAATTGTTTCCAAGACATTAAAATCACTCCAATTCCACCTCTGTATTCTTAGTAAATTTTTATAACTCTCCTAGTGATTGTACACATGCTCCAAAAGGACCAAAATCAACCTTTCTAGGCTTCCAAGAAATCTAGCCTTTCACTGCACTTAATTGAATGGAATGATGAACCTTGTCACACTTATATGAAAAATGAGACATGATTTATAAATGAATTAGGACCATATATAGGGATTGAATGATGATGAACTAGGAGGCAGGTTGGTCAAGGGAGAGATTTAGGAGGGTAGGAAGGTGGAATTTGCATTGTGGCTTAATTGTCATGTTTTTAAGTTTGTATTTTTGGGATATTAGTTTTACATGAAAATAACTTGATCTAACTAATGGAAATTCAATCACAAGGAGAAATAAAGAAAATTATATTTATCATTGGTGAGAAGACCAGTTTCTTGTTTAAAATGGGTAATAGATTCAGTTATTTCACTACTACTACAAACAACAAACACACACAAGGGAAAACCAAATGAGCACACTGAACTAAAAGGAAAAAACACCGAAACTAAAAGAAATAAAAAAATGGAAAGGGGAATTATAGTACATTGGGGGGAAGTTATAGAGGTTGGAGAAGAATTTAAACACACCTGAAAATGGGTTGAAAAATTTACGTACCATCCTGGAACAATGGGCTGAATTCAAGGTCTAAAGCTCAAAGATAATCAAATGATCATACCATGATCTTATGATGGCTCTGCATGTTTTAAGAATAAGGAGAGAGACCAAGATTCCATGTTTGTACTAATACTACTTATAAAACTACTTCACATCCAATGAATTTTTTATTACCCATTTGGAATTTTTGCTTCTTGTAGTTTTAATTTGATGCATTATTACCACAAGAAGCCATTCTTTCATGTTTTCAAAATTGGAGCCTATGTTCTTGACATGAAGGCATTCATCATCCTTGAGTGAATGTTGTAGTATGGATTCATGTTCAAAATCAAAAGGGGATTTGAAAATGGTGAAACAAAGATGATTTTGATTTCATTCACAAGACTATTATATATATTCTCATTCAGTTTTTCCAAATAATTTCTCTCTATTCCTATAAACTCATCACCGACCTTGATGTCACTTTATATGATGAAGGTGATATATTCATGACTGAAGAAATCCAAAAGAGATTCAATAATTTCCTTTCCCTTTGGTTCATCATAGATGAAATCTTCTTCAAAAAGGGAAAGGGGAAGACTTACCTTCACATTCATGCTCATCCACCAAGGCTTTGAACATGACATTGACCTTACCTAATTACTTTGTATCATTGTTGAATGTTTGTGTATAAAGAGAAGGATCACAATTGAGATCACAATTATCTTATATATTTATGTCATAGGTTAGGATCTCAAGATTGATTTTAGGGTCTTTCATCTCTTTTTCAATATTTAAGATGTCTTCCACAAAGTCTTCTTCAAAACATGCCACATACTCATTTTCACCTACATTTGAAAATTATTCCCATCGGGCCTCAAGGAGATGGCTAGAAATATGATATTTACATGGCCAAAACTCATTTGGAAAATCCTCCTTATCCTAATCCAGATTTCTTTTCATTTGGGGTTTACCTTATTGTAAGTTTGGGCATACCTGGCTTTCATCATTTTTGAATAGAGAGAAGAGATCCATGTTGCATGGGAAGGGTACACCTTTTAGTTCAAGATTTTTCAAATCATCCTCATGATAGGAGGAAGCATAAAATGTTTGGACAACAACATGAGAATAATCCTCCACTCCAATCTAAACATATCTTAGAAAGTCTTCTTCTTCACAGGGAAAAGGAAGACTCCATAATTGCTATGGTGATCAATATTATACTCCTTTAGTGACGATAGCGAAATCAAATCCTTAGAGAAAATATGTTTCATTTTTTCATCTACAATTGCTTCAAAAAAGAAATTAGATTCTTCCATTTTCTTCATTTCATCATTGGGCCTTTGTAAATCAAAAGGAGAGTTAGCATTGGATTGAAAAAAATCAATGATTACATCAAAGTTATCCTTCTGAAGGAATTGTGGTGGGTAAAATGGTTTATCTCTTGAACATATTTACGATCGGTAGAATTCGTGACAAGTGCTAAATCATCCATCATGGAACAATAATATTCATCTCTCGTGTATATTTATCCTCCAATAGATGGTTCCTCGAGCCAAAATGAAGATACAAATTGTTTATTTTTCATGATTTCTTAATTATTCTTAAAGGTGTTTAATTAACTTTCATTGGAAGGCTCAAGAATAGGGTATTCATGAGAAACACGTAGAATTATTTCAGAAACAAACAACTCATAATATGGAGAATTTTTAGAATCTTCTTCTGAAAGATGAATCTATTCTTCGTAACCATTATGGAGTGCTTTAAGATGCTCATACCTTTCTTGCATATCCTCAACATAATTTAGAATCTCAATACTGGTTTCTTTCTCAACACTCAAGATACTTTGTAAAAACTACCTTTTCAATGTTTCCATTTCTTTGTATCCATAGGCAAGAAAAACATCCAGATGAAGAGAGAAAAAATATAAAGCTTTGAGTTTTTCCATCAACTATGTGAAGTTAAAAACATTACCTTCAAGAGATTCTTTATCTTTATGCTTTTCATACAACATTTCATATCTCTTATGTATATTTCTCATCAGAATTTAGGATTATTAATCATCAACAAGTGCAATTCCCATCCTATTTCCTCTAGCAGCAGTCTATTCGAATTAAAGCGACAAGTATTTGATGGTTTAGACACAAAATTGAGCACTTGGGTATATTTCTAGGTCCTAAACACATACTATCATTCATATAATTCCTAAAAAAGAAATCTAGTAATTAGCGACTATCTTTGGCCTTTTGTATTTATTTATTATTTCATATTATCCCTTACACACTATACACCTAGTCGGTATTTTACTTATTTATCTTTTATGGCTCTAGAGACCAACGTTTAACTAGGATAGGAGCACCATGATGCCCCTATCCCCTCTGGGAGCTCATGACCCTTTTACACCTTACTCGCTTCTTTTGGGTCTCTTTTATCTTATGGGAATTTTTTTAACTTGTGGGTCCATATTTTAGTTGTCCTTACAATGTTCAAACAAGGGAATCATATAAATACATAGTTATGTGTTCAAAATCAAGGACCAAACACTAAGCATATGCTATCATCACCTACTATTGCATCGAAAAGAACCTAAAACAATTTAAGGAATCCATCTAGCATCCATTCAAGGGACAATGGACTGAATTTGATGCATACACAACATAAGAAGGGGAAGTTCTTTATTCCATTCACACATTTATTTACATTCTTACATCTAGCTACAACTAGCTATCAAGTGCTCTTGCACAAGGGAGTCCTAGAGAACAATTATTACACACACTCACAAAAACTACATGGATTATGAGATGTAGTGCAATGCTTAGTTGTAAGTTCACTCTCAGAGTGACTGCTGAGGTTAGTCTGAATCCCCATATCACATCTTTATTTTTTGGATTTGATGTGGTATTGTGGGTTTTGCAAGTGATATCTATATTTTGGGTTACATGTACCCTCAAAGATCAAAGAGTGACACACATGGAATATTTGTGACACTTGTGTGACACTCTAAAAATCACATTCTGATCATTTGCATAGTCACAGACACCCAGTAGCAGTCTCTAGCTTCTAGGTGCCCCTATCAAGCCACGGGAACCCATTTTTGACATCATCCACGAGCTCCATAATTTATCTTGTGCATTGCTGAGATAGTTCACCTCCTATGCAATAATTTTCTCAGTTCAAAACACTTCAACATCAAACACAAATCAGCTAAGCCATATTTCTTATATCTATTGCTTAGGGCTTCATAATTTTCCTACTTATTGCTTGTGTCATATTGTATTTATCAGTTGCATATCATATTGTACATTCAGTTACTATGTAATTAGGGTTTAAATAAAATTCTATTTTGTTAAATCAGATGGTAGGATATTTACAAGTAGCAAGATACTCTTTCCATAAATTTTACAATAATGTTACTAACCTTATTTCCTTTTTTTTTGTATATTTTTGTTCGAAGCAAGATACTTCTTCACTATGTCAAAATCCTTACTTTTGCGAGAGTTGGCCTAGAGTGATGGCTGATCAAAAATATTTATTTTTTGGTGATCATATTCTTCTTCACAGTTGCTATCACTTATTGGTTCAAAACACCAATCTCATGACATGGTTTCATTCCTTGATAGAGTCACCTTCAAAATATAATTTTCACTTTGATATCTGATTTTTATTTTATTTTTGGAATATGTTTTTTTTTTAAATATTTTACAGAGATCTTGAAGGGTGCATGATGCTAGATCTCTCCCCAATGAAGTCACCAAAAACTATTGGCCAAATAATTTTTCATGTTACAAGTTATTGGTTTTCACCAATAGTCATAGGTATAAGCCATCCTTTTATAAGGGGAGTATCCCATTATTTAATATAAAATAGATAAAACATGTGGGTGGTCGTTAGATCGAGGATCACATAGGGATACTACACTAAACCTATGGTAAAGTTCTTCTACAAGGTACAAGCGACAAATTTTTAGTGAAGAGAGGTAAAGGAGAGTTGGGGAAATAAGGAGAGAAAGGGTTACTGTTGTGAGTAGGATTATAAAATTCATATAAAATAACCAAATTAGGTCCAAATTCAATTAGAAGAACACAAAAATGTTAAAAATGATAAGAATAACAAAGCATATACATAGAATTTCATTGACTCATTTATCAAAGGTGCTCACACCTTTCTTGGTTTTACAAGATTATCATGTATGCAAAGTTGGAAAGTAGAGAGAGAGAGAGAGAGAGAGGAATATAAGAATTGTAACTTTTAATACTTGATGTAGTAGTGTTAAATCTCAACAATATAAATTTAATCAATAACTTCCAACCCCATCGAATGGAGAATCCATTCCAATTTATAACATATAAGAATGTATCTTCATCTACCCCCACATGGATTTTCATGTATCACCATAACTTGTGACCTTTCATATTCTTAGGAAGTGAGTATTTTTCTTATTGGTGAAAATGTACCCTTACAATGTTAATGTTTGAGGTAACTTGAGTCAATAAGAAGAAGTAGAAAAAAGTACATTCTTAATTGAAAATTAGAGTAAGGAGAGAAGAAGGGGTTGACTGATCTAATAAAGATGAAGCTTTGTTGATGGAGCACTAATCATTCATGATCCCTGAAGGAGATTTCCTGGAATGAGCTACTTTTATTTAATGAAATGCTTCATGGATGACGTTCTTGACCTTTGACCCCCTGTTAAACTGAAAAACTAAAATTTCATATGCCTCCTCTTGTCGTGAGATGCGAGAACACTCCAAAGTGTTAAATAAGTGTTCAGAAACATTATTGAGAGGAAATTCAAAGTGAACCTGGGACAATCACTAACACTACCCATGATGATCCTCTCTTATCATGTTTCTTATAAGTGTTTCCTTAATTAACTAAATGTTTCAACAATCTCATAGGCTTCATGATATTCTTGATTTCACTTATTACATGAGTGACCATATATGGAATCAGAGGAATTTGGTTACAAATTACTCTTTTGATGAGATGTAGAAAAATTCCATGATAATGAATTAGTGTTTAAGAGAACTATTATGATATGTACATTGTGATGGAAACATGATGGTTTATATAGTATGAGTTAGGTCATAAGGATCAATTTCTCATGTCTCTATACCTTCACAATTCACTTCTATGACAAAGAGCCAACTCCATGATACTCAAACCTTTTGGTACTTGTTTTTCTCTTATTGATATGGGTCTGCATCATGCTAGTGAAAGGAATACCCCTGAGTGAAATTGTTTTCATGTGGTCACTCGTTAGAATGAAATGAGGTGATGAAAATGTTCTTCCTTTTTGAGGCATGATCATACTACAAGGTTTTATGGGAGTGTTTAATAACAATACCAATTGGATGAAAATAAATGAAAAAAAAACGATTGCCTAATCTTTTGAATATGATGCCCCGAATGAAGATCATAAGTTTCTTACCTTTCCTAGCTTCAGGATCTTCTCTGAATGAAATCACTCTTAGAATGATCATGCACTTTATTTCTCATATTCCTCTTATGGAAAGTTTCCATCACCGAGAAAGAAATTTTTGGATTCCAATTAAGAGAAGGGTGTTGCGATGGATCCATCTTACATGGCTAAAGAGGATTCACGGGATTTTTGATGATTCTCACTTCTTATGAAGCTTTATCGAATAGGGAACCTCTATGCACCTTCTTCTCCTAATATTTATTTTAACAAATTCTTACTTAATCAAACTCAGTTACACTGAAATGAGGTTTCCTTACAATGTTTATTTCTCTAAGGAATGACCACACTACCAGTTGTTTGATTGATTGTTTAAGAACACTATTATGGAAATGAAATCAACTGGAACTGAGATGATTTATCATTCTTGAATACATGGTGCTTCATGAAGATCACCTATTTACTCTTCTCAATTATAGAGTACTTAAATGAAATCATATTAGGGGATGCTTATGTACCTTATTGCTCATATACCTCCCATGGGGAAAATATAATTTCATGATCCTTCACATATGATGGTTTTGAGTGCCTTGATAACTTAATTATCTCACTTCAATCTGATTCTCTAAGAGATGATGGAAAATTCAGGACATGATAACTTTCAATCTATTCCATGAGCTTCCCCTTTTACTTTTGAACAGGATGACATCCTTTTCACTTCACAATTCACTTTATCAACAGAGATGCTACGTCAGTGAAAACATGCCTATAACATCTTGACACCGTTACTCAATTTTATCCTCATAGAAATGGGTTTCCTCATCCATATGGAAGGATTGACCTCTGAATGGATCTTGATAATGAGTTACATGTTTTAACCTCTAAATTACACTGTGATACTACAAATTATACCTCCTCTAAATTGCAATATGTGTTCTCGTTATCAAGCATGGATCAAGTGTTTAGAAACACTTTTCAAGGTATGCATTTCTTGATATGACCTTTATTATTACTCACAATGATATTATCTCATCGCAATTATGATAATCACGCTCTTGATGAATTTAAATTTCAATAAAGATCTTGAATCTTTTGAAACTCTTCACTAACCTCGTAATGTTTCTAATTTGACCAGGTATATATTGATGTGGTCAAATATGTTCATTAACATAAGTGTGATCCATATGATGTCCTTATCATGAATTTAGAATAACTTCCATCTACCATAATTGGAATGAGTTAGGTCATCCCGCTTCCTTCCTTGAATTGTGCCATACAAAAACCACCTCATAATGATGTTTTAGGATCCTTTGAGAGTTTACAGAGGGTTTATTTTATTTTTTGGGTAAAAATACAACTTCATAAACTTGTGATGATGGAAAAAATTAAAAAATATGAGTGAAAAAAGAGACACCAACAACTTTCTGCACTAAAAAATTGAAACTTTCTATATTTAGCAGGTGGGGTCAAAAACTACTTTTTTGGAAATTTGTGCAACATGATCCTTGTTCTCTAAAGATCTTAATCCAATTAGGATATTTTGAATGATGAGGGTTATCTTTTTTTTAGAAATATTCTATTTTTATACAGCTACTTTTTCCAACATGTTATTTTTTAGAAAGTTGCCCAATTAACCCTTTTTTATGTTTCTTACTGTTCTAGGATGTTCTAGAATGCTGAAATTTTGCTACTTTGGGGAACTTACGAGTTTAATAATATCACTATTCAGATCATATTATAATTTTAGTAAGTGGACTATGAAATTACCATCACTTTTTTCTATTTTGCATTGGGATCTCCTGCTCCAATTTTCATCGTTTTATGTTTGCTAAAACTCTTGGAAATAAAAAAACAAGTTTATATGGTTTGGTTTTCAAATTATTGTATAAAAAATATAGGGATTAATAGGATATGTAGCTGCAATCTTCCCAAAGGCGTTTTAGAGAAGGTAAATCTAGAATTTTTTTAACCTTGTCAGTTTCACGGTTAGAGAGATATGAATAAAAATTGGTTTTCAAGGATATGGTTGTTATGGAATAAAATTGATAGAATTTTTAGTAGAAAATGGTATTTTTCAAGGTTTTACAACATAATAAATGGAGGATGGTCAATCTGTGTTGAATAAATGTGTTAAAATGAGTTTTAAAACACTTTTATACTTTCTTGCTAATCACAGATCAAACCTAAGTTAAATGAGAGTTTATGTGAGATTTAAATCAGATTTAATGGTGTAATGGGGAAAAAATGGATAGTTAGGGATCTAAATTTTTCCTTGGAGTAGGATTGAGACAAGTGGAAGCATGGGAGAAAGTGTGAGTGAGATGTAGGGGATGGGAAAACCACCTGCCGAGCTAGGAGAGGTCATATGGAGGTCCACAGGCTTGAGCATGGGTATGGGTGCATTTTATTGCACCATATTTCCACTTGGGTACATGTAGGACATTAGGGACAAAAAATCCATGGTGAGGGAGTGAGGGCACACTTTTTTTCCCCTCATGTCTCCCTGTCCCAGGGGAAAAATGAGACACGTGAGATACCTAGGACGCCAGGTGCTCCAAAGTGCACTTATGGGAGGAGGATGAGGGTTAAATTGTGTGTCACCTATTTCCCTAAGGGGAAAATAATGACAAGAGGAGGTCTAAATTGCACCTTTCCATTAATAGAAAGCCATATTTTACACTTGTTGGCCACAAATAACTTGAAGACTTACTTCTTTCACCCCAAAGTCTTAGGATAGTTTTGGATCAAAGGGTTATATGATTTTGAATCCAAAAAATTTTATAAGATAAATGGAATGGGTCTCAGACCTTGAATATTCTTGAAAGTAAAAAATTTGTCCCCTTTTTTTTGGAACGAAGGCATACATCTGCACTATTTAGAATGTTTCAAGAAACCTTTAAACCTGGAATAAAAATTAATGTTACCACCATGTAGATAAATCTTAAATAATTTTGGTTTCTAATTTTTTTCCTCCTAAATCATTACGAAGATCCCAAAATCATCAGGATAAGTCAAGGTTTACTTTTTAATTGCTTGTTCCCTGCACTTAAAAAACTGCTTTTGAGAAAAATATCACTGACTAATCAAACCTTCCTTAAATATTACTAAATTATTTCCAAAACCTTCAAGTCCATCTAATACCACCTATGTATTCTTAAGACCTTTTCATAACTCTCCCATGGATTGTACACATGCTCCGAAAGGGCCAAAGTATGCCTTTCTAGGCTTCCAAGAAAACTAGCCTTTCACATCACTTCAATGAATTGAATGATGAACCTCACCACACTTATTTGAACACTAATACATGATTTAAAAATGCTTCAGGACCATCTCTAGATATTGAATGATGATGAAACAAGATGCAGGCTTTTTAAGGGAGATATTCAGGAGGGTAGGAAGGTGGAATTCACATTATGGCTAAGTTGTCATTTTTTGAATTTTACAATTTTGGGATAGTGATTTTACATGAAAATAGTAATAAAATTAGACTCAATATAATTGCATGGGTGGTCTCTTTAAGCTATATTTATTGATAACACACACAACAACAAAACGGAAAAGTAAACAAGCCATAAAAAGGAAATTATGTACAAAGAGAAAGGATATATTTACAAACAAAGGGAAGAATAAACAAATTTTACAAAAACCCAAAAATATGATGAGATAAGTAGATAAAATTATGGATTAGTGGGTTAAATGTATAAAATTTTAAGGCCTAAAGATTATTAGATGATCATACCATAAATTCATGATAACTTTTCATGGGCTAAGAATAAGTATAGAAATCAAAGTTCTATTCTCAGACTGATATTTTATTGAGAAGTTTCTTGATTCAAATGTTTATTTTGACATTTTGTCAAAAAGATTATTCCTTTTTAATGATGAAGTGTTGAGATGAAACTATTTCCTACACCATGCACTAACATATATGAACCTTGATTACCTCCTTGATGTTTATGAACCATTTGCCTTTCACAACTCTTCTCATGATAAGCTTTGACCATCGATGTACACTCTCCCTGACTGTGGAATGATCCATCATCAATACCTTATACATTTTTTTTTTCATAGTATCCATCTCAGTTATGATGAATATTGGAAGAATTTCTTTTATCTTTGTAAAATCAACCTCGTGACTTCCAGCTTCTAGGAGGTTATGATCTCCATACAAAATGTGTGTTTTTGATTTTTTTTCAAAATAAGTAGAGAATCCAATAGTGGTAAGACCAAGTAAGAAATAATCAATAATAGTATTGCTATCTCCTTTATGTTTAAAAGGAAGATCTGAAGCAAAAACTATATGGTATTTATTTCTTTTAGAAGGTTATGTGGACTCGTTATCAATGATGTCTCAGGAGGTACATTGATCTCTTAATTTTTATATTTTTTGAAATTGAATATTTGTGCATAATATGAAGGATCAAAACTAGAAAGGAATCATAAATAATTACATCAAAATTTCTCTCTTAAAATATCTCTAACAGATAACGAGGATTCATATTTGACATATTTCATGATGAGAAACAAACTTTACAAGCATTGGATCACTTATTTTAAGATAAGTATCTTCACTTTCTATGCATGACACTTATTCAAAAATGTCTATCCCAAGATGAATTGAAGCTGTGAATGATAAATCAATTTCCTTACTCCATTATTTGTAGTGATTTCAATTTGAACTTCACCAGAAGGTTCACAAAGAGTGTATTCATTAGCAACATTAAGGAATCATTCATGAATAAAAACTTCATAGTTTAGAGAATAACTAGGATATTATTATAGAAGATGATTGTTCTCTTTATCAATATGGAGTGTCTCAAGATTCGCAAACTTATTTTTCATAGCCACAACATAGAATAAGACTTCAAGATTTATTTTAGGGTCTGAAATCCCTTTCGTAAATCTTAATATACTTTGTAAGTAATCCTTTTTCAATACCATTATCTCCTCATCTCCATAAGAAAGAAAATCATCCAAAGGAAGAGAAATGAAAGAAAATGTTTTTTTTTATAACAAGTTGGGCATAATCCAAAACATCAATTTTAGGATATACTTCTAAAACCATTTTTTCATTTCTTACCTCATCAAGGGATTCATATTTAAGTTGTTTTGACTTGTCATGCAAATGTAATATTCTATATATTTTTTGCACTTCTCTCATTAGATACATGTTATCCTAATCATCAATAGGTGTAGTCCTCATTTTTATTCCTTTAGAAAAACTCTTTTTGAACTTCAACCACAAATATTTAATTATAGAGTTGTTAGATATAACAATCTTATCCAATCTATATATCCTTGCATGTAATTTTCTATTCTTTCCCACAGCTTGTATAGATGTGTCAACGACCTTCTTTCTTGTACATGGAACATGAGAACACTATAGAAATAAACTAAAAATAGGACATTTTTTCATTATTTGAAAATCCATACCTTCTAAGATTTTTTCAAAATGTGTGCTTGTTTTGGATCATATGGAACTTGGATGCTTCGAAAAGGGAGATAGTTTTATTCTTCCTCATCATTATAACTTTTACTTATTGAAACGAGGTGCAAATTGATCAATTTAATTTTCTGGAAATATTATGACCTTCAGGTACCAACCACGCATAAATTTGTTAGATTATATTTGATGGAAGGTCCTTTGATGTGAGAAATGAATTTGCTATCAATTCATTCCGTAACAGAGTTTTCAAAAACTATTAGCATACTTTTATGTCATTGTATATATTCTTTATTTTCCCAATAAAAAGTGGTATAAAATATGCAATAGTAAGGCAAGGTAACCTATAAAGAAGGTGATATTCATCTATGTTTTAGAGGGTAATTTCCCTCATATGATGGGGTTATTTGTTTTTTTTTGTGCTTTTAAATTGAAATTAAAAAGGGAAATAAATTTGGGAAGGACATAGAAGATAAAGAAAGAGAGAAATCTATAGAAAAATAAACTCACAGAACTACCAAGATATCTCAAACATAAACATAATATATAAACCCTCTTTCTCACTTGATGGACATAATACAATGATCAATGTAAAATATGAAGCACATAGTTTTCAAAATCCCCAAACCATATAAATATGGCACATAGTCCAATACACCAATATTAAGTTCAAAGTATGGTTTTATCAGAGCATCACATACAACAAAGGATAAAAACAACACTAATGGTATAATTCAAGCATAAATAGAAATAAAAGTTCATAATTGAGGAACATTAACACTATAGTGATAAAACCATTGCATTCATGAAATAGAGAGAAAAACTTGTAGACATATTTATAGTAGTAATTCTCCAAAATACAAAAATGAGAAGAGAAGGAGAGATTATTGGCTAGCCCATTTAAAAATGATTTTAATCCTTTTATAAGCACATATAACCTAAAATAGTTACATAACTAATTTATAACTTAACTTGAATATAATGAACCCAATTTGACACTTTATTTTAAACTTATTTGATTTATTCATTTATTACATAATTTAATTAATTCAATATATGAATTAAATAATCTCATATACACTAATTTAACTTAGTGTTTTAGCTCCATTTTTTATTGCATGTGGTCCTTTATCTTGATTAGGATATTCTCAAACACCTCCATTGCTTTGCCTTGATTTGTTTAATACTTTTATTATTTTTTCCACTTTAGAAACCAAGGATTTCACTGGAGACTCTTCACTCCTCTGCTTTTGGATAATTACATTTTATATACTTATATCCATGGACATGTGTCCATTGAGAGAATGTACAAAATGGTTATCCATCACAAATGTACCATCTGATACATTATTTGATGGTGGAAGTTTATATTCCCTTAAGAAGAAACCCCAAGATATCCATTATAAGTTTGTGAAGCTATAAAATTATTTTCTATAAGAAAATAATCTAGTAGAGTCCCTTTCTTTGGTGCTTTGATTTTCATAGTCCTTTCAAATACTCATGTTTACTCGATGAATCAGTGTTGCTGAGGGACTAAAAAATAGTTCCACATGGGTTTTCCAATATAAAATTCAATTATTATTATAATTTTAGAACTTTCTGAGGTGAAACATAAGAAGAATTCTAAAGGTGCTCAATGTGGCTGAATTTACTAATATAACTCCCACTCCAAATTTTCATTGGTTAAGTCATTAGTCAAGGAAGAGATGGAATAGAAGAAAATTTCCTACTATTCCACTTATAATTGATTGATCCAACCACACATAAGAGTTATAGTTTTCATCATGAGGTGGTACTAATGTAGAGTTCTATGAGTTCCACTGACATCCAACTTCAACGATCACAATTCCCAACTCTCAATTTAATAATCCTCAACTAATCTACTCAATGGGAGGAAAAATGAAAAATTCATAAATATTCCACATGATCCCTTATGCTTAAATCAATAAGATCTACTACCATATCCCATTTGAATGAAGAATGAGGACAACACTTTCATCTTTATTTTGGGAAATCATAATCGATAAGAATCCAATAAAGTGGATGTCTAGGTGAGGAGATGTAATAGAGCACAAATTAGAAAGTTGTAGATAGTCTCATTGTTTGTGATAATAAGTAATAATATCATATTTTACATCAATATAAGTAATATCCATTTGAGGAAGGTGTATGAGGAAAGCAATATCAATATGTGTGTCATGCCTCTCAAGAGAGCATGTGCATAGAATTGTTAAAGGGATGGTATCCCATACTATTTTAAGGGAATGGACCCTTAGGATTAAGGATAATATCATATAAGATTTATGGGCGAGTCATGAAGACATACAGGAAAATAAATCCAAGGGTTAACAAAAGTATAATACACCAAATAAGGAGGAGAATCCATATGGCACTAGGGTTTGATAAATGATTAGGTTCACCAAATGATTACACCCTAAAGAAAAAAATGAGGGTGAAGTGTTTCTATTTATTTAAAATTTATAATGTTAGTATAGGTTGTATATTTCATTTATTTAATAAACGTTAACATATGAATTAAAATATATCTCCCAAATTAATTTATAATATGTAATGATAGAAATGATTACTCGAAACAAAAGGTAAGAAGTGCACTTCTTTGAATGAAGTGGTATGAAGATGATTTATATGTGTAGAGTGATTGTACATACTTGACATGATATAGGGATGCTTCACCTATGGAATTTTGAAAACAAACTACGCTAGCATGAAATAATATGGTATATCTTGGAGAATGTTACAACCTGGTCTCGTGCTGTATAGTTATATAAATATGAGTGTTGGTGCTTTACAAATTCTAATGGTCATCAGTGGTATGGAAATTTTCCTTGTTTTATAATTTTAGGGTTTACTAATTGAATTAACTTGAATTGGTTAATATCTCTAGGGGTAGTTAACTAATGGTAGATTATCCTAATCAATTAGTTTCCAAATATAATTACAAAAATATCAGGATAACCATTAAGAAATGATACGAAATGATAGATAAAAGCACTTTTAATGAGATAGATAAGATGAATTAGCTAATATACTTCTTTGTGCATTGATTTGGGTTGATCTGACAACTGAAATAGGATGGTAATGATTTGAACTATCTCTCAATCCAAAATTATATATGAGATAGCCAAAGTGGATACTAAGAGCTAAGGCATACAACCATTATGGACCTTTCAATTAAATTTCAACCCTCTTTCCCCTTCAGGTATGGTTCATGTGTGGCTTGCTTCTTTGTTCCATTCTTTGCAACTTTTCACTCTAATCTCGCTTGGAACCCTAATCTTTGCATATATTCATGCAAAAAAACTCTAGCTACCCTGCATAGTATTCAAACACACATTAACATAAAATAAATAATGCATATTCTTGATTCAAACTAACCTTCGTGGTCACTCCACTATGATTGTACCGATTGCTACACTACATTTCAGACTCTATTTAGTTCTGGTGTATGTGTGGTTGCAATTGTGTCACGTTAAAGCTAGGTTTTCCTTGATACACGTTACACCAAATAGCGATCTATATTACTTTTCCCCCAATGTAGATGTGTGATATGGAATTTAGAACAATTCCTTTATTATGTTTTGATAATTTAGTTCAAATGCATTCCTTATATTGTTCTCTTGTTCAAAAGATGATCTTAGATAGTAATAGTTTCCTTCTCAATTATCTTAATAAACTAGGTGTATATATGAGTTTCTTTGTTCAAATTTCAACACTCGTGATGCTGAAGGATAAACCTAAATAAAAAATTCAAATAAGAAAAAGGTGATGGAGAAGCCCAATATAAAGCTTTAAGAGAAAATCAAGGTGAGACCAAAGCAAATGGGATGGCTCATACCATACCAAATTATGGTCCATTTCATATGCTTTAATCTATAAAGCTAGAAAAACTAAACAATTAAGACATTATGATAGGGATCCCTTTGAAAAGACCAAGAGTGGAGAAGTGAATCCATAAAACCATGAGGATTAACAATAAAATAAATAGAAAACTATGACTTGTACCATAAATGTATAATATTATTTCTTTAAAACCATTTATATAACAATGTACTAAAAGTTTACTGTAATAGTAATAACTTGTGCATATTTTAGTGTTTACATTTATCCCCTATATACACCCCCAAATTACAACTATGCATCATAATTGTTCAAAATATCATAACACACCTTGTTCCTACATATAATTAAGTTAATTAATTCTATTACACTCCTATCACTCCCTTTAGTTAATTTTACTAGATAATTTAATATCAAAATTAATAATTAAATCCACATATCCACTTACACATATAAATAAATTAAATAACATCAAATCATATGCACCTCCTAAATCCAGGTTAACTCAAGTCTTGAATAGAAATAAAAATGATTATTCTAATAAAAATACATGTCTAAATTTACTCAAAGAAACATTTGAGTCATCTTCCAAATCAAATTCAATCCAACTTCTTCCACCTTTTAACTTTTCATGACAAATATTGGGTGAATAAAAAATTAGAAATGGAATTATTAATCAAAATCATGTGCAACCCCTTTCCAACTCATCCTTGAATCATCCATATAGTCTCAGTACAACAATTTAACTCTCCAATCAAATATAGAAACTCAACTAAACAAGCAAAGTCATGTTTAGTTATCTCTAATCTAACTCAATCAAAACTTAGCTTGAAGATTAAATTTCTTCAGCGATAAATCAATGAATCTCCCTCTGAAAATCATCGACCAAAGCTTAAGATAATTCATGTTTCTATTTTACATATTCATTTTGTGAATCAAAGCATTCCACATACTATTTCATTGTTTGAATCATGTAAAATCCATCAATAAAACATGTTTGTGACTTAGCGTGTTTCATTCAAGATACTTGGAGCATCTGAAATCCATAAAATACTATAAATCCAACAAAGGGTATCATAAAACCTTTCCCTTTTAACATATCTGATTTGAGGTGGTTTAGGATTCTTATAACAGTAGGTTTGCACTCTTTATTGTATTTATTTTCCATTTTCTATGTGATTTTCCTTAGTTTACATTCTGGCATGCCCAATGGGACACTAACACTTATTTTATAGTTTTTAGATTACTTGTTACTAATATGATTATTTTATTGTTTTCTTAGTGTTATTTTAACTTCATTGTTCAAGTTTCGAGCTTTTACGTGCGACAAAGAAGGAGAAAAATAGAAAAAACCAAGTATCTGGCCATATTTACTTGATTCTATCCATTCAAAGGTTAAACACACTAGCGTCACATGGGACCTACGCTAGTGTATCACTTCATGCACTAGCATCATAATGTATGCACTTGCATCATGATCCATGCAACTCTGTCTAACTAGTTTTCTTCCTTTACCCCCTTGTACGCACTTACATAGTCATCTACATGCTAGCGTCAAATAGATTTGTTCCTTCATACGTTAGAATCTTCATTTACACACTACCATCATAAAAACAACTATATACATGCACTTACACATTCCTCCATGCACTATCATGCTCCTTCAAACACTATCATATTTTTTTATGCTAGCACATCCAAATGCATGTACTAACGTGATCTATTTGTGTTTTTGTAATTTTCTCTATTTTCCAGCATGTAAAATTACTTCTAATAATTATTTTTAGTGCTTTTGTTAATCATTTTCTTAGAATTTTTCACATATAATCAGTTTATTTGGATAAATTGATTTTAAGTTTTATTTAGTATAATATTGAAAAAATCTCGTGTATGCTTGTTTTTGAACCCTTTTGGGTGATCTTGAAAACCAGAAACGTGAGTTTACATTTGTGTTTTCTATATTGATTTCAGCTTAGGAAAACTTCTAACATTTTTTTTGCATGACCATCTCTACAAATAGTGTATTCCAATAATACTACTAACTACATTTTGCTTTACTCATGAAATCAAGCAAACCTTATCACATCTTTTTATAAAAAATTATAAAACACTTTTAATTAAATTTTCTAAGACAGGTTTATTCCCAGATCCATTGTAACTATGGAAGTGAATGGCTAGGGGCCAAAAATGAATTATGAGGAAAACCATAGGAACCTCAAAGTATTTGGAACCTTAAGGGAACTGGCCAATGAAATGGGTACCCCTACCTACCTAACTAGTATGCATGTGAGAGAGATAGAGCCGACATTATCCTTAGTGATGATGCTGGTTTGATTATTTGAGTGGAGTAAAAAATGCTTATATAATCAAGGGGTAAAGCAAAGATGATGAATAGTAATGGTTACCATGCTCATTCATATAATACATGGTGTTTAGGGAGATAATCACTTTATAAGAATCCCCACTTGACCAAACAAAAATAAGTTTAGAGGCCTTCATATCATTGTTATTTTCATCCAAGTTATGTGTCATTAAGTTTGTGTTCCACATTCTTATCAGTATTCATCACCTCTTTTCAAAATTTCTGAAAATTTCTTCATTAGGGTGTATATTTCGAGTTGATCTCATCATGCCTTAGTCTTACTATTGGGATTCATTTCCAAATTTTAAGAAAATTATTTGATTCAAATATGAGTTCAAGTCTTAAGTTGAGGATACCTGCATCCTAACTTAATCACATCCATTTCAATCAAAGTGTTATCTTTGATATTCACTTTATAAAATATTAAGCACAATCATAATTCAATTGTAAATTTTTAATTTTTTCATTTCCTTAAGTCTTGTATTTTTAGCATTAAAATTTTCAAAGTTCAATAAAATCTATTCTCTTTCACCGTTTTTAATTTTAGCATTCACTTTGCTAAGATATAAGCACCCCCCCCACCTTTTCTTTTTCCATGAATCTCATTTCAATGTTCACTTAGTTGTAATTTGATAATTTTTCTTGCATTCCTTCATCTCTCATTTCAACATTTAGTTTGTTATAATTTGAGTCATTTTTCATTCATCCCTTTGTATGTTGTTTTCAACATTCACTTTATTGAAATTTGAACAATATTCCTAAGTTTATTAGTTCAACATTCACTTTATTGAAATTCGAGCACATCATTTTTTATTTCTACGTATCTTATTTCCACATTCAATTTGTTGAAATTTTAAAAATCTTCCTAAGTTTCTCATTTCAACATTCAATTTGTTGACACTTCAGCAATTAAAATAGTGAATTGGTTTCTTATTTCAACATTCACTTTGTTAAAATTTGAACCATTTTCATTTTCATCTCTAAAGCCTCTTAGTTCAATATTTACTTTGTTGAAATTTGAGTGCTTCAACATTCACATTTTTGAAATATGATTAATTCCCTTTTCATATCCAAACTTCCCATTTTAACATTCACTTTGTTGACATTTGATTACTTACTTTTTCATCCCCAAGCCTCCTCTATTTCAACATTCACTTTGTTGAAATTTGAGTGTTTCCCTTTTCATCTTGAAACCTCTCATTTTAACATTCACTTTATTAAAATTTGTGCATTCATCCATACATCTTGTATCCTAGAATTCACTTTATCATAGTATAAGCACATTTACATCACAAATTCCACATTGCCACTTTCTTCATACACAATGGTGGAAACTAGACATTCAGATTATAATTTTTTTTGAAAAAATAGAAACCATTTTCACATTAATAGTTCTAATGAGGAAGAAGAAAAACAACAAGAAAATCAACAACACAACATTTCCATAGAAGAAAAAGTAAGTGTTGAAGGAATCTTATGAAAAAAGATCAATTCCTTCTCCATCTGCTTGAGATGGGAGCCAAATTAACTTCGGATGTTGGCGATGAGAATTTGAAACATTTTAAAAGACAATTTGAACCAAGTAAGAACAAAAAATCCCAATCTACTAAGAATAATGAAGGTGAATCATGAAAAAGTGAGGACAAGTACAAAGTAAAATCTAGTGATAACAGAAGTAAGTAAAATTAAGCTTTGCTTGCCAAGATCAATGAAATGACCAAAGAAATAGGGTCCATGGCTTCAAAAGTAAATAATTATTCCATTGAAAAGGAAAAGGAGAAAACAAACCCAAAAATTGATGATGTCTTGAGTATCACACAAAAAATTCACCACTTGCACAAGAAGGGAAAACTATGAAGGATACTATCCTAGAAATGTAAAAACAAATAAAAAAATTCAACTTTTAATAATTGTATCCTTATTCTTTTGACAAGGATATATTACGATTAAATTTTATTAAATATTTCGAAACTCCCAAGTTTGAAAAATATAATGGAAATAATTACCCTAGAGAACATGTTAAGGAATTATTTATAGCATGCTAAGAGGCTGCTTACAACAACATGTATCTTTTGCACTTATTTCATAAAATTTTGGGCATTCAATCCTTAGACTGGTTCCTTCATCTTCCTAAAATAATAGTCACTAATTTTGCATACCTCTCAAAGAAGTTCATAAAGCACTTCTCTTTCAATTTAGATTCTAAGATAACAACGATGGATTTGGGAAATACCAAGAAATGAAAAAATGACAACTTCATGCAGTTTATCCAATGATGGCAAGGAATTGTGAGTCAATTCCATTCCTCAATTCAAGATAAACAATTGGTAAATATATTTATATTGAACCTTAACAATGAGCTATCCTTTCACATGCAGATGCATTGTCTCATTATTTTTGAGGAAATTATTAAAAAGGGGACCCAAATTAAAAAACCCTCATTATGAAAGGTTTAATTACACCTCTTTCTATGGACCACAAAAATAACAATAACAATAACCATTCACAAGAAAAATCCAATTACATTAATTGAAACCAAAATATTATTAATGATGGAGTAATAAGCAATAGAAATGTACATAACATCCAAAATAATCAAACGAAGTAATCTAAATCAACACAAGACAAAATTGTTCTAAGTAAAGAAGCTAATCCTCCTCGTGACTATAAGTGAAGAAAATTCACACCATTAGGAGAAATCATTTCAAGCATCCTATGAAAACTAGTAAGTTCCAACATGGTTACTTACCCCATAACAAGAACCTTAAAATAAGGGAAGCCAAAACCATCTTGGTATGAATCTCGTGAGTATTGTGATTTTTATTGCATTGACAAACACAATTAAAATCATTACATGAGACTCTACCACTATATTAAAGATCTCATTGATGAAAAAAAATCACAGTTGAAAACCCATCACCTAATAAGACACCCAACAATAATATAAAGGTGTTCTCAAACTCTTTTCCCAAGCATGGTGTAAGTGGAAAATTCCTGAGAAGGGCCACTCATTAAGAAATGTTGAGTTTAACTCGATCATTTCATTCATAGAATAAACACCCAATTCTATTACCACCATTAAATATTAAGATCCTAATTATGTAGTGGCCACACAATAACATAAGGTGTAGGTTCCTGTAATGAACTATCCATCTACCTCATCCATGCCTAAAGTTTCCACCAACCCTACATCTATAAGCAATCCTAATACAACATCTAGTACTAAAGCTTCCACATTTGGAACTTATGACCTTGTCAGATAGTTGAAGATGACACCCACAGATATCTTCCTCATGTAGTTACTAGATACACCATCCATACTTCAGGACATCCTTATGTGTTCTATTCATGAATCATGTGTTCTAAAGGGCATTAATACACAAAAATTTCAAGAGCTTATTTCTAACCTTTCGCCTAATATCCCTATACTGTCATTCAATCCTCATGACCTCCTAAACCTAAATATTCAGAATAATAACTCTTTGTACATTAAATCCTACATTACCAATCATAATATTAAAATATTTCTTATTGATAATGGAGTTGTCTTGAACATTTGATCTATGAAGATGCTGAGATGTCTTGGTAATACAGAATAAATCTTGGGAGCTAATGTCATAATACTTTGTGGTTACAACAATAGTGAATTAAAAATCCTTTGGAACAATCACCTTATCCATACAAGTTGGCCAACATATGCCTTTTCCATGTTATTGATGTTGAAACTTCATACAATATACTTCTAGGTCGGATCTACATCCATACAATGTAAGTTTTACCTTCCACTTTTCATTAATGCATAAAATTCCCCCATAATGGTAAGGAGTTTACCTTACTTGCAGATGCAAAACCATTCAAGTACTGTAAGATCTTGGATGAAAGGTTTAACCATATAAATTATTTTCCTTGTTGGCATGATGTTGTTAGTATTTTCATTGATTGCATTGATATCAAAAGGTTTATGGAGCATGAATGTTGATTGGTAGTATTAAATCAAGGTGAGTATTTGGTTGAGACTACATGGTGTAGTATGGTTCTTGAGCTGTGTAGTGACTTGTTGAAGTGTGATAATTATTTTATGAGGTATATGATATTATTGAGATGTCATGAGATGGTGAGAAGGTTCTTACCGGTTTTCAAGTGTGCTCAAGTGATGATAAGGTCATATTTGGTAAAGAAAACACACTCAAGGTGCGTGTTTATAAGGTATAGTCAAAAGGTATGGTGTGGTATGATGGATTACATGTATGTATGAGATATTTTAGCATGATGAGATCATGGGAATCATGAGTATGATGTGTTGGGACACTCAAAATTGTCTTAGAGTGTTGGTTCAGGTGTTGGACATGGTTTCTAGGTCTTCACTAGACCTATTCCCAAGCCGTAGGTGATCAAATGAGGTGAATTAGTATGATTTAATTTTGGAAATGATTATGTGAGCAATGTTAGAGCAATAGAATTTTGTTTCTAGCAGGTTGGTGAAGTTTGAAGTCCTATTTTTGAGTATTTTACATGAAAAGTGAGTTTTTTGGTTTGTTCCTAGACCCAACCCTTAAGAAAACATATCGTAGAGGCTAGTTTGGTGGAGTCATCTCATTTTTGTGTATTTGGGAAAAATAAATCAATGTATATGTATTGGAAAGTTTATATGAAGGTGTGGTATAAATTCATGTATGTTTGTAGAAAAAATTAAAAGATATTACATTTTTTTGCTAAAACTGAATTCTTGAAGGTGATATTTTGAGCTCAAAGTTGACTTTATGATGCTCATTGGAAAGTGTGTGATTTACATGGGGAACCAAGATACCAGGGATAGTTTAATAGGTCTATTATGAATATTTTTCAAGTAGAGAGAGGCCATTTTTTCATCAGGTGTTTATGAACATCATTAAGAAGGACAGTTGGTTTTAAACCCTCTCAAAACCCTAGGTGTATAGAGACTTGAGAGATATTTGTTGTAGTGGTCCATAATTGTTTGTTTTATAAAATTTGATTATTTTATGCTGAATAGGTCTCCTCCAGATTTCTCTAGGTTGTATTAAGAGGTTGTTAACTATGTGGGCCCCACTCAAAAATTAAAGTTTCTGGAAAAGTTTAGTTTGTGCTCAAGTTTTCCATTAGAACTTTTGGATAAATTGGAATTTAAGGAATTATGGAAGATATTATTCATTTCCATGATGGTCTTAGATCATGGTTGAAATTTTGGGATGTCTATTATGCCCTATCTTGCATGACTGGTTTTTGGGAAGTTTTAGGTAGTTTGAGGTAGTCTGGTTGTAAAGGATTTTTGGAGGTGCTACATTCTAATTTATGACATGTGTTGAGTTTTTCATGACCCCGATGTCATGATATTTCCATTGGTATATCACACTTTCATATTTGAGGTCATTTTTTGAAGTTATGACTTGTTTTCTGAAGACTAGTTTTGAGGGTGCTTGGTTGTGTATGGTCCCAAGTAGGTTTAATGGCATGAGATGTTGTTGTAATGTGTTTTATGGTTTTTGGAGACTGATGAAGGATTATTAAACATTTATAATTATGAATCATGTTTTTAAGGTTGTTTTTCTCTATAACATTCCCTTTGTGGCGAGTTGGTTGTTTTGGTGCTTTAGGGATTCTTGAGTCCCAATGGTGTTCTAGGTGGGTCTAGATGATGGTGGTGACATATATGGTATTATGGATAATTTTTGTAGGATTTTATAATGATTTTTAATTTTTATTTCTATATTATTGATGACCTACATGTATTATGATCATGAGAAGTGTATAAAGGAAAATTAGAAAGCTCATTTGAGCTAGTTTATCAAGTGGGAGAAAAGTGCTAGCAAGAAGGATATTTGAATGATGCAAAGAATATATTTGTGACCTTGATGAGATGGAAATGAAGATGTAATGATGTTCTAGAGTGTGATCAGATATGGGTGAGCTAGGTTATATATTGAAATCATCTTGAAGAAATAAGTTCTTAGGCATGGAGACTAGATATGTGTTTTGAGAAAGATAGAAAGGAGAGTGAGCTTAATTTATTCATCATTAGTTGTTAAAGAAAGTATTTTCTTGGTGCTGAGTCATCTTAGGGGGTTGGATCATCCTTATAGGGTTGGATCTCTACTAAATCAGGTGTTGGTGCTCCTTGTGGGGTTGGTGTCTTACTAAACTTAGGGGTTGCTACTCCTTGTTGAGTTGGTGCTCAAATAAATTTGAATCATGGATATAATAAAGTTTTTTTTTTCAATGGGTTTTATTCCCCTTGAGGGTTTCCCACTTAAATATGGTGTTCTTATCTTCTTTTGTTTCTCTTTCACATCTTTTGATGGTTATGTTGTCTTGACAATTCATAATGAATAAGCTAAGTTCATGATTTATGGTTAAGTTGATTAATGATAAATTAATGGATAAATTTGAAGTGAATGGATTCTTTAATGAAAAATTATTCTCTCCCCCCATTGGTTATGCTTCCAAAAATTAGAATCAAAACAGGGCCTTTGAAGCAATATGAATAAGCTTGAGGTGATCCTTTGAAGCAAAAAGATGTTAAAGCTATGGAGTTCTGTACTCAAATACTTGAAGGAGAAAACATGTTTCTCAAATGTGGATATGGATAATCAAATATCAAATGGAAATGATATTTCAAGTAGTAAAAGGTATGTAAGTTCATTTAAAGGACATTGTTTATCATGCAAATAGTTTGGTCATAGGGCTATGGACTGCATTCATCATTCACCATGGAGGAATAGTAGAGAAAGGAGAAGAGTATTGTGTTACAATTACAGGAAAATGTGTCATATTGAAAAGTATTGTAAGGTAAGTGAGGGAAGGAATTATAGTGTACATAAATAAAAGGAGTTCTAGAAGTGTCATGACAAAGGGCACATTGCAAGATTTTGTCCTAATAGAGCTACAAGGTTCTCAAGTCAAAAAAAATTGGTTCTTGAAAGAAGGTTGTTTTTTTGTTATACTAAATGAATTTTTTTTTGCCATAAGGCAGTTGAATTCAAGGAAAAATTATGGATACCTAAGTCAGTAAGAATTTATCTTAATGAGTCCAAGAGTCAAGGTAAATTATGTACTAAGGTGAAGCAAGGACCTAAATTTAATAAGGAGGAATGTAAGTATTTCAAGCCTATCATGAAAGTAGATCCTATTGGTAAGGTCAAAAATTAACTTGAGACAATAAAAATTTCCAATCATGAAGACCCTATGAAGAAGGATAAAGAAACAGTCAAGATGAGTCCTAATCTTCCTATAAGTCATAGTGGACTATTTTCTATGAAAGAGAACAAATAAAATGTTGTAAAGATCCAAGAGTACATGTTGTCATTCTATATAGAAAAGAAAAATGATGAAATCATCAATCCTGGAGTGTCTAAGAAGACCAAGAGGTTACTAAAGTCATTTAATCTATCTTGTAGTTAGAAGTTGGATGAGAAAGATATGGAGATTTAGGAATCTCCCGAGTTCATGATATTTTATAGCCCTAAGTGATATGTCGTGTCTTCATTATGACTCTTGAAGGCATTCATCATCCAATTAAAGAAACATTATGATATGTTGGTCATGTTGAGGACTTGGTCAAGATGTTTGAGGTATGTGTTTTCATGATCTACCTAGTTTCTATGAAATAAACATGTGTTAGTAGCCTATGCTCCTATAATAAAGTTTTATAAGTAGGATTGAAGTCATACAATTGTGAAAAGTGTGAATATATACAATATAGCTAGTATATTTTGAGGTATGAAGACCTGGAGATGATGTATGAAGGCCTGTAGTGTTGTTTGAAAACTTATGAAGGTGTGTGTTGAGATGTCTTGATCAGATCAGTCATTATTTTAATGTATGTAGTACTATTTGCTAAGAAGTTAAGAGAGAAATATGCTTCAAGGATGTGTTTGAAGCATAAAATTATAGGGAGACATGTTGATGGTGTTTTTAGGCCTGATTTAGGTCTATGATGACTAAGGATATTAGAGGGTTTGTGATCTCCATACCTAATTTTCAAAATGATGAAGATTCTTTTGAGGTGCTTCTAATAGGTGTATGAAAACTATCATAGAGGTATGTTTGGTAACTTAACATCTTATTGTGCTTCAAGAAATAATATCATGTAAAGGTATGCAATCAGTAAGTTTGGAATGTGTGGTGACTTGACTAGATCTGTCACAATCATGAAAGTGTGTTACTTGGTGAGGATATATTATATGAAGGTTATGACATACTTCAATGGTTACATAATAGGAAGATAGTTAGTTGAAGTAGTAAATATTACAAATATATGTGTGATACTATTGTAAGAGATGTCTTGAAGAATTTGTATAGGTCTAATCTAATTATCCTATATGCTTGAAAAAGGAATGAATACCATTGTGGATTCATAAGGAGTGTTATATTAGTTTGTTGACAGTGATAAAAAGGTACATGTGAGCTTTTAAATAAATTTTGGATGCTTTAAGAGTGAATATGTGCATCGTTGGACATTGGACTATGTTTTAGGATTCTAATTGGTCTATGAGTAGTGGATTGTTTTGTCAAGACAAATATGATCTTGTAATATAAAAACTTATCATGTTACAAGAACATGAAAAGCTATTTTAATCAGTGAAAAGAGGCAGGAAAGTAGGATGGCTCAAGTCAGAAATATGGGTTCGTAAGTGAGAGACAATTGCTGGTATAGTCATGTATGGTGTATTGATTAGTATTAGTATTGGCAAGGACATTTGTTCCAAGATTGAAATCATGGTGTTATGGAGCTAATTTTAGATTTTAGAAGGCCTAGATATTAACTAAAGTTGTAAGGTATATTCATAAATCTTTGAGGTGTGTTCATAGTATTATTGTGTCTTGAGAAGAGTATGAAGGGTTGTAAGGTTTTGAGTCATAAATAAGGGATGTAGTCAATTTGGTGTCCTAAGGAAGATGAATAAGGGTGTAAAAAAATGTTGAATACCTGGTAATAAGGTATGATATCTTGATGGGTTATGTCATTCATAAATTTTTGAAAGCTCCTAAGAAGTGTATGAGGTTTCAGAAGTTGTGACAGTTAGAGTTGAAAGTGTGAGGACATGGTTAGTCATGTCATAGTCATGAAAATGTGTTACAAGGTTAGAGGAAGTATTTTCACCATGAAAGACTATTAATAGTTGTCTGCATGTGTAAAGAAGTATAACAATTTGTGTAACAATGTACATTTTCCAAGGAAGTTTGATAGTTCTTTGCAAGTAGGATAGGTTGTTTGACAACTTGGAGTTGTGTAGTGCTAAGATGGCATGGTGATCAGTCTAAGGATATGATATAGAGGGAAAGATAATATGATAGAAATCATTCAAGTATGGATAAGGTATGAGGACCATTGAAAATTCAAGTTATCTGTTGTAGTGTTAATTTTATTACATGTAGAAGTTAACAATATTCAGGCAAGAGATCTAGGTTTTTTCATCATTTCATAAGCATCACGGTTAATGACAGTCATAATGCAGTATGAAGAAGATGATAAAAGTTATGTAGTGCCCGCATTTTTATAGCTCTAGTTATCTATTGGTTCCTTTATTCCTAGACATGTTTTGATTGAGACTCTGATAGACTTTGGACATTTTACTATGATATTTTATCCTCATGGACATTATGGCATTTTGAGCGCGTAGCGCCAATTGGACTAGATTCGTATAATGATATATTTCTTATGATGTTGATGACACTAACAGGGTTATATGATAGACTTGTTGGTTAGATGTTAGTCTCTTGTGGTTGATTTGATTAATGATATAGTGTTTTGGATTTAATGATGGTAATTTTCATGCTAACCTAAGTGTATGTCGTTGCAATTTTATTTGGTGGTGATTCATGGAAAACTATGTGAATAATTGTATGCATTGCACTATCAATTGTTTAATAATGTTAGGACATTATAAGCTAGATTGAAATTGTGATGTGTAGATGATGTTTATTATATTGGACAGATGCGGTTAATGTGTGCAATGAGTGTGTAGGTGACAGGTATAGGAGAGCATGGGTTTCAGGGCAGCTACGCAATTGTGCACAAGCGGCCCACGGGATGAGTCCTAACCATGCTAAATGTTTGAGGCCTTAGAATAGATGTATTTAATTGGACACCATGGGTGAACCCCTTAATTGTAATGTAATTATGTTTTGTAAAATTAATTAGGTTTAGGGTGTGTTTTATTAAGTAAACTAGCTTAGGGGTTTAAGGATCTTATCTTAAGTTAAGTGTTGGTTTTGGGAAAGTGTGTGTGTGTTGGTAGAAGGGATTGGGGACCACATGTGAACCTTGCGTGGACCCCACACCCTCTACCCTTGTGCCCAAGCATACCAAACCCTAAATTGGGTTATTTTGGGCATTTTTAGGGACCCCTTTTGAGTTTGGGAGTTCCCTTAGCATGAAAATGGGCCCTTGGACCCTACCTAATAGGTAGGGGGGCTTATTTCCAACATTTGGAGGGAGTTTCCCTGCCATTTTCCCCTCTTTAGTCACCATCCATGTAAGATGGTTGGTTTGTGTGTTTTTGTTAAAAGTTGCTCCACTTTGTTTTATTTTAGTTTTTGGTATTTTGGGTGATAAGGGATAAAAGGTGAGTTTACTCCTACTTATTTGGTTCTTGGAATCTTTGACTCTTGAGAGGAGAGGGCGTGACACTTGTCACCTTCCCATTGATGAGGAAACTTTTGGGTTCGTCTTTTTATTCTTCCTCATGTGGAAGGAAGGGGTCTTATTGGTTCATTTTTTTTGGGAGCACTTGGAGAATTTTGGGAGCTTGGAGGTGAGATTGGACAAAGGGAAAAGCTTAGAGTCTTGGAAATCATTATAGAGGTAGGATACTTAACCTTCTTCTTCTTAGTTGTGCTTATCTTGTTAACTATGATTAATCAATGGAATGGTGTGTGTGAAATGATGTGTTGTGAGTTGTATGGTTAATGTAGTTGTTTGTTTGTTCTTGTTGTTTTATTTGTTTTCTCTCCACCATCATTTGGATTGATGGTTTTTGGAGAATGTAGGGGAAGAGAGAGGGATTTCCCTCTCAAACCTCATGGTTGTTGGTCAAGCCATGAAGGTTCCCTCTCATCCACTCATATGGTTTGAGGTGGGAGAAAGGTTCATATGGCTTGAACCTTTCCCCATTCTTGGTGAGGAAACCCTTTTGGGTTTGAAAATCCTCCCAAGAAGGATTTCTATAGCAAAAAGGAGGAATAAGGAGGATGATTGATTAAGAGGTATAAGGAGTTTTGTAAGCATGTTTTTTGGTGCTCCTATGGCTGGACACCTTTGATTTGGGAATCCTACTCCTTCTCTTCCCCCTTGTGAGGTTGACCTTGTTATCCTCATGTTGTTTTTTTTATGTGTAGTAAGTGGTTAAATGGTCTTATGTTTTTCTTGTGGTGTGTAAATCCCCATTATACTTGTGCACATTGTGGAAGCTAGTTCCTCTCTCCCATGGGCTTGGGGGAGGCTAGCATGACTTCCAACCATGGAAAGACATGTGATGATGCCTATTAGTTGGGTGGTAAACAAGCCATGTTCTCTTGGAGTTGGATTCTTGTAGGAGTATTGGAGTTTGTAGCTCAAGTTGGAGATAGTGGAGCCTCTTGCCATCTTGGTCTTCCTCATCTTTGGAGGACATTGCCTTCACTTTGTAAATAAATGTGGCTTTGTAGAGTGTCACAGTTTTGTAAATACCCATTTTTGTACTTATTATTTCTTGAAAAATATTAGTCACTACTAAGAAAGATTTTATTTTATTGTTGATAGAATCTTGTAAGATTGTCATTTGAGATCATAATGAAACCATGAGTTTTTCTTTATTTCAATGTCATTCATTTGGAACAAATTGTTGTTTAGAAATATGCAAAATATAGTTATGTAATACACTTAAAAATTTGAAATATTTAGTTGTGCATTACATATAAAATCTGAAAATTTAGTGTGCTTGCATTAAAAAAAAAATATGGCATTACATTTTGGTATCAGAGCCGTAGTTCAAACACACGAACTCTTTGGGTAATTTCTGTTTTAGTCATCTTATTGCCTTGTTTCAAAATTATTATTTTTTGTCTTTTCTTGTTGTTGTTGTTGGATTCCCCCTTGTAGAAATCTGCATTAATTATTTAGCTAATTTGCATTGTAGAAAAGTTAGTGTTACATGAAGAGTGGGGTTAACATTGAATGAAAAACCATCATCCTAGTTGCCATATATCTCTTCTTGAAATTTTTGTAGCACTACTTAAATAAAATAAGATTTGTTGTTTCTTGTATGTGATACTAAATAGTTAGTTTTATTAAGAAAACCAGTTTAGAATATGTGCTCTTCCCTACAATTTTTTTTTATAGTTTTGTTTGAGTAAATACATTCTATTTAACAAGAGAGATGTAAAATATATATATAAATAAAAATATTTATACATATATATATACACATTGATTTATTACATCAAATATCAAACATTTATATAATATATATTGAATATTATATAATATATAATACATAGTGTGTGTGTATGTAACATATATATATATATATATATATATATTATATAGTTTAAAAAAAAAAACGTATAAACCTTTTTAAAAAAAATAAAAATTAAATAAATTAAAAAAATAAAAAATAAAAAAAAATAAAAAGGACTATGCTTTGGGTGGGGGGGGGCGCGAACCCCCCCGCAGCCCCAAAACCTAACTCTGCCCCCCGTTTCTCGCACGCCTGTACCCCTGTAACCCCCGCAGCCCAAGCCATACATGGCCTTGCCCCGCCCCGGACCCCCCAACTCTGCCTCGGACCCCCGCACATTGTCCGCCCCCCCGCACTATCCGTGCCCCACCCCACGCACCTGTAATCCTCCACACCCGCGTCCCTGCCCCTGCCCGCGCACCCTGCCCTCCATTCTGCACCTACCATGCAGGCCGTCGCCTTGCTCAACAACAAATATATATATATATATATATATATATATATATATATATATATATATACATATACATACATATCCATATATAAAACAAAAAATATATAAATATATATATATATATCAAAACTTGGGTCTTCCTCAACAAGTTTCACAGAAGAATAGAAAATACATGGATTTTACAAAAGAAAAAGAGAATCCATGAAGCCAAGATTCCATAGCTCCTCCACCTGCACAAAGAGGAGACAAAGAAAAAAAAATAAGAGAAAGATGATGGAAGAAGAAACAAAAAGAATGAACAAAGAAATGAAAAAGAAAATTAAAAAACAACATAGAGATATTTAGGGAAAATTTTAGGGTTTTCATAGGGAAATTTTTTGATCAAGGGCTAAGAAACATCTAATCCTAGGGCCACAATTTAATCATGCAAACCTAAAGTTTTAGTGTGAATGGGGAATAATTTTAAGAGGGGTGTTTGTAAATTTTAATTATAAGGGAAGACAAATTAAATATAAAGTGAGGAGTAACTATGTTGCCTAATTAATTTATTACTTAAATCGGGTTGACTTAACAAAAATAAATTTAACTAAGGGTTACTTTAAAAAAATAAAATAAAAATAAATAAATAAATAATAATAATAAAATAAAATAAAATAAAACTAAAGAATAATATAAAAAAAAGGGGGGATTTTTTTAAAATATTTTTTTTTATCTCAGGTTCAGGATGGCACCCAAGAGGGGACGTTCGGCTGGAGGTTTGGGACGTAGTGCACCTACGCGAGAGCCACCGGCCCCCGATTTTGGGCCTTAGATATTAGAGACCCTGCAGTAGCTGATAGGCATCATACATGAGCATCTTCCACCACCGTAGGTGCCAAGAGAGGAGGACATTCAGTTGGGGGATGAGGAGTTGATTGGCAAGGATGCACATCCAGAGCCACCTGAGCTCGACATTCCGAGACGAGAGAGGTCACATAGCCCTTCCATCCTTGGCGAGAGGGTGGCCTCGTTTCGTCACAAATGATCACACAGCTTCGAGGGACCTTTTAGAGATAGGTGACCCCTTTCCCCTGTTAGACCACATCGCCAGGATCCAGACACAGGCAGTGTGATTCGAGTCCTTCTTCACCTCCAGCCACCTACATTTACTGGTTCGATAGATGGCTTTGGGGCAGTGTCCTGGCTCTTGAGCTTAGATAGCTGCTTTGGTTTGCACTCTCATGAGAGAAACATTAAAGCTAGGTTCACCATATACCTCCTCCGAGACGTAGCAGGTGTTTGGTGGAGGAATGAGGAGCGGAAGCTCCATTTGACTCGGGATACAGTGACCTGGGAGTTGTTCGAGGAGCGATTCAGGGCCCAGTATATGTCAGAGCATTTTGTGTAGAAGAGGATCGATGAGTTTCATGACTTATGATAGGGTTCTGGCTCAGTGGTGCAGTATGAGAGTAGGTTCTTGGATCTCTTGCAGCATCCTGCAAGATGAGAAGTTGCAGGTAAACAGGTTCATTTGGGGCCTGAATGCAGATATAGCAGGAGCTGTTAGGATGTTATCTCCTCCCACGCTCGAGAAGGCCATTGAGAAGGCATACTCGGCTGAGGAGAATAGGACCAAGGCTCAGGAGCATAGAGATAGAAACAAGAGCAAGTTCTAGGACAGGATTCAGGCATTCCAGATTAGAGAGCACGGGGAGCAATACCACCCCCTAGAGGAGGATTCTGGTCTTCTCCAGCAGCATCGAGAGCTCATCCATAGCCATCATAGCAGACAAAACATCAAGGACACCAACATCAGAGGGGTAAAAAGACTCAGATTTTTCAGTGAGGTGGGTCTAGAGGTGGTTTTGGTGGTTCTAGAGACAGGAGGTCGGGTACTCATCACTCACAGCCAGCCCGCTCACAGCAGTCTGCTAGGGTTGGACTGGCAGGTTTAGTTTGCTAGAGCACAAGAGAGACCCCATCTCAGAGGGGTACAGGAGGATGTTTTATCTGTGGGGTTCTAGACCATTATGTGCGTATGTGTCTACACAAGCCCACTACTACGGATATGCAGAGAGATCCTAGATCCGAGAAGACGGTGGGTGATGTGGGACGCGCCCATCATGTGTATACAATGGTTGACAACCGCCAGGCTGAGCATCAGGCCACATTCATTGAGACGATAGGTACTATCAGGGGTATTTATGTCTCAGTACTTTTTGATTTAGGTGCTTCTGATTCTTTTATATCTCCTTTTGTTGTAGACCAATGTGGGCTAGTGGTGGCTAGGTAGCCAAATAGTTAGCAGGTTGAGTTGGCCTCTAGGGCTAAACTCATCGTGGACTCGTATGTGGAGAGTTGTGTACTCGATTTGGGAGTCTTCTCCACTACACTTTACCTCCGAGTTATTCCTTTAGGATCTTATCAGGTAGTGTTGGGTATGGATTGGCTCGAGGCTCATCGAGCTAAGGTGGATTGTAGAAGTAAGGTCATTGAGTGTCATGATGATTTGGGTAGTGTAGTTGTGATTTCAGGGATGTAGAGACCCATTTCCTTGCGTATGATCTTGGCTAAGCAACTTAAGCGAAGCATGTGTAAGGCTTTCTAGTTTTTTTCTATCACTATCAGTGATTGTTCAGACAGTACTCCAGAGCATTCACCCCTTGATGATCACGCAGTTTTGAGGGAGTATGTAGATGTGTTTCCAAGGGAGCTTCTTGGTTTACCACCTAGTAGGGAGATGGACTTCACCATTGACTTAGTGCTTGGATCCACACCAGTTTATAGGGAACCCTATCGGATGATGAATTCAGAGCTTCATGAGCTCAAGATTTAGTTAGAGGAGATGTTAGAGAAGGGTCTCATTCACCCTTGTGTATCTCCTTGGGGAGCGCCAGTCATATTTGTGAAGAAGAAGGATGGTTCTCTCAAGATTTGTGTAGATTTCAGACAGCTCAACAAAGTCACAATAAAGAACTGTTATCCACTCCCTAGGATTGATGACTTGTTTGATCATATGCTTGGAGCTAGAGTGTTCTCCAAAATTGATCTCAAGTCAGGGTATCATCATTTGTGCGTTTCAGATGAAAACATTCATAAGATAGCTTTTCACACACGTTATGGGCATTATGAGTTCACAATGGTTCCATTTGGTTTGACCAATGCCCCAGTTGTCTTCATGAGCCTCATGAATGGAGTATTCAGGACATTTCTGGATCGCTTTGTTTTAGTGTTCCTTGATGACATATTGATTTATTCTCATTTCGAGGAGGAACATGAGGAGCATTTGAGGAAGGTACTTTAGGTTTTGAGAGAGCAGAAGTTGTATGGGAACTTGGAAAAATGTAGCTTCTTTCAGATAGAGATTCAGTTCTTGGGTCATATCATATCAGGCGAGGGTATCTCCGTAGATCCCTCTAAGATTCAGGCTATCTTGGATTGGCCAGCACCCACATCAGTCACTAAGGTGAGGAGCTTCATGGGTTTAGCAAGGTATTACCACAGGTTTGTGCAGGACTTTTCTAGGATTGCTCAACCTATTACTTCTCTTCAGAGGAAAGGAAAGAAGTTTGACTGGTTAGAAAAATGTGAGCAGGCCTTTCAGTTACTTAAGGAAAGTTTAACCACGACACCCATCTTAGTAGTTCCAGACCCAACAGAGGATTTTGTTGTTTGCACTGATGCATCACTAGAGGGTTTGGGAGTAGTTCTTATGCAGGAGCGTCGGGTGATTGCTTTTGAGTCTCGTAAGGTCAAGGACTACGAGATAAACTATCCTACTCATGACTTAGAGCTTTCAGTAGTTGTTCATGCACTTGTGCGTTGGCGACATTTCCTTTTGGGTAGACTTTTCATCTTAAGGACAGATCATTATAGCTTACAACATATCTTCTCTCAGCTGAACCTCAACACTCGTTAATGGTGTTGGATGGAGTTCCTATGTGAGTATGACATGGAGTCCAGTATATCAAGGGAAAGGAAAATGTTGTTGCAGATGCACTTAGTAGACAATGGCACGTGCCTGCTTCTTTGACACTGCAGTTAGATTTGAGAGGTAGGATACTTGAGCATCTTCCAGAGGACAGGTTTTATGAGGGTGCTAGGCAGATTTTGGATTCTCAGGGTTCTTTTGAGGGCAGATATTTAGGATGCATGCTAGAGTTAGATGGTTTGCTTCAGTTCCATAGGCACATTTACGTGCCTAAGGTAGGTGATCTATGTAGTTTCATCCTTACTAAGGCGCATCGAGCCCCATATGCAGCACATCTAGGAGTGAAGAAGATGCATGCCGATTTAAGAGAGTTATATTATTGGCTAGGTCTTTGTTGAGACATAGCAGATTTTGTAGCATGTTGTCTTGAGTGTCAGAGATTCAAGGTAGAGCATTCTCATCCCTCATGAATCTTATACCCTCATGACATTCTTGAGTTGAAATGGGATGTGATCTCCATGGATTTCATAGTAGGACTTCCTATGTCCTCTTATCGTCATGATGCCATTATGGTCACAGTGGATAAGTTGACCAAGGTTGCGCATTTCTTGCAAACCAAGGTCACCTATAATGCACAGGACATCGCCAAAGTGTTCATGGAGGACATCATTAGATTGCATGGGATTATGAAGACGATCATCAATTACAGAGACACCATCTACACAACAATTTTCTGGAATTCTTTTTAGGAGGCCTTGGGTACACAAATTAATTTCAGTTTGGCATATCATCCAGAGACAGATGGGCAGACAGAGAGGGTTAATTAGGTTCTGGAGGACATGTTGAGGATGTATGTGATGGACCAGTGGAATAAGTGGGAATATTATTTGCATTTAGTTGAGTTTGCCTACAATAATAGTTATCATAGCTCCATTGGCATGGCTCCCTATCAGGCTTTTTATGGATGACCTTACAGGACACCTTTGAGCTGGGATAGACTAGATGACAGGATTATTTTAGGGCTGGCTTATCTTCAGGATTTAGAGCAACAGGTTGTTCTGATTCGGTAGTGTCTTGAGCAGGCTAGAGCACGCTAGAAGGCATATGCAGACACCAAGAGGATCGATTATCACTTCCCAGTGGGTGACAGAGTCTTCTTGAGGGTTCATCCTCATAAGAGTCTGATCTGTTATGGAAAGGGTTCTAAGCTATCGCCTCATTTTGTGGGGCCTTTTGATATTCTTGAGGTCATCGGTCCAGTTGCCTATCGTCTAGCTTTGCCACCACACCTTGCACGGGCCCATGACGTTTTTAATGTTTTTTACTACGTAGATATGTACCAGATGTTTCTCATGTTTTGGATTGGTCGGCATTACAGGTAGAGGATGGAGAGTTGTGGATATTGGAGCCCGTATGCATACTGGAGCACTGGAGGTTGGCCCTTCAGGGTTGAGATTTGGACCAGGTTAGAGTGCAGTGGGACCGATATGACGAGTCATCAGCTACCTGGGAGGATGCTACACCACTGAGGGCTGATATCCCTATCTCTTCCAATGACTTTCAGGAGGAAGTCTAATTCTAGGAGAGGGGGAAGTAGTGCCCACATTTTTATAGCTCTAGTTATCTGTTGGTTCCTTTATTCCTAGACATGTTTTGATTGAGACTCTGATAGACTTTGGACATTTTACTATGATATTTTATCCTCATGGACATTATGGCATTTTGGGAACGTAGCGCCAATTGGACTAGATTCGTATACTGATATATTTCTTATGATGTTGATGACACTAAGAGGGTTATATGATAGATCTATTGGTTAGATGATGTTTCTTGTGTTCGATTTGATTAACGATATAGTTTTCTAGATTTAATAATGGTAATTTTCATGCTAGCGTAAGTGTATGTCATTGCAATTTTATTTTTGGATGATTCATGGCAAACTATGTGGATAATTATGTGCATTACACTATCAATTGTAAATTATGTTCAGACATTATAAGTTTGATTGATATTGTGATGTATAGATGATGTTTATTATATTGGAAAGATGTGGTTAATGTGTGCAATGAGTGTGAAGGTGACAGGTATAGGAGAGCATGGGTTTCAGGGCAGCTACGTAATTGTGCACAAGTGGCCCACGGGCTGAGTCCTAACCATGCTAAATGTTTGAGGCCTTAGATTAGATGTATTTAATTGGGCACCATGGGTGAACCCCTTAATTGTAATGTAATTATGTTTTGTAAAATTAAGTAGGTGTAGGGTGTGTTTTATTAAGTAAACTAGCTTAGGGGTTTAATGATCTTATCTTAAGTTAAGTGTTGGTATTGGGAAAGTGTGTGTGTGTGTGTGTGTGTGTTGGTAGAAGGGATTGGGGACCACATGTGAACCTTGGGTGGACCCCACACCCTCTACCCTTGTGCCCAAGCATGCCAAACCCGAAATTGGGTTATTTTGGGCATTTTTAGGGACCCCTTTAGAGTTTGGGAGTTCCCTTAGCATGAAAATGGGCCCTTAGACCCTACCTAATAGGTAGGGGGTCCTACTTCCAAGGTTTGGAGGGAGTTTCCCTCCCAATTTTCCCTCTTTAGTCACCATCCATGTAAGATGGTTGGGTTGTGTGAAATTGTTAAAAGGTTCTCCACTTTGTTTTATTTTAGTTTTTTGTATTTTGGGTGATAAGGGATAAAAGGTTAGTTTACTCTCACTTATTTAGTTTTTGGAATATTTTACTCTTGAGAGGAGAGGGGGTGACACTTGTCACTTTCCCATTGGTGAGGAAAATTTTGGGTTCCTATTCTTATTCTTCCTCATGTGGAAGGAATGGGTCTTCTTGGTTCATTTTTTTTAGAGCACTTGGAGAATTTTGGGAGCTTGGAGGTGAGCTTGGACAAAGGGAAAAGCTTAGAGTCTTGGAAAGCATCATAGAGGTATGATACTTAACCTTCTCCTTCTTATTTGTGCTTATCTTGTTAACTATGCTTAATCAATGGAATGGTGTGTGTGAAATGATGTGTTGTGAGTTGTATGGTTAATGTAGTTGTTTGTTTGTTCTTGTTGTTTTCTTTGTTTTCTCTCCACCATCATTTGAATTGATGGTTTTTGGAGAATGTAGGGGAAGAGAGAGGGATTTCCCTCTCAAAACTTATGGTTGATGGTCAAGCCATGAAGGTCCCTTCTCATCCCCTCATATGGTTTGAGGTGGGAGAAAGGTTCATATGGCTTGAACCTTTCCCCATTCTTGGTGAGGAAACCCTTTTGGGTTTGAAAATCCTCCCAAGAAGGATTTCTATGACAAAAGGAGGAATAAGGAGGATGAATGATTAGGAGGTATAAGGAGTGTTGTAAACATGTTGTGTTGGTGATCCTTTGGTTGGACACCTTTGATTTGGGTATCCTACTTCTTCTCTTCCCCCTTGTGAGGTTGACCTTGTTATCCTCATGTTATTGTTTTCATGTGTAGTAAGTGGTTAAATGGTCTTATGTTTTTCTTGTGGTGTGTAAATCCCCATTATACTTGTGCACATTGTGGAAGCTAGTTCCTCTCTCCCATGGGATTGGGGGAGGCTAGCATGACTTCCAACCATGGAAAGGCATGTGATGATGCCTATCGGTTGGGTGGTAAACAAGCCATGTTCTCTTGGAATTGGATTCTTGTAGGAGTATTGGAGTTTGGAGCTCAAGTTGGAGATAGTGGAGCCTCTTGCCATCTTGGTCTTCCTCATCTTTGGAGGACATTTCCTTCACTTTGTAAATAAATGTGGCTTTGTAAAGTGTCACACTTTTGTAAATACCCATTTTTTGTACTTATTGTTTCTTGAAAAATATTAGTCACTACTAAGAAAGCTTTTATTTTATTGTTGCTAGAATCTTGTAAGATTTTCATTTGAGATCATAATGAAAACATGAGTTTTTCTTTATTTCAATGTCATTCATTTGGAATAAATTGTTGTTTAGAAATATGCAAAATATAGTTATGCAATACATTTGAAAATTTGAAATATTTAATTGTGCATTACATATAAAATCTGAAAAATTAGTGTGCTTGCATTAAAAAAAATATATGGCATTACATCATGCCATCTCACCGTGTCTAGTGACATGCTTGTGGCAAGTCAGCTGGCTCTCAAAGCCAAGTCAGCACACACACATACCCCCAAATGCAAATTTTATAAATATAAATTTTGTTTTCCACTCCAAAAAAATTTAATTCCTTCACCAGAACCTTAGGAACATGAATTAGATGAAATTGGGGGGAAAATGTGAAATAATCATTTCCAGCCACTGAAATTAATTACACAATCCCGAGAGTGCTAAAATAGAAAAAATTGACCTACACAAAAAACTCCATATCTTCCTCTATACTCAACCAAATTGGACAAAATTGGACTTTTTAGAATCGTGATTCCATCCTCTTAACTCAAAAATCAATAAATCATGGATTTGGTGAGGGTAGGTGGGTGAAAATGCATTAAAAAAAACCCATTTTCTAATGGAAACTTCCATGTGGTTGAAAATGAATTAAACGAGACATAGGGAGCCATTTTCTTTTGTAGGAAGCTATAGTACAAGGCATGGGTTTTAGAGGTTTTCCATCATTTTTTACAGCTACTGAATGTACTTTGTTGGTGTGTAAAAGTGGGTTTTTGGGACTCTTTCTTTCTGTCTCTCTCCCATCTTCCTCTATATAATGTAATCCTTCTCATTTAAGAAGGGGAGATATTCTAGGACATAGGGAAACTCTTGAAAATTTGTTTCTCAATTTCATTGAGTTGTAAGCCTTCACATGGGCCTGTAGAATATTTTTATGCCTCTATTTTTCAAATGTAATAGATTGTGTAACTTTTATGAAGCAATAAAATAGTGTATTGTGGTTTTCTCTCAACCCTTTTTTAAATTTTATTGCATTCCCTTGCCTCCCTATTGCTCTTGTTCTATTTTGTGCATATTTTCTTTCATTTATAGGTTTGTGTTGTTGTGTTTCATGGATATTTGGTGGTAAATATGCACTTTTGTATTGTTTCAATTTTTTGTGGCCTTTTTCAATTACATTTCCCTTCATCATTTTCCCTCAGCAGAATATTACACTCCCTTCTCTTGCTGTTATTACCTCCTTTAGTGTAGGATTTCTTTATTTTCATGCTCTTTATTTCTCCCTGGTCCCTTAGAACTCATAAGATAAGATTAAATAGTAGATTTTCATTCACCAAGAGTAGTTGTATTATAATATGAAGAAGAACCAACCTACTTTGGAGAATTATCTCAATTGCAAGGTCCCACACCTTGAGATAATTCCATGTTACCCATTAAATGCACATACTAGAAAATCATAGGGTGCTATAACAGTTATGTTACACCTGGTTTTACCAAACTTGGTGGGACTGAGAAGTCAATTCTTCCATGTTTATCAATATTGGATAAGTGTCTTCATGAATTTTTATGCTTTGGAGGATCTGTATCAGCACATCTGACGACTCCTAAGATCATAATTCATTGGTTTTAGAAGCCCAAGTGTCTCAAATTCATGAAAATGATTCAAACCAGGTCTAGAACAAGAGAAGAAGGGATATTTGAATATTTATAGCTGTCTCTAGGAAGAGGAAGAAGAAGAAGACAAGTACAGAGAACTCCATCTCCACCAAATAGAACTCTTTCAACACCTCAACCTGGTAGGCCATTTCTTCAATCAACTAGAGTTCTTAAACCAATAAGAATGGATAAACAACCACCAAATCCATTTTTCAATTTCATGGGTAGTAGTCCACTTAACCTTAATACTTAGAATCCAATTCTAGTGGCACTATTGAAAAACATTACATCTTTGATTGGAGAGAATCACAAAATCCTAATTGATCACATCCAGGACATTGAAAATGTTTGTTCCATTCATGTTATTATTGATATGGATGTGGCAGTCAAACTTCTTACCTCTTCTCTCAAAGGAAAAGCTTTGCATTGGTTCAAAATCTTAATAATTAGATCAATTCAGAACTAGAATGAACGAAGCTCGGGAGTTTATAACCTGTTCAGAGAAAAGAAAGACATTTTATCTCTTTTATAACATTTGAATACAATCAAGAGATCTCCAAATGAATAGATATCTAACATCAATTTTATATTTCAAAGAACTTGGGATAGGATTCTAGTTTTTGTAGGACCAATGGATGAAGGTGAATTTCTATATTTCCTTAAAGCTCTAAATTTTGATATATCTCTAATGATACAATCTATGGGAGGGATAACTTTACTAGGATTCTTTTCCATAGCCATTAGAGATAAGAATTACCTAGTTCAAGCAGGTAAAATTGCACCTACGCCACCTATGCCTATTTATCCAGAAATGGGGAATCCTAGTTCTAGTCAAACACTTACATTAGTTGCCATCCTAACTCCTTAGAAATCAAATTTTCATTGAAGCGTCTACCTCTTATAGCATCTCAATTGAACTCCAAGAGGTCATGAAATAATTGTAAAATCTAGGGAACGAGTTGGTGACCCTAAAGAGGTAGCAAGATCATAATTTCACACCTTATCATCCTTAGTACCAAACCAATAAGTCATGTATCAGTATAATAGACTTCATGTTCAAGTTGTTAACCAGAATCAAGGACAACCTATTGGTGCTAGGCCATTTCAACCATACAATCCTAACATAGCTTCAATATCTAGAGCCTTAGTTCCAGTTCAAACAACCTTGCACAGGAATATGAATGGTTTTTCCCTTGTGACTAACCCCATAATTAGGAAGCATTTTTCAATGGAATGATTTAAACTAGGCCTTGATGGTACAAACTTTTGGTGTATCAAGAAACACATTAAGGAGAAAATAAGCCACAAGAAAGCACACAAGAGGATCCTCCAAATGATACTTCCCTAGTAAACTGACAAGAAAAGGATTTCCTTGGGGTTAATCAGTTTCCTTCTCAAGGTGTTACAACAAACATAAGGTCTAGGAAAAGGAATATAGAGGAAGGAAAAATCATCAAATTCAAATGCTTCTCATCCTTGTATCACATTTCAAGGTAGTTGTTGGTTCAAATACATCCCCAAACTCATAGAATCAGCCCAAAGCATTGGTTGTATCATCTCATATGCAAGAGAAAATTTGTTTCAAACAAGGGGAAACAAAAATATAATCCATCTCTATTCAACATCATTGATCAGATGAAGAAAATAAATGTAAGCATCTCTATGTGGGAATCTTTGATGATTCTGAGACAAAGGGATCTATTGTAGGCTATCATGGCCAACTCACGCATCCCAAATGAGTCATCTAGAAATAAAGAAAGGTTTCTCACCAATGAGACTCAACAAGAAGGAGTTCAACCAGGTAGAAACATGAAACATCCTCCATTTTATGTATCATCTAATCATTGGAAACAACCTAGTGTATAACAATATGATTGATCTATTCAGGGGAAATTAGATTGGTGATACCTAAACAGAATATCAAATCATTTAGTTCTGAAAGTATGCATGTGTCTCTGAAAGGAGTGGTATAATTAGAACGGGATGGACAATGGGGAACCATTTGGAATCATCAAAGGATTTGAATCTTACACGTTTCATGCATGCCCAAATGTCACAGTCCAGCAAGACATGTATCAATCATTGATTTACCACCACTCTTTTCTTTGTGCTATGTCAAGGGATTTCATGGACTAAAATTAGCAGATGGCTACTTGTCTATCTTATTGATCACACATGATTATTTAGAACAAGGTATGGAGATGAAGCTATCAATCAGATCAAATCCAATTTACAAATTACCACATCTAGCCTTACATGTGCCAAGTCCTGATCAATTCCAATTGCTCAACTTTTGACCAAGAAGACTTACCCAAGTACACCATAAGATAGAAGAAACCAAGGTTGGAGGCATTCCATATTTGACACTTCATGAGTGGGGTGAAAAATAGACAGTGATTGCTATGACCCTATACAAAGAGATGGAGGAAGTTGAATTGGGAATATATTGTCTTACAGGAAGAAAATCCATCTCTTCCTAACATCACCAAACCAATTGATGAAGGATGACAATGAAGTTTGGTAGTTTTTTTTTTGATGGTTAAAGGAGAAGGTAAGGTGTAAGAGTGGAGGATCAATGCTTCTGTCATCTCCTAGAGGTAACAGATACTATTATTCACCTTTCCAGATTTCAATTCAACTGTTATAATTACACAGTTGAATATGAAACTACTAATCCATGTAGATTGCACTAGGAAAGAAAAAGAGGCATCAAGAAATTAAAAGTATTTGAAGGATCCAGTGAGTTGACTGTCAATCAAGATATGAGGGCATAGAATGCTGCTAAGAATGATCTTCTTAAGAGTTATCAAGAACCATGTAAGGGATCTCATTGAGGATAATTTGAGGATCTTTCAACATATTTTTCTATACCTGAGGAAGAAGATATGAGGCTAGCGGACATGCCTTGCAGCAATTTGGACCAACATTTGATGTTGTTGAGAATATCAAAAAGGATCAAACTCAAGCCTCATTTGAAGGTAGTTAGTGAGACCAGTTGATCTAAAAAATAAAACAAGTTGGATCAAGTGTTTGAGAATGACAAAAAAATCATAAAATTATTGTATGAGGAAGCTAAGATTTATCCTACAATAGAATCAGGATAAATTAGAGCAGTAGTATGGTTACCAAGTAGTTCATCTAAGAACAAAAAAACTTCCAAAAGGTTTGGTAACTCTAGAGTCAATTTTCAATTGTAATGACTAGTTATGGAATGAGAAAGCTAATATTTATGATCAAGGGTGAAGATTCATAGTCTAGTTTAAGTTAGAGAGGGTAAAGGTACTCCAGATTGGAAAGGTAAGTACTCATCAAGAAAAATTTGATTTCATTTATCTTTGTCAAGAATTTCCAAATATATTTTCTTGGAGTTATGACATATTTGAGAGTCTTTTATCTAATATTGTCACCAACATACTATTGATTTAGATCCAAAATCCAAGCCCATCAAGAAAAACCAAAGACCATTGAATACTCATATTAAGCCTGTCATGAAGAAAGAACTGAATAAGCTCGTAGAAGCAAGTATCATATTCTCAATCAAACACTTGAGTTGGGTTGTAAATTTGGTGCCAGTTAGGAAAAGGTATAGAGAAATCATATTGTGTGTAGATTTTGGGACTTGAACAGAGCCTCGCTCAAAGATCATTATCCACTTCCTTACATAGATCAAATCTTGCAAGAGGTAGCTGGTTCAAAAAGGTTTTCTCTCCTAGATGGCTACTCGGGTTACAACCAAATTATGGTAAAAGAGGAAGACTAGTTCAAAACATATTTCACCACCAAATGGGGTACTTACACTTATAGGAAGATTCCATTTGGGTTATGAAATTCCAAAGAAACATTCCATAGGGCTATGGACATGGTGTTCAAGGCGATGATAAATAATATAGTTCTTGTGTACTTAAATGACATCATTGTATTCTCAAAGAACATAGCAAGTCAACTCTATCACCTCATGCAACTGTTCCAAAGATGCAGGAGATTTAGATTGTCTTTGAATCTGAGGAAATTTATATTCATATCTTATGAAGACAAATACTAATGCCACATTGTGTCTAAGGATATATTGACTATTTAGCCAGCAATATTTGAAGCTATCTGTGCACTACCATTTCCAAGTCACAAGAAGACTTTCCAAATATTTTGGGGGAGAATAATTTTTTTTAGAAGGTTCATGCCTAATTTTTATACTCTTGTCAAGACACTAACCATGATGTTGGAGAAGAGTATGGCATTCAAATTGATAACAAAGGGCAAGGATAGTTTTGAGGCCATCAAACATGACATTTCCCAAGCCCCAACTCTTATCAATCCATATTTGTACAATTGAAAAAGGAAGGTTTGGAGAAGCCTATATCTTTCTTTAGTCAAATCTTGGAATATTATGAGGTGATTTATTATTTTATTGAGAAGCATGTCCTCACTGTTATCAAAATTTTGAATAAGTTCAGGCACTTGGTTTCGAACAACAAGATTCAGTTGCTAGTGTATCATGCTGGAGTGAAGGAATTTCTTCTCAACAAGGACATAAATGAGAAAAGAGTTGGATGGATTAATCATGTCATGGATTATGAAATAGAAATCAAGGTTACCAAATTGGTTTGTGGCAAAGGTTTATATGAGAAGCTAGCCTCTAATCAACATGATGAATCAAAGAATGAAGAAGAAACAATTTTGGTGTTGCAAGATAATCAAGAACAAGTACCAGATGGTATGCTCACTCTTTATTAGACCTGGGATATGATGCATTTTCTTCAAATAGGTCTATGCCCTCTGAATTTAAGAAAAGTGAAGAGAAGGTACTTTAGACTCCAATCCATTTTTTATGTTCTTATTGATGGTATCATATTCAATAAGGACGTGAATGGATTTTTCCTTAGGTATGTTCCAACAAATCAAGTTGAGAAAGTGATACATGAGTTCCATGATGGGGAAGATGGAGGTCATTTTTCTCCATGAGTAACAACCCTCAAGATCATAAATGTTTTCTACTATTGGACCACAATGTTCAGTGACTGCCTTATACATGGATCAAGAAGTCTAAGAAATGTGCATTCTTCACCGACAAGGAGAAATTAACAGCACTTCTGCTCCACCCAATCTCAATTGACCAATTATTTATATAGTGGGGATTAGATTTCATTGGGTTTATCAATACAAACTCGAGCCAAGGCCACAATTGGATCCTAACAGAAACAAACTATTTCACCAAGTGGACCAAAGTAGTGGTACATAAGGAAGTAGATGAGTCTAACATACTAGACTTTTACGAGGGGATAGTTACAAGATTCGGTGACCCGATCACTCTTATATTAGATAATTATCTATCATTCCTTAGCACTAAAATCATTGAGTGGGATGTTAGGAAAGGGATTTATATGATCACCTCATCGAACTATTACACCCAAGGTAATGGGCAAGCTGATTCCAAAAATAAAAACTTGTTTAGGATTATCAGAAGGAATCTGGATGAAAACCAAAGGACATGGCATTCCAATCTCAAATAAGCCTGTTGGGATGATAGAATCATGCCAAAATATCAACTGAAAAACTATCCCTATAAACTATTCTATAGGAAAGAGGTGAGGTTACCCATATCTCTCGAGTTTCCAGCACTATAGCTCCTGAAACATGTGGAACTATCAAAATTTGAGCCCATGGAAGCTAGGTATGTGGAACTCGTGGAGTTGGAAGAGAAGAGAGAGCATGCAATGCAAACCATGGAAAAGGATCAAACATTGATCAAAGGGTCCTTTGACAAGACAGCCAAAGATATAAGTTTCCAAGAAGGAGATTTGGTTCTAAAATGGGATAGTGATAGGGAAAATCCAGGAAAACATTCCAAATTTGATGATATTTTGAGTGGTCTCTACATGGTCATAGAGTGCAAAAGTAACAATGCTTTCTAACTATCCAAGTTATATGGGGAAGAATTGTATATCCCAGTTAATGGGATCTACCTCAAACACTATTACTAAAGTGAATTTAAAAGGAACAATAACCAAATTGTACAAAGCCAATAACACAAATGCTAATCAAACATCACGATCAATAAGATGAAAGTAATTCGCCAGAATAACTTTACATAAACCTTTGCAAACAAATGAGTAGTAATATCATATATTATTATGTAACTTAATGAAATATAATGAGAATGGTCCTTGCTTATATAGGTAAGGAATAATAATCTAAGAACCAGTCACGGTCGTAAATCAAGCCATAAATCAAGGAAAGAAATAGTCATCAAAGAACTAGTCAAGACCATAGATTTAGGAAAGAACTAGACATCAAGAATCTAATCAATACCATAGATCAAGGAAAGAAATATACCTAACAACTAGATAATATCCCCCTAATATCTAAATAAATAAAAAATAAATATCCACACACATAAGTGGGTGAAGATAAATACAATAAAGGTAAATAAAGTACCTAGGTGAACATGATCTAAGGTAAATGCCTATTCTAACATCCCCCTCAAGTGAAGCTAGGGGCCAAAATAGAAGTGACATGTCCACAGTATGAGTCTTGAAAAATAGGCCTGATGAGGTACTCATGTACAATATATCCATGAAGAAATATCAAACCAAAAGAAGGAAAGAATACTAATATAAGGAAAGAGAAAGAATAAGAAGAAGGAAGATGTTCTCACGAACACCCCCCAAGAACAAATTCTGAAACAACAAGAATTCCATGAAACTCAAGGTAGTGAAGTGATGCAAAAGGATTCATAAATATGTACAAAAATTATTTCTGAGACGGAATGTACTCCAAGAAAATAAATCTATCCTGAATGTGCTGATGAATGAAGTGGATGGGTATCTCAATATGCTTGGTCCGCTGGTGCTCAACTGGGTTACGAGAAATGTGAATTACAATTTGGTTGTCACACCAAAGTACATTCGATGAATTCGATGGGAATCCAAACTATGTCAATAACTATCAAAGCTAAAGAATCTACTGACTCACTGTAACTGATGCCCTGTACTCTACCTTTGAAGATGAAAGTGCAATAACCTGTTGCTTTTTACACACCCAAGCAACTGGAGAAGAAGCAAGACAAAAAAGATATCTAGAAGTGGAATGTCTATCATCAATAGAACCTTCCCAATCTGAATCTATATACCTAACCAACTGAGGAGAACCCCTAGTGTAGTGTAGGCCAAAGTGGAAAGTGCCCTGTAAATAGCAAAAAATTGTTTTAGCATCTTTCCAGTGACTATAATGAGGGGAATGTGCAAACTAAGATACAAGACCTTCTATAAATGAAATATCAGGGTGAGTATGGGTCAAGTACATGAGAATCCCAATCAACTGCCTATATAATGTAGGATCAAAAAGTGGTGTGGTACTGGAAGTAAGAGTAACCCTAGACTGAAAAGGAGATGGACTTGGCTTGCAATCAACCATATCACAGGGCCGAAAAAGATCATGGATGTACTTTTTACTGACTTAAATGAATCCTTGAATCTACCTAAGAAATCTATAAAATAAGGAAATAATGAAATAACCAAAGATCTGTCATGTCAAACTGTGTAAAAATAGCCCTCTGACTACTCTAAATGGAGGAAGAAGAGCTGCTAGTAAGTAACAAATCATCAACATACAAGAAAAGTATCACAATATCCTCACCAACATGTTGGAGATACATTATATGATTAGAGTGGCATAAAAAAATAGTAGATAGAAGAAAATAATCCATCTTCTCATACCAAGCCTGAGGGGCTTGTTTGAGACTGTAGAGAGACATTATGAGCCTATAAATAAGAGAAGAATCCTGAATAAAGGAACAATAAAAAGATTGTTCCAAGTTGTGATCTCAGATGATAATAGCACACCACATTAGATTTTCAAAATAAAAGAGCTAAAATACCATATATGGAAATCCATCATAATCCATAATGCTCAATACATTATAATATAATTACTTGAATTAATCAATAAGAAATATGTACATATAAGAGGAGGGAAGTGCAACTACTACCTAAGTCAGTGGTGAAGAACTCCCACTAACTGATACTGGTAGTTAACTCTAGAAGACTGGTAAGCTAGTTCCACATAACTGAGAAGCTAACTCCACACAACTAGTACACCTAAGTAAGCTAACCCAAAAAGTGTAGGGATAACACAAGTGTAATAATTATCCTAATAAACTGAAATTACGTCCACAAGTGATTACAACACCCTCCCAAATTTAACACTTTATAATTGAGTGCATGTAAATATTACAATGAGTAAAAATACCTTCAACATTTGAAATATGTGTTTAAAAATGTCACAAATGCATAGATCTTGAAAAAATACACAATTCAAAAAAATGATCACCTTAATCCAAGCTATGGATCAAAATTTATGAGGTCTAGAAGGTTTTGCTATTAAAATAATATTTTAATGCCGATGGTTTTTCAAAGGTACACGTGACACCCAAATGTCCAAAGAGTAAAGGAATGCACCCAGAGGGTATAGATGCTTGCGATCCAGTGGATAAAAGATCCTGCATCCAAAATCCAGAATACCCAGAGAGTAAAAGAATGAATCCAAAAGGTACACACTCTATATCCAATGGATAAAAGAATGCACCCATAGGGTACAGATTTGCGTCTAGTGGATAAAAGACTGCATCCAAAACTGAAATACCCAAAGGGTAAAAGAATGCATCCAGAAGGTACACACTTGTATCCAATCAATAAAAGAATGCACCCATAGGGCACAAATCTGCGTCCAGTGGATAAAAGACTACATCCAAAACTAGAAATACCCAGAGGGTAAAAGAATGCATCTCGGAAGGTACATGCTTATATCCAATGGATAAAAGAATGCATCCAGATGGTAAAAAATATGTGTCCAGTGGATAAAATACTGCGTCAAAAACATGAAATACCCAGAGGGTAAAAGAATGCATCCAAAAGGTACACACTTATATCCAATGGATAAAAGAATGCACCCAGAGGGTACAGATTTACGCCCATATTTTACTGTCTCAAAACATGGTCAAGTTTACAGTCGATTCTAGGGTTTTGATCACCTTCCAAATCCAATGGTCACACTCCATTTTACATAAAAATGCATGCTGCAAAAAAATTCTAACAAATTTCCATATACATGAAAAAAAATAAACCCTTGCTTGCAAAGAAAAACTTACAGATGGATGTCTACATCATCTATCGCTCTGATACCATGAAAGGAACAGATAACCAGATCGTGTTAAGCCAAGAACACATATGCTAATCAAACATCATGATCAATAAGATGAAAGCAATTCGACTAGAATAACTTTACATAAACCATTTGCAAACAAATGAGCAAGCAATATCATATATTATTATGGAACTCAATAAAATACAATGAGAATGGGCCTTGCTTATATAGGCAAGGAATAACAATCTAAGAACCATTCAAGGTCATAGATCAAGCTATAAATCATGGCAAAGAACTAGTCATCAAAGAACTAGTCAAGTCCATAGATTTATGAGAGAACTAGACATCAAGGATCTAGATCAATATCCCCATAAGATCTAAAGGAATAGAACTATACCTAACAACATAGACTAATAGAATTCTCACCTATCTAAATAAATAAAAATAAATATCCACATTACTTTAAGTGCTTGTGAACATTGTTTTGATAAATACAATAAAGGTAAATCAATATACCTAGGTGAACATGAGCTATAGGTTTAAATACTTTGAGTGGTCTCTAACAATAATTTCAAGTACGTTTCTGGAAGGAAGAGTGTGGTAACAAAAATCTCGAAGTTACAAGAAATAGTTGCAAATATCAAAAGGTTCCAAATATAGAGAAACTAAAATTAGATTGAGGCCAATTTTAGTGTTTTCATCCTCTTATCCTTCATATTAGTTGTAAAGGTCAATTCCAGGTTCAGTAGTGCTTTGAGTAGATTTCGGGGTCAAAATTTAGGGGGTTCAGGTCAGTCTGGGCTATCAACGATGACTCCATGCCTAATGCAGGCTTTAGGCTATTGGTCAGCCCATCTAGCAAGTAAATGTCCCCGCAAGTCACTAAATTGTTATCCATTTTTACCCTCTGGGTAAAATGGACAACATGTGATAATTAGACCTAGGTATTGGATAAGGACTTTACGAAAGAATTTGGGGTATTACAGGTGAAATTAAAGTTTTGAAAACATTTTTTCCTCTTCTGGGTTGTAAAATTTCTGATTATAACTAGAGAGATAAAATGGGCTCCCCGAGTCCACATTCGACCAAAAATGGGTAAAAAATGGGAAAAATTGAAAATCCAATCCCAAGGCATCTCAGTGTATCTTGCATGGCCTCTTGACTCAGAAAAATTCCAAAAAATTCATGAAATAATCTATAAATTCACAAAAAATGTGGAAAGGGGAAAAAATGGCCTAAGAGCTCAAAACGACTTGTTATGTTGTTGGGCAAGGTGTGCTTAGGCATTGTAAGGGTAGTGAGTGAAATTATGAGTAGCTCGGGCGAGAAGCTTGGTGGGGTTTTACAGTGGCTCATTGCATCAGTTTGACAATTTGAGTTGGCATCGATTAACTTGGTGGGTGGGGAGGTCAACATGGTAGTGATTCATGAGGAATTTGGTTGGCAGGATTGACATTGAGCAAAGGGAGATAACGAGTTGGCTTGATAAGCCAGCTCGGTGAGCCCATTGGTGGATTTTTGAGGTTTTATGGCGGGGAAAAATGCCAGGATTGTACACGAGGCAAGTTGGAGGTGGGAGCGAGAAAGAAATGACACAATGCATTTTTTCTGAGTTTTGTGCATCTTGCAAGTCGGGTTTCAATCCCAAAAATCAATCATGGGGGAGTCATCGAGTCGATACGCGATAGAGCATGGAGACAAAACCCACAATGTAAGAGCACATCATTGTGTCAAGTCGGCTCGTCGGGAGGACATGTTAGAAAAACACTTGAGCTAAACAACTTAATGGGATGGTGTATATGAAAGTTGGGTTCCGAAACTAACAAGCATGTGGTGGGTCATTAAGCTGGCAAAAGAAAAAGTGGGAAGACATTGGCATGGAGCATGGCAAGTCATGTGGGTGTAAGGAAAAACCTAAACCTGATAAGCTAAAAGGAGAGTTGTATCAGAAGTGGAACCCATGGGGTATAAACATGTCATTAAGATACTTAGTGTTCAATGAAAATTGAGTTCTGAACCCACGACGTAGGGTTAGGTGGCGAGTAAAGGGTGAGCTATGAAGTGGGTAGGTGGGAGTAGATGGAAGAGACCTTAAAAAATTTCCTAGACTTAAATGATGATAACTTCCTCCATAATCCTTAGAAATGGACAAAATTATAGTCATTGGAAAGGTAATTTGAAGACCTATGCCATGAAATTATTAAAAATTGGAAATTGGTGGGTTAGTTAGAACAAAATTGTGATGAAGTTTCAGGGCATTAAGGCCATACCCAGGTACCAAAAATGGAGTAAATGAAGGTATAGAGGTCATTCCTTCTTGCATAAGCCAATGTACAATGGAGCATGGGTTTTACAGGTCACCCCATCACTTTTACAGGCAACATGGTGAATTTTATGGGTGTTTTAAGCATGATTTCGATCTCCCCTCTCTCCTCTCACCTTATTCTTGCTATATATTATAAAAGGGGGAAATTTTATAGTTATTGAATAATCTCCATTTTATCCTCTCCATCCTTGGTAGCTATTATAAGTGTACTGTGAGCTCAAACATCCATTTTTGAGCATTTTACAAGGAATAGATGCCTATTTCCTTCATTATAATGAACTTTATCAACATTTTAAAGCAATAAAACCATATTTGTGGTTATTTTATAACCCTTATTTGTATGTTATTGAAACACCTGGTCTCTTCATTACATTTTAAGGTATTCTATGCATTTTTTATGTTTTCTTACAAGCTCTAAATGATTGTGTTTCATTGAAATGGTATTGTAAATGTGTGTTATAGATTGTGAAGTTATAAACATCCTCTCTATCTCCATTTCTACTCCATTTTCAATTATGGAGAGTGTACCCCTTTCTCGTGGTGCTATTACCCCCTAGTGTAGGATTTCCCTTTTGCATGCATTTTCTCTCTCTCTCTCTCTCTCTCTCTCTCTCTATGTCTCCTTGGAATTGTTAATATGGGATTAGATAGGTGTTTTCTTGCATTTAGGAGTAGTTTAGTAGTAGGATTTGGTAAAGGAAACAATATCCTTTGGAGATTTGTTTCAACTGTAAGGTCCCATACCTTGAAACAACTCCATGTTACCCAATCACACCGATTTCCTCACATATACATGACAACAAATCGGTGGGTGCTATGATTCAGTGATAACAGGTCTTTGACTTAGCAAGCTGAAAAAGTATGATTACAAGGCTGGTTTTGATCTAAGATAGCTCTAGGTATGATTTTAGGGGGATAGTATGATAAGGTTAGCTAAAGAGGCAATTGTGCAAGAGGTTTGAAGACTTAGAATAAGGAATATGGGTTAATGAAGATATTATATTTGAGATGTGATGTATGAAAGGAAAGTTATGTAGCCATTAGTAGTTGTATAGAAATAAAAGTGAGGTATACATCATTGGTATCTATAAAATCAAGGAGTGTTGTGCTAAGTAGTAGTTGAAGTTGGTAATGTGTCAAAATGTTGTTTTGAAGATCTTATTACAAGAATGTATGGAGTTTTGGTAAAAAAATGAACTATGCTTGTTATAAGGGGGAGCTAGTAATTCTTGAGAAGATTGTTGTCATTTTGTAGAGATAAGGAGAAATAGTATTAGTCTCTAGGGGAGTTTTTTAATTCATTATGCTTGATTTAAGGTTTGTGTGTATAATTGAAGAAATTCTTGAGGTCAAAATTGAAGTTTTCTAACTCTATTTTGAAGGTTTTATTGGTGTCCAATGATATGTTTGGATGTGATAGAAAGGTAAGCATAATATTTCTTTTTTGGTAACATTTGAGCGTTGTATTAAGAATTTTGGCATCAATGTTATGATAAGAAGAGTACGAGTGATGATTACGAGGAATATTTACCATTTAATAAGCCAATGGTTGTGACTTAAGACGTAGTATAGGTTTGTATCATTGATTTGGGATCAAGAGGCAATATTATGTAATAAAGGAGAACATTTGATACTTGGAAGGAAGGAATATGTATATGGAGATATGTAAAATAGTTAGTCACAAGGTTTGATGCTTCAATATGGGAGGAGTGTGTTAGTTTGAGGTATGTTTCCCATAGTTTTGTTAGTAAGGTAAGTTGTGTGTTCTATGTCCTAGCAATTAGTTGTATCAGATGTATGTTGAGTTATTTTTGCTAAGGATGTTTACATTACTTAAGATGATGATACTCTTTTAAGATATAGGATATTGTTCCTAGGTGGATTAATTTCAGCTCTGAGATGATTATTAAAGGTAAGCATGATTAGTTATGTGTTGAGAAGTCATGAAAGTGGAATGTTTTAAGAATATGAGCAGGTATGCCTATCTAAGGGAGAGTTCTAATGCTTTGGAGCAAGAAGATATTGGTCTTTGTTAGAAGTAAGCTATTTTAGAGTTATTCTCATGAAAACATGCATGACATAGAAGGAGAATGTGATGGTCTCATTCCATGAATAAAAATTAGGTTTGTGACAAGAAGTCAAGAAGCATTGAAAAGTAAGAAAGTGATGTTCATGCTGTCTAAGAAGTTGGTTATTGTGCTTTGGTCTATTTTTTTTAGTTTTTAAGGTGTTTTTTCAAGTTCATAATCATATTTGGAATTTATGTATTTGCTAAGGGGGAGCAGAGTTTCTCAAAGAGTCAAATCAGATATTGTGAAGGTATAATAGACCTTATCTTATCTGGTTAATGTTTCCAACCAAGTGGTGAGCATAATGAGATGAAAACCCAAGATTTCTTCAGGTATGTATTTTTTGCATTAATTTCAAAATGGGGAGAATGGTATGATGGCAAGTGAATTCCTTAGGGGGAGATTAATGTTTTGTGTTCTTTTCCATCAATAGGTTTGTCATTAATGACAAAGGGGGAGATTGTTGGCATGGTGTTCTTATTGATGTCAAAGAGTGATGTTATCAGTATTTTTATTGATTGATTTGATGTCAAAATGTGTATGGATCATGAAGTTTGATTGGTAGTGTCAAGTCAAGGTGAGTATTTTGTTGTGATTATATGGTGTAACATGGTTCTTGAGCTATATAGTGCCTTGTTAGAGTGTGACAATGAATTGCTGAGGTATGGATGATGTTATTGAGATGTCATGAGATTTTTTTTATGACCCTCATGCCATGATATTTCCATTGGTATATCACACTTTCATATTTGAGGTCATTTTTTGAAAGTATGGTTTGTTTTCTGAAGACTAGTTTTGATGGTGCTTAGTTGTGCGTGGTGTCAAGTAGGTTTCATGGCATAAGATTTTTTTGCAGTTGTTAATTTATTTCTAAAGGTTGATGAAGTATTATTAAACATTTATAATTATTATCCATGTTTTTTGAACGTGGTTTTTCTTTATAACATTCCCTTTGTGGCAATTCGGTAGTTTTGGTGCTTTAGGGCTTCTTGAGTCTTGATGGTTGTCTAGGTGGTTCTAAATGATGGTGGAGAGCTATATGGTCTTATGTATTATTTTTATATGATGTTATAATGATTTTTTATTTATATATGACAGCTGAACTACATGTATTATGATCATGAGAAGTGTATAAATGCAAATTAGAAATCTCATTTGAGCTAGTTGAGAAAGTTGGAGAAAAGTGTGAGCAAGAAGGTTTTTTGAAGAAAGTAAAGAATGTATTTGTGACATTGATGAGAGGTAAATGAAGATGTGATGATGTTATAGAGAGATATCAGATATGTGTGAGCTAGGTCAAATGTTAAAACCATCTTGAAGGAATAATTTCTTGGGCATGGAGGCTAGAGATGTGTTTTGAGAAAGATAGAAATGAGAGTGAGCTTCATTCAGTCATCATTAGTTGTTGAAGAATCATTTTAGATATGGAAAACATATCAGATGGATTTGGTTAGTGCTGAGTCATACTGGGGGGTATGAGCCTCCTTGTAGGGTCGGTGCTCCTTGTGGGGTTGCTGAATTACTAAACCTAGGGGTTAGTGCTCCTTGTTGAATTGGTGCTCCAATAAATTTGAAACATGTCAATAATAAAGTTTTGTTTTAGTCAATTTTCTTCCCCTTAAGGGTTTACCACTTAAATTTGGTGTTATTATGTTATTGTTTTTCTCTTGCATGTGATTTGATGGTTTGTTATCTTGAGGATTCATAACAAATAAGATAAGTTCTTGATGTATGGTTAAGTTGATGAATAGTAAATGAATGGATAAATTTGAAGTGAATTAATTTTTTAATTTCCACCGATTCACCCCCTTCTCAATGGTTTTACTTTCAACATTTTTTCCACATATAGATCTATTGCACCCCGTGTCATACCTTTTATTGATAATTGTATCGACCCCGACATGATTTTCCAAAATTAACCATCTCAACCTTTTATGTCCAATCCATAGTATGAATTGAAGATAACTCATAAAAGTACTAGTGAGTATACTCTTGAAAATGTTTTTCATAATGGTAAGATGTTATTTTCTCTACGTAACTATGGAAGACCTCATGCTCCCATTTAAAAGAATCTTCCATCTATTAACCTGGTGTAATACCTTTAGGAAATGGTATGGATATTTAGAGGATGAAAAAATTCATGGCTTTGATGGCTCTTAGTTATACAAGGATTAGATGGTTGATTACTATGAATCCTCTTATTAAAACAAGGCCCATAAAATGATGAATAATATGAAATGGAAAGGCTTAGGAATTGGTCCACAAGAATAAGGTCATATTGAACCTCTGTTGTATGAATAAATTCTATATCATCATGGTTTGGGTTATGAAATTTTTTAAAAGAGGTTGATGATATTTGGCATAATGGCTAGTAATGATGATATTGACTCTAAAGTTGAGACATGTTACATAAATAGCCTCTTCGAAGATCTCGATGAAACCAATATGTTTATTGAGAACCTATCCATTAGTACCCTTGACATCATCTATCCATTCTTATCCATCAGGACCAACTAAATCACATATCTATGGACCACTTTCAGAAAGATGAGGCCATCAAAGAGTTCCTTCAGACTTGAGACCCTATTCCCTTATCGGATCGCAAGAAGGATTTAGATATAAAACTATATGCTACAACTTATTTTGGAAAGGAAATCAATTTATCCAGTCCACCACAACAAAAATTTGAAAACAATAAAAAGACAAATGTAATCTCTCATAGTGAAAACCTCTCTAAGGCACTATTTGAGAGTTAAAAGAACAAGAAAGAAAATACAAAGAAAAAGGAATCATCTCTTGGTGAAAAAATATCTGAGGCACCATAGGGAGGATAATTTATCTTGGATCAAATAGATGATTTATATCGACGTACAACATATTTCCAAGAAAAATATACATAAATAATTATTGTAGAAGAAACTATTGCTATAAACATTGGAACAAGTGAAAACCATAAACTCTTATAGCTTGGTGCCACTTTATCAGAGTAAAAAATATAATCATCCACAACATTAATTTTTGAGTTCAGGATGAATTTTTATGGTCATAAAAGAACATGCCAAACCTATATCATTCTCTTGTAGTACATAATCTTATGGTTTACCTAGATGAGAAACCCATCAAACAAAAACTTGACAAGATGCACCCTAACGTGCATTATTTGTTAAGGAAGAACTTCATAAATTGCTGGAGGCTAGATTTATAAGATCAATTAAATATTCCAAATGGATATCTAATATGGTACCTATTGCTAAAAAGAAACCAAGAATTAGAATTTTCATTGAATTTTAGGATATCAAAAAGCTAACGGATGAATTTCCCTTACCAAATATATATATATATATATATATATATATATATATATATATATATATATATATATATATATATATATATATGTTAGGATAAAATATTATTATCCTAATATTAATTATGCATTATATGATCTATTATTTAATTAATTTTATTAATTAAATAATAATGGTTTTTTTGTTATGTATTGTTATATGGTTCATAAACCATATTTGTCTTTCATACATGTTGTTATATTGTTTTGAACAATATATTTGTTTGTATCTAATTGTTGCTTCCCGGATGTTATTGGAAGCTTGTGCATTTTGGAATTTGGTTGCACCTGTGCAACTTAATCTCCCGTGTGTATTTGGCTGTGCAATATCTATAAATATTGCAGCCCATTCTCTGTAATTTTTTGGTTGATTGAGATTAATAAATTATACAGGCTTCCGTCCCTGTTTCTCAATCTACATTTGGTACCAGAGCGAATTGAAGCTCCTGGAAAGGTTGGAGAAGGTTGCAGAAGAAGGAGAATTCGTGGAGGAGAAATCTGCAATAGAAGGAGAGCCAGTGCTGCCTCCTGCAGCTTCCCAGAACCCCCTGCAAACCCACAACCTCCTGTTCAGTTCCAGGTGTTTGGAACGCAAATTTTTTTTGCACTGGTGCAACCAGCACCAGGCAAAATTCGCTGCAGGCCTATATATTTTAAAAAAAAAAAAAAATTCCCCAACCAGGGGTTCTCCCTCTAATTCAGAGGTGCATTTAGTGACAGCTACAAGTAGCATGTTGTTGTAATTGGAGGTATTTGTGCCAAATTCGGAGGATATCCGAGCTCACCAAGCTAAGGATAGTTGAGTAGGATCTAAGGCTGGGTTACTCCGCAAAGGAGATCTTGTTGTTTAAATTGGGGATCCAAGTTGCATTTGCAACTGTGTAACCGTATTGTACTGTGTAACCGAGTCTCATCTGGCTGTGCAAGAAAAGTCTTGCATTGACAAGGACCGAGCTATGCTCATGGTGCATTGACTTCTAAACAAGGTGGAAACTTCAGCCGGACCTGCGCATCCACAGACCTGCACACAAGAAAACAAACAAAAAACGGCTCGACCTGTACAAAAAATGGTGGAAGAGTATTAAAACCAGCAGCCAGTGGCGCCTTTCAAAGCTGAGCCTCCATAGAAAGTGGCGTGGGCATCTTCAGTCGGACCTACACACAACAAAACAGTGCCTTGGTCTTCAAGTGAGCCGCCTCCCTCCAACACCGACCCTGCATAGGCCGTTAAACCATCTGCGACCTGCACAAAAGCTAGAGGAGATATCAAACAATCATACAAAGGCAAACAAAATAAGATATAAGGCGGCGGCCAAAGGAAAACGGCTAAAGCAAGGAGAAATAAAGGTTCAGATCCGCTGCAAGCAGAAAACCTAATAAAAAATGCCCACCGAGCTCCACGCAAGCACCACGTGAGCATCTACTCTGCCAGGTCGTGTCTAATGAGGTTAGCTCTTTCTCCTTTTTTAATTAAATAGCATTTCCTCCATTTCCTATAACAAGCGCTCATGTGAGCCAAGTTGGGTAGTGAATGCGCCTTGGGAGTGAGAGGTGTGGGGGTCGAATCCTGCCCCAACAAACAAAAACTCATTTTTTGAAATTTAGAGGAAAATTTGGTGGTCTTACCAAATTTAGTGGCAAAATTTGAATTTAGTTATAACTAACTAAATTTAGCGGAGGAATCCCTAAGTTAGGGCAAAAAAATGTTTTTCTCCCATTTGGTCTGTTTTTTCATTTCAGACATTTTTTGCAAAGGGAGACCCATCTAAAAATTGCATCTTCAGCTTCTTTTTTGCAATTTTTAGCATTTTGGGTTGTATTGGGCTCAGGAGGCCACCAGGACCCGCGAAACAGAAATTTTTTGCCTGCCATTCAAATTTTCCAGTTTTTTGAATGTAAATTGTATTTTGCTGCATATTGTACTAATTTGTAGGTTGCCATAGTCAACTACAAACTTTGTAACTGCTCAAAAACTGGTAGAATTGTAATAAAAAACAATAAAAAAATTGGTTCGGTAACACTCACGAGATCCTAGATCTCATTCGCAGCGTTCGGTATATACGGTGCCTCTGGGAAGCGCTTACGGGTAAAGCTGTCGTGACTACTACTGCACTTAACGCCTAATATAGCTGCAACAACGTCGTCTGGGCATCATCCCTATAAACCGACAGGGAGTAATAAGGTCACAGTGCACACACTATGAACCATCCCATCCGTCAGTGAACGATTACACGACATAAATCCAGACTGAGAAATTATCCAAGTATATAGCGAAGTTACGCGCGTGTATGAGGATATTTCTTTGAGCCGGTGTCAATAATCACACAGACCCCATCAGTACTGTCTTGGTACCACGTATTGAATTCTTTCACGTACGTTAACGCCTCTTTCACGTACCACCGGGTATATAGAAAGGGCAAGCTTCTTCCACATACCGACGGGTATATCAGAAGGGCGCGTATATAGAAAGGTTCGGTATATCGAACTGACGGTATATAGATTGGGAGACCTAATACCTGGAGTGATAAGAGCCAAACCCTGTCAGTGATCTCTGCAAAATGGGCACCAATGCCCCCAAATTTTTTCTTCCGGATTCACAATTGCTCAGAGGAAGCAACTATGCTGCATGGAAGACAAAAATAAAGACACAGCTTGAGTTTGAAGAAATCTGGCCTGTTGTGACTGGTAATCTAGCCAAATCACCAACTGATACAACACAACAATGACAATTTGATAGAGCAGATCAGAAAGCAAAACTCATAATCTTGTTTGGAGTGTCTGACGATGTGCAAGCCCACATTCGAGATGCCACAACAACAAAAGAAGCGTGGGATAAGCTAAGCACAATATATGAGGCCAAGAACAAGAATGTCATACTAAATTTGCAGAGTCAGTTACATACATTGAAGTTCAAGCAAAATGAGAAAATTGAAGCTTTCCTAAGAAGAGTTGCAGAGTTGAGGGCTTCACTTCTAGCCCTAGGAGAAGAAGTCAAAGATGAATCTTTGATTCCCATTGTTCTGAGAGCTTCTCCTTCTTCTTACAGCATTTTTGTCACAACTCTAAACTTGTCAGATACGACAATTAGTTTTGACAAGCTGGTAAACCTACTGTAACAAGAGGAAGCAATGCACAATAAGGATGATGAAGAGGAGCAGGCACTGTCTTCACATCAAAAATGGAAAGGAAAAGGTAAAGGAAAACCTAAATCCTATCAGAAGTCCCAACATCAGAATCAGTATCATGGGGACAATCAACAAAAGAAGCAATGTCCAATTTGTAAAAGAGGACATGACTTAAAAGATTGTTGGTATAACACTTATAAGAAAGGTTCATCAAGCAACTCTGGACCACAACAACAACAATCTTACAAGGGACATTCTAACAACTATCACGGGCAGAAAAAGGGGAACTGGAAAAGAAGACCCCACCAGCAAGGTAATATTGCTGAGCAACAAGAACAGTCAGACAATGAAGACTTCTTGTTCACTACTCGATCAAGTGAACCATCCACGTCATCTAGTGATGTCTGGTATGTTGATTTGGGAGCCACTCGACACATGACCGGCCACAGAGACTGGTTTATTTCAATGAAGGACACGCCATCGAAAAATCATGTTTCGTTGGGAGATGATTCTTCATATACAGTTCAGGGGATTGGAAACATTTCTCTACCCCTTGGTTCACGCAAATGCAGACTATCAGATGTCCTATATGTCCCTGGGTTGACAAAGAATCTTCTTTCAATTAGTCAACTCCTAGATCACAACCTGAAAATTGACTTTGATAGTCAATCCGGCAAGAAAAAGTGTTTGATTCGAGATAAATCAAGAGGCTCGAAAATAATTGCAAAAGCCTCAAATGTGGGACGTATGTTTCAACTTGATTTCATTCACAGAAATGATCAAGCCCTTGTGGCTAAAAACTCCACCTCAGCCCAGTTGTGGCATCGGAGATTTGGTCATGTAAGTTTCAAATATCTCGAAACACTTCGCCGGTGTAATATGGTACATGGGCTACCATCTCTTCAGCAGGATACAGACAAGTGTCCTCACTGCTTAGCAGGAAAACAACATAGAGTTTCATTCCAGAGGAGTACATTCCGAGCTCATGGTAAACTTGACCTGGTTCATACCGATCTTTGCGGTCCACTGTAGCCAAGTCATTATGGGTTCTAGTACTTCATGCTTTGTGTTGACGACTATTCACAGAAAATGTGGATTTTTTGTCTTCACAAGAAAAGTGAAGCATTTGAAACCTTCAAAAAGTTCAAAGTAGCAGTTGAGAAAGAAACTGGTCGTCACATCAAAACTCTCCACTCAGATCGAGGGGGGGAATTCACCAGTGATGAGTTCAGAGACTACCTACAAACTCACAGGATTCATCGACAAATGCCTCCTCCTCACACACCGCAGCAAAATGGTGTTGTCGAGAGAAGAAATCGTACTATCATGGAAATGGTGCGATGCATGATCGATGATTCCGGACTTGCAAAGACATTTTGGGCAGAAGCAACAAAAACAACAATGTATTTGTTGAACAAAGCGCCCACAACTGCTCTTGATGGAATTACACCACAAGAAGCATGGTCAAAAAGGAAACCATCCATTGCACACCTTAGAGTATTCGGGTGCAAAGCAAGCATGCACATACCCAAACAGAACAGAAAGAAATTAGATATGAAATCACAAAAACTCATCTTCATTGGGTATAGTGAAGAGACTCTTGGGTATAGATTGATGGATCCTAAGACCAGAAAAGTCTACACAAGTAGAGATGTTGAATTTTTTGAGAAGAAGGAAGCAGAGGCTCCTCCTCCTGACTCACGTGATGTAGGCATTCCACCAGTTATAAAAATAGAAGCTGACGTTCCCTCAGAAGATGAAAGTGATGATGGGGATGATGGTGTTGATATGATAGAACCACGACCCATGAGAATAGCTTAGCGTATGCCCAAGTGGTGTACTAGCATGTTACGAGATGTAAGAATGGATGTTCCACTAGATACATCCACCCCTGGACCACGGACTCGCAGTAAAGCAAGAGAAGAAGTTAACTTTGCTTTGATGAGTAGAGTTATTGAATCAGATGAGCCCTCTACAGTCCAGGAAGCCCTACAGTCAAAATCTTGGAAAGATGTCATGGATTATGAATATCAATCAGTGATGAAGAATAACACTTGGCAGCTTGTTGATCTTCTACCAGGGAAGAAACCCATTGGATGCAGATGGATATTCAAAACTAAGTACAAAGCAGATGGGACAGTGGAAAAGTACAAAGCAAGACTTATAGCAAAGGGGTACACACAAAAAGAAGACATTGACTATGAGGAGACATTTTCTCCCACAGGCTAAGATCAAAACGATCAGGATGATCTTTGCTCTAGCTGCACAGTTTGGTTGGAAAGTCCATTAGATGGACGTAAAAAGTGCCTTCCTGAATGGAGATTTACAAGAAGAAGTCTACATGACTCAACCTGAGGGATATGTTGTACCTGGTCAAGAAGAAAAGGTATGCAGACTCAGGAAATCTCTGTATGGTCTCAAACAGGCACCCCGAGCATGGTACATCAAGATTGATGAGCATCTCGTACAACATGGATTTATTAGAAATCCATACGATCCCAATCTCTACCTCAAAAAGCAAGGGGGGGAGATGGTGATTGTTGTTTTCTATGTCGACGATCTAGTCATCACTGGTAGTTCAGTGAGGATGATCGATGCAACGAAGAAAGATCTTAATCAATCGTTCGACATGACCAATCTCGGGCTGATGCACTATTGTCTTGGATTAGAAGTATGGCAAAAATAGAATCATATTTTTGTTTCTCAGATGAAGTATACCAAGACTACGCTCGAGAAGTTTAGGATGATGGATTGCACACCGATTGCTACACCTATGGAGAACATATTATAGTTATCTCATTCAGATCCATCTCCTGAGGTAAGTGCCACTCTCTATCGGCAGCTGATTGGGAGTCTCATTTACCTGACCTACACTAGACTAGATATCAACTTTGCAGTGAGCTATCTATCCAGGTTCATGCAGGAACCCAAAGTTTGTCATTGGAAAGCAGCAAAGTGCATTTTGAGATATCTCAAAGGATCAGTGGATCTTAGTCTAGAATACAAGAAGAATGAAAACTTCTTCTTGACTGGATATTCGGATTCAGATCATGCAGGTAACATTGATGATAGAAAATCCACTTCTAGATTTGTATTCTTTATGGGATCTGGACCAATATCATGGGGAAGTAAGAAACAACACTTTGTTTCTCGCTCTTCCACAGAAGCCGAGTATCGTTCTGCAGGAGAAGCTGTCTGTGAAGCGATTTGGCTACGTCGCATACTGGAAGGACCTGGAATACCACAGGACAAACTGACCACCATGTATGTTGACAATGAAGGTGTACTCAAACTTGTTCGCAATCCAGTTTTTCACGAGAGAACAAAGCACATTGAGGTTTAGGTTCATTTCATACGCGAACATGTGTTGAAGCACAACATCCAACTTCAATTTTGTCCAACTGCTGAACAACAAGCAGATATTTTCACAAAGTCACTTGCACGTGACAAGTTCGAGTTGTTCAGAGAGTTCCACTCCTCATCTCTTCAAACAATGCACAATTAAGGGGGGAATGTTAGGATAAAATATTATTATCCTAATATTAATTATGCATTATATGATCTATTATTTAATTAATTTTATTAATTAAACAATAATGGTTATTTTATTATGTATTGTTATATGGTTCATAAACCATATTTGTCTTTCATACATGATGTTATATTGTTTTGAACAATATATTTGTTTGTATCTAATTGTTGCTTCCCGTATGTTATTGGAAGCTTGTGCATTTTGGAATTTGGTTGCACTTGTGCAACTTAATCTCCTGTGTGTATTTGGCTGTGCAATATCTATAAATATTGCAACCCATTCTCTGTAAATTTTTGGTTGATTGAGATTAATAAATTATACAGGATTCTGTCCCTGTTTCTCAATTTACAATATATATATATATATGTATGTATGTATATATATGATTTTTGATTCTATAGCAGGTCACAAAATGTTATCTTTGATGGATTTATTTTTTGGTTACAACAAGATTTAGATAACAAAAATGGACCAACACACAAAACCATTCAAAATAACCCAGGGTACATTTTGTTATAATGTCATGCATTTTAGTCTTAAGAACACAATGACAACATATCTTCCATGAATTGCTTCTTGATATCATGGAAGACTAATTTGATGACATACTTTCCAAATCTAAATCTAGAGTATATCATCCTACCATATTATTGAATATATTTGAACATTTACAGGGATATAAGGTACACCTTAATCCTAAGAAATGGCTCTTCAATGTTACTTTAGGGAAGCTCCTGAGATTCATAGTCTCAAGAAAGGGAATTTAAGTTGACCTCAATAAAGTTAAAGAAATAATGGATATTCCTCCTCAAAAATTCTATGATTTATGTGGTCTCAGGGTAAGATACGGTCTATTGGGTGTTTTATATTACATCTTGTAGATAAATATCATCATTTAAATCAGCTTCTCATGAAATATGTCTAGTTCAAATGAACACCAGAATATCAAAATTACTTCAACAATTTTGACCTAAAACCCTGACAATATTGTGAGGCTTAGGAAATTTGACCTTAGTTAAGTATGTACAAGGGAAATACGCCACATCTACTTTAAGAACAAAAAAATAAAGTATTTAACATATAATACATTTCATCCCAATTACTACTAGTATTAAATCATATGAGCACCACACACATAGATTACATGATTCTCAAGTACATATGATGTGCCTCTCATTCAATACATTGTAGAAAGAAATAGTAGTACCAATGTTTGTATTAAATTGAAAATACCACACAAGTGTGATTTCAAGTGACATTGGTAATGAGACAAATACCTTTGTTACAGGAAATTAGAAGTTTTGTATGATAGGCATCCAAGCCACCCATTTTGATTCGTGCCTCTGTCAGATTTCGGAATTAATTACCAGCTATGATTTGTCTTAAATCCATGGGACATTACATGTCGACTAAATCCCAAAGGATTGATAATAAAAATGTGAAGTATATCTAGATAGCTTAACTGGAGATCTTCAAAATGCTCATGTTAACTCCTTGGCTTATTCCATATAGTCTGTGGACTTTGAATACTTCATTGGCTTCCAACAAATTCTTCTAATCTTTGTATAGACATCAATTAGATTTTTTTAGAGTTCTCCTATATTTAATTGTGAGAGTGTGGGCCAATATTCTGTTGTGGCAAATAAAATCCTAAATTCACAAGCAGATCTGGGCTTTATGTTGTGAGAAAGAAGAACCAAACTATGATGGCTTGAAATATAACTTTGTATATTCAACACATGAGAAAATGAATTTAATGAAGAACCCTTTCATACAATATCCCCCGCTGTGGGAGTATACCCACCACCTCGAGACAAAAAGTGATAGAAGTGTAACTTCTATTTATCTTGATGACACCTAAGAAAGTTTCTTAAAATACATCTTGTGTAGGGAAAAACCACTAAAACGTTAGACATCTGAAGCAAGGACCGATTTCATTGCTATGAATCACTGTAGACTGGATTATACCAGATTTAACCAATACTTATAGTGGCTTCAATAATGCCATGTAGAAACTTTGACGTCTTTAACATAAGGAAGATCTTCCTAAATTTGAGATACATGCACGAATGGGTTATTAGGTTTTCCACAAATTTTTAAAAAAAAATTGATTGCGTACCTTGAGGCATGTATCTTAGTGATCTGAGCACCGATGTTATTTTCATCAAGTAGAAACCAAAAAGACAATATAATTGTACACATGACCAGGTCCAAGCTTGGAGTTCTATATTTTCCTGATTTAAAGGAATTATGTCTAATGAGGTGTGTGCCTTTACACTTATTCCATCTAGACCAATGCTATTGTAGTTTAAGGAATATGCATTCAGATCCATCAATGATTCAACACCCAGGTAACCCCTGCTACAAAACATTTGTGCATAACAGAAGTTTTATCTAGTAATTTGGTGACCCTCTAGTAGTTTCCATATTTTGTTGTAAGCATCAAAGAACTTCCTGCTCTCATTTCCATCTGTATCTTTGAAAATTTCATAGCATCTGTGGAAACCTTGTGTATTCTCTTTCTCAAAAAATTCCATGTCCAAGTTATCTTATGTGGTCCATTTTTTTGCCTTCATCACTATGGTTTATGTATTTTAGAATGAGTGGCATTTATTCTAAATTAGCAAATCTAACTTAGTAATCGTCAAACATCAATTCATGACTTCTATATTGATTCTCCAATTTATGAGTTATTACACTTCCAGTTTTTATTCCTAGTACTGCATTCTGGTGGAGATTCAATTGAAAAAAATACATAGAATGTGTAACAAGATAAAAAAACTAATAGCAGTATAGCTCACTTATTATTGCACATGATATCAATATGTCATATACATTTAAAAATTTAAAAACTATTGCCATATATTAGGAATCATATGTAAGAATATGTGGCTTATCTATATCAATAGCTAAAGTACACATAAAATTACATTATCTTCTATAGTGAATGATTAGCAATACAAGTATAAATAACTCTTAAAAAAATATTTAGAAATAAGAATACTAAAAATTAGGGGGTAAGTAGATTTCTGTGATGTGCATCTAGTTGCAAGAGGTTGAAATGCCTCCAAAAACACACATAAACAATTTTGTCAATAAATCTAGAAGCTTTAAATATGGTTTTCTTCTCATTCCTTGGAATACACACTAATCTTTTACAACCTTACAATCTTCCTTTTATTTCAAGACTATCGCTAAGAAAACCTCTAAAATGAGAAAAAAACCTAATACTGCCAAAAAATACCTAATAATGTAAAACACCTCAGATGGATCCCTAAATTTTTACATGCCAAATATGAATTCATAGATTATGGATCACACAAAATTTGTACTTATTCTGACAAGCACAACAAAAGTTATTAAAGTTCTAAGACCTAGTCAAAAGTGGAAAAAATATTCAGAGCCAATTTTAGGCCACTAGATGAAGGAATCCTAGCCCAAAAACGTGCCAAAATGGGCACAACCTTACAAGAACAATTGACCCCAGCATAGTACTCATGTATATCTACCACCCTATAAAATTTCAGGATGATCCAACGGTCTGATCAAAATTTATGGTCTCTGCAAGTTATGCCTCCCGAATCATTCTCCCCTGGTTGAAAAGAATTCAGCTCCTGCGAATTCTGTTGATGGAATTCATATAATTTTGCACTGTCAATTTTCCTCAACTCCCACTCAGGAATCTAAGTATTTTCTTCATGCTGCAAACCTTCCCACTGTACCAAATATATGTTGTAGCTCCCATGTCTAGTAGTGATTGTCTTTTGGTCCAAGACATGCATTACCCTCTCCTTTTTCTTCTTCGGCATCTGTTGCTTCCAGTTTATTTCTTCCTCCTCTGCAACATTTTCATCATGACCTGGAAACTTATATAAGTCAAAAACATTAAAAACTGGTGAGATAGCAAAGTTTTCAGGTAGCTCCACCTTGTAGGCATTATCACTCATTTTCTTCAGAATCCTATATGGCCCAATATTCTTATACTTGAGTTTATTATATGTCCCCTTTGGAAACCTCTCTTTTCTAAGATGAACCATCACCATATCTCCTTCTTCAAATACACTTACTCTCCTACTGACATCTGTCATCTATTTTATATTGTGCATTACTCACTTTCATCTTTTCCCTCACTTCATCTTATAGCTGTAGACATGTGTTCTGCAAATGCTTCTGCATCATCACTAGTTTCATCTTCACCTAGTAGAACAATTAGATCTAGTAACCCCCTTGGGATTCCTACCATATACAATATGGAAAGGAGACTCTCCCATGGTAAGCTATTTACCGAGCTATTATATGCAAAATCAACTTGAGGTAAAGCTAAGTCCCATTGTTTTGGATTTTCTCCAACTATACAACGTAGGAGATTTCCCAAGCTTCTGTTCACTACTTCCGTCTGCCCATTAGTCTAGGGGTGATATGCACTATTGAACTGTAGTTGTGTCCCCAATTTCTTCCACAGAGTCCTCCAAAAGTGACTCAAAAACTTTGTGTCCCAATCTGAAGTGATCATTCTTGGAATTCCATGCAATCTAACCACTTCTGAAAAAAAACAAATCTACAATTCTGGAAGCATCATTAGTTTTTTTACAAGAAATGAAATGTGCCATATTAGAGAATCTATCAACCACAACAAAGATAGAATCATTCCCTCACTATGTTTTAGGAATACCTAACACAAAATTCAGACTCAGATCAACCCATGACCATGTAGGGATAGGCAATGGCATATACAACCCATTATTCTGTGTATGGCCCTTAGCCATTTGAAACACTCTACATCTTTCTACAACCCTACTTATGTCCCTCTTTACCTTTAGCCAATAATACTTTTCTACAACAAGAGAAATTTTCTTAATTATACCAAAGTGTCCAGCCAAGCCCCCACTATGCAATTCTCTTATAATATTTTCTCTCATTGAACCAACAGGGATGCACAATTATTTCCCCCTAAAAAAATAACCATCTTGTATCAAATAATCAAAAGAATCACTACCTATTGTAGGCTCCTTAAGATTTTTGAAAACATCACCAAAATTTGGATCACCTTCATACAATTCCTTAACTAGCTCAAACCCTAGTACTTTATTTTCCATTGTTGTCAAAAGGGCTACACGCCTACTTAAGGCATCAACAACTTGATTGTACTTACCAGACTTATGCTTTAAAACAAAAGTATATTCTTGCAAAAATGAAACCCATTTTACATGCCTACTATTTAGTTTCTTCTATGTGTTTACATACCTCAAGGCTTCATGGTCAATGAAGAGTACAAATTCCTTTGCTACCAAGTAATGTCTCCAGTTCCTTAATGCCTAAACAATAACATAAAATTCCACATCATAAGTAGAATATTTTCTCCTGACTTCATTTAGCTTTTCAATGAAGAATGCCACAGGTCATCCTTCTTGACTCAACACAGCTCCAATCCCAACATGTGAGGCATCACAGTCAACCTCGAAGACCTTGCTAAAATCTGGCAATACCAAAAGAAGTACTTTTGACACTTTCTTCTTCAACAATTCAAAATTATTTGTTGCTGCCTTGGTCCATACAAACTCCCTCCCTTTTGTACAATATGTTATGGGTGCAACAATGCTACTAAAATTCATGATGAACTTCCTATAAAAAGTCACCAATCCATGAAAACTGTGAACCTCTATCACATTCCTTGGAATAGGCCATTCCAGAATTGCCTTTAATTTTTCCTCATCCATCCTCATTCCATCCTTTGATATGACAAATCCCAAAAAAACAAGACTCTTCTGAAGGAATCTACACTTCATTAAGTTTCCATATAGACTCTCTTTACGTAACAAGTCTAGCACTAGTTTCAGATGTAACAAGTGTTCTTCCATTGTCTTACTGAATATCAAAATAGACAATAAAAAACTTACCATTATATTCTCGAAGTACTCTGTTCATCAACCTCATGAATGTACTGAGTGCATTAGATAGCTCAAATGGCATCACCATCCACTTGTATAATCCATCTTTTATTTTGAAAGCAGATTTCCATTCAACCCCGTCACGGATTCAGATCTGGTAGTAACCACTCCATAGGTCAATCTTGCTAAAATATTGGGCTCCTGCTAGCACATCCATCATATCATCCAATCACAGAACTAGGAACCGATACTTAATTGTGATCTTGTTTATGGATCTACTATCTACACACATTATCCAGTCTCCATCTTTTTTGGGAGTCAATAACATTGGAGTTGCACATGGACTCATGCTTTCTCTCACTAACCATTTCTGTATTATATCTGTCACTTGTCTGTTCAACTCTTCAATCTGTGTCGGACTCATCTGATAGGTTGTCTGGTTTGAAAGGTCCGATCCCGGGATCAAATAGATATGGTGTTGAATATCTCACTTTGGAGGTAACCCATCTGGTAGCTCATCTGGTATGACATCTTTGTATTCTTTTAGTATCTTTTCTAGCGCATCAGGTATATTAAAGTCTTCTTTCTCCAACTTCTTTGACATTAGTGCATAACAACATCCAACTTCTTCCATTTCTGTAACAAACTCTTTTGTAGCCAATAAGCCCTCACTCTTCTCTTCTTCCTTGAAGGGTAACAAGAACACCTTTACACCATCCTTCCAAAATGTATATGTATTTTTCCCTCCATAATGTGTAACCTTTCTATCATATTACCAAGGCCTACCTAGTAATATATGACATGCATCCATTAGGATAACATCACACCACACCTCATCCTTGTAGGTATTCCCAATTGAAAACATTATAAGCCATCTTTTATCTATGGTTACTTCATTTCCTTTCTTGAACCATGATAAATTATAGGGATATGGGTGCTTCTCACATTTCAGATTCAGTTTATCAACCGTTACAGTTGAAACCATATTTTCACAACCACCACCATCAATAATAATTTTACATACCTTTCCTCCAGAGGTGCATCTTATTTGAAATATATTTGTTCGAAGCCACGAATCAGCTCCAGCAACATCATGTTCTTTCTCCTTTCTTGGGACAATCATCATCCTCCTTATCATGAGGGTTTCACCCAAGTCTGTAGCAACCTCCATTTCTTCTTCCTCTTCAGCCTCAACCAGATTTACTCATGGTTTTTATCCTTGCCATCTATCTTGTGTAGGATAGTGTGGACACTCAAAAGCTCTGTGCCCCTCTTCACCACATTTGTAACATGTATATTTCCTTAAGGGGCTATTCCAGCCCCGTCCTCCATAATAACCTCTTCCCCTCTAAAACCCCCTACTTCTTTGGTAGTTACCATGGCTTTGACTAGAATCTTCTTGCCCTTCTGTATTAGAGGATTCACCTTTTGTAGATTCAAATCTACCCCTACCCCTCATTGGAGATGATGATGGACCTCTCTTCACACCTCTTCTAAAATTATTCCTCTTGTCATTTTCCTCTGCCTTTAATGCAAGTTGATAAGCATCATCTATGCTATGGATCCAGAGCATACTCAGCTCATCTTGTATGGTGTAACTCAACCCATTTATGTACAGTGTAGCATTTTTTTCTTCAGACTCTCCATGTTCCACCCTGATTGATAACTTGTAAAACTAATTAGTATACTCCTCAATGTTGAGATCCTTCGGTCTTAGGTTTTGGAACCTTTGAAAGAGTGTCTGAGCATAATCTATAGGAAGAAACTTTTCTTTCAGCTTCTTTACCATTTTATTCCAGTTTCGGATCTTTCCCTTTCCATTCCTTTGTCTTTCATTTTGTAGGTGATCCCACCAGATCAATGCATGTCTGGCCAACTTAGTGCATGCAAACTTAACCTTATTCTCCTCTAAAAGGGTTTTCCACTCAAATAATTTTTCCATGCGATTTAACCAGTCAATCAACTCCTCTGGTTGTAACCCTCCACCATAATCAGGAACATTAATCTTGATGCCAACATTATTTCCCTCTAAAGCCTTGATCAATCTCTCCTCAAATGGTCTCTCATTCAATATTTATTCGTCTCTCTCATTTTCTTCTTCATCTTCTCCTTCATTCATTAATGGAGGTTCTTCTTCAATATCACTATCTAGGTTTGTATCCCCATTTACATGTCTCCTTCTAAGGCGGGTAACTTCTCATGTGAGCTCAAAAAATTGTATTTGTAGCTCCTGCATATGACTATTCATCTGGGCATAACCTCCCCTCCCACATCTAGCCATGGTTATATAAAATAGAGGTAAAAAATACACATAAAAATGTAATATGTTACCTTAGCTATTTCCGCAAAAATCAAAATCTTGCTATGATACCAATTGATGTGAATCCAGCTACAAGAGGTTGAAATACCTCCAAAACACACATAAATAGATTTGTAAATAAAACTAGGAGTTTCAAAATAGCTTACTTCTCAGTCTAAAATTCACACTGATCTATTACATCATTACAATCCTCCTTTTATTTCAAGACTACTCTAAAACCCTAAAATGCCAAAAAAGCCTAAAATGCAAAACAACTCAGATTGACCCAAAACTTTTTGTGTGAAATATGAATTCATAAATTAGGGATCACGTGAAAATTGGACTTATTCTGACAAGCACAACAAAAGTTATTAAAGTTTTAAAACCCATTCAAAAGCGGAAAAAACATTCGGAGCCAATTTTAGGCCACTAGATGAAGGAATCCGAGCCTAAAAACGTGCCAAAATGGGCACAATTTTGTAGGCTTGTTTGACCCTAGCATATTACTCATGTATATCTACCACCCTGTAAAATTTCAGGACAATCCAAAGGTCAGATCAAAAGTTATGGTCTCTGCAAGTTATGCTCCTACATTATTTTGTAACCGAGTTAGCTTGTCTAGGTGGACCTTGAAGCCCTCCACAGTTTGTTCAACTACTCCTTGTTGTAGTTGGATTGATTGTTCATATTTTATTTTCTATAGAAATTGCTTGATTTTTTCCAAAAAAATCTCTAGGTGCTTGTGCAGGTACCATGTTTGTAAATATGTTTGTACTAGTTATTGATGGTCCTATTTGTAGTTGTTCTGCTGATTTCTTTACTTCTTTGTCCTCATTTTCTTTCTCATATTGTTCCTTTTGTTCTTGTTATTTATTCTTATCTTTTTCTTCCTTTTATTTATTTATCCTCTTGTTCCTTCGTTTCTTTGTTCTCCTTCTCTTTCTTTTATTTTTCTTCCATCTCCTTTTTTTCTTTTTCTTCCTTATCCTTCTTTTCTTGTTCCTCTCATTTTTCCTTCTTGATTTTTTCTTCCTGCTAATTTCTTGCCACATCTTCTTTGGAGTTCTTATTCCTCTCTATTTTCTCTTCTTCTTCTTTCTTTTTTTGTTCTTCCACCACCCTTTCTTTTTCTTCTTTCTACTTTTCTAATTTTTTTTCTTTACTTGTTCTCTTTTCTTCTGCTCCACATCTTGAATGACCTTTTTCTTTTGTGCTTCCTCAACTATTTTTTAGTTTTTTATATTTCTTTCTAATTTTTTTCTTTTTATTTTTGTGTTTCTAATTGTATTCTCTTTTGTTTAGCCACTTCCGTAGCTTCCTATTTTTCCTCTTATATATGTTTCCTCTTCTTTTATTCTTCTAATGCTACCTCTGTATGTTTTGATTCTTTAGCTTTGGTTTTTAAGGCTTTATCCTCTATAGTGCCCACTTCCCTTTGACATTTTTAGATACTGATCTTGATACTGTTGATCTTATTATGGAAACTATTATGTTTTGTTTTAGTATGATGGTTAGATGTTAGATCATGAATTAGTATTGATCTGGATTCAGTTATTATGCATGATGATTACTAGAGACTTTTTTTATATGTGGATGATGATATACTGTTTGACATGGACATATTATAGATGTTAATTTGGACATGTGACATTGTATATTGTGAGTAGATCTAGTATGGAAGATTATTGATGTAGTGCCCACATTTTACACACCCAAATACAATAGTAAAATACTAGGATAATTTTTTTTTTGACTTACATTGCTCACTACACACAACACAGTAAGGGCTCCAAGTAGGAAAACTCTACAACATATATGATACTTACATCAGTCATCAAATCACATAGACACATGAAAACACCATATACTTGTTTATACCACACTTTTCCACATGAACAAATACTAGCAATGACCTAACCATAAGAAACATGACTTCAGCAATGACGAACCCACAACACATCATTTCTTTAATTACATCTTAGTTACGATTATCATTCTAGGAACATTATTGTGCAAGGATAGTTTTTTTTTTCCATATACAAAATCTTAAGTTCATTCCACATTGAATTTACAGTTCGTCCATTTTAGGTTGGTTTCATTTATGCATCACGGAAATTTCCTTAACTTACTTGCTTATTTAGCACAATTTGAATAAAATTTCTAGTACTTAATTATCTTGTTCTTATGTTAAGGATATGCTTCTCAAACGTTTATTTAATGTTTAAAATTTACCCTTGCTACACAAGTGCAACTAACATGATGACAAGATGAAATCTTGGGATTGAGGGAGACATGGATTGGAAATAGATGTTTCCCCAAGAACATCCATCGATCACAGAATAGTTATTTCACTACCATGGTTGTTAAAGTTCAATAACTTATGGAATTCCATTTATATTTATATATATATTTTGTTTTCTCAAATTTTGGTCACACCAAGGCAATTTATATTCTTTGTAACACATGAAGATGCTTAAACTAAGTCATAAGGACTCCCAGTGACATTTTCCCTAACCTCAAATTTTGGTTTTACTCTCATATGATTTACTTTTGCGTCGCATTAGGGTCTTATTATTACTATCATTTTAAACATAAGCGTTACAAAAGTACTTGTCTAACATATTAAAGAAGCACATGGTTAAGCTTAATTAAAGTTTCACCCAGGGCTTTAATCTCTATTATAGGTGTGATTAAGGTTAAAATGTATTTACCCTATAATCCTTTTGTGAAAGATCAAGGCACTAAATTTTCACAAGCCCAAGACATGACATTTATCTACGAGGGACAAAAGGTTTCACTAATGAGAATGCAATACATAGAACGACTATATCACAAACTTCATTTAGGTCATTTAGATCCAATAGGGATTTCATTCACTGATGATGTTAATTTCTAGATCTAATTTCATAAGGCCCGGAAATCCAATAGGATAGAAGGGAGTAATATCTCTACCTACTCCACAGATGGGAAGGTTACACCACTTAGTCATTCCTTCTAACAAGGACTCATAAGGTGACTTCCAAGGTAGTTTTCACCACTCAGCCCTGGTATCAGACCTGAAGAGAGGACATTCTTCTCACGATTACCAAAAAACTAGAAGGAAACCGCATACTCGGGATAAAGTTAGACCATGTCATTCCTAAAATATGGGTTCATGACCATGACGCTAACAAAAAGACTATGACGGTAAACTCCAACTACGGTTTTAACCTAGAGTGTTCTATCGAGTGCAAAGCTTAAGTTCAAATATGATCTTAAATTTTTAGATGGTAAAAAAAGGTCACTCAAGTAGGCGAGTTATGCACGAATATTTTATTAAGGTTGAGTGTTCTCATTAAAACTCTTTTTTATGTTTGCAAGGTAAGAAGATAACCCAGTGATTAATTTAATCGTTTATTGAATACTGAGAAAGTACTACAATATATTAACTTCAATTTCAATTCACTATGTATAAATCAAACCCTTTTTGCCATACAAAACTAAGAATCAAATTGACCAGGTGATTAGATGCACATTTCCTAAGTTATCCCTAAAATTAGCATCTCATGCATATTAACAAATTTCAATTATAAATTTTCTATAACAAGAGACTACATTAGACAGTTATTCATTTTACAATAACCTATAAAAATTACAATAATAATAATTAAATTACACATCACCTTTTTTCGTCGTCATTATTCCATCCTGCAAAACCCACGTGAGCATGATATCAGCGATAATTTACTGGCATGACATCTACCCTTATCAATCATAATTATCATTTTTCAGTTTCCCATTTACATAAGATAAAAATTACAATTTGCAATTGAAACAAAAAGGTCTAGAAACATGTATTCATTGCATTTCATTTTTTTTCTTCATTTTGTAACCCAGGAGAGAGAAAGAGAAAGGAAGAGAGAGAAAACATCATTTTTTCAAAAGTTTTATTTCACACAAACGATACACAAAAGGGTTTTAAACAGTTATTAGCATGTGTTAAAAATTTTCAGGGTTGTTTGGCAACCCTACGAGGGTCTGCAGCTTTCTATTTTTATATTTTATTACTAACTACAAAAACTTACAAAATGTGCTCGGAGGCTAAGAAACTGCTTCCAAAAGTTATCTTCTGATGAGAACTCCCTCCACAATCAACTTTCTATGTGTCCCCAGATAGACCAAGATTTCATAGCAACTGACGAAATTGAAAAAGAGCGAACGGTTTGCGTTTGGCAGTTAGTTCTCCGAGGTCACTGGTCATAGTTCACCAAGTTGTAAAATGACAAAAGTTAGCTCGAGGGCCCAGAAAACCACGTCCAAAACGACATTCGATGGAGGAAAACACAACGAGACATCTCCTACTAGTTCCCCTATATGAAGAGAATTCATCAAAGTCGACGGGACTGAGAACTAGAGAACCATTTTTAAATGGCAACAAGTTTTCTAGAGCGAGAAGATGAAATTGGACTAGTTTGACCTCATCAAACTGTGACCGGAGGCCTACAAAATGGCTTCGCCAAACTATCCCAAAAATTGATCTTTCCTATATTGAATGTTCCATGCATTTGTCTAGTATAAACGTTAGAGGTTTGCGAAGACGGGATGTAATTTCTCCATTCAGGTTTCAAATGGCGGTTCAAAACGAAAGCCAACTTTCTAGATTTAACAGCTTTCTACTGCTGTAAACTAGTGTAATAGGGTTCCTATAAGAGCATCAAAAGGATGTCATATGTTCATTTCAGGTCAAACCAAAGGTCAAGGTGACTCCTTGTATACCAAGGTACATGAATGAAACTTCACATATTGTTTCCAGAGTTGCAAAGGGTACTTAGTGAGTCTCTGAAAATTACAAAATTTAACTATTTAAAACAAGGAGAAGGTCAAATTTGGAGTCAAATTTGTCTGGTCGATAAAATGATATTGGAGTGATAAAAAAGGGTAAGAGTTTTCTAAATCATCTCGAAGCGAGGGTGATAGTTCATGGTTTAAAGTAGATGAGTTTGTTATCCCGTAAAATTGGCAAGGGCAATTTTACAGATAACCCTACCGAAATTTTGTTCTGGTCCCTCGTCAGGGATTCCTTGCGTTCGGAACGTTGCAAAATCCCTTTCTGGGAAATCTAGTTTTCCGAACTTAGCCATTTTTGGTCTTTTTTGGTCGGGCGCATATAATGACTATGCAACATCAAATGTTCATGTGCCCCCTTTAAATCCTTTGGCGCATGCTTTCTCATGTCAACAGGCATTTTGGTGCGCCTCATTATGCCAAGTCTTCCTTGCATGTGCCAAGGCGCATGCGCCTTCATGTCAACAGAACTTTTGTTGCACCCCTTTTTGGTGCGCCAAGGGCGCACATATTCCTTTGTCAACACCACTTCTGGTGCGCCAAAGGTGCACATATCTTCGTGTTGGCAAGCGTTTTGATGCGCCAAAGGGCACATATTTTCTTGTGTCGATAGTGCTTTTCATGCGCCACTTGAAAAATTTGGTGGCACATTTATTGCCACCTCTCACCTATAAATAGGTGCGTCTGCACTGTCATTATCATCGACAAAAATCACGTGATTTTTCTCTGTACCTGCTAGCGCACCTGCCCTGTCACTTTCAAATCACTTTGTGGACCCGTTTGCACATTTCTTCATTATTATATCTGGTAAGAGGTCCTCATTTCTTTTGTGTGTTTTGTGTTTTGGTTTTTGTTTGCTTGTTGGTTTGGATTGGATTAGAAAAATCTGTCAAATCATGAACTTGCCCCCCCCTTGCTATTCTTTTCCATTCTTCCAAGCATGTTCTTCCCCCCTCTTTCCAGATCTGCTGGTAAAGGGGGCTCTGTCCTAAAATAGCTTGGAACTCTTTGTTTAAGCTTCTTCATCACCCAAATGACCCTGCAGAAGGAGCTAAACCACATATAAAACCCCTCAGAGAGAATTCAAAGCTTGAAAATAAGAAACTGTATATTTCTTCTCCTTTGGCGCATTGTCTCCCCTGCAATATGATAAACAGGAGCGCCTGGTCACTTTCCCCTACAACATGATAGAACAGGCGCGCCAATGGCGCATATTCCCTGCCTGCTACATAATGAAAAGTTGCGCCCTCATGGCACACTTCCTTCGTTTGTTGCAGCCCGCTTTCCTCGTGCTCCCTCGTTTGGCACACCAAACTCATATGTTGCATCGTTAAAACCTGTGCGCCTTTGGCGCACCCTGCGTCTATGCAACACCAGAAATTATCTGCACCAAGTGCAAAACTGTAAATCGGCACAGGCGCATCCCTCATTGCAACAACAACATGTTGTGCAGACCTTCCATGCACTGTGCCAAGTTCCCTTTAGTGCACACAAAAAGCATATGTTACACAAACCTTATATGCACCTCTGGCGCACTGAATTTCCATGCAACATGAAAATTATATGCGCCCTTTATAAAACGCATACACATGGCGCAGGCGCACTTGTACTTACAACAACAAAGAATGCACCCTGCAGTATCCATGTGCCATGTGCCCTTTGGCGCTGATTTATCCCCTGCAGCATCCCTTTTCTGTGTGCCTTACTATTTAGCTCTGTAACCTACAGTATTCATGCGCCCTGCGCCCTGAGGCCTTAAAATTGCTAACTCTTTCTTCTGTCAGCATTTCAATGGAAGATCAGACAGCTGACATGGCTTTCTTGCGTTGGGTTTCACTTCTTATTCTTGCAGATCAGCAACTAAGTTCAGAAGAACATATGTCAACATCAAGCAAGAGACCTATCAAATCTAAAGGCAAGGCCAAGCTCACAGAAGAAGAAATGAAGTATAAGTATCAGAGGGTCAGAATGCCCGAGTCCCAAGCAGAGTGTGACCTAGACATCAGAGACTCAGAGCTGGGTCATATTGATATGGAGGATTTCTGGGACCAGAACCAGGAAGGTCACAAGAAGTCCATGGATGGACAAATTGATAGGCAGTGCCCTACACTTTGCTGGAGGGATCCCAGTTAGTGCCGTGAATAATGAATTTATGATGGTGGTAGCCCCATGCTACAACAAAGACACAAGATGTGTCCATGGTGAGAAGGGTGAGGTCATAATTAACCTCACTGCCCGCCACTTTGAAATAATGCTCGGCATTCCTCATCACCGGCACTTTGTGGCCGTAAGCCAAGAAGATTGCATCAAGGCCTGGGACGACAATGAAGATCAGTGCATGCAGCTGATGAACGAGGTTTATCTGAAGAAAAAAAAAGTGGTGACTCGGTGGCCACAAGTCATTCATCGCAGTGACTTTTCAGAGGAACTCAGCGACACAATTACGTTCCTGAGTAGAGTCTTTGGGCTTCCTGACGCCCATTATTTTCACAAGTGGATGCTACGGTACCTTGAAACAATGAACAAAAATGTGCCCGATCAACGCTTTGAGTGGGCGGAAATCATAAGCAGCACATATCTCCGAGCAGCTACAACAACTTAACACAACAGGGAGGTTCTATATGAACTCCTACGTGGTCTATGCTGCAGCTTCAGAAAGGGATTATCCAGCTCTGATGCGATGTGGGGTTTGGCCCCAAGTTAAAATTTATGAATACTATCCAAGAACTGAAGCTGGAAAATAGCATCCCCCAATTCACAAAGATCAATGATGCATTCTTCTACTTCATCATCTGCCTGTTGAGGTCGAATATGACTCACGGTCGTACGACCAAGAGCATAGTAGCAGCTACTGGAGAAGTGGGGGGCCCTGTTCACTCAATTCCCCACATTCACCTATCTGAGGGCAGTCAATTTCTTGGGGGAACTGACTAGACTGCCAAGATATGCCGAGCCCAAGTTGATCTTGTTAGAGCTGTTGAGGCAGCTTGTTACTTACCATGAAAAGTGCCTAAAGAGAAAGAAGGGTGGAACTCCTTTCCCCCTCACAGTGGGTAGGTATACGTGTCTCACTCACCACAAGGCAAAAGATATGTTTGCAGAACTGGAGCTGCTGAATCTGAAACATGACTTCCCAGCAAGGCCCACCTTCGATCCAAGAAATTGTTTTCCTAGGGCCAAGCTCGACCCGATCCACATCCCTCAGATCGAAGATATCTACATCGACATATATCATGAGGTTGAGCTCAGAAGGAAGGATCATTCTCGCTTGGCCTTAGCAGAAATCATCCAGTACGGGGTAGCCATCATCCCAAAAGGCTACCAAACTACTGAGCAAGAAGTGGATCAAGTGTATCTTGACACGGGTGGGGACGATTGGCCTTTCGCGTTGATTGATAGAACCAAAGCGCCTCAGACAATTGAGGAGAGAGTCAAGGAAACTCTGCGCAGAACAGAGCATTGGTGCCGAATGAATGGACTCATCTACCTCGGGGTCGATTTCACAACCTCTCCATTGGGCAACGCACCTCCTCAGGAAAAATAGCAGCCAAAGGGGAAAGGAAAAGGCAAAGAGGGTGAATCCAGCTCCACCCAAGAGGAAGCTCCTGAAAGTCCTCCTTCCGCTACACCCGAAGAAGTTATAACTCTAGCTTCCCCAGAGAAAGAAACAGTGGAGGATGTTCCGATAGGCACATCCACTTAGGATGTCGCCACTACTGCAATAATTGAGGCCCCTTCTGTCCCTTCTCCCTCTCCTCCTTCCCCTCCTCGAGTGACCCAAGTGACCATTCCTTTGGTCGTGTCCTCTCCCCCTTCTTCTACTGTTCCTCCTCGCTTCTTCGTCCATCTTCTCTTCTCTTGCGGATCTGTCCCCCTCCATTTCTTCCCTCATCTCTGAGCTCCCTTCCCTTCCTATGTCTTCCTCTCCTGCAGTATCTCTTCCTCCCATGAGCACTTCCTCGGCCTCCCTCTCGATGCCGCCTCCAAGTGTCTCCACGTTTTTCCCTTCTACTACTGCAGTTGCCCCCTTCTCTGTTTCTGGCCCTTCTCCCATAAGTCCAGCTTGGATCTCCCAGCACCTAAGTCAACAGAAAAGGAAAGTTCCCATCACTCCTGATGGACTTCTCCGTCATCCCGTCAAAGGGGGAAAAGAAGCAAAAGCCTATCACACGCTTCTCTTAGAGTGCTTCAGGAGAGAGGGTAATGGAGATTGCATACCCCAATCCTCTGAAGGATAAAAAGGATCTGTCTCCGACAGATTACACAGTGACTCAAGTCACAATGGGAACGTCTTCTGAAAGCCTTTAGGGAGAGGCCCTATTTGCAGTTGACGCCCTCTGCAAGAAGCTTCCAGAAGCAAAAGAAGAGAAAAGGCTACTAAAAGAGCAAAATAAACATCTGTTCCACGCCTTACAGAAGATGGGTAATGCACCTCCCACAACTACCACCGAAACTCCTGAGATCTCTGAGTCAAGATAAAATTAATGAATATGCAAAGATCGGCGAGCAGGGTATGGCAGTTTCCACCTGGAGGAGCCAAATCCTCAAGGACAGTGAACGAGTGATCTCCAAGTTCACCGATTTGTATCTGAACATCAACAAGGCGAACAAAGAACTCCAGGCGTTAGCAGGACCCATATCCGAAGAGTTGGACCATGCTAGGCTGCAGCATGAGACCTTTCAAAGAATGTTCGACTGTTCAGTCGAAGATCTAGTCAAGTTCGGCGTTTTCGGTCACCCCAGGGCCCTCAATAAAATCCTTTCCACTCTGGATTACCAGATGGATCAACTGGAATTCGTCCTCGAAAAGATTGATAAGGTAAAGGAAGAAGCCCTAGACGCAATGCATCAGATGGAACAAATTGTTCTAAGGATGTCTCCAGGGTTGCTTACTCCTTCTTTCACCTTAAGGAAGGTTGACGAAACCATCCAGATCTTCAAGGAGATCGTTTCGCAAGGGCTGGGGCCAGAGGTCACTTTTGACACAGAATCCATCAATAACCTGCTGGCCTGTCGGGACTTCATCGGGTTCTTAATAGAAGCAGAGAATGAATATTCCAAACTCCCAGAGAAGCTCACAGACGAGTGGGAGACTTACGAGGCTATCAGTGAGCGACACAAGGATCCTTCCTAGGATCAATTAGAGCCCATGATCAGCAAGTTCATGGAATACCATGCCCAATTCCACATCTCGTCACCTGAGCAGCAAAAGCAGGATACCCCTTTCCAGCCGCGGGGACGACGATGAATAATTTCTCTCTCTTCTTCGACTTTCTTTTTGTAAATGTCTAAAATATGTTGGCTCAAATGATGACATCATCCATGTTGCACCATGGGATGATGTCATCCATCAAGTTGTCAAAAGTCAACATGACTTTGAGATATTTTGTAGATATTTATGTAAATAGGTGGTTGGTTCCTTTTTGCCTTCCTTCTTCTCTCTTCTTCTATAAATACTTGAATACTTGTTGTATTCAGGGGTGGATACTTTTCAGATGAAAAATAGAAGTGAGAAGAAAAGACTTTGAACTTTTTGTAACAGAAAGAAATATTAATACAATATTTAGACTTTGTGCTGAATACATGTGTTATATGCATTAGATCTTTCTTATGTCAGATTTATGTGTTTATTCTGTTGGATCTACTTCTGTTTTATTGTCATTTATTCATCAGTATTGCTTTGTTCGTCTATGCAAGTAGGTTTGGCTCTGTTTACTACCAAGCCCAAAACATAGACCCTCTGACCTTTCTGCTTTGGAATTCATTTCTTTTCTCCCTTCGGATCTGATCTTTCTTCATCCTCTCTTTCATTCCTTTCTTTCCACAGTCGGAAACACCCCTACTGGGATGAGATCCCAAACCCCTGAAGGCAGAATATTGTGAGACTTGCATAGATTCCTGTTGGTAGAATAGCAATAAACCAGTTTCGCTTTGCTAACTCAAAGAGGGGCTATGCCCTGCACACTGTTGACTCGTTTATCCATAAATCTGCCCAAGCGACAGATTTTCGAACCAATAGTTTTTGGCGACTCTGCTGGGGAACGAATAGATCTATCAGATCTATGATGGTGGTATGATAGAAAATCAGTAAAAATCTGAAAAATCACTACCTGTTTGCAAACTTTAACTTTTTGTTAAAAATCCAAAAATTTTGCAAAAGTGCTCTAAATTGAAAATTTTCTTCTGAGATCCATAGATCTGGCCTAGTTGGAGATCTTTAGTTCGCTGAGTTTTTATAAAATTTGTATTTTTCCGTAGATCTGAGTTTTTGACTGTTTACCAAAATTTTCAAACTCTTTGAAAAAGTCAACTTTAGATCTGAAAATCAGCTTACTAATCTTCACTATCATTTTATCCTCGTTGTTCTTTGTCATTAAACCGCAATCGGTTTTCAGAAGAGGATAATTTTAAATATTCAGAAAAGTACATGCTGCTGGTTTTTGTCAGAAAAACCAGAAAATCAGCAAGTACAACCAAAAAGAATTTTTGAATCTGCTCCACAACATTGCAGATCTGGAAAGTACGCTGGTGGGTGAACCATTTACTCGTAGTAGGAGAGCTCGTGGAGAAGTCAATCCTACTTTCGATCTGCTTCAAAGGCACAACTTCAGTATAACACCGACGCATGCTTTTCATCACTAAGTTCAGCTGATCGGTCAGCCAGAAGCGCCTCACCTCCGCGAAGGAAGCATCTTTCACAAGGAGCCTCCACATCCCTTTGTAGCGCCTTGCTTCTCAGTGGAACTGTGTTTCCAGCCCATGTTCTTTTTCCAGCTATCCAGATGGCGGTACCATGGGGAAATGCCATGGGTTCCCTGGGCTTGCCGCATCCTGTTCACGCACTCCCACATGGGAACCGAAAGAATTTTCCCAAATTTGACGGGAGCGGAAACCAAAGCACAGATTCACACATATCTGCATTCATCATGTCATGCAGTATCCTAGATGTAACTCATGAAGATGTGTCGGTTCACCTTTTTCTGGAAACTTTACAAGGGCCCGCAGCAGAATGGTTTCAGCATTTACCGGCCGGATCTATTACCAGTTGGGCCACCTTGCGGGATGCTTTTGAAGACAGGTACAAGCCTTCAGAAGATGCATTTGCATTGTTATCACAGATCACTCACCTGAAGAAGGAGGCCAATGAGACCATGCGTGATTTTATCGCCAGGTTCAATGCATTAATCAACCGTGTGCCTGTTGCCATGCTTCCAACACCGGAAAATTAGAAGTGTTTCTTCGTGAACGCTATGAGTTCAAAAGTAAGTTTCTTGCTCCTGCAAGAACAAGTGGCTACCTTGATTCTCTCCCAGGCCGCTGCCATCTGAATTGAAGATAATTTGATAATATCTGGCGAATTAAAAAGGGAATCATCCAATCGTAAATCTTTGGGCCCTTCCCCCTCTACTTTGTCTGATTCGGCATTTCAAAAGATGGCGAATGAATTGCTTGCATTAAAGAAGCAGTTAGCCCAAGCTTCCCCTGGTTCCTCATACCGGGATATCCCCACGGAGGAATTTCGTTTCCAACAATGTTCCACAAAGGTCGTGCGCTTACCTGCAACTACTCCGCGGTTGGCACTTGAGGCTCCTCCAGTCAATGCTCTTAGCCGAAATTGAAGAAGAGGAACAAAATTACGAAGAACCTTCGTCCCAAGGCGAAGATGATCAAGACGTCGGTGAGCCGACTGGTGACTCTACTATCGGGTATATGGAATTTGATGAGGAAGAATCTGATGAAGAAGAGGGTACACAAGGCTATGCAAGTGGACAATCATATGTTGTTTTTACCCGCTCGCAAGGAAAAGAAGCAGAAGTCGCTGCCCATGTGCAGAAGGAGAAGGCCGTGTCAAACGCACCTCCAACCATTGCTAAAAGAGGTAATCCTCTTCCTACTCAACTCCCTGTTAAGTCTTTTACAAGGAAATCTTTTCCCCCCATCTCTCCTCCAAATCAGCCTTCTTCTATTCCTATCAAGACCAGTAATCCTACCCTACCATCACGAAGTGAGGGACTCATTCCTTCACCAGCGTAACCCTTGGCCGCATTTGACATCATAGACCATGCTAAAAAGACCAAGATCCAAATGTCTGAAGCTGAGTATCTTCAGTCAAATCCCGAACAGCTTGTAAGATTAACTGAAGTATATTCAAAGTCAAGTTGTCATATCTCCCCAGGTTTCCCCCAAAAGGAATCCTTTCCACTCCTCCTGCATCCCGCATAAATGTTGCCTCAACATCTACATCAGGCAAGATAGAACCTTTCTATCTCTCCCTCCTAATCAATGGCCACAAGTTAAGTAACTGCATAATTGATTCTGGAGCTTCTGATAACGTCATGCCGGAAAAATTCACCCATGCTTTGGGCCTCACCCTTACCAAGCCTTTTGGTAGATGTTATTCCTTGGAAACCAAGCAGGTTCCGTTGATTGGTCAAATCAAAGACGCGCAGTTTGCATTTGCGGCGTTCCCAGAGAAAAGAGTAAAGATGACTGTCCTCGTTGCCGACATTCCAGCAGCCTACGGAATTTTGCTGGGAAGAAGTTTTTGCAGTGAAGTTGGTGGGGAGATTCATATGGACTGGTCTAAGGCTAGGATCCCTGTCAAAGGTGTAATGCAGACATTGGAGCTAGAATCACAAAAGAAGTACTTGGTTACTAACTCTGAGGACCCCAAAGCTCAAATTATTTTCGAATCATCAGGAATGGGGAACTATTTCTTGTCTACCGAGTCTGACAAAATGGTTGTTCTCATTTAAGAAGAAGATTTTAACAAGATCTGGACTTTGCAGTTTGATGGCAGCTATGCAACCAGTGGATGTGGCGCCGGAGCCGTGCTAATATCTCCCGAAGGGGAGGTTATTCCTCTCTCTTTCAAGTTACAGTTTTTCAACACGAATAATACTTCTGAATATGAATCTCTGCTACTTGGCATGCAAGCCATGAAGGAAAGAGGGATCAAAAATCTAAAAGTGCAAGGTGATGCAGAGCTAGTCGTGAATCAAGTTAAGAGGATATATCAAGTGAAGAATGAGAGGCTCAGGCACTACCATAATGCGGTGTGGGACAACATCAAGGAATTTGACGCTTTTTCAATAGAATCCATTCCAAGAGCTCAGAATGACATGGCTGATTCATTGGCCGTTTCAGCATCCCTCATGCTCCCTCACCCAGGTTTGAAAACAGACAAATACACCATTGAGGTGGTTTTCTGCCCAAGCGTGCCAGATAATTCTCAGCATTGGCAAGTATTCAATGATGACAATCAACTCATTTCCTTTCTAGAAAAGGTGGAAAATTTTAAGGAGCTTCACGTTGAAGAATCCACTTCCATGTGCCGCGAATCAGTCATCGATCAAGATAATGAATCCGAAGGGAACGATGGCATATGTCAGCTCAAAGGAAATAAAATTCCGAAGGGCCTAGTTTCTTTGGAGCGGTTGTTCGACAGGCATGACTGTTTTGTAAAAAAGAAAAGGTGAGATGATGCTAGCTCATCCCCAGAAACCGAGCCGGTTAATTTAGGTTCGGTAGAACATCCGCAGTTTGTGAACATTGGCAAATGTTGCACACCTGAAGAAAAGTGGAAGTTTGTCAAACTACTGAAGAAATACATGGATGTATTGGCATGGTCCTATGCCGATCTAAAGTCTTTTAAAGCCAAAGGACGTCCAGCATGACATCCCGTTGAAAGAAGGACGTCAAAGCCTTTTGCCAGAAGCAGAGGCATTATAACCCTAAGATCTCAGGTACTATCCAGGCTGAAATTCAGAAAATGCTGGATGTGAGAATCATCTTTCCTATCCATCACAGTACTTGGGTAGCAAACATTGTGCCAGTGCGCAAGAAGAACGGTGAAATACGCATATGCGTAGATTTTCGAAACTTGAATCAGGCTTCCTTAAAAGACAACTACCCACTTCCTATAATGGATCAAGTTCTGCAAGCAGTAACTGGTTCAGAAATGCTGTCCATGCTTGATGGTTTTTCAGGCTACAATCAGATTGAAGTTTCACCTGAAGATCAATTTAAAATGGCATTCACTACTCCCTGGGGCACGTTTTCCTACAGTAGGATGCCTTTTGGTCTGACCAATGCTGGCACCACTTTTCAGCAGGCCATGGACCTTACATTCAAAGGTATGATGGGGAAGGTCATTGTCATTTATCTAGATGACTTAACTGTGTTATCTAAACAACGAAATGATCATTGTGATCATTTAGAGAAAGTGTTGGCCAGGTGCCGAGAACATGGGATTTCCATGAACCCAAAAAAGTTTGTTTTTGGAGTCACAGAAGGAAAGTTGCTAGGGCATGTTGTTAGGAAAGAAGGAACGAAGATAGATACCGAAAGAGTTAAGGCTATTCAGAGCCTCACTTTGCCTACAAGCAAGACCGGCGTCCACTCTTTCTTTGGAAAGGTGAACTTTCTCAGGCGTTTTGTTCCCGACTTTGCTGAGAAGACTCGTCATATATTGGACATGATGAAAGGGTCACCAACTTTCCAATGGAGCGAGGAAGGGAAAAGGTCGTTCAAAGAAATAAAATCTTCTGTCGCTCATGCACCAGTCCTGGTATGTCCTAATTTCTCCAAAGATTTTATCATGTATAGCTATGCATCTGAGCATACTGTATCTGCCATCTTGATGCAAAAGAATTCTGAGGATGTTGAATCTCCGATTGCGTTCATGAGCTCTCCCCTCAAGCCTCACGAATTAAAAATGTCTCAGTTGGAAAAGCATGCCTTCGCCGTTGTCAAAGCGGTAAAAAACTTCAGGTATTACATTTTAAATTCTCATACGGTGGTGCTGGTCCCTGACACGGCAGTCAAATCAATTCTAACTCAACAGGAGTTAGGAAGCTTGCGAGGAAATTGGATTGCAAAGGTCCAGGAGTACGACCTGGATATAAAACCAACCAAGCTGGTAAGAGGCAAGGGCCTATGTCAGCTTATGGCTGAAAACAAAGATTCAGAAGACCCTGAGGAAAAGATGATTACAACAATGGAGCACAAAGCCAGTTGGAGAAAGCCTGATTCTCTACCTCATGGTTCTATTTGTCGCAACCAGCGATGAGTGGTATTCCGATATTGCTTTCTTCCTCACCTATGGTGAATGCCCGGCTCACCTAACTACAAAGGAGAAGCGCACTATAAAGCTCAGAGCAGCCAAATATGTCATCTGGGATGACGGTTTATACAAACGCGGGATAGATGGCATCTTCTTGCGATGTGTCGACAAGCCACAGCAGGTGAAGTTACTTGAAAGTTTTCATAATTCAGCCTGTGGAGGCCATTTCTCCTCTTCTGTAATAACACACAAGATCATCTGGGCCAAGTACTATTGGCCGACGCTTTTCTAAGATACAACTACCTAGGTAACAAAATGTGAACCTTACCAACAGTTCGTCAGCAAGCCCAAGTTGGCTGCTTTTCCCCTCAGGCCGGTCATTGTCGACGAACCATTCAAGTAGTGGGGAATTGATTTTATTGGTGCACTCAATCCCCAATCGAGTGCCAGACATAGTTATGTCCTAATAGCAACGGATTACTTCACCAAGTGGGTGGAAGCCATACCTATCAAACATGCCACTTCCGAGTTTGTTTGTAGTTTTATCTAAGAAAATATCATTATCAGGTTTGGCATCCCAAACAAGATTGTTGCTGATAATGCTTCTAACTTTTCTTCACGGGAAGTTATTAGTTTTTTATATGAATATGGGATAATTTTAGCTCACGCCTTAGATTATTACCCTCAGGGAAATGGTCAAGTAGAATCCAGTAACAAAAACTTGGTGACCATCATACGAAAGCTGGTGGATGAGAATCAACGAATGTGGCACAAGTCCTTATACGACGCTTTGTGGGCAGATCACATTACTCCCAAAAGGTCTCTCGGTATGTCACCTTTTCAAGTTTTATATGGCACCGATGCCGAGCTTCCCATTTCCGCTGAAATTCCTGCTCTGCGCTTGGCACGGGCAATCAAAGATGAGACTTTTCAAAATTCTCTTGAAAAGAGGATCATATATCTGACAGAGCTCGAAGAAAAGAGAGTAAGGGTGGTCGAAAAGATCACCGAGCATCAGAATCAGGTCAAAATATTGTTCGATAAAAAAGCTAAGCAAAGATATTTCTAGGTGGGAGACCTCGTCCTTATGTGGGACAAGCGAAGAGAGCCAAAAGGTATGCACGGAAAGTTTGATTCCCTGTGGAGAGGGCCTTTCAATATCAAGCAGCTCAATGGAGAGAATAGTTTCTATCTCTCATATCTGGATGGAACCGAACTCCCGCTTCCCTATAGTGGGCAGCATTTGAAGATCTTCACGAAGTAGAGCTTGTTCTCTTCTTTGTACAGTTTGCTTTAGTTGTGTGTTTGTTTTTGTCGGTGTGTTTGCTTTCTGTTTGTTGTGTGTTCCCTTTTGTTCACCCTCCGGTCGCCCTTGTTTTTGACTCTGTTACCCAATGGATAGGCACATGAGATCTGGGATTCTCTACCCCCGAAGTTTGCTCAGGGATAGTCCCCAGAAAGAGCCAGCTGTTATCCCGTAAAATTGACAAGGGAAATTTTACAGATAACCCTATCGAAATTTTGTTCCAATCCCTCGTCAGGGATTCCTTGCGTTCGGAACGTTGCAAAATCCCTTTCCGGGAAATCTAGTTTTCCGAACTTAGCCATTTTTGGTCTTTTTTGGTCGGGCGCATATAATGACTATGCAACATCAAATGTTCATGCGCCCCCTTTAAAGCCTTTGGCGCATGCTTTCTCCTGTCAACAGGAGTTTTGGTGCACCTCACTATGTCGAGTCTTCCCTGCATGCGCCAAGGCGCATGCGCCTTCATGTCAATAGAACTTTTGTAGTGCCAAGGGCGCACATATTCCTTTGTCAACACCACTTCTGGTGTGCCAAAGGCGCACATATCTTCATGTTGGCAAGCGTTTTGATGCGCCAAAGGACGCATGTTTTCTTGTGTCGACAATTCTTTTCATGTGCCACTTGAAAAAGTTGGTGGCACATTTATTGCCTCCTCACCTATAAATAGGTGCATTTGCGCTGTCATTATCATCCGACACAAATCACGTGATTTTTCTCTGTACCTACCAGCGCACCTGCCCTGTCGTTTTCAAATCGCTTTGTGGACCTATTTGCACATTTCTTCGTTATATATATCCGGGTAAGAGGTCCTCTTTCTTTTGTGCACTTTGTGTTTCTGGTTTTTGACTGCTTATTGGTATGGATTGGATTGGAAAGACTGTGAAATCATGAACTTGCCCCCCCCCCCTTGTTGTCTTTTCCATTCTTCCACATGTTCTTCCCCCCTCTTTCCAGATCAGCTGGTAGAGGAAACTCTATCCTAAAATGGCTTGGAACCCTTTGTTTAAAGCCTCTTCAATCACCCCAAGGTACCCTAAAAAGGAGCTTAACCACATATAAACCCCTCAGAGAGAGAATCAAAGCTTAAAAAGAAATTGTATTTTTCTTCTCCTTTGGCACATTGGTGCACCCTGCAACATGAAGAACACTTGCGTCAATGGCGCATATTCCCTGCCTACTACATGATGAAAAGCTACGCCCTCAAGGCACACTTCCTTAGTTTGTTGCAAATGCTTTCCTCACACCCCCTCATGGCGCACCAAACTCATTTGTTGCATCGATAAAACCTGCGCCCTTTGGTGCACCCTGCATGTATGCAACATAGAAATTATCCGCGCCAAGTGCAAAATTGTAAAATGGTGCAGGCGCATCCCTCATTACAATAACAATATGTCATGTAGACTTTCCATGCGCCGCGCCAAGTTCCCTTTGGTGCACAAAAATCATATGTTACACAAACCTTATATGCGCCTCTGGCACACTGAATTTCCATGCAACATGAAAATTATATGCGCCCTTTATAAAACACATACACATGGCGCAGGTGCACTTGTACTTACAACAACAAAGAATGCACCCTACAGTGTCCATGTGCTATGCGCCCTTCGGCACTTATTTATCCCCTGTAGCAGCCCTTTCCTGTGCGCCTTGCTATTTAGCCCTATAACCTGCAGTATTCATGCGCCCTGCGCCTTAAGTCCTTAAAATTGCTAACTCTTTCTTCTGTCAGCATTTCAATGGAAAATCAGATAGCTGACATGGCTTTCTTGCATTGGGTTTCACTTCTTATTCTTACAGATCAGCAACTAATTTCAGAAGAACATATGTCAACATCAAGCAAGAAACCTATCAAATCTAAAGGCAAGGCCAAGCTCACAGAAGAAGAAATGAATTATAAGTATCAGAGGGTCAGAATGTATGAGTCCTAAGCGGAGTGTGACGTAGACATCAGAGACTCAGAGCTGGGTCATATTGATATGGAAGAGTTCTGGACCAGATCTAGGAAGGTCACAAGAAGTCCATGGATGGACAAATTGATAGGCAGTGTGCTACACTTTGCTGGTGGAATCCCAGTCAGTGCCATGAATAATGAATTTATGATGGTGGTAGCCCGATGCTACAACAAGGACACAAGATTTGTCCATGGTGAGAAGGGCGAGGTCATAATTAACCTCACTACCCGCCACTTTGAAATAATGCTCGGAATTACTCATCACTGGCACTTTGTGGCCGTTAGCCAAGAAGATTACATCAAGGCCTGGGACGACAATGAAGATTAGTGCATGTAGCTGATGAACGAGGTTTATCTAAAGAATAAAAAAGTGGTGACTTGGTGGGCACAAGTCATTCATCGCAGTGACTTTTCAGAGGAACTCAACAACACAATTACATTCCTGAGCAGAGTCTTTGGGCTTCCTGACGCCCATTATTTTCACAAGTGGATGTTGCGGTACCTTGAGACAATGAACAAAAATGTGCCCGATCAACGCTTTGAGTAGGCGGAGATCATAAGCAACACGATATCAGAATAGCTACAACAACTTAACACAACAGGGAGATTCTATATGAACTCCTAGATGGTCTATGCTACAACTTCAGAAAGGGACTATCCAGCTCTGATGCGATGTGGGGTTTGGCCCCAAGTCAAAATTTATGAATACTATCCAGAGCTGAAGGTGGAAAATAGCATCCCCCAATTCACAAAGAACAATGATGCATTCTTCTACTTCATCATCTACCTGTTGAGGTCGAATATGACTCACGGTCGTACGACCAAGATCATAGTAGCAGCTACTGAGAAGTGGGGGGGCCTGTTCACTCAATTCCCCACATTCACCTATATGAGGGCAGTCAATTTCTTGGGGGAACCGACTAAATTGCCGAGATATGCCAAGCCCAAGTTGATCCTGTTAGAGCTGTTGAGGCAACTTGTTACTTACCATGAAAAGTGCCTAAAGAGAAAAAAGGGTGAAACTCCTTTCCCCCTCACAGTGGGTAGGTATACGTGTCTCACTCACCACAAGGCAAAAGATATGTTTGCAGAACTGGAGCTGCTGAATCTGAAACATGACTTCCCAGCAAGGCCACCTTCAATCCGAGAAATTTTTTGCCTAGGGCCAAGCTCGACCCGATCCACATCCCTCAGATCGAAGATATCTACATCAACATATATCATGAGGTTGAGCTCAGGAGGAAGGATCATTATCGCTTGGCCTTAGCAGAAATCATCCAGTACGGGGTAGACATCATCCCAAAAGGTTACCAAACTACTGACAAAGAAGCGGATCAAGTGTATCTTGACACGGGTGGGGACGATTGGCCTTTCATGTTGATTGATAGAACTAAAGCATCTCAGACAATTGAGGAGAGAGTCAAGGAAACTTTGCGCAGAACAGAGCATTGGTGCCGAATGAACGGGCTCATCTACCTCGGAGTCAATTTCACAACCTCTCCATTGGGCAACACACCTCCTCAGGCAAAAAAATAGCCAAAGGGGAAAGGAAAAGGCAAAGAGGGTGAATCCAGCTCCACCCAAGAGGAAGCTCCTGAAAGTCCTCCTTCTGCTGCACCCGAACAAGTTATAACTCTGGCTTCTCCAGAGAAAGAAGCGGCGAAAGATGTTCCAATAGGCATATCCACTCAGGATGTGGCCACTGCTGCAACAATTGAGGTCCCTTCTGTCCCTTCTCCCTCTCCTCCTTCCCCTCCTCGAGTGACCCAAGCGACCATTCCTTTGGTCGTGTCCTCTCCCCCTTCTTCTACTATCCCTCTTGCTTCTTCGTCCATCTTCTCTTCTCTCGCGGACTTGTCCCCCTCCATTTCTTCCCTCATCTCTGAGCTCCCCTCCCTTCCTATGTCTTCCTCTCCTGCAGTATCTCTTCCTCCCGTGAGCACTTCCTCGGCCTCCCTCTCGATGCCGCCTCCAAGTGTCTCCACGTTATTCCCTTCTACTACTGCAGCTTCCCCCTTCTCCCATAATTCCAGCCTAGATCTCCCAGTACCTAAGTCAACAGAAAAGGAAACTTCCCATCGCACCGATGGACTTCTCTGTAATCCCGTCAAAAGGGGCAAAGAAGTAGAATCCCATCACACGCTTCTCTCAGAGTGCTTCGGGGGAGAGGGTAATAGAGATCGCATACCCTAATCCTCTGAAGGATAAAAAGGATCTATCTCCGATAGATTACACAGTGACTCAGGTCACAATGGGGACATCTTCTGAAATCCTGTAAGGAGAAGCCCTATCTACAGTTAACGGCCTTTGCAAGAAGCTTCAAGAATCAAAAGAAGAGAAAAGGCTACTGAAAGAGCAAAATAAACATCTGCTCCACGCCTTACAAAAGATGGGCAGTGCACCTCCCACAACTACCGCCGAAACTCTTGAACCTCTGAGTTAGGATAAAATTAATGAATATGCAAAGATCGGCAAGCAGGGTATGGCAGTTTCCACCTGGAGGAGCCAAATCCTCAAGGATAGTGAACGAGTGATCGCTAAGTTCACCGATTTGTATCTTAACATCAACAAGGTGAACAAAGAACTCCAAGCATTAGCAGGACCCATATCCAAAGAGCTGGACCATGCTAGGCTGCAGCATGAGACCTTCCAAAGAATGTTCGACTATTTAGTCGAAGATCTGGTGAAGTTCAGCATTTTCGGTCACCCCAGGGCCCTCAATAAAATCCTTTCCACTCTGGATTACCGGATGGATCAACTGGAATTCGTCCTCGAAAAGATTGATAAGGTAAAGGAAGAAGCCCTGGACGCAATGCACCAGATGGAACAAATTGTTCTAAGGATGTCTCCAGGGTTACTTACTCCTTCTTTCGCCTTAAGGAAGGTTGATGAAACCATACAGATCTTCAAGGAGATCGTTTCGCAAGGGCTGGGGCCAGAGGTCACTTTTGACGGAGAATCTATCAATAACTTGCTGGCCTGTCGGGACTTCATCGGGTTCTTAATAGAAATAGAGAATGAATATTCCAAACTCCCAGAGAAGCTCACAGATGAGCGGGAGACTTGCGAGGCTATCAGTGAGTGACACAAGGATCCTTCCTAGGATCAATTAGAGCCCATGATCAGCAAGTTCATGGAATACCGTGCCCAATTCCACATCTTGTCACCCGAGCAACAACAACAGGATATCCCCTTTCAGCCGCGGGACGACGACGATGAATAATTTCTCTCTCTTCTTCGACTTTATTTTTGTAATTTCTAAAGTATGTTGGCACAAATGATGACATCATCCATGTTGCACCATGGGATGATGTCATCCATCAAGTTGTCAAAAGTCAACATGAATTTGAGATATTTTGTAATTAAGTGGTTGGTTTGTTTTTGCCTTCTTTTCTTCTCTTTTTCTATATATACTTGAATACTGGTTGTATTCAAGGAGTGGATATCTTTTAGATGAAAAATAGAAGTGAGAAGAAAATACTTTGAGCTTTTTGTAACAGAAAGAAATATTAATACAATATTTAGACTTTTTGCTGAAAACATGTGTTATATGCATTAGATCTTTCTTATGTCAGATCTGTGTGCTTATTCTGTTGGATCTGCTTCTGTTTTATTGTCATTTATTCATCAGTATTGCTTTATTCATTTATGCAAGTAGGTTTGGCTCTGTTTACTACCAATCCCAAAACATAAACCTTTTGACCTTTCTGCTTTGGAATTCATTTCTTTTCTCCCTTCGGACCTGATCTTTCTTCATCCTCTCTTTCATTCCTTTCTTTCCGCAGTTGGAAACACCCCTACTGGGATGAGATCCCAAACCCCCGAAGGTAGAATATTGTGAGACTTGCACAGATTCCTGCTGGTAGAATAGCAATAAACCAGTTTCACTTTTCTGTCTCAAAGAGGGGCTATGCCCTACACACTGTTGGCTCATTTATCTATAAATCTACCCAAGAGATAGATTTTCAAACCAACAGAGTTATAACGACTTCAAGAATTGCGACACGACACTTTATTGTTTTGCAATGAGTTGAAGAGACATTTAATTGTATTGAAAATCCTAATAATTTAAAATTCTATTTAGTTGCAAAAGAGAACTAAAACACAAGAATTATGAGAGGTAAGGGAAGAAGAACCATTCCTGGAGAGTGGAGTTAGTCGAAACTCAGGGATTTGGTTCAGTAACTTGCTTGGGCACATCGTCAACCAGATCACGAGCATCCACAACTCCACCATTTAACATACACATCTGTAAAAAAAATCTGTAACTACATACTTGAAAACCATTCCGCTAATCTGATCACATTTCTCCTACCTTCTGGATTCAACCCACCACTTGCTGAGCATGATCAAATGGTTTCTTATTGTTGTTGTTTGGGTAGGATGAGATCTTCCTCTTTTTATGCATAGCCTCAAATCTTGCAACCATTAGACCATGATTTTTGAAGGCATTTAGTCAAACACTTCACATGCCTTAAGCATGCCCCCACATTTTGCACATTCTCATGTGCTCATCAAAAACTAGAAAACATAATGATTAATTCTAGGCATGATACTACAAGAGACACTCATGCCATCGAAGTATTTACAACCATCATGCACTGAACCTACATGTCTGAAAGCTAATTAAACCAAAAATGAAGCTTACAAGGTCAGAGTATGTTCCACAAGACCACATCTCTTGAGACATTATGCCAAATAGACCACAAGCCTTTTCTCCACATCCATTTTATGTATATGCTGCCATCATGGCACTCCATGAGACAACATTTCTTTGAGGCATTCTATCGAACAATTCAGTGCCTTTTTAACATACCCATTTTTTTGCATATCCTGCTATCATTGCAGTCCAGGAGACCACATATCTTTTAGGTATTTTGTCAAACAATTCACATGTGTTGTGTATGCGTTCACATTTTGCATACAAGTTGATTTGTGTACCTGATAAGACATTAAAGAATATTATCTCCCCATGATGTTTTGATGGATGTCCATGTGCAATTCTAAAGCTCCCATTTTGACAGCAGCTGGGAGGTTATCAGCAAAGGTTGTGGGGTGTGGCTTCCGACCTTCCAACCGTATTTTTCTTGGAAAAGTTCCAATGTAGTTTTCACAAAACCATTTTTTGCATATCCCGAAATCATTGCAGTCCATGGAACTGCATTTCTCCCATGCATTAAGTGAAAAATATCGCATGCTTCCACGTTTTACATACACATCTACTAGGGAACTTGTGACTGCAACATCTGACAAGGTTCCTTTTTCTTTTGGCTTTGATGGGAGCCCACGCAAGCCTGGGCGCGGGCTGAAAGGGTGCTGGAAACGTGACAGACCAAACAAACAATAATACTCCTCCATTTTGGTTGATCTTCCCACGCAGGTGTGGCACGGCCTAGGAGGATGCCGAAAATGGTTGTGGAGTCTAGCTTTACGTGCATCAAATGCATTTGTTTGAATTTTTTCAAGGCCTCTTCAACAAAATCTTTCTGTGCAGATTCCTTGCACCCCCAAACCAGTCACCCCATGCTCAAAACTAACGTATTTCCAAAAGCCAAAAAAAAATATAAAAGAAAACCCTAACTACATTTTTTGGAATTTTTCGCCTTCTTCCACTTTTCCCTAATCCGCCCCACAATCACGGGTATTACTTAGTTTTAAAACTTTTACTTTAATTAATTTTTTTGTTTGTTTGTTTGTTTGTTTGTTTTAACTAGATAAAAATAAAAAACCTAAACGAAGTAAAATGATAATAAACACAACAATAACGATCGCCACGTTAACAAACATAACACAATTTTATTAATAATAATAATAATAATAAAAATAACATAAAATTTATTAATCATATCCCGTTAACAAATGAGTAAAACAATAATAAGTACCAAAATGACAATTTAATATAATAATTATTATGTAGACATTCCCCTTCAGGCTGGACACACCTGAAAAACAACGAGACACCAATAAAACCACCTAAATAATTCGAGAATGAGATTCTCCTTAACAGGGTAGTCGAACAGGGCAGAATCCAACAAGAGATCAACATGAGCACGACGAAACTACATGCCTAGCAACACGATCATTGAAGGAGAAAAGGAATAAAGGTGAACGATGCATTACATTCTCCTCCCCTTAATAAAGCATCATCCTCGATGCGACATGACATTGAAGGAAGAAAGGATGGTAAGCAACAAGGAACAAATAATGGCAAAAGTGCCCTATATGGTTAAGTTTTCAGTTGATTAAAGCACGACCACAAGGTGGCCTTAGGAACATTTGGCAGAAATTTTGACTTTGAAGGTTTTGTGAAGATTGGTAGTTCTCTCTTATTCGTTATTTCATTAATCTCTTTCCATTAACATTATTCTTAATTCAAGTCCTTTAAATTTTCATTTTTATCAAATTTTAGTTTATTCATTCCTGTGGGTTCCCATCATGAACTACAATCACAACACCCTACTAGGGTCATACACAACACAAATTTTTCACAACATACTTTTACATACTTTCACAACCATATCACATCACAAGGGTTTCACCAAACCATGGAATGACAACAAGTAGACCACATAACAATTAATTTCCAACAATTACGCCCTAGACATAGATCTAGTACACACATATGACTAACAAACAGAATCAACACGCTGATACATATACAACATGTATCAAAAGCCCCAAAAATCCATGACTGCACCAACATAGTGCCAAGACAATATCCAATAGTCCATACCAACCAAGAGGAGAGCCAAGCCTCATATATAGCAAGGTGTCAAAAAGACTCATACAGGTACACATAACTCACTATACCAATCTCCACACATCATAAGGCATCACGAAATAACTCCAGATATCTCCAAAAGCAACATAATACAACTCCATATACCTCCCCAAAGCATCACCAGATAATCTCCATATACCTTCCAAGAGGAAGAAACATAGTGCCATAACCAAGTCAGGTCACTCAACCATAGAGCCCCATCAAGAATATCGAGTCACACAGCCATAGAGGCCCATCTCCTTTCTCCTTTTAATGAGGCTGGGTCACCCTATGGCCCTGGGCACATAGAGCCCCATCACCCCCAACCCAAGTGACATAATAACTCATGGTTCAACAACCCGCTAGTTATCTGTAACTCCTTGGGGCATACCCCTATACAATGAAGTGGGTCCATAGGTTCCACCACTCCATGGTCAATCCCATGACCCTATTCCAACACATTATGACATTAGAACCAGCATAACAATCCATTCAAATGCCAAGTGGCAAAATCAAAAGCCTTGGGCTAGGCTACAAAACTTTCAAACATGAAAAGAAAGTTTTAAAACCAAGAAAACAAATGAATAATTAGCCTAGGTTAGTGCAAAATCCAATTGCTAATGAAACAATCAAATAAATGCCCAAAATATAAGAACATGTCAATCAAGAATGACGGTTGGTTCTTTCAAAAAGAGAGATAAAGATCAATTTACAGATAAAATACATATTGAGAAAATAGCACATTACAATCACTATGTGGCCTCATATCACCACCAAAGGGGTACTCATCGAGTTGCTGGCACTCAAACATCGATCCTCAGCTTGTAAAAATATACATGTAACCAGAAATGAGTATATCAAATAATGTAACTGTCATCATCATTTCCTGAACCATTCCTCCATACTCCCATAAGGATCAACATAGTCAAAATCACATAGGATTATTCAATGAACAATCCAATAGGAAAGACTAGGGGACATAAGGTTGCATAAGTTGAGCCTAAGGTGGTGCACACCCACAATATACTAAGCAAGATCGAAGTATACTAAATAGATAGAAGTGGATTTTCATTCTATATACGACTCCACTTCCTCACTTGTACTTGGCTCAAGATTATGAAAACCTGGTCCATGCCTCCTCTCTCCACACATACACTCTTGATAGTTTATCCCCTTAGGGTCTTCTAGTGTAGGGTCCACGACATACACATAACTACATCACTAACACAATGGAAATTCACACACAACAACCATACGCATGGTATATATATACAAGGTATAACACAATCATACATTCACCGGGTGTAATACATCACTTTACCACATTCTGCACCCAAAGTGCAATCACTACACAATATGGTTTATAGGCTCACTGTATGCCCCTATATTACAACATAAATCATTACATATTACACAAATCATACATACGATGGACATAGTAACATCACAACATAACATTTATTTTCTACATACAAAGTGATACACACATTTCTTCAAAACATGGTAAAACATCATGATATAATTCAATTCACTTTACATAAATCCAGTCATACAACATATCGATCCACCCACATATCACAATATGCCACAATGCTCCAACATCCCATCATCCACATTAGAATTCTTTTACACATTCCAAAAAGTAATTCACACGTGGACTCTTCATAGAATCCACATGAAGGAGAGAGAATACTCCCATCCCTAGCACATCAACATGATAACTAAAAGTGCACTAAGTGACATACACCTCATGTGCATTCACACTATCACAATTATGACGTAGATCACATCACTTTTAACACACATTACTCTTCCAATATTTATCACCATCATGCAACCCATCATGTAACACCATCACTATCATGCAAAATCATCACAACTCCAATCCATCCCAGAGGTTCGAGAGCATGAACCTCTGCTCTGATACCATATGTAGTGCCCACATTTTACACACCCAAATACAACAGTAAAATACTAGGATAATTTTTTTTTGAATTACATTGCTCACTACACACAACACAGTAAGGGATTCAAGTAGGAAAACTCGACAACATATATGATACTTACATCAGTCATCGAATCACATAGACACATGACAACACCATATACCTATTTATCCCACACTTTTCCACATGAAAAAATACTAGCAATGACCCAACCATAAGAAACATGACTTTAGGAATGGAAAACCCACAACACATCATTTCTTTAATTGCGTCTTAGTTACGATTATCATTCTAGGAACATTATTGTGCAAGGATAGTTTTGTTTTTCCATCTACAAAATATTAAGTTCATTCCACATTGAATTTACAGTTCGTCCATTTTAGGTTGGTTTCATTTATGCATCACGGAAATTTCTGTAACTTACTTGCTTATTTGGCACAATTCGAATCACATTTCTAGTACTTAATTATCTTGTTCTTATGTTAAGGATATGCTTCTCAAATGTTTATTTAATGTTTAAAATTTACCCTTGCTACACAAGTGCAACTAACATGATGATAAGATGAAATCTTGGGATTGAGGGAGACATGGATTGGAAATAGCTTTTTCCCCAAGAACATCCATCAATCGCGGAATAGTTATTTCACTACCATGGTTGTTAAAGTTCAATAACTTATGGAATTCCATATATATATATATATATATATATATATATTGTTTTCTCGAAGTCTGGTCACACCAAGGCAATTCATATTCTTTACAACACATGAATATGCTTAAACTAAGTCATAAGGACTCCCAGTGACATTATTCCTAACCTCAAATTTTGGTTTTACTCTCATATGATTTACTTTTGCGTCGCACTAGGGTCTCATTATTACTATCGTTTTAAACATAAGAGTTACAAAAGTATTTTTCTGACATATTAAAGAAGCACATGGTTAAGCTTAATTCAAGTTTCACCCAGGGCTTTAATATCTATTATAGGTGTGATTAAGGTTAAAATGTATTTACCCTATAATCCTTTCGTGAAAGATCAAGGCACTAAATTTTCACAAGCACTAGACAAGACATTTATCTACGAGGGAAAAAAGGGTTCACTAACGAGAATGCAAGACATAGAACAACTATATCGGGATCTTCATTTAGGTCATTTAGATCCAACAGGGATTTCATTCACTAATGAAGTTAATTTCTAGATCTAATTCCGTAAGGCCTGGAAATCCAATAGGATACAAGGGAGTAATATCTCTACGTACTCCAAAGATGGGAAGGTTACACCGCTTAGTCATTCCTTCTAACAAGGACTCATAAGGTGACTTCCAAGGCGGTCTTCACCACTCAACCTGGTATCAGACCTGAAGTGAGGACATTCTTCTCGTGATTACAAAAAAATAGAAGGAAGCTGCATACTCGAGATAAAGTTAGACCATGTCATTCCTAAAATATGGGTTCATGACCATGACGCTAACAAAAATACTATGACGGTAAACTCCAACTAGGGGTTTTATTTACCTAACCTTGAGTGTTCTATCGAGCACAAAGCTTAAGTTCGTTCTACGGTCTTAAATATCTTATATGTTAAAAAAAGTTCACACAAGTAGGCAAGTTATGCACGAATATTTTATTAAGGTTGAGTGTTCTCATTAAAAATCTTTATTATGTTTGCAAGGTAAGAAGATAACCCAGTGATTAATTTAATCGTTTATTGAATATTGAGAAAGTAATACAATATATTAACTTCAATTTCAATTTACTATGTATAAATCAAACCCTTTTTGCCATACACAACTAAGAATAAAATTGACCAGGTGATTAGATGCACATTTCCTAAGTTATACCTAAAACTAGCATCTCATGCATATTAACAAATTCCAATTATAACTTTTCTGTAACAAGAGACTAAATTAGATAGTTATTCATTTTACAATAACCTATAAAAATTACAGTAATAATAATTAATTACACATCACCTTTTTTCGTCGTCATTCTTCCATCCTGCAAAACCCACGTGAGCACGATATCAGTGATAAATCGCTGGCATGGCATCCACCCTAATCAATAATAATTATCATTTTTCAGTTTCCCATTTACATAAGATAAAAATTACAATTTGCAATCGAAATAAAAGGTCTAGAAACATGTATTCATTGCATTTCATTTTTTTCTTCATTTTGTAACCCATGAGAGAGAAAGAGAAAGGAAGAGAGAGAAAACATCATTTTGTCAAAAGTTCTATTTTACACAACAGATACAAAAAAGAGTTTTAAATAGTTATTAGCATGTGTTAAAAGTTTCCAGGGTGGTTTGGCAACCCTACGAGGGTCTGCAGCTTTCTATTTTTATATTTTCTTACTAACTACAAAAACGTACAAAACGTGCTCGAAGGCTAAGAAATTGCTTCCAAAAGTTATCTTCCGATGAGAACACCCTCCACGATCAAATTTATATGTGTCCCTAGATAGACCAAGAGTTCATAGCAACTGACGGAATTGAAAAAGAGTGAACGGTTTACGTTTGGCGGCTAGTTCTTTGAGGCCACTGGTCATAGTTCACCCAGTTGTAAAATGACAAAAGTTAGCTCGAGGGCCCAGAAAACCACGTCCAAAAAAAAATTCGATGGAGGAACATGCAACGATACATCTCCTACCAATTCTCCTATATGAAGATAATTCATCAGAGTCAACGGGATTGAGAACTAGAGAACCATTTTTAAACGAAAACAAGTTTTTTGAAGCGAGAAGACGAAATTGGACCAGTTTGACCTCATCAAACTGCGACTGGAGGCCTACAAAATGGCTTCACCAAACCATCCTGAAAAGTGCTCTTTCCTATACTGAATGTTCCATGCATTTGTCTAGTATAAATGCTAGAGGTTTGCAAAGACGGGATGTAATTTCTCCATTCAGGTTTCAAATGGCAGTTCAAAACGAAAGCCAACTTTCTAGATTTAACAGCTTTCTACTGCTATAAACCAGTGTAACAAGGTTCCTATAAGAGCGTCAAAAGGATGTCATATATTCATTTCAGGTCAAAACAAAGGTCAAGGTGACTCCTCATATACCAAGGTACACGAATGAAACTTCACATCTCATTTCCAGAATTACGAAGGGTACTTAGTGAGTCTCCGAAAATTGCAAAATTTAACTATTTAAAACAAGGAGAAGGTCAACTTTGTCGATGGGGATTCAAATTCATCTGGTCAATAAAACAGTATTGGAGTGATCAAGAAGGGTAAGAGTTTTCTAAATCATCTCAAAGTGAGGGTGATAGTTCATGGTTTAAAGTAGATGAGTTATAACAACTTCGAGAGTTGCTACAGGACACTTTATTGTTTTGCAATGAGTTGAAGAGACATTTAACTGTATTGAAAATCCTAATAATTTAAAATTCTATTTAGTTGCAAAAGAGAACTAAAACATGAGAATTATGAGAGGTAATGGAAGAAGAACCATTCCTAGAGAGTGGAGTCGGTCGAAACTCAGGGATTTGGTTCAGTAACTTGCTTGGGCACATCGTCAACCAGATCACGGGCATCCACATCTCCACCATTTAACATACACGTCTGTCAAAAAAAATTGTAACTACATAATTTAAAACCATTCTGCTACTCTGATCACATTTCTCTTACCTTCTGGATTCGACCCACCACTTGCTGAGCATGATCAAATGGTTTCTTATTTATGTTGTTTGGGTAGGATGAGATCTTCCTCCTTTTGTGCATAGCCTCAAATCTTGCAACCATTAGACCATGATTTTTGAAGGCATTTAGTCAAACACTTCACATGCCTTAAGCATTCCCCCACATTTTGCACATTCTCATGTGCTCATCAAAAACTAGCTAACATAATGATTAATTCTAGGCATGATACTACAAGAGGCACTCATGCCATCAAAGTATTTACAACCCTCATGCACTTAACCTGCATGTCTGAAAGATAATTAAACCAAAAATTAAGCTTATATGGTCATGGTATGTTCCATAGGACCACATCTCTTGAGACATTCTACCAAACAGACCATATACCTTTTCTCCACATCCATTTTGTGCATATGCTGCCATCATGGCACTCCATGAGACAACATTTCTTTGAGGCATTCTATCTAACAATTCAGTGCCTTTTTAACATACCCATTTTTTTTACATATCCTGTTATCATTGCAGTCTAGGAGACCACATATCTTTTAGGTATTTTGTCAAACAGTTTACATGCGTTGTGTATGCCTTCACATTTTACATACAAGCTGATCTGGGTACCTGAAAAGACATTAAAGAATATTATCTCCCCATGATGTTTTGATGGATGTCCATGCACAATTCTAAAGCTCCCATTTTGACAGCAACTAGGAGGTTATTAGCAAAGGTTGTGGGGTGTGGCTTCTAACCTGCCAACCGTATTTTTCTTGGAAAAGTTCCAATGCAGTTTCAACATAACCATTTTGTACATATCTCGAAATCATTGCAGTCCATGGAACCACATTTCTCCCACGTATTAAGTCAAACAGATCGCATGCTTCCACGTTTTACATATGAATCTACTAGGGCACTTGCGACTGCAACATCTGACAATGTTCCTTTGTCTTCTGGCTTTGATGGGAGCCCACACAGGCTTGGGCACGGGTTGAAAGGGTGCTGGAAACGTGACAGACCAAACAAACAATAATCCTCCTCCATTTTGTTTTATCTTCCCACGTAGGTGTGGCGCGGCCTGGGAGGATGCCAAAAATGGTTGTGGAGTCTGGCTTTACATACATCAAATGCATTTGTTTGAAATTTTCCAAGGCCTCTTCAACAAACTCCTTCTGTGCAGATTCCCTGCGCTTGAAAACCAGTCGCCCCATGCCCAAAACTAACGTATTTCCAAAAGCCAAAAAAAATAAAAAATAAAACCCTAACTACGTTTTTTGGAATTTTTCGCCTTCTTCCACTTTTCCCTAATCCGCCCCCACAATCACGGGTATTACTTAGCTTTAAAACTTTTACTTTAATTATTTAATTTTTTTAATTTTTGTTTGTTTGTTTGTTTTAACTAGATAAAAATAAAAAACCTAAACAAAGTAAAATGATAATAAACACAACAACGATCGCCACGTTAACAAAGATAACACAATTTTATTAATAATAATAATAATAATAATAATAACACAAAATTTATTAATCATAGCCCATCAATAAATGACTAAAACAATAATAAGTACCAAAATGACAATTTAATATAATAATTATTATGTATACATTCCCCTTCAGGCTGGACACGCCCGAACAACAACGAGACACCAATAAAACCACCTAAAGAATTCGAGAATGAGATTCTCCTTAACAGGTAGTCAAACAAGGCGGAATCCAACAAGAGATCGACACGAGCAAAATGACACTACACGCTTAGCAACATGATCATTGAAGGAGAAAAGGAACAAAGGTGAACGGGGCATTACAATTGATGATGATATAGTTGATTAATTAATTGAAAATGATAATGTTGAATTCTTGATGTTGTTGTGATTCATATGTTTAGATGATCTTGAGATGTTGTTTATATAATTTTGGATGTTCTGATATGGCCATGAGGCTGAAGGAGGTATTTACGTTTTGTAGGTTAAAATATCACAACAATGTCGGGGGATTGGAGACTAACCATATTGGAATTCTGGGTGAATTCAACAAGGTCACCATGGAAATTGTTTTGTGTGTGTGTGTGTTGTGTTATGTTAGGGATTCCCATGGGGGGGGGGGGGGCATTTCCATTATGTGTGACCATGGGTTTGTGTATTTAGTAATGTGGTTTCTTTATTAATGTTTGCATGTGTTACCCTTTTCATTAGTTATTATATGTTGTGTTAATGTTGTGGATAATCATGTGTTAAATTAAATAAATCAATATGTCATAAGAATGTAATTAATGAAGTTTTTGCCCTTAAATATAATGTTGTAAGAGTGTGTAATAGAATTTAAGATAGATTTTGGAGTGTGAAACACTTCATCCTCTTGGGGATTCAAATTTGTCCTTGGGGGCTATATTTGGAGGCTTGTGGGACAAGTTAAACTTGTCCCACACCTCTTATAATTATTCACCAACCATACCTATGGTTTGGAGGTTAAATTTAGACCTTTTAAATACATTTTTAAATGACTAATTGTTAGTTTTAATTGCACTTCTCTTACATGTTTTAAATTCAGTCCTTTTGGGGTATGGGTTATTTTGGAGTGTGTAAGTCAATTTGTCATTTTATTTATTATGTTTAGGTGAATGATGTTGAATTTGATCTTGGGGTTGAGGAAGAATGATGTGGGATCCACATCATCCTCTTCTCTTCCCTCTCCGTTAAAATTTGAACTCTTGGCTTGTTTCATGGTTGTTGAAACTTTGCATACTTTCCTTAGGGGTAAAATTTCTTGTTGTTTTGGATTCTTGCTTGCAGAAGAAGATTGGAGACCATTGCATGTTTGTGTGTTGCTGATTTTGGACTATTATTGTGGAATTGGGAAGCTTTTTGATCTTGGGAAAAAATCCATTATGGAGAGGTAGGAACTTGAGCCTTTTGAAAATGTTTCTTTCTCTTACATGCATGTATGAAATGGTGAATGTCGTTATGTGGGTGTTGGCTGGTTGGGTAGACTGATTAGGACATGGTGTAGGAGAAGGCTATGGGGATTTCAAATGGGGGGCATAAGGGAATGTCAATGGAATCAATTTTATTGTGGAGGAAGTTTGGGATTGGGATCCACCATGAAAAAGAAATAGCTTGCATTTCTTACTCTTGGGGGGGCATAAGGATATGTGAGATGGTTTATTTTGGCGGATTTTATTGGTGGATTCTCATTTCCCATTGGGAGGCATAAGTAGTTTCCCATAGATCCTTGCTCTTGTTGGCTTGCTTGATGAAGCCTCATTTTTGTTTGCACTTGTTTAATGTAGTTGTGAACTATATTCTTCTTGAAATGTGTTTTGAATGTGAAAATGCGACATGTTTGTTGTGGAATACTTTGTTTCCATGTGTTTTATTGCATCTCTTATTTCAATATGGTTAGGGCTCAGGGGACAATGAGGAAGGATGGATTATCCCTTCTCATTAGATATATTGGTTGGGTGGAGAGCATTTCCTTCCCACTTCCTTGTTGTGATCAAGATGAAAAGATGAAGAATCTAACATGTTGCTATTTTTGAGCAAGAGGAATATACAGTTTGACAGTCCCTTCTTTGAGAAAGTTCATTGTAATCTTTCCCACTTTGGAGTGGATGAATTGTATAGCAATTTGTAATGTGAATATATTTGTATTGATAATGAAAGATTGAAATTAGAATGTGAAATGTAAAAAAGTTATATTCTACTCTCTGTTTTGAAAGGAAATGTGAAAGGATGTTACCTGCATTGCATTTTGTATTTAGAAATCAAATGGAAAAGAGATAAATTGTAAAGTTGTTGGAAATAAATAAAGGAATTCTCTACCTTGTCATACTTGCATGATTTTTTGGAATTGAATTTCTGTTGTGAATCAAATCTCTGTTGGAATGAAGAATGCATATGAAGGAAAAGACAGTGTTTTATTCTCTTGAAATGAGTTGAATTTGGAAATCAGGCTTTATATAATTTCTATTAAATGGAACTGAATGAATCAATTGAATGAATTATAATAGAAAGGAAATGAATTCTCACACTTTGAGGATGGAAAAATGTTTAAGAACCTTTAATGTTGATCTTTGTTTTAATTTTCGAACCTGACAATCAAATTTATCAAAGAATGAGAAGTTCAAACTTGCACCAAGAAATAAGATATGAAACATTGAAATTTATATGTAACAAGTCCTAAGGAAATCAAATTGAGCTTAAAACTTAAGAAAGAACCCTCAGAACTTTATAAAAATCCAATTTGAACTTGCACAGCCGTTTTGCTGTCAAAAGATGGAAAATTATCAATTTCAAATCAATCAACTAAATTGAATCTTGAAACCTCTCTTAAATCCATCCAAGAATAAGTCTCCATGTCTAATTGACATGTTGAGAAAGTAAGAATTCAAAATTGAATGAAATTTTATAAGTTAAAGATTACCAGTTTGCTTTGCAAAACCCTGCAGATTGTTTTCGTCAAATTTACCACTTAAACTTCATCAAATTTCAAAATTGATGACTTTTGTGTAAAGAGGGCTTTGAGAGATTTCCATAAAGTAATCATTTGCCCAAGTATGAGATTCCAATAAAAATTTATGGCCATTTGAAGTTTTACTTCAAATTGGCATTCAAAAATAAAATAAATCTAACTGTTAACTTTAATTTTTGACTTTGGAAAAATTTCCACAAAAAGTCCGTCGGCCCATAACTTGAAAAATATAAGGAGTTAGGAGGACTTCCTTATATCACCGGAAAGGTGAGAAAATTTCCTATCCAATGGAAATGAGTTAGGGAAATTTTGAAATCATTAAGTATGAGAAACATCCAGTTTAAAATCAGATCCTGTTAGAGAGTAGGTATGGGGGTAAATTTCTCCCTGAACCTAACTGAATCATCTAACGCTAAATTTTGAACCATGTAAAATTGATATTGATAATGAAGGGAACATATTTTTTAGGACATTGGTCATGTTCTGGAACCTATTAGTGAAAATTGATTTCTTGCAACCTAGTTGTAGACATTTCAAATAAAAAAAATTATCCCATAATTTTTCTAGCTAACCCTAGGTTATTTCTTAGGTCTCAAGTGGTTGTTTAAATGGGAACTACATCCTCCCTTTCCTTTCTTGTTTTAATCAATAACCCAATGAGTTATTCAACCTCTTTGAACCTATTTTTTTTTGTGGGAGTCTTTTTCTTCTTGTTCTTCAATTCTGATCTTTCTTGTTGAAGATCGTTTAGGTTGTTTGTCTCTTCTACTTCTATTTGTTCTTGTATCTCCTTTATTAATTAATATAGGAGTAATCTCATGATGTCCTCATGTACACAACCAAAATTTTCTAAATAATATATTATTGCTTTAACTATCACCATTTTTTCTCTTCCTATGTTGGCCTCGTATTCTTATGCTAGTTGAGAAATACCTCCTCGAGATAGGTTATTTTTTATAATACCTATATGTTATTTTTGTTACATGTGTTTCCACCCATGGATCTGACATTTTTGAAATATATGGTTATTATTTTTCATGTGGGTGTATGGGTGATGGAGTATCTTCTTCTTCTTCTTTTAACCCTGAAATTTCTTCTATGTCTTCGAATTCTTCTTCTTCTTCTTCTATGTTTTCCACGGCTTGTTTTAACTTCCATTTTTCTGCTAAGGCTTTCTGGCATTTAGTAATGGGTCTTGCAATAGTAGGGACTTTCTTTCTTGTATATGTATTGGGAATTACTCCATTGGATTATAGTTTTCCCATTTGTACTGAATATCTTTACTGATATTCTTCAAAGGTTTCATTAATAACTTCATCAAAATTAGGTAGTTTGGATTTTCTAGAATCCACATGGAGATTTATAATTGCTTCAACTAATGTGGCCACTAAGTCATTTGAAGCTTCATAGGGTAATGGAGAAATGTATTATGTTCATGGATTTATAGGAAAAATGAAAGTATAATCTATGTCAGCAATAAAATAAACTTCCTTTTCATATCTTGCAGCAAGTTGTTATGATATTCTAGATTTATTTGTAACTATCTCCCTGATTCTATTTTTCCATCCAATGAGCGAGCTTATTTGGGTGACTACATCCATTGTTTTCATATGTTCTCAGATTTTCTCAGATACATGGGTATCCATCTTCTAATCGATTAGTTCTACTTTTTGAGGGAGTGTTATTGTGAAATACATTACTAAACATAATAGTCTTGACCCATAGAAAAATGTGTGTTTGCCTTCTTTTATTCTCCTTACATTTTCATGAAATTTTGTTGCTGGTAATTCAACTAAGTTATATTTCGAGTGGACTATGACCATATATAATGCAATTTGGGCACTCACACCATGAGCACCATCCTCCCTATTAGTATGATACATTTTCAAACAAATGGTATTGGCAGCATACCTCAAAGTAGGGTTTGAAATATTGGAGTTTTGGATGCCTCATTTGTATTTCGTGATGCCCATCACCCTCACCATATCCTTTATTGGGACCTTATTCTTTTTTAGTGCACACCATCCTACTACCCATACCTTGGTAACCCTAGCCACCACTTCCGTATTGATTTGGTATGGTTGATCTAAATAGAGCATATGTTTGTGTAGATGGATGAGGAGAAATTTAATTGCCCTATCTTCCCTAGGGAAGTAGAAAATTTTGCTCCATGCATCAAGTTTTAATTCCTCGATTAATTTCACATTATATTTATACTCATATTGGTGGGTATTCAAATTTGTAACTACCAGTAATGCCTTATCTACATCAGGTCTTGTGTGATCGTATTTGGTAATGGGGCAATGGAAATACCTTTAGAGGTCGCATGTGCATGTGAATTTGAAAGGAATATTTGAAAATGTTCCCTCTGTGTCGTGTGCATTTGATTTCATGGAGTGTTTCATGATTTTTGACCTTGGAAGTTCTACTTGTGTGTCTTCAATTGGAGTATCCATGTCCTCTTCTCAATTTTCCCTAGTTTTTTTTGTATCTTTTGCTTTATGAGCTCCTTGATCACTTCTTGTGGTTTTAGTGCCTTAGCTCTTCATAATCGTTCCTTTATATAGATTTTATTTCCAACTACTGCATTTATTATCTTCTTGGCGGGTCAACTTTTACTTTATTTCATGGGTTTCCTTATTACGTGGTTTGTACATAATTTGTATGTGGATTCTCCTTCCTTTGTTTTGTGGTTTTATTCCATTTTTTTTTGTATTGCAGATTTTTGCTTCCTCTTTATTGTGTGGCTTTTTGTTCTTATCTTTGTATCATGGCTTCACCTTTTTGCTACTTATCTTTTTGGTCATTCCTTTATAGTGCGGTTTTGGTTTCTTCGTGGTTTTTTCTTTCTTCTTGTAGCTACTATTTTTCTCTAGTGCACGGGTATGCCCCCTCTGCAACATCATCCTTTCCTTCTTGAGTTTGTAGACTTTATTATTCCTCTTTATGTGGGTATTATTCCTCTGTGGCTTATTAGTTTTGTTCCCAGTACTCTTTTTAAGGGTAGAGACACACTTGCAAGTTTTCATCCCACCCCTCGACCTATCTTCCAAATTGCTAGTTTTTAAACAAGACGGTGTTGTTTCTATTATGCGGGTATTTCTCCTTTGCACTTTCTTCTTTCTCTTCAAATTTATTTTTCTAAGGGTAGAGATACCCTTGCGGGTTTTCATCCTACCTCTCGACCTACCTGCCAAATTATTGGTTTTTAGATAGGTTGGGATTTTTTTTTCCATTTATTTATTACTTCTAGATTTTTTTCGAAGTCATATATTTTGAGTCTTTCCCCATTCACATATCCATGGAGTTAATTTAATTGTAATTTTTGTAAATTTTTTGCTTCGGAAAGAAATATCTCCTTAATGATGTATGGTCCTAGCCATTTTACCTTCAATTTTCCTAGGTGCTTATAATTGTTATCATACAAGAGTACTTGAAATCCAACATAAAACTTCTTTCTTTTAATGTGGTGGTCATGCCACACCTTCTGTCTTATTTTCTCTGGATTCTAGTTATACGCAACTATGAACCTCTTTTCATCTAGTTTTTCTAGTTCTATTAGCCTCTCATGGAGTGAATCATCTTTAGCCATTTTGAATGCCACTACAATTCTCAAACTTGGAAGCACAAACTCTATGGGGACCATGGGTTCTATTCCATAAACTAATATAAATGGGGAGTATTTTGTGAGCCTTTTATAGGTTGTGTGGTACACCCATAGAGTGGAGGGTATCTTCAAATCCCATTCTACAGTTTGTAAGGAATTTTTTTTGGTTAATACCTTATCTAATACTTTGTTGAATGACTCTACTATCCCATTCGCTTGGGGATGGTATGGAGTGATTCTATTATGGTTGATCATAAAACTACTCAATAGTTCTTGAATAGTTGTATTCACAAAATGTTTACCTTCGTCACTAGTAATGCTCAAAGGACATCCAAACCTTGTACTGATGTTCTCATATAGGAATTTGACAACTATTTTTGTAGTACAATATTTTTTGGGAACCACTTCTTCCCATTTTGTTAAATATTATGTTCTAGTTAGAATAAACCTTTCTTGAGAATTTTTGGCAGCTGGTTTGATATGTCTGATGAAATCAATGGCCCATTTTTCAAATGGAGCTAATGCCAAAACATGTCTCAGTGGCATTTCATCCCTTGCATTGGTTTTTCCTACCCACTGACATATGTCATAGGATCTAGCATGTTTGTGTGCATCTTTAAAAAGAGTAGGCCACCATAGACCAACCATCATTACCTTTCTTGTTGTTTTCTCTCCTCCATTATGACCTCATACTATCCCTTCATGCACTTATATTAATATATTATTCCTCTCATGCTCTAGATCTACTCTTATAAGGACATAATCTTGTCCTGTTTTGTAAAACTACCCTTGAATCAATGTAAATGGAAAATCCCTACTTAAAAAATTTATTTCTACTATTGAGTATAGTTATTTGGAAATTCTCCTGTGTGTAACAGTTGTGTGATTTCATCAAATTATTTGGGTATGGATTCAATCCTAAATAAATGAGCACCATGAAAATAATAATCTATGGGCCCCTCATCTTCTCCTCTTTCAATTCTTGATAAATAATCCGGACCATTGTTTAGTTTCCTAGGTTATACTGCAACAATGAAATTGAATTCTTGAAAAATCATGAGCCATCTACATATTCTCCTCTGTAAAACTGGTCTATTTAATAGATACGTTAAAGGCTTGTGATCAGTATAAAATACAAAGGAGGTGGCTATTAAGTATTGTTTATATTTCATGAAGGCATAAACCATACTTAAAACTTCCGTTTCTGTTGTTGTATGATTCATGTCGATCTTAACAAACTTCCTATTAGAAAATTCTACAGGATGATCCATCTTATCTCTAGGATGTGTCAATAAATCTCCAATTCTTATCCCAGATGCATCCACATGATCATGGAAGGGTACCTTCCAACCAGGTAAAATCAAGATGGGTACATCTAAAATTTTGTCTTTTAAGATTTCAAATGCATCTACACATTGTTTGGACTAAGGGATTTGTTTGTTTGTCATTTTATTCAATAGTTATTCTATTGGGTCACTTATATCTACATATTTTCTAATGAAATTTCTATGATATCCAATGTAACCAAGAATTATCCGCACCTTTTTATGTGTTTTTGGTGGTGGTAGATTAACATTCACTGAATTTTTTAAGGGATCAATCAATAAACCTTTTTTACAAATTATGTGTCCTAGTAATGTGCCAAATGGGCTCAAGAATATGCATTTATTCAAATTCAATGATATATGTAATGCTTTGCATCTTTGAAACATCAACCTTAGTACTTGTATATGGTTCTTCAACAGTCCATAAACAGTCTAGTCACCAAGATAGACCTCTAGGAAATTATGAATGAAATATTTGAACACGTTGATCATGATTCTATTGAACACTACTGGTAGATTCTTAATCCCAAATGGCATAACTATATACATGAATAGAACCCATTCTATGGAAAAAGTGGTTTTAGGTTGATCCTCAGGGGTAATTTTTACTAGGTGATAACCGAAGAAACCATATGTAAATGAATATACCTCTCTGTCGGCCACATTTTCCAATACTTCTTTTGTAAAGGGGATGGAGATGGATCATACACACATGTTTTATTTAATTCCCTATTATCTACACAAACATAGATCTCTTAAGTCTTCTTGTTTTTAATCACCATGGGGCTGATCCATTATGAATCATCGATGAGTTTGATAATCCCATCATTTAACATTTTTTTCAATTTATGACTTCACCTTCACCTTCAAGTTAGGGTTCAATCTATATGGTATTTTTCTCATTGTCTTGAATCCATCTTTAATTTGAATTTTCATTGTTCCTACCCCCTCTTTTATATCCTTAAGCCATTTAAAGTCCTTAGGAAAAAGATCTTTAAATTCTTGTAGTAATTCTACTACCTTGGCCACTTCTTCCTCCAACCAATAGTCTCCAATCTTGGCAAAGTTTTTGTCTCCATTCATCCCAATGTTCTCATTTCTAGTTTATAAGGGCAGATAATAATATTTTTCCCCTTCATCTTTATTCTCCACTACTTTTCTTTCATCCTCTATAAACTTGTATATCAAATTCTCTGGTGTTTCCTCTCTTTCTTGTTTTTTGACAGTAAAACACCATGTCATTTCTAGAATATTATTTAAGATTTATTATGGATTTACAAGCCCAGGTTCTATTTTCTCCTTTTCTTCTGAATATTGATTTTTTACTTCATCTGGTGTAAAAAATAAGAAATTTTGAATCTTTTATAATGCCGTTGAGAAATTCAATTCTTCGTCCCAAAATTTAAATGTATGGAAAAATTCTTTAACTATCTGATCCCAATTTTTGGTCCCCCATCCAATTTCTTGATGTGTATACCAGGATCATGGTATGGGACCTAGGGTCCATATGATAAATTGAATCCATACCAAAGGAGAAGTCTCCCCACATAGTTGCCAATGTTTTTCACAAATTTGATTATGCCTCTGTGGATTACTTTCACTAGTGTATTCCAGAATTGCGACATAATAACCTTCACTTTCCATATATCTTTCTTTTAGCAACGTTGTTACTAAGTTCCAATGAGATACATTAGGCTTATGCATTTCCCACCAACCCGTAAAATTTATATTCAGGGTATCATCCAATGCCTCCATTCTTGCATTCTCATTAGGAAATATCCTTTCCATGATTTTAACATACCCTTCTAGATCCCCAAATCCTGAATACTTTGGAAGGGTTTGGTGGGATGCCCCATGGCTCAGCCTGCAAACTCTTTTGATCATATGATATTTTACCTCTTCTTCCTCCATGGAAAATATATCTCGAGTTGGCATAAAGATATCATGTCCTTCTTATTCCTATGCAGAACAATATCCATCCTCTTCTTCAAATGTGTCTTGATCAGGAACAAAAATGTCATCAGTGGTATTATAGCTAGATTCTAGTGTAATAACTCTAGGTGGTATTCTTCTTGCGTAGTGTAATTTTTGAGTTCTTGACTCTAGAAACCCATGTATCCAAGCTTCTATCACATTATCTGAACTTTTGGTGGTATCCTATGATTTTACTGAAATCTCACCATCCGAGTTTGGTTTAAATTATTTTTCAATATTAGAGAATTTATTCAATGCATACATGCCTTGTATTTTATTAAAATATTCACCTTATGTATGATGGGTGTCATTACTCCCTTCATTTAATCAACTCTTTGTTGACATCATATTCAAACCAGGGGTGGTGTCTGAAGCTATATTCAACAAGAAATCTTAGTGATCTAGAAATTGAATGTAAGTATTTGTTTTCTTTTTTTATTTTTCAGGGGATTTTCTCGATGTCTAGAGGATTTCTTCGCCAAAACCTTATCGAAATCAAACTATGAAAACTTGCTGGAAGTAAACACTCTCTGTAGAAATAAATTACTGGGAATAAACACACATTTGTAGAATGGAATAGATTGTTGTAAGTAAACACACGTTACAGAAATAAGCACACTTGCTTTAGAAATAAACACACAATTGGGAATGTTGAAAGTTAATTACAAGGAAATAAGAATCTAATCTAAAACACCTGCAGGAACAAGTATACGACATATTTCAACTTGAATGATGAAAAGCATTTACATAATTAATATATCTATACTATTTTCTCTGGAAATATAAATACCAATATAAAAAAAATCATGGTTCTTGAAATCTTGGGCCCTTGCTCCACCTTGAAACAGGATTTGAAAACTTAATATACTCTCAAAATAGAAATGGTTATTTTATTGATAAAATGTTTTGCATTACAAAAACGTATTTTCTCTTTTTATCTCTCTATGCCTTTATCTATGTATACATATATCTCTATATATATATCTATGGGTATTCATATATATAGTTCTTCCACGGGTGCATTTACAACCATAGTTGTCCCACCGATTTAGATAGAATCAAATTGTGCCCAAAATAGATGTTGAATTGGATCATGGTTAGACATACTACTATATGATAGTTATCCCTAGATCTGCGAGTATGAAAAATTGGAAATATTCTAATATGCTCCTAATTGAAAGGATTATTGATTGCTAAATCACCAGATGTTCTTGAAATAAATAAATTCTCATCGGTTCTGGAACTTTAGAGAAGTTCCGGAATTAAAGGAAATCACTCTAGATCTAATTGTGAGGGTTCCAGAGCTACATGTAGGAGTCCCGAAACTAAGTCTGAAAGTTTTAGAATTAAGTGATGGAGTTCCAGAACTAAGTTTGAAAGTTCCAGAGCTAAGTGATAGAGCTTGTAACTACATAATGGAGTTCCAGAATTAAGTTTGGAAGTTCCGGAACTGAGCCGTATTGAAACCAATGCTTCCAAAAACATGCCGACCACTTCATACTTTGTTCTTCTGATTGTTTGTGACCTGTGTTATTAAAAAATTGAATTTCCAAAGAACTTTGTTATAAATTATAGAGTTTTTAAACATTAGAACTACAATCAACAAAAGATGGAAAATTACATCCTAACTTATATTAGATCAAACAAAAGTCAAAAAATGCAGTCAAACTTGATAAAAAGGAGAGTAAAATAAGATCATTTATTGTACATTAATGAGACATATTCTGGCCTCATCATCTCCCACGTACTTAATTTTTTGTAAGTCCTCTTAAAAAATTCAATCTTCAAACCTTGGGTTGTGTATTATGCATTCCAATTGTTTGCTCAGGTCAAATGTCTGAATCTAAATATCCCATTGTTTTAGTTCAGAAATACTATACCCTAATCCTATTTCTACTTTCCTCTTCCATTCCTCAAATTGAGTGGGATCTTGAGGTTCTCTTTTTTTCCATGGAGACATGGGAGTGAGAAGAAGGGGAGGCCTTGTTCTCATTCCCATCCATATGCCACTGTGATTTTCATTGATTTGAGGGATTATTGTGCATAAAGATTTTACTCTTTCCAGACTCCAGATAAAATTTTTGGGAGATATTACTTCCCTTGTCCTTAAGGAAACTATCATAAGCTCCCATGTTTTCAAACATCCATCATAAATCTCCTCAAAATTTTCCACCTCATAAAAGGTGAAGGCGTCAATAATTTTCTATAAACTGGAAATATAATGTGTCTTGAACTGTCTATTAAAGACATGGGTTCTAAAATGTTTAATGAAAGCAGATGGTTTACCATAATGAGCCCTCATGTAGAGATCAGATGAGCTAGCTTTCAATAGATGCTCAAAATCCATTTCCTTCCATGTAATCTAATTTTGAAGAATAGAAATAAATGCATTAAGCTAGCTTTCTCCCACATACAAATTTATCATGAAGCCTATATTATTTTCTAGCATAAGATTGTAAAGATAGAATTCACAGAGAATATTTTGCTACTCTGCACTGGCTGAAGAATAGGTTTTCATGAAATCAGATTTATCTTTTGTTTCATGTGGAAATCCACATGCAATTATTGATGAATTTCAATGAATGAATTGTTCTTCTAAAAATACGCAATATGTAGGAAAAGGTCTCCTACATGCAAACAATTTTTCACTCATTATGAAAACCATTTGTATTTTTACAAGAAATTTATATTTGTCTCCCTCTTATTTGTAAATTTTTTCTTCCCATTCCTTTCTTGCTTTCTTTTTGTCTTCCATCTTGCTTCTCAAATCCTCATTGGATGTTTTGATTTCACTGAGTTCCCTGCAAGTATCATCCCATAACTAATTGAGTGGCCAATAAGTTAATTCAGTCTGTGCAGAGACTGTTGACATAGTACTATGTCTTATATAAATTTTCCATTCTTACTCTTTCTCCATCATCTACCGTTTAACTTTTGTCAATTCCTTAGTCCTTTATATGAGCTGAGTTGTTAGTTCCCTAATGAGCATTTCTCTCTGTTCCGATTTGAGTTTGAGGAAGTTCATCTCCTCATCCTTTTCTTTGATAATGAGTTATGCTCTGGACAAGAACAGAGCCTATCTAATCTGTTGTTTCTCTTTTTTCTCTGAAATTTCTTTGGGGGTTAAACATTCCTCTTCTAGTAAAGGAAATTTCCCTTTCCATCTCCAAGATGCTAACTCTTCTTCTTCATGTGATAGTGATGCTGATTCACCCAACTCTAGAAAAACTCGTTCCTCAAATTTATCTTCTTTTTCCATCTCAGTTTGGCTTGGTCCAGGAGGAGTCATGGCCATACTGCCCAAAATATCAGCAACTTCTTTTTCCAACTTGTCTTGTTCTTTCATCTCCTATGGAATTTCTCTAAACCTCTTATGAATTATTCTTCTTTGAGGAGCTTTAGTATGTTCAGAAGTAGGTTTCCTCCTAGAGATTATTCTAATTTTCACTTCTTGCTCTTGCCTAGGTGAATTGTCACTATCAAATACAGATATTAGCTCTCATGTAGCTGCTGCAAAGGAATGAGTTTCTTTTAAAGGTATAATAGGTTCTACAATTTTAATTCTTCTTCCAGATATTCTCCTTTTTGTATAGTCTCCCCACATATTTATTTCTTTTCCTTTGTAAGGGAATCAATTTCCAAATTAGTTGTAGGAGAAAAATTAGTTGATATTACCCTCCTGATAATATCAAGGTTTTGCTAAAACTTGTTAAGAAATTTCTCCCATTTTTCTTTGCAAGAAAATGGTGCTAGCACACCAAATGAACTAACCCATGATGTCTGATTGTTCCAAAACCCTAGGAATACCTCTGCTGCATTATATGAATGGATCCAAAAAGAAACCATTGAAGGTTCACTATATATTCTGATTTTGTAGCTCTATATCTAAGATGTATGAGCATCTTCAGGACTTCTCTTCCTACCGACCCAAATTGACTACATCACAAGGTAAATACTTGACTATCCAAAACTCCACTCTTTCAAAGGGTTTAGGCAAGATGGCCCTTATGACCCCTTTTATGATTTTCTTAGCATTGTAAATATATTGGGGTTCCGTTTCCCCCTCTTGTAGCAAGGTTTCAACTAGTTCTTTTAACGTCCCTTTGACAGGATTTGGGACATACACAATTGACACACTAGATACATTGCTTATTGTATTCACAGAAAAAGATATTAGAATATTTCTAACATTTTTTTTGGATTGTTCTAAATTTATAACAAATTCTATTACCAATTCATCGTTACACTTTGAGAACTTTTTTAGGAATTACAACCACCCTACTTGTTCAAAGACATCTGCCACTTCTTCATCTGTAAGAAGTTGGGTATCATCCTCAAGTTTTGAATTCTTTTTAATCCCCGTGGTAAAAAGGGTGATTTAGTTTCATTCTCCTTTGAATTATTGCTCTACCTAGATTGTCTACAGAACTCTTTTCTTAGCTGTGGAACTACTGTGCTTAGCTACGGAACTTGGTGTGTTTAACTGCAGAATGCAAATTTAATTATTTTGTTTCTTCCTCAAAGTTTTTTCTGCAACTACTTCTTCACTTTGTTTATTACACACAAATGATAAATCATTATAAACATGATGCCACTTTTATTCCACAGATATCACCCTCATGATTACTCTCTTTTAATCATAATGTATAATAGATGACTCATCATACGACTTTTAAATCAAATTCAATAACACATGTGAACTTTTAATCTAACCTTTAATAAGTTAAAGAAATAATTACCATCCTTGATGATGTGATCCCTTCATCATGATGACTCATCATTCCTAAAAGTGAAATAAAAAAAAGGAAAAAAGTTAGAAAAGACTGCTGGAATTTTGAGTAAGTTCCTTTTATTTTGGATTATCCATTTATTTGAGGAGATCAACCTACATTGCTAGTTTTCAATTGATCTCTGAGAGAATTTTTTTGGGGGAAGAGAATGCTATTTACTTGTTTTTTTATTAAGGGAAAATATTTTTGAAGGGACTATACCCTGTATACAAAAGGGCTCAAAAGCCAGATAGTAAAGATGAGAGAAGCAACCCAGAGAAGGGAAAAACACTCAACCAAGGAAGGCTCAACAGCCAAATATTACAATATAGGAGAAAAAAGGATCTAAACGTACAAAGATCCAGAAAAAATAAGGCAAGATCAAAAAGAAACCAAAAGAGAAACAACAAGAAGAGATCCGCCAAAAAACAGCGCCAGAACCGCCCGATGACAGCTACATCGCAGCCAAAAAACAGCATCACAACAGCCCGTTACTTGATGGCTCTGTCAATTTTGGTCTTGATAGCCTGCAGTGACATGAAGAAGGCAATGGTAGTGGCCTGAGAGGAGTCTTGCAGATATACTTGGGCAATTGCAATGTCCCTTTTCTCTTTAGGGCCCCATATGTCCTCATTAATCCCACTTAAACTGCAAACACTGTGGACATGTTGTTCAATGAAATTATAAATGCTTTTGAGGGCAGACAATATGTAGTCATTTCAGATTTTAGTATTCCCCAATCTGCCATCCAAGGACTGTAGTTTCTTGAAGACTTCCCCAATAACCCCCTCTTCCTCCTCACTTTGAAGGATCCTTTTACCCTTAGCTCTTTCCATGTTTTTTATAGCCCCTTTGAGCTCTTATATCTCCTTTTCTAATATGTCCACCCTATCTAGCAATTCCTCCTCTTTGGGCTCCTCCACCGGCTTGCTAATATGCAGGAGGTTTTCAGCTAATGTTATTTACTTGTTTTCATTCCTTCCCTTTTTTATTTTTTTCTTATTTTTTTGGGGGAAGAGAACACCATTTATTGGTTTTCATTATCTTCCCTTTATTCTAGATTTATCCATCTAATTATTTGATCATTTTGGAAGAACTGGGTTCTTCCATATGATCAAATTCTTTGTCCGCTTTAATTAGCCTCAAGACTTCATCCTTAGTAGGAGGATCCCTATAAATTTTTATCCTATTTCCATTGACCAAAAGTGTCCCTCTGCTACCATCAATCGGAAGTAACTGAATAGATCCATTGTTAAAGATCTGTTCAATCTGATAGGGTCCCAACCATCTGGTTCTCAACTTTCCCTTGAATTGTTAGTACTTAGAATCAAACAGTAATGCCCAATCTCCTACCTTGAATTTTCTCTTCTTGATATGTGTTTCATGACATTAATTTCTTTGATCTTGGATTATCTTTGTCTGCTGAAGTTATTCCATCATTAACTCATCCAACTCATTGAGTTGAATAATTCTCTCCTTTTGTGTTGCATCTAGCACAATACGTATTCTAGCTGCTTTCCTCAATGTTTGTAGTTCAAATTCAATAGGTAAGAAGGGATTTTTCCATAGACTACCTCATATGGTGAAAATTTAGTTGTAGTCTTCCAAGTTGTATTATAGTCCCAGAAAACTTCAGGTGGTCTCTTTGCCCAATATCTTATGCTTGATTCAACAATTTTAGTAAGGATGTTTCCCAATTATTTGTTTGTTACTTCAACTTGTCCATTTTCTTGTGAGTGATAAGGAGATGACTTCCTATGATTGATATGATAATGAATTGTAAAGGCTTGGATCATATTAGACATGAATTGTGGCCCCTGATCTAAAACTATACTTCTTGGTGCATCAAACTTTACCATAATTATGTGCCAAATGAAATCAACAACTACTTCTTCAGTGGCATTTGTTAAAGCTTTCACTTCTGCTCACTTTGTCACATAATCAGTACACATAAGAATGTACTCCTTTCCTTGTGAAGGAGGAATAAAGGGACCAAAAAAATCCAATCCCCATCTTTCAAATGGTTTAATCACCATTTGAGGTTGCAGAGGAATTTCATTAGTAAAAGTTGGATTTCCCATCCTTTGACAGGGATCACACCGCTTGATATATCTCTTCACATCCTTGTACAAAGATGGCCAATAATAGCCAGTACCAAGTATCTCGTGAGCTGTTATTTTCACTAAAAAGTGTCCTCCACTTAGTTCATCATGACATTCCCTCAATATGTCAAAGATTTCTTCTTCTCTCACACACCTGTGTAAAATCAAATCTGGACCACATTCAAACAACATTCCATTTAACCATTTAAATTGTGCACTGGTTTTGATCAAAATTTTCATTCATTTCTTAGTGAAAGGAGGAAACTTCCTTAGTGCAAGATAATTTTCCATATCAGACAACTATGGTGTATTGGTTGAAATAGAAAACCATTGTTCATCTGAAATTCTTTCCTTAACTAGATATTTCTCCCCTGTAGTGGTCAGTCTTAAAAAGAAATCAGCTACCACATTAGATTTCCTTGGATTATCTACTATAGTAATATCAAATTATTTTAAAAGTAATAACCATCTAATTATCCTACCTGCAACCACTGGTTTGTTCATTAAGTACCTAATTACTGAGTGATCTTTATGTACATATATTTTATACCATGTGATATAATGTCTTAATTTATTAATTACATAGATCACAAAAACAAAATATTTTTCAGTGGTAGTGTAATTTCTTTCAGTGGGATTAAGATTTTTATTGAGGTAATAAATAGCATACATCTTACCTTCTTCATCTTTCTACCCCAAAAATGCACCAATGGAGTTATTTGAGGCATCTGTTTGAATGTGAAAAGGTTTTTCCCAATTAGGTCCTCTCAATATTGGGGCAGTGATTAATTTTTATTTGATTTCCTCAAAAGCATGCTGACATATTTCATCCCAGAGAAATTCACAGTCCTTGGTAAGAAAGTTAAACATGGGGGCAAAAATTTTACTAAAATCCCTCATAAAGTGCCTATAGTATCCAACATGCCGTAAAAATGACTTGATATCTATGGGGGTTTGAGGAGTAGGTAAGTCTGAAATAATTCTGATTTTGTTTTGGTCAACCTGAATTCCTCTTTTTGAAATGTGGTGTCCTAATACAATCCCCTCATCAACCATCATCAAACACTTCTCATGAATAATAGACAGATGTTGTTTCTCACATCATGTTAATACTCTTTCTAAATTCCTCAAAGCATCATCAAATGTGTCTCCATGTATACCTCTACACAGTCATTTTTTTAGGTCTACAAAATTGCTAACACAACTCTTTGGAAAATTTTCGGAGCATTACATAATTCAAATGGTAATACCTTGTAGGAAAAGGTACCCCATGGGCATGTAAAGGTAGTTTTTTCCTAATCCTCAGTAGCAACTCTGATTTGACTATATCCACTAAATCCATCCAGGAAGGAAATGTACTGCTTACCGAAAAGGTTATCTAGGACTTGATCTATGAATGGTAAGGGAAAATAATCTCTCAATGTGGCTTTGTTTAGCTCCCTATAGTCAACACAAATTCTCCATTTTCCATTATTTTTAGGAACAATTACAAGAGGAGACACCCAATGACTATCTGAGATAGGGAAGATAAAACCTACTTGTAATATTTTTTCAATTTCTTGCTTGACTATATCTCTTAAGGCTGGATTAATCCTTCTCTAAGGTTTCCTAATTGGTCTAATGTCTTCAGTATAGATGTGATGAGTGTAAATCATTGGATGGATTCCTTTCGTATCTTTGTAGTCCTAAGAAAAATATCTAGTATAATTTTTTAGAACATCAAACAATTTAGCTTCTTCATCATTCTTCAACCAACTGTTTATGTTAACAATCTTACCCAACTCAATCTCAACATGTTTGGTTCCAACATGTGATGAACTGATTTGTTGAAAGGGTTCCATCAAGGTATTTAGTGGACATGTATGTGACAACAACATATGATATGTAGCAACATCTCTAAAAGTTCCTTGACACAAAATATTGGAAAAAGGATAGTAGGCAGAGTTATTTCTTGTCTTGTTGTAGGTCAAAATCCTCATCACTGCTACTTTCCAAAAATTCGTCACTATTTCCTGATATCTTAGAAACTAAAGCTACCGATTCCTCCTCCCCCTAAGAGAAATCTCATTCCTTTGGAGTGAAATTATGTATAGTCACAAGGAATTTCTATTGGTGTGGTTCTGGAACTAAATGCGATGGTTCGGGAACTAAATCTGATGATGCAGGTTCCAGAACTAAGTTTGTAGGTTCCAAAACTATTCCTGATTGCTCCAAGGAAAATTGGTGTTCATTCAATGGTTGATTAATCATATCTTCTACCTTGTGTACATGATCCAACAACGTGATCATGACCAAAGAAGACAGGTTTTTCTTATTAGTATCGGGATCATCAACCCATAATTGTTCTTGATTATCAATAGAAGTTTGTGTAGAAGGATATAAGGAGATGGTCTTAGAATTCTTACCATTTGAGATAGTTATATCTCCTAATATACAATGATTTAAAGCAGAAACTGTAGCTAACCATGGTCTTCCCAAAATAATGGGATAACCAAGTGTTTTACCTTTTGGCTGCAATATAAGAAAATCAACTGGATATTCCCATGACTCCACCATAACCACAAAATCTTCAATAAATCCTTATGGTTTTACTACAGACTAATTTTCCATCTGCAATATGGTGTTAGTAGGTTGTATACTTGTTAATGGTAATGTTTTCAAAGTGTCCACTGTCATCACATTTATAGCCGCTCCCAAATCAACCAAAACATTATGTATATCTTTATTCCTTATAGAGACAAAAATAACAGGATTTCCAGGATCTTTGTATTTGGGAAGCAAAAGTTTTGTTGCTAATAAATCAGCAAGTTTCGCATCTACCTTAATAGTCCTGGGGCACTACTTCTTCCTTGCAGGTCTTTTTAAACATAGAATTTTGATTAATTTGTTCAATTCTAGAATATCCTTAATTTCTTGTAACAATGGTATTTCAATATTTAATTTCCTTAACTCCTGTATCAACTTAGATTCCTTAGTCTCTATGGCTTCTTTAAATCTCTCGGGAAATGGAGTCTCAGTAGAGTTTTTATCTAGCTCCTTATCTTTTTCTTTTACATCCTTCTTGGAAACAACCATACTAGGGGTTTCAATTTATTTTTTCATCTCTGTGATTATAATAGGTGGACTACTAATTATTTTTCCAGATCTATTTTGAATATCCTTACAATCCATGATATTCAGATCAAATGATTTTTCTGTTTATATTTCGTAGAAAAGAGTTGTTTGATTGTTTCTTGGGTTTTCTAATGGTTGTTCTGGTATTTGGGTTTGGACCACATTTTCATTTTGTACTGGGAACCCATTATGGCTAGTTGATTCTGATTGGGATATGTCCTCGCTTGAACATAATTATTAGGGCTCCACTTAGGTTGTGACCAAGAATTTGGGTTTCCTTAACTAGACCATGGTTGTTTGTGTCCTTGGGCATACCAAGATTGACCTGCCCAATCCTGAGGATTCCATGTTGGTTGAGGTGCCCAAGGTGGACGTCCCGAATTTTTTAGCACTGTCTGAGCTACCCATGGCATCATCTAGGGATTAACAACTGACCTAGGCATGAATTTCCCTTGGCTAGGTTGTTTTCGGACAAAATTTACTTATTCTGATGTGGATAGAATGTTGCTATGTTTAAGATGATTTTTAATAAATGGAAGAAGAGAACATGAATTAATCTCATGGTCCCTAGATTCATAGATAAGACACATTTCTGTCTTATTCACAGGACAATCTCTTATTGCATGCTTCTTCCTACATCTATGAAAATACATAGCTAATGGTTCAGTTTTAACATTTGCTTTAGCTTGCAATCCATCCATGGTGGAGGTTAATTGAACTAAAATGTCTGTTTTGAAATTTTCTAATTCATCCATCATTTTGTTCATATCTGGGTTTAAATTTTTAGCTATTTTTCCTTTTCTAGGTCCACCCCTTATTTGTGAATAACTTCTACAATGTCTTTAATATACTTAATTCTTATTTGATCAATGTTTCCACCTCCCGACAGATCAAGTGCCTCCCTTGATTCATCATCCAGACATTTAAGAAAAATTGTTTTTCTAAACTTTTGTAGTACAAATCCACATCTTTTTCTCACAAAGAGGAATTTTTCTAAATAATCTTCCCTATTCTCATCCTCCTCTTGCTTGATTTTGAAAAATTCTTCCTTCCTATTCCTCCCTCTATAGTAATATTGATACTTATCTAGGAAGGAAACTTCCATTTGTGCCCAAGTGGTAATATAATTAGATGTTAATCCCATTAACCATCTCATTGCTGCATTCTTCAAGGTAGATTGAAATAACTTGAGTTTCTAATTATTTGTTTTGTAATCATAAGTTTGAAACAGTAATTTAAATTCAAACAGAAATTGGTCAGGGCCTTCATATGACATCCCTCTAAATGTGGGTAAATGTGCAGGTGAAATATTTTTCATAGGTGTATCATCATCATCCAATCGAATTGGATAATTGAAGGTCCTATCAATTTCTCTTTCAGCTTCCCATGCCATTTCTATAGTACCTTCTATACTTTTCTCCCAATCAATATGGTATGTGATTTGTTTTGGGGAAGGTGAAAAGTCAGGAGCAGGAAGTTGACTAATCAATTGTGAATCAAAACTTTCTCTAAATGAGTCTTGGGATATGATCTTTTTTCTAAAGGCTCTACTTCCTTCTAGTGAATGATCTAAATATACCAAAGGTGGAAACTCTGCTTCATGCCTAATAGGTGACAATGGTGCTTATAATTCTTGATCAAATTCCTTATTTGATTGAGAAGATGATGATTCTTCTTCAGATATTTTTGGGAGGAATCGACCCTTGGAGTCTCTTGATCTATTCATAAATTTTATGATGACATAGGGAAGATCCTGTAAATACTAAATGTATGTTTTCTTCTCTATTTGACACCTAATTAGACAATTCTAACTATTGTGTCCCTGAAAATGGCACCAAAATGATGAGTGTTGTTATTCCCTTCATTTAATCAACTTTTTGTTGATGCATATTCAAACCACGGGTGGTGTCCGAAAATATATGCAACAAGAAATCTTAGTGATCTAGTAATTGACTGTAAGTATTTGTTTTCTTTTTTATTTTCTTGGGTATTTTCTTGATGTATTGAGGATTTCTTGGCCAAAACCTTATTGAAATCAAACTATGAAAAATTACTGGAAGTAAACACTCTCTACAGAAATAAATTGTTGGGAATAAACACACATTTGTAGAAAGGAATAAATTTTTGTAAGTAAACACACGTTACGGAAATAAACACACTTGCTTTAGAAAGAAACACACAATTAGGAAGGCTGAAATTTGATTGCAAGGAAATAAGAATCTAATCTAGAACACCTGCATGAACAAGTATACGATAGATTTCAACTTGAATGATCAAAAGTATTTACAAAATTAATATATCTATATTATTTTCTCTACAAATATAAATACCAATACAACAAAGATCTTGGTTCTTGGAAGAGTGGGCCCTTGCTCCACCTTGAAACATGATTTGACAACATAATATACTCTCAAAACAGAAATGGATATTTTATTGATGAAATGTTCTACATTACAAAAACATACTATCTCTTACTATCTCTCTGTGCCTTTATCTATGTATACATATATGTCTATATATCTATCTACATGTTTGCATATACATACTTCTTCCACAGGTGCATTTACAAACATAGCTATCCTACCAATTCATATAGAATCGAATCGTGCCCAAAATAGATGTTGAATTGGATCATGGCTAGATGTACTACTATATGAAAAATTGAAAATATTCTAATATGATTATGATTGAAAGTATCATTGATTACTAAATCACTAGATGTTGTTGGAATAAATAAATTCTCATCGGTTCCGGAACTTAAGAGAAGTTACATAACTAAAATAAATCACTCCTGATCTAACTGTGAGGGTTCTAGAGCTACATGCAGGACTTCTAGAACTAATTCTGAAAGTTCTGGAACTAAGTGATGGAGTTCTAGATTAAGTCTGAAAGTTTCAGAACTAAGTGATAGAGCTCATAACTGCATAATGGAGTTCCAGAACTATGTCTGGAAGTTCTGGAACTGATCAGTATTGAAACCAATGCTTCCAAAAACATGCTGACCACTTCACACTTTGTTCTTCCGACTGATTGTGACCTATTTTATTACAGAACAAAATTTCCAAATAAATTTGTTAGGAATTACAAAGTTTTTAAATGTTAGAACTACAATAAAAAAATATGGAAAAGTACATCCTAACTTATATTAGATCGAACAAAAGTCACAAAATGTAGTCAAACTTGATAAAAAGGAGAGTAAAATAAGATCATTTATCATACATTAACGAGACATATTATTTCCTCATCAATGTATTGTGTCATACTTCCTCTACCCATGCAACACTCATTCCTACATGTAAGGGTACATGAACACATATACCATATGTGCTTAGTGTCACTTCTTCTTCTTTTGAATTTAGTGATCCATTACAGTCTACGAACCATTCCAAGGATAGAATGGGGTTGTATGAAGGATTATCAACCACATTTTACACTAATTCAAAGTTTACCATCTTCTTTATTCCCATTAAATTTACTACTACATTCTTCAGTACTCCTAGCGGTTGTCTTGATGATCCATCTGCTAACCCGATAAAGTATCTCATGGGTTCTAATGTAGGCATCCCAAGAATCTCCCATGAGGTCTTAGACATCATATTGATGTTTGTGCCGAGATCAAGTAGTACTTTGGTAACGGTGCTACCAAATATATCCACCTCTAAGTAAATGGTGGACTTGCGCCATGTTCATTGAGTATGAAATACATTTATTTTCTTCTTAATGCGTCCCCCTTCAATTCTGTAGACATGAAAATTACTTTCTTATTTATTCCAATACTTTCTGAATTATTTTAACTTATATACTAACCCATGATTGATTATTAATTTAGTAAGTTCCTTTAAAGCAAGGATCTCTTCTTCTGCAAAACTTTTTCTCTTTTTCTTCCATGGCTTGTGATTCCTTTACAACCACCCTACTATTTTCAACTTCTTTTAAGTGAAAACATGGCTTAATTATTTATCATTCCACTCATCTTCATTAGAAGAATGTTTGTCTTGTGATATCCTTATTATTATTTTCTTTGTAGGTGTCACCTCATTCTTGGTGGCACTTCTGGTTGAAAAAATTACTCTATATCGAGGTTCTTCAGTAGTTTTTACTTCTATTTCTGCTTTCCTTCTCATATAACTTTATTTTTCCTCTTATTTCTTATCTTCTTTTGTAGGTTTATTTCCTGAAGTAGAGGCCCTTGTGGCTTTGTAATTTTCTATGGTCTCTTCATCCCAAGGGATTCTGGTGATCTGCTACACTTTTCTCTGAGCATCTGCTCCCAAAGATTCTGACTGCATTGCTCCACTTCTATAGAAATGGGTGGCTTTAGGAAAATTAAATGCATCATGTCCTTTATCATAAAAAAATCCTCATGGATCAGGTTCTGTACAATTTCTTGCAAGGTTCCCATCTTGTCCACATTTATAAAATTTTTTGGGCCTCCTATTCTCATATCCACCTTCTTGGTTATCTCTATACCCCCCACTATAACCATCATCATTTTAACCTTGATATCCTCTACCGCCATGGTAGTTATCATAACTTCCTATATATCCACCTCTATATCCACCTTTGAAACCTCCTTTATATCTGCCTCGGTACCCTCTGTAGTATCCCCCTTCATTATAACCTTGGTGGTTTTTGTTATAGTTACCTCCCTAATATTCGTCTCAAAACTAAGGTTGGCCACCTTATTGATTTGAGTAATGTGGTGTAGTTATTGTTGGTTGTGAAGGTGGTGTATTTAGTGTAAGAATCTATGGTTGAGTAGGGGAAGCGTTTAGTGTTGCATTTTGTATAGCGTCCATTGCTCTCCTATTAGAATAATCTTTTAAGTCTTCCAATGCATCGAATGAGGCAAAAGTATGATGATAATGATTGTAAAAACCACATGCAGTACAATACATCAATTGATTTGTATGATGTGCTACTTCTAGTAAAGGAAAAGTGTCCTGTGTATTTTGTTCCCAAAGTCTACAAATACTGCACCATATCCTTTCTGATGTTCTTATGTTTCTAGAGGATGCTTTTTGTGATGAATGCACTCTTACTACGGTTTCTCTTTTTAAATTTTCAAAATATGGACATTTGATTCTACTATGGCCTTTGGTATAATAGATTGTGCACCATATCTTTGGCCTTAAATTGCTCTTTAGCAGTGAACTGCTTCTTCTTCCTTCATTCCTCTGAATATCCTACTGTAATTTTAACTTTGTTAGTTCTAACTGTAGCCTTTCTAGCTCAGTATTTAATGAAGTTTCACCCTCTCTTCTCCATGGTTGGGCTTCAATTTTAATTTCCATATCAATTGCATCTGATAATGCTTTAAAATTCTACGAATCTAATGCGTCTTTAAGGAAGGGAAGTTTCTTTGATGCGAACCACTCAATCCTCTACTTATCTGTTAAGGGATCTTCCAATTTTCTAGTAGCATTCTTGAATCTCTAACTAAATTATTTCACTGATTCCCTCTATTTCTATACAAGGTCTCACATCTTTCTTACTCCTTCTGTCGATGCTTCTGGAAAATGAAAGTATGTTTTAAACTCTCTTTCAATTTCATCCCATGGTGTTGTTCCTTGATAAATTATCTTCATGTACCAACATAGTGCATCATCCCTTAATATGTATACAAAATATTTTATCTCAGTATCTTCATTTGTGGTATTATTATTTTTCTAATAAGAGTCCAATAAAAACAAATGTTCCAAGGAATCATTGGTGTCCTTATAAAAAATTGGCAATTTGATTTTCTGAGCCATTGGTCTGGTGGATTGAGTATTCTCCTTCTTTTCCTGGTTATGAACTATTTTTGAATTATTATTTCTTCCCTTATCTCTAATCAATTCAATATCAAAGTAAAGTTCACCTAGTAGTTCTCAAAATTCTCTTATTGTCTCTTGTCTTTTATGACTCTGTTCTCGTAATGTGTAATACCCTTCCTCCAAACTTGTTCCTTTTTCTAGATTCTCAAATGGTGTAGTTAGCAACACATGGAATGGCGTCTGCTCTAGGGGAGTCATCTCCTTTGGGCTTGTGTGTTGGCTAGGGGGCGCACATTTATTTTGTGACTTTACATTACTAATGTTTTCCATAACTACCTTCCTATATTTATTATTCCTTAATTGATGTCTTTCTTCTAATCCCTAATCACTCCTCTTCTTATTTTTTTTTTCTTCCTTGGTTTTCCTCTCTCTCTTTCCTCATTTTTCTCTTCTATCGCCTCTATCTTTTCTTCTTCTTGTTTATCTATATTTTCTTCTTCTTTCTTCTCCTCATCTACTACTTTTTATTTTCTCTCCAAATTCCTCAATTAATTCCTTCATTCTAGTGACTTCTTCTTCTTCTTTGCCTCTTTCCTTATTCATTAATGGGGTTCTTAACTCCTCTTTGTTCCACCCTTATATTTCTAATACCCTTTTAAATTTTGGTTCTAAACCTCCTACTAAATGTTGTAGATCCCTCATTAAGATTGCGTGTCTCGTTGTTTCCTGTTCAACTGGAATTTCTATAGTGTATTGAACCACGAGATTCTGTGGGGTAACCAAACCTTGTTGGTCTCCATAAGATACAAGTATTATAGCTAGTCTTGATGCATCCACCTCTGTTTCTGGGTAGGCCAATTGCTATCCTCCGCTTGATGTGGGTGAATCTTCTTTCTCTATTTTCTTAACTTTATTCAATTTTTCCTTCCTCTCACTCATTTTCTTAGCTCTTTCATCTCATGTTATCCTTTGTTTTTTCAATTGTTTCTCTTCTTCTTTATTTTCTACGGCTATTCTTTCTCTTTCTTCCATCCTCCTAATTTTAGTTAATATTTTTAATTTAACTTCCCTTAATTTTCCTAATCTCCTTTTTGCGAACTATCTAATTTTGTTTTTTCTTTTTCCCCATGTTGTCTTATTTCTGCCACCCTAACCAACACCCCATTAATTATGATAATTCATGACTCTTGGATTCCCCCCCTTCATGTATGTCATCCTGTGGTTCATGTCTCCATAAAGAAACTATGCCGTGTCTCTAATTAATCTATTTTCTATCATTAACACTTCAATTAAGAATGGAACTGAATGAAGAAATCAACTGCAGGCTCTGCTTAGAACTTCTTGTTTCTTGTTATCAAAATTGGTCCTGTTGGTGCTCGATTGTAATCTCGCCCCTTTGTCATTTAAAATTTCCAGCCCGCCTAGTTATAAGTATTTTTGGTCTCCCTGTATGGATGCGTGAAAACTTTCTCCTTCATTTAGATGTCGTTGTCAGTACTTTCCTTGGGTCATGGATCACATTGAGTCTTGGTATTATTTACAGTCTTCTCTCTGCAGGGAAATTTTTTGTTGTTGGGCATCTTCCATGATTGTTCCTTCTTTGTTATTTTTATCACATCATCTATGGACACGTAGTCGTCTTTGATTGGACGCGACACAATGGGACTATTTGGTGAACTTGTCACTTTTGTCACAATTGTAAAAAATGCCAAATTGGTCATGTGGCTCCAATGAATTCTAATTGGCTACTCAATGATATGAAGCGGTAGAGAAATTTCTTACTTGGCCCCTAGAAGATGTTCACTTGTCAATAAATCAAGCAGTTATGGGAAGGTGGGACCTTTTTGTGTTTTGAGGCAATATGGAAAAAGGAGTAAAATTATAAAAAAGAAATGCCTAAGACCCACAAAAGGACATGTGGCCATCTTTAAGTCAAAAGAAGGAAGGCGGGTCACTGGAGGTGTTTGGAACTTTTATCTTTATTATGAAAAAGGAATAAAGTATAAAAATGAAGCGCAGTCCCGATAATGCCCACATTGAAAGTTAAAAGTGGGGAGGCGGGTCGTCAGGGTATTTTGAGATTCTCAGCTTTGTTGTGAAAAATAATGAAAGTCATCAAGTAAGCTGCAAACCCGTTGACGCCTAGGAAAGCCACATGTAAATCCTATATCAAAAGTGAATGGGAGGGCCAAATTTTCCAAAAATGCACAATTTATTTAAGTGATACAAAATGTGAAAAGCACCCCAAGGCCCACTTCAACTCAAATATTTTCCATGTGGAGGGCCCGCGCTTGTTAGGGGTCTCTACTTTTGGGCACCATATCAAAAGTGCACCGAAGAGACATGTGGAGGCTTCCGCTGGCTCCTCTTTACACTGAGAATTTTTCAAAGACTGAGGCAACTTTCTTAAGCCTAGGACATGTGGAGGGCCTGTTCCTATTTGGGGACCTACCCCTAAATTTTACTTCTGAAAGAGCATCGAAGAGACACATGGAGGTTTCCATTGGATATTCCCATACTTAGACTTTTCAAGCGTTTGATGTAACTTTCTTGGGCCCAAGACATGTGGAGAGCCTACACTCATTTGAGGTCTAGCCTCTAGAATTCATCTTTGAAGTTGCACTGAATAGACATGTGGAAGCTTCCACTGGAATTTCCCATGCTTGGAATTTTTAGTGACCGGTGCAACTCTCTCAGGTTTTGGGCATGTGGATGGCCCACGCTCATTTGAGGAACCTTCCTTTGGACTTCACCTTTGAAGTTTCACCGAATGGACACATGGAGGCTTCCACTGGTTCCTCTTTATACTTGGCCGAATCATACTTGCAGTGCAGATATGTGTTATAATCCATGTGAGGACACTCATTTTAGAGAGGCATGAATGCAGGTACCTATTCCTCAAGGTGTATTCTCAAAGGTGAAAAGTATTTCTTGTTAGATCAAGCCATATGGAGCCACCTAAGAATTATTAAAAAGGGGATTTCTTACACGAAAAAATTAAAAAAATGATTAAAAAACTATCAAAAGTTATGACATGGAATCCCAGTCATAGTTAAGGAACTAATAAGTGTGATCAGTTCGTGATTTATCCACCTAGCAACAAAAAGTAAGATATTTTCAAAGGAATAAACATGATTAAATAGTATGTTGTAAAGAGGAATACTATCTTGAATATTTAGACTTTTGGGGGGAAATTTTGGGATGAGTGAGCGAGTGAAATTGTATAAATGCAATGAGAATACTCTTGCATAAGGGGGGTTAATTTTTCTGAGAAAGTTTCAGAAAAACCATTTTCCTGAGGGACCGTCTAAGAAACTTGTTTATTTTCCTATGTTTTAGATTTAATCACGTCAAAATGGTTGCAAGTGTACAATAGTTGACAAGCTCTGATATTGTTAAAGAAACTCTCCCCTACTTATGAATCTAATGAACCTTGAAATGAATTTGTGTTGATCATGAGAATAATTGTGTTTGCTCTTATTTCAGAATGTTTTCAAATAGTTTTTCTTTTTCCTCTGAATCACACAATATCTTATCCCTATGGTAGTATTATGGCATTTGAAATTTCATTGTGAGAAGAGATTTCATCTTGTAATGAAATAAACCATTTAAAATCACTTTACTTTCACTAGGTTAACAAATATTGTTTGTAAGTATATGAGTATATCTTAGGCGTGACGAATCAGAGACTTTCAACATTTAATTGAGTCTTTAGCATGAGCCTTTATGTTGAATTCTTAAAGAGTGTATGAAACTGTGCAGCTCTGGGCCTCCATTGATACACACCTTCTGGTTGAAGGAATATTTTGGCTATTGTGAAGCATTTTGTTTGTGATTTTTCCAATATTTGTGAAGTTTATCAAAGATTTAGTATAATCAACTTTATCTTTCTTAACTTCCCACCAAAAACTTCTCAAATGATAAATCCTACATGAACTACCCCTAATTGTACCGTGTATCCACAAAGGTTTAACAATTTCCAAATGTCGATATGATTCTCCCACCACTTTTTAATTTCTATCATTGCAGGCTTCCAATACCCCGGTGGTGAAATATTTCCTGACATATGCTTAACAAAATGTCAACCTAAAAACCTGACAGTATTGTGAGGCTTAGGAAATTCAACCTTAATTAAGGATGTACATAGGAAATACACCAAATCTAATCTAAGAATAGAAACATAAAGGAAAACATACAATATATTTCATCCCAAACTCTAATATTTATTTATTTATCAACAATGATTACATAATTCTCAAGTACATATATATTCTTCTAATTCTATCTTATTTATCTCAATTCTCGTACAAAATCTCTCAAAAATTACACTCACACATATATCTCTTGTGACACACCCATATACAATACATTAGTTACAATAAATATAAAATACAATAGATTCCAAATGACACTTATTTTGATTTGTGCCTCTGTCGGCTTCAATCTTGTACATGCTCGATCTATCTTCAATCTCTAACTTTATGTCAGCTTACTTCAGTTTATCATGGCTCTCTCTAGTTATCCGCAGGTCTTTCTCATTTTTTGTGGCTTCTTCTAGTATTTGCGGCTTTGACCTTTTATCAATGGCTTCTTATAATATTTGATGAACATCTACTGTTGTCCATGAATTCTCATATATGTACACATATTTCCCTTGGTATTTTTCTATTTCATCCTTTCATAGTATACATAGATTTGTTCTTTATTCGCGGCTATCTCCATACTATGGTGGCTTGATATCTATCTCCATGGCTTATACAAAATTATATGAAGAACCCTATAAACAAACAAATTGAAATAATATCTATCAACTTCGCTGATACTAATGTCTCCCATTAAAAACAAGCCTATGCTACTATATACTTTGGTTATAAAACATGCCATAGGGAAATTGATTGCGTAACAAAATGACAAGGAACCTGAACAAGTAGTTTAATATTTGAGTAGAAATCTTATATCCCAAGAACTCCAATATTCTCAGGTTAAGAAAGAATGTTTGGTAGTAGCATTCACTTTTCACAAGTTGTGACACTACCTACTTAATTATACAACTAAGCTCCTCGCCGTGATAGATCCTCTTAAGTATCTACACTCAAGACTTGTTCTAATAGGGTACATGTTCACATGGATCATTCTCTTAAGTTAGTTTGATGTTTAATTTTTTAATCAAAAAGAAATAAAAGGGAAAGCACTAGCAAATCAAATGGTTGTAGTGCCACTCCTGGGCTTAGAGCCCTTTAATTTGGAATTTCCTAATGTAGATTTATCATACATTGATGCGGTTCCTTCTTGGAATATATTTTTTGATAGATCTTGTAACATTCATGAGTCAAGGGTTGGTTTTATATTCCACACACTTGATGGAAATGTTATTCCCAAGTCTTACCGCATTGGATTCCCATGCACAAAAAACATCACAGAGTATGAAGCACTTATATCTTGCCTCAAATTTATAATATCTTGGTGGCTCAAAGAACTAATATTTTATGGGGATTCTCTTTTTATCATCAATAAATTCAATGAAGAATATCAAGTTAAGGATGATAAAAATTTTCCATATAAACGCATGATCGATAGTCCCAAAGGCTATTTTTGACTTATCACATTTGAGCAAGTTCCTCATTTACATAACAAATCAACATATGTCATGGATACAATCACATCCATTTTTGAGTTTTATATAAATAAAACACACAATGAGTTTCTCATCGACCATATTTTGGTGCTCGCATACAATCTTCCGGAGCCTACCATGGTGTGTGAAATAGTTGAACCTAAGAATCCATGCTACCATGACATATACTCCTTTATCAAAGATAAATTATACCCCCTAAAATGCATTCCCACAATAAAAGAGCCTTAGGACAATGTGCTTCACGCTACACAATCATTGCTGACACCCTTTACGAATTTTTTTATGATGGGACTCTCTTACGATGTCTAAACCAGGATGAAGCTGAAAAAACACTATTTGAAGTGCATTAGGCTATATGTGTTACACATACAAGCGACATGGTATTATCCAAGAAGATATTTCACATGGGTCACTATTGACCCGCCATGGAGTCAGATGCATGTAAATTCATTAAGAAGTGTTGGGCCTACCAATGACATAGTAATGTTATCCATGCACCTTCATAATCCCTCCTACTAATCACCTCACCATGGTATTTTCCCAAACAAGGGATCAACCTCTTAGGAAAGATCAAGCCCACGTCTTTGTATGGTAACACCTTCATAATCGCCGCCACATAATATTTTACCAAGTAGATAGAGGCTATGTTGTTAACCTATGTCACTGGGTCAAATATCTCTAAATTCTTATTTAACCACATCATATTCCATTTCACAATACCTACATATCTTATCATAGACAATGACACATCTTTCAAAAACAAGAGTGTAAAGTAGTTAGCTAAAAAATTTCATATCCAACTCCAATGGGTGACTCCTTACTACCCACAAAACAATGGCTAAACCAAATATTCTAATAAAATAATAAAATCAATATTGGAAAATACTTTTGAAAAGAACGTTCAAAATCGACGCACATAGCTATATCATTCCCTCTAGGCTTATCAAACCTCATTCCATACTCCAATAAGAGCCACTCCCTTCTCCCTCACATACAAATCTAAATCCATATTACCTATATAAGTTGAGCTCCCTTCCCTACACATATCACTCCAACACTTGGTGCATGAATAATATTACCACCAAACATGCCTTGTAGAACTAGATCTCTTAGAAAAAAATGAATTTGTGCCCTGGATCATCTAAAAGTATATCAAAACAAAATTCATTGCAACTACAACAAACACATAAAACCTACATGTTTTGAAATTGGAGACCTCATTCTTAAAGAGAATAATAAGAATTCAACAAAAGAGAGAGAGAGAAATAGGGAAAATTTGATCCTAATTGGTTGGGCCCTTACATTATCACAACTAAATTTGGATGGACGGTGCGTATAAGCCATGACAAATAGATTAAGGATCCCATGAATTTGGTTCATCTGAATAAGTTCTATTCCTCATCCTCTAAGAGTATCCCTTTCTCTAGGGGTATATCGCCACAAATACTTATCTCATACCTTTCATTCTGTTCCACTTTCTACGTCATTCTAAACCACTATTTATCACATGTTCCTCCTAGTAAGGATGAATTCCATATCACACTCATGTACAACCACATCCATCACATTTCATACCTTGGTCTCATTGAGATTATTCATTATTACCATGCTTGATATCGTCTAAGAACACCTTATCTTTTATTTTTGGGTTTTGCATACTGCAAAAACAATTACAAAACACTCAAGAAATTAAAAAAATAAAATATATCAAAAAATAAAAAATCATATATTCGTAAGAAACAAAAAAAAATACAAAATCTCCACAAAAACATCAAATATTGAAAAATCTAAAAACATTCATAAAATGTTTCGTAAAATCTCATAAACTATTAGCACAATTCACAATATCGCACATTTGACTACAATCCTAGTGATTGTTCCAAAACATCCTACAATTATCATTTTTTCTTACCCCTTGCATACATCCTTACTTGGGGTAAATATAATAAAATAAACCCTCACGTCATGTATCCTCATTTAGGGCATCTCAGATCTCATTGTTTTCCTTGCATGTATCCTTGCTTCCAGAAAACTAACCTAATCAATTTCAAATCACACTTCAACGAGATCCAATAAGAGTGTCATGAGGAGTTGATTAACTCTGGTCTTTGGTCCAATCCAATCCTCTTGCATGTATCCTTGCTTGGGGGAATTCAAATATACTTATTCTTCACCATAGAACACATTATGAATGTAGTTAGATATTGTTATTATAATTTGTGTTTCCTTGTTGATGTTTGTTGACCTAGTGTTAGTAATCTTGTTAGTATTTTGGTTTGTATATAAACTTGGAGTGTTTGTATTATTGTATGTGTAAGGTTTAATTTGTAGATAACCTTAGTGTGTTTTTATTATTGGATGTTAAGGTTTGTTTTGCATTCGTGTTCTTTTTCTGACTAATTCTAGGAATCTTGTTACTATTTGGGCTCATTGTTAGCTTTGGTGTATTGATTTTTCCTTGTATATTGGGTCTATTTTCCCTTTTTTGTATTTGTTTCTGACCAATTACAAGTATTTTTCCATCATCTTTGTTCATTGTTATCCTTGGTGTATTCATTTTCCCCTTTATATTGGGATTTTTTTACGATTTTGTTGTTCTTTTGGACCAATTACTGGTATCATGTTCAATATTGGTTCATTGTTAGCTTTGGTGCCCACATTTTGCCTTGTATATTGCGTTTGTGTTTCATTGCTCGTATGCATTTTTTTCAATTTTTTGTACTCTGTTGCTATCTTGGCTCATATTTCTCTGTGTTTTGAGCTTGTTTTCAATTTTTTTCATTTTTTTCAGACCTATTGTGAGTATTTTGCAACCATATTGACTTAATTATAATGAAGGTGTCTCTCAATTATTATGTGTATGAATCTTGTCTTGCATTGTTTGAATTTGTTTTAACCAATTATAGGTAAATTGTTAACATATTATTTCATATATAACTATGGTGTGATCAATTACTATGTAAATTGGGTTTATTTCTTTATTGGACCAACTGCATGTATTATGATATTATCTTGGTTTATTAATATCCATGGTGAATATTCATATTACTATGGTGAATATTCATATTTCTATGTTGAATATATAACTTGGTTCACATCTTGAATTCATATAACTATGTTGAATATATAACTTGGTTCATATATAACTATGTTGAATATATAACTATGTTGAATTTATTTTCATCTTTTATTTTTAACCAATTACAAGTATCTTGGTTCACATCTTAGTTCATATATAACTTTGGTGTACATCATCTTACTTTGTGTATTGGGTTCTTTTCAAAAATTTCAGCGTATGTGTTTTTATGTGCATATGGGTTTCTCGTCATGGTTTGTCAATAATCATGGTGCTAACTCTACATGTGCAATATCAAAATAGGTTGCTCCAAAAAATACATCTCTAAATGAAATTTAAGCTACGTGCATATCATCACATATCCATAATAAATTAACATACAACATCAATATCTACAATATTTATCTCATTATATCAATAAATCAAAAAATACCAAAAATAACTCATCACATCATCATATATCCAATCACAATATCTATATATCAATTTCCATGTACAATGTCTATATATCACAATATTATTTATGTGTAATTATAAAATTTTCATCAAGGGCATCAATATAAAAAATTGTGTGCCTTCATCATGAGGTGTACAAACCAAACATCCAAATGTCTATCCCTACAATCATGGATGATTCTCACCATTATTGGGAGTTCTTGGTCTCTCGTCTCCACCTCTAGGTGGTGGCATTTGTATAGATCTAACAGATATGGAAAACCTCTATGATCTGCCTAAACTCATGGATTTTCTCCCAACTCTTTGGCTATACCCCGATGGTCTCTGATCCTCAATAACTAATACCTCATATAATTCCCTACAATATCCCATCTCTTGTGATATGGAAACAATATATTGGAAAAAATCAACCATCCCATGTACCTTCACCATGTGGTGTGTGACATTTCTCTGTTGCAATCTGTTTTAACTATGTGGCTAGCAAAGCCCCTCTCTACAGGCACTTTTTGCACCTAATGTGTCTACCTATGTATCAAAATAAAAATGGAAATGCACCTGCGTATGACTCTATCCCTTTGAGGATGTAATGCAAGATCAAAATATCATGTTTCTAGTGAAGGTATATTTATTTTCTCCTAGGAAACATCCTCCTTATCCTTTCCCCCATCCCTACATTCCCAATGATCATACCTGTCTCTGCTTCTCTGTCCTACTACTAGACTCGATAACCTATGTGGTGATAGTGGGACCTATAATGGTACCTGTACTAGAGCTTGTAATGAAACATGAACCTATAATGTAATCTATAGTGGTACCTGTACCTATGCTGGAACTTGTACTGAAATTTGAACTGGAATCTATGAAAGCACATGTAATGGAATTTGAACCACCTGAACATGTACAACTTGTGACTGTGCCTATCCCTGAACTTTCCCTTGTACCTTTATTTGTGCTTATGCACCCTATCCCTATAGATGAGTCTTAACCTTATCCTATCCCAATCTATCTCTACCTCTCTGACACCCACCCATGGATTCTGTCGTTATCTGTGTTGTTATGGCCGCCTACAGACTAGTAATCCATGTAGGCATAATCCTTACATACCATATATCGCACTACGGTGTTGTACCTAGATCAAAAATCTATTCCTGTGTATCCCATGCCTATGGAATGAAACCAACAAAGTGATCTCTAGCTATCATTTATCTTATCTGTGGCCAAAAATAAACTGTCTAGCCCACAACTTGCACATAAAATTTCTCCTCACCAGGAATATCTTTTACTACACCAAAATACCACCTCAACCTATCTACCATGTACATCTCAATGATGTGCTCATGGATTCCAATAATAAAATGTTCTACCTCTATAGTAGACAAATAAAAGTCATCGTAATCCCACCTATATCATATGTATGGGCTCTATGTCATCATACAAATCCGTAGGTCATCAAATTATTGTCTATAAAATGAAATATCACACAAGTGACCCCTATGGCCTACTCTTATTATTTCCCGTCTAAATGACTAGGGATCCTCCAAATTTCTATCACGTAAAATACCTACGGGTTGACCTATTGCAATGTGGTCCCATGACCATATCTGTAGCAATGTCAGTGGACTTAGTCTCCTATGCTCCATGTAGGCCACTAAGTGTAAATCCCTATTCATATGAGCTAGTATACGAGGTCTCCATGTAAAACTTGTGGCATCTATAAGATATGACACTACACTAGTCTGGCCCAACTTAAAAATAAAAGCTAGTCTTATCAGGAAAAAAATCACCAGTAATAAGACCCATAAGGTAGACATGAAATTGTGTAACTATAGAATCATCCATGCACTTGTATCAATGCACAACCATCCCATATCTAAGTAAGCCCTCCTAAAAAAATAATGAGTATATGTGTCCTTGTATACATCCAACATTCCCATCCCACTGCACTAACCTACCCTGTATCAGTAACCAAAGGATCCGATACATGTCCTCTAAGGTAACTGTTGAAGCTTGCCTATTCGCAACTTGAACATTCAGCTCTTGTTGTGCTATCGCTCATCCAATGCAGTCAATAAACAATGGTACACTATAATTAGTGGAAGCTACATGATAAAATTCATCCATGTTTCCTCTAATAATGCACATAACTATCTCTACTCACTGCGTGTAAATATCATCTGGAACGAAAAAAATTGTCCATGGTAATCACGTACATATAATGATAATAATCTCTCTTGCAAATCATCCAAAAAACATTTTTCAATCATGTTTCGTCTCTATCATTAATTATATTTATATTCTAAAATATTATTAATTATGCTAGCGCATCCACACTAGCATGTTAAAGCGCTAGTGCATCTATGATAGCACACACACTTCAATGCTAGTGCATTCACACTATTATGTTGACTTTAAAACACATAATATTAATTATACACTAGCACGTTTACCACACTAGCACATTTCCCATTCAATCCACATGCTCCTAGTTACATGTTAATGTGTACACTAGTACACTAGCGCATTTCATGAGATATGCTAACGCACCTAACTGCATGTTCTAGCATCATTTTTGTTTTTTCTTCTAGCCCTAACTAGAAATAAATTTGATCAAATGAATTTTTTTCAAATTACATATCATATCGCCCTCATCTGGTCTTCGTCTGAAATCTCAAACGTGCCATTTATCTCAAATCTCAATCAAAATGAAAATTGATTCTATTACTAAAATTATTTTTGATATTTTCTACCCCTCACACCCATCTATTTATACCCTTTAAAAACACCAATTCTTCTTTTTTTCCTCTGTGATGACAATCACTAATTTTCTTCATTGTTTCTATCAATTTTTTTATCACTATTTCTTCTCTCTCCTATCAATTGGTTATCCACCACTCCATCATATTTCCCACCCACTCAAGGGACATTCCAATCAATTAATTCAGACTCCATGGGGCATCTAAATGCTTCACTGGGGTAAATCAGGAAGTATCTATTAATTTGTTACCATCCATCCACTGTTTACAAGTGTATACTATCTTTAAAGCATTATTACTTAGTAATAACATTTTAATGACGGGAAAAATATCATTACACCCACTTATACCTACCTAGAATTAATTTAATTAATTCTAATACACCCCTATCACCCCCCTTTAACTAATTTTACTAGCTAATTTAATATCAAAATTAATAATTAAATCGACATGTCTATTTTCACATTTAAATAAATTAAATAATCATCAAAGCATATCCACCTCCTAAATCCAAGTTAACTCAAGTCTTGACTAGAACTAAAAATGATTCTTTTAATAAAAAAGAAGAGTCTAAATTGACTCAAATTAATATTTGAGTTAACTTGAGTTATCTTCCAAATAAAATTCAATCCAACTTCTTCCACCTTTCAACAATTCATGATGCATTTTGGGTGAATGAAAAACAAAACTTTAAGTATTAATAAAAATCATGTGCAACATCCTTGCCGTATACTAATGGCATTTGACCTCTCTAATAAAATATGGAAACTCAACTAAACAAACCAAGTCTAAATATATTCACTTTCTTCGGCTATAAATCAATGAATCTCCCCTTAAAATGCATCCACTAAAGCTTAAGAGAATTCATACAACTATTTTGCATATTTATTTAGTGAATCAAAGCATTCCTAATATTTTTATGTTGCTAAAGTCACACCAAATCCATCAATCAAACATGCTCATGAATTAGCTCGTTTCATTCTGGATACTTGGAGTATCCACAATCCATAAAAGCTTATAAATCCAATAGATCCAACAAAGAGTATCATAAAACCCTACCCTTTTAAAAACTCCGATTCGAGGTGGCTTAAGGTTCTTACAATGGAAGGTTTCCACTCTTTATTTTATTTGTGATTTTCCTTAGTCTACTCCTCTGTTATGCTGGTGAATGAGATTATCTAGTATAAAGGAGATAAGAAGAGCGTACCTGTGAGGAGCTGAAGAAGGTATAGTCATAAGTGTGCTGAAGAGAGAAAATGGGACGTGGTGTAGGATGAATCATTGCTTTTATCCATGTGTATTTAGAGAAAAGTTAAGTGTCTTGTTGTAGGTATATAGCTAGAGAGAGATGTTTGATGGGAACTTGGGATATTTAGAGCTTTGGAGTTTGTAAGTGGATAAAAAGTGATCGGTTCTTGAGCTAGTGTGTGTGTTCATTAAGGGATTTAAGTGTCCCTCTTCCAAAAGAAGAGTGTTGAGAGGGTATTCTATTCTTTCCCTGATATAATGCTTCCAAAATGAAGGCCATGTTGCTATATACGAAGTTAGGTCAAATGTTTCTTAAAAACCCATGTAAAGTCGAAAAGGAAACAACGTCTCATTGCCCCTAAAGTGCATTGTATGTGTATATATTATAGGTTGGAAACTTGGAAAATGATAAGTTGTGTATTGAATTTCCCCCACATTAGGTCATTTGAGGGAAATATTGATTAGAATTTGAGATTCATATTATGATTGAATTATGTTTGAGCATTTAATTGGTAGTGTTGAAATGAAAAGTTTGTCACTTACTTGATTACATTGGAAGGTTAGTCGTGTATGATTACCCAGATATGTGGCCCCCTTTCAACAAGAGATTGAGATTAGAAGAATCAAATAATTGATTTAAAAATATTAGAATAGGTGCATAGTGGAAAAATTCATCGTAAGAGATGATGTTGGATGTTTAGGCCCCCTAAGGGCATAGGTGAAAACCTATTCTGTGAAGTGAATGAAGGGTGAGCCAAGAATGCCCTCGGGGAGGGGAAGATTTAAATTCCTAGCACTTTCAATGAAGTATTGGATGTTTTTGATGAAATCATTGAATAATTAAATAGTAATGTAAAATGGATTATCCAACACAATAGATATGAAGAACACGATCCTAACGTTGTTGACGGTGCTGGAAAATTTTGAATAAGGCTCAAGATATGGGCCATGCAGTGAGAGTATATTAGTTGGTGAGTATGTGACCATGAATACTATAATATTACAAGTATCATGGGTTTATTACATATAGTAAGTAGTAAAAAGTGAATGGTAATTATCATTTATGATTGTGATAGTGAGCTCTAAGTTACAACCATGTCACATGCGAGAGATGTTATCCCGACTTGATTTGAGAGAGTGATAGAGGCCATCTAGGCCTAGACTATGAATGAGTTGGTAAGTAACCATTTTGACATTGAGATAAGTAGTAGAATAGGAATTTTAGCAAAATTTAGCTCAATTTTTTTAATATTTTCATGTTTTTATGTTCTGGACCAAGATGAGGTTGTAGGATTTGGTTTGGCACTAGGGACAGAAACGTATGGTTCTCTACATTATGGTCACATTCTATACGCTATGGTCCTCTGGAATGTATAGTTAATTTAATACAAAAGGAATTAAATCTAATTGCAGAGTAACTACTGTAATGAATGATGTACAAATGCTAATATACAGTAATATGCAAACAAACAAGCATATACAAATGTGACACCCTAAAAAATGCAAAAGAGGAGGAGATAGAGATACTTAGATGATTTTGGAGGATATGGGTTATGTGAGTATTGGATATCGCTGGAAAGTGTGTCGTAGAGGCTCAATGAGCGTTATGGACTCTGAAACTACACATGACAGAAGCACCTGGGAGAGGACATGAGTTCTTGGTGCTAGTGTCTAGATATGGGCACTGGTGTCCAGGTAGATGTTGTGGATATGTTTATTTTAGGGACGAATGATGTTCACTGTCCTTTTCTATCTGTCACTTTGGATTTGTTGTCTGATCTATAAATGTACCTGTAACCTACAAGAAAAGAATTCAGATGGTGTCCAAGTAGTTGTTGCGGATCTGTTTATTTAAAGGCCCGATGATGTTCGCTATCCTTTTCTATCTTTCACTTTGGATTTACTATCTGATCTACGATGTACTTGTAACTTGCAACAAAAGAGTTCATTTGCACATTCCCACAAACTGCATCAAACCTAAAAAATGTAGAATTGGGTGTCAGACTGACCCCAATGGTCGCCCGAAGAGTGAACTTAAACCCGAGCATTGTACTACATCTCATAATCCATGTAGTTCTGTGTGTAATTGTGTGTAATGAAGCCATATATTGCCCTTGTGTAAGTTTCACAAATGATAGCGGGTTAGATCTAAAATGTGGCAAATGTATAAAATGTGTGTGATGGAATATAATAAACTTCCCCTCCTATTCTATGTATACAAAAAAACACAACCCTTTTCCCTTGAGTGAGTGTGCTAGATGGATGCCTTGAAGTGCTTTTGTGCCTTTGGATGCAAGATTAAGTGATAGTATGTAATTCTTAGTTCTTGGTCCCTTATTTTAAAACATAACTGTGTATTTATATGATTCCCTTGTTTGACTTTTGTAATTGACAACTGAAAGGCCGACCCAAAGTAGTAAAAAGTAATTAAGAATCGAAAGGGGTCCAAAAGAATAAGAGAATGGTAAAGAAGAACATGAGCACCCAGGAGGATAGGAGCACTTGGCGCTAATGTCCTAACTGGGCGTTAGTGTCCTAACTGGGCGTTAGTGTCTGAGGCCATAGAAAGATAAAACAGTAAAATGTCGACAAGAGTTCAAGATGTATAAAGCCAATAAGTGTACAGAAGACCAAGTAAATGGCTAAAGGGAGTTGTCAATTACTAGTTTTCTTGCTTAGGAATTGTGTAAATCCTAGCATGCTGTTAGGACCTAGAAATGTACCCTAGTGCATAGATTTTGTGTCTACAACAGTTTGGTCCGAGTGTTACATTTTTTTATGTAATTAGATTTGCATAAGTTATTATGAGATTGGTGACTAATACATGGTTTTTTGGTTTTCTATTTGTGATGTGCAGTGAGATGTGCATTCTCGGAAGTTCCATGGGGGCCATCACATGACTACTTTGTTTGGGTTGAAGCTTGATGATGCAGGGTGGGATGTTCTAGACATGGCCAATTTGTGGCATGTGGCTAGATTTGGGGAGTTGCCCCTAAATATGCATATAATTACTGCTTTGTATAAGCGATTGTGTGTAGACACTTGTACATTCTAGTTCCTGACAGGGGAGATGACGATGACGTTGGAGGATGTGTATCACATTCTACATTTGCCTATAGTCGGGGAGAGGGTGCAGATGCTACTGACGGCTGTGCCATTGCAGATGAGAGGAGATTTTGGGTGGGTGGCCATGGTAGGCCAAATTCTATTGTGCGGCTACATGAGATTGTGACATTTTCCATTCCATGTGTGGAGAAGTTTATAACAGTGCTATTGGCTTCATTTGTGGTGGTGGCATATATAAGCAATTCATAGAATAGAGATAGGGACAAGTCTCTTAGGCTTGGAATATGCGTGCAAGGTACACTTATAATGCAAGGCCAAAGTTGTCACTGCCAAATTTAGGAGTCTACGTTTTTAAGGAAGGAGAACATTTCTTTATATATTCTTGTAAATGAACTTTCCTCTTCGTGTAAATGAACTGCACTGCACTACACTAAAAAACGTGCAACCCAACACACAGAATTTACAGATGTTTTTGGGCAGTTTGATGGAGCTACATAAATGAGCCATATGATGAGGAGAGTGATGGTTTCACTTCGAATGTGGAGTTGACTTTTGGACAAATAATGAATTCGAAATGGGTGGGTTTATTATTATAATAATGTCCCGGGAATGTTACGGGCTTTTTGAAATATGAATTTTTCCCCTTCAATGGTGGATTAGTGACTTGCATTGAAATCAAAATCTCTGATTAATTAAACATCTTTCCACCGTATGATGAGGGAGGTCGACCAAATAGCAGATGGGCAACGCTTCTAAATAAATAAGTTACAAATACCTAGTGTATTACTTAGTGTGAACAAACATGAATTTGGATGGTTACATGATACGATAATATTCCATGTTTAGTGACTTGTTAGAAGACATGTAGAGGAAGTCGAGGTTGTAGAGCAGAGGAAGCAACGCCACCGAACATAACAGCACGGGCACCGGTCCAAGAATCCACATCAGCAACGGACACGCGATATACAGATTCCTGGTTGCAACCATGTTGAATACGCACCCCTTTTCAAACAGCTCGCTCACATACTCTGCAGTTATGAGACACGGCTCGTGCACCGGAATGTTTATCAAGTAATTCACCTGGTTCAGGAACCGAATTGACAGCGAGGTGCAGAAAAAACTTAAGAGCAAAAACAGCAAGGGCGTCACATATTTGACGGCCACCAACACTTCATTGTGACGACCACCCAAGAACGTGGAGTCTTCGGAAGGCACCTGTCTTTTGACGGCGCTGTATGTGCTGCTCATCACTGCAGCCAGTCCTGTGCAGAATAAGATTGAGATCGTGCCCACCAACGTCGATGCCATTATCATGTTTCGCATTGTTTGAACTGCCAGAATGTTCTTCTTATCTGTGTCCTGCCATTCAAATCTTATTAGAACTGCCAACTTCAACTCAAAACAAATAATTTAGATCTCCTCACCTCTATCATAGTTTTGATCCAAAGACGCCGTCCAACGCTGTTGACACCTGTTGTTGTTAGCAGAGGGGTGTTGATGACTTTGTACCATAAAAACATGTGGTAACCCAAGAGCAGAACAAGGGAAGGCGGCACCAGCGCCAGATCCAGATATATTTTCTTCCATTCCATCTCTCGCCCTCCACAAACTCACTTCACTGTCGTCGCTGCCCTTCTTTTTAACATGCAACTTTCCTCTTCCTGTAAATGAACTGCACTGCACTACACACTGTGACTAAAGTGGGTGCGTACGACACATTCCCCACTCACTTAGGTAGTGGGCACGGCACTATGTGACATGATTTGTATGTGAAGTTGGTCGGAGATTGAAAACAAAGGCGTGATCGACGTGGATGATAATGTTGTGCTTGCAAAATGCGATGCGTATGGCGTATAGTCACAATGCTGAATCACCAATCACTACTTACTGTCTGTTTTCCATCAACTCAACACTAGCACTAATTTATAATTTTATACATTGCAATTCACATCATTAGCCTAAAACAATATCTTTTATTAATAATAATCAGGTTAAAGTTTTATAATAATAATCATGGAAGTAGCAATATATCATGACTTCTGATACTTTTTTAATCAACGTCAATATATCATTTGTCATATTTTCTTACTTCCAAAGTTTGGCATTTAACTTTGTGAAAATATTCTGTTGGTTTTTATTCTGGAATGTGTTATTATTTTTATTTGGTTCTTCCTTCCAAAATTTGGCATCCAACTTTTCCAGAAATATTTTGTTGGTCTTTATTCAAAAGTATGTTATTATTTGTATTTGGTTTTTCTTTACTCTTTATTCAAAAATATATTATTATTTTAATTTGGGACTGTCGTGTTAATGAAAATTTAGAAAAAAATTAGATACATTTTAAAAAAAATACTACACAACATTCACTCAACTCTCAACTTCTTTTACTTTAAAAATAATAATAAAATAAAGTGACTTTGTGTTATTCAATATTCATCATATCTATCCCAAAAGATTCTTTCTTTGTTTTCTTTGTCTATATGGGAAATATTTTAGTCACAATTTCTAGATATATGTCTAAACATATTCTCAAATTTGTCATCTCAAAAATAATAAAATAAGGCCATGAAATGACAAATCCTTTCAAAGTAAATGGTTTTGATAAAATAATTGAATTGGTTGTCTATTGTATCTTTTTACAAATCCGTATGTACTCAATAACATTTGAATTTTAAATATTTGAACAATAAAACAAAAAAATCCCTGTTTTTATTCAATATGCATTATAAAAATATATTTTTTATAAAAAATTACTTTTTAATATAAATAATAAGGATTCTTGCCATTTCAAGGTAATTTTCATGGCAAAGAAAATAAATTGCCAATGCATTTTGGAATTTAGTTCAACTACCAGGGACTTAACAATTATGCTTGAATTAAACATGAAAACACAAACAAGACAAGTTCCACTTGATTAAACTAGGGGGACCACTTTCAGAATATGCAGTTTGGGAAACAAGTGCCACTCTTATAATAATAATAATAATAATATGAACATTAAGATTGTAATGAAATCTACCGTAATTAAAAATTACAAGTCCATGTAATCATCTCAGTTCCAATTAATTTATAGATTAGTTCTCACAACAAATTTTGCATCATCCAAAAAGATGACTTGGGGGAGCTTGTAAGTTTGACACAGTGTTAGTTTTAAGATGTTTTATAAAGACAATTGAAAGAATCCTTCTAGTATGATGTTGAATTTCAGTCCAAGATGCCTTAATGGAAATTGGTTGAAAGAATTTGTAATTTGTGTATAAAGCACTCAAAATATTAGTTGTAACTTAGTAATCAAATCATAAGAATTAGTGTCAAGATTACTTAATGTATTAGTTGTTCAATATACAACCACCAAGTTCATTCTTCAAACTAATTCACCCACATTGTGATATTTGAATGAAATTTGGTTACTACAAGGACAATTGATCAATGATATAATGAATGGAAATTTAGCTACAAAATTGACAAGTGATCAATGTCTAGTTAATGAAACTCAAGTCTCATTGCTTGCCTTATTTTTTCAAGAGGGATGCAGTTAAAAATCTTCTTATAAGGCATGAGAAATGCCAAAAAAGATAACCACAATATAGGAAAAACTACAATGGATCTTCCCCACTTTAGAATTACTGCATAAATAAGGGATGTATTTCCATCTAATTTGATTATTAGTATTAAATTTGTTCAAGGTTGTTTTCATTTATAGGACCCAAAAGTTATCTGAATTCAATTCAGAGTATCTTTATATATGATTTCAATCAAATATGATTTGGATATGCAATATTAATATTGTCAAAGAGTTATTAGGCCGTGACAATTTTAGGAAAAAAATTAAGGGAAAGGTAATCCATAAAATGGCATTCCAAAATTTGTGATATTTCCGGTGCTTGATAAAAATCATATTTGGAACATATTGAATATTAGAGTTGATTTAACAGGAAAACAAATAGAGTGTCTTACTTGAATATAAGTTTTTTGTCTTGCATTGTAAGAGCAGAACTAGAACCATGTCATTTCCCATTATATGATTCAACAAGTGCTCATGAAGATTAATTACATATATCCATTTCCATTTACTAGAACCATGTCATTTCCCATTACATGAATCAACAAGTTCTTGTCACTATCACCCATATTAATTATATTGCATCATTATTTTAATTATTTTTGTACTAAAGTCAACATTTTCTTATAATTTGATGTTTAGAATTCTTTGGAAAGTTGCATTTTGTTAATCTTAAATAGATTATTTAGTTCATTGTTTCATTTTAATAATTCATTTTCAATATTTGGAAAGTTAAAATTTATCCTAATTTAGATATTCTTTTGTTTAAATATTATTGAATCATAGTTCAAATGTAGATATAAAATATACATATTTGAAGTGTATGAGTTAGAGAATCATTGGGGGGCATTTTTTGACATTTGTCTAAATCATTTAAAAGAGTCGTAATTTTCTTGTTTGATACCAGGAGCTAGGATTCGTGGATGGGATATACCCTTCAGAACTATCTTAACACGTCCCAAATTGGACATTAGACCATGTATACAATTTTTCATAAGGTAACCTAAGGAGGGACCTCCTAAATGTATATTGCACTTTATACACATGTTTGATAAAGTATTCAATATATGTATGAAGGGGCCTTATAATTATGATATGAGTATGGACCTAATATTAAAACAATTGAATTCTATATTGATCTTTATTTTTATTTTGAATTTAAATTTCTAATCATGATTGAAGTGATTTTTTTGTAACTATATTTATAATGGGAAAGTGCATGGAGATGGGGACTAAAGGGGGGTCTTAAGTGGACATGTTTTTATGAAAATAAAAAAATCTTAGCTTGAACAAGTTATTTGAGATAACTATACTTAAAATTTGAAGATGATATACTAACATGAATTGTAGAATTTCATGTCTAGTTTCTAAACTAATGTTTTTTAAAAATGATTAAGTATAAGTGGGTCAAAGAGCTAAAATTCTACTAGGTGCTCCTAGTTTAAAAAAAAAATCATGGTAGAGAGTTGGTCATGGTCCCCTTCCCTCTACCCCCAAACAACTCTTCATTTTTTATAACTATTTAGTATTTTTCAAAACCCTTTGGTGGAAAGACATAAATAGGATAATCTAGTTTGGGATAGAATTTAAAAAAAAATAAAATATTAGTGACTTTTTATTTTTATGATTTTTTGAGGAAAAAGAGTTTAAATTTTGAAAAATAATGGATAGCTAACTGTGCTCCTTCCACCTCCCCCCTAACAACCTAAAAAAAATCAAAAATTATAATTTTTTGAATATGTATAGAATTAGTCCTAGTTTGGGAATGTGTAATTTTCATTTAATTTGGATGAGCAAAAAAAAATATACATGATAAAATATAAATGTGTATAATCACCTAAAATAGAGGTATAATAATAGATCATTTGAAATAAATATAGATAGAAACCTTACAATGGTAAATATTTTTGAAAAATAAATATTTAGAAAGAGGATAACTTTCTTGACTCCATAGGAATATTTCAAAGAAATGTCTCGATCGATTTTGTAGGATTTATCATGGAGGAAGATGGATTTATACATTTCCAATCCAAAACATATAGGTTGTTGTTATGTTTGAACAGTTCCATGCCTTAGGCTTGCAAAATCAAACTATTTCTGGGGATAAAGGCTCTTTGTTTGTGTGAAAATATAAAGGAATGCGTACGTGCAACATCATATATGTGAAATAGCATGTACATGAAATAACACATGCACACTCATATGGTTTAGGAATGTGTATGCACTATGATTCATCTGCATTCCTTTTATTGTGTTTTTAAGATGGTTTTTATGTTGCAAGTTAGGTTAAGGAGAGAATTTAATAAAATAATTAGTAAGCATAAAATTTTAAATGTAATTTAGCAAATATAATAAATAAGCGTTGATATACACTTGATAGAACTTATCTCGTAGCTTTAAAATTTACAGTCTAGAAGATAATTTTTTAAAATCTAATATGCAGATTGTCCAATACCTACTCCTTTTTAATATTTCAGCATTAAACCTAAAGTGTTTAAAGAGCAAGTTTTACAATCAATGTGTGTTTTGGGAAATCATATAGACATTTTGTACATTTTGGGGCCTTTTGGATTGGTTATTGACATTCGTAGGAGTATTGTACATGTCAAAATTAGATTTTAAACACCTCACAACTCTAAAAGATAATGAAAGTTACTCAAAGATATTGACTCATGAATTTCCTTAGAATACACATCAGATTAACATTATAGTGCCCACTCCATTTCTATGAGTCAGAAAGAATATTTGGTAGAATTAAATTTAGTTTTCATTTGTTGAGATTCATGTGTATAGGATGCCCTCAACAGTCAATTGCGAATCATAGCACAAGAGTGCGTCATAGGGTAATAATGATTCAACATATCGTATCGAAGTGTATGCGATGAATGAATTGTGATGATAGAAGTGATAGATATCTAGGGATGTGATAGTAGGATTGGGGAGGAATAAGTATAATACCCCCAAATGTGGATGTAGTATAGGATCAAGTAATATCATCTAGGATATCATCATCATCATGGTCAAAATCATATGGAGTAGCGTTAGAGGCTTGATAAGAAATAGAACGAGGTTGATAAGTCAAAGATATGTTGAGGCGTAGATGGTACATACCCATAACATATTATTCATTAGTGAAAGGATGTGATGGGCATCTATGTGCATGCCAGTGAGTGAGATTTTGTGTATAGCCAAGAAAAGATTTATTGTAAATGAACACGCGACCAAAGGGTATAGAAAATGAGATACCAATATGATCAGGGTCTAATGTGCCCCTAATGTAAGCAAGCCAAGATTGTCATAATTTAAGTGGAGAAGAGTGAGGGGATCACTCAAGGTAGACTATGAGATGAAAGACACACAGACCATAAGCAACAATGATATTGATGAATCCATAATAGAGATGGAATCATGAGTTGGAGGATAAATATCCTAAAAATAAAATCCTAGCTGAGTCAAACCATCATGTGAAAATATAGTGACATTACAAGTAGGATTAAAAGGAATGCACTCCCAATAAGAATCATTCATGAAAATTTTACATGTGAAGGGAGGTAGTGTAGATGTTGATTGTGCATGAGAAGAAACTGAAGGTGATATGATGTCCAACATAGGGACATGTCCCTGATAAGGAATCATGGTAGTAGGAGAAGGAGGAGGAGGAAGTGTAGCGGATGAGAATGTGTTTAGCATGCAAATTGCACCTTCAAGTGGTGGTAAATGATCTAGAGTATCCATCGGTTGTGGTTCATTAGTAGTATAATTTCTTAGAGTAGGAAGTGTAGTATTTGGATCATGGTCGCAATATTTGTATGGATGATGGTAACGGAAAATAGTATATTCGATACCCTCATGTAGGAATTTAACACAATGATGTACGATTGATGGAACCACTTACATGACATGAAGTCATGGCCTATCAAGCAAAAAATTGTATGAAACAGGGAAATCGATGAAAAAGAAAATCATGTTAAGAATTTTGGGTCTAATCGTAATAGGCAGAGTAATGTGACCTAAGCATGGACGAACATAACCATCATATGCATGAAGAGAAAGACATGATGGACTAACATTAGTAGCCAAAAGACTAATTTTTTCAATGAATGGCATAGGAAAAATATTGAATTCAGATCCATTATCGATTAAAGTATGCTTGACACCCACATTGTAAATAAGAATCATGATGTGTAATGTTGGGTCATTGTCAAATATAGTAAGATCAACACGAGGATTAAATGGGAAAGAAATATGCTGAGAGAAGGCATCTACAAATGTTTGATTTACTATATCTGGATGCATATTAGCAGGAATGTGAGTGGTAGCTATGAGATTTTTTAATCTTTCTATTAATTTAGGGTTGACAAGAAAGAAATCATTAATAGAGATACTAAAGATGATAAGACCCTATGAAGATGAGAAATAAAACCATGCAGATCCTAGGAGTCTGAAGCTTGAGTTTGGATTCACCAAAATGATTAATCTAAAATGTAAATAAAATCCTAATCTAAATGTAATATCACAGTAAATGAATAATAAATTAAGTACAACAATACACTCAATAAAACCAAGCAACTAAATGTGAAAACCCTACTTGCAAATAAGGAATAGGATGAATTAGCTAGTTTGCAGTAAAATCTGGAGTGTACTAAAGTGATGACCACGTGAAAAGAATGGTAGGAGTGTTGCACAGAGACCAAGAAAAATGTTGAACTAAAGGTACATGCTAGAATTATGTTCCTAGAGAGGGATAGGGGCACATATAGGTGCCCTAGTCCTAATTTTAGGTGTCTGAGTCTACGAAAATGAACATAATACATCCTATGAGGTGTCTCAATTTATTTGCATTTATTATCCTTTGGTTGCTCCGAGGTCAAGCCAAGATCATCGAGGTCGTTGGAAACTTGTAGTAAAATATGCATCATCGAAACCCTCAAATAAACATCAAATCCCAAAAAAAGAAAGATGCAAAATGAGGGGTCAGACTGTTCTCAGCTATCACAATGGTGAACTTATGACTGAGTGTTGCACTACATCTAAGAACCAATGTAGTTTTGTGTGTGTGTAGAATTTTTGCCTAGGTTTCTCTTGTGTGTGCTACACTTGGATAACAAGCAATTAAATATATGTAGAATGTAATAAATGTATGCATGGAATAAATTGAAATTCCCTCCTATGAAGTGTATGCAGATGAACCATCCCTTGTGGCCCTTGTGATGGTGCTACGTGGATGCAATGAAGCTTTTAGATGCTTGATGGATGCAACCTTATGCGGTGATAGCTAATGTTTAGTCCTTGGTCCTTTATTATGATCACATAACTTTATATTTATATTATTTTTTTTCTTGAATTTCATAATCAACCCTAAAAAGGCCGACTACCAAAAATATAAGATGCTCAAATGGCTAGAAAGGACCCAAAACATGTGAGTAAAATATAAAAGGATTGGGGCACCCAGAGGGGAAAAGGGCGCCTGACACTGGTGTCCTGGATGGGTGATGATCTCCAGGATGACAAATTCTGAAGAGTAAAAATGCATACCGAGAAAGTAAGGGTTCAAGATTGAAAGTAGAAACACAAATAAAAGATATGTGGCCAAATACATGGGTTAATTAGTAGTTTTATTACTTAGGAATCATATGAATAACAATATGCAATTAGGACTATATAATTACCCAAAGTGTGTGATTTTATGTCTAAAGATGCCATCTTGGCTAGGTGCTGGTGTCGAGACTCAGAAAATATGAAGTATCGAAAGTCAGACTGAGTAATAGGGTGTGTAAGGCCAAGAAGGAAACCAGAAAGAAAGTAAAGAGGCCAAAGACAATGGTTAATTAGTAATTTTCTCACTTAGGAATCATATGGGTGTAAGTATGTTATTAGGACATATAAATGTACCCAAAGTGAGTGATTTATTGTTTATAGAAATCTAAATAAGGGAATCATTTAAATACAATATTATGTGATCCTAACAAAGGACCAAGCTTTAAGCATTTACTATCGCCATTTAAGGTTCCATTCAAATTACATTCTAAGAGAACCAAAGCATCCATCTAGCTTTCATTCAAGGGAAATGGGACTGTGTTCTTCTGCATACGTGGATAGGAGGGGAAGTTCATTTTTACATCCACACATCTACTTAGATTTATACATCTAGCTACTTGCTCGCTATCAAGTGGGTCTAGCATAAGAGCCACCTAGGGAATGATTCTTCACACACACATAGAAATACATGGAGTCTAAAATGTAGTGCAATGATCGGTTGTAATCCCAACTAGTTGGGTGACCATCGGGGTGATTCCAACTCCACATTTTCATCTTTTTATTTTTAAGATTTGATGTGTTTTGGGTTTTTGCAGGCGCTCTTTCTCTGTGCAGGTTATAGGAAAATTCTATGGGCATAGTGCAACACACAGGTAATAAATAGTGAATGTCAGTGAAATAGAAGTGACACAGAAGAAATCAAATTATGGCCATTTTCATAGTCACGAGTGCCCAAAAATAGTCTACATCACCCAGGCACTCATGACTTGATCCAGGCACCCTAATCCATCTTTTTCTTGTAGTTCTGTGAATTTTTGCCTGCAGTTGTGACATATATCTCATACTGTTCAACATTTTTCCAGTTTAGTGCATCTTTGGGATCATTGTGAAATCAGCTAAGTCTCTTATTCCCTCTCTTGCACCTAGGGTTTTAAATTTTATCTAGCCTGTTTCTTAGGTCATATATGTACTTAATTGTATATTCATTAGTTTTTACTATGCAGTATTAGGGTTTAACATAATTATATATTTGTTAAATCATTTGGTGAACCCATCGCTTGACTCAAACCTTATTTCGATGGTTTTATTCTTATTCCCATCACCTTTAGTGGTTTTTTGGGTCTTTTGAGCATATAGAGCTCCCTCCATCTACCCGTAGGGTTTATAAAGCAATGGTTGAATCTAATAACCCATTTGCTAACTCTCAAAATGTTTCTCCTAAAAAATATAAATATTTGATAGTAAGCAGTCATATGATGAAGAAACCAACATTGATCAAGATAAATGTGACAAGCTTACCAATTTTTGTAAAGGTTTATGTGATAATCCTATGCATCTTCTGCATATTCTACATCTTTTAATAGTTGCTAAAAATTCTTGAGATGTCTCTTATGTCCCTCTTGTAGGTCCTTCTTTGGCTTCCATGGCCTCCACTCAACCCATTAATACTCCTATTTCCATTCCCTCTACTACCAATCCCATCATTAAACCTAACTCTTCTAATGTACAACCTGGCTCTTCTTCAAATACCCTTGATTTAACTTCTTTATATCAAGATTTGCAGACTCAAATTCACCTGCTTCAACTCATCACTTCTATTGCATCTCCATCCCTTGACTCCACATTACTTCTTCACACTCCTTTTGCACCTACCATTTCATCCTATCCACTCCCTCCAAATTTCATCATCCCTAAGTTTCCCACCTTTAAATTCCATGACGAACCTCAAGAGAATCTTCGAGCTTTCCATGCATGTATAGATTACGTGGATGATCATACTTTACTCACAAATTTATTTCCTTATAGTCTTTACAATTATGCAGTGTGTTGCTTTAACGATCTACCTGTCCACTTGATAACATCATTCACACATTTATTTGATGCTTTTGTCATGCATTTCTCAATCGATATTGGCTATAAGATATTGTATGCTCAACTAGTGTAAATTTTACAAGGATCTAACGAACATCCAACAGATTATGTCTTGCAATATAAGAGAAACTTAGATATGATATGTAATGTACTCGTAGACTATGGGATTTAATATTTATTTGTCCAAAGTATATTACCACCTCTATAAGAGATCGTCATCTTTGAGACCTCTCCATCATTTGATCATCTATGCCACACTCTTAAATTACATGAAGGAAAATGCATCTCCATGGGACAACTTAAATTATCCATAGAGATCCAAAATGACTCTACTTTATCAAATCAGCCAACACGAAGAATAAAAAAATGATACACGGAGGTTATGTCTATTTAGTGACAGGAACGCCACCCTATATAGGGCAACGGTTACAGAACTACCGCCCACCAAGGCATCAGTCCTAGGACCGCCGGTCTACATTGGGCGGTGGTCCTGGCTCTTGCGGATAGAAAATAAAATATGACGTAAACAGTCCCAGAATTCCAAAGGGTGTTCATGTCTCTTCTTCTACATGACCTTTCACATTCTCCAGTGCATGGGAGAACAAGAGAAAGGCTATAAATGCATGTTATGGAAGAGAACAAAGGAATCGAAGCATGAAGCAAGTGAGTAAGAAGCTCTTAGTGTTGTAATTGTGATTTGTATAAGCAAGTAGTAATTGAGACAGAGCAAGCAAGTAACTGGAAGGAAGTGTGAGATATTATCTACTTCTCTTTCATACTTATTGTAATTTTTGTACTTATTATTGAATTGTCCAATAAAAGTGGGAAGAAAGAGAAATTTCCCTTCCCGACTAGTTTTTCCTCCTCTAGAGGTTTTCCAAGATACAATTGTTCGTGTATGAGTCTATATTCTTTCCCTTTCTGCAAATTTTTGATTCTAAGCACAAGTATAATTCATTCACTAGCTATCTCTATTATTTTATAATAGAAAGTATAACAACAATGATTAATTGTGATTCTGTGGATAATTCCATAGTTGAAGAGTTTACAGATCATTAAATATCACAAGAAATATTCATCTTCGACTTGGTTTCAAATCAAATCACCTTTCAAGCCATCTATTAAACCAATTTTTAACCTTGTCATTACTCCTGAAAAGCTTCAATTGAAGCCTCCAAAGTGTAAATTCAAAAAAATTCCTTGTCCTCTGGATATTATATCTCCAAAACTTGTTGAGAGAAATCTTATTATGCTTCCTCCTCTGCTTAATCTAGACCCATCTCATCCTAAAGGTCGTAACTACAATGAAAATTTCAGATGCAACTATCATCAATACATTGGGATTCTAGAGATCGATGCTTCAAACTCTATAATATTATTCAAGATCTCATTGAAAATAATGCAATTGAGAATCCTAAGCCTGCAAAATATGCGTAGGTCAATGAAAATCACAAGCTCAATATCTTCAATAATCCTCTTCATAAGCATTACAAGAAAATAACTAAATCTTCAACTAATCATACATATCATATAATGCCTCCTCCTTCATCAGGGACTCTTGATTTTCTAGTTCCTCATGCTGATGCGTCTCCACCATTCATTGCATTCTATGATCATGAATATCATGCCATATTCTCTTGTGATACATTACATATCAATACTTCTATAAAATCTCATGTTATCAACAACACTATGATTAGCTCATCATCTCCTTTCTGTGTGTGTTATCTTGCACTTCTTGTTATTATCTATTTTCCACTCTTGTAAATTTGATATCTGATTTCTAGCTTATATAGTCATGTCAAAATTCCAATCATGATTGGTCCTCTCACCATATTTGATATCCTTTCATTGTGGCACCTTCAATCAAAGGTTGTGACATGCTCTTAGGTCTTCCATGGCTCCACGCTACCAAGTCTATCTTGTCTATCACTCACTTTTTTCTTAAGCTCATCCAAGATAAACAAGTTGTCTATATCTAACGTGTTCAATCATCCACTCCATTGCCTCTACCTCCACTTGAGGTTGTCCTTACACTCGCTAGAGCATCTAGGTCCTCTAGACCTCTCAAGCCTAAAGTGCAATCTGCTCCTACCTCTCCTTCCCACACACAACTTACTCAGTCTCATTAGTCCACTAGTCCATCAAATCAGTCTAGGTCCACTACTTGGACAACTCCTTCACATAGGTGCATCTCACCTCCTCGGTTTCCTTCACATAGGTATATATCTCCTCTGTAGTATTATTCACATATGATTACATCACTTCTACGGTATCCTTCACACAGGTGTACATCACCTCTATAGCCTCCTTCACATAGGTGCATCTCACCTCATCAGTCTCCTTTACATAGGTATACATTTCTTCTATGGTATTATTCATAGAGGAGTACATCACCTCCTTGGTCACCCTCACATAGGTATTCATCAGCTCCAAGATGTCATACACATAGGTCTCATTCACCAACATGTCATATGTTTCATACACCGACGGTCTTAGAGCATGGTCACATGCCTATATCTCCACAAGCATCGGGTGGAGGGACCTTTCTATTCAATTTTATCAGATATATTATTCACATCACACACTTGGGGGAATCATGCTCCCTTCTTCTAGCATTCAAAGGTGTTTGTTTCTTCTACTCATCATCTGATACACCCTTGTATAATAATTACCCTATGACACACTCTCCTGCTATGGTTCACACTTAACTGTTGAGGGAATTCTAAATATGTGAACACTACACACTACACACTTTGTGCATTCATGAAATAAATTAGCTTCTATTATGCACCATGTATACTATTCACTCTACATATTCACGACACGACTATCTACACATTGCAATTATTCCCCGATAACACACTCTAGTTCCATGGTTCATACTCAATTGTTGAGGGTCTAAATCTGAAATGAACCTCACCAAACTCACTCACTCTCTACGTTCAATGTTTTTTCTATCATATATTTCTAGTGCACACTTCACACCATTTCCCGATGACGTAATCTTGTTTTATGGTTCATTCTCGACTGCTAAGAGGTATTTTATAAATGAACCTCATCTCATGCCTACTCATTTTCTTCCTCTTGGGGGCATGCTTCTCGTATCACATGTACTTTGAATTTCATTCCCTTCTCATTCACAATATACTACATATCTTGGTCACATTTAATCTATCTTACTTATGCTTACATGTACACTTTTTTACTCATGTTAGATATATACATTGTATGTCATTATATTGTTCTATACACATATGTGTGTTCAATTTCATTCTAGTTGTGAATGAAAAATTTCAACATATCATTACATGTAGTACATATATTTGACAATGTACCTCTTTCCAGTCCCATAATGGCTCCTAGGGGCATCTACTTTCGTATACACTTCAGCTGCCATTGTTTAATTTTATACTACTTCTTATACTTACTAGCACACTAATATATCGGATCATACATGATTTGACATACTTTATATATTTATAACATGCTAATGGGTGTTTCATGTGCAAAATTTTATTTATAGGTCTATTTTCCACCATGGTTGTCTGTTACTTTGCTTGCTACTTTTGTCATTGTTTTCCAATGTTTTCAGGCTTTTCCTTTTGTCTTGTGTGCAAATTGTATGATTTTGGCCGCTTCAGCCCTTTTTGTCTTGAGAAATTATAAGTGATGTCCCATGGTTGAAACCCACTCTTTGTGGTCTACATTGTCTTATTATTTGCTATATTACACACTTTCTTCTATTTTGCATATTTGTCTTGTTTGTACCAACACTTATTTCCAACCATTTTTTTGTGTGTGCCTTGGTTTTTACTAAGCACATTCCCTCCCCCCTCCAGGGCATCAGTTTTATATTAGCATACATTCCTCCTTTGGGAAAAATTCTCCTTGAAACTTTTCATGCACCCCAAATGAGGGTGGCATACATTGAGTGAATCAGTCAGCCCATACAATAGTTAACAGTCATATTACAATACAATTTTGTATAGGATCAACATAGTCTATAGTCACAGAAATGACCAAGATTTTGAATTAGTTCCTTAGTATAACATAGATGTCAGTGCCCAGATATAGACATGAGCTTCTGGGAACCCCTGGACTTGCAATTAAAACATTTTTCTCATATTAGAAAAGTTTTTCAACATTTTACACAATGTCTTTCACTAAACAGGCACAGTCCTAAAAAAACCAGCATGCATGATTTCTCCCATTTTCTATTCTATTTGGATCAAACTAGATTAGAATGGATTGAATTGGAACAAAGCAAGATCACACCATCTATAATGGTGTAAAAATCATCGGGAAGTAGTCAACGGATGGAGAATAACACTATACCTTTCTACTTACACTTATTATGCCATGGTGTGAGATCACCCAAAAAAATAACACTTGACATGAGATCACCTAAAAAAATCATTATTATATAGCATATTTAGGATCCTTTATATCCTTTCACTCATCACAGATCAAGTACACAAGTTCCTTTTACTACTTTTTTGCATTTTCACACATTTAAATCAAATTTTTCATATACACATATTTGACTACTCTTTTTCTCTTCTCTTTTTCAAGTCCGTCCTTATGGGTAGTAATAGTCACATCGAAAAACACATCAAGTGACCAAAAAAATAGGTACAATGAGACATATACACATGTGCTTTCACCCCTAGGGTCACTTCCTCTTCTCTAGCTTCCATGCTTCATTTTTTTATCACTCCATGCTTTTTCTTATCTCTTCGCACATTTTTTCCATTGATCTACATGGTTATTAGGTATGCATATTCTATCTAGTTTATGTTATAGAATATTCACTCAAAAATATAAAGTGGGGGAAAATTTAGACACTAAATAATGCAATTTGGGTACATTTCTAGGTCCTAACCACATACTTGCATTTATATGAATTCTAAGCGAGAAAATTACTAATTGACCACTATCTTTGGACTCTTTGCTCCTCTTTCTAGTTTCCTTCTTGGCCTTACACACTTTATTTCCTGGTTCAATTTTTGATACTTTATCTATCTTATGACTCTGGACACCAACACCCAGCCAAGAAGTCTAGTGCCCAGCTACCCTCGTCCCCTCTGGGAACCCCAATCATATTTTTATCTTACTCGCATATTTTGATCATCTTCTATCTTTTGGGCATCTTCTTTTCTTTTTGGTTGGATCCTTTTAGTGGTTAATTACAAAATTCAAATAAGGGAATCATATAAATACAAAACTATGTGATCATAATAAAGGACCAAACCCTAGGTATTTGTTATCACCACCTAATGTTGCATCTAAAGGCCATTACAAGAGAATTAAAGCATCCATCTAGCTATCATTCAAGGGAAAAGGGACTAAATTCTTATTTACATACACTTCATAGGATGGGAAAATTCATTTTTGACATCCACACATCTACTTACATTGCTACATCTAGTTACTTGTCTTGCTATCAAGTGAATCTTGCACAAGAGCCTCCCAGAGCACAATTCTTACACACACATACACACATAGTTACATGGATTCTGAAATGTAGTGCAATGCTCGACCATGATATCACTCTAGTCAAGTGACCTCCAAGGTCAATATCCAACTCCCCATTTGCATCTTTTTAATTTTAGTATTTTATGTGTTTTGGGGTTTTACATGAGTGCTATTTTGTTTTATAGGTTACATGAGAAATTCAATGATCATCTATGCGACATACATGGTGATCAAAAATGAAGGTTAGAAACATTGGTTTGACATAAGAAATTTTATATTCTGGCCATTTTTCACAGTCAGAGGTTCCCATGAGAAGACTTTGGAGCCTAGGATTTCACAAAACTCCATTTTTTTAAATTCCCCTGGTGGACACATGTTATAGGCACATAGTTTGTTTGACCAAAATGTCTCAAAGAGATGTATTCTCATTGCAGTAATTACATCAGAATATGCACAAAATGGACATTTTTAAAATCTTCGAGATCATTGTGAAATAAGATAAGTCTCTTATTCCCTCTCTTACACCTAGAGTTTTAAATTTTACGTAGCTATTTCTTAGGTTAAATATGTACTTCATTGTTTATTCATTATCTTTTACTATGCAATATTAGGGTTTAGTATAATTTTATATTTGTTAAATCAACGCCTATGTTTGAAGGAGATCTTTGAAATCTATGCAGGGGCATTTAGAAGATCCTTTGGGGGTCGTTTTTGGTCTTTTATTACTATGTAAACTTTCTGGTAAGAATAAAAACGTGGGGGAAGTGGGGAAAAAATGCCCAAAGAGATATGGTTCATGTAAATACATTAGTTTTTAGGTTTGCAATTGTTAAAAATAGGCAAATGAGTTATTGGGGCATGAGGAGAAAAAGCGGTGGAATGAATTCAATAAAAAATGTGTAGCCTGTCTTTTAACTCATTCTCTCTACAAAATGTTGTGAGTTTGATTTTTCCAATAGATCGAATTGGCATTGTATCATGTTTATTTTATTTTTATTTTCTTCTAAATGTGGCAACATGTGTTTCGTATGTAAAATTTTTGACATAATTCCTCAAAAAAAATGTGTTCTCCTAGAAGCATTTTTCTAACATGTTTACTATTTGATAAAATGCCTAAGTGAAACACAGTCTTAAGGAAAATAGAAGAAGAATTGAACTGATGGTAAAATGATGTCAAAGAATGTGATCTCTTGGAACATAGTATGGACGTCCATCTTTGCAAAATAGATAGAAGACCCTTGGAAGATGTTTATGCAAAATGTAGAAGAAATTACCTAACTTGTACACCATTTGTAAAAATTACCAAAGGAGTGTGACCAGTTAGTTACAAGACACGCTTAAATGGAGCTCAAATATACCTCAAATCATCACAAGGATGCAACTGACATGTTGAACTAGCCATAGAACTCCTCTTTTCTCATTAGAAAGATCTTATAGATATGGTTTTATCACCATTGACTTGGATAATTTTTGTATAGATAATTCCCTTTTTCTATGGAATCACATTTCTAATGAGAAAAAGGACAAGTTTATGGTTTAATTAAATAAATCATAGTTTAAAACAAAAAGGGGGGTTTTTTCGTACCCAACCTGATTGATTAATTAACCATCAACTGTACTCACAAACCATGACCTAATACACTTATAAAACCAAGGTATCAAAACTAGATATCCATATCCGCTTGAATTGGAGAGATTGAGTTGAGTCATCAACCAAACTAGCATTTTTGTTTACCTTGCAAAGTTAGTAAAATGTGATTTTCAGTAATTCCAAAAACACTTTTCTGAACCCCAAAATGGGAAATTTCAGTTGTGACAGTGTCCCCTATCATGTGAAGTGTTGTATAAACCTTATAATTCCCTCAAATGACCGTTTGTGCATTTTTTTGTCACCCATCTAGGAGTCATGTTAACCTATTTTGTAGTTTTTGGAAGCTAGTCAAAGTCAAAAGCTAGGTTTGGTTCTAGCCCTGAGCTAAGAAATGGATACATGCATTTGTATACCTATAACATTTATCCATAAAAATTTCTTACAACCCTTTTTTCTGATTAAAACACCTTACTAGTTAGTTTCATGAGGGGGTTTTATAGGCCTTTGGTCGCTGGGTGACCAGTTCAAATTAGTACAATTACAACTTGTGGCTCTTGAAAAGTAGTCACATCTTGAAGATTTTTCACCAGTTATGAGTTCTGTGAACTCCAATAAATTACCTATATAGAGGATATCATATAGGATTTTTCTTATGATGCAATCAACCATCAAAAATAAGTTTTTGAACGCAGTTTCATAGCCCTCGGATTAAAACTGGACGTTTTCACAAACTTATAGGAAAAAGTGAAAAAATGTCATGGGAGCCTCTTCAGTTCAAATAATTGACAATAAAACTTGTAGGAACTTATATATAATTGAGTGGTACTCTATTTTGTTGCTTGTTTTGAGAAATTTGATTTTCAGGAAAACGACATCTCTCTCTCTCTCTCTCTCTCTCTCTCTCTCCACCCCTCTAGTTAGGAAATGAAATGAAATGAATTGAATGTATATTTAAATATCTATTGTTGCGTGCTAAGTATTATAGTTATGTGAATGGAAAAATATGAAATCATGAATTATGCTAGTTTTTGGGTAGATGTCATGCCAATAGTTTGTGCTGACCATGCAGTGGTTGTACGTACCAAGGCAAGGAGAAAGTGAAGTGTTAATGGTGTTTTCATAATAACATGTTATTTTGGAACAATCTAATTGTATATGATATGCCAACAATACATTTATAAATATGAATGTTAATTATTTAATTTTGTGATGAGTATAAAATTGTTGGCATTTTTGGGTGTTTGGAAAATGGGAATTTGCTCATGGGTGTTTAATTGATTTGGGATTATTTAGTGTTAAGGGGTGGATGTATAAGCAAAATGGAAATGAATTGATATTTTATAGTGTGCTCTGGTGTGAACTTAATGAATGAACCTATTGTGTGTTTTATTAATTACTTTGGAATTTTAGTAAAGGAACCTAAATAAAAGGTCAAAATTAGAGTTAAATTATTATAGGGCTTACCCCTCTTGTGTAATCACCTTCATAACATAGAAAAATAAAATTTTAGGATGATCCATGATCCTTACACTCGATAGAACCTCCTAGCTTAGGGTAAATAGGATTCCAAATTCAAGTTACCATAATAACATGAATGTTTATTGATATTTTCATGAAACTAACATGTAGGAACGATAATGGTTAAAAAATGTCTAGAGTATGTGGGTTTCCTCATATGAATTGCATTTGTGCATGTGGATTTTGTGTGGGATGCTTTAATTTAAGGTATAGAGTCACTTTGGGACATGTGGGAAGTAAGGTATAAGAAACACAATTGTTTAGTTGTGTTGAGGCTAGGCATGGATGGCTAATAAATGCATGTACTTGGTAGAATATGGGTGAATAGTAAATATAAGTTTGAAACACCAATAGGTGATTATACAAACTTAGGAAAAATGTAAAGTGAATGCTTTCTCTTGAGGTATATCCATTTTTAAATCCAATGCAAACCTTTCTAAGGTGACACATGAGTAGAATGAAGGGTTTTAGGTGACAAGATAGGAGTTGCTTTTGAAAGTCATCTTAGAGGATTTGGGTTATGGATTAATTCCATACCAAACTTCAGCTATCATTTTGGTTTTATATAATACGATATTAAGAGTTAATTTTAGATAATAAAAAAATTATAATTAACGATTTGTCTTTGAAAGTGTATTTATGATATGTTGTTCTAGGAGAAAAGTGAAATTTATATATTTCTTATAACTTGAATAAACCTTCTTATATTGTGGGAAATAAATATAAACTTCTCCATGTGAGATCCAACATTCGAGAAAACATAAAATTTTATTTGAGAGAAACAAACTCAAGATGTGTAAACATTAATATGAACCCAACCAATTATTAAAGTATTAAAAACTAATCTTGAACCTTAATCCTTTAAACTATAGACCTCTTCCCTTCTGATATCATACTAGTTCCTATTGCGTAATGAAAGTATAATACTAAACCAAGTAAACATGCTTGTTAAAAATGAATTCTTAGGAAAACAACTAGTAGAATTACATGTTTTTAAATGTTCCTATTAACAATCGTGCTATATAAATTAAATTCCATAAGAGAAAAGTGAAAAAAAATGGAACCATTATAGGTGAAAGTTAAATGAAATAAAGAAAATGGAGTCTAGATAAAATAAGCATAAAGGTTTACATGTTAAGTGATATTCAAATAATTAAGGTCACATAATGAAATAGGATTGTAATAAATATGTAACCATGAAATTGTTTTGTCATGGAAAGTGCCTATCCATGAGTTCATATTGTAGTTGGTTCCTTATTTTGTAATTTTAATTTATAAAGATGTGGGTTTGATGTGAATCATATGATTTCATGTGGTTATGTTTTCTTCTTGTTTAGGTGTGGTCTCATCATTTATTATTAGAGGAATAAGGTGTAGCTAGTGAAGGGAGGAATAAGGGGAAGTGTGTGTTTTGTTTTCGAGGAACCAAAGAAATTCATGGCTAGTCTTAGTGGAGGGATAAGTGCATTTTATAATGAAGGGATAAGGGGCATATCAAAGTTGATGTGGTGTGGTTACTATTGAGTAACCAAAGGCTAGCCAAGATTCCTTCTTGGAGTGATAAGGGGTAGTTGTAATGATGACCTCTCCCCATTATAAGCCTCTTAAGTAGGCTTGGACATGTGTATTGTCCATTTTTGTGGTGCTTATCCTTTCCTCATCATGTTATATATTTGGATTTATGTTTGTGTAAACATCTCATGTGATGTTGAATTATTCTTTTGAGCCTATGTGGTATCGTTCAAGACATGTAACAAGTAATGAAAGGTAACCAAAATTATTCTAGTATTTTTATTGTTGTATTTATGTGCATAAGTTTTGTGGGTGTTACAAACACATACATATAGGTTTCTATTACTTTTAAATTCCTTAAAAAATATAAAATAATACTCATTATATTAGGAATTTTACAAAAAAAATGAGTTAAAATCCTAAATCTATTACAAATATGTTTCTCTATAACCCTTTACAAGATTCACTTGTTTAGATCGTCTTGGATCTCTTCTCTAATTTTCACCACTCTACCCCCTCAAATGGAGAACTTAACTCCCTTTATAGTTTCTTAAGTTATATATCTATATACATTGGAAGTGATTTCATTAAATCCTCTAAAATAATACATTATATTTTTGCATGATCTCCTATATTTATCAGATTTGATTGTAGAGGATAATCAATCCTTGAGAACTTTCCAGATATCTAACAGATAATTTGTGAGACATGTATGTAGACATTTTTGCTTTTGGTGAATTGTTCTCATAGATAGTTTCTCTTCATGAATATTTTATTATCCTCTTACATGTTATGCTAACAAATCATGTCATCCATACACTATTATTATGTTTTGGTTAGGCAATGGCCTAAGTATACATGTGTAACCCACATGACTATAACATGAAATTATGAAAATTGTAAAAACACCATATTGTAAAACACTATGACTTTCCCTCACAACTTCATGGAAATATTGTGATCTTTACCTTATGCAACAAGCATGCAATGTGAAATAAAACGATTACATAATGCATCTGCACAAGCCCAAGACACACGTTACCATTGCCTAACTTCTACATTGTACTTTCCTTGTTCTATTTTCTCACTTACCATCCTTGTGAATTTTTTAGTAAGCTAAAATATCAAAACATATACAATACGTTCATTTCTATTATGATGTTTATACATCACAAATTACCTCTTTTATTTCAACCAATCAATTAATTTTTTCATCTATAGTTTTAAATAGGACTATCAAGAAACAAATAACATCATAAATTTCTAATTAGCTTCAGATGGCTCAAATTAATCACTATTCCTCTCTTATTTAAAAAATCAACTAAATATGCAATTCATGACATAATTAGAGGGCAATTGAGTCAAAAATCACATCAAATAGTCACAACTATGATTAGTGTCTCAAATTGGCCTAAATTGACTCTCTAGTTGAACAAATCAACTAATTAGTTTGAAATGATGTAAATGGGTCAATTTTTCCATTCATCACATTATATGTAGTCATAATAAAGTTCATGGGGCTCTAATGTCCAAAATTATCCCTCTAATTGAACAATCACACTAATTTTTTCAACTAGTGATGTAATTAGGGCCTATTAAACCCAAAATAACATCCTATAGTAATAATTGATTTAATGTGCATAGTATTATTGAGGCTAATATCCATAAATCAAATTGTAATTAAGTTCATAGGTATTAAATTGGCCAAATTACCTCTTTGGTTAAACCAATCAACCAAATGTGTAATGTGTGATGTAATTGGGGTCAATTGAGGCCAAAAACATAATGTCACTAATTTTTCTCCCTCAAAAATATAAAATGATATTTGATAATAATATCTTCAAATGTTTTTGTATATTTAATTTATTGTGAAACATGTGGCACTTGACTCAAATCCTACTATAATAAGCTGAGAATAAAACTAATTTGTTCATCACAAATCTTGATGAAGGGAATGAGCCTATTTGTCCAAGGAAAGGAAATGAATTTTTGGAATCTATGGCACAATTTCCACCAAATCCTACCTCAACTTTTATTGAAATTTATAGAGATAAATGTGACACACTCTTTTAGTTCCCAAATCTACTAGTTATCTCTTGTTCCTATTTTTAATGAACAAAGATATCATGGGGTCCTTATATATATTATATTATTTCCCAACCCATACTATCACTCATATATATTATTAGGCTCAGAGTATTATCTGTGTGCATGGATGGGAACCAAGGTTACTACCCTACATTATTGATTGTGATTATTATTTGCATGGGACTATTAATTATGTATTCAAATTAGAAAGTATAGTGTATATGGATACTTCAACTTCAAATTCAAGATCATGGCTCAATCTATAGCTAATTTTGTAGCTTAGTGACATATAAAAAACCCTCAATTATTTATGTGTGCATCCATGTCTATGTGCTCTTTCCCTCAATCAACCAGGTGAAATCCTATATCTATATAAGTTCCCACCCACCTCCCTCCTTATTTATAAGTAGCCGGTAACTAACCATTCCATTATATCTATGTGTCTCAAAATAGTCTCCTTCCAATTAATGAATCATGGAGCAAATTTTAAACTTAGTACTAATTTGAGGAGGGGTATGGCTCCTCTCTCTCTACAGTGAAGTGTAGAAAACCAATTTATATAAAACCCCCACTCATCCCCTCCCTCACCTCACATGGCACCAAAAAACTTGATATGCCACCAAACAACTCTGTTGATAAGAGTTCTTGGGAGTCATCGACCTATTATCCCCGACATACATTTTATCAATTAAAAGAAATACGGGATGGTGGTTATGGATTTTATGTAAGAAATTATTACTCTTTCACCCTTATCTCTCTATATAGTGGAAATACCTAATGTGTGAACCCCTATATATACTCACTCTCAATATCCCCTATCCTTTCTATAGATATGAGGTAAACACTCGTATGTATAGATCAAGGGTGGGGTCCATATATTTTATTTACCACAGGTCTCACCTAAGAAAGAGTGTCATTTTTTGGGTTTGAGTATTTTGATTTTTTTAATCACTCATCTCGTATAAGAAATATACCACACTCCCTCCCAAGATAAATGCATCAATTGGTGTGGTGAGATAGATATTTAAGATCCACTTTGTTGGTTATCCCTATTTATATATCTAATTAGATGGTCTCATTCTTGTAAAGTATGTACTCATCCATTATATGATATTATCTTGATTCCAAGATGAAATTAATGATATAACAACATGCTCATGGGGAAATAATTAATCCATATAGTCAAGCATGTGTCATTATCTTTGAGATATGTGAGGTTTGTAAAAGCTAATTTTGACACATCCAAAACTCTTATAAATTTCAGCATCTAATTGAGAAGGATGAAAAACCTATAAAATGATTATATGTTTTCCCAAATAGACACATTAAAAAATTTACACCCTAAAATCTTTCTAGGTTTAATGTTGAAATCCTAAAAAATGAGTAAGTACTTACTAGATTATATTTTAAATAAATCTCTTCTATATTATAATTCTTAGAGATACAAGACCAATTCTATCAGGTATAGAGTGACCCAAATTTATTATATTTACTAAAATAAATTTAAATTATAATAAATAATAAAAATAGAATTAATAATAAAAGATATATTACTTTACAATTATTTTAATGCATATGTCGCTAGGTTTTTTTGTCACATCAGAAACCTGGAAAGAAGAATAATGAATGTGTACATGTTATAGTGCATACATGTTCCTATTCAATAAGTGTAGACACCCTAAAAATACATACCTAATTGTAATCCCTCCTAATTACCCTTATCCTTTCCATAATAAGATAAAATTGGTTCTAGAATACATTCTAGATCACTATCCTCTATAGATCCCTTTATAATTAATTAAGTTAATTCTATCATTCAATCTAAAGCCCTTTAGAATTAATTAAATTAATTCTATCATTCAATCTACATCCCTTTAAAATTAATTAAATTGATTTTATCATTCAATCTACATCCCTTTACAATTAATTAAATTAATTCTATCGTTAAATCTACATCCCTTTATAATAAATTTAATTATTTATATTAATCACATGTACCCCTTTAGAATTAATTAGATTAATTTTAAGAATACTTAAACTATACTACAATACCCTTTAGCTAATTTAATGAAGTATTTATTTAATTAGATGGTTAATTTTCTACTCACATCCCTTAACTAATTAAATTAGTTATTTGAATTGAAATAAATCTATTTTCTTACTCACCCTCCACTTAGACTCCACTTCACTATCCTAGTCACCTCACTCAACTCCACTTATAGAATCCTACAAAGGCAGGGACAACAAAATTGCATGTAAAACCACCTCATTGAATAAAAAATAGAAATTCATTGCCCCTTAATGGAAATTCAATCCATTCAAACTGCTACAACCTCATCTAATGTTATTTTAAGAATATGCATTCAAACATCATTGTGAATATTTAACCAATCCATAGCCTCTCCTTATATTATAAACAATAGGTTACATTATTCACAATAATGTTGGATAATTCTAGAGAATCCATAGAGAATTGTTAGACGCCATAGGCAATTGTAGAATTTTTTTTCTCATTTGACCATTCCAATCCACATCCTCGTATTCAAAATTTCTTATGGTATTATCTTCTTCATTTGGAGACATAAATCAGCACATCCATAATCCAACCATTTCAAAATATTCTACAAGTGTAACACTTTAGCAATCTCATCTTGAGGTAACTTCAAAGAGAATCTTGGAGAAAGGTTTGCACTAATTGTTTTCTTTTCTTTCATTTTAGCTAATTTTTTAATTTCTCACATTCTGGCACACCCGGTGCGAATTCCAAAATTTTCAAATTGTGTTTAGCTTACCTTTTAATAATTTAATAATTTTTGTGTCTTCTTTGTGTATTTAACCTTACCGTTCAAGTTTCGAGACTATTGGTGTAGCAGAGAAGGAGAAAATTCAAAAAAACTAGGTATCTAGACATTTTTGTCACATTCTTGCCACTTCCAAGTTGTGTGTGATAGAGTTGCACATAACTTGTGATAGTGTGCAAGTGTACATTATAACATAGCTATGTGTGAGCCTACATAATAGTGAATGTGTTTCCATCTAATTGTCTTTTTGTCTTCTGTGATTTGAATGCACTAGCATAGTAGTATACAAAATAACTTTACATTATATTTTTTCCTTTACACACTTTCATTCTACTACACACGCTTGTGTTCTATTGCATGCTTTTACATTAAATTTTACACGCTAGCATTTCCTATTAATGCTAAAAAATTCAAGTGCACATGCTAACCTGCTTTGAATTCTTTTTAAGTTTCTATATTTTATAGCAACTAAAATTATTTCAAACCTTTGTTTTAAGTCTGTTTTGGTACTTTTATTACAGGTGTGTTATACTTAATCCATTTAAGTTATTAGTTTATGATTGGTTCTCATTTAAATATAAATCGTAACAAGCACATATGCATGCTCTTATCTCACACTGTTATAAGTGATCTTAAAAATCAGAAACATGATTTTGTCTTTGTGTTTTCTATCATATTTTCTACTTAGGAAAACTATTAACTTGTTTCTTACAGGACCATCCCTACGAAGATTGTTGTTTCATTGAAACTACTAACTACAGGTTGCCTTTTTCATGGGATGAAGAAAAATTGATTACACTATATTTTGTTAAAACTTATAAAACCCTCTTAATTAAATTTTCAAAGACGAGTTTATTCCCCGATTTGCTTTAACTGTGGGAAGTGCATGGTCAGGGGCCGGAAATGCATTGTGAGAAGTACCATAGGAACCCCAAATTATTTAGTACCATGAGTGAACTAGCCAGCGAAATGGGATCCCTACTGACTTTACTACTATACCTTTGTGAGGATTAGAGCCAAAATTATCCATAGTCATGACCTTGATTTGATCCTTTAAGCATCGTAAAATCTAAATTATCATAGCAAGAGGGGTAAAGTGAATCCGAAAACTAGAAATAGTATACTTCACTCATTCATATAATTTTGTAGTACTTAGGGAGAGATCCATTTTTAATAGGAAGCCCCACTTGACCAAGCCAACTTAATCTTAGAGACCTTATTTGAACAACGTTATTATCCTCTATTTCACATGTTATAAAATTTGTGTTCCACACTCTTGTCATACAAAATACATCCACTTATCTTTCAAATTACAATCAACATTCAAGCCTTGAGTTTTGGATACCCATTTCCTAACTTGAGTACATTCATTCCTCTTTTAGGTCTTGACCTTGGGCATTCATTTTATCAAAAACCAAGCACACTCATTTTTCTTAATCCTTTTAGTTTAATGTTTATATTGTTAAAATATAAGTACTTACCCTCTTCCATATTAGCATTCACTTTTTTAGGGGTTAAGTAATCAAATCTTCACTTTCAAACCTCTTGTATTTTAGCGCTCACTTTTCTAAGGGTCGAGTATTTCCAATCTTCATTTCTAAACACTTCCACCTTAACATTATATTTGTTAAGGGTTGAGAAATTAATTTTTTTCCCCCTAAAATATTATATCTTAGCATTCACTTTGATAAGGGTTGAGTAGCTCAACTTCCTTTTTTATTATCTTCCATCTTAGCATTCACTTTGCCAAGGGTATTGGGTAATCTATCATAATTTTTAAAACCTTCCATATTAGCATTCACTTTTATAAGGGTCACATTTTACAACTTTCATTTCAATCCTCTTCCATATTAGCATTCACTTTCTAAGGGTTGAGCAATTAGGATTCATTTCAAATATCTTCCGTATTAGCATTCAATTTATTAATGACCGAGTAATCTATTTTGACATCCTTAAACCTCTCATTTTCAACATTCACTTTGTTGAGGTTTGGGTAAATTATTTCACCCCTAAGTCTTTTTTCTTTTAACATTCACTTTGTCACAAATATAAGCACTTTATTTCATCATTATAGCTTGATCAATTAATTTTATTTCCTATTCTTATATTTTGGAATTCACTTTTCCAAGTTTAGTTAAATAAGCCTTAACTTACGATTTATCCTTATAAATTAATTTTGTTAAGTATAAGTGCAATTGGATTTCAATTATAAGTCTTGGGTAACTGGACAATCACTTTTCCTATAATCTAAACACACTTTACACCACACCTTTTCACTTTTCTCTCCTCTTTTAGACAAAATGGTGGGAACAAGACATTAAAATTATGACCCATTTAGAAGAAATGATCCAAATAATTTTGATATTAGTTCTGATGAAGAGTATGAAGACCAAATAGAGGATAAAAAAATGATGTTTCCTTAGAAGAACAAGAAAAATTTGAAGGGATTTTGTGGTAAAATAAAAATCAATTCGTACTTCGTCTCCTCAAAATGGGAGCAAAACTTCCTTTCAAATTTGATGATGAAAATTTTAAAAATCTATGAGGTCAAACTATACCATCTAAAAACATTTAACCAAAATCAAATAAACATGATGAAGCCAGTCCAAGTAAAATAAACGATGACAACAAAGGAAAATCTAGTACTTCGGCCCCCTGAGTCAAACAAATCCTTAATGGATCAAATCAATGCTATAAAAAAATAGGCTCTAATAAATTTAAATTCGTTGATGACATGAAAAACAAATAATCAAAGACAAAAAATGTATATGAATAAAAAAAATATTGAAATAGACAAAGAGAAAACCAATTTAAAACATTGATGATATTTCATCTATTCCTCCAACCGATTCACCATTCATGCAAGAATGACAAACCATGAAGGATACCATCTTGGGAATGAAAAAACAAATAAATAAATTCAATTTTGAGAAACTATGCCCTTATCCATTCGATAGGGCCATGTTGATCATACCATTTCCAAAATCATTCAAGATGCACAAATTCGAAAAATATAAGTGCAAAAGGATCCACAAGAGCTTATAAAATAATTCTTCTTGGCATGTCAAGAAGTGGTATAAAATTATATCTTTCTCTTGTTCCTTTTTCCTAAAATTTTAGGAGGGAAAGCTTTGGATTGGTTCTTACACATTCCAAAGGGATCAACCAAATATTTTTTGGAACTCTCAGAGAAGTTCATGAAATAATTCTCTTTTAGCCTAGACTCTAAGATCACCATGATAGACTTGTGTAATGAAAAACAATGAGCACACGAAAACTTTACACAATTCTTAAAATGATGGAGATCTATTGCAAGTCGATTCCCATGTTCCACTCCTAACAAATAGATGGTAACTATCTTTGTGCCAAACCTTAACAATGAGTAGTCCTTTCACATGAAGATGCATTGTCTCAATAGTTGTAAGGAAGTTATTGAGAAGGGGACAAAAATTGAAGAGGCCCTCATTGTGGAAGTCTTAATCAAACCTCCTAAGGAAAACACACATAAAAATCATAATAACAATAAAAATTGCTAAGATAAACCCAAGTAAATAAATCAGAATTAGAATATCATTTATTATGGCACAAAATACAATCACAACAACACAAAAAACAATCAACCAAAATAGATTAAATAAAACAAGCTATCATTATTCCAAGTAAAGAAGATCCTCCTTCCCATGATAAAAAATTGATGATAATTTATGGCATTGGGAGAGACCCTTTTAAGTTTATTACAATATTTGGTTGAGTACAGAGTGTTCAAAAAAATGCATCTATAAAATTTAGTCTCATAGATTATGATTAACTATTAGTATAGGCTTAGGAATACACAAGATGAAAATGGATAATGATTCTACCTCTTGGATTTGATAGATGTAGAATGAAAATAAGGTCTACATGTGTGGTTGTAATAACCCCTATTGTAGACACTGCTTTTTCACCCCTATGTGATCCGACATACTAATCAGACACTTATTTCACTAAATCTGGACTTATTCCAGTCTGAGCAACAAAAAAGTATAGCCAATATTGGAATCCAAAAATACTTGTTTTAGATTCCAAAATGTTAAATATAGGAATTATCTAGACTCCAAAATTGCACATATTGGATTCTAGAATCACATATATTGGAATCCAAAATCACATATTTTGGAATTTACTACACTCTAAAGTCCCATATATTGGAATGCAAAAAGTCAAATATTGGAGTCCATTATACGAGCTAGTGGCCTCTACACATTTTATATGCTTTAGAATAAATATAACATGTATCTATTTTATATGGGCTAGCATGTGCTAGGCATTATTTATGATTTGTTATATATATAACATGTTTATGTTTTATAAGAGCTAACGACCACCAACCATTATTTATGCTGTTATATACAAAAAATGTTTATGTTTTAAATGGGTTAGCGGCTACTAGGTATTATTTAATTTTTTTTATAAACATAACATGTTTATGTTTTATATGGTAGCAGATGTTAGACATTATTTATGACATGTCATGTACAGAACATGTTTTTATTTTATAAGGGATAGCGAATGATAGGCATTATTTATGCTTTGTTATAAACAAAAAATGTCTCTATTTTATATGGGGTATCCACTACTAGGCAATATCAATGTTTTGTAATAATGTTCTTATCAGTGTTTAATTGTTTTTAAGATTAAACTATGAAGATTTGAATAATTAAAAATTCCTTATGGCCCAATGACCACTAGGCTAATGAAATTCAAGAGATTTGAGACACTTCCAAGTTCATGCAATATGATGTAATTGAACCTCAACGTAATAAGTGAATTAATAAATATATTATTAAGAAATTAGGAGAGATACTATTTCAATGGATGTAACAAGGGCCACAACGCGGTGTTAAATTTGACACCCGTTTACACATTTAAAAAATAAACTATACGTAAAATAGTTACAAATCTTTGAAATAACCATCACATATGACTTGCATATTTTAGATATATTAATTATATATTAATTATATATCAATTTTTATAGAGAGTTATTTATATATTAAAAAAAATAAGTATATCTAGTATAATTTTATATTTATTTTATGAACAGTGTAAAGAGAACTATTTTACAAATTTTCAAGGGGAAGTTTTTCTGATAATTCATCACAGAAGTTATTCAATAATACTATTAGCTTATAAGAAGTGAAAATATAAATCCTCCCAACTTATATTTCTACTATCTCAGCATAATATAATAGATTTATGCAGTACTTTCATAATAACACATGAATGTATATATTTTTGACAATGTTAAGCAATACCATCATAACAACATTATGAAAAGATAAATAGTTATTTAGCATTTTATTGGTCCAAAAATTTAATGCCCTCAACCAAATTCGATCCTTGAGACACTATTTGTGATTTTTTTTGTAGAAATTGGCCATCAACCATTTATCTTTTGTAAAATATTTGCATCTACTTTTCATCCCCACCATAAAATTTTCAGGAGGGTTTCCCTTTGCACCTAATGTAATACACAAAATGTTTTTAGAATTTTATAAAAAATCATTTCTACTGCAAACCTTTTATGGGTCTCTTATTGCTATTCCCTCGACTATATTGTAATGTTACTTTCCCCAAGTGAGTCTTGGATATAATACAGTTGATATTTTTTATTGAAGCCCATTGATATCTTTTTAACATCAGCAGAAATGATGTTATCGTACAAGAATCCCAATTCACAGTATGGTGATAATAATTTTATTAATTTTGACAGGCCACCTTGCAGGCTAACAATTTTCATGTCGAACTTGAATGACATCTTCCTATTATATGTTTTTTTTATCCCATATAGCATGTCCTCCATATCTAAAATAAGTAAATAACTCTTATTCCTACCTGCATGGAAGTAAACAAATTTTATTTTCATCTACCGCATATCAATTATAACCAATTGAAATAAACAACATTTTAGCTTATGGCTAACAGTTACCGATTGAGATTGTGGATTGGATTACACCACCTTTACATGTTACTAGATCTGTTGATGCAGTATCTATTTCAAATAAAAATTCATCAATTCATAATCTATTTCTTTCTATTGAAAATGTGAGCATAATGTATTTGAAATAAACATTAATCAATTCATAATCGAATTCATGTTTTGGAAAATGAAAGCTTAAATGGATAAATATAGTGGTTTCTGTGGTGACATGGTAAGTATAATATAAAATTTTCTCTGTCTTATAATTCAAATTTAGTGGCCATTAGGCTACACTTATATTCATCAAATCACCCTATGGTGGAAAACATACCCCAGCTATTGATGAGGATTTTTGACTGCTATGCTATGCCATCATTGGCCGAACTACACTTAGATGGAAAACTTTTAATGAGGCTAGCTAATGCTTCTTTACATACCTACGAGATGAATCAAGACGTATGTAGTTCTGTTTATGATGATGTTGAAGCCAAAACAATGCTAATTTAATGTAAGTAGGTAGTATGTAGTGGTGAATCAGTGAAACACTATAGATAATATGCAGTTGTAAATCAATGACATATTGATGAATGTAAGGTGTTTTTAGTCTAAACATTACTATAATAAATGTGGATGCATAAAGTTCTCTAAGATCTATACCTCGTTTTAAATTGTTATCATAGCTTGAAAATGGATTTCCTTAAACTTTGTCTTCTACCGTATGCCAAGAATATAAACTAATGTCTATTAGTTATCATTTCCTATAAATTTGTGGGCCTTATAAATGATTTTTTTTTTTAAAATACACATGGCTAGTATACCAGGTTATGAGTGTGTACTCATGCTAGATACCTCCATGCCCTCCACGGTTACGTTCTCTGGCTATTTGTTATTAGCATAATCATTTATTATCTTATAAATTTTCAGGGATTATTAGCAGTTTTGTTTATAAATTCACATGATTAACACACCTGGATCTAATGGCGTATTCATGGCTGATGTGCCCGTGTCCTTCACATCTGTCATCTGAACTGTAAAAAACATAATTTTGTTAAAAATTTGAAAACCATGGCAATTGAAAATAGAGCTCATTAAACATATTTATAAAATGATTGAAAGTAAATTGCGATGTGTTTTGAACAGGTTATGTAGTGTCAAGGTGAAAGGATTGTACATCATATTTTATATCTTTTTGGTTGTTTGCATAAACAATAAATGTATAAGTAGCATATATAGGTTAAAATCCATTAAAAAAAATATTTTTTTAAGTTTTCTTCGGTGATGAACCTTTATTCATATGAGAATAGTAATGTTTCAAAAACATTTCTTGACTATGTGTCTCAAAAATAAAAAAAAATAGATAGTTTGGAGTCCACTAATGCACGAAGTGCGAAACTGCCACCATAAAGCACTGGTACTAGAGAATTTTTGGAACAACATCGAGTGAACATATCAGCCTACAACTCATATAATATTTTGTAAGGAAAAGGATGGATGTTTCTTTGCAGGTTAATTTCACTTGCAGTTACAAATTTTTAAGGAATTTTCTCCATCCAATCCGTAGTAACGTCTTCTCTATAATCATTGTTATTTTTGTAGTTATCCACACTAGATATTATGTACATAAGACATAAAATTTTGAATATCCCGTTGCTATCGTAGAGTCTATGGAATCCATCCAGAATTGATACCCCACATTATTTAACCTTTTCCATGTATATTTTTACCATTTCTCTTAACATTTTTGAGTAATCAATTGGTATTAGAATAATAATAATACAATCTAGCACACTGACTCTGATAATTGTTATAAGCTCCATTATTACATCAGAAGAAATATCGCTAGCCAAATTGCAAAAATAAGTGATCACACATTCAACATTGAAATGATTAGTTGAAGGAATAAATGATAAATTTTATGGAAGATGGAATGGTTATGCACATTTATAAGAAAAATTGTTTATGTCTTCCATCCTTGCTAGTGTATTTCCTTTCAATGTTATCACATAGTTGTCTAATATTGTCTCAGCCTCGACGAGAAGAAATTTTTCCACCTCATGATATTTTTTCTATTTTTCCATTTTTATAAAATATGGGAATCATATTTTCTTTTTCCATTTCTATCTTCACCCAGCGGTACAGACAACTGGTGGTAGTGTGATTCATGAAATTTAATTTTTTCAATTACATTGGATTCACTATAAGATGTCAATACAATATTATCCGAATGCTTATTTCTCAAATAATGTAGAAATTTTTCTCTCATTTTATTCTCCGGTAGTAAGAATCAAATGTCTCTGTTATTATACAAGCCTCAACAGAAATAGTTTATTTAGTATTCATTTTCAACCCATGCAATTTTTATTTAGATGAGTCGATCTCCAATTTAGTCAAATATGTTCACCTCAACATAGTAAACAATTTAGCATGTTTTGGAGGTGCAAAAAAACTGTTTTTATGCAAGAAATGAAAAATAGAAGATGTTTTATTATTTCTATACAATTTTCTAAATACTATAAATATACCATTGTGAATGTCTTCTACATTTGAATAGTTAGTTTTTTCATAATCTATTAGAATCCCCAAATTCCAACCATATTTTGAACATGAATATGGTCCTATGTTTATGGAGGCATGCATTTCCCATTTCTTGAACAAAGAAACATCTAACTCTTTATCCGTAATAAGAAACTTATTATTTTCAAAGTCAATGCGTTCGACTTGGACACGCGGTGTCCCCAAATCAATAACTTTCGATGATAGAATAATACCAAATTCCTCATGACTGTCACCTATAACATAAAATAACCACAGGTCGACGTGGTATTTTTCAAGGGAATGGATTTCTAAAAACCATTCCTTGTCTCTTTTCTTCCAATAAATATTGCGTGTGATGAATTGAATTGTTTTGAATGGAGCAGGAACAATGTAAGAAATTTTAGCAGGAACAATGTAAGACATTTTATCTATAATTAGAGTAAAATACATTAATAATTAGGTCATTTCTGAACTTTAAAATATTTTTCTCGCATTGTATGATAAGGAATATAAATACTACCCTAGTGGTCACCAACCTCTAGAGTTCTCTACTATGTATCATAAGAGATTAATTAACTTAATGGTTAGAGACCGCTAGGCTTTGACATGACATCTTATGTATCTTTCAACTAGTTACAATATTTCATATTTTGTGGATCAAATCAATAATAACACAATTTTTCTAAAAGTCTGAAATTGAATTATGATCCATTAAAATATACGAAACCATTTGCACCTTTTGAAAGGATTACATATGAGTCGGAAAATATATAATATTATATAGATGACATGATAAGAATGTTAAAAAATATACACTTTATTGGGAGATAGACTTCTAGTCCACATATAAAAGAACAATGTAAAACATTTTTTTACCCATTTACACCTATTGAATGGAAAAGCATAGAGGAAATTAATATCTAATATTTGGTATTTCAAAGAGTGTTCAAGAAAAAAATCACAATAACAAAGTTTGTGGTAGCTTAGGATTTTATGTTTTAGAAGTCAATGTGATTTATGTGTATATCGGCCATATTTTAGTAGTGAGGATTAAATACGTGTAACAATACTAAAGAATATGTTTAAAGGATAGTGGTCAAAAGTTCTAATGTTTGGTTTTTTGAGGAGAGTATTTAAGAAAAAAATCACATTAACGGAGTTAGTGATAGCTCATCATTTTTTGTTATATAAGACAATGTGAAATATATGTATATCGGACATATTTTATTCATTATGTTTAAATGTCTATAACTAGTCTAAGTACGATATTTTAAGTGTAGCACTTGGTGGGAAATTCCATAAAAATATATAAAAAACAAACGAGAATGACTACACTTTTCCTAAACATAAGTATGGCCCTTGTCACAATAGCCATTTTTTCGTGGAAACAATGTTCTCTATAAGGTCATGGTGGGTTATACCTATTTGGGAAAATATTTGATTATTAAATTTTTTTATTGGGTACCACTAAAACAAGGGTCTATTCACTCTTAATCTGACTATAAGTTAACTTTACAATACTAATTGAAGAAATTTATTCGAAATTGTTCAAACCTATGTTAACACATTTAGAGTGTCACTCTTCTTAGCCTACAAACATTTACTATCCAATATGTTGTATCGGTTGAGGGTAAAAAGCACTAAGAATTTAGAAATAGTGATAAAATAACAAATCACAACCTAGCTTAGCGGAAGCTAGGGTCATACCATTTCATCTTGGCATTATAATCATTGTCTTTACACTTTTGGCTCGCTAGTGATTTTCATTTACTATAATTGTATCATATTTGATAGACTATCCATGGCAAAAATAAATGCTACTCTAAAAATCCTCGATAGGGATCAAAAAATATGTATTGTCCATAAAATATATTGTTTGCAACATATAATTCACAATGTTTTGCATGGGAATAATTATTTACCTAATGCCTAGTTTCATTACTTATCAAAAGTAATGACACAACGGATGCTAGTTTCAATAGTTTCTTATTTCAAAAATTGTGATAAAATAATAAATAATGACCTAGCTGAGCGAACATGAGGCTCCTACCATTATGGTTGTTGTAAAAACTATATGTAAACTTTGGATCACTAGTGTTTTCTATTGATTATAATTGTATCATGTTGGCTGAAATTTACTTGGCGGAGACAATATCTGTACTACATACCATCAAGAGGGATCAAGCCTTGTGTAGTTCCCATAAGGTATATTTTTTGAAACACATAATTCACATAGGATCTTATGGGAGAAAATTCTTAGAGAACGCTAAACATTTTTTCCTTATCGAAAGTAATGACATTTTTTCATTGTAATAGTTTTTGAACGATAGTGTTATCCATTTAGTTTAATTGTACCATATTTGCTAGGATATACATGGCTGAGAGAAAGTGCTACATTACATACCCTTGAAATGGATCGAGACGTATTATGTGTTTCCCATACTATCAAAATTTTCTTATTTTGAAAATAGCCATAAAATAAAAAATCATGGTATAGCTTAGCAATAGCTAGGCTTCTACATTTACCTCTTCTCATTATAAACATTATCTTTATATTTTTAGATTGCTAGCATTAGGATGTAGTTCCCATAAGATACATGGTTTTCAACTCATATTTCACATTGGAAAATGCTTAGTGATCACTAAGCTCTTTTACTTATTGAAAAAAATGACATATCATACCCTAGGCTCAAAATTTTCTTATTTTGAAAATAGCCATAAAATAACAAATCATGGTATAACTTAGCGATCGCTAGGCTCCTACCTTTACCTCTTCTTATTATAAGAACTATCTATATAAATTTTGATCGCTACCCTTAGTATTTAGTTCCCATGAGATACATGGTTTTCAACTCATACTTCACATCATTTCCTATCAAATAAAATGCTTAGTGACCATTAAGATCCTTTACTTATTGACAGAAAAATGCATATCAAACCCTAGGATCAAACTTTTCTTATTTTTAAAATAGCCATAAAATAACAAATCATGGTATAGCTTAGAGGCTGCTAGGTTCCTACATTTACCTCTTCTCATTATAAACACTATCTATAATGTTTTGGATCACTATCCTTAGTATGTAATTACCACAAGATAAATGGTTTTTAACACATATTTCACATCATTTCCTAACAAATAAATTGCTTAGCCCTTGCTAAGATCCTTTACTTATTGACAGAAACGACATATCAGACCCTAGGCTCAAAAGTTTTTTATTTTCAAAATAGTCATAAAATAACAAATCATGGTATAACTTAGTGGCCGCTAGGTTACTACCTTTACCTCTTCTCATTATAAAAATTATTTGTAAAGTTTTGGATCACTAGCCTTAGTATGGAGTTCCCATAAGATACGTGGTTTTCAACGCATATTTCACATAATTTCCTAACAAAGAAAATGATTAGCAACTACAAAGCTCCTTTACTTATTGACAGAAATGACATATCAGACCCAAGACTCAAACATTTCTTATTTTGAAAATAGCCATACAATAACAAATCATGGTATAACTTAGTGGCTATTAGGCTCCTACCTTTACCTCTTCTCATTATAAACACTATCTATATAGGCTTGGATCACTAGCTTTATTATGTATCCCAAATAGCTTTTTCAAACTTGCCACATGGCACATTTTAATTGGAGAATTAATTTAAATTAGCACACACTATATCTAACAATGTAGAAACTGATTTTGATAAAAAATGAAACTTAAATGTTTGTATATTATTCTATTAAACTTCAAAACTATGTTTAGGATTGATTTCTTTTGTTTTCTTAGATCATATATATTTTTACTATGTTTGTTTTAATATATGTTATATAATATATTTATATTATTATAGGCTATAGAAAATGAAAAATTGCACTGTTTTTAATTCATGTTTAGTTTTAATTTTTAAACCAGGGAAAAATCAGAATAGCGAAATTCAAATTCCCCCACATTTTTAGATATTAGAAATTTCAATAGCCAACACTTTTTCTTTTAAAAGGGGGAAAGTGAAAATTTCAATTTTTTTGTATCCCACTCTTTTTATATTTTGGAAATTTATTTTGTGGAATGTGCTAAACAAATTATTAAATACCTCAGAGAAATGTTGATTACGGTTTTTGATTTTTTTTGGTCACACAAAAAAACATGTCTTCAAAATAAAAAAATATGCACATGTCATAGATCGCAGGACCTAGTGTTCTAATCCCGATTGTTTTTTACATGTGATTATAATCTTGTTTACATAGAAGGCACAAAAAAGACACATAGAAAGGAAGCACATGAAGGAGGTAAGAAACAAACGTTGCAAATAAAATCACGCAAATTGTTTAATTGAGGTAGCAGATGGAGGTTTCAAAGACATCATAAAGCATGAAATAATCCCAAATATTACTAAATCAGGTATTTATAGTAAAGATGTACATTTTCTAATTGTAGGCTCTATTGGTTTCTTTGTAGTCAACTGGTTCCATTTTTTCCAGGACAGGCCAATCATGATCTGCACTAGCCCTGATTTGGCCTACTGAATCGTGCTCCACAGTCAACCCATGTTGTCTAGTAGCTTTTGATCTCATTGCTAAACCATCTTCTTCTTCATGTAAAAACATTTTTTTGTGCATTAACGAAAGTAAATTTAATCACTTTTATGCTATAGTATTTATCTTTGTTTAATGCTTTCACTTTTTTGCCATTTTATGTCTCTCTATGGGTATTTTCATTTTGGATTTCTCATTCTCATTCCTATGATTTTTTTAGGATAATGATGGATTGGTGGATAATTACTTTTTTTAAATTGTATTTTGGTTGGGAGGACCAAAATATTTTAATTTTTTTTAGTAAGATGATGTAAAGAAACGTCGCTAATTAGTTCATATTCCATTTTAAAAATGGTTTTTGCTTAGACATTTTATGAAAATATGTGAGGTCAACAAGCTATTTTAAAACTAGAAAACCATATTAAGAATTCAATTGTATGATAATAATTTTCAGTTATATATGTGTTTCGTATGATAGTTATTTTTAGTTGTATACATGTTTCCATGTAGATATAGCCAAATGGAATGTCTTCAACAATTTTATGTTCTGTAAAATGGAAGTAAAACATATCATATATACTCATGAATATTATTAAATATAATTTTTAATCACTTTATATTTAATAATTAATATATATTTCCTTTTGAGCCCATTAACCTATGCCAAAAATTCACACAACTTTGTGGTCAACACGATATAATTGTTTATTTTGAAAACTAATTTAGTAAACCAGAAATTTATTTCAAATTAAATACACAATTCTACACGTATATTTATGTATCCTTTGTATAAACTCAAGATTTGTTTGTTATCATTTATGGATTTTCAATATGATTTCTCCTGTATGAATATAATCTACATTAAAAATGTTTCCTACCCTAGCGCCTGCTAGGCTATACTTCTTATTTGGAGAAAACATTTGTTTACCTTGACGGCCTTGCAGATAAATTTTTTATATATGTGACACATGGTTTTTTGGGCCTAGTGATCACTTTGTCATTTTTCTCCTGTTATATATGCAAATATTAACAAATTAGATTTATAACAAAACTTCATTATGAACATGACATATTTCCCTTTAAGAGTAGCTTAGCAGCCGCTAGGGTGTAACAAGTAGATTGCGTTGTATCTAAAAACTTGTATAATTTCTTGGTAGCTAGTGTAAGTTTCTTTAATTGTCATAAATGTAAAATAGTTATGCCAAAAACTCATAGGAAATATAGAAATTTATATGTATACCTGTATATCACATAAAATACACGATTTTACATGTATATTTATGTATCCATTATATAAATTCCAAATTTACTTGTTATTGTTTATAGCTTTTCAATATGAATACTCCTATATGAACACACTCTACATGAACATTTTTTCCTACCCTAACAACTGCTAGGGTATAATTATTATTTTGAGGCCATCTTCATTTACATTGGTGGCCTCATGGATCAATTGTTTTTGATATAAGCATCACATTGTTATTTGTCTCTTGTTTTATACACAAATATTAACAATTTAGATTCTTATAAACATGATATATTTACTTTTAAGAATAGCTTAGCGTCCACTTGGATGTAACGAGTAGATAGTGTCTTATATTATTTTGTCAAAAATATCATAAGAAATAGAGAAATCTATATGCATACCTATTTAACAAATAAAAGGTTGATATTTAGAACTCTGTGGACACTAGGTAAAGAAAGATCTATATACATTAGTAATTTTTTTGTTTGGTTTTTAAAATTTAAACTAGGATATTTTTAGCTTGGTGGCCACTAGGATATTTTAACACTTAGAAGTAGGATATTTAAAATTTTCTATCCAGAAACATAATATTTATGGAAAGGATTTCACAATTAATGAATTTTTTTTTGAGTTTAACGACCACTATGTTAGCCCAAGACATAATATTAATATCTTACAGCTGGTTAGAATAAATAAATTAAAAAAATATAGTATCTTGAGCGTACATGTCACTATAATTTATCAAGTTACTGAATGCTAGTTTGAGATTAGCATCCACTATCTTATTATACAATCTAATATTTGGATCTTAGCGGTATCTAGGTTTCAACAAATTAAATCAAAATAGTTTGAGCTTATCAGCCGCTAGGTATTTAAACACTATAATATTTTGAGCTAAAGAGTCACTTACATTTAACAAACTAAAGAAAGACATATTGAGCTTAGTTTCCACTAGTATATCAAGACACTGCATAATATTTTAAACTTAACATACGCTAACTTATGACACAACATAATATTTTGATCTTAGCAGTATCTAGGTTTCAATAAAAGAAATTAATATATTGTAAGCTTAGCGGACGGTAGGTTATGTCAAAACACATTATTAAGATATTTTGATTTTAAGATATTAATTTAAGATATTTAAAGGATAGCGCCTGCTAGGTTATACTACCACATAATCATTCAAGCCTAGTGGTTGTTAGGATTTAATAAACTAAACTAAGGTATTTAGAGCTTAGCGACCACTAGGTTATGCCACAACATATTATTTGGGGATGGCATTCGCTATGGTTTAATAATTTCAATTGTAATATTTAACAATATTTAGTGACTCGTGGGTTATGCTAAAGCATAATATTTGGATCTTAGTGGTCAATGTGATTTCAAAAATTAAATCTACATAGTTTGTGCTTTGTAACCGCTAGGTATTTAAACATTATATCATTTCAACCTAAAGAGTCACCAACGTTTAAGAAACTAAAGAAAGACATATGGAGTTTAGTTTCTGCTAGGTTATGTTTCAACATAACCAAACAAATGATATTGTACTCTTTGAAGTTGCTAGGCTTTGACAAATTAAGGTAATATTTGGATTTTAGCGGTCTCTAGGTTTCAACAAAATAAAGTAATATATTACAAGTTTAGTGTCTGGTAGGTTATGCCATAACATACTATTTACATCTTAGTGGTCACTGCGATTTCAAAAATTAAATCAACATAACTTAAGCTTAGCAGCCACTAGGTATTTTAAAAATATATTATTTTGACCTAAAGAGTCACTAGCATTTAAAAAACTAAATAAAGACATAATGAGTTTAGTTTCCACTAGTATATAAAGATACTAAATGATATTTTAAAATTAACATCTGCTGGCTTATTACACAACATAATATTTGGATCTTAGTGAATACCGAGATTTAACAAGTTATATCAACATAGTTTGGGCTTAGCGACCACATTAGGTATTTAAACAATATAATATTTTGAGCTAAAAGGTAACTACTATTTAACTAAGTAAATAAATACATATTGAGTTTAGTTTCTACTAGTATATCAAGTTATTGAATGATATTTTGAGCTTAGCGTCCGCTAGCTTGAGTTTAGTTTCTGATATGTATTTTCATTCTATGATTTTAAGATTTTAAATTAATATATTTCGATGATAAGCCTTAAAAAAATAGTACATGAGGAACTATTCCATGATAAGTTTTCCAACAGTGGACTCCCATGATGATTATAAGAAACATATCATACTAAATATTTGCCAAAATGAATGTGGAAGAGATGTAATCAACTTTACTTCACCCACAAATAATTCCTATATCTATACAATTTACTATATAGACAACCATTTTGGAGCTTAATCAAAAACTAAAGACACATGCATCCAGGAAAGATTAGGCCTTTCTACCTATTGGCTCCACCTTGCCGATGATCTTGACATCTGAGTCCCCTTTAATTTGATTAGAGGAGGAGGAAAAATCCACACAACATTTTGAAATTTTTACTTTAGTGCTAGAAGGGAGTTTTATACCTTGATTTCCTATAACCACCTCCAGAGCACACACAATCGATTACATCCACTGGGTCAAGGAAAGGACATGATGATGAAGGTTGAATATATGATCTTCCAACTTCTCATGCTCCTTAAGCAATATAAACTACCTCGAAGAGTTAGACAGTATGTTTCCCGCACTCAACCCTTGCGCCATGCCAAAAACATTCCTCCACCCTTTGGAATGGTTCGCGTAAAGAATCAACTTTCACATGTTCTCACAAATATCACCATCCTCTTCTTCTTCAAATTATCTTTGACCAACCAGACCTTCTTGAGTCAATTTCACATAGCTACATTTTGGATTTTCACGTCCATCTAAGAAGTAAAGGGTTCCCCATCATCCTTTCCTGTCATAGCTCTCCACCTCTTCCTTCTAGGACCACACTCCATGCTACCCAAGAAACCACAAGCACCCCTATCACCACCATAGAGATACACGAAGCACAATGACAAAATATTAAAAGAGGACAAGGGTAGTGAAATGTCCAGCTGACTCAGAGATATAAAGCCACTAGCGTGAAACACACGAATGGAGGCAAGTGTGAGGGTACCAAAGATCATCAATTAGATATCCTAATGATAAAAATCATGCTTCCCATTAAAAATATTAAAATTCTTGATGTCATCTTACAATGCCCATTAATGCCCATTAAAGTCATAAATGCCCATTAAAGTCACACATGTCATATCCTCTTGTCACCACCAAAAAAGGTTACGACTCAGAATTAACTAATATTTTTTATTAAAATATTATAGGTCGTTACGTTTTAACAAATTGAAGTAAGTTGTTTTGAGCTTATCGACCTCTGATTTAATTAACCAAATTAACTTTGGAGAAATGTATAACAATCAAGATCTGTATAGTTTGAGCTTAGCAACCGTTAGGTACTTAAGCAATATATTATTTTGAGCTCAAAAGATAGTAGCATTTAACAAACAAAAGAAATATATTTTGAGCTACGAGGCCGCTAGGTTATGCCACAACATGTTATTTGGAGATTTCATTCACTAGGGTTTACTAATTCATAATTACGATATTTTACAACATTTAACAAATTAGAGGAAGATATTTATAAATTTTCTGGTGCTACTCCCACAATATAATATTATGAGATTAGTTTTTGCTAGCACCTAACTACTAAGAAAATTATATTTTGATATTAGGAAACGGTACATTATTCTACACCATAACTTTTTAGAGCTTAGTGGTCACCAGGTTTTATCAAAATAAAGTAGGATATTATGATCTGAGAAGCTGCTAGGTTATACCAAGACATAATATTTGGAGTATAGAAATCTTAAGGATGTAAGAAAATAAATTAAGATATTAGGAGCTTAGCCACAACTATGATATGCCAAAACATAATACCATTTGGAATTAGAGTAAAAGTGGGTTTTTTGAAATGACCCACATACATGTACAAAATATTCCTCACGACTAGATCTTAAAATGAAACAAGAAGAGAACAATCTCATATGTATACAAAAAAAAAACAAAAAGTACCAAACTAGACAAAGTCAAATTATATTTTATGTATATTCATGAGAGTAGTTGTTTCATCCTTAGCATCAGCAGTAGGGCTTCATTTAACTAGTACGTCCAATAACTTAATATGTTCCAGGAAGTCTTTGTTGATTTTAATCCATGTCATATCCGTGTGAATTTTCCATTCCTTGATAACAAATACTGAGTGTGACATAATATTCAATGGCCTTGTGAAGGTCAATTGAGATCTTCTATAAATTCTCATGGTGTTCTGAAGCTATAGTGAGGGAGCCCATTTTCTCCAATAAAGGAGAAAAAGGGTAAACTGAGGAGAGATCCTACAACACATCAATAATTTTGGAGTCCATGCTAACTTCCATGCAAAAATAAGAGGGGAAGCCACACATTCTTCCATGATCAGGTGAGTTCAGTCAGTTATAGACATTACAATGTCCGAGAAGACAAGAGGAGAAGCCAGAGAAACATCAGAAAGAGGTGGAGAGGAAGTAGATGCTAGGTTTGAAAGTGGTTCAAAGACCATAGAAGAGTTCTCCATGGGGTCTAAAGGGTTAAGTTCTGCTAGAGAATATTAGGGAGAGACAAGAATGAAAGAACCGAGGGAGACCACCAGATTGCTTTGATGAATGATCATGATGTCCAAATTAGAGCCAGAAGGGAGATGAATGTAGTGGTGCTTGTGATGGAAATATGGAGGAGGAAGGGGGACACGATGCTGCTATCCTAGATTAGAGGGGAAGTGTGAGATTTATTTATGTGAAGTTTCCATTTTAAATAGAAAATACAAAAGGTATTGATGGAGGAAAGGACCTTCCTCTTCTCTACCAGGTCTAAAGGACTTATCAAGCGATTGAAATAGAAAAGCCACAAATTTTACCTTGTGATCATGTCAAAGATGTGTAAGAACAAAAAATTGACATCCATATATCAATTTTTAGTGTCACTTCAACATGAAGTACCTCCTCAATTTCTCAGCAACCTTATCCCAAGGTTATGGAAGCGAGTCACATTCATAGCCTAAGTGATATATTCTAGGATTTTCACCAGGACACAAAAACTAATCCATCTCCCCTAAAAGTGAGAATTTAAAATAAATGTCTCCCTCCGCAAGCAGCCCCATCACAGATGCAATCGGATCTATCGAAATAAGAAATTTATTCTTTCCCACTTTGACTCTTCCTTTCTTCCAAATTGCCAGCACAATGCTGGTCACTCAGACACAATGACTAGACAATCTTTCCATAAACAACGTAACAACACCATCATGCAAAATATTCCATACTTCTGGTTCGGCCTTGACCTCTTCATAGGAAGAAGGCTCAATGTGTTTTATGGTGCCACCCATAGTGAACAGGTCTATTGTGATAGTTATTACCAAATGCCTGATATAGATGATGCTTAAATAGAGATGTCGAGAACCTTTATTCCAATCTTCAACACATGTATCCAAGCTTTCTATTTAAAATATTTCCTAATTAGTAATAGTCATTAATTTATCTCGTCCATCACATGGATGCAATCCATCAATGTCGTAAATTCCCAAAAAATCCACACATGCCGTATCCTCTTGCCGCTGCCAAAAGAGGTTATGCCTCAACACAACCTAACAAATTTTATTATAATTTTAGTTAATGTTGAGGAAACCACAACATTAATTAGTTAATGTTCTTGCAATTACTACATTTAGTGGAGGTTGAAGGTTTGAAATTTTTTATTATTGGAAAACATTTTTGAAGGGAATATAGCCTATTACATAGAGGATGGAAAGCTAGATAAACCAGTGAAATCATAAAAAACATATCAATAATTAGATATTACAATAAAGCCCAACTATAGTAAAAAATAAACTACACAACAAAGACAAGACAAGGACAAATTTGTAAAAAAACAGTGAGTAAACAACAACAAAACATCATCAAGACAGCTCCAAAAAGAATTACTTATTAGATTCTCTATCAATTATTTACTTCACATTTTGCAATGAAGTAAAGAAACCCAAGGCAGTGATATGAGTAGGATCATTGACATCTAACTAAGAAAGAACATGGTCCCTTTTAGTATCATTGCCCCACATAGCATTAGAAACACCACTAAGCATACATATGATTTTAACATGTTGTTATAATAAGTCATAAATAGCCTTGATAAAAGAGATGATGCAATCGTGTCTAACCTTTGAATTCCCCAATCTATTATCAAGAGAATTTAGCTTCTTGTAGATTTCACTGATTTGAACTTCACCCAGTTCAACATCTTCATCTAATTTCCTTTTACCCTTTTTATTTGAAAACTGATGCATGTCCCTTTTTAAAGTTTGCAACTCCTTTTCCATGTTGTCAATTATTTTTTGAAGATCCCCCTTTTTCTCTTAAGTAGCACCACTGGGCCCTATGATGCTAATGTGTAGACAATTCTGTGTAGTTTCCATGTCCTTACTGATGTGAAGTACTCTATTGGAGGGAAAAGGATGGGTACTATAGAGAGGGTGTTTTTTGGTTTGGATTTTTCTCTACCTATTAATTATGGTGGGCTTGATGGTAGGGTCGGGATTGAGGGGTGGGTAGAATGATAGAGGTTGAGGGGATGGTTGGATGATGGGTAAGACAATGTCGGTGGAGGAGGAAGATGAAGCCTTGGTAAAGAGGAATGGCATGGGAATGGTTTTGAAATTCTAAGATGGATCGTTTCATTGAATTGAGAATGTAGTGAGGGAAACAAACAAGTAGGTTCATACGGAAGTGATTCAAAAAAATCAATCATTTAATGGGAACCATAATATACCTTCCTTCTAGAGTGATAAACCAAACCATCATCTTTGCAATCTCATCAAAGGGTTTTGGAATGGAGTTTACCCTAATATACAGTGAAAAAATAGAGCTATTTTCTTACTTCAATAAATTTCTTGATCTTCGTGTTCTTGTCGATTCTTTTGTTGAAGAATCCGCTACCTTCCAAGCTAAGACTAGTTACTTCTACAACCAATTCCTATGTGATTTGAATGGTATGTCCACTATACTTCACCATTCTCTTTTTCCATTTGGTGGAAAATCATAGGGAGATATTTTGATCATATCCTTGAATCTTCTCAATGAGGTTAGAAACCCCTCATAAATGCAAAAAATTCCATAGAACAACATTCTCTTTCCAAGTTGGGTCGTAGTTGGGTTATATTTGACAAGGATCTTCCCCCATTATTTATCTTCTGTATTTAAAATTGCTTATATCAATTGAAAATGGTGGTCCTTTTTTTCCCAATCCACTTCTTAACCATATTACTACAGACCCAAAAAGCGTGTGAAATTACATGGCAATATATGATTGTAATTTTCCTGCATGAAAGAGTTGTCATTCCAAATAAAACAGAGAGGATCCCATTAAGGATTTTGAGTAGAATAAAAAATTTCATACTTGTCATTAAGGATGGAATTTTGTACTTTGATATGGATATTATCATCATGAAACTAAGTGGTAAAATTGTTGTTAACTCCATGATTGGACAGAGTTGGTTAAGATCAAATATCTTTCAAACCAAAACAAGATTTCCTTCATATATGATTAGTCTCTTCCGAGTGGTTCTATTTTCTGGAACAACCTTCTTCGCAGCAGACACATTCTTTCTCAAGGGTGTAGCTGGAAGCTTGGAGATGGACAAAACATAAACTTCTAGACTGATAAGTGGATAGATTATAAATTGATTTCTTCTTATGATCACATTAAAGACAGCTTAATTACAAAGTATGGGCACAAAATCCAGGGGTACATTGAGAGGGATGGAAACAAAAGAAAATGGAAATAGCTAAAAGTGGAGAATGATAGTATACAGGCTGATATTTCAGCTTTACAGAATCAACTCTCTCTAATCAATATAAGTAATCAAAATCTTAAGGATGAACTCATCTGGAAAGATTCTTTTGATGGGGCATACTCTGTTAAATCAGGATATAATACTTTCTTTGTATCCATGGAAAGTGAAATTAAGTGGCACAAGCTGTGGATGCCGGAGTTAACCCCTAGAGTGAACTTCTTTTGGTGGCTAATTATTAATGGAAAGATCCTAACAAATGACAACCTCATCAAGAAGGGATTCATCATGCCGAATAGATGTTGCATGTGTCAGAAAGAGGCATAAGATATAAAACATTTATTCCTCCATTGTGAGATTGCTTCCAAAATTTGGTAGCTTGTTTTTGCAAAATTTAATCTGAGATGGATTTTTCCTCTTACCTGTCTTTAGGCCTGGGAGCAATGGGACTCTCCGTTTAAGAATTGTGTGGTGAAAAGATTGTGGCAACTTGTTCTACCCCACACTATGTGGAGAATTTGGAAGGCTCATAATAAAAACATTTTCAGAAACAATAGACAGGCTTGTAACAAAGTCTACAAGGAAATTATCATTGTTGTGCAAGATAATATTGCTAGATTTAAACCCCCTAAAAATAGACTTTACCCGGAGAATGAAGAATACATCCTGACTGATTGGAATATTGACACTGTCAATAGGAATAACAATGGTATTGATAGAAACACAGTCCGATGAATTAAACCTCCCACTGCTTGGCATAAGTTAAATTTTTATGGGGCCTCAAAAGGCAATCTGGGAGACTCTGGAGGAGGGGGAGTCATTAGAGATCAAAGAGGTTGCTTTGTTGCTTCTTTTTCTGGGAGAATGGGCAGGTAGACTAATCATTATTCTGAAGCCCTAGCGGATCTTTGGGGTATAAGACATGCCAGAGATTGTAATATTCCAAATATTATAATTGAAGGTGATTCTCTGAATATCATCAATATTTTAAATAAAAAGAAACACCCCAGCTGGTCTATCATGGATTTTATTTGGGAAGCTATTGATATATGTAAGAGCTTTAAAAATGTTCAAATCACCCACACCTATCGGGAAGGAAATAGGGCCGCTGACAGTTTGGCTAACTTCGGTGTTAATAATTCTTTTCAAACTTGGCTTAGGGGGGACGTTCTACCCGCTCAAATCAATAAATCCATAATCATTGATCTACATGGCAGTGAAAATCAACACTAATGGATGTAATTTGGACGCTAATGTGCAGATCCTCAAAGCACATTATGATGACATCACAAAAGATATGGATGATTGATGCGATCTGTGCGGGATGGACTGTCATCATTTCTTGGCATAGGAGGAAAGCCGAGGAGCAGGGAAATAATAACAAGTATAGCATAATAATTAAACCTGCTTTCATGGAAAGGAAAGATTCGAATTCCAAAATCAAAGATCTATCTATCCCGCATAGTGGTAGATTTTTTACCATTGAGAACAGGAAAAAGAGCAGAGGAAACATGGGGGGTCCACCTTGCAAAATTGAATCGACCCACAATCCTGCGTGGAAAGAGAATACGGAGCTTTGGAATTACCTACAAATTGGGGGCCTGTCTAATTTAATTGAAAGGATTCAAGGCTTCGACCAAGAAATTTATATCAGATTCACCCAGGGATGGAATAATAGGATTTTCAAATACAGTAACATGGAGATGGAAATCATGGAAGAGCTCCTCGCCCAGATCATAGGCCTCAACCTGGAAGGCACCAAATTCTTCAATAAGAAGGTGGACAGGGAGGTGGAGACCAAGAAATTTCTAGACGAGGGGGAGAATCTTGAATTCATGACTGCTGGCATCAAGGTGGCATCAATTCCTAAGCCTTTTACTCAAGCTTACCAGGATGGTGGTTAGGTATGTAACCCTTGAAGGAAGATTTGTGACTATACCTCAAAATCATCTAATATTTCTAAATCACTTTCGTAGAAATAACATAATCAGCTTTCCTCACTGTTTGATTAACTCGTTGGAGAAATCAATTAGGGAAGTTCAGAGCCACTCTTGGGCTATCCCTTTACACCAGGGACTCATCCTCCTGATCCATCACCACTGCTCTAGCTGCCCCCCCGTGAATCCTACCCCACCTCCTTCCTCCATACCTCCACCTGCTCACACTGCTTCCACTCCCCTTGCTGAAAAGAAAGAGTTAAGATGTTGCTTCCAACAATAAAAGCAAGAACATCAAAGCTAAAATCCCTACTTCCCAATGGGTCCTAAGGATCCACAAAGACCTGGAACTTGCTGAAAACCTCCTGCATATTAGTAAACCAATGGAGGAGCCCAAGGAGGAGGAATTGCTAGACAGAGTGGATAGATTAGAAAAGGAGATACAAGAGCTTAAAGGGACTATAAAAAATATGGAAAGAGCTAAGGGAAAAGGGATTCTTCAAAGTGAAGAGGAAGAGGGCGTTATTGCTGAAGTCTTCAAGAAGTTACAGTCCTTAGATGGCAGATTGGGGAATGCTAAAAGTGGCAATGACTGCATATTTTTCTGCCCTCAAAAGCATCTATAATTTCATTGAACAACATGTTCATAGTGTCTGCAGTTTAAGTGGGGTTAATGAGGACATTTGGGGCCCTAAAGAGAAAAGGCATATTGCAATTTCTCAGGCGGATATGCAAGACTCCTCTCAGGCCACTGTCATTTCCTTCTTCATGTCTCTGTAGGCTATCAAGACCAAGATTGACAGGGCTATCAAGTAACGGGTTGCTGTGATGTTGTTTTTTGGCTGCAAAGTTGTTGTTATCTGGCGGTTCTGGCATTGTTTTTTGGCGGAGCTCTATATGTTGTTTCTCTTTTGGATTCTTTTTGCTCTTTTCTGCTTCTTTTTGGATCATTGTTCATTTGGATCCTTTTTTCACTTATATTGTCATATTTGGCTATTGAGCCCTCTTTGGTTGGTTGTTTTGCCCTTCTCTGGGCTATTTTTCACACCTTTACTATCTGGCTTTTGAGCCCTTTTGTATACAGGGTATAGTCCCTTAAAAACTATTTTCCCTTAATAAAAAAAACTCCATGATTGGATAATGTGTCTGCAACTCTATTACCTTTTCTATAGGTGTGAGCAATTTTATAATTATTAAAGGATTGAAAAATACTTATAGATTGATGAATAAAATATTGTATTATCCATCTAGGGGGTAGGTTTGTTTGAAATGATTTATTATATTCATTGAATACCCTTCAATAATAATTTTCAAAATATTGCATTCTTTAGTAATTCTTAAGCCCTAAAAAGCTAATAAAGCTTCAACATAATGATTTGTTTGATAACCCATTCTTCCTACAAAAGTAACAATTAAATAGCCTTTATGGTAGCTTATTATTCCACCTCCATTAGCTATACCTCGGTTTCCCTTAGAGGCTCCATCAAAGCTAATCTTGTACCAAGAATTGGGAGGAGGGATCCGATGGATTAATGGCATGTCAAGGCTTAGAAAAATTTGGATGGTAAATGATTTTATTATAGCAGAACTATGAAATGGTGTGGTAGAGGAGAAATTTCTCTAATTGGGACATGGGGGTGGGATTGGGTCCTTAATGTCCACCGAGTGATCCGTATTCAGAGCACCCCGTTATGTTCCACTTGGTCCATATGTAGATGTTTGACCCCTACCTAAAGGTGTCCCCATGACCACTTATTGAAAACATCCAATGAACTCAATGAGAATGGAACTTGGGTTGATGATTACAAACTACTTATAACTCACCAATAGCCCAAGACCTTGGGTTCTAGGTTTTAATGTTAGCAATATTACATGTATTTAGTTAAATATATATTATAAAGGAAGAATATGCAAATAAAATGAAGCAAGGTTAAATAACTAAAATCACTAGAAGCCCTTTGCTATATTGAGATTGATTATATCCTCACGCATGGCTAATAATATCACTTAACCTTCTCACACTTTCTAGGTATACAAAGACATTGTCACGAAGCGGTTTTGGGGGGAAAGCATTTCCATTGGGAAAGAAAGAAAAACAATGACAGAATGGGTGAAGCTCCAACTCAAACTGAACCCACCTATGATCTAGCTTGGAAGGAGGATGTGACCCTGTGGAGTTATTTACAAATGGGTGGGGTCTTAAACCTCATTGAAAAAATACAGGGTCATGATCAAGACATTTCTCTTCAATTCACGACTAGGTGGAAGCATAGAATAATAGAATATGGGGGATAAGAATTAAAATCACTAAAGAGTTTATTGCTGAGGTCATGGGGTTGAGTCTCGAAAGTGCTAAATTTTTTATCAAGAGGGTTGAAAAGAAAATATATGCCAAAAAATTCCTACTAGATGGAGAAAATATCGAGTTTGTTATGACAGGCATAAAAGTGACCTCCATTCCAGAGCCCTTTGCTGAAATTGTAAGTATGATTTTTAGCTATGTCACTTTGGAAGGAATATATGTGATAGTTCCTCTCAAACATTTTGTTTTCCTAAATCATTTTAGAGGAATTTTCATGTTAGCTTTCCACATTATCTTTTAAATTCACTGGAATGCTCTGTTCTTGAGTTTTAAAACAACACCTGTGTCACCCCCCTTCACCAAGGCCTCATTCTAATGCTTCACCACCATTTCCTTTCTCAACATCGTTTAATTCTCACTACCCTTGCCACTCCTTACCATGATTCCACTTCCCCCACCACTACTACTGGTCGAAGGAAAATTAGAACAAAAATCTGCTTTACCCCATCAATCATCCCTTCCCCTCCCAAAGCATCCTTTGTAGCAACAAAGAAATTGAGTCTGCTAAAAATATGCTTCACATCAGAAATCCAATTGGTTCTTCTACTACGTAATGGGAGGATGTCCTTCTCAATAGAGTTGTCAAATTAGAAAATGAGGTTTGGGGTTTGAAAGAAGAGCTCAAGCAAGTCTGCAAGAGAGAAGGAAAAAGGAATATACACAACAAAATTGAGAAGGATAATGATCAGATACTTGAAATTTACAAGAAGCTTAAATCATCGGATAACAGGATGAGAAATAAAAAATTAAGGCATGACTATACCATTTCCGTGCTTAAGGATATATACAATTTTTTGAGCAGCATGTCAAAAGTGTATGTGTTCTCAATGACATTCCTACTGCCATTTGGGAGCTGGAACCAATAAGGAACTTGAATCTCTCACAGTTGGATAAGACGGATCCCACCCATGTCACTTCCTTGGAACTCTTCACCTCTCTTTGGAAGGTAAGGACAAATATTGAAAAAGTAGACAAGTGAAGAGGATGGTCCTTACTTCAGGTTTTTTTTTTATGTTGTCAAGATGTTGTTTTCATGTTGTTTAGTTGTAGTTTTTTTACTGTTTTGATCCTTTTGTATAGTTCCTCAGATAACTATAGTTGGAAATTTATGTATATTCTGGATGTTGATCCAAACTTGATGTATTTAGTGCATTATCTGGCTATGGATCCTTTTTTGTAAGAGGGTATAGTCCCTTCAAAACTATGGAATGTTTTTTCTTCTTTATTTGGATTTTGAGCACATTTTGTAACATGGTATAGTCCCTTGAAAACTATTTACCCCTAATAAAAAAACATTGCTAGACACAATTTCATATTGTATAGATTATCAGACATCAAATCAGAAATCAATATATTATTAGAATTTATTTATCAACACATATATTTGTTACATTTAGGTTCTCCAAGTTTTTTCATACTACACATGGAAATAAAGAGGGCAAGAACAAATATGTTACAGGGAGCACAAGCAACACTTCTGATGGGAATTTGTTTATGATATTTGATGAGGTGGTTTCAAAAAACATTTTTTGACTGGAATGAGACTGGGATGGTGTTGTGTCAAAAAATGCATCCCCACGAGTCCTCTCTATCCCGGGGTTTTCTTTTGTCAACGGATAATATTATTTTTCATATTAATTTAGTCCACTTGGAACCCATAAAACAGATACAATTACATGTACATGAGAAGAATAATTTTCTTATTGGGTTTGTGTTCTCTTTAAATGCTTTTCTCACAAGATCCCATGTCATGTTGACATGGAAAAGCATAAATATAGGCCTAGTATTAATCTTGTGATGAACATCCACGTGTTTAGAAAAGCAAAAATGTAGGCCCAAAATTAATATTTTAACCAACCTCCTAGATGTTAAAAGTTCTTCTTATATTGAACCCTTATGTGACTTTAGACTGGTGTGGGTATATATATTAACATGAATCAATATTATTCTATTCCAGGTACATTTGGAAGTTGGTTGTTTATATTATTCCAATCTTATTGGTTGCTATCATTGTTAGGTTAATTATTAGTTACCTATATTAATTTTGCATTGCATATTAATAGGTTTATTTATTTATTGGTTATATGGTTATATTTCTTCATAACCATCTAATTATCTTTATTTTGCATATGGGTGGTGTTATATTGTTTTAATAATATAATTGTTTGATTATATTTAATATTGGTTATGCTTCCTGGATATATTCTTGGAAGCTTGTATAAGTTAGATATTGTTGGCTCTTTGCAACATCCATATCTATTTGTATCTAGGCTATCCAATATGTATAAATATTGTAGGCTTATCTATTATATTTTGATTCTATTAATTAATATAATTTACAGGCTTCCCTCCCTGTTCTACATTTGGTACCAGCATGAGAATCTGGACCTGTGAAGGAGTGGAAAGAGAGAGCAACAAAGATAAAAAATATTGGAGAAGTGTTTGCAGAAATTGAGATCTTGTGTAGCCTCTTGCAACCTCCCAGCTCCATCCCTGCCTCCCCACATCCTCCTGTTCATTCCAGGTGTCTGGAATGAAATTTTTTTGTTGCACTAGTGTACCCACCACCAGGTAATTTTTTTTTAGGATCAAGCTCCTACCGTATTATTCGAGCTATTTTTATAGGCGGAGACACATTAGTTTTTGAGTGTATTAAAGACCATCTGTTGAATCTACTATACAAAGCCAAGTAGTTTCATTTTGTAATCGAGTTTATTGCATTGGAGACCTGAACACCAAAGGCCGAGCTGTGCATTTGATCAAAAACCAAGTTTCTCTGTGCCTTCAACATTGGCGAGCTCCCTCCAAACCCCCTCCATGAGTTGGAAAATCCTACATAGTCTCATATAAGCGACAGAGTTGTCCTAAATTTTGTATTGTGCATCAACCAAAAAAGACATACATGCCATATATAGTTGAGTTACAGAAATTTTTTGAGTCTTCCACCGAGCCCATTCCGTGGTTTTTACAAAATGTGGATCTGCATCCATAGCAATTTGGTCCTCTCTAAATGCATATATTCTATGAATATCAAGTAGCACGGTGACAATGATCGACCATGCCCTGTTCACGAGCCCATATCCGTGTTCCCAAAATCTGACTTGTGTTTGTATTGGCATGTCTATTTATAATAACCGTTTGAGCTAGTGTTCCATTACATTCAAACCAAGATTTGTATCGATATCTACACCACTTCAACCGAAAATATTGGCTGAGTAAAAAACATAGAAGCCAATTTCAACAAAAAAATTACACTACAAATCTCAACATCTAACAAAAACAAAAACGGCTATACCTATTTCGACCTACAAAAATAGCGGCGATAGAAGTCAAAGGAGTTTATCAAAGTGATGGAGAGAAAAAACAAAGGGGCGTAGAGATAAATAAAAGTTTCAGATCCTTTTTTTGAGCAAATGGAACCCTAATTCACTCTCCACTCTATTGCATCCACGTGGATCCCCAACTTAGCCACTTGGACTCTCTCCTCATCCACATCGCTATTCACAAAGGTGAGTCATTTTTTGATTACTTTATATATAAAGTGATTCATTTTATATTACATGCACATTGAGCAATTTGTTGGATAATTGGATATTGTTGGGTGTGGGAGGTTTGGGGTTCAACCCCCTCCCTAAACACAAAATTTTGCATTTTGAAATTTAGAGGCAAAACTAGCAAAACAGCCAAAGTTAGAGGTGAACTTACCTAAAAAACCTCCACTAAATAGCTAGTTACAGCTAAATAGTCTACCAAACTTTTAGCGAGAAAAACCCAAATATAGGGTAATTTTTTCTTCCTATGAGGCCCATTTTTTTCATTTTGGACACTATTTTCCAAAGGAAGAATTCCTAAAAGATTAATTTTGGGCTACTTTCTAATGATTTTTTGCATTGAAGGTCATTCTAGGCTTCAGAGGCTACCAGGGCCCACAAAACAAATTTTTTTTTTGCATGCCATTCAACTTTTCCATATTTTTGAATGTAATTACATGCTTAAGTATATTTTACTAATTTTCAGGTTACCATAGTCAAACAAAAATATTGTAATTTCTCATAAACTGGCAGATAATTGTAATACAAAATAGTAAAATTTGGTTCAAAAACACTCACAAGATTGTAGATCTCATTTGCAACATTCGGTACATACAGTGCCTCTAGGAAGTGCTTACAGGTAAATCCATCATGAATACTATTACACTTAATGCCTAATATGGCTGCAACAACACCATCTGGGCATTGACCCTTTAAATCGATGGGGAGTAATAAGGTCACAATGCACACACTATGAGCCATCCTATCTATCTGTGAATGATTGCACAACATAAATCCGGAATGAGAAATTATCCAAGTATATAGAGAAGTTACACGTGTATGAGGATATTTCTTTGAGCTGATGTCAATAATCACATAGACCCCTTTCAGTACTATCTTGGTACCCCATATTGAATTCTTTCACATACGTTAACACCTCTTTCACATACCTCCAAGTTTATAGAAATGGAGAGCTTCTTCCATGTACCGCCGGGTATATAAGAAGGGCACGTATATAGAAAGGTTCATTATATCATACTGACAGTATAAAGATTGGGAGACCTTATGCCTGGAGTGATAAGAGCCAAACCCTATCAGTGATTTCTATAAAATGGGCACCAATTCCCCCAATTGTTTTCTTCCAGATTCACAACTACTCAAAGGAAACAACTATGCTACATGGAAGACTAAAATCAAGACACAACTTGAGTTTGAAGAGATCTGGACTGTTGTGAATGGTACTCTGACCAAATCAACTACTGATACAACACAAAAATGAAAATTTGATAAAGCATATCAGAAGGCCAAACTCATCATCTTGTTTGGAGTGTTTGACAATGTGCAACCCCACATTCGAGATGCCAAAACAACCAAAGAAGCATGGGATAAATTGCGCATAGTATATGAGGCCAAAAACAAGAATTTGATACTAAATTTGTAGAGTCAGTTATATACACTGAAGTTCAAGAAAAATGAGATAATTGAAGTTTTCTTATGAAGATTTGCAGAGTTGAGGGCTTCATTTCTATCCCTGAGAGAAGTGGTCATAGATGATGCTCTCATTCCCATTATTTTGAGAGCACTCCCCTCTTCTTACCACTTTTTTGTAACAACACTAAATGTGTCAAATACGACAACTACTTTTGAAAAGCTAGTAAACCTACTATAACAAGAGGAATCCATGCACAATAAGGATGATGAAGAGGAGTAGGCACTTTCTTCACATTAAAAATTGAAAGGAAAAGGTAAAGGAAAACCTAATTCCTATCAAAATTCCCAACATCATAATTAGTATCAACATCAAGGGGACAAACAACAGAAGAAGCAATGCCCAATTTGTAAAAGAGGACATGACTTAAAATATTTTTCATATAATACTTACAAGAAAGGTTCATCAAGAAAATTTGGACCTCCACACCAATAATATCACAAGGGACATAAAAGCTTCAATCAGGGGCAGAAAAAGGGGAAATGGAAAAGAATACCCCATCAACAAGGAAATATTGTTGAACAAGAAGAACATTCAGATAATGAAGACTTCTTGTACACTTCTTGATCAAGTGAACCATCCACGTCATCTAGTGATGTCTGGTATGTTGATTTAGAAGCCACCCAACACATGACCAACCACAGAGACTGGTTTACCTCAATGAGGGACACGCATTCAAAAAACCATGTTCCGTTGGGTGATGATTCTTCATATACAGTTTAGGGGATCAGGAACATTTCTTTACCCCTTGGCTCACACAATTGTAGACTATCAGGTTTATTATATGTCCCTAGGTTGAATAAAAATCTACTTTCTGTTATTCAACTCCTTTATCATAACTTAAAAACTAACTTTGATTGTCATTCTAGAAAGAAAAAATGTTTGATTCGATACAAATCACGAGGCTTGAAAATAGTTGCAAAAGCCTCCAATGTGGGACGCATGTTCTAGCTTGATTTTTTCCACAGAGATGATCAAGCACTTATGGCTAAGAGCTCTACCTCATCACAATTATGGCATTGGAGACTTGGTCATGTTAGTTTCAAGTATCGTGAGACACTACACCAGCACAATATGGTACATGGGCTACCATCTCTTCAGAAGGATACAGAAAAATGTCCTCACTGCCTAACAGGAAAAAAACATAGAGCTTCATCCCAAAATATTACATATTGATCTCATGGTAAGCTTGATTTGGTTCATACCGATCTTTGTAGTTCGATGCAACCAATTCATTCTGGATTTCAGTACTTCATTCTTTGTGTTGACGACTATTCAAGAAAAATGTGGATTTTTTTTCTTCATAAGAAAACTTAAGCTTTTGAAATGTTAAAAAAATTCAAAGTAGCTATTGAGAATGAAACTGGTAATCACATTAGAACTCTCCACTCAGATCAAGGGGGGGAATTCACCAGTAATGAGTTCAAAGACTACCTAAAAACTCATGGGATTCATCGATAAATGCCTCCTCCACATACACTGCAGCAGAATGGTGTTATCGAGAGAAGAAATTGTACTATCATGGAAATTATATGATGGATGATCAATGACTCTGGACTTACAAAGAAAAAAATGTATTTGTTGAACAGAGTGCTCACAGTTTCTCTTGACTGTGTAACACCACAAAAAGCATGGTCAAATTGGAAACCGTCTATTGCACACCTTAGAGTATTCAGGTGCAAATCAAGAATGCACATACCTAAGAAAAATAGAAAGAAATTGGACATGAAGTCACAGAAACTAATCTTCATTGGGTACAATGAAGAGACTCTTGGGTACAGATTGATGGATCCAAAGACCAGAAAAGTATACAGTAGGAGAGATGTTGATTTTTTGAGAAGAAGGAAGTAGAGTTTCCTCCTCCAGACTCACATGATGTAAATTCTTCACTAGTAGTAAAAATTGAAATTGATGTTCCCACTGATGATGGGGATTCTGGTTTTGATATTATAGAACCAAGATCCACGGGAATAGTTGAGCATATGCCCAAGTGTTGTACTAGCACATTATGAGATGCAAGGATGGATGCTCCACTAGATACATCCACCCCTATACCAAAGACTCATAGTAAAGCAAGAGAAGAAGTTAACTTTGCTTTGATGAGTAGAGTTATTGATTCTGATGAGACCTCTACAGTCCAGGATTCCCTATAGTCAAAATATTGGAAAGATTCCATGAACACTAAGTATCAATCAGTGATGAAAAATAACACTTGGTAGATTGTCGATCTTCCACCAGGGAAGAAACCCATTAGATGTATATGGATATTCAAAATTAAGTACAAAGTAGATGGGACAGTGGAAAAGTATAAAGAAATACTTGTAGTAAAGGGGTATGCACAAAAAGAAGGCATTGACCATGAGGAAACATTTTTTTCCCACATATAAGATTAATACGATCAGGATGATCTTTTCTCTAGCTGTATAGTTTGGTTGGAAAGTCCATTAGATGGACGTAAAAAGTGCCTTCCTGAATGGATATTTACAAAAAGAAGTCTATATGACTCAACCCGAGGGATATATAGTACCTGGTCAAGAAGTAAAGGTATGTATACTTAGGAAATCTTTGTATGGCCTCAAACAGGCACCCCAGGCATGGTACATCAAAATTGATGAGCATCTCATACAACATGGATTTGTTAGAAATCCATACGACCCTAATCTCTACCTCAAAATGTAAGGGGGGGGGAGATTGTGATTGTTTTTGTCTATGTCGACAATCTATTCAACACCGGTAGTTTAGTGAGGATGATTGATGCAATGAATAAATATATTAATCGATCATTCGACATGACAAATCTCGAGCTGATGCATTATTGTCTTGGATTGGAAGTATGACAAAAAGAGAATCACTTATTTGTTTCTCAAATGAAATATACCAAGACAACGCTCAAGAAATTTAGGATGATGGATTACACACCAATTGCTACACCTTTAGAGAACAAATTATAGTTATCTCATTCAGATCCATCTCCTGAGGGAAATGCCAATCTCTATTGGCAGTTGATTAGGAGTCTCATTTACCTAACCTACACTGAACCAAATATCAGTTTTGCAGTAAGCTATCTATCTAAGTTCATGTATGAACCCAAAGTGTGTCTTTGGAAAGAAGGAAGGGACATTTTGAGATATCTCAAAGGATCAATGGATCTTGGTCTAGAATACAAGAAGAACAACAAATTCTTTTTGTTAGGATATTCAGATTCAGATCATGTGGGCAATATTGATGACAAAAAATTCATTTCAAGATATGTATTCTTTATGGGATATGGACCAATATAATGGGAAGCAAGAAAAAAAACTTTATTTCTCATTATTCCATAGAAGCTGAGTATCATTCCATAGGAGAATTTTTCTATGAAGTTATTTGGCTATGTCGCATTCTAGAAGGACTTGGAATACAACATGACAAACTGACCACCATGTATTTTGACAATGAAGGTGTTCTCAAACTTGTTCACAATCCAATTTTTCATGAAAGAACAAAACACATTGAGGTACAGGTTCATTTCATACGCGAGCATGTGTTGAAGCACAACATCTAGCTTCAATTTTTTTAACAGTTGAACAATGGGCAAATATCTTCACAAATTCACTTGCACGTGACAAGTTCAATTTGTTCAGAGAGTTCCTCTCCTCATCCCTTGAGACAATGCATAATTAAGGGGGGAATGTTAGGTTAATTATTATTTACATATATTAATTTTACATTTCATATTACTAGGTTTATTTATTTATTGGTTATATTTCTTCATAACCATCTAATTATCTTTATTTTACATATGGGTGTTGTTATATTGTTTTAACAATATAGTTATTTGATTGTATTTAATATTGGTTATGCTTCCTGGATATCTTTTTGGAAGCGTGTATAGGTTAGATATTGTTACACATGTGTAACATATATATTTGTTTGTATCCAGGATATCCAATATGTATAAATATGGTATCCTGCTCTATTGTATTTTGATTGTGTTAATTAATATAATTTACACGCTTTCATCCCTGTTCTATAGTTTGGAGGATAAAATTAATGTTTTGGGATGGGGAGAATATGTGTGGGGTCGTGTAGTTTTAAATTTATTGTAGATCCCATGGGGTGTCCAAGAGAGAAGTATTAGGTGCTAGAAAATAAGATAAAGTTTCCTAATCCTCACTCTCATTAGTATCATAAGAAAGATGTTCAAATTTGTATGTAGAATAAATCATGTTGGCATATTGATTAAAAAACATGGTTTTTTTTTATAATTTTGTTAATAATAGATAAAATCTAAATGCCAATATTTAGCATGAGATAAAATATATTATTAATTTATAAAGGGTGAGTTTTAATGAGTCACAACATCATCACAATCAAGTATATCAGTGTCAAATGCATCACTTTGGTAGTGACTCCAATTTTTATAAATAATGTGGGGATGGTGGGGTTGTAAAGAGGTAATCAATCCTAATTTTTTAATATTCAAAGAGATTAAAATTGGTGTGAATATATTAAATTTCATTAAAAGGAGGCTCTTCATATTCTAAAACAAGAGAGAAATGGTCAAAAAGTAGTAGAACTATAGGAATCCACAAAGTAATAGTTTTAGATAGGAATCACGTACTGATTATATTTTCTATTTCATTAGGTTCAGCATTTTTTGAGCCAACTAGATTGACCTAGATGTCAATTATGTATTCATAAAACTTAGGGTATGAAAAACTATACATTGTGGGAGTATTGGGGGTGTAAAACTTAAAAGGGTATTTAAGCAAAAGGAACAAGTATGTCTCAAGGATCATGATTATTTTTGTTAGTATAAAGTCAATTATTTTTAATGAATTTAATGCATTGGTATCCATATGATGTAACTACATGCATGTGATATGTATAATATATTACAAATTAAATATTATAAGAGAGAGGTGGTCCAGAACAATTAGCTTAGTATGGATGGTTTTGGGGCCAATAATGATAGGGAGAAAAACAACCAAGTGGTTTCTAGTGGGTATTATCAAATCCATGAAAATTTATTTAGGTATTCTTAAATTTATTGATGGAGAATTCAATGTTTATGATGAGGGGGGGAAAGAGAAATTGACTCTAGAGTCTTCATCCACCAAAACTTTGTTACCTAAGAATTATGAATCATGACATTGATAAGAAGTGTAATATTATCAACATGGAATAACACTTCATAATAACCATATTTTCATTGGGAAATTTAATGGATATATATTTATAGTTGTGATAAGTGCATGGGATAATTCTTTTGATATTGTGAATCTCAAGATTAAGGAACGTTGGAATGAAGGTAGATTCTTATGTGCTACCAAAAGGATCCTATAAATGATTAATATTTTGCATGTGGAATTTATGATCTATAGAGAAGTATACATGAGATCAATCAAAGGTATATTACAAGTTATATAACTGAGTTCATCTAAGAAATTTTATTATGGCCTAGGATAAGTGTTATAGAGATACATAAGAGGATGAGGTAGGGATGAAGTATACATTGCAAAAATGTTTGTAAGACTAGGAAATATTGTCCAAAGATGGGAGAATAGGATCTTTAGAGGGGATTTACAATTAATATTTTGGATGAGGATTGAGTAAAGGAGAAGGAACATCATTAGGTTTTCCTTGTGAAGTACAAAGAAGATTTTTGTTTTTTGGTGCAAGATATATTTTTTATGGATTGGGTCATTTTGTTTGGGCTTTTGTCAGTAGTTAAACTTAGTTACATTGGCATCTTGTTAATTAAGAATTTTTTATCATATGACCCTTCAAAAATACCCACAAAGTGGTTCATAGGTTCCTTATTATGGTTAATACTATACTGGTGGTTTTTATGAACTTATAAAATGGATCAATATTTCTCATGATGTTATTGGATAATTGTGTCAGCATAGAATTGGGATATATAAATTAAATTTGGGTCATCCCTTTTAATATCCCAAAATTATTTGTGTGAATGGTCGATAGTGGTGTGCCACTAAAAAATTGGCTTGGATTCAAGGAGGAATAGATTAAAAATAAGTTACGATAATTCACCATATGATAAATGTGGGTGGTGTGGATTATAAGAAAATACTATATTGATTATTGTTTTTTGAAGAGGAATATGTTATACATTTTCATTTAGAAAGGGATTGAGGATTGATAACATAAAACATTTAATTGAGCATGCTTGATGGTGTTGAAGGTTGTTCAAATTATCACATAAGGTAGTCCTACCACTTAGCTTATTTAAGATCCTCTTCCAACATGATGGGAGAGAAGTAAAAAATATTATATTGAAGATTAGGAATAAGAAACTTAAGGAATAATAGTGTAGACATAAAATATGTACTTATTACTATTAAAAGATGCCTCTAGTATGTCATTATATGCATGATTCTCAAGTAAGAAAAGTAGACATTGATAACACTTATTTTTCTTTCCTTTGACATTATTTTATATTTCAATTCTTTTGTCATTTGTTTTTCTGAAATTATCCCTTTACTTTTGGATATCAGACAATGTGTTACTAAGATAATTTTTTTCTTATTTATCTTTCAATATTTCTATACATAAGTGCCCAATAAGAGACAATAATGGTTGTTGCTATTGTCCCCATGTGGGAACTTTTTTTCTTTCGCTTGGTTCATAAATTTTCAAAATGATACATTACTTGTTTATCTTTTATAAATTTTTATGGATCAATTTGGGTCAGGTTCTAGTGTTGGTAATATCGAGATTCAAGTGAAAGGAATCATATATATACACAATATACTAACTATTCTAAGGGGAACTAGGTTACTATTTTCTATCTACTACTTGGGAAAATAGAAACAACATAAGGTATACATTTGAGATTAATCATTCACTGCATAGGAAGGGAAAATTCAAAATTTTATAGCATACATCATCTTGGGGCTAAATTATTTGGAGTCTGATATCTTGGTGTAACTTGCACAAGGGAAACCTAGTTTCAAGGGACATGATTTCTATCACACACACACACTAGAACTACATTTATTCTGAAATGTAGTATAATGTTTGGTGACAATCACATTGGGGTGACACTGAGGTTAGAAAAAATTGACCATATGAATATTTTATTACATCTAATGTGCTCTTGAGTCTTATATAGGTAGTTATGGATTATTTTGTTGGTATATGTGTGACAAAATAACCCTACCACAAAGTGGATGCTATACAAATAATAATGAAGGTGACATTATTAACCACTAAAATAATCATATCTACATGCTTCAAGAGGAACCTAGCACCCAGTTTAGGTACTAGTGCCTAGGTGATCCTGTCCCCTTCCAGGTGATACTATCGAGAGTAATTTCCATATCACTATTTTCTAGAAGAAACATATATAGTCCAGACCGATCTTGTTCCACCATTTATCCACAACTTAGATCTAGTCCAAGTAGTCATATATCAACTAAGTCACTCTTATCCTCTTGTTGGTTGCACTTTCTTATAATTTTATGCTGATGTATTGTATGTTCCCGATATATCTGATTTATCCCAATCCTCTATTTAATATTTAATTTTGTGTTGTCATGCCAAAATTCTACCATGTAAAATTGAAAATTTTGATCATGAAAACTAAGCCCACCATTTGAAAACATCTATCCCGATCATTATGAACCCTTCCTCCAGCCATCCTATCAACTCACAAAACCTCTTTGATTATTTATCATAATTAATCTAGATGAGAGGAACATGATAACATGTATTTTAAGTGTTTTTCATGTGAAGGGAAATTGATCTAGGCTAGTTTCATGATGATACTAAGTCCTAAGGTAAAATGGTGTTCTTTGAAAAACTAAATTGAATATTTCTAGCCATTTTGTAGGATGAGGACATCCTTCATATGTTGACTGGAAAGGGTAAACCTATATAGGAGTTGTGTGGGGGAGAAATGAAGTGATACATCAGATTTTAGGGGAAAATTGTGGAGATAGGTGATGTTGGGAGAAATTTAAACAAAAATGGGTTACTACAGGTATAATGAATGTCAAATATAATGGAGAAATTCAACTTGTTCTAATTTTTTTGGGAGTTTTAGAAAGATTTATAATCCCATTAAATATTCAACAAAAAATTATTAGAGTTCACTACATGGTGGATGCATTAATTTTGACCCTTAAGCTCATCACTCTTCGTAGTAGTCCAGATCACTAGTGTTTCTCCTTCATGTCAAAAGGGTAACTAGGATTATAATAAAATAAAATATGAATAAATTATTAGGAATGGTTTTAAAAATCTCATTTGGTGCTTTATTGTTAAAATTATATAGGTTTTCACCTCCGAACAATAATGTTTTCTCCCAAGGAAAAAAGTGACTTTCGTGTTCTAATCTTGTGTTGGGATGATGACATCAACAATTGTTATAAGCTTGAGCATAAATTTCAGCCACAACTATAATTTTTCCCTTTCTCTTGGTTAAATTAGATAAATGGGGCACAATATTTCACTCCCCTATGTATGGTTATGTTTTTTCACTTCAAAGTTACAACTTATGACCCAGGCAAATGCAAAAAATGAAATTTGACCCCCTTTTCATGATTTTTACCCCCTTGGCACATTTTTAAAGGATATATGTACCTTTTCCTTTAGTTCAAGGGGAAATATGGGAAAAAATAGTATTCTCTCCCTTGTGTTTGAATCCTTCGTCACTTAATACTTGTGATATGGTGTGTTAGGAAGTGAAAAAACAAGTTTTTGTTAAACCATGTTCCCCCTCCTCATAAAAACTAGAACCATGACATATTTTTCAATGCATGCATCCATTTTCCCATGTACCATAACCCAAGGGAATATAGATGATATAAATGTGATAATTCACACCTTTTCTCATCCCCTAAACACATTCATGACCCTATATTAGCTCTCGAGTGCTAGTCTTTAGCTCCCCTATCTCACTCTCATGAAACCATATGAAGATACATGGAATGATCTGGTGTAAGACACATTTGGTGTTACTCTTATCCCCTTTACTATCTTGTACCCTATTTTTAGGGTGAAAATCCACATCAACCCTCGTCTAACCTTGGTTTAGCCTAGTTCGGTAAAACATGAGTTAAAGTGTGTAATTTGAGAAAGAAAGGTTGAAATAAAGGAATTAACCATTTTTCATGTTTTCAAATGCATATTTTCCATGCCAAGCTCGCTATCCTTGTTTTTATACTACTAGAATGTCCTTGAGACCTCATATACTAGAAATGGAAAGTTTCTCATATCTCCCAAACCCCTTATCCATTTTCCATTATATTTTAACAACATATCCTTCTAAAAAATTCCCTTCAAATGATTTCAATATTGAATCTAATGGTGGTCTAAATTTTTTTAATGTATAGATGAATTTTCCACTCATTTTTTAGATCTACGTAGTTATTACAATTCAAAATATCTAAAAATTGGAGTAAATCACCCTTGTGAAATAATAAAACATTTTGAGACCACTCTCATTCCATTCCGACACCTGGAAGACCCACTTCTAAAAATAGTAAATCTTAAAAGGATCCATTATCTATATTTAGTAATCCTTGGAAACATTTCATTTCTGAATTTACCTTCATTCCTTGCACATCAGAAACACTCAAAAGCGTTAAATTAAGACACTTACTAAAAATAGACTCCCTAGAATTGGACTTACTAAAACTAGTAAGTGTTAAGATTGTGGTCAAATTAATCATACTAAGTCATCTCCAGTTCATCTCACTATCCTTTATCACTAAGGATTTTAAACACTCATGTTTGGATCCAATTTTAACTTCAAATATTAAGTATCCTAATGTGAGTGATAATGAACTGAAAAATATACAATTGGAAGACTTGAGAACAAGGATGGTGAGTGAATACTGTGTAGATGCACAATGGAAGAAATTGACAATGGGTTATTCAAAATTGGAAAGGTCATATTTTAAATGTTATGTAGTTGTACCATAGTTCAAATAGATAAGGAAGTCCTCAAAAACCTCCAAAAAATTAGTCTCAAGGTGAATTCCATATAACATACTCAGAGGAAAAATATTTCCAAGACTGTATTTTAATTTATCCTAGAAGAGGAAAAAGGAAATCATCCTATTTGATAGATTAAAATATTTGTCACAGGTCCATATATTTCAAATCTTGTGATGTCACTTAATTAGCGCTTTGGAGTGTGTTCATACCTTGTGAGTCAAAGATGTGGCCTTCAAAATGTTTCAATGATAACAAAGAGCTCAATGGAAAAGAACTTCCTTCTTGGAAAATTCTCTCAAGATCCATCAGGAGTAGGCTCTTCAACAATAGAGGATTCCTTGTCTCAATATTTCATTTCTTTCTCCTCCTTTTTCTCTCTATACATTCTAATTCTTCATTAATAATGTACCTTTTGACTCTTTTGTCCTTATCACTTAAGTGACCTTATAATTGTTCATTGGAAAATTCCCTTTTTCATATATAAGAAAAGGAATTAATTTATTTCCTAGGGAATGTGAAGGGTCACAAGTGGTGGGAGGATGAAAAGTCACATGGGAGGAGAGGAAGAGACATCTTTGAAAGCTATAAATTAGGATGACCTATTCATTCCAAAAAAGGGTTGAAATTTGTTTATTTTTGTTAGTTTTTGGCTTTTATCTCACTACTACTACAAACAATGAGCTATATTCTTTTATTTCCTTTCTTATGTTTTATTACTCTATCTACTTTCTATCTTTACAATAATTATAATCAAGTACAACCAAGAAAAAAAATGTCTTTGATTGATGAATCCATAGAGCTTTATCTCTAATTTATTAGTCTTTTTATTTCTTACATGGTTGATTTCTTCCTATTGAATTTGGACCTACTCTGGTTGATGATGGTTAGGTCTTGAAGTGTCTACTCACAATCCTAACCCCCTCTCTATTTTCCTACTCCCATTTACCTCTTTCCAAGTGAATTAATCCATTGTACACTATACAAGAACTTTTCCACAGGTTTAGTGGAGTATTCCTATGTGATCCCTAGCCTAACATCCATCCAAATTTTAATTTATTCCTTGCATTTAATAAATGGGAACCTCCCCATACCCAAAGAGGGGACTAACCTTGTGATCATTGGAGAAAACCACTAAGATATCTTACAATATATTATTTCACCGATAATATTTGGTGATTCTACTAGGGAACACTTTTCCCATGTTCTCCCTCTAACGATCTCTAAAAATTCAAAAAAAATCATATATCTAAAAACCCATAAAAATATAAAAAATAAAATACGAAACAAATATTATATAAATATTTGAGATCATTGTTAAAATCCTATTGAAAATATTCATTTTTTACAACATCATTATTATTTAAAATTCTAATTAAATTTGGAAGAAGGGAGACTCGCTCAAGAATACCAAACAAATGACACTCTAGTCTTTGAAAATCCTGCATTTGAGATTTAAGAACAAGCTGATTTCATACTTGGTTTTATATGGATTCCAAGACAAACAATTGAGTCTTCACCTCATAGTTTAGATGCATCTCCTCTCTCTCATCAACCATTGAACACTCTTCCTCAATAAATGGTTGAACTTGTACCTTGAGGATAGAGCACTGTTATGATAGATTTGGCTCCTCCACTTCTTGAATTACCAAAAGGATCAAGAAAGAAATTTCCCAAGTTCTATAGAGATGGAAGGAATCATCCAGATGATCATATTACATATTTTATCACAACCTATGACATTCTAAGAGTAGAATGTGAATATGTTTATATACGACTATTCATGGAGTCATTACAAGATGACACTATGGAATGGTTTTACTACTTTCCATCTCACTCCATCACTGAATGGCATGACATGAAAAAATAAGTTTAAATAAAGATTCAAGATTGTGGAAGATGATCATGCCCTCCTTACTCAATTATCTCAGATGAAGAAAGAACTGTAAGATCCCATTAGAGAGTTTATGGAAAATTTTAGCCAGGTGTTTAACAAATTTTATACTGGTGCTCATCATACTATGGGTAATTAGAAGAGGTTCTTCATAAATTCTCATTTTCCTGAAGTTTATTTCATACTAAGGAGATATCAACTAAACACTTTGGACAATGATCAAGAAATTTCAATTGAAGTGGAAGATGATCTTATCATACGAGGAAAGGTTAAGAACCACTCAATGAAGAGTAAAATTGAGAGCTCCAAAGATGAAGATGTTGATTCCTTACTATAAATATTGGTCAATGATATGACTACATTAAAGAATCACATTACTACACATGCTTCCAAGCCTGAACTTTTGTAAAACATTTGAGGTAAATTAGACAAGAAACAAAGAATTTCTATTCATTTTTCTAACAAGGTTTCTCTCTCCTCAAGCCTCCTTCTTGAAGCGATAGACACAAAATGACTTATTTGACCTCCAAATCAATTGGTCTTGTCATGAAATTTTTTGACCATACTATCCCAAAATTAAGACTCCAAAATTATCTCTCTACTATAGAAGGAAGTGTGTAATGTATGCTTATAGTTCATGATGTTATTTTGGCTACTTCAGTACATATCGAGTGTGTTATCAGTCCACTCTCCTCTCCTACCACCAAAATGACCTTTAATCTAACCCCGACATGGTGCTTGTTATCCCTTTTTTTCCCTTGGGAAATATGGACAACTGGGGTAGATTTGACCTTGGGACCGAAAAGGCCTTCATGAAGCATTGTGGGGAATTCTAGGTAAAATATCATGTTTAGGGATAATTTATAGAGTTTCTAGAATAATTAGGATCATCAGAAGAAAATTTTTCCTCTTCTAGGTTGAACAGAGTCCAAAGCCCATCTGGCATTGGGAAATGGGCTCCAATGGGCCCACACTTGATCAATATGGGAAAAAGGGTCAAAATTAATAAACCAATTCTTGGGGCCCTTACTAAGATTTCATGATCCTCCAGTTCCAACAAAATCCTAAGACAATCAGTTTCATAGAAAAATTAGGTTTGGAGACTACAATAGCACTGAGCTAAAAATATCTTACCAAACAGCTCAGTGAGCTGCATGTTGAGCTATTGTGAATTTAAGGCCAGGTCCCTAATAGCTCAAGTGAGCTAATTTTTTCTCGGGGGTTCAAGCTTTTGATTAGGTGGGGTGCACTTTGGAGTAGGATCCAAGTGGCTCGGTGATGTATTCACAAGTGGGTTGGTTGAATGTTAGTTGGGGCATGCTTGAGATTAAGCCCATGAGATAGAAGGATATCTTGGTAAGGTTTTAGGTTGAAGAAACATAGTTTTGGGTGTTAACGATACCAGGGTGAAGTGTCGAGGTCACATCTTGACATGAGATGATCGCTTAAGACGTTAGTTGAGCATGACATAGAGGTGGATCAGAAACTGGCTAAGGGGTCAAGTTTCAAGGAAAGTCCAAAATCAGACATTCAACATTCGGTGTTTCGTAACTTGGTCTGGTGAGTTGATGTAAAAAAGGGGACATAGTCAAATATCAGAACGTCAAATTTCAGATTTCAGGACTTGTGTACATTAGATAATGAAGGGTGTGCTACATGACAAGGTGAGTCAAATGTGTGAACTCGATGTCTGATCGAGCTCGAAGTTTAGAGTCAGTCGAAACTTTGGGATTCAACACACGAGTTACATCGGGTTTCATTTTTAGGGAGGTATGCCAAGGTTCTTCGAAGGTTGTCAGGTTTCTCAGTCAATATGTGGTGTTCAATGGACATGGCGTTGTGAAAGGGGTAGGTACCAGGTTAAGCACCGAGTTGATTTCTGAGTTGACAGGGTTGTTCATTTTGTGAGGTTCCCGGTGATATGTTGGCAAGGTGTTAGATGGAAATTTGAGAAACTCGGCGTCAACATGGTAATATGACCATACGATGAGAAAATTTCAAGAAAAATTCCCAATACATGTGGGATGTGAAGAAACAAAGAGAGGTCAGTGTGGTGAGCTATGTTTTGGCTTGACAGGGTCAAATAAAATAGTATTTTTGTGCAAATGTGTGACAAGGAAATTGGAAGTTTCCAAGCACGAAAACTATACCCCTGTGCCAAATTTTTCATGTTTTATCATTCCTAGGCACCCCATGTCAAATCCATCACTCTTTTCAGCCCCTATTTGATGTCAAATTGGTCCCCTATGTGATTTAGGAAAGTTAATTTAATCCCCCAGGTGATTTTAGGAAGTTCTAAAAAGATGATATCTTTTAGTAGTATTGGGAAGGGTTATCGTTGGCCTTCCTAAGACTAGATCAACCCCCCTGGAGTGGAATGGAAGGGAAAAATTCAAAATGGAGGTGAAGTAAAGAACTTAGAACATCATGGAAATGATTTTGGAAGGTTTGGGTAAGGTTTGAAAGACTTAGAGCAGTCTGAATAAAAAATAGGGTTCACAAGCCTAGGTAGTACACATGCCTAAAATAACTGCTGAGATTCAGAAGAAGATTTTGGGAGCCCTAGATGGAGTTAGGAGTAAAACTAAACATATCCAGAAATATAATTACAATCCCCACAAGATGATGAAATCATATTTTTCACAACACCTTGGCACATAGGGTTTACAGGAAAGTTTTCTCAGGCATAAGGAGAGTACCAAATCCAAAGTCATTTTTTTCAAGGATTTTATGGAAGAATAAATACATTAAAACCATACCAATGGATTCAAAATTCCATTTCCATTTAGGATCATATAAAATTTAACCAATAAATTCCACTGGGAGCTCAAGATATCATCATTCCAAGTTACCCTCTTGGAGACAGTTCGAGAGTTGGTCATTTTTCAGGAGGACACATGTCAACACCAGGAGCACGGTGGGAAATTATATCCCTGATGTCCCTAAGGCTAGGTACATCAACCTTGTAAAAATTTTCCCAACCCCTATGTGACCTTTGGACCCTCATGTGACCTCTAGATTTGACAATTCAACCCCTAGGTGCATTTTTGGAGCTCAAATTCCCTACCATCAGATCGAAGACATGTGTCATCCTCTTGCTCACCATGGAATTTGATGTACCTCAAATCCCTAAGGTCAAGGAAAGTAGACATGGAAAAATTCACCCAGCCCCTATGGGGAGTCCTTTGGTCATCCACGTGACCCGCTTTCAGTCCCTAGTGCTTTAAAGCCACTTTTTTTCACCTCCATTCACTGTCATCTAATTTCCACCACGTGTCAGCTCCAAGAATGCCATGGAATTTGATGTCCCTCACATCCTTAATTTCAGGTACATCAAGACAGGAAAAATGTTCCCAAGCCCTACCTATGCACAGTTTTTGGATTAAAAAAAAACTCCAACTGTTGCTTTTCCTGCTTCTAACTTCTAACATCCCTATGCACAGTTTTTTCCTCCATGATCCTATGTAAATTCTCACCATCATTCATCCATTGTTGAACCTAAAACCATACCTCCCATAGAGGTACTTACCTTCCCTTCATGAAAATGCATAGGCCCCGAAATTAAATTTGAGCAAACACAGAAGGAGAGGTACAAAACGAAGGAGGAAATAGAGAAAACTCCATGGCCATGAAATGAGAGGTTAAAGAAATCTCTCAAATGGATGCATGAAAAAAAAATCCATATTTTTTATGTTCATTTCTCTACCCAAGAATATCAAAAATACAACTTCAAACTATCCTCTTGTGCAACAGATCATCCACAATGAAGAAATCCCACTTCTAGCTCAACGAAGAAAAAATCCAATTTCACATAAAATCGTTGGGAGAAACAAAGTAGAATTATACATGAAGTATGAAAAGAGGAAACCCATATCAAAAATATAATTTTTTTTGCAAATGGATTAAAAAACCATACCTACAATTTTGAGGTCCATTAATGGCCGCCGCATCTAGAAGCACTGTCAGGTCCAAAATTTGAAACTTTAAAATCTCCTTGACTATTACGTAGATAGTTCTAAAATTTCATAGGGGCGATATTGGGAAAAAACACATATCAATTTTTTTTCTGCATCAATACAACCTCCCGAAGCCCACTTTCTAAAAATAGCAAGTATTATCCATAAGGGACTGCTATTTTGGGAAAGTCATTTATAGAAGGATGTGCAAAGAGATGAAGACATTGGAGGTACACTGCAACTGAGAATTCACTAGAACAGGCATTTCAAAACTTACTAAATATATTAAGTGGTCGTAGAAGCATCTGCCAAAAATAAAAAGTTGACCCTGAAGGAGAAAGAAACGTAGTGAAAAGGGGAAAATAGAGCTGCAACATCCAATTGAGGATTGGGGACTTGATTTTTCACATTTACTAAAAATAGTAAGTTTTTATTTCTGGGCTAAACATGAAGTTTAAGTGGATGGGTTAGAAGCCAACACATCCCTTCACCTGTGAGTGTGACATGGAAGAAAATGATTTCTTGTACATGGACCTAAATGACCTTAAGACTCGCATGGCCTCTAAGGACCAAAAGAGGATTGAAGAATAAATATTCATAAGTGGCTTGTTCACCATTACAGGACACCCTGTGTCCATGTAGAGTCTTGATTTAGTCCTAACTTTCTCTTTCCACTGCAAGCCCACGACAAGAACCATCTGAGATGAAAATGGTACAATGATGGTAGTCATTAGCCCTAGGAACATTTCACTCTCTCTACAGATAACGACATCCCCTAACATGGTTGTCATCTCAAAGGACAGGGTCTTGCATGATTAGGAAAGAAAGGATTCATATGTCCAAGGAGTAGCGATCGGCTCATGTTTGAAAATATGAAGAAATACTTATAAGATGCCCAAGAATATCCTAACGTGTGAGTTCCAATAAGGATACTAAGATGCCATCACTCTCCTTAGTAGAGTTATGGGTGAAGCAAGTAGGAGATACTTATAAGACTGGATGGGCCTTTTCATCCTAACATTGACAGAAGGAAAGAAGAGAATTGATTGGGGGTAGATCACCAGTCATAAAATCCATCTATAACTTCTCCAAGTATTGGTGAAAAATAATTTCCACATAAATTCTTACCTAGTCTATCTCCTTACAAGCTTGAGATCATTCAAAGGATTGGCTCTCATGCAAAACATTATTATCAAGGTGTCTGCATTCGAGAAACTTTCAATATTAGTAATGGAGGAGAGAAATAGGCATTTTGATCACTTGAACGATGCATTCACCATGTATATGGTCCAAATCTTAGAAGGGGATCTTGAATCTAGTATTTTCCACAAAAAAACTTCCCTGATCAAGGAATACAGCTCATACTTTATATAATTCTCAACCTTCTGCTACCTACAAGTCACTGACTTCAATCAAGCACTGCTGAGACTACCTAAGTACCTCAATGACTAGATTGTGTTGTTCGAGCTCTACAGGAAGATCAATCAAGTGAATAAAAATCTCATAAGCAAGAGAAATAAGTTCATTTCATTCCCTATATCTCTAGGGGTGTTCACATGCAAAATCTCAAATGATGCATCTCACCTAGAGGTTACTTTCACACATCTGACTTTGCATTCCTACATTTTTAGGCCTAACTTTGACATTCAAGAATATCGTGACTTATTATATGTCACATAATTGCAACATGAACCATAATTCAAGGACTACTAGGCTAATTATACTGACAAGTTCAAAGTATATGAAAAGGACCACATGAGGATGACAATCAATGAGATGAAGAAATTCAAATTATCTTGGTATGAATACATCTTTCATGATGATGGGATAAAGATGTACAATCCTAAGTACATAACAGTCAAGATGTCCCCAATTCCTTAAATCAACTAGCATGTTCGTGAATCAGGAGATATATTGGAGTGGACTGAAAAGGTGGTGAGGAGAATGATGAACTGGTTTCAGAAGAATACTATAGTAATCCTGTCTCAAGGAATTTCTCCAAGCTAGAAGAAATATTCACATCATTCATCTTCAAAAGTGGTTGAGGTGATATCTTGTTCTAAACACTCTAGAGTGATTTCAAAAAGGAAGGCCACAGAATTGGAAAATTCTCCCCACAAGAAGACACCCAAGAAATTCAGGGTAGATAAAGGCTCATTGGCATCACTGTAGGAGGAAGACTTTATCTCAGTAATGTAAACAAAAAATCCAATAGCAAAATCACAAGAAAATGAGGAGTACATGGTTCATGATCCAGTCTTCAAACCACTACAAGAGGTCTCACCTCTTGTTAACACCAACGCCTCTCTCATTCAAAACTTGCCTCCTCCAGAATAAGGAATGGCTGGTGCACCCATCATTAAGCCTAAATCCAATGAGAATTTTCCATGGATGCGGGAAACGGTCATCCCTAACACTCTTAATGTGAAATAAGTAGCAGTCTCTGATCTATTAATGATTATCCCATTGGCTAAATAAAAAATGTCAAGAAAGATCGCACATACAACCTCATGATTCTATAGTGGGGGAGACATGTAATCAATACATTGAAGTATCTCAGCTAAAGGTAATGAAGCCAGTTCATGAGATGACATTGGCCAACTAAGAGATGAGCACGATCCAATTGGGACCAACTACTCATGAGGGATATTTGCACATATATCAATAGTTTTCTTCTCATATGGTGGCAAGGAATAAAGAATATAAAGAGAATATTGAGGTATTAGAGGAACAAGTACGAAATATTTCATCTTATGTGCAACACCTGGTGGAACCAAGCACTACAAAATTTCCTATTGAGAAAGTGGTGCCCATAAGTAACTTTGATCTATAATCCATTAGAAGAATGTATGAGCTGACAATGTAGAATAGAGAAAACAACGAATGGATCAATTCAATCTCCAAAAAATGGAAGCCTACACTCCTAGAGTCAGTCAAGCTCTTTGCGTACATGTGCACAACAACAAATAGAATGCGAGCACTCAAAGAGGATGTGGAGAAAGAAATAGATTACTGAGAACCTCTAGGACCAGTAGTGAGTGAGATGAGAAACATGCATCGTCAGGAGTTGATTGACAAGAAGGTTTTTGAAACTCCTGTAGAATACTTGACATATGTATGGGAGATGGCCTTGGTAATTAGGTATGAGGAAATAAATTGGGCCTTCACAGAGCTAGAGGATAAAGAAGAAAAAATGTAAAAGCTTCGGGATAGTATAAATTATAAAGTTTAGAAACTTGGAGTACCTATAATGAGTGAACACATAACTGCTGATGAGTTGATTGGCCCTTTCAAATAATATTTCAAGTAAAAGGTGGGAAATTCATTGTCCTTCACTAATAATACTTTTGACTTCCTCTCAGAGATTCAAGCCTCCATTGCACTTATCCCATAAAATCATTCATCATGGTTGAGGAAGTGCAAGGACATTAAGAATATGACCGATGAATGGACCGAAACCTTGGGCTGCATTCGCATCCCTCATTCTAACAAAGTAGAACCTAAATCAGCTCATTTCAACAAGGATCTTGGAAATAAAAAAGTCTTCTCATGAACATTAAGTGGAGAGAATTTAGAGAGCGGAGCCAAGTCCACTGCAGCAACTCATTCTTTCACATGATTCTTCGTCTTTCTTCTTCTTCTTCTCTTCTTACCCAATGCTCTCTCTCATCAATGTTATATTTTTGCATTGAGGTTTACACTTTTTAATATTACTTCAAGTGACTTTAGAAACATAATGTAAACTTTAAATTTCCTTAATTTTATATAAGGGAATTAAATATTTAAGTGTAATATGAATAGTTTAAAGTATTTGACAAGTCACCGCGAAGATGAAGAGTTACACCCTCTTCTATAAATTGTAACTAGCGCCTCATTTTATCTTCTTCTTATAAAACTTCTAATTATTAGATATTGGAGATATTTTTGTGAATTCATGAGAGACATATCCTTGTGAAGAGAGAAAATAGATACAAAATTTCTTGTATTTTCCCTACTAAAAATGTCTTCCATTTCTATGATATGTACAATTTCTACTTGAGCTTCAATAAAAGAAGAAGGACTTTTAGCCGTTTTTGACTGAGGGGTTTAGTGGTAATTTGTATTCATCAAAATCTATTTGGTCTTGTTGTTGTTACACAGATTTGTTTTCTAATAAATTCAAGTATATGTAATGAAGTTTCTGGTTGGTGTATGCAAGTCTCTAATTTTCTACTTCAGCATTAGTTTATCTTTTCTAAGTTTCTCACTCCCTTTCCCACTCTTCTAGAAAAATCTTCCCCTGTAGATATCTGCAAACTTTTTTCGTAGGGTCATTGGAGTGTCCCTATTGGATCCATGGATGTAAGGCCACTAGGAGAACTCTTTTTTACTTGTGCATGCACATACGATAGTTGCACCGGTTAAGTAGAGGAACTTAGACTCCCAGAGCATTAGCAAGATAACCAAAAATTTATCCGCAAATAATTTTCTCACCAACAATTTTTTGTGCCCACCTTGGGGAAGATTTAGAAACATTTGCACCCGAATATGACCAGAAGGTCAAAAAAATACAAAAAAAAAAAAAAAAAAATCAAAATTCAAAAAAGGAAAATTTATGGAATTCAAATAGTTATATGAGCCTCATGTCTACAAACCATGTCTATTCCAGGAAATCCTCCTGTTGAAATACCCAAATTTCTCTTTCACATCCAAGAGGATATTGCTTCAAATTTAAGAGAAGTTATCTAACACAACAGGAAAAGTGTCAATCACTAATTCATTACCACAAGAATTCTTGACCTTGAAGAGGAACTCACTAATGAAATGGAAAGGAAAAGACAAATTTTGACACCACAAATAAGAGCATAGGTTTCCAAGCTAGTGGATAGAAGATACACTTGACAACAGAGAAAAAGAGATCAAACCAAACCCACTTGTGAAAAGCTTCAAAGAAGACAAGAGTTACTCAATATTTAGAGGTCTCCCTTTTGTCAAGCAACTGGTCATGTTGGGAACTTGAGTGTTTCCAATCCTTTGGATAGTGAATTTCCATACATAAAAAATAACCTTGAAGATTTCACTTACATAGAGACCAAAGAAGAAGCTAGAGAAAGATAAGCAAGAGCAGAAGAGGAAATAAGAGTTCAACTTGAATAAAGTGAAATACTTCAAGCCAAGGTGGATGCAAGAGAAGTAGTAAAATCCGCAGCCTTAGAGAGGTTAGAAGCTAGAAATAGAAATAGAATGGGGGATCGTGATCATGATCGTGAGGTTCGTATGCCTAACGTACCATGGGGGGACACTGGCCCACTCGCCATTACTCAACCACTCCATGAGCTACCAAGAGGCTCAAGAAAAAACTTTCCAAAATCTAGAGGGGATGGTTCTCAACTCCTTGAAGAACATGTAACAACATTTATCACCGCTTGCGGTGTATTGGGAATTGAGGATGAAGATGTGTCAGTCCAAATCTTCATGGAGTCACTTCGAGAAAAAGCTTATGAATGGTTCTACATTCTAACCCTGAGGTATATCACCTGCTGAGAAGATATAAGAAGTGAATTCGAACACAGGTTCAAGAACATGGAAGATTGTTAGAATCTCTTCGTCCAATTGGTACAAATGAAGAAAAAAACCCTTGAATCAAGGAGATACTTCATAGCAAGATATAATAGAGTGATAATAAGAATCCTTGAAGATGCGGTGCCTCTTAAAAATAATTTGAAGAGATTCTTCATCAGTGCTTTGCCATCAAAAGTAGGTTTCTTTCTTGGAAAAACCCAACCAAGAAAATTAAGGGAATCTTGTGACCACGCAATAGAAACTGATGATGATTTAATCCTATCTAGTAAAGTGAAAAGCCCAAATGGAAAGCAAAACATCCAAAATTCAAGATCCGTAACCATGGATTTAATGTTCCAAAAAATGGAAAATGGCTTACTTTCCTTGAAGAAACAACTCTCCCATATCACAATGCGGAATACTCCAAGGAAACCAAATCCTCCCAATAGACCAAGGATTTCTCCACCTCCTCATTGGCTCACTCTTGAAGCACCACCAGTCAATGTCATCTTTGACACCAAAGAACCAGAGGAGCAAGTTGAAACTGAAGAACCTAAAGAAGAAAATGTGGGGGATGATGAAAAATAGCTTGAGGTCGAGGAAGTTGATGACAATATGCACAACGGACTAATTGAGTACGTTGATGATGAAGAAGATGATGATGATGCTCCACGTTTCTCATGCATAGTTTTCACTCATGCAAAATCCAAGAAAGGAGTTCCATCTTCAACGGTTGCAGTAAAGGACAAGAAGAATAAATAATATTCTCCTATGGAGGTTCCACAAAATAAAATCATCAAAAAAGGATCACCACTACCACCTTTGATGGAGTCGGCTAAAGAAAAATCAGACCCAATGGTTAGCAAGGATCATGCTACAATACCAAGTAAGTCTTCTAGTCCTTCTCCCAGTTTAAAGGTTACTATAAATAATCCTCTTTTGAATGTTGTTCCTACAAAAACATCTAAGGTTCCATCAAAACCCTCATCCCCATCTTCTTCTAATTCAGTTACTACACCCGTGGCATAAAATTCAACCCCCAAAACAACAAAACCTTCACCATGTAAATCTTATATCTTTTTTGGAACCTCTTCCTCACTGACCATAACCCCATTTGACTTTGTGGAACACACAAGAAAAAATAAATTCCAGCTCTCAGAAATAGAATACCTACAAACGCATCCTGCCTAATTTGATAGGTTCATTGATGTAGTTCATGGTGGTAACCCTATAACCTCAATTCCAAGTTCCAAAGTCTTACCCCCCACACCATCCACACCACCTTCTCAAAACATGCTAGCCCTTAGTGCCTTTAAAACCAACAAGGTTGAACCTTTCTACTTGTCAATCCTCATTAAAGGCTTCTAGATAATAATTGTATCATAGATTCCAGAGCCTCAAATAATGTGATGCCCATCAAATTTACAAATGATCTAGGCCTCACCTTGACCTAGGAAAATGACACCTTCTATTCAGTGGAATCCAAACAAGTTCCATTGGTAGGAAGAATCAAAGATACATAGGTAGCATTAGCTAATTTTCTAGACAAGAAGGTGCTTCTAACCATCCTCGTGGTGGACATCCCAACATCCTTTGTAATTATATTGAGTTGAAGCTTTTACAGAGACTTGGGTGGAGAAATAAAAAATGGATTGGTCATCTGTAACTATTCTAGTGAAAGGAAAGATGAAGAATTTTTTTCTAGTAAGAAAGATGAAGTTAACAGTACAAAAGTATGATGATCCAAAGGTAGACATTATTTTTCAAGATAACGGGCTAGGAAACTACTTCCTCAAATCAGAAAAAGATGAGAACTTACCACTTCTTATGGAATAGGAAGAATATCAAGTTTGGATGATGGAATTTGATGGTATTCATTCTAGTTCAGGTTTGAGAGGAGGCGTGGTGTTATACTCTCCTTCCGATGAATTATACACATTTTCCTACAAGTTGCAATTTGATAATACAAATAACACAATGGAATATGCAGCTCTCCTATTAGGCTTGGGCATGGAAGAATACATGGGAATCAATAACATGAGATGTTGGGGTGATGTGGAGGTTATAGTAAAGAAATTATGATAACAATATCAGGTGAAAAATCTAAGACTTTGACAATATATAAACAAAGTATGGTACTGCATTGAATCTTTTGATGTATTTTCCATTAAAGCTATCCTAGGAGAAAAGAATGAAAATGATGATTCTATTGAATTATCAATTTCCCCAGTGACACCTCATCCTTCTTTTGGTAAAGACAAGGTGACCATTGAAATGGTATTCAAGCCTATTGTACTAGATAATACAAATCATTAGCAAGTCTTTAATGATGATAACCAAATTCTAGCATTTTTATAACAAAGGGATAATTTCAATAATCTATTCTTTGAAGGAAGTGAAAATCCACACTGAGAAGTAGTAGTTGAAGAAGAGAAAGAATGAATTGAAGGGATTGATGAAAAATGAGTGATCGTATTGAAAGGGAACAAGATTCCCAAAGGCCTAGTTTCTTTGGAAAACCTCTTTGACAAACACGATAGATTCATTCAAGAGAAATAAAAAATATATTCTCGGTGCCCAGCTGATTTTGATAAGGAAAAAATCGGCACCCCGAAGGAGCCAAGGATGCTCAATATTGGAAAACTTTGATCATCTAAGAAAAAGAGAAGGTTTGTTTTGTTACTCAAGAAATATTCAGATGTTTTGGCCTACTCCTATGATGAACTCAAATCCTTCCAACTGAAGGAAATGGATCACTCAATCCCCTTGAAGCAAGATGCCAAGCCATTCAATAAAAAACAAAGGCCATATAACCAAAATATTTCTTATACCATCAAAGAGGAGGTAATGAATATTATCAATACAAGGATTATCTTTCCCATCCATCATTCAACATGGGTGGCCAACATTGTGCCTGTGTGGAAGAAGAATGCTGAAATAAGAATATGCATAGATTTCTATAACTTGAACAAGGCATCATTGAAAGAAAATAATCCTCTCCCTATCATGGACCACATTTTGCAAGCATTCACTAGATTTTAAATTATTTCATTGATTAATTGATTCTCAGGGTATAATCAAATAAAAGTGGTAGAAGAGGATCGCACCAAGATAACCTTCACAATGCCTTAGGGAACTTTTTCCTACAACAGAATTCCTTTCGGCATAATCACTGTGGGAGCTACATTTCAAAGGTTTGTGGGTTTGGCATTAAATTATTTAAAACATTTCATTGTCATATATCTTGACAATAAGAAGAGGGGAAATCATATCCATCACTTAGAACAAGTACTTGCAAGGTGTAGAAAACATGACATATCACTAAATCCAAAAAAGTGCATTTTTGGAGTCACGGAAGGCAAGTTACTGGGGCACATTTTGAACAAACATGGAGCGCACATTGATCATGAGAGAGAATGAGCCATTCAAGCATTATCTCTTCCAACCAGCAAGAAAGAAGTTCATTCATTATTTGGAAAGGTGAATTTTCTTCGTCGCTTTGTTCTTGAGTTTGTTGAATTGAAAAAGCACATCACCACCATGATGAAAGAAAAGGAAAAATTAAAATGGAACAATTAAGGGAAGGCAACATTTAAAGATATCAAAAAATCCATCACCAAGGCTCTGACTCTTGTGTCTCTAGATTTTAATAAAGAATTCATCATGTATTTTTATGCATCAGAACATACCCTCTCTATCGTTCTTGTTCAAAATAATGATGGAGTGGAATAACCTATTTCTTTCATGGGTTGTCCATTGAAAAATCAAAAAATAAACTACATCTAATTGGAGAAGCATTCCTATGCAGTGGTTAAGGATGTAATTTTTTTTAGGTTTTATATTGTTAATTCTCATATGGTGGTGATGGTCTCTAGCAGTGCAATCAAGTACATCTTGACACAACAAGATCCCAAAGCTAAAAGAGAAAATTGGATTGTAAAGACTCAATAATATGACTTGGAGATTTGACCCTCCAACCTGGTAATGGGAAATGGCTTGTGTAGGTTGATTGTTGAATATGAAACACTCAAAAATCAACACAGTGAAGAAAATTTTGCTTACTCAACTTGTTCCAAAAACAATCCACATGTTCTCTTTGTAACCACTACTAATGTGTGGTATGATGCTATTTCCTATTAATTAAATTATGGACGATTTCCTCCCCATATTGATTACAAGTAAAGGAGAACACTCAAGCTAAAGGATTTTTTTTTATAATTCGGAATCACAAACTTTACAAGAGAGGTATGGATGGATGCTTCTTCAGGTGCGTAGATAAAGAGCAATAAATAAAAATTTCTTAAAGCATACTGCAACCAAACTTGTGGTGGACATTTTTTAGTGATGTTCATTACAAATAAGATCCTATGAGGAAGATATTATTGGCCCACCATATTTGCAGACAAGAATGGGTTTCCAAATGTGAAGCATGAAAAAAATCCGTTCAGAGACCACAACTTGCTGCACTACCGCTCAGATCAATTGTCATTAAAGAACCATTTCAGCAATGGCGAATAGACTTCATTGGTGTTTTGAATCCTCAATCAAGCGTGGGGAACACCTATGTTTTCATGGTGATAAATTAATTCATAAAATAGGTGGAGGTCATTCCGTCCAACCAAGAAAACACTGAAATGATATACAACTTCATCAATGAGAATATCATAGTACGTTTCAGAGTACCACAGAAGATTGTAGCAGATAATGCTACCTATTTATTTTCAAGGGATTTGACTGAGTTTTTCTATGGCTACAGAATATTATATCTCGCTCATCTGACTACTATCTAAAGGGGAATGTACAGGCTGAATCAAGCAACTAGAACATTGCGACCATCATCCGCAAAATCGTAGGTGAAAACCAAAGGAATTGGCACAAAAAGTTGTATTATGCATTATGGGTGGACAAGATCAATCCTAAAAAGGCAATAGGTATGTCACCATTCCAACTGTTGTATGGGGTTGAAGAAAAAATTCTCCTCATGATCAAGATGCCAGTCTCAAGTTTCTACAGGAAATAGAATATTGTCAGTACAAGGATTCCATTGACAAGAGGATCCTCTTTCTTGAGAAGCTAGAATAAATTAGACTTCGAGTGGTAGACCATATTAAATAACACCAGTTGAAAGTAAAGAATATTTTTGATAAGAAGGCCAAAGTGAGATAATTCAAAGTTGGAGACTTCTAATTGATATGGGACAAGAGAAGGGAACTAAAAGGCAGTAATGGAAATTTTGATTCACTATGGCTCGACCCATTCCTGATTCGTGAAGCTGGTGGTGAAGAATGTTTTTTTACTCTCATATTTGGATGGAATGCCTCTGGAATTTCCTCGCAATGGGAAATACCTAAAATTATATCATCAGTGAAAGTGGGTTGTCCCCCGCCTTGTACCATAGGTGATTGCTAGGTGTGTTTCCCAATTCGTTGTGTATCATGTTTTTTTCCTTCCCAAATTTTGTTTGTGTGTTTCCTTCTTCCATTCCTTCTCTATCATAAATTGTACATGACTCCATGGGGCCCAATGGATAAGGCACTGGTCAACAAATTATATGGTCTAAAATTGAGATTCTGGATTTCCATGTCATGTCCCCAAGCTAGAGCCAACTCTTTTTGTGTAAATGTGTGATAGGGAAATTGGAAGTTTCCAAACATGAAAACTATACCCCTATGCTAAAATTTTAATATTTTTATCATTCCTAGTCACCCCAACTCAAATTCATCAGTCTGGTGACCCCATATTTGATGTCAAATTGGTCCCCTAGGTGATTTAGGAAATTCAATTTAATCCTCCAGGTGATTTTAGGAAGTTCTGAAAAGATGCTATCTTCTAGTAGTATTGGGAAGGGTCGTCGCTGGCCTTCCTAGGACTAGATAAACCCCCCTGGATCAGAATGGAAGGAAAAATTTCAACATGGAGGTGAATTGAAAACCTCAAAAGATCATGGAAATGATTTTGGAAGGTTAGGGGAAGTTTTGAAATACTTGGAGTAGTCTAAATAAAAAATAGGGTTCACAAGCCTAGGCAGTACACATGCTTAAAACAATTACTGAGCTTCAGAAAAAGATTTCGAGAGCCCCAGATGGAGTTAGGGGTAAGAAAAAAATATACAGAAATATAATTCCAAGCCCTACAAGATGAAGAAATCATATTTTTCACAACACCTTGGTGCATAGGGTTTGTAGGAAGTTTTTCTCAGGTACAGGTGGAGTACCAAATCAAAAATCCATTTTTCAGGGATCAGATGCAATAATAAAGACATGATACCCCCACTATTGGATTCAAAACTCCATTTCAAGTGAGGATTATATAAAATGTGACCAAGAAATTTGACCGGGAGCTCAAGTTATCATCATTCCAAGTTACCCTCTTGGTGACAGTTCGGGAGTTAGTGAATTTTTGGGAGGACACGTGTCAGCACTAGGATCATGGAAGGATTTTATGTCCCTGATCTCCTTGAGGTCTGGTACATAAACCTTGGAAAAATTCACCCAGCCCCCATGTGACCTCTAGGAACCCCATTTGACCTTTAGATTTGACAATTCAGCCCCCAAGTGCATTTTTGGAGCTCAAATTCCCTGTCATCGAATCGAAGACACGTGTCATCCTCTTGATCACCATGGAATTTGATGTCCCTCACATCCCTGAGGTAAAGGAAAGAAGACATGGAAAAATTCAGCCAACTCCTATGGGGATTCCTTTGGTCATCCACGTGATTGAATTTTAGCCCCCAGTGCTTTAAAGCGGTTTTTTTTCACATCCATTCACTGTCGTCTGATCGCCGCCAAGTGTTATCTCCAAGACCACCATGGAATTTTATGTCCCTCAAATCCTTGAGGTTAGGGACTTAAAGACATGAAAAATGTGCCCAAGCCCTACCTATGCACATTTTTTAGATTTAAAAAAAAATCCAACTGCCTTTTTTCCTACTTCTAACTTCTAACATCCTTGTGCACATTATTTTCCTCCATGATCCTCGGTAACTTCTCAACATCATTCCACCATTGCTGAACCTCAAACTAGACCTTCCAAAAAGTTACTTCCCTTTCCTCCACAAAATATTTTTGGTCCCTGAAGGAAATTTGAGCAAACATAGAAGGAGAGGCACAAAACGAAAAAGGAGGAAATAAAGAAAACTCTATGGCCATGAAACAAGAGGTTGAATAAATATCTCAAACATATGCATGAAGAAAAAAGAAATATTTTTTATGTTCATTCCTCTACCAAAGGCCATAAAAAATACAACTTCAAACTCTCCTCTCATGTAACAGAGCATCCACAATGAAGAAATATAATTTCTCGTCAAACCGTTGGCCGAAACAAAGTAGAATTACACGTGAAGCATCAGAAGAATAAAAACATATCAAAAACATATTTTTTTGTGCAAATGGAGAAGAAAACAAGACCTGAAATTTGTAGGTCCATTAATGGTTGCCGCATCTAGAAGCACTGTCAGGTCCAAATTTTGAAAATTCAAAATCTCCTACACTATTAAGCAGATAGTTCTAAAATTTCAAAGGGGAAATATTGGGAAAAAACCCATATCAAAAAATATCATTCTACATCAATCTGACCTCCCAAAGATGACTTTCTAAAAATAGCAAGTCTTATGTGTAGGGTACTGCTATTTAGGGAAAGTCGTCAACAAAAGGATGTGCAAAGAGACGAAGACATTGGAGGTGTGTTGCACTTGAGAATTCACTGGTACATGCATTTCTGAACTTACTAAAAATAGTAAGTGGTCATATAAGCATGTATCAAAAATATAAATTTGACCCAGAAGGAGAGAGAAATGTATGGAAAAGGGGAAAAAAAATCCGTAGGATCCAGTTTAGGATCGTGGACTTGAGTTTTAACACTTACTAAAAATATTAAGTTGTTCTTTTTGGGATAAACATGAAGTCGAATTGGATGGGTCAAAAGATGACACAACCTTTCACCTGTGAGTCTGACATGGAAGACAATGATGTATTTTACATGGACCTAAATGACCTTAAGACTCGCATGGATTCTAAGGGAAAAAAGAGGATTGAGGACCAGATATTCAAAATTTGTTTGTTCACCACTGCAGGACACAAAGTGTCTATGCAGAGTCTCAAGTTAGTCCTAGATTTCTCTTTACACTACAAGCCCGAGACATGAACCATCTAATATGAAAATGGTATAATGATGGTGGTCATCAACCCTAGGACTATTTCACTCTCTTTGTAGATAGCGACATCCCCTAGCATGGTCATCATCTCAAAGGACAATGCCTTGCATGATTGGGAAATAATGGATTCATATGTCCAAGGAGTAGCACTCGTCTCATGGTTAAAAATAGAAAGAAATACTTTCAAGATGTCCAAGAATCTCCCAAGGTGTGAGTTCAGGGAAGGATACTCAGATGCCATCACTCTCCTCAGTAGATTTATGGGTGAAGAAAACATGAGAGACTTCTAGGACTAGATGGGAATTTTCATCCTAACATTAACATAAGGAAAGAAGAGAATTGACTGGGGGCAGATCATCAGTCACAAAATCCATTTGCAGCTTCTCCAAGTATTGGCGATAAAGAATTTCCACATAAATTCTTACCTAGTCTATCTCCTTACAAGCTTAAGATAATTCAAAGGATTGGCTCTCACGCAGAACATTGTTGCGAAGGTGGATACATTCGAGAAACTTTCAAAGTTTGTAATAGAGGAGAGCAACAAGAATTTCACTCTTGTGAATGATGCATTCACCATGTACGTGGTCTGAATCTTATAAGGGAATCTTGAAGCTAGGATGTCACCATAATTGACATCCTTGATTGAGGAATACGGCTCATACTTCATACAATTCTCAACCTTCTCCTACCTATGATTCGTTGGGTTCGACCAAGCTCCACTGAGACTTCCTAAGTACCTCAGTGACAAGATTGTATTGTTTGAGCTCTGTAGGCATATCACTCAAGTGAAGAACAAGGTCAGAAGTAGGAGAAAGAAGTTGATTTCATTCCCGATATCTCCAGGGGTGTTCACGTGTAAAATATCAAATGACGCATCTCACCTAGAGGTCAATTTCACACATCTAACTTTGTATTCCTATGTTTCAAGTCCCAACTTTGACATTTGAGAAGATCCTGACTCCTTCTATGTCCCATAATTGTAACATGAGCCACAATTCAAGGACTTCTGGGCTAATTATACTGACGAGTTTGAAGTATGTGAAAAGGACCACATGAGGATGACAATCAGCGAGATAAAGAAAATCAAGTTCTCTTGGTATGAAGACATCTTGCATGATGATGGGACAGAGATGTACGATCCTGAGTATGTAGTAGTTAATATGTCCCCAAATCCCTAAATCAACTGGCATTTTTGTGAATCAGGAGATATATTGGAGCAAACTGAAAAGGTGGTGAGGAGAACATGGAACTGGTTTCAGAAGAAGAGGACTATGGTAATCCAATCTTGAGTAATTTTTGCAAGCTAGAAGCAAGCTTCACATCATTCATCTTTAAAAGTGGTGGAGGTGACTTCTTGTTCTAAACACTCTAGAGTGAGTTTAAAAAGGAAGGCCAAAAATTTGGAAACTTCTCCCCGCGAGAAGAAACCCAAGAAAGTCAAGTGAGAAAAAGGCTCATTGGCGTCATTGTAGGAGGAATACTTGATCTCAGTAATGCAAACAAAAAATCCAATATCACAAGCATAGGAAAAGGAGGAGTACATGGCTCATGATCCAATCTTCAAACCAATACAAGAGGTCTCACCTCTTTTTGACACTAACGCCCCTCTCATTCAGGACTTGCCTCCTCCTTCAGAACAAGGAATGGTTGGTACACCCATCATTGAGCCTAAATCTGACAAGATTTTTTCGTGGATGTGGGAAATGGTCCTCCCTGACACTCGCACTATGCAACACGTAGCATCCCCTCATCTATCAATAATTGTCTCATTGGCTAAAGAAAAAAGATCAATAAATATCGCACATACAGTGTCACGATTCTACAGTGAGGAGACAAGTAATCAGTACATAGAAGTAGCTTGGCCAAAGGTAATCAAGCCAGTGGATGAGATGGTATTGGCCAACTATGAGATGAGCATGATCCAATTAGGACCAGCTACTCAATAGGGAGATTTGCACATATATCAGTAATCTTCTGCTCACATGGTGGCAAGGAATAAATAATATAAAGAAAATATTGTTGTACTAGATGAACAAGTACGACCTCTTTCATCTTATGTGCAACACGATGGTGGAACCAAGCACTACAACACTTCCTATTAAGAAATTAGCACCCATCATTAGCTTCGATCTAGAATCCATCAGAAGAACGCATGAGCTCATGATGCAAGGGTAAGAAAACAATTAATGGTTTGACTCAATCTCTGAACAATGGAAGCCAAAAATCCAAGAGGAAGTCAATATCTTTGCATATATGTGTGTAAAAACCAAAAAAATGTGAGAAATCAAAGAGGATGTGGAGAAATAAAGAGAGTACTAGGAACCTCTTGGACTAGTAGTGAGTGATATGAGTAACACCTATCGTCAAGAGTTGATCAACAAGAAGGTTTTTGAAACTCCTGTAGAAGACTTGACATGTGTATGGGTGAGGGCCTTAGAAATCATGTTTGAGGAAATCAATAGGGACTTCATAGATCTAGAGGAGAAAGAAGAACAAATATACCGGCTGCAGGATAGTATAAATTAGAAAGTCTAGAAATTTGAAGTACCTATAATAAGCAAACACATAACTGTTGATGAGTTGATTGGCCCATTTTAATAATATGTCAAGAAAGAGGTGTGCAATCCATTTTCCCTCTTTAAGGATACTCTCAAATTCCTCTCAAAGATATGTGCCTCCATTGCACTTATTGTAGAAAAGCATTCATCATGGTTCAGGAAGTGCAAGGGCATCAACAGTGTGACTGATGGATGGACTGAAACCTTGAGCTGCATTCACATCCCTCATGTCGATAAATTAGAACCTGTAATGGTTCATTTCAACAAGGATATTGGAAAGATAGAAGTTTTCTCGGGAACATGAAGTGGAGAGAAGTGAGAGAGCGGAGTCAAGTCCACTACAGCAGCTCATTTTTCTACACGATTCTTCTTCTTCTTCTCTTCTCACCCAACGCTCTCTATCATCAATGTTATATTTTTTCTTTGAGGTTTGCACTTTTTAATATTAATTTAAGTGAATTTAGAAACATAATGTAAACTTTAATTTTCCTTGATTTTATAAAAGGGAATTCAATATTTAAGTGGAATACGAACAATTTAAAGTCAAATTAAAGTATTTGAAAAGTCACCGGGAAGATGAAGAGTTTCATCATCTTCTATAAATTGTAACTAGCCCCTCGTTTGATCTTCTTCTTAGAAAAGTTCTAAAATATTCTTACACTTCTTAGATATTGGAGTTGATTTTTTGTAAACTCATAAGAGATATATCCTTGTGAAGAGAGAAAAGAGATATAAAATTTCTTCTATTTTCCCTACTCAAAATGTCTTCCATTTCTTTGATATGTACAATTTCTACTTGAGCTTCAATAAAGGAAGAAGGATTTTTATCCTTTTTTCTACTAAGGGGTTTAGTGGTACTTTTTTTTCATAAAACTCTATTTGGTCTTGTTGTTGTTACGCAAATTTATTTTCTTCTAAATTCAAGTACATGTAATGAAGTTTCTGGATGGTGTATGCAAGTCTCTAATTTTCTACTTGCAGCATTAGTTTATATTTTCTAATTTTCTCACTCCCTTTCCCAATCTCCTAGAAAATTCTTCCCCTATAGATATCTACAAGATTTTGCTGTAGGGTCAATGGAGTGTCCCTATTGGATCCCCGGTTATAAGGCCACGAGGATAAAAATCATTTTTACTCATGCATGCACATACGGCAACTGCACCGGTTAAGTAGAGGGACTTAGACTCCTAGAGCATTGACAAGATAACCTCAAATTTTTCCCCAACAAATTCTCTTGCCAAAAAATAGGTTATAAGAGGCTGGTACAAGGCATAAGGTAAAGTGAACATAGGATACCTCACTGGTGTAGCAACAAAGATGAATTCACAGTGGTTAAAACTAGGAGCTCGCCAACAAGCTCACCGATCTTTCAGGTGAGGTGGTTGGTGAATTAACCATCCAAAAATCCAAAAACCCCCTTGAGGGGAAATTTTGACCCAAGGGGCCCCACCAAAGGCACAAATTGAATCCATTAAGAATATAAAATATATTTTTAATTAAAATGGAGGGAACTTTAATAATAATAAAGTCAGGGTAGGGAGGTTTCTTCAGGTGTAAGTGACGATGCAAGAAAACATGGATTATTGTAGGAAATCACAAGAAGAGGAATGGCCTCCATGAACTGTTGAAATCATGCCTACAATTTAGGAATTATCCCTCTTTCTCTCACTCACTGATAATTATATAAATTTAAGGGAATGCAAAATTACAAATAGTTAGAAAAAATTTCCATGCTTTCCACTCTTCTTCTCAAGTTGAGCTGTTGTGAATTTAGAGGCTTTCAAGCCTATCTTATAAGAATTGTAATGGAAAATCTTGCCTTTACTTGTTGTAATGATGCAATGTTCTTGTGTTTAGAGTAATAAAATCATGTTTTGTGATTAATTTCCTATCTTTACCTTATTTTTGTTTCTCTCTTTTTCCTCTCTTCATATTTTTAGGTATATTGTACAACATTTTGTTTCCATTGCAAGTTTTGGAAGTTGTTGTGCTTATTGGGAATGGTGATTGCATGTATTGTGGTATGTGATACTCAGTCTATCTTCTCATAGTTCATCCCTTTCCATTGGAAGCCTAGGATTTTTTATGACTACCCATTTTCTTGGCACATCACCACTTCTACTATAGGTTTTATTTCATCCAATCTCTCTCCATGTCTCCTTAGAGTGTCAGTATAGATTTAGTTATATATTTTTCTTGAATTAGGAGTAGTGTAGTGTTAGGATTAGAAAGAGGAAGTCAATATTCTTCAGAGGCCCACCTCAATCCCGTAAGTCCCACATCTTGAGAGGTGGTACCCATGTTACCCAACCACACCAAATTCCTTAGTTATAGAAGATAGAAATTTGGGGGGTGCTATGATTTAGTGATAATAGTTCTCACATGCATGGTGGGACCAAAAAAGTTAGTTTTTTCATAGGTGTGTGTATTTTTATCCCCTTTATTTCATTAATTTATTGTTCTCTTGACGAAATTATAGCCTTAGGATGCATACCTAAGCACAGCTGGTGACTCCATTGATCCGTGTGTCCCATTCTCTAAGTTGCATATTTTATTTCCACCCATTTCCATCCATTTTCCCTTTCATATTATTTTCACATCTCATTTTCTTCCATTCATGAAGTTGTGCAATCATGAATTCATTCCCATTTTGGAATTACCATTTTTACTAGCAACAATTTTATCCATCTTCAAGTTATTACAATCCACCTCCAGATTTGTTTCATGATGAAAATCAACAACATGAATATCCCTATGAGAAAAGTCATGGTCAGATTGGTTATTTGCCAAACTATGTAGCTTTTCAAGAGTAAGAATATGCATATTTGGGAGGGTGTCATATACCTAGAGACGTTGAGTTGCACTTGAAGATTCAAAGAATGGAGGAAGGTATGGTGCAGTCTAGGGCTTCAGCTCAAATTAAATAATTCAAGATTGGTTTTAGGGAACCTTTTCCATTGATTGGCCCTATGCCAAAACAATACAGTTTTCAACAGAATATTTATTTCATAATTTAAATGCTGCCTCAAATTGAAAGTTGGGTTGAGGAGATAGAGGCTCATGAATATAATGCTAGTAAATTTTGTCAATGGGAAACCTCTACATTACCATCTCAAAGTCCTCTTTCCCTTTCCTAACCAGTGCTATTTCAACTTGAACCTCAATTCCCAAACTTCGCACCTATTTCCTATATTGTGAATCACATTTCTTCATCTCCTATATTCCCATCCCACCATGAAATTTCCACCCCTTTTTATTCTAAAATTCCTTCTCCTCCATAAAAACAAAAATTTGTACCTATTCCATCACCTCAAACAATGGAAAAAATAACTGAATCCCAACCCACTATTCCTCTGGAGTTCCCAAACCCATTTTGGGAGGAACATAGCCAAAAGAGTTTCCAAGAGGAGGGGAAGATTAAGGAGATTAGCAAGGAGTATCTCAAATTTTTTTTGAGAAGGTGGATTGCAAGATTCAACATTAAGTAAATTCCATGTATGACTAAATATTCAGTTGGATTTGAGATCCAAAAGAAGGTGATACAAGTTGAAATTGCGCAAGAACAAACAAAATACAAATTAAATCAAAAGTTTGTTTACTCAAAATTCAGTGTGAATATTTCTATTATAATCATGGAGATTACTAATTTATCACAATTTGCAAAGTCAGTTGTAAAGGGAGAACAATTAGCTGCAAATTCACAAGAAGAGGAGCATGTGCAAGTGAAGGAAGAAATTTTCTCAAAAGTGCAAGGTATTTCATTTTAATGTAGTGATCCTAATTTCCTTACATGTCAAGAACTTACAACATTTTGAGGATATTGAATTAGTCCACCAAGGTCATCATCAAGTGATGCACCCAATCATAAAGAGATTCTTGCCATGATAGGAAACCATATATATATTTAGGGATTTGGAGTGAAAAAAAGGCTATAGAATAAATTTCAATTCCTTCTCCTTATTCATATTTTACAAAATATGATTACCCAGATGAATTTAGCTTTCTAATTTCATGTTTGAGGATGAAGAAATTCAAGGTGAATAAAACACCAATATAGAGGACACCATGACGGAATTCAAACCCTCGACATAACTAGGAAATGGAGAGACTAATTATTTGTCAGATTTGGAGGAGTTTTTTGGTTGACAAGATCCTTTGGAACTTGAAAATTTTACTATCCCATCACCTCTATTCCAACATAAAAATCATGTTACTATGGAGGAAAACATGGGAGATCAACATGCTTCTCACAACTATCCTCTTGGGTCAAGATTAGATGACTTGAATCTTCCATGTCTCTCATTCGAAAAATAAGAAGAGGAGCACACGGGAGAAACTAAGTCATATTCTAAAGCCTTGAATGGAGATGAAATCAATTGAATACCATTCATTCAGGTGGAATATCAATTGTCTTCAGATGAGAAACAAGGGAAAAATCAACTCACAGAAAATCACCTTTTCCATGAATGTCTATAGGTAGAATTACTTATTAAAGTTTAAGCTCAGAGTGGTAGGCATAATCAATAGATCAAACCATGTCACATTAGATACCTAGATTCATCGGATCTAGAGGGGAAGATACTACCAATCATGCTCAATTTTGAGCATGAGGATGAGTTTCAAGTCACAAAGGATCAATTTCAACACCTCAAGGAGCCTAATTCAAATCAAATTGAGGAGGTAATTTTATTGTTTGTTACTTGTACCTTAGTTTCTAAAATGGAAGGCCAAATCTAGGATAGATTTCCATGGTCATTAATAGTCATGTTTTGTGAAAAATCATCTACATGGTTGCAAGTTTTGAGAAAGGGAAGCTACTTTTACTTGATAGTTTTTGGGTTTGTTTGAGGTTTTCTGTGCTTCCGGTTAGCTTAGGGTAGGAGTAGATTTGTTTTCAGAAGAACAAGTGCTTGTTTACACTCTACATGTCTCACTTTCTCATGTATGATTTTCTCCTTTGTATATAATTCTGTTCATGTTTTCTCTTGCATAGTGCACCAAAATTTTGGAGGAAGAATTCCAGGTGGAAAAAGGCTCAAAGTTGTAGGGAAAGGTTGCAATCTTCAAGAAATTCCAATTATAAAGCAACTAAATCAGATTAGGGACAATTTTTAATAATGTTATTATTTTTTTCTAAGGATCAGTTATGGTTTAAGCTTCTAGTGCCCCTTGCAAAATTAGAAAATCCATTTTCAAGGAAACTTGTTATAGTACAAATTTTAGGCATCATGACAACCTGCATATTCCTGGATTTCATAGGAAGCGTCCCAAATTCATTCAAGGTTCTCTTAGTCATCAAGTAGAAGGTCAACCTCAAATCCTTCTTGAGTTCATTTTAGTTGATAAAATCATGGGTTCGAAGGAATCTTCATACCTCGGTGGAATTAAAATAAGTAGGTAGAATGAGGATAACAAGTGTTTCCCAAATCAACAATAGTCCTAAGCTTTGCAATGTCCAATATTGTACAAGGAATCATCAACCAATTATGTTTTAGATGTGGCACATGAATTAGATGTTGGTATAACTACAAGCCTTCAATTTCATCCCAAAAGGTCAATATGTAGAGGTGAAAGTGACAAGAAATTTTCAAATCAAAAAATTTTTCCACTCATGCGAAATTTGATATTTTCTTATAAAGATTGGGAAGTGCAAGTGGTGGATCAACTCTGGGTTTGAGCATAGGTGTGTCAAGGGATTTGGGGTCATAATTACAAAGTTTTTGATCATTTTCAAGTTGTTAATAGTGACTCTATGCCCAATGGAGGCTTCAAGCTACTAACCAATCACATCTAGTAGGTAGATGTACCCATGAGTCACCAAAAATGTTATCCATTTTTTCCCTTAGGTAAAAATGGACAATAGGGGTATATTGGACCCTGGGACCAAAAATGGATTCATGAAGCATTCTAGGAAATTTTGGGTAAAATTTCATGTTTAGGGATCATTTGCAGAGTTTCAAGAATATTTAGAATCATCAAAAAAAAAATTCCTCTTATGGGTTGAAGAGAGTACATTGCCCAATCGGAGTCAGGAAACGGGCTCTAGTGGTCCCACACTCAACATGAGAAAAATATCATCAAAATTAATAAACCAATTCTAGGGGCCCTTATTAAGATTTCATGATCCTTCAGTTGTAAGAAAATCCTAAGGAAATCAGTTTCAGGAAAAAATCAGGTTTGGAGAGCACATTAGCATTAAGCTAAAAATAGCTCGTTGAGTAGCTCGTCGAGAAGCTTAGAGAGATTCTGACCAATACATTATTAATTTTAGGTCGGTTCCATGATAGATTAGGTGAGCTAATGTTTTCTTAGGTGTTCGAGATCATGATAAGGTTGGGTGCACTTTAGAGTAGGATCTAAGTGGCTTGGTGAAGTATTCACAGGGAGGTTAGTTGAATGTTGACTAAGGCATACTCGAGATTGAGTCCATGAGATAGAAGGATAGCTCGGTGAGGTTTTGGGTTGAAGTAGGTCATGTTATGTGTTGAAAATCCCAAGGTGAAGTGTCAAGGTCGCAGCATGATATGAGGTGATGGCTCAGGATGTTAGTCTAGCATGACACAAAGTTGGATTAGAAAATGGATTGGGGGTCAAGTTCCATAGAAATTTTGATATCAGAATTTTGACATTTGATGTTTTGTAAATCATTCTAATGAGTTAATGTAAATAGGGGGACAAATTCCAATGTCTGAACTTCAAATTTTGGAGTTTAAAACTCGTGTACATCAGTGAATGGAGGGTATAATACATGACAAGGAGAGTGAAATGTCCAAGCTCGATGTCTAATTGAGCTCAAAGTTTGGAGTTAGCAGTCACTTCGAGATTCGACACCTGAGTTGCATCAGGTTTTTTTTGGAGACGTAGGCCAAGGTTATTTAGAGGTCGTTGGGTTTCTCAGTCAATGCATGATGTTTTATAGATGTAGTGTTGTGAAATGGGTAGGTTTCAGGTTAAGTGCCAAGTTGACTGATAAGGTGAAAGAGTCATTCATATGGAAAGGTGCCCAGTGACATGTTGGCAAGGTATTAGATGGAAATATAATGAACTCAGTGTCAACATGAAAACGTGCTCGGGTGATGAGGAAATTTAAAGAAAACCACGCAATGCAATGTGGGATGTAAAGAAACAAAGGGAGCTCACCATGGCGAGCCGTGGTTTGGATCAACATGGTCAAATAAAATAGGAGGTGGGAGGTTGGTGTGAGGCATAAGGTAGAGTGAACAATGGATATATCAATGATGTAGCATCATAATGGAGCTCATAGTGGGTAAAATGAAGAGCTCGCTAACCAACTTGTCAATCTTGTAGGTGATCTGGTTGGTGAGTTGGCCATCCAAACAACCCAAAACCCCCTGAATACAAATTTTAACCCAAGGGGTCCCACCAAAGGAACAAATTGAATCCATTAAGATTATTAAACATATTTTTAATTAAAATGGAGAAAAATTCAATATTAATGAAGGTATGGTAGGGAGGCTTCTTTGGGTGCAAGTGATAATGTCAGAAATCATGGAGTGTTGCAGGAAAGCATGGGAAGAGAAATGGCCTCCATGAATGATCCATAAGGATCCAGAAAAACACACCACTTCATCCGTTCCATCAGCACCAAGAAGGAGAGTTGAAGAAAATGAAGAAAATGAGGTAAACAGAGGTTTTGGATAGAACCATTGCTCTGTACAGAAAAATGGTTGCATAATTTCTTCCTTAAAGGGAGGTGGTCCTGTAACCACCACCTAGCTAGGGCAGAAGTCCTAAGACCTTGGGTATGCTCATGGCAGTGGTCCTAACACTTTTGAATAGAAAATCAGAATGGAGCTTGAATGGATGTAAATTTGAAGTGCCTAGTTGTGTTTCCTCCCTTCCATGCCCTTTTACATCCTCTAGTGCATGGTAGGACATGAGAAGGCCTATAAATGCATGAAAGAAGCAAGAGAATGGAAGGATTCAAAGATCCAAAGAGATAGAGAAGCAAAGTATTAATATGAGAGAAAGTGAGTAGATATTATTTAGTGCTAGAGTGGAATCATAGGAGAAAGGTGTAAGAAAATAGAGAAAATAAGTCATTTGAGAGAAGGTTTACATTGTTTCTTCTTTTCATATTTATTGTAATCTGTAAAATTTGATTAATTGAAGTGGGAAGAAAGAGCAGTTTCCCTTCCCAACTGGTTTTCCCTCATTGGGGGTTTCTAGGATAACAATTCTTGTGTTGTGTAAAAAATTCTGTAGAATTTCTCTACAATTCTATCCTAAGCATTAGTTAATCAGTCACTAAAGCTCTAATCTTCAAGAAAATCTGTTATTTTCCAAATTTAAAAGTAGAACAACATACTTGTGTGATTTTTAGAGTTCCAAAGTAGAAGTTTATAGATCATTTTGGTATCAGAGCTGATTATATATCCAAGACCGTGGTATTCAATTCTTTCTTGTGATTTGGATGATAGTGAAAATGTCCCAAGGTGAAGAATTTTTACCTTGTAAACTCAACATTTCTACAAAGAAGAGGAAAAAGAGAATTTGAGCTCAAATGTAGGAAGAGAACTTGGTCTGTAGAGTCAAGATGATAGAGACCATGATGGATAGATTGTGTAGAAAACAAGAAGAGATTTTAGATCTGTAAAAGATGGCTTTGGTTAAGAAAGATTCGATGAACGCAGTGGTTCGAGCACTGGCTAATAATTCAGTATCAGGAAGAGTGTGAGGAAGAGATGCCAATTGTAAACAAAAAGGTAAAATCTTCTCATACCCATTTTAAGGTTGAAATGAAAGTGGAAATAAAGAATTTTGAAGGACAAGTAGATACATAATTATTGGATAAATGCGTAAAGAAGTTATAAGTCTAGTTTAGTGTGCATAATGTTACTGAGGTATAAAGGATTACCTTTTCACATCTCAAGATGGAAGGGCATGCTCTGGTTTGGTGGGAAACCCACTTGGCCACTTTTGAAAGGAAGAAAAATCATATTGTCAATACTTGGAAAGGTTTTAAAGAATTGATTAGAGCTAACTTATATCCTATTGGCCATAAGACTGACATGATGATTACGTGGAAGTACTTTAGATGGGGGAGCGGTCAAAGTGTACAAGACTACACTACACAGTTTCAGAGATAAGCCATGTTGCTTAATATGGACTTGGAGGATGAGGACATTCTGACCAAGTATTTGGGAGGACTTAACACTCACCTAAGGAGGAAGGAAATCTCCACAAAGCCCAAGGATATCAATGAAGCTTGTTTACAAGCATACTACATTGATGATGAGAAGAAGAAAGGAGAAATCGAGCCAAAGGGAGACCAATCAACAGAACAACAGGAAAAAGAACAAGGAAAGACAAGTAGCATAGGTAAATGGAAAGGTAAACATGTCGCTATTGCTTTGCATACTTGTAAAGATCCTAAGAATTGTGATATAAATGGAAATACTGATGCCACATGTTGGAATTTGCATCTGGAATTGCACCCAAAACACTGAACCAAGGATTCCAAGAAATCCATGGCCATCGTTAAAATAGAAGGAGAGGTGGAGATTGAGGATGATTCAGATGTAGATGAAAGGATGGGATGCACGGCCACTAACATGTATGGGGGAGAAAAATAAGAATATATGAGTAATCTTTTTCAAATCAAAATCCAAATCAAGAAGACTAAGGTAAATGCTTGAGTAGATTTTGGTTCTCACTCAAATTTGATTTCTAATGTGGTTGAATAATAACTTGTCCTAGAGACTTACGTGCATCCACATCCATACCCATTGGGATGGGTGAAGAGGGGTGTAGAAATACAAGTTACAAGAAAGGGTAAGTTTTATTTTGGGATAAATACCCAATACATAGATGTATTATATGTTGATATCATTCCACTTGATGCATTTGACATTGTCTTCAGAAGTCCTTACTTGTATACCAGGGATGTTGTGTTCACAAGAAGGGATAACCAGTATAGATGGATTAAATATGGGGTCACTTTTAACATCTAGGAACTCTAGATCAAATCAAAGAAGGCTATGGTAAGTGCAAACCAAGCACCAAGACTTATTCAATAAAAGTATCATTTTTTTTTTCTTTCATTAGAAGAAAAGAAAACTGAACATGAGAACATGAATATTTATTACCAAAAGATGGATAATTTGGATAGCACTTGTCAATTTTTGTAGAAGAATAAAAAAACCTTCCGCAATGTATTCACCGTATCTACCTATGGATTCACTGGACTTGATCGTGGGGTGGCAAGGAGAAGAGGAGATAAAAGGAACAATGGTGACTATAGTAGCAACGTACATGGAGAGGATTTTTCCAATCCATCTCAAGAGACAAAGACAAGAAAGAATGACTAAACCACTATAGTATGGGGTCTTTACCATACTTGAGCAGTTTATACAAGAAAATTTAAGGAGATGCTTCATGTAGATGCACGTGATAAAAATTTGCAAGAGCTCGCACCTACTAACACCATCTATGCATGAAAAAGAAGGAAAGATACAGAAGTTACCTTATAAAGAGGATGGTAGTCGAGGAAAATTGGAGGATGTAACATTGGAGCAGAAAACTAGATATCCACATGAGTCTTGGTAGGTTCCATGAGAGAATACACCAAGGTAGACCCATTGCTACTCACAGGAGTAAGAGAGGGAGTTGATTCCTATACCACTCCCCCACTAGGTTTTTGTGGGACCAAAAGCCTCATAAGTAGGGGAGGTAAGATCCATAGGGATCCAAAAAAACACACCACTTCATCAGTTCCATTAGCACCAAGATGGAGATTTGAATAAAAGTAAGAAAATGAGGTAAATGAAGGTTCTGGATAGAACTACCTCTCTATGTAGAGTGGCGGTTGTAGAACCACCACCCTGTAGGGTGGCAGTCCTATAACCTCTACCCAGACAGAGTGGTGGTCTTGAAACCACCGGTCTTCTGAACATAAAATAATAATGGAGCACAAATGGATGTAAATTTGAAGTGCTAGAATTTATCTCTTCCCTTCCATGCCCTTTGACGTCATATAGTGCACATGAGGACATGGGAAGCCCTATAAATACATGAAAGGAGAAAGAGAATGGATGGATTTGAATATCCAAAGATATTGAGAAGCAAAGTATTAATATGAGAGAAATTGAGCAGAGATTCTTCAGTGCTAGAATGGAATTGTGGGAACAAGGTGTAAGAAAATAGGGCAAGCAAGTAATTAGAGATAAGGTTTACATTGTTGCTTCTTTTCATACTTATTATAATCTATAAAATTTGATTAATTGAAGTGGGAAGAAATATTATTTTCCCTTCCCGACTGGTTTTTCCTCATTGAGGGTTTCCGGTATAAAAATTCTTGTGTTGTGTGTAGAATTATTTAGCATTTCTCTACAGTTCTATCCTAAACACTAGTTAATTAGTCACTAAATCTCTAATCTTTAAGAAAATCTTTAATTTTCTAAATTTTAAAGTAAGGGAATGCCTAGAATAACATAATTGTCATGAACTATTGAAATCATGCCTATAATTTAGGAATTCACCCTCTTTCTATCACTTACTGACAATTCTTTGAAGTTAAGGGAGTGCAAAATTACAAGGAATTATAAAACATTTTCTAGTCTTTCCCCTCTTCTTCTTAAGCTAAGTTGTGAATTTAGAGGCTTTCAAGCGTTCCATATAAGAATTGTAATGAAAACTCTTTCCTATGATTTTTGTAATGATGTATTGTGCATGTTCCTAGAGTAATAAACTGATGTTTTGTGATTAATTTCCTATCCTTGCATTATTATTTTTTCTCTTTTTTTCCTCTCTTCATGTTTGCAAATATATTATACAACCTTCTATTTTCATTGCAAGTTTTGGAATTTATTGTGATTATTGGGAATGGTGAATGCATATATTTTGGTCTGTGATACTCAGTCTATCCTCTCTAAGTTCATCCCTCTCCATTAGAAGGCTGGGAATTTGTCTAACTACCCCTTTTCTTAGTGCATCACCACTTCTAGTATAGGTTTTATTTCATGCAATCTCTCTCCATGTCTCCTTGGAATGTTAGTATAAATTTAGTTAGTTTTTTTGCTTTCATTAGGAGTAGTGTAGTGTTAGGATTAGGAAGAGGAAGCTATACTTCTCTGTGGTACACCTCAAGCCCACAAGTCCCATAGCCTGAGAGGTGGTACCCATGTTACCCAATCACACTGAATTCCTCAGTCACAAAAGCTAGCAATTCGGGGGGTGTTGTGATTTTGTGATAACAATTCTTGAAGATTTTTTTTGATATTGACATGGTATTGAGCAAAGAAATTAATGTAAAAATTCTATACATTTCCTAGAAAACTTGTCGACACCCATTGTTACTTTGGTGAAGCATTGGGATGTTTATATTCTCTAATTCCTAAATGGATATGTTTGTCAAGCTAAGAAACTTGCAAAATAGAGATGGTTCTATTTAAATCTTCATAATAACTTGTGAAAAAGTGGCTGGAGATGATGCATAGGTGGCATCTTGAAGAAATATACAATATTCAATCAGGGAAGTGAAGAGTTAATGATAAGAAGGCTCTAAAATTGATGCTACATTGTGTTACCTCAAGAGCTAATATCTCAGTCCTACAAGAGGATTGTATTCATGCTTAGATTCCTTGAAGTAACAATGGTTTTAGTATGGAAAGTGACATAAGGGATGTCTCCTTATCATAATTATATCACCAGATTATTAAGATAGTGTTCCCCACTTACAAACTATGCCATTTTTGTAGAACATGGTTTGTATCTTTGTAATAGTCAGAAAAGTAAGATCCCTTAGCCTAAAGTTATGAAATCATGAAGTTGTTTCAGTAGAACTGCAATGTAAGGGTTGTAGCATGAAAAAAGAGCCATTATTGATGATTTCATATAAGGTGATTACCATAAAATTTACAACTGAGATGTTATAAGCATTAAAATGATAATATAAGGTTTGAAATTTAAAACTGCAAGTATACAAAATACTTAGGGAATGAGAAATTTTTACCCTCCTGGTAGGACATCAGATAGTATATATGTATGGAAACTATAGAAATTCCTTCATCTCTCTTGAAACAATGTTTTTGAAGTCTTGTTTGACTGAGAGAGTTGTGTTATCAACTAAATTCCATGATGTAAGTTTGTGCTAGGAAAATAGTGGATCCTCTAATTTCAATGCTACCTCATGGAAAAGGGTGTAGATGTACAACCATGTTGAAATTTGTAGATGATGAAGTTGTCATTCATTAACATCATGAAGATGTGAATCCCCTTGGATATTTGATTCTTTTCAAGAAAAACCATCTACACTCTTTTTGACTATGTTAAGAAGTGTTGTATGAAAACTACTTTATCTTCTTTAGTTGATGGCCTCCAAATATTTCTTATTTAGATGATCCTTTACAAGTTAAGTATTTGAATTCCAAACTTGATGTGTGTCCTCATGACCTCTTCTTCCTATTTATTCATAAATGTGTTAACATTCCATGCTTCTATTGTAGTTTTTTGAGATTTTCTTAAGTTTGAAGTACAAAATGCGAAGAAGGAAGGTTTCTAAGGACTTTAAATGAGTTGAAAAGGCAATGTAACGTCCTAGTTAAATGGTTGCACATGGATAAGGCTTAGTTGAGCTATAAGAGAAGAAAGGATTGAATATAATATGACTATATCGCATGAGGATACATTATCAAACTAAGAAAATAAGTGAAATGGAAGGTTAATAATTATGACTAAGTTTGAAGAAGTTAGGAATATCTCTCTACCAGTTATATTGTACTCAAAAGATCTAAAACGTACCTACAAAGGTTTAGATAATATGACATATTTATGTCATAGTCAATAATGGAAAGTTAGTCATTTTTTATGTCTTATCATCTACTTATAACACGTGAATAAAAGTAATTTTTGCACATGTTTGTAAGATATGAGAATATGTCCTTTGCGGACTATAGAGTAATTTTGAAAAAACTGCGGGTTTGAAGATCATGGAGGACTGAGGGAGGGTTTTGAGAGTGTGGTTTCAGCTACACTGGCTGCTGAATGTCTCTCAAAAGGCTACAAACTCACTGTTAAGGCACCGTTAAGAGAGGGAGAACCGACTAAAGGTGTTAGTATCAGATCTAGAGCCTGGGCAGACATTGTTAAGGCTCCTCTTGACAAAAATGTGGGGCCTCATTCCCCTTCATGTGGGCTGAATTTTAAAAGTACAAAAGACAATGAGGGGGTGACCAAAATACAAGTGCTTGACGGATGTCTGCATAGAGATCTTGAGAAAACCAATCTAGCCCTAGTTGGGAAGTTTTTGGGATCAAGGCTCAATGTAGATATTATCATAAAATGGGCCATTCGCAGATGGAAACCAAAAGGAGATCTGACTATCATCACCATGGAAAAGGGTTTTTTCTAGCATGATTTAATCTCCAAGGTGATGTGGACTTTGTCTTATTGGATGGTCCCTGGTGTATTGGCAATTTGGGACTTTTTCTAAAAAAATGTTATACTGGGTTTAATCCAAATACGGAGAACATACATACCATACCCATCTGGTGTAGACTCCCAGGGCTGCCTCTTCATCTATGGGACGATGAGATTCTGCTTCATATTGCTAAATTGATTGGTTCTCTAGTTGGGCTAGATGGACCTACGAAAAATAGATCCAGACTTACCTTCGCAAGGTTTTGTGTCTCATCTGATATGGATCAGGAGCTTTCTGATCACATCATTCTATAATCCAAATTGGGGGCATGGAAAAAACAAATTGATTACGAGGATTTCCAGCTAAGATGTAGCAAATGTCATAAATTAGGGCATTTTTCCAGCAAATGCTCCAAACAAGTGAAGCAAAAATTGGAAAACCCCTTAGATCATTCGGAGAGACAAGGGCAAAAGCAAATGGATGAAGATGATAAAGCCTCTCTTCCTGACAACCAGAACCAGCATGCAGGAGTTCTTTGCTTGCAGACGAACTAAAGGTTTAAGGACTGGAAAAAAGGTTTTAAGACCATAATAAAGAGACCACTAGTCTATAGGAAACTCTAGAGACCTAAAATTCACCAGTCAGAAAAGCATGATGAAGCCAAAAAGGAAAATGATCCTGAATCGACAAAGGAAGGAGAAAGCATGAAGGAAATGGAAAAGGATCCAACAACGATCCTTAAGGCTTCAAATCTAGTAAAGCTTAACATGGAAGTTGACGAAGAAAATGAAAAAGTCTACATTCACCTTTCCACTTCTATGGAAGAATTTGAGTTGGAAAAAATTTCTCCTCTTCCTCATCACGAACTGATAGTTAAGAGTAGCTCTCTGGAACTTCTCAAATTGAGACAAGGAAAAGCCAAAGGGGTTCTGGAATCCATAGTAAGAGATCTAAACCAGGATAAAGAGTTTGCCAATATGGAGGAGCTCGCTCCTAAAATAGCTCAACAACTAGAGGTTGATAAAGGAAAAGAGGAAGGGGAAATTACTCCTACTCTAAAGAAAATCCTATCGGAATGTGATAAATATGGATTCATCATAGTGAGAAGTAAGAAATGAAGAATAAAAGCTCTTGAAGAAATTCCAGAATCACTCTATAGTGATAAAAAGAAGCAGATAGGAAGCTGGGAAGCTTCCACCTCCAGAATCACAAGGGCTACTACTAGGAGAACAACAAATATTGGAGTCACCTATAGAAAAGGCAGAATCTCCAAGCGAGAAGTAAGGGAAAAGGAAACTGAGAAAGAAATTATAGATGGTACTCAAAGGATTTTGAACCAACCAAAAACCTCATCCCCAAAACTTTTTTAATGAAGGTTATTTCTTGGAATGTCAGAGGGCTCAATGGGGGACCTAAGAAAAGAATGATTAAGGAAATTAAAATATCAAACAGGCCCAACATCCTTCTAATTCAGGAAACTAAAATGAAAAGTAAAGTTGTTGAAGATTGCAAAAGATATTTCTAGGAGAATGTTGCCTTTGCTGCTGTTGATTCTCAAGGTGCTTCTGGAGGCTTAGTGATCTTCTAGGATACTAAAATTGTTCATGGTAATGTGCTTTCTTCCTCCCTGAATCATTTAGCTATAAAATTTAAAATCCTTGAGAATAATTCTAGATGGATTATTTCCAATATTTATGCCCCCAATATTGTTGCTGGTAGAAGAAATTTGTGGAAGGAGTTACTCTTGTTTCAGAATAATATTGAGGATAAGAACTGGTTAATAATGGGAGACTTTAACACTCCTTTAAATCCAGGGGAAAATTTTGGAGGAAACTCTCATTTTTCTATCAGCATGGAAGAATTTTCTAACTTTATATCGACTCTTAATCTTATGGACATAAAACTTCATGGTAATCAATTTACCTGGTCTAACAGAAGAATTGGGGAAAACTTGATTCAGGTTAGATTGGATACAACTCTCATTTCTGCTAATTGGATCTTAGATCAGAATTTTCATCTCTCTTCCCTTCCCAGGACAGGTTCTGACCACAATCCTATTGCCCTTAATTTTTTCAATTGGTCAAAACCTTTCCATTGCAATTTTAAATTTGAAAAGATGTGGCTTAAGCATGAATATATTCTGGATAGAATTAAAGAGTGGTGGTCTTGGGAAGGATCAGGGACAACTCAATTAAGGATTCTTTAGTAGCTGAAAAATGTGAAGTAGAAGGTTAGAATCTGGAATAAAGAGGTTTTTGGGAATATCTTTGAAAAAAAGAAAGAGCAAGCACCAGCTGGAAGAGTTTGAGCTTAAAGTTTCTTTGAAAGGTATGACCCTTGAGGATCATCAACAGGAAAAAATCTACTTTCAGACCTACATAATATAAACAATTATGAGGAAACCTTCTAGAGAATGAAGTCTAGAGTTCTCTGGTTAAAAGTAGGTGATAGGAATACAAATTTTTTTCATATGACAACCCTCAAACATAGGGCTTGTAACAGAATTACTAAAGTCTCTAAGGGAAATGGGAACATTACTATGGATTCTGAAGACATCAAAGAGGAAGCCCTCAAATTCTACAAGAATCTTCTCACTGAGAATAATTCCTACAATGAGCAAGTGACCTCCTTTCTCTTAGAATCTATTCCTAATAATTTACTATCTGCTGAGAGGTTCAAGAATCTCTCCAAAACAGTCACCATTGAGGAATTGAAAAAAGTTTTTTTTTCTCTGGAAGGGGATAAGGCTCCGATCCCTAATGGTTTTTCTGCAAAATTCTTCCAAATATGCTGGGAAATCTTCTTAGAAGATCTGTTGAAAGCTATTAATGAGTTTTACAGAACTGGAAATCTCATAAAAGAAATCAATAATACACATATTGTGCTTTCTCCTAAGAAGATGGATGCAAAGGATTTCAAAGATTTTAGGCCAATCAGTTTGGTTAATGTAATATATCAGATCTTCATGTAGACACCAAATTTGTGTCTTACGACCCCCTGTGCCCCGCATCTCATTCCACAACCTAACCTCATCACCTAAACCTTACACAATTATTTATTAATTACCTTATAATTAATAAATCAACATCTCCATACCTGCCACCTCATTTTGCCACCCCATCATGACCTATTCCTAACTCTAAACTAACCTAATTAAGACCTATAAATTGGTATACATCCACACCCATGACTAATCACTCCTCACCCGCACCTAAAACCAACCTCATAATGACTTGACCAAGCCCACAACTAATCCCTCAGGAGAAAAGGAGGGAAAGTTGGCTATTTTACTAAAAATAGCCCACTTTGACCTGACCGATACCGGTTCCTACTCGAACGGTGTCGGTTATGTGACCGCCATCGGTTCCCTGTAAATGACCTCTCCCAACCAAAAACAAAGGGTTGGATGTTCATTGATCCGAATCAGAAGTCATTGGAAGAATCCAGAATTTACTTGGCTGAGCAGAGACAAGTGAAGGAAAGAGAGGAGTTTGCAGAGAAGGACATCAAGCCCAAGACTGCAACTGAATAACCAGAGCCCAGTGATACTCATCCAAGCATTAGGAGAGGAGATAGCTCATCTTGGATTATCAGATCATCGTACTTGAGCCTTGCCTTCATCATCACAGTCCTTGAACCTGCATTTTTCATCAGGAACTAGTAAGTCTTATACGTTATTTTAATAATATTTTATTGGATTTCTGAATCACAATAATTACAAGTCTACTCCCAAATCCACTACCCGGTAACACTCTCCATCTAACTTACATTCCTCTACCCATACATTGCAGCAAGAACAGCCCCCATACTCTTTGAGTCTTCTCCATTACCTCATTACCTATCCCCAGTCATTTTACCAGCCTTATAAACACCATAGCTAACAGATAGCCATCTTATAGCCAACCCTCACCAAACCCCTTAAATCACTACCCCTACCGATATCGGTTATCATCAACCGGTACCGGTGACACTGACCGGCGTTGGTCATTGTGATTCAAAACCAAGACCAGCCTTTTCTCTATTGTTCTAACAAGGTAAATAAATTGTAAATGGACAATAGCTTATTTGTTAGAATTTTTGTTAATTCATATTAGCAGGGGAACTGACCACCTTCAAAAGGAAGTCTCATATTTCCTGGGCCCAAGACAGTTCCCTCATTTATTATCTAATTAGAATCTGGTGGTCTTGTATTCTTACTTGCGGGTAGTCCTTCCCAGACAAAAAGGAATTCTTTACAATCGATCTGATCTCTCTCTACGGTACGCGCACACCCTCTCAACATTCAACAGGTATTCCTCCTAGCCCTAATCCTTATCTGTTTCTCAAAGGAATGAAAGGATAGAAGAAACTTTGTTCCAAGAATGGAAGCATTTCTGTGCGAAACATTTTTGGCACGCCCGGTGGGACCCATTTCGGGTTTCTTTCTTTCTTGCTTGCTTTCATATAGGGAGCATACTTGCTGTTTTATTCTTCTAAAAATTTCACACGATATTTTGTTATATTTGGTAAAAGAATTTGTCTTGCTTTCCCAGTTTTGCATTAGTGAAAGTCATCTTCTTTGCTTCATCGAATAACATTTTCAATTTGGGTTTAAAACACGTGCATCCCATTTTTGCGTGTTGTTTTCAATTCTAGTGAACGTAGATTAAGTAACAGGTCGTACACGTGGGGGTGATTTCCACGGTATTGACAAGAAATTAATCTTACTTTCACTGCACAACACATACCGAATCACTTCACAATTAACACAACAGCTCAAAACATCCCCCCTTTTCCGCGGTATTCCTCCGCCCGATTGAGGTAACCTTATAAGCCAAAACAAACTTGACATTTCCCCTAAGTCTTTTGTTTAGGATTGACATCATTCTGCGTTTAAAGGCATAAGCCCAAATTGATTAAAATTAACCCTAGGGTTAGTCTGTTAATTTGTTTGTGCATTCTTGCTTGTTTTTTAGTTCTGTTTCTCTGTCATACACTGTTTTCTGTGATCACTACAGAACAGTTTGGTAGGCATACTAAGCACTGTTAACACCAAATCAGCAACTTCCTACTGCTTCTTACACCAGTTCTATTCTACCGACATCGGTTAACTTACCGACGCCGGCTACAGCCTGACCGACATCAGTTACCTAACCGATATCGGTTACTGTCTTTCACAGTTCCCAAAACCAGCAACCTACCAATTCCAACATTTTGTTGCTGCTTCTGTTCCTGATAGATTGCATCCTGCTGTGTACCCTTGTCCATGGTTGTTATCACTTAGAAACAAGCTGCAGCCATGGTTTCACATGCCTGCTCTGTGCCTTTTCCTGAATCACCTCCTGCCCATACTGTGGGGAATCCTACGGACACCAGCGAGGTTCCCAAAATCCCTGTAGGAGATAAAGAATTTGTGAAATTTTTGGACGCTAATCCTAGCACTGTACAATACTATTTGTCTCATGCCCCTGACCATACACCCGATGGTCAACTCCTTGTTGGCATGCCTATTAGTATAGCTGCTCATTTAGCTCCTTCTCCGCCTGATGACTCCGCTTTGCCTTCTGCATCCTTAGCCCTGTCTCCCAACTCAGCGGCTTAAGGGGTTCATACGACATAGATTGGCTTTCCTTTGGTTAATCTTGGGCCCAACATATCATTACCGCCGACCGCTCCTACCTCGTCTCTCTTGCAGACTGCTCCTTTCATGACTTGCTCTCTGCCACCTATCCACACGAGCTTTCCTTCTCAAGCTCCGCCCACCTTTTCATTTCCACACACGTATCCGGTGACCTCAATGTCTTATATAGGACATCCCTATTCGGCCACCTCAACATATTCATCCTCTATACCTTATCAACATTTAACCCCACCATTGTCTAGTGGTGGCCCTTGGCCCAATCTGCCTCTGTTTACAGCAACCACACCATCATCTCATCCAACTACTGATTTAATCAAACAAATGATGGACAAAATGCAAAATCTGGAGGCTTCTGTTTCAGGAAGTTGTAGCGCCCTGACATACGAGCAAGTTTGTCGGGAGCCTATCCACCCTTCTGTCCCCCTTCATTCATATCCTCCTCAATGGGAATTACCAAAATTTACTCGTTTTAATAGTAAGGAGGATCCTCAACAACACTTGTGATCATTTAGACATGCCTGCTATCTAATTGCTCATGACGATGCCTTACTACTCCGCACCTTTCCCATGTCCTTATCAGGACCCGCCTTGGAGTGGTACAGTGCTTTAACCCAGCACTCAATCTTCTCTTTTAACCAACTAGCCCAATCTTTCTTGGATCATTTCTCCATTAACATTTCCAAGAAAGTATCTATCACTGACCTCTATGCCATCCAACAATTTGAAGACAAATCTATCACAGATTTCGTTAGATGATGGCGAGGTCTTATCAACCAACTTACGTATGCCTTGCCTCAGGCCAAACTTATCGAACTCTTTACGTGGGCCTGCGCTAAGCACATCTCTCCTACCCTCCAAATTCAAACTTTCTGCACATTTGACGAGGCCTTTACTATGGCTCGAAAACTAGAGATTCGAGCCTTAGAGGAAGAGAAATTGCGGTTGCGCAACAAAAACCCCAATTTCTGAACCCAAGATTCCACCAAAAAACCTAACACCACCAATCCTCACACATCGACTGCTTCGAAATCAAAAGGAGCTGTGCACGCGGTGATGGTCAAATCCCAACCACCGTCTAATACCCCACCAAAAACCACCTATAAGTATAAAGCTGAGCCCATCAATTACACTCCCTTGGGAGAAACTTATGGTGTGATATTGGAAAAATTGCTTAAAGCAGGAGCTATTACCTTACCTCCTGTTAAACCTCACTCTGGGTTTGATTCCACCCGCGCCATACCTTCTTGGTACAAATAAAATGACTTCTGTAACTTCCACCGCGTGAAGGGACACAGTCATGAAAACTGCAAGATGTTGAAAAACATAGTGCAGGAAATGGTTGATGCAGGGGATATAACCCTCGATAATCCTAACGCCCATGCTAACCGAAATTTGAAAATTTTCAACAAACCATTCCCAAATCACTCTTCTAATAGTAACATAAACCAAGATATCTTAGCCGAGGAGAGTGTTCATGAGATCCATGCAGTCTTTGACTCCCATCCAAAAGCCTCTATCGAAAAAATTCTGAATCAAGCCTCTTCACTAAAGCAGGAACCCGAACCTCCTTCATCACCATCAAGATAAGACGAAATCCTTGTTGTTCCTTTACCCATCAAGGAATTAACCGCCCAGAGGTCTCTTCTCACAGATGAGCCTTCTTACACCACATCCTTGCAAGACTGTGAGTGGATGTTATCTAACTTATCTATTTCCCAAACGTCTCGTTCTACCACTCTTGCTGTACAAGAGGAAGGCTCGCCACTTCTTTTTTCATCCTTAGACGAGAAACCTCTTGCACCGACATCACCAAATTCTTTAATCATGATGGATCCTCTCAAACATGCCCTCCTACCTATTAGTTCTTCATCGCCTAAATCTTTTCAGTGACCGGTTGACCTCTTAACGCCCATTGATACAGTGCCTCATCTACCCCCTGTATCACACCCACAGTGGACCAGAATCACAACCCACCTTTCTTCCATACAAAAGTTCCTATTCACACGTGAGGATTGTCATCCCTCAGAAGATAGACGAGTCCTATGGGAATGTTTGAGTATGCCATATTCTACTCAAATGCAGATGACCTATCCAGACACCTCTACTATATACCCGAAGTGTTTACAGAAGCTTAAAATGCCTATGTCCTCATCTTCACCCCCCGCATCTCTACCAAATACCTCATCCACCTCTATTAGCCTAACCAAATCTTCCCCTATGCTTGGGACCTCACCAATACCCAGTCTAACACACCTAAATGGCTAGATTTATCCAAAAATAAAGCCATCCATCACCTTAGGAGACAGACTCAATCTCCTCAACCTATGCCTTTATCACAACTAAAACCATCATCGTCACACCTACCTTCCATATTGGGACCTCATCCCTCCACCTTACATCATTATATCGCACCTCCTACATTTTCTTTAAAATGACTTATGCCTTCTGCACCCATACAGAGATCCAAGGGTATATCAACATCGTCACCCCACGTATCCTGTCCACCTATCAACCCTAAACAAATTCCATCATCAAAATATTTGTTTGCTATCACTCCTATTTCTCCATGGTTGTTTTCTGATACCACATCATCTGTGGCCTCATCATCTAACTAGCTAAACATAGCTACTGCACCAAAGAATTCACATTTAGTTAAAACCCATTATCAAAACCCCTTGGCTAATCCGCCACCCATACAAATCAACCATACCCCATCATTACCAAAAACTACCCAGTCAATAGCCTCATCTTCCTCTGACTTTGACCCACTCAAAGGGTCTTACGCCAAAATCCTTGCTATGTTGGTGGAGAATGCGACCATTTCCCTACCCCCACTTAGACCTTATGATCCATCTAAACCTCGACCTATAGGTTATGATGATTCTAAAATCTGCGCTTACCACCACACACTAGGACATGATGTAGAGGGATGCAAAGCGTTGAAAGCCATACTTCGTCAGTCACCTCTCTCAGATAGAAAAGTTAAGAAAGACAACTTACGAAGGGAGAGACCTTTAGCTTCAATTCCCTCTCCTATACCACCTGTCCCCGCCTCACCAAGATCTATCATTATTACAACTCCACCTCTCGAAGACCATGACTTATCCATACCGTCTTCCTCCTCTCGTGTTCACGAGATCAACATGATTAGTGTTGCTACTCGAGGGCAGAAAAACAATGGGAAAGCTAAAGAAAGCACACCTGCGGCCTCTCTTTCTCCGTCCACCATCCCGATTGCACCACCACCTAAAGTGGTTATTCGTGGACCCACCTACCCCGTCTCTAATGGAGTTGCCCACCGAACCATGATCAAACAGCTTCACCAATCACCTGTAAAAATGACACTGTATGATCTCATTCAGACCTCTGAATCTCATCGACAAGCTCTTGTTGAAATCCTTCAAGGGATAGAGGTCTTACCTAATGAAACCTTTCCTGTTACCTCCATTCTAACACCCAATCACGTTACTTCACTCACCAAACAACCTATCTCCCCAACCACTTCTGTCTCTGTACAGCAAGCCACTGCTGTCAGTTTCTCCGAAGACAAAATTGTCGACTTCGGTGCAGAAGATCTTGACCCTGCTCTTTTCATCTCAGCTTATGTCTGGGACATTCGGGTGCATCGTGTTATGATTGACGGAGGCGCTAGTCTAAACATCATCTCTTCAAAATCCTTCCAACAAATGAATATCCCTTCTAGTTGCATGTGTGCCAACCCCATCATGTTGCGGTCATTCAATAATGCTATTACTTCTACCTTAGGCACCGTGATCCTTAACATTCGTGTAGGGCAACGCACTTTACCCAAACTCTTCTATGTCCTTGAGGGAGAGTTCCAATACAATATGTTGTTAGGCCGCCCTTGGATCTGGGCTATGGGATGCGTTCCCTCCACCTTACATAGATGCATAAAATTTGAGTACGAGGGGAAGTCCTACACCATAAAAGCTGATCCTCCCCCCTTCAAAACCTGCAATATGTTATATCGCCCTAATGATGTGCTTGTACCAGTCAAGACACACATTCATCCAACCCAACCATCCACTTCAACCGCACCTCAACCATCCACCTCAACCGCACCTATGCCTTCAACCAATGAAACCACCGTTGCAAATACCACTTCCTTTCCTGCAGACAACATCCCAACCTCAGACCCCTTAGTAGATGTTTTTCAATGCCTTACGCTGGGGGAGTATCACCTATATAACGTTAGCTCTTTCCATACCCCATAGGATTACGGACAGTTACATGCACATCCTACCTACGACCGTCACGTGGGGGAGGTAATCTCCTATAGACCACCTGATTGCTGCACCAACCTAACGTATGGGGGTGTCGACGCATCCTCCATTACCCGTAAACCTCCTCTTGGTTTGGTTCCCTTCCAATCCAATTTTCAATACCTGACAAATCGTCATTTCGCCCTCACCTTCTTGACTCGCTGTGCTTGGAAAGGCTTTGGTTTTGGTCTTTATGAACAAGGCCGACATACAATCATTCCCGTGACTAAACGCAAGCAAAATGATCGTAGTGGTCTTAGATTTCCTGAAACACTCACACTGAAGGAACCTCGTGTCAGTTGTATCCTGGAAGATGACGACGTCACCCCTACCGAACCATCATCACCCATTTTTCCATCGTCACCCACAGAGTTGATAGACCCTGAATCTATCCCTCCTAACTTTTTTTTTCATAAATGCTATCTTCCTGATTCCTCTCACTTATCAACGCGATAATGAGAACCCATTTTCTCTCCCCCTTCTGTATCTAGACATGATCGAAGAGGATTCACCTTCAATTAATGTTGTTGAGTGCCAGGATGACGACTCCATCCTCACTTACCTTGGTGCAGACGATTCTTATATTCAACGCGCCTTACCATCTGAAACTCAAACCATGTTAAATGAGTCGACTATAGAAATCAACATCCACACAGAGGATGATCCTCACATTGTGAAGATCGAACAATCTCTTAATGCATCAGAACAAGCCACCTTTACTACCTTTCTCCGTACCCGCAACCAAGCTTTTGCTTGGTCCTACGCTGACATGCCAGGAATTGATCCTGACATTGCTGTCCATAACATTACCCTAAAACCCAATTCCAAACCAGTCAAACAGAAACTGAGAAAAATGCATCCACGCATTGCCCTCTTGGTCAAAGAAGAGCTTCAACAACTCCTTTCTGTTTCCTTCATCTTGCCTATTGACTATCCTCAATGGATTTCTAACATCGTACCTGTCACTAAAGCGACGGGGGGACTTCGGATATGCACGGATTTCCGAGACCTTAACCTCGCTTGCCCCAAGGATGACTTCCCTCTCCCAAGTATTGATCAACTTGTTGATCTCACTGCGGGCCATGAGATGCTTTCTCTCATGGATGGCTTTTCGGGATACAATCAAATTTTGGTAGCCCCGGCCGATCAACATAAAACTACCTTCATAACTCCTTGGGGAACCTTCTGTTATCGTGTCATGCTGTTTGGCCTTAAGAATGCTGGTGCGACCTATCAGCGGGCTATGAATTACATTTTTCATGACATTATGCACACTATCCTTGAGGATTATGTCGATGATCTTCTTGGCAAATCTAAACATCGCAGTGAACATCTCGATGTTTTAACCATTATTTTCGATCGCCTGTTACAATATTCTGTCCGTCTTCAACCAAAGAAATGTGTCTTTGGTGTTCTTTCGAGAAAACTTCTTGGCTTTATCATCTCTTTGCATGGCATTGAGGTCAATCCATCTAAAGTCAAAGCTATCCTAGAAATGCCCCCACCCAAAAACCTCAAACAATTGCGTAGTTTGCAAGGTAAACTCCAATCTATCCGGTGTTTCATCTCCCAACTCTCAGATCGATGTCAACCTTTCCATCACCTTCTTAAAAAGGACATTGCCTTTCAATGGAGCGAAGAGTGCCACCAAGCCTTTGAGGCTCTCAAAGCCTATCTCTTGCAGCCACCTGTGCTTATCCCACCTCAGGACAATCGCCCTTTCTACCTTTACCTTTCTGCCACTGACCATGCTATAGGAGCCATGCTCGCACATCGGGACTCGGAACATCGAGAACAAGCCGTTTATTATATAAGTCGTACTCTCGTGGATTACGAGACTAGGTATACACATGTAGAAAAATTGTGCCTAGCCCTATCATTCGTAGCCACCAAACTCCGACACTACCTCCTGAATCATAAAACTTTTGTCATCACCAACACAGACCCCATTCATTATATGTACGCCAAACCACATCTAAACCAATGCATCGCCTGATGGCTTATGCTCCTCGCTAACCTCGACCTTGAATTTATACACTAGAAGTCAATCAAAGGACAAACTATTGCAGACCAACTCGCGGAGGCCCCTTTACATGGGGAACAATTTACCAATTTTAATTTCTCCGACGAACTCATCGCCACTCTTTCACTCAGGGAGGAGTCATATCCAATGACCCTCTTCTTTGATGGATCCAAATGCCAGCGCGACGGAGGAGCCGACGTTGTTCTCATTCCTCTTGACGCTGAGCCTATGCCTCTTTCATTCCAGCTCGATTTCCCTTGCACTAATAATACAGCGGAATACGAGGCCCTTGTTTTGGGTCTCCAGGTTGCGTTACACTTAGGTGTCAAATCTATCAATATTTTCGGTGACTCTCAATTGGTAGTCAATCAAGTTATGGGCATCTACCAATGTAAAAATGAGGAACTTCAAAAGTACAAACATTACGTGGATTCACTTTTGACCTTATTTACTCGTTATTCTATCCAGACCATTCCCCGCTCCACTAACAAATTTGCGGATACTATGGCTTGCTTAGCCTCACAAATTCCTACCTCACCAACTGACTCTGACATATTCGTCTTGGTCCAACAACTCTTTGCCCCATCTTACTCAGCCCCGGTTGTTTGTATGATAAATAATGTGTCTGCTAATTCGTAGGATACCTGGTATCACCAACTTCATGACTACCTTACAAACTCTATCCTCCCACCTGACCTTACTAGTAACGGCAAATGTGCCTTTCTTAAAAGTGTTTCTCGTTATGTTGTCATGGGGGGACTCCTCTATAAGTGTGGCTTTGATGGCATCCTCCTTCGATGTCTAACCAATGCGGAGGTCACCTATACCATCCAGCAAATCCACGACAGTATTTGTGGCGGACATTTTAGTGGCCTGGCCGTGGCCAAATGGATCCTTCACCTAGGCTATTATTGGCCTACTCTTAATAACGAATGCTACGAATATGTTAAGCGTTGTGTTATGTGTCAACAACATGCCAACCTTCAACATACTCCTAGCCATCCGCTACAGGTCGCACGAGATCTTTGGCCTTTCTCACAATGGGGTTTAGACCTTATTGGTGAGATTCACCCACCCTCTTCACAACATCACTGTTGGATAATCACAGTAACTGAATATTAAACTAAATGGGTGGAAGCCATTCCACTCATTTCAACCAAAAAAGAAAAAATCATCGAATTCATTAACCATCACATTATCTACCGTTTTGGTGTTCCTCATCGCCTGATAACAGATAATGGTAAATCTTTCAAAAATAAGTTGTTACAAGACCTTTGTGACAACTTTGGTATCAAACTTAGCTTCTCATCACCTTACTATCCACAGGCTAATGGTCAAGCTGAATCTTCTAATAAAACCCTAACCAAAATCCTCATGAAAGTTGTTAACGATTCTGGAAGAAATTGGCATGATCACATCCCCTTTGCCCTTTGGGCTTATTGTACTAGCACTCGTACCTCCACTAATGCCACACCATTTTCTTTGGTATATGGTACCGAGGTTGTCTTGCCTCTCGAAATACAAATACCCTCCCTCAGAATATCTCTTCAGGATATTCTCACCAACAATGATTTCCGCCAAGAGCGGTTAGCCCAATTAGAGCTTCTTGACGAGCGTCGTCTTACAGCTCTTGACCACCTTCAAATCTATCAAAAACACATCAAGCGTGCTTATGATAAGTGACTTCATGAGCGTACCTTTAAGGTTGGTGATCTTGTCCTCAAAGAGAATCAACATGTAACCAAACTAGAAAAGAGCAAACATGGAAAATTTGCTCCTAAGTGGATTGGGCCTTACATTATCACGCATATTTACGGATCAGGCACTTACCGTTTAGTTTCTCTTAATGGTAAACCTGAGCCTAAACCCCTTAATGCCTTGCATCTTCGACCATTCTACTATTGACTTTAGTGTTATATCACTTCTTATCTACCTTACACTCGTCCCTTGAGCTCATTTACTACCTCATACACTTTTGTTCCATCCACCTCAAAATAGAATCAAACTCACATGGTTTGGTCATTACCTCCTCTTAAGGATGCCTTCCCCTTTTTAGTCTGGTCCATGACTTATAAGTATCAAAATAACATGTTCTCAATTAAACATTTACGGGATATTCTTGAGTCAAACTTCCTAAAAAACTAGATGCTTCATGCCAAACGGACATCTAGATCTCTAAGTTATACATAGACTGCTCCCTTGAAGGACAGCTATGCACAAAAATCACTTCTGCTACTATAAATAGACTGCTCCCTTGAAGGACAACTATATAAAGTCAGCCTTTGTCAGAAGCTTCTCACATTGATCTGCTTCGTGAAGACCTCAAGAACAACAAAATACATATCCCATGTAGACTTCCCGCATCAATCAGTCTATGTCCAAAAACATAAAAAGTAGTATTCCAAAAGCACTTTTGAGTCATGGACTTGTCTATTTAGATTTGGTCCTCTTTCGTCAGAATAATCACCTTGTAACAAGCTCTCAGTACCCCCGCCTATGTCAACCACCTCACCTCACCATTTGTCAAAGCAACACAACTCAAGGGACGTGACGTATATCCGATACATTGTGATTATACAACTCTTTTCACCTATCGAATTCTCACCTATGCAAGGTACCTAGGGATTCAAGCTCATCCTATGTTAATATGTGGTTTGTTTAGCTCTTCTCAACTATGGGACACTTTTGCCTCTTTTGCTTGACTCTAGGATTGTGTGTTGACCTTAATTAGGATACTATTCCCTACTACTTGGGTAAGCTAACTTTTGCTTTACCTATACCTACATCAACATCGCCAATACCTTACCAACACCAACAAAATTACCCTATCAACATCAAATTCTTATCAACCAACAAGTTGCCTAACTACAACCAAATTTCCTGAATTCACCTCTCCCTGGTTCTAAGGGAGAACTACATCAGTCTAAGGCCCTTCCTTGCTTTGTGCAATGGGCTATGTAGGTAGCACTTTAGAGACATGGGGTCTCCCAAGGTTAGCTCGACCATCCCCTACCATACCCTATCATGTGTTGTACATATAAATATTTTTGTGTATTTCTATTTTGACAACATTCATCTTTATCCTTTTTCAAGCAAACAAAAATAACATTCAAAACACAACCATTCTTATTATTATCGTCACTCAAAACAACATACATATTTAGTTTTATTTTAGATGTTAAATAAATACATCTTCTCTATCATCGACTCACAGGTCGGCATCCTTATTTATTCTTATGTTCCTATGAAATTCACTTAGACCCTTGCGCCTCCTCCCGAATCAGGTGGTGATCGTGATCGTCGACGCCCCTCACTTGGCCTCTCCATCCTCAAAGGTGCCACTGCTATTGGTTCATCCCACTAATCCACTAAAATCTCCTGTAACATATGAATACATCCTCTCATGTGGAGGAATCTTGCCTCCAGTCTCTCCACTTGTTACTATGAAACCTCTAACAATCTCGTTGTCTCATTCACTTATGTTTGAAGTTGGTGAACCAAATCCTGCAGACGATCTCTCTCCTCTGTAATCATAGCTATTTCAAGGTGCTCACGTGCACCTCACAGCTCTGCTAACCACCATACTCTATAGGCCTTTGTCGTTCCCACATCCATTACCCTACGATAGGCTGCTATCTCTTCTGGCCCTTCTGGAGGTGTCGGCCAGGGAGGTGAGAATGCTACCTCGGTGTCGATCCTCATGTATGGTCTATATGTCATAGGTATATCCTGAACGAACCCAAATTGTTGCCGCACATGATCTAGAGGAATCCTCTTGTACTCACCCGGCCTGTGCCCTGTGATCCACCTCAAGCGCTCTACACCCCTTAACTCCTTAGCTATGTTCTCTTTCACCATATAGTTCCTGTAAGGCCTCCTACAAATATCCGCAATCGTCACCATCTCCCATACCTGTCTATAATACTCGATGTCATCTATCACGGCATGGGATCTCGCCTCTTGTTCTATCTGGACCCATCGTTTGAATCCCAAGCTTTGCACTCTTGTCTCTCCCAACTCGATGGGTCAGCCTATTGGACGCACACAAACAATGTGCTCATAGGCCCAAGAATGTAATAAGTATGAACAATCCAGTGTCGTCCTATGTTTTCACCTACAGGCCCATAAACCCCTATATAACTCTGCCAGATATGCGGGTGCCCATGTGAAAGTCACGCTCATTTCTATCATTTCCCAAATAACACTCATCAATGCTTTTGGAAATCTTCCACCCTTCGCCATCAGTAATGCATAATACCCCACCACTATCATTAATACCACTTCCAACCTTGTTTCCTCAGGGTGTGTTGCATACATTGTACCGTACGTAAATGTTAAACCTCGCTGTGTCAAATCTCATGCAGCTGAACCAAATACTACTGTTATCACTGCCCACCCCACGCTAGGCAATGCCTGATACACTGTTCTTCTATCATTGGGAGCCTCAGAATCCTAAACACATCTTCCAACGTCACTGTCATCTCCCCTGTTGGCAGATAGAAGGTATTCTTTTTCGGATTACACCTCTCAATCAACACCTGTAACATAGCATGATTACGTGTGATTCATGAATAATAACGGATTCCACTTAGCCCCACATGGTTTATCAATTCCCATTCAACTGGTGTTACATCCGCTCAGATTCTTGACAACAACGCTGGCACAGTATCATTCATCTTTAACTCTGCTTCCGCCTGCATACATCAAAACGACACACAATTATTCAATAAAACAACTCTCCATGGGTTTTTTATCAAATTCTAGAAACTCCTACAGTAACCGATATCAGTTATAGATAACCAATACCGGTTTACTAACCAATACCAGTTATCTCTAAATGATATCGGTCACTCTCAAAAATATACATCCTGCTTAAAAACATACACCTATGATAATTATTTTGCTCGTTTACTCCTCTCTATACCTAAAAACATACGTGAACACCCTACTTACCTACCCCATAGCACTCACTCCATCCCAACCCCTTGTCTATCACCTTTTCTTTCTCATCTCTACCCTCTTACCTTCTCTCGTCCTCTTCATCAAAACATGCAAGAATTAAAATACAACCAAACAGTTTACCTCTCGGGATGCAGCAGCTTGGGGTGGAACTTGTCTCCCCTCTCGTCCCTGCCTGCTGGATGCTTCTCCTTGTTTAGCCATGTTCACCACCATCTTCCAAGATAATTTGTCTTTCTAACTTCTTAATCTCAGCCCACACTCACTTCACCTGTCTCTTTCCTCCTTATCACTCAATTCTTTCATGCAATTACCTATATCAGTCGTCAAACAGCGTCGCATTCATGTATTTAAATTGTTGCATGACTCTAAAATAAGAACGCTACAAGTAAGAACTTAAGTTGCCGCCCAAGCTTTTCTATTTTTAGAAAAGCTCGTTTTGGCATAACCGGTATCGGTTACATAACCGATATCGGTCAACAAACTACCGGCGTCGGTTAGCTAACCGATATTGGTCACATGCCTTCTTTTTCTTAAACCTGGATCTTTTCTTTATTTTTTTGTAAAATTTTTGTTGTTGCGCCCGCTTCTTTTGCCTGCATAACTACACCATTATCACTATTTGTCATCAGAATCACATCAACACGTATATATATATATATATATATATCATCACAAATTCATCAATATCATCTATCTATAATAAAACAACCATCAACAAAATATGGATGACATTTCAACAAAATACATCAAACCCATCAATACATACACCATTTGGATCAAACTCATCATCTACGTACATTCCATTTTCAAAAACCATCGACAACATACATAAAACATCTCGAAATACAACATATGGATCAAAATCATCATCTCTATATATATCAATGTTTCAAATATACAACTTGCCCTGCATAGGGGCCTCTCTGATCTCAAAATAATACAAAGCCGGCACGCAGGCTGCAATAACTGTCAAAATCTCAACTCGGCTCGCAGGCCAGTCTCTCATATCAAAAATATACTCGGCTCGTAGACCGGTATCAACTATACAACCCGTACTTGGCTCGCAGGCCGGTATATACAACAATATGAATAAATGAATCACTCATATGTGGGCACGCAGGCCTCTATATACATAATTGGTTCGCAGATCGGTGCCTATATCCAATGTATAAACAGAACACAAACTATCTCCTCTGCAAGGATACCTCAGCTTCTCTCCACTAGCCCTCAAGCCTCCTCTCCCTACTGGGTCCCTATGCTGCCTCTCTGCCTGCTCCCTGTAATGGACCCACCGGCTATGGCTGCACCCCCCTGGGATCTCTGGCTTCGATGAGGTCTTAGCTCTGTATGTGCCGCATATGGCTGATAGTCAACCCCGGTACCATAAAGGACATCCTGATAGTATCGGGCCTCCTGCTTTTGCCTCCATATAACTGGCCCCGTGCCACCAAAGCTGCTGGGGCTGGTCCCCCGACTCCTAATAATAATGGCCCCTGTCTTACCGATACACCCTGTACTAGTGCCTGTGGCGGTACCTGTGCCTGTGGCTGTGCCGGTGCCGGTGGTGGTACCTGTGGCTATACCTGTGGCTGTACCTGTACCTGTGCCTACACCTATGCCTAGGCTAACTACCCATGTAATACCCTGATTTGTGCTTGTGCAGCAGCAAGTTGCCCCAGTAATAACTGCACCTATCCTAGGAGGCAGTCCCTCTCTGCTGTAACAGCTACCAAATCTGGCTGTGTGGGCTGTGCTATCCTCGTTACTCTCTGACCAGCCCACCAAACGAAAAATGAACCTGTACACCTGGCGTCATCCATTGTATCATCGGCCAGCCTCTCTGCTACCCAATCTGGGTCAACGGGCTACGGAGCCGGTAGTGGGGCCTCTACATCATCCCTCCGGTACTGTGGGAGGGGAGGTGGCTCATCCTGTCGCAGCCCCAGCTATCGTCGTACCCTCTCTAAGGGTATCTGCTCATACTCTCCCGGCCTCCATCCTGCTATCTAGAAAGTATACTGGATCTAGCGCATCTGTGCTCGGGCTCCTCCTCGGGGCTGATGGCCTCTGTAAGGCCTCCATACAATATCCAATGTGGTCAAGCCCTCTAGCATATGACGATAGTAAGCTACATCTCGTCCTGCGAGCACCACTCGTGGCTGCCCCATGACCCCCAACCACCTCTGAAAGCCATACCTGTATATCACCTGTGGCCCTGGCTGCTGGGGCAGCCCTACTGGTCGAATACATATGATATGCTCATATGCCCAGCAATGTAACAAAAATGTGGAACAAATCCCAAATCACCTCATCCGGTGATAACCCCATAGCTCCCTGTATAGCTGCACCAGATATACTGGTGCCCAGGCATAGCACGTATGCTCCTCCACCATCTCGTGCAACACCCCCCATCAAAGCCCATAGGAAGCGGCCTCCCTCTGAGTTTGGGAGGGTGAAGCATGTGATGCTTATCATCATCAACACAGCCAGCCGTGTCTCATGTCTATGGGTGCGATACATGTCTCCATAGGCAATGCTCGCGCTGTGATAAGTCAATAACGTGGCTGCATCCCCAAATACCTGCAGAATGTTGTCCATAGCCATCTCCGCATCTACTTGGAATACTACCTCTCCTATGATCGGCAGTCTCAGGATGCGATATACATCCTCCAGGGTAATAGTCATCTCTCCAGTCGGGAGATGGAAAACATTGGTTCCCAGATCCCATCTCTCGATGAGGGCAGCCATAAGACTGTGGTCCCTCTCCACAGCCCTATACCACTGGACTCCACCAAGTCCCACCTCACACATAATGGCCCAATGCGCTGCGGACACATGTGGCTGCATCCGTCTCAATAACGGGGGCATCCGATCCTGCATAGTCAACTGTTGACGTGCCTGCACAAATAACCCACTTCATTAGACCTACCCTTTCAAACAAAAACTACTTTAACCCTCTATACCCCCTTTTACCCACCTGACAACACCCCGACTCTATAACACACACCTACACCCACCTATTTTACCCTAACACATTTACGATATCCCCTTTCCTTATCTCGCACCCTACCAATCACCCAGATCTACTCTCACCATTTACCTATGCCCCTACCAATTTAACACCTCCCCAGTCATACCCAACACCTAATCTATCCTAACCGTGCCCTTCCTATCAACCTCTACCCCTTCCCTCTTCACCCCCAAAACACAAAACCTAACAATAAACACAACACCCAACAATAAACACAACAATAAACACAAAACCCAAACCACTAATAACAAAACACCCAAACAACAACCCAAACAATAAAAAAACACCCAAACAACAACCAAAAACCCAAAACAACAACAAAACCAAACCAACAAAATAAATAATCCTAACTAAGGACCGGTACCGGTCACCCATGACCACCACCGGTCCCCTCCCCAGCATTTCTCCACCGACGCCGGTCGACATACGACCGACACCGGTCAACCAAAAACCCACCTTGCCCGAAGAATTCATGACCAATGCCGGTCGCTTAGTGACCAACATCGGTCACTGAATAATCACAGAGCCAAACCCGACGCGGCCCCCCAAACCCATTTTTTCCTATTACTCCACTTTTACCCATTGAAAAACCCTAAAAACCTACCCACCCTACCATTTTAGCCTAACTAACCTACCTACCCTCTCCATTTTCCAAACAACTTCCATTTATTAATTATTTTATTAAAAACTTGGATTCCTACCCAAAACCCAAATCTAGCTTAACAACATTAAATTCACATAATGAGAGGTTTTGAACCTACTAGTACAACGACACATCGTCGTGGTGGGATAGGTGGTGGCGGTCCAGCTGGTCCAGCACCTCCTGCTCCTCCTAGCTATGCCATGGCTCTAAATCTCCTCTGTTGGGTCCTCCACCAATCAAATGCTGCCTCCTACTCGCTAGGGCCTACCAACCACTCACTTCTCCACTCAAATAGTGCCACCTCAGCCGAAAAATTCAACAATCTCACTAATACACCTCAGACAACTAAAATTGGTTTTTAAAATTGACAATGTGACAATGACAGGGCCGTATTTTTCTTTTTATAGGTTTTTGACCTATAACTGATATCGGTTATATTATGCCCTAAAGAACCGGTATCGGTCATCTAACCGATACCGGTCATAGAGAATCGATATCGGTTCAATCCCACCTTTTCCCCAAATGCTGCCCTTATTCACTAATCTCCCTTTCTTACCACATCGCCTATACCCTCCTTTGCTAAATAGCCTTTGTTGACTTCATTGGCCCAATTCACGGCCGCACCCAACCAATTTGGCCTGACCCAAGGCCACAACCAACCATTTGGCCTGACCCAAGGCCGTAACCAACCAATCTCACCCGACCCAAGGCCACAACCAATCATCAAGCCCGACCTAAGGCCGCAACCAACCAATTTGGCCTGACCCCAGGCCACAACCAACCATTTGGCCCGACCTAAGGCCGTAACCAACCAATCTGGCCTGACCCAAGGCCGCAACCAATCATTTGGCCCGACCCAAGGCCGCAACCAACCATTTGGCCCGACCTAAGGCCGTAACCAACCAATCTGGCCCGACCCAAGGCTGCAACCAATCATCTGGCCCGACCCAAGGCCGCAACCAATCATCAAGCCTGACCTAAGGCCACAACTAACCAATCTGGCCCAACCCAAGGCTGCAACCAACCATTTGGCCCAACCTAAGGCTGTAACCAACCAATCCAGCCCGACCCAAGGCTGTAACCAACCATTTGGCCTGACCCAAGGCCGCACCACTCAAATACCTTGCCCAAAACCAAAAAATTACAATTTTATCCACCCATCATGTAATTTTGAAAAGATTGTAATCCATTGAAAAAGCTTACCTATTCGTGAAACATTTAGCAATGATTAAAAGAGTATTTCATTTTGAATAAGTCGACCGACTTTGCCTAGAATTAGCAATTGTAACAAATTTACAATTTTGAACCAAAAAAACATTATAAATTTGAAAAAGTTCCGAATTTTGAAATAAAATGAAATTCCTGTAAAAAATGTTACAATTTTAAAATAAAATGAAAGTTTGAAAATGTTACAATGCCTTTGATACCAGGAAAATATCAACCCTTGTTTGAAATAAACTATCGAAAGTTTGAAAATGTTACAATTGCTTGAAAAATTTATTATTTGAAAAAACATGTACCATTTTTGAAAAAATTGCAATTTTGAAAGAAAATCTAAATTCCTTGGACTTACCCCACCATCTTAACATCATGTTAACACCATTTACCCTTTATCAACGCTATCCCTGCTTTCATGCTATCTTAACACTTTGAAAAAGTTGAGGGGGAGTACCTATACCCTCAACAAAGTAACCAATTTTTGATTAAAGTCTGTGCAATTTTAAAAGTTAGAAGCTACACGACAACAAGTTGCTAATGTAGACACCAACTATTGTGTATTTTGACCCCCTATGCCCCACATCTCATTCCGTAACCTAATGTGGCAATCACCTAAAACTTTTACAATTATTTATTAAAAAAGTTATCAATTTTGAATAAATATAAAATCTCCATACCTGCCAGTTGCAATTTTGCCAATGAGTTACAATAGTTGTTAAGTCTACAATTGTTTTAATTAATGACCTATTTTGAAAAAGTCTTCATTTTTTACACCCAGTTGAAATTTTTTAATCATTTCCTCATTTCGCACCTAAAGTTCCAATTTTCATAGATGAGTTGACCAATTTTTAAAACGTTAAAATCCCTTGAAATAGTTAATATTTTAGGGAAAATTTAAAATTTTACTAAAAATAGCCCACTTTGACACTGACCGATACCGGTTCAATTTTCGACTTGCAATCGGTTACGTGACCACCATCGGTTCCCTGTAAATGACCTCTCCCAACCAAAAACAAAGGGTTGTAATTTTAAAATTACAATTGATCCGAATTTTGAAGTCATTGGAAGAATTTTCAAAAAGTTACAATTGGCTGAAACAGTTTGACAATTTTAGGAAAGATATTTTAGTTTTTAGATAAGTTACAATCAAGCCAAGAATGGAACTGAATTTTTAGAGCCCAGTTATAATCTATTGAAGCATCAGGAGAGGAAATTAGCTCATTTTAAAAATTATTAGATCATCCTACTTGAAAAATTTACAATTAGTCATAAAAGTTGTACTATTGAAAATGTTCAATTTTTGAAAAGTTGTAATTTTGTAAGTAAGTCTTAGACGTTCTTTGAAAAAAAAAGTTACTTGGATTTCTAAAAAGTTTCAATTATTAAAAAATCTTAATTCTTAAAAAGTTATCCAATACCCCGGAAAAAGTTTCCTTTTTTACTTACATTCCTCTACCCCTACATTGCCCCAAGAACACTTACAATATTGTAAGAGATGTAGTTTTGATAAATTCATTAAATTTCGACAGTCAATTTGCTAGCCTTTTAAACACCAGTTGCTAATTTTGATAGCCATCTTATAGAGCCAATTTTCACCAAACCCCTTGAATTTGAAAAAAGATACAATTTTGATTATCAAAAACCGGATTTAAAAATGTGACAATTTTGACCAAAGTCGGTACAATTTTTAAAAGGTTCCAATCCAAGACCAGCCTTTTCAACTATTGAAAAAATCTAACAACTTCAAAAAAATTACAATATTGACAATAGCTTAACATTTGTGAAAATTTGTGTTAATGTCATATGAGAAAGTTTGGAACTGACCACCTTTAAATTGAAGTCTCATATTTGATGTGCCTGAGACAATTCCCTAATTTATTGATCTAAGTTGAAATTTCTAAAAAAGTAGAGCAATTTCATATAGGGAAAAATTTAAATTTTGAAAAACAAATTAAATTATTGTCCATGAAGTTGAATTCATTCAATTGATAAAAGTAAAAATTGTAGGGATAGCTATGCAAGTTTTGAACGAGTGCATAAGGCTTTTGATAGTTGTCTCATTGTTTTAAAAATACCATGGATGAGGTTTTATCCAAGTTTGGTTTTCAAAATAAAGTTCAGGAATTTTTTACAAATTCTTGCAATTCTTGATAAAGTTTCTCAGTAGTTTGTTTCAATTATTGGCCAAAAAGTTACAATTTTGAAAGGGACTATACCCTTTTACAAAAAAGCTCAGGAGCCAGAATTCTAGGAAATATTACAATTTTGAAAGAGTTATAATTTTGAAAAGGTTGTATATTTTGAAAAAGTTACCAACTTTTGAACGCATTTTGCAAAGAAACAACCAGTTAGCAATTTTGTACAACAGTTCTAATTTTTAAACACCTGATGCACATTTTGATCAAACAGTTACAATTTCGAAATGGTCCCGGCCACATTTAATTTTTTTTATTATTGGTGAATAGTTTTTTTAAAGGCCGACTACTACCCTTTTACAACATCTCAAATGAACATGTTTTTCCCCAAAAGATCCCAACAACAGAAAATAATCAAGTCAAGGAACTAGCAAAAGCAAAACAACTGCTTCAAAAATAGCTAAAAAACAACAACTTAACAGCAACATAGCTGCGCAACAACTGTGTAGTAGGCCATTTGCCTAAATGTAACAATAATATCGCCTAAAACGACAAGAATCATACCTTGTTCCGAAATGGCGGGGGATTTAGATTTGGCATTTCCCTTCTTTTTCCTGATCCACCACTGTCCATTCCGGATTTCCTGCATTCAATGCAATCGAAAGAGGAACTGCAATAGGATTTGATGGGGGATGTGATCCATAGGAAGGGATGGCCGAATATCTTTAAATCACTTAATCAGCAGCCTGTAATCAACAATCTGCAGAGGCTAGTCTGTATTGGTCTGTGAATACAACTTTGATGGTTGAGTTAGCTTGTAGGGGGGCAATCGATTCCTTAGTCGGATGCTTTGAGTCAATTGTAAGATTTTCAGGTAAAGAATCCTTCCACCAGGCATATTTTGGTCTTTCATTTGGAATGTTCACAATCGTTTGTAACATGACCAGTTTGGAAGTAACGTCGACATCTGAAGGCAAGTCTCTCATACTCTATCCTCTGTACCTAGAGCCTTTCTCTAATCTGAAGATTGATTTCTGCCAGTAAGACATTTGGAGCTATCAAGATCAACCAGGATTCAAGCATACGTAGTATGTGTTTTAAAGGAGGTCTTATCATCAATTGCAACACATGAGCCAAGAGTATCTCCTATAGCAATGAGAAAAGATATGTTCCAAAGCTGTAACTGGAGTCCTGGTAAACAAACCCAAATCGGGTAGGTATCAAAAGACTCATTTGGCATGGGTTGAAAGATGAATACCTTGGTTTGGTTTAGACATAAGCCCATGTTCCCCCCAAACCCAATGCTAGACTAAAAATTAAATCCCTATCTGCAGGGATTTCAAAGATAGCTATGAAGTAAGCTTTAGCACAAGGATAAAGCTCAATCTTACCTTGTATTTTTTTTCTCCATCTCTGGGATATCCAGTCATGGAGCTAAGAAAGCTTAGGACAAAATTTGTGAAATTTACATATGAGCCCCAGTTGGGAGAGATTTTCCTCCTCCTTAAGAACCTTTAGAAGTAAATCCTCTTCGATTTTCAGCGTTGGGACCTCCTGGGAGGGTTTTAAGAGCTCATTTCTGACATTCTCCTTCCGTTTCTCAGTAGTTGTTAATGGGGAACTGGTTGGTTTTTTTGCCAATAATAGAGGAATTCGGCAAGGGGATCTAATCTCCCCTTTGCTGTTTATTATAATGGATGATAGTTTAAGCAGATATATCTTAAAAGCTATTAATATTGGTATGATAAAGGGCTTTCAACCTACTTATGGTAAGTAGGTTTCCTCACACTAGTAGTTTGCTGATGACACTCTCCTTCTTCTGATGGCTTCAATAATTGAGGTGAAGGCTATCAAAACTATTCTTAGATTTTATGAGGAAGCCTCGGGGTAAAAAGTTAATTTTGACAAAATATCTATCTATTTTTTCAATACTCTGGTAGAAAGGAAAAGAAAGATTGATCTTATACTTGGATGCACTATTAATTCAATACCCGCCACTTATTTAGGACTCCCTTTGAGTATTGGTAAGGTTTCTAATGAGGTTTGGAATGATCTTATCAAAAGATTCCAAAAAAAACTGGCTGGTTGGAAAGGAGCTTTACTTTCAAGTGGAAGCAAGTGTTTATTGATAAAAAGTACTCTTCAAAACTTACCTATTTATATCATGTCAATGTTCAGCATTCCAGTAGCAGTATTGAATATTATTGAAAAAATTCAAAAGCACTCTTTATGGCATGGTACTGAAGACAGGTTTAGATACCATTTAGTGGCTTGGGAGCATGTCTATAAACCAAAGAGGTTAGGAATCAAAGAAATCAAACATATGAATGTTTTTCTTATTGCAAAGTTGGGTTGGAGACTTATAAAATAACACAAGCCTCGGATATAGTTAGTTAAAATTAAATACCTCTCCAATCAAAGAAAGAATTCCTTTATTTTTGATCAGTTTCTTCCGAATGGTTCTATTTTCTGGAGCAATCTTCTCCAAGTCAGACATATTCTCTCTCAGGGATGTAGCTGGAAGCTTGGGGATGGCCAAGATATTAATTTATGGATTGATAAATGGTCATAAATTAACTAGTTTTCATCTTATGGTCATATAAAAGATAGCTTGATTAGAAATTATGGGCACAAATTTCAGGGGTAAATTGAGGTGGATGAAAACAAAAGGAAATGGAAACAGTTAAAAGTAGATGAGGATAATATACAGCCTAATGTTTCTTCTATGAAGAGTCATGTCCCCCTCATTCATATCAGCCCTCAAAATCATAAGGATGAGCTCATTTGGAAATATTATTTTGATGGGGAGTACTCGGTTAAATCTAGTTACAATTCTTTCTTTTCCTCTATTGAAAGTGATACTAAGTGGCATAAGCTGTGGATTCCAGAGCTAACCCTAGAGTGAAATTTTTCTGGTGGCTCATCATTAAAGCCAAGATCCTAACTAATGAAAATCTCATTAGGAAAGGGTTCATCATGCCGAATAGATGTTGCATGTGTCAGGAAGAAGCAGAAGACATCAAACATTTATTTCTTCATTGTAAGTACATTTACAAAATTTGGCATCTTATTTTAGCTAAATTTAATCAAGATTGGATCTTTCCCCTTATTTTTCTTCAGGCCTGGGAACAATGGAACTCTCCTTAAAAACATTGTGTGGTAAGGAGATTATGGCAACTAGTTTTACCCCAAAACATGTGGCGAGTTTGGAAAGCTCATAATGATGTCATCTTCAGGAATACTAGAAAGGTATGTAACAAAGTTTACAAATAAATTATCATTGATGTGAAGGAAAACATTGAAAGATTTAAACCTCCTAAAAATAGACTTTACCCTAAGGAAGAAGAACACATTTTGGCTACTTGGAATATAGGCACTGATTTGCATAAGAATAATAATAATATTGATAGATCCACTATCCGATGGATTAAGCCTCCCAATGCTTGGCATAAATTAAACTTTGATGGGGCCTCAAAAGGAAATCCTAGAGATTCTAGAGGAGGGGGAGTCATTAGAGATCACAGACGCTGTTTTCTTGCTGCCTTTTCTGGAAAAATGGGTAGGCAAACTAACCACTACTCAGAAGCTCTCACAGCTCTTTGGGGTATAAGGCTAGCTAAAGATTGTAATATTTCAAATCTTATAATTGAGGGTGATTCGCTAAACATTATCAATCTCCTAAATCAAAAACAATCCCCCAGTCAGTCAATCAAAGACCTCATTACTGAAGCTACTGATATTTGTAAGAGTTTTGAAAATTTTGAAATCAAACATACCTACCGGGAAGGCAATAGGGTGGCTGATGATTTGCCAAATTTTGGGGTTAATAATACTTTTCAAATTTGGCTAAGAGGTGACATTCTTCCCACAAAAGTTAATGAAGATGTCATCAATGATTAAAATGGCTTACATGGCTTGGAAAGTAATCACTAAAGGTTGTAATACTGATGCTAAGGAACGGCTTTTTAAATACACTGTGATGACATCATTAAATATTTGTGTGACCTGGAGCATCATCATTAATAGGCATAGGGTGGATGCTAAGGAGTGATTAAATAATTAAAAAGTAAAGTCTAATAATTACATTTGCTCGCATGATTGGGAGGGAATAAAAATAGAGTTGAGGTTGATCCACATAGTTTTCAATTTTTTTACCATTGTGGACAGAGACATAGGAAAAATTGGGGGACTGCCTTGTAAAACTGAGCCCACCCATAATCCATCTTGGAAAGATGATGCAGTTCTTTGGAACTACCTTCAAAAAGGGGGTCTTGCAAACTTTATTGAAGAAATTCAAGGTTTTGATCAGGATCTCTCTATTAAATTTTCTCAGGGATGGAGGAATCGCGTGGTTAAGTAAAACAACATCGAGGTTGAGATATCAGAGGAAATTATTGCCCAAGTCACCGGGCTCAGTCTAGCTGGAACCAAATTCTTTAAAAAGCGGGTGGAAAAAGATGTAGAAGCTAAGAAGTTTCTTGATGAGGGGGAAAATCTTGAATTTGTGACTGCTGGCATCAAGCTTGCCTCTTTTCCTGAGCCGTTTCCTAAAATCGTAAGGATGGTTGTGATGTATGTTACTTTAGAAGGGCATTTTATCACTATTCCCCAAAAGCATTTGATCTTTCTTAACCATTTTCGTAGAGACATCATCATCAACTTCCCTCATTACTTGTTGAACTCTTTGGAGAAATCGGTTCTGGAGGTTCAAAATCACACTATGGCGGTTCCCCTTCATCAAGGGTTAATACTTCTTATTCACCGCCAATGCTCAGCCTATCCTCATTTAGATTATTCTCCTCCCTTGGCCTTCATTCCTCCTTCTACCCCCTTCTCCTCCATTCTGCCCCTACTCGAAAGGAAGCTTGACACTGCTTCAACTAGCAAGAAAAGGAAGAAGATGAAAACAAAGGTCCCTGCTTATGAGAGGGTTATTAGAAGTCATAAAGACCTGGAGCTTGCCGAGAATCTATTGCACATTAGTAACCTAGTGGAGGATCCTAACGATGAGAATTTGTTGGTCATAATGGGTAAGATGGAAAAGGAAATTCAAGAACTTAAGAGTGTTATTAGAGAAATGGATAAAGCTAAGGGCAAAAGGAAATTGCAAAATGATGAAGAGGAGGATATCACCATTGAAATTTTCAAGAAGCTCCAATCTCTGGATGGCAGACTTAGAAATGTAAAAGGATGTAACGATTGTATCCTCTCTGCCCTCAAAAGTATCTATAATTTCATTGAACAACAAGTTCGTAGTATTTACAATCTCAGCGGTATTACCGAGGACATATGGGGCTCCAAGGAGAAAAGAGATATTGCAATTTCTTAGGTGGATTTGAATGACCCTTCCTAGGCCACCACAATTGCATTCTTTTTCTTGCTTCAAACGATCAAAGCCAAGATTGACCGGGCTATCAAGTGATGCGGAGTTCTGTTGCTATTTACTGGCTGTGAAGTTACTGTTGACTGTCAGTTTTAGTGTTGTCTTTTGGCTAAGATGTCCAGTGATGGTTATCTCTTGTTCATTTTTTGTCTCTTATGCTTTTGTTAGGATCACTGTATGTCTGGATCTTGTTTTATTACTGTTTTGTATTATCTGGTTGTTGAGCCCTCTGATGTTGGACGTTTTGCTCCTTTTTGGGTTGTTTTTACCTCTTTTGATATCTGGCTTTTGAGCCTTCTGTATACAGGGTATAGTCCCTTCAAAACTATTTACCCATAATAAAAAAATGCGTGAATAAAAGGAAAAGGTGAAAAGTCCTAAAATTTTTAAAGTGAAGATTTGTGAAATGGTAGGCCAAAAGTTATGTGATGTATGTTTATTAAAGAGATAATTTTTGTATATGATTGTTGTTGTTGAACCAATGAATGTCTTTGCTGATATCAGTTGAAGTTTGGTGAGATGTGTGTGTGTATGTAGAAGTATAATGCAAAGATAAGTGTTCTTGAACTAGGGTGTGAGATGAAGTCAATATAAATATTCAAAGAGAATATGATATAATCATAGAAGAGGATGATTGAGGGTGAACTAAAGAATAAATATAGGTTGTCTTTAAATGAATAAGGAAATGATACAATTAGCAGAGAGATCCCAAAAAGTGTAAAAGGTAGATGCTTTTATAGTTGTGAACATGTTTTAGAGATTGAAGGAGCTTAGAATCATGAAGTATGAGAGAAACCAAAGTGAGCACCAAGACTGAATTCTCGCAGCAGACTGAACACATGCAATTTAGGAGATTATTTGTATTAATCAGTAAGGGAGAGAATGATATATTATTGTGAATGAAACAAGTCTTGTGAAATAGCACCTTGTATTTGATTAGGTGATCAAGAAAGAGAGAAAATAGAAGTAGAATTGAGAAGAGAGGAAAAATTTAGTGTTCACTATTAGTTGTAGAAGACAACAAAATAAGTTTGATAAAAATCTTGAAAAAGTCTAAGTTGTAGCTTAGTATGAGGGAGTAGTAGATTCCTTATGAGTTGTTTCTTTTAGAAGAAAAAGGTTGAAACCTAGTTGATACTTAGGAGTTAAAGCTTCCAATAAATTTGAAGCTTGTCAAAGACTAAGTAGTAGCTTGGTTAAATATATGGAGTTTCAGCTCCATGTTTAGTAGATTATCAACTTGAAATAAATTTACTATTTACATGATATTATTTTCCTAATCTAGTTCTTTATTTCAGTGGGTTTTTTCCCAGTTTGGGTTTCCCGCATTAATTATCGTCTCTATGTATGTTCTCTTATTATTTTATTGTGTATGGTTTTGTGTGTTAATCATAATAATATTAAGGAAACATAAATGTCTATAAATTTTTTAAAAGACACTTATTTACCCCCTCTTAGTGTCCTAGTTTCCAATAATTGGAATCAGAGCCTGGTCCTCTTGAATCAAGCTCAACAACTTGGAGGTGATCCTGAATACACAAAGATGGGTTCATTACCAGAACTATTTTTGAAAAATAAGTATGAGATTTATCAAGCCCTTATAAATGAGTTAAATAATTAAATCAAGCTCATGGAAGCTAATAATGACCAAAAATTAAATGAAGTGGCTTCATATGTTGAGAATGTGTCAAAATAATTGAAAGAAAAAGAAAAATATTTCTTCAAATATAAAGAAGAATTGAAGACTCTAAAGAATGAGATACAAAAAACCAAAAGTAAAATGATGACATATTAAAGAAGTGAGTAAAGTACAAGCAATATTGAGAACTTGCTAAGAAAAAAATACATCCAAATGATAAATCAGGCCTATTTATTAAAAGTGAAGCAACTCAGTGTGAATTGGAGCATGAGTCTAGCCACGAATCATGTCAAGTTATTATCAAAGCCAAGGCTATAGAATGTGATAAACTAAGTGTAGATATAATGAATCTAAGAGATAAATTAGAACAAGAAAGAAAAACAAAATTGGATTCAATTCATGCATCATGCAAAGGACATTCTGAAACCAATAATCCCATAAAGAAGCCAAATGTAAGGATATTTCCTGGTAAGTTTCATGGAATTTGTTTTTCATACCATGTGTTTGGACATAAATCTAGGGAATGTATGAGAAATATAGACAAAGAACACCCATAAAGAGATTGTAGGATTGAATATGAAAATAATATAGTTTTTTTCAATTGCAAAGAAAAAGGCCACATAGCCAAGTATTTTCTAGAAGAACCAATAAGGTGGTTTTGGGAAGAAGAAAAATAAAAAGGAAAGAACTAGCTTATATGACTCAATTGTCAAGGGAAAGGGAATTTTTCAAGACACTGTTATGAGTTTCCTAGATATAGCTACAAGATGAATGCATCCAAATGGCAAGGCAAAACGACATTCAAGATAAATAAAAACTCAAAGGATGAGACTAAGATAGCCATGTTTCAGAGAAACACTAGAAAGGAGGAAGTCAAGTTCATATACAGAGTCAAGGAAACCAACTTTAATCTTGAAAAAGAAAAGAATGACAAGAAACCATCATGGGTAGATAATGAAGATACTCAACTATTAAAGACAATCATGGGAGAGTCTAGTATAAACAAGACATCAAGAGGTGATGAAAAATCTAATAAGAAGGAAGAATTTTTACGTGCAAGTGATGAATAACTCCTTCCTCAAGAAATGGTAGAGCAAGTGTATGAGATGAAACATGTATGTTTATCAGGAACTCAATCAGATAATGAAGGATTAGGAGATGAGATTGTAACACCAAGGATTAAATCTAGGAAAAATGAAAGTTCTCAAGGAAAAGAAGGGAAAGAATTGAGTCATCATGTTGTTTTGGTGAAGTTATCCTATTTTGAGGTGATATCACAAGGTGATGTGCCTTATCTAGACTTTTGGAAGGCATATATCAGCTGAAAGAAGAAAGATCAAGAAAGTTCTTCTCATCATATATGCATCAACCTATCAATCAAATTTATCTCCATGATGAAGTTTAATGAATAATTTAAAGTGAGATTTGTGAATGAAAGTTACCATCAGTAGTATCTCATTAGAGTGTTCATCATGTTTCCAAGTTATGTTAAATTCAAGGAATGTTTGCTTAGTCTCATGTTATAGTACTAGTGTATTTGAAGTCCTTAAATTTCCTTCCTGCCTATTCATGAAAAATGTGTGTGGTCAATAAGTTTCAGGGTCTGAGTTATTTATCTTCATTTTGGTAAGGTTAAGTCGTGACTGTATAACTCATTTTAGGTTGTATCATTGTAAGAAAGGTTCTAAAGAGTATATATATCATGTCAAATGTATTGAGTCAACTGTTTAATAAAAAAATCTTATTTTATCATGAAACAAATTATTCGTGAGTTCTAATGTGAATTCAAGATGAGATAAGTATATGTGTGTGTCATTGACAAAGTGTCGGGTGTGTATTTGTCCTTGTTAAGTGTGATTTTATTCAAGAGAGTGAAAAACTATTAAATAATGTCTTATACCCTGATCTGATGCCATTATATAAAATGATCTCAACTATCCCATAATTTTTGTCATTGTAAGTTATTACAGTCTGCTGCAAGTCTGATTAAGTCCTGAGAAAAATGTCTTTTCTCGGAGTGTGCCAATGTGTCTATAACCATAATTTTCCAAAATCCTTTTTATGAAGAGGTAGTGTAAATGTCAAACCATGTAATTCAGGATCATTCAAATCAAGATATCTATCCTCAGTAACAAGTTATACCTCTATGAAAAAATAAAGCATGTATAAAGTATGAAAGGTTCAATCATGATGAATACCAAGGAAAGTATATTGAATATGTGACAATAGATGAAGTTGAAAAGGATTTGTTCTTATTATCATTCATAGTGAGTTAGAATGTTTCAAATGCAAGAATATACCTCAAACAAGAATCTTAGAAGATGCAATAGTGCAGACTAAAAATGAAGTGGTGCACACACTAGAAGGTTCTATAGAAGGCATACAAAGATCTCACAAGTTAATGTTGAACTTTGAAGGTATATCTCAAGTTTAAATGCAAGGTGAATTTATTTGTTTCAAGTACTATCCAGCATAAAGCTAATCTATGACTATGAAGTGCTCAAATAAGTTTAATAAGTCATATCCCAGGGGGGTTCATCTATTAAGTGTATCAAGTGGAATATCTTAACATTATCAATAGGAGAGTGGTGTCTTAAAGTTATGTGCATCCGGAGACCAAAATGTTGTAGGTTTTTCTCAATGAAGTTGATAAAGTGCCTTGAAGTTATGCCCTCCCTTTGAAAATTGTTAAAGTTGAGCAAGGCTTAATTTGCATCTATAAAAGTGAGTTGAGAAAGTAGTGATATAAAGTTTGGAGAGAATTTGAAATCTTGTGAAAGGAAATTGGATTATGAATCCCATGCATGTATGCAAGGTTATAAAATAACTCTTAACCGGATATGTGTATGTTGAAGTTTAATTTATCATTTGACATGATTTTGAGGTGTCTAAAACTCCATGAAGGTAATTATGGCAGAATAAATGATTATTTACAAGTAAATCTCAGATGTAAAACATCTTCTAAATTTGAGAAAGAAACTCAATAAAAGGGGAGCAGCTAGAGAGAATTTCATAAAAGTTTTGAGTTTCTTTTAACGACCAAAGAATGTGTTAAAAGTTCACTAAATGTATAGCTTAGGAATTTGTGTCCTAAATCAGTCAAGTAACCTGAAATTTAAGAAATAAAGGTTAGTGTTGATAATTTTAAGCTGAAATGGACACTTTAATGAGATAGAAGAAAGTCGTCACTGAAGAAATTAGGATATATGCATGTGTGTGGTCCAGGAAAGTCTTTACACAGAGGGATTTAGTTCACCTATTCAAGGCACAAATTATGAAAACCAGATAAAAACATAGGCAAAGGAATGAATATCCCGAGGTTGAAGGAAAGAGGTTCAAGGGGAGCATTGAAGTTGACTAATGAAGAAATTTATGCCCCTGGGTGATTTTTATCAGAAAAAAGAGTAGTATCATCCAAGGGGGGCTTCTTGAGGTAATTTTGTGTTTTGTAACTTATCATCTAGATGTTTCTTACCCTATTGAGTGTATGGCCCTTTTTCATAGATGTCAAAGGGGGAGAGAGTGTTGACAGAAACAAGAATTGAGTGTTTTGGATATGGTGTGGTTTTTTTTCCATCAAAAGTTTCTGATTTGTTGTCATCAATGAAAAAGGGTTTATTTGAAAACCATTTTCCATTGGTGTTTTCATTGATTTCAAGTGGTATTTATGGAAAAGGTGTGAGTGGTTAAATGATACTTACTTCAATGGTGTTCACCGGTGTATTGAGCATTCAAGATGGTTTCAGTGTGTTACAGGCTTGGTCAATGAAGAAGGAACCCAATAGAGGATCAAATATTCCTTGTATGTTTGTATTAGGTGTCATACAAGTCATAAATTTTTTTTATATGATGTGGAAGAGCTTTTAGGGTGATCATCGGGTCATGAGGTGCAAGTCACAGTTGAAACTAGCTCATTTAGGCCTAGTTTTAGAGCATAATGAGGTGTATGGGAACAAATAAGGTAATTCAAAGACTAGGTAAGAATGGTAGGAGCCTAGGAACATTTCCTAGGGAATATATGAGCATCCAAAAGGATTACTTTAGTATTTTTAGCAAAAATTCAAATTCTCATCAATTATACCTTTGAGGACTAGTAGTGAATGCTTAGTAAAATGAGATTGTTTTGGCATTTACATGAATATTTATGAGAAAAAATCTATGGATCATGTATAAGGATGTGTTTTAGTGCTTCATGTCAAATTTAATAAATTTTTAAAGAAGATTGTGGAAGTTATTCAATTTTTACTGAAACTAGTTTCTTGAGAAATGTAATCTGAGCACCTTGTCTTCTTAGCGTCTAAAAAAATATCAAGCCTCCTTCATATAAATCATAGAATTAATTTTTAAATATAATTCCAAGCCTAAACTTTTACAAAATGTTTGAGGAAAATTGGATAAGAAACAAATAATTTCTATTAATTTTTCTAATAGGGTTTCTCTCTCCTCAAGCCTCCTTCTTGAAGTGATAGACTGGAAATGAATTATTTACCTCTAAATCAATTGGAATTGTCATGAAAATTACTCATAGGTGTAGTAGGATCCTTCTAAGTTATAATGGTGACATCTTGGATCTTTAGGTCAAACTTCTCCATACACGTCTCTCCTTAGTTTGTAAAATTTTAACTATACTATCCCAAATTGAAGACTCCAAAATTGATCTCTTGGTTATAAAAGGTGGTTTGTAATGTGTGATTATAGTTAATTATGTTCCTTAATATATTTCAATACATCTCTAGTGTGTTCTCAGTCCACTCTCCTCTCCTACCACCAAAAGGAACTTCAATCTAAACCCAACATGGTGTTTGAAGAAAAAGTTTGGGGATTAAAATGGTACTAAGCCAAGAAATGAATGTAAAAATTATGTATAGGTCCTAGAAAACTTGTTGAAACACATTATTTCTTTGGTTAAGAATTGGGAATTTCAAATTCTCTAAGTCCTAAATTGTTGTGTTTGTCAAGATAAGAAACTTGAAAAACAAAGATGGTTCTAATTGAATCTTCTTCACAACTTGTGCAGAAGTGGTTGGTGATGATGAATAGGTGGCCTATTGAATAAATATATAGTATTATATCAATTAATTGAAGATTTAATGATAAGTGACTCCAAAATTGAAATTTTCTTGTGTTGCCTCAAGAGCTAGTATCTCAATCCTACAAGAGGATTGTATTCATGCTTAGATTCCTTAAAGTCGTAGTGGTTTTAGTATGGAAAGTGAAATAAGGGATGTCTGCTTCTCATAATTATATCTCAATATGATTAATACAGTGTTCCACACTTACAATCTATGCCATTTTTTTGAATTGGGTCTCTATCTTTGTAACAGTTAGAAGAGTAAACTCTCTCAGCCTAAATTCATGAAATTATGAAGTTATTTTAGTATCACTGCAAATTAAGGGTTGTAGAATAAAGAAAGAGTATATGTTTATGTGTTCATATAAGTGTATTAGCATAAAATTTAGATGTTATAAGATTTAAAATGATAACCTAAGATTTGAAATTTTAAACCCTAACTATGTACAATACTAAGGAATGAGAAATATTTAACCTCTTGGTAGGACATCAGGCAGTATATAGGTCTACAAACTATGAAATGTCTTCATCTCTCTTAAAACAATATTTTTAAGTCTTTTTTGAATGAGAGTGTTTTGGTATTAACTAAATGCCAAGATGTAATTATGTGCTAACAAAAAATTGGATGCTCTGATTTCAATGTTGACTCATGGAAGAGGGTGTAGATGTACAACCTTATTGATATTGTAGATGATGAAGTATTCATTCATCAACATCCAAAAGATGTGAAACCCCTTGGAGATTCTTTTCTTGTCAATAAAAACCATCTAAAATATTGTTGACTATGCTAAGAAGTCATGTATGAAAATTTATTTGTTTTCTTTAGTTGATGACATCCAAATATTTCTTTTTGATATGCTCCTTTGCAAGTTAGGTGCCTGAATTCCTTGATTTATGTGTGTCCTTAAGACCTCTTATTCCTCTTTACTCATGAATGTGTTGACAATTCATGATTCTATCATAGTATTTTGAGCTTTTGTGAAGTTTGAATTACAAAATGCAAAGAAGGAAGGTTTCTAGGGATTTTAGAGGAGTTGAAAAGATAGTGTAATGTCCTATTTAAATGGTTTCTTGTGGAGATGGCTTGGTTGAGCTATAGGACAAGAGTGGCTCGAAGATAATATGACTATATCATATGAGAATACACTACTAGAATGAGTAGAGCAATGAAATGGAAGGTTAACAATCATGACAAAGTTTTAAGAAGTTAGGAATCTCTCTCTACCAGTTATATTGTCATCAAAATATATTCAACGTACCTGCAAAGGTTCAGATAATATGACATATTTCTATCATAGTCAATAATGATAAGCTAGGAATTTTTTAAGTCTTCTCATCTACTTATAACGTGTGAATAGAAGGAAAAGGTGAAAAGTACTAAATTTTTGAAAGTGAAGACTCATGAAATGGTAGGAAAAAACTTATGTGAGGTATGTTTATTAAAGAGATAATTTTTATATATGAGTTTTGTTGTTGAGCCAATGAATGTAATTTTTGATACCAATTGAATTTTGGATGAGCTATATGTGTGTATGCAGAATTATAATGCAGAGATAAGTGTTCTTGAACTAGTGTGTAAGATGAAGTTAGGATAAAGATCCAAAGAGAAGATGATCTTATGAAGAGAAGAGGATGATTTAGGTTGAAATAAATTATGGATATAGGTGGCCTCTGAATGAATAAAGAGATGATAAAATTAGAAAATATATCCTAAGAAGTGTAAAAGGAAGATCCTTTTATACGTGTGAACATGTTTTAGAGCTTGAAGGAGCTTGGAATCATGAAGCATGAGAAGAACCAAAGTGAGCACCAAGACTAAATTCTTGTAGTAGAATTAACATATGCAAAGTAAGAGCTTTCTTTTATGACTCAATAAGGAAGAGCATTATATGTGAGTGTGAATGAAATGAGTCTTGTGAAATAGTTCCTTACATTTGATTAGCTGATCAGGAAAAAGAGAAATTAGAAGAATAATTGAGAAGAGAGTGAGAAAATATAGTGGTTACTATTATTTTTAGAAGACAAAAAAATGAGTGCAATAAAAATATTTGCAAAGTCTAAGTTGTAGCTTAGCAGAAGGGAATGGTAGCTTTCTTGTGAGTTGTTGCTTGCAGATGAAACAATTAGCAACCTGGTTGATACTTGGGAGTTGAAGCTTTTAGGAAAGTTGAAGCTTGTCAAATACTAAGTACTAGCTTAGTTAAATCTCTGGAGTTGTAGCTCCATGTTGAGTAGATTCTCAACTTGAAATCAACTTAACATTTATAGGACATTCTTTTCCTAAGCTAGTTCTTAATTTCAGTGGGTTTTTTCCCAGTTTTGGTTTCCCACATTAAATATTGTATTTGTGTATGCTCTCTTATTTTTTTCATGTGTATGGTTTTGTTTATTCATCATAGAAATATTAAGGAAATTTAAATGCCTTTAAAAGTTTGAATAAACTAATTCTCCCCCTCTCAGTGTCCTAGTTTCCAACAAAAAAAGAACCGCAATATCCCATGAGAGAGTTTATGGAAAATAATAGTGAGTTTTTTTAACATTTTTTCTATTGGTTATCGTGTTACTACAAGTAATTAGTTGACATTCTTCATAAATTCTCATTTCCTAAATTTTGGTTCATACTAAGGAAATATCAACTAAACACTTTGGAAAATGATCAATAACTTGCAATCAAAGTGGAAGATGATATTATCATGTTAGGGAAGGTTAATAACTACTCAATGAAGAGTAAAATCCAAAGCTCCAAAGAAGAATATGTTGATCCATTACTACAAATATTGTTAAATGATATGATAAAATTGAAGAATAAAATTACACAACATGCCTCGTAATGAAATTAAAACATGAATCAAATTGTTGGAGTAGCCCAAAATATTTCCTTGTATACTACACCAATCAATTCAATATGTGGAATATATGAAGATGAAGGAGAAGAATTTTTTTAATCAAAAATTGAAAGTGAAGAAGAATATGGATATTCCAATATTGGGTATTTTGAAAACTCATGTGATGAAGATTTAGAAGATCCCATGGCTGATATGAACAATTACTCTTGTACAATGTCACCTTTTCACGAATAAAGAAATAGGCCTATTATTCCATTACTCAAGAAAACCATTTGAATCCTCAAATGGATACTCTTTAAAAAAACAAAATGATGAACATCATTTCCCACTTCCCTAGGGTCATGTAATAAGAAGCTCGAGAATAACTCACTAAAGACTCCATCTACCTCTTTTATTAAGTCTTTTTCATCTCCTCTCGTCAAGTCAATTTATACTTTTGTTGATCCTAAGAATAAATATCCTACTCATGCCATGGATACCATATCTCTTGATGTTCCTACCACTTCTTCATCCTTTGACATCATTGACCATATCAAGAAATCCAAAATCTAAATTTTTGAATCAGAATGTCTAACAACCCATCCCAAGTAATTTGATAAAATTATCCAATTTATCAAAGGATTTAGTTTAAATTAATTTTGCAAAAATACCATTACTAAAGAAACACTTCATACTCTCGATACCACTCATTCTTATAACCTTCTTTCCTCAACATCCTCCACTTCTAGGAAAGTAGAACCTTTCTATCTTGCCTTTCTGATCAATGGGTATAAATTGAATAACTGCATTATTAACTCTGTTGCATCAGCTAATGTCATGTTTTCTAAAGTTTCTAAGGCTCTTGGTATCACTCTCATCCATTTTTTTGGCCATTTTTACTCCATAGAAACCAAATACGTACCTATCATTTTCTAGGTAAAATATTCTCAAGTAACATTTGCATATTTTCCTCACAATAAAATCATGATGAAAATATTTGTAGTAGTCATGCCATCTTGGTATGGTATGTTGTTTAATTGGAGTTTCTATCAGGATGTTGGTGGAGATACACATATGTATTGGTCATATGCCACCATACCATTCAATGGTAAGATGAAGAATTTATTTATGATAAAAAATGAAATAAATGGTTTAAAAACCTTATGATCGAAGAGCATACATCCTATACCAAGATTCCCATATTGATGGAGGAATATATAGGTTTAATTGATCCAAAGGAAAATTATTATGATGATTTAATGGAGGCATAATTTGATAATGTGTACTTCATGTTGGATATAGATGTAAGTTCTCTACTTGGGGGTGATGAATATTTTATATATCTTAACTTCCAATTAAGAAATATCGAGATAAATAAAAATGCATATCATAAAGAAGAAGTGAGATAATCAATTCTTGATAAGGAAAATCCCAAATTTCCAATCATCTTCCTAAGGTCTGACATCAGGACTTGTTTGGTGAGTATGAAGATGATTGCGAATTTAAAACCTTACTTTTCACTTTGGGAGAAGATGAAGAAATTATAAGTATATAATAGATATATGGAATGGTGTTAATTCCATTCAAGAAGAGAAAATTTGTAATAGATAATTTATAAATGATAAGGTTCTTGGGTCTCTCAATGGTGAATTTGTTCAAGAAGAGGATATCTCCCTTATGAAGATGATTTTTGAAGCTCAATATGGTCACTAGAAGTAAAGTGATGATGTACACATTTCATTCCCCACATTTTGATCATTTTTATTTCAAGAATATGACGTACTGTGAAAATCACACCATTATGAAAAACATGTCAGAAATGCGTTGGTGTTTGTGAAGGAGAACCATTTGGAGCAAAAGGTAAACATTAAATATGAATAAACTAGTGATAGTGTTGAATATCCTAGGATATCTATCGGGAACCAAGTCATGTTAACCATGGTCACAAGAATCATGAAAAATAAATGAAAAAAAAATTATTGGGATCATAGGCATAGTTGTGAACATGATGAGTTTATATGACGAAGAATCATTCTTTTAGCAGTAGGAAGGTGAAATATGATAAATCTAAAGTACAAATGAATAAAAAATGGATTGGCATCTCAAAATGGAATGTTAGAGAAATGAATTCAATGTATCATTTTAATGGACACTCACCTACAAGAATAATCATGTAAAATTTCCTAAGAATTTAAGGAAAGAATCATACTTCATTGATCCTCTCAATGGGTTTGCAGAAAAAAGGCATTTGGAGCTACCTGTGCATGGGTAAAAATTTAGAGAATAATATGTACTACAATGAAAGGGTGTTAACCCCCACATGTACCATAGGTTATTTAAGAATTTTGTATAATGGTTTCCCTTTCCATTATGTTTCTCCCTTATCATGGTGTGTTTGTCTTGTTTTTCTCTTGGTTGTGTTGGTAGCTTTGCTAATTGTTTAGTGTGGTGATTCTATGGACCAATGGATAAGGCACTAATCTTTTATTCCACAATATGCCTACAATTATTTATTACCCCTTATAGTGTAATGTACCCAAGATAGTTCTAGATGTTGTCGTACTAATTTTATAACATATAAAATTTTAAAAAATGATCATGAAAACTAAGCCCATTATTTGAAAACCTCTCTCTTAGTCATTGTGAACCCTTCCTTTGGCCATTCCATCAAATCACACATACCCTCCGAGTCTATGTCACCTTTCTAGTTGAGAGGAACGTGCTAACATTTTTTTAATTTTTGTTTCATGTGCATGGAAATTTATCCAAGTTGGTTTCATGATGATAATGAGTCCTAAGGTAGAATGGTTATTTCTGAAGCACTAAATTGGCTATTTTTAGCCATATTGTAACAAGATGACTTCCTCTAAAATATATCTAGAAAGTATCAACATATTTTGGATTTATACATGAGATTAATAAAGTGATTCATGGAATTTTAGGGAAAATTTGTGGAGGTAAGTGATGTTGGGAATAATTCAAGAAAAATTAGGTTACTATGGGCACAAGGAATGTGAGCTCCAATCGATAAAGTCAACTTGTTTTGAAATTTTTGTGAGTTCTGTAAGGAGTTATAATACCATAAAATATTGAACATAAATCTCTCAATGCCCACTATATGGTGGATGCATTAATTTTGACCCTTGACCTCATCACTCTCCATGGTAGTCTAGATAATTGTTGTTAATCCTACATGTCAAAAGGGTGACTGGGCTTATAAGTCAAAATTAAAGATAAATCAAGTCTTTGGAATGGTTGTAATGATTTTTTTTATGTGGGGTCAAAATCATATAATTTTTCACTTCCAAATACCAATTTTTGTTCCTAGGGTGGAAAAAGTGACGTATGTGTTCTAATCTTGCATTGGGATGATGACGTCAACTAAATTTATAACCTTGAGTGCACTTTTTCACCCTCATTTATCCCTTATCGCATGTCCCTTGGTGTAAGGGGACAAAGGGGACACAAAAGTTTGACCCCCCTATGCATGGTTATGTTTCTTAACTTAAAAGTTGCAACTTATGACCTAGGTAAGTGAAAAATGTGAAAAATGGCGCCTCCTTTCATTATTCTTACCCGATTGGAACATTTTTCAATGTTATATCTCCCTTGTCCCTTTTTTATTAATTTAAGGGGATAGAGGGTACAAAAAATATTTCTCCCCCTTGTGTTTTATTGCTTCATCACTTAAGACTTGCAACATGGTGTGTTAGGCAGAGCACATACAAGTTTTTGATCAACCATGGTCCCCCTCCTCATGACAACTAGACCCATGAAAAAAAAATCAATGAATGTTGTCTTTTTTCTATTTTCCATCAGCCAATTGGTTATATGTGACATAAAAGTTCACTCCACATCCTTTTCCATGGTCTTAGACACGTGCATGACCCCATCTTATCTCATGAATGCTAGTCTTTATCTCTTCTATCTCACTCTAATGAAATCACATAATGAAAATTGTCATGATTTGACAAAAGGTTCATTTTGGTTTCCATATGATCCCCTTGCACCTCTTTTCCCCAATTTTTTAATCTTATAACTCCACATCAACCCTCGTATGACCCCATTTGAGCCTAATTGGGATAGGCATGAGTTAAGGTGTGCAATATGAAAGAGAAAGGTTGAAATTAAGGAATTAACCATTTTTCACATTTTTAAATGCATATTTCCCCTCCCAAGCTCACTATCATTATTTTTATTCTATTGGAATGTTCCTTAGACCTCATATACTAAACCTTACATCCAATGGTTGTATACATTATTTTTAATGGCCAGATGAATTTTCCATTTATAGAAATTCATTTTTCAGATCTATGGAGTTCTAGTGGATAAAAAATATCTAAAAAATTGGAGCAAAGAATCCTTATGAAATAAAAAAATAGAGACCACTCCCATTCAATTCCAGGACTTGGAAGACCCAATCCTAAAAATATAAAGTCTTGCAAATATCCACTAAAAATATATAGTAATCCCTACAAATAATTCATTTCTGGAGTTACATTCATTCCTTGCACATCAGAAACACTCAAAAGTGTTTAATTGAGACACTTACTAAAAAGAGACTCCTTGGAATTGGACTTACTAAAAATATAAGGTTATAGGATTTTGTTCAAATTCCTCATACTCAGTCATATTTAGTTCATCTCACTAGCCTTCATTACCATAGAGCTCAAACACTCAAGTTTGGAGCCAATTTCAACTTCAAACGTTGAATATCCTAATATGATTGATTATGAACTAATAAACACGCAACTAGAAGACTTGAGGACAAGGATGTTTAGTTAATACCATATAGATGTAGAGGGTAAGATGATCTCAGTGGGTTATTTAGAATTGGAAAGGTCATATTTGCAATTTTAGGTAGTTGTTCCATGGTGCAAGAAGAAAATGAATTCCTCACATACCCTCAATAACTTAGTCTTGAGGTGAATTCCATATAACATACTCAAAGGAAAAATATTTCCAAGATGTTGTGTTTCAATTCATCCAAGTAGTGGTAGAAGGAAATAATCATGTTTGAATGATTCAGATAGTTTTCACATGTCCATACAGTGTAAATATTGTGATGACACTTAATTAATGCTTTGGTGTGTGTTAGTAACTCATGATTCAAGGAGGTGGTGTTCACATTGTTTCAATGAAAACAAAGAGTTCAAGGGAAAATAAATTCATTCTCAGAACATTCTCTCAAGATCCATCAGGAGCATGCTCTTCATAAACAAAGGATTCCTTGTCTCAAAATTTCACTTCTCTCTGTTCTTCTCTCTCCTCCTCTATCTACATTCTATTTCTTCATTAATAATTTACTATTTGACTCTTTAATCCTACTCAATTAAGTGACATTGTAATTTTGCATTGTAAAATTCCCTTTTTCATATATAATAAAAGGACTTAATTTCTTTCCTAGGGAGTGTAAAGGGTCGCAAGTGGTGGGAGAATGACAAGTCACATGGGTGGTGAGGCAGAGACATCTTTATAAGATATAAATTGGGATGACTTCTCCATTCTAAAAAGGGTTAGAATTTGTGATTGTTGTTAGTTTTTGGCCTTTGTTTCACTACTGTTGTAAGCAATAATCTATATTATTCTATCTACTTTCTAGCTTTGCAAACATTATAATCTTGTACAACCAAGAAGTAACTTTGTGTCTATGCTTAATGAATCTATAGAAAAAAAATTATTTGATTTATCAAGCATGTTATTTATTACACGATTGATTTCTTCCTATTGAATTTGGACCTAATTAGTTTAATTTTTTTATAATACGCAAGTTCCTACTCATAATCATAACCCCCTATATTTTATTTCTCGATTCCCTTTACCTCTTTCCAAGAAAATTCCTCCCTTGTACACTAGACAAAAACTTTACCACATGTTTAGTGGAGTATTCAAGCAAATTCTTGTCTGCATTTTGTATATGCTTGTATTCTTTTGATATTTCCTTATTCTATATTTTTTTCCTTGACATGTTACAATAGATATCCCTCCCCAAAAAATTGTTGACAATTCTCCCCCATTGTAGATTTTGGTTTGCATTCATACTATGCTTATTAAGCATACTTTAGTTGATAATGGATTTGGCCTTAATATATGTAACATCTCTTACCTCCATCAAATAGGGATTTTTTATTCGAATTTGAATCCCTCTACTATATGTATTCATGGTTTTAATCATACAGCTAAGTGAGTGTTGGGATGAATCAATCTACCCATTATTTTAGGACTTTTCACTCTTAATGTTATATGCCATGTTATGCCTTAGAATATCAATTATTATATCCTTCTAATCCATCCTTGGTTACTTACTATTACATGCAACCCATCCACAACACATAAGGACCTTGTAACACCTTCTTCCATGGATAATGCTATAATAGATTCCACACCTCATGTTAATATTTTTAATATCCTTCTCATACATGATAAAGAATCCACTACTTACATTATACATTATAATGCTCATGTTATGGACTATAATACTACTAATTTAAATTATGAAATTTCCATTGGTGCCCATGATACTCCTCCCACTATGTATCACTCTCATCCACATGATGTTCCATCCCTAATGCATACTACTGTGAACTTACATGTATCTATAACTTTTTCCCATAGGGTGGTTTCTACATCTATAAAACCTAATGTGTTGGGAGTCACTCACACCCCCCTTCATAATTTCACCTTGACCATGGTTTTCAAGTTTGATTCTTGGAATAATTCTTGATGAAATTTTAATGATCATGATTATTGAATCCAATACTACATCACTTATTGCAACTTCTCCACCATAAGTAAAAAAATAGTGCATTGATTTGATATTGATTCCTGATGCTCTTCCATTACTTTCTTTCCTATATTATATGCATGACTCATATACTATGGCTACACTTCATTCTATTCATCCATGGGGAAATAAATCCCCCTCTTTCCACATTTATGTCTATAGTTTTTTATTTAGTCATAGGGACTAGTATATACAACTTTAAAGTTTCCTATCTTCCCAAATTCAACCTAATAATTACAAATGTTCCACCTATTCTAGTTTCTCCTAATGGATACACTCTTAATGTTTAGGTCATTACACTTACTACTCATGTATTTGGTATCTTAGATTCTATAGGGTTATCCCCTCACTATGTTGATTGTTCTATAATAAATCTTGTGTTACCCTTACTACCCGATGTTGTAATCTTTTTTTAGGTTCAAACATGACTATTTATGGTGTACTTACCTAGATTAAGATAAATTTACACACATACACACCAGGAAACACATGTTTCCCTTCCCTTAGTCATTGCATCTCATATTCTAATAAAACAAAAACATTATTTTAGATCTTTGATGCATGTATCTTTTATTTCTTATATTGTTCCCTTGTTGCATTTTTCCTATCATGTTACCTTGATTCATAGTATGTTCTATCCTTTCACATATACACATGCACATTCACATGGTACTTTGAGGTGAATATAGGCTATATAAATTTTATTACATGATGCATGATGTTTGAAATTTTTCTCTACCAATCCCACTGAGGCTCCTAGGGGAATCTATCTTAAAATCCTTTGCATATTCAATTGTTACCATTACAATATCTACTACTTTCATTTTTATTTCATTCATCTATACACATTGTGATATAATTACTATTCATTATTATAACATGTTAACGGGTGCTTCATATGTACCATTTATCTTACATGATTTCTTCCAACCATGGTTATCTATTTTTCTTGAATCTTATCGTCTATGATTGTGACTTGTATGTCACTTTTTACGAGATATGCCCTATGATTTCTTGTTTAAATGTATGGCCTTTAAAGTCTCTATCATCTTGTGACATTGTGAGTGGTGTCCCGTGTTTTCCACTAGCTACAATGTTGTCCTCTTGATGTGTTATTGCATGTTTAACTTTTTTTGGTACATTATTCTATGTTTGCTTATCACTAACCCTTCTTACTAGTATTATTTCCATTGTTTTGTATGTTTCATGGTTGTTACAATACACATACCTTATTCCCCTATAGGAAACCTATTTTGTATTTCCACATCACATTTACATCCTCTCATTTGGGATGCATTCACATTGGTCCATATCACTCACCCAAAATGAGGGGGATAATCATCGGGAGATTGTTTCACCCTCGACAGTTCAAAATCCAAAGACAAAAAGGTACATATCAGATAGACCAAATACAAATTCAGAAAAAGGATTAGAATCACAAATGGGTTAAAAAAAAAAGGGATAGAATAACCCAAATCAGATAGTAACGGTGAGTGTTATTTCCCCCACCTAGGTGATTTTATGCTAGGGGAAAAAATAGTAATTTGATAGTTGGCAAAACTTCTCATTAACAGTCTTACATAGAATCCATTTTTAGACACTCAACTCTAGTTTACTATCCAAAATAAAGGAAAAAAATCAATACCATGATTTATACTTTGGGAAAGGGAATTAACTACTTTTATTTCTTCGTTCACATTTTTCCTACCGATATCTAATAAAGAGTGAAACCTAGGGCATATGTAGGGACACCGATATGTATGGAACTAAGTGTCATACATGGTCAGTTACTATTGGGTTGGTGACCATATATAGTGGCACTTATATGTGGGGAAGCATCATCGACAGAGGGTAAAGCTAACCGCTCTCCCAAAACTCTTCCTCTGGCGGTAGGATGTGTAAATCCTAAGAGTGTTCACATCAATTCAGGAATTGATCACTCTCAACCCATCCAACCATCTCCAAGGACATAGGGAAATTTTACCCTTTCTCTTGACATTCAAGTGTACTCTATCATTTATTCACTTGTTTATCTTACACTTTTCTATTCCGATTTATCTAACTAAAATCTCAAATTCATATACTATGAGAATTTAATATGCTTTTCTTATTTTTTAGGTTCATTCTTATCCCAATAAAAAGCAACACAAATAGAAAAAGAAGAAATATCAAGCATAAAATTCTCAAAAAAGACAATATTCAGTTACATGTGGGTATTATTTCCAATACACACACAATTCACCCCTAGGGTTCTTATCACCTTCTCAAACTCCATAATACATATTCTATAATTTATGTTGGACACGTTATCAACTACAATCTTCTTCTGCTCTTCTCAAGGTACACTCTTCCTATCAAATTTATGCCACCAAATATTCATTAACCAACATAAAGTGGGGGAAATTTAGACACAAAAATATGCACTTATTAATATTACATTACACCTCTAGTATGCCATTATATGGATGATTCCTTAGCAATAAAACTAGACATTACTAACACTTGTTTTGTTTTACTTTGACATTGTATTATATTTTCATGATTTCATCCTCTTCTTTTATGGAATTATCCATTTACTTTAGGACATCACATAATGTGTTACCTAGTAACAGACAATAGAAGTCATTGTTACTTTAAAATTTGGGTGCTTATGTTTTTCCATTTGGTTCTTATAATTTAAAAATGACCCATCACTTTTTTATATCTTATAAATTTATATTGATTACTTTGGTTCGAATTCTAGTGTTGTTATTATCGAAATTAAAGTAAAAGGAATCACATATGTACATAACCTACTTACTATACCAAGGGGAACTGCGTTAGAATTTTCTATCTACTAATTGGGAAAAAAGAGAAACTTAAGGACTGCATTTGGGCCAAATTATTCACTGCATAGGAAGGAAATTTCTTAATTTCATATCATACCTCATCTTGGGGGAAAATTATTTGCATCCCACTACCTTGGTGCAACTTGCATAAGGGAAACCTAGTTTCATGGGACATGATTTCTATTACACACACACCATAACTACATTGTGTCTGAAATGTCATGTAACACTTGGTGACAATCAAATTGGAGTGACAGCCATAGTTATTTCAACTCAAGCACATGCATATTTTATTCCACTAATGTTTTCTTGAGTATTGTGCATGTAGCTAGTGTATACACCTAATTTTTCACTTTTGGTCTTTTATACATGTTACTAAAAATTTCCTTTGTGCAGATAAGGGCCACCAATCCATCTATTTATTGAGTGGGTTCCTTAAGGGACCTTCTAGGAATGGGGAATGATTATTCATGTAATGATTATAGGCTATAGATAGTACATAAAGAGTATCTCCATGTGGTCCCAACATTAATTTCCCTTGAACTAGTTATCCTTGTCCCTCTAGATCTCATACACATTGCACTCTTATCATATTTTTTGCATCTCACCCTTTGGAACTTTGTTCATCTATCCATTTGATCTATGAAACATATTTTCACTCTAGATGCAACATTAGTAACCCTTGTCAACACCATTTCCCAAGTGTTGGTGTTATGTTTTTCTTGGGAAATGCTATCACCCATGGGTGATGGCGTCGTATATATACCTACTACATCTTGAAATTCATTATGGAAGGAATCTTGAATCTTAGAAACTTCCATTCACTCTGCTTGTGCTAACGTTGCATTTACTTTCTTATCTCTTGGTTCTTCTTGTTCTTGGATTGGATATGATTGGACATTATTCTTAGCTGGATTGTTTTGGTGTCCATTTTGATCCTCTATGCTTTTGCCCTAATTTTCCTTTCACTCTGCATTTCCTAAAATGTTTTCTATAGTTTTAATGGGTGAAATGAAGTTATTGCCTCTGTTCCCATGCTTTAGTCCATTTGAAAATCATTTGACATGCCCCATTTTTCAAGAATACTCAAATTTTTCCCTAATTTTTTCCCCTAAATTCTTTCAAAACCGCGGGCTATGCCATGTTTTCCCTTTTACCCAATCGTGAAAAATCAAAATTGATCATTTTATATGTATATTCCTTCAAAAATTCAATCCCATGGTAGAGAAATTCCCAGAATCATGTTTTGTCTAGTTCCAATTCAAAAAAATTCCATCCTTGGAAGAAAAATCAAATTCTAGGGCATCCCTGGCATTTTTTGTATTTTGACAGTCAGACAGGCATCATTTTCCCATAAAATTCTTCCTCAAAATGCATTGGCTATGTGGTGGGTTCTAATTGGCTGAGGGATGGTGGGTGGTTGGATTCCCTTAGAATTTTTAGACTTTATTTTGCAAAATTTAAAAAAATTCAAAAATTGGACCGAAACCCCGCAGCCAATCGAGAGTGGACACATGTCCTAAAGATAAAAAAGGGAGGAGCGGGCCGATGGGGGACTTAGATTTGTTTAGCTTTATTTTTCTAAAGTTTCAAAATCAGTTTCAGCCCCGCTCCAATCAGAGGAGGACATGTGGCATCAATTTTGGGTAGAGGGGATGCAGCTGGAGGAGGTTACTGAAGTTTTTTTACCTTTTGGCAGAAAAAGCTAAGGTGAAATTTTGGAGCGTAGCCCCGTGGCCAATCATAGGTGGACACATGTCCATGAGAAGTCAAAATAGGGGGGTGGATTTCTTGGTGTCTTTGAAGTTTTAACTACAAAAGAATCAAAGTCAAAACTTGGGCCAAAGTTCCACAACCAATCTAGGTGTGACACGTGGCCAATTTTGAAAGTCAAAGGAGGAGCAGGTCAATGGAAAACTTAATGATTTTTTTTAGCTTTGTTTTCTAAAGTTAAAAAATGGGATGCATCTCCGCTCCAATTAGTGATGGGCACATGGTGGGTAGAGCGGGTCGGCGGGGCGGTGGAGGCAAAAGGGAAAATTTTCCCTTTTGTAAAAAGACTTGGAATGGAAAATTCGAGGCATGGCCCCGCGAAAAATCAGAAGTGTGGGCCCGTGGGGAAAAAAGTTGAAATTTTTCCAATTTTCCAAAAAAGGTCAAAATGCACAGAATTGAAGCGCGATTCCAATGGGACCCACCATATGCCACGTGTCATAACCAAATTTCAAGGGCAGAGGGACGGAGGAAAAATTCAAATTTTTCCATTTTTTCAAAAAATGTTAAAAAGTCGATAAGTGAGCCTGAATTCATTCCCAATCATGTTTTGACACGTGGAGGGCCCAGATTGAAGGAAAAAAAGAAAATCAAGGGTAGCTGTACATTTTCATTTTTGGCCGCCATTTTTGCTCCAGGAAGCTTGGAGATGTGAATTTTGCATCATTTTAAATCAAATTTTTGATGAATTCGTGTCCTTTGTGCTTGTAAAGATCAATGCAAGTGGTTTTAGGGATTAATTTGCAGATTTGAGGTGTTTTTGAAACAAAGTTTTTCCTTAATCCATCCAAACACGTGAAATGTCAAAATTGAAAGTTGTAGAGGTAATTTTAAAAGGTGAAAAGGTGAAATGGTGAGAGGAAAGGTATTTGCATGCCTTGACGATGAAAAACATGCCTCCAGGAAGGATAGTGATATGAATATTTGTAATGACTCAGTCTTTTTAAAACACCTGGCAAATCTCGTTGCAAATTTGTTAAATGTCATTTTCAATGAATCATGGGGAATTATTGTAACAAACTTAATCCCTTGGCATATTCTTTGCTTGGGAAAGAAGGCTCTAATGTGGCAAGATATATATAATGCATTTTTGAGAAATGCAAATGGTTGGGAAGTTGAAAATCACGAGCAAATTCTGAGAGAAAGCTCATTTTCTAAGAAACCCACCAAAGAACCAAGTTAATTTCTTCTATGTTAGATCTTCATGTATGTGAGTTGGTTAAAATTGTATAGCCATCACACAGCTCTGATATTTTTCATGAAACTCTCCCCTGCTGATGAATCTAACAAGATTTTGAGTTAATTTGTGTTTTTCTGGGCAATATAATGTCTGTTATCATTTTAAATACTTGAAAAATAGTTTTCATTGTTCTTGTTGCAATATTACATTGAAAGTCTTTAGAAATCAAACAAAATCTCATCCTTATTGCTAGTTTAGTGGCACTTGTAGTTTTGTTTGTCAGAAGATATTTCATCTGGCATTGAAAATAAGCAGTTTAAAATCAATCCACCGTCATTTGTTGATTGGGATTGCTTGTAATCCTTTGGGGGTACCTTAGGCGTGGTTTGATCAAGGATTTATGTGTTTAATTGAGTTCTTTACTTCAAGCTTTTGTGGTGAGTTCTCAAATATTGTGTGAAGAGTGCAATCTGGGCTTCCATTTATGCATCTTCTGGTTGAAAGAACATCCTGATTATTTGAAGCATTTTATTTGATAGTTGTTCAAGTATTGTAGAGGTTTTCAAAGATTTGATATATCCAAGTTTGTCTTTTCAATACCCCACCAAAAAATCATCTGAATAACTAATCCTACCCATACTAACCCTGCAACGCATTATGTGTCAACAAAATAATCCATCCCATCTATAAAAATGCATAAAGAAAATTAGAATCATACAATGTCTTCAGCAGCCTCATCCTTATCTTGAAAGCATTTCCCTCATTTAGTAGTGATTGATCTGTTGAGTTTGAGTAATGGAAAATTGATCATGTTTTTCCAAGGCCATCTCGATATAATATGCATAGTATAAGGATATCTCCACCTCCTTCACAAAACAGAGGCTGCAATATAGGTTCTCTTACCTTGGTTGAAAGGCACAACCTAAAATAGTGAGGGTTAGATCAAATCCTTTCAAATTTCTATCCATCTCTACACAAATCTGAGTGCCAGTTAGATCACATCCCCGGCTACAAAATGACATATATCAAGATTTATCTACCTTCAAGCTTCATGCCATATTTCTTATGCTTCTCAGACTGAAAAGGAGAAAAAATTTAGGTACCAACAATTAATGGTGCCGCTGCCGGGGACCTATTTTGAATTCTTGGGAAATAATTTGTAGTGCTGAAATTGATTTGCTTATTCATTTTCTAGTCCATGTCTATTTAGCCCGTCAACACCACTAAATGATGTCGTTTATGGGGACCTATTTTGAATTGCTGGGAAATAATTTACAGTGCTGAGATTGATTTGTTGATTCATTTGCCAATCCATGTCTGTTTATCCTATCAACACCACTTACTAGCGCCGTTACTAGGGACATATTTAGTATTTCAGTATTTCAAATCCCTAGCAATACTTCTTGTGTGATTTATGTGCAATTACAAATCTGAGTATCATCTTCTGATCAGATTTATAAGATTGGAATGAAGAGTAGAGTTCTGAGTTTGATATTTTCTTGGTTCAATCTGATCCATGTGCATACATATTTGAGATATTTGAATGTATATCAAACCTTGGTAAATTCCCTTGCAAATTATGCAAGCAAATACATTGTTGAAGCATCATTTTATAATCAGATTTGTAAGGATTGAGTGAAGGTATAGGTTCTACCTACAATTTTGTCAATTTCCAGTAGTTGTTGCACTTCATTTGCATTTTTGGTTGATAATTTCAAAGAAAGAAAGGTCTGATCTATAAAGTTTAGCAAAAATTTTAGTGCTGATAAATATTTGACAGAGTATTTTAGTGCATTTGCACAACTAGGGTGAAATTCCTTAGTGGTGACTCCATGTTGTTCTAATATTGATAAGTACCAGTGTCTTAACCTTTCTCTCATTTACTTTGGTGTTGCTAATCTCTGCAAAACTGGAAGGAAGAAGATCTCTCTTCCTTAGAGACTCTGCTAAGAAGTTTTTTACAGATTCAAGAAACTCAAAGTTGGAAGGGGGAAGAGTTTGGAAAGTTGTTAAAGGTTAGACATCAGGAAAATATATATCCATTAGTGAGGGAGATCAGACTTTGGTAGAGGATTATAATTCTTCTTCAAGTGATTCTGATTCAAGAAATCCTCTCATAAACTTGTTTACTTCAACTAGTGAAGGTTCTTCTACTATACCTAGTAAGTTCCTTCTTCAATCTACACCTGTGTGTTTCAATCCTAATAAAAATTTCCAAGAAAATCAGCACTTAGAGAATACCAGTCTTGTGAATCACATTCTTGGTCCCCAAAGACCTTACACTCCTCATCATCTTGTGTCACCCCCAAGATCACCTCCACCAAACAATATGGCTCAGCCTAGCCCTCCATTTGTTGTTAACACCTTTTTTCCTATAGACTTTGGAGGAATGGATGGTTACCCAGATGTTGTCCCACAAGATGTTAGAAATAGATTTCCAAAATTCCAAGGTAACAATGCAATAACTGGTGATTAGCATATCAAACTTTTTGTTAACATGATGGAAGATTTCTAGATAGAGTTTGAAGATGTGTATATTAAATTGTTCATTCATACACTAGAAGAGGATGCTAGGGATTGGTACAAGGCTCTGCCTAACAATTCAATTGATTGTTAGACTGAAATGAATATTGCATTTAGGTTGCATTATGTTGACAAGACTGATCCTAGATTTCTCTTGTCTGAGTTTGAGAATATCAAGCAGAACCCCAATGAATCAGTCCATGACTTCAACACAAGGTTTAAATTTTTTTTGAGAAGGATGCCAGTTAATCTGAGGCCTTGTGATGAATCTTGTTTAATCAAATATGCAGATGCATTTGATAAAAAGGCAACCTACTACTTAAGAGATAAGAACCCTACCAATCTAAGACAAGCTTTCACCATGGCACTTCAAATTGAAAACAATATCAAAGCAATTAGGAAACCTCTCAAGAGAGAAGGTGTAAAGTTGATAAACCTTGAAAAGCCTCAATTTAGCAAGGGTACTGATTTAGAGGAGGTTGTGAAAACTTTGGCAGGGGCTGTCAAAGAAATCTCATACAAGTTGGCAAGAGATGAGAAAGGAATTGGGCAAACTTCACAGGGTCAGCCAAGAGCACAAAACCATGATAGATTTTCCAATCATCCTAGAGGTGATCAAAGGGAAAATGATAGAGGAAAAGGACCCATGGGATCTGCAAATAGACATCCTCAAGCACATGAAGTAAGAGTGTTACCTGGTCCCCTAACTACTAGGGTTGTTGATGTTGAAGAAGTTTCTAATATTGATTGGTGTGATAGGTGTTTTCTGCCCCATCCTTCATGTGAATTGGACCAACAAGAAGGTGAAGCTAATAATGATGATGGTATTGATGATGATATTTACATGGTGGGTTTTCCTTCAAGATCACAAGGAGGAGAAACATCTACTAAAGTGATAAGTGCAAGGATAGCTACAACTTTTTGGGATTGCATCAAATGGGTACAAGTCTTTCTTCCCCCTCATACTCTTGAAGTTGATGTAGTGTAATATTTTTAAATTCCTAACAATGAATTTGAATACTTAAGATCTTTGATGATTAAGAAGTATGATGGTGGTATCCCTTCAGAGGAAGATAGACAATTATTGATGAATGTTGTTGTAGCTCAAGAGAAATATTATAACACTAGAAGAAAAGTTATTAAGGGAGTTGGGCCTCAAGCCAAACATAAAATACCCTTGCTCACAAGCATTCCAAAATAATCTCCTAGGAGAGAAACACTTTCCAAAAGCTCTACTATCCCAAGAAAAAATTACAATCCTCCTCATGCCCAATCTGCCAAGAATCCCTTTCCATCAAATGAATCTTCTTGTCTCCCTTCTAATGTTGTTTTACCAAAGAGTGTTCCCTATGACATATCCCAAGTATTGAGCCAAATCAAAGTAAGTGTTCCAATCATTGAGTTTCTTAGAATTCTTGAGCATAAGAAGAGAGCATTTGAGTACTTAGGGTTGAAAGAAGAGAAGACTACTCCAGGAAGAAATGTAAATGTTGTTAAAACTCCTCAAATCATTGCTGACCTTGAAACACCACCAGTAGTAGAGGATCTTGGAGAGACATCTGAGGTATATTTGGGGACATCCTTGGTTGATTCCCAATTTAATGTTGATCCATTCTTCACAACTTTGATCATAAAGGATAGGCTACTTCACAATTGTATGTTTGATTCCGGTGCATCATGTAATGTCATGCCTCTAGAAGTCATGAATGAGTTGGATATCAAAGTGACAACAGCCTATGGAAAATGTACTACCATGGACTCAAGAGAAGTGTCGGTTGTTGGTTGTGTGAAGGGTTTAGTAGTGCATCTTGCATCTTATCCCGGGAGGAATTGAAAATTGGATGTTGTGATTGTTGATTGCCCTACCAAATGGGGTATCTTATTGTCAAGAAAGTGGGCTGAAAATGATGGAGGGAGTGTCCAAATGGTTATTTATTTTCCACCATTCCCATTGAGGGAAGCCTTGTCAAGCTCCATGGAGAAAAGAAAATGTTGCATCTAATTTAGGAACCTAACAATGCTTCTTATGAAGTATTATTTGATGATGTTGATGTTGATAATTTTTTGTTTTTTCTGATGGAAAAGAACACAAAATGGATCAGTCAAAGTGCCTTTAGTAGGTATGTTATCCCTGGACCTTTCTATTTGATGGAGCTTCCTCCAAATTTGGAAATGGTGTTGGTGTAATTTTGATTTCTCCTAGCTTGGAAGAATTTGTTTTTTCCTTCAAGATTAATTTTGAATGTACTAACAACATTGCTGAGTATGAAGCCTTGTTGTTAGGTCTAAGAATTGCATGTAAGTATGGTGTCAAGGACAACATTGCAAAGGGAGATTCAGATGTAGTTGTCAAGCAAATAAGAAAACTGTATGCTACAAAAAATCAGCAGATGAAGCAGTATAAGCATGCAGTTTGGGATCTAATTGAGATGTTTGATTCTTTAAATATTGTGCACCATGACAGATGTTTGAATGCTTCTATTGACACGTTGGCAGTGTTGGGGTCAAGGTTTGGAGATTTCACCATTTCACCTTATTGTGATTACAATGTTGAAGTGTTAACTAGGCCAATTGTCCCTGACAACATCAAACATTGGCAAGTGTTTGATGATGATGCTCAAGTGCAAAGGTTCTTATGAAATCAAGGTGAGTTTGTAGATCAACATATTGTTAGGGAACCAATGATGTGTGTTACTGAAGGAAGAGATAATTTTTTTGAAAAAGATATTATCCAATCAAAAACTAACACCATTCTTATAGGTCTTGTTGCTCTTGAGTCAAATTTTAGCAATGTTGATTGCATCATCAATAGAAACATGTCTACCTCAAGGGATGTGGAAGAGAATGACTTGGGAACAAAGGAAAAACCAAGAAAATTTTGGTTGGGTAGTAGTTTAAACAAGGAAGAGAAACATTCCTACCTCCAATTATTGAAACAATATCAAGACTGCCTTGCCAGGTCATATTCAGAGCTGAAAGCATATAGAGAGGACTTGTTTCAGCATGAGATCCCTCTTAACAAAAATTCCAAATCATTCAGACAAAAGCAAAGGAAAATTAATCCACTCCTCTCCATGAAAATGCAAAATGAATTGAAGAAACTGAAGGAGGGAGGGATTATTCAGCCCACAAGGTATTCATCTTGGGTTGCAGACCTTGTGACAGTCAGAAAGAAGAATGGAGATATCAGACTTTGTGTAGACTTTAGAAATCTGAATAGAGCTTCATTGAAAGACAATTATCCTTTGCTAAACATAGAGAACATGCTGCAGTTAGTGGCTAGATCTGAATTGTTGTCCAACTTGGATGGTTTCTTTGGCTACAATCAGGTTGTTAAGGAGTTAGAAAGATTTAAAACTACCTTTACCACTCCTTGGGGAACATATGTTTATGTGAGAATGCCTTTTAGTCTCATGAATGCTGGAGCTATCTTTTAAAGAGCAATGGATGTTGCTTTTTCTGGTTATATAAATGACTTCTTTGCAGTTTATCAGGATGATGTGATTATGTTTTCAAGGAGAAGAAAAGATCACTTGCAAAATTTGGAAAGAATGTTGATCAAATGTAGAGAATTTGGAATCTCTCCCAATCCAAAGAAGTGTCACTTTGGGGTGCAAAATGCCAAGCTGCTTGGTCATATTGTTTCAAACACTGGTGTCATGGTTGATCCTGAGAGAATATAAGCAATCAACAGGGTGCCAATTCCAAGAATGAAGAAGGGCATATAGTATTTCTTTGGGCAAATCAATTTCATTAGAAGGTTTGTGTCTAGTTTTGTTGAGTTGACTCTTCTTATCACATGCATGTTAAAGAAATATCAAGTTATCAAATGGAGGAGGCTGCTATTCAGGATTTTGAAGGAATCAAGGAAGCACTTAAACATGCACCTATCTTGGAAGCTCCAAATTACAAGAAGCCTTTCCAAATCTTCTTCTTTTCTTTTGAAAATACTATTGGATATTTTTTCTCCAAAAGGATGAAGATGGGGCTGAGAGGCCTATTGCCTTCTTTAGCAAGGATTTACAAGTTGTTGAGTTAAAATATACAATCATGGAAAAACAAACATTTTCCTTGGTGAAAGCAATAAAGGTTTTCATGCCTTATATTTTAAGTTCAAAAGTTGTTTCTTATGTTCCCCACACCATGGTAAAAGACATATTATCAGAGATGGAGATCTCAAGTAAAAGATGTAGATGGGTGAAAAAACTGTAGAAGTATGATATGAACATCCAAACCACAAAGTTGGTAAGAGGTTTGGGTTTTGCTAAGCTCATGGCTGAGAGCAACTTGCAGACTGTGGAAGTGAATGAAGTAGAGGAAGAAAGGGAAAATGTTCTTGGGAAATTGGTAAGTTCTGAATGGTATAAGGATATAATCTTTTACCTCAGACACCTATGTTGTCCTGATCATTTAAATAAAAATAGAAAAGAGCCCTTAAGATGGCTTCTCAAAAATACATCATCACTGACTTTGGGTTGGCTTAGAAGAATCCTGAAGGTGTCCTCTTGAAATGTGTAACTGAAGATGAAGCTCCCAAAGTGATTTCTGATTTCCATGGGGGAGTTTGTGGAGGACACTTTGTTGGAAGGGTTACAACACACAAAGTTTTGAGAGCTGGTTATTGGTGGCCTTCTCTCTCTTCAAAGATGCAACCATGCTGATTAAAAAATGTGAAAGCTTCAGGTTCCCTTCCTTTGTAGCCTGTATCAATTGAAGCTCCCTTCAAACAATGGGGAATGGAATTCATTGGTGAGATTTCAGTTCCTTCTATTGCTGTCCATAAGTGGATTCTTGTAGCCACTGATTATTTTACCAAGTGGGTAGAGAAAATACCCACCAAGAAAGCAACACACCAAGTTGTTATGGACTTCTTGTTGAATAATATCATATGCAGATTTGGTGTGCAAGTCAAGATTGTTTCTAATAATTCCATGTGTTTTAGAGCTAAACCTTTGATGGCAATGTGCAAGGAGTATGGAACCAATCTAACTTATTCTTCAAATTATAATCCTCAAGGAAATGGAAAAGTTGATTCCAGCAATAAGAATTTATTGAAGATCATTAGAAGAACCTTGGAGTTGAACAAGAGAAAGTGGGGTGAACAAATAAAATTTACAGTTTGGGCTAATAGGATAAATCCTAAAAGAGCTACGAGCATGAGCCCATTTGAATTGGTATATGGAGCTTAGGATTTTCTGCCCTTACATCTACAACTATCTTCATTTCATTTTGTTCAAAAATTGGAAGATCAAGAGGTCACTCTATATGAAGCAAGGATTAATCAGATTGTGGAGCTAGATGAAGAGAGAAGAGCATCCCACTAGAGGCATATCAGATTTAGAGAGAAGTTGAAAAGATTGTTTGACAAGTAGGTCACTCCTAGGGCCTTCAATATTGGAGATATGGTTTTGTTATGGGACAACATAAATGAGGATAAGGAAAAACATGGAAAATTTTATGCATTATGGATGGGACCTTACTCCATTGATATAAGAACTGGTGAGAATACTTTTTTTCTCAAAGATTTAGATGGGGAATTTCTTGGACTACTTGTTAATGGTAGGCATCTGAAGATTTTCTTGGATTAATCCCCAAATTTGAGGTATGCACCACTTGTACAGTGTATAATGTTTGTTTTTTTTCTCTGTTTTTGGTGTTTTGTTAGTTTGTGGTTTGCCTTGGTGTGTGGCAGCCATTTTTGTCGAGTTCTCAGCTGGTTTTTTGTGGTTTTGGCTCATTAATCCTTTTCCCAATGGATTATTTTGACACTTGGTCTACTTATTGTTCTTATGGAACTCACTTGGAGTTCCCATCCCCGAGTAGAAGCCAATGTTGGTGTCCATTTTGATCCTCTATGCTTTTGTCCTAATTTTCCTTTCACTATGCATTTCCTGAAACATTTTCTACAGTTTTAATGGGTGAAATGAAGTTTCTGCCTCTCTTCCCATGCCTTAGTTCATTTGAAAATCATTTGACATGCCCCATTTTTTAAGAATACTCAAAGTTTTCCCTTAATTTTGCACTAAATTCTTAAAATCCAAGGGATATGCCATGTTTTCCCTTTTGCCCAATCGTGAAAAATCAAAATTGATCGTTTTATACATATATGCCTTCAAAAATTCAATCCTAAGGTTGAGAAATGCTCGGGATCATGTTTTGTCTGGTTCTAATTCAAAAAAAATCCATCCTTGGTGAAAAAATAAAATTCTAGGGCATCCTTGGCATTTTTTGTATTTTGACAGTCAAAAGGGTGTCATTTTCCTATCAAATTCTTCCTCATCATGCATTGGCTACGTGGCGGGTTCTAATTGGCTGAGGTATGGTAGGTGGTCAAATTCCCTTAGAATTTTTGGACTTTATTTTGTAAAATTTTAAAAAAGTCAAAAATTGGCCCAAAACCCCACAACCAATTGAGATTGGACACATGTACTAAAGATCAAAAAGGGAGGAGCGGGCCGATGGGGGACTTAGAGTTTTTTAGCTCTATTTTTCTAAAGTTTCAAAATCAGTTTTAGCCCCGCTCCAATCAGAGGAGGACACGTGGCATCAATTTTGGGTAGAGGGGATGCAAATGGCGGAGGTTCTTGAAGTTTTTTTCCTTTTGGTAGAAAAATCTAAGGTGAAATTTTTGAGAGCGGCCCCATGGCCAATCACAAGTGGACACGTTTCCATGAGAAGTCAGAATGGGGGGTGGATTTCTTGGTGACTTTGAAGTTTTAACTTCAAAAGGATCAAAGTCAAAACTTGGGCCGAAGTTTCGTAACCAATCTAGGTGTGACACGTGGCCAATTTTGAAAGTCAAAGCAGGAGTGGGCAGATGGAAAATTTAATGATTTTTTTATCTTTGTTTTCTAAAGTTAAAAAATGGCATGCATCTCCACTCTAATCAGCGATGGACACATGGCGGGCAGAGTAGGTTGGCGGGGCGGCAGAGGCAAAAGGAAAATTTTTCCCTTTTGGAAAAAGACTTGGAATGGAAAATTTGAGGCATGGCCCCATGAAAAATCATCGAGTGACATGTGGCAAGGGAGAAATTAGAGGTGCGGGCCCGCAGGGAAAAAAGGTGAAAATTTTCCAATTTTCCAAAAAAGGTCAAAATGCATAGAATTGAAGCGTGATCCCAATGGGACCCACCATGTGCCATGTGTCATCACCAAATTTCAAGGGCAGAGGGGTGGAGGAAAAATTCAAATTTTTCCATTTTTTCCAAAAATGTTAAAAAGTCAATAAGTGAGCCCGAATTCATTCCCAATTGTATTTTGTCATGTGGAGGGCCCAGATTGAAGGAGAAAGAGTAGATCAAGGGTAACTATACATATTCATTTTTCACCGCCATTTTTTCTCCAGGAAGCTTGGAGATGTGAATTTTGCATCATTTTTAATTTAATTTTTGATGAATTTGTGTCCTTTGTGCCTTTAAAGATCAATGCAAGTGGTTTTAGGGATTAATTTGTAGATTTGAGGTTTTTTTGAAACAAAGTTTTTCCCTAATCCGTCCAAACAAGTGAAATGTCAAAATTGAAAGTTGCAGAGGTAGTTTTAAAAGGTGAAATAATGAGAGGAAAGGCATCTACATGCCTTGATGATGAAAAACGTGCCTCTAAGAAGGATAATGATCTGAATATTTGTAATGATTCAGTCTTTTTAAAACACCTGACAACTCTCATTGCAAATTTATTAAATGTCATTTTCAATTAATCATGGGGAATTGTTGTAACAAACTTGATCCCTTGGCATATTATTTTCTTGGGAAAGAAGGCTCTAATGTGGCAAGAGATATATAATGCATTTTAGAGAAATGCAAATTGTCAGGAAGTTGAAAATCATGAGCAAATTCTAAGAGAAAGCTCATTTTTTGATAATCCCGCCAAAGAACCAGGTTAATTTCTTCTATGTTAGATCTTCATGTATGTGAGTTGGTTACAAGTGTATAGCCATCACACAACTCTAATATTTTTCATGAAACTCTCCCCTGTTGATGAATCTAACAAGCGTTTGAGTTAATCTATGTTTTTATGGGAAATATGATGTTTGTTCTCATTTTAAATACCTGTAAGTAGTTTTCATTGTTCTTGTTACAATCTTGCATTGAAAGTCTTTAGAAATCACACAAAATTTCATCTTTATTGATAGTTTAGTGGAACTTGCAGTTTTGTTTGTCAAAAGAGATTTCATCTGACATTGAAAATAAGTAGTTTAAAATCACTCCACCTTCATTTGTTGATTGGGATTTCTTGTAAGCCTTTTGGGGTACCTTAGGCGTGGTTTGATCAAGGATTTTTTGTGTTTAATTGAGTTATTTACTTCATAATTTTATGGTGAGTTCTCAAATATTGTGTGAAGAGTGCAACCTAGGCTTCCATTTATGCATATTCTGGTTGAAAGAACATCCTGATTATTTAAAGCATTTTATTTGATAGTTGTTCAAGTATTGTAGAGGTTTTCAAAGATTTGATATATCCAAGTTTTTCTTGTCAATACCCGCCAAAAAATCATCTGAATACTAATCCTACCCATACTACCCCTGCATTACATTGTGTGTCAACAAAAGAATCTAGCCCATCTACAAAAATTCATAAAGAAAATTAGAATCATACAATGTCTTCAGCAGCCTCATCCTTATCTTGAAAGCATTTCCATCATTTAGTAGTGACAACTTTGTTGAGTTTAAATAATGGAAAATTGATCATGTTTTCCCAAGGCCATATCCATACAAAATGCACAGTATAAGGATATCTCCACCTCCTTCACAAAAAAGAGGTTGCAATATAGGTTCTCTTACCTTGGTTGAAAGGCACAACCTAAAATAGTGAGGGTTAGATCAAATCCTTTCAAAGTGATATTCATCTCTACACAAATCTGAATGCCAGTGAGATCACATCCCTGGCTACAAAACAAAACATATCAATATCTATTTTCCTTCAAGCTTCATGCCATATTTCTGATACTACTCAGACTGAAAAGGAGAAAAAAATTGGGTGCCAATAGATTGCTTACACTATTAGATCATCTATAGTGAGTCTAGGATAGGAACGATGTTCTCTTTATCCACCTAATATTTTCTCTCTTAGTATACTAATTCTCTAGAGAGATAAATGCATCAATGAGCATCCTATAAGTACATGTAAGTTCTCTAACCATATCTATCATTTTGAATAGATTATTTCATTTCCCTTCCTCATTTATCTATGTTAGCTTAGTATTACATGTACATTGATGCTAGTTAGCATAGTGCTCTTATTTAATCATCTCATTATCTTTCCTTCACTTTCATTTTAGTTATATTGTGCATTCTTTCCTTATCTATTATTGATATATATACTTCTCCTCACCCATCTACCGATATCTCAATAAGGTACTGTACACACCCAAATTTGCACGTGCTACATTATCGGAAATGGTTCAAGAATCCCCATTGATGATTCATGTATTTTACAAAGGTATTTGAGCCCCTTTTCCTCTTTGTAGCTTAAAAAACCTTACATAGCCATAACATGCTTTTCCTTAGCATTTGGCTATGTTTTTCTTTAGTTTTTGGCCTTTAGTTAGAAAACCGCCACCCTAGTTGGGTGACAATTACACAACTTCCACCCTAATTGGGTGGTGGTTGTGTAACCGCCTCCCTATTGAGGTGGTAGTTACACAACCACCACCCTACTTAGGTGGCAATTACGTAATTATCTCCCTGCTTAAGCAGGCGATTGCATAACCGCCACCCTACACAGGGTAGCGGTTTTTTTTCGTTTTGAAAGAGAATTCCCATGTGTGATTTAGACACATGTTAACTTCTTCCAATTTACCTTTTCTACATGTTTCTTATCAATTTAGTTGTTTATATGATTGATAGATGTGTACCAACCTCCTCTTCCACTTTTGATTGTTGATTGAGAGTTAAACTACCTCTTGTTATTATGATGTGGCATTCCATTGCTGCCAAATGGCTTAGACCATTTCTCAACCAACCTTCTATAAAAACATCGCTTCTTATGAAGTAAATGGATAGGATATTATTTTTGTATCTTTCTTAGTTGAGCTCTCATGATCTTGCTACTCTTCTATCTTACAATGTCTTTCTTCCACTTGCATTGCAACCAAACTGCCATCAAGCTATTATTGCTCCAAAACTTTCTTCTTGTTTCTTCCTTTGCATTCCCAATTCCCTGGAATAAAGTGGACATAAAATATTGGTAAAGACAACTGAGGGAAAAATGTGATACCACAATTAAATTTTCCTCTGTATTGTAATTCCAGGTTGGGTTTGTTATTAATTTTCTTCTTTTATTTATTACTGAATTTACGCACACATATCAAATAGAATAGAATAAATCGCTTTATTTTTTACTAATAGTTACATCAATTTCTTCTACAAATCTTTCTTAGGATAGATAGCTTCCTTTCCTATCTCTGTAGATTTTCAAGGGAAGTGATTCTGGAATAATCTTTTACATAGTTTTAAGCATTCAAAATTAGATTCAAATTATTCTATGTTAAATCCCTCTTAAATTCAGCTAGGGAAGTTTCAGGGAAAGGAGAGCTTTTGAGAAGCTTATAATTCTTCCTGTGACTCTGAGGTGTGTTTGAGGATTTAATACACAATTATTGATTGGAAAAAGATTCATTTAAATTAGAATAGATTCAGTATATTGATACATAGATAAATAGCTACATCCAGATATTTGCTTTTATAGGATTTTTTCATTAGAATTGTAAGTAATTTATTTCTTATGTATGCACTATTATTCCATAAAATATAAAAATATTATATTATATTAGTTAAGTTTTCTTTCATTAATCTATTCCCTTTATTTAATTTGTTTCTTTTCAAGTAAGTAGATAAAATTAAGTAATCAAACCATAGGGAGTTTACACTATCCGTACTTAGCCTCTAATTTCCCTTTGACCAGTTCAACTACTAGGAATTCATACTACATGATCTTAGTCCCTAATTATCTTATAGTTTCCCATCAACACCCTTACAATATTCCACATCGGCTATCCTGACACTACTTCGGGAGGTCGAATTTGTTTGAAGATTGGGTGTAGATTTTCATTTGTACAAATTGGTGACCCTGACGTGAAGAGATAGTTCCTTCTTATCTCATTTTATTTCATTTCTATTACCCCAAAAAAAAAATCTTTCCCGATTTTGGTAATTATTTTATACTTCCTAGAATTTGTCCAAAAAAGAGTTTGGTGGGCCATTTGGCTATGATAGATATTACACCAACATTCGACAATATTCTTCTTCTCTTTCTTGATGATCTGAAAAATACACCAATGTGTAAAAATCCTTGAGCTATGCCTCAAACCCCATAAGTTATGAGAGAATAGAGGAGGTTGATCAAATTTTGAACATGCGATATATTCAACCTAATTAAAATAACATGATTATTACACAGGGAACTCAATATTCTCCTAATGATGTCATTTCTACCTTAATGGGAAGGATTATAGAACTAGAGAGTGCTAAACCATCACAAAAAACTCATGTAGTAGGGCACAACATGGGATATCTAGTTTATAACAAGGGATACATCCTACCAATGAAAAATAAATGCAACATCTTATACAACAAGGTTATCCATTTCAACAGAGTCCAAGTGATCTTCTCATAGGATCAAAAACACTAGGGATGGGTCCTCATACGTCTCAAGCTTATCCTATGCAAGGGATAGTTGGAATTACATTCTCAAATGCTGATCCTTTAGGCAATGTGACATTCCCTAGTTTCACACCAACTAGTCCATATCTTGGAATCATCCCACCTTACTTGCATATGTATTCAAATTCTCCCCATATGGACCCATATAATTTACCTTATCCTTTTTCATTATATCAAAAAGCTTCATATTTCTCATTCAATGCCTATAATGAAACTTATATGAATCCTCCTCCACCTCCTCATCAAGGAGCTTTAATGGTGGAATATTATGTAATGGGTACTTACACTGAGTATTTAAAAGAACCCCTTGACTTTACCATACGTGGTTTCATGTTTCTGTGCCCATTTCCTAATCTTCCAAAATTTAAGGCGGGGGGGAGATCCAAATGCTCACATCAAAGCCTACACTATGAATATTATGGAGTTACTTCCTTGGGATGTTATACTAGCTAAAATATTCCCGAAGACTCTTGAGGTAATTGCATTAGACTATTACTATCAGATTTCAGAAGCTTCTATACATTCCTTTAAAAACCTTGTTTCATAATCCATCAAAGATTTTGACATGAACAAGTTACTTCAAATAGGAATAATGGAGTTTATGCATATTATGTAGGGGAAAAACAAATCTACTACCCATTTCATCTAGATATGGCGTCAATTTCTTTACTCTGCAAGTACACCCAACATGAACTAGATCAAACTTTATGATCTTTTCCTTTACTCACTCAATCGAAAGACCAAGGAAGAATTCTAGAAGTTTCCTTTCTGAAGTTATGAGGAAGTATTAGAAGGTATGCTTTGAATCAACCAAACACCATTGATAGTGGGTGTAAGAATTATGATCTCAATGGGAAATTGGTATCCTTTAACCAAAACAATGAAAAATCATCAAAAAAATGGAGCCAAAAACCAACGACCTAAGGCTTTGAGTTGTAATCATGATGCTACCAATAATGGTGTTGTTTTCCAAACAAATAACGCTAGTTTTACGAACAACGGTAACACTAGCAACCATATTAAAAACAAAAATAACAATGGAAATCAAAGATTCCCTAACATCATTCCATCAATTAACATGGTTGATGTGAACCATCCCCCTCCTCAGAAAAATAAAACCCAAGGCCTTAACCAATACCAAAAATCTAGCCAAGGTGCAACAAATCATGGTTATAACAATTAATTTAAAAACTACTATTGAGGTTATAATCAACAACAACAAGATGCTTGTCACAGACTAGGAAATTACAATCCTAACTTGTATTGAAATTTCCATCATGTCGTTGGTCATGATGCTAGGACATGTAGAGATTGTAAAATTTTCCTTAAAAGACTCCCCAAGAATCAAAGGCAGCTCTTTGTGGATATTTTCTTAGTAAATCCCAAAAACAAATTTGCAACCAAATTACATATAACCCATAGCTCCTCAAAATGCAAACCTGAGCATCTTTTGAGATCCATCCCCTACACATCCATAAAATATCAAAGTAAATCCTCACAACATAAAAAAGGGAATTCCTGTTGTAAAAAATGATCATGAAGCCTCAACTTTTGACAACTCTCGAGTTACCCCCAACCTCGGCTTTAACGACAATATAAATATTATGCGGTTATTTGAGTTAGAGGTTGAACCAGAAGTTAACACGATAACTTGAACAAGGGAATATGTTCCAAAACCTCCTTTCTCTCATTCTCTCTCACATAATGATACCCCTATAGTTTGCAAAACCTATAGAAGATTGTGATTTAATTTCAGATTTGAACAAGACCTTCTCACACATATCATTTTTATATTTACTAAATAATTTTCCTTCACATCGTGCTACATTGTTGGACATGCACCAGGTATTTGTCATCTAGTTCATGTCACGCTTCCTCTTAGAGTTCAAATAAATCATATTGATTTTGATTTTCATCCTCCATGGTAGGGTGATAAGGATACCACGTGTATATTTGACATAAAAAATATGCCTACTGATTTTGAAATATCCCGAAGGGGAGATCCTACTTTATATCTACAATTTTGGGTTTATAATAATTTCATTAAGAAAGCCATGATTGATGATGAGGTCTGCAGTGAATTTGGTTCCTTTCTCTTTCTTACAGAAGTTGGAGTATGGGGAGAGTAATTTCTCATCTATAAGAAACATGTTAGTAAGGAGATCATGAAACTATTTAAAGAGTGACTTCAATCTGGAACCATAGTTCTTCCCGTCACCCTCAAGATAAAACAAATCTTAACGTAGTTATACATCATTGAAGGGGAAACAAGTTACAACATGATCCTTGGTAGACCATGGATTCATCGGATGAAGGACATCCCTTCGACTTTGTTTCAATAGGTTATATTTCTCCATTTCAGGAAGGTCATTTTTTCTTAGGGGGATCCTAAACCTTTCGATATTTACTTATAGAACCTCAAGAATAAAAGAGGAGTCCATTCAGAATATGAGCTCCCTGCAAACCAATTAAATAAACCTCCGTCATCAACAAAATTTCCTACGACCTACCCCGAACATTCTGAAGGTTGAATTCATTGACCCAAAATCATTTGAGGTAGTAAAAATAGATCAAGGTAAAGCAATATATGTGAAAACGGTGTCCACCAAAATCGTAGTATGTCATCTCCACGAGATGTGATCCCATAACACAACAAAGGTCAAATGAAATCATCATGCTTCACATAACAGATAAAGTTTAGTAGTATGGTCGTGCTCACCTAAACATGATATGTCAAGAACATGACATAGAGGTTCACAAATTTCTCCTTCAAATGGACGAATTGGATAAACAACTATACATAATAATGGGTGGGGGTTATAATTATAAACCCCGGATAGTAAGTCCTTATCAAGAGAATGGAAATTTAAAATATTATGTTTCTCCACAGTTTACTCTTGGGGGTGAAGAACTTAACATCTGTCAACTCTCCTCACCATAATCATTTCAACATGTAGTCCATCTACATTTTCCACATGTACATTATTGCATCTGCATTACATTTCATCTGCTAGATCATTTTGTAAATTTGTAATCAAAGAACCTATCTCTCAATAAACTTCCAAAAATATTATAAAAACGTTGGAAAAACATTCAATCACATTTCTTCAAATATCTGAAATATTATCATCCACATTTCTAATCATTTCATCAGTTCAACAAGCTAAGACAAAATTTTGACACTAATCCTACCAAGGCCTACATACTTGGTTCTACTCGTAGTTTTCTTCTAGCTTAGGTTTCTTTTCCCATAGTCATTTGTATAAGATTCTTGGTGTCACATCAATCCTAGAGAAACCTCTTTGGTAGCATAAGCATTCTAAACATATTTACCAGGATCTCATGTTTGCTTATCTCATCCTTTGGTGCTAAGCCCTCGCATCTTACTGGTTGCATGGGGATGAGTCTAAGGGCAATATTTCCCTTCAAAAATAAAAAATTAAAGTTTATATATATATATATATATATAAGCTAATCGATAAATGCAAAAATATTTCATTCACAAATAAAACTACACTTTCTTGCCCCACCAATCTTTGGTGATGAGCCCACGTTTCTTACTGGTAATGTGATTTTGGGAAAGGAGGTAAGTACCCTTACTCACCTATATATCGACCTTGGTGATGATCCTATGCTTCTTGCTGGTAGAATGGGGTAAGGTGTAGGGGGAATCTTGTCATAATAAATTAGTAGTCTATAATCAATCTGGCAATTTAAAAGTGCTTTAAAACTTCAAATCCCAAGAAAGTGAGTTATATGTCTATGTTCCAAAAGAGTTAAATCCTAAAAACAAATTTTTTTCAATTGAGAGGCCATCTATGGGTCTAAGTCTAGATAAACAATAAAGTAAATCACATTCTGGAGTGTGTGGTAAGATTTATGTAGAGTTAGGTTGTAGGTTACTAATTGGGTTTCTATCAAAATCTTGTCTTTCTCTCATCACTTATATTGATCAAATCATAAAACTCATTTCCCTTCTGGATCTTGGTGTTGATCCCTCACATATTACTGGTTTTATGGAGTTAGAGGTGGAGTGGGTTCGTTCTCTTATCATATCACATTCATCACATTTTTCCAACAAAGCAAGAAGTACCAAATATTGATTGGAATATCAAAGTATCAAGATTACATTGTTTTTATATTTTCATCGTATAAAAAAACAATAAAAAGACATCATTCTGTGAGCATATCATCATCTATAGCATGCATCCAAAAAGCATAAATTTTTTATCAAAAATTCTAAAAAATTGAAGAGTACACAGATGAAGCAAACTACAATGAAGTCAAATCTTGTAAGGAATTTTGAACCAAAAAGATGTCTATATGTATATCTGTAATGTCAGTTACTTGTGTATACTTCCATCACACCATAAGAAAATTATGGTCAAAAATATCAATCATGAGCCAAAAATACAAAAAAAAATCAAAAAAATACACAAAAATGAGACTAAGCAATAACCATACTTTACCTATCTGCCTCTTTGACACCCCTTATGACCACGCCAGTTATGAGTTTCCTAGAATTTATTCTCAAATGTATTCAAATAGAAAATTCCAAAGCATAACGTAAAATACCAAGTCTCTTACATCTAAGCCCTTCCTGAGCCTCTTCAGGCCCCATCCACTTTCATTGGATTTGCCACCACCATTCCTAAATCCATTCCAATACAACCATACTCACAAATTAAATTCTTTTAGGTAATCCAAAGCTCCAAATTATCTATGAGGTTGAGTACAAATGATTTGGAAAATGATCGTTTTAGATATATATATATATATATATGGCTTGTTTTAATTTTTTGTTGAGTGTGTGTTCTTTGTAAGGTTAAAGTGCTGGTGTAAGTATAATTCTATCCCCATGCAAATGGTAAGTCCTCAATTCATTTTTTTAGCATTTATTTTTTGATATCATATCAATCTGCACTTGAGTGTTCTTTGCATTTTTAGGTAATAAGAGCTTGGATGGTGTCTCTTCGACACATGGGTGTGTTAGGTATAACTTCTAACTCCCCATCTTAGGAATGCCATACTTAGACTCTACATTTTATGCCTCTTCATGGCTAAAACACTTCTCTGAGGGGGAAATATGTACGCACCCATATTTGCACATGCTACATTATCAGAAATGGTTCAAAAATCCCCAATGATGATTTTTGTCTTTTCCAAAGGTGTTCGAGTTCCTTTTCCTCTTTGAAGCTTATATTTGTAGGTTAGAAAACCTTACTTAGCCATTGCATGATTTTCCTTAGCATTTCGTAGTGTTTTTACTTAGTTTTTGGCCTTTAGTTACAAAACTGCCACCTTAGTTGGGAGGCGGTTACGCAACCGCCACCCTACTTGGGCGGCAGTTGCATAACCACCTCCATATGTAGTTTGTGGTTATATAGCCACCACCCTACTTGTACGGTGGCGTAATTTCCTCCCTTCTTGGAAAATAGTTTTTTAACTTCCACCTTTCCCAAGGCGGCGGTTCCATGCATTTTGACCAAAGCTTCCTAGGCATGATTTGGGCACATGTTAAATTATTTGATTTCACCTTTTATGTATGTTTCTTGGTAAATTTGGTTGTTTTTAGGCTTGATAGATGCATACCAACCTCCTCTTCCACTTGTGATTGTTGATTGAGATTTAAATTTCCTCTCCTTGTTGTGATGTGGCATTTCATTACTGCAAAATGGCTTAGACCATTTACAAGACAACCTTCTGTAAAACCATCACTTCTTCTGAAGAAAATGGATGGGAGACTATTTTTGTATCTTGTTTATTTGAGCTACCAAAATATTGCTAGAAATTTCATAGCCAAGCTTTGCTCTCTTGCATTGTCTTTCTTTTGACTGCATTGCAACCATACTGCCATCAAGTTGCCATTACTCTAACACTTTATTCTTGTTGTTTCCTCTGCATTCCCAGTTCCCTAGACTCAATTGGACACAAAATATTGGTAAAGACAACTAAGGGGAAAAGTGATACCACAACTAGATTTTCCTTTGTATTGTAATTCCATGTTGGGGTTTTTATTAAGTTTATTCATTTATTTATTTCTTTATTTCTGAATGTACGCACACATATCAAATAGAGTAGAAGAATTTTTATTTTTTTTGCAAATAGTTAGATCAATTTATTTTACAAATATTTCTTAGGATAGATAGATTTTTTGCCTATCTCTGTAGATTTGCAAGGGAGGTGATTTGGGAATAATATTTTGCATATTTTTAAGCATTCAAAATTAGATTCAAATTAGTCTCTATTAAATCCCTCTTAAATTCCATCGAGGAATTTTTAGAGGAAGGAAAGCTTATGATAAGATTCTAATTCTTCACATGACTCTGAGGTATGTTTGAGGATTTAATCCGCAATAATTGATTGGGAAAATCTTCATTTACATTAGAATAAATTTATTATATTGTTACAAAGAGAAATAGCTACATCCGGATATTTATTTGTATAGGATTTGTTAATTAGAATTAGAAGAAATTTATTTCTTCATTTATTCTGTATGTGCTGTTATTCCAGAAACTACAGAAATATTAGATTAGATGAGTTAATTTTTCTTTCATTAGTTTATTCCATTTATATAATTAGTTTATTTTCAAGTAAGTAGATACAATCAAGTAATCAAACCATTAGGAATTTATGATACACGTACTTAGCCTCTAATTTCCCTTTGACCAATTCAACTACAAGGAATTCATACTACTTGATCTTAGTCCCTGATTCTCCTATAGTTTCCCAACAACACCCTTACAATATTCCACATCGGTTGTCTTGGCATGATCTTGTGAGCTCAAGTGTGTTTGAAGATCATGTGTCGATTATCAATCATACAAGTAATCTCCTTTATCTTGACTCCGGGGCTTGTAAAACCTAGGTTGACCTAGTGTAGGGATTACTACCCTCTAGATATATGACCCTAGCACTCAATGTAGCCCCTTTTAATCTATCCATTGTGCTCTGGTTCATTTGTGTCTCTTACTCATTTCCTCGATACCCTTGTAGAAAGGAATACTTATGAGTGTTATTTATTGAAACACATTCTAGGCCCGCTATACTTTTTTGGTGAACCTAATGTGAATCCTACAGACCTTTTTATGGAGCACAACTAGTTAAAATAACCCATATTTAATCTTGACCTCATTCAAACATAAAAATACAAAAAACCTCAAAAACCTGTCTACACAAACACCATCACCCATGGTCGATCCTATAAGTTCCAGTACACTCATTTCTAAATTCCATCGGCCCTTATGTAAACCTGTTTACACATCTTATTCCTTATGTTTTTTCATATTTGTTCTCAGCCGCCTTTATCCCATATGTAAAATTTTCTACACAACTGATTGTTTCTATAGCCTCCATCTCAGGACCTGTACTATGTTAAACATCATGTAGTCATGGAGTATCTGGGCCTGGGTTCTTTTGATTTTGTTGTGCATAAATTTTTTGAGACCTATCATCCTGAAGTTGAGTATCCCTTTTGCATGGACTGTTATGTCATAGGATCATGTAGAAATAATCCTTCTACCCACTACAATTATACACCTAAGGGAAAATAATAATAAAACCAAAATTATGATACCTTTAATCATCCTCCTATGATTCAGAATTTTCTCTCTTAGTTTCCCTAATATAAAAATGAATTAAAAGAAATATTTGGCAATTGTATTCTTGAATTCATCTCCAAGAAAATTTACAATAGGGAAGAAAAAGGAAAATTTTCTAAAGTAGGTTCATTTGAGAAAGCATCTAATTTTGATCCTAAGAATATCATTCTCTAACTTATTGATAGGATGAGCCAATAGCAATCTTCTACTATGGATCAATTCCTTCAAATGCAAGCTAACATGGATCAATTAGTCATCCACCCTACAAAGGGATCTTTGGGTATAATGCATCCACCTTTAGCAAATGGGCCTAATGGGGTGCCCATTACCCAACCCCCTATAAAAAAAAATTGTAACAGAATTCCAACAAAATCCTCTAGTACCTTGCATTTCTAGCATGGATAATGGTGGCATTTCTCCTTATATATCTTATGATGGATCTACTAATCCCACCCTTCATATCAAGGCCTTTGGAAACCTTTATAAGTAATGGATCAGAAAAAATTCATACATTGCCACCAAAATTATAGGTAAAATCATCACTAGAGATTCTTTGGATTGATATCAAACTTTATCTCCTAATTCCATAGTTGAGCTAGATTCTATAGTGATAGCCCTAATGAACGAATTTTAATATCATGATCTACTTGAGAAAATTACCAATGCTTTCATCAATTAATAACCATATGAAAATGAATTTGCACAAGATTTCATCAAGCATTGGAAGACTCTATCTACGCGAGTAGAACAAAAAATACCCAATGAAATACTCTTCCAAATTTTCTTACAATCTCTTTAACCTCACCTTCAATACAAGGTGACGTCCTTTTCTCCCACTTACCTAGAAGAAGCCTTTAAACAAGCCAAAAGGAAAGATTATCTCATGAGGAAATTCAATAAATCTCCTCCTAAGAAATAAACTAACAAACAATCCTAAATCCTCCAGCATTCTAAGAACAATAAATCGACAAACGACAATTTCTCTAATACTATTCATCGTATCACTTCTTCAAATAGTTTTTTTTAACATTCATTAACAACCTAATAACAACAAAATTCAGCCTATCATCAACCATTGAGTAAGGAAGAGTAAAACGTCTCTTGCCTAAGTTATTTACCATGATCTTAGATCCTTCTCAACCTATTCCTCATTGGCTTGATGAAATTTAGTTTTGTTGGTGGCATACCAATTGGGGTCACTCTCATGAAAAATTTCAAGCACTACAAATGGTTGTCTTAAAATTCATCTTAATTTCCCAATTTAACTATGATTTCATCACTTGAGGGCATTTGATCAAAGAAATAAAAGCTTGTGATTTGGCTCAATAAAAGGATTATCATGAAGCTATCAGACATGCTAATAAGAAGATAGAGATCTTCTCTAATCCTATGCTTGATCATAATGTTGTTAAAAGTTCTAAGAAGAAATAAAATGCTATAGTGAATGTATTCAACATGGATTATTGTCCTTAAAAATGGTTATAATAAATGATGTAAAATGTGTCATAGTTTATGTAGAACCTAAATATTTTGTATCATTATAGCCTCATACTCACAGGTTTATATATCCCTCTATACTTCAAAACTAATTTTCTCAAGGAAAAACTCTTTCTCCTCCATATACCATTGGTCCCTATGGAAATTATTTTACAATGTTTATGGTGTCTAGATTTATTTCTCTAGGCATAAACACCATCGGTCAATATGTAAATCAAACTTGCAAGGATGATGGTGTAAGAAATAAGCTAAAACCAATTTTAGAGGTATCATTAATCACTCCTACTCCCAGATGTGTTACTGAGGACTCCCAACACTCCCAGTCTAGTGCACAATCCATTCACAATGAGTGGGATCCTCTTTAATCACTTAGATAACTTCTTGGCCAATTCATGTTTGTGTTTATGAAAGGATAAGTCGTCAGCGAGGATTACAGTTCTTAATGTTCTATGAGATGCCTATATCCTTAGTTAATATTGAAAATGTTCTCTTGCTAAATCAAGATATGAGGTGGGATTATTTCATTATTAAGGTACTTCGTCTTATTTTTATACCCAAAATTTGGCTTTGATACTTTGTTATTTTCATACCCTTACTGGAATAGTAATTGCATGATAAAGAGTGACATGTGTATGGTCACTAGATGTGTTAGGCTAACATGAATTTGGTTATTTAATATAATTACTTGGAATTTTTGGTGTCCCTTAGCATTTGAATGACAATTGTTTAAGCATTACATGTTTTAAATTGAAGAGATCATAGAAATGATCTTAGGCTATATTTTGATTCGTTCTTACCAAAATGATGACTCAACCTAGGAAAAAGGGAAGTAAGTTTGATAAGGTAATATGATCATGTTTATGTAAATTAGTGCCTGGACTATGCTTTGTTGGAAGCTATGAGGGTTTTGATGTTCCTTATATGTTATACTAAGGTTGACCATATAAATTAAGTTGTGTTATAAAACTATTATACAGGGCTTAATGTTTATAAATTATGGAGTAACATGAATATTAAAGGCATAATCTAAAGGCATTCTAAACTATGGTAATGAGGAATTGTGTTTTTAAAGGCATATCATAATTTTAAATGGGTTCAAGATTTATGTTAAGATAGGTAATGATATACAAACCTATCATACTTTAAATCTTATCCTAATGTACATTGGGAACTCCTCCCAACTTGTTTTTGTACAAAGTTTCTGATATTAATGAAGGGGTGCATTTAGGATGCACCGCAAACCACCCATTTTGGAGAAAACAATAGTAAATCTCTATTATCTTTTACTACACTAAAGTTAGTAATTAGAATTTTGAGTTTTTAAAGCATGCTAAATTTGAATGGAAAATAGTTAGTCAATTAAATGGGAGAGAAACTGCACCATAATCTTGCATTAATGACATTAAATTTGCACCCACAAATCTCGGGGCATGAAAAAGTGGTTTTGTGAAATTTCAAGATGGTGGGATTTTCTTGGTCATTGTTTGATGAGGGTTTAGTGGAGCTTTACATGAAGGGAAATCCTATTTTTTGTACTCTTTGTTTAATCACTGTGAACCTTTGCATGTGAAATATTCTGGGAAATAATGATAAACTTCTATCTATAAAAATTAATGGAGATTCTTTATGGGTTTTGGCTATGGAATCAAGGGCATTTATACACGAAGGTCTGAGGAAATATTGGGGTTTTTTACTGTGATTCATAATAGAATTTGGCTCAAGATTTCTTGTGGGAAAATAAGGAGAAATAAAGTTTCCTTTCACATACATGATATTATATATCTCTTCGTTAGCCTCTTATTCCATTTATTATTTGCATGGATAAAAAACTTACTGCAATAGTTTTGTGTTTGATCCTTATGATTTGAGGTTACAAGTGTTATTTTATGTTTGGTTTTTTTGTTCAGTTAAATATTGGAGACTGAATGTGATTTAGAGTTTTGGAAAAACAAATTGTTGTCATTAACTGTGTGTTTTAACATTTTTTGGATATATTATTAGGTTTTCAACTCTCTTTGCAAACTCATGGCTTACAATATACAATATACTCAGTATGTGGGTTTCTATTTCTAAATATTAATATATTTCTCCTGATTCAATTGAAGGTATTTCGATAGCCCATTTTCTATGATTATTATTTTCTAGGTATTTATTCGTCGACTTGTATGGGGTCAATTCTCAGTGGTAAGAGAAAGGTTGTTTCTCTTAAACCCAGTCGTTATTTCTAGTTTTGGTGTCGATTGATATATATAAATGAATGTGTTTAAATTAAATCCTTAGATTCAAATAAAAATTTATGGGTATTACTATAAACCTCTATGTTGAATATAGTTGAATATAAAACCTTCTGAAGGTTATGATACTCAATGTAATCACGATAGTAGTATACTTTTTTTGCATAAAATCCTTCTGTGAAATATGTTGACTATATATATTGAAAAACACATTAACGTGGGGTGGCCATGGATGTATTTATAGTTACATGTATGTCTATCAAATAATTAGAATTGAGTATGGATACTTCTATAATCCACTGTGGGGTTTGACTGGTCTCTGGTACTCATTTTACATTAATGTCATTTGATGGTATGTTGTGTGGAATCAAACCTCTATAGGGATAATGGTATTTTCGTTGGGTTGTAGGATTGTTATGTCTATGCTATAATTTCATTTTGATGTTTCATACTTTCATTAGCTTGTTTGGAACTTTTTATCTCAAATCAATTAAGGAAGACTAAGGTTTAACTTATTGTTTCCCAACTGTTATCATGTTGTCTATTTAGGTTGATTCAACCTTAGAAATAGGAATCTTGGACCGTATGGTTAAATACATTATTTTGACATTGGTTTTATCTATTATAATTAAATTCTTTTAGGTATTTGAGTTATTGGAACTGATTTTCATCCCTCTTTTGGTCCATAGATGTAAATTAGTGTTGTGGTTTGATTGTTTGTAAACGAAGGGCTATGTGCCTTCATTGTGTTAGTGAATGTTACCTATATTGAGGTAGTCGATTATTCATTTGAGTAAATTGTCATAAGGGATATGTTTTGTGAGTTTGTGTGCATTGATTGTAATACATGGATGAATGAACAATGGGTATTTGATTGGTTAAGGAAAATAATAATTACCTCAACATTTTTGAATTTGTACAAGTATTTGTTACTTTTATAAAATAGTGTAAAAATTGATCATGGATATTATCTAATAATCTATGCTGAGATATAAATATTTTGACACGTAACGTACTCGAATGCTTGAGTAATTTTTTTTTGCTTGACAATGATGTTATATTGATCTGTGTATTGAATACATACATACATACATACATACATACATGTGTGTGTGTGTGTGTGTGTGTGTGTGTGTGTGTGTGTGTGTGTGTGTGTGTGTGTGTGTGTGTGTGTGTGTGTGTGTGTGTGTGTGTGTGTGTGTGTGTGTGTGTGTATGTATGTATTCAATACACAGATCAATATAACATCACTGTCAAGCAAAAAAATGTTACTCAAGCATTCGAGTACGTTACGTCTCAAAATATTTATATCTGAACTTATTGATTGTTACTGTTTAGCTTATGGGAAATAATTAATCCCTTAATAAGAATAACAATTGGACTTAGAAGAACATTATGTCCTCTAAATAACATGTATGACAGTTGTGTGTGTGTGTGTGTGTGTGTGTGTGTGTGTGTGTGTGTGTGTGTGTGTCTATATATATATATATATTATGGTTAATTGATGTGAGTATAATTGCCTGACTGTTTCATAGAAGATATTTTGTTTAACGATGATTTCATTATTATTTTTATCAACTTGATTAATTTTTGAAATTGACATTAATGCATTAGAACAAAACAAGGTTAGATGAAGTTTTGATTGCAAATTGATTTGCCATTTATAGATATTGAATGATTTGTAGGCTACTATGTTGTTTATAGTTCCAATTATTGATGTTTTTCATCTATATAAATATAAAATGGCATAAACTATTAAGTGAGAAATAGTTCAAGTATCATGCCAGTTCTTTTGAACTAACCGTTGCTAACATTTTGCATATGGGGTAATTTAAGTCTACAAGGAGAATGATCTTGAAATAAATTAGTTGTTCAAATTGATTGATTTAAGTTGCATTATATTACATAGTAAATTTGTAATTGAGTGAAAAAACTTTGTATTGTTTATTGACTGAGAGGCTAAATTAGCCTAATCTATTTATATCTACTTCGAAAATGAAATAAAGAAGGATGCATTCATTTATTGATTGATTGTTGATTGCATCAGAGAATTAAATGGAAAGGTTTCCTTATCTTATTTTATTACATGATTGGAAACTTATGTGGATTAATATTATATATAAATAAGTGAATAAGAATGATACACTTAAAGAATGACTCATGCATATTTACATTATTAATGGTTTTATTTGATTAAGAATATACTTTTGTGTTTAATAATTGAATTAAATACCTATATTAAATGGTATATAAGTAACTGAAATTACATATGATTGAATTACATGTATTGTTTATTGTTGTATAGTAATTGGGTTTGAACCTATTAAGTATTATTCTAGATTTAATACTTTACTAGTGAAAATGGATTAATTATGATCTTTGGAATTAATATAGAAGGCTGATATAAAATTGTAACTAGTAAATATAATGATCATGATGGAATGACTCTATACATGCAATTGATATGTAATGAGGAAGTTTAATAGTTATAGCTAAGTATGTAAACCTTATGGATGTTTATGATTGTATACATTCAGTGATGATTTTAACATTTGTGTACTTAAGAAAATATAATTATAGGGTCGTAACTTAATAATTAGGGACTATCTAATTAATTTATCTTATTTCCCTAATTAGCTCAAATTCTTAAGGAATATGCACAAGCCACTTGTATAAGTTGATTACATTTAATTAATTGAAACCAAGTTATGGACCTTAGGATCGAATAATTAATGTGATGGATATCGCTGCATTATGAAATTTAAACTGTTGTAAAAAAATTCAATGAGGTAAAAGTTACGAAAAACTTATTACGTGTGACATGATCAACATGGAATTAGATTGTGCTATAAATCATAATTGTCCCATCTAACTATTTTAGTTGGCACATTCATGCTTTCCTCAACAGATGCACAAGTTTTGTATGGTTATGTGACTTAAATTAATTTAACTAAATAATCAATTCAATTCTTATAACTGGATCAAGTGATATGGTAATGGGACATGTTTCTATTGATGAATTTTTCATCATGAAACTGAGCATCCAATACATGACTCTGAAAATTATGGCCAAAGTAGTGTAAGTCATTACACTGTCAAGATGCACCTACTTCTAGCATAAGTGTATTTCTCTTTATGGGATTTGATTGACTAAAATCTCGGTAGACACTTAGAAAAACACTTGTAAATAAATTCCGATAAGATAACTACTGGTATATTTTGTGTACTGACTCAAAATATTTTTCTATGGGGGATTGAGTAGGATCTAGTTGACCCATAATCTTGCACATGTTTTATTGATTTTTTATCTAAATAATTATAACTATACTATGCTGGATTTAAATGTTAGTTGTAAATTTAACTCAATGAATCCATATGGATTTAAATGTGGGGTATTTAAATTAGTGAAGTATGAAAGATAATATAAAATATAATCAACAAACACTAATATAATTCAGCAGGAGCTGTAAATGATGTTACTCATTTTAGCATATGACAACTTAAGGGATTTATAACTCTTGTGTGCTAGAATTTAATCACTGAGCATTAAATTCATTGAAGTCCTTAACTATTACTAATGAGTTGAAATTTTTTTTCCCTAGTTTAGAATTGTAAGAAAGTGGTTATTACACCATTCTTAGAACTCATGCATACGTCACCTCACCACCGTGAAGTTTTAATGACAACATTGTTTGACATGAACATTACCTTTCCTACCTCTTTTAGGTAGAGCCCCTCATTTTATGGCTCAGAAGAAATCATCGTTTAGCAATACAATGAGCTTTCCATTAATATCAATCTCACTATGGATGATCACTCTTGAATTTGTTTCCCTATAGCTTATATGATCCTAGATGAGCTCTTTCTTAACATAGACAATCCAAATATTTTAATTTTATTTCAGATCTATCACATTATAGTCAGGTGTGCTCTCATTGAAGAAGGATCAGGGGCCTCATTATAATTCATCAAGGCTCTATGTTATTCTATCGATAACCTAAAATATACATGAACTACTTGTCAAGGATATAAAAAAAATATATGCCTCATATCGGGTGTATTTGGTTACCCATCACCACCCCCCTTTGGTTTTCTGCATCAAATTCATGGTCTTCAATTTTCCTCTATCTTATAAGATTCTCCTAGGGCGGCCTTAACTCATCGTATGCATGTCATTAGTTATTCTGCATGTTAGTTTGTGAAGTTTTCTCACCAAGGAGATATTTATAAGATTCAAGGGGACACTAATCCTTGGAACAATGATACACTCCAAAAAAATGGGACATACAAGCTCCTAAGACTAGATGAATAATCTCTTATCCCCTTTCAGGAATACTAACATTGTAAATATCCTATAGATACTCTTCATGGAAATAGCGATCATCTTGAATTGATTGGGCGCATGCTTCATTATCTATTAGAGTTATATGATGATGAGATTGATTAATTCATGCTTAGAATAAATAATTTTTATCTTCTTTGGCTTATTGTATCCCATTTTTATCCTTCCTTATGACCTCGTAAGAAAGACCTTCAATTCTTGTAGTCATCTCACGTACACCGTACACCCCACTAGAGAATGTGGTCCACCTAGAGACCATAGTTGATTATTGTGTGGTGGATGCCTCCACATTATATTATAATGATGGTTATGCTTTAGATGAACCTCATTTGGATAGTTATGCCTAGATTTGTGATAGGGAAGTCTTTCATTACCAAGAAAATATTCACACCAAATCCACTCAAGACATGAATGTCATCCTCATAGAAGAGTAATCCTCAAGTGTCGTTACTAATTTTTCCTAACCAATTCTTGAGCCTCATATTTCTCTACAGAATACACCTCCACATAATACCATTGACCTAGCCGATCCATTTTCTCTCACAAAATCAAATGATCGAGTCGTTGGTTTTGAATACAAAGTTAATGATCTCATGGGTGATGATCTTATCTACTACACCTTGATGAATGAGAAAGATATTGCTCCATTAGCACCATCTTATCCCATTGCATCGGCACCCTCATTAGATACTCTCACTAGCCCTCTACAACCTATGAGACCTATCTTCGTACCTCATTCCCTTATGGATCCTCATTCCTATATGACTAAGCCATATTACACATGGCATAAGGATCCATGGAATGATATTTCTAACTATATATCCTATCGATTCCGCATGAAGAAGCTTGAAGATGAGGTCAAATATGACAAACCCAAAAATATTACACATCCTTCTACTTCAAATCCCTTATTTTATTGTCATGATGGGTATTGTTTGTGAACCAAAACAAACTATTGGGTTCTACGTAATAAGTGTCCCATTCCCAAAAATTATTCCTGTAATCAGATACATGAATATAGTTTCTCTCATAACCAACCATCTTCCCCTCAATCAGCTAGACCATAACCTACTTATGGGCCACCACCTCACTATGATCCTCATCTCTCCATAAATGTTGTTTGGCATGATATACTCACCCAACTAGAGGACTAGATCGATGACATGTTATTTTCCACAAGATTTGAATTTCATTAGCAAGTCACTATTACACAACATGTTGTTAAAGACCTCATGAATCATGTTAGAAGTCACATCTTGAATCAAGTTGATGATATCATCACTGATATACATTGCATTCTTTTACCCCTCATGGATAGTTTTCTATAATACCTTGATTACATCTTATTTTACTCCTTTGGCCTAAACCATAATCGCTGCTTACTCTCTCAGCCCCCGTTTAGGTATTTATACACCACATTTTCCCTTTGCGTGGGATCTTGTTCCCCCTTGGGTTTTTCACACAATCTCTTATAACTCATTACATCCTTGCTTGGGTTTTTTTCTCTGCTTAAATTTATCACCATGTACACCCTAGTTTCTCCTACCATTGGAGTTCCTTTGTCCTGAATCTACATATTTTGGCTCCAATACGCCCCATTATTTCCCATTATATCACCACAATATTCTTTACATATTTTCTTAGGCATATGGCCTTGCATGTATTTATACACCCAATCACATCCTGACATCCTACTATTGGATATCTTATCCTTTTTACGCCTCTTGGCTTATTTACATCATGTGGGTTGGGATATCTTATTGATCCCCCTCGCACCAGATTTACCTATTTAACCACATTATGGTTATTCCTAAGTACCATGGGTATCATCTCATGCATACATTTAGAAAGTATGAAAATGATAAATAAATCAACATGTATCCAAAAAACACCAAACATCCAAATGTCAACAAATTCATCATCTATATATATCTTGAATCAGTTTTTATACATAGATAAAATCATAAAAAATGGTTGTGCCCCATATACAAAATGGCTCAAGCACCCTCAACCCATATGGGGTTCTATGGATGCTTTGAGATGATGCGGTCATACTCATGGCTCTGGATGTGCGAGATAAGGACTCTACCCTCGATTAGGCTCTAAAGGCCTCTCCCTCCATTCTCAATAGCTATGTCTCGAATGAGGTAATCCTCTCCACTGTTATCTAGGAATATAATAGGTGGGCTACATGCTCCTGAAATAGGTCCATCTACACATGTAATAGAATCTACAACATCACATCTATGCTATTGGTAGCTTCCAACCCCTTTGCATCTGAATATCTCTATAGTATCCTATATGCCTCTCCAACTAGAGAGAATGAGCTCACTACATCTCTAATCAACGATAAAAATAGATCAACCATCACTGTTGTATCCTATACCTCTAGCAATGGATCCAAGATATCATGGTAGGTAATCTCTATTAGGGTGTGCCACTCCTCCACTATCTGCTCTACAAAGCCAAAAATGACACATGTTACTCATAATATCAATATGGGACAAACCCATTTTCATGAATAATCTAAATGACATAATGACACACATAACTAGATACCCAAGCATCTACATGATGGTCCCATTATCTGTACATACACCCAATATTTTCTCGTCATCATCTTCACGACGAAGTATAAATCCTATGTACTATGTTCACCTATCTTAGGGAACCAATATCACATCCCCTTTGCATTGTGGTTTGGGACTTTATCACAAATGCATGCCCATCTAGACCTCATTTGGAATCAATTATCCTCATCCCACCATCACATATTATTCTCCCTTATCCAAGGTGTTAGCTTCCCTACTACTCCTTTGGTGATAGGACCAGATCTGCCTACACCCCTGACCTATGAATATGTATCAACAGATCCTCAGTCGAATACCTCCTATGAACAATTAATATCTATGATTTATGGTGGGTCCTGAGCATCCCCATCATGTAAATGACACATCTTACCATGTACACTCATCATTTGTATCCCACAGAGTCATAATGTTGGTACATTCACCTCTACTTTTGCAGCCTCTCTGATGTCTTGACACTTGTAGGTGGCAATGGTGGAATCACCACGGGAAATATTCACCCAAACTATCTTAGGAATCTTTTCACTGCATGGATCTCCACCCAATAAACATAATGTCCCATCACCTAAGTGATGACATCCATGAACTCTACTATGTGCCAACTAAGGAGCTAATCCACACTCCCTATGTAGGGTTTTCATGTAACATCATCCGCACCCACCTGTGCTAATGGTATGAATGCTCAAAGTGATCTCACTTCCAGCCCATGTGTCTACTGAATCACTCTCAAGGCATATTTCACTACTTCCTAAGGTTTCCCTGTCAACATTTACATCAGAAACCTCTCCTATATCCTTGTGATCAATAAAATGATGGATCACATGAACCTTTGATAGTTGCACCCGACCTTGTAGATATCATGCACCAACTGAAACCATATGGTGGTGTCCCACCTAAATAATATCCCATAATCAAAAACATATCTGCATATTATAAACAAGAATAATGGGATGGCTACATATGCTTTGTTACACATTATCTATGCCACAAAAATCCCCATTACTAATTTTTTAGATATGTAGAATCCTTACAGTCTACATTATGTTGAGTTGGACACATAACATGCTCTCATCATATATGTCACTCCCGATAGCCCATACAGATAAATATCTCCACTCAGCAACATCTGAACTAAGATCACAATACATTTAGGTCCCTCGAATGGGTAACCCTAGAATCCCATGTACATCCTCTTAATTCAAAACCATCTCCATGGTATACTATCATGTCCACAAATGAAAGGTGTTGGATCTAGTCCCCTATGCAGCTCAAAAAATCTATAGAAAATCTAGATCCAATGCTATTCTCGACATATGCATGATGTCCCCAAAACCCCAACCTTGTAAGTGGGTTACCTCTTCCTGATTCAGTCTAGAAATCATACCACTTATCCATGATATATCCACTCTACCATAAGAAGATCACATGCTCTTCCTGCACACAAAAAATGACAATAAACAAGCATTAGAATTCTGGAAAATAAAGTTGGAGAAAAAATTCAAAATTTACAACATATGTCTGTAAAAATCCCTACACATTCACCCCTCTAGCTGATGCCATCGAACCCTGGAAATAATTTCTAAAATTATCTACACCATCAACCCTGTGGTAGATGTCGTCGACCCTTGACTATATTTTTTCCCATTCTAATGTCATCGGATCTTCTGTTGCAAAGGTGTTGATGGCATTTGGTCAAAACATGGCCACGACATTTCCAAGTTAATCTCACAAAAATTGATATAACCAAAATTAAATTCCTCCTAAACCCACTTGTATTTTGTGTTAACCAACATGGTGACATAATTTTGGACAAGAATGACATGCTAACAAAAATAAAAAAGAAAAATAAATAAATAACACCTAATCTACCCAGTAAAATTAAATGCACTGACTTACCCATGGTCATGCCTCACCATGTGCTCCACTGAGTCGTCATTCCTTTCCACCTCATACTCATAACATGACGTCAAAAAAAAATCAAATTTGGAATTATAGAGCTCATTTCCTTCAATTTCAATAATACCAATGAAGAAATAAAAATTGAAAATCACTTTATAAAAACTAAATTTTCTATTCAAATTTGGTCACGATAAACCCAATTCTTTAAAAAATTGTCATTTTTATCCTGAACTATGAAACATTTGTCATTTTTTACATCTTTTCCATAACCTCAAACCATTATTTTCATCTTATTACACACATACTTTCGACGATATTCAATTTTGACCTAGTTTTGATACTATACCACCATATGATGCATACGACATTATGATATCTTGACACTATAAAACCACATCCTTCCCAAGGCCCCTAGCTAGGTGATTTATTTATTATTTTAATGATCATCCTATTTTTTTTCCTTTAAGTTTTACTTCTTTAGGGTTCTTGAAGCATTGATTGCACCTACACATGGTAGGATGAGTGACACTATCAGGTATGCATTTATGGGTATATTTCATTTCATCTAGTCCTTTATAAATTTTAGTATCTAATTTCACTATCAGTGTTATGGACTATTTCTTTCCATTGACCACCCCATGTTTTTCTATTGCAATATATGGTGATTAATGGCTAGGGCATATATATACATAAAAAATTTAGATTTTCATCTTTCATACATGTTACTAACAATTTCCTTTGTATAGAAAAGGTTCATTGATGCATATACTTCTTGAGCGGTTTCCTTTAGGGACCTTATAGGAATGGGGGATGAGTATTCACGTAATAGTTATAGGTTAGAGAAATTACACACACAGAGTATTGATATGTGGTCCCATCTTTAATTTTCCTTGCACTAGTTATCCTTATCCCTCTAGATCTCATACATATTGCACGCCTGACATCCTACTTTCATATCACCACTTTTCACTTTTTTCATCCATTTGTTTGATCCAAAACACATTTTTTCACTCTACATGACACATTAGCATCCATGGCTAACACCATCTCCCATGGGAAATGATGTCGGTGTTAGGGTTTTCTTGGATAATACCATCGCTGGTGGTGAAAATTAACTTGTAGTAATTAATATGTTGTTCATTAATCTAAAATAATTTAATTATCATAACTAGGGATGTAAAATTTAATATTTCCAGTGTTGTATGCACAATTACAGATGTTTGAGGAGTGTAAAGGTAAATTGTTGTCACTACAATTAGGAAATAATAATACTGTAAATGAACTAGACTATGACTGAAAGTAAATACCATGGCTATGTCAAAGCATGTAAAAATAGAATATGGATAAAGGAATAAACTACTGCAATTCTAACAATGCGATGGATTAGAACAAAAAAAAGGAGAGGGTTAGCGAACCGCAAGTGGGCCCTGCCTTGGGTGATAATCCTTCCTAAGGCCTATGTCTACAATAATTTAACATAACTCATATTCTTATTTCATCGTCATGAATATTACAAGTGGAAAATATAAATCCTTTATATATATGGATCTATCTCTATCTTATTATGTCTCCTCCTTTGACAACATTAATCTTTCCTTTTTATATCTTTTCATTAAAGAAGGGGCGTGAACAGATAAAGTCCTAGTAGTAGTGCTAGTTGGATTAAGTAAGAGATCCTAACCAAAAAACCTAGATACTTACATGCATGCAACGAAACTTTTCAATAGATGTTATCATATAATCACATAACTTGACTAACTAATCAGTCAAATAAACCGTTATTAAGTTATGAGTTAAATAAATTAGTTCTTTGTTTGAGTTGCAACACATAATCAAGTGATGAAATTGATTCTCCTTATTTTTCACATAACTAATTCTTCTATTAACACGTGTGAGCTTAGATGTAGTGTCCATGTGTAAGATCCTCAAAATCACATATTTATGTATGTGTGTGATCTCCTTTGGTTGCGGAAGCTTTTCTATAGATGGATCCCTTTGGTTACATGTTAGTTATTGTGGATGATTTCTTTATTGTGAATGAGTTCCTTTGGTTACATGGAAAGTGTTGTGTATGGATCCTTTTATGTGTGTTAGTGGTTACATATAACATCTTCTTTGCAAACAATGTTATAATTTATACAAAGCAACATCTGACATCATATTGCAACCAAAATAATAAATACATACTCGTAATCTACAATATAAATTAAACCTTAGTATTATTTATATTAACTAATATTTATGCCATGAGTTCAAGTTATAATGGAAATATTAAACAATATCACCGGGAAATACAAGTTCAGGGGTACAATTGGCTAGATAAAATACATTAGATGAGGTGTTTAAAAAGGAAATAAAATGACTCATCACACCACCATACTTAAATTCTTGAATTTCCTCATTTAAGATTCTTTGGGTGCCTTTGATGGTTTAGTATATTATTGAATGATGTTCTATAGGTGCCTAAAGTCAATTGGTGTAGATGTTCCTTTTGGCTTGTTGAAGAAGTACCTTGCATTTCTTTTATATCTTTTTATGATCCTATCATGTATGTCCTCATCTAGGTTCTTATTTCTAGCCCAATATTTTATAGGATATTGGAATTTTTTTGGATAATAACCAATAGGAAACCAAGTTTTCCACATCCTTTAGAAACTTCAATGTATGTATTTATCCTCCTAAAATTTGAAATGATATTATGATAAGAATTCTTTTCTTTTCTTTCCATTTTAGGGGACATTTTTTGCCAGCGCATCCTATAGTCCTGTACTATCTCTTGGCTATTGAATTTAATGTGGTTTCTATATTCATCATGAGATTCATGTCTCGTTCGGTGTACTTATTGTCTAATATATTTGCGTTGCATGTATTTTCCATACTCCTTAATCATTGCTCCTATATTTAAAGCTTCACCTCTTATCATCAATGGTTCCTCCTTTGATAATTACATGTAATCTTCCATATAATTATATCTATAAAATTCATTGTTAAAATAAGAGCACAATTCCCTAATTGGAACATCTCTAATGTAAAGTACTAGAATCCATTCCCAGTCATATTCAAGGGCATTGTTGTATTGATATAATTCACATAAAAGTAGCCAAATTTCATTAGGAATTTTCATGTATATCCTGAAGAAAGGCCTAGCTCCACTAATATCAAATAGGATATCATTGTTGATACACATATACTTTAACTACAACATTTTTTCTTTCAAGAAAATGGCATAAATTTTACATAGTGGTCTGTATTTAAATATTTCATTGGTCACTTGAACTGTATCTTCCTGATTTTTCTCAAGTCTTTCAATTTATTTTTCCTTTGCCTTGAGTTATTTATCCTTTTAGTCAAGTTCCTTCTTATGTTGGAAGATTAATTATTCCTTCTCCCTTTCCTATTTTCCCTACAACCAATTGACATATTTTTCAAATTGTTGCACCCAATATTCTAACAAGGTTATCCGAGTGACCATGTTTCTACAAGCTAGTTTTGGTGGGTCTTTGAAAACTTATCTGATGATAACCTATGGCTGCAAGATAACTTGTGGAAAAATGGGAAAAAAGGATATAATATGGTCTCATTTGTATCCTTAGTCATTGTGGGAACATTCTCCATTACTTTAACAATCTGATCAAGTGGTTGTTTAATTTCTACATTGTGAACAATATTGTAAATAATTTTCTCAAGAACATGGGACATATCATCCCCAATCTCCATTTCATCCATTTATGTTTTAAGAACTATTATATCTTATATTTCTTGGGAAAATCCTTCTCCTTAATGCTTCTCATGGGTTTCCCCAACATGAACTTATTTTTTTTGAAATTCAAACTGTTCTGCAGGGCATTCCTGAACAATTTTCTCACTACTTTCTTCACCTTTGTTATCTTTCATACCCTCCGTGGGATCTTGAATCTCTAAATAAACACCTCTTTGATCCATGTTCATTGATGTGGCCTCAATATTCTCCTCTGCCACTTCTTTGTGGCTCTTGACTTCTATGGATTTTTAGTTTTTAGGAGATAATAACGCCTAGGTGGTGTAAGAGTGGATTTGGAAGATGGAGTGGGCTTGGATGATTTAGAAGTATATCTGGAAAAATGCCTCTTACATCTTGAGGTGGATCATTAAGGGATTTAAAATACAAGTAGGGTTTCAGATATTAGAATTATCACAGAAGAAATAGGTGGAGGGTTTTTCTCTAGAGATGGTGGTTTCTTAGAAACAGGGGTTTCTGGGGCATGTGAAGAGGAAGTTGTAGGTTCAGACTGATAAGTGGAAGCTACAGGTTCAACTCTATGAGTGGAATAACTACTTTTGCTTCTCTTTCTCTTCTTATTTTTCCCTAATAACTCATTAATATTCTTAACCCTTGAAAATCCTCTTCAATTTAGTGCAATGTGTTCTCTTTCCAATGTATACTTGACAATGAGAGTAATAAGACAATGGTGAGATAAGGTTGGCCTTCCTCTCTATGACTCTCCACTCATTCTTATCAGACTTTAATTTAAAAATTTGGTAACATTAATATGTACACCATTCTTAAAATTATACAACTTAAAATGGACGGTATTTAATTTGGAGTATCTACCCTTACAGGTAAATTATTTTATAATGTAATTGGTAACATCATCCGAAAATGGTTTCAAAGAAGTATGAAGTGTACCTAGTCTATCAGTCACAAAATTATCATCTCCATCACCAAACTCTCATCGGGTTGCATCTGGGTTTTCCTTCTTAGGGAAAATCTAACCTTCTATAGGAATCCATATTACTCGAGATAAAATATCGTCATCCAATTTTACTGTTAACCATTTAACAATAGCCTCTCTATCCTTGAATGTAATTGTAAATTCATTTACTATGGTTTCGTTGAAACCTTAAAAATTATTGATATATTCTATTGATCCACATGTTTGAAAATAATGAAGTATATGTGGCTTGCTACATAATTATGAATGGTCTATAGGCTCATGGTGAATTAGATCTCCTCTCATCTTAAATTTTGGAAAATCCTTTAGCTCTAAGAGGAAATATCTCACAATTTGTAGCGATGATGAAAGAATTTGAATGTGTGTTAAAGTTTTTGAATTACTTGTGTTTTTGAATTCTGCGACTGGATCACACGTAGCACAAGAAAGGAAATGAATTAAATTCATTTGATTGTTGCAAATGTGTGAGGTGACATGGTGTGATGGAGTCCGGTGACTTAGAGTGAAAAATTATAGGGTTTAAAGGTGATGGCGATAATTTATATTTCAAGTCCTTCATGATATGGCATAAATATTAATTAAACATAATCACTCTATCACTACTTTATTAAAGTGAAATGAGTGTAGTTATCTCAAGATATGCACTGGATGATGATGACATGTTTCTTGTTGTAATTTTCTCTTTCGTTTCATGTAGATTTATAATGATGTTGTATGTTAAGGTACCATGATTTTGTGGAAGTTGTTTTCAATGTTACAAGCATATGTAGCATTATGTTGAAGGCTATTTAATAAAATCAATTAATTCCCAGAGAGGGAAGAATGAATTTTTATGGTGTCAGTCATCTTATTCACTATCACACGTACAGTTTGATTATTATTTTCTCCATGCAATCATAATTTCTTCCAATAAGAAAACAAAACAAAGCTTTGTTGTATGGTGTTGCAAGTGGATATTTAGACTTTGTACCATCTCCTTGTGTCAGAGACCATGCACTTCTTGAAACAAACAAACCAAATCCTGCAAAACAAGAATTCTAATAAAATGAAACGTTTTAGTTGAGTGGTGTCAATCACCAAGAAGGCTAATCAAATAAATTTTATATACCCTTGGAGTACTCAGCAAGATGAATATACCAAGGCCACCAAACATATCATTATTTAGAAGCTTCAAAAGATGAACCAAGAGGTTCAACTTCTCACCTTAAATCTGATGTTGTAATTTACATCTTGCCTTTACCTTCTTTGAACTACTGCATGAATGTGCTTCTATCAGTTGGATTTTTTTATAACCTTGACCTATGAGCATTAACCAGTAACTTGAATCTCATAGGATATATGGTAGTGAGTTTCACAGCTCCATTAGGAAATATTTTCTCAATCTCATATGGGCCTAACCACCTTGTCCTAGCTTTTCCCATCTGGACCTTATATTTGGATTCAAATAAGAGAGCCAAATCTCCTTATTGAAATTGTCTTGTCTTGATGAATTTTTCATGTCATTTGATCCTTTAATTTTGTATCACTTTAGTATTATACATAGTTTTTCTCCTCATTTCATCTAGCTCATTCAGTTGGAGAATTCTTTACCTTTGGGATTCAGAAAAATCTATGCCTAGTTCAAGTGCATTCCTTAGTGTCTTATACACAAATTCAATAAGGAGAATAACATTCTTACTGTACAAAATATAGAATGGTGTGAATCCTATTCACATCTTTCAATTTGTGTTGAATGCCCAAACTACCTCTAGAAGTTTTTCTACCCAATCTCTCCTATGTAGTGCAATAATTTTTTTCAAGATGGCTTCTATTTCCTTTTTTTACCTCAACTTAACCATTATATTAGGGTTGATAAGGTGTAGAATTCATATGTATGATTTTATACTCCTTAGCTAGATCAGAAATAATTTTAGCCGTGAAGTGTGTACCTTGATCTGTAACAATTTTTCTTGGTACTTCATACCTCATGAAAATGTGGTCATATAAGAATTTAGCAAATTTCTCACTCTTCTGATTTGGAAATGCTTTCACTTCTATCCATTTAGTGAGGTAATCAGTACACACCAAAATGTACTCCTTCTATTGAGATTTAGGATCTATTGGACCAATGAAGTCCAAACCCCATTTGTCAAATGGATGCAATACTAACTGATGTTGTAGTGGCATCTCATCTAACATGGTAGGCTTTCCCATTATTTTTCATTTATCACACCTTCTTATATACAATGTTACATCCATATGTAGTGTAGGCTAGTAATACTCTGTTGTCGACACTTTTTGTCCTATTTTTTTTACAAAAAATTGTTCAACACATGGTTCATTATAGAAGGCTTTGAGGACATCATATATTTCCTCATCATCTATGCATAACCTCATAAAATTATCCCGCTCTGTTTGAAATAGAAAATCATCTATCCAAAAAAAATCACACTTTTCCCAACAATGCATTTTTTTTAGAATATAAATAGTGTGGAGGTGTCTTACCCGAGACCAAATAATTGGCTACATCATAATACTAAGGTGTTCTAGTGGAAATGAAAAATAGATGCTCATTTGGGAAAGAGTCGTCTACTAATTTTTCTACATTATTATTCTCCATTATTGAAAGAAAGTAAACTACAACATTATATTTACCAGGATTATCCACAATGGTGACATCAAACTCATGCAAGAGTAGCAACCATATTACTATTCCACTGCTTACAACTATTTTCATGATCAAATATTTAATTTTTACATAATCATTATGAATGAATACTGGATAACCTGTGATGTAGTTCCTGAACATATTGATAGCATAAAGCACTGCTAAGAATTATTTCTATGTGAATGTATAGGTGAGTTCATCGTGTTGCAGGTTCTCACTGAAATAGTAGATTGTGTAGTTTAGAATTCCATCTTTCTGTCCTATAATAACTCTAATGGCATGATCTGAGGCATAATTATGAATGTGAAATTAAAAAATCTAATATGGTCCGAGTCGTAACATAAGTGCTAAAGTTATAAATTGCTTTAAAGACTGGAATGCAACCTCATATTTATCAGTCCCTCAAAGGAAACATCTTTTCCCAACAGGAAAAATAATGGTGTTGCAATTTTACTAAAGTCTTGTATAAATATTCTATAATACCTAACATGTCCCTAGAATCTTCTCACATCCTTCTTCTTCTTTGGTGTTGGTAGATTTATAATCAGATATATTTTCTAGATCTATTGAAATTATAGCGGTTGATGGATAATTCCCTAACACTATTCCTTCAGACATCATCATATAGCATTTTTCATTTCTTAAGGACAGGTTATGCTACTTACACCTCTTGAGAAATTTTTCTAGATTCTACATTTCTTCATCAAAAGTACTACCATATACTGTAAAACCATCTTTATATATCTCCATGTAGTCATTGGTTAAATCTGGAAAAATGCTCAAAACTACTCACTGAAATGTATTAGGTGCATTGTATAAACCAAAAAGAAGAACAAAATATGAAAACTTTCCCCATGGGCATGTTAATTTGGTCTTGTCCTGGTTCTCTGGTGTAATCTGATTTTTTTTATAGCCACTATAGGCATCTAGAAAATAAAAATATTTCTTGCCAACAAGAGTGTCAAATATTTAATCAATGGAAGGAAGAAGAAAATGATCCTTATTTTTTGTTGCATTCAACTCTCTATAGTCCTTTTAGATCCTCTATTTTCTATTCTTCTTAGGTACAATGACAAGGGGTGATATCCATTGACTATCAGAAATTGGATATATAAATCCAACATCCAATAATTATTTTAATTATTCTTTCACTATGTCCCTCACTGTTGGATTCATTTTTTTACAGATTTATTATTGGCTTGCAGATATATTTGATGTATATATTATGTGTATATATGTTAGGGTGTATCCCATGCATGTCTCTATAGTCCCATACAAATGTTATCTTTTTTTATATAGAAGAGAAATTAACTGATGTTATTGCTGCATGCTCAGCATTTTGTTTACATTAAGTGGCTTGCCCAGAGTAATTTGCACTTGCTTATAGAGATTAGTCATGGAGCATATATTGTCCTTTACATAATTGAATGTATAATCATGTGGAAAAATTTGGTGGAGGATGTAATTATTACCTAGAATGTTCATGGTGATTTGCTACAGTAGGATTTGATTTTCAGGACAACTTATAAGCCTTAATTTTTGATCTACTTCTTTATTATTGCCATAATTATTTTGTAGGATGGTAGAAAGAACAACATCATCTTCTTTCCCTTCAATCGTGCATGAATTATTTAGCATCATGAGCTATTGATCTGATATTAGGTCTTCTTCTGGCTCTTCAAACCAAATGGTTTGGTCTTCTTATTTGAACAATTGTGTAGGGGGTAAAGAATGAGTTTTTTGTTACCACTTTCATTAGAGATAATCATATTACTAGATCTGCATCCTATAAATGCATTAGCAATTTCCAACCATGGTCTTCCCAAGATGATAAGATATCCTTCCAAGCTTGCTTTTGGATGAAAAACAATAAAATCATCACGATACTCCCAAGAGTCTACCACTACTACTACGTCCTCCAGGACTCCTTCAGGATTAACTCTTGATCTATCGACAAGATGTAAAACTGTGGTTATTGGTATTAACCCCTATAACTTTAAATAATCCATGATCAGTTTTGTCATTACATTAATATTTTCCCCAAGTCGATGAGTTTGTTCTATATCACTATGTCATTGATTTTGAAATTTACCAAAGGAATGCTTGGATCTATGTATTTTGGCATAATTGAGTTCTCAAGCATAATATGAGCTACTTGTTTAATGACCTGCATAGTAGTTGTATCTTTCCTTTTTCTTCCTAGTTTCTTTATGCATAGATCTTTAACTAATATTCTATAGATGGGAACATCCTTAACATTTTGAATCAATGGAATTTTCACACAAATGTATTTTATCTCATTGAAAAAATCAGAATTACATTCTTATTTGAGGTTAGTATTCTTTTTCTTGTAACCATTCAGGAAATAGTGGCTCATCACCCAGTGTTTAACCCTTGCTCAAATTTTTTTCAGGTTACTTCAGGTAATCATACAACATCTTTTGTTGTTTTTATGTATCTGTATGTAGCATTTTATTACTTTATTACATGTCACCTTGCAATTTTTGTGCTACCTCAGGAATCTCAGTAATGGTGGGTCCAACTGGTGCAGGAAGTGCTCTTCCTAAATGAATATGGATATTGTTGATATCAACAAAATAGGTAGGGTATTGAGTTGGTTCAGTGGAATAGGCTACCTGACTAGATTTATTATTAGTGTTAGGCAATGGATAAGCTGGTAATTGGGTAGCTTTTGGTTGAGATCTTGTCTGGGGGTTTTGCATTAGAGCTTGCAGCTGCAGATAAGGAGGTTACATATAAGATTGTTAGTAATTTGGAGGTGGGTTATTCCACTGCGGTCCTCCTCTCCAAGGCTGTTGTCATGATTTAGGAGGTTTTTTCCACTATTGTTGTGGTTGGCCTTGAAATTGATGTTGCCATTATTGATGATATTGGTTGGGATATGGTGCCTAAACTTGAGGATTAGCCTTAGTTGGGGGATACATATATGAATTATTAGACCAATTTTGAAATCAATTCATAGGGTCTTATGTCATACCTCCTTTCCTCAGTGGCCATGGTTTTATTTGAGAAACATATAAAGCATGCCCTTCCTCTTTCTCCAACATCTTGAAATCAAGTGAATCCTCCCTTTCTTGAACAATGATGGCCAATTATTTGCATCTATAGTCAAATTTCTTCCTTCTACGTGCATGATATTACTATGTGAGTGTTGCTTCTACATATTCCATTTTATTTTTGGCATGTAGAGAATCTAATTGGTTGACCATGTCATTTACAATCTCATACTTCATATTTTAAAACATGTTGACAATCTTTGACTTGGATATGTCCCTAATTATTTTGATAGCTGATCCACCTCTTGATCTTACACTTCTTACCCTCTTCATAGTAGCTCTTGAGTAATTTTTTCAAGCTTCACAGATGTATACAAAAGTATCCTTTTAAATGTATCCTTATTTTATTAGATCTATAGCATCCATGTCCTCCTCACTGATTCCCTTCAAAAAGATTAAATTGAGAGATTCAGGTGGTAGTTTGGTGTGTCTTTACTTTTGACACAGAAAAAGAACCTTTCATAATAGTCTTCCAATGGTTCATCATCATTTTGTGCCATTCTGTATATTTCATCACCTCCTCTGCAAATTGGTCTATAATAATTATGGTACTTATCAAGGAATTTCTCCTTCATTTTTGCCCACATGGTTAGATCATTTCTTCCCAATCCCATGAACCATATCAAATTTGCATCCTTGAGTGTATCAGGAAATAGATTTAATTTATGTGAAGCTATAGTATAATCATAACTCTTGAAAATAACATCAAACTCAAAAAAAAAGGTGTCTTGGTCTTCTGACATGGATCCATGAAAGTTGGGAAAGGTTAAGGGAGAAATATTCTTCATACAAGTAGCTGAATTGCTATTAGTGATGGGGAAATCAAAGGTGGTTTCCCCATTTCGAACATTCTGATTTACTTCTGATGCCATCTCTGGTTTCTCAAAATAAGATTCAAATATTTCACTTGGAGGAGTGTCTTTAAACAACAAACCTAGTACTGAGGTTTCTTCTTGAGAATCCTCAGAGGTATATGAAGAGATCTATGATACCTATGGATTAGGAAAAAAATACCATGGGCATCCCTTGGGTGGTGCATACATCAAATACTCAAATTTATCAATGGAAAATTAGCTGGGGGGCGGGGGGGTTATTTGGAAGTGAATTTCCTAAAACCTAAATTAAAACTGCTCTAAGAAATTAAAAAAATTCTTCAAAAACCTTATAACTTGGTAGTATCCCTAAAAACTGCACCAAAAATGGTGGTGCAAAATAAATTGCAGCAATTAATATGTTTTTCATTAATCTATAGTCATTTAATTATTAGACCTAGGGATGTTAAATTTTAAAATTACCAGTTTTATATGCACATTTACAGATAATTGAGGAGTGTAAAGGTAAAATTCTATCACTACTATTAGGAAATAACAATACTATAAATGAACTATATTATGACTGAAAGTAAATACTATGGCTATGGAAAAATAGGTAAAAAGAAGAATACAAATTAAGGAATAAACCGCTGCAATTCTAACCATTCAATGAATTAAAAAAAAACAAAAGGAGAGGATTAGCAAAACAAAAGTGGGCCCTGCCTTGGGTGTTAATCCCTCATTAGGCCTGTGTCTACAAAAATTTAACAAAAATCATATTCTTATTTCATCAGCATGAAGATTATAAGTGGAAAATACAACAACTGTCTATCTATGAATCTATCTATGTCTTACTATGTCTCCTACTTTTACATCATTAATATTTCATTTTTATATCTTTTCATTACAATATAGGTGTGAAGAGATAAAGTCCTACTAGTAGTTCTAGTTCGATTAAGTAAGATATCCTAACCAAACAACCAGAAACTTACATACATGCAACAAAACTATTCAGCAGATGTTCTCATATAATCACATAAATTAACTAACCAATTGGTCAATCAACTAGTTATTAAGTTATGAGTTAAATCAATTATTTTTTTGTTTGAGTTATAACACATAATCATATGATGGATTTGAGTCTTCTTCTTGTTCACATAACTACTTCTATTATAAAGATGTGTGAGCTTAGGCATAGTGTCCACGTTGTTCAAGCTCCTCAGAATCGTGACCTTACGTATGTGTGTGAAATTATTTGGTTATGGATGCTTCATTATAGATGGGTCCCTTTGGATGCATGCCAATTTTTGCGTATGAGCTATTTATTGTGAATGAGTTCCTTTGGTTATATGTCAGTTGTTTTGTATGGATCCTTTGTTGCATGTTAGTTGTTGCATATAACAACTTCTTTACAAACAAGGATGACATTTATACAAAGCATCATTTAACATCATATTGCAACCAAAATAATAAATTCATACTCATAATCCACAAAATAAAGTAAACCTTAGTAATAATTATATTAACTAATATCTATGTCATGAGTTCAAGTGATAATGGAAATGTTCAGCAGTATCACTAGGAAATACAAGTTCAGGGGTATAATTGGCTAAACAAAATATAGTAGATGAGGTGATTAAAAAGGAAATAAAATGACTCATCAATCACCCACAGGTGATGATGCCATATATATACCTACTACAACTTGACATTCATGAAGAAAGCCTAGATCTTATGAAATGCCATTCACTCTACTCTCTTGCATCAACTTCACATTTTCTCACTTAGCTATTTTTTCATCTTGCACTTGGATTAGATTGGATTGGACACTCTACTTCTTGGTTGGATTTCTTGCACTATTGGGTCATTTATAGTGAGTTTAGGATAGGAACAATGTTCCCCTTCTCCACCTAATAGAGATTCTCTCTCAATATAATGCTTCTCTGGAGGGATAGATGCATCACCAACCACCCTACAAGTACATGTAAGTTCTCTAACCATATTTTTAATTTTGTATAAATTAGTTCATTTCCCTTCCCCTTTTCTCTATGTTATCTTAGTATTACATGTACATTGATTCTAGTTATCATAGTGCTCTGATTTGATCATGTACTTATCTTTCCTTCACTTTCATTTTAATCATATTATAAATGTTTACCATATCTACCATTGATCTATACTCCTCCTCACCCATTTACTGATATCTCAGTAAGGTACTCTCCTCTATTTTGAATGCAGGCCTTAGAAACCCTAGGTTAACCTACTGTAATAATTACTACCCTCCAGATATGTGACCCTAGTACTCATTGTAACCCTTTTAAATATATTCATTATGTATTATTTTATGTGTATCTCTTACTCATTACCTCGATACCATTGTAGAATGAAATACTTAGGAGTGCAAATTATTGAAACACATTCTTGGCCCGCCATACAGCTAGGGATTTTTGTATGTACATTTGTGTAAGGAGAACCATACAATGAAGTGGATGTAACATAGATAAAAGTGAAGATGACATTATCAAACACCAAAAGAATCAGATATTCACACCTTGCTAGGAAAATAGCACCTAGTTTAGAAACTATTGTCTAGACGATCTTGTCCACTTCTAGGTGATATTGTCCAGAGTAAATTTCATATCACTATTTTATAGAAGAAGTGTACATAGTCCAAACTGAGCTTGTTCCACCATTTTTAAGCCCAAACCTATTCTATATAGTTACATATTAGCTAATTCATTCTTATCCTCTTTGTGGTTGCACTTTCTTATCATTATATATTGATATATTGTATGTTCTTACTATTTCTGATTTATGGTGGTCCTCTGATTAATATATAATTTTGCTAAATCCAATGGTAAATATTTTGATTAATAATATGTTGATTAGACTGATTAAATAAAACATTCCATCATTTGGTGAAGTCATGAGATAATTTGTTTAGTGATTATTTGAGATCAATGGACTTTTTAAATGTATTCTCAAAAGATCCTTTTTTTAAACTCCTTCACTAAGGCTTGGAGGAAATTTTATAGAATGATACTAGAGTGTGAAGGAGGTTGATTATATGATTATAGAAAATCACTTATAAATATATTTGCAATGAGTTTAGTTTTAGCATACATGTATTAGTTTGGATACACTCCTTATTTGTTTCCAAAAATAACAGGATAGCTGGTTTGATGAATCCACTCATCATTAAAAAATGGCAGGGGATATCCTCCAATATCCATAGTGGTCATTTATGGAGCTAAGGATTCATTTTTTATTGTTTGAAGAACCTTATTATGGATTACATAAGGAGGGATTGGATTCATATTATCGTCTAAAGGAAAATGAGGTGATATAGATTGGTTGGGACCTATAGAAACTTGTGCTAGTTGAGAAGCCATATTTAAAATATGATTTTGCATTTGGAACATGATAGAAGTAATGAGAGATTTCATAATGTCCATTTTATCCAATAACTTGATAATTATGAGATTAGAATCAGGGGGTGGATTAGGACCATTAGAGGAAGAAGTGTTGGTATGGTTGTTTTTCAAAGGATTTTTTGGAGATTATTTTAGGGTTACACTAGTTGAAGGAGGATTTACAAGATTAATAGGTTTTGAGTGTGGTTTCAAGGTTATTTTTTGCATAGTACCAATGTATTTGAGAAACGTTTATTAAATTACCTTCCTTGGTTTGTTGTGTAATATTTATCATCATTCATATTCTTGATGATGTGTATGGGATCAATTATTTAAATTTCTATTGCATTGCATGTAATTATAAATATTATTTGTAATGAGATCAATTGAGTTGGTTCATAAGGGTTAATATTGATAGGATGGGACCTATTGGACTCAGACAATATCAATCCTAGTGTGATATATGGGTCAAAGACAATGATATTGGATATTATAGGAAAGATGAGAGAATTAATGTTGCTAGATGGTGATAAAGGAATGAAAGGTTAACCTATATGGGTTTTGAAAGGGTTTAAACAAGAAAAAAATATTCTAAGAGGAGATATATATTTAGGGTATGAAGGATTATTCATATAATAAAGTTATTTTCCCAAAATCTAAGTAGTTTAGTTATGTAGAGATGCATAGTGGTTGATAACATAAAAAAATGGGAAGGTGTTAAAAATGGCCAAATGAGATCGATAATGCAAGTACTTATAAAAGGAAAACGAAATTACATCAGAGGATTTATTACAACTATTATCATTCATTGAATGAAATTCACACAGTAGTTAATTGTGTAAGGAGATAAATAAAAGTTAAAAAGAAGAGTAAATCTTACCTAACCTAAGGAAAAGTAATATTCACAATGCGTTAAATAGAATGTATGGTAGGATAAAATTGATCCCCTATAGGGTTTTCAAAGATAGTCCTACACATAAGATGTAGATACCAAATTTTCTCTAGGAGCACTAGTGTTACATTCTATATGATAGTTTCCCTAACCCTAAGGTAGCTATGTTTTAAAGGTATGTATCTAAGATACTATGATTAAAAAATGATAGTAATTTAAGAGAGATGGATAAACAAGGGTAATAACATAATAATAAAAATAATACATGTGCATCTACTCTAATCTATAACAGTGAATTACCAATCATCTATATAGTAATGAACCAGTAATAAATGACAAAGAAGGGTTAGAAATACTTACTTGTAGTGTGTTTGTTAATGCATGATCCTCCCTATATATAATAACACCTAAAGAGAATTATTGTGGTAAAAAGGTGACACCTTAAGAATACATCCATTCCTAGCTTACTATGGTGATCCAAATGCAAGATGACAAGCTCTAAAACCTCAAGTCTAAAAACTAAGTGTGAAAAAATTCCCAAATGTCTAATGTGAAAGTGCAACAATTTTGGATTGATTAAGAGATTGATTAATTGATTGCAAAAAGTATGATCAGCCATATATGCCCAACATGATTTCCCTTGGTGATGGAGTTTTCCATGTTAAAAATTAAAATTGACACCATCCATGATGGGTGATGGTGTCGGCCTTAATGGGTGCCTAAGATTAAGAGGTGGAAAATAATGTGAAGTGGAAGTTAGGGAATAAATGGATTTTATAACAAAGGTCTAGGATGACTAAAGGTAGGGATAATATTTTACATGAGTGTAAATAAGTGGATGTCATGAGACAAATAAACATGATGGGTAAAATTTTTGAACAAAAGGGGGGGATAAGAAAATGTTAAGGGAAATATGGAAGAATAACGACATATCTTTAATGTTTTCATCTAGCCTACATGACCAAGTAAAATCTTATTATTGGTTGCAGAAATGACTAAGTGTCATTTATGCATGAAGGAATGCACATAGTAGGATGCACACTAAGGATAAAAAGAGTCTTACATGTTTGAAGGACTGCACAGAAGTACATGTATGGGAAATAAAGTAAGACAACACACCACAAAAGGACATGTCAACATGTAAGGTTTCATGCATGTATGTAGATTACTGGTACTTAGACATTTTTGGAGCATTGTCTAATAATAGAGAAAATCATGATAACATGAGGCACACACAAATGTTATAAATATGAATGAATATGCAAACAAGGATATATATGGTGCATGAAAGCAGGATAATAATAGGAATTAAATAATGCTAAAACAATTCTTTTGTAGCTTGAACTATTGTAAATCAGGGTTAGAAAAGTATGTAGGATATTGTCAAAGAACACCTATTATTAGGAAAGGTGCATGTAGGCAGTGAAGGGAAATTCCCCACTATGTATATATATAGGTGATACATAGTATTGTTACTAGTTAGTATTTTGACCTTTAAGTATTGATTGTGTGACCTTTGGAGTCTTTCTAAGCATTATGTGAGCCCACATGGTCCAAATTGTAGTTGTAATGAATAATTGTGTTTGGGTAACTAAGGTGACTACATCTGAGTATGGTATTATGGAAATTCAAGTGTTATTGGTTATTTTTTATGATTAAGCTTTCATGTTATATGTGTTTCCAATTTGGTATGATGTGATGGGTCTTCTTGTATAATTGGTTATGATTATTAATATTCTATTCTAGTCATTTTGTTAAGAAACCAAAGGAAGGACCTGGAGGCTGTGCATGCTTCGAGCGAGCTTCTTGACTTGTTTGGATGAAGTATTGGCGTGCCTAGCTAAGTATTGGGAAATAAAAGGCTATATTTTGGTTATGTTTCATGCACATGGTGTTCCATTTGTATTTTTAGAACATTGATATCTATGCGTATGACGACCTAGACGCATTTTCTCAGTGGTGCAACATTGGACCTAATTGTAATGCATGCAAATGGATAGAAGACAACCTCTATGATTTCTTGTATGAGATATTTTTAATATTCTTTCTGTTAGAATTTTATGAGTGGTTGAAACTATATGTATAGAATAAGGGTGTCTGTTTTGTAAGAAAACAATTATGGAACTAGGAAAACTGTTAGGTGCTTGCTGATTTGGATGAACCTTTGATAAAATTTACAGATCTCTTGTGGAAAGGTGTGATATGTAATAATAATTTGGAGTACATGATTTTTATTTATTATTACCTTGTGTAATAATAGTTCTAGTTTATGTGTGATCCTATGGGATCATATATATACACGCTACCTTTAGCAATGAATATATTGATGAATGAACTTGGAATGGAGAACTTACCAATGGCAAGATAAAACCACACTGTGCGTAGGGGAATGAAACTAGTTTAGGAAGGATGGTGGTGGACCAAGTAGAATAAAGAGATATGGATTAGGTATAATTATGTGTAACAAAGGGTAGTTGATGAGGGGTTGAGGTTGATAAGAATGATGACTGGTGGAAGTGATGGGAACCATGCAGAAGGTAAGGAACCATAGGATCATATCTTCTCTACATTGGGAAAGCATAGTAGGATATCCCCTTCAACATCTTATGAGAATGTTTTATGAGGAGAGAATGAAAACTGCTAGCATGCATCAGACCCCACTAACACTCCTTAGCCCTTGGACAAGGTGCTTGGAATCTTGAAGTTGTTGTATAATGTCATCATAGTAAAGGTGAGAAAGAAAGTAATCAGGTATCACCATGCTGGGTAGGAGATACAAGTAGGAACATATTATTATTAGCTCAGGAAGTGTAAAAGATTAAGGTCATGCATATGGCTTCGTAATAGGTGCCTATGTTTGGACAGGGCTTATTCAGAAAAAAATTGTTAGGCGCGTCCTCAGGATAGAATAGTGCTGCACTACCAGTTAGAAGTAGTACTCTTGGTATTGTTATAGGATAGAAAATTTATGTGTAGTTTAGCAAAACCATTGGAACGCAAGGAAATTCTTATATAGGCCCCCAAGTCGTGGTGGGAGGCTCAAGAGATTCACAACCACCACCGCGTAGAGGTAATCCTAGTGGAGGATCAGGTTTAGGATTTGGTCCCATTCGAGGAAAAGAATGACAACATCTACAACAAAACATTGGAAAAAACATCAACAAACATTGCATATCTTCTTTGAGATGTCTCTTCACTTACAAGAGTACAGATGTGTGGAAGATACAGCTGAGAATGTGCTTAAGTCTGAATTATTGTGGATATCTAAGGGAATAATAACTTCATATATGAAATCAAGTCAATTTAACACCACATGTAAAGGGCACACATATAAATGGTACAAGAAATATGATCCACATCTGATTGCAATGGAGTATGACGCATTATGCACTTCCTCTTTAGCTAAGTTTCATATCCCTAAATTTGAGCATCAGAGCATTAACACGCTAAAGGACATCAAGCAGGGTCTGTCTAAAAGTGTAAGAGAATATGATGCACATTTTAAAACTTTTTTATCTAAGCTATCCTATGGTCTCCATCAAATCCAGCATGCACAGTGATTTATTGGAGGCTTTTTGAAACCATTCCAAAGAGAATTATAATATAATACATTTACTGATCCATATGAATCCTTGGAGGCATTTCTCCACACATAAGAAGTTGAAAGTCTCAATACATGGGCAAGTACTTTCTTGAGGCATGGATAAAAAAAATGGCTACATAGTTGGAGAAGTTGTATTCCAATTCAAAGCATGAGATGCATAGCTAGTTATGGTGTATAGATTGTGAGGTTGAAGGACATGCAAAGGATAGATTCCCACAGAGGAATATGTACATAGTGTTGAAATCTTGTGATATTTTTCATAAGAATCATGATGTATGAAATGGTTCTCTTTTACAACACACGATACAATAGAATTTCTCCATTTATTGCAATATATGTGATGCGAACACCCATGACATTATTGACTATTGTTTGATCTATCATATTCATGAGGCATGTGAGACAAAGTTTCCCTAGACTATTGTGGCAAGTAGTTCTTAGGAACAAGAAGGACATGAGAATGAAAGACGTCATAACAAAAGTGGAGGCTTCAATGGTGGATTCAGAGGTAGAGGACCTATCGGTAGAGGAAGATTTACATGTGGGACATCTTATACTTATGGATCACATGATCATTATCAACTTGAGTGTCCTAAGAATTAGGTTTAAACGCATTATGGTAAGGCACACAAAGTGGAATATTTTCTGACCCTATATGCACATACGTATTAGAATAACAAGAAGGAAAAAGGAACAACTATGGTAAAGGTGGAGGGAAAAAAGTATAAATAGTGGACACCTAATAAAATGGATGATCCTAAACTTTATTCGGTATTAGTAACTACGCATGAAAAATAAACACACACATGTGAGTATATAAAATCAAAACCACTTATCAGAAGATGTCACACCCTATAAATTTAGTAAGTAATTTCAAATTGGATAAGTGTTAAATATGTGATTTATGTGATTGATGTTATTGAGATGCCTATAACCCTAATAAATATTGAGTTAAGGATGAGCTCCATTAATCTAAACATTACTAACTATGGGACCTACCCTAATGTAAAGATAAGTTGCTAAGGGGGGCATTATTTTTTTTTTTTTGTAATGAGCAATGGAATTATGGGCATAAATTGAATGCTTGAATTTTTTTTGTATTTTTGTTGTTCATCTCTATCATATTGTTAAATACCATAGCTTTAAACATTAGTATATGTTAAGGATTTGATATTTTTGTTAGGTTGTTTATCCACCAAGGCTTCGAATATGAGTAAGGGTTCATTGTGACTTTAATTATTGGTCTTTGACCAACCACATAATCATTTACTTAACCTAATACTATGATGGTTAGATTTATATGATTCATAAAATAAGGTTGTGTATACAAGAACTTAATTATTATAGTTTGAAAGTATTATTAACAATTACCAAAGACATGCAAAGTATAAGGTATTTAAATGATTACTCTTGGAGATTCCTTAACTCCACCTAAGTTTGGATATAAATAAATGCTAATATAATATTAACAACATTGATTCGAAACAAAATTTTGGCTTTTTCTAAAAAGGATGGATATTGGGAAGGTGGTGGCATGTAGTTCAAGGCCAAAATGTGGCAGAGACATTAATTAGAGCATTACATATTTTAATGAAGCTCGGGAATCTCAAAGCTTCCTAGACAATTTATCAATTTGGTCCATCATAATTTCATTATTTACTCCACCTTTGCGAGTTCAAACTCTGTGGAACTTTGCATCAGGTTTTCATTCAATTGTTTAGTGGAGATTAGAGCTCTACATGCAATTCTTTGAGTTGTCTATTTTTTCCTTGCAACTGCTATTTTAGGAGAAGGAAAGATGGTGAATCGAGGGTTTTTATTATAAATATCTAAAAACTTGTTTAGTGGAATATGGTGGTAGAGGCTTTAGAGGTTCGAATCTAGTATTATCTGGGGTTGTGACCGTGAAGGAAAGAGTTAGAAGTGGAGAAAAGGATGAAGAAGGAACCACACTTCTTAAAAAGGCATGATATGCTTTACTCTTCGCTAATAGATCATAATTTTTCATTTACATAAATAAATATCTACACTACGCTACTCTAATTATTGTATACTTGGGTTTTGATTGTGTGGTTTTAATTTGTTGTTTTTTTCTATTTCTTTCTGATAAATGAATTTAGGTATAGGGTGCATCTATTGTTACTTCTTTGGCTTGTATTGGACTCAAACCCTACAAATTTGAACATATTTTGGGTTAATTTTCATTTTAGTATATATTGAACCCTTAGGTTCACAAACATGTTTACTGGGTATTACCGTAATGGTGTTGTGTTAAATATTCTACGTGATTGGAATCTCTAAAATTATACAATGTTATTATCTATGTATCCCTTCAGTTTTTAATAAATTTATATAGATCTCTTATATGGTAGAGATGAATAAATGACTTGAGTCTTGTAAGGGTAATGCCTAAAGTCTATGGGTGTCGACCTTATATGTTTATGAAAATTTATACTAATCACTTTCTGGGTATTACATTATTATTTCCTTTATAGTTCCTGAGTTAGAAAATATAGAAGGTTATATAAAAATGGATGACTATATTTTGGGTTACATAAAAATTTGTATAGTTTCTAATATGTAGAACCTGATTACTATAGAAGACAATTGTATTTTATGTATTGAAATCTTTAACAAATTCACTAATTCAATCCTAGTTAACCGATGGGTTTATGGGTGTTGACTGATTGGTTTTTGTTTTTGGAAATTCAGTTATTAAAGGTTTCCTATGTTGGATAAAAATGTTGACCGAATGAATTTTTTCCTCCAGGAATATCTCTAAAATGATATTTGTTAAAATGTTTGTTTTCCTAATAGTCGGAAAAGATGGGCTTGGGGTTAACCTATGGAAAGCCTAATCTTGTCGTATGGCCAACGATTTCAATGTTTTTTTTAATTCATATAGTTTAAGGTAAATTCCCTTTACCTGGACTATCAATCTTCATATATTTTTTACTTAAGGGCATTGTTTTGACATGTCTTCATGTACGTAAATTAATTGGTATAAATTAGTCAAGGCCTACTTAGACTGATTGGGAATTAGACGGTATAAATGTTTCTTATATCCTTTTCTTAAGAGGACTAATAAACTATTTATGGAATATTAATTCATATTAATAAGTAATCTTTAGGTTATTTAAGTATTATAAATATATGTGGACAAGTGGAGCCCTTGCTAGTACAGACGGTAGATTAACCCTAAAGGTTGAATGATATTTATATTCATTTGTTAGCTGAAATAATGTTTGATGCTTGATTCTCATGGTGTACTCATATACTATTAACTTTGTATTAGAAATAGTATTCAATACTGACTTAGTCTAATATATAATGGAAGCATTATATAATACTCGATACTTGTAGAAAATACTATGATTATATAGAACCAACAATTAATAGTACCTCAGCTTCAAGTCAATAAGTGAAGTTATAAAATAATGATATAACTAGAACCTTCTATATATTAAGCTATGAATGGTCAATTTTTTTTATTTTGATATGAATTTTATCATTTGCATTCTGCTTATTAAATTAGATTTGAATGAAGTGATAAATAATGTGAAAGTTAAATGGTTATTTGAATTGGGTATGAATAGGAATATAAACTCTCAGAGATATTTTCTTGATTAAAGTCTAATGCAACATTTCATTTATGTAAATACCAAATATATGAAACTATTAAGGGAGAAATAGATCTTATCATGCCAGTTCTTATAAATTGACAGTTGCTAGCAATTTTGCAAATGGGCTTCATGAAAATGTGAAATAAGGATAAAGTTTAAAGTATGAATTTTTTCTATTGACTGAAGAAATATGAATTTATTATACTTGATTGTATTTAGCATAATACAAAGTACACTTTTATTGCTAAGCAATAAAAAGGCTAGTTAGCCTTTTTATCTATATCAAATCTGAAAAGGGAAAAATTGTAATACTTATTTTGTCTTGGGAAAAATCTGTTATATCTTATTTCAATAAATGAATAAGAGGTTGTTTTATATTAATTATGACATAAATTTATTTAGTGTGAAAATTATGTTTTTTAAACCTGGTTCGTATATGGTTTGTAGTTAAGACGCAAGGTTAATCTTTTAAATACAAATATGAACCTATTGAGTACTTGGCTTAACATAAGCTTGATGTATTGGTGTTATATATTTTATAATTTTTCCAAGTGACTAAAATAGTAATTGTATCCTTTTAGGGTGAATCATATGAATATATATAATAATGATTTATATATGTATAAACACAATTGTTGTTGAATAAATAAAGTATTAAAATTGGTGCATTCAGCTAGTGAATTTTTTTTATTAAAGTTCAATAAGATCTTATACTGTATTCTAGTATAGTTGATTGGTTAACTATAGAAACATTAAGAATTAATGACATTATGTTCTTTAAACAATCTATAAGGATATTTTGATTAAAAAATATATAAAGTGAATCATGAAGATTAGTGTATCACTCATCCAAGACATCTACGAGGAGGTAGATCTAAGTGAATGTATGATAACTACTGATTGAAATAAGGGTGTAAGAGTACACCTAGACAACATAATTCAATAATATAGAATCTATGTTTATTAATATCGATAATGAGAGTGATAAAATGTATTATAACTAATGAATAGTATGTAAGCTTTGCATGATTATGCATATGGGTATAGTACAACATTAATTAATGTTTACTCACTTGATATAAAGATAACCATTTACATAGTTTGGAAATGATTTATTAATTGTGTAACAATATAGATCAGGAAAATAGATATATGGTGGTGAGCTAAATTGTAATTTACATTTGATAGGTAAAACATAATGTATAGTACAACTAAGAATTACATTCAACATATTGGGGTACTATGAGATAGGACCTTAGGCACGATTCATTTGTGGTGAACGTATCATGAGATATAGGGTAGTCTGTCATAATTTAATTAATTACTCGGAAATAATTAAGTTACGATGTTCCAATTTATGGCACTTGGCAGGCCAACTCACTATGACCGCTAAGTAGTCATATCCATTTAATGACGGAGGTCATTAATTAGATATTTCTACTTGGCAGCTATACTGAGTTGCCTCATCAAGACCCTCAAATTGTGAAAATCGTAATACATTTAAGAACAAGCTTCATTAAAGTTACAAAGGTGGATGGAACCACACAAATATGTACTCCGATGAAAACTTATGAGTGCTATAGGAAGGGAAGTGGTCTAGTAATGATGAAAATCATCAAGGAGACACTTATTATCCCTTATTCATCCTAAGATGACATAGTGGTGTTTCACCAAATTGTTGTTGATAAAATAGATTCGGTAAAAGGTAAAGGAGGAATACCTATGATTATATTGTTCAAAATTTGAGTGTGTGCATTTTTGATTTTATCCAAGATACTTATAAAGAACTCATTTTTATCTGGGAAGGACTACCTATAGATAAAAAAAAAGACCAAAAAATGATATTAAATAGCAAGAGTCAGAGGAATGCCTAGTAAGGCTAGATCTGGGAAGCATGATGCTTCCTTTAATGGTTGTCAATCCTCTATTTTTATTAACTTAATGAAATTAAATGCAAGAAATAAAAGTCTTATTGTTAACACTTTGATTTAGGTATCTCAAAATGTTACTAACAAGCTAGATTAAACAAGGTATTGAAATCTAAATTAATCTAACTTCAGGAAAGGTATGTTTCTAGTTGGGACAAGTCATATGGGTATTAGGTAAGGTCTGGGTGGAATATAGGTGATGTTGGAGGTATTTTGGTGAAGGTCAGCAGAAAACATAGTGACTGGCGTCAGTCTGGTGACCGATGTCGATAAAGAGGGGAGACCAACAATGGTTAAGGTGACCAGTGTCGATAGGGGAAAATTAGTGGTAATTAAATAAAAGTAGTTTTGGAATTCTCTGTGGTTTCACAAATAATGGAGGGAGAAGGGTTCGTAATAATGCCAAGAAGACTCAGAAATGAATAGAGGTCAGGTAAGGAGAGCCAGAAGGCCGGGGGTGGTTGGATGGGTAGATTGGTAAGAAGGTGTGGATAGAGGAATGCATGAAGTAATAAGATGTAATACCAAAGGATAATGAGCCAACACTTTAAACAAGTACATAATGATGAAAATCAAGTATACTTACTTGCATTTACATGTATGGTATGTGAAGAAAGGTAGTAGTCAATCTGTGAATAAATTTTGAGATCAATTATGTGGGAATACTTCCCAGAGTGTTCCCGTGAATATTCTAATGCCTTGGGATGAGCATTAGGTGCTTACTTGGGCTTGTGGTTGAGTATATCCTATCGTCTGGATACTAAGAAGTCTCTGATTCATGCTTGAATGCAATAGAACTCCCTCAACTGAAAATGACCAACCCAGGTAAAGAATTATGAAAGTGTATATAAGGTAATTGATGATGGTTAAGGTGATCAGCATAGGTTGATGGATAACCAAAATTGGTTAGGGCAGGAAAGTTTAGGTTTACCAAAAATAGGTAGATATTTACTATTTTGGTGTGATTCTAATTGACTCCACTTAGGGAAGTGGATTTCATGTGAGAGAAGGCAGGAAGGTCATAGAACAAGTACAATTAGTTTTTAGGAAGAAGTCTCAGTTAATTAGTTCAAGTAGTGACTCAGCACTGGGAGTGATGACTCAGTGTTGAGAGTGATGACTTGGTCATTATGAATTAAGTGCCCATGGAATAGGTCTATGGCGAGGTTTCTAGATTATGTACAAATTAACTTAATTAAATGATTTAAATTAATTAATAATGTGAGGATGAACATTAATTCAATTATAAGTAATTAAATTAATACGAATGCGGGTTAAAGGGGTCATGGATAGGTGAACACATTAAATTATTTAATTGAAAGGGGACCAAGGGGAGTGTGACCCAAATTTGGTGTCTACAAGTGGTACATATTCATGCAGGTTAATCTAGATTTGTACCTTGTACACAACTTGTAACTTTCTAGTCCAATTCTAGATAACAGAAATTAATAAGGTGATAGAAAACTTCCTAATGACAAGTGTGTCCTCACGGAACTGAGCATGGAAAACATGTCTCTGAAAATTTGTGTAAAGTAGTGTAATCTACTGATTACAATGTCCCAGAGTCACCAAGGATCTAAGTGTAGGATTCTGGATGGGATTGAATGTTATATACCTATGTAGACTATTATAATGCAATATTTGACTATCTTTGATAGATGAAGAAACCATTAGTATACTTTGTATATACAAAACCAAATGATACACTTGGTGTAATTTCTCGTAAAGAGTAAACACACTTGTTAAGAGTGTTGAGGGGGCTCGAGTAAGATATGTATACTCTCATGTAGCTACACATGGTTTATGACCATTATAAGATGGATTGACTTTGACGATGTTAGTTCTAAATCATGAGAATTTAGAACAAGGAAACCTAATATAGGAAATTAATATTTATGTTGGATTTAAATATATGGGTATTTAAATCAATGAAGCATGAAATTTTTTAAAAACAATACCAGAACTGAAGTGACAAATGAGGTTGTTACATTTTGGTATAAGAGTTGAAGGTTGCAACTCTTGGAATTATTAGGTCCTTATGCTTACTGAATTTTTATGTTATTAAAAAGATAAATAGAATGGGAGAAGGATTTACCATGGAGAATAACTAGACCAAACTATGCTTTAGGTTTGATGGTAAATAAGTTAAATAATACTCTAGCAATCCTTCGTGACACACTAAACTAGAAATATGCATGGAGAAACTGGTAAGTGTGAACATGATTGACCAAGGAAAACAACTTGAGTTGAATGATAACAATTAATAGAGGGTTACTCGATTGATTGAACTATCTTAATGACAAATTTGGAATTTAAATCCAATATAAAATAAAAACCCACATAGGGTTGATGAATTAGATAGGAGAGGACTATCTGATGTAGTGGTAGAAACTTGAAAGACCAATTAGTCTATAATGAAATCTGTAATAAAATTATAACTTTTAAAGAGTAGAAGAACACAAGAGCATTAGCTCTTCTTTACCATTGAATTTCAATAAAAAGATAATGGAAGGGAAAAGGATAGAAAATGTGATCTTTTAGAGTGAAACACAAGAGTAAAGCATGTTATAGTTTTCTAGAAGAAGGGAACAAGTCTTTCCTAACATGATATCAGGAAAGCTAATTAGGACTACCTGATGTTGTTTTAAATATGAGATTAATACAGCTAAGTTCCTTGTATACAGTGACTAACTAAAAAATGAATTAGAATCCATATTCTTAAATAGTAAGTAATAATAAATTTTCATTAGCCACAACCTTATGTCAGTTATCATGAAATTGTCATTATTTAAACTCATCACAGAAAAAGGATGACATACTTAAGTTCAGATAGGAACCTAAGATGTAGTAATTAAAATTTTGTTATTTGGCTGAAAACCCAATGACTTAATGATGCAAGAGCATCAACTATGGAGTGTACATAACATGGAAACATCAAATTTTTGATTGAATGTGTAAGTTGTGCTCAGGTAATTTAGGTGATCTCTTGGAGCTAACTAGCCTGAAAAAGGATGAATGGGATCAATAAGGGTGTCATTAGGTAAACTTCCTTTAGAATTTATAAAATGTGATAGGAACCTAATGAGTGGGAAAATGAATCATTTGAGCAAGAGTCAAGGAGATATACTTGATGATAATTGACTAAGAGACCCATAAATGAACAAAAGTAATTGTATCATCATTCTGTTTGGATGATAATCAAATATAGTAATACTTTAATAAGTATTGAAAGAATAAAATATTAGTTAAGGATTGGTTTACATGCACTTGACTATGTTGTAGAGTACATGTGATTGTTCTTGATATCATAATACAATGTAAATGTGATTTTAAGATAGATCAAGGTATCTTAATCCTTACATAATGTCCCTACAGATATTATGTGTGTCTGTGTATGATTTTATAAGTGGCATAATTTGTACAATCCTAATTGGTTGTGATAAGTAAGAGTGACATGGTTCTACATTTGAGGCTTACTAAATAAAAGGGATGTTTAACTTTATCAAAGTAACCATTAAATTATGGAAATATTTGTATGCTACCAGGGAGTATTAGATATGAGATTCATGTTCTAAGTCCTTTATGTAAAAGTTATCTAAGATTCCAGCCTATACCTCTGTACAGTGTTTGTAAGAGGAAATAAAAGCACAAATTTGGAAGGTACTCAAAATGGTCTATAAATATTTGAACCTTCACAATTGAAGAGTATACACAGGTATAGAGAAAGAATTTCTTGAAAGGTTTTGAACTTTGTTTTCAAGGAGATAGGATGAGTAATCATGATTGAGTTTATAACTTGGGTGAGAAAAAAACTCTTCATTGTTATTGATATAAGGTGAAATATGTATGCAGAATAATTTATTAGTAACTGGCGGTAGTAATACTTTAAGGATACATAGAATGAAGTTATCCTTCCTCGGAAACCTTGTTGACATCATAAACCCTACATGCACCGTATGTCTTTGATGAAAAGGGAAGTAAAGGGGAGAATTATAAATAACCTTGAATTACTAATAAGAGGGCATTTCTCTCATTTTCATTACAGACACTCCTGTAAAATCTGATACCTTGAATCAAAATCTAATGAAATTTGTTCCCAAATCACACTTCTCGGGTCTAATAAATGATCTCATGTGTGTAACTTGATACTAATGATCTCAATAGATTCTATAATCTTACCCTCAAAATATTTGATGCCAAAATATCCTTAAACCTAATATTTTTATGATATTATGTTTCATTAGACTGAGAATACAATCAACCCAGTTGCAAGAGTTGAAAGGATGGGGAGATGGAGTTTGAGGGAAGAAATAATCCATGAGGTCTATAAAAATTGCAATTTTCACCTATTTGAGCCACAGTCCTGTAACAAAACTTTGGAAACCAGAGCTTGAAGAGATATGGAGTGTTGATGACTTGTTCATGGAAAAGGGGCTTGAATTTCTGAACAAAATTTCTTTATTGAACCCCAATCCTGATTCAAGAGAAATATTGAATATGTTGGTGTGAGTTATCTTATGTGTCCTCCACTCACATATGGAGGGTCATCTCACATGGGTTAGGTTTAGGGTTAGGTTTAGGGTTTTCTATTGAGTCATGCACTAGGGTTACTCAGAACCCTATATGTATCCCTTCATTTGACATTTATGAGCATGCCAAGACACTCCGCTGTATTTTCTTTACATGTGTAAACTTTGTTCTGTTATGCAAGTTATTCAGTTATTGATTGATTCTTCCTTATGATTACGTTGGAGCCATTACAATTGAACCAAAGTACAACTTCATCATGGTGCATAGTTTCTAATATGATCCGTCAACTCTTTCATGGTATCAGAGATGAGATTGGGTAAACGTGCACTCATTTTTTTTGAGTTGTGATTACTCTTGTTTTTCATTTTTTTAACTCCTCGTGCAAGTTTTTGATCATTAATTTTTGGTTTTCCTTGCTAACTTATTTAACAAGATATTATTAGAAAGTGTGTCAGTTTGCTGTGTTCTTTGTGCATGCGCAGGTATTCCTAAAGCTTTTAGGGGTTTTACAGCTAAATTTAGCTAGCTATAGCTAAATCTAGTAGATCAGCCAAAATAGAGTATTTTCTAGCTTTTTAAATTGATTTTAATTAAACTGAAAATTCTTTAGATCTCTGTTTTCTAAATTTTCTCAGTTTTTGATTTTTTTCTTGCAGATTTAGGTCAAAAATTTAGTAATTGGTGGATCATCGGTTTGGTGCATTGGTTTGGACACTCATTTGAGTTGTATTCAATCCTGACTGGCTCTTCTTTTGCTTCCTGTGACTAAATTTGTTCTTCCAAGGTTGTGTGGACATTTTTTCTTGTTGCGTGGATGTTTTTCTTGCTCTGCGTGGACTTCATTAATTTTATTTGCGTGGAGGGCTTCATAACCTGTCTTGCTAGGGCTCCTTCTCCTCTGCCACGGCCTACACCCTCCTACCAAAAACTTCCATTAAAACCTACGAACAAAACAAAACCGTGAGTTCTCTTTTCATGTTTTTTTGGTAAGTACTTTTTAAACTTGTTTCTTTTAAAAACTTCAAAAAGCTTTTTTCTTTTACTAAAAAAAATGCAATCTTTTTAATTATTTCCTAAACCGTAAGTTTTTAAAATTTGCTTTTTTAAAAAAACCGTAAGTTTTAAAAAAAAATTCAAATTTTCTTTTTATAAAATAAAGTGGAAATTTTTAAAAAGGAGGGAGTTTTTTTAATTATAATTAGGATTTAATTATTAGATCTTAATTAGTTTTTTTAAATTATAATTTTTAAAATCTTAATTAATTCCCCATATTTAATTAAGTTTTTTAATTAGATATTAAATAATCCTAATTAATTAAATTAATTTTTTTATTATTTACGTATACTTCACGATTAGATAAGTTTTTTAATAAAAAAAATTGTCTCTTTAATTAACGTCTTTATCATTTTTTTTACAAACTCCTATAGCTTTAAAATTAGCTAAATTAGGCGTTCCAAATCGATATTTTCTAGGGATTATTGGATTTTTTTTTCTAATCGTGCGCTCAAGTGTGGAAAGACACTTTGAGCACCTATTCACCTTCCAAGTGCTTTTCCGACATTCTGAAGATCATCGGAACTCATCCTAAGTTCATCTAAACATTGTAAATTACCCTTATTATTGCTTGTGACTAGTGAGTGCATCCACCAAAATTTGCAGCAAGGGGGTATCTATTGCGACATGAGACACTTTTTCTCACAACCAGGTTTAGATTTCACCTCCTTCCTAGTTTTTAGCATTGTGTTTGTGTACGGTATCACTTTGTTGCACTTCTCGAAACATGATTGTGGTCTCCTCTCTTGAGTATTATTATGTTGATTAAAATATGAGTTACCAAGTGTTTCTAGATGCACGCTCGGACCCGATTGTATTCAACACACTAAACTATAAAGTGCTGAAAGCAGGGGGGTTATTATATTGTCCTGGGTGGTTATGTTTCTTTTCTGCATTTCTTCTCTCTCTTTTCACTATGGATGCACTTTCAATTCCTTTGCTTACGTTGTTCAAATTTATTGAATGGAGATCGAAAATAATAATGAAAACTAAGTGGTAAAGGGTTATCCTCGCATCACCATGGGAACTGAAGACTAAACCTAGACAAAGAACCTAAAAAATCTAAGTGGTTAAACCGTAGTGATGAAGCATTATGTCTTCTTTGCAAGTCCATTTCTCTTGACTTGTCTCTTCCACATTGAGGCGTCTGAAACACCTACAGTCTGCGTGGAAAATGTTGGATGCAATGTTTGGACAACTACGATGACATGAGAGTGCATGAGTTGGAAAACAAACTACTAGGGTTAAATCCTAGTGACTTTGAAAACCTACAAGCCTTCTTCTCGAAATTTGTCCACATTAGATTATTGTTAAAAGGATGTCAAGTAGAAAAGAAATATTCTCAACTGATCTTGTCGATTCTCTCTAAGCTAGGTCCCGAATATTCTGTCTCTGTGTCAACTTTCTACGCTACAAAATTTGCCTTGGGCAAGTGATACTTGGACGATGCCCTCCTTCGACTGTTTTTCATCCCAACTCATTCGAGAACAGGAAAAAATCGTTCAAATGGGGTCTCTAGAGTCCAAGTCACATGCCCTTGTAGCAAGTACTAGTAAGGAAAAGAAGACTGAAAAGAAGAAAGAAAAAAAGGATCAACCTAAGAAAGAAAACAAGATTGATACTAAAAATAATACAAACACTTCGAATTCTGAGCCTAGAGCATAGAAAGATGGGTATTTGTGTTCCTATCACAAGAATCCTGGACATAAAGAAAATAAATGTATGAGAAAAAAAATTGATCACCTTACTCAATTACTTAAGAAAAATAAAATAGGTGTTCCTGAGTCTATCAAACAAAATGCTCCAAAGGCCGATTTTTCCACTACAAAAGGTTCTAAATCTGATAAGAAGAAAGGAAAGGCCCTTGTAGCCAGAGTTACTCCTTCATCGACATGGATTATAGATTTTGGTGCTTTGCACCATATTGGTTCTTCGCATGTTGAGTTCTCCAACATCGAGCCTTGTGGAATGTTCCAAATCACGATGGGTGATGACACGACAGTGTGATTTTCTGGTAGTGGATTGGTAGAGATGGATGGGGGAATATTTAACCAAGTGTTGAGCATTCCTGATCTCTCTACCAATCTCCTATCGATTTACCAAATTACTCACCTTGGTGAAGGAATGTGAGTGGAATTTGGTCCTAACTCGGTGATTATTCGTGAGCTTAATGATGACACTATAGTGGCTGAGGGAAAGGTAGATCACCATTCATGGTTATATACCTTTTCCCACTTTACTTTTGATTCTATGCCCACTACCTTAATCACTCATGTAAATGAGGTTAGTAAGCTATGGCATGAGTGTTTCAGACATCTAAATCATCGCTACCTTGAGTAATTGAGCCAAAATGAAATGGTCGATGGGTTACCTCAGGTCAAGTTTTATAAGGGTATTTGTGAGGTTTTTACCCTTGGAAAGCATCCTAAAAATAACTTTGACAAAGGAAAATCCTGGAGAGCTACTCATCCCTTGGATCCTGTTCACAGTGATATTTCTGGTCCATTTCCGTCTCCTTCATTTAATAGAGATCTTTATGTGATGACCTTCATTGATGACTATTTGTGATATACTTGGGTATATTTTCTTAAGCTTAAGTCAGAAGTCTTTGAACATTTTCAGGACTTTAAGGCTCTTGTTGAGAAACAAGAAGAACAGTCTATCAAGGTTCTTCAAATTGACAATGGAAGTGAATATGTAAACAATAGGTTCATGGATTTTTGTACTTCTGAAGGGATCTCCTTACATCATACAATTACATACATCCCTTTGTAGAATGGAGTAGCAGAAAGAAATAACCATACTCTTAAAGAGATGGCCACTTGTATGATTCACTCAAAGTCTCTTCCTCCACAATATTGGGCTGAAGTAGTGAATTGTTCTAATTACATTCAGAACCATGTTCCACACAAGGCATTAAGAGGGATGACACCCTTTGAAGCCTGGTTTGGATGCAAACCTGATGTTGAGCACTTTCGAGTCTTCAGATCCAAGGCTATGGCTCAGATTCCCAAGAAGAAACGTAAGGCTTTGGAACCACAATCCAAACCTTGTATATTTGTAGGGTATCCTGATGGCGTGAAGGGATATCAATTAATGAATCCTACTTTTCATGAGTTGTATATTGAGAGAAGTGTTAATTTCAATGAATCTTCTTCAACTTCTACTTCTCCACCTATTGAGGTTCTTCAGCTCACTGATTCAAATTCTGAATCATCAGGTGATGATGTTGTTAAGCGTGCTCCTCTTTCTGATCCTCCTGACCATCAGACCTCTCAGTTTTCTGATTCTGATAGTAGTGATGATGATGACAATGTCCCTTCTCACTCAAGTGAAGAATCTTCTGACTCTAAGCCTGATCCTCCTAGTCCTCTTTGGGTTAGGAAAACCTTGCAAAGTGGTAGAGACTTAGTTGGAGATACTTTGGATATGAGACGTACTCGCTTAGATTTCGTTGGACCTCACTCATTCTTCACCTTTGCTTCTGACCCACATTCTTTCTGAGAAGCTTCTAGTATTCCTAAGTGGGATTCTACCATGGATGAGGAGTATTCCTCTCTCATGAAGAATGATACTTGGGATCTCACCACTCTTCCGAAAGGAAGAAAAATCGTTCAATGTAAGTGGGTGTTCCAAACAAAGTATGGAGTAGATGGAGATGTTGAAAAGTTTAAAGTGCAATTAGTAGCTAAGGGTTTCTCCCAGATAGCTGGGGTTGATTATACAAAAACCTTTTCTCCGATTGCGAAGATGACTTCTATTCAGCTGACCCTAACCATTTCCGCAGCAAACAGATGGAAATTCCATCAAATGGATGTTAAGAGTGCCTTCCTTCATGGTGACCTAGAGGAAGAAATCTATATGGAACAACCTCCGGGTTATGTCCAAGATTCCTCCCTCATTTGTAAGTTAAAGAAGTCTCTTTATGGCCTTAAACAAGCCCCTCAGGATTGGTATGCCAAGATGGACTCCTTCTTACTTACATCAGGGTTTACTAGGTGTCACTCTGATCCAAATGTTTATATTCTATGGCAAGATGACTCCATACTCATTCTTGTTCTATATGTTGATGACTTGTTGATCACAGGTAGCTCTTCCTCTATTATTGATTCTGTGAAGATCACCTTAGCCAACAAGTTTTCCATGACTGACTTAGGTCTGCTTCATTACTTCCTTGGGATCCATATTTCATAATCTGACTCGAGGAATCTTGATTTCGCAACCTAAGTATGCTCTTGATTTGCTAGCTCAGTTTCAGATGTCTGATTGCAAGTCTTCTCCTACTCCTTTTCTTTCCGAGGGTTAATTTGGTTTCAGATTGTCTCTACTCCCTTGGTTGATGGTACCCTTTACCGACAGTTGGTGGGGAGCTTGATTTACTTGACTCACACTCGACCGGATTTATCATATGTTGTTGGGATCGTGTCCAGATTCATACAGGAGCCACATGAGCTGCATTGGAAAGTAACTAAATGGATCCTTCATTATGTTCGTGGCACTTATACTGATGGCATTCACTATCATGGAGGGGTGGATATTGAATTGATTGGGTTCATAGATTCTGATTGGGCCGGTGACTTAGATCATCAGAAATCTACTTCTAGCTACAGTTTCTCTCTTGGTTTGGGTCCTATTAGTTGGTCTAGCAAGAAGCAGAATGCAATTGCGATATCATCTATAGAGGTAAAATACAGAGGAGCAGTTAACACTTGCCACAAAAGCTATTTGGCTATAGGGTATTCTGACAGAGTTTGGCATCCACTTTCGGCGGCCTACCATTATCTACTGTGATAACATGAGCACAATCTCTATTTTCAGAAATCCAGTTCAACATCAACAGAATGAAGCACATTGAGATCCATATGCACTTCATACAAGAGATTGATTCATGATGGTATCATCGACATTCAGTAGTATTTCAGACAGCTGATCATATTGCAGATTTATTCACCAAGCCCTTCACTGAGATGAAGTTTCTTCACTTACGGTCTCTTCTTGGGGTGAGGTCTTCTGCAGCCGCCCATCTTCTTAGGGCTATGTAGTCCTTCCTTTCTTCTTCTTCTTCTAGGAAGATTGTGTTTGTATATGGGCACCTTATCAGGCCTTTAGTTGCCGGGCCCCATATGACACATCTTTCTTAGTTGTTTAGGAGTGTCTTCCTCTTTCTATCTGACTCATCATGAGCCGCTACCCTAGCTTCGATGAAGGGGGGGTGTTAGTGTGAGTTAGTCCTATGTGTCCTCCTCTCATGTTGGAGGGTCATATCACATGGGTTAGGTTTAGGTGATTAGGGTTTCATATGTGTCATGCACTAGGGTTACTCAGCACCCTATATGTACCCCTTTTCTATTCATTTATGAGCATGCCAAGACACATGTTGTCTTTCCTCTATACAAGCTTTGTTTCTGTTTGAGCAAGTTCTTCCATTACTGATCAATTTTTTCCTTGCTGATTACTTAGAGCATTCACGATTCCGTTGGAGTGTAACTACTTTGTGGTGCCAATGTTTCCGATGATTCCATAAACTCTTTTCAGTAATTTCAGGAAAATTCTAGCAATTGTTCTTGCAGTTACTCATAGAGTTCATAAATTCAAAGTGAATGCACCTCATTGTTAGGAGATAGTTTTGGAGTAGTAACCAAACTCTTCAAATTGGTTGCTTTTATACAACATTATATAGGCCTATTGAGATTGGGACTCCTTGTATATGGTTTACATCCATTAGCCCTAATTTTGATGTAAGATTGTACTATTTGATTTTAATCAATGAAGAAACTAGATGGTGAAGTATAGTGGATGTGCTATGGTTTCCCTCCTGAGGTTAATGCCTTAGGTATTCTTCTGATGCCTCTTAAACCTGTTGCAAATACAAGTGGTGTTCCCGTTGTGCATTAAATTTTGTGATCTTGTTACTATGTTGGTTTCATCATAAGGCTAAGGCCCATCATTAAGTGTGTATGTTAATAGTTGTTAGGAATACATTTCCTAGTATCTAAAAGAATTGTCATATTTATTAATGCCATCGCACCATATCTTGTTGCACTTTGCTTCAATTTGAAATAGGTTCATGCAATATCTGATACTATTATAGATATCTCCTTGCATCCCTGTATCACCAATAACTTAAGTGTGGGTAGAGGATTTTTTTTCATGCACTCCCCCCTGGAACCTTGGAAATTTTGGATAGGACAATATCACAGTGTTTGCATTTTATTTAGAGATTGCCATTCAAATGGCGAGTAGTTTGGAGTAAGAACCTACTTTCTCTAGGATGAAGTTTGTGATTCAAGTAGCAAGTACAAATTAGATAGTACCCATGTATAATCTAAATCACACGGTAAATTGTCAAGCTTAATGGTCTTTGCAACACTGAAGGGTTTAATTTAGTGATAACATCCATAAGTATTTAATGTGAAATAGTATATCCTAATTATGAACACAATATAATGTATATGGTTTTATTTGAACAAAAAAACTTGCAGAATATAAAGGACATAATTCACACCTTGGACAAATATTCCCTCAATATCATGTTGCTCCTTAGTTAGGTCTCATGAATGAGTCGTTTGACATCTTCCAAGTTCTATTGAGGATCTACCAACTATACCATCTTATCTGATCTATTAAATATGCTTTCAATTGTAAATAGCTATGTCATGGACAAAGAAAATTGGAGTAAAGGCACAAATATTGTACTAATGGCTGGATGGACTTAACAAATCATAGTAATGTTCTAGACTGTCCACGTTGTTGTTAAGAGGAATCAAAGATAATCCTAAGAAAGAAAAATTAAAGGCCCTCAATTTTTTATCAATTTAGAGATGATTAATGAACTTTGAGCTAGTTGAGTACCAAAATGAGATTAGATTAATGTATTAGAAACCTCTAACAATGCTAGTAGTTAAACTAGGGTCACAATGAATGACAACAATTTACACCATAAATTATTTTTGGTATATATGTCTATGGGACTGAATATAACCCTAATGCGGATTGAAAGTACAAGACCCTGAGCATATTTAAATTAACATCTATCCACAACCAAGCCACAATTACGCCTTTTTAGAAAATTAAAAGGATATGTACTTCAGTTGTTTGGCTAGGGCCCTACCACAAAAATTAAAATGGTTAAGCATAAAACATTGAATAACCAAAGGGAAATAAATAGGAAATAGGAAACAACCCACTTGTAAAACACATAGATTTCCAACCAAAGAAAATCCACTTTCATTTAGATATTCCTATTTTTAGGCATATCCACATAGTTCTTTGGAAGAAAGAAATCGTTAGAGACAATGATAATGTGTTCACTTCCAGAAAGAGTCGAAACACTAATTAACATACTAATTAAGCATATGATGTTGATACATGACACATGAATGATATTGTAGATTCATTATTTATAAAAGCATAGAGTGATGTAATTTGTTTTACAATCTATGACCAAACACATTGAAATTAATAATTGGATGTGTAACCCTCAAGATTATTTGGCGTGTAACTCCTTGAACATATATGGCCCATTAATAGATGTGTAAGACTCATTTCAAAAAACCGTATGATATAGAACAAGTCCTGAACCTTGTAGAAAAACCATGAAATCTAACCTATTCAATGGAAAATAGGAGATGTAGTTCATGGACTAACTAATCATACAAATTATATGTTTGGTTCACATAATCTCTAAGTTATACATACGATTTAAATCCAAACATTCATGAAGGTTTTGTTGATGAATCTAAACACAGCACCAAATGTACTGACAACATTTGATGGGTTGAAACTAATAATGCAATTGCAGCAACATGGAGCTTTTCATTTTTTTGTTTGGGAATAATTATATGATCGGGAAAACTTCATTTTTTATGAAGGTTGGAATCCTAGGAACTATTATATGCACACAAAGATTGTACCAATTGAGATTTTTTTAAAATATACTCTACTTGTAAAGGAGATAGGGGTAATGAGGATTACAAGAAACTAAATCTAAACTAATAGAGGTGATGCACCAAAAGGAATGTCTGAACACCTTCTTTCCATTAAACAAAAACCAGATTATAAATTCAAGATAGCCACCATGAACAAATAACCAAGATTCCAATGAGAGATATATAAGAAAATAATGAACACAAGAGAGGGCTGAAATTAATCCATAGACTTAAATTATTGCTCCATAGATTGATACCGTGCATTACAATGATGTGCCAAGAGTCACAAACTTGCATTACAGTTTTGATGGGAGGTTTGAACTCCAAAAATCCACTTACAGAGAAGAGAAGAAGGGAGGGTGAAAAGCTAAAATTGTCCAACCTTTAGAAAAATGCCCCTCCTAATACAATATATAGGAGGAATGAGAGAAAGGGAGAGAAGAATTTGAATTATTGCTTCAACCATAGTTCATAGAATACATTGAATTAGTTCCTGCAACCATGATTGGGTTCTAATGAAAAACCCATAGCCTCCATGTACCATGCCTTGTTGGAGAAGAAAGGATCCCATAATTCATTAATATGGTAGGTGATAAAATCTGGCACTCTAAAAAATGGTGGACTGTATTTCTTCATGGGTGTTGAATTAACTTATGTCTCACTTAAATTAAGACAGTAAGATTTCAAAAAATTCCTTTCTTTTGTAAATTTGAGCTCCCAGTAAAAATTTATGGCCATCTGAAGGTTAGGGTGTCATTCTGCAAAAAAGGAAAACTATTGACTCTACCTAATAATCATTTTTGGAGTCTGAAATGCATGCAACCTTTGAAATCCCAAAATTCAAAATATTTGGACATTTTGGTTTCGGAAGTTGAGTTACTGAATTCATCGCCCAAATCACCCTGAGAGTTCCAAAACACCGAAACACGAAACTCTGAAACCCGAAAGTCTGAAATTCCAAACTTTTGTAATTTCAGAACTTTTCCCTTTTGGGACTTGCAAAAATGTTCATTTGAGGGTTGAACACTTGAGAGTTCTGAAAATCTATTACCCCAAAACTCTAAAACTTTGAAGTCTGAAATTCTGAAATCATTGGAACTCCAAAAGTCTACCTGGAAATCCCCACCGCGTTGTCATCGAAACCATGGAATTTAAATTTTCAAAATCCAATAAACCTTTTAGGTTTTAGACCTTTTACCTGGAAATTCAAAAAATTTTGGTCACGTTTCCTGTTCTTGCCGCCAAAGAATCCAAAACTCTGAATTCCACATCTCCAAAACTTCGAAACCCAAAAGTCTAGAAATTTCATACTTTCAGGTTTTCAGACATTTTTCCATTTGAAATTTATTACTGTTCACTTCACTCGCACCCAGATAAAATCTCTGAAACTCTGAAACCTTAAAGTTTGAAATTTTGGAATTTCAACGTATTTCAGGATTTTTTTACATTCTTTTTCAACTAGCCATTATCTTTCTCCAAAACCTGAAAGTCTAAAATTTCAGACTTTCAGAATCTTGGATTTCATGCTTTTTCCTCTTTCGGACCTCTTTCAAATTTTTCCCACCTTGAGCTCTGATGTGTTCTTCAAAGTTCCCTTGGCCATTCATTATTTCGACCTTGCATTTCCATTGTCGAGCCTGCGTACAACCTATTTTTCAGGTTTGATAACTTAAGCTTGCATGACTTGAAACAACCTCTCCATTATAACTCCTATTGAAAAGAACATGCATTTGATCAAAATTTTCCCGAGGGGAAAAAGTGGATAACAATTTTATTCCACCATTTCTGTAATAAAGACATTATCCCTATTAGAGGTTTTATCTTCATCCATGACATTTCCATGATGTTGCATTGCATCTTCTTTAAATTATTATTTTTTCCATGAATGACTATTTCTTGTAATACTTATTACAGGTGTTAGACTATTGTTGTTTATTAGGCTTGGAGTCATTTGAATATTTTACCTTTTGACCCATTATATGAATAATTTTAGGTCTCATGTCCCTTATTGCAAATCACATTTTAGTTTTCTTCTAGATGTTTGAGCATCGCCATGATTTTGATTAGAACTATTCTTCACTTGTTGAAAACTTTTTTTTTCCCTTGTAGTTTGAAGCAAGTGCAAGGTCATCATTATCTGCTTTATAGTGCATGAACTCATGTTATTAAAATCAAATTAACAAAAAATTGAATATCATGATTTTATTTGAAAGTAAGTGTTTTGAAGAACATTTTGAATGAGGGTAGAATAATTATCAATAAAATTGGCATGAGAGAGTGATTACACATCAATTCCTCCAAAATTTCTAATACTTAGATGCCCTCAAAGTTTATGGGGCTAATTCTCATCAAAATGGCTGCTATGACTATTTTGAGGATTTCAACTTCAAACTGAGCAATTTGTTTTTTTTGATTAGCAGTGAAGTAGGGTTAAGGGGACTCTATCCCGTACAAAAGATGGAGAAATCTATTAAGATTCCAAAACAATTGAGCCCAAAAAAACCAGTCTCTATCGGTGGTACCAAAGATAGAAAAAACCTCATAAACAACAACATCAATAACTAACAATATCAAACCAAGAGGCTTCCACTACCAGCAAACAAAAATTAACTAATCAAGTTGTGCTTAGAACAATCTTTGTTTCAACAAAAACATGTTCTTCTATGATCATTGGTTAAAAATTCAATTTATTCAACTTTTGCCTCTTCCTCATGCTACATATGGGTTTCCACAACATAAATGACCTCTGTTTAAACCTCAATTGATTCAGTAGGGAACTCAATATTAGGTTGTTCACCTAAATTTTCCTTCTTTTTCTTTTTCCTTTTCCAATTCCATAGATTGAACCATAAATTGATTTGGTGTGAAAAGGATGTTTATTAAACTTGGTTCATATATGGTTCATATTTAAGATGCAAGTTTAATATTATAAATACAAATATGAACGTATTGAGTATTTCCCTTAACATAAGCTTACTGTATTGGTGTTATATATTTGACTATTTTTGTAAGTGACTAAAATAGTAATTGTATCCTTTTAGGGTGCATCATATGAATATATATAAGAATGGTTTATATATGTATAAATACAATTGTTGTTGAATAAATATACTAATAGAAGTGGTGCATTCAGCTAGTTAAGAATTGTTTATTAAATTCCAGTAAGATCTTATATTGTACTCTAGTATAGTTGATTGGTTAACTATACAACCACTAAGAATTAATGAATTTATGTTTTTTAAAAATTGTATAAGGTTATTTTGATTGAAAACAATATAGAGTGAATCGGGACTATTGATGTATCACTCATCTAATACATCTAGAAGGAGGTAGATATAAGTGAATGTATGATAACTACTAATTGACAAAAGGGTGTAAGAGTACACCTGGAGAACATAATTCAATAAGATAGAATCTATGTTGATTAATATGGATAATGAGAGTGATATAATGTATCATAACTAATGAACAATATGGAATCTTTTCATGACTATGCATATGGGTATTGTAAAATTTTTATTAATGTTTACTCACACTATATAAAGATAATAATTTATACAATTTGGAAATGATTCATTAATTGTGTAGCAATATAGATTCAGAAAATATATCTAAGTCAGTGAGCTAAAGTTAAATCAATATTTGGTAGGTAAAATGGAATGTAAAGTAAAAATAAGAACTACATTTGACATATTAGGGTACTATGAGATAGGACCTTAGGCTTGATTCATTCGTGGTGAAAGTATCGTGAGATCTAGGGTAACCTACCATGATTTAATTAATTACTTAGAAACAATAAACTTACAATGTTCCAATTTATGAAACTCAGTCGGCTAACTCAATATGGCTGCTATGTAGTCGTATCCATTTAATGACAGAGGTTGTTAATTGGATACTACGACTTAGCAGCTATAATGAGTTGCCTCGTCAAGACCATCAAATTGTGACAGTCGTAATACATTTAAGAACAAAATATTTGTTAAAGTTATAAAGGAAGATGAAACCACATGGATACGTACCCCGATGCCAACTTATGATGGCTACAAGAAAGGAAGTGGTCAAGTAATGATGCAAATCATCACAGATCCACTTACTTTTGGTAAGGCATCCTAAAATGTCATAGTGGTATTTCTTCATGAAGGTTAAACCAGATTTATACCTTGTACATAACTAGTAACTATCTAGTCCAATTACAGATAACAAAAATTAATAAGGTGGTGGACAAGTTCCTAGCGATGAGTGTGTCGTCACAGAACCGAGCATGGAAAAAATGTCTCTAAAACTTTGTGCAAAGTAGTGTAACCTTCTAATTACATTGTCCTAGAGTCACAAATGGTCTAAGTGTAGGATTCTAGATGGGATTCAATGTCAAATACCTATGTAGACACTTAGAATGCAATATTTGACTATCTTTGATAGATGAAGAAACCATTAGTATACGTTTTAGACATAAAGAAAAATAATACACTTGGTGTAATTGTTCGTAAAGAGTAAACACACTCATTAAGAGTGTTGAGGGGGATCTATTAGGATTTCTATAATCTCATTTAGCTGCACATGGTTTATGAATGTTATAGGATGGATTGAATAAGATGATTTTAGTTCTAAATCATGAGAATTTAGAACAAGGAAACCTAAGATATGAAATTAAGATTTATGTTGGATTTAAATATATGGTTATTTAAATCAAAGAAGCATGAATTTAATTTTATTTTAAATCCTAAAAATGAAGTGACAAATGAGGTTATTATAGAAGAGATGAGGTCATACATGTTAAGTATCCATATTTTGGTCAATAGAAGGAATTCTATCAGGAAATTATGGGCATCGTGAGAAAGCTACAAGGGGATAACTAACACCTGAAAGAGTAAACTTGTGAGAGGGAATGCACAAATAATACTAAGCTACCATAGAAGGATATTTATGACCTTAAGAAAGTGTTTAGGATGTTGAGGAAGTTAAATATTATACCTTTTTTGGGAGATTGGTTGCAAGAGAAAGTACCACGCGCATGGATTAAATGAGAGTGCAAGATCCTTTATGCAAATTTTCCACCATAGAGCCATGAGTATGATAAAGAAATCACACTAGATGTAGTAATAGATTATTGGTTAGTGAGTAACATTCTTATTGATATAGACACAAAGGTTAATGTTCTGACATTGGATGTTTGGAACCATATGGGAAGGCCGCCATTGTAGTCATATTCTAATGTGTTGTACATGGAAAATATAACAAGGGACGTGCCCATTAGAGTGTTAAAAGATGCTTTAATCACTATTCAAAATTCTAAATTCATAGGTAATTTTGAAGTATTATAGCTTATTGAGGCAGATAACTTCCCAACATTGCTTGGATGACCTTAGTGCTATGCAAATAATGTTAACTTGTTCTTCAAAAATATATATATTAGTTTTGTGAGCAAAGACGAGTGAGTTGTGATTCCTCTAGATGATACCAAGATTGTGCCATATACAAAGATCAATAGAATACATGCACATATAGTGTGCAACCCTGAAAATATTGGAGCCATCAAAAGAAGGTGTACTTCATTAGGAAGATGTGAACTCTATCAATGATACAACTAGTGTGGCATATGACAATTGGGCCCCATAAAACCTATGATATGGTAGGTTGTGAGGTCAAGGGAATATTTATAGGATGATTAAACCATGCATGATTAGGTATTTGGGTAAGGAAAAATTACCAAAGGTATAATGGAGAAGAGAAACCTAATTCTTTCTTGCGAGAAACAGAAGACCAGTGGAAAAATGAGGGAGATAGATGGAACATGATTGTCTATATATTGTGTGGGTGACACATAGTAAGAGAAAATATATTTGTATTGTGTGAGATAAGAGTATCCTTCCTAACAAGGTTTACTTGGAGCAATGTTCCTTCACTACTGTAGGACTATGATGAAAAGACTCCTGCTTTGGTTTATATCCAAAATTTTGACATATTTTGGGCACAAGAACAAGATGCATTACCACCATATTTATGGGTACACAAATTTTATTCTACATTACATTATGCACACGTGATTGATATGTGTATGTTGAGATAAATCAAGATACAACAAGTTGGCGTGACATGATGGAAGGTATTGTTCATACCTTTGATTATTTCTCCACTAAGCCTTCAATTCATTAAGACTTAAATATTATGAAGTGAATCATGTTGGGAGATAACACAAAGGAAGAACAACTTATGATTCATCTATAAGGGGATCCTGAGATTGAGGTGTGCGAGGATGTGATAGTGACAAAAGAAACATTGTTGGGGTGCACATGGAAAGATAAGTAAAAAGGGAATATGGTATACCTCATTGATTATGAGGAGTTAAAATATCTAGATATAAAGCATATTGAGGGTGTGTGTGAAGTTTTTGACTCCACAGATGAGTAGGAACGCACATATCATGTACCTATGAAGACTAAAAAGGTGAATATTACAATTGAGGATGTGCTTAAAGAGGTGATAGTTAGATATTATTGGTCGAAACCTGAAGTTACAAATATCATTGAGCTATTACGTGACTTCCATGATTTATTTCCTATGGGATATCATGAATTAAAGGGTGTACATCCATCATTGGGAGAAATGAAAATTAAGTTGAAGGATGGTGCACGCTAAGTTTGGAAGAGGCCTTACTGGATGAATCTGAACTTGTGTGTAAAGGTAAAAGAGGAAATTGATAAGATGGTCAAGTCAAGAATTATTAAACCTATATAGGAATCTAATTGCATAATTTCCATGGTGATTAAAATCAAGTAATATGGTAGGATAAGAATATGTGTGGACTATAGGGTTCTCAATGCATCATGTGTGATAGATCGTTTTCCTAAACCATTCATAGAAGATATCTTGAAAATTGTAGTGAGGTGTGAAATATACTCCTTTTTAGATGGATTCTTAGGGTACCATCAAGTATGCATTACGCATGAAGATTAGGATAATATCAATTTCACAACAGAATGGTGAATTTTTTCATACACCATTATGCCCTTTGGATTGAAGAATACACCAATAGTTTTCTCGTGCATAGTTGTTCAAGCATTCCAAGACATTGATTTGTACATATTTTTCATAGTGTATACTTGGATGATTAGACCATGTTTATGGGATGGTTAAAATATCATGGTGATAACCTAAGATTAATGTTTAAGATGATGTAGGCAATTTTAGTATCTCTTTAAACATCAAGAATTGTATATTTTCCACTCCCTTTGGAAATTTTCTTGGGAACATCATTTTCAAAGTAAGGAATTATTGATGGACCCAGCAAATATTGCATTTATTTTGGGTACTGGAAGAACCTAAAAAAATTAGAGTGAAGTAAACGTGGCTTCTTGGGGACATAATAGTTAATACAGAGAATTTCATTAAAGGATATGCCAAAATTCCCATGTACACCCTTGGAAGAATTTTTGAAGGACAAAGGAAAATTTTATTGGGGTGATATGCATCAATAGCAGACATTTGAGACCTTGAAGGATAAACTAACAACCACACCTATCCTACATTTCCCTTCTTGGAACAAGCCTTTGTATGTATATGTAGATGCCTCTAGCATGGCCATTGGAGAAGTATTGGTGAAAATAGGAAAATGAAACATTGATCACCCTATATGCTTTACAAGTAGTAAATTAACACCAACCTGAGAAAAACTATACAATGACGAAGCATAAATAATTATCTATGATCTACACACTTCACGATTTTTGAAAATACTTATTGGCCACACCATTCATATTTTATACAAATCACGTGACATTAAAGTACTTGGTAAATAAGTCAATGATCTTACAAGGGCATGCATCTGTCAATGGATCCTTTTGTTTCAGGAGTTTTATTTTATAGTCATAGTAAAGCCAGTACAGAGATTAACCTTAGGGCTTGATTACTTATCAAGCATTAACTCTAGAGACAGGATGTCAAGAGTATAGAAGACACTATGTTAGATGCTCATACTATTTCAGACTAAACCACACTACCAACTGATTTAGAGGATATTGTATTATTCTTGTGCACTAGAATTGAATCGAGAAGGAATGAAGACTATAGAAAAGAAAAAAAATTGCTATTCGTCATTGCGACACTATCAACTCATTAGGGGATACTTGTATAAAATGGGTAGATATGATGGCCTTGTCAAAGATGTATGGTAGAGCATGAAAGCATGAATCTATAATGTAGGAAGATCACGGAGGAATAAAAAAAGGCAGCCACTGTGCATGAGAAATGACTATTGCACGTAAGATCTTATTAACAGGTCTTATGGTGGGAAACACTATATACAAGGACACTAAAGTATTTTTTCAAAGCATGTGTATCAATGTCAGAGAATAGGAAAACCTAGAAATATGATATGAGATTACATTGACTCCCTATAGTCAAGTTACAAATACTATTTGAGAAATGGGAAATTGACTTTTTAGGACCTATTGCACCACCTACACTTCTAGGACATACATGCTTACTATATCAGTCACATGTATTGAATACTTGAACAATGTGGGTAGAGGTTGTGCTTACAAAAGGTTACACTATAGAAACAATAACTTGAGATATGTTCCTTTGGGAAAACATCATAAGCATGTATGGATGTCCATTGAGCCTAAAAAGTAATATGATGAACTCACTTTCTGAATGAGACTATTAGAATTATACTATCAATAGTTTATAGTGGTAGACCATCTTGAGACTACCTCTTATCACCCTCAGGTCTTATGGAACTGCTCGAAGATTTTAACAAGATTTTGAGGCAAACATTAATGAATATATGTGACTGTTGGAAGAAATTATTGGATGATCAAGGTTGTTAACCATGCTTTGGGTACATTTATAACAACTTATAAGAGGTTGAATAAGGCCACACCCTTTCAGTCGGTGTTTGGTGACTAAAGTAGTGTTCCCTATTGAATTTATGTTACCATCCCTACATATTGTGCATGTAGGAGGATTGTATGAAGAAAAATTAATTGATGAGCACATTGATAAATTGATGCAATTGGATGAGAGAGTGCACTAATTTTGCATGTTATGATTCAAAAGATGAGGGAAGGAATGATAGAAGGCTTGACATGGGAGGCATATCAAGAACATGTATTTTACAGTTCAGGAAGATGGTACTGGTATATGACTAAAAAAAACATTGTCATGCCACCCTGGGAAGTTGAAATTCCATTGGTTAGGACCCTTTGTAGTGACTAAGATAATGGAATAATAGGAACATGTAAAATATAGGAATGCTAGATGACAACCATGTTGTTCCATGTTACTTCAATGGGAGTAGGTTGAATCACTACTATAAATAAACTTCCTCTATGTTTTTAATATGGAAGTATTTCCTCTTAAGATTATATTTACCTTTCTATTATGTTTTTCTTTATTTTTGTATAATAAGTGCATTGGTGCATATGTGATTATTACTATCTATTAATTTGATGCATAGAGGACAGTGCATACTTTTAGTGTGGGGTGAAATAGGTGAAAGTGCGCACCAGAGAAACTATGTGATAACTAGTGTGTCTATTAGAGTTGATTCAAGGGTGAGCACTAGTATGAGAAAGGTGCATGTTAAGGGAATGTAGTGTTTTACATGACAATATGAAAGAAGGCTACTCGATGGAAATTTATTAGCGATGTGTGAAATAAAAAGGAAGTTTTGTATAGCAAATGGATTAGATGTTGGAAACCACGCAGAGGGTCGCACAATATAATGTGAGGGAGCTAGAAATAGAATAGACTAATTGGTAAGCAACACAGAGGAAGATGGATTGTGGTGTAGAAAGGTATGTACAAGGAAGAATGCGATTTGGGAAGTATTGGTGTGTCAGAAGGTTACCACTACCACATGTGGAATAAAGAAGGAAAAATCACGGGAATATCAAAAAGTGCATTTAAAGATTTGGAATGGTGGCATGTGAGGAGAAATAAATGTAGAAAATATGCAAAAAAACTATTAAAAAATGCATAATAGAAGTTCATTCTTACCTTTCCTATTGAATAAATTAAAGAACTTATGAAATTTAAGAGCAGAAGTGTGTTTGAGTACGAATATCTCGTGTGAAGATTAAACTAGACAAACCAAAGTAGACTTAAGTGTAAGAGTTATATCGGTGGAAATGGAGTCATGGAGGAAAGGCATGTAATAAGAATAATCAAAGGATAAGTTTTGAGTAAGGGTTTGTAAAAGTGTGGATTCGCAAAGCTCGAGGTTTTAGAATTAGGGCACGGGGTCATGAGAAAAGAACCATAACACAAAGAGAAGTGTTATAAGTAAGTGAAAAGGTTGGTTGAAGAACTCGAATGCTCAACACTAAGGCACAAGAACTTAATTTTATATAGCACCTAGGGAACATGGTTTTTAGTAAATTTGGAGTTTGAAATTTGTGAAGTTGGTGTTGAAGTTAGCTACTAGTGAGAGTAAAATCAATGGCACCAAATAGGGAAACCATAGTCAAAAAATTACCCAAGGGTAAGGGAAAGGGTAAGAATCTCATCATTGAGGACGCACCAGAGTACTATTTTTCCCAAGATGTAATACCCTCTAGAGGTGGTAGTAGCCTAGCCATGTGTATCTCACCTCACAAAATGTAAAATCAATGACTACACTCATCACATAGAGGCCCATGAGGGAGAAATAAGGAATTATTTCATGAAATAATTAGCGTAAAGGACATCAGAATGGAAATTAGTTTTTGATGATTGATGATACCATAAATAAGGATTTGGAGAGCACTAGATTTTTTTATATATACGAGTTTACTTACTTTGGCAAGGCATAGTGCATCTACCAGTGGCTCATGTCGCAGGTACATGAAGATTTATCTTACTTTGTAAGAAGGAGGATGAGCATAATTATACAACTAATAGGAAGGGTCACATGTTTGCATAGCTCAAGAGTTAAGATTGAGAAAGAATTATAAGATGATGAGGCAATAGAGGCCACTGTTAATAAGTTCAATTATCAACTAGGTAATTTTGTGTTTTATATCACAAGCATTACTGACCATGGCACAAGAGTTGTAACACACCTTGTTAGTTATGAATTGGGAATGTTGGAGATATGGTCATAAGTGAATTAGAAGTGGCTAAATGTTGTGCATAATATGGCACAAAATACCCTTTATAACATTACACTTTGCATTGTCGAGGGACTAGTTGAGGAAGAAATGATCCAGGTAGACAAGGGTGATAATATAACCTAGGGTGTGATCTTGTTGTTAATCATATTTTGAGAGATCGGGATGCTAGACAGATCGAAAGAGAAAATGTGGATATATCTAGAAGACAAGAAGTCACCCAAAGATAATTTTTTAGTGTTTACATGTGAAGGGGAAATAACAAACACCTACAAACTACGCGTGGACAAATGTTGCAAATGAATGTACAAGGCATTCAAAAATTAATGGCATGTACAGAGGTAATTTCCCTCCTTACTGGATGGAAAGATTGAATTTTCGGTACACCAAAACTTCTTCCTAGAAAGCTTCAAGTTTACCAATGGAGAATTTATCCCATGGTGTAAGCTACCCTTTTCCTTAACAACCAAATACTTCCAGAGTGTTGTGAATTGGATCAAATAAGTATACAAGTTGAAATTTGATGCATAAAGTGTAGACTTAGACTATCACACCTTATGCATAACATTTATCTATCCATCGAAGTCATCTTATATGGAGACCATAGAATCTGACAACATGGACATGACTCCCACAATCATTGTAGTCGGCACATAATAATTTAATATATTCATCTATCTTAGGCCCAAGTTGAAGAATGGGAGGTACTTAAGTGAACATGATATTCATCTCCTTGAGCCCCCACAAAGGAAGTAGAATTTTTGAACTCAAAAAATGCATGAGGAAAATCCTCCTCAAGAAGAGTACAAGGTAGAATAAATGAATGAGGAGAAAGAAGAGACTAAACTAAACCAAATCCTAAAGTAGAAGATGTAGTAGAATTGCAAAGAGAAAATTAAAGGTGAAAGTACTTCTGAGATGCCCTATAAGTCACCTATAGTCACGTAAAAAAATAAAAGTATGAAGAAAAAGAAGCCAAGGGTGGTTTCCAGTGAGGAAGATGAAGGGGAATTGGAAAAGAATGTGGATGAAGAAGAGGTGATGTGAGAGAAGGATCCCCTGGTCATCCATAACTTGGATGATGATGATGATGATGATGAGGTGTGTGATGCACATAATGAAGAAGATCCAGCAAGGTATGGAGAAGAGGAATAAGGTGATGGTAAACCTATTGAGGAGAAGACATTTGTTACAATAGGTTACTGGGAGCATGAGGAAGAGAATGAGGAGGAGGAAAACAAATATGGTGATGAAATAATTGGGGAGGGTACAAGCACAAAATAAACAAGTGGTGTGCAATTTAATATTGTAAAAGGGGTACCAAAGAAGCAATGATCGAAGGGGAGAGTGAAAAGGTAGTCACAAAAAGGCCCCCAACTGTAATACATTTATGACCTCGTGAAGGTACTCAAGGTAAGATACCTTAATAAGAATGAATCCCTACAGCACAAAAGGAAAATTCTCTCCTAGAATTATCAAGGCACATGGAAGAGCCATATTTTGAAGTAAATAAGTAATCACTCTTTAAGACTCAATTAAATTTTATTCCAGGGGAACATTCTTATTTTCAACTCCCAACTACTAATAGATGATCAAGTGTGCAATGCAAACAATAAAATGGATGCAAATGTAGGATTAAGAATTTTTTATGAATATGTCACCATTAGGAGGATGTGTTACAATGAAGAGTGCAAAGATAAGAAGATCAAGAGGCTCAAGAAAAGTTTGAAGGAAGAGATGGACCAGAGGTATGAAACATATAAGAAGGTGGAAAACATAGTGAAAGGCATCACAACTGCACACCCATACCTCATTGACAACACCTAAGATGAGTATCCTATAGAATTTCATTACTTATAAAACTTGGTGTTAATGTTGTTGCATGAGAAGAAGTATGTACCAGGATGAACAGATAAAGAGTTAGCTATGTAGTAGATGATCAATAAAGATCAAGTGGAAAAGCATAATGTGCAGTTTGAATCATTAACAATAGAGGATAAAGAAGCCATGCGGAAGGAAATTTTTTGTATCACTACTAAGATTTTGACCCAATTTTGAGCATGCACACTACCAATGAGGAGGAAGAATTGAAGATAATGCAGGCCAACGTGAAGAATGATAGGGCCGAGCACAAAAATGTAATGGCCTAGGTCATGGGAAAAATACATTTTACTAAGGCCATGAAGAACAAACTTGGGGTAAGGCTCAAAGAGATCTTCCCTTTGGTTACAAATAGGATGGATGTATTGGAAAGTGTGGCCTCGGACCTAGGTGGGATAGTCAAAGAACTCAAGAATAAGATATATGAATTGACTCGTACGAAATTTCCTATTAATGTAGATATCAAGTCAGGAAAATTACAAAGGGAGCTATAGTGTTAACGCAAATAACAGATTATAATTATTTAGTTCTTGGGGTAGAAGCCCATATTTTTCTTGAATTATTTATTCTTTCATTCTTCAATGATTATTTTAAGGAACATGTCACTTTGAAATATTGCCAAGGATGGAAAATATCCCTAGTGTAGGGTAGTGTTGGTTGCAAAAATGACTAAGTGTTAGTTATACAATAAGGATGGCGCGTAGGATGACATGCGCAGAGGATTAAAAAAATCTTACATGTTTGAAGGATCAAATAAAAGTAAATTCATAGGAAGTAAAGTAAGACAAGGTAGAGCACAGAGGTGCACGCACCACATATGGAAAGGTCAGTGGGAAAGGCTGCATGCATGCATGTTGGGCCCCTAAAATATTGACTAAGTACAAAAAGGCACATGGGTGAACAAGAAGAATGCATGCAAGGAAAGTTTCTAGGAGGGTTTTAGAATGACCTTGTTACACGTCAATAGAGAAAGGTCTCGGGACTTAACCTTATTTGGTGTATCAGGCAGAACACAAGAAAAGTGTGACCCTCCTACACATGATGAATGGATAAGGTGCCAGCCTGGTGACAAGTTGTCCTAGGAATAAATATGCCCTGTGTTAGAAGCTTATAGAGGACCATCATGCTAAGGAGTGGAGAGCTTAGGCCTAGAGGAGCATGTTCCCATGGAGGACCACATCAGAATACTTAGTGATGGATCTAAAGGATCAAAAAGAAGAGTTGGCAGTTTAAGGGGCCTATAAATACAAGTGACCACAGAGGAATAAAAAAAGGGAGAGAATAATAGAGAGTGGAGCTCTGCAGAAATGCTGTGAGGAGTTATTTTGGGTTGGGTAGATAAAATATAGGAGAAGGATGCATCAAGGGGCTTGGGATTGTAAATTTTATTTTTAACAGCTAAGGAATGTATATCTAGTTATGATGTATGACTTCATTCTACCATAGTGCGATGTTCTGTAATGGATCTGATGAACGTAATGAGGTTACCAACTTATTTCAATATGATCATTAATGATTCTAGTCCATCCTCATATCTCCATAGTTTTGTTTCATGTATGTTCATGAAATAAGTATGAATTATTATGAATTTTCCTTTATGTTTTGGTTTAGTCTTATATTCTATTAAAGTATCTTTTTGTCTGGAATGATTGCATTGGTCTAGAAGTTGTTCTGAGCTCTATGATGATTACATGTCTCATTTCCACTCACTCTCTTTAAATTCCTATCATAGATGATGTTTCCCACTAAACTCACATAACGGAGAGACGCGCCACCCACGCATACCTCGAGTGAGTGCCCAATGCCCACTGAGTGATAGGTTGAAATGCATGGGGTTCCCTTGTTCTTTGGTGGGTGTAAAAATGACTACATCTTGGTTCCATTTTCAGGACCTCTTTTCAAAGTTATAGTGGGAAATATCTTACATAATGATCTGTGCAATGAGTGATGAAATAGAGTTTAACCTTGGAAAATGTTGAATTATGTTTTAAGAGCACAAAGGAAGAATTTTCTCAGAGATTTAGCACTGGACCTAAGTTTGATGCACGTGGATGGGTAGAAGAGAACCTCTACCATGATTTGTATGAAAATTTTCTTTGTTGCTTCCTAGTATATCTATATGAATGGCTCTCGGCATATGCATCTATATCAAGTTGGTATTATAGATCATGCATGTGGACCCAAGAAGAGTACCAGAGGCTATAAGATGCAGAAATGATGTGGACTCGTGTTGTGGGTCATTAGTGGAAAGGAGTGTTGGCTAGCTACACCTTGGAATATGCTATTTCCATGTACTCTTGTTTGGAAGTTTCTGATTTTAAGTTTATGCAAGATCCCGTGGCATCATTTCTACATGTTATCCCTCTAGCAATGAAGATCTTGATTATTACCTTGAGTTTAGGGGCATTTCTGATGATTGGCTAAACCATTCTGAGTGTTGGATGAGGAAGCTAGGGTGGAGGAAGATGGCGGATAGTGTGACTAAGAAAGAAAGGGAGGAGAGACGACTTAAATATAGTAAAGCATGCGAAAGGGAGATTTCTAGACAACATGAGGTTACAAGTGTGATGGATATATGGAGGTATACATTACGAGAATGATTTGAGATTCACGTAGATGACGTGGAACCTGAGCAGTCTCTGATACCTATTGGTTTGAAAATATGTCAGTTAGGTAGATTGTGGGGAAACAGGCCAACAGTGTGCAGGGCATTGCCCCCCCTCTTTGAGACAGAAAAGTGAAACTTGTTTATTGTTATTCTATCAAGTAGGAATCTGTGCAAATCTACACTATTCTAAATTTAGGGGTTTGGGATCTCATCCCAGTAGAGGTAGTTCCGAATGAAAAACAAAAATGTAAGAGGGGAGGAATGAAGGAAGGATAGATCTGAAGGAAGAAAGGAAATTAATTCCAAAGATGGAAAGGTCAGAGGGTTTATGCTTTGGGTTGGTAGTAAACAGAGCCAAACTTACTTGCATAAACAAACAAAGCAATACTAATGAACATATTACAATAAATAGAATTAATTCAACAGAATAGGAACACAAATTTGACTTAAGAAAGATCTAATGTAAATAACACATATATTGAGCACAAAGTCTTAACATATATATTAAAATCTCTTCTATTACAAGAAGGAACAAAGTCTTTCTTTCTTCACCTCTTTTTTCATAAAAAATGGTCCACATAGAATACAACAAGTATTCCAGTATTTATAGAAGGAGAATGAGGAAGAAGAAAAAAAGAACCAACCACTATTTACAAAATATCTACAAAATATCTAAAAAGTCAAAAGTTGACTTTGGGCAAGTTTGTGAATGGCAACATCCCATGGTGCAACATGGATGATGTCATTTCATGTGCCAACATGCCTTTTAAACATTTTACAAAAATGAGAATTTATCCAAGAGGAAGAACCTACTTGTCATCGTCTCTTGGCTCAAACTTAGTATCTGGCGGTGGCTCAGGGGAGTCGATATGACACTACGCTCGATACTCTGTAAACTTGCTGATTATTTTTTAAAGTTGATACTGATCAGGACCTTTGAAATGGTCATGAATTACTTCACAAGTTTCTTTCTCATTTTTGAGATTTTCAGGCAAATCAGTGAACTCTTCATTTGCATCGATCAAAGAGCCGATAAAGTCACGACAGGCTAAAAGGTTGTTGATGGACTCTCGATCGAAAGTGACCTCTTGTGCCAGACCTTGAGAGACAATAGCCTTAAAGCACTAAAATGTATCACCTACTTCTCTTAATTCATAGGATGCACTAAGTAGTCTAGGAAACATCTTCGAAACTACTTTCTCCATGTTGTGTAGTGCCTCCAAGGCTTCTTCCTTGAATTTGTTGATTCTTTCTAGGATGAATTTTATTTGATCGACCCAATAATCTAAATCAGTGAGAGATTTATAATGTGCCTTTGGGTGATCGATAACACTGACCTTTAACAGGTCATCAGCTAAATAGTTGACCATTGTCTGGAATGTTCCTTGTTGCAACTTAGCGTTATCCAATTCCTTAGAAAGGGAGCCTGCTACTGCTTATAGCTCTTTATTTTCTCAAGTTATATCTTGGTGTAGCAACGTGAACCTACTAATTATCACCTGACCATCCTATAGGATCTTCTCAATCTAGGATGACATAGCCATACCCTATTTAGCAATCTTTACGTACTCATTTATTTTCTCTTAGCTAGGAGCCTGAACAGGTTCTGCAGTAGTTACTAAAGGATCTTTGCCCATTTTCTGCAAAGCTTGGAGGAGATGTTTGTTCTATTCTTTGAGAACTCTCTTATCCTCTTTGGCCTCTTGCAGCTTCTTGTAGAGGGAATCTAAAACTGAAAAGTCTTCTCCTTGTAGACTTTCTGATGAGGTTCCCATTGTGACTTGAGTCACTGTGAAGTCTGTTGGAGAAAAATCTTATTTCTTCTTTATGGGATCCAAGTAGGCTATCTCCATGACCCTTTCTCCTAAGGAACTTTTTGAGAAGCGAGTTATTACTTTTTGCTTCTTGGGTCCCTTTTTTGGAATGACAGAGAAGACCTTCCTCTTGTGTTGACTCAGGTGGTCAGAGATCCAACCAGGACTTATGGGATTGGGATCTGAAGAAGAAGAGGAAATAGGGGTGAAAGGGGGAGCAACTGTAGCATACTCGGGGAAGAAAGTGGAAACACTTGGTAGTGGAATGGATAAAGAGTCCAACACACTAGTGCTCACAGGGCATGAAATCATTAGAGGGGAAGAGAAGGACATGTAGATGGAAGGGATCTGTGACAGGATGGAGGAAACGTTGGAGGACAGATCCACGAGAGAGGAGAAGATGGAAGAGGTGGGAGATGGAAGGGAGGAAGATGGAGAAGAAACAACCATAGGAGTGGTTGTTTGAGTGATAGGAGGAGGAGGAGGAGGATTGGAAGAGGGAATGGTGGGCACCTCCATAGTTGTAGCTGTGACAACATCCTGAGTGGATGTGTTCATTGGAACACTTGGTGCTTCTTCTTTTCCTGGGGACACTAAGTCCACTATTTTCTTTGAAGCAGAAGGAGGGCTATCAGGATCTTTCTCTTTATTACTTAGCTCTCCAACTTTATCTTTTCATTTTCCCTTTGGCAAGTGATCTGGCCTTGTAGGTGCACTTCTTAAGGGAGAAGTAGTGAAATCCACTCCAAGGTAGATGAGACCATTTCGTTTGCACTAATGCTTGTTGCGTTGCAATGTGGGCTAGACCCTTTCTTCTATGGTCTTAGGTGCCTTGGTCCTATCGATACTTGCAAATGGCCAATCATCCCCATCCATGTCAAGGTAAACCTGATCAATTTCCTGATCAATTTCTTGGAAATATTTTGGGATGATGGCAACTCCATATTGGATGATCTCTGCCAGAGCTAGCTGAGAGTGATCCTTTCATCTGATTTCAACTCCGTGATTCATGTCTATCCATATGTCCTCGATCTCTCAAACATGGATGGGATCGATCTTTTCCTTGGGGAGGAAACTATGGAAGTTGAAGGTTGGCCTTGCTGGGAAATCATGCTTCAAGTTGAGAAATTCTAGCTCCGCATACATTTCCTGGGCTTTACCCAATGCGGCGCAGGTGTATCTACCAACCGTGATGGGGAATGGAGTTCCACCCTTCTTCCTTTTCATACACTTCTCGTGATATGTAATCAGCTTCCTTGACAGCTCCATGAGGATTAGCTTGGGCCCTGCATACCTTGGTAACCTTATTGGTTCTCCCAGAAATTTGGCATCCCTGAGATACGTGAAGGAGGGGAATTTTGTAAACAAATCCCCACATTTCTTGGTGGCAGAAATCACGCTCGTGCTGGTCCAACCGTGTCTCATGTTCGGCCTTAATAGGTAGATCACCTCATAAAAAAAGGCGTCATTGATCTTGTTGAACTAGGTGATACTGGCCTTGAGCCTTAGCTCTAGGTAGTACTCATATATTTTGACCTAGGGCCATGTTCCACTCTAAATTAGTCTTGGGTACTCTCTCTCTGATGCGGCTGCATATACCACATAGGAGTTCATGTGGAACCTCCCAGTTGTCGAAACCTGTTGGAGTTGCTGTGAGATAGTATCACTTATGATCTCCCCCCAGTTGAAGGATTGATTAGGAACATTCTTGCTCATAGTTTCTGGATATCTGAGCATCCATTTGTGAAATTAGTGGGCATCAGGAAGCCCAAATACTCTACTGAGGAAGGTCATGGTATCACTCAGCTCCTCATTGAAGTCACTGTGATGGATGGTCTGGGGCCATCTTCTCACCACCTTCTTATTTTTTAGGTAGAATTCGTTCATCATCTGCATACACTTGTCTTCATTATCAGTCCATGTCTTTAAGCATTCTTCAATGCTTACTGCTACATATTGGCTGTGGTGAGGAATTCCCAACATGATTTTCAAGTGGCGGCTAGTGAGGTTAATGATCACCTTGCCCTCCTTATCTTCGACACATCTTGTGTCTTTTTTATAACAACGAGCCACCAACATGATGAACTCATTGTTCATTGCACTTACTGGGAGTCCTGTTGTAAAGTGTAACACGTTGCCTACTAGTTTGTCCATCTATGGGCCACCTGTAACCTTTTTGGTTCTCTCCCAGAATTCATCCATATCTATGTGTCCCAGCTCAAAGTCTCTGATGTCGAGACTGCACTCTATAAGTGATTTAGGCATCGTGACTCTCTGATATTTATATTTCATTTCTTTCTCTATCAACTTAGCTTTTCCTTTAGACTTAGTTGGCTTCTTGCTCGATGAAGACATGTGTGAGCTTGAGGATGGTTGTTATTGTTCTGCATGGATAATCAAAGAGATCCAACACAGAAGATCCATGTTAGCCATCATGTTATCCATAATAACAACTTACATAATGAAAAATGAGCTATTATAAGCCTTAAGGCGCAAGACGTAGGTTTCTAGCATGCTGTAGAGGCTTAAACAGGCTGGGCGCACTTTTGAGGATGTCGACATGCAAAAATATGCACCCGTGTTGAAAGGGGGAAAGCCACATCAAAGGATTATAGAGGGGACCAATTTTGAAGAGTGTTGCATGAAAGATCTTTACGCCAAGGAGAAAGGTGCGGGTCATGGGTCTGGAACACATAACAGGTAGTGTTGGTATTAAGGTTCATGCGCCAGACCTTGGAAAATTTCTTCAACTGGGCACTGCAAAAGATGATGTTGCATGTATTTTCAGTGCACCCAAGGCACGGTTTTGGAATGTGTTACACATAATCTTAATACGCCAAATGGTTTATAAAGGGCACAAATTTTGGGAACACAACATCAAGTTTTGATGTTGGTTGTGATGTGCCTGCGCCTTGAAGAGATTTATTAAGTGTTTATAACTAGCACAGGTTTAAAATATGTTACATGTGGGGACAATGCGCCTTGGTGAGACTGTGGGGTTTGCAACATGAAAGGATAGTGTGCCAAAGGGAAAAGACTAATTTTTATTTTTATTTTGCATTTTCTGTACAACTTCTCAGGTTTTTCTCTCTTTTGATTTTGCAAAATAACAAAGAGAGGGTTTGTGGGATTTGCAGCAAGGCAGTAGGTAGGAAAAATGGGTTTTTTATTTCTTTCAGAGGTAGAGCCTTCCCAAATTTACAGATTTGGAAGGAGAGATAAGGTGTTTTAGATAGTCTATGGATTGTTAAGTTTATTCATTTAGATTTTTTAGGTTTAATCTTTTATAACAATCCTAAAAATATAACAACCAAGAAACAAAACCACAAACAACCATAAGAGTGATAAAAACCACTTACCCAGGATAAATAACGATGAAGGAATGACGTGGGATCCACACGCATGACAAACGACATGCGGGGCTGACAGGAAAGGCTGACAGGTGTAGAGGAATAAATTTTCTCAATTTCAATTCATGAAAATGATAGGTGTTAACCACATATTTATAGGAAAATACCAAATTTATTGCCCCACCAACTTTCTTTGGCGCACTTTTTAAAGTGTCGACATGTCTATAAATGCACCTTGGCACAAGTTATTTAATGTTGACATAACATTTTCAGCACCAAGGGGAAAAGGGGGCACACATTTTTATGTGTCAACACGTCAATTTTCTCACCTTAAGTGCATTTCTTTGATGCAGGTTTGAGGGTGTTGACATGTCACTCTTAGTGCCTTAGGGGCGCAACTCTTTTCATGTTGACATGTCTTTTAGGGTGCCAAATGATCTTCAAAGGGGTGCACTTTTCTTAATGTTGACACAACAATTTTTGCACCCAGCTCAAAAGGCTAAAAAATGGCTAAGTTCTTACAACTTGATTTTTGGAAGGGAAATTTTAAGCCATTTTGAACATTAGTAGACCTTCTCAGGGAACTAAAAAAAAATTGGTATGGTTATATGCAAAATTTACCTTATCAATTTTACAAGATAGCACTACCCCATCTTGGAAACCACGTAAGAGAGACCCCTTTATCTTCTGATGAGATTCCATCAAGCAGAGAGAGAAGAGTTGGTGTGCATCTAAACCCACCTAGTAACAAAACCTTGGAACTTAGTTTTCCAGATCAAGGGAAGACTATTGTTAACCTAGCTAGTATCAGTGGAAGTGATCGATTTGCACCTAGGAGATATAATTTCTCGTTTGGGACTTCTATGGCTACACATAAACTTCCATTGTTTAGAGGAATTTTTAGGCAGAGTGTGGATACACAAGCCTTCGGTCTCACATCTAGGAGTAGCACGGGGTACACTATTAGTAGTGGGACATTATCACAGACCATCAGCATGTAGTTTAGTGGAACTTTGGGGACCCTTGGCGTGACCGCTTCATGCCCATTACTGGTTGTAAGAGGATCTAGAGGTGGAATTGGTGGGACTAGGGGAACATGACCTAATGGATCTGATGGACCTGGTGGGTTAGGAGGCACAGGACCTGGTGGATCTAGTGGATCCGGTGATGGATGAAACATTGGGGAAAACCAAGGCTCTAGCTCAGGAGGACAAGGACCCCAACCACCCCCCAAGTATTTTTTGATATTTCTTTACACTTACTGGACTACATGGTTATTGAAGATGTTTTGGAGCATGTTCATAAGTGTGAGTTGCTATGGCGTGCAAAGGGTATCACAACCTTGGAACAAAATGATAATCAGTTTGCAACAACATTGTAAGGGAACGCGCATAGCTAGTATAGGAAGTATGACCCACATCAAATGGTGGTAGATTACACTACACTGAAAAATGCCTTCCTAGCATAATTCTACATCCCTGAGTTTGAATAAAAGAGCATCAACACCCTTAAGGAGATTCCGTAAGGAATGGCGGAAAGTGTGTGGGAGTATGACACATAGGTTAAGACTCTCCTGTCAAAATTATCATGTGGCATTCACCCTTCACAGCATGCTCAATACTTTGTTGGAGGTTTGATAACCCCATTTAGAAGAGCTTTATCTCCTAATACTTTCACAAAACCATGCAAGACATTGGAAGCTACCCTATGCACTGAAGTTGTTGGGAGTGTTGACACTGGTGTTAGCTGATTTTTGGAAGCTCAAATCCTTGCTATGGTTAAGCAACAGGAAAAGTTGTCTATGAACTTAGCTCATGAGACTCGCAGTGGAATGTGGTGTACAAATTGTGAAGTAGAGGGGAATGTCAAGGATAGTTACCCGAGGAAGATAGTACATGTTGTAGCAATAGACTATGAAATTTTCCATGGGGACCATGATGCGAGTAGATGTCCCTTGCTACAGTGCACAATTCAGAATAATGTATCTTGCTACGGTAATATATGCACCTCTATGACCAATGATACCAACAATTGTTGGCTTATTGACTATATCCATGAGGCCATTGACCATGGTGTGTGTCAGACTAGAATTTCTAGTAGTTCTAAGGGTGATGATCATCATTATGAGGAGCGCGCAGATGGAGGTGCATGCGGAAGGAGATTTCATGGAGGATTCCATGGTCATGGTAACTATGGAGGGAGAAGTGAGTTCCCATGTTGAACCTATTTTAACTATGGATCTACATACCACTACAAGTGTGAGTGCCTAGACTTATTGCAGTGCTAATGGTGTGGGAAGAAGCAAAAGTATAAGGAGTGCCCTAAGTTGTTTGAGCACATGAGTCAACAGCACCAGAAAGAAAAGGGCACTGCAATGGTAAGCATTAAGAAGGTTAACACAATGGATGCCACGGGTGACACGAGATGTAGGATTAAAACCTGTTATGGTAACAACAAGATCAGAGTCCATGCGCGGAAAGGAAATATCAAGGCAGAAGAACCTAGTTTCAAGGGAAGAAGTGGTATATGGGAACTACCCAGACCCTGCACATTAGAAGGAGGTATATCAAGAAACCATGGATGTCATTTGGAGTCTACAAGGAGAAATCCAGTGTCTAAAGGAGCAGTCCAGGAGGGAGGAGCAAAGAAGGAAGGTCGAGGCACCAAAGGGTGACCTGGATGAGGTCAAGGAAGTATGTAAAATGCTAAGGAAAGAGAATATTATTCCCTTGTTACGAGCATGGTTGAGAGAGAAGGTACCACGCACTGGAGAAGAGTGCGAGAGGCAGGTCTTGCATTCAAACCTTCCCCCTCATAGCCTTGACTATGATAAGGAGATCATGTTAAATGCAGTCATGGATGGATGGCTCCTTAGTAATATCATCACTAACACAAGTACGGAGATAAATTTTATCACCTTAGATGCATGGCATCAGATGAGAAGGCCTACATTATAGCCATCTTTGAATGTGTTGTATATGGTGAAAAAAATGAAGGAAATTCCCATTGGTGTCTTAAAGGATGAACTTATCACCATTGAGGGGGCTACATTTACTGGGGACTTTTAAGTCTTGGCACTCACTGAGGTAGATAATTTCCCAGCATTACTTGGGCACCCATGGTGATATAAGAACAATATGGATCTTAAGTTCAACAAGGAATACATAAGATTTGAAAATTAGGAGGAATGGATCATCGTACCCTTGGCTAATGGAAAATCAACACCCTATACTGAACCTTTGGGTGAAGAGGTCCTGGATAAAATATATGTGCACTCAATCAGGGATCCATACCTAATCCATACCATAGAAGGAGTTATCTAGTTTGAGGATGCTCAGTCCCTAAGTGACACCACTAGTATAGCATGTGATAATTGGGTGCATGGGATGTATGAGTTAATCAGATGGCATTTGAGAGGATTGGTGATAAAGGTGACAAAGGTGAGTATGGTCCAGTGCCTAGGAGGAAAGAAGCTACCTAAGTATTTAGGAGGAGCCTTCCCTGAGATATTTTTGTAGGAGATGGAACCTTAGTGGAAGAAGGAGAATGAACAAAGACAAAGGTTAAGCTATTTCCTACTCAGAACTATTACGCACTAGTGGGTGACACATCGGGATAACCTCTTGGAATGGTGCAAGGTGATAATTTCCTTCTCCATAAGTTTTTGCAGGAGCAATGCGCCCACGGCTATAAAATACTACCATGGTAAAGATACCGCTGCCTTCCATATCCAAGCATGTGAGATAGCTTGGATGGGAAGCGTAGAAGCATTGCCACCTTCATTATGGGTTCACAAGTTATATTCCACCCTAAAAGGTTGTTTCCACACATATTACATTCACACTGAGACACGCCACTAGAAAAGGAATTGGCAAGAGTTATCGTTTGATCTCATTTAAACATTTGAATATCATAGTATAAAACCCTTGGTGGATAAGGCATTTCAGGTTATCAAGTGCCTTACCATTGAGGATAGTGCCATGGCAAAAGATAGGCTACTATAATATCTAGGTGAACCTGGCCTGGAGGCATACTTTGAGGAGGAATAAATAGAATAAATATGGTTTGAGCGCATGTGTATAAGGAAGGAAAAAGGAAAGATGGTTTATATAATTGATAGGGAAGAGGCAAAAAACTTAGATGTTGACCATACTATAGGGACGTGCAATGTGTTAGATAGCTATGATGAATGGGTCCACTCCTATCATAAACCTTTAAATAAAAATAAGGTTAACATCAGCTTAGGAGTAAAACCCAAGGAGGAAATCATTGGAGACTATTTTTCGGAGAAACAAGTCTCTAAGATCATTGATATTTTATGTGAGTTTAAGGATTTATTCCTACGTGGGTATCATGAACTAAAAGGTGTTCACCATTCCTTGGGGGAAATAAGAATTAAGTTGAAGGAGGGTACGTGACCAGTTCAGAAGAGACCATACCAAATGAATCCTAACCTGCACGTGAAGGTTAAGGAAGAAATAGACAATATGATAGCGTCGGACATCATTGAAGTTGTGGAAGAGTCAAAGTGAATAAGTCCAATGGTAATTAGCATCAAGAAGGATGGAAGGATAAGGATATGTGTTGATTAAAGGGACTTGAATGTAGTGTGTATCATTGATTCTTTCCCAATCCCATTTACTAAAGAAATTTTAGAGGGAGTGAAAAGAAGTGAGGTCTACTCTTTCATAGATGGATTCTCAGGCTATCACTAGGTGAGGATCGTGAAGGATTACCAGAGGAAGAAGAATTTCACCACTGAGTGAGGAATTTTTTCCTATACAGTCATGCCTTTTGCATTGACTAATGCGTCTGCTATGTTCTCATGCATTGTGGTAAAATATTTCCAAGACTTAATCCCTAAATTTCTTCAAGTCTACCTGGATGATTGGACAGTATATGGATTAGTGAAGGACCATTGTGACAACTTAAGGTTAATGTTTGAAAGGCGTCAGTAGTTGAGGATATCCCTAAATATTAATAAATGTGTCTTTGTTATCCCATTTAGAACATTATTGTGACACATCATATGTAAGGAAGGCCTACTAGTAGATCCCGCAAAGGTTGTAGTAATTGTGGGATTAAGGGAGCCTCTTAGTCAAAGTGCAGTGGGTGGATTTCTTGGGCATATGGGGTACTACAGGAAGTTTTTCAAGTGGTATGCCAAGATCATCATGCCTTTAGAAGGGTTTCTTAAGCATAAGAGTGTCTTTCATTGGGGAGAGGTGCAGTAGAAGACATTTGACACTTTAAAGGATAGGCTTATCACCGTGCCCATACTATGATTCCCCTCTTGGGATAAGCCCTTCCATGTTCATGTTGATGCCTTAGAGACCACCATTGGAGCAATACTTTCATAGCCTAGTGAAGGGATTTTTGATCATCCTTTGTGATATCCAAGTAGGAAGTTAACACCAACAGAGTAGAATTATACTACAACTAAGCACGAGGCATTGTCAATGATCTATGCGCTTCACAAGTTCAAACAATATTTTCTAGAAAATCCATTTATATTTTACACTGACCATATGCATTGAAATACTTGGTGAACAAGCCCATTCTACAAGGGTGCATATGTCAGTGGGTCCTATTATTCTAATACTTTGAGTTCACGGTGGTTGTCAAAATAGGAAAAAATAATTTTGGACCTGATCATTTGTCTAGAATCGATTCAGGGGGAGGATGTGCAAAGCATTGAGGATACCATGCTAGATGCAAAACTATTTAGGTTTTGGCATGCACCCTCAGAATTAGAAGATATTGCAATATTTATCAAGACAAGTGTAGCACCGGAAGGGATGAATGAATTAGATAAAAGTGGTTAGCTATACGCTCCATGCCCTACATGTTGATTAGTGGGGATCTATAAAAACTAGGACATGATGAGATTATGCGTTGGTGTGTTCTAGAACATGAGCACCTAGCCATAATAGAAGAAGTGCACGGAGGTAGTGTAGGTTGACACTATCCAGGTGACGCCACTACACACAAGGTATTAATGGTCAGACTATGGTGGGAGACCCTATATAAAGACTACAAGGAATATCGCAAGGCGTGTGACCATTGTCAGCACATTGGAATACTAGGCCGATGAGATGAAATGACTTTACGCCCTATTCCTAGTGTCAAGCCATTCAAAAAGTGGGCTATAGACTTTGTATGCCCAATTACACCAGCCGTATGTAGGACTAGGTCATGATATATAATAACTTGCACAAATTAATTGACCAGGTGGGCAGAAACAACACCTATTAAGGATTGTATAGCAGTTACTGCAGTAATGTTCCTATGGGAAAACATCATTACAAGGTATGGATGCCCTTTCAGTTTGACTAGTGACAGGGATACACATTTTTTGAATGAGACAGTAAGGATTCTATTAGCAGAGTTCATGGTGGCTCATCACGAAACTACACCTTACCATCCACAAGAAAATGGAACCACTAAGGAATTTAACAAAATATAGTCACACGTTGACTAAGATCTGTGATGTTGGTAGACAAGATTGGGATGAAAAATTATCATCCATTCTTTGGGCATATAGAACAACTTACAAGAGGTTGAATAAGGCCACACCATTCCAATTGGTCTTTGGCGTGGAGGCTGTCCTACAAGTTGAATTCATGTTACCCTCTCTATGTATAGTGCACACAAGAGGATTAGATGATGAACAAGCACTAGAGGAAAGAATAGATAAATTAATGTAGTTGGATGAGAGATGATCATTATCCATGTGGATCCAGATAATTGAAAAAGAAAAAAAAAGGCATGACATGATTGTCATATTAAGAACAAGAAGTTTGAGGTTGGGCAGATGGTCTTGCTTTATGATTCCAAGTTTCTGCACCATCCAAGGAAGTTGAAGGTACATTAGATGGGTTCCTACATCATCTCGTACATCCTTAATTCATGTGCATGTCAATTACAAGAACTTGATGGGACGAGATTTCAAGGACACTTCAATGGAAGTAGGATGAAGCCCTACTATAAATAAGTCTTCTTGGTGTTTGTAAATAAGGTAGTGTTGCCAGTTAGTTTAGGATTTCCTTTAATGCATTTTTCTTTTCTTGTGTTTCCTTTTCTCGTTGTTGTTTTTGTGTTGTGCCTTGGATGCCGGTCACCTCGTTACTTTTTCAAAGGTTGTGAATGAACACATGATCACCCATTATTTTAGTGTGTGGTAGAATAATGTGGAGGAAAGTGAAAAGTGTGAAGAACCAATAAGGATTACATTGGAAAGCTCAGCTGGATGGCCCTAGGAAAGGAAGTGCATGGAAGGAAAGGTGAAGAAGAATGGTTGGTGTTAAGGTAAGGCTACATTGTGGATCCATGTACAAGAGAGGAAGAAGTGTAAAAGAAAACATGAGGTAGGTGAGAGAAAATTACATGATAGAAGTACCTTCAATGTTGGTGACGCACGCACAAGATTCTCTTGTCAAGATGGAATTGTTACGCGCTAGAAGGTTGGGGGATTATCCGTGCAAGGATTGGGTGCATGAGTTAATGTGCTAAAGTTAGGTTTTGTTGAAAAATTTGTATTAAGTGTTGAAGTCTGGTGGTAGGTAAGGTAACATTTAATGTTAAAAAGTGGGAAAAACTATAAATAGTAGGTTGGACACTTCATTATTTACATTGTGAATACAAAGAAGGAAGAAATTTTATGAACTAGGGTTTCCAGAGTTGATCCGTGTGAAGAAAAATTAGAGAAATTTAACCGTGAGTGACTAGTTTGGATCTAAAAACCACAAGGGAAATAGTTCACGAGCATAGAGAGAGTTTTGGAGAAGCATGGTCTTGTGAAGGGGATATTCCAACGAGGATTTGGAACCTAGGGCACGGGTTGAAAAGGAGTTCCTTCAAAAGTTTGAGATCTAAGCTTGAAAAGGGTAGAGAAGCAAATAAAGAGAATTTTAAGTGCAAAGACAACCTACACAATGGCACCCAAGAAACTAGTTGTAACACCTAAAAAGGGAAAAGGAAAGGGCAAGGGAAAACAACAAGAAACCACTACAAGTACCAATGAAGAATGGTATGTAAAAATGCAGTACCCAAATGGGGTTTTTCTTAGATTGGAGTGGGAGTCCTATTTAATAAACATGATAGTAAGTGATTATAAATATCACAAGGGTTACCCAACAAACAAGAGGACCCTAGAAGGGTTACCCATTTATAGCAATGAAGTAAAAGATAAGTTGGATAAGGCATGATTTTTATGAATCTATGAGTTTCCCTACTTTGAGAAGCCTAAGAAACTCTATCAATGGATAATGTCATGCCTACACGAAGATCACTTTCACTTCGTGGGGTGCAAAATGCACATAACCCCTTAGCTGATTTAAAAATTCATAGGTTTGATCTATGAAGGAGAAAGTATAGAGGATAACCTATGCAAAAAAGAAGCCATAAAATAAATCATCATCATATATGCATACAAGAAGGGGTCTAGGTACTTTGATATCCCAAATATCCAATACCTAGTGACAAGAATGGCCACACACTTGGTAACCAAACTTAATGACCAAGAGAGGTGGATGCAACTGAACAAATCATGGCTCTATGTTTGCAAAAGGATATTAGAGGGCACCATCTACAACTTGTTTGTGTACGTCATAGATGAGATCATCAGTAGCATGCAGGATGGTAACAAGATACTTTTCGGAAATATGCTCTTAACTATTGTGTTTTCAGAGATCGGAGTGCCAGTTGTGGTAGATAATTTCATGTGGGAGTACCTAAAGGAAGACCCCTCACCCACAAAGAGATTAAAAAAATACACTTGTGATAGCATGACGTCCGTTCACAAGGCACATCTTGAGAAATGGTATATGCACTTAAGGAATGCATTTGGGGAATAATGGAGGATCCCAGATTAACTACCAAATCTTGCAGAGGGAGAAGCTGAATTCGCAGTATACCAACACTTCTACATTGGCATATTTAGGTTGGTTGATGAAAGCATGATCCCATGGTGTAAACTTCCATTTTCCTTCACCGCTCAGTACTTCCAAATGGGGGTAAATAGATTTAAGGAATCCAAGAAGTTGAATTGTGACCTTGGAAGTATGGATCGGGACCACAAGGAGATGCGCAAGACGTTGGTTTATCTTAAAAAGCATGCATACATGGAAAATTACGTATCACATGAATTTCTAATGATGAAACCCATGACTCTACCTATTACAGGGAGGTTCGTGGTGCACGTATACCTTTGCATAAGGCCCAAGTTTGAGAAGGGTGTTTATCTTGAGAACAAGATAGCTATACCTAAAGACCTAACAAGTAGAAAGAATACCACACCCAAGAAAAAGAAGACAGAATAAATAAAGAAAAAGGAACCTAGTGTCCGAGATACTCAAGTTGTGGGCACCCCAGGAACAAGTACTAGAACAAGTACTTACATGTGTAGGAAGAGGTACTCAGTTAGAGAGGACGTGCCAGAGCAAGGAAAGCTTATCGCATAAGATAAATCGCTAGAGGAGGAAGAAGAGAAAGTATAATCTCCTATGCTGGAATCCCTAGTTAGGAAGAAACAAAAGGTGATGGATGAATCTAATTCAGAGGAAACAAAGAGCTTGGAGAAATATAGGGGTGAGAGGGATGACGATAAATAAGATGAACCTAAAGGATACCAAGAACCACTTGTTTTCAACATGCAAGATTTAGAAGAATAAGGTGAAGAGGAGAAAAACATCTATCGCTTTGTGGGAAGGAAGGGTATCCAGGGGGTGAAGGGTGCCCAGAACATGGGAGGAGGTGAAAAGGTTAGTACAAAGGGTTAGAGGACTCCAAGCCTCACTAAGGATGAAGTAAATGAGGCAGCAGAAAGAAAAACAACAAAAATCATTGAAGCCTTGGTAGAAAAAGAATTGGAGTGCAACACTGATCTAGTGATGAATGAAGATAGGGAAGAAAGCATAGGAAAATACCATGGTAGCGCGGGAGGCCCCATTCTAACAATAATTATTCCTAAGGGAACTCACATAGGAGGAAAGTGCATGGAGATCCAAATACCAAGAATGAGCTACATTAATGATCCAAGCAAGGTGTTGCGCACACGCATCCAAAGAACAATCCCAATAAATCAAATCTTGGTAATGAAGTCATTTTATGAAGAAGGTGCATACCCTCGAATGAGTAAAATACTTTCATGGGTAATTGAGACCCACATCAACGAGCCAAAGTTCAAGGTAATCCAAGGAGCACTAATGAATATGCCCAAGCCAAAATGAGATAACCCCTTGGTGAGTGCTCAATAGCTTTCAGATGAACAAGTCTGCAATGTGTTGAATAAGGTCTCGGTTGAACTAGAAGCCAAGTTATTCAGAAGGAATGACAGGGTAAAATTTCTAGAGGTAGAGCTAGAAAAGAGGGAAGAAGAGATAGAAGAGAGGACCAAGAACTTAAAGTAGGAGGAACTAATTAATGTGTAGCTAAAGTGTGAACTAAGGGAAGAAAAGGCAAGGGTGCACGAGGTATATAAAAAGTCAGAATCCATCTCAAATGAAATTATTTTGAAGCATCTAGACCTGGCACCACCCACACAAAAATATGGAACTTCCCTTGAGTGCCTTGAAGACTTAACATGCATCTTCACCATGGAAAGGAAACATATGGCCTTAGAATCCACGAAATAAGTAGCAGCGCACCTGGAGGAGGAAAAATTGAAGGTTGTAGCAATCATTTCCAAGTACAATAAGGTTTTTTTTTTATGTAAAAATTGTTACCCATATTTTTGAGGCCGCGTATGACAATTATGGAGGCAAAGATAAAGTGGTAAGTATTATGGTCACCACTCACGAGGTAGAGCTCAAGGAATTCTAAGAGAAGAACAAAGGAAACAAAGAAGAGTGAGAGAGGATCCTGACTGAGGTTGAGAAGAAGTCAGAAGCTATTGAAACCTTAATAGGTTCATTTAAGAACCGAATAAAGGATTTATACCCATAGATTACAAGAATGATGGATGCACTTGAGGACATGGGCAAGGAATTTGGAGGAATGGTTAAAACATTGAACACTTGAGGAAATGGACTAGGTTTTGAGGAGGTAAGTTCCCTAGTCAGTAACCTCTACTAGAGAGCACAAAATGAAGTTTATTCTTGGAATAAGTTGGAGGTTGAATTGCAAAGAGATTTTCCTATCTTGTTGCAGTAATGACAACACATCCCCATTCTTTCATTTTTCCCAATTCTTCATTCCCTTATTCTATTTCCAAGATGTTGAGTCTATTGTAATTATTTCTTTGAAGAAGTTTTCTCGAGGGTGGAGAGAAGGTAAAGTGTGGGGTAATGTTGGGCCCATAAAATATTGAATAAGTACAAAAAGGAGCATGGGCATGTAAGAAGAATGCGCACAAGGCAAGGTTCTAGGAGGGTTTTAGAAGGACCATGTTACACACGGGAAAAATAAGGTCTCAAGACTTAGCTATATTTGATGTATCGAGTAGAACATGAGAAAAGCGTGACCCTCTTGCACATGATGAATGGATAAGCTACCATCCTAGTGATAGGTTGGCCTAGTAAGGAATATGCACTGCGCTGGAAGCTTCTATAAGACCATCATGTAAAGGAGTGGAGAGATCAGGCTTAGAAGAGCATGCTCCCATGGAGGACCACATCTAGAAACTTGGTGATGGATCTAAAGCCTCATAAAGAAGATTTGATGGTTCAAGGGGCCTATAAATACAAGCACCTACAGAGGAATAAAAAAGGGAGAGAACAATAGAGAGCGGAGTTTTGCAGAAACTCCGTGAGGAGTTATATTCGATTGGGTAGATAAAATATAGGAGAAGGATGCATTAAGGGGCTTGGGATTGTAAAAGAAATATTGAGAGCTAAGGAATGTAGATCCAGTTATGATGTATGACTTCAGTCTTCCATACTACGATGTTATGTGATGGATGTGATGAATGTAATGAGGTTACCAACTTATTTGAATATGATCATTAATGATTTTGGTCCATCCTCATATCTCCATATTTTTGTTTCATGTATGTTCATGAATTAAGTATGAATCCTTATGCATTTTCCTTTATGTTTTAGTTGAGTCTTATATTCTATTAAATTATATTTTTGTCTGGAATGACTGCATTCGTCTAGAAACCGTTCTGAGCTCTATGATGATTGCATGTCTCATTTCCACTCACTCTCTTTAAATTCCTATCATAGATGATGTTTCCCATTAAAATCACATAAACGAGAGAATCAGCACCCGCACGTGCCTCTGGTGAGCACCCAGCGCCTGTTGTGTGATAGGCTGATGCGCATGGGGTTACCTTGTTCTTTAGAGGGTGTTAAAAATGACTAAAATGCATGCAGAGTACCAGGACTTAGCCATTTTTGGAGGATTTTATAATACTAGAGAAAAAAAGGATAGTGTGAGGTGTAGGAAAAGGTTGTAAATAAGAAATCACATGCATACAATGATATAGATGGTGCATGAAAGCAGACTAATAATAAGAATTAAAGTATGGTTAAATCAAGTTACTTATAGCTTGAACTATCATAAAGAATGGTTAGAAAATCATGCAAGCTATTATTAAGGCATGCCTATTATTAGGAAAGGTGCATATAGGTTGTGAAGATAAATTCCCACCGTGTATATATATATAGGTGATGTGTAGTACTGTTACTAGTCATTCTTTTGAGCTTTGAGTATTGATTGTGTGACATTTGGAGTCTATGTGAGCATTATGCAAATGTGCATGGTCTAGGGCCTTGTTGTAAATAGTAAGGATGTAATCAAATTCTTTTTATGTAATGAATTGTGGTTATAATGGATACATATGTTTGGGTAGCTAAGGTGACTACATTTGAGTATGGTATTTTTGAAATTAAATTATTATTGGTTATTTTATATGATGTTTAAGCCTCCTTAATATATGTGTTGACTAGTTGATATGCTATGATGTGTCTTCTTTTATGAATGGTTACGATTGTGAATATGTATGTCTAACCATCCTACTAAGCAAACAAAGGAGGGATGTAGAGGATACACACACTTCAGGTGAGCTTACATACTATTTTGGATGAAGTGTCAGTGGGCCTAGTTAAGTATTGGGAAATAAAAGGCTACACAAACCCCAATCTTGGTATCCCCTAGAGAAACCTACTAAAAGGAATGATAACCAGATCGTATCAAGCCAAGAACACAGATGCTAATCACACATCATGATCAATAAGATGAAAGAAATTCACCAGAATAACTTTACATAAACCTTTGCAAACAAATGGGTAGCAATATCATATATTATTATGGAACTCAATGAAATACAATGAGAATGGGCCTTGCTTATATAGGCAAGTAATAACAAACTAAGAACCATTCAAGGTCGTATATTAAGCCATAAATCATGGAAAGAACTACTCATCAAAGAACTAGTCAAGTCCATAGATTGTATGAGAGAACTAGACATCAAGGATCTAGTCAATACCATAGATCAAGGAAAGAAATATACCTAACAAGTAGATAATCTCTCTTAATATCTAAATAAATAAAAATAAATATCCACACACATAAGTGGGTAAGGATAAATACAATAAAGGTAAATAATGTACCTAGGTGAACATGAGCTAAGGTAAATACCTACTTTAACACCACCCCTCAAGTGAAGCTAAGGGCCAAAATAGAAGTGGCATGTCCACAGTATGAGTCCCAACAACTAGGCTTGATGAGGTACTCATGTACAATATATCCATGAAGAAATATTGAACCAAAATAAGGAAAGAATCCTACTATAAGGAAAGAGAAAGAAGGAGGAGGAGATGTTCTCACGAATAACCCCCAAGAACAAATTATGAAACCCCAGGCATTCCACACAACTCAAGGTAGCGAGGTGATGCAAAAGGATTCATAAAGATGTTTGCAACCTACTACTGAGTCATAATGTACTCCAAGAAAATAACTCCATCCTGAATGTGCTGACGAATGAAGTGTATGTGTATCTCAATATGCTTGGTCCATTGGTGCTCAACTGGGTTGCGAGAAATGTGAATTGCACTTTGGTTGTCACACTAAAGTACAATCAGTGAATCATGTGGGAATCCAAACTCTGTCAATAACTGGAAAAGCCAAATAATTTGCTAACTCACTGTAACTTCTTCCCTGTACTATGCCTCTGAAGATGAAAGTGCAATAACCTGTTGCTTTTTGCACGTCCAAGCAACTAGATAAGAACTAAGACAAAAAAGATAGCCAGAAGTGGAATGCCTGTCATGAATAGAACCTTCCCAATCTGAATCTGTATACCCAACCAACTGAGTAGAGCCCCTAGTGTAGTGTAGGCCAAAGTGGGAAGTTCCATGCAAATAGCGTAAAATCCTTTTAGCAGCCTATCAGTGACTACTATGAGGAGAATGTGCAAACCAAGATACAATCCCTACTACAGATGAAATATTAGGGTGAGTATGGGTCAAGTACATGAGACTCCTGACCAACTGCATATACAACATAGGATCACAAAGTGGTGTGGTACATGTGGATGTACGAGTAACTCTAGACTGAAAAGGAGATGGACTTGACTTGCAATTAGCCATATCAAAGCGCCTAAGAAGATCATGGGTGTAATTTTGCTGACTTAAATGATTCTCTGAATCTATCTAAGAAATATGCAAACCAAGGAAATAATATAATAGCCCAAGATCTTTCATGTCAAACTATGTAGAAAGATCCCTCTGAATACTCTGAATATGTGAAGATTAGCTGCCAATAAGTAACAGATCATCAACATACAAGACAAGTATCACAATATCCTCACCAACATGCTGTAGATACATTGTATGATCAGAGTGACAACGAACAATATAAATAGATATAAGAAAAGAATCCATCTTATCATACCAAGCCTGAGGGGCTTGTTTGAGACCGTAGAGAGACCTTCAAAGCCTAAAATAAAGAGAAGAATCCTGAACAAATCCATCTGGCTGCTCCATAAATATTTCCTCTTGTAGATATCCATGTAATAAGCCACTCTTCATGTCCAACTAGTATATGGGACACCCCTGTGATGAAGTAATAACAAGTACAAGGTGTACAAAATCCATCTTGGAAACGGTTGCAAAATTCTCAGAGTAATCAATACCTTCAACTTGTGAAAAACCCTTTGCAACAAAACGAGCCTTATACTTGTCAATGGACCCATCAACTACATTTTTGGTTTGGTATACCCACTTACACCTAACCATATTTCTTCCTTTAGGAAGAGATACCAAATCCCAAGTATGATTCTTCCTCAAAGAAGAATACTCAGCTGTTATCGTATCATCCCAATCCTGTATCCCATGAGCCTCTGAAAAATACTATGGATCCTCAGAAACTACCTAACACAAAAGTCCAGAACCTGTAGAATGTGCATGATGATGCCTAGTGTGGGAATATCCTCTATGAAAGGTGTTTCCTCAGAAACTATAGTACGAGCCCACTTAGGCATAGTGACAACATCAGTGGGAATAGGATCCTCAATGACATCTATAACCTCTTAATCAATTTCCTCAAAGAAAGGATCCTTAAGATGAGATCAAGAAGAATAAGGAATGGGAAAGATGAAGAATCACGAGGAGTGAAACACTCATCAAACTGAACATGTGTTTAGAAAGGAACATCGTGTGTATCAGGATCTAAAAGATGATAAGTTCTTATGTCCTCACAAAACCCTACAAATATCAAGGGTTTACTCTTCTTATCCAAATCTTTCATTTTCTTCTTTGGCATAAAGGCCCAATTATGGCTCCCAAAGACTTGAAAAAATGAGACATTTGGCTTAGTGTTGGACTAAGCTTCTTCTGGAGTCAAATGCTCAAGTTCTTTGTGTGGTGTGTGATTCTAAATATAGTTAGCACAATTAACTACTTCTGCCCAATATATAGGAGGTATATCTCTAGAATGCATCATATAGTAATCCATTTCCTTCAAAGTTCTTTTATTCCTTTCTACTAAGCCATTCTGTTGTGGAGTATGAGGAACAAAATGCTAGTGAATAATGCCTTGAGTTACCAAAAAGTCAGAAAACTCATTGCTGAAGTACTCTCCCCCATTATCAGTACGAAGGTTCTTTATGCTACTAGAAGATTGTTTCTTGACCAAATCTTTGAATACTTTGAAGTGTTAAAAAACATCACTTTTGTACTTGAGAAAATAAACCCAAGTACAACTCAAGAAATTATCAATAAATGTAAGTGCATACTTAGCTCCATTGAAATATAGGGTAGGAAAAACCATCAAGTCACTGCACAAGCTCAAGTGGTGAAGAAGCTCTCTTAGATAAATTCTCAAGAAAAGGATCTTGGTGTTGTTTCCCTAATGCACAACCATGATTAACTCCCTCAAGACAAGAAATTCTAGGAAGACCATCTACCTTACCATGAGTGCTCAACTCCTTCAAATATTTGTAATTGAGATGTCCAAATATTTCATGCCAAAGCTTACTCTCTAAATCTGCATGAGAAACCAATCCTGTACCCTAATAGAATAAGTGTCATCAAAACCCTCAAAGTGATATAGTATAGAACTATGATCAACAATACCCTGAGCAACAAGTGAATAAGGCTCCAAAAAAGTTCTTACTTCTACCCCATGTGGTGTAAAATTCATTGTTTTCCCTTCACCAAAATGACAAATTTGATATACAGAAAGCAAATTTGTAGTGATGTTACGAACATATAGTGCATCTTGGATATTTCCACCATCAATTTGTATATCACCTTTTCCCTCAACAAAAAGAAAGGAAGAATCTCCAACCTTAATTTTGGAAGCAGAACTCAAACCTAGAGAAACAAAAGACTCCTTGGAAGAAGTCATGTGATGAGAGGCACCAGAATCTATAACCCAATTGTCTACAAGTGGTGACTGAGATCTTCCAACAACATTAAGTGATTTTCCATGTTGATTAGAAGGAGCTGGAGTGGAGATAGCAATTTTTTTGTTTCTTGACTACATCCTCTAAGGCTTGCATTCGCTTATAACACCTATGTTCTTCATGATTACTACCCCTACAAACAGAACATGAACGGCTAGACTTATTCTTGGATTTAGAAGACTCCTTTGGTTTTGAGTTGGTTTCTTTGGGTTTAGGAGCATTTTGATATGGAGAAGGTGTGGATTTGGTTTTACTATTTGGTTTTCCCTTGCCCTTAGGATTAGATGCAACTAATGCCTTTTGAGATTTGGAATACTCAAGGTGAGACAATTTAGATTCTTCCCTAGTAAGTCTTTCACAAAATGTTTCTAAGTTAGGCATTTTGAATGTGTCACCTAAGGAATCCATGCTAGAGAAAAATGTAGAAGAAAAAAAATTGGAAATGGTCCTCTCAACTTGGATAGAATCAAGTAAAACACACTCTTCATCTTTCTTATCTCTTCCACTCCCCTTCAACTATGTCAACAAATGCTTGAACTTGGTAAGATAGTCTATAATTGTTGGAAAACCTTCAGAATTAAGAGAGGTGATCTCAATGTCAAGTTATATGGCTCTCATATGATCCACCTTACCAAATAAACCCTCTAATTTCTCCCATATTTTGAAAAGAGAGTCACACTTTTCCAAATAAAACAGAATACTGTCACTTACATAAGTTCCTATCAAACCCATACACTCATCAAATTTACAAGAACCAAGTAATGCAACAAGACCCCCAAACATTGCAATAAGATCCCCCCCAAATTTTGGCACTTTATAATGAGTGTGTGTTACGATATGGAACTTTATAATTATAATGTGATTCTCAAAATAAATATTTCTGATGGAAAGAGCACAGAAAACAAGAACTTTTGCAAAAAATGGTACTCAAAACTGAGTTACCGATCAAAGTTTACAAGCTTTTCAATATTATGCTCTATTTATTTTAGATGCCACTAAAACAAAATAAAATGTTCTTGCCTTCCCCATGAAAATAAAATGAAAGGGGGCTAGAGTTTAGCACCTACTAGTAGGAGTCACAATCTTTAAGCCCTCATATGACCATACCATATGACCAAGGGCTAATAACTTCAATGGGTGCTTTGATGAAAGTGACCTTTGCCGCCCCAAATAGTATGTGGATTTTCCCAAAATAGCAAAATATGCACCATCGTCCGTGGACCCCTGCCAAAAGAGGAAAGAAACGTATTCTCTGAAACAATTTATTACATGCCAACTGAGAATGCTACACCCACATAAATAAAAACCCAAATCCGATCTCAACAAACCTAGAAAAATGAATCCCGAGGAAAACCACCCCAGATTTCTATACAACCAAAAAAACCAAAAAATGACTATATCCCGAAATGGTCAAGTTTACAGTCAATCTTAGGGTTTTTCCACCTTCCGGATCCAATGTAAGCCTCAATTTTGCATAAAAATTCACGTAGCAACAACATACAATAAAATCTGAAAATATATGAATATATAAAAAATTTATTTGCAAAATAAAACTTATAGACGAATGTCAATAGCAATCTCCTGCTTTGATACCATAAAAGGAACAATAACCAGATTATGCTAAGCTAAGAACACATATGCTAATCAAACATCACAATCAATAAGAAGAAAGCAATTCACCAAAATAATTTTAAATAAACCTTTGCAAACAAATGAACAACAATATCATATATTATTATGGAACTCAATGAAATACAATGAGCATGGGTCTTGCTTCTATAGGCAAGGAATAACAATATAAGAGCCAATCAAGGTCATAGATCAAGCCATAAATCATGGAAAGAACTAGTCATCAAAGAACTAGTCAAGTCCATAGATTTATGAGAGAACTAGACATCAAGGATCTAGTTAATACCATAGATCAAGGAAAGAACTATACCTAACAACTAGATAATATCTCCTAATATCTAAATAAATAAAAAGAAATATCCACACACATAAGTGGGTGAGGATAAACAAAATAAAGGTAAATAATTTACCTAGGTGAACATGAGCTAAGGTAAATACCTAATCTAACACCTACATGGGAGTAAAATGCATCATCCACCCCTGCATAAGAGAAAAGGTTAGCATTAATCACAAACAAGATGTACAAAACCTCCCCATCTTATAATCCTAGTTCCATTGTAGATTACCACCATAATTTAAGAAATTGATTATATTGAAGTATGTGGTATATAACAATTGAAAATATAAATGGAAAATTTATTTTAGGAACTGTAGACACTCAAAATTAGTAATTTGCGCTTTGGAAAATATGGATTTGACTATGCACTCTTTCTATCATAAATATAACTTCTCCATTCCCACTTAACACTTTATGATGTCCGTTATTTATCTCATTTATCCTTGCATACTAACATGGTGACACATTTTAAAAATACAATGTACAAAATCAATATAAAAACATCAGTTTACTAGTTCCAAACTTTATTTTGCACATTTCTTTCTCCTAATCAGAACCATTCAATTCGGCCAGGAACATACATCTTATACTAACCTATTTGTATGGCCTTTGACCAACATGTCTTCTAACTAGACTTTCAAAATGACATATTTCTTTGGGTGTTATACTTCATTTGGGTCATCCTTTCTTATAAAATCATCCATAAAACCCTATATAAGCAACTAAAAACTATCTCATTTACTAACCTGAAACTCCTATGACAATTCACTAGAGAACTCAATTCATACACTTGAAAAAATCCTCCAAAGCTCTCTAAAACACAAAATTACACATCTATAATCATTAGTGTACTACCTATTGGAGCTCAAATATGCACCCATACCAAATAATATTGATCTAGGGCTTAATACAACGTGGGACTTTCTCCAAGTTATGGGACTCAAACTAAGATAGATCTCTAGAGAATTTAGCTTCCTCTATTTGTTCCTTATACTAAGACTACTCCTTGAAATGGAAATGTAACTACCTAACACTAACCTAAAATGATAAGGGATGAAGGAGAGGGAAAGTTACATGAAATTGAAATCCTAAACTAAGGGAGGTGATAGCACTAAGAACAGGTTGGAGAGATTCCTATTGAGTGAGAATAGGGAGAAAAAACATGAGACGGAATACAGAAGTGCCACAATCCAGAACAATGTTCAAATCTCTATTTTTGTGGAGCACAATAGATTTAAGTCTTGCAAGAAGAAAAATGTATGCACAATATATCTGTAAATGTAAAGTAAGGCATAAAAACAATATAACACAAACTAGGACAGAAAAAACTATAAAACATGAATTATATTTCTCAAAAGGATGCACAATCCATTACGAAGTAGAAAAATGAAAGAATCCTTTACAGAATACCAAAATTTGAGGCTTGTAACTCATAAGAGTGTAGGAAAACTTTTGAAAGGTTTCCATTAAATTTTTAGAAAATTCCCCTTGAAAAATAAGGGGTTTTACAAATAAATAGAGAATTCACCCCATCTACCATGCATGCATTTTTTGACAGGTAGTTGACCTGCCCAATTTTGCAACCATTAATCCTCATCTTTCAGCTGATGTTCTTTTAATATGTTGGTTGCATGCATACTTTTCTACTAGACAGTAACATATCATTCCCAATTGACCAGTTACATAAACCCTTTGACATCAACCGTGAGAAAGCTCTATCATGGTCTCCTACTATCAATCAGTTACATATTTCCCTACTACCTTTTAGTATGTTCCATACAAATTCCTTCTATCATACCACCATGACTTAAACCTTGTGCATTTTTCGATTGGTCGGTATCACATATTTTTTTGTCAACCGGTCACATGAATTATTTTATTGGCCAGTAACATCCGTAAAATCTACTACCAATGCATTAGCACCTAAATTTTCATCCAATTTACCAATGTGTTACTGGTCAGTAGCACTAAACATGTTACTGACCGGTAACATGATACCGACCGGTAGCATGTAAAATGTTACTGGCACTTTCACACTTCCATTTATGTGACTTCATCATTCTCTGTATCACTTCCTGCTACCAAGTAGTAGCATGAAAAATTCTACCATTTGGTAGAAAAAAATTTACCCTTTCTTTTTCTAAAACATACCATCTCGTCCTTTCAAAAAATCTCGATCAAAACTCAGCCAAGCTACACTCGAGCTACCCTACAACTTGTGAAACATTGCACTCCAATAACTGTCAATGGTCAGACATGTTAGTTTATCCAATTTGCAAGGGGTGTAAAATTAAACAACATTTTGATGACTCACAAGGTAATCTACCTGCTAGATTACAAATATTAGTGGTCTTGAAGCATCCATTGAGCATGAATTCAACCTGAAACTAAAAATAATATGATATATAAAACTACCCTTGAGTCCATCCGAAGTAATGTATGGTCCTTGCATTGATCTAAAACCTAAGCTAGTTACATCATATGAGCTTGCCTAATATTGAACAGTGTAACAACAATAAAGGCACAAATATGTACAAAACATGAAATATCATACATGTCCCAAGCGAGATATGCAGAGTGTGCACAACATTTATACAAAAAAAAACCTACACTACCATCATAACAATGTACTACAATAACTTGTAGGAATTACAAATCTAAACTAATATGTACAATGATGCATCAAACTATCCTAATGAGAATGCTTAGGATAAATCCCATTGAATAGGATTGGTAGTTTATTTCCATCAAGATTAGTGAGATCAAAAGAATTTACTTGTTTATAAGACGTATTGATATATGGACCACTCCAAATTACATCAAATTTGGAGTTTCTTCTTGGTTTGGCTTTGTCAGCATCCCACTTCAATACCAAATCACCAAGTTTGAACATATGAAGCCTTTCCTTTTTATCAAACCATTTTTTGGTTGATTCTTGATGTTGTTCCAATATGATCATGGTATAATTCCTTAGTTCTTAAATCTCAATCACTTCTATAATCCTGGTCTCTTTATGATCTTATCCTTCAAATTCCAACTATTAGGCCAACTCAATTGAAGTCAATTTCCATGAAAAACGTAGCCTTGCTTCCTTTCCATAAACTAACTTATAGGGGGAAGTGTCAATTTCCTTTTTTTATGGTAATCTTGTCATCCCAAAGAGTATTCGTTACCTTTGTATGCCATTTCCTTTCATTGATGTCCATGGTTCTTTTCATAATCCTAACCAGGTTCTTATTATTAGATTTTTCCACTCCATTACCTTGAGGGTAATAATTGGAAGAATTTTTCAAATAAACACCAAGTATAAGATCCCAAATAGAAATATTAGATCCTAGGAAATCTTTTACTTTATGAGAAATTATGGTCTATGGGATACCAAACCTTATGAAAATCTCCTCAAGGAATTCAAGAATGATTGATTTAGTTGCTTCCTTTAATAGCACAACCTCGGTCCACTTGGTAGAATAATATGTAGTTTTTAGGACCCACTTGTGGCCAACACTTGATGGAGGTTTGATCATCCCAATAAAATTGAGGCCCACTTAGAAAAAAGGTTGATCTACTTGGATTGGATGAAGTGGAAGAGCTGGAAACCTCTTCTTGTAGGTGAAGAAAGCACATTCCTTGCATTTTCCGACTCATTTGTGACAATCAACAAATAACATGGGCCAGAAGTAACCTTCCTTTAGAATTTTCATTATTGTAGCTTTGGCTAAAAAATGACCACCAAATAAGCCATCATGAAATTCCACTAAAACTTTCTCCACTTTTTCACCTTCAATGCATCTTACAAAGACTCCATCAATATTTCTTTTGAATAAAACGCCATCCACCAATACATAGGGGATGGACTACATCCTTAGATGCCTCATTTTTTTCATTTCTTAGATCAAAAGGGTATGTACCTATAGATATAAAGGTGATCATATTACTCATCCATATATGATCATTGGTTGCATCTTCTCCTTCCTGCCGAAATTCAACATCATGTGGAATTTCTTTATTCATGAACGAGGTTTCTTAATTACCTTGTGCATCTAAAGTAATTTTCTCAAAAATTTATCTCCCTCTTACCAATTTTTTAGCCTTGATAATCACATCATATTCTATTATTTTAGTTACCTATCCAGCTCTCTTCTCACTAATATCTACTACTATAATGAAATATCTCACATTAGAATGTGAGACTAAAACCTTGATATGACTAGTGGTGTAGACACCTATAATTACGCCCAAGCAATTTAAATACTTAAATTGTGCTAATTATCCCATTTCTCACAAATCGGTGACATATCGTCAAAGGCACTCATATTCCCTCTTATTGTCATTAATTAATTACAATACGCTAATTGATTAAGTCGCCTATCCAACTAATAACCTAATTAACGATCTTTCATTAATTATTCACCCCTTTTACCTAGACTAATTAATTAGCTTTCCCTTCCATTTAACCAATAAATCAATATTTAATTGATTCAATCCCCTTCTAATGGCCTAAATCATACTAATATTCCTCTAATTAGCTTCTATAAGCTTACATCTACCTATTAGTTAATCACCTTTGATTAATTAAAACACCCCCCAACTCACATGACTTTCTAAGCATAAATTAAACCCTTCTAAAGTAAGGTTACCTTTTATAAAGAAACCTTATCCATTCCTAATCATGTTTTCCTTTATCCCACATGCAAAGGGATGAAGTGTTTCCTTTATCCATTGGGCTATATAAGGAGCCCTCCTTCTACCTTTATACCTACACCTAAACTTCTTGAGAGAGCAAATGTAACGCATATAACAAAGAGACTAAGAGCTTGCCTTTTATTTTCTTGAGAGGTCACCATTGTTAAGAGCTAAGCTTCCTATTCTTACATTCCTTAAGGATCAAACAAGCAATTTTTTATTACCATTGGAGCTAAATAGGTCCATTCATTTTTTTGGTAATCTAGGAGAGTAGAGATTTTGAATAGCATGCTAGTTTTGATCTTATGTTTTCAAAGTTATGATGTTTAGTATAGATCTTGTTTAGCTATTTATCTTGATGGTGCTTAGGCTTTGTCTTAGCTAGATTATAGAAATATTTTTAGGTGTTAGTTCTTGCTTCATTCAATTTAGCTTAAGAAAAGTACACATGAACACATTTGGCATGCTCGATGGGACCCTTAGTCCCATGGCATTTTAGTTTAAGTTTCATTGTTTTGGCTAAATTTTGGTATGCACATGTAGTAATTAATGTCCATTTTCTTGGAATTTTTTCTAATTTGGTATTTGTAACTTCTTGTTCATAGCCATCATTTTAATGCGTTGTTGCCATTTTTTAATCTAACTTGTCAAAAATTGAGATTTTATGAGTTTTCTTGTGTTGTTTTCCATATTTTGGTTGCAGGTGTGGCAAATGCATAGTTTTAGGAGCGCGGGCATGTTTTTTGTGGTGCACATGCCTCTTAGGTGGCGCAGATGCACTGTCAAAACCTGATTCTCCATTTATCAACCTTGGCGCATGCGTGCTAATTCCGGTGCACACACCCTAACCAGCGCACAGATGCACTAACCTAGGCTCAAATTTCATTTTGCACTGTACCTTCACTACATTCAAAAACCTATCAGATCAGCGCATACACCCTAACTAGATCGCACACACTGTTTTAGTGGCACAAACACATTTTTGGTGGTTTAGATGTTCTGTCAAAATCTGGGACTATTTTATAAAGTGGTAGCACACATGTTTTCCTGATGGCGCACACGCTTTTTTGGTGGCACACATGTTTTATTAGTGGCACAATAATTCTATCTAATTTCTCATCTTTTTTTCTCAAAGGTAGTGCATACTTGGTTTTTGTGGCACACACGCCTCTCTTGTGGCACATGTGCATGGTAAGCCAAAAACACACAAAGTAGCACATACATTATTTTCATGGGACACATGTCTCTCAAGTGGTGTAGATGCACTATAAATCAAAAAACATAGAGTGGCGCATCCTCCCTAACCCACATGTAGATGCCAAAATAGGGGTACATGTTTCCTTTTGTATTTTTGAAATTAATGTGTTGAGGTTCTAACATTCTTACGGGTTTTATCTAATAACATACTTGTCTTTGCAGGTTGTTTTTACCTTTGTTTACTTTGTTAGATAATCTTTACATGTTTACTTATAGGAATAAAATCATGTATTCTCTTCCCTCATGTCCCTTGGGGTGATCTTGGGAATCAGAAATGATTCTTAAGTCCTTGTTGATGTTTTGAGGTTGTTAGGAATATTTTGGTTGGAATTGGTTAACTTGGCATAGTTGAATTAAAGTGTTTTTCCATTTGTTATCTTTTCATATTTTGAAGACATCACGTATGCTCTTCTCTTACATCCTTGGGTGATCTGAAGAATCAGAAATGGTGCCTTCTCCTTTGATGGAAAACTACTAAAAATTGTCATACAGGACCAAAACGCCATCTCTTGTCAAAGAATGGTGGAATAAAAAAAAATTCAAAACTAATAATGAAGTTGTTATACAGGTTGCTAAACGGTGTTCGAAAAAACCACACCTAATTAAAAAAGATAAAACAAAAAACATATTCAAAACACTGTATTGCAAGTTTCAGAAAATGGTACGTCCCTCTCCGCTCAACTGGAACATAACCACTTTGGCATAACACCTTAAGCTATAAAAATGGGGGTGGTTCCAGGAACCCCAAAGTAGTCCACGTAAGAGGGAACCTTGTGGAAAAAACAGGAAGTGCTCCGCACTACCTATCTGACTAGTGATTCCTTTATGAGATAGAGTTACAAGTTGTCCCTACACAACCCTTTTAAGTACACGATGGATGCATTTACTGCCCACTGTTCTTGAAGGGGTAAAAGTCGAGATACTCCCAAGATAGTCAGGACTATTTGGGTAAATTGTCCTACTCATGGATAATATTTATAACACCTAGGACAAGAGAACCACCTAGGAAAATATAATTTGGCCAGGAGCCCACTTTGACCATTCTAAAGTAGTGTTGAGTTGTGAACCATCTTTTTATTGTGAAACATGTGACGCGTTACTTTCACTTAGTTTTTACTTGCCTTAAGGTGAGATGAATCTCTGCCGAAGTGAAGCCAACATTTTTCATCCCATTTTTGATTTACTTCCTTCACATTATTTTGACACTTTTTTGATCAGAAGGAGAGTGACTACCTTTTTGTTACCAATTGATTATTTCTACCACTTTTTTGTCCGTTTACGCCCATCCATGTTTGCGGCTGGGTAAGTTAAACATCTAAAGTGTGTGGAGAATTATTCATATCATTATTGGTCATTTTGATCTTGATACCCATGTCAAGATCATCATTGTAGTTAGGCATGGTTCATCATCTTGAACTTCCTTAGAAGGGTTAGCTTGTTTGTATCGTCTCACTACAATTTTGATATTTACGACTTGTTTCTTGTAAACTCAACATAAATATCTATATTGTAAGGTTACGCTACACACATTTTTAACTATTCCTAGCTATACTTTGAGCTCTTTAGTTCGATTCTATTATTACCTTAATTTTTAAGAGTGTTGGGTGTTACCATTTGTGCGTGTTATATCAATAGCACCTTGATATCAATACCTTACTTTCTCACAAATTGTTGTTAACATATCTTGGTGATATTGTTGTGTCACTCACAAATTGTAATTGACACTTTTTGAGATGTAGGTCTTAATCGGGTTTGAGCTTGCTCCTAGTATATCTTATTAGGAGGTCACATTGACTTTTTGTATTTACTTACATTTTGTTCATTCTCGTGAACTTAGCATAAGTAAGAACATCTTGTTAAGTATCTTGCAATGTGAAACTAATTTTTGAAATGTAGTCTAGGTGGTACTTCATTTAATAGGTTTAGATACCAAACATTTGTGTCACTGGTGATTTATCACTCTATCACGTTGGTATTCTTGCATTGTTTATTATTCATATTCTTGGCAATACATCTTTCATTTTACTTAGGTGTGGTCACAAAGTTTTGAACACATCTACAACTTACCTTAGTGAAACTCTCACAAAAACATGGCTCCTAAAATGTGATTAGGACTCAAGAAATAGACATACAAGGAACAACAAGTGTAAGCTTTGGAAGCCTCTAATAGAAAAGGGTCAAACCCCTTCATTGGACATGATCTAGGACCTTTGTTTTTTGTGGAAAAATAGTTAGAAGATATGGTTGATCATAGTGGAAATGAATTAGAATCCCCACACATAGAATTCGATTTTGACCCTACTTTATTAGATGAGTTTCTTTTCAGAAATAAGGATAGATTGCTAGCATGCGTAGTATAATTAGGGGCCAAATTGCCCACGGAAAATTAAACAATACCACCTACAAATAACACTACGGAGGAAGAACGACCCCTTATCAATATTGAGGATATTTTGATGCATGGACATGCTTCTACCTCCAACGTAGGGAATGATAAAATGGTAGGACATAGAATACCCTTTATCAAAGTGCCACATAGAAACAAGATAGAACATGAGACGGGTGGAGAACCTACACAATACGAGGAGGAAGAACCTTTAGAAGAAGAAACCATGATTCAACAACAGATTAGTAACCTAAGTTGACAATTATTTTTGCTAACCTCCCATGTATAGAAGGAAGCAAACAAAAATGTTCAAAAGTCAAGGCCTAAGGTTAAGATCAATGAACTCCATAGAGAAAACCAAGGAGAAGATGATATAGGGTATCATCATGTATATATCCCCACTTCTCCCACTAAAGAACAAATTGCTCGCACAAGAGGTACAGTCCATGAAAGTGACACTCACGAGCCTACAAGCTAGAGCAATATAGGGAGAATTAGAAAGTATCAATATGAAGAATTATGCCCCTATCCTTTTTACAAGACTATGACCCTTCAACCCTTTCCTAAGAAATTATATTTGCCAGAAATTTAGGGAAAAATAGCAAAAGGGAAGGGAGATCCACGAGATCATGTCAAGGATTTCTATATGGCATGTCAAGAGGTGTCTTATAGTGACAATTATCTCTGTTTCACCTTTTTCTTAGATTGTTTCTTTGAATTGTTGATGAAACAAATAGGGTAACGGGCATAAGGGGAATACCTATTCAAATGTAGGTTGATGGGTTGTTGCACGTGTATGACTTCCGAATCCATAGATGACCGTGAGAGATTCCCTTTGGCTAGGAGGAACTACTTGTACTGAAAGCAAGACCACCAGAAAGAATTAAACAATATGGGTAGTGAACTGCATAGCTTGAGCTAGATCCGGGAAGCGTGATACTTCCTAGATGGATGTCAGTTCACTGTTTTAAACAAATTAATTCTGAAAACAAGGTAAATCCTATTGTTATTTTGAAATTATTTAGGTATCTCACTTTAAAACACAATAAGAAAATAGATCTAATCTAACAGGATAATCTAGAATATAATCCACGGGTCAAATGGTTGGTTTTGGGTTCTGCAGGTCTGATAGGAAAGGTCTCAGGTAGGTCACCAGTGAGTGAGGGTGAGGTAAAATTAGACCAAAATAGGTCTTTGTTTAAAGCTGTGTGGATAAACACAAAGAATGGCATCTATCAGGGGTGACCAACCATGGTTAGGTATAACCGGCGCCGATTACTATGAAATTTGGAAACGTCACAGAAGAAGGTTTTGGTCTCCTTTGTGATTGCACAAAGGATTTGGCTGGTCTAGATGAGGTGTTGGGTGACTGGAATAGGTTTTTACAAGGTTTTGATGGGCCTATGGAGGTAAAAAATGTTGGAGATGGTCAATAGGGAGCAACATGAACAATGGATGATAAAATAATGGTAAAATGAAATAACCAAGAAAATATGATGTTGTACTTGGATTTCATTTCTGAAAGTCTATGTGTGAAGGATGGATGTGCTGATAATGGTTTTGAAGGCTCCAAGTGATCACCAACTGAAGAAAAGTTTCTACATGGGTTGCATGCACACTCCTCTTTTAGATGGATAGATCAAAATGTGGCTGGGATGGCTATGCAAGAGAAGATCCTTAATCTCCTTCCTTGGATGTCCTTTCTTGATGGAATTGGCTCTCTAAAGATGCGTTATCTCTTTGAGATTTCATTCTTTCTCATCCACCTTTTTCTCCCAATGTTTTCCAACCTTGAGAATAAGGTAGTTTAGGGGTTAAAAGGGGTGACTGACGGCAGTCTGGCTTAACCGGCGACGATTAGGGGAAACCGACATCAGTCAAGGTGGGATTTTCTAGGTTTACTAAACTTAGGGAGATCCTCTTGATTTCCTCTTATCTTGTGTCATTATCTCATGGATTATAGTGGGAGCTTCTTTTGACGCATGTAGGACGTATGTGGTTGTCCCAGGGAGTATAAACATTGATTTTTAGGGACAAATTTAGGTAAGTCTTAGTTACTGATATGGTAACTTGCTAAGAATAGGTCTTAGGTTAAGTTAGCTTGGTGAGGTAGATCTTAAGTGAACTGTTTGTGTAGATATTATTTAAATAATAAATATGGTGAGGATAATGTATTAATTTAATTTAATTAATATTTTTAGGGTGAAGGGGGTCATGGCTAGGTAGATGTAATAAAGGGGGGCTTATATGTCGAGGGACGAAAGGGGAGTGTGACGTAATTTTAGTGTCTACATTTTTCCCCTTTTTTGCATAGCTTGTATTGGTAAGTGAGGCTAACAAAAATAAGATGTGGTTGGCCCATGTGAGGGTGAAGGTGATCCCCCTCAAACCAGGAATTAACGAGGAAACATGTGAAAGTGGTGACTAGTTTGATAAAAGGTAAATGTGAGAAAAAGGTAAGTGGGTGTAGAGGAAGAGGGTGAAAGGTCTACTCGGGTGATCTAGGTAATGGGTCAGGGTCAAAGGTAGCAACAATCAAATGCACGCACATGTATAAACTATAGCACGCTATCGAGTTGAAGAGCAGGAAAACTCCCCATAGTCTAAGGTTGATAGGTTTATCCAAACAAGGGTGAAGTGAATCCTTCTTATCCAAGGTATAGAGAAGCAAGGTCATGAAACACAACGTAGGTTAGGTGCAAGAACGTGTAGGTATGTTCTGGTACACCAAAGGTAGGGTCAGGATAAAAACTCTTGGTAATAGGTGAGGTAAGGTCATTGGGTCAATCAACACAGGTAACAGTGTTGTAAGGTATAGCAAGCAAAAATGGTTCAAAAGTTCACAATCCTAAGGTTCTAGATCAATGTAGACTCGATCGCAGCAAAGGTAAGGCCGAAGGATACAGGGTAAAATAAGGTATATATCCCCAAAGGTCCCACTAGAGAACAATGCTCACACAAGAGGTATAGTCTAGGAAAGTGACACTAAAGGGGAGCCTAAGAGAGAATATAGGTGAGCATGTGAGGGCAATGAGTATGCAGGGTAACCGAATTATGTCCCTATGAACCGATGACAATGACTATGAGAACTTCAACCCTGGTTGGCTAGGGCATTTCATACTGGCCAAAATTTGACAAATATAAAGGTAAGGGAGATCCAATGTTGGTCAAGGATTTCTATATGGCATGTCAAGAGGTGTCTTATAGTGACAATTATCTCATCATACTTTTTCCCAAGAGTCTCAGAAGGTCAAGCCTTGGAGTGGTTCACACGTTTATCTCGGGGATCAATTTTTACCTGGCCAGAATTAGCAAAAAGGTTTGTGTGTCACTTATCATACAACATAAAGAGTGATGTCACCATGGTAGATTTATGTGGCACCAAACAACGCCCCAATGAAACTTTCGCCAACTTCCTCCAATTATGGAGAGGGATAGCTATCCGCTTCCCTTGCGCTTTCCCAGAAAAATAACTGGTTAGTATTTTCATTCCCAACCTAAACCTGGATATAGCTTTCCACCTCCAAATGCACCGTGTTCACACTTTTGAGGAGGTCATCGAAAAAAGGGTTTAGATAGAGAAATCTCTCATTGTCAAGGGAACCCTCAAAATCCAATCTAGAGATAATCAAAATGCTAAACCTATGGAAAATTTGAAGATCTTTAACAAAAACAAAAATGTGGTGGGACATGGGATCATTGATTCCAAACATGTACAAATGGTCCAAACTGGTCAACCTTTTAAATTGACCAAAGGACCAATTCAACCGCCACCAAAGTGAATAACATTCACCTCTCTTAATGAACCTTTGTCAGTTATACTAAAAAAATTAGATGCAGCCCACATGATGACATATCCTACGACGCAACCATTTGATGACAATGCTCCAAAACCTTCATGGTACAAGGAGCATGAATATTACAAAATTCATCGTGTCAAGGGGCATAAGACAAAAAAATGTCTGTGACTCCATCATTATATTCAAGACCTCAATGACAATGGGGAGATAGAGGTGGACAACCCAGGAAAAACGTAGACACCTAACAAGAAAATGGGGATATATAAAGAGCAATTATGGAATCATGATAAGTCAGAGAAGTCAAATCCAGATCGAGGAGATTCAACCCAAGGTTATAAAGCATTGAATTACTTATACACCAAAAAAGACAACAATCATTATGATTCACCTATTAGATGTATTTTCTCTCCTACTGACCATATTAATGCCATATGAATCAAGGGAAAGGATTACACTGCAGTAACAAGGTGTGCTCGCCTCGTGATTCTGGAACCTTCTCCATCAACCCCACAAACTAGTAAATAAAATCTCTTAGAGAAACTTGAGAAGACGTCTGCTAAGATTTCGATCTTAGATCTTCTTAAGATATCCAATGTACACAAAGACATTCTATACCAAACTCTTCAGGGGTCAGGAATGCCATTAAATGTCGATCCTACACACCTTCAAGCCATAGTGGCAAACATTGTACCAAATGAACATGTTGCATTCAATCATAGGGAAATCCCTACTGAGAATCCAACACATAATCTTCCTTTATATATTGAGGTAGTTGTTACCCTCAGGAAGATCAAACGGGTGCTAGTGGATAACGTATTAGGGTTGAATATCTGCACACTCAAGTTGGTTAAACAATTAGGACATACTAAGGTAGATCTTGAGTCCAATATCATCACTATCACCGCACACGACAACATGGAAAGGGAGTCAGCGGGCACATTCATGCTACCCATGGAGGTGGGTCCCACTTGTCATCAGACAAAGTTTCATGTCCTGGACTTGGAACTTCCATTTAATATGCTTCTAGGCCGACCATGGATTCATACCATGCAGGCCATGCCATTTACGTTTCATCAGTGCATTAAATTGAAGAAGGAGGGATACACCATTACCATACAAGGAGATTTAGAGCCCTTTGCTCATTGGAGAGCTCTCAATAGTTTTGCACGTAAGGGCACATATGCATGTCCCTCAGCCGATATAGTGGTTCCTCTCAATATGAGGCCATGGAATCTCAGATAGACTCAAATTCTCTCATTTTCTATGCCTATGGGGTGTCTACATCAACATCTCCTTTTGATTCATGGGAGATGAAAATCCTTGAATATGGCTGTGGAGAATATAATGTGCAGCAAGCCCTCTTGGTTTTAGACCTCTCATTATCACCCAAGACTAGAGGTCAACCAAACTATCACTTCAGAAGACCTAGAAATGAACACACTATTGGGTCATTCTTACCTAGAGGCTTGTTAGTTGAGGAAAAATTACTTGATCCACCTACAACTTGGGTCCCAGAGGATACTCAGCCATCATGTTATCAAACCCTAAAATATGAGAAATCTAGAAAAATGATGTACTCCATGGGCTACAAAGGCCTAGGATGTGGAAGAAATGAATAAGGACAGTCATAACTGGTGCCTCTTCAACATTTTAAAATAGAAAGATACAACATTAGGATTCACCCTTATGGAGCATACCCTAATGATTAATATGCTACCTTTTCTGAACGTGAGGATAGCTCTAACTATTTAGACAACTATACGGATTCCCATTATAGAAAATATGAGGATATTGCCTCCACAAACCTATTCATGAACAATTTTTTCCTAACCATAACCCCTACAAAACCAACCCTTGACCTTGTTTACCCTTCCCTTGTTGAATGGGAAAAACAATGTCACATGTCGCTAGATTTCTTCGAGAATGACAAAGCATCATAGAGTTCATGGGCATAAGGGATACAATTCCCATTGGAGACCACAAGAAGGGTTTCTTTATTGACTTGGATACTTGTGCCTACTTTGGTAAGGAGGCTAAGCTTCGTGGTTAGTAAAGCTTAAAGAAAAGCAAGGGAAAAAGTTCCAACATAAAGCCTCGGCAAGAATCAATGTCCAAGTCGCACAATGAAACCCTCTTTGAGGCACTATCCGAAAAACAAGTAAAAAAATAAAAGGACAAAAAAAGTGACCATACGAAGGATGAAAATCTCATGGATACATCCTTGGACGAAGATCTCAACCTTCCTCCTGATCCTACGTGTATGGAGTACTTGTCAAAATTACTAATAGAGGAAACCATTGACGTGAATATTGGTACAGAAGAAGACCCCAAGATAGTAAAATTGGGAGCATCACTCTCAGATAGAGAGCAAAAGACATTCATGATGCTGCTGTGATAGTTTATAAATGTGTTCGTGTGGTCTTACAAAGACATACCAGGCTTAGATCCAAATTTGGTCATGCACAACCTAGTTGTGCACGCAGACGCTAATCTTATTAAATAGAAACTCATAAAGATGCACCCAAGATTGGCCTTACTAGTTAAAGAAGAGTTGGAAATATTTCTTGCAGCAGGATTCATCTAGCCTATTGACTATTCTGAATGGATATCAAACATTGTTCTTGTCTAGAAAAATCCTGTCAGTATTTGAATCTGCACAAATTTTAGGGACATTAATAAGGCTTGCTCTAAAGATGATTTTCCACTGCCAAATATTGACATGATTGTCGACTCAACAGTAGGGTACAATATGTTATCTCTCATGGATGGATTTTTAGGATACAACCAAATCAAGATAGTTGAAGAAGATCAACACAAAATGGCTTTCACGACTCCTTGGGGTACCTTCTGTTATCAGGTGATGCCCTTTGATCTCAAAAATGCAGGAGATACTTATCAGCGGGTGATGACAGTAATTTTTTCATGATATGATTCATGATATCATGGAGGACTACATGGATGGAATCCTTAGAAAATCTAAAACAAGAGAGGATCACCCTGTCATTTTGTGGCATATTTTTGAATGCCTACGAGAGTACAAGGTCAGGTTGAATCCAAAGAAGTGTGTATTCGGTGTGCTGTCAAGAAAACTATTGGGCTTCATCATGTCAAGATGAGGAATTGAGGTAGACCCTACTAAAGTGTCTACTATTATTGAAATACCTCCACCTAATAATATTAAAAGACTACACAACTTACAGGGGGAAAATCTAGGATATTCACCACTTCATCTCTTAGGTCACAAATAAGTGCCACTCATTCACCCACTTGCTTAAAAAGGATGTTGCCTTCATCTGGGGACCTAAGAAACAACAATACTTGGCTTTTCTTAAACAATACTTGGCTAATCCACATGTTCTCATGCCTCCAACTCCTAGATAACCACTCTTGCTTTATATTTCGGCTACGTGATTTTCTATTGGTGCACTGCTCACCCAATATGACCTTGGTCATAAGGAAAAAGTGGTGTATTATCTCAGTCACACTCTCATCGCCTATGAGCTCACCTATCCTCAAATTGAAAAAGCTTTCTTGGCTATTTTTTTTACTTTTCAAAAAAATTGCCATTATCTATTAAATACTAAAACCAAGCTAATATCTAAGGTTGACCCACTCAAGTACTTACTATCTAAACCTGCCCTCATGGGTATAATGGCTAATTAGATCATTCTACTCAGTGAGTTTGACATAGAATTTGTACATCAGAAGTCAGTTAAAGGAAAAGTACTTGTGGGATAGCTAGCAGAAGCACCTTTAAAAGGCACTGAACCTTTGAATCTGGATCTTCCAGATGCCTCCTTGCTCTACATTGAAGAATCTGTCATGTGGCAGATACATTTTGATGGGTCCTTTACATTTCATAGTTCAGGTGCAGGGGTAGTCCTTATTACTCCTTCTGGTGATCCTATACCACAGGATTTTCACTTAGGCTTCCCTTACACAAACAATATTACAGAGTATGAGGCACTTATTACAGGGATGAAGCTAGCTATCAAGTGGAACATTCATCATGTCAAGGTTGTGGTTGATTCTCAGTTAATTATCAAACATGTTAATGATGAATATAAGGTTAAGGATGACAAGCTCATACCCTACAAATAGTTAGTCGAAACTCTAAAGGAGTACTTCATGCGCATTACATTTGAACAAATCCCTAGAGAATAGAACAGATTGGCAGATGCCACGGTGACAGTGGGTTCTATGCTTCATATTCCACTAGGGAATAATGACATGTCGTTATTTGTAGAAAATTTATGCCAACCTGCATATGACATGTCAAAATCTTGTCTGGCCTTTGATGTTGTTGGTCCCAATTCCCCATGGTACAACAACATTTTTACCTATCTCAAGGACAACACATTCCCTCACGTTATCTCCTATTCTAAAAAGCAAATCCTGATTCACCAAATAGGCCATTACACCCTTTTAGGAGGTACACTTTATCATCGTGGATATGATGGGAATCTGTTACGTTGTCTGGATGTGACGAAGTCAATCCAAGCGATCAAAGAAGTACATGAAGGGGTGTGTGGAGCACATACAAATAGAATTGTCTTAGCTAAGAAATTGTTGAGAGTAGGCTATTATTGGCCTACCATGGAAACTAATTGTTGTAATTATGTTAGGAAATGTGTACTTTTCCAAAAGTATGGAAAATTCATCCATGCTCCATCACAACCATTGCAACCTATCACTACCCCATGGCCATTCTCTAAGTGGGGACTTGACATGATAGGAAAACTTACTCCTACCTCGTCTGATGGTCATACACACATCATCACAACTACATAATACTTTACAAAATGGGTGGAGGCTATCCCATTAACCTATGTAACAAGATTTCATATTTCTAAATTTATCATGAATCATATCGTTTGTCGATATGACATTCCCGCAGCCATCGTTACAGATAATGAGAAGTCATTTAAGAACAAAACTGTAAAATTTCTTTTTTGATGGTTCCAAATCAGGTTTAAATGGTCTAAGCCATATTACCCTCAAGGTAATGGATAAGCTGAATCCACAAACAAGAATTTGGTGAGAATAATGGAGAAGATTGTCAGTAAAACAAGTCGTAATTGGCACTTGCAAATCCACCCAACCCTTTTGTCTTACAGAACCTCCATACGCACTCCTATGGGTGAAACACCATACTCCCTCATGTTTGGGACAGAATCTATCATCCACTTAGAGATCGAAGTTCCTTCCCTGAGAATTTCTCTTAGGGACTATCTAGATAAGGATGAATATTAACAGGTAGCAAGTCTGGCTGAATTAGAGATCCTAGATGAGAGGTACATTCGTGCTCTTAATCACCTTAAAGTGTATCAAAACAGAGTCTCCAGAAACTACAACAAGAGAATCATCCCTAGTTAGTTTGAGATTGGTGATTTAGTCATGAAGGAGAACCATTTCAACACAAGAGTAGAACGAGAATAGAAAGGGAAGTTTGAACCACATTGGTTGGGACCCTACATTATTGTGGCCAAATACATCACAGGGGCATACAAACTTTCTCACACCAATGGTGATGAGCTTCATAATCCTATGAACACTATGCATCTTAAGCGGTTCTATGCTTAAATATGGTGCAGGAAAGTCAAAAAAGGGAAAAAACTCAAAAACATGATAAAATGATCAAAAATACAAAAAAATCAAAAAGAGAAAAATAAAAAGAGAAAACAAGTCATCCATAAGTGAAAACCACGCAATTTTGGCACTTTCGATAAGTCCTTGGGTGAAAACCAGTTTCTAGCACCTTTGGAGGATTTAGTGTTCACAAGCATATTGCATCTAGAGGGTAGTTTTCCTTAGCATGGCCCTAGTTTTGCCTTCGAGATTCCCTATGAGCCCAGTCCTATCAGGCCTTGATCTAGATTTTCCTTCTTTTATTCATCTGTGAGGGGCATGGTCTTTCACTATTCCCCATCTTATGCTTAGGAAAATTAAATGACTTCACCCTCTTATTCATAAATGTGTGGCTTCTGCCCTTGTATATTCCCCTTCTAACGCTGGGGACATCCATGCTTTCTTGGTTACCTATGCATAACTCTGGAAAATTGTTAGAAAACAGTGTAAAAATAATAATAGAAAATTGTTTCACAAAAACATAAACAATAGAAAATTGTTTCACAAAAACCAAAAACAATTGAAAAATGTTGCATAAAAACAGATCTTACAAAAACATTTACTTACATTTACTTGCATTGTCTTGTTTCTTGCTTTGCTTGTTGCTTGTATAGTTGTTTTATGTTTTTTCTTTTGGGGTTGTTTGTTGCTTGGGTTTACTTTGTTGGGATTTTTCTTTTCTTGCTTGGATTAGATTTATTCTTACTTGTGCATATTGAGGTGTGTTTTTGCATACTAGTGAATCCTAGTGCATTATTATGTTATTTCATTGTGTTCTTTGTTAGCATTTGATTGTGTTTATTGGATGTGCATTTTTTTGTTATCACAACATCGCATTATCATCATTATCATCACATCTAACATCATCTATACATCATATATCAAGGAAAGGCTAAGTATACAACATACATGAATACTAAGCTAATCATCACATATCGTATCATCAAATGGGGGAAAGAGGGATCACAAGTATCCAAATCTATCCCCCCCCCGCACCCTTATCATCATATCATCATGTCCACTAAGTCTGGTACATCTCATAAGCAAAACACATTTGATATATTCTACAAGATCACATCATCTGGAAATAAAAACACATGTGATACATCAAAAAGATCATGATACATATACATGTCACATCAAATCAGAATACATCATAAACACATCTATCTATCCATGAGAAATAATAGACAAGTTTCCATCTTATATACACATATGTCATATCAAAAATGTCCAAATCATACATATATGGTATATCTGTGTCAAAAATGGATATACATCACAACAGTGCATCATAAAAGCCTTCATCTAAGGCATACAAAAGAGTGATACATCTATACCAGAATAAAATCCTTCATTAGAGGCATGTATCAAAACTACTCTATATCAAAAATGCCTTCATCTAAGGCATACAAAGATGATACATCAAAATGTCCCTATATATATACAAGTATAAACTGTTTTAGGTTGGTAATCAGAATAATACATCATCGAATATAATGTGCCATCAAAAAGGGGCATGCATTAGAAAGAATCAAGCCTTCATTGCGAGGCATCATCAAAATAATGGTTTACAAAACTATACATCAGAATGTAACCTTCATAAGAGGCATGTATACACATAATTTGTACAACAAAAAGAATGTAGAGCTCAACCACAGCTCTCGTCCTCACCGGGACTCTCAGTTCTATCACCTAGTTAATGGAACAACGGTGGCTGAGAAAGACCTACACTAGGTGGGCCACCAAACTAACTAGATAGCCCCTATCCATCTGGCTCCTCTGGCATATGTTGCCTAACTGATCTCATCAAGTGGCTTGATCTCCGTGACCTAGAACTTGTCAAGATAGTACCACTCGCTACTCTGGGGGAACTACCCTAAAGTAAGTAGTCCTATAAAATAAATCCTCACCACCGAGGCTCATAACATCCCATATCAATTCATCATCTCCAGAGGTGAGGGCTACCTGAAGGGAAACATCACGCTCACTTATCACTCTGCTTAAATCAACCTCATCCTGTCTCAAGGAGGAAGTCTCTCGACCTCTCTCAACAGTAACAGTCTGCACCTCGGCTCATACCTGATCCCTCTTTGTAATAAGGCCCTGTGACCATGTGTATACATGATCCCTCTGAGAAACAACCATCCACACTTGAGTCTAGGACTGGTGTAGGAGGCACAATATCTAAGCCCCCTGTGCAGCCATCTCTCACATCTAACTTTTCCATGTCACTCTGTCACCTCCTAGGCTAGCCTGGGCCTAAGCCTGATCTCACTATGATATTAATGTGACAATATGGGTCTGGGCCTGATCACGCTCAGCTGTCATGGTCACACACCAACCTCGGGCCTCATCCCTCTTTGTTCTCATTATGTCTCTTTCGGCTAAGGCCTGTTGTAGTTACTACTGTACTGTGGCTATATGTGTCACTAGCTGTGTCACTTTCTGTGCCATCATGACTGGTCCCTGGGGCACTTTGGATGACTATCCCTGCTCTAGGACCCTCACTCTAGGAGGATAAACTAGTGCATGTACTAGGCTCTGTGGCCTCGGTCCCTGTTCCTGTGAGGCACCCTACCCATCATGCGGAATGCCATCAAAAGGATCCTCTAGATCTAGGCCCACTACTCTCTCTTTACACTTTGAACCATGCCAAATATCTATAGCTGGGTGAGCACCTGCTTCCCAGGCCTCCTCTAGGATAGTGAGACACCGGGGTAACACAGTGGCATACCAAGTTGAATAATTTGCTGTAGTCCCTGGGTCCCGCATCTATTGTGCTGGGTCTTATGCCTAGGGGACCACCTGTGTAAAAATAACCCTAGCTCAGGCCACTGGTATGTGATTCCCCATGGTGTGCCTCTCTAAGTCTCTACGTGTGTACCAAATATATGGATGTGGGACCCCCTGTACTCTGCTAAGCTACCGCTGGCACCTGTCAACTTGATACAGCTCTATAAAGTAGCTACGACTGCTGATGATTTAGTGCTCTACTGAGCACACACTGAGCTCTGTGTAGGGTTCATTTTAAAACACCTCTAATAAATTATAGGTGGAAAATACCTGGTGAATATCCCCAGAACTAGTTTCAGCGAAAGGAAAATTTGACAGTATCCCATAACCGAATTTTCACCAGGTTTTTCAAGCCGGAGAAAGTACAGAGTTTCAAGCACTTATGCACCATTGAAATGTGTCAACAAGATCCATTGACACGCATCAACATGATTTCAATGACCCTTTATTGACATGCGTCAACACAATGTCAATGGCCCTCGTTGACGTGCATCAACAAGGTTCATTGACGCGTTTCAATAGAGTTTGTTGATGCACATCAACACAATTTTTTGACACGTAAATGACCCCTATTGATGCACGTCAATGAACCTTTTTGACACGCGTCAATGGCCCCTATTGATGCATGTTAATGTCCCCTATTGACACGCATCAATTACTTCTATTGACGTGTGTCAATGACCCCTATTGACGTGTGTCAATGACCCCTATTGACATGTGTCAACAGGGGCCATTGACGTGAATCAATAGGGGCCATTGACTCGCATCAATAGTGGCCATTGACATGCATCAATAGGGATCATTGATGCACGTCAATAGGGTTTGTTGACACACGTCAATAGAAGTCATTGATGCGCATCAATAAGGGAAATTGACGCGTGTCAATAAGTATTTTTTCTACTTGATTTGGCCTATAAATACCCTCTCGTCGATCATTTTCTCATTTACACTTAATAGCTCTCAATTTTTTTGTATACAGGAATCCATCATTGTCAAAGATACAAGCACAACTACAATGGTGACTTCAAGTGCTTCCCAAATGCAATCTCAAGACAAAAATCAAGAAGAAAATCTAGTCCTATCCACGAGAAAGATCATCTACAGGAATCCTTTGTGCCCCACATCCATACTATAATAAAAATATTTGATCGATGTGTGTGAGTTTAGTGGGCTTGTTGAGATGCCCCATTTTGAAACAGGCCTAGATATTTTGAACTACCTTCTCTTATCCTACAATACAAAGGACAACCTTTTTTATGTTACTCTGAACGATGGCTGATTTTTTCAATTCAGTATCGATGTAACCGACATCCATCGGTTTACAGGCCTTTCATTCATAAATTTACCCTTTGTTACAATGAAGGTAACACTTGTGGAAGATGAAAATAAATTTCTCAAATCAATGTTTGGTTTCCATGTTGATTGTAAGTATAATTCGTTTTCATTCACCATTTTTTATTGTGATACAATTTACTGTTATATTAATTCCCACTATTTTTTGGCATTTGCATCTCATGTCAATAAATCCAGGCGTGGTGTGGATACGCAAGTAATTACACACCACTTTCTTGCTGCAATGATTTCATTTTTTAAATCCAGAATAGTTTTTCAGGGTTGGCAAATAGATATACCAAACTGGGCCATTGCATACATAGTTGCCACTATCTCAAAAAAAAAATTGATTGGTGTACCTATCTATAAAAAAAATAAGAACTGAGATAACAAATGCAAAGATTTTAGAAAAACCTATCATTTATTTCATAAATTATCTCCTTGGCCTTTATTACGAGGCTCTTTTAAATTTAAAAGACAAACCAATTCCTACTTGCACTGATGAGGAGTTGATGAAGTTGTCAATTCCATTTTAAGAACAACAGGTATAAACTATTAAGCTTGTATTTTGGAATTACACTGCACAGTTATTAACAATTTATGGTTTACAGAGAAGATTTATTGAAGCCCTTCCCCGAAAAAAGGCGTTATCAAGAGGAAGAGGCCAACAACACGTTGAGGCTTTGGGAGAATCCCAATCTGAAATGGAAGCACACTCCTCTCCAAAACCTTAATAGTTTGAACTCGTTAAATGCCAAAGAAGTAATAACTTCTCATATATTATTTACAAATTCCAAATTTGTATTTTTATTTTCCAATTTAAATTTTAACCAATTGAATTGGTATATAATTCAATGTTGATGACATTACAGGGAATTTTGACCATACGCGTTTTTCAGAAACTCAACCATCTTCCCCAACTCACTTAGTACAGTCGCATGCATTTGTATATTCTCAAAAACCACCAATTACTACTCCTACATTTCCACCCTTAGCACCGTGACAAACTACCCCTCAACAACAACGTACAAATTTTGAATACTACATTTAATTTCGTAGTTTTTGGATTGTTTTCTAGTTTTTCATGTTTTTTCTTGAACTGTTCAACACATTGCAGTCCTTCTATTCAAACAGCAGCACCGACCCCCCCTCAACCAATAATATTTAAAATTCCAACTAGAGGAACAGGGAAAAAGAACATTAGTAAATGCATGCCAATTACTCCGGCCCCTAGCAGGACACTTAACATTTCCTCCTCCTTTCGAATTCCAACTCTCACACTTGGTGGCTTGCCTAGTGCAACGAGCATATCGGTTTTGAATAATATAAATTGAGATGAAGATTATTTGGGAATTGATAGCAATGACCCAACTGGTGTTTTCAATACTCGTGAGATGATTCAAGGCCAGCATGTATACTTCAATTTCAACATACTTTACCATATTGAATTACATTTCGATTTAAATTTATTTTTATGAATCTTGATTAATTTTATCACAAACAGGATCAAGCCACCCAAAGGCAGAAATAAGTAGCAGTTGATCAGACCGAAATCCCCTATACCTCTTTAGCAAGATCATCTTCATCTGATACAGATGGTGAACAGTTGCTACCTTTTCCTTTGAAGAACTTAATTGGTTATGATTTTCAATCCCATGTCAGTGAGTTTATTCTACCACATATCACTCAGTTGATAGAATGGGAGAGAAGGACTAAAGTACTTATTAATGAGAGTATTAGTCATTTTGAAAATTATTGCCAAAGGGATAGTTTATACGCTGCAGTCCAGAATCAACCTATGAAGATGGATTCCTTACTTACCCAAGTAAGAAGTGGGACTATCACATATAACAACAACTATAAAGATGAAATTTTGGATAAGACATTAAACAAATTGGAAAGTATTAGTGTTGAGGCCTAGGCATATTTTAACAAATGGTCTAAGGACAAGGATCTAGTAGCAGTTACAAATGTTGAGAGAGATAGAGCGGTCATAAGTATTATCAATTTCAAGCAATATTTTTTGTTAATTTGAAATTTTCTTATTTTAGTAATATGTTGAGTTGACATTACTTTTTTTGTGCAATTGAAATATGAAAATTTGAAGATTCAAGCAAAGGTTTTCCAAGTTCACTTGGAAACAACGAAGAACAGTTTATCCGCAGCAAAGAATTTGAAGGAAAATATTATTTTGGTTAACAAACAAAACAATACATTGAAGTGGATAATTAAAAAGCACAGCTTCAACCCTGAAATATTATTTAAACCTAAGGCAATAGCTGATCCAAATTTGTTGTCCCATGGAGATGTGACAAAGCAAGAAGAAAGAATTTTAAAAAATTTGGACAGTGCTGGGGATGACCTCATAAGTTTTGGGGTTATTTCTACCATTGGGGAAAGGAGTAAATCCACAGGTGAAGAAACCATTGGGGAAAGGAGCACATGAATAGAATTGGATACAGAAAAAGGGGGTTGAAATTTTTTATTATTGAGTGTGGAAACTTGAAATATCGAGTCTATATTTGAAAATTTGAAACATTGAATGTTTTGGTCATGGTATTTGAATTTTATTATCTGGGTTTGATAGCCTTTTAAAATTTGAAATACTATATAATCTTTAATTTGTTAACTTCCTATATATTATTAATAGAATTTTTAGATTGTATATGGAGTTTATGCTTTTTGATTTACTCTTAATGGTGATTGGGATGAATCATGATGACGTATGTTTCTTGTTTACTTGGATTATCATGAATTGTATGTGAACATAGATTTAGCTTCAAGCACGATAATTCTTCTTTTCTAGAAATTTACACTTGTTTTAAGATAATTCTTCTTCTCTATACCTGTAATGATATGATCATGATAACATTAGAATGGATATAGATGATGATGAATGATGATAATGGATAATTATTTTTAAAAAATGGAATGTGTTAGGACAGAGACATTTCATTAAATTTAAAATAGATAAATAATTGTTTTAATAATAATTGTAGTGTCAGGATTATGATAATGATATGATATATATGGATGATGATGAATTTTATGTGGACGTAGATTTAGCTTCAAGCATGATAATTCTTCTTCTCTATACTTGTAATGATATGATCATGATGATATTAGAATGGATATAGATGACATTAGAACGGATATACTTGTAATGATATGGTCATGAATTGTTTTGAAAAAATGGAATGTGTTAGGACAAAGACATTTCTTTAAATTTAAAATAGATAAATAATTGTTTTAATAATAATTGTAGTGTCAGGATTATGATAATGATATGATGATGATATGATATATATGGATGATGATGAATTTTATGTGGATGTAGATTTAGCTTCTAGCACGATTGTGGATGATGAATTGTATAATGGATCATGGATTATGAATTGTATAGTATGAAAATATATTCCTCTGTAAAATTCAATTGTGTCATTTTATCCCACAAAGTTTAAAAAATATATCAAAGCATTTTGCAAATATAAAAAATAAATTAAACATAATTGTAAGAAATCAAGAAAGATGATATGATAGGGTTTAACTTACCTCTAGTGTTTTAGATTGATGTGAAATCATCACTGGTAATGTGCTAGATATTTTTTTTAAGAAAACTCAACACGAGAAATCAATTAGTAGATAGATGGGTGAGTTGCCTGACATTGTCAATCTTGAGAAGTACCAGCTTCCTTAGATGGATGTCAACCCACGTTTTCAATAAAAGAAAAGATTGTATTTAAATAAATGTAAATGTATAGACCTGTAACATCTTTAATGATAACAAGAGATAAAAAAAAATTGAAGTGACAAACAATAAGATTAAGGTGAAGAAGATACCTATTTAAATTTGAAACAATCCATTATCAATAGCTTCTTCAAACTCGATGTTCTCTTATGTAGAGTGTGACGATGCGCCAATTCCACTCTCAACGTTGGGAACAATTGTACTTGTAGCTGTATTATTCACACCTCTTCTTTCGCAGAGGGAATTCCAAACCGCAATTTCTCTGTTAAAAGGAAAGGTTTCCATGGAGTACCAAGAAACATAACACCTCATGCAACTTTCTAGATGTTTATCCAACATGTTTCTCAGTTTTGATTTTATAAATGATAGTGCACTAAAAACCCTTTTAATCCTCCACAGACCCCAAAATCATTGTTTGGCATAACTCATATAATCTGAAATATTCACTAATATCTTCTTGTAAGATAGAACTTTGACCTTGCCACAACCTTGTAATAGTGCTACTTTCATAAGGTTCATCTAAATTTTTATATTGGTTCCTCATTGTTGTTGCAAAAATTTTTGATTGAAATTTTAATAAATCAACATTTAGTATACCTTTGATTTCCATACCCTTGAACTCTGAAGTCTTTGTAAAATGTTCCATTATTGTACCCATGGATTTATGGAAATGTTTTCTTACAAAATCAGCACAACCACCTTTAGTATTCCAAAAATTAGGATTCATCACACCCATGGCTTCAAGAATTTTATCTTTGGAGAAATGTTTTCTAATTTATGATGATAAGGATTCTGAATTGTTTTTAAGCTTTATTCTTGTTTTAACTATAATAGACTCAAAAAGATTACGTGTCACGAGAACATCTTCTTGTTCTGATTCTATAATATCTTGACGTTTTTACAAAATGTGTAGTGGTATGTCCTTCCCATTAACAGTGATGAAGAGGTGGTCATGGATATTAAATCTCAAATAGTTACTGGGATTTTTAAGATCTAATAAAGCTTTCCAATTCTCAAAAACAGGTGTATCAAAACTATCTTGGGAACAATACAAGATATCAAGACTTTGACATACCATTTTTCTCATCCATATAAAATCCACAATATAGATTAATCTTCCATGTGCATGCTTCATCAGTGTACTGATCTATTGCAACATTGGAAGAATACCAACTAATGTAAGCAATGTCTCCAAATCAGTTAAACAGAATAACAAGTCCCTCTCCCTATCAACTTCATGATGGTATTTGTGCATGAAACCAACCAATGAAGGATACTCCTTAGGAACTCTGCATGCAGATTCATACAAAGAGATCCATTTAGTCTTAACATATTTCAGAATTTTTTTTCCATCTCTAATTCCAATTGCAAATTTTTGGAACTCAAGAAATCACTTTGGGTTGCTTGCCATATAGGAATGAATTTATCTTATAAGGTATTCTAATTTAGCAACATTTTCATGGTTACTTACCATGTTATACACTAAATTCATTCTGTGAGCCATACAGTGAATTAGTAGCATATATGGGGATATTGTTGTTTGTAATCTAACACACACCCCTGTTCGGTGACCCTACATGACAGATGCACCATCTGCTCCAACGCATACCAACTTCATAGTAATTTCATAATCAGTCATTCCAGCAATATCTTTCAAGTGAGAAACAACTATTTTATGTAGGTTTTTGGCATTACGGTTTTCAACCATTTTCATAACACCCAACAAATGAGGTGTCCTTATATGATTTTCTAAAGTATAGACGTGGATACATACCCATGCAGTGTTGTTGACTTCTATCACTTCATCAATTGAAATAGAGATAAACTTTGATTTTTTTACATTCTCTTTCAAATCTTCCTTCTCTATCATCAAAAGGCATTTTTCCATTTCCCATCCACTACTTTTAGACCAATGAGACTGAGGTATGTTCAACATTCCATTATATTGATACAAAACTTTGAAATCAAGGAAATCTGAAATTGGTCTTCCTTTTTTTAGTATGTGAAATAGAGTAGAGAATTGTATGAGTTTTGCAAGCAGATTTGTTTAATTCATCTTACCAATATGTGATGTGATCGTTCCTCCCTTTTCCAAAAGATGTCTACGTTTTTTCTGCTCTACCTCATATTCCATTGCATATCTAACATGCATGCATTATTTTTTAGTTTTCCACCTGTGTGTTTTGATTTTCTGGCCATCTAGCCCCATTATAGTGAAATATTGTTTTCCACAATGTTATTCTATAGTGTCCAGCTTCATTTACATTTTTTTTTGCTTTCCCAATTTCCACGTACATATTGTACATGTACATTCAGATGGGATCTCTTCATAATTATATGATTGTACAGGTTTGATAAATGGAAATTTATCTGCCCAATCAAACTTGTATGACCTACAAATGGTCCACATATTCTTGTTCATTTTCAATGTTTTACTTTTTTGAGTAGAATTTTGAGCAATATCACAATCACCTGGTTTCCTCTTTCGTGAACCGAAATTTGAATTTTATTTCTATGTTCCATTTTGCTGAGTATTTATATGTTTGATATCTGGATGCACTTCTGGTCACACCCCAACAGGAATAATATCTTTAAGATCTGGCATATTATCGTAGGTGTCATTTGTTTGATACTATGCAGAATGCATGTCCACCTTAATAATACCTTCCACATAGTAAGTATTCTGATTCTTTCTGGTGCCATATTTATGGTTGGTGGTTTTTCAATATCTGTATCTACAAAGTTTCCAAAAAATTTGAACAGTGATTTTTTAGATTTCTTAGTTACTTTTAGGGTCTTCACATTCTTAGGATTAACACCTTCCATTATTCTGAACAGAGTCCTGCATCAACAAAAGAACCAAGTAGTGACTCCCTATTGCGTATCAACAACTAACCCTTTGTCACGCATCAAAAGTACGTTAATAATTCCTATCGAGTGTCAACAGGGCATCAACTAAAACTATCGCACGTCACCAAGGTGTCAACTGTCTCTGTCACATGTCAACTCTATCCCTATCACACATCAACTCTGTCCTTGTTGCGTGTTAACTGCTTATGCCCTGTCACGCGTCAAATCTCTCTGTTACGCATCAACTACTTACCCCTTTTTCATGCATCTACAATATATCCTTGTCGCACATATGCAATACCTCTTTGTCATGTGTCAACTATATCCCTGTCGTGCGTCAACAACTAACCCTAACAGGCTAACAACAATCTCTGGTGGTTAAGAGTATGCGAGTTCAAACTTCATTGTATTGGTAATTTGGTAAGTTACTTGTGGTATACTACCCAACAAATCACCTAGGTTTTTATAGGAGATGTTTTCAAATGAAGGCAAAGCCGACCCCAAAAAAAATGTACTGTATATTTTAGGTAAACAAGACACCAACCTGCTCTGAAAAAATCACCTTTTCAAATTTTCCTAAAATGAAATTTTTGCCATATTACGAATATTCGCCACTAAAATTATCCCTGGCTCTATGGCATCCTCTAGCCATTGGAAATGTCTGTAAGGCTGCCAGATAATATCTATCATTGGCATCTTGTTGAAATATCGCCTATATCTAAATAGGATTCCAAGGTGGCCGCATACATCACCACCTGTTGCTACCCATGCCATGTAAGATGGCTGCTCTGGGTCTCAGATGCATAAAGTGCCCACAGGATGTTTGACCACAATGTGGTCCCATGACCATATCTGTAGTAAATAACCTAGACCCATGGTCTTCTGACCGTGGTATGTAATCAAATGCAAATCCTAGTATAAGTGGGCCAGTATACATTGTCCCCAACAGTATCTCTTGCCACTGAAGATGCCGTGTACCAAAGGTAATAGTCCTCTTGAGAACAACTTCCATGTCTTATCAGTGAGTAAAAACCCACTCATAAGAGAAATAATGTAGAGAGGCCCTCGATGAAATGTCGGGTCAGAAATGCACTTGTGCAAGGCTATGGTCATACCATCATGTGGTATATCATCTACATCAAAAAGAGCACTGCAAGCTACTCTAATCAACCCTACATAGGATTTGTACTCAATAAAGGTGCCTATGATCGGCATCAAAAGGATCTGCCATACGTCTTCAAGAGTCACTGTCATCTCCCCCATAGGAAATTTGAAGCATTGAATCTTGTTATGCCATCGCTCGGCTAGCACAGTCAATAGGCCATGATCCAATGTAATAGAGGGCATCTGAGACACAGGGCCCAGCTGCACTGCCTCGAGAAGTATAGCCATGACACGCCGATCTTTCCGGCACATATTCCCCTCTAGCTCTGCTATCCGGGAGTGGCACTCTTGCATCTGTAGAACTGGCAAATGTCTCTGCAAAATATCAAATCATTTGTTAGTTACTAACATTTCTTCTAAAAATCTATCATTTTAGGGTTAACCCAAAAATCCTAAAATTTCTTCTAAGTGTCATTTTTTTGACATTTTTCTATTTATCCTCTGCCAGCCTAGGATGCCTGCATGCCCTTTTTGGTGTGTCTACCCCCTTTTGGGCATGTGCACCTCCTATTTTACATGTCCACCTATGTGCACTTGTCTTCTGGTGCTTGTGCCCTCATTCGGGCACATGCGCACCCTTTTTGGTGTGTGTGCCACGCATTTGGCACTTGTGCCATCGTTTTTATACCCGCACTTGCGCGCATGAACCCCCAAGTGGGTGCGCCCTCCCTTTCATGTGTGCACCCCATTTTTCACGTGTGCACCCCATTTTTCACATGTGCACCCCTTTTTAGGTTTGTGCGCATGCGTGCACATGTGTTATGTGTACATGTGCGCGTGGGTGTGTGTAACTCATGTTTACGCATTCGCTTGTGTGTATTATGGCGCGGGCACCCCTAAAGGGATGTCTATGCCCCCGACCTAACACCTGTGCCTATGCGCATGCGTGCCAATGTAACTTCATAGCACTAAAAGCTACATTTGAGGCATTAATGACAACAATTAATGAGAAAAGTTTGAATACTCACAAAGGGGTCGTTGTTTGCGTGTCACTGGTACCCTCAGACTGCATTTGCGTGCCTCACTCGGTCTCATGCTATCACCATTGTCCTCCTCATTCTCAAAGCCTCATAGTAAATAATTATATAGGGCTCGGTTAAAATTAATTGGTCACGATGATTTTCCCCCCTTAGGTGGGGTATATTAACCTGTTTTTCACCGTTGGGAGGGCCTGAAGGCCTGTTTTGATCACCATTTTCTCCTCTATTCACCGTGGAATTATTTTTTTATCAAATAATTATTTTTCTCTTATATTCCACCGTATTAGGGAATTTTTTTCTTTCTAATACCCATTTCTTCTCCCTCAGACATTTTAATGCTCCTAGGTGATTTTTCTTCTTATCCACACTCTCGTAAATGATTATTTTTTAAAATAATTATTTTTTGTTAATTTTTCCACTAAAAAAGGACATTTTTGTCACTTGTTTCTTCTTTCTTCCACCTAGGGTACTTTTTGTTGCCCCTAGGCCCTTCATTATATTTCTTCTATTTTATTCTACTGTCCACCACATTTTGGGAAACAGAAAATAAAAACAATATATATGTCAATAATCCAAAAATAGAGAAAAAAATTTCACAAAATCCCAAAAAATACAAAACCTATAAAACTGGTAACTTGCTTATTACGGCTAAAACTTGTGTCTTGTGCATGGTATTTTCTCCATATCCTGCTAGTTTTTCTCACATCTTCCCTGATTAATAAGACTCACAGATCACCGGATTCATAACCATTCATAAAGCTAGCTGCTTGCTTCATCTATACTCTAGGGCACGTTTGTTGCATGGTGCTATTTGTTGCACACAACGATTTTCTTGGACCTCATGTCCATTATCATTTCCCCTTGCATGTATCCTTGCTTGGGGCATCATTTTTAACCCTTTTCGTCAATCAAGAACTTATGGATCTCTTCAGCATTGATAAAAAAATATTTTTACAACTATATTGACCGTTGTTGGGTTAGGTATGTGTGTTCATACTTTGTTCCCTGTTACATGAGCTTGTTTCCTTCTCGTATTGCATTGCATTGTTGTATGTTGCGTGGAGTTGGTATTTTCAACAATGGACAATTTTTCGTAGTATGGCTTTTCATGTCATTCTACCTTTTTCGTATGGTTATATTTTTCATAAGGACCGATGACATAGCTCTTATGGTAATATGATGACATCAAAATTGTTCCATTACATAGCAGTTAGAGGCTAAGCTCTTCTCTCCCCTCCTCCATATTTCTTGTGCATCACTTTCTTCTCACCCCTAATCTTTTGTCTCACTGGGGCATCTTGCCCCTTCCCATTCTTCTATCTATCTCTCACCTTTTTTCTATTGTCGATCATCTTCCTTCATCACCCTATCGACACTCGAGGGGGCATCTCTCCTTCCTACTAATTTTTCTTCTATCCCTTCAAAATTTTCTTATGTCTACTATCTTTGAAGTGGCATCACTTACGCCACCCCAAAGAGGGGAAAATGTAGACACCTATAATTATGCCCAAGCAATTTAAATACTTAAATTGCGCTAATTATCCCCTTTCTCGCAAAACAAATGCATATCATCAAAGGCACTCATATTCCCTCTTATTTTCATTAATTAATTACAATACGCTAATTGATTGAGTCACCTATCCAACTAACAACCTAATTAATGATTTTTCATTAATTATTCACCCCTTCTACTTGGACTAATTAATTATTATTAATTCATTAGCTTTCCCTTCCATTTAACCAATAAATCAATATTTAATTGATTTAATCCCCTTCTAATGGCCTAAATTGTACTAATATTCCTCTAATTAGCTTCTATAAGCTTACATATACCTATTAGTTAATCACCTTTGATTAATTAAAACACCCCCCAACTCCCATGACTTGCTAAGCATAAATTAAACCCTTCTAAAGTAACGTTACCTTTTACAAAGCAACCTTATCCATTCCTAATCATGTTTTACCTTTATCCCACATGCAAAGGGATGAAGTGTTTCCTTTATCCATTGGGATATATAAGGAGCCCTCCTTCTACCTTTATACCTACACCTAAACTTCTTGAGAGAGCAAATGCAAAGCATATAGCAAAGAGACTAAGAGCTTGCCTTTTGTTTTCTTGAGAGGTCGCCATTGTTAAGAGCTAAGCTTCCCATTCTTGCATCCTTAAGGATCAAACAAGAAATTTTTGATTACCATTAGAGCTAAATAGGTCCATTCAATTTGTTGGTAATCTATGAGAGTAGAGATTTTGAATATCATTATAGTTTTGATCTTATGTTTTCAAAGTTATGATGTTTAGTATAGATCTTGTTTAGCTCTTTATCTTGATGGTGCTTAGGCTTTGTCTTAGCTAGATTATAGAACTATTCTTATGTGGTAGTTCTTGCTTCATTCAATTTATTTTAAGAAAAGTACACATTCACACAAGTGGAGAGAATTATTTTGAATTTTTTTAGAGCTCTCATGTTGGAAAAAAAAACTATATTTCAATGTGACTATATTTCAATTCATAGTTCTTTAGTATTTGACTAAAGAAGGTCGTTGGTTATTCCATACCTTCATCATTTTTTTGTGTCAAGACAACAATAATACTAGCGTCAACACCATATGTATACAAAATTAAATCCTTACTATAGTTAGGATTGATGACTGTAAGAGCCTGGTAAATTTCATGTTTGATTTTAGTAAAACTTTCCTTCCCTTCAGCTGTCTACTTGAAGGTAGAATCCTTGTTTAACATTAATTTGATGGGCTTGACTAATCCTAAAAAATTAGGAATAAATATCCTAACAAAATTAATCTTTCCAAGAAATATTGTAAGGATTTTTTATGAGCTGAAAAAGAGAGAGAGAGAGAGGATGGCCGAAATTATGTCCAGATCAATATAAATGTCATACTTTGAAACAATATGTCTTAAAATATTACCCCTAGGAACTACAAAATTAATATTTTTGGGGTTCAACGGTATTCAAAATTCCCTACAACACTCAAATACCTTCTCCAAGTTGTTGATATGATCCTTACTCTATTTTGAGAAGATGGTTATATCATCCAAGTACAAAAGGATGAAATCATTGATAGAACCTTTGAAAGCAATGTGGATTTCTCTCTGAAATGTGACACTTGCATTTGAAAATCCAAAAGGCATATTTTGATAGGTATATGTACCCCACTTGGTTATAAATGCAGTCTTAAATTGATATTCTTCCCTAACCTTAATTTGATTAAAACTTGAATACCCATTCAACATGGAGAACCTTTCAGCCCCTTCAATAGTCTGCAAAATATTCTCCATGGAAATCAATAGAGGGTAATGGTCCTTTAAGGAAGCCTTGTTCAAATCATGGAAATCAACACAAATTCTGATTTCCCCATTCTTCTTTCTAACCGGGACAATATTAGCCACCCATGTAGAGTACTTGATTGGAAATATTATTTTGGACTCAATGAATGTAGATAAATCCTTCCTCATGAGGGGCTCTATCCTAGGGTTGACCAATCTTTGTTTTTCCTTATTAGATTGACAGTGGGATCAATATCTATGGAATGTTATACAATATCTAGATTAAATCCCTCTAGATCTTCATAATCCTAATAAACCACATTACTGATTTTTTGACACAAGGAAATAAGAGCTTTCTTCTCATTATCATCACATACCATTCTAATTAAAATATCCATGCCTTATGCAATGGTAATTGATTGGAAGTAATCTTTCTGTGCTACTATATTCCTTTCATCCCCTTTGAATTCATCATCTGGGCCAAAAATATGCTCCAAGGTGACCAATCCCTTTGGAAATATATTTTTCTTCAACTATATAATTTGGTCACCATAGCTATCTTACAACTCAAACTTCATTTATGATGAGAATTTAGCCTCATTTTGGATGAACGAAATAATTTTTTGATCATTTTCAAAAACTTTCCAGCTAGTCTCATTGTCTGGAATAGATGGTTTGATTATGATCCTGACATATTTTCATTTTATTTGACAAAATCCTCAACAAGAGAGAATTTTGATCCAAGGGTTTTCATTTGATCTACCTCTTTGTTTAACTTCCTCGACACCACTTGTAAGTTGAGAGAGTAAACAACCTCCAAGAGGTCCCAAACTCTGTGCTTATAATCTTTTAAAATATTATCCTTTGTGACACACTTCCCTCTCACTTGATGAATCACCAAATCCATATCCCCAAAAATTTGTAATTCCTTTATCTTTATCTTTTTCAAAATCAATAGGCCATCCACCAATGCTTCATATTATTTTATGTTTTTGGATCATGTAAACTGTAATCTATGAGAGAAGAAGAATTTCTCATTCAATGGGGAAATTAGCATAACACCTTCTCCTACTCCATTTTTTCTTCTAGAACCATCAAAAAACATATTCAATAGTTTGGAAGCATTTTCCTTTTCTTGTTTGAATGCACTGGGAAGAAAAAATTCTTCTTCAAGGATACAGTAAGTACTAAGAATAGTTTCAAAGGCTTCAAGAGCTTATGCATAACGATTAAATTTGTGGTACCTCTCAACACATTCCTCTAATAATAGATTAACCATAGAAGGAGGAATAAGTTTCTCTTCTGAAACTAAATATAGTTCTTCACCTTCTCATATTAAGAGTTTTTTTGAAAGAGTGGTGGATTCATATGAATCAATATGATAAGCAAATACGGGCTCATCTTATATGGTAAAGTGTGTACCATACCTAGTTCTTAAAGGCATATGGGTCCAATCTGAAGACAAGTAGCCTCCCACTTTGGAAGTGAAATATCTTAACAAATAGATAAAAAACATAGGAGGCAAGTTAATTACTCATATGTCATGGGTTATAGTTAGGGTTGGATATGAATAAAGGGTAAGTTTCAGACCCTTTATGACTCCTATGACACTTATGGTTGAGCCATAAAGTTACATGAAAATTTTAGCAACATGGATGTACTCGAGGCCTAAGATATCAGTAATTTTATTTGGCATCGCTAAGGTACTAACACCTAAATCTATCATGTAATTATGAACTAAGTGCTTACCCATAGTTAATGAAATATAAAATGGTGGGGTCTTGATAAATTTACTTACTTTCTCCTCCTTTGCATGGAAAATATTAACAGTAGTAGGGGTATTTTGGATCACTGGATCAGCTAGGGGAAGCTACATGAGATCTTCACATAGGATGTGCCTTTATGATAGGATAGTCAAAGAATCCCACAATGTCACATTGATATTCATCCTCTTCATTTTCTACACAACGTTAAAAGGCAGACCTATGGATTTTTTCAACTATGGTACAAAATTCTCTTTTCTTCATTGTTATAATGTTGAAATAGGCATCCTTGGTTGGGGAGTAACCTCCTTGCTAGGATTCTAAGGTATTCTTCTTTTATCTATGGTAATTTTGTTTTCTTTGATAACAATATTTCCCTAATTACAAGAGCATGCAGGTTGAGATTACAACATCCTTTTCTTATAACTTATATTATCAGCAACTACTTGATTTAATGCACAAAAATTAAAATCCCTAAAAAACATGAGATTTATGTCCTGGTTTTCCTATTGATCTTCATTCACACTAGGATTTTATGCTTCTACCAATGGCTCTTTTTGGTTATAAGAACATTGAACCATGAGGTTATGGTATCGCAATGCATATGCACAACCATATGGACTATCAAGTTGTTTGCATGTGAAATACCATTCAATATCCTATACCATATTATTTTACACTGGGAAGAGTGTTTGAATGGAGATAACAATAGGAGGTGGTGGTAGAGGAGTAGTTGTAACAAGTGGAAGAGAGGTATTTTTAGCCTACCACATATTTAATGCTAATTTTTTCCATTCCTCTGATTAGGTTCTTAATTATTGTGTGAATGATAACCTTGATTAATGCCTTGGTTTGAAGCCTTCCCCTGATCTGAATAATTTATGTATGACTGGGCTTACTATTTCTCCATAGATATAAATTTATTAGAAAAATTTATAATCAAGCATTTTATGTCTGCATCCTCATTTTTATTTGTAGGAGAGTAAGATGTGGAGTAAATATGTTGGGAATTTTTCTCAGGGATAGGAGAAATAGAAGGCTGAGAAGCTTAAGGTAATACAAGGTATAAGGGCATAGGTGGTCTAGGATCTAATTTTTTAGCTTAAATCAGACAATTTTCAGACTTAATGGCTATTTCATAAGCACCAGGAAATGTTGAACCCCTATAGATTGAACCATGACATCGATATCAAAATTTAAAGCTCTTAAAAAGTAAAGAGAATCACAATATTTATTAGGTATTAAAATGGCTGGAATTTTGTCCCAAGTCTTTTGAAATATGAAATTGAAATATTCCATGAGTACATTGGGATCTATCTTTATGTTTTTCAAATGCTCCAATAAGGAGAGGTTATCCACATTTTCTCTAAACTTATTACGAAGGGTTGTCCCCAGCTCATTCAAGATAGTAATTGACCTTCTTGTCAAGCATATAAACCATTGTAGAGCCTTTCCCTTGAATGGATAAGCTAGCAATTTTACAGCTACATCATGTTCAACAATTTGATGAACAACACAAACATTGGCTATATATTGAATGTGGTCAGTTGGAGTAGTATGATTTCCCCAGTAAAGAAAGGGATACTTTTAAAATCGAATACAGGAAGGGGAATTCGGGCATTGAGAGTAAGAGGATTGCTACCAGTAAACTAACAAATCCTAGATTCATGTATTATGCCAATCGAATAGGCGTGAGAACTCTAGTGGAAAGTAAGAAGGGCCTACCAGAAGGTGGAGTAGAAAGAGTCCTATTTGGTGGATATGGTGTTCTAAGAACTATTATTCCTCTTCTTCCTCTTCTTGGTCATAATTGTAGATATTCATAAACTCTTTCTTCTACTACTTTGGATCTTTTTTGAATCCTTCTCATGAACCCAAGAACTAGCACTGCTGAAACTATTTGATTTGAATGATGGAGTTGCCTAATGTGTATAAAAACCCTCCAAAGGATGTAACTTTCTGAGTCACACAAAAAAACTCAACGAAGTTGAAATCAAATATGTCACTTGTCCCATCGGGTGTGCCAAAACTGTTAGATCTCAAATATGTACCCATACCAAATCAGATTGACAAGGGGCTTGAGACAACTTGATACTATCTCTAAGTTGTGGGACTCAAACCAAGATAGAACTCTAGAGAATTTCGTATTCCTCTACCCATTCCTGACACTAAGACTACTCCTAAAAAGTGAAATGTAACTACCTAACACTAACCTAAAATTCCAAGGAAAAAGGGAGAGGGAAAGGTGCATGAAATTTAAATCCTAAACTAAGGGAGCTGATAGGACCAAGAACAAGGCTGGAGAGATTTCTAGTGAGTGAAAATAGGAAGAAAACGAAGTAGGAGAGGGAAGATAAAAGTGCCATAGTCTAAAGAAATGTTCAAATATTTATTTTCATGGAGCACAACAAATTTGAGTCATGCAAGAAGAATAAGGTATGCACAATATATCTGCAAATGAAAAGGAAGGAAAGAAACACAATATAACACAAGCTAGGGAATAAAAAGCCATAAAACATGAATTTTATTTCTTAAAAGAATGCATAACCCATTATAAAGTAGAAACAAGGAATGAATCCTTTATATACTACCCAAATTCAAGTCCTACAACTCATATTAGTGCTAGAACAATTTTGACAGAGTTCCTTTACATTTTCAAAAAATTCTCCCTTGAAAAATGAGGGGGTTTACAAATATATAGAGAATTCGCTCCACCTACCATGCATTAATTTTTTGACAAGTGTTAGAGCTACTCAGTTTTGTAACCATTAATTCTCAACTCCCAGCTAATTTTATTTCAATCTATTAGTTGCAAGCATCTTTTTCTACCAAATGGTAGCATTTTCTTTGTAATTGATAGGTTATATAAACCGTTTGATGTCATCCAAGAGAAAGTTCTAGCTTTTTCTCTTGTTGTCTGTTAGTTGTGTATTTCTCTTCTACTAGTTGGTAGGTGCCATACAAATGCCTTCAGTCATAGTGTCATGGCCCGAACCTCATGCATATTTTCTTGTCGGCCCGTAGCATGATAGCATGAATTATGCTACTGACTAGTAGCATACATACAGTTTGCTACTGGTGCCTATACAGATGAAAATTGACAAGACAACTTCACCTACATTTGACTCCCCAAGGTCACGCCGAGGCAGCCAATGTGGAAATGTGTATGGATAAATGGATGGTGAATGTGGTAAATGTGTGATATGGATGGACAAGATATCAAGGAAATATAATGCCCTCAACTTGCAATAGCATAATCTTCTCATCTAGTGCAATGAAGGCCTCTCTTACTTGCAAGGATTATATGGATGGATCAGAGAGAATAACAATGCGGAGACTACATTTGATATCAAGATCTATGAAGATTATTTCCAATAGTTAGCACCTTGTAATGATTTCATGACAAGTTCATGGAACAATTAGAGAGGCATGGATCCATTAGCTCTATGGATGATTAGATGGTTTGGTCCAAAATGAGAGGACTCGATGAACTTCTTCATTTAGAACATTCAATTTCATAATGATGTCAAGTGGTAATGGAGAGGTTATAAATACCAACACTCTCAATCCAGTGTCTACATTCAGTTAGTTTTTGGTTCCTTTTGGTTGGGGAACTATCAGATCACAACCATAAATTCTCTTTGTTCATGGTCCTTCTATGGTCATGCAACATGATCTAGAATCTAATCCCAAGGATCTTTGGGTAATCTACGCATGGGGGCGGTCCAGTAATCGTAAGCCTTGTCTAGTTCTATTTTCAAATCAAGGAGTTGTTCAACTTTTGTGAGTACTGTATTGGGGATCTAGAAACCTATATGCATAGTCTTGTGTCTATGTCAGTGAATAAATATCCTAAATTTGGTTTCTTAACTAGTGGATCAACAGAAAAAAAAATTCTTGATTTTTTCATTATGGTCATGTGAATGTTTAAATGCTTTCAAGGTAATCTATAATTCATTTTCCTTGACCAATATTCATAGGCATTATTGTCTTCAATGTTTAATACATCTAGTTATCTTGTGATTTCTTATAGATATCTGGTTGTTTGGAATACGTTAAATCTAAGACCTTGATAAATATTTTCTAATGGAACCACTAGGTTTGGTTGAGGCACTATTGGTTCGAATACGAAATCTCTTGGTTCTCTAGGTCTCGTAATAGTCATGCATGTTATAGTTGAATTAATCTAATAAAGAAAACTAATTAAGTAAAGAAAATATATATTATGTTTTTTTATTTTTTAAGATATAAACTAAACAAAGCAGTAAAGAGACACTAATCTAATGAATGTAATTTTTTTAATTCTTTTATGATATTCTAGGAAAAAATCTTCTAATCTAAATAAATAAATCTAATACAGAATATCAGCCAGATGTAGCCAATTGCATGTGTAGTTGTGTATTAAATCTAAGCTAACTTGAAACAAAGAAATTTTAAAAATAATTATATGATATGTAGAAACCTTCCTACAGATATTCTCTCCTTCAAATTCAGATGGATAGGAAGAAGAGGATCCATCACCAGGATATGCTATAAAAGATTAAACTCCTTAGGAAATTAACTAATTACTTGCAAATGAAGAAAAATTGATTTCTACTATATTTGATATGATTTAACGATGATGAATTGCAACAATAAAGGAAATCAAACAACAAATCCAAAATGAAATTCACATAACAGAGGTAAATATGAATTTGTAGTAATTTATCCCCTCAGTTTATCCTTTCATTCTTTATGTGTCTGTTGATGTCGAATCACAGCACCCCTGGGACTCTGCAACTCGATGGGTTGAGAATCTCAGTGCGATTGCACAACATGGAGCTTTTCCCAAGTGTGGGACCTTGCGAAATCGGAAAAGCTCTCCGGATGAAGGCCGGTTCCTATTCCTCTGTTCAGATGCACACGTAAAAATGCAGAGGGTCTACTCAAAACCTAATCTAATCTTTCAAGGAGACAGGGGGAAGAAAATGCAGAAAATAAAACCTAAACTAACAGAGGTGATGCACCGAGGAATGAAGAACACCTGTCTCGCCAATAAACACAGACCAAAAAAATGTAATGCAAGATCATGCACAGATAACCAGATTTATAGTGAAAGATCAAGAAGAAGCAAATAAACACTGAGAGGGTTGATAATCATCCACAGACATGCATTAATTTTCTCCAAAGATTGATACAACACACTGCAAAATGCCAAGAGGCAAAGCTGCATTACAGTTTTAAATGGGAGGTTTTAACTCCACAGATTCACCTGCCAAAGAGAAGAAGGGAGGGGCAAAACAAGAATGTCCAACCTTTAGAAAGAAGCCCCTCCTTACAATTTATAGGAAGAATGAGAGAGAGAAGAGAGAGAAAGTCCAAATCTACCCCAACCACCTCAGGTTGTATCTAATTCATCTCATTATGGTGGTAGGTGAGGACCATATCAAACCCCAAAAGTGGCAAACTGTATTTTGCATTTTTAAGAACTTGTTCCCACCCAATTAAAGATATCCAGTCGTAGTTAGGTAGAGGACGCCGTAGGCTTTCCGAAAATTCCAACCTTGTGTGAATCGGAGCTCCCAGTCAAAAGTTATGGCCATCTGAATATCTGGGTTAGGGTCTGCTTCCTGTCAGCGTTCAGAATGTTGCGCCTCCTGAAGGTGCGCCTTGGCGCATCCATATGCATATTGACCCCCAATCCTTTTCGGGCGCCAAAGGTGCAAATATTTTTGTGTCAACAACCCTTTTTGTGTGCTAAAGGCGCAGTCATTTGCATGTCAACACTCTTTTTTGTGCGCCAAAGGCGCAAATATGTTTATGTCGACACATGTTTACGTGCGCCACTTTACCTGCGCCAAGGGGCGCAACTTTTCCTGTGTCAACATTCCTTTCTGTGCGCCAAGGGCGCATCTATTTCTATGTTGACATCTTCTTCTGTGTGCCAAGGGTGCATTTACATTTGTGTCGACATCCTCTTATGTGCGCCAAGGCGCAACTTTTTCCCTGTTGACACTCATTGTTGTGCGCCATTTCCGTGCGCCAAGGGCGCATCCTTTACATTGTCGACATCCATTTCTGTGCGCCACTTTCCTGCGCCTTGGCGCATACATTCTCATGTTGACACTCATTTCTGTGCGCCATGGGCTGAGGTTTGAATTTCTTTGGTTTCCATATTCTTCCACTTGTCTATATCTACCTGAGGGGAAGATATATACAACAATTTGGCGACTCAATGGGATCACCTGCCTACTAGGTAGAAGATTAGTGGCCCTTTTAGAAATCCATTGGGCATGGAGTCATAAGCAATACTTGAAACCAACTTGATCTCTGATCCTGAGCCTGAAATCGTAACTCCTTCTCCGATAGCACTTTGAACTGTAGAAACAACCTGAGAGCAACGAAACCTGTGCCAAAGCACTTAGGGAAATTGAAACCTAACTACAACAAGACAATGTGTAAACGCACTTAGAGGAATTGAAATCTAAGCTAATATTTACAAGGGTAGAAATTTTCTCTTTTCAGTAGAAATGTTTAAGATAGATTCCGTTGACTGGAATCGAAAGTTCTTCTCCGTCCAATGTAGACAATTAGAAGGCATTACTACTCTTACATCCTGTGACCATGTAGGGGCCACTCCAAATGGCATCAAACTTGGAATGCCTTCCTGGTTTTGCCCGATCTGCATCCCATTTCAGAACTAGGTCCCCTTCCTGGAAGGTCCTTGCTCTTGCTTTCTTATCAAACCATCTTTTCACTAAGGCCTGATCTTTCTCAATTGTTTGAACTGCATGTTCTCTAATTTCTTCCAATTCCATCAACTCTGCATACCTAGCCTCCATTGGTTCGAACTCAGCCAACTCCAACTGCTTCATGAATTCTAATGCAGGTAGTTCTAATGATATAGGCAATACTACCTCTTTTCCATAGACCAACTTATAAGGGGAATTACCTATAGACCTCTTTGGTGTTATTATGTCAGCCCATAATGCTGATTTTAGCTTGGTATGCCATGTTCTTTGATTTTCATCCAGAGTCCTCTTGATGATTCTTAGCAAATTTTTGTTTGTGGACTCTGCCTGTCCATTACCCTGTGGGTAATAATTTGAAGAGGTGCTCAAGTAGATTCCATTCTTAACAGCCCATTCTATAATTTTGGAACCTATAAATGCCAATGCATTGTCTGATATGATAGTGGACGGCACACCAAACCTGGTCACTATTCCTTCATAAAAGTCTAGTATGTTAGACTCATTTGCTTCCTTGAGCGCTACTACTTCGGTCCACTTGGTGAAATAGTCTGTTGCCGTGAGAATCCACTTGTGGCCTTGGCTTGAGTTTGGATTAATGACCCCGATGAAGTCCAATCCCCATTGCATAAATGGTTGGTCAACTAGAATTGGGTGCAATGGAAGTGCTGCTTGTCTTTCTTTGCCTATGAAGAGTGCACATTTCTTGCACTTTCTTATCCATGTATAGCAATCACTGAAGACTGTCGGCCAATAATACCCTGCCTTCATTATTTTGAGAGCTGTTACTCGTGGGGCAAAATGTCCTCCAGAATCTCCATCATGAAAATCTCGTAACACCCTCTCAATTTGACTTATCCCAATGCACCTCAATATAACTCCATTGATGTCTTTCTTAAACAAAACACCATCAACAAGCACATATGGAATGGCTTGTAATCTGAAGTATCTCCTCTTTGCTTTGCTCATTTCTGGAGGGCATAGGCCTGTCTGTAGGAAGTGTATCATATTTTGAGTCCAACAAGGAGTAGGCACGTCATCATTTTCTTGTTCTTGATCATCCTGTAGTATCAAGGTAGTCTCCTTTTCATCACCAGCTTCAACTTTCTGACTCAAGGCTAGCTGCTCACATAGTCCCTTCCCACGTACTAGTTTGGTGACCTTGATCTCGATGTCATATTCCATGACATGAGTTATCCATCCTGCACGTTTCTCATTCAGATCCTTGTTTAGAAGGAAGTCCTTGACTCCCGCATGAGAGACTAATAATTGGATCTTGTTGTTTGAGACTAGGTGCTTGAATTTCTTTAAGCTTCTGATTACCGCAAGGACATGCTTTTCAATGAAAGAGTACCTAGTTTCGTATTCCTCCAAGCTTTGACTGAAGAAAGCAACTGGTTGTTCTAGCCCTTCTTTGTTTTGTTGTACCAGGATTGCAGAAATTGTGTCTCCACCACCAAAGGCATATAGCATGAATTCCTTAAAGAAGTCTGGATTGACGAGAGTTGGGGCTTGAGATATAGCCTCTTTTATTGCCTCAAAACTTGCCTTGCCTTCAGATGTCCACTTAAATGCCATGCTCTTCTTTAACATCAGTGTTATTGGCTTCGCAAGAGCTGCAAAGTTTGGAACAAACCTGCGGACAAAATTGATCCTTACCAAGAAGCTTTGAAGAGCCTTCTTGTGACTTGGCAATGGCAATGCTTGAATTGCTTCAACTCTTTCTGGGTCAATCGCCAACCCCTTCTTTGAAACAATATGGCCTAGAAGTTTTCCCTCGTGAGCCAAGAATATGTATTTTTTGGGATTCAATGATACCCCAAATCTTCTACACCTCTGAAATACTTCCCTCAAATGATAGAGGTGATCCGCTGCATTTTTTGAGAATACAGTGATGTCGTCAAGATATATCAAAACTATTTTATTGATCAACCCCTTGAATGCCATATCCATTGCCCTTTAGAAAGTGGCCCCAGCATTTGATAGCCCAAATGGCATCTTCTTGTAGGCATAGGTCCCCCATTTGGTGGTGAAAGCTGTCTTGAACTGGTCATCTTCTTTTACCATCACCTGATTATACCCTGAGTAGCCATCTAGGAGAGAGAACCTCTCTGAACCGGATACTACTTGCAATATTTGTTCCATTGAAGGAAGTGGGTAATGATCTTTGAGAGATGCCCTGTTGAGGTCTCAGAAATCTACACACAACCTGATTTCTCCACTCTTCTTCCTGACCAGAACCAAGTTTGCAACCCAGCTTGAGTGCTTGATCGGGAATATAATGCTTGCCTCTATCAACTTAGTTAGCTCTTTCTTCATTAGAGGCTCAATGTGAGGGTTGACCGGTCTCTGTTTCTGCCTGACGGGATTAGCATCTGGATCCAATTCTATGGTATGTTGTGCCAAATTTGGATCAAATCCTCTCAAGTCTTCGTAGCTCCAAGCAAAGACATCTGGAAATTCTTGGCAAAGTTGTATGAAATCTGATTTCTCCTGTTCAGTGGCCACTTTGCCAATTTGAAGTGTTTTGTCTTGCCCAATCGGAATTGGCTCTGAATATTCTCTCTTGACCTGTATGTTTGCCTTTTCCTTACAAAACTGTTCGTTAGGGTTGAAGATAGACTCCAATGTTACCAAACCCTTAGGAAGCTTGTTTGTCCGCAGCTGTACTACTTGATCCCCATACTGCTGCCCTAATCTGTCCTGATTCCTAGCTGAAAATTCAGCCTCTTCTTGTAAGAAATTGATGATCTGTTGATCGTTCTCAAACACCTGCCAGCTTGTGTTGTTATCTGGGACTGCTGGCCTCACAACCACATGGATGTGTGGCTGCGTTTTTTCTCTCCTGATGCTGTCAACCACATCAAATGTCGCTCCAACTGCTGCGAGCCTATCTGCGGCTTCATTTTTCTTCCTGGGTATGGATACAATGTTGAAAGCTTTGAAATCCTCAATGAGGTCCCATACCCTATTCTTGTAGCTCCTTAGCAAGTCATTCTTTGTAGCATGTTGTCCCCTAACTTGGTTGACGATTAGCTCGCTATCTCCAAACACCTGCAAGTTCTTTATGCCCCTTTTCTTGGCCCAATGAATTCCATGAATCAATGCTTCGTATTCAGCCATGTTGTTTGAACAGGAAAACTGGAAACGAAAAGCTGAAAAATATTTGATGTCTTGTGGTGAAATCAACATTGCACCACCTCCAGCACCTTGTCTGCTTCTCGAACCATCAAAAAATAATTTCCAAACTTTGTTTTCATCCTTTTGTTTAGGCTGAATGATGCCGGGAATGGGTGAATTTTCTTCGTGTATACCATACACGCCCAATTCAGATTCTTCAATTTCCTTGTATAGGTCAAATTCATGACTCTTGTTTGCCCATTCATCCAAAGTTAAATCAGGAATTCCCTCGACCTTAGTACCTGTTTCTAGATCACTTGAACACTCCTCCTGATCAAAAACCGAGCAATTTGCATTGATAGGATTTGGTACATGAGGCTTAATATGGAAATGGGCAATTGGTTCTGACCTGATTGTTGCTTTGGCTCCATACCTTGTCCTAAAAATCATGTGTGACCAATCTGCAGATAAATATCCACCGATTTTTGCAGTGAAGTCTCTTGATAGACACAATGCAAAGAGTGGCGGAAGGTCAATCACAGACACATCTTGTAGAACTGTAACATTAGGATAGGAATGTAGTGTTAGGCTTAACCCTTTGATGACCCCAACTGTTCCTACTGCCATTCCATCTAGCTGTACCACTCCTTTCAGCACTGGCTCATATTTCAAACCCAGCTGATCCGCTATTTGCTTCGGCATCACTGAACTACTTGCCCCAGAATCAATCATGCAGTTGTGTACCAAGTGGTTTCCAACAATCAACGAAACATAGAATGGTGGAGGCTTCAAATTTTTCCTTGTCTGGCCCCCATCATGTTGCACTGCATTAGTGAGAACTTTCTCATGTCCCTGGTTTGATACATTTGTGGCAGACCAATTAGCCACTGCAGCTTGCAATAAATCTCGTTGCCCTGGGATCGCCAGTGATTCCCACATGGAAATGTTCACATGTGTCTTCTTCATTTGATCGATGATGTTGAAGGGGAATGAATTGTCCTTTTTCTGTCCCTTGCTTGGCGCAACCTTTTCTAGAGCTTGAACAGGTGCATGTGTTGCTACAACAGGTACCTTAGGTTGATTCTGCACATTTGGAGCTACGTTTGGTCTACTGACCCCTTGTTGTGTAAGAGTGGGTTGAGAAACAACTGGATTATATGGTTGTCCCTCTCCTATATTTCTCTTCTTTGACCGTGTGTTGGCAGCCATGCCTTGAAAAGGCTGTTGGTTAACTCCACAGGAGTCTTCCGTTTGCCAATTTGCCAATGTGGTTTCTGTTGGAGGTCCTTCTTGTTGTGTTTATTGCTGTTGATTCTCCTCCTGGCTTGGTTCTTGAGCAACACCAATGGTTTGCACCATCAAGGCCTGATTCAGTGCACCATTGAAACATGCTGACTGATTGTGAGGTAGATTGCAAGGGTAACACCAGTCGTACTCCTGTGCCATGTTATTTTGTGTTGGAACCAAGGCTCTTGAGGACGTCGTTGCATTTGGATCATACGGTCAAAATGGCCTGGCAGCTTGAGGCTGTCCTTGGTTCTGGTTTTGATTTGCAGCCTGAGGTGGTGGTCTATTTTGTTGGTATGGGGGCCTAGCTTGGTACTGTGCTTGAGGCTGATACAGTCTAGCACTTTGAGCTTGCTGTCTTTTGATAGTCACAAGCTCATTTCCAAGGTTCTGCAATTGTTTCATGACCTCCTGCAATTCCTTTGAAGTATTCGAAGAAGTCGACGCCTCATTATTGCTTTGATTTCTAGGAGTTGGAATGGGATTCAAATCTGGTGCTTGACTGGTTGTAGGATTTCCCATGTCTAGATAGAGAGGCATTGGTTGCCTTGGTGCAAGCTTTCTAGCTTGGATCAAATAGTTCTCTGCTCTGATCGCTGTGTCATAGGACCCTGGCAGCGTTGTCCCTCCCATTGATTGGATCATCATGGCTATGTCTGAATTTATAGCCTTTAAGAAATAAAGGAATGCTCCTTCGGCAGTTGGTCTAACAGCTATTGGGATCCTGTCCCATGTCTATTGGAATCTAAAGTTGAAATCTGCCATTTGTTCGTTAGGAGCCCTTTTGATTGTTGTCAGCTGTTCCAATAAAGATAAATTGTCCGCCCTCTCCCCGAATTGGCTGCAAAGAGCAGAACAAAATTGGTTCCAATTCGTAATAGAGCCTGCTGTAAGGCTCCTAAACCATTGTAAGGCTTTGCCTTTGAAAGATGAAGCCAACAGCTTGACTGCAACATCCATTTCATTTATTTCGTGGATTGCACATGCATTAGCAATATCCGGGATGTGATCAATAGGAGTAGTATGATTTTCTCCTGTGAAGTAGGGGATATTCTTTAGTGCTGCAACTAGAATTTGATTCTGAGCATTTAGGGCAAGTGGACTACTTCCCATGAAATTGACAAAGGGATTCGGTGGTAGATGCGCCATTATGATTGGCCTAAGAACCCTGGTTGATGCGAGAAAAGGCCTACCAGGTGGAGGTGTAGACAAAGTCCTGTTAGGCGGAGATGGTGATCTTTGTGGTCTTCTTCCTCTCCTTCTTCTGCCTGGTGATAGTTGCAAGTGGAAAAATAGCCCTTCTTCTTGAGTATTGGACCTGGTTCGAATTCTTCTCATGTGCCTAGGCAACTTGTGCTGCTACACCACTGAATTCTATCCCTTCAGAGTCGCCAGATGTGTTAGAGAACAAGCCTCAAAAGACTAGATTTTGCCAAGTTACACACCAAAACCTGACAATATTTAAACACAAAATTTTTTAAAAGACCTGCACATTTGAGATTTAGGGTTTGGAATTTGATTTGGAATGACAGTCCCGAAAACCCAAAAAAATGCCAGATTTCTGAAAACCTGAAATCCGAAATTCAAAAAACCATGAAATTTTGAAATTCAAAATCTCAAAATTCTAGGAATACCCTTTTGAAGATTACCCCCCGATCTATCAAATAATGAAATTTTGACTTGTTTCGAGCAAGTTAAGTCCTTGAAAATCAATTTCAAAGTTCAGCCTGGAAGGTGAAAAATCTGGAATTGTAAAACCTACAATTTTTTGGTCCGAATTTCATGAAAAATCCTTCAAATCTATGGAATGACCTCTTGGTCCCACCGGGCGTGCCAAAATTGTTGATGTCGAATCATAGCACCCCTGGGACTCTACAACTCGATGGGTTGAGAATCTCAGTGCGATTGCACAACATGGAGCTTTTCCCAAGTGTGGGACCTTGCGAAATTGGAAAAGCTCTCCGGATGAAGGCCGATTCCTATTCCTCTGTTCAGATGCACACGTAAAAATGTAGAGGGTCTACTCAAAACCTAATCTAATCTTTCAAGGAGACAGGGGGAAGAAAATGCAGAAAATAAAACCTAAACTAACAGAGGTGATGCACCGAGGAATGAAGAACACCTGTCTCGCCAATAAACACAGACCAAAAAAATGTAATGCAAGATCATGCACAGATAACCAGATTTACAGTGAAAGATCAAGAAGAAGCAAATAAACACTGAGAGGGTTGATAATCATCCACAGACATGCATTAATTTGCTCCAAAGATTGATACAACACACTGCAAAATGCCAAGAGGCAAAGCTGCATTACAGTTTTAAATGGGAGGTTTTAACTCCACAGATTCACCTGCCAAAGAGAAGAAGGGAGGGGCAAAACAAGAATGTCCAACCTTTAGAAAGAAGCCCCTCCTTACAATTTATAGGAAGAATGAGAGAGAGAAGAGAGAGAAAGTCCAAATCTACCCCAACCACCTCAGGTTGTATCTAATTCATCTCATTATGGTGGTAGGTGAGGACCATATCAAACCCCAAAAGTGGCAAACTGTATTTTGCATTTTTAAGAACTTGTTCCCACCCAATTAAAGATATCCAGTCGTAGTTAGGTAGAGGATGCCGTAGGCTTTCCGAAAAGTCCAACCTTGTGTGAATCGGAGCTCCCAGTCAAAAGTTATGGCCATCTGAATATCTGGGTCAGGGTCTGCTTCCTGTCAGCGTTCAGAATGTTGCGCCTCCTGAAGGTGCGCCTTGGCGCATCCATATGCATGTTGACAATCCTTTTCGGGCGCCAAAGGTGCAAATATTTTTGTGTCAACAACCCTTTTTGTGTGCTAAAGGCGCATTCATTTGCATGTCAACACTCTTTTTTGTGCGCCAAAGGCGCAAATATGTTTATGTCGACACATGTTTACGTGCGCCACTTTACCTGCGCCAAGGGCGCAACTTTTCCTGTGTCAACATTCCTTTCTGTGCACCAAGGGCGCGTCTATTTCTATGTTGACATCTTCTTCTGTGCGCCAAGGGCGCATTTACATTTGTGTCGACATCCTCTTATGTGCGCCAAGGCACAACTTTTTCCTTGTTGACACTCATTGTTGTGCGCCATTTCCGTGCGCCAAGGGTGCATCCTTTACATTGTCGACATCCATTTCTGTGCGCCACTTTCCTGCACCTTGGCGCATACATTCTCATGTTGACACTCATTTCTGTGCGCCATGGGCTGAGGTTTGAATTTCTTTGGTTTCCATATTCTTCCACTTGTCTATATCTACCTGGGGGGAAGATATATACAACAGTGTCCACATGAGTCCAAGGAATTTGTTAATGCAAAGGTAGTAGCAGGAGAAAGCGCTTGAGTAATGATAGCTTGAAGAAATTCTGGTTGAAATGCAAGTAGAAGAGAGAGATCACAAGATATTTGAGCTTAGCAGCACAAATTCTAGTAGGATTATTGCAGCAATACTATACAAGATACACAAAAATTCTCATGTCCTTTTCTTGAATACAAGCATTGTATTTATAGAAATTTGGCTAGGAAATGGTTGAAGCAACTTGACAGCCAAAGGGTGACATAAGAATAATGAAGGGGGAGTTCAAACTATTAATAACCATCAATCACAAATTAGAAGTTAAGAATAGCGTGCCACAAGACAGTTGAGCTTTGGAATTATCTAAAACGAGAAAGAAATGCATTATGAAATGAGAGTTTAAGTGAAAGAATATCGTGTGAAAACACAAGTTAACTTTCTAGAAAATTTACATAGGACCACCACCCAGCGCAGAGCGGTGATTACGGGACCACCACCCTGCCTAGATGGCAATTACAAAACCGCCGCCATGTCTAGGTGGCAGTTAAAAACCTGCCACCTTATCTAGGAAGTAGTTACAAAACCACCACCCTGTATGGGTGACAGTTACAAAACTGCTGCACATGTAGGGTGGTGATTTCATCACTAAAGGACAAAAACAAAGGAAAAATTAGGGAGAAACTAGAGTAAAGCATATAAGGGCTAAGTAATACATATTAGGATACAAATATGATCTGTGAGTGGGCTTAGGATCTCGAACACCTTCCAAAAAGACATGAATCATCATTGGGGACCTTTTTGTAACCATTTTCTGATAATTTAGCACTTGCAATTTTGGGTGCATACATATTTCCCCCTTAGAGAAGCTTATTAGCCATAAAGAGGCGTAAAATGTAGAGTCCAAGTATGGCATTCCTAAAATGGGGAGTTAGAAGTTATACTTGACACGCCCGTATGCCAAAATGTTGTCATCCAAGCTCCCGCTACCTATAAGATTAAAATAAATCTCAAGTATAGATAGATAATATATCAAAAAATAAACACTAAATTAAAACAAGGGGACTCACCATTTGTATAGGGGTAGGTATATACATGAGCCAACACTCTAGCCATGTGGTCACACACACTCAAAACGGAGCTAAAATAAACATATTTATATCAAAACAACCCATTTTCCAAATCATTTTCACATATCCAATTGGTGATTTTTGAGCTTTGGGCACACAGTGACCATTTTCAATGAGATTGTAGTTGAAATGACTGGTGCGAGATCATGATCATGCCTCCATGACTGAGAAACCTATCCACGCAGAAAAAGGTTAGTTATTTTCTCAAATTTTCATTTTAAAACTAAAATTATAAAAAGTTGAAAATATTTATTTAGGGGGGATTATTTTTGAAATTTCTAGTTTGGAAGTGATCCCTAGAGGGGAAGCATATGTGGTAGTCTTTCATTTTAGTTGAAATGGTCTTTTTTTACAATTTTTGGATTTTTTAGGGCTTAAAGGACGGTCCATGTATTTTTTGACAAGACCGCCACCCTGTACATGGTGGAATTTATAGGATCGCTACCCTGTCAGGGTGATGGTTATAGAATCATCTCCCTGACAAGGTGGTGATTACAAAATTACCACTCGGCATAATGTGATGGTTTTTTCATTTTTTAGACAATGAGTTAATTTAGCATACTTAGACTAATTTTTTTGAATTTTGTTTCTCTTTGCTATGTTTTTTACGAGCTTTCCTATGTTATTGACTCACTCTTTTATTGTTTTATGAATGCAGAAGGAGGAATATTTCCAATGGATTAGAGAGAGTGTGTGAGTGGATGCTGGCAATACTCAACTAGTTGACATAGGTCGAGATAGACATACTGCACTGGGAAGAGATTTGGAGGATTGCATAGGTGTTTCACATCGCACATCTCAGTTAGATTTTGTGTGACTTATTCTCTTATTCGGATGAATACCAGAACACTTTCCAGTTTCCATGGTTTATGAGAAAGTGGAATATAAATCTAGAGGACATATACAGGATACTTGGTGTCTTGATACTTGGCCGATGCTTGACACTTGAGATGACAGGTTCTACAGATAGGGCCAGACTTTTGACCACATACTTAGGAGATGATGGGGTGTCACCTAACACCAAGCAAGGTATGATACTTCTTTTTGTCCCTCTCACTCCTATCCCTACAAGGTATGGGGTGTCACCTAACACCAAGCAAGGTATGATAGGTATCTTGGCCTCATAGTTTATTAGGGATAGGGGGGGATAAGTTACTATACTACTTGGCCACCATAGTAATGCAGATTGAGCAGTACAGACACACATATGTCTAGGGAGCATATATACTTGATACCACCTATCATGATCTCTATCAAGTGGTTAGATTAGAGGGTGAGTCACTTAGACACCCCACTCTTATGATGAGTTAGGTGTACAAGAGGTTTATACCCTATCAAAGGGAGGTACCAGTACAGGATCCAAAGGTCATCAGGGTTGCGAGGTGGATGGGGATGCCAGTACTCAAGGTTCCACATTAGTAAGTGGCCACTCTTACCATAGATGACTTCAATGTTATTCCCTATCAATACAATTTTAGATTATATGGACCGGATGGGAACACAATCATATCATGTTCCACTACCAACATGTTAGTTGACATATTGTCTAGAGTGGAGACCCATCCCATTGGCAGAGTTCTTTAGTAGGTTGGACTGCCATAAATTGATCCTCTTCCTTCTATGGTAGTGGTTTATAGGAGTGTTAGGGAGGCTCGGGCCAGCCCTGTGGGTGATCATGGTTGGAAAAATGTGACCCCATGAGTCCCTATTTCAGTGAAACAATTCATCTGTGCCCATAGAGAAGCTAGACCTAGAGTTACACTACTTCTATTACTCGATGTTGCACCTACACACATTAGGGAGGAGAAGGATGCCCCTATTGAGATAGACTTAGAGACTTAGGTAGAGATAGGATATGAGAAAAATGAGGAGGAAGGAGAGGAGGTAGGTATAGAGTCCTATGTGGAGAGAGGTGATGATGAGGAGGACACTGACACTGAGTGACATGACACTCACAAGATATCCAGAGACGAGAGGGAGGAGGAAGATGCTGAGATGGAGACTCTAGTATCTAAGGACCCACTTCCATGTGATGGAGAAGGAGATAAGGATTCTGTAGTGGGATAGTGCATCACCTTAGGAGGAGGAGAGGCACATCAAGCCCTCACATAAGTCGTACCAGCTGTACTGATAGACCCTATATGGGTGCTTGGAGATCCAAGTAAGTGATTTACTCTTCTCTTAGTTTTGTTTGTTTAGAAATGTTAATCTCTATGTGTTGTACTTATATATATATATATATATATATTAGCTTCTGTAGTTTTTAAACTCGTCTTTGCTTCATTGTTTTATAGTGAATGTTGAGGAGTTGCGATATGTTATTCATCGGGTCTACGTAGATACACTGTTGCTACATATAAGGAAGACTAGAGAAGAAATTTTGGAGGATGTCAAACAAACTTTGTAGGTTGGTTGCCACACTGACATTTTTTTGCCTCTCTGGAAGGTGGCAGAAACTAATTTAGATCTGAGGATGAGGATCGCAGGGTTTGAGGTAGCCAAGAGAGAGAGGAGACGGAGCTGCTCTCATAGTGAGACCACAACCAGCAGCCATAGTCATGGCCACTTTCATCACTCAGTACATTCATGACTTCGTAGCCATTACATGATCCCAGGAGTCAGATGTGCACCTTCTTAGGGATCCTATAGGGACGGATAGGCTATTGAACCATTATCAATTTCTTTCCATTTTGTGAGGCATATATATATATATATATATATATATATATATATATATATATATTATATATATATATTTGGGCTCATTGCGAATGTTTTGACCATGCCTAGTACATGATGAAATTGTACTTAAACTTAATCCATAATATACATAGATGATTCTTTTTGGTTTGGCTATTCCTTGTATATATTTGAATTCTCTTCATGTCTTGATTCACATATGTACTCTAGTTGTTTAGAATTGCAAATTTTGTATGCTTTTCAGAATGTATGTAATGGATATGAATGTTAACAAAATGATTTATTTTTGATATTTTGTAATGCTGATTTTGACATGATTACGCTAACACATTGTAATGTAAAACTATAGTTTTTCAAGTAATATGTGGTAATTTTAATTTTTTATCCGCAATATGAAATGAATAATGAAATGATGAAAAAATTAATTCACTCCACTCCTAACCCCACACAACCAGTAAGATGCAAGGGATCAATACTAAGAGCTAGGAGGGATGTGAATTGTATGGTTTGGATAGAAGTGGAAATGGTGAGAGAAAGACTATATTCTGACATAAATTCAATTGTTATCCTATGACTCAACTCTGCTTATAGTTTACTATACAACTTAGAATGTTATTATGTGAAAGTTTATCTAGACTTAGATCTGAAGATTGCCTCTTGATTGACACAATCTGGTTTTAATGTTTTTAACTCTCTTTTGGAAAATTCACATCCAATTCATTCTTCTTGGGATATTAATATTTTCAAAGCACTTTTATTGCATGTAATTGATTAAATTATTAACTTATATGAAAATACCCCCTACACCTTTCCCCATGCTACCAATGAGAATAATGGGCTCACCACCAAGGACAAGGCATAGGCAAGTAAGAGAACTTCTCTCCTTTCCCAACCTTGCATTACTTGTAAGAAGCATGGGCTCAAAACTGAGGGTTGGTGGGGAAAATAAGTGTGTAAAATAAAAAAATTGATTTGATATTTGACTTGAGATGTGTACCTTTTGTTTTTTTTTACTTTGTATTTTAATTGTTCTTTTGGGTAGGGAAGTTTTCCCCTAGCCTCAACCCCACACAACTAGTAATATGCAAGATCTCAACACCAAAGGTTGAGATAGGTGAAAAAGCATCCCGGGTAAAAAAAATTAGAATATTTTTGTACCAAATATATTTTCTAGTGAAAGATATGGCATCATGAAGCTTCTAAAACTAACCATGGGAAAACACAACTATGCTAGAAGAAAGCTATAGGCATAACCAAGTATGCAGGACATGGTAGGATTAGTGTCAAAATATAGTTGTCTTGTCTTATGTAACTGATGAAGTGAAAATAAATTTTGATGATAATATTATGAATGTTTTAAAGAGATATGATTTGAGTAACTGTACCAATGTTTTGTAGAATTTTTTGAGAGTTTCTTGAAAATAAGTCCCTTGATTAAAAATTTTATGGAATGAGATAAGAAATGGAAATGTAATGAGAATGCAGTAATATACATATGGAAATGCTTGGTGAATCATGTGTAATATCTATTTAGATGAAGAGAGTTGATGGATTCACCAAAATTCCTCACCTTCTAGTGTACATAGGTGATATGCCCCATTCTTGTAGTCCTCTATGACTCGATATGGACCCAACCACTTGGGCTTGAACTTCCTTCCTTTGCTGGTGTTTTTATCTATTCAGTTTTTGAGTCTTAAAATCAAATATTCCTCACATATTTCATGCTCTTAGACTTTCTTATTATACTGCCAAGCCATTTACGGTCAATGTAAATGCTATGTCGATGTTTAACATTGAGTCAAGATTCATGGAGGATTTCTAATTGAGAGATTTTTGCTTCTCGATAGCCTTCTTTTCCCAAAATTCCTTTTAGTGAGATACAGAGACTAGGTATTTCAAATTCAAGCTGGTAATAACAATTCTACACCAAATAAAAAAGAAAAGGGAGTTTCCCCCATTTTTGATCTTACCAATGTTTGATATCCCCACAAGGTCAGAAAGTTCTTTAAGTGCCAATATCCTTTATTCTCCTTGATAGTTTTGAGGAAAATGGACTTTAGCGTCTTGTTATTTTAGCCTCAGCATGTTCGTTGTCCTAAAGGTAATAGAGAGAAGCCCTATGGTGATTTATTTTGAACTTTTCAAACTTTTCACACACTTCCTCATTCTTGAAAGATGTGTCATTATCAGAAATAATGACTTATGGGACTTCGTACCTATAGATAATTTGGTTCAAAATGAACTTAGGAATTACACATCCTAGTAAGGTGGTAAGAGGCATTGTGTCTACATGCTAGGAGAAATATTATGTGGCCATGATTATGAAGTTATGGCCATCTATTAATGAGGGAGAGAACTTCCCTATCAAATCTAAGCCCCATGTAGAAAAGGGATATGATGTTTCAATTGGTTACAGATCTTGTGCTGGTATGTGGATCTCATGAGAGAATGTTTGGCACTTTTGGCACTGACACACGTACTCTACTACATCATGTTCTAAAGTAGGCTAAAAATATCCCATCCGATGTATCTTACAAGTGGTGAAGTGGCATCTGAAGTGACCTCCACACACTCCACTATGGGATTCATAGAGAATCTTCTCGGATTATTCTTCGTCGACACATCTAAGCAACATTCCGTCAAAGGATCAGTGATAAAGCACTTGTTCTATGATAACGTATTTAGTGATTATGATGTGTATCCATCTTATTTACTATGATGTTTCCCCTTTAGGATATGTGTGGTCCACAATTCAATTAACAATATCAGTATACCATAGATATGTAGAAATAGAGGGTTTGATCTTGACATAGTATATGCATTTTTTAGGGAAATCCATGTTAAATAAATTGCCTCCATCTAATGGGTTGTCATCCAACCATCCTGTAATGATTTTTTCTTTGAAAATTTTTTGGTTAACAAACATTAGCTCAAACTCCCCCATCAGAGTTATGAAACGTCCATTTTTCTTGGATAACAAACCTTGTGTTAGAAATGTTCACAAATGATCAGTCTTGAAAATAACCCTCATTTCTTGGTTAAGCATGTAATGTCTTAATGGTTTCATTTTGAAAACTATAGCTAGTAATTATTTCTCTGTCTATGTATAATGTGTCTCATAGTCGAGAAATCCTTTTGAATGATAAAGTATACTTCACAATCTCATTTTTCGTCATCCTCTTGAGCTAGCATGCAAGATGAGACGTTTGTAGCCTGTGAATAAAGAATAAGAGGGTGATTCAATTTAGGCCAACTCAAACACCTCGTGACACTCTTCCGTCTAAATACTATAACAATCCTTTTTCAATAGATTATTTATTAGATGAATGGAAAAGGTTAAATCAAGGAATGAACCTTTGAATTGAACCGAGCTTTCTGAGAAAGGACCTTATGCTAGACTTGTCTGAAATTGAAATCATTTCCATAACTACTCATATTTTGGATAGATCCACATCAATCCCTCATGAAGAGATGATGTATCCTAGTAACTTCCCTCCCATCACACTAAACACACAATTTTCAGAATTTAGTGTAATGTCGTATTCGATTAAATGAGAGATGTTAATGTGAAGCACCTTAGGGTGATGGCTGCAATTCCTAGCTTTAGCCAATAGGTCATCTACATAGGATTCCACAATAATATGAATGATATCATGGAATATATAATTAATGGCACGCTGGTAAGTTGCACCTTTTTTCTTAAGTCTAAACGACATGACTATGTAATAGTAGGTTCCCTAAGGAGTGATAAATGTGTTTTTCATCTGATCTTCCTCAGAGATCCTCATTTTTTTATACCCTTAAAAATCCATCCATGAGGTATAATAGATGATATCCAGTTGTTACATCAATGATGACATCAATGGAAAAGAGCAGAAAATTTTCCTTTGGACATGCCTTGTTGGTATCCTGAAAGTCAATGAAAATGTGGATCTTTTCATTCTTTTAAGAATGGGGACAATGTTGGATACCCACATTGAGTAATATACTAGCTTAATGAACCCCATTTATAGGAGTTTCATTACTTCCTCTTTGACCATCAATGACACTTTTGGCTTCATCGGTCTAGACTTTGATTTGATGGGTTTTGTGTCAAACCTCATCACTAGGATATAAACTGCCACATGAGGAGTAATTCTTGTCATTTCTATGTAGTTGAATGAAAAGTAGTTTTAATTCTCCTTCAATATTTTTCGTATGTATTCCTATCTCCTTAGGGGTTAGTGAAGAACCCAGCTTCATAATTTTTGGGTACTCCTTCATCCCAATGTTAATATCAATCATCCGTTTGATCAAAGAGGAATTACCCTCTTCAAACTCAGGTGGGGCCAGAGGTAATTCCAATACCCCCTCCTTTTCTACCTAAAAAATTACAAGGCCTTCTAAGGAGGAATTATCCATCGTATGATCTCAAAAATAGGAGGATAAGTGAGGAATGAGAGAAAAGCCTCTCTTATAGTGTCTATGATGTAAATCCATGTAGGCCTTAAGATACCCTAAAATAGCTTCATCATTTTCTTCATAGTTGATGGTTGCAAGCTCATTCTTGACCTCAACATATGCTAATATTGGCCTTGTTGTTACTTTGCATACTAAGGGTTGTACATGAACCGAAACAATAAAGTTGTCTCCTTCTAACTCCTTGTTTGGAAAAGATGAGAAGTATATGAGGATATGGATTGTGGGAGAAGTTTTTATTCTTTTGGAATGGATTTAATTGAGATGAATTCAAAACCTTATTTCAAATTAAGCACCGCAGCTTTATAGATTTTGAGGTGTTCCGCTCTAGTCTCATATAATTTTGAAACTTGATTGGCTACTAGTTGAGAATCACCCATTACTCTAATATCAAGAGCACCCATCCTTTTGGCATCTATGAGACCAATAAGGAGAACCTCATACTTAACACCATTTTTCGTTGTATTCGAAATCTAGTTTAAAAGAAAAATGCATGACCTTTCCCTCCAGAGAAGTAAGGATCACACCTGCCCCAACACCAAAGCAACACTTAGCTCCATCAAAGTAAAGAGCCCAAAAATTACTCAGGAATATTGACGTTGGATCATCCTCCATGTCCTCTTCCGTTTCTTTTGAAACTTCCACCATGCAGACCTCATTAGCTGGTAGAGAGCCGAGTCCTAGGGCATGTCATATACCCATGGAATAAAATGGAAGGAGAATGGGTAAATCATTCTCCAACAGCTCAATAATTTTTTTTTTGGTTTCTGTTGAGACTGTGTCTATGCAAATAGTTTCATCCTTGACCGTAGAAACTCCTTTGATCAAGCGAATAGTTTCTAACTCCATTTTATGAACTAGCTTTATTTATAGCATTAAACTAACTGATTTGTTTAACTGGTTCGCGAGGAGTTAAAATTTAGAATGTAATCCTGGTCTCTTCTTTATATTTTCTAGGTTTATATCGAAGGGTTTTGGGTCACCTTATGCAATGAATACTTTCCCCAAGTGTAGGAATATTACTTTGTGAAACAAAGTGCAAGTAATTTCCTTCATGCGGTGTATCGAGGGATGACCTAGGATTATATTATAGTTGGTTTCCCAGTCTATAATATTAAACTCTCTTAGGATTGTCTTGGGTCCCAAAGTGACTCTAAAGGATTATAGTTCTGATTGATGTCACCTTGAGCCTATTATAACCTCTTAGCATGTTTCTTATGGAAGAGCAGTTAGTCTCTTCATAACCTAACTTCTGAAGAAAAGAGAAGGGTAAAATGTTCATTATTGTCACTCGTCATCGTCAATCATAGTGTGCTTTACATAGTTATTATATATCAAAACCTATAAATACAGATCCAGATCATCTCTACGTGTTATTTTAGCATCAATGGGAATCTTACTGATGTAAAACATGAATTTGAAATCTCTTTCATGTTTCCCAGGAGGATAGACATCAAAATCTATATGGTTTATCTGGTGCCTCTAAAGAAGGAGTGACATTGATTAAGTGTCTATGACCCAATGCTTCTAACAAAGTAAACTCTATGAGTAGGGTATTTCTTCAATAAATCCAAGAAGGAGATTTGAGAAAAGGTCTTCGTAAGGTCACTAATCAAGTCATAAGATTTTACCATGGATTTTCACAGAGTTTCACATATATCATCCACTATAGATGGGTAAATCAAAATAGGCTACAAAGAATGAATCTTTAGTTCTAGTGGTAGCATTTATCTAGGGACTCAAACTCTAGCTCTACAAGACCTACTATCTTATTTTGTTGACAATTCATCCAAAAAAAGTGCCATAGATGGGTTTGATGAAGTCGAAGCTTTATGATCATTACTTCCTACCATAAAAACCTTGTTTGATCCATTAGGGTACTAGCTTACCATTATTGAGATAGTGTTGGGAGAGGATCGTTGAATATCCTGAGTGGAACATTTTTGGGGGACATATGCCACGTATAAGTGTTTTGAGAAGGCACTGTCATAGGATTTTCCAAAAACATATCAACAAAGAGTTGTCTTTGGTCTTTGGGTAAGCGTTGTAAAAACTTGTTACAATCCTGACAGGTTCTGGCATCATTCCCTCAGACCCTATGGAAACCAAAATAAAGGTTAAGATCATAATCCCAAGGTCTTTGATTGGTTTTTTGTTGCAGCCCCAAATTTCTGATTATTGTTCATCTACTAGATCATTATAGTTTAAATTGGGAGGTCGTTGCCCCTAATTTAGAAATTGTTTTGGGTATCACTTAGGATACAGGTTAGGGCTTTGAGCCTATATTTTTTGTTGTTGTTATTGTTTTTATTGTTGTGGAAGATTTAATTCCATTGTGTCAACCATGGGAGAGAAAATTTTTACTCCTTTGATTATTACCATTATTATTGTTGTTAGCATTATTTGTATTCGGGGAATGAAAAACATTGGGTTTCTTTGCTTCATCGGGAACATCATTGGTATTAACATCATGGTTTTTATTCATGTCAGGTTCACCAATTTGTACAGATGAAAATAAACACATGACCTTCACCTACACTCGACTCCCCAAGGTCATGCCAAGGAAACCGGTGTGGAAATGTGTGCGGCTAAATGGATGGTGTATGTGGTAAACATGTGATATGGATGGACAAGTTATCAAGACAGTCTAATGTCCTTAACTCAAAATAGTAAAATCTTCTCGTCAAGCACAATGAAGGCATCTCTAACTTGTAATGGTTAGATGGATGGATTAGAGAGAATAGCAACACATAGACTCTTGTCGATATCAATATCTACGGATATTCTCTCCAATAGTTTTGGAATATGTGTAATACCAACGAACGCCTCATAATTATTTCTAGAGAAGGTCATGGAATAGATCAGAGAGGCATGGATCTATTAGCTCTATGGATGATTGGCAGGTTCAGTCCAAAATGACAGGACTCAATGATCTTCTTCATTTAGACTGTTTAATTGCCTAATGATGTCAGGTGGTAATGGAGAGTTTCTAAAGACTAATTCTCTCAATCTAGTGTCTACGTCCAATTGGTTTTTATTTACATTTGGTTGGGGAACCATAGGATCATAACCGTAAATTCTCTCTGGTCATGGTCCTTCTATGGTCATGCGGTATGATCTAGAAGTTGATCCTAAGGATGGTTGGGTAATCTACGCATGGGGGCGGTCTAGTAATCATAAGCCTTGTCTTCTTCTATGTTAAAAACTAGGAATTGTTCAACCTTTTATGAGTACTATATTAGGGATGTAGCAACCTTTATACATAGTCCCATGTCTATGTAGGCGATTAAATCTCCTAAATTTGGTTTCTTAACTAGTGGATCAATAGCATAAGTTTGTTCTTGATTTTTTCTTTGATGGTCATGTGAATGTCTAAATGCTTTCAACGTAATCTATAATTCGATTGTCTTGACCAATATTCATAGGATTTATCATCATCAATGTTTTATACATCTATTTTTCTTTTGATTACTTGTAGATCTTTGGTTGTTCGTAATACGTTAAATCTAATACCTTGATCAATATCTGCTAATGTAACTGTTAGGTTTGGTTGATTCACTATTGGTTCAAATATGAAATCTCTTGGTTCTCTAGGTCTTGTAATAGTCATGCATGTTATAATTGAATTAATCTAATGAAGCAAACTAATTAAGTAAATAAAATATAAACTATGTTTCTTTATTTTCCAAGATTTAAACTGGATAAATCAGTAAAGAGAAGATAATCTAATGAAAGTAATGTTTTTGATTATTTGTTGTATATTCTGGAAATAAAGCTTCTAATATAAATAAATAATTCTAATACAAATAATAAGCTAGATGCAGCCAATTTCCTATGCAATTATGTATTAAATCTAAGTTAACTTGAAACAAATAACTTTTCCAAATAATTCTATGATATATAGACAACTTCCTATAGATATTCTCTCTTTCAAATACATAGGGATACGAAGAATAGGATATATCACTGGGAATGACTATGAAATATGTAAACCCCTTTGGAAATTAACTAATTACTTGTAGATGAAGAAATATTGATTTCTACTCTATTTGATATGATGTAACAATAATGAATTTCAGCAATGAAGGAAATCATACAACAACTCTAACATGGAATTCACAAAATAGAGGTAAATCCAGCTGTGTAGTAATTTTTTCCCTCAGTTTATCCTTTCATTCTCTTTATGTCCATGTGTGTCCAAGCTATTTGGGAATACAAAGGCATCAACAGAAGAAAGAGCTTGAGAAATGGCATTTTGAAGGCAACCTAGTTATAATGCAAGTAGAAGAGAGATAACACAAGAGATATGAGCTTGGCTATGTAATTTCTAGTAGGAATTTTGCAGCAATTCTATGCAAGATGCACAAAAATTCTCAATAAATTTTCTTGAATACAATCATTGTAGTTATAGGAATTTGGTTGGAAAATGGTTAAAGCCACTTGGCAGCCAAAGGGATACATAACAATAATGAAGGGGGAATTCAAACTATTAATAACCATCAATCACAAATTAGAAGTAAAGAAGAGCATGTCACAAGGCAGTTGGGCTTTGGAATCATCTAAAACGGGAAAGAAATGCATTCTAAAACAAGATTTTAAGTGAGAGAATCTTGTGTCAAAATGTGAGTGAACTTTTTAGAAAATTCACACAGGACCTCTGTCTAATGTAGAGTGGTGATTACATGACCGCTGCCTTGCCTGGGTGGTGGTTACAAAACCATTACCCTATTTGGGTGGCAGTTTCATCACTAAAGTCAAAAAATAAAGGAAAAAGTATGAACTACGCTAAAAATATGAACTACGAGTGGGATTAGGAGCTCGAACACCTTCTGAAAAGACATGAATCATCATTGGGGACCTTTTTCTAATCATTTTTTGATAATGTAGCACGTGTAATTTTGGGTGTGTATAATGGCCTAGCACTTGATAGGCCCTCCAAGTTGCCACAATACTACCGACCGGTAACACCAAACATGCTACCAATCAGTAACATCTTATATGTTACTGGATGGTATCATCCGTACATGTTACTGACCAGTAGCATTTAAAATCCTACTGGCCGGTAACATCTAAGGATGTTACCAGTTATTTCATGCTTTAACTTATGTGACCTCACCATTCTATGTGTCACTACCTGCTACCAACTAGTAGCATCTAATAATGATGTTGGATGGTAGCATGAAAAATGCTACCATCCAGTAGCAACTTTGCTACTTTTTCTTTTTCTAAAACATACCAGCTCAACCTTTCATTAAAACATCTCACCGCATCAAAAAAACTCAGTCACAACTTGATCGAGATATAACTGAGCTACCCTACAACCTGTGAAACATTTCACTCCAATAAGTGTCAATTCCCATACCTGTTATGTTGTCTAATTTTCAAGGGGTGCAAAATTGGAAAATAATACCCACTTTAGGTTTAAAGCTAAAAACTAGGTCAAGGAAGCCATATATATCATCTACAAGAACTCTAACAATCTCTCTCTAAGTATTTTAGGAAGTTTCGAGTCAAGAAAGCATGGCCAAAATAATTACCAAATCTGAATGATATATTTATATATTGCATACTAGGTGGAGAACATTGTGTTGTTTGAGGCCTCTTCAAAGTAGTGCCAATGTCAGCGGTGTATGAGGGTACCCATAAACCTTCTAAGGTTTATTTTTCAGGAATTTTAATCCATGGATAGGGTTTGAGATAATGTTGATTACATTTAAAGATCCTCACTATATATGCAATAACTAGGGTTTGATAGTGACAGACAAGTCTAGGAAGGTGATCAATCTAGAAATTTATAGGACTAGAATCAAAGTAGATTCAATACTATATAAAATTGGATAAACCATATGGTATGGTCTTAACCTAATGGTACATTCCTAACCCAGGAGAATTTATTGTTACAATCCCAATTAGGAAGGTTATCCAGGTTTATATCTCCTATTTTCATTGTTGCACAGTCCCATATCTCTCCAAAAATCATCTAGAATAAGTTAATTTCTTTGGTACATTTGTTTTATGTTTTTAATTGAATGTTAGGTTGATTGATTTATGCAAAATATTTCTACCTAATCTGAGTTATAAATCTGACCTAATATTCATGTTCTAACATCTTTGGAATATCTAAAATAAAATCTAATCTAATCTACACCTAATTAAATTTACCTAAAATTTAATTAAGGGTTAGACATTTTTGTGAAACCACTTTTTATTGAACCCTTCACCTAATCTAGGATCTTTATAGTTCCTAGTGTATTAGGCCTATTGATCTCTAAACCATAGTTCCTTTAGGGTTTCTATGATTATGTTTCTAGGCTTGTTTTTTATTTTTTTTATGTAAGCTCTTAAATCCCTTGTTCATACTTTACAAGAACAAATATTACATTTGTAACAAGGTGCACCAATTCTTCTAGGGTTATACATTCCACATAATCACTTCACTATCCCCTTCTAATCAAATTGGTTTCTTATCTGTTATATATTGGTTTTGTTTCTCCAAAATTTCTTGTATATTATGGTAAAGGGGATCCCATTGGGAATATTCTCTCATTTCATATTTCTTGTTTCAATTATGCTTCTAATGACATATTTCTTACTAATATTTTCCCACAAATTCTTAAGGACTTCGCATTCAATTGGTTCAATTCTCTCCCCAATCACTATATGTGTGGATTTATTGTTTAATAAAATTTAGTTTTGGCATAATTCTCTATAAAAATTGAGGAAAAAAAAATCTATAATGTGTTCAAATATGAAAAGGTCTAACTAATCATCTTAATTCCTATGTATTGTGTTATAAGACCCTTCTCACCAAAATGAACAATGTTTTAGCTAATAATGAATTACAAAATTTATCTGCACGAATCTTATTAGACCCTTTATGATATTTGGACATGTTTTACAAGTTTATATCTTTCAACTATCTATGACATGCCTCTAAAGAGCACGAGGCTAAATTGTTACATATGAAAAAACTCAAGTATGTTGCTAGCTCTTATCTCACATCAGATGCTAAGTTTTGAAGAAAACATGCATTTAAAATCAAGCCTAATGATGTCAAATATTTTTCTAAAAACATTTTGAATGCCATATCACAACCTATTAACTACAATTATAGCTCATGCATCATTAATTTACTCACTTACTAAGTCCTCATCAAATATTCTTAAAGCAATTTATTGAGTACAATTTCAAATATCTCCCTTCACCATGTGAGGTTGATATAAATAGACATCAAGGAAATAATTTCAATTACAATTCCCATTGTTATTATTATTGGTGTGTCAAGAACTCTAAAAAAAATTTGTAAATATTAATCACATTATTCAAGATCTTATTGATTCTCTAGCTATTGAATGGGATGACCCCACTAAAATTTCAAATACAATCAGTGATAACTCTAATATGAAAATTTTCAATGATCCACTTCCTCGCTACATGACACTAAAAAATATTATTTTGATGTATATAAAGCCTACCACGTGGTGCCTCCACCTCCCTCTTATTATCACCCCTTGCATAAAATTATTGGCATAATTAATTATACACTATATTACACTCTAATTATCACTTTTAATTAATTTGCTATTGACACTATGCTTATTTAAAATACATTGTATATCTATGTTTCTATTAATAACAAACCCATATGGGTTATTTTAGTCTATCCACACACTAAGGATAATGTTTGTTCTCTCAGGATGTTTCACTCTTTGGGAATTTTTAAACACAATCTTATACTCGATAAAAAATACTTTCTACCACTCCCTTAATTTACCCATAACTATTTGTCCTATTACTACATCAATTGAATTTTTGGTTACATCTACTCTCATTTTTTGTTCCCTGTGCTTATGTCTCCATTAGCTATGTACTCTTAAGGATATTCCCTCAGCTATCCATCAATGTGTTAAGTTCATCCACAATATATAGGTTATGGCCATTATATTTATTCTCTTTGAGGTTACTCATCCTATTATGTCTATTTCTCCTTCTACAATTGCTCCTCCTAGTCCTCATATAGATAGATATTTGGTAGTCCACAATGTTCCTCATAGCCCTAGAAATTTTATGTTTCTCCCAAGGCCATTAATCTTGCACTCTATTTATGATTTTACACACTCTCTTAGGCCTTTTGTTACACACACTTCCTCTCCTAGTGTTGATCCTGTTATGTCTCCCAATAGTCCTTTGGTTTCACTCTATACATCACATGATCTTATGCCTCCTCCTAGTACTATCAACTTAAGTGTTGTCTCTCACCATTCTCACTCTTTGAGAGTCTTATTTTAGTCCCCTAGTGCACATACTACCCCGTATCTTCTAAATATCATCCTATGAGTCATCAAACTTGCTACTCTAGTCCACCACATTGGCATCACTCTATGCATGTTAGTGTTACATCTATTAAGCCTACTTTGGAATATGTTTCTACAACATTCCCACTAGCATTTTCATTATCATTAAGGAAAAAAAATTCATCTTCTGTGACATATATTTCACCTCCTTAGGATTTTATAATTTGATAGATCTATTACTACCCACTTCCTATCTACATAGCTAAGTACTAAGATAATACAAAAAACATTCAAATATTTGTAAAAATACAAACTTGGGACCTCTATATTTAACTTATTAGAACTTGTTATCACAATATCACTGCTCCCCCCGAATGGATTGAATGTGAATATTACATTCAGTGTGATTGGGTAACATGGGATCACCTCTGAAGCTATGGGACTTGGGTTTGAGGTGAACCTCCAGAGAAGGAAAAATTCCTCTTCCTGAACTAAGCACTACACCAATCCTAATTTAAGAAAAATAGCTACTTAAACCTATACTTACATTTTCATGGGGTTAAGGGAGAGAGATTTAAAAGAAATAAAACCTATACTAGAAAAGGTGTTTCTAGACAAATTTCTTGTCTTTAAAATGGAGAAATGTTGATTTGGAAAAGGGTGAACAAATACACCACGTGCCAACTTCACCAACTACACCATGGGGAGGAAGATAAGAATACCACAAACCGTGAAGCACATGTTCCCCTTTTTCATTTTCCCAGTGAAGGAAAATGAAGATGAGAAGGATGAACAAACACTATAACCTAATCGCATACAAATCTTCACTCCCAAAATAAGCACAATAACTCCCAAAACTTGCAATGGAGACCAAAGTTACACAGTGCACCTACAAACATGAGATTGCAAAAAGGCAACAACAAAATTGATGCAAGGACAAATGATTAGCCACAAAACATAATTTCATTATTCCAATCACTTACACCGTGCAACATTACAACAGGGAAAGGCATAGGCTATCATTACAATTTTTTAGAAGAAAGACTTGAGAGCCTGTAAATTTAGAACAAATCAGCTTGTGAAGAGAGAGGAATATTGGAAACTGTATATCTCTTTTTGGAAGAAGCACCCCTTTTACATTTAATAACATTACTTGAGCTAGTGAGAGAAATAAGGGAATAATCCTAAAAAGTAGGCAAGATTGTAGAAAATAATTAATCACTGTTGTTGGCAATGTTTGCCTCAATAATTATAGCTCCACCTTTTGAGGCACTATTCACAGAATGAGGTTGACCTAGTTTTGTGAATCACCGAATGTTATAAATGGTCTGATTGGCCCCTGAGCTCTATCCTTACCCACTAGCAACTCAGATCTCCATTCAATTCCATGAGCATTTCATACTTCATTGTGCAGAGCTTGATCTAATCTGATTGAGCTTGGTTTCCATCTCTTTGACATCCATTCTCCCGATCGAGCCATTTAAACATACTAACAAAGAGCTCAATCCCATAATTTTAAACCTAACTCAATGAGCCACAATGAAGCTTGATATTGATCTTGTTATAACACCAAAACTTGGTTCTCCTTGGAAAGTTCCATCTTGATCGTCCTGCACTTCATGTGGTATAACCATTTCTCCAAAAAATCTTTGAACTCAATGAAACGTTGAGTTACCAATACCAAGCCGCTATCTATCAACTCGACCATCAAAATAAATCTTGACACACTGATCCATTTATCGGCTCGATTCCCACACTTTTAAACTTGCACAAGCTATAATGAAGCTCAATTTCTTCAACATTTTATTGGCTCGTCAAGTAGCTCTGCAAGCTTTTTAAGATTAGAGCCCCTTTTTGATATTTTGGCAGGTCTCCCACAAATTTACACTAACCCCTAAACCTTTCAAGGATTCTTCAAGTGCACGAGCATCATGGGGCTGTAATACGACACATGAACATTTATACATTAATGTTTTAAGATTGAAATTGTCCTAATAAATGTGAAATTTCCATGAAAGTATTTTCGGTCTCAAGGTGAAATTTGCCCCATTGTCCACATTTTCCCAAGGGAGAAAAATTGGATAACATTTTTAGTGACCTCTCGGTGATTATTTCCTACTAAGCATGATTCCAGAAGCCTACTACATTCATTTGGTATGGAGTCACTATTATTACCAAAACGGATCCTAAACTTGAAGTAGACAGTTTGATCCTATCCCAGAATTTGATGTTGTCAAATATGAAGCACATTGGGACATCATGGAAGCCTATTAAATTCAGATTTTTTCCTTCTTCTGAAAATTCAACTTTCAACACGTTGTGGAAGAGCAATGAAGAAACGCAATACACACAACAAATGAAAATCATACATGCTTCAAATGAAAAACGTAGAGTGTGTTAGAAATTTATTGTACTGAATAAAACATATTCCTATACTACACTAACTGGAAGCACATGTGACCTAAATGAACCCTACAACTGGTTGTGTAAAATAGCTCCCTTTCCTCACAATGGGCATCCATGCAGATGATTTGTCAATAGACATAGCTGAGAATGATAGTGAAAAATGGAAAAAATATCAATTATCTACTTTGTTTACCAAGGAATCAACTAAAAATATAAAGTATGCCTCTTTTAGTTGCTTTGCATTTGTGTTGTAGAGGCATTGCAACTGATCCTTGGAACTATGAAACTCATCCTCAAATTCCAAAGTGAATGTGATTGGTTCTGGAACCTATTTTGACTCCAAATAATCCAAATTCCTTACGGGACATGGTCTAACCCTTTGAAAAATTTTATTACTTCGAGCTTCAACTTGAAGAATAAATTCCACCTAAAGACATTCATGGAAAATATGATTTCCCATGAGCTGATTTTTCTCCTATTCCCCATTTACAAACAACTCATTTTCCACATAAATGAAAGGTACTAAAGTGATGTCCTTTTTTACTTTTCCTTCTTTTTCAATGAGGATTTCTTACACAACATGACAATCTATTGGATTTTTTGCACGATCTTCAAAAATATTCTCCTCCAAAATGGGTTCATTCGCCAAAATAGGTTGCACAAATGAGAGCAAGAAACTCTCCATGATATAATATGTGTTAAATTCTTCTAAATCTGTCCTAAATTCTCCCATTTATTCCTTTAAAGAACTAGGCCTTGTGTGTTGCAAAATAGGTAATGGAACAACAAAATTATGAAGTTACCTAGGCTTTTGTTCATCTAAATACTCCTAAAAATCAGATAGATACTCCACTTCTTCATTCTCTGGTTGTGTTAAGGATTATTCTTCTATCATAGTGTCCTCTAAACTAGAAATTTATCCACACTGCCAGTTTTTATCATCAAACATGAAATTATAAAGATCAAATTCATCTGAGAAATCAAATTTTTGACAAAAATAAGGAGAAGGATTTGAAACCTCTCGTGTTTCTTGTTCTATATCCAAAACCCTTAAATCCACCTTACCTCCCTTTGTGGAAATAGTCTCCTTATAACTAATTGTGATACTTGATAAGTATTTTGGTGGACTCACACAACCTTCTAATAGAAAAAAATTCTCTTGACAATCTGGGAAATTAGGATCATTGCACTCATTAGAATCACCTAGTACACTTGAGAGTCTTCTTTCTTAAACTTGCACATGCTCTTCTCCTGGTAGATTTGGGGCTAACTCTTTCTCTTATACAACTGACTTTGCCACTTATGGTGATTCCACCTCTAATGATATGGAACCAATATGGATATTGCATTCCAAATAAGTAGATTCTTGGTCATCATTCACTCTTGCTTGTTCTGTCTCTGCCACAAAACTAGTTATTACCACCTGTTCTTGAGCCTTAATCTTCAAAGGAGGTTTTTTTAGGAGTGGAATTTTCTTGATGTTGAGTCCCGTAGCTAACTCCTTCATATTTTTTGCAATATTATCCTTTCTAGTCTCCTCAATCATAGCCTCCTCTTCATCTTTAGTATAATCATGTTCTTCCCAAAACAGGTTTAGAACTATAAGAGGTGGGGTGAATTGGGATTCAATGACTCCCCTCACTATTTGAGATAGTAGGAGAGGTACCAATTCTTGTGTTGGTGTCCTTTATAGAAAAGAAGTGTTCCTAAAATAATGATGAATAAGAGATTCATGGTGGAATGGTAAGATAGGGGATACATAAATGGGATTCTCAACATGAGCAACAAGTGAAAAGTCTAGGATTTGTGGTCTATACTTAAATTATATTGGTTGGGAAATATAAAGAGGACTCTGAGGTAGTGGTGTAGAACCTACCCATCGACAGGATCACATTACATCAAACTCATAGGCCTCTATTTCTTTGATCAAACCCTCAAGCTGAGGCAACATTTCAATCATAAAAGTAATATTTTCCTATAAACTGTAAAAAATTGGCATAGGGACAACCCATGGAAAAGCTACCTCGAATCCAATATTAAATGCCTTCATTTGATTTGTGGCTCTAGATTGTACCATGTCTGCCTCGAGCTTCTGCATCTTAAGTTTTAACTATACATCTTCATTTTTAGGATTTCCATATAGTATAGGTTTCCCTTTCTGTATTTCCTTTAATTTATTTCCTTCTTCGTCACTATGCTTTGTCAATTTAGTTTGTTTTTTTGTGTAATAAGCATGTTTACACACTAGAAGCTAATTACAATCTGAAGTAATTTTATGTGTAGAAGATTGTACATACCATTGGTGTAGGGTGGTTGTTATTTGTTATTCACAACTGGGTACACATGATAACAAACTTTTACAGGTGTTATTCAAGTATGGAAAATAGTTTTTTGAAAGGTGATTACTTCTAAAAAATACCATAGATGGAAATGAATGAAGGAACAATATAACACGAGGTAAGTAGCAGCCATGGAAAATACCAGAAGAGGGCATAGTAGTGAGGTACTTAGCGCATGGAAGCGCATCGAAAATAAGTTTGTAGCCAGAAGGTAGGAAGGTGCACTAGAAGGTTATAGCTGGGGTGTGAAGGTGTACCACACACAAATTGGGGAAATGGTAAATTAATGAGATGAGTGTTGGTAGGTGAAGGAGCAATAAATGCACTAAATTTTTGAAAATCTATATAAGGACGTGATGCGGGTTCATTTTTACCTTTGTGATCACAATTATTCAAGCAAGCTAAGTGTGACCAAGCCAAGAAAATCATATTGATGTGCAGAGAGCTATGAAACAAGACGTGGAGAGCTGATTTATGCATGGAAGTGGCTTACATCCCCATTGGTGAAGGGTTTGAGCACATTAAAATCATTAAGAAAGAGATAGGGAACGCGGTTTCAAGCTAGGGCATGTGGTTTTGAGATATGGATTGAGCTTACTCAATACATAATACAAAAGGTAGGATTTTAATGATGGCACCAAAGAAAGCACCTACAACAGGCACAAAGGGAAAGAAAAAGGTAGAGGTTGAGGTCAAAGTTTCACCCAAGAGCAACTTTTTAGAAATGCAGTACCCAGAAGGAGTAATGGTTGGATGAGATTTGGATTCCCACATTTTTTGATGCAAGATAAGTGATTACAATCATCGCACCACTGACAACAGGGGAGAATTGGATGCGTTGTTGAAAAAGAATACCAACAAGCACATGGTGGACAATATGTCAGTATATGATGATGCTCGAGAGAATTTGTTGAAGAATGTATGGGTTTAAAAGTTATATTAACTCCCATAATTTGGAAAACTAGAGGACTTATACCAATGGATTATGAGCAGAGTCCATGAGGATTTTTTTCTATTTTGCTAGATGGAGGGTACGGATCACAATAGTCCTAATTGCCACATTGACATGACTAAAGGGCACAGGGAAAAATATTATGAGTTATTTGAATGATAAGGTAGTTGTTATAGCCACTGGAAAGGAGTTAGCATACTCCAAAGCTCCATGTGGAATGGACATAGAAAAATTTAAGAAGTTTCCTATAGTACAGGAAGTTGTGCATCTGTTCACTAAGTTAAATGATCAAGAGAGATGGTCACATGTAAATACCATGTGGCTACACATTGCAAATAAAATGAAAAAGGGAGAAATCTACAACTTAGTTGGCTACATTACAGATACTATTATTGAGGAAGTGTGTGTAGGTCAGAAGATAATTTTTGGCACTATCCTACTATCCCTTGTTTTTGTAGAAATTGGAGTTCTCGATGGGAAAAAGAAAAAAAATTGGGAATACCCAACTGAGAAGAATTCACTCCTGGAAAGGTTCAAGAAATATTTATGTGAAGGATCAATGAGTGCCTCGTTCAAGCAAAGGGTATAATTTTGGTATGATTGAATTTGCATCACGTTTGAGGATGAGTGACACATTCCAAAGGAGCTACTTGAGGTATAAGGAAAAGTAGTACAGCTCAAGGTTTATCAACATATTTGCATCGTGTGATTTTCCATAAAGGATGGGACATGGAGTCTATGGTGAAAATTTCCCTATGCCTTCACAATGGGCTACTTCCAAGATTGAGTTCACATATTTACTGATACACACCGTCTGAAATTCAACGCAGATAAGGTAGATTATGACTTCCCTACCCTTAGGAAAGCATATGTATATCTAGGTCGGTATTCCTACATTGAGAGGCTAATTTAAAATGTCATAAACATAAATCCAGTAAGCTTGGCTATTGGAGATAGTGGATTTGCGCTCATATATCTTTAGCTTAAGCCTAAGTTAGAGAATAATAAGTATGTGGAGAATGAGTTAATGCTCCCAGAGCTTCCTAAGGGAAAATATATAATGGAGAATGTGCCAGCTCTAAATCCTTCTGCGAACATATAGATAGACAAGGAAAAATAAGAAAAATGATAAAATAATGGAGGTTTGGATCATAGGGGTTGGAGGTAGCCCACAGATAGAATGGAGAGTGAGCACGCAGATACTCCACCATAGGTGCAAGAAGTAGAAGAGGACTTGAACATAGATGCATTCCCTGAAGAGCATCAGTTCAAGAAGGTATTCAGAAGAACAAAGATGCAAGGTGCATGAACACCATAACCTATAAGGATATCACCTCGACTCTACCCTAAAAAAGAAGAACTTGAGAATAAGAGAACAAGAAATTTCACTCTTAACGAGGAGGTGAAGAAGTCTGAAGATAGCATGCCTGGAACCCTAGTTCAACCAGAATATGTGGAGGAGCCTAGGGATTAAGAAATGAAATATGAATAAGAAGGTGTGAAAGAAGCAAAAGAAACTAAGCGTGAGAAAACCAACATGCTAGTTACAGCTCGGATAGGAGAAGGGCCAACTCCAAGCCTTGATTCTCAGTTTCCTAAGGGGAAAAGGATGAGGAGTAGTGAATAATCTGTTGTGCTATGCATGGATTATACTAAGGACACAAGTAAAATCATTTATTCCCAATTTCAAAGTATAGTGGATGTTGAGTTATATGGGTGGGAGATGATGGAGCCAGATATGGACACTATGCACACAAAGAAATAACTATCCTAGTCCATGCAAACTCACATAGACAAACCATATTTTGATGTTTGTGAGGAGTCTTGTGTCGCAAGGAGAAGCACCTCAGAGCAGCACATGACCATAAAGCCCACACTTATGTCTAATGAGCAGGTCAGCAATTCCTTAGTCAAGGTATCTGTTGAGGTCTTGTAGAGAAATATTGATAAGGCTGCCACCATTAGAGCACTGATGGAAGAAAACAAGGATAAAACTATATAAATAGAGTGCTTAAAGGAAAAGAAGGAGAGAGAATGAATAAATAACAAGGCCTTAGAATGGTAGAGGAGATTGGTAATTACATTCTAAAAGAAAGGCCTCATCTCAAACCAAACGTACCTAAAAAGTTTCCTTCCGCAATGCATTTTGTGCACACTTTGGTTGATTTAGTGCTAGAGGATAGAGAACTTAGATTTCCTGCACCAAAAAGATGCTGAACAAGAAGCAAAGAGAGAACGGGCCTCTATGATAAGAAAAATTTCAACTTATGAGGCGCTGCTCTAGAATTTGAGGGATGAGCTGAAGAAAGTAGACCAATCTCTAAATTTTTGTGTAGATCCAGAGGTAGTAATAAGGAACAGAAATCTTGTTGAGGATAATGAATTTCTAGCAGCAATGAAGGATGATACTATAGGGTGCGCAAAAATATCGACACTAGTGAAACAAAAGTGTGAAGCCCTTGCAGTAGCCCAAGATCCACATAAGGAGAGGATAGATGATATTGGGAAGCTCATAGTGTAGAAAATGGATCTTTTGGAGGGAATGATGTCTATTATGGAAAATGTTGTCTACATTTTACAAAATGATAAGGAAAATATTACTCAAGACGAGTTGGATGTCATAGCTACAGACATTCCATAGAAGACAAGGACCTTGCTAGATGATTGACAGACATTGGAGGCTGAGATTAAAAGTGAATATCCATAGGTTATCCTTCCGGTTGAAGAAGAGGAATCTACAGAGTAAAGACCCATTCTTTTGTACAGTGATTCATTCAATTCCTATTCTTTATTATTTGGGAACATCATACAGAGTCCCCATTTCTAGGATGGAAATGTACTTTAGTGTGGAGTAATGTTGAGTAGACAATATTGTTCTAAGGAGAAGACACACATAGGATTCGCATGCAGGAATAAGGCATATTTGAAGGCAAAAAATGATAGGAAAGGAAATGCATGCTAGGACAGTTTGATTTGGGATTTAGCCATTTTTATGGATATCAGAAAATTTTCGAGATAGTGTGTGGAGCACACATCAGGATGGAGACTTATGCGACATTAAAATGGTATTTTGGGAATGAGAGAATGATAAGTTCCATGCAATAGCTTGAATTAATAATAGGATTAATTCTTCCAGTTAACTATAGGATGTCTATTATTAGCGCACTTACATGTGTGTATGCTAATGTACAGGCGTATGTCTATTATCAACATTCGACCTATTTTGAGAAGTGTGTAGGTGGTGAAGGGAAAGTCCCCACCCCTAGTAAATATGTATTGAACTATGTAGTTTAGTAGTAGTGAATTATTGTAGAGTTATGTTGTTAGATCTGATACGTGCATGACTTATGGTTATATTTTATAATGTAAGAAGCTTCTATGTATTACAATGTTTAATATAATGGAGTATGTTGGATGGATAATGGTGTTAAACATGACTGTAACTAGTTCTTGTATGGTTAATCTTATTATAGTTATTGTTTAATTCATGATTCTCTAAGATATAGATCTAGAATATGCTCTGTGGAATGTTTATGGTTATTTATGGTTCTGAATATGATTTATCTTCATCACACTAACATCTTGCATAAGCAGCTCTAAAGAGGGGCATGGTACCTTTGCACGCTTCGGGTTAGTACTCAACTCAAGCTAGGTGATGTGCCAATGCACCTGGGTTTTATATAGTGGATTCTAAGCTACATCATTAGTTCTGTTGCCGGGACCTCTTCTTTCAGTTGTTTTCAGGATGTTTCGCGATGAAGACGTACCGGTTGACCTTACCAAGTGTTGAGGAGTGGATAAAAGATCTTGAAGAAGAGTACGCTTAGAGGTTCAACACTAGATCCGAGTTTGACGCACACACTTAGGTGGAGCAGAATTTGTATGAATGTTTGTATGAGATATTCTTTGCTATCTTTCTAGTAGAATTGTTGAGTAGATGGTTACTTATGTGTATAAAAGGAATTGGAAGTATCACACACTTGTCTGGATGCAGGAGGAATAATTTCAGGCCATCTATGATGGTTATACTTATTTGGACATGCACTGTGGACACTTGGTTCCATGGTGTTCTGAATAGCTATATTTTGGAGTACTCAATTTCCACTTATTCTTTCTCAGAGGTAGTTGAGTTCCAGATTCTATGTTATCCAAGGGGAACTTATTTGCAAAGCATTCCACTAGTGATAAAAATCTTGATGGTAACCCTGAACTTGGAAGAGAAACCAATGGCTAGCTAAACCCCACCACATGCAGGGGAAAGAGTAGGTATGGTGAATGATGGAGGACTTATCGGTAGAGAGGCAATGAAAAGAAAGGTAGATTAAGTACAATGAGTTACACGAGAGGGAGATAGAGAAACAACGTGATATTGCAAAGTAGATGGCATTGAGGAGAGAGATGGATCATGAAGGATTTTGAGCTCACACAGAAGACATGGAGCCAGAGCATCTGGAACTCCCCCATTTGGGAAAGCATAATAGGGAACCCTCCTCAGCCTCACATGGAAGCATGCCAATAGAGATGACATGGGCCACGGGCATGCATCTGAATCTACTTGGAAACCTAGCCCTTACACTTGGTTTTCTAGTATCTAGTACAACCAGAAGTCAGCAAGCTAGTTTGGGTAGTAGAAGAGTAGGAGTAAGTCAGATAACAAGTACATAAATGGCTAGGAAAACATGTTCTTTGTTGTTTAGAGGTACCTTCTCAGGAACATCATTAGCATAGAACTCGAGCATGCAGAATTTTGGACTCACTTCTGGGAGTAGTACCACTTCACAGACTGTAGGAGTCCAATTTAGTACCACTATTTAGACACAGGGTAATACATCCACTGGTCTACTTTCGCCTATAGGTGGATGATCGGGGGGCATAGCTAGCTCTAGTTCTTATGGATATGGTGGTTCTTGAGGTAGAGGTAACACAGGAGATTCTGGATCAGGTGGGCGGGGTTCTCATCAACCCCAGAATATTTACATGGAGATGTCTCTCTATCTTCCAAAGTATAGGGGCATAAAATATGTTGATGAACACATGCACATGACTGATATACTGTGGTGCACAAAAGGAATTACGGATTCTAAGTGTAAGGTAATTTAGTTTGCAACTACATTACAAGGACGCGCACACACTTGGTATATGAAGTTTGACCCTAATCAGACTTGTGTAGATTATGCAACATTAAAGGATGATTTCCTTAAGGAGTTTCATATCCCTAAGTTTGAGCAAAAGAGTATAAGCGCGCTCAAGGATATTAAGTAGGGAACTACAGAGAGTCGTTTCAAGAATATGATGCCCATTTCAAAAAATTGTTGTCTAAACTTTCTTATGATATTCATGCAAGCCAGCATGCACAATGGTTTGTTGGGGGATTGATCACACCTTTTAGAAGGAGCATTATCACATAAGACATATACATGGACCCATCATGAAGCACTTGAAGCCACTTTGTGTACTAAAGTAGTCAGGAGCATAAACACTAGAGTGAGCCCATTCCTAGAGGAACATATTGTAGCTATATCAAAGCAGTTGGAGAAATAATCAACAAATTCAGCATATGAGATGTGCACTGGGATTTGGTATATAGACTTTGAAGTGGAAGGGCACACTAATTATATTTTTCCTCGTAGATTAGTATGTTCATTGTTGCTAGACTTTAAGATATGTCATTTGGACCATGATGTAAGCCGCTACCCATTATTACAATGCACGATAAGAAAGAATGTATCTTTCTATTGTAAGATCTTTTGGTCCATGAATCACAATACAGAAGATTTCAGGTTGATTGGTTAGATCCATGATGCCATAAATATTGGTGTGTGATAAAATGGATTATCAAATAACTCTAAAGGAAAAAGTGAGCACCATAATTTTGACCATGCTCAAGAGCACTATGATCGAAATGAATGGAGATTTAAAGGAGGTCATGGCAAAGGTCAAGGATATCGTGGTGGATTCGGGGGCTAAGGCTGTGGTGGTGGATGAGGTGAGTTCTTTTGTTGAACATGTTTTACATGTGGATATCCTGACCACTATAGGCACGAATGTCCTCAAAATATTACTTGTTCTTTTTGTGGGAAGAATCACAACTATGAGGAATGCCCAGACTTATATGAGCATCTTAGCAAGCAACATAAACAGGAGAACAAGGGTGTAGGGATGGTTAGAATACAACGTGTTGTGGAAAATCAGTGGATGTCAAAGCTGGCACCTGAACCTGAGGTATTACCTGTGAAGATTACTACACACACTGAAGCTGCGCACACTAAGGAAGCATTACAATAGAATCCTACCATCACTAAGGAGGAATTTTTACATGCAAGGTACCTGGATCCTACACATCAGAAGGAGGTTTATCAGGAGACCATAGAGGTACTCAAAAATCTTCAGGGTGAAATACAATGTTTAAAGGAACAATCACAGAAGTTAGAACAAAAGAAGGTAGTAGAGACAGTCCAATCAGATATTGATGACTTAAAATAGGTATTCAAGAAGTTGTACTAGGAGGATATCATTCCATTATTGGGGAATTCACTAAAGGGAAACACTCCGCGCACAAGTATTCAGAATGGATGATAGATCATATATGTTAATATTCCCCCTCATAGTTTGGATTATGACAAGGAGATCACTCTGAATACTATTATGGATGGGTGGATTTTGAGTAATAAATTGATTGATACATGCACTGAAGTGAATTTGCTTACTTTAGATGCATGGGTACATATTGGTAGACCTCCATTACAGCCATCCTCTAATGTATTGTTTGAGGCTAATCAAATTAAGGGCACTCTAATTGGATTTTTATAGGACGCATCCATTACTATATAAGGGGTCAAGCTCACTGGGGACTTTAAGTTCTTAGCACTTGCTGAAGTAGAAAACTTCCCAGCTCTACTTGGGCACCCTTGGTGTTTTACAAATAATGTTGATCTATGGTTCAACAAGGGGTATATAAGTTTTGAGAACAAGGAAGAAAGATTGATTATCCCTTTGACAGATGGGAAATCTGCACCTTATGTTGAACCTTTGAGTGAATAAGACCTAAACAGAATTTATGTACATGTCATTCAGGACCTGGAAGTACTTGATCCATCTAAGGAAGGAATCCACCAGTAAGAAGATGCACAACCTATTAGTGATACTACAAGTGTTTCTTGTGATAACTGGGTGCATGGAACCTATGATATGGTTGGGTGTGAAGTAAGAAGTGTATTTATGTGGAGAAGCAAATCTGTTTGTGTTAGGAGGATAGGTAAATTTGTACCTTGGTACACTAGAGAAGGAGACCCTTCACTATTCGTATACATCATGGAGAAGCATTGGATGGATCAAGTGGAAAGAAGAAATATATTAGTGTATACCCTGTGTGGGATAGTAGCATGTTAGTGGATGGTTCACAGGGATAATCTCATGGAATGGAATGAAGTTAGAATTTTTCTAACCACTTAGTTCTTTAGGAGAAATGTACCTACTAGAATCAAAATGTATCATGGTAATCAACCTATTCAGCAACACATGTTAATAGTGTGAGAGACTCTGGACAGAGGGGCAGGAAGCTTTACCACCTTCGCTTATGGGTGCACAAGACTTTATTCCACTTTACAAGGTTGCGCATGTGCTTGGTATGTTTATGTAGAGCTGCATAGGGAAACTAGGAATATGGTAGTACTTGGTCACAATAATGATCCATACTTTTGACTACTTCTCTACTACACCTATGGTGGAAAAGGCATTAAGGGTCATAAAGTGCTTAACTATGGGAGATAGTGCAAAGACCAAAGAACTCATTAAGGTAGTATTTGATGAGGTATACTTAGGTGTGCATTTTGATGAAGTAGATGATACAGATGCCGAACTATTTACGTGTGCTTTCTTTAAAAAGGGGAAAGGAAATATGGTCTACATATTGGCTAATGAGGAAGTAGAATATCTAGATATATCTCATTCAGTAGGTACGCGCAAAGTGTTAGATAGTGTGGATATGAATGCATGCACCTATCATGAACCTATGAAGACCAAGAAAGCAAACATTGGCATAAATGTTTAGCCTAAGGAGACAATAATTTGGGATTATTGGTATGATTCTAAAGTGGCAAAAGATAATTGAGTTACTACAATGATATTCCAGGATTTATTTCCTAGGTGCTACCATGAATTAGAATGAAGATTAAGCATGATTGCACCCATACCCACTTATCAAGGATTCAATCAGGGGAGGATGTGCAAACAATTGAAGATACAATTTCAGATGTGCAGTTGTACAAGTTACATCACGCACCTTCAAAATTAAAGGATATTGCTATCTTTTTACACACATGTATGATGCTAGAAGGAATGAAAGAATTAGAGAATAAACAACTTTAAATTCATGCGACACCCTTCGTATTGATTAGTGGCGACTTATACAAACTAGGTCGAGATGAAGTATTACACCAATGTGTACTAGAACATGAGTAGATAGATATCATGGAAGAGACTCATGGTGGTATTGTAGATGGGCACTATGTAGATGACACCACTATGAGCAAAATTCTACTCACTGGATTATGGTGGGAGACCCTATACAAAGATTTTAAAGAGTATTTTAAGGCGTGTGATCACTGTCAGCACCTTGGAAAACCTAGGCAGAGAGATGAAATTCCTTTGAGGCCTATTGCTAGTGCAGATCCATTTGAGAAATGATATATAGACTTTTTGGGTCCTATTTCCCTAGCCATGCATAGAACTAGATCACGTAATATCATCACATGCACAAATTATCTTATTAGGTGGTCAAAAGTAGCACCTACAAAGGATTGTATAATAGCTACAATAGTCAGGTTCTTATGGGAAAAATATTCTTACTAGGTATGGATGTTCGTTGATCTTCACAAGTGATAGGGGCACACACTTCTTGAATGAGAAAATTAAAATATTTTTGGATGAATTTATGGTTACACACCACAAGAAAAAACCTTATCATCCTCATAAAAATGGAACTGTAGAGGCCTTAAACAAGATATTGAGCCATAATTTGATGAAAAATTTGTGATGTTGGAAGGAAAGATTGGGATGATAAAGTTTTTTTTGTGTTTTGGGTGTATAGAATAACCTATAATAGGTTTAACAAGGCCATACCATTTCAGTTGCTGTTTAACACAGAAGCAGTTCTTTCAATGGAATTCATGTTACCATCATTACGTATTGTGTGTTGGAGGTTTAAATGATGAGAAATCATTAGAAGAAAGAATTGAAAGGTTAATACAATTGGATGAGAGGCACGCCATAGCACATTGGAGTCAGAAGTAGGAAAAGGCCAGGTAGAAGGCATGGCATGAAAGACACATCAGGGACAAGAAGCTTGAGGTTGGAAAGATGGTACTACTTTATGATTCTAGATTTATGTGCCATCTAGGAAATCTTAATGTGCATTGGTTGGGACCATATGTTATCACTCATATACTTGAATCTGGCACTTGCAAGTTAGAGGTGCTTGATGGAATACGGTTACCCGGTTACTTTAACGGGAGTAGGCTGAATCCCTATTATAAATAAGTCTTCTTGGTGTTTGTAATAAGGAAGTGTTACCATTTAGTATAGGTTTCCCTTTCTTTATTTCCTTTAATGTATTTCCTTCTTTTTCACTATGCTTTGTCAAAAAAAATTGGTCTTTTGTGTAATAAGCATGTTTGCGCGCTGGAAGCTAATTACAATCTGAAGTATTTTTATGCACAGAGGAATGCACATACCATTGTGTGGGGTGTTGTTATTTTTTATTCACAAATTGGTACACATGAGAACAAACTGTTACAGGTGTTATTCAAGTATGGAAAGGAGTTGTTAGAAAGGAGATTACTTCTAAAGAAGACCATAGATGGAAATGAATGAAGGAACAATATAACGTGAGGCAAGCAATAACCGTGGAAACTACCATAAGAGGGCGCAATAGTGAGTTACTTAGCGCATGGAAGTGTGTGGAAGAGAAGTCTATAGCTAGAAGGTAGGAAGGTACACTAGAAGGTTATAGCTGGGGCATGAAGGTGTACCACACAGAAATTGGGAAAATGGTCAATTAATGAGAGGATTGTTGGTAGGTGAAGGAGCAATAAATGCACTAAATTTTTGAAAATCAATATAAGGATGTAATGTGGGTTCATTTTTACCTTTGCGATCACAAGTATTCGAGCGAGCTAAGTGTGACTGAGCCAAGTGAATCATATTGAGGTGTAGAGAGATACAAAACCTGACAAGGAGACAAGATTTGTGCACAGAAGTGGCTTGTGTCCTCATTAGTGAAGGGTTTAAGCATGACATAAGTATTAAAAAGGAGCTAGGGCATGCAGTTTTGATCTAAAGGATGTGATTTTGAGATATGGTTTGGGATTACTCAATACATAAGACAAAAGGCATTATTTTTATGATGGCACCAAAGAAAGCACCTACAACATGCACAAAGGGAAAGAAAAAGGTGGAGGTTGAGATCGAAGTATTTCCCGAGAGCTAATTTTCAAAAATGTAGTACCCAAAAGGAGTAAAAGTTGGATGGGATTTGGATTCCCATGTTCGTCGATGCAAAGTAAGTGACTACAAGTCATCACACCACCAACAACATGGGAGAATTGAATGCATTGTTGAATAAGAAGACCAACAAGCACACGGTGGATGATATGTCCAGTATATGATGATGCTGGGGAGAAAGTTACTAAAGAATGTAGGGGTTTATCAGTTATATGAACTCCCATTCTTTGGAAAACCAGGGGCTTTATACTAATGGCTTATGAGAAGAGTCCATGAGGATTTTTTTATTTTTTCTAGACAGAAGGTAAGGATCACAACATCCCTGATTTCCACATTGACATGATTGAAGGGCACAGGGACATATATTATGAGTGATCTGACTGATAAGGCAACAGTTATAGCCACCATCAAGGAGTTAGGATAATCCAAAGGTCTACATGGAATGGAAATAGACAAATTGAAAAAAAATTATGTAGTACAGATAGCTGCGCTTCTGCTCGCCAAGTTAAATGATCAAGAGAGATGGTCACGAGTGAACACCATGTGGCTACATATTGCAAAGCAAATGTCAAAAGGGAGAAATCTATAACTTGGTTGGCTACATTACAGAGACTCTTATTGAGGAATCTCACACAAGTGAGAAGATAAGTTTTAGCGTTATCCTACTATCCCTTGTTTTTGTAGAAATTGGAGTTCCTAATGGGCCAAAGAACAAAACTTGGGAATACCCCACTGAGAAGAATTCCTTCACAGAAAGGTTCGAGAAATATTTATGTGAAGGATCAATGAACGACCTGTTTAAGAAAATGGTAGAATTGTGGTATGATTGACTTCACACGGTGTTTGAGGAGGAGTGACAAATTCTGAAGGAGCTACCCATGGTATTAGGAAAGGCAGTATAACTCGCAGTTTATCAGCATTTTTGCATCATGTGGTTTTCAATGGAGGATGGGACATGGAGTCCATGGTGCAAATTTCCCTATGCCTTCACTGCGCACTACTTCCAGGCTTTAATTCATAGATTTACTTGATGCATGTCATCTGAACTTCAATGCAGACAAGGTAGATTCTGACTACCACACTCTTAGGAAAACATATGTATATCTGGGTCGGTCTGCCTACATTGAGAGGCTCATTTTAGACGTCATAAATATGAAGCCAGTATGTTTGGTTATTGGGGACAGTGGAGGTGCACTCATATATCTCCATCTTAAGCCTAGGCTAGAGAATAATAAGTATGTGGAGAATGATCTCATTCTCCCAAGGCCACATAAGGGAAAACATACTATGGAGAATGTGCCAACTCCAAATATTTCCACAACCATATAGATAGATGAGGAAGAAGAAGAAGAATGTGAAGATAGTGAAGGCTTGGATCATAGGGGCCATAGGCAGCCCATAGACAAAATGGAGAGTGAGCGCATAGATACTCCACCATAGGTGTAAAAAGTAGAAGAGGACTTGTGATGAGTGCATTGTTTGGCTCATTAATATCATTTATTCAGGCTGAAAATACTCTTTTTTATATGACTTATTAGTATATGGGGATGTTTTGTGTGGTTATATCTTAGTAGGTTTGATACATTTTCTTTGCTATAGTTTATGAAAACCGATTATCACATGAACATCCTACTAACTGTCTTTTTGAGATAAAACTTGATGATGTGTGCAGGAAATGATGGAATTTGCTGGTGGTTAAGGAGCCCAAGTTCGAAGCATGCGGCTGAAGACTGTTTCCATCAAATTTACCTATTAGCCTGGGCTTGAACCTAATGGCCTGTAGAAATTTATGTGTTTTAATTGGTATTTGATGGACAGTGTTTAATGCCGCCTGATATGGTAGATCTTGTAACCAACATTATCTATATGAAGACTTCGTCTTCAGAACTTGGGGGTACCACTTTTTTGATATACTGAAGGAGATTATCTACATACAGTTCTTGATTATTTGTACTACCTATGTTATGAACTTATTTCTGAGTTAATGAAAGCCGTAGCATTTTGAGAATCAGAAGTTGTTAATCCCTCTATCCTGAGGAATAGCAAGGGCCCACTCAACCGAGGAGATACAAGGTTATTCTAAGTTCATGCATACAGTTCTTTGATTAGGTTTACTGTAGTTGTCATTTGATAAATCTTACATACATGCTTTGATTAACAGTATATGCTTTCTCCTTTACTACTTTCACTCAGAATAGATGCTTATGTTATGAAAATATGGTTAACGAATAGTCTTGCTTTCTGCTAAATTCCATTTATACAGTTCTGATTTCATTTGTTAAGAATAGTGTGTGCGTATTTCATTTTACAGGTAGAAGATTAGTTTTTAAATTTCCTTTCATCACAAATAGTTGAATTCTGTAGAATTGTATTTCATTTCCATATATTTGAATTACATTTCCATATAATAGTCACTAAACTAAACAACCCCCCAATAGACCCAACATATAGCTGGTTCTCCTAGACTCCATTGCATACTGCCTAAGACACATCCCTGGTTTAGAATGACACTGAAAAATATTATGTCAATTAAATGATTGGAATAATACAACGACCCATCATTTTTAGCGCCGTTGCTGGGGAAATAACCATAAGCTCCATTATTTTTATTCCATATAATATGGGTGTTAATTGAGTTCATATAGGAAACCAGTAGTTCTCTCATACCTCGATTTAAACCAACCAACTTGGATGCATAGGTCACGAGATAACCAATGGAGATTTATAGCATGCAATATTCAACAAATCTCTTTAGACACTTCACAAGAAAGAAACACTGAGAGTGATACAAATTCCAACTCAACACCTAGAACCTCTTTTGAGCATTTTGTATCCTCTTCAAACCACTCAGCAATGGGGGACCTTGGGAATGCTGAAGACCAACCTTTAGGAAAAACCTTTACATATCCCATTATCCTCGATGCAAATGAGGATGCACCCATGAAAAAAATCTCACCATCCATCCTCCCCCTCTTTCGAGGAATGACCAAAGAAGACCTTGATCAGTTTTTGTTTGAGTTTAAAATTTTGTGCTAGACATATTACTACCGAACTGACAATCAAAAACTCAAATTATTTCCCTCTACTCTCAAAGATTCTGCTATGAGATGGTTTATGGGGTTACCATCTAACTCCATTAATTCCTGGGAAGCCATGGAAACATCCTTCCTGGATAAGTACCAAGACTATTGTAGGGGAAGGGATAGGAAGGAAGAGTTCTTCCAAATATGACAAAAGGAAGATGGGAATCTAGAGGATTATCTGGATAGATTCCTCTTTCTCCATAAACGTAGTGGGTATGATTTATATGCAGACATCACTAAAATAGTCTTTCTTAAAGGACTAGACAAGGAAACCAAGGATTCCCTCCATCTCCTAGGAGGAGGAGATGTGCATAAACTCACCATGGAACAAATCACTGAGCTATGTAGAAGATACTCTAGAACACGTGGAGGAATACGAAGAAAACAAACATCCAAGTCTTTGGGTACCTCTGAACTTCTAGAAGAAATGGCCAACATGAAAATAGACATTCTGCTACAATTAAAATCCACCATAGATGGACTCAAGGTAAAAGCCACCCCTGCCAAAGAACCATTAGACATGTATTTCCCTAAATGTCAGAAGAGACACCCCTTGAGAGAATGTCCTTTGGATGTCATAGACATGTGCTTAATCTGCGAAGTTACTGACCATGACACTAAGAATTACACAATTTTACCACAGTTTCAAGGAGGTTTTAATGCCATCTCTCAAACAAGTGTTGAATTAAATTTTGTCCAAAGACCAAACAATCAGGGTGGGTTCCCATCTAGACCAACTCAGAATCCTTGGAGAATGTCATGGCCGAATCAAAACTTTTAGTCTTCTTGGGGACAACCTGAGTGGGAAAACTCAAACTGGATGACTTATCCATATCCACCACCTTGGAAAAATCCCTACACTCATCTAGGTTGGGCTCCACCACATGCAGCCAATCCTTGGCACAATCAGCAGTGGGGTCCTCAACAAAATTTTAGCCAAAATCAGTCCTAGGCACCACCAAAAAATAGTAATCAACAACACAGGTTCTAGCAGCCACAACAAGCTTTAATACCTCCACCTCAAGCCTACCAAAACCAAGGAAAAGAAACACAAACACAAATTCTGGCCCAACCAGTATCCAATCCTAAAAATCAACAGACAGCTTCAATTGATGACACAGACCCAGGTAACACCATGCAGGTTAACACTATTGGTAATTTACGACTACGATCTGGAAAAATATTGAACCATCCTATTGTTATCACAAAACTTCCTGATGATGCCGATAAGGAAGATAACCTTGAGGGTAATACTGGTTCTTCATCAATGCTAGATAAACAAGATGATCAAATACCCAAAAAAAATACAACCCCTTTTCCTGAGCGATTACAGGACACTCAAACTGCAGATGAAATAAAACTAGTTCAGGAATTGAAAAAAGTACACATTGAGGTCCCACTGCTGTGTGAAATAAGGGACATCCCTAAACTGAACCAAATCATTAGAAACAAGTGAGAGACAATGAATGAAGGAGAAATAGAAGAGATTGTTTATCTCGTATTATTCTGTCTAACACAAAGCTCACGTACAGTATTTATAGGAAAAAAATTTGTACTGGACTCCCTAAATGAATGGAGAAGATCCACAACAGAAGCAGAGAATGATGGAATAACAGAAAGAAGAGATAAAGTGATAAGATAGACACCTAAGACAAATCTATTATCCAACGTATGCTAACATTCCCCCCCTTATTACATTAATCTTGCAAATGTGACCTCTGAAAGATTCAAATTTCACTTTTCCAAGGGATTGAGTGAGAATATCAGCAACTTGTGCTTCAGTAGGGACAGTACTGGAGTTGAATTTGATGGTTCAAGACATGTGCTCTCGAATGAAATGGCAGTCAATTTCAATATGCATTGTTTGTTCATGAAAGACTGGATTCTGCACGAGCTTCAACACACTCTGATTATCGCAATAGAGAATAGGTGACTATTTTTCAGGAATTCCCAGGTCATCCATAATGCGACGTATCCATATCACTTCACACACAGCTCCTCGTGCGGCGCAATATTCTGACTCTGTGGATGAGATAGAAACAACATTCTGCTTCTTGCTTATCCACGAGATAGGTCTAGATCCAAGATGAAATATGTATCCTGTAGTTGACTTCCTATCATCATCAGATCCAGCATGGTCCAAGTCGACATATCCCTGTAGGAAGAATTGATCGATTCTTTTTATATTCCAAACCATAATCAGTTGTTCCTCAGACATATCTCAAAACATGCTTTTCTGCATTCCAGTGACATTTCTTTGGTTCCTGCTTGAACCTGGAAAGATAGCTGACAGCATAGCAGAGATCAGGTCTGGTGTATGTCAAATAGATGAGCCATCCAACAAATTGCCTGTAGAGAGTAGCATCTACTTGAGGTGAGTCCTGGAATCTTGAAAGTTGTAAGCCTTTTTCCATGGGAGTGGATATAGGTTTACAGTCGGACATTCTATACTTTTCCAAGAGTGTCTTGGCGTACTTTTTCTGGCAGACAAATATGTGATGCTCCTTTTGCCATATTTCCAAGCCAAGATAGTAATGTAGTAGCCCCAAATCTGTCATGTCGAAGGTTCTTTTGAGATCATTCTTTACAATATCAACCTGATCTTCTGAACTACCAGTGATCACAAGATCATCTACATAAACAACCAGAATGATAATTTCTTTTCCTACCTTATTTATATACAAATTTGAATCTGAGGGGCTACGAGTGAACCCATGTTGTAAAAGGTGATCGTTGATCTTGATATACCATGCCTTGCGAGCTTGTTTCAGTCTGTAAAGAGATTTGATGAGACGACATACCTTTTTACGCTGATTTTCATCAACAAATCCTTCAGGTTGGGTCATGTATACTTCTTCTTTCAAATCACCATTTAGGAAAGCATTCTTGACATCCATCTGCTGAAGTCTCCATCCTTTCTGTGCTGCAAGTGTGCAAACTACTCTGATGGTCTTCATCTTCGCAGTGGGTGCAAAGGTTTCTTCATAGTCGATGCCTTCTTTCTGAGCATATCCTTTGGCTACAAGTCGTGCTTTTTATGTTTGTCAATGGATCCATCTGCCTTGTATTTTGTCTTGAAAACCCATTTACAGCCTATGGGTTTCTTTCCTGTAGGCAGATCGACAAGTTCCCATGTCTAATTTTTCATGAGCGAGTCATATTCTATATCCATAGCTTCCTTCCACTGAGTTTGAATGAGTGCTTCACGAAAATTATCTGGCTCAGAGCTATTCATCAGTGAACTCATGAGTGTAAAGTTTATCTCATTTCTTGTTTGACTCCTTGTTTTGACTCCGGATGATGTATCTAGGAGTTGTTGCAAATGTGAGTCCTTGATAGTGCTTTGTACCCACTTCGGATGAGAAATTGACTGCTTTTGAGAAGAACTTTGTCGTTGCCATGACGATTGATGTGGAGTCACATTCTGCAGTTCTCCAAGGTCAACAAATAGTTCTCCTAGTAGCATTTCTTTTCTCTGAGTAGTCTCCTCCAGCTCATCATCTGATTCAGAGACTAATCGGTGAGATGTGTTTGGAAGTGGATCTTCTGTTGATACTATTGAGTCAAAGGATGACTCGTCACAAACCACATCCCGAAATCTTGTATATTTTCTTTGTCTTAGGATCCATGAGATGATACACCTTCGAGGTAGTACTGTAGCCAAGAAGGATACACGGGAGTGTTTTTTAGCTCTACCTTCTTTCTCTTCTGAGTTGGGACATGCATGTATGCTTTACAACCAAATACTCACAAACGGGAGATTGATGGATTTTTAACACTCCATACCTCTTCTGGCATCTTGTTCAGTAGAATCTTTGTTGGTGCCCTGTTGAGAAGATATACAACCGTTTGTACTGCTTCAGCCCAATAGTGACTCTCCTAGCTTTGCAGTTGATAACATGCAGCGAGCCATCTCCATCACTGTGTGATTGCGATGCTCAACAATGCCATTTTGCTGGGGTGTGTAGGGAGTAGTCAGGTGCTGCTTAATGCCGTGATGGTTTAGGAAATCCAAGAACTTCTTTGATGTGAATTTCCCCTCCTCGATCTGAGTGGAGTAGAAGAAGTAGTTTTCCAGACTCTTTGACAACACGATGATAGAAGTTTTGAAAGTGTTGAAGAGCCTCACTTTTCTACTTTAGGAAATATACCCACATCTTGTGAGAGTGGTCATCCACGAACAACTAGAAGTATTTGTATCCTGAAAACGAAGAAGGTACTGGGCCGTTCAGATCAGTATGAACTACCTCCAGACACTTCTTGGCATGGAAGGTGCTCGCTTGAAATGGATCTCTATGTTGTTTTCCTGCAAGACAGCCAGGGGACAAATAGGCAAGGAACTGGAAAATTTGGGTAGTCCACGGACCATTGCTTTTGAACTCATCTAGTGCAATGAACCGACCGACAAGTGTCCATATCTAAAATGACATAAGGCAGTTGATTCTATTGTTGAAGCAGATAAAGCTACTACAGAAGATGAAATAGTATCTAAGGAAAATAACTTATCTTTTACAAAAGCTTTAGCAAGAACTGTACTTTTTCGGGAGATTAAGCATGATTTAATGGCATTTTGAACAAGAAATTCAACCTTAAGGTGATGATTCAAGAGCTGAGTAACTGAAAAAAGGTTGCTAGTCAAGCCAGAGGAACATATAGTACCTTTGTAAGTGTACATTTTTGTGGCCCCAGAGGAATGGTCACATTCCCTATTCCTTCTACAATGTACTCTTTGTCATCCGCTATCCGAATTTGATCTCTAGTTGGCTCTTCGTGTAGTGAATCAAACAGCTTCTTGTCACTTGACATATGCTTGCTTGCACCAGAGTCTATCAACCAGACTTTCTTCGTGGGCTGAGAAGTTTCGAGAGACGAGTACAAGATTCTTACTACAATGGGCTCCTTCTGATGTCTCCTCATCAGAGTTATCATCTTCTTGTTGGGCTGCAAGATGTCCTTTTTGCTTTCTCCAGCAGGGGACGTCGTTTGGACTTTTGAAAATCTTCACACCCAGATGTGCTTGTATGGCTTGAAGGCCCTTGTTTCCAGCTATTGTGCTAGCCAGTGATCAATGTCATGAGTATTGGTTCTACAAATGTGACACCATCTCTTTGACTTTTGATCTTTCTGTTTGGGTTGCGCTGGATTTGGCTTCTCTGGGGGACCTTTCCGATTCTTCTGGCCACGATTAGGCTTTGAGAACAAGGCTTTGTCCTGAGACTCCCCATGCGATGAAGTGATATCTTCTTCCTGCCGTTGCAACAAATTCACAAGCTCTTCAAATGTCACTGTTTGTTTAGAAACATTCAGTGTTGTAACAAACACTCAAAATTAATAAGGGAGTTCTCTCAAGGTGATTGAGATGAGTAGTTTATCATCTACCATTTCACCGAGTGCTAATAACTCTGATCTCAACTCAGCCACGCGACGCAGGAATTCCTCCACTTTCTCGTCAGACCCCATAGAGAGTGTGTGCAACTTTGACTGAGGATGAAGAATCTTTGTCTAATTTTTGGCTTCATAAATGGTTGCCAACTTGTCCCAGGCCTCCTTGGGTTTCTCTGCATTCCGAACATGCGGTTGCACATCATCACTGATACTGAGCATTATCAGCATTAAGGCTTTAGCACTAGCCATGTCATATTTTACTAGTTCATCGGGGGCTATGGGAGCAGGCACAGACCCTGTGACGAATTCCCCATAATCCTTCAAACTGAAGGATTGTCTTCATTTTTGTCTTCCAGGACTGCAAAATTATGCCCTTTGAGCAACTGAGCATCAAACAGAAGTAACTTCGGAGCAGACATTGTAATAATAAAAAAAATTATTTATTTGAAAAGTTATTACAATTTAGACTCACTGTCGAGAATTACTGGCTCGTAGATGCTCGTGATATTCACGTGCTGTGAGACGGTGACGCTTTGTAGGGAATTATTCTTCACCATCACAGTAGGCATCGTATCCAACTTCTAATTCTTCCCATACTCGCTTTGCTTGGTAGCTGATGTCGAAAAGAAAGTATTCAAGGAGTCCTTCTCGAACTAGTTTGTCGAATGCAAGATTACTGGAATTTCGAAGCTCGTTCAGCAAAGCAAAGTAGAACTCAGAGCTCTCAGGAGCTTCTCCACGATGTTCTCTAGCTGGCGAGTTGATATTGTGGCTTTCAGCTGTGGTGACCGTGTTACTGACGCTCTCAATCGAGTTGTCTACACTCGACATTCGACGAAGTGTTGAAGATACTGTTGTACACCCAAAACTACCTCGACAGTGCTACACAGGTTGAAGGTCTCCGCGCATAGAAATAAGTTCTCTCTCTCTCGGCGAGACCTCCATGTTTTTCTTTCCACATAGACAGTCTGCTCTCTACCCACATGCTGCCTTCCTTCACTTCACAGCAAATCAGTTACGCAATAGAAGATTCCAATATTTTCCATGCATGTATGAAGAATTTTCTATTAAATTCTTCCTTTCCATGCAACAGCAACTGAATGTTAGCAGAGGAAATTTTTTAACGCAGGTGGCTCAGTAAATCTCCACATCCAGCTTGTGTTTGATCCTAAGATTATTTCCTTTCCACGCAGCAGCAGCAGTCTTTAATACGCACAGGTAGAGGCAGAAAAAATAGAGGATTTCACGCTGAAGTCTTCACGCAGCAGCAGATCTCCACGTCCAGCAGCAGTCTCCACGTCCAGGTAGTCTCCACGTCTAGCAGCAGTCTCCACATCCAGGCAGTAGAAATTATATTTCTCCCACATGAACTTCCATGTTTTTTTTTTCTGTTCAACGCACCAGAAAAAGAAAACATTTTCTCTTTGTCTTTAATGCAGTCGACGGAGGAACTGGATCTGTCGTTGAGCCATACAACAGTGTGCTTTCCACACACTCACTCCTGGAACACACGGATGTGGCCGTGCTCCTCGACAATGAAGCTATCTATGATATTGAACGCCCAACGCACACAGGTCAGAGGCTCATTCGCTCTGATACCAAACTAAGAGACAACGAATGAAGGAGAAATAGAAGATATTGTTTATCTCATATTATTCTGTCTAACACAAAGCTCACGTACAGTATTTATAGGATAGAAATTTGTACTGGACTCAGTAAATGAATGGAGAAGATCCACAACAGAAGCAGAGAATGATGGAATAACAGAAGAAGAGATAAAGTGATAAGATAGGCACCTAAGACAAATCTATTATCCAACGTATGCTAACAAAAAGTGTATAAAAACACCAGGAAGGAAAAATAAATACCCAAAGACTGTCAGAGTCGAAGGGAATTTGGCTGATTTAGTTGTTGGCACCCTTATCTCACCAAAATATGGGGATCTTTGGAGTCCTGTCATTACTATTTGTATAAACAACCAGTCAATATCTAATGTTTTGGTGGATCTTGGTACTGCTATTAATGTCATCACAATAGAAATGTTTAACCTACTATCCTTAACAGGACTTCAACTGACCAACACTGTTCTGAAGGTAGTAGATCAATCCATTGTTGTACCTGATGGTGTGGTTGAAGATATAATGGTCACTATTGAATCATGGGAGTACCCACTTGATTTCATGGTTTTGCAGCCTAAAGCTCAGAAGTTGGGATATCCAGTCATCTTGGGAAGACCTTGGTTGGCTACGGTTGCTGCTTACATTGACTGTCGGTCAGGCACCATGACAATTCTAAATGGGTAGAAATCCAAACACATTTCATTATATCCTCCTGCCCAGCCTTATACGAACAATTGTGACCAAGTATGGGTGGATTCTTTGGATGCTAACTCTTTGAGTTCTTCTTTTCTGGCCACGATTGCAGTACATAATCATATGGTGGAAGCTATAGAGTCACATACACTGACTAATTCTAAGGACTCTGTGACTACGGAAATCAGCACTACTACTACGGAATCCATAATACTAGTATTAGACATCTCTTCTGTTATTTCTCCAGTAGACATTACCTCTGCTCAGTTTGGTAGGAAACTCTATGCTTATAATTCCAAACATTTAGTTCCTGATTTCTATTTTCCTTTAACCAAGATTTTGTCTTTTGACAACATATCCATCCTACACATGCTTTAGCCCCATGTTTTCCCATTGAATTCTTTTATCACTAGTACAGAGCTTGATCTTGCGAATGATACCAAGTAGGTGCTTGTCAGTATGGGTAGAGAGTTGACTATAGGTAGCGACTTGGATGTCAATCAAGAAGCTAGGGTGCTTGAGGTTCTAAGGAAACATTCCCATGCTTTTTCTTGGGATTACACTGATATGAAAGGAATTCATCCTATCATCTATACACATCATATATACACCGATGACGTCAAACATATAAGGTAGCCGCAATGAAGAATCAATCCAGCATTGAGAGACATAGTCAAAACTGAGATCGAAAAACTCCTAAAGGTAGGTTTCATGTATCATATATCTGATAGTCAATGGGTTTACCCATTAGTTATTATTCCCAATAAGAATGGTAAGTGGCAAATACGTGTTGATTACAGGGAACTTAACAAAGCCACTAAGAAGGATTATTTTCCCCTTCCTTTCATTGACCAAGTCCTAGACAATTTGGCTGCCAAGAAATATTTTTCTTTCTTGGATGGGTTTAGTGGGTATAATCAAATTAGTATTGCCCCTGCTAATCAGGATAAGACTAATTTTACATGCCCTTGGGGTACATTTGCTTACAAAGTCTTACCTTTTGGGCTTTGTAATGCCCCTCCTACGTTTCAGCGGGTAGTCTTGGCTATTTTTGCAGATCTTGCTAACGATTGTGTTGAGGTTTACATGGATGATTTCACTATCCATGGATCCACTTTTGAAGAATCTTTGAATAATCTTGAGAAAGTACTTAGTCAATGTGAACAACACCAACTATCTCTGAGTCATGAAAAATGTCTAATGATGGTTGATCAAGGAATTGTCTTAGGTCACCATGTTTCAGCCCAAGGTATACAGGTGGATCCCAAAAAGATATCAGTCATCACCCAATTACCTACACTAGCTAATCAGACTGATATCAAAATTTTCCTTGGTCATGCAGGTTATTACCGCCGATTCATAAAATATTTTAGCAAAATTGCCGCCCCAATTTTTTCACTGCTAACCAAAGATTTTGTTTTTGAATGGTCTCCTCAGTGTCAACAGGCATTTGATTCTATCAAATAAAATCTTACAACATCCCCTATCTTACGTGGCCCTGACTGGGGACAACCTTTCCATATCCACACTGATGCTTCTAATACAGCCATGGGCATTGTCCTTGGACAAAAAGACTCAGAAGATCATATGTATGTAATTTATTTTATTAGCAAAAATCTAACCCCTAAAGAAGAGAATTACACTACTACAGAAATAGAGTTTCTGGCTATTGTCTATGCTTTGAATAAATTTTATCATTACATCATTGGATATAAAAAAATTGTTTACACTAACCACTCTGCCATTCGATATTTGATGAACAAACTAGTGGTTGGTGGAAGGCTTATTCGTTGGTTACTCTTGTTACAAGAATTCAATCTCATTATTATAGATAACCCTGGAAAACCTAATGTTGTTGCTGACTTTCTTTCCAGAATAAATGTTTCAGGTGATGACGATGCATTCTAAGACCAATTTCGTGATGAAAACTTGTTTGTTATCTCAACTAAGACTCCTTGGTTCACTGATCTCGCGAATTATTTAACAATACGGAAGTTTCCTACCTATTTTACTCATAAGGAAAGAAGGTGATTGGTTAGAAATAGTGAAACCTATAAATGGTGTAATGGATTCTTATTTAAATGTTTTCCTGACATGGTTCTTCGCAGGTGTGTTTGAGAGGATGAGGTACATGACATACTGCGATCTTGTCGAGATGATCCAGGAGGTGGACATTATTCAATGAAGTGAATAATTCACAAGATCCTTGGAGCAGGGTACTATTTGCCCTCCCTCCATAGGACTGTCAAAAATTATGTGTGGCAGTGTGATGCATGCCAACAAATGGGAAAACCTACATTTTATATGGAAATGCCTCTGAATCCTCAGTTGGTTCTAGGACCATTTGAGAAATGGGGTATTGACTTTTTTGGACTATTTGGTCCTCCATCTTTCGGGAAGGAGTATCTCTTGGTATGAACAAACTACGTCACCGAATGGGCTGAAGTTCAAGCATTAAAATCTGCCAACGAGGATGTTGTTGTTGATTTTCTCTACAATTGGATATTGCTACGATTTGGAGCACCAAGGGCCATTGTATCTGATCAAGGTCCTTAATTTATTTCAAATATGATTGAAGCTTTCTTGGAAATCTACAGAATCAGGCACCGGAAATCGTCACCATATCACCCCCAATCCAATGGGCAAGTGGAGGTAACCAATCAAGAACTCGAGAATATTCTAACTAAGGTGGTCAATGCCTATAGAAAGAATTGTGTACCAAAGCTTCCTAAGGCCGTCTAGGCCTACAACATGACCTGGAAAACAACTACTGGTTTTTCTCCGTATGAGCTACTCTTTGGGAAGAAACCACTGTTTCCTGTCGAGTTTGAATTGCGCACTTGGTGAATAGCATTGAAAGTTGGGATTGATTTGGATGAAGCACAACGTGAACGGGTGTTACAGCTGAATGAATTGGATGAAATGTGGATGCATGCACAGCAACAGAAAAAAATTATACAACATCAACGGAAAACTTGGCATGATGCTCACATCAAAAAAAGGACATTTCATGACGGACAGTGGGTTTAATATTTGATTCCCGCTATCAACAGTTTAAAGGTAAGTTGCATACACATTGGTTGGGTTTTTATCAGGTAAATCAAGTGTTTGATAATGGCTCTGTTCAATTGATACCGATTGATGGAGACAAATGAACTCTTCTGGTGAATGGGCATAGGCTCCGAGTTTATCACCAACCACTAGATAAGAAGACCTTCATAGATGACATTCTTTTATGCACAAACATGCATGTTGAGGAGGCTCTTTGCCTCTCAAGCATGGAGTAATCAATCTCTTGCAAATTCAATAAAGGAAGATGATCCTTCATTCGATCTTCTTCCCTTAGTAGTTTTTCTTATTGTTATTTCAATTAAATGTAGGAATTTTCATTGTTTCAATAGCCGTTAATCACATTTCATCTCGAACTGCAGGGCGTAGGAATATATGGATATCAGCTAACTAAATGTGGCATGGGTAAGAGCATTTTAACTTTCTAACAATATTTCCATGTAAAACATTTCCCCATGTATGCATTTTTCATCATTACGCCATCATGAAATGATTGTTATGGTCATTCCAGATCTCTTTCCAAATCCGGCTCTATGAATGACGGCATAAAAGGAGTAATGGATCATAATCACCACATGCCTTGATGTGTCACACTCTCCAAAGATACAACGGGTGGAGTTCACTCCTTAACCATGGGATATGTGCCGCCACAAAAATCTTAAACTCACACAGGTGGCTGGTCTCATTCAATATTTTTCCACCATCACCTTTGCTTGATGTTATGCCACCCAAGGAATATGGTGTCATTTGAAATTTAATGCTTCTGCAACTGCTTCTTACTATTTTTTTATGCACATCAAGCACGATTGGTTTTATCAGTCACTAGATGGGAAGTGGAAGAGACGCTCTATTCTAGTTTTTTTTTCTGCTACCTAGTATTACTCACCTTCGGCTTCAACATGGGACCGCGAAAGACATCAGAACCTGCTTCACCAAACACCTTACTCCAGAATGCCACTCTTTCATATGTATTTCATGATTTTGGATGGCTGGATTTCATTCAGAAATTTGAAGGTTTCGATGAGGGCATTGTGGAAGAATTCTTGAACAATTATGAGTCCACATGTTCACAATTTGGTGGAAGACGAGTTGAAATTACCAGTCAGGTTATTTCTGGCCTATCTGGCCTCCTAAACTTTGGTTTAAAGGTTATGACGAATGCTCCTTTACAAATCCTGATTTCTCTATTTCACGATGAAGGAGAGGCACTCCCAGAGGTCATCCTGACTCCATTGGGTGTCCAGAAGGGTGTTAAGTGGACAATTTTACCTGGAATCTGGAGTAAGATTGAGAAATGGGTCAATCGGTATTTCATATGTGATGGTTAGGCCTTTGTTCTGGGTCGTGATGAACTTAAAATGCTCATCCACCTAAAAAAGGGACATCTCAACCAGGCCCTTCGGGTAAATCTACTAGAATACCTTGTAGACTCCATCATTAAAGTTTTCCAGAAGCACCGGTCCAATGGAGACAAGTCAATGATTAAACACCCAGGCTTGACTCATTTGTTGTGTTCACACCAAGTCTTCTTTAGACCAAAGCGGAGGTTTGAGGGACGTGTTGGTGGCGAAGGGTCCAGGAAAAATTATTTAAAATCTGGTCTCTCTTTTGCACCTCAGTCTACCCTTGCATTGGGCCCTTGCCCTTCACATAACCAAGCATAGGTAGCCAATGTTCCTGAGCATGTGGACATAGTTGGTACTCTTGAGGGCTCATCCCCTTCCATTTCCGATTCAAAAGGCAAGTGTGCCATGGCTCCATCTTCTTCCATGTAGTTACGGTCCTGACGGCTTAGCTCATTTTTACAGATAGGTGATTCCCAATCAGAGTCCTTTCCTGATGATACCATCCACATTCAGGAGGAACTACATAAGGAGGATGACCTGGCCACTCCATCATCTATTATTCCATCATCTATGGAAATTCACCCTGTGGCTCCTGAAATGCTTGACACCCAAGTGGCACCTTCTCGCAACTATCTGGAGGAAATCACGTTGCTGAAATCTTAGTTACAAGGTATGGAAGAAACAAACCTTTTATTACAAGCTGAATTTACACAAAAGACAGTAGAAAAATTTTGGGAGATTGCTTCCCTACAGCTTGAAGTAAGTTTTTTAAAGTAACAACATGATAAGAGTCTTACCCTCTTGAATACTTTCCAACAGTTGTCCCTTCAGGAAAGGGAATTGTGGAAGGAAAAATCAAAATTAAAAAAGAAAAAGAATCTATAGAGGAGGAAAAGCAAAAAGTAACATCTATTTTAGACTTTGTCTTTCCTTTGAAAGTCAAGTTATTATCCTATAGGAAACCCACTTCAGTCTACAGCATGTTTTTCCAAGAACAATTTTATTTTTGGTAGTTATTTCAATTGTGTTCTAAAGCCCCTCACGAAATTCCCAATGGCCCTAGTTTTTTATCAGTTTACCAGTGTAGTACTTTGGAAATTCAAAATTTTCTTTCTGATTTTTATCTACATAACATGATAGTTACCAATGTCCCTGATTTCTTAATCAACATATTTGTGGGTGATTTTCAAATTAAATCCTTTCAGTCTGTATTGCAGAATCAGATAATTTGGGGTCAGTAAACAGATATTTTCAATCACACTACTCAATCCATTAGATTTCACATCCGCCCAACTCATCATACAGATGTCACCCTGTGGAAAAAAATTTGACCACTTTACTATCAGGTAGGGGTTTGGGTGAATACTTATTAGATTTTACTTGAGTGTGTAATGGATTTTGAAAATTACAGTCAAGATAATTTTGGAGCAGTTTGGCAAGCTTATGATAGGAGATGGGATATTTTAAGTTTTCCTTTGAAACATAGGGAGGTTCTCTCTTCTCAGAACTTGAGCTAGAGCATGTGCAGGGGTGATGCCTTCATCACCATTATCAAGCAAACTACAGAGAAAACCAACCAGCAGTACAATGATGAATAGGTAGGCCTCCAAGTATGGCCACCACTCCTCTTGAGCCCTCTCACTACTTGGCAGAACAATGTAACACAGTCCCATGACAGTTTCACTTCATGGGTGGAAATTACCTCCAATACCCAGGGCTGCAAAAACACCACAAAGCAATACGTTGATCAATTCAAAGAGTATGACATGGCTGAACATCTTGGTAGGTGGGTAGAATGTAGATGAGTTACATTGGGACATGCAACAGGTAAAGTTAGGGGGAAAATGATGAGTGCATTGTTTGGCTCATTAATATCATTTCTTCAGGCCGATAATACTCTTTTTGATATGACTTATTAGTATATGGGGATGTTTTGTGTGGTTATATCTTAGTAGGTTTGATACATTTTCCTTGCTATAGTTTATGAAAACCGATTATCACATGAACCTCCTACTAACTATCTTTGTGAGATCAACGTGATGATGTGTGTAGGAAATGATGGAAGTTTCTGGTGGTTAAGGAGCCCAAGTTCGAAGCATGCGGCTGAAGACCGTTTCCATCAAATTGACCTATTAGCCTGGGCTTGATCCTAACAGCCTGTAGAAATTTATGTGTTTTAATTGGTGTTTGATGGACAGTTTTTAATGCAGCCATATATGGCAGATCTTGTAACCAACATTATCTATATGAAGACTTCGTCTTCAGAACTTGGGGGTACCACTTTCTTGATATACTGAAGAAGATTATCTGCATACAATTCTTGATTATTTTTACTGTCTATGTTATGAACTTATTTCTGAGTTAATGAAAGCCACGGAATTTTGAGAATCATAATTTTTTAATCCCTCTATCCTGAGGAAGAGTAAGGTCCCACTCGACCGAGGAGATACAAGGTTATTCTGAGTTCATGCATACAGTTATTTGATTAGATTTACTACAATTTTCATTTGATAAATCTTACATGCATGCTTTGATTAATTGCTTTCTCCTTTACTGCTTTCACTTAGAATAGATGCTTTTGTTATGCAAATATGGTTAACAAATAGTCTTTGTTTCTGCTAAATTCCATTTATACAGTTGTGATTTCATTTGTTAAGAATAGTGTGTGTGTATTTCATTTTACAGACAAAAGATTAGTTGTTAAATTTCCTTTCATCGCAAATAGTTGAATTCTATAGAATTGTATTTCATTTCCATATATTTGAATTGCATTTCTGTAGAATAGTCACTAAACTAAAAAACCCCCCAACAGACCTAACGTATAACTAATTCTCCTAGACTCCATTACATACTGCCTAGGACATAGCCCTAGTTTAGAATGACACTGACAAAGATTATGTTAGTTAAATGATTGGAAGAATACAGCGACCCATAAACTTGAATGTAGATGTAGTCCCTGAAGAATGCTAGTTTAAGAAGGTATTCAGAAGAACAAGGAAACAAGGCTCTCAAACAACACATCCTGTAAGGAGATCACCTAGACTCTCCCCTAAAAAATAAGCACCTGAGAAGAAGAGAAGGAGAAATTTAATTCTTAATGAGGAGGTGAAGTCCAAAGAGAGTGCACCTGGAACCCTCATGTAACCAGAAGATGTGGAGGAGACAAAGGATTAAGAAATGAAAGATGAAGAAGAAGGGGTAAAATAAGTAGAAGAAACTGAGCGTGAGAAAACCAGCATGCCAGTTATAACTCAGATAGGAGAAGGGCCAACTCCAAGCCTTGGCATTCAGGTTCTAAGGGGTCAAGGATGAGGAGAAGTGAAGAAAATTTTGTTCTAAGTATGGGCTATGCTTAGGAAACAAATAAAATCATCCACACCCAGTTTCAGAGTACAGTGTAACTTAAGGAGTTATATGGGTTTGATCTGATTGACCTAGATATGGCCACAAGGTGCACAAGCAAACATCTATCCTAGTCCATGCAAACTCACATTGACAAACCATATTTTGATTTGTACAAGGAGTATTTTGTCTCAAGGAGAGTAAAGAATGCACCTCAGATTAGGATCATGACCATAAATCCAGCACTTATGTTTGATGATCAGGTCAGTAATGCCTTAGTCAAGGTATTTGTTGAGGTGACATGGAGATATATTGATTAGGACACCACCATTAGAGCATTGATGGAATAACAAAGATAAAACTATATAAATATAGTTCTTAAAGGAAGATAAGGAAAGAGAATGAATAAATAACGAGGCCCTTGTTAGCATGGCAGAGGATATTGGCGATTACATTCTAAAAGAAAGGCCTCATCTTGAACCATAGGTACCTAAAAAGTTTCCTTCTGCAATGCATTATGTGTGCACTTTGGTTGATTTAGTGCTAGAGGATGGACCACTTAGAATTCCTGCATCAAAAATATGTTGAACAAGAAGTAGAGAGAGCATGGGCCTCTATGCTTAGAAAACTATCAACGTATGAGGCTCTACTCCAAACTTTGAGGGATGAGCTAAAGAAAGAAGACCAAGCTCTGAATTTGTGTGTAGCTCCAGAGGTAGTAATAAGGACCAGAACTCTTGTTGAGGATAATGAAGTTTTGGCAGCAATAAATAATGAGACTTTAGGGCACGCAAAAATATTGGCACTAGTGAAACAGAAGTGTGAAGCCTTTGCAGCAACCCAAGATCCACATAAGGAGAGGATAGATGAGATTAAGAATCTCATATCGCATAATATGGATCTTCTTGAGGGAATGATTTCTATTATGGCTAACGTTGTCTGCATTTTATAGAATGAGAAGGAAAAGCTTAGTCAGTACGAATTAGATGTTATAGCTATAGACATTCTAGAGAAGACAAGGACCGCGCTAGATGACTGGAAGACATTGGAGACTGAGATTAAAACTAAATATATAGATTTGATCCCTCCAGTTGAATAAGAGGAATATGTAGAGTAAATACCCATTCTTTTGCACAGTGATTCTTTACATTCATTCAATTCTTTATTATTTGGGAACATTAGAAAGAATTCCCATTGTTGGGATGGAAATGTACTTTAGTGTGGGGTAATGTTGAGCAGACCATATTTTCTAAGGATAAGACACACATAGGATTTGCATACGGGAAAAAGGCACATTTGAAGGCATGGAATGATACGAAAGGAAACACGTGTCAGGATGATTAGATTTGGGACTTAGCCTTTTTCATAGATACAGGCTATATTTGTAGATAGCATGCAGATCACACATCAGGATGGAGACTTGCATGACATGTAAATGGTATTTTGGGAATGAACGATTGATAAGCATCATATAAGATCTTGAGTTAATAATAGGATTACTTCTTCTAGTTAACTATAGGATGTCTATTATTAACACACTTACATGTGTGCATGTTATTGTAATGGTAAATGGTTGTTATCAACATGTGACCTATTTTTGGAAGTGCGTAGGTAGTGAAGGGAAAGTGCCCACCTCTATAAGTATTTATTGAAATATGTAGTTTAGAAGTAGTGAATTATTATGGAGTTATATTGTTGGATCTAATGCATGCATGACTTATGATGATACTTTATAATGTAACAAGATTTATGTTTTACAGTGTTTAATATAATGGAGTATGTTGGCTGGATTATGGTGTTAAACATGACTATAAATGAGTTTTGTGTGGTTGATCTTATTATAGTTATTGCTTAATTCATGATTCTCTAAGATCTAGATCTGGAATATGCTCTATGGAATTTTTTTGTTATTTTTGGTTTTGAATATGCCTTATCTTCATCACACTAACATCTTGCATAAGTAACTCTATAGAGGGTCCTAGTACCTTTACGCATTTTGGGTGAGTGCTCAGCTCAGGTTGGGTTATGTGCCAGCACACCTAGGTTTTATATAGTGGATTCTATGCTACATCAATATGTGGAGCAAAAATAGATGGAAATGGGTAAAAACAAAAGTTTTAAACTCATAGAGTGGGTTACTCATACCAATGGAGTCACCAGTTTTGCTTGGGTATACCACCTAAGGTTGTGATTTCACTAAGAGCATAAAAACTTAATAAAATAAATTGAATACAAATTAACACACCTGTAAGAAAATATGAATCTTTTGGTCCCACCAATCGAGCCAAAAACTATTATCATTGGTTACATGGTGGCTAAGATATTACAATGGGATACTCGTGAAATGTAGAACTCTCACCTACATTCCCACAAGACATGCCAAAAAAAATTATTGCCATATCACTGCACCCTCCGAATGGATTGAATGTGAATGTGACATTTGGTGTGATGGGGTAATATGGGATTACCTCTCAAGATGTGGGACTTGGGCTCGAGGTGAACCTCTGGAGAAGGATAGCTTCCTCTTCCTAAACTAAGTACTACACTACTCCTAATGAAACAAAAATAGCTACCTAAACCTATACTAACATTTTCATGGGGTTAAGGGAGAGAGATTTGTAATAAATAAAACATATACTAGAAGTGTTGATTCACCAAGAAAGGGTGTTGCTAGACAAATTTCTGATCTTCAAAATGGAGAAGGGTTGATTTGGAAAAGGGTGAATAGATACACCATAGGCCAACTTCAACAACTGAACCATGGAGAGGAAGATAATAATATCACATACCATGAAGCACGCATCCCCCTTTTTCATTTTTCTGGTGAAGGAAGATGAAAATGATAAGTATGAACAAGCACCAAAACTCAATTGCATATAAAGCTTCACTCCCAGAATAAGCACAATAACTCTTGAAACTTGTAATGGAGACCAAAGTTGCACAGTGCACCTACAAACATAAGAAAGTTAAAAGAAAACAAAAAAATTGATGCAAGGAATAATGATTAGCCAAAAAACATAATTTCATTATTCCAATAACTTTCACAGTGCAACATTACAGCAAAGAAAGGCATAGGCTACCATTATAATTTTTTAGAAGAAAGGCTTGAGAGCCTCCAAATTCACAACAACTCAACTTTTGAAGAGAGGGGAATCTTGGAAAATGTATATCTCTTTTTGAAATAAGAACCCATTTTAAAATTCATAACATTACTTTAGTTAGTAATAGAAAGAAGGGAAGAATCCTAAAAACTAAGCAAGATTGTAGAAAATAATTAATCATTGTTGTTGGTCATGTTTTCCTCATTAATTGCAGCTTCACCTTTTGAGGTAATATTCACATAATGAGTAGAACCTAAAGTTTTGGAATGAAAAAATTCTGAAAATCCATCTTCTGATGATTCCATTTTGTATCTCTCGCTCTCCCAATTCCATAGACTACAATTTTTTGGAAAGTAGAAAATCGAGGAGGAAGTTATGGCTTGTTGAGAAAAAGTAACTTTTTGGGTATCCTGGTGCACTATGATCCATCAGCTCTGTGATAATTTCTCATGATGCTTAATAAATTAAAATTTTAAATTTATCTTGATTCAATAAAAATAATATAATAATATATTTTCTTGAAACACCTTGTATTAATAGCTCCAACCAACTTTACATTGTTACACCGACAGTGATTGGATTAGCCAAGAAACTTTGAATCCAACTCAGTTCTCCTTATTATGTTTCATCACATTGGCCAATTGACCAAACTATTTGCATTAGAACTACCACACTCGTTTGGCTCCAAATTTCATATTGATTGTCTAAGTCCTTTAAAAACTCAGCAGGCTCTCAATTATTGACTGAGCCATGTATGTGTGAGCTCTTTATTTATTACTACTGACATTAGCTCCTGATTTTTCACATCAAGCTTAAACTAGTTAGTGAATGCTTTGCAACAATATCGATGGATATTTAAATGACTCACCAACTATACATTCCATACGATGAATCATCAGAACCTGCCTCAAACTTGGCACCTGATCCAAACTTTAACATTGATCGCCATTGTAAAGTCCCTCCCGATGTCCAAAAACATTCCAACTCTGAAGCTAAAACCTGATCCCAAAAACCACAAGCTCTGAACTCCAAATTTTAGAGTTTGGGCTTTGGAGTCCTTCGTCCATTTTCATCAACTCATATGGGGTGAATTATGAACCTTAAACCTCTGAAATCCCGAAATGGGATATCCCCGAAATGTACTCCCAAACTCCAAACTTGACATGACCAACTCAGCGAAGGGATTCCTAAAATTTGAAGTCTCAAATTCAAACTTTGGAATTTTGGATGTTTGGCTCATTTTTTCCCTGGCTCCCCACAAAACATCCTAACTCTGAATTTCCGAAACATACATCAACTCTACACTTGACTCAGTTTGATCTTGCATCATTGAGCCCATCATTATTTTATGAGCTCTAAACTTGGCAATCTGCGAGCCCACTTTAATTTTTCCCATAGCATTGTGAGCTTTGTCTTACTCTGAACTATCCTCTACAAATTTTTATTCATGCAAGTCTCATCACATCAACACATCACTATAGCTTTGCAAGCATGGCTGCCTTTATCATCATCCTGATGACAATGAGTGGCTATGTCCTCAACTAAATTTTGCACACAATGCAATCCCATGAGATGCCTCTCAAAACTATGACTCGGTCTTCAAATTTGAACATGCCTTACACCTTGTCACATGTGAGCCTCATGTTATCCAAACTCTGTGCATAGCTTGATCTTGTGAGCCTACAATTCGATACTCCATTACCTTTCTTTCATCAAAATCATAATCCTTCCAAGATTGATGGTGGATTTATCTCAATCGATTCAAGGATACATCCTTTTCTTAAATAATGCCCATTCATTCACTCATGATCTCACCATGTTTGAAATCCTCTCTGAGCCATTTCTCAAGATTTTCCTGATCTATCAAAACAACCCAAAATTCATTCCTTATCCTTCTAATGTAATTACTCTTTGTGGGTCTCTAGCTTTCTCATCCTGAATTCAAGCTCTTCACATTCTTCCCATGTTGACCTGGTTTTTTGAATCACCGACTACTAGAAATGGCCTGATTGGCCCCTGAGCTCAATCCTTACCCACTAGTAACTCAGATCTCCATTTCATTCCATGATAATTTCAGACTTCATTTTTTAAAGCTTAATCTAATCCGATTGATCTTGGTTTCCATCTCTTTGATTTCCATTATCCCAATCAAGCCATTTCAACATACTAACGAAGAGCTCAATCCCATGCTTTTAAACCTAAATCAATGAGCCACAACGGAGCTTGATACTGAACTTGATATAACACCCAAACTCGGTTATCCTTGGAAATTTCCCTCTTGATCGGCCTACACTTCATGTGTCATAACCGTTTCACCAAAAAATCTACGAACTCAATGAAACATTAAGTTACCAATACCGAGGCACTAGCTATCAACTTGACCATCAAAATAAATCTTGACATAACGAGTCATTTATTGGCTCGAATCCCACACTTTTAAACTTGCATGAGCTATAATGGAGCTTGATTTCTTTAACATTGCATTAGCTCATTGAGTAGCTCAGCGAGCTATTTTAAGCTCAAAGCCCCTTTTCGATCTTTTGATAGGTCTTCTGCAAATTTACACTAACCCCTAAACCTTTCAATCTATTATTCTAGCACACGAGCATCATGGGGGTGTAATAGGACACCTGAACATTTATGCACTAATGTTTTAATCTTGAAATTTTCCTAATAACCCTAAACTTTCCATGAAATAATTTTCAGTCTCAGGGTCCAATATACCCCATTGTCCATATTTTCCCGAGGGGGAAAAAGTGGATAGCATAACTTTACATTACACATGTTTTTTTTTCACTTTGGTTTGATAGATATCATGCTTTATTTCTTTACGCACATGCATTCACTTAGTATATTGAGATGGATGCATGACAAACAAGTCGGTACATACTTATAGGAGCACTCATTTTTCCTTACATTCTCATCATTTGGGATAAATCCCTCCACATCCTACAAGTGCTACTATTCTATTATAGTTTTTTTTCACTTCCTCATTTACATTCAATTCTATACATTATGTACTTTCTTCCTTTTCAGACTAATAGGACTAACACATGTGACTTGTGTAGCGTTGAGATCTATTGTTTCTTATATTTTACTCATATTGGCTACTACATCATATTTTCAATATTTGACACTCTTATTTCATGTATACTTAGTTGTGTGTGTGTGTGTGTGTTTGTTATTGCTTTCATGATTTCCTTACTTGTAGCCTATCTTATTACTCTTGTCATGTGACATAGTGGGTGTCCCACATTTATGGCATCATGCCTATCTTATGTGTAATTATTTTCTCTTTTTTATAGGCATATTGGCCTTGATATTATTACAACACCATGGGTGACCCACGTTTTTAGGCCCCAAATCCTTTTGTATGCTCTTTTATGTCATTATTTATATTTAGATACATTGTTATTATTCTTGTGAAACATGGTTTTTGCACATGCCTCAAAAGAGGATGTATTTTTACAAGTTTATTTTACATTTTCCATCCTGATAAATAAAAATCTATGGGTAGAGGAAGGTATAGACATGGTACAGGAACCCATAAATGCACTCATACACAAAAATTTGGCAAAAAATAACATAAGTTCAAAACTATATAAATTTCTCAAGACCATATGATACAGTCTTGACCCCACCACATATTTTTGACCAGGGGATATTCAAGTAGGTTTTCCAACAGTTTCAATTTTTCACCTATATATATAGGTTTTCTACAAATCTTCACATTCAGATTATTGAGTTCAGATAATTACAAGGGGGCATGAAATTTTTCATTCCTTTTTTGCATCAACAATTAGTTTTGGCCTCAATTTTAGAAATCTTTAGGGCATGGGTATCCTTCTTATTTTAGTGTTATAACATTTTTAGAATATTTTAGCATTTATTTCAATCCATACTCAATTATTTGGCATATGGGGATAGTTTGGCGGTACCTATTCTCTTTTGTATTATATGTTCTTATTTACAAAATCAAGTCTAAATCCATCTATAATAGTTTGATCTATGGGGTTATGGAAGGTAGAAAATAAGATAAGGGATTTATGGGAAGGATTTCCTCTCCTATTACACTTGAAGGAGAATATATCATAATTTTTGAATAAATTTGGTGCATGGTCTTTTTCCTTCGCATGGGTGTATTCGTAATTCTTTCTTCTTCTCTCTCTCTTTCATATTTCCGTGTTGGGTTCCATGCACTTAACACCATGGTTTTTCCTTAACATTGATTAGGGAATAATCACCCACAATCCTTCATTGAATTTCAAGAAATATGAACCTCCAATAAAAACTAAAGCATGATAAAATATGTGTATTATTTCCTTGTTTACATATTTTCATTTTACAATATGAAAATGTAAATTTTTTTTTACATGTTTTATTTTAGTTATGGTTAATTATCTATGATAGATATTGACTACACTCTATATTTGATGTTTCATTGTGGACCATGCCAATACCAAGCACATTAACTCAACTATAAAACAAATATTTAAGAAAAGGAAAAGTTTGTTTACACACTCATGTATAATTTCCTTTAAGCATGCAATTTTCAAATTCATACCTCAATGGGGGGAAATGTAGACACTAAAATTTGGTAATTTGTACTTTGTAAACTATTGATTTTACTATGCACTCTTGCTATGACAACTATAACTTCTCCATTCCTGCTTAGCTCTTTCCAAGGCCCATTGTTTAGATATTTTATCCTTTCACATTGACATGTTGACACATTTTTAAAAATACAATGCATAGAATCAAGAGAGAACATTAGTTTTCCAACTATAAACTTCATTTGGTACATTTTATACTCGTAGTCATGACAATACATCCATTCATGACCTTCTTGTAAGATCTTAGATAGATATTTCATCCAACTGTATTTGCAAATTGAAATCTTTCTTTGGGTTTTATACTAGATATGGGTCGAATTTTCTTATAAAATCATGTATGAAACCCTATATAAGTAAGTAGACACTTCCTCATTTGCTAACTTGAAACTCCTAAGGAAATTCACTAGATACTCACTTCATACACTTATAAAAAGTATTCAAATCTCTGTTAAACCCATAATTTCACATCTATAGTCGTTAAGGTAGCACCTACATCAGGTCTAAAGATATGAACTAAACTAAGGAAGCCATATCTCTCATAAACTATCATTTAAACAATATCTCTCCAAGTATTTTAGCAAGAGCCAAGTCAAAGAAAGAAAGATCAAATTAATTTCCAAATTTAATTGATGTATATAGATAGCACATACTAGGTGGATAAATATGTGTCTTTTGAAGCCTCTTAGGAGTAGTGCCAACATCAGTGGTGCATGGGGGTACCCATAACCATTCTAAAGTTTATTTTGTAATAATCTTCATCCATAGCTAGGGTTTAAGATTATTTGGATTCTATTTAGATATCCTCACTATATGTGTGAAAACTAGGGTTTGATAATGATAGTAAAATATAGGAAAGTGAGAAACCAGTAAAGTTACAGGAGCATAATCAAATAAGGTTCAAGACTATACATAAGGGGATAAATTGTATGGTATATTCCTAACCTAATGGTATAGTCCTAACCCAGGTAATTTACAGTTACAATCCAAGTTATAAAGGTTGGCTAGGTTCAAATCTCCCATTTTAATTTTTTATAGTCACAAATCTCTCGAAAAATAATCTAAATTCACTTGATTTCTTCTATACATCTATTTTATGTTTTCAATTGCATGTTATATTAATCAGTGTATGAAAATTATCTCGTTCTGATATGAGTTGTAAATTTGAGTTAATATTCCTTTTGTAACATATTTGTAATATTTGAATCAACTTTAATCTAATCTACCCCTGATTAAATCGACCAAAATTTAATTAAGGGTTAGTTGTGAAAAATTATTGATCTAAAGTAGATCAACAATATGATTGTGGTAAAATTTTGAGAGAATTGAATCTATCGAGAGTTCTATAGAAGGACCTACAAAATGGTAAGTTTGGGGGAGATGTTAAGACTATAATATGTCTCAAATTTACCCAACATAAAATCCTCTTTTCCGTAAATAATGGAAATCATGAAAAATAACCATCATATTTCATTTTACATATACTAGAAATGTAAAAATTTTGACTGATGATCACGAACCCTAAACCTAGTGGAGGTAGTAATGGTAAAAAATAGCTTTGGTGCCTATGTAACCAATCAAAAATGATAGGTTGGTGACTATTATATGGGCTGTGGTGAAACAGGGTATGATACAGATTCAAAGGATCCCCTATTTTGACGTGTTTTCCTATTCTACCTATGGATGAATAATTATCTTTTCCTAACACCCACACCTAGGTACATGATGGTATCATGGAATAGGTGAATAGTGGCTAACCGACGATGCCCTTAGATAAGTTGGAGGACTGGAGGAAGGTTGTGGCAAGGGTATGGGAGTTTTATGGCTTTAACCTAGCTCAACTTGAGTCCCATTCTTATAACATCATCTTAGGCAACCCTTCCTAAGGCCACATATCTTTTTATAAGGTTACAATGAAAAAACCTAGTGTTAGACCAATGCTAAACCACTACCGTTAGCTCCATCCATCCCACTGGCCCTTTTTTAGCATATGCTTTTAGAAGAGTTATTAGAAACAAAACAAGAATTTGTAATCTCGGGCCTAATATGTAGATTTAATTGTTTCTATTCAAGCCTCCATGCATTTTATGCATAGATCTCTAAGTTATGGTGAACTATAATGAGGGGTAATGCTTTTATTTACCCCTACAAAAGGGTTTTTTTTGGTAATTGTTTGAGCTTAGTAGTGATAGGGATGTCACTCTTAACGGGTTTTGGGTGTTTAATGGACACTATATGACCACAAACTTGGTTCCCATTTTTCAATCCCAACACAGAATATTTTTCTATAAGACTAGCATGCATTAGACTCCTACATATCCCTCTTCAATTTTGGTCTGAATCAATCCTAGTTATTATTGTGTTAGCTCTAGGAAAGATATTGATGGTTAAAAATACTACTAAACTCATGTCCCATCCTATTTATGTCTATTTTCTGGTGGAAATGAACACTTATTTGGATCTTCTAGATAACATTTTTCTAAAGGTTCAAGAAAAATCTTGGTCTCAATCAAATGACTATGAATTTCTTCCCATCATATGATGAATATGTTTTGATCATGGAAACCTTACTCTAGACTGTCAATCCCTACAATGTAAAATGGTGGATAAAGTGTTCTGGTGGTAGGATGTTATCCCTTAACAACTCGGTGTGAAATGTGAGGCTATGGTTGATCCTTTGGAGGTTTTTGAGGAACAAAATGGCATAGTCTAGCTAGGGCGAGAAACCCACTATAAGCCACCATTTCAAGATACCCTTGATAACACAACTACTATGGCCTCATGTATTCAATGTGACACATTCCCCTTAATAGGAATGTAAATTATTATCACAATTACCTTGTATGATAATGCTAGAGATTATATGGTAGTGGATAACAAGAAAAAGGTCAACCATAGAGGTTACATTAACAAAAGAAGATGCATCTTCTCTCTCATAAACATGGGTGATCTTAGCATCTTGTTTGTGAAATCATTTATCGTGTTGCAAATTATGTGTTTCCACCAATGCTCACAGGGCTACGCCCCTCCTTCTTGTGTATGGGGAGGCTCCCATTATTGAATGTAAAATAATATATTTCTATGGTGGTAGGTAGGGGATCACAAAGGAAAACTTCACTGAACCTATGGAAAAGTGCTTGTATGGGGTATAAGGGAGGAATTTATAGCAATGAGGGGTGAAGGAGATAAATTAGGAAAGAGAGGGTTATTTTTGTGAGTAGGAAATAAAAAAGTTCACACAAAATAATGAGATTAGTTCAAAATTAAATTATAGGAAATCAACAATGTAAGCCATTAGTGAGACTAAAAAACTATAGACACACATTTCTTTAGATTCATTAATCAAGGATGTAAAGCTCATTATTGATCATTGTGTTTGCAAAGTGCATAAAATAAAGAGAATAGAGGAAAACATGTGAAAGGGAAATGGAAGAAATGTAGATTTTATTTCTTGTGTTGGTCCTACAAATCTCAACATCTAAATCACAATCCAAAATTTCTACATAAAATTAAACTTTTAGAGATCCCTTTGAAATTAATAATCCATTCCAATTTATATCATTGTGAATTGTCTCTTCCTTTACCCCCCCCCCCCCCCCCCCCACATGAATCTTTGCATTCTTATTTTCAGTACTTTATTTTAACACCCAAATTCTGTGCATGTTGGCATCAATAAATTTGAATTCTCACCCAAAGCGCACTAAGATACCAAGTCCCTCATTTGTATTTTCTTGACAACATGTTAACATACATATCCACAAGAAATATAATTCATTCAAATATAAACCATCACATTAATTTTATCATGGAAACTCATATAACAAGATAGTATAATAGTTCATATAACAACTAATACCAATTTCACCAGGTATTCCCCATAATCATATAAATCAAGAATCATAATCCATCCTCCATAATCCATTATAAAAAAAAAAATTACATAACAGAAGCTAAATACATCAAAATACCAGGGCATTGGAAGTCTAGAACATGCATAAGTATAAAACCCTAGTCTATAACCGCATACAAAGACTCTCAGTACTCAAACATGAATGGTGGTGGTACTAAAATAATGGCATAATATATATATATATATATATATATATATGGGTGGGGTATTTCCCTTCACCGCCGAGTAATATCCTAATAATAGAGAGCTCAAAATAAACTACATGCATACTTTTATACATCATCTAATAATAGTTCATCCTATAAATAAATCTTTCTTTAATCTTATTAATAGCTCGATTCATTCATTTCCTTTCATCTTTGATGCACATTTGATTTATCCAAAAATAGAAATTATTTGACCACCAAGTATTCTATCTTTTTTATGTATCCGAATCATTTCTTGGTCGGAACTCTATCTCCGTTCTTCTATTTTTAACCCATGGTTCACAAAATTGGCTAAGTCCCAAAGTTACCCTGCTTAGGTGTGATCCTTTATGCACAATCCAATAATTTTTGTGTGTGCTCCTTCACACCTTTCTCGCAAGAATCCTAGATCCTCGTGCATAGTATATGTTGGTGCTCCATTTGATCATGCCCTAGTTTTCCCTCAAAATTCTTCAATCTGTGGCCTCTGTCGTATTTTCTATTTCCCCGAATGGATGTGTGAAAGGTTTTCTTCATTTGTATGTTGTTGAAGATCCTTATCCATGGTCTTGGATCACATTTGGGCCTTGTATCATTTTCAAATTCTTTGTCATTAAATAAAAATTCAATTATGGGTGCAAATGGTGATTTCCTTGCATTTTACGGTTTGACAAACGTGTTTTCCCCATCAAGTTATATCTCAGAATCTTTAGCTACGTGGTCTCTTTAGATTGGATGAGGCACGTATGGTCTATTTTATAACTTGTAACTTATTTCTATGTTTGTAAAAATATCAATTTGGCCCCGCGGCCCTGTTGAGTTCTGATTGGCTTTGACCCCAAAGAAGGACACGTGGTAGTTTTTCATGTTACAAGAGGGAAGGCAGGTCGACGGGGCATTTTGAAACTTTAACACCTGATTCAACTCAAAGCTTGTCCATGTGGAGGGCTGGTGCTCATTTGAAATTTTCCTTTGGGTCCTACCTTAGTAGTTGCGCCAAGGAGACACAGGGAGGCTTCCACTAGCTCCTCTCTATACTTAAACTTTTCAAGAAAATTTCTAAGGCCTAGGACATGTGGAGGGTCCGCACTTGTTTGAGGACATGTCCCTATACTTTACTTTTGAAAGAGTACTGAAGGGATACTTAGAGGTTTCCGATAGATCCTACCCATACTTAGAATTTTCAATAGCCGAAGAAACTTTCTCAGACCCAAGGCACATGGTGCCTTCTGCTGGTCCTTAAAAAATTTCAAAAAAAAATTCGGGTTGGGACATGTGGTGAGTCCGCACTTGTTTAGGGTCTCCACTTTTGGGTACCATATCAAAAGTCCACCAAAAAGACATGTGGAGACTTCTGCTGGCTCCTTTTTATACTGATACTTTTTCTAAGGCCAAAAGGAAATTTTCTTGGGGCCAGGGCATATGGATAGCCTGCGCTCATTTGAGGTCTCGCTTCTAAACTTCATCTTTGAAGTTGCGCCAAGGAAAAACATTGAGGCTTCCATTGAATCCTCTTTGTGCTTGGCCAACTCAGTATCATAGCATAGGTAATGTGGGATAAGCCATGCGTGGAAACTCATTTCTAAGAGGCATGAATGCAGGCATCCATGTGAGGGAGCTCTTTTCTCAAGGTGTTTCCTCGATGGCAAAAAGGATTTCTTGTCAAACCCAACTATACAGATCCACCTGAAAATGATTTAAAAGGGGATTTCTCGCATGACAGAATAAAATAATGATTAGAAGGACTGTTAAAAATCTATGACATGGCATCCTAGTCATGGTTGAGGGTCTGAGAAATGTGATCAGTTCATGATTTGTCCACCTGGCAGCTTTGGGTGTGAATTTGTTAAACATCACTTTCTGAGACAAATTGGTAACAAGCAAAGGATTCCTATAATATCCTTCTTTTGGGGGGGAAATTTGGGATGAGTGAGCAAGTGAATTGTATAAATGCAATGACAATACTCTTACAAATGGTCAGAGATTGAATTCTTACGAGAAAATTTGAGAAAGCCCATCTTCCTGAGAGACCATCTAAGAAACCTTTTAATCTCTTATGTTTTAGATTTGATCATGTCAAGTTGGTTGCAAGTGCACAACCATTGAAAATATCTGATATTTTTCAAGAAACCTTCCCCTACTGATGAATCTAATCAACTTCGAATTAATCTATGTTAATCTTGGGAAAAAAATTGTCTGCTTTATTTCAAAATGTCTGCAAATAGTATTTCTTGTTCCTATTGCAATCTTATATTATAATCTCTCTGAATCACACAATATCTCATCCCTTTGATGGTTTAGTGGCATTTACAATTTCATTATGAGAAAAGCCTTCATCTGGTAATGAAATAAACAATTTAAAATCACTTTACTCTCATTTGTTGACAGAGGTTTCTTGTAAGTCTTTGAGTATATCTTAGATGTGATGAACCAGAGATTTATAATGTTTAATTGAGCCTCTTAACTTGAGCTTTCATGTTAAATTCTTGGAGATTTTGTGAAACCATGAAAATCTGGGCCTCCATTGATGCACCCCTTCTAGTTGAAGGAATATTTTAGCTATTCTAAAGCATTCTATCATTTAGTTTTCAAATTATTGTGAAAGTTCTCAAAGATCTGGCAAAATCAAGTTTATCCTACTTCATCACCCACCAAAAATTATTCAAAAACAATGAATCCTACCTGAACTACCCCTGTTTTCCCTTTATGTCCACAAATGAATAAATTCTACTACCAAAATATGCAGAAGCAATCAAGATTCCATAATGTCTTTAGTAACCTTAACCTTGTTTAGAAAATATCACCATTCTTTAGAAGTGACAACTTGTGAGAGTTAAATTGTGGTGCATTGATCATATTTTCTCAAGGTTTCCTTTCAAATCTATGCAAAGAAGGATATCTTCATTCTCTTGCACCAACAGAGGTTATAAAATGGGTCCTCTCACCCTAGTTAAAAGGCACAACCTAAAGTAGTGAGGACAGATCAAATACTTTTGAAGGTGCTATCTATTTCTCCAACATCTAAGTGACAAAGAGACTATTAAATCATGTCCCCGGAAACAAAAATACATACATGATGATTTATATGTCTCTAGGCTTCTTGTTAAATCTATGATGATGCTCATCTTGCAAAGGAGAAACAATTTGATACCAACAGTATATACCTAGATAATTTTTCTGAGGAACACTATTCCACTTGTGACTTTTCAATTACCCTAAGAAGAGAAAAAACTCATTATCTCTCTTATAATTTGAGAGAATAATTTTACATTTTACAAATATTTCATTGTCACTTAAGTTAATAAGACAAAATACAATGATTATGTACAGTGAAGAATTAGAAATAGGGGAGAGAAGAGGAGAAAGAACAAGGAGAGGAGAGAAGAAATTATCCAAAGCATGAATGAAGATTCTCTCTGTCTTCAATGAATATCATCTCTAATGATGATGAAGATGGAAAATTTTTGCTTGATGACCCTCTACAACACTATGATGATCTACCGATGAAGATTGATCCATTGGAAACTTTTACCTTTCGATATCTCCCTAGAATGTAACACACTTGGACTCAATGAAAGGAAAGGTTGTAAGTGTTGAAAAAATAAAGACAATAGGTAATTTTTTCCATCACTTGAATAAGTCTTCAAACCTTTGAAACACTACAATGCCTCCAAAATTTCAAGTTCCTTTTACAATTTGAGATCACTTCTTGTACAATTCAACCTGATGATTGTAACCCTTAGGGAAATGGAGCCATTAATGAGATGACGTGAAGAAAACTTCAACCATGCAATGAATGAAGGTGAGAGATTTTATGGAACATGCTTCAATCCCTTGATCAACCCATCCAGTGAAGTGAGAAACACACCAAGACTAGAATATTCCACTATGACCAAAATTGGGAACTTCGAAGGATTTTCCCCTGCTTGAGACACATTTCCATTATCCACCCTTTGCAAACATGATTTTTACATAATTGAACGTTTTTATTAGTGATTTATGTGAATGTATAACAACCATGAACATTTTAAACCTTTTTCGGACACTTAATATTTTTAGTAAGTTCTTCCTGGCTGACAAGCTTTGGTAATTTTGTCGAATTGTCACTTTTGAGCGCTTTTCTTCTTGGGGAATGAATTGGGTGACTTGAATCCATTAATTATTTGGAATTAATATTATTATTAATTTTCTTGAATATATACTCACTAAAAATAAACAGTGTCCACGGAGTGTCATATCAGAGTGAAAAAGATTTTCAAAAATTATACTTTACACCGAGATGTTTTGTTCTAATTTTTGGGAGTTTATCTCATTTGGATCTTTGCAAAAAAAAGTGAACTTACAAGTATGTGTATTTATCCATATATATCACATAATAATAAACAAAAAAAATCATTAATATCTTAAATAATACTCATTTTCATAGGGCAAGAGAAGGCTCATTAGAAAGCTGATTTTTGGGAGGTTGCTCACTCCGATTTTGAGGCAATTTGAAACGTTCGAACTCCGTAAATATGAGGAGATATTTTCCATGGCTGAAAAATTAATAGTACCATAAAAAAAATAGGGCATCAATCATGTCATATAAACACTCATTCTAAAGGGGTTCAAATAAGGAAGCTACAGTACAAAGTTTCAGGGTGATTGGAGCAGTGAGGTTTGCAAGAGTAATGAGGGAAAATTTGCATTTTGACGATGGTGGATGCCTGTGATTCTATCATGGACAGCCATAACAAACATGGATGGAAACATAAATTTTTAAAAATTGGATAATTTAAAGATCTAATAAGTATGTTTATTTAAACTCGCATCCACTCATTAAACATGCTTAATCCCTCACCATTTAAACTTGTTTTTGACTATTCAAATCTTGAGCCACAGTTGACATAACACATGGTAAGTGTGAGTTAAAACTTTCCAAATGGGTTTTAGAATGTCTCCATGTCCCTTACCACATTTAGCAAGGGGAAAAAGGGACATCATGGAGTGTAAAAAATGCACCATTGTCTTGAGGTGAATCCTGAAGAGGGTGTCAAAACACATGTAAGTTGTAGAGTTGAGAATGACACGAGCCTAACAAGCAAGTTATGACTTTAAGTGACGAAAACTTTATCTTCTATGTGGTGGCTAAAATTACTAAATGGGTCTAAGAACCCCTCATTTTCTTAACAAATTTATTAATGGAAAATGGTACAAAGGGGCATCAAATGTTGAAAAAATGCACCATGGGTAGCTTGATCATGAGGAAGTGGCCAACTTTGAGTAGGTGAGGTTAAAAACATGTTTCTAACCACTCAGTTAGGATGTTATTCAAGTGACAAAAACCTTTGAGCTCCTCCATGTGGTGGCACATTCTATTTTCCCTTAATATCCCTTTGGTAAAAATGGAAAAAGGGACATCAGGCCATGATCAAAAATTGTGTTATGTGCTCCAAGCAACATGAGAAAGGCGGCCAGATCATCAAAGTGATTTTATAGCATCTTTCTAACACCACAAGTTATCATTTTAAGTGAGGCAAGCTTATAAGCCATGTGGTGGAAAATTACTAGTGTCCCCCATGTCCCTTTTTAGAAAGGGTACAAATGGAAAAATGGGACATCACGGGTCTCCAAGTGTGGTTTTTCCACTTTTGGAAGCTTTCCTTCACCAAACACTGCCAAAAATAGTCATCTGAACCCATTTTCTTTCCCTGGGAGATTCCTTAGGAGTTTCATAGGAAACCATTATATGTTTATGACTCCAAAGTTGATGATGAGAACATTAACTTAATTTTTAGGATCCAATTATGCCTTAAATTTTAAATTCACCCCCCTTTTCAATTCTTCTCAAGCATGTGTGCTCGAGTGAAATAGGATGCTACGTTGAAAATTTTCTAATGTTGAAAATGAAAACCAACCAATTAAGTGTGAATATAGAGTTACATATGTCAATTTTTATTTTTAATCAGGTCCTAGCTCTTCATATAACTCCCAAAACCTTTCGTTGAATCTCCACTAGGATCAAAGATCTTCATTCACACTATCAAGCCTATATCTCAAAATCTGGACCATAGTAAAATCTATTAAACCTTTTGCAGATGTGAATTAGGAATCCTTATCTTTACAAATATTAGTATCTAGTTACTTTCCAATTCATCTTGAAGGCTCCTAAACCATGTCTGGAACAAGCTAACTAGCTTTTTCAATATTGTTCATTTCCTTACACCATGCTACAAATAGCCCTATGTTGCATAACTTGTTCCTAAACCTGATTTTTATTTCAAAAATTTCCTAAACTACCATGGGTGATTATATATCTCTACCACATGCTTCCCAAATTATTTATATTTACCATGTAAAATCCCAGGGGTTACTCACTAGGTGCAAAAAGCTTGGAAATATCCCTTTCAGGGCTTGTGGAAGTACTTGCCTTTGATTGGATCAAAATATCTTCATGAATCAACTTGAATAACCTCCCATGCACATCAAACATACTTTAAAATCATATTACCACATCCCTCTAGGCCATAATGAGGGTAACACATTGACTAATTTGGCCAGAAGGTAGGTTCACATTGACCGAGAGAAGCATTTTCAAGGGTGTCTTAGCCTTTCATGTCAAAACATTTGAATTTTTCATGATAAAAAATTTACATGACAACAACTGTCTCTAGCTTGAGGACTTGTTCTAGATCGAATGGAGTGAGGATAGGTAAATCATGAAGTCTATAATCTCAAGACTTTATAAGGACTATTGCATTATCTGTTGGGCTACAAAGTCACTTTCTTACCATATAATAAGAAAAGATACAAACATAATGGGAAGGAAAACACACATAATAGAATAGGAAACACACAAAAAGTAGAAAATAAACACATAATGGAAAGGGACTCTATATTATATGGAGAAAATTTACAGAGGCATTGGAAGAATGTATACATACCCAAAAAAAGGTTGAGAGAAATATGTACCATCACAGAACAATGGTTTGAATTCCAACCCCTAAAACTCGAAGATCATTATCTAATCATACCATGATCTTTTGATGGCTCTACATGGTATGAGTAGAAGGATACATACCAATATTCCATCTTCATATTAATATTTCACTAAAAATACTCTTACATTTAGTGAACATTTTGTAACATGCTTAAAAGTCCTACTTTTTGTAACCTTCACTTGATGCTTTGTGTCTGTAAGAATCCATTCCTCCATGTTCTCAAAAATGGAATCATTAGTTTTGTGATGGAGGTATTTTCCATCCTTGAATGAAGGTTACAACATTAAAAAATTACTTGAATCAGCGGGGAGTCCAAGAATGGTGAGAGTGATTTGATCCTTTTCCCATTCAAAAGATTGTTCAAGACTTTTAATTTATTGTTCTGAACAATTGCTTTCAAAAATGTAGGCTACATCATGGGTATAAATACCTTCATCATCCAATGGTGAATACCACATAAAATAACTATGTTTAAAATCAATAGAATTTCTATAAAAGGTGGAATCAAGTTGATTTTGGTTGTGTTCACAAGACTCTTGCACATTTTCACTTTGTCAAGAACAATTATCTTCAATGCAAACTAGCTCAACATTTTCTTTAATATCATTTTCCATGGAGGAGGTCTTGTTTTCATGCTTGAAAATATCCAGAGGAGATTCAGAAAAATCTTTTTCTTTCCACTCATATTACTCTTCACAAAATGAGAAAGGTGATAGCTTACCTCCACATTTATTCTCATTTGTCAAGGCTTTGAGACCGAAAGTGAGATTTGTTATTCATCCCATTCCATCATGATACATTTGTGTATAAAAATAAGAAACAAAACTAAAATCATACTTATCTTGTAAACTCGTGGCATATGTCAAGAGCTCTAAACTACATGTAGGGTATTTAGTTTCATCCACAATCCTCAAGATATCCTAGACTGGTTTCTCTTTCAAATCTGCCATATACTCACTTCCACCTTTGTTTGAACACTCTTCACATTAGGCTTCAAGGAAAAGAGTGGAAATGTGATCTTCACATAGCCAAGAGTCACTTGAAACATCATTATTTTCTTGATCCATATTCCTTTTCATCTGAGGGTTTTATTTTTGCAAGTTTGGGCACACTTCAATTTAATCACTTTAAAATAGAGATAAGAGATCCATACTGCATGGAAAGGGCGTACCTTTTAGTTCAATATTCACTAATTTATATTCATGGAAGGAGGAAGAACAAAGTGCTAGAGATGAAACATGAGGATCATTATCTACACTACTCTAAACATCTTTAAGAAATTATTCTTCTTTAAAAAGAAGTGGGACAACTCCATGCTCACTGTGGTGATCAACACTACACTCCTTTGGTAAGGATGGAGAAATTGGATCCTTGGAGAATTCGTACCCAATTTTATCATTCAATTTAGATCCAAGAAGGAACTTGAATTATTCTTCTTCCTCCATTTCAAAATTTTGAGATTTTTCATCCATAGTTGTATCAAGAAGAGAAATGGATTCTTAAATTTGAAATCTTTCGTCATTCAATATTTTTTATCTATTAAAGAACCCGAATGATATACAAATTCATCAATGATTACCTCAAATTCATTCTTCTTAATAATCTGAATTTTGGATGGAGGATTGATTTCTTGAACATCCTCATGATTAGTGGAGGCTTCAACAAAAAATGGATCATCTGTCATAGAAAAATAATCTTCATCTCTTTTATCTGTTATTTCTTCATTTGGTTGTTTCTCAAGAAAAAATGAATTGAGGAATGTAGGTTCAACTATCATGTCTTCATCATCATTCTCCAATGTGTTGATTTTATTGTCATGAGAATTTTCAAGGATATGACATTCATTATAAGTGCACAAGAATCTTTTGGGGATAAATACCTCATAGTGCAGATAATAATTAGGGTGTTCTTTTGAAAGATGGTTTTCTTCTTCCTCAACGTTATAAAGTTCTTTAAGATATTCATACCTTTTTTTCAAGGCCGATACATATTTCAAAATTTCATTTTAGGTTATGGGATCATAATTTCCTTCTTCCACACTCAAAATCCTTTGCAAAAACTCACTTTTCAATACTTCCATTTCTTCATCTCCATATGCAAGAAAATTATCCGAAGGAAGAGAAATGAAATAAAATTCCTTGATTTTCTTGGTCAGCTGCGGGAAGTTTAAAATATTACCCTAAATATATTCCTCACCCTCATGCCATTCCTACAACATTTCATGTCTTATGAATATTCTTCATCCATTTCATGGAGTCTCAATCAATGGAATCTGCAATTCCCATTTTCTTTCCTCTAGCAACAATCTGCTTCAATTGGAGCCACCATGACTTAATGACGGGATCTTCACAAACAAAAATATTATCCATTCTAAACAATCATTTTATAATTGCTGCAGAAACAATATGGACCTTATTTCCCTTGGATGATTGTGGATTGTTTTTTATAGCAAGAGTATTTTTCATTGTAGCAGAACCTTTAATTTTGCAAGAGATGTTACAGAATGATGGTTAGTAAAAAATTTAAATATCAAGGTCTTCTTCTTCTTCATTTTTATTGTCACTCATTGGTGTTAGACACCAATCTTGAAACTTTATCATCGCGATGTGGAAAAAAAACGTGACACATATTCATTCATTGAAGGAGTCACCTTCAAAATTTGATGTTTATTTGAAATATGATTTTTTTGGAATATATACTTTTTTTTTAATTTCCCCAGTGGAGTCACCAAATTGTTTTTGTTAAATAATTTATCATGTTATAAATTGCGTGTTGTCACCAATGCTCAAGGGGCTACTCCCCTCCTTATTTTTTATGGGGAGAATCCCATTATTGAATGTAAACTAATATGTTTTTGTGGGGGTGGCCAAATAGGTTGGGGATCACACAATAACACTTCACTGAACCTATGGAAAATTACTTGTAGGGGTGTAAGGAAGAATTTACAGTGATGAGGGTTGAAGGTAAGAAATTAGGAAAGACATGATTATTGTTGTGAGTAGACAATAAAATATTTCACTCATAATAATTGGATTATTTCATAATTCAATTAGAGGAAATTAAAAATGTAAGTGATTAGTGAGATAAAAAAAACTAGAGACACACAGTTCTTTGGATTCATCAATCAAGGATGCAAATTTCCTTCTTTATCACTATGCTTGCAAAGGGCATAAAAGAGAGAGAGGGTAGATGAACACATGAGAAAGGGAAATGGAATAAATTTATATTTTATTCCTTATGTTGGTGATACAAATATCAAAATCCAAACCACAATCCATAATTTCTACAGAAAATTAAACTTTTAGAGATCCATTTGGAATGGAGAATTCATTCCAATTTATAGCATTGTGAATTGTCTCTTCCTCTACCAACCATATTAATTTTTGTATTCTTATTCCACTAGTGAATTTTCAATTACCCTAAGAAGATAAAAATTTAGTATCTCTCTTATAATTTGAGAGAATATTTTTACATTTTACAAATATTTCATTGTCACTTAAGTGAATAAGATAAAATACAATGATTGTGTATAATGAAGAATTAGAAAGAGGGGAGAGAAGAGGAGAAATAATGAGGAGAAGAAATTATCCAAATAATGAATTAATATGTATCTACCTTCAATGAGGATCATATCCAATGATGATGAAGATATAAACTTGTTGCATGATGACCCTCAACAACATTGTGATGCTTTGTTGATGAACATTGATCCTTTGGAAACTTTTTCCTTTCGATACCTTTGTATAATGTATCACATTTGGACTCGCTAAAAGGAAAGGTGATGAGTGATGAAATATTAAATACAGTAGGTAATTATTTCCCTCACTTGAAAAAATCTTCAAATTTTTGAAACAATACAATGCCTCCAAAATGTCAAGTTCTTAATACAACTTGAGACCACTACCTACACATTTCAACATGATGATCCCAACCCTTCAGGAAATGGAAATATAAATGAGATGAGGTGAAGAAAAATAAAATCATGTGATGAATGGAGGTGAGGGATTGGATGGAACATGCTTCAATACTTTTAGCAACCCTTCCCACTAATAGATTAACTCACCGAGACTAGAATGTTCTACTGTGACCAAAATTGGGAACTGGGAAGGATTTTATTCTGCTTGAGACACAAAGCCATTATCCACCCTTTTTAAACATGTGTTTCACCTCTATTAAGTTTTTTATTAGTGATTTTTTTATGGAGAATTACCATGAAAAATTTTAACCTTTTCTAGATGCTTGCTATTTTTAGTAAGTTCCTTCTGGGCGACTAGTTTTGGCAATTTTATCGAATTGTCACTTTTGAGCACTTTTCTTCTTGGGGAATGAGATGAGTGACTTGAATCCATTAATAGTTTAGAATTAATATTATTAGTAAGTTTATTGAATATGAATTTAATAAAAATATAAAATTTCCATGGAGTTTCAGATCGGATGAAAATGGTTTCCAAAAATTCTACTTCACACTGGGATGCTTTGTTCCAATTTTTGGGGGTTTCTCTCGTCCAGATCTTCACAAAAAAAAAAGTGAAGTTACAGGTCTATAATTTTATCCATGGATAGGGAATAATTTTAAAAACAATATTCATGCATATCTTTAATTATACTCATTTTCATGGGGCAATAGAGTGCTCATTGGAAAGATGAGTTTTTGTAGATCTTTGTCTCCAATTTTTAGGCAATTTAAATTGCTATAGCTTTTTAGATCCGAGGAGACATTTTTCATGGCTGGAAAATTTAGAGGACTGTAAAAATTGGTTTATATAATCAATGAGGTCATGTAAACAATTTCCAAATTCATTCACATAGGGAAGCTTCATGCAAAGTTTCAGGGCCATTGGAGGTGAGGTTTGCAAGCAATGAGGAGAAAGGTGTCTAGCCATGGTGGATGTCTGGTTTGTATGGAAAAGAATAACAAAGGGAAAGGAAATTTTTTAAATGGATTAAAAAATTACTAATTATTTTATTTATACTCACATCCCCTCATTAGACAAGTTAACTCACCTTCAAACTCATTGTTGACCATTATAGCTTAACCTAGGTTACCTGACATAAGAGGGTGACTTAAAATTTTATAAATGGGACTAATATTTCCTCATGTCCTTTATCACATTTATCAAGGGAAAAATTGAAATCATGAGTTAAAATTTTTCCAAGGATGGATGATTCATGGAGAGGGGGCCAAAACACATCGGTTTAGAAGTTGAGAATGAAAACCTAGAGAGCAAGTTTGAAGTCTTAAAGTGAAGAAAAGGCATCATCCATGTGGTGGTACATTTTCATGTCCCCCATGTACCTTTTGGAAAGGTGGAAAATTTTCAAAACTCCTTTAAAAATGCACCATGGGTATGATTCACATGAGGGAGGGGCCATAACTTAGTGTGAGTGGAAAACCTACTTCTAATACATCAAGATGTTGTGTAAGTGACACAAACATTTCCTCCATGTGGTGGTGCACTTTCTTGTCCCTCTTATACCTTTGGAAAAGGGAAAAAATTTAAATCAACATGCTCAAAATGCACCATGGGTCCTGGTAACATGAGGAAGGGGGCCAAACTTAAAGTGAGTTTATAACATCATCCTAACACCATAAGTTGTCACTTAAGTGATGCATGCTTATAAAAAAATTGTGGAACATTATAGTATCCACCATATACAATTGGGAAAGGGTAAAAATATACAAATTTACATTTAATGGGTCTCTAAGTGTGGTTTCTTCACTTTTAGAAGCCTTCCTTCACGAAACACTACCAAAAATAGTCATCTAAACCCATTTTCATGCCCCGAGAGCTTTCCTAGGAGTTTTATATATAAGCCTTGTATGTTTTTAACTCAAAATGTTTTTTTTAGATCATTCCCATAATTTTCAGGATCCAATTATTCATTTAATTTTAAATTTACCCCCCATTTCAATTCTACTCAATCTTGTGTGCTGGTGAAAGATATTATCATTGAATATTATGATGACCATAACAAAAACCAACACATTAGGTGCGAATTTGGCCTCACATATGTCAATTTTTATTTTTAATCATGTCTCAATATTCCTACAACTCCTAAAACCTTTTTTTAATCTCAACTGGAATCAAGGATCTTCATCTGCATTGTCAGGCCCATATCTCAAAAATTTCACCATAGAATCTCTTGAAACCTTTTCAAATGTGAAGTAGGCATCCTTATCTTTTCAATAAGTATTTTTCCTCTTTCCAATTCATCCAAAGGTTAATGAACCCTTCAAAACAAGCCAAATATCTTTTTCATTACTTCCATTTCATTATACCATGCTATAAATAGCCTGATATTGCATAACTTGTTCATAAACATGATTTTTCTTGTAAAACTTTCCTAAACTTCCTCAATTTATCATAAGGCTCTACCACATAATAATTATATGTATTGGATATTATCTATTCATTCCCAGAGGGTGCTCACTAGGTATAAAAATCCTTAAAATAGGCCTTTCAGGGCCTTTGAAAGCAATCATCCTTGCTTGGATTCAAATATCTTCATGAATAAAATTGAATAACATCCCCTGCACAATAAAAACACTTGCAAATAATATTATCACACCCATCTAGGCCATAATGGGGGCATTAAATTAACTAATATGGTCGGAAGGTAGGTTCACATTGACTAGGAGAAGGATTTTCAAGGGTGACTTAGGTTATCATGTCAATATTTTTGAATTTTTTGTGCTAAACATTTTGCATGACAACATGTTTATTTTTTGGAATTTATTTTGTACCTCGTAGTGGACATTTCATTGTTCTCCAATTCTAAAGGTCAAATTTATTGATAGAGCTATTGTTTGAAGGGTCTACATTGACATAAAGAGCACATGATGAATTATGAATGATTGAGTTAGGCTTTAAATGATTTATCTTATGTTCATCTTTGTAAGATTTTGGGGGATCCTTTCGAAACCTCACCCATTTATCTAATTTAAAACATCCTCTTTTCCCTTCTTCAATTTGATTATGAGTGGATTTAAGTATAGTAATAAGATTGTTTCTTACTTAAAAGTAAAGAATAACATGTGTTTTTCTTATTCAATAGTGATCACTTATGGTGTTCTATGATGAAAATATTTTAACATATTATGTAAAATCGATATACTATTTTATGGACATACAAGTGTGTTCACCTTTGAGTTAGAGTTTTTGAGCATTGATCCACTCGAAAATAATGTCTAACACCTTCAGTTCTATGAATATGGGTTTCATACTAGCCCTAGAAAATAACAATTTGAAATACATAACTCAAAACATACCCAAGTGAAATTCTAAACACCCATGTGATATATGTAACACCCAAGGGACACCCTAAAAACCCATGTAACACATTGAACACCCATGTGACACCCTAAACAACCATTTGACACCCTAAAAACCCATTTGACATATTAACCACCCTAAACAACTATTGGACACACTTAACACCCATGAAACAACCATTTGACACCCTAAATAACCCCCCACTGATTGGCACAAGTTAAATTTTGATGGGGTTTCTAAGGGAAATCTGGGTGACTCTGGAGGAGGGGAAATCATCAGGGATCAAAGAGGTTGTTATGTTGTTGCTTTTTCTGGGAGAATGGGCAGACAGAATAATCATTACTCTGAAGCCATGGCGGCTCTTTGGGGTATTAGACTTTCTAGAGATTGTAACATTCCAAATATCATAATTGAAGGTGATTCTCTTAATATTATCAATCTTCTAAATAAAAAGCAACACCCCAGCTGGTCTATTAGGGATTTTATAGAAGAAGCTATTGATATATGTAAAATATTTGTAAATGTCCAAATCACCCACACCTACCGGGAAGGAAATAGGGTCGCTGACAGTTTGGCTAACTTCGGTGTTAATAATCCCTTTCAAACTTGGATTAGCGGGGATGTTCTGCCCACTCATGTCAATAAATCCATAATCATTGATCTTCATGGCTGTGAAAATCATAACTAAAGGTTGTTTTTTTGACGCTAATGTGCGGATCCTCAAGTACATGTGGATGACATCACAAAAGATTTGGATGATTGTTGCGATCTGTGTGGGTGGGGTTGTCATCATTCCTTAGTATAGGAGGAAGGACGAGGCGCAGGGTAATAATAACAAGTGTAGCATAATAATCAAATCGACTTTCATGGGAAGGAATGATTTAAACTCCAAGTTCAAAGTTCGGCCTATTCCGCACATTGATAGCTATTTTACCGTTGAGAACAAGAAAAGGTGCAGAGGAAACATGGGGGGGCCGCCATGCAAAACTGAACTGACCCACAACCCTGAGTGGAAAGAGAACACAGAGCTGTGGGAATACCTGCAAATCGGGGGCCTGTCTAATTTCATCGAAAGGATCCAAGGCTTTGACCAGGACATCTCTATCAAGTTCTCCTGGGGTTGGAAGAACAGAACAATCAAATATAATAACATGAAAATGGAAATCACAGAAGAGATCATAGCTCAGATCATGGGCCTCAGCCTGGAAGGCACAAAATTCTTCAATAAAATGGTAGATAGGGAGGTTGAAACCAAGAAATTTCTGGAAGAGGGAGAGAATCTTGAGTTCGTGACTGCTGGCCTCAAGGTGGAGTCGATCCCTGAACTGTTTGTTGAACTTTCCAAAATGGTGGTAAGGTATGTTACCCTTGAAGGAAGATATGTGACTATACCTCAAAAACATCTGATTTTTCTGAATCATTTTCATAGAAATAACATTATCAGCTTTCCTCATTATCTAATTAACTCCTTGGAGAAATCCATAAGGGAAGTTCAAAGCCACTCTAGGGTTGTCCCTTTACACCAAGGCCTTATCCTTTTGATTCACCGCCATTTCTCCAACTTCCCTCTGGTGAATCCTATCCCACCTCCCTCCTCCATACCTACTCCTGCCCACACTGCTCCCACTACCCCCTGTTAAAAAGAAAGAATGAATATGCGACCTCCAGCAAGAAAAGAAAGAGCCTCAAAGCCAAAATCCCTGCTTCCCAACATGTCCTAAGGAGCCACAAGGATTTAGAACTAGCTGAAAGCCTTCTACATATCAGCAGGCCAGTGGAGGAGCCCAAAGAGGAGGATTTGATGGATAGGGTGGACAGATTAGAAAAGGAGCTTCAAGAGCTCAAAGGAGCTATAAAAAACATGGAAAGAGCTAAGGGTAAAAGGATCCTTCAAAGTGAGGAGGATGAGGGGGTTATTGGTGAAATTTTCAAGAAACTACAGTCCCTGGATGGTAGATTGGGGAATGCTAAAAGCTGAAATGACTGCATATTATCTACCCTCAAAAGCATTTACAACTTCATAGAGCAGCATGTCCACAGTGTTTGCAATTTAAGTGGGATCAATGAGGATATATGGGGCCCTAAAGAGAAAAGGGACATTGCAATTTCCCAATCTGATCTTCAAGACCCCTCTCAAGCCACTGTCATTTCCTTCTTCATGTCACTGCAGGCTATCAAAACCAAAATTGACAAAGCCATCAAGTAAAGGGTTGTAGTGATGTTGTTTTTTGGCTGCGATGTGGCTGTCATCGGGTGGTTCTAGAGCTGTTTTGCGGTGGAGCTCCTTAAGTTGTTTCTCTTTTGGTTCCTTTTTGTTCTTGCCTTCTTTTCTCTGGATCTTTGTACATTTAGATCTTGTTTTCTCCTTTATTGTAATATTTGGCTGTTGAGCCTTCCTTGGTTGACTATTCTGCCCTTCTCTGGGCTGCTTCTTTAATATTTTCTATCTGGCTTTTGATCCCTTTTGTATTCAAGGTATATTCCCTTCAAAACTATTTGCCCTTAATAAAAAAAAACTATTTGACAAAATAAAAACCTACTTGACATAATAAACACTCATTTACAACCATTTCAAACCCTAAATACCCATTTGAAATACTAAACACCCATGTGACACTATAAACACCCATGTTACACTCTAAACACAAATTTGAAAAAATTAACATCCATGAGACACCCTAAAAAACCATTCGAAATCCTAAACACCCATGTGACATAATTAACACCCATGTGACACCCTAAACACCTAAAGGATAGACTAGGCATTGTATTTCTTAATATAAAGCATTGTATTTCTTAGTGTAATAGTTGAGATGTCATACAATATGAGAAACTTAAATTTTATGTTAATTTTACCACCACAGAACTTTTTTGTACTTAAATTTTACTGTCATTAATAGAAAATTTGATATGAACTTGATACTGCTATTGGCATGGTGTTGCATAGGTGTTGTCATTGATGGAAAACCTCATTAATGAAAAATTGGATAATGGTGTAGGGTCATATGATGCTCATAAATATGATGACATGGATATTTGTGTATGTTCTTGGTTGCATAGGTTGATTCAGTGAGGATGGCTTATTGTAACAAGCCTATTCAGGTGACCTAGCTAGCCTAGGTGATAATGTATGGTGGTATGAGATACTTGGTGACTTTATAAGCATGTTATAATGTTATATAGAATGTTTTAGGAGTGTTTTAGAACTCACATGAGTTGCAGGGTGTAGATACAAGTTTGTGACCATGTTTCAGGTGCTCATTTGAAGCAGGTATGAATGTTAGGAGTTATGAGAATGATTTATGGAGATATATGATCTCATTGATGCATGTATACATGTTTATCATGATGTACCAGGTATGTTGGGACCTTTTGGAGTGTTTTTTTATTATTTATGTGGTCATTTTAGTTGACCCTAGCTTCTACAGTCCAAAACCCTAAGTGATAGCTATGCAAGTTTCAATGGATGGAAATATTAATATGTGGTTATTCCATTATAATGTTTTTATATATTATTAGGGTGTGTCTTTGTGCTGTGGGAAAATTTTTAGGTTGTTATGATGAATTTTTTTCATAATACATCAGTTTTGGTGAAACAGGGTACTTGGTAGAGTGTTTTTCTAGCTCGATTTGGAACTTCTGATGCTCACCCTTAATTATGTGATTTACATGGTAAATTTTGGATTTAAGTGATATTTATATATTTATTTTTTAAGGTTTCACAAAAATAATGAGGTAATTTGATTGTATGGTTTTTAAGAACAATCGTTAAGAAGGTAAGTTCGTTTTAAAGCCTAGTAAAGAGAAGTTTGCTGAAAAGTATGTATACTGAGTCTGTTTTGATTTGTAGTGGGAAATTTATAATTGGATAGTGTAGAGGATTCCTAAAATTTTCCATAAAGGTATGGTAGTTCTCATTGATGAGTGGACCCCACTCAAATATATCAATTTCTTAAGAAGTTCTGTTTGGGACAAGATTGTCGAAAGGCGTTGAAAAATAAATGGACATTGTTTTGAATATGTGAGTTTTTCCTGATGTAAAAAGAGGTTTCAGGTAATGAGGATGCATAAAAATGGAAAAAATTTCTCTATGAAGGTTGACTATTCAAAGGGAAGTTTTGGGGTAGTTAAAATCAGTCTTCATTAAAATGGACATTACCTGAACTACAAGTGGATTTAGGAGGTGATTCAAGTTATTTTGAAGATGGGATTAAGAGAGATTTAAAGTTATATAAGTTTTCTTTCATGATTATGATTGTTTATGTGGTTTCCTAGTCAAGTTGTAGACAAGAATAATTTTACCTTGTAAGTATAGAACTGTTGTTTTTGAAAGATTTAGTTGGTTGGAGGATGAGATGGATTTGGTGATACTTTATATCACCTGGAATGTGAAGAGAGATGAATTTTGAATCCAATGAATCCATTTTTTAGGTATTGAAAGTGTCAGGAATGATGTTAATAAGATACATTTCTAAACCTACTTGTTTGGCAACTTGATTTGGTAAAGGAAAAATTTGATGTAGTTTGAACAAGTGGACGTTTCATGAGCTCTAAATTTTTTAGAAGTGTTCTAAAGGATCTATAATTTCCATAAAGTTTTAACGTGCAATAGTTGAGGTGTTATTTGGTGACGTTGAGGTTAAAAGGTGAAGACAGGGTGTTGAAAACAAGTGTTTGGTGATGGGAATGAGTCATTAGGCCCATTAAACAAAATAATTTTATTGGTTCATGATCATTGCAGCCATGTATGATCTTTAAATGTTATTTTAAACATGTTTGGTGATTTCTTTAGGTTTCCTAAAATTAGTTTTGGGATTAGGAGATTTTTTTCATTGCAATGCATGCATTTTGAGAATTTTTGGTGCATGGAATAAGGGTTTTACTTAAGATGACGTATATGGGTGACTTGTATCTATTATAAAAAGTGTTTGGGAGGTTTTTAAGATGCATTGGTTAAAAAATATGGAGCAAAAATGTTTGAGTTTGAATTTTAATCATGGAGAGGCTATAAAAGTGATGTTATGGGCACATTGTTGCTAATATTTTGGAACATATTTTATCTTCTATTGAAGAACCATTTGCTGTAAATAAAAACCCCTTGGGCCCAGCCAAAAACCCATGAAATATCACTCTAGGTTAGTAGTTGGTTGTTTTTCCATGGGGAATATTTGGGTTAAGAAAATATGGTGATATTTCTTTGACGGCGAGTTGAAGAAGGAGGAAAAATATTGTGTTATGTGCTTAAATGATATTCCCTTAGCATGTTGATGTCATTTTCAGGTCTCTAAATTATTTTCAGATCTGATATTTTTTTGAAGAAATTTGTAAATAAGTATATATTTATATTTATTCATGAGACAAGGTTGATTTTCTTGGTAACTCTTCATTTTATCTTGTTGACTATTGTTCAAGACATCAATTCATTGTGATCTGATTTGAATATCAATAAAGTGTGATGATTTTATTTAAATGTCGATATATGTGGGTTTATTGTATATCTTATGATCCTTGCTTTGACTTGTTTCATGGTGAAGTTTATTTACTTCTGATTACACATTGATACTTTTACTTCATGAGGTTGTGTGCTTGTTGGTGTTGAAGAATAGTGTGAAAGGTTTTATTAGGGACCGCTTCACCCCCTTTCATTCCTTGTTACTTCTAATAATCGGTATCAGAGTGTTACCTTGAAATTATCCTAACTAGCTAGAGGGAGATCTTTGATGACAATTATGGGGGATATCTATGAAATGATGTGGTCTATTAGAGGAATTGAAGTTCGGTTAGAGAAATTGGTTGCATCTAATGAGGAATCACTCAAGGTTTTTAAGACTCAACTTTAGGAGGCTAAGCACCATGACAAGAAAGGTATTATCTTTTCAAGAGAGTTCAAAAAATATGAATAAGATGTTAGGAAACAAAATGAATATGGTGATAGATCAGGCCTAGGCTTCATGGAGGACTCATCCAAAATAGAGAAAAATGAAGAAGAATCAAGTAAGTGATCTAATTGAATAAGGCAACCAGGCACGAGATAGAGTTCAAAGCTTCCATCTCATGGAAGATGATCTATCATAAATCCAAATGCATATAGGTGTGGTTTTTTCCATGGTAATTGCTATAAGTGTGGTATCTATGGACATAGAGCTAGTATGTCAACCCCTACAGTTGAGAACAAGGATGATTGCATAGGAAACATTAAGGAGAATTATTGTGAAGGAAATAATGAAGAATAATGTCAAGATAAGAATGAGAAAAAGGTTGGTCATAGATATGGTGTTGTATTCTACATTTGTTATTAAAAAGGACATATTGCAAAAACGGGCCATCAAACACAAAAAGGTTATAGACATAGGGTTTTTGAGTGAAAAAAAGACAAGTGGAATGTTGTAGGTGCCACAAGATAGGGCACATTACAAGGTTTTGTGATGTAAGATAATCAAATAAATATACTCATGGATCCAAGAAACAAATTTAAAAGTACAAGAAGGAAGAGGCTAGCCAAGGTGCTCAAGAGGATTCCAAGAGTGTGACTGATCAAAAGGAGGATTCTATTGTGACAAGTGAAGCATTAGAAAATAATGAATTAGTCAAGGATTCAAAATAAGGCTTGAGACCTTCTTAGGTCTCTCATTTAGCCCCTCCATGATGGGATATTCCTCTACTAGGATTATTATAGGCGTGTTGGTTCTAATGAAGCATTGGAGTGAGGGGGAGCTATCTTGGTCAGTGCGTGTCTTTTCCATGGTGTTGAGGTATGTCTATTCAAGTCATTTAACATGTTATTATTGATTGGTCATGTTGTGTATGTCAAGTATAATGTTTTGTTGTTCTTCAAAGCATACAATTTAGTAATGTATAGTTGTTTGAGATCTTGAGATCTGAGTTTTATTTATCAAGAATAAATAGTATGTTTGAGATGTTTTAGTATGTGTGCGGATCATGAGGAATTCCAATAGGATATCTAAAATTTCATATCATCTTTGTGGATTTGATTCTTGTTGTCAAATTCTATGTCTAACACAATTTTCTAATGTCTAAGGTTTGTGGTGCCTCAAGGAATTACTTTCTAAGTCAAATAGTGTGTCATGAGTTTTTATGGATTTTAGAAGCATGATTCATGTATGTCCAAGTTTGTATGGTGTGTATGAAGCTTTAAGTGGTCTCAAAGAGTAGTTCAATGTGTGAAGATTCCTTATGTGCTTTCAAACCATTCAATGATGTGTCATAGTCATATAGTCAAGTCTTATTCCAGTGGAGTATTTGAGTATGTCATGAGTTGTAGAGGAAAGTGAAAAGTATGTCTAAGAGCCCATGATGGATATGTAGCCATGTTATTGTATTAGAAATTTATTTGGGAAGTTTATGAGACATAAAAGACACTTCACATTAAGAAGTCTATGTTGATCATTATGAGTGATCTTGATATGCATAGTGGTTTATGTGTCTAAGAGTCATGTGTCAAGTGTGCCAAGGTATGTCAGTACATCTCAGAGAAATATTGAAGATGTGATATGTCATCAAGCATGATGTTTCAATAAAACACTATGAAGAGTTGGGTCTGTGCAGTACTCATGAAGGATTGAGAAGAGAAAACTAAGGTGGATCTAGGTATGCACATGGTACTCCTGATTCTTAAATCATGTCAATATTACTTAGGATGGTAAAAGGTGTTATTATAGTGGTATAGGTCAAGAATGAGTTCATAAAAGAAATTTTTTGTGCATTTAAGATGCTTCTTTGCCATGACTGGGTTTTGACAGTGTATTTTGAGGGGTATAGATGGAATATGGAATTCAAAGGATAAAATGGTGGAGTATTAGGATAAATTATTTTATATATCATATAAACAAGGAGGTCTCCTATATTCAAGAGGTTTGAGATCATAAAATTTCTTAGATTCCTAGAAATCTCTTACATTGTTGTGACTTGACAGTGTAAGTGTATAAAGACCTAATTTGGACCATGCATTTTTGCAAAGTAGGTAAGATGTTCTTAGGAGTAAGATTCAAGTATTATGGAAGTGATGATATGATCAAATGGGTATCCATATCTGTATATATATTTTCATAAAGTTATGTGTGTTTCTAAGGTGTCTTGGGCTAGTAGGATGAGAGTATACATTTAATGGTGAAAATTTTGTATTGTGATAATTCAGTGAATCTCAAATGATTGTAAGGCATAGTAAAGTATGTGAGAACTATGAATGAGTGATAGTGGGTGTTATAAGTTAGAATTAATTTCTTCATATACTCCATTAGAGATTTAATACTATAATTTTGTTAGTATGTACTAGCACAGGACTAAAGGTGGCTCTTTGGGTTCTAAATTCTTCTCAATGACTATGCCTTAATATAAAAATCTTAAGATGGTGCTTTGAGTTTGAGGTGTCTGGCCCACATGATCTATCTCATTCAAAAGTGAAGATCACTAAAAAGGAAAGTGTAAGTTACTCCAAAAATTGTGTTGATGGGAATGTGAGGTAAGCTACAGGTATGTTTAACAAATTTTTCTCATATTTGATCAATTTGAAGACCTAATACATAAGGGTATAAGGTGATGGATTTGTCTTTAGGTTTCTTGAGTTGAAAAAGATATTTTCATATACATCCACATGGTTATCCCTTGATAAATTATGAAAAAAATTGTAAGAACCATGTCAATGATATCAGAGGGGAATATATGCTTCTACAGGTAGGAGAGTAGTCTACATCTTGTTTTGATGGGTATAATACTTAAATAATTTGATATATGTAGTTTGGAAAATGCTATTGGACCTGATTTGTACAATGATGATGATCTCAGGCATTGACATTTTTCCTCAGATGTGAAAATGGATCTCTACAGGTGCAGGATGTACATATGACGAAGAACATGTGAACTTCTACATGTATGAGTGTATGAATATGTCCCTAAACTTATCTAATTTCTCTTAAAAGTGTGTCATGTCATAACAATGTGTTTGAAGTTCAAAGTTACTAAAGGAAGTGTAGTTGAGAGCTTAGTGAGCTAAAAATTGTAATGTGAGAAGCTACATGTGAAAAATATGGGTGCAGGGTAGTGTATGGTGTTTGCAGGGATAAGGGGTGTCTATCAAGATTATTCATGATATTTCAAGTTTCCCAGACCTATCTATATGATCTATAATGTGTTAGATGTAGTTGTATGTCTAGTTAACTATGTCATGACTAGGCATGATATTTTTGCTCCATTAGTGCATCCTACATGACTGTAGTTAGTTGTTTTGGTATGATGAATGTCTTATTTAAAGGTTTCATAATGAATTTTTATCTTCAAAATTTATTTTTGGTAATTTTGAATGATAAAGAATCACTTGAATTGTTTCACTTGTTCATATTGAGCAAAAGTTGTATGTTAGAGTCCTTAGGATCTGTAAGGTTGTGTTACAGTGGTGATGAAATGAATCTTTAGGTATGCATCAAGCTATTCATGACAAGGGGAGTCCATGATCCATTCCATGAATATGATCTTGGTGTTTCTCATGTACATGAGCTAAGAAGAGTAAGTTTATTGACTAGTTGGAACTGATTTGATGGTAAGGATGATGGCTTGATGATGGTTAATGTACAGTTGCATGAAAAATTTGTTTCCTTGGGTGCATGATGTGGTGTATAAACTCAGTTATGGCATGGGGAGCATGAATTATTTATTCTATAAGATATATTGATGATACATAGGCATATGATATATGTATTTCCTATTGAATCCAAGGAAAATCATGTCAGGACTTGATGTGGTCTTATCTTAGTCAAATATAATTGTTAAGGACTGAGAAAATGGTTCACAATAGTGCCAAAGTCATTAAGGTGATTTCTTAACATGTTATCAAGGTAAGAAGCTCATTTTTTTTCTTGTCTATTAGAGGTGGTCATCTTAACTCCAATGGGATTAATGATATTCTTTTTTATGGTATGATTGGTGCTTGAGAAGTTGTCAAAAATTGTCCTAAAATAACAAATGAGTTCATTCAGGGATCTATGCTCTCACGACAGGTTGAAGGCTAGAAGTATGTGAATAAATAAACTTTTATACCTAGAAAAGTAGCATTTAGACAAATATTGAAGGAAAGGAGGATGTTTTTTCTATCATGAACCATAGTTGTCATCTCTCTCAGAGTGTATGCTTCATGTATGAGTCTGATATAGTGGTTTCATAAAGGCTAAAACTGAGTTGAGGTGAGAAATGATAGTTTTTGCATAACTCAAAGGTGGATGATGATGTCTTGGCACAAAATCAAGGCAATATGATGTTTATTCATGATTTATTTACATGATTTGATGATGTATGTGCTATTCGTAGGGGGAGCTTAGTGTATCCATACATGAAAAGAGGCTAAAAACCAGGTTTGAGTGAGTTTTCAAGGTTATAAGCTTGTTTGAGATCTTTGGTTAATGTTTATAACAAAAGAATGATACTATGAAGTTGAGAAAGATGAATATAATGTTGCAACATGTATTCCTTTATCATTAAAGTAAAAAGTGGGAGAAGTATAGGTGGTTTTCCATCAATGAAAAGGGGGGAGATTGTTAGCATGTTGCTACATAGGTGTTTTCATTGATGAAAAACCTGATTAATGAAAAATTAGATAATGGTTTAGGGTCATATGATTCTAAGAATGATGATTACATGGAGATTTAGGTATGTTCTTGGTTGCATAAGTTGATTCATTGAGGATTTCTTAGTTTAGCAAGCCTATTCGAGTGAGCTAGCTAGCCTAGATGATAGTGCACTTACAACGCCCTGTACCCCGTATCTCATCCCGCCACCTAACCCTACCTCACCACCTAAACCTTACACACTTAATTATTTATTAATTACCTTATAATTAATAAATCCACATCTCTAACCCTGCCACCTCACCTCGCCACCTCACTATGACCTAGCCCAAACCCTAAACTAACCTACTTAAGACCTATGACTTGGTCCAGACCCACACCCATAACTCATCACCCCTCACCCACATTAAAACAAAGCCTAATAATGACTTGACCAAGCCCATAACTGACCCCTCAGGAGAAAAAGAGGGAAAGTTGGCTATTTTTGGTAAAAATAGCCAACTTTGACTTGACCGACGCCGGTCCCTACTCGACCACCATCGGTTATGCAACCACCATCGGTTCCCTATAAATGACCTCCCCCAACCAAAATTTAAGGATCCGAATTCATTTGCAAGGGAGAGACAAGTGAGAAGGAGAAAAGAGTTTGCAGAGAAGAGCATTGAGTCCAAGACTATAACTGATCAACGAGATCACTGTCACACTCATCCAAGCATTGGGAGAGTCAGAGGATAGCTTCATCAGCTCACTTTCGATTGTCGGATCATCCCACCTGAGCTTTGCCTTCATCACCACATTCCTCAGACCTGTATCCTTGTCAGAAAGTAGTAAGTAGTATCTTGTATGCTTCTAGGCTCCACTTCGTGAACTTTTGATTGATAGTAATTATAAACTCACCCCTGGATCTAACACCCGGCAGCACCCTGCACCTAACCTTCATTCATCCATCCCTATATTGCCCAGAAGACAGCTTTCTCACTCTCTGAGTCTTCTCCATTCACCTTACTATTCCCCCCAACCATCTACCAACCTTAAAAACCCCATAACCACCCTAAAATCAACCTCTACCCAGAAGCCCCTGAATCACTGCCCCTACCGATATCGGTTATCCCCTACCGGGTAGTGGTTTTATAACCGCGGTCAGTTATCCAGTGACTAGCATCGGTCACTGTGACTTATACCAAAACCAACCTTTCACCTATTTATCTCCTAACAACCTCAGATTCAACCTAGTCTATCCCTGTAACTTGATCTGAATGTATCAATAACCAGTGACCAAACAAACAGAATGACATTTTATTATGGGTAGTTTAGTCTCTATTGGCTTTTAGTAACGAGGTACCTAAATCGTGATTTCGCAATAGCTTCTTTATTATCATTTGCAATAATTTATATTAAAAGGGAACTGACCACCTTCGAAAGGAAGTTTAGTATTTCCTGGGCCCAAGGCAGTTCCCTTACTTATTGTCTAACTAAAATCTGGTGGTCTTGCATTCTTATTTATAGGTAGTCCTTCCCAGACAAAAAGGAGTTCTTCACAATCGGTCTGATCTCTCTACGGTATGCACACCCTCCCAACACTCAACAGGTATTCCTCCTAGCCCTAACCCTTATCTGTTTCTCAAGAGAATGAAAGGATAGAAGCAACTCTATTCTGGAACTAAAATTCTATGTGAAACATTTTGGCACGCCCGGTGGGACCCTATTCGGGTTTCTTTCTTTCTTGCTTATTTTCATATAGGGAGCACACTTGCTTTTCTTTCTTCTAAATATTCACAAAATATTTTGTCATTTTGGTAAAAGAATTTGTCTTTCTTTTGCATCTTTGCATTAGTGAAAGTCATCTTCTTGACCTCTTCTCTTTCTTTGCTTCATCGAATATCATTTTCAATTTGGGTTTAAAACACGTGCATCACATTCTTGCTTGCTGTTTTTAATTCTAGTGAATGTAGATTAAGTAACAGGTCGTACACGTGGGGGTGATATCCATGGTATTGACAAGAAATTAATCTTACTCTCACTGCACAACACATACCAAATCACATCATAATCTACACAACATCTCAAACATCCCCCCTTTCCCGTGGTATTCCTCCACCCGATTGAGGTAGCCTTACAAGCCAAAACAAACTTGACATCTCCCTTAGGTCTTTTGTTTAGGATTGACATCATCTTGCATCTAAGGCATAAGCCCAAAAGTGATTAAAACTAATCCTAGGGTTAGTCTCTTGATTTGCTTGTGCATCTTGCTTGTTTTCTATTTTTCTTTCAGTGTTGTTTCTCTGTTATACCCTGTCTCAGTTATCACTTCAGACAAGTTGGTGGGTATACTAAGCCTTGTTCTCCCCAAACTAGCAGCCTATTACATTCTCTCTTTGCCTTCACAGTAACTGGCACTAGTCCTATTCTACCGACATCGGTTATCGGACCGATGCCAGTTACAGTCTGACCAACATCGGTTACCAGACCGATATCAGTTACTGTGTTTTACAGTTCCTGACAAACCAATAACCTACCAATTCCAACATTTTGTTGCATTTTCTGTTCCTGATTGACTAATTCTCTATTGTATCCTCTTGTCCATGGTTGTTATCACCCGGCAACAAGCCACAGCCATGGTTTCACATGCTTGTTCCGTGTCTTTGCCTGAGTCACCCCCTTCGCATCCTATGGGGAATCCTACAGACACCAATGCTTTTCCCAAGATCTCTGTCAGAGATTCAGATTTTGCTAAATTTTTGGATGCTAATCTTGGCACCGTATAATATTATTTGTCTCATACCCCTGACCGTACACCCGATGGTCAGCTCCTCTTGGGTATGCCTATTAGTATAGCCACCCACTTAGCTCCTTCCCCACCTAATAACTTCACCTCACCATCTTCATTCTTAGCCCCGTCTCCCAGCTCAGTGGATTCGATGGTCCATACTACACCAATTGGCTTTCCTTTGGTTAATCTGGGGCCCCACATATCACTACCATCCACTTCCCCTACCTCATCCCTCTCAAATTACCTCTTTCATAACTTGTTCTCTACCACCTATCCACACGAGCTTTCCCTCTCAGGCTCCACCCACCTTTTCATTTCCGCAAACGCATCTGGTGGCCTCAACATCTTATATAGGACACCCTTATTCGGCCGCCCCAACACATTCATCATCGATACCTTATCAATTTTCCCAATTTAATGACCCACCATTCATCTAGTAGCGGCTCTTGGCCTAATCCTCCTCCGTTTATGATGACAACACCATCATCTAACCCAACAAATGATTTAATCAAACAAATGATGGACAAGATGCAAACTCTTGAGGCTTCTGTTTCAAGAAGCCATAACACCCTGACATATGAGCAAGTTTTTCGGGAGCCTATTCATTCTTCTGTCCCCCTTCATACATATCCTCCTCAATGGGAATTACCAAAATTTACTCGCTTTAATAGTAAGGAGGACCCTCAACAACACTTGCGATCATTTAGACATGCCTTGCTATCTGATTGCTCATGACGATGCCTTACTACTCCGTACCTTCCCCATGTCCTTATCAGGACCTACCTTGGAGTGGTACAATGCTTTAGCCCAGCACTCAATCTTCTCCTTTAACCAGTTAGCCCAATCTTTCTTGGAGCATTTCTCCATCAATATTGCCAAGAAAGTATCCATTACTGATCTCTATGCCATCTGACAATTTGAAGATGAATCTATCACAGATTTTGTTGGGTGATGGCGGGGCCTCATCAACCAAATTACTTATGCATTACCTCAGGCCGAGATCATCGAACTCTTTTACACGGGCCTGTGCTAAACACATTTCTCCCACCCTCCAAATTCAAACTTTCTACACCTTTGATGAGGCCTTTACTATGGCTCGGAAACTAGAGATTCGGGCCTTAGAGGAGGAGAAATTAAAGTTGTGCAACAAAAGCTCAAATTTCCGAACCCAGGACTCCACTAACAAGCCTAACACCACCAGCTCTCATGCATCGGTTGCTTCGAAATCAAAAGGAGCTGTACACATGGTAATGGTCAAATCTCAAGCACCGTCTTATACCCAGCCGAAATCCACCTATAAGTATAAAGCCGAGCCCATCAAGTACACTCCCTTAGGAGAAACTTATGATGTGATCTTGGACAAATTGCTTAAAGTAGGAGCTATCACCTTGCCTCCTGTTAAACCTCACTCTGGGTTTGATTCCGCCCGCGCTATACCTTCTTGGTATAAAGAAAATGAATTCTGTAACTTCCATCGCGTGAAGGGACACAGCCACAAAAACTGCAAGATGTTGAAAAACATAGTGCAGGAAATGGTTGATGCAGGGGATATAACCCTCGATAATCCTAATGCCCCTGCTAATCGAAATTTAAAAATCTTCAACAAACCATTTCCAAACCATTCCTCTAACAGTAACACAAACCAAGAAACCTTAGCCGAGGAGAAGAGTGTGCATGAGATCCATGTGGTTTTCAACTCCCAACCAAGGGCTTCCATCGAAGAAATTCTAAATCGAGCCTCTTCACCGACGCAAGAGTCCTCACCCCCTTCTCCTTCATCAGGACAAGAGGACAGCCCCACTATTCCTTTACCCATAAAGGAACCAACCACCCAGAGTTCTCTTCTCACAGAAGAGCCTTCTTACACCACATCCCTACAAGACTGTGAGTGGATGTTATCCAACTTATCTATTTCCCAAACATCTCCTTCCACCACTCTTGCTGCAAAAGAAGAAGGATCGCCACTTTTTCTATCATCCTTAGAAGAGAAACCCCTCAAGCCTACATCACCAAATTCCTTAATCATGACAAATCCTCTAGAACATGCCCTCCTCCCTATCAGTTCTTCATCACCTAAATCTTTCCAGCGACCGGTTGACCCTTTAACACCCATTGATACAGTGCCTCATTCGCCCCCTGTATCACACCCCCAGTGGACCAGAATCACAACCCACTTCTCTTCCATATCAAAATGCCCATCCATACGTGAAGATTGTCATCCCCTAGAAGATAGATGACTCTTATGGGCACATTTGAGAACACCATGCTCTACTCAAATGCAAATGACTAATCCAGACACCTCTACCATATACCTGAAGTTTTTACAAAATCTCAAAATGCCTATGTCCTCACCTCCACCCCCTCATCTCCACCGAATACCTCATCACCCTCTATCAACCTAACCAAACCTTCCCCTACACTTGGGACTTTACCAATACCCAGCCTGACGCACCCACCTAAATGGTTAGACTTATCCAAAAATGAAGTCGTCAATCCACCTAGGAGACAGACCCAATCTCCTCGAGTCCAATCTATGCCTCTGCCACAACTAAAACCCTCACTCCCGATCACACCAGTACAGTAGGCACGGCTTCAACCCTCACCATCACACCTACCTTCTATATTGGGGCCTCACCCCTCCACCTTGCCTCAATACACCATGCCTCCCACATCTTCTTTAACACGACCAGCACCTTCTGCACCCATACAGAAATCCATAGGCATCTCAACACCGTCACCCCAAGTATCTTGCCTACCTACCAACCCTAAGAAAACTCGATCATCGAAGGACTTGTTTGCTGCCGCTCCTCTTTCCCCATGGTTGTTTTCTGCCACCACGTCATTTGTGGCCTCCTCATCTAACCAGCTAAACATGACTTCTGCACAGAAGAAGCCATGCCAAGTTCAACCCAATCATCAAAATCCCTTTCCTAAACCACCACCCGTACGAACCACTCGTACCCAACCATTACCAAAACAATCAATAATCTCACCCACTCAATCAATAGCCTCATCTTCATTTGACCCGCTCAAAGGATCTTACGCCAAGATCCTTGATATGCTGGTAGGGGATGCGACCATTTCCCTACCCCCCACTCAGACCCTATGATCCATCTAAACCTCGACCTATAGGTTATGATGAATCTAAAATCTGCGCCTACCACCGCACACCAGGACACAATGTAGAAGGATGCAAAGCTTTGAAAGCCATCCTTCGCCAGTCACCTATCTCGGATAGAAAATCTCAGAAAGATGACTTACGGAAGAACAAACCCTTAGCTTCGATCCCTTCTCCTATACCACCTGTCCCTGCCTCACCAAAATCTATCATCATTGCAACCCCGCCTCTCGAGAACAATGACTTATCCCTGTCATCTTCCTCATCTCGCATTCATGAGATCAACATGATTAGCATTACTACTCGAGGTCAGAAAAACAATGGAAAAGCTAAAGAGAGCACACTGGCGGTCTCTCTTTCTCCTTCCACCATCCTGATCACACCACCACCTAAAGTGGTTATTCATGGACCGGCCTATCCAGTCTCTGATGGAGTTTCCCATCGCACTATGATCAAAACAACTTCACCAATCTCCTGTAAAAATGACACTCTATGATCTCATTCAAACATCTGAATCTCATCGACAAGCTCTAATTGAGATCCTTCAAGGGATAGAGGTCCTACCTAACAAAACCTTTCCCGTCACCTCCATCTTCACACCCAACCATGTTGCTTCTCTCACCAAACAACCTACCTCCACAACCACCTCTGTCCCTGTACAGCAAGCCGCTGCTGTCAGTTTTTCCAAAGAAGAAATTGTTGTCTTTGGTGCAGAAGATCCTGACCCTACTCTTTTCATCTTCGGCTTACGTCTGGGACATCTGGGTACGTCGTGTTATGATTGACGGGGGTGCTAGCCTAAACATCGTCTCTTCCAAAGCCTTCCAAAAGATGAATATCTCTCCTAGCTACATGTGTGCCAACCCCACCATGTTGCGTTCATTCAATGATGTTATTACTTCTACCCTAGGCACCGTGATCCTTAACATTCATGTAGGGCCACGTACCTTACCCAAACTCTTCTATGTCCTTGAGGGAGAATTCCAATACAACATGTTGTTAGGCTGCCCTTAGATCTGGGCTATGGGATGCGTTCCCTCCACCTTACATAGATGCATCAAATTCGAGTATGAAGGGAAGTCATACACCGTCACAGCTGACGCTTCCCCCTTCAAAACCTGTAATATGTTATACCACCCTAATGATGTGCTTGTACCTATCAAGACACCCATTGATCCAACCCAACCATCTACTTCAACCACGCCTCAACCATCCACCTTAGCCACACCCACACCTTCGACCAATGAAACCACCGACACGTAAATACTTCTTCCTTTCCCGTGGACAACATCCCAACCTCATATCCCTTGGTAGATGTTTTTCAACACCTTATGCTGGGGGAGTACCACCTATACAATGTTAGCACCTTCCATACCCCACAAGAGTATGGAAAGTTACATGCGCATCCTACCTACGACCGTCGTGTGGGGGAGGTGATCTCCTACGGACCACCTAATTGCCGCACCAACCTAACGTATGGGGGTGTTGACGCATCCTCTATCACCCCCGAACCTCCCCTTGGTGTGGTTCCCTTCCAATCAGATTTTCAATATCTAACCAACCGTCGTTTCGCCCTCACCTTCCTGACGCGCTGTGCTTGGAAAGGTTTTGGTTTCGGTCTTTATGAGCAAGGACGACATACGGTTATTCCCATAACAACACGCAAACACAAAGATCGTAGTGGTCTTGGGTTTTCTGAACCACCTACACTGAAGAAACCTCGTGTCAATTGTATCCAGGAAGATGATGAATTCACCCATTCTGAACAATTATCACCCATTTTACCATCTTCACCCACGGAGTCGATAGACCTTGAATCTATCCCTCCTAACTTTTTTTTTCGTGAATGCTATCTTCCTAGGTCCTCTCACTTATCAACACGATGGTGAGGACCCATCTTCTCTCCCCCTTTTATATCCAGACATGATCGAAGAAGACCTACCTTCGATTAATGTTGTGGAGTGCCAGGATGATGACTCCATCCTCACCTACCTTGGTGTGGATGACTCTTATATTCAACGCGCCTTACCATCTGACACCCAAACCATGTTGAATGAGTCAACTATAGAAATCAACATCCACACGGAGGATGATCCTCACATTGTAAAGATCAGACAATCTCTCGACGCATCAGAACAAGCCGCCTTCACTACCTTTCTCTGTGCCCGCAATCAAGCTTTCACTTGGTCCTATGCCGACATGCCAGGAATCGATCCTGACATTGCTATCCATAACATCACTCTGAAACTAGACTCCAAACCAGTTAAATAGAAGCTGAGAAAAATGCATCCACGCATTTCTCTCTTGGTTAAAGAAGAGCTTCAACGACTCCTTTCTGTTTCTTTCATCTTACCTATTGACTATCCGCAATGGATTTCTAATGTTGTACCTGTCACTAAAGCGATGGGGGGACTTCGGATATGTACGGATTTTCAGGATCTTAACCTCGCTTGCCCAAAGGATGACTTCCCCCTACCTAGTATTGATCAACTTGTCGATCTCACTGTGGGCCATGAGATTCTTTCTCTCATGGATGGTTTCTCAGGATATAATCAAATTTTAGTAGCCCCGGCTGATCAACATAAAACCACCTTCATTACCCCCTGGGGCACCTTCTGCTATCGTGTCATGCCATTTGGCCTTAAGAATGTTGGTGCAACCTACCAACAGGCTATGACATACATTTTTCATGACATTATGCACACTATCCTTGAGGATTATGTTGATGATCTTCTTGGAAAATCCAAACATCGCAGTGAACATCTCGATGTTTTAACCATTATTTTCGATCACCTGTTACAATACTGTGTTCATCTTCAACCAAATAAATGTGTCTTTGGTGTCATTTTTGGGAAAACTCCTTGGCTTTATCATCTCTTTGTGTGGCATTGAGGTCGACCCCGCTAAAGTCAAAGCTATTTTAGAAATGCCCCCACCCACTAACCTAAAACAATTGCGTAGTTTGCAGGGAAAACTCCAATCTATCCGTCGTTTCATCTCACAACTCTCAGATCGATGTCAACCTTTCCATCATCTCCTTAAAAAGGACATTGTCTTTCAATGGAGTGAGGAGTGCCACAAAGCCTTTGAGGCTCTTAAAACTTATCTCTTGCAGCCACCCGTGCTTATCCCACCTTAGGACGATCACCCCTTCTACCTTTACCTTTCTGCCACTGACAATGTTGTAGGATCCATGCTCACACATCGTGACTCCGAGCATCGAGAAAAAGTAGTTTATTACATAATTTATACTCTTGTGGATTAAGAAACTAGGTATACACATGTCAAAAAGTTGTGCCTAGCCCTATCATTCGTGGCCACCAAACTCTGACATTACCTCCTGAATCACAAAACTTTTGTCATCACCAACGCTGACCCCATACATTATATGTACGCCAAACCTCATCTAAACCAACGCATCACCCGATGGCTTATGCTCCTCACCAACCTTGACCTTGAGTTCGTACACCAGAAATCAGTCAAAGGACAAACTATCGTAGACCAACTCGTGGAAGCCCCTTTACCTGGGGAACAATTTACCAATTTTACTTTCCCTGATGAACTCATCGCAACTCTTTCGCTCAATGATGCATCTTATCTGATGACTCTCTTCTTCGATGGATCTAAATGCCAACGCGACGGAGGGGTGGGCATTGTTCTCATTCCTCTTGAAGGTGAACCTATGCCTCTTTCATTCAGGCTCGATTTCCCCTGCACTAACAATACAGCAGAATACGACGCCCTTGTTTTGGGTCTCTACGTTGCGTTACACTTAGGTGTGAAGTCTATTCACATTTTTCAGTGACTCTCAATTGGTATTAAATCAAGTCACTGGCATCTACCAATGTAAAAATGAGGAACTTCAAAAGTACAAACATTATGTATATTCACTTTTGACCTTATTTACCCATTATACTATCCAAACCGTTCCACACTCAACTAATAAATTTATGGATACTATGGCTTGCTTGGCCTCGCAAATTCCTACATCACCAACTGATTCTGACATATTTGTCTTGGTCCAACAACTCTTTACCCCATCTTACTTAGTCCCGGATGTTTGTATGGTAAATAATGCATCTGCTGACTCGCAGGATACCTGGTATCACCAATTTCATGACTACCTTACAAACTTTGTTCTCCCACCTAACCTTAATAGTAATGGCAAACATGATTTTCTTAAAGGTGTTTCTCATTATGTCGTCATGGGGGGACTCCTCTATAAATGTGGCTTCGATGGTATCCTCCTTCGATGTCTAACCAGCGCTGAAGTCACTCATACCATCCAACAAGTCCATGATGGAATTTGTGGTGGGCACTTTAGTGGCTTTGCCATGGCCAAGCAGATCCTTCGCCTAGGATATTATTGGCCTACTCTTAATAAATATTTCTGTGAATATGTTAAGCATTGTGTTATGTGTCAACAGCATGCCAACCTTCAACATACTCCCAGCCATCCGCTACAGGTCGCACGAGATCTTTGGCCTTTCTCACAATGGGGTTTGGACCTTATTGGTGAGATTCATCCACCTTCTTCGCAACGTCACCATTGGATCATCACGACAACCAAATATTACACTAAATGGGTGGAGGCCGTTCCACTCATTTCAACCAAAAAGGAGAAAATTGTTGAATTCATCAATCATCACATTATTTTCCGTTTCGGTGTTCCTCATTGCTTGATAACTGATAATGGAAAATCTTTCAAAAATAAGCTGTTACGAGCCCTTTGTGACAACTTTGGTATCAAACTTAGCTTCTCGTCACCCTACTATCCACAAGAAAATGGTCAGGCCAAATCTTCTAACAAAACCTTAACCAAAATTCTCATGAAAGTTGTTAACGATTCTGGTCAAAATTGGCATGATCACATCCCCTTTTCCCTTTGGGCTTATCATACCAGCATTCGTACTTCCACTAATGCCACACCATTCTCTTTGGTGTATGGTACCAAGGCTATCTTGCCTCTCGAAATACAAATCCCTTCCCTCAGAATATCTCTCCAGGATATTCTCACCAATGATGACTTCCGCCAAGAGCGGTTAGCCCAATTGGAGCTTCTTGATGAGTGTCATCTTACCGCTCTTGACCACCTTCAAATTTATCAAAAGCGCATCAAGCATGCTTATGATAAGTGAATTCATGAGCGTACCTTTAAAATTGGTGATCTTGTCCTCAAAGAGAATCAACATGTAACCAAACTAGAAAAGAGAAAACGTGGAAAATTTGCTCCTAATTGGATTGGGCCTTACATTATCACTCACACTTATGGATCAGGTACTTATTGTTTAGCTTCACTTCATGGTAAACCTGAGCCTGAACCCCTTAATGCCTTGCATCTCTGACCATTCTACTATTGAATTTAGTGTTACATCACTCCTTATCTACCTTGCGCTCATCTCTTGAGCTCATTTACCACCTCATACACCTTATTTTCATGCATCTCAAAGTAAAATCAAACCCACGTGGTTTGATCATCACCTCCTCTTAAAGAGGCCTTCTCCTTTTTAGTCTGGTCCATGACTTAAAAGTATCAAAATAACAAGTTCTCAATTATACAATTCTGGGATATTCTTGAGTCAAACTTCCTACAAATTTAGATGCTTCATGCCAAACAGACATCTAGACCTCCATGCTATAAACTAGACTGCTCCCTCGAAGGACAGCTATGTGCAAAAGCCGCATCTGCTACTATAACTAGACTATTCCCTCAAAGGACAGTTATGTGTAATGCCGCGTCTGCTACTATAACTAGACTACTCCCTCGAAGGACAGCTATACAAAGTCAGCCTCTATCAGAAGCTTCTCACATTGATCAGCTTCATGAAGACCTCAAGAACAACAAAATGCATATCCCATATAGACTTCCCGCATCGATCAGTCTATATTCAGAAAAATAAAAGCAGTATTCAAAAGAACTTTTTCGTCATGGACTTGTCTATTTAGGTTTGGTTCTCTTTCTTCAGAATAATCACCTTATAACTAGTTCTCTACGCCCCAACTATACAATCCACCTCACCTCACCATTCTTAAAAAAAACAATACTCAAGGGACGTGACATATATCCGATATATTGTGATTATATAACTCTTTTCACCTATCGACTTATCGCCTATGTAAGGTACCTAGGGATTCAAGCTCATCCTACAATAATACGTGGTGTGTTTAGCTATTTCCAACTATGGGACATTTTTGCCTCTTTTACCCAAATCTAGGATTGTGTGTTGACCTTAATTAGGACACGGTTTCCTATGCTTGGGTAAGCTAACCCTCACTTCACCTATACCTGCGCCAACACCAACAACATTACCCTACTAATATCAAAAATTTTACCAACCCAAAAATTGCCTAACCACAACCAAATTGCCTGAATTCACTTCTCCCTGGTCCTAAGGGAGAACTACATCGGTCTGAGGCCCCTCCTTGCTTTGTGCAATGGGCTATGTAGGTAGCACTTAGGAGACATGGGGTCTCCCAAGGTTAGCTCGACCATCCCCTACCATAACCTATCATGTGTTGTGTTTTCTTTAAAACTATAAATATTTTTGTGTATTTTTATTGATAACACTCACCTTGATCCTTTATCAATCCACACATTCAAAACACAAATATTCTCATACTTATCACAAACTCAAATCAACATACATATTCCATTTTATTTAGATGTTAAACAAATACATCTTCTCTATCATCGATGCGCAAGTAGGAATCTTTATTTATTCTTCTACCCCTATGTATGAAATTCACTTAGGCCCCCACGCCTCATCCTGAACCAGGTAGCGATGGTGATCGTCGATGCCGCTCACCTGACCTCTCCATCCTCAAGGTGCCACTGCTATTGCTTCCTCCCACTGATTTTCCAATCTCTCCTATAACATACAAATACGCCCTCTCGCGTGGAGGAATCTTGCCTCTAGTCTCCCCACTCATGACTGCGAAGCCTCTAACAATCCCATGGTCTTGTTCACCTGTGTTTGAAGCTGGTGAACTAAACCCTGCAAGCGGTCTCTCTCCACTATAATCACATCTATGTCAGGATGATATGCCCTCTCATGTATATCTCACAGCTCTGCTGCCCACCATAATCTATAAGACTTTGTCACTCCTACATCCATTACCCTGCGATCGGCTGCTGTCTCTTCTGGTTCTTCTGGAAGTGTCGGCTGTGGAGGTGAGAATGGTGCCTCGGCGTTGATCCTCTTGTATGGTCTATGAGCCATGAGTATATCCTGAACAAATCCAAATTTTCACCACACGTGATCTATAGGAATCCTCTCGTACTCACCTGGCCTGTGTCCCACGATCCACCTCAATCACTCTACACCCCTAAAATCCTCAGCTATGTTCACCATCACCATATAGTTCCCGTAAGGCCTCTAACGGATATCCACAATCGTCACCATATCCCACATCTACCTATAATAATCGGCGTCATCTGTCATGGTCTCGGATCTCATCTCTTGCTCTATCTGGACCCATCGCCTGAATCCCAACCTTTGCACTCCTGTCTCTCTTGCCTGTATGGTTCGACCTATTGGTCACACACACACAATGTGCTCATAGGCCCAACAATGTAATAAGTATGCACAATCCAGTGTAGTCCTGTGATTTCACCTGCATGCCCATAAACCCATGTATATCTCCGCCAGATATTCAGATGCCCATGCGAAAGTAATGCTCCCTTCTATCATTTCCCGAATAATACACATCAATGATTTTGGAAATCTTCCCCCGTCTACTCTTGGTAAGTCATAATACCCCACCACTATCATTAATACCACGGCTAACCTTTTTTCCTCAGGGTGTGCCGCAAACATTATACCATAACTGAATGTCAAACCTTGTTGTGTCAAATATCGTGCGGCTGGACCAAATACTGCTGTTATCGCTACCCACGCCACATTAGGCCCTACCTGATACACCAGTATTCCTATAATTGGAAGTCTCAAAATTCAAAACACATCTTCTAATGTCACTGTCATCTTCCCTGTTGGTAGATAGAAGGTATTCTTTTCAGGATTCCATCTCTCAATCAGCGCCTGCAACATAGCATGATTGCGTGTGATTCGTGAATAATATCGGATTCCACTTAACCCCACATGGTTTATTAATGCCCACTCAGCTCGTGTTACATCCACTCGGACCCATGACAACAAATTTGGCACCCTAGCATTCATCCTCAATCCTGCTTGTGCCTGCACACATCAAACCAACAAACAACAAATCAACAAATAAATTCCCTCGTGTTTTTTATCACAATCTACAACTTTACACAGTAACCGATATCGGTTATAGATAACTGATACCAGTTATTCCTAAACGATATCGGTAACTGTCAATTCCATCTACCCTGCTCAAAAACACCACCTATGATAATTTATTCACTTGTTTGCACCTCTCTATACCTAAACACATATCTGAAACCCCTGATTACCTACCTTATAACACTCACCCCATCCCAAACCTTTGCCTATCACCTTTCTTTTTCATCTCTACCCACTTACCTTCCCACATCCTATTCATACGCATGTAAAAATTTAATTCCAACCAAAAATTATACCTCCTGGGATGCAGCAGTTGGAGGTGGAACTTGTCTTCCCTCTCCTCTCTGCCCACTGGATGCTTCTCCTTGTTCAACCATGTTCACCACCCTCTTCACTGTTACTTACTTTTACGCCTTCTTAATCCAAGCCCATGATCACTTTACCTGTCTCTTTCCTCCTTATCACTCAATACTCCCATGCAATTACCTGTATCGACGTCAACAACCTCGCATCCTTGTATTTAACATGTTGCATGACTCTAAAAATAAGATTTCAGTTGCCTCCCAAGCCTTTCTATTTTTAGAAAATCTCGTTTAAGACTAACCAATATCGGTTAGCTATCCGGTATCAGTCAAGTTGTGACCGACATCGGTTATCTAACTGATATCGGTCATCCATCTCCTCTTTCTTAAACCTAATCCTTTTCTTTGCTTTTTTGAATTTTTTGGGAAAAGCCGCCTCTTTTCCCTGCATAATGACATCACTATCAACATCCATCATCATAATAAACATAAACATTTCAAAACATATGCATATCATCAAAACATCATCAACATCATCTATATATACATGAAATTCTAATACCATCGACAAAACACATACAACATTATAATATATGCATCAAATCAAACATTATACACACCATGTGTATCAAACTCATCATTTATATATATCCTCAAATCAATGTCAACATACAAAAATTTCCCTGCATGGGGCCTCTATAATCCAAAATACAAAATCGGCACGCAGGATGTTGTCTCTGTCAAAATCTCGACTCAGCTCGCAGGCCGGTCTCTCATGTCAAAAATATACTCAGCTCGTAGGCCGGTATCAACTATACAAAATGTACTCAACTCGCAGGCTGGTATATATAAAAAAAATGCATACATAAATCTAATGAGGGAATACAGGCCTCTATATACACACTCGGTTCACAGACCGGTGTCTCTATCAACAAATCCTCTATCAACTCAACAAAACCCATCTCCGCTCCTGGGGTGACTCACCTCTCTCCCCCGCCCTCAGACCATCCCTTAGCTAGCCCTTGTGCCAGATATTGCCTCCTCCCTGTAACTGACCCACCGGCTATGGCTGCGGCCCCCTGTGACCTGTGACTCCGGGACATCTCGGCTCTGTGAGCTGCATATGGTTGATACTCGGCACTGGTACCATCTAGTACGTCCTGATAATAGCAGGCCTCCGCTCTCGCCTCCATGTATCATGCCTGTACCACCATGGCTGGTGGGGCTGCTCCCCTGGCTCCTAATATAAGTGGGCCCTTCCTTACCTATACACCCTAACCCTGAGCCTGTACTTGTGGTGGCGGTGGAGCTGCCATCGGAGCCTAAACAGGGACCTGTGCCTATGCCTGAACAGGGATTTGGCCCTGAGGCTGTGCCTGTTCCTGTCCCTGTGCCTGTGCATGTCCCTGTACCTATCCCTGTGCCTGGGCCAACTTCCCCTATAGCACTCTGATCTATGCCTGTGCAGCAGCAATCTACCCCTATAATAACTACACCTGACCCAAGAGACGGTCCCTCTCCGCTATAACAGCTACCAAATCTAGCTATGCAGGTTGTGCTCTCATGGCTACCCTCTACCCTACCCACCAAACCAAAAATGAACTTGTAACTCCAGTGTCGTCCACCGTATCATTGGCCGGTCTCTTTGCTACCCAGACTGGGTCAAATGGCTACGGTACAGGCAGTGGTGCCTCTACATCCTCCCTCCAATACTGTGGGAAGGGAGGTGGCTCATCCTATCGTAGGCCCAACTATCGTCGTACCCTCTCTAGGGGAATCTGCTCATACTCCCCAAGTCTCTATCCAGCTATCCAGAACATATACTAGATCCATCACAGCTTTTCTCAGGCTCCTCCACGGGGCTGATGGCCTCTGTATGGCCTCCATATAATATCTAATGTCGTCAGGCCCTCTAGCATATGTCTATAATATGTGACGTCCCATCCTATGATAACTGCTCGTGGCTGACCCACAACCCACAACCACCTCTGAAACCCATACCTATAAACTGCCTGTGGCCCTGGCTGCTAGGGAAACCCTACTGGTTGTAAACACACGATATGCTCGTAGGCCCAGCAGTGTAACAATAATGTCAAACATATCCCGAATCACCTCATACGGAGATAGCCCTAGAGCTCTCTTTATAGCTACACCAAATACACCGGTGCCCATGCATAGCAGGTGTGCTCCTCCACCATCTCATGTAACACTCCCATCAGAGCCCGTGGGAAGTGGCCTCCCTCTGAGTCAGGGAGGGTGAAGTAGGTGATACCAATCATCATCAACATGACAAGTCATGTCTCCTATCGATGCATACGATACATATCACCGTAGCAGATGCTCGCACTATGGTACGTAATCAATGGGGCTGCATCCCCGAATACCTGTAGGATGCTATCCATCGCTATCTCCACATCCACCTAGAACACCACCTCACCTATGATCAGAAATATCATGATGCGATACACATCCTCTAGCGTGACTGTCATCTCTCCAGTAGGGAGATGGAAGACATTGGTTTTTGGATCCCATCTCTCGATGAGGGAAACCGTCAGGCTATGGTCCCTATCCATAGCCCTATACCTCTGGACTCCGCCGATTCCAACCTCCTGCATAACTTCCTACTGCATTGTGGTCACATGTGGCCGCATCCACCCCATTAGAGGCAGCATCCGATTTTGCATCGTCAGCTGTTGGCGTGCCTGTAAAAACAACCCACTCCATCAAGCCTACCCTTTACAAAACAACTACCTTAACCCTCTATACTCACTCACCCACCCAATCACAACCTGAATCTATAAACACATCTACACCCACCTATCTTACCCTATACATATATAAATTCCTCTCACTCTTATGGTCCTTCTCTAAATATCCTACCCACTCCAATCAAACCTAAAACACCTCATCTCCCTCAACATCAATAACCCCACCCAACAAAAGTCTATAATATCCCCTTTACCTATCCCACACCCTACCAACCGCCCCACTTATACTCCACCCACTCTACTCTCATCCTATAACCATACCTCAACCAATTTAACCCCTCCTAATTCATACACAATCCATAACCTATTCTACCCAAACCAACCCCCAACCACCCGATTACCCCCCACCCCAATAACCTTTCCTAGCAACTCTACCTTCTCCCCATTCACCCCACAAATCTATCCTACCCGCCTATAAAAAACCAACACAAAAAATTTCACAACATTTCCTCCTACCCATGGTGACCAGTACCGGCCACCCTCGACCACCATCAGTCCCCCACAAATTGTCTATACCTGATTTTTATGCACCGACGTCAGTCGACACATGATCGATGCCAGTCTCTACAACCACCAATCTACACAACTTTTGTTGTGACCGATGCCGGTCGCCTAGTGACCAAAATCGGTCACTGTGGGATTTCGGGGCCGGACCAAAAACGGCCCCCAAATCCCCCTTTTTTCTATTTTTACCCATCTACCTAGCACAATTACCTAAAAACTTACTCACCCTGCTGTTTTGACCTACCTAACATATCTGCCCACTCCATTTTACGATGTACCTTCATTTATTCATTATTTTATCAAATTTTAGATTCCTACCCCAAAACCCACATCCTAGCTAAATTCATCAACTTCACACAAATAGGGATTTAGAGCGTACTGGTACGACTATGTCATCGTGGTGGGATAGGTGGTGCTGGTCCAACTCCTCCAGCTCCTCCAGGTTGTGCCATAGCTCCAAATCTCCTTAGTAGGGTCCTCAACCAATCAAAATCTACCTCCTGATCTCTGGGGCCTACTAATAACTCACTCCCCCACTTAACTAGTGCCAACTCAGCCCAAAAACTCAACCCAATCAATTCAAAACTCAGACAAGAAAAAGTTTGGCACTCAAATTCACAATGTGAAAATGACATGCCATATTTTTTCTTTTTATAGGTTTTGACCTCTAACCGATATCGATTAGGACGTGCCCTAGAAGACCGATATCGGTCTCCTAACTGATACCGGTCACCACTAACCGATATCGGTTACCTGCCTAGTTTACCCTAACTCCTGCCCTTATCCACCAAACTCTCTTTTTCACCACATCGCCTACCCTCGGCCTTTGCTAAATAGCCTTATTTTGAATTCATTGGCCCAACCCAAGGCCGCAACCAACCAATTGGCCCGACCCAAGGCCGCAACCAACCAATCAGCCCAACCCAAGGCCGCAACCGACCAATCGGTCCGACCCAAGGCCACAACCAACCAATCGGCCTGACCCAAGGCCGCAACCACCCAATCAGCCCAAGGCCACAACCACCCCATCGGCCCAACCCAAGGCCGCAACCAGCCAATCGGCCTGACCCAAGGCCATAACCACCCAATCAGCCCAACCCAAGGCCATAATCAATCAATTGGCCTGACCCAAGGCTGCAATCAACCAATCTGCCCGACCCAAGGCCGCAACCAACCAATTGGCCTGACCCAAGGCCACAACCAACCAATCGGCCCGACCCACGGCCGCACCCAACTAATTGGCCCGACCCAAGGCCGCACCAATTCAGTACCTTGATCGAGGCCCACAAATTACGATTCTATCCACCCATCATGTAGCTGTTCGTTCAATCAAGCTCACCTGTTCGTGTTTTAGCATGACTAGGATACTTGAATTGATCAGCTGACCAGCTTTGCCTAGACCGAGATTGTGATGTTTATCTCAACCAAACCAACCATTTGGTACTGCTAAACATGCCTAACCATTCTAGTACCTTACCCGTTATATCCCCTGGAGCTACTTCCTATGCCTTGGATACTGGGATTATATCAACCTTATTTGGATAAACTATCGACCTTTGCCTATGAATTGCTTGTTAGCTCTTCAAATCATGTACCCTGGTCACACTACTACATTTCAATGTGCGTCTGCTTCCTTGAACTTACCCCACCATCTTACCTTCATCTCATCATCATTCACCCTTTTTCAACCCTATCCCTGATTTCACGTCACCTCAATCTGTGATCGATTTGAGGGGGATTACCTATGCCTTAACTGGGGCAACCACTTCTTATTATTGTCAGTGCAGCTTTACAAGACAAGCTACACGACAACAAGGGGTAAATGTAGACACCAAATTTGGGTCTTATGACGCCCTGTACCCCGTATCTCATCCCGCCACCTAACCCTACCTCACCACCTAAACCTTACACAATTATTTATTAATTATCTTATAATTAATAAATCCACATCTCCAACCCTGCCACCTCACCTCACCACCTCACTATGACCTAGCCCTAACCCTAAACTAACTTAATTAAGACCTATGACTTGGTCCAGACCCACACCCATGACTCATCACCCCTAACCCGCATCAAAACAAGCCTAATAATGACTTGACCAAGCCCACAACTGACCCCTCGGGAGAAAAGGAGGGAAATTTGGCTATTTTTGGTAAAAATAGCCAACTTTGACTTGACCGACGCCGGTCCCTACTCAATCGCCATCGATTATGTAACTACCATCGGTTCCCTATAAATGACCGACCCCAACCAAAATGCAAGGATCCAAATCCATTTTGCAAGGGAGAGACAAGTGAGAAGGAGAGAAGGTTGCAGAGAAGAGCATTAAGTCCAAGACTGTAACTGATCAACGAGATCACTGTCACACTCGTCCAAGCATTGGGAGAGTCAAAGGATAGCTTCATCAGCTCACTTTCGATTGTCAGATCATCCCACCTGAGCTTTGCCTTCGTCACTACATTACTCGGACCTGTATTCTCATCGGAAAGTAGTAAGTAGTATCTTGTATGCCTCTAGACTCTACTTCGTGAACTTTTGATTCATAGTAATTATAAGCTCACCCCTGGATCTAACACCTGGTAGCACCCTGCACCTAACCGTCATTCATCCATCCCTATATTTCCCAGAAGATAGCTTTCTCACTCTCTGATTCTTATCCATTGGCTTACTATTCCCCCCAACCATCTATCAACCTTAAAAACCCCATAACCACCTTACAATCAACCTCTACACAGAAGCCCCTGGATCACTGCCCCTACTAATATCGGTTATCCCTTACTGGTAGTGGTTTTATAACCGCGGTCGGTTATCTAGTGACCGGCATCGGTCACTGTGACTTATACCAAAACCAACCTTTCACCTATTTATCTCCTAACAACCTCAGATCCAGCCTGGTCTATCCCTGTAACTTGATCTAAACATATCAATAACCAGTGACCAAACAAACAGAATGACATTTTATTATTGGTAGTTTAGTCTCTATTGCTTTTAGTAACGAGGTACCTAAATCATGATTTCGCAATAGCTTCTTTATTATCATTTGCAATAATTTATATTAAAAGGGAACTAACCACCTTCGAAAGGAAGTTTAGTATTTCCTGGGCCCAAGGCAGTTCCCTCACTTATTGTCTAACTAAAATCTAGTGGTCTTACATTCTTATTTATTGGTAGTCCTTCCCAGACAAAAAAGAGTTCTTCACAATCGGTCTGATCTCTCTACGGTATGCGCACACCTTCCCAACACTCAACAGGTATTCTTCCTAACCCTAACCCCTTATATGTTTCTCAAGAGAATTAAAGGATAGAAGCAACTCTATTCTGGAACCAAAATTCTATGTGAAACAGGTGGTATGAGATACTTGGTGACTTAAGAAGAATGTTAACATGTTATATATCATGTTTTTGGAGTATTTGGGCACTCACATGAGTTTTAGGGTGCAGATACAAGTTGGTGACCATATTTTAGGTGTTCATTTAGAGTAGGTATGTATGTTAAGAGGTATTATATGAGCTCATGGATGCATGTATGAAGGTGTATCATGATGTACCAGGTATGTTAGGAAATTTTGGAGTGTTTTCTTGATGATTTGTATGGTTGTTTTAGTTGACCCTAGCTTCTACAGTCCAAAACCCTAAGGGCTAGCTATGTAAGTCTCAGTGGATGGAAATATTAAGAGGTTTTTATGACATTGTGATGGTTGGAGATATTATTATGGTCTTTCCTTGTGCTATGGGAAAAATTTCATGTTTCCATGATGATTATTTTGCATGATACATCAGTTTTGGTGAAACCTGGTACTTGGTAGCGTGTTTTGTAGCTCGATTTGGAGCTTCTGATGTTCACCTCTAAATATGTGCTTTGCATAGGACCTTGTGGATTTTAGGGATGTTTATATATTTATTTTGAAAGGTTTCAAAAAAATAATGAGGTAGTTTGATCATTTTTTTATGAACAATCGTTAAGAAGGAAAGTTCGTTTAAAACCATAGTAAAACCCTAGTCAATAGTAGTTTGCAGAAAATGTGTGTATACTAAGCCTATATTTATTTCTACTTGAAAAAGTGCTGATTGGATGGTGTATAGGAATCCTCCAGGTGTCCAAAAAGGTATTGTAGTTCTCATGGTGATGAGTAGACCCCACTCAAATAGGTCAATTTCTGAAGTTTTGTTTGGGACAAGGTTGTCCAAAGGAGTTGAAACATAAATGGACATTGTTTTTAATATGTGAGTTTTTACTGATGTAAAAAATAGGTTTTAGGTCATAAGGATGCATACAAATGGAAAAAAAATCTCTATGAAGGCCGAATGGTCAAAGGACAGTTTTGGGGAACTTAAAAGTAGTCTTCAGTAAAATGGACATTGCAGGAGGTACAGGTGGAGTTAAGAGGTGATTCAAACTATGCTAGAAAGAGGATTAAGATATATTTCTAGTGATATAATTTTTTTATCATGATAATTAATTTTTATGTGGTTTATAAGATAGTTTTTAGATAATAATAATTTCAAATTTTCATGACAAAATAATTATTTTCTGAAATATTGAGTTGATTTAAGCATGAGATGGATTTTTTTTATGCTTTCTATCACCTAAAATGTGAAGAGGGATGAATTTTTCATCCAATAAATCCATTTTGAGGTCTTTAAAGTTTTATGAAGGATGTTAACTAGATATATTTGTAAACATAATTTGTAGGCAGCTTGATTTGATGAAGGCAAAATTTTATATAGTTTGAACCAATAGATGTTTAATGAGCTCTAATTTTTTTATAATTTTTCTAAAGGTTCTGTAATTTCCATCACTTGGTCACATTTCATCATTGAGGTGTTCTTGGGTGGTATTGAGGTCAAAAGGTGAAGGCAGGGTGTTAGAAACAAGTGTTTAATTATTGCAATGAGCTACTACTCCCATTAAATGAAATAATATGATTGGTTCATGATAATTGCGACCATGTATGATGTTTAAATGTTATTTTAAACATGTGTGGTGATTTTTATATATTTCCTAAAAATATTTTTGGATTAGGATATTTTTGTCATTCTAATGCATGACTATTGAGAATTTTTGGTGCATGGAAGAAGGGTTTTAGCTAGGCCAACCTATATGGGTCACTTGTAGCTGTTTTGAAAATTATTTGGGGTTTTTTAAGATGAATCAGTCATCCAAATGGAGGTAAAATGTTTGATTTTGAATTTGAATCATGGATAAGCTATAAAACTGATGTTATGGGAACATTGTTGCTAATATTTTGGAACCCCTTTTATCTTCTATTGAAGAACCATTTGTTGCAAAGAAAAACCCCTTGGGACTAGCCCAAAACCTCTAGAATTTCATTCTAGGTTAGTAGTTGGTTGTGTTCTCATAATGAGGACTTGAGTAAAGAAAATATGGTGATGTTTCTTTTATGTCGAGGTTAAGGAGGGAAAATCTTGTGTTATGTGCTTAAATGTTATTTCCTTAGCATTTTGATGTCATTTTTATGTCTCTGAAGTATTTACAGATCTGATATTGAGTTGAATACATTTAAAAAAGAAGTATATCTTCATATGTATTCATGAGATAAGGTTTAATGTCTTGGTAGCTCTTCATTATATCTTGTTGACAATTTTTGAAGACATCAATTCATTGTGATATGATTTGAATATAAATAAGGTATGATGATCTGATTTGAGTATCAATATAAGGGTTTTTTTGTATATCTTATGATCCTTTCTTTGATTTGTTTCATGGTGAAGTCTATTTTCTTATGATTATACATTGATACTTGTACTTCATGAGGTTGTGTGCTTGTTGGTTTTGAAGGATAATGTGAAAGGTTTTATTGGGGATTAATTCATCCCCCCTCCCCCTCAGTCCTCGTCACTTCCAAAAACTACATATGGTGATGTTAATTAAATTTATCATACACTAGAATCAAGATCGAAGTAATATCTAAAACAAAATAGAAGATCCTAAAAAACCCTATTTTAACTCATTTACACAAACTTGTCTTAGGGAATGGTCCCATGGAATATTTTTTTTGGGAAAAAAATATGTTTCCATAGGTCCCCTAAAGTATATTTCAACTTTTTACAAACATAAAAACAAATCTTCTATTTTAAAATAGAATCCCTTAAAATGGCTAACTGAAAACAAAAAATATGGACACTCTTATGTACCATCCCAACAATGGCTACCAACTAGCTTCATATTTCCTACATTACTCTCCAATATTTTTGTATTACATTTCCACCATAATCAATTTTATATTATGTGGAAAGGTGTTTAATACTACAAATCTTCAATGAAGAGTGGTCATGAAGAAATATGTATGCCACATATGTATAGCATGGTAGTGTTATCAATTCATGTTTGTGATCAAATTATATGTTTGGAATAATGCTCTAAATATTTTCAATAAATTATGTTGTAAATGGTTTATTATGATAAATATTAATGATAGGGTAAAATATAGATAATATCTTTGTAGTAAGTAATGAGAACAACTCATATGGGGATTATCTAGGAGAAAAATATTAGGATTTAAGTGAGAGAATCAAGTTGTTAAGGGGATATTGTTAGAATTTCTTAATAAGGTTAGAATATTTCATGTAAGGATATCTTAACACTATAAACTCATATATCACATATTGTGTATTTCCCCATATGAATTGAATATTAATGATATTTCATTATTTGTAATCAATTATCGACTCTACAATTTTTCAACCAAATTTACATTTGGCATCAGAGATGGACATTAGAATGGAAATTTTGAGTTATTAAATTTCATTAAGGGAAGCCATGAAATACTTAACCTACCCATATGATGTTTAAATCTATGTTTATGGGAGTTTTTTAGACAATTCTAAAAAAATTCTAAAGACTTGTAAAGTATTTAGTTGGCTTTTAAAAGTGTAAAAGTATCAATAATATGTTATAGATTCCAAAAAATTGATTGTTTTTTATTTATTTTTCTTATTCTTGTGAAACTCTTTCATCTACCATAACTCAAAAAGAGTTCATGACAATATATTCAATTATTAGTATCAAGGTTACATCAGACACATAAGTAATGAGGAAAAACATAATGAATTCCTCTTAATTTTACCATTTTACAGTATGACCATCCCATCTGCATAGAATTTTGACACCAATAGCTTTCATTTATACCATATTTTATTCTATTTATCACTCATCATTATTGTAATTACAACTCTCCATTTGGCATGTCCTTGTGGCTTCTTCCAAATGGCTCATCTATGATTTGATATTTGTGTGAGTTTATTATAGAAATTGAGACATGTGAAGGAAGTTGGAGATAGTGGTTGGTGAATAAAGATGAGTTAAAATATTTCTTATAATATTGTGCATATATTTCTTTTACATCAACATGCACCTACGATCATTCATATACTCCTGTGGTAGAAGATGTTGGGGCCTATAATTTGGATGCTCCAATGATACATCCTGCATTGGATCAATTATATTCATGTTGAGTATGAATCCATGGTATATTGATCATAATTGTAATTCAAACTCATGTTTTATATTTAGAACCTCAGTTTTGATTACAATGCATTACCTTTGCATCAATTTTTAGAGCTTTGATCTTGTTTAAGTTTCATCAAATCCATATCACTTTATCTAAACATTAGTGCATCATATCCATTGACAAAAGTGCCATGTTTTGACCTTGATCCCATCATTTTACATTAAATAACATAGTTCCTCCTTGGAAATACCACTCAACTTATAAAACTATAAGGATTATTTTGTTTTAAAAATACAAATTTGTAAATTTCCAAGTAATAGAGCTTTTATAGTGGAGGTTTAGAACTTCTTGGAAAATGTTGAAATAATTTTTAAAGTGGGATTTTATATTCAATGGTCAAATAATACTTTTAAGGGTCTTATTATTTCTCTTAAACATGAGTGCTATATTAAAATTAATCTTGTATTATTAAATTAAAATATTTCATTCTTTATTAATACCATTAGGTTTATTAATCTTGTCGAAGTGTGATTTTTTTAAATGCTTACATTTTACATAGAAACATTATTGGTTGTACTAGACATCCATTTTATAGGGTGAAATATATTCTCCTAAAAATATATACATAAGATCCTTATGAACACATTCATTTGAGTTAGTGTATCACTAGAGGATGGAGACACATGCGGCTGGAGGAAATTCATCTTCCTCTCACAAGCTACTAGCTATGGGAATGCATAATGGATTAGTGTAAAATAAATTGTGTAGAAAAAAAATGAAAAGGATGGTTATCAATGGTCACTATATAAACTATTGGAGAGTGAATGGTAGTGATCATCTATGGAGTAAAAAGGATACGATGAGGACTTGGTGTCCTCAAAGATTTCACTTAGAGATCTTGGGATACCCCTTTTTAAATTTTTTGTAGATTTTCTCTAGAATTCTTTAGAAGGTTGCAAAAGGTTGCTTGGAAGTAGTTGAAAAAATACCCATTTTCTTGAAATGCCTAAAAAGCCCTGAAAAGCCAAATACTTGTTCTCTTAGGTTATCAAGTTTTTTAGAATTCTTTACTTCTAAGTAATAAGTTGTCTATACCTCAAAATATGATTTACATAGGCTTTTTTCTTTGCATTGTTTGGGAGTGATTATGATTATTAAAGTTGATAAGTTAAACAGTTTAAGAACCCCACATAACTAGCTTTGCTTTCTTATTTTAATGCTTAATAGAAATGCTTTTACTTCTCAGCTTTGCACTAAACCAATATGCTTCTACTTCTTAACATTAAGCAAGTAAAGCAGTTATAGAATGCAGCAAAGCTAAGCTATTCATTGTGCTAAATTAATACTCAGATACTTTTCTTCTTTGTGTTTAAACCAAGTTACTTTACTTCTAAAAAACTAAGCTAAGTAAACTAACTCCCAAAGTCCACATAACTTGTCATTTAAGTAATCGGTGTTTCAGAAGTGCTTTACTTGCTCTAAAATTAATACAGTAAAGAAGTTGCAAAAAACCACAAAAAAGAAAGAAAAAAGAGAGTAATGCAGAAAAATAGAGTTACTTTACTTCATAAAGTAACTAAGTAAAGTAGTTACAGAATCCCGCAATACAAAGAGAAATTGCTTTACTTTTACAAGTAATAAGTAATTGGGGATCAAAATCTCGCAATACACTAGAAAGCAGTAAAGCAATCTTGAAATCCCACAATACACTAAATAGAAGTAAATTAGACTCACAATACCACAATACACTAGAAAGCAATAAAGCAGTCTCGAAATCCCACAATACGCTAAAAAGCATTAAAGTAGTCTCAAAATCCCACAATATACTAGAAAGCTATAAAGCAATCTTGAAATTCTGCAATACACTAGATAGCAGTAAAGCAATCTTGAAATCCCACAATACACTAAAAAGTAGTAATGGGGTGTCAAAAACCTAATTGGCCATAACTTTTTCTCTAGTGCTCCATTTTTCGAGATCTTGGACTTTCTAGAAATCTCTTGACATTGTTTAAATAATGGAATCATGAAAAAAAATAGTGGGAGTAAGTGGGAGAAAATAGAAAAAACTTCTACAATTTAATGTGAAACAATAATGCAACTATTGAATGCCGCAATACACTGGAAGGCAGTAATGGGGGGTCAAAAACCTGATTGGCCATAACATTTTTTATGATACTCTTTTTTTCGAGATCTTAAACTTTTCAACAAGCTATCAACATCCTCTACACAATGGAATCATGAAAATTAGTTTTTGGTGGGGGTAAGTGGGAGAAAATGGAAAAAACTTATGCAATTCAGTGTGAAACAGTAATGCAACTGTTGAATGCCGCAATACACTGGAAGGTAGTAATAGGGGGTCAAAAACATGATTGGCCATAGATTTTGCTCAAGTGCTATATTTTTTGAGATCTTGGAATTTCAGGAAATATCGCGACATCCTCCGCATCATGGAATCCAAAATATCTAATTTTGGAAATGGTAGCTAGGAGAAAAATAGAAAAACCTCTCCCAACATAAAATGAACAGTTTCAGGAAGCAATGCTACTTAATTTAATGCAATATGGGTAGATTTCTTCTTCAACAAAAAGGGGAAAAGGAAGACTGAGGGTTTTCAACTGGAATTGTTTCTTCTTCTTCTTCTTCTTCTTCTTCTTCTTTTTCTTTCTACTTCTCAATTATATTGATTATAAAACCTAAGTAATTCAGTGGTTGATCACTATTACTTCAAGTTTGTTAAAAAAGTTAAGATACTTGATGGTGGTTAGAAAGTTATTCTGGTTTTAGTAGAACATTGTAAAATTTTATGTGGCATGCAACAAGGATTTTTGTTAGAGTAGGTGTTTACCTTAGCTCATGTTCACCTAGGTATATTATTTACCTTTATTGTATTTATCCTCACCCACTTATGTGTGTGGATATTTCTTTTTATTTATTTAGATATTAGGAGATATCACCCATTAAAATCCTTAGCCCTTGGTCATATGAGGGCTTAAAGCTTGTGATTCCTACTATTATGTGCTTAACTCCAGCCCCCTTTCATTTTATTTGTGTGGTGAAGGAAAGAGTATTTTATTCTATTTTTAGTGGCAACTAAAATAAATAGTAGAGCATAACATTGAAAAGCTTGTAACTTTTGATCGGTAACTCGGTTTTGAGTGTCATTTTTTGTAAAAGTGATTGTTTTTCTGTGCTCTTTCCATTAGAAATATTTATTTTGAGAATTTCACTATACTTATAAAGTGCCATATTGTAACACGCACTCATTATAAAGTGCCAAAATCTGGGGGGCTCTTGTTGCATTGTTTGGGGGTCTTGTTGCATTGGTTCTTGCATTTCTTTTGGTGATTTTTTGAGGATGGCATCTACTTCTGCATTAGATCATGTTGAGCCATTAACAAAACATAATTACCACACATGGAAACCAATAATGGAAATAATAATTAAGTGGAAAGCATTATGGGCTTTAACTTCTTCAGAACAACCAATGTTCACTAGTGAATATGAGAAATTTCAATGCCAGTGCAAATTTGATGAGTGTATGGGTTTGATGGGAACTTATGTAAGTGAAAGTCTTTTATTTCATTTGGAAAAGTGTGACTCTTCTTTCAAAATATGGAAGAAATTGGAGGATTTATTTGGTAATGTGGATCATATGAGAGCCATGCAATTTGAAATTGAGATCACCTCTCTTAATCCTGAAGATTTGCCAAAAATTATAGACTATCATACCAAGTTCAAGAATTTTTTGACACAATTGAAGGGGAGTGGAAGAGATAAGAAAGATGAAGAGTGTGTTTACTTGATTCTATTCAAGTTGAGAGGACCATTCCAAATTTTTTCTTCTACCTTTTTCTCTAGCATGGATGCCTTAGGTGACACATTCAAAATGCCTAACTTAGAAACATTTTGTGAAAGACTTACTAGGGAAGAATCCAAATTATCTCACCTTGAGTCTTCCACCTCTCAAAAGGAATTAGTTTCATCTAATCATAAGGGCAAGGGAAAACCAAACAGTAAAATCATATCCACACCTTCTCCATCTCAAAATGCTCCTAAACCCAAAGAAAACAACTCAAAACCCAATGATTCTTCTAAATCCAAGAATAAGTCCAGCCATTCATGCTCTTTTTGTGGGGGTAGTAATCATGAAGAACATAGGTGTTATAAGTGAATGCAAGCCTTAGAGGATGCAGTCAAGAAACACAAAATTTCTATCTCCACTCCACCTCCTTCTAATTAGCATGGAAAAACACTTAATGTTGTTGGAAGATCTTAGCCACCACTTACAGACAATTGGGTTATAGATTTTGGTGCTTCTCATCACATGACTTCTTCCAGGGAGTCTTTTGTTTCTCTAGGTTTGAGTTCTACTTCCAAAATTGAGGTTGGAGATTCTTCCTTTCTTTCTGTTGAGGTAAAAGGTGATATAAAATTTGATGGTGGAAATATCCAAGATGCACTATATGTTCTCAACATCACTACAAAAAAAAATTATGTATATCAAATTTTTCATTATGGTCAAGGAAAAATAGTGAATTTCACACCACATGGGGCAAAAGTAAGAAATTTATTGGAGCCTTATTCACTTGTTTCTCAAGGTATTGTTGATCATGGTTCTAGACTATATGACTTTGAGGGTTTTAATGACACTTCTTCTATAGGGAAAAGATTGGTTTCTTATGTAGATTCAGAGAGGAAGCTTTGGCATGAAATATTTGGACATCTCAATTACAGATATTTGAAGGAGTTAAGAACTCGTGGTATGGTAGATGGTCTTCTTAGAGTTTCTTTTCTTGAGGGAGTTTGTCATGGTTGTGCATTAGGGAAACAACACCAATCTCCTTTTCCTAAGAATTTGTCTAAGAGAGATTCTTCACCACTTGAGCTTGTGCATAGTGACTTGATGGTTTTTCCTACCCTGTCTTTCAATGGAGCTAAGTATACACTTACATTTATTGATAATTTCTCAAGGTGTACTTGGGTTTATTTTATCAAGTACAAAAGTGATGTTTTTTCACACTTCAAAGCTTTGGTCAAGAAACAATCTTCTCGTAGCATAAAGAACCTTCGTACTGATAATGGGGAGAGTACTTTAGCAATGAATTTTCTAAATTTTTGGCAACTCAAGGCATTATTCACCAACATTTTTTTTTTCATACTCCACAATAGAATGGCTTAGCAGAAAGAAAGAATATAACTTTGAAGGAAATGACTAACTATATGATGCATTTGTAGACACCAAATTTGTGTCTTACGACCCCTTGTGACCCGCATCTCATTTCGCAACCTAACCTCATCACCTAAACCTTACACGGTTATTAATTACCTTGTAATTGATAAATCCACATCACCTTACCTGCCACCTCATTTTGCCACCTCATCATGACCTAGTCCTAACCCTAAACTAGCCTAATTAAGACCTATAACTTGGTCCACACCTACACCCATGACTAATGACCCCTTTCTCGCACCCAAAACCGACCTTCTAGTCACTTGACCAAGCCCGCAACTAATCTCTCGAGAGAAAAGCAGGGAAAGTGGGCTATTTTACTAAAAATAGCCTAATTTTTCCTTACCGATACCGGTTCCTACTCGACCGTCATCGGTTACGTAACTGCCATTGGTTCCTTGTAAATGGGCTCCCCAAACCAAAAACAGAGGCGGGAAGGATTTTTGGATCGATAGAGAGCATCAGGAGCGATCAAGAGAATCCAGATGTTTACTTGGTTGAGCAGAGACAAGTGAAGAGACAAGAAGAGTTTGCAGCAAAGGAGATCAAGCCCAAGGCTGCAACTGGATACCAGAGCCCTGTGATACTCAGCTGATCATCGGGAGAGAGATATCTCATCTTTTGTGTGTCAGGCCATCCTACCTCAGTTCTGCCTTTGTCATCAGAGTTCTTGGACCTGCATCTTCGTCAATAACCAGTAAGTTACATCTTGCATGTCCTTTTAATAATACTTCTTAGACTTTTGAATCATAGTCCTCACAAATCCATTCCTAGATCCACTACCCGGTAACATATTGCATCTAACTATCCTTCATTTACTTCTCATCACCTCATTACCTAATATCACCCATATACTAGCCTTACAAACAACACAGCTACCCTACAACAACAACCACCCCATAACACAACTAACCCACAGATCCTAGACCCTACCAATATCGGTTATTAGTAACCGGCATCGGTTATTGTGGTTCAAAACCAGAAATCAGCCTTTCCCCTACCTGTTTCAACAAAGAAACTTAATTGATATTTTACAGTCTTTGGTGTTAATTCATATTAGCAAGGAAACTGACCACCTTCAAAAGGAAGTTTTATATTTCCTGGGCCCAAGGCAATTTCCTCATTTATTGTCTAATCAAAATCTTGTGGTCTTGTGTTCTTATTTGCAGGTAGTCCTTCCAAGACAAAAACGAGTTCTTCGCAGTCAGCTTGATCTTTCTCTATGGTACGTGCACACCATATCGACATTCAACAGGTATTCCTCCTAGCCCTAACCCTTATCTGTTTCTAAAAGGAATGAAAGGATAGAAGCAACTCTATTCCCAGAAGCCGAAACATTCCAAGCGAAACATTTTGGCACACCCGGTGGGACTATTTTGGGTTTCTTTATTTCTTGCTTGCTTTCATATAGGGAGCATACTTACTGTTTTATTCTTCTAAAGATATTCACAAGGCTTTGTATAATTTCGGTAAAATAACTTGCTTTGCTTTTAAATCTTGAATTAGTGAAAGTCATCTCTTTTGCTTCATCGAACAACATTTTCGATTTGGGTTTAAAAACACGTGCATTGCATTCCATGCTTGTTGTTTTCTATTCTAGTGAACGTAGATTAAGTAACAGGTCGTAACACGTGGGGGGTGATATCCACGGTATTGACAAGAAATTAATCTTACTTTCACTACACAACACATACCGAATCACTTCACAATTAACTCAACAGCTCAAACATCCCTCCTTTTCCACGGTATTCCTCCACCCGATTGAGGTAACCTTATAAGCAAAAACAACTTGACATTTCCCCTAAGTCTTTTGTTTAGGATTGACATCATTCCGTGTCTAAAGGCATAAGCCCACAATAATTAAAATTGACCCTAGGGTTAGTCTCTAGATTTGTGTGTGCATCTTGTTTGTTTTTTTAGTTCTGTTTTCTCTGTTATACACTGTCTTCTGTGATTACCTTAGAACAATTTGATAAATATACTGAGCAAATCAGCAGCTTCTTATATTTTCTTATACCAGTCTTGTTACACTGACATCGGTTACCTGAACGACGTCGGCTATAGTATAACTGACATCGGTTGTCAGACCGATATCGGTTACTATCCTTTTCCAGTTCCTGACAAACCTAGCAACCTACCAATTTTACTAGTTTGAGTTTGTTTCTGTTCCTGACAGATTGAAACCCTACTGTGAACTCCTATCCATGGTTGTTATCACTCGAAAGCAAGCTTCCGCCAGGGTTTCACATGCTTGCTCTGTTTCTTTGCCTGAATCACCCCCTTCACATTCTGTGGGGAATCCTATGGATACCAGCGAGGGTTCCTAAAATTCCTGTGGGAGATAAGGACTTTGCCCAAGTTTCTGGATGCTAATCCTAGTGCTGTACAATACTATTTGTCTCATGCCCCTGACCGTACACCCGATGGTCAGCGCCTTGTTGGTATGCCTATTAGTATAGCTGCTCATTTAGCTCCCACTCCACCTGATGACACCGCCTTGCTTCCCGCATCTTTAGCCCCGTCTCCCAATCCGATGGCTTCAGAGGTTCATACGACACAGATTAGCTTTCCTTTGGTTAATCTTGGACCCCACATATCATTACCACCGACTGCCCCTACCTCATCTCTCTTACAGACCGCTCCGTTCATGACTTGCTCTCTACCACCTATCCACACGAGCTTTCCTTCTCAAGCTCTGCCTAACTTTTCATTTCCATACACGTATCCAGTGACCTCAACATCCTATATGGGACATCCCTATTTGGTCACCTCAACATATTCATCCTCCATACCTTATCAACACTTAACCCCACCATTGTCTAGCGGAGGTCCTTGGCCCAATTTGCCTCCGTTTACCACAACCGCACCCTCATCTCATCCAACCACAAATTTCATCAAACAAATGATGGACAAAATGTAAAATCTGGAGGCTTCTGTTTCAGGAAGTCATAGCGCCTTGACATATGAGCAAGTTTTTCGGGACCCTATTCACCCTTCTGTCCCCCTTCATTCATATCCTCCTCAATGGGAGTTGCCAAAATTTACTTGTTTTTAATAGTAAAGAGGATCCTCAACAACACTTGCAATCATTTAGACATGCTTGTTATTTGATTGCTCATGATGATGCCTTGTTTACCCTTCGCACCTTTCCCATGTCCTTATCAAGACCCGCCTTGGAGTAGTACAGTGCTTTAACCCAGCACTCAATCTTCTCTTTTAACCAACTATCCCAATCTTTCTTGGATCATTTCTCCATTAACATTGCCAAGAAAGTATCTATCACCGACCTTTACACCATCCGACAATTCGAAGACGAGAATCTATCGCAGATTTCATTGGACGATGGCGTGGCCTTATCAACCAACTTACATATGCCTTGCCTCAGGCTGAACTTATCAAACTTTTTACGCGGGCCTGTGCTAAGCACATCTCTCCTACCCTCCAAATTCAAACTTTCCGTACATTTGATGAGGCCTTTACCATGGCTCAGAAATTAGAAATTCGATCCTTAGAAGAAGAGAAATTACGGTTGCACAACAAAATCCCCAATTTCCGAACTCTAGATTCTACCAATAAGCCAAACACTACCACTCCTCACACATCCACTTCTTTGAAATCAAAAGGAGCTGTCCACACAGTGATGGTCAAATCTCAAACACCGTCTAATACCCCACCAAAAACCACCTATAAGTACAAAGCCGAGCCCATCAATTACACTCCCTTGGGAGAAACTTATGGTGTCATCTTGGAAAAATTGATCAAAAGCCGGAGCTATCACCTTGCCTCCTATTAAACCCCACTCCGGGTTTTGATTCCACCCCGCGCTATAACCTTCCTAGTACAAAGAAAATGACTTCTGTAACTTTCACCGCGTAAAAGGACATAGTCATGAAAACTGCAAGATGTTGAAAAACATAGTGCAGGAAATGGTTGACACAAGTGATATAACCCTCGATAACCCTAATGCCCCTGCCAACCGAAATCTGAAAATATTCAACAAACCATTCCCAAATCACTCTTCTAACAGTAACATAAACTAGGATATCTTAGCCGAGGAAAGTGTTCATGAGATCCATGCAGTCTTCGACTCCCAGCCAAAGGCCTCTATCGAGGAAAATTTTGAATCAAGCCTCTTCACTAACGCAGGGGGCCCGAACCTCCTTCACCACCATCAAACCAAGGCGAAATCATTCCTTTACCCATAAAGGAGTTAACTACCCAGACTTTTCTTCTCATCGATGAGTCTTCTTATACCACATCCCTACAAGACTGCGAACGGATGTTATCTAACTTATCTATTTCCCAAAACGTCTCCTCCTACCTGCTCTTGCTACACAAGAGGAAGGCTCGCCACTCCTTTTGTCAACCTTAGATGAGAAATCTCTCGCACCGACATCACCAAATTCTTTAACCATAACAGACCCTCTCAAACATGCCCTCCTGCTTATTAGTTCTTCATCGCCTAAATCTTTTCAACGACCAGTCGACCTCTTAACATCTATTGATACAGTGCCTCATCTACACCCCTGTATCACACCCATAGTGGACTGGAATCACAACCCGTCTTTCTTCTGTACAAAATTTACAATTCACACGCCTGAAGACTGTTATTCTCCAGAAGATAGACGAGTCCTATGGGAATGTTTGAGTACCCCCTATTCTACTCAAATGCAGATGACCAATCCAGATACCTCTACCATATACCTAAAGTGTTTACAGAAACTCAAAATGCCTATGTCCTCATCTTCATCCCCCGAATCTCTACCAAGTATCTCATCCACCTCTATTAACCTAACCAAATCTTCCCCTACACTTGGGACCTCACCAATACCCATCCCTAACACACCCGCCTAAGTGACTAGATTTATCCAAAAATAAAGCCGCCCCGGCCACTTAGGAGACAAACTCCATCCGTGACTCTATCACAATCAAAACCATCATCGTCACACCTACCTTCCATATTGGGACCTCATCCCTCCACCTTGCATCAATATATCATACCTCCTGCGTTTTCTTCAAAACAACCTACGCCTCCTACACCCATACAGAGATCAAAGGATATATCAACATTGTCACCCCACGTATCCTGTCCACCCATCAACCCTAAACAAATTCCATCATCAAAGGATTTATTTTCTGTCACTCCCCTTTCTCCGTGGTTGTTCCCTGCTACCACGTCATCTCTAGCCTCATCATCTAACCAGCTGAATGTAGCTCCTGCGCCAAAGAAACCACGTTTAGTGAAAACCACGTGTTAACACCCCTTGGCTAAACCACCACCCGTACGAACCAACCATGCCCAAACATTACCAAAACCTACAAAACCAATGCCCTCATCCCCCTCCGATTTTGATCCACTCAAAGGATCTTACGCCAAATTCCTTGTTATGTTGGTGGAGAATGCGACCGTTTCCCTAGCCCCACTTAGACCTTACGACCCATCTAAACCTTGACCTATAGGTTATGATGAGTCTAAAATCTGTGCTTATCACCGCACACCAGGACATGATGTGGAGGGATGTAAAGCTTTAAAAACCATCCTTCGTCAGTCACCTCTCTCAGATAGAAAGGTTAAGAAAGACAACTTACGAAGGGAGAGACCTTTAGCTTCAATTCCCTCTCCTATACCATTTGTCCCCGCCTCACCAAGATCTATCATTATTACAACCCCACCTCTTGAAGACCATGATTTATCCCAAACATCTTCCTCATCTCAGGTCTACGAGATTAATATGATTAGTGTTGCTACTCGAGTCGTAGAAAAACAACGAGAAAGCAAAAGAAAGCACACCTGCATCCTCTCTTTCTCCTTCCACAATCCCGATCACACCACCACCCAAAGTGGTTGTTCGTTAACCCGCTTACCCCATCTCTAATGGAGTTTCCCATCAAGCCATGATCAAACAGCTTCACCAATCACCCGTATAAAATGACACTTTATGATCTAATTTAGAATTCTGAATCTCATCGACAAGCTCTCGTTGAAATTTCTTCAAGGGATCGAGGTCTTACCTAATGAAACCCCTGCCTGTTACCTCCATTCTTACACCCAATCACGTTGCTTCTCTCACCAAACAATCCACTGCCCCAACTTCTTCTGTCTCTGTACAACAAGCTACTGCAGTTAGTTTCTCCGAAGACGAAATTGTTGACTTTGGTACAGAATATCCTGACCCTGCTCTTTTCATCTCAGCTTACGTCTGGGACATTCGGGGTACGTCGTGTTATGATTGACGGGGGGCACTAGCCTAAACATCATCTCTTCAAAAGCCTTCTAACAAATGAATATCCATTCTAGCTACATGTGTGCCAATCCCATCATGTTGCGGTCATTCAATGATGTTATTACCTCTACCTTAGGCACCGTGATCCTTAACATTCGTGTAGGACCATGTACTTTACCCGAAATCTTCTATTTCCTTGAGCGAGAGTTCTAATACAATATATTGCTAGGTCACCCTTGGATCCGGGCTATGGGATGCGTTCCCTCAACCTTAGATAGATGCATAAAATTTGAATACGAGGGGAAAGTCCTACACCGTAAAAGCTAATCCTCCCCCCTTTAAAAACTTGTAATATGTTATACCACCCTAATGATGTGCTTGTACCAATCAAGACACCCATTCATTCAACCCCAACCATCCTCTTCAAATGTGCCTCAACCATCCACCTCAACCACACCTACACCTTCAAATGAAACCACTGTTGCAAAAACCACTTCCCTTCCTGTAGCTAATATCCCAACCACAGACCCCTTAGTAGATGTTTTTCAATGCCTTACGCTGGGGGGAGTATCGCCTATATAACATTAGTTTCTTTCCATAACCCATCAGGAGTACGGACAGGTACATGCACATCCTACCTATGACCGTCATGTGGGGGAAGTAATCCCCTATGGACCACCTCACTGCCGCACTAACCTAACATATGGGGGTGTCGACGCATCTTCCGTTGCCCCTGAGCCCCCTCTTGGTGTGGTTCCTTTCCAATCCGATTTTCAATACCTGACAAATCGTCGTTTCACCCTCACCTTCTTGACTCGCTGTGCTTGGAAAGGCTTTAGTTTTGGTCTTTATGAACAAGGCTGACATACAATCATCCCCGTAACTGCACGCAAGCACAATGATTGTAGTGGTCTTGGATTTCCGGGAACACTTACACCAAAGAAACCTCGTGTCATTTGTCTTCTAGAAGACAATGACGTCACCCCTACTGAACCATCATCACCCATTTTGCCTTTGTCACCCACAGAGTTGATAGATCCTGAATCTATCCCTCCTAACTTTTTTTTTTTCATAAATGCTATCTTCCTAGGTCCTCTCACTTATCAACGTGATAATGAGGACACCTCTTCTATCCCCCTTCTATATCCAGACATGATTGAAGAGGACTCACCTTCAATTAACGTTGTTGAATGCCAGGATGATGACTCCATCCTCACTTACCTTGGCATGGATGACTCTTATATTCAACGAGCCTTACCATCTGAAACTCAAACCATGCTGAACGAATCTACTATTGAAATCAACATCCACACGGAGGAGGATCCTCACATTGTGAAGATCGGACAATCCCTTAACGCATCAGAACAAGTCACCTTTACTACCTTTCTCCGTGCTCGCAACCAAGCTTTCGCTTGATCCTACGCTGACATGCCAAGAATTGATCCTGACATTGCCGTCCATAACATTACACTGAAACCCGATTCCAAACCAATTAAACAGAAATTGAGAAAAATGCATCCACGCATTGCCCTCTTGGTCAAAGAGGAACTTCAATGACTTCTTTCTGTTTCCTTCATTCTACCTATTGACTATCCTCAATGGATTTCTAACATCGTACCTGTCACTAAAGCAATGGGGGGACTTTGAATATGCATGGATTTCCAGGATCTCAACCTCGCTTGCCCTAAGGATGACTTCCCCCTACCTAGTATTGACCAACTTGTTGATCTCACTGCAGGCCATGAGATGCTCTCTCTCATGGATGGCTTTTCAAGATACAACCAAATTTTGGTTGCACCCACCGATCAACATAAAACTACCTTCATAACTCCTTGGGGAACCTTATGTTACCGTGTAATGCCATTTGGCCTTAAGAATGCTGGTGCAACCTATCAGCGGGCTATGACCTACATTTTTCATGACATTATGCACAATATCCTTAAAGATTACGTTGATGATCTTCTTGGCAAATCTAAACATCGCAGTGAACATCTCGATGTTTTAACCATTATTTTTGATCACCTGTTACAATATTCTGTCCATCTTTAACCAAATAAATGTGTCTTTGGTGTCCTTTCGGGAAAAATTCTCGGCTTTATTGTCTCTCTGCGTGGCATTGAGGTCGACCCATCTAAAGTCAAAGCTATTCTAGAAATTCCCCCACCTACCAATCTTAAACAATTGCATAGTTTACAAGGTAAGCTCCAATCTATCCGACGTTTCATCTCCCAACTCTCGGATCGATGTCAACCTTTCCATCACCTCCTTAAAAAATACATTGACTTTCAATGGAGTGAAGAGTGCCACCAAGTCTTTGAGGCTCTCAAAGCTTATCTCTTGCAGCCACCCGTGCTTATCCCACCCCAGGACGACCGCCCTTTCTACCTTTATCTTTCCGCCACCGACCACGCTATAGGGGCCATTCTTGCACATCATGACTCTGAGAATCGAGAACAAGCCGTTTATTATATAAGTCGTACTTTGGTGGACTATGAGACTAGGTATACACATGTAGAAAATTTGTGCCTAGCCCTATCATTCGTGGCCACCAAACTCTGACACTACCTTCTGAATCACAAAACTTTCGTCATCACCAACACGGACCCCATCCATTACATGTATGCCAAACCTCATCTAAACCAACGCATCGTCAGATGGCTCATGCTCCTCGCCGACCTCGACCTTGAGTTTGTCCACCAGAAATCAATCAAAGGACAAACCATCGCAGACCAACTTGCGGAAGCCCCTTTACCAGGGGAACAATTTACCAATTTTACATTCCCCGACGAACTCATCGCCACTCTTTCACTCAGGGAGGGGTCGTATCCAATGACCCTCTTCTTCGATGGATCCAAATGCCAGCGCGGCGGAGAAGCCGGCGTTGTTCTCATTCCTCTCGACACTGAGCCTATGCCTCTCTCATTCCGACTTGATTTCCATTGTAGTAATAATACAGCGGAATACGAGGCCCTTGTTCTGGGTCTCCAAGTTGCGTTACACTTAGGTATCAAATCTATCGATATTTTTGGCGACTCTCAATTAGTAGTCAATCAAGTTATGGGCATCTACCGATGCAAAAATGAGGAACTTCAAAAATACAAACGCTATGTGGATTCACTTCTAGCCTTATTTACTCACTATTCTATCCAAACCATTCCCTGCTCCACTAACAAATTTGCGGATACTATGGCTTGCTTGGCCTCACAAATTCTATCTTCATCAACTGACTCTTACATTTTCGTCTTGGTCCAACAACTCTTTGCCCCATCTTATTTAGCCCTGGTTGTTTGTACGATAAATAATGTGTCTGCTAATTCGCAGGATACTTGGTATCACCAATTCCATGACTACCTTACAACCTCTGTTCTCCCATCTGACCTTACTAGTACCGGCAAACGCGCGTTTCTTAAACGCATTTCTCATTATGTTGTTATGGGGGGACTCCTTTATAAATGTGGCTTTGATGGCATCCTCCTTCGATGTCTCACCGGTGCGGAGGTCACCCATACCATCCAACAAGTCCATGACGGTATTTGTGGCGGACATTTTAGCGGCCTTGCCGTGGCCAAACGAATCCTTCACCTAGGTTATTATTGGCCTACTCTCAATAATGATTGCTATGAATATGTTAAGCGTTGTGTTATGTGTCAACAACATGCCAACCTTCAACATACTCCTAGCCACCTGCTACAGGTCGCCTGAGATCTTTGGCCTTTCTCACAATGGGGTTTAGACCTTATTGGTGAGATTCATTTGTCCTCTTCGCAACGTCACCGATGGATTATCATAGCAACTGAATATTACACAAAATGGGTGGAGGCTATTCCACTCATTTCAACTAAAAAAGAAAAAATTGTAGAGTTCATTAACCACCACATTATCTGTCGTTTTGGTGTTCCTCATCGCCTGATAACAGATAATGGAAAATCTTTCAAAAACAAGTTGTTGCAGGACCTTTGCGACAACTTTGGCATCAAACTCAGCTTCTCATCACCCTACTATCCATAAGCAAATGGACAAGTTGAATCCTCTAATAAAATCCTAACCAAAATCCTCATGAAAGTTGTCAATGAATCCAGAAGAAATTGGCACGATCACATCCCCTTTGCCCTTTGGGATTATCGTACTAGCATTCGTACCTCCACTAATGCCACACCTTTTTCTTTGGTATATGGTACCAAGGCTGTCCTGCCTCTCGAAGTACAAATACTCTCCCTTAGAATATCTCTTCAAGATATTCTCACCAATGATGATTTCCGCCAAGAGTGGTTAGCCCAATTGGAGCTTCTTGACGAGCGTCGTCTTACAGCTCTTGATCACCTCCAAATCTATCAAAAATGTATCAAGCGTGCTTATGATAAGCGACTTCATGAGCATACCTTTAAGGTTGGTGATCTTGTCCTCAAAGAGAATCAACATGTAACCAAACTAGAAAAGAGCAAACGTGGAAAATTTGCTCCTAATTGGATTGGGCCTTATATAATCACTCACACTTATGGATCAGGCACTTATCGTTTAGCTTCGCTTAATGGTAAACCTGAGCCTGAACCCCTTAATACCTTGCATCTTCGACCATTCTACTATTGAATTTAGTGTTATATCACTTCTTATCTACCTGCCCACTCGTCCCTTGAGCTCACTTACCACCACATTACACTTTGTTTCCTACACCTCATAATAAAAATCAAGCTCACATAGTTTTGATTCTCACTTCACCTCAGCAATGCCTTCCCTTTTTTAGTCTAGTCCATGACTTCAAAGTGTTAAAATAAGCCGTATTCTTATGGGATTTTCTTGAGTCAAACTTCCTACAAAAACTAGATGCTTCACATCAAAAGGACATCTAGCTATCTACCTTATATATAGACTGCTCCTTTGAAGGACAACTATATGCCAAACTATTGCTGCTATTATATATAGACTGCTCCCCCAAAGGACAGCTATGCACTAAAATCATATCTACTACTATAAATAGACTGCTCCCTCGAAGGACAACTATACACAGTCAGCCTTTATCAGAAGCTTCTCGCATTGATCAGCTTTGTGAAGACCTCAAGAATAGTACAATCAATATCCCTTGTAGACTTCCCGCATCGATCAGTCTATATTCAGTAAAATAAAAGCCTCATTCAAAAGAACTTTTGAGTCATGGACTTGTCTATTTAGGGTAGGTTCTTTTTCGTCAAAACACTCACTTTGTAACAAGTTCTCTGTACCTCAGTTATATCATCCACCTCACCTCACCATTTGTTTCTACTCAAGGGACGTGACGTACACCTCGATATATTGTGATCATACAACTCTTTTCACCTATTGAATTCTCGTCTATGCACGGTACCTAGGGCTTCAAGCTCATTCTATGTTGTGTGGTTTGTTTAGCTCTTTTCACCTACGGAGCACTCTTTCCTCTTTGCCTCACATCTAGGATTGTGTGTTGATCTTAATCAGGACATGGTTCCCTTCTACTTGGGTAGGCTAACTTTTTCTTCCCTTATACCTTTTACAACATCACCAATTCATTACCAACACCAACAACCTTACCTTATCAATATTAATATCAATATTTTTACCAACCAAACAATTGCCTAAACCATACCAAATTGCCTAAATTCACCTCTCCCTGGTCCTAAGGGAGAACTACATCGGTCTGAGGCCCCTCCTTGCTTTTTGCAATGGGCTATGTAGGTAACACTTCGGAGATATGGGGTCTCCCAAGGTTAGCTCGACCATCCCCTACCATAACCTAGCATGTGTGGTAAATATAAATATTTTTGCGTATTTCTATTTAATCACATTCCTCTTTCTCCTTTTTCAAAAAAAAAATAAAAAAAACACCCAAAGTCAAAACACAAACATTCTTATTATTATCATAACTCAAATCAACATACACATTTAGTCTTATTTAGATGTTAAACAAATACATCTTCTCTATCATCGACACGCAGGTCGGCATCCTTATTTATTCTTATACCTTGCTAACATTTATTTAGACCCTCACGCCTCATCCCAAACCAGGTGATGATCGTGATCGTCGACGCCTTTCGCCAGGCCTCTCTGTCCTCAAAGGTACCATGGCTATTGGTACCGCCCCACTGATCTGCCAATCTCTCCTGTAACATATGAATACGCCCTCTCGCATGGAGGACTCCAGCCTCTAGTCTCTCTCACCCCGTGACTCCGCACACCTGCTAACAATCCTCTTGTCTCATTCATCTACGTATTTGGAGCTGATGAACTAAACTCTGCAGACGATCCCTCTCCGTTGTAATCACAGCTATGTCAGGGTGATCATGTACACCTCGCAGCTCTGCTACCCACCATAACCTATAGGCCTCTGTCATTCCTGCATCCATTACCCTGCCATCGGCTGCTATCTCCTCTGGCCCTTCTGGAGGTGTTGGCCAGGGAGGTGAGAATTCTGCCTTGGCATCGATCCTCATATATGGTCTATAAGCCAGGGGAATATCCTACACAAATCCAAATTGTCACCACACACAATCTAGAGGAATCCTCTCATACTCACCTGGCCTGTGCCCTGCGATCCACCTCAATCGCTCTACACCCCTCACCTCCTCAGCTATGTTCTCTGTTACCATATAGTTCCCGTAAGGCCTCCAACAGATATCCGCAATCGTCACCCTCTCCCATACCTACCTGTAATACTCAATTTCACCCGTCACGGCCTGGGATCTTGCCTCTTGTTCTGTCTAGACCCATCGTCTGAATCCCAACCTCTGTACTCCGGTCTCTCCTGACTGGATGGGTCGGCCTATTGGTCGCACACAAACAATGTGCTCATAGGCCCAATAGTGTAATAAGTATGAACAGTCCAGTGTCATCTTGTGATTTCACCTATAAGCCCATAAACCCCTGTATAGCTCTGCCAAATATGCAGGTGCCCATGCAAAAGTCACATTCCTTTATATCATTTCCCAAATAACACACATCAATGCTTTTGGAAACCTTCCCCCATCCGCCCTCGGCAATGCATAATACCCTACCGCTATCATTAATATCACTGCTAACCTTGTCTCCTCAGGGTGTGCTGCATACATTATACCATAAGTGAATGTCAAACCTTGCTGTGTTAAATCTCGTGTGTATGCAGAACCAAATACTGTTGTGATAGCTGCCCGCCCCGCGCTAGGTAATTCCTGATATACTGGTTTTCCTGTAATAGGGAGTCTCAAAATACGGAACACATCTTCCAATGTTACTGTCATCTCCCCTGTTGGCAGATAGAAGGTATTTTTCTCAGGATTCCATCTCTCAATCAACACCTGCAACATAGCATGGTTACGTGTAATTCGTGAATAATAGCGGATTCCACTTAACCCCAAACGATTTATCAATGTCCATTCAGCTGGTGTTACATCCGCTCGGATTCATGACAACAGCAATGGCACACTATCATTCATCCTCAACTCTGCCTCTGCCTGCATACGTCAAAACAACAAACAACCATTCAATCTATCAAATCCCCAAGGGTTTTTTATCACATTATGGAAATTCCTGTAGCAACCGGTATCATTTATAGCTAACCGGTACTGGTTCAGTAACCGATACCGGTTATCTCTAACCGCTATCGGTCACTGTTACCTTCATACAGCCTGCCTACACACACCACCTACGACAATAATTTGAGCGTTTATCCCTCTCTGTACATATAGACATACCCGAAACCCCTGATTACCTACCCCGTCACACTCACCTCATCTATAACCCTTGCTATCATGTTTTCTTTCTCATATCTACCCACTTAATCAACCCCATCCTATTCACAAAACATGCAAAAATCAAATCACAACCAAAATGTTTACCTCTTGGGTTGCAGCAGCTTGAGGTGGCACTTGTCTTCCCTCTCGTCCCTGCCTGCTGGATGTTTCTCCTCATTCTGCCATGATCACCACCCTTTTCAAATTTTCCTTTCTGCCATCTGAATCTCAGATCACATTCACTTTCCCTATCTCTTTTCTCCTTACCACTCAAATCTCTCATGCAATTCCCTGTCTTAGTCGTCAAAAAGCGTCGCGTTCGTGTATTTAACCTCTTGCATGGCTCTAAAAATAAGAACTTCAGTTGCCACCTACGCTTTTCTATTTTTAGAAAAATCTCATTTTGGAATAACCGGTATCGGTTACCTAACCGATATCGGTCTATACTATACCGACATCGGTTAGCTAACCGACGTCGGTCACATACCCACCTTTCTCAAAACATAGTCCTTTTCTTTATTTTCTCTCTAATTTTTGGAGGCGCCCGCCTCTTTTTTCTGCATACCAACACCGTTAGCTATAATCTTTTCATCAAATCCACATCTCATTACAATTTCATTAACATCATCCATTTACATTACCAAAACAAACAAATCATCAACAAACGATTTAAAAAAAAAAAAAAAAACTATCAACCTATACACCATTTGGAGCCAGCTCATCAGATACATACATTCAATGTCACAAAAACCAGCAACAAAACATGCAACATTTCATAATATAACATGACATCCATATATACGTGCATCCCATTAACAAAAGACATCACCATCATCAATATATCAACATGACAATTAAACTCATCATACATCCTATATCACAAACCATCGACAAAATACTTAAAAACATTTTGAACACAGCATGTGAATCAAAACATCATATCTATATATATATACAATGTTTCCAATATACAATGTGCCCTGCATCGGGGCCTCTGTGATCTCATAATCCAACAAAGCCGGCACGCAGGCCGCAATAACCGTCAAAAACCTCAACACGGCTCGCAGGCCGGTCTCTCATATCAAAAACATACTCGGCTCATAGACTGGTATCAACTATACAACTCATACTCGGCTCGCAGGCCGGTATACAATAAATGAATGAATGAATCAATGAATACATAATATGTAGGCATGCAGGCCTCTATAAACATAACCGGTTCGCAGACCGGTGCCCATATCCAATATACAAATACAAAAACAATGCCGGGATCCCTCAGCTCTCCCCACCGCCCTCAGCACCTCTCCCTGCTGGTCCCTGTGGTGCCTCTCGCCTCCTGCCTGTAACAGACACACCGGCTATGGCTGCACCTCCCTGCGATCTCTGACTATGAGAGGTCTCTGCTCTATAGGCTGCATATGGCTGATACTCAGCTCCGGTACCATCAAGAACATCCTGATAGTACCGGGCCTCCACTCTCGCCTCCATATACCTGTCCCGTGCCACCATCGCTGCTGGGGCTGGTCCCCTAACTCCTACTACCAGTGCCCCCTGTGCCTGTGCTGGTGCCGCTGGTGGTGCCTGTGGCTGGGGTGGTACCTGTGCCGCTGCTGGTGGTGGTACCTGTACCTGTGCCTGGGGTTGTGGCTGTGCCGCTGCTGGTGGTGGTGCCTGTGCCTGTACCTGAGCCTGGGCTAGCTGCCCCTGTAAAACACCTATCTGTGCCTGTGCAGCAACAAGCTGCCCCTATAATAACTGTACCTGGCCCCTGAGCTGATCTCACTCTGTTGTCACTGCTGCCAAGTCTGGCTGTGCAGGCTGTGCTATCCTCGCTGCTCTCTGACCAACCCACCAAACCATATATGCTCCCGTATAACCAACATCATCTACAGTGTCATCTGCTGGCCTCTCAGCAACCCAATCTGGGTCCAAGGGCTGTGGTGCAGGCAGTGGGGCCTCTACATCATCCCTCCGGTACTGAGGGAAGGGAGGTGGCTTGTCCTGTCGCAGCCCCATCTGCCTGCGTACCCTCTCTAGGGGTATCCTCTCATACTCTCCCCGGCCTCCGTCCTGCTATCCAGAAAGTGTACTGGATCAAACGCAACTGTAATCAGGCTCCTCTGCACAGGTGATGACCTCTGTAAGGTCTCCATACGATGTCTACCGCTATCAGGCCCTCTAATAAATGCCTGTAATAAGCGACGTCCCGCCCTGCAAGCACTGCTCGTGGCTGGCCCACGACCCCCAACCACCTCTGAAAGCCGTATCTATATATGACCTGTGGCCCTGGCTGCTGGGGCAGCCCTACTGGTCTAATGCATATGATATGCTCATATGCCCAGCAATGTAGCAAAAAGGTCGAACAAATCCCAAATCGCCTCATCCGGCGATAGCCCCACAGCTCTCGATACAACTGTACCAGGTATACTAGTGCCCAAGCATAACAGGTGTGCTCCTCCACCATCTCATGTAGCACCCCCATCAGCGCCCGTGGAAAGCGGCCTCCCTCTGAGTCTGGGAGGGCGAAGCAGGTGATCCCGATCATCATCAACACGGCAAGCCGTGTCTCATGTCGGTGCGCACGGTACATATCACCATACCCGATGCTCGCGCTGTGATATGTCAGTAGCGCAGCTGCATCCCCGAATACGTGAAGGATGCTATCCATGGCTATCTCTGCATCCACCTGAAAGACTGCCTCTCCATCAATAGGTAATCGAAGGATGTGATACACATCCTCCAATGTGATGGTCATCTCTCCAGTCGGGAGATGGAACACATTGGTCGCCGGATCCCATCTCTCGATGAGGGCGACCATCAAACTATGATCTCTATCAATCACCCTGTAACGCTGGACTCCACCAAGTCCCACCTCGTGCATGATGGCCCAGTGTGCCGCGGATACGTGTGGCCGCATCCGCACCAACAGCGGGGGCATCCTGTCCCGCATCGTCAGCTGCTGACGTGCCTGCAAAACCAACCCACTGTATTAGCCCTACTCTTTATCACAACATCTACTTTTCCCTCTATACCCCCTTTTATCCCCCCGACCACACCCCGACTCTCTAACACACCCCTCTACCCACCTATCTTCTACAATATCCCCCTCCCTCTTCACACCCAAACAAACAACCCACATCATACTACCACGAAACCGAAACGATACCCAAACAACCAAATCCAACAATTGACACAACTTAAATCATACCAAAACAACCCTACCCCATACCCAAAACCACTACAACACCTAAACCACAACCAACAATTCAACACAAAACATAACCCAAACCAACCAAAAATAACTACAAATCACTACGAACCGGTACCAATCACCCATAACCGACCCCGGTCTCCTCTCCACCGATGCCGGTCAACTACCGACCGACACCGTTCACCACTGATCAACCCTGCCCCTAGATTTTCTAGACCGATGCCGGTCGCTTAGTGACTGACATCGGTCACTGTAAAAATTACCGAGCCGAACCCGACGCGGCCCCCCAATTCATTATTTTTTTTTTCCTATTTCTCCCTACATACCCACCCAAACACCCTAAAAACCTACCCACCCAACCGCCTTGGCCTATTTAGCCTATCTACCCTTTCCTCTTTTCAAATAACTTCCATTTATTAATTATTTTCTCAAAAAATCTAAGATTCCTACCCAAATCCCAAATACAGCATAATGCAATAAAATTCACATAATGATGGGGTTTCGAACCTACCGGTACGACGACACGTCGTCGTGGTGGGATAGGTGGTGGTGGTCCAACTGGTCCAGCACCTCCTGCTCCTCCTGGTTGTGCCATGACTCAAACTGTCCTTTGCTGGGTCCTCCACCAATCAACTGCTGCCTCCTACTCACTCGGGCCCACTAATCACTCACTCCTCCACTCAACTAGTGCCACCTCAGCCAACAAATGCACCAATATCACTATTCCACCTCAGACACCCCAAATCGGTTTTCAAATTAGAAATGTGACAATGACAGGCCGTATTTTTCTTTTTATAGGTTTTTAACATAGAACCGACACCGGTCAAATCATGCCCTAAGGAACCGGCATCGGTTACCTAACCGATACCGGTCATAGCTAACCGATATCGGTTTTGTCTTTATTCACCCAACTTTTTGCCCCTATTTACTAATCGCCCTTTCTCCCAACATCGCCTATATCCACCTTTGCTGAACACCATTTGTTCACCTATCCGGCCCGACCCAAGGCCTCACCCTAACCATTTGGCCCGAGGCCTCCCTACCTATCCGGGCCGCCACCCAACAACTTGGCCCGATCCAAGGCCTCAACCTACCTATCCGGCCCGACCCAAGGCCTCACCCTAACCATTTGGCCCCCAAGGCCTCAACCTACCTATGGCCTGACCCAAGGCCTCAACCTACCTATCCGGCCCGAGGCCTCACCCAATCTGGCCCGACCCAGGCCTCACCCTAACCATCTAGCCCAAGGACCCAAGGCCGCAACCCAACAACTTGGCCCGACCCAAGGCCTCAACCTACCTATCCGGCGCGACCCAAGGCCTCACCCTAACCATCCGGCCCGACCCAAGGCCTCAACCTACCATCCGGCCCGACAGGCCTCACCCTACCTATCCGGCCCGACCCAAGGCCTCACCCTAACCTGGCCCGACCCAACCTACCTATTCGGCCCGACCCAAGGCCTCACCCTAACCATCCGACCCGACCCAAGGCCTCAACCTACCTATCCGGCCCGACCCAAAGCCTCACCCTACCTATCCGGCCCGACCCAAGGCCTCACCCTAACCATCTGACCCGACCCAAGGCCGCAACCCAACAACTTGGCCCGACCCACGGCCGTATCACTTCAATACCTTACCCAACATCAACAACATACACTTTTATCCACCCATCATGTAGCTTTTTGTTCCATCGAGCTCACCTGTTCGTGTTTTAGCATGATTAGGGTCCCTGACTTGATCTGTCGACCAACTTTGCCTAGACCTAGACCGTGACGTTTATCTCAACCAAACCAACCATTTGGTACTGTCGAACATGCCTAAACGTTCCTGTACCTTACCTGTTATATACCCTGGAGCTACTTCCTATGCCTTGGATACCAGGATTATATCACCCTTTTTTGGATAAACTATCGACCTTTGCCTATGCATTGCTGGTTTGCTCATCAAATCATGTACCCTAGTCGCACTATTGCATTTCAACGTGCGTCTACTTCCTTGGACTTACCCCACCTTTTCCCCATCATCTCTACACCATTTACCCTTTATCAACCCTACCCCTGATTTCAAGTTCTCTCAATTTGTGATAGATTTGAGGGGGATTACCTATACCCTTAACAGGAGAAACCACTTCATATTATTGTCCGTGCAGCTTTACAAAACAAGCTACATGACAATAAGGGGCTAATGTAGACACCAAATTTGTGTCTTACGACCCCTTGTGACCCGCATCTCATTTCGCAACCTAACCTCATCACCTAAACCTTACACGGTTATTAATTACCTTGTAATTGATAAATCCACATCACCTTACCTGCCACCTCATTTTGCCACCTCATCATGACCTAGTCCTAACCCTAAACTAACCTAATTAAGACCTATAACTTGGTCCACACCTACACCCATGACTAATGACCCCTTTCTCACACCCAAAATTGACCTTCTAGTCACTTGACCAAGCCCGCAACTAATATCTCGGGAGAAAAGTAGGGAAAGTGGGCTATTTTACTAAAAATAGCCTGCTTTTTCCTTACCGATACCGGTTCCTACTTGACCGCCGTCGATTATGTAACCACCATCAGTTCCCTGTAAATGGGCTCCCCAAACCAAAAACATAGGTGGGAAGGATTTTTGGATCGATAGAGAGCTTCAGGAGCGATCAAGAGAATCTGGATCTTTACTTGGCTGAGCAGAGACAAGTGAAGAGACAAGAAGAGTTTGTAGCAAAGGAGATCAAGCCCAAGGCTGCAACTGGATACCAGAGCCCTGTGATACTCATCTGATCATTGGGAGAGAGATATCTCATCTTCTGTGTGTTAGGCCATCCTACCTCAGTTCTTCCTTTGTCATCAGAATTCTTGGACCTGCATCTTCGTCAATAACCAGTAAGTTACATCTTGCATGTCCTTTTAATAATACTTCTTAGACTTTTGAATCACAGTCCTCACAAATCCATTCCTAGATCCACTACCCGGCAACATATTGCATCTAACTATCCTTCATTTACTTCTCATCACCTCATTACCTAATATCACCCATATACTAGCCTTACAAACAACACAGCTACCCTACAAAAACAACCACCCCATAACACAACTAACCCACAGATCCTAGACCCTACTGATATCGGTTATCAGTAACCAACATCGGTTATTGTGGTTCAAAACCAGAAATCAGCCTTTCCCCTACCTGTTTCAACAAAGCAACTTAATTGATATTTTACAGTCTTTGGTGTTAATTCATATTAGCAGGGAAACTGACCACCTTCGAAAGGAAGTTTTATATTTCCTGGGCCCAAGGCAGTTTCCTCATTTATTGTCTAATCAAAATCTTGTGGTCTTGTGTTCTTATTTGCAGGTAGTCCTTCCAAGACAAAAAGGAGTTCTTCACAGTCAGCCTGATCTTTCTCTACAGTACGCGCACACCATCTCGACATTCAATAGGTATTCCTCCTAGCCCTAACCCTTATCTATTTCTAAAAGGAATGAAAGGATAGAAGAAACTCTATTCCCAGAAGCCGAAACATTCCGAGCGAAACAGCATTCTAGAGATATACCTCCTATCTATTAGGCAGAAGCAGTTAATTGTGCTAACTATATTTAGAATCACACACCACATAGAGCACTTGAGAATTTGACTCCAGAGGAAGCTTGGTCCAACACTAAGCTAGATGTCTCATTTTTGGAGTCTTTGGGAGCCATGCTTGGGCCTTTTTTCCAAAGAAGAAAAGGAAATATTTGGATAAGAAGAGTAAAATGTTAATCTTTGTAGGGTATTGTGAGGACATGAGAGCTTATCATCTTTTAGATCCTGATACACATGACCTTTTTTGAACACATGTTCAGTTTGATGAGCGTTTCACTCCTCTTGATCATCTTCTTACATTCCTTCTTCTTCTTCATTTCATCTTGAGGATCCTTTCTTTGAGGATATTGATGAGGAGGTTATAGATGCCATTGAGGATCCTATTCCCACTGATGTTATCACTATGCCTAAGTGGGCTCGTACTATAGTTTCTGAGGCAACACCTTTCATAGAGGATATTCCACCCACTAGGAATCATCACACACATTCTACAGGTTCTAGAATTTTGTGTCAGGTAGTTTCTGAGGATCCATAATATTTTTCAAAGGCTCATGGGATACAGGAGTGGGATGATGTGATGGCAGCTGAGTATTCTTCTTTGATGAAGAATCATACTTGGGATTTGGTACCTCTTCCTAAAGGAAGAAATATGGTCAGGTGTAAGTGGGTATACTGAACCAAATACATAGTTGATGGGTCTATTGACAAGTATAAGGCTTGTCTTGTTGCAAAGGTTTTTCACAAGTTGAAGGTATTGACTACTTTGAGACTTTTGCACCCGTTGCCAAGATGGATTTTATATGCCTTGTACTTGCTATTGCTACATCACAGGGGTGGCCCATATACCAGATGGACATGAAGAGTGCCTTCTTACATGGATATCTACAAGAGGAAATATATATGGAGCAGCTGGCTAGAATTGTTCAGGATTCTTCTCTTGTTTGTTGGCTTCGAAGGTCTCTCTATGGTATCAAACAAGCCCCTCGGGCTTGGTATGAGAAGATGGATTCTTTTCTTCTATCTTCTGGTTTTGTTCATTGTCACTCTGATCATATAGTGTATCTCCAGCATGTTGGTGAGGATATTGTGATACTTTTCTTATATGTTGATGATTTGTTACCTACTGGCATCTCTTCTTCCCACATTCAGAGTATTCAAAGGGCTCTTTCTACACAGTTTGACATGATAGACCTTGGGCTATTGCATTATTTCCTTGGTTTGTATATTTCTTAGAAAGATTCAGGGATTCATTTGAGTGAGCAAAACTACACCCATGATCTTCTTAGGCACTTTGATATGGCTGATTGCAAGCCAATTCCATCTCTTTTTCAGTCTAGAGTTACTCTCACATCCACATGTACCACACCACTTTGTGATCATATGTTGTATAGGAAGTTGGTTGGGATTCTCATGACTTGACCCATACTCACCCTAATATTTCATTTATATTAGGGATTGTATCTTGGTTTACACATTCTCCTCATAGTAGTCACTGGCATGCTGCTAAAAGGATTTTGTGCTATTTGCATGGCACTTCCCACTTTGGCCTACACTACACTAGGGGCTCTACTCAGTTGGTTGGGTATACAGATTCAGATTGGGTAGGTTCTATTGATGACAAGAATTCCACTTCTGGCTATCTTTTTTGTCTTGGTTCTTCTCCAGTTGCTTGGGTGTGTAAAAAGTAACAGGATATTGCACTTTCATCTTCAGAGATAGAGTACAGGGCAGTAGTTACAGCGAGTCAGTAGATTCTTTGTCTTTTCCAGTTATTGATAGAGTTTGAATTCCCACGGGATTCACTGACTATACTTTGGTGTGACAACCAAAGTGAAATTCACATTTCTCGCAACCTAGCTGAGCACCAGTGGACCAAGCATATTGAGATACACATCCACTTCATTCGTCAGGACATTCAGGATGGAGTTCTTTTCTTGGAGTACATTATAACTCAGCAGTAGGTTGCAGACATCTTTACGAAGCCTTTTGCATCACCTCGCTACCTTGAGTTACGTGGAATGCTTGGGGTTTTGGAAGTTGTTCTTGGGGGGTGTTCATTAGAACATCTTCCTTCTTCTTCTTCTTTCTCTTTCCTTCTAGAAAGATTATTTCCTTCTTTTGGTTCGAGATTTCTTCATGGATATATTTTACATGAGTACCTCATCGGGCCTAGTTATCGGGACTCATACTATGGACATGCCATTTCTATTTTATCCCCTAGCTTCACTTGAGGGGGGGTGTTAGAGTAGGTATTTACCTTAGCTCATGTTAACATAGGTACATTATTTGCCTTTATTGTATTTATCCTCACCCACTTATGTGTGTGGATATTTCTTTTTATTTATTTAGATGTTATGAGATATTATCTAGTTGTTAGGTATAGTTATTTCCTTGATCTATGGTGTTGATTAGTTCTTTCCTAGATCTATAGTATTGACTAGATCCTTGATGTCTAGTTCTCTCATAAATATATGGACTTGACTAGTTATTTGATGACTAGTTCTTTCCATGATTTATGGCTTGATCTACGACCTTGAATGGTTCTTAGATTGTTATTCCTTGCCTATATAAGCAAGGACCATTCTCATTGTATTTCATTGAGTTCCATAATAATATGATATTGCTACTCATTTGTTTGCAAAGGTTTATGTAAAGTTATTCTGGCAAATTACTTTCATCTTATTAATCGTGGTGTTTGATTAGTATTTGTGTTCTTGGCTCGGTACAATCTAGTTATCGTTCCTTTTAATTTTAAGAAAGAAAGTGCTCAACTCCTCGCAGGTTTATAGTTATATATTTATGAAAGTGTAACAGACATTATTTATTTTGTATTGTCCTTACAATGGCTATAAATAGAGGAGGAGACCTACAGGTCAAGAAGAAGATCTGATAATTTTTGAAAACTGTTGTTTTATGTTGTACATGGTTGTTTCAAGATTTGCGTTGAAATAATTAGATGTGCATATTGTAAATAGTTGAAAGTTGAGTAAGAAGAAAGAAGGATTTTGGTTGAACTTTGTGCCTACTAAAGTCTTATTGTGCAAGCTGTGAACGATAATGGTAAACTTTGTTTTAGCTTTAGCTTTCATATGAGTATGCTTATTTTCATTTTCTTAAAGTTGTAAGAATCATTTAACATTTGTTTATTCTATGTCACTATAACTCACTCTATTATTTACTTGTTACTAAGCACACTTCCACTTCACAAGCTATTCCTATTTTCCACATTCCATTCTTACTCTTCCTAGTAATCACTTCACAATACAATTGCTTACTTGTTGCAAAATTATTTAGGTATGGTGCATGAGCTATTCAATTAAAGTAATAGCCTGAACTTAGTTTAAAATAGGTCATAGAATAAACAAATAAAGCACACGGGAGCTTCACCGTTAAATGAAGGGGATTTATCCCATGATTGTCTAGGTTTCTGTTTAGTCGAGCATAAAATCTAACTAACATGACTTAGTCCTAATTGTTTCTTCATTTTTCACCTTTTTTAATGTAATAAGTATGTAACTCCTATGTAACCCCTTGATGTAAAAATATAGCAAAAAACTAAAATCACAATGTATTGCAACATGATGATAATTTTCATGGATAAATATATGTGTGTCCCTTTTTATACCTAGATTAGTGGTCATTATGTATAAAAACCTTTACTTTTTAACTTGAACAAATGTTTTATTCACTATCAATGGATATGTTAGTGGTCAACCTAAGTAAAACCATTTACGGATGTTAAACAGATGTAAAATTAATGTTCATAGTTCCCAAATTAGTTTGGTTGATGGGTTCTAAATAGTGCATGATTTATGAAAGGTTGATTAGCTCATTATCTACCTTTGATTCAAGTTGAAGATCAAGATCACAAGAAAGGTGAGGAGACATGCTACAGAAGATGTGTAATTATTTTTCTACCATGTTCATACTAAGGGGGAATAATTAGGAATTCATGCTAGTGCTCACATTATATATTAGGGTGAATATTATTAATATTTGTAATTTTTTATGTTTTAAATGAGTTTTTGTGACTCATAATGATATGGTAAAATATATATAATATTATTATAGTGATTTATGAAATAAATTACATAGATATTCTCTATGAGAGAGATATTAGGAATTTTGTCAGAGAATAAAGGTATTAGGGAGATATTATTGGAATGTATTGATAAGGTTTGAATCCTTCATGTAAGGAGGTATCAAACCTATAAAATTATATCTCACATATTGTATGTTACCCCATATGAATTGGATATCATTAAGAATTCATTATTTCTAATTAATTGCTAATTGTGCAATTTCCAAACAAAATTTATATGCAATACTTTTCATCATGAACTCACAGCTCACAAGTGCCCCTATCATCATAAAAAAATGGACCCAAGATAATTCCCCTATAATTCCATGGAAATCCAAAATTAAATAGTATCACCAGTTCTCCCTTATCATACATCCACCTCTAGATGGCACATGACCCAATTTATCCCAAGATGTCCTCTTATGGTAGGATGATGGCATCTTCTAGCTAGAAGAACTTGAATAATGGAAGCTAGATTAGTGGATAACATTACATAATGACTCTAACAAGTTTGATAGTGATTTTAGTAGGGATTCCTACAATACCCTTTTTCACCTACCATGAGTCACCAAACCTTTTTTTAAATTGGAAGACAATGCTTTTGAAAAATTATTCCCCACTTATGTTTGTTCGCCACTTATGTGTTATCTTTTAATTAGGTAGTTTTGAATTCTAAAATTGGATTCCATTTTTTCCCTATAAATAAGACCCTTGAGAATTATATCAGGAACCTCTCAATTTGTAATTAATTTCAGTTGTGTACTTTATATTCATCACATAAGAACTTAATGGTGTTAGATAGCTAAAGAGATACTAGATATATACATATATATACACATATACATATTGTAATTGATTTGTAATTCAATATATTTTTGTAATAAAGGTTTCCATTCATTTACACCCTAAACAACAATTTTACGCCCTAAACACCCTTATGACAAACATAAAACCTAGATGAGACCCTAAAAATGTAAGTTGCAACACATTAGATACCCATACAACACACTAAATACCCATGTGACACAATTAAAATCCATGCGACGTCCTAAACACCTATTTGACACATTAAGCACCATAAACACTTCTAGACACTAAATCATGCACATGGGTACATTTCTAGGTCCTAAATACATAACAACATTCATATGATTCCTAAGTAAGAAAACTAGTAATTGAAAACTATATATGGTCTATTGTCTATGTTTCTTGCTTTTTATTAGGTCTTTTATGCCTCACATCCCAGTCGGTATTTTGCTTATTTAACTTTTATGGCTCTAGACACTAGCACCCAGGTGCCCCCAACCCTTTTCCACCTTACTCACTTCTTTTGGGTCTCTTTTATCTTTTAAGAATATTTTCTACTTATGGGTTTGCCTTCCAGTTGTCAATTATGAAATTTAAACAAAGGGAATCATATAAAAACATAGTTATGTGACCAAAATCAAGGACCAAGATTTAAGCATATACCATCATCACCCAAGTTTGCATCCAAAGCAACCTAAAACACTTCAAATCATCCATCTAGCATTCATTCAAGGGACAAAGGATTGCATTTCTGCATAAAAAACATAGGAAGGGGAAGTTTATTTATTCCATCCACACATTTATTTGCATTATTACATCTAGCTACAATCCGATATCAAGTGCACTTGCACAAGGGAATCCTAGGGCACAATTATTTCCTACACTGACCAGAAATAACTAGATTCTGAGATGTAGTGCAATGCTCAGTCATAAGTTCACTCTCACGATGACCGTTGTGGTCAATACAACTCCCCATATTGCATTTTTTTTTTTTGGAATTGATGTGTTATTTTGGGTGTTGTAGGTTACAAGTACCATCAATGATCAAATAATGACATACATATGATCAACAAGGAATATTTTCGACACTTGTGTGATAATGTGAAAATCAAATTCTAATCATATGTGTAGTCACAAGTGCCCAACAGAGGTCTCTAGCGACCAGGTGCCCATGTCCATCCATTGGCGTGTGTGTCCATCCCTATTTTTGGATTTAATAATTTATCCTGAGCATCATAGACACAAATCACCTCCTATGAAGTAATTTTTCTAGTTTAGAGCACTTCAAAATCAAGTGCAAATCAGATAAGTCATATTTCTTATACCTCTTGCTTAAAGTTTTGCACTTTTCTTTCTTATTTCTTTTGTCATATTATATTTATCAGTTTCATGTCATATTAGACATTAAGTTACTCTACAATTAGGGTGTAATAATATATTTTGGTTTAATCACTTGGTGAACGTGCATTCAAAAAATCTTGGATCTTCCTTTTTTCTTAGCTCACTTTAATACCTTAGGATCCTCTCACCATGAGTATCTTTATCTCGGCCTTCTTACAAACTAATCCTTCTTGTGTGCATAATATTGGATCATTTCTAGATAATATTCATATTCATCCTCATACTTCTCCTGAATATGTCTATCATAAGTTTACCATTGCTCTATCTTTTAATGAAGAAAATATTACTTTTACATCTAGTGAGCTTCCTTCTCAAACTATTTTAGATATTGATCCCCCCTCTATATTCAAGTTTGTATTAAGAATGTTGGGGTTAAACTTACTATAGTAGATAATGGATTTGGTCTTAATATTTTCAATCTAACATTCCTCCATCAAGTTGGTGTGTCTAAGGAATCTTTAGTTCCTTGATATGTCTCTATATGTGGCTTTAATAACATTCCTAAATGTGTCTTGGGTATTTTTACACTTCCTATCACTATTGGGCCATGTACTCTACTTATCTCATGCCACGTGATGACCAAAAATATTAATTATAACATTCTCCTTGGGTGGCCTTAGATCCATGATATGCATACAATCCATTCTACTCTTCACGCATGACTAACATTTCTATATCAAGGTGTTTTCTATGAGGTCCCGACATATCCTTATCCATTTGCCTTTTGTAATATTATTGAGCATTCACCAGACACTTCTATTTCCTCCACATCTAATTATAATTTATCTCCATATGGCCTTGGATATCAGTATCTACTTCGTTATGGATTTTATGGTACTGGTTTAGGATGGAATGGCCAAGGAGTTATAGATCCATTTTCTATTCCTACTCAATTTTAAAAAATTGGCCTTAGTTATCGTCTTCCATTCGTAACCTCTCTTGAGGTTTATGTTATTTCACATACTTCTACACTACCTCTTTCACATCTAGAACTCATTGGTGATACTACTTCCTCTGATTGGCATGATTTGGACACTTTTACTATAGATTATTCTCTCTTAGAATATTTGGGGACTTAAGATCATCTCCCTTATTTTCATCACAAAAAGAGATTCCCATCTATTCTTGCTACTACCACCTACTTTGGTGACTCAGACTCACCCAATATCAATATAGATACTTGTGATTCCATTCATACTAGTCCATATAGAGGATTTTTCCACTCTTTTAAATGAATAAACTATTCAATACAATCTCAGTATTTCTAACAACCCTTAAACGGTCTTGCTAGTTGCTTCCCTTACACATGCCAAATAGAATGATATTAAACAATTGCTCCCTGAATTCTATGACATATTTTTATGAGACTATAGTGATATGCTTTGTATAGATCCTTCCTTTTCCATGAAAAATATCATCATCAATCCTGGTTCTAGACCTGTCCAAAAAAAATCTGCAAAATGCATATGAAAGTTGCACTATTAGTACAGAATAAATTCAATGACTCATGGATGTTGGCTTTATATGTGTTGTGGATTACCTGAAATGTGTGTCTAATATTGTGCATTTTAATAGACCGGATAGAAAATTTTGTTGTTACATTGATTTTTGTGACCTCCATAAGGATTTCCCTATAGTCAATTTCCCATTGCCACACATTGATGAAATTGTCGATTCCACTACTGGATATGACATTATCTCCTTCATTTATGGATTTATCAGTTATAATCAAATCAAAATTAAACCTGCACATCAAGAAAATACTTCGTTCACTACTCCATGGGGTACATTTTGTTACACTGTTATGCTCTTTGGCCTTAAAAATTTGTGGGCCACTTACCAGCATACAGTGACTCATATTTTACATAACCATATTCACAAAATTCTTGAATATTATGTTGATGAAATAATCACAAAATTAAAGCATCATTCTACCCATTCTCATGATCTATAAACACTCTTTGAATGTTTACGCTAATATAAAGTTCACCTGGATTTAAAGAAGTTTTTTTTTGGTGTCATAATCGGCAAGCTCTTTGACTATATCATGTCTCAGCAGGGCATTGAAATAGATTCCAAAAAGATCTGCACCATTGTGGACATGCCTCCACCTCAAAATTTACATCAATTATGCTCATTAAAAGGTAAAATCCATGCCATCCAGTGTTTCATCATGCAACTTGTAGACAAAAAACTTAACCATTCACATGTCTAATGAAAAAGGACACTAATTTCATTTTGTATGACCATTGTCAATGTGCATTTGAGGATATTAAAGTATATCTATTAAATCCTCCAATTATAGTACCTCTTATAGTTGACCAACCTTTGCTCTTCTACATTTTGGCTGCATTACATGCATTAAGGGGCCTTATTGCTCAACATGATAACTCTCAACGTGAAAGATTTTTTTATTACATTCTTCTCACATTGTTATCCTACGAGTGAAATTACAACTACACTAAAAAGCTATTCCTTGGCCTCGTCTATGTCGCGGACAAACTATGACATTACCTTGTCAATAATGAGGTTCATATAATTACCAAAGTATATCCTCTATGTTATCTCTTATCTCCTAGTCATCTCTCGGGCCACCTTGCACAATAGGTAATGTTGCTCATATATTTTGACTTTAATTCATCCTACAAAACACCATCAAAGGCCAAATTTTCTCCAGTCAGCTAGCTGACACCCCTCTTTCTAACACATCACCCATCTATGATACTTTTAAAGATGAATTTACCTCTTACAACATTGACATTGACGCTTGGACTATGTACTTTAATGAGTCTCGTTGCCTCTTAGGTGTTGGGACTGGGATCACCTTTATCACTCCACATGGTGACCATATCCCATTTACATATCACTTAGGATTCTCATGTACCAATAACATCGTTGAGTATGAATCTCTCATTCTTGGCCTCACTATCGCTCACAAACCTCTTATTTGAAATATCATAATACATGGCAACTTGTAACTCATTATTAACCACATTAATGACATGTATAAAACAAAATTTGAGCATCTTTTTCCTTATAATAACCTCGTAAAATCAATTTTAGCCACATTTGAGTCCTACTCTCTCACTGTTATCCATCGAAAGTACAATTTTCATGTAGATGATATGGCTAGTGCGGAATCACTCATTCCTCAAGATATCATTGATGAGTAGGAAAGCTTTATCACTCGACACTTACGATAACCTTCTATTGATAATCCACTTCCTGAAACATGTGTTGTTACACACAACCATGATCATCCCAAAAGGTTCACTCAAATATATAACTTCCTCTATCAAAAAAAAATTCCCGATGGTCTTTAACCTCATGAAGGTCGTCGCCTACAATGAGAGTACATGTTTTATGTGATCATTGGTGCTTCATTGTGTAAGTTATCATTCAATGGAAATTTTTTGTAATGCTTAGGACTCAACGAAATCCCCACAACTATCTCTCAAGTTCATGATAGTATATGCAATGGTCACTTCTTGGGAAAAGCTATGTCTCACAAGCTTCCACACCAAAACTACGATTGGCCCACAATGGAACAATTGTTCTTAGAATAATCCAAACACTATGATAAATGTCAAAAACATAGCAATATTCATCATGCACTTGAATATCACCTTCACCCTATTGTTCCATCATGACCCTTTTCTTTATGGGGTTTGAATCTCATTGGAAAAAATAATATCAATTCAGGTAATGGTCATAAGTTCATCACTAATGTTATGGAATACTTTACTAAATGGGTCAAAGACACACCCTTGCAAACTACCACTAGTCTCAATATCTATTTTTTTATCACCATTAATATTATTACATGCTTCGGAATTCCTTCAGCCATTATCATCGATAATGGCTCTCCTTTCAAAAATAAGGATGTTAAGTTCCTTTGTGCAAAGTTCAAGATCAAGAAAATTTTTACCAATCCTTATTATCCACAGGGAAATGGCCAATTCAAAGCCACAAATAAGACAATTGTCAAAATATTATGCAAGACTGTTGATACTAGTGGTGACAATTGGCACAATCATATACTATACACTCTTTGGGATTACCACACCAGTGTGTGCATCCCCATAAATGGTACACTCTTTTTGCTTGTTTGTGGCACTAAAGCATTAATCCCCTTAGAACTAGATCTACCCTCCTTGCGGGTATCACTCAAAGGAATTATTAAAGACACTGAATATCGTGAAAACCAACTCCATGAGTTTGAGATGCTTGAATCTCTCCGTGTGCAAGCTCTCGAACATCTCTGAGTATATCAATCTCGCATTGCAAAATATTAGACTAATAAAATCTATCCATGTGAATTAAATATTGGTGGCCTTGTGCTAAAAGAAAATCAGAAGAATACAACCACTGAAGCTCATATAAAAGGGAAATTCAAGCCTAACTAGCTCGGACCTTATGTGATCATTAATAAGCTTGGGGGTGGCATCTATCATCTTTTTACTCTCTTTAGGAAGCCATTTACAAACCCACTCAATGTGATGCATCTCAAATGTTGTTATGCATAAAAAAATTCATTACCCTATAACACATTCTATTTATATGGTCCATACTCCACTGATAAGGGTCCAAATCTTAAATGAACCTCACCACCTTCACCTCTCACAATCTATGCTCCATGATTTCTCTTTCTACCACAAATTTTGAAACCATTTCCCGATGACACACTCTTGTTATATGGTTCATTCTTGATTTTTGAGGGGTGTTTTATAAATGAACCTCATCTCATACTCATACACATCCACTATGGGGAATACTTCCCCTATCACATTCACATTGCATACCATTCCATCACATTCATACACTACATATTACATATCTTGGTTGCACTTACTCTTGTTTTATCATACTTACATGGACAATTTATTTTCCTTGCTAGAAGGATACATAGTATGTCATTATATTTATCATATACACATGCACGTTCACTTACTTTCTAGTTGTGAAGGAAGATCTCTTACAGGTCCTTGTTCATTGCAATGATGCTTGGCATTGTACCTCTTACCAGTCCCACTAAGGCTCTTGAGGAAAGCTACTTTGTCACACATTACAGGTGTTATTGTTTCATTATTTAGTACTCCTACTTTCTATCACACTACTTATTCCATTGATACATACATACTTTGACATACTTCTTATCTTTCTAACATACTAATGGGTGCTTCATGTGAAAAAAATTGATTTACAGGAACTAGTTTCCACCATGGTTGTCTGTTACATTTTTCTTGACATTATTTTATATTGTATGATATTATTTGTGGGTTATGCTCTATGTCTTGTTTGATCACTTTTTGTATGCTTTTGGTTGCTTTGGCCTTGAATGACTTGTAACATTATGATCGATGTCCCAAGTTTGAAACCCACTTTTCATGGTCTATCTTGTATGCACACTTTCTTGTTACATTGCTTTTCTATGACATGTTTGCTAGATTTTTCTACTAACACATGTACCTATCCACTTAGTTTGCATGTGCCTTGGTTTCTACCATGCACATTCCCTCCCCCTGCAGGGATATAGTTCAAATCATCATTAATTCCTCTCTTTTGGCCACATACTCCTATCGACATCGCATGTACCCCAAATGAGGGGGGCATACATTGAGTGAACAAATCACACCATACAAAAGCTTAGGGATACATCACAATACATTTTATCATAGATTCATAACAGTAACACAGCCATAGAATGCCCTAGAAATTGACTTCAGTCCTCAGCATAACACATAAACCAATGCCCAAATACAAACACTAACGCATGGGTGCTACTGACCTCCCTTGAGCGCTAATGTATTGAGGGCACACACAATTATTTTATTAGATCAACACAATTCACAACAGTTTATAGAGTAGTTATCATAGTACAAACATAGTCCTTCAACAAGCAGAATGCACTCTACAAATAATACATTTGGAACAAATCAAGGACAATAGGAAAAAATAAGGAACAAACCATATGTAGTGGTGTATATTGGGCAGAGTCATGGAAGGAGAGTAACACTAGACATCTATCCACAACATTTTCTCCTTGGCATGAGATCTCCTAAAAAACTCACTCTTGGCATGAGATTTCCTAAAAAAACTCTCTTGGTGTAAGATCACCCAAAAATCTCGCTCTTGGCATGAGATATCCAAAAAACCTTGCTCTTCAAAAAAATTTAGGACATTTTTCTATCCTTTTACACTCTTCTACATCATTTACACATTTTCCTTTTATACGCTTTTACGTAATTTTACATAATCATGCACACTTTTTCTATGATTTATCGTATACGAGACTTTGACCACATTATTTCTCTTCTTTTTGTAGGTCCATCCTTATTAGAAGAAGAAATCAAAATCACAACAAAAATTAAATCACGGTACAATGCATATAATTCACACCTAGGGTAACTTTCTCTTCCTAGTTTCCATGCTTCATTTTTGCATCACTCCATGCTTCACTTGTCCACTCAGCACATTCTTCATCGCACAATCTACATGGTTATTAGGTACATATATTCTATCTACTTTATTTTATTGATTATTCACTCAACAACATAAAGTGGGGGTAAATGTAGACTCTAAATCACACACTTTTGTATATTTCTAGGTCCTAAATGCATACTAGAATTAATATGGTTCCTAAGCAAGAAAACTGGTAATTAACGACTGTCTTTAGCCTCTTGTCTTTGTTTCTTGCTGTCTATTTGGTCTTTTATACGTCATATCTCAGTTGGTATTTTGCTTATTTATCTTTCATGGCTCCAGACACCAGCACCTAGCTAGGACAGTAGCACTCATGTGCCCTTGAACCTGTAGACACAAAATAACGCACTTTGGGTAATTATCTAGTCCTGATTACATACTATTATTCATATGATTCCTAAGAAAGGAAAGTATTAATTGACCCATGTATTTCTCCACCTTTCTTTGTTTTATGTTACTTCTCTTGGTATTACACCCTTACTTTCTCAGTTTGACTTTTTATATCTCGACATTTATCATCCTGGACACGAACGCTCAACTAGGATGCCAATGCCATGCACCCTCATCTCCTCTGGGCACCCCTGACCTCAGTATACTTTTTTCTCATATATTAGGTCCTTTTTAGTCATCTAAGCATATTATATTTTTGGTAGTTTTCCTTTTCAAGGTTAATTATGAAATTTAAGTAAGGGAATATTATAAATATAATTTTTTGTGATCATAATAAAGGACCAAACACTAAACATTAGCTATCACCACCTAATTTTGTATCCATCAACCATCTAAGAGCTCCATTACATCCATCTAGCACCATTAAAGGGAAAAAAATGTTGTTTATTATGTACACACTTCATAGAAGGGAAGATCATTATGTTCCATGCACTCATATATTACATTTCTTTACATCTAGCTTAATTTGTCACTACTCTAAGTGTGACATGCACAAGAGCAAGCTAGGGCAAAATTCCACACACACATAACTACATTGGGTATGATATGTAGTATGGCGATTAGTTGTAAGTCCACCATTATGGTGGGTGAGGATAATTCGAACCCTCATTTTGCATCTTTATTTTTAGGATTTGATGTCTACTTGAGGGTATTGTAGGTGCTTTCTTCATTGCAGGTTTACAGTGACCTACACAATCTTACAATGAAATAAAAACAATCAAAGGAGAACAAGTGTGAACCTCTTGGGACACCTCAAAAGAGGTTTTATAAGAAATTATACATATTATGGAGCCTATAAAAAATACCAGGGTGCACATGGGTTCCCGCATCCCTCTCTAAGAACCCCAGTCCTGTCAAATCCTCTAGCTCTATAATTTTCCACGCATCGGTGTGATGGTCTTCCATATGTGTTCATTCGGTCACTATTGTGACATAGTCCAACAACATCTGGGAATTAACTAATGATCTTCTAACCATATTTTCAATTAGGGTGTCATTATTTTATTGCTTAGTTGTTTGGGTTAAATTCAGTATTTCATTATTTGTTTATTTACTACTGCTATAACATCTAGATTAGGCATATAATTTATATTTAGCTTAATCATTTTAATGAACCCTTCATTCAAGAACTCCTGGGTCCTCTCTTCTTCTTCGCCTTCTTATCTTAGGGTCCTTTCACCATGGAGGTCTCTCTCCATGTATTTTTGTATGATAATCCTGATTGTCAAAATAAACTTAGATTATTTTTGGGTAACACTTATATTCATCCGCACACCTCTCCCAAATATCTATATCACAAGTTTACTACTACCTTATCTATCAATGAAGATCATATCACATTTACACCAAATGAAATCACTTCTCAGTCTATCTTAAGTAATTATTCCCCCTGTTATATTCAAGTTTGTATCAATAACATAAGGGTTAAGCAAGATTTATTCGATAATGGATCCTAGATTAACATCTATAATCTCATGTTCCTCACACAACTTGGCCTCTCTAAATAATTGGTAGATCCCTCTCCATTTTCTTATTGCAACACTATTGATCATTCACCTAAAGCCCATACTTCAACTACCTCTCTTTCTAACTTCTAACAATATGGCTCTATGTATCGATATGTGTGCCATTACAATTTCAATGGAAATGGATTAGGGAAACATGCAAAATGAGACAAAGAACTTCTTTCCATTCTAACACAATCCACTAGGATAGGCCTCAGATATCACCCCAATCTCAATTATTTTGTTCCTTCCACATCTTCTCTTGAGGTTTACACCGTTTCACATATTCACCATCATAAAAAACAATTTCCATCCACTCTCAATGCTACAACTTAATTTGGAAAATCTACTATTCCTAACACATTTCCACATCTGCCGCCATGGCATGCTTTCTCTTCCATCCCAGGATAGATATCCACCATCCACTATGGGGGCATCACACTTATTCCCCCCTTCTAGCATAATTATCCATATTCCATCTTACACACATCGCATCTAGTATTTTATATTCATCATACACATCTTGATACATGTGCATCATCATTTCCCTATACATACTCTTGTGTTATGGTTCACACTTGACTGTTGAGGGCATATTATACACATGAACCTCACACACTACACATTATAAATTTTAATTTGCACACTACATACTTCACACATCACGCATCATACATTTAGGACACCTCTCGCAACATTCATTACACACTTTGTGTCTTATTCACTATGTGCATTCAAACTACATTTCTCTTACATCTACATGTTGTGCTCATTACCCTATGACGTATCCTCGTTCCACGGTACATACTCGACTATTGAGGGTACATATGTTAAATGTACCTCATCACACTCATGCATCTAATCAACTCGCTCATTCAATCATGTGTTTGTACTCTACACTTTACACTTTGACAATCACATCTTTTTCGTAAACACATTCAAACCATTTCTTGGTGACGCACTCTCGTTTAAGGTTCATTCTTGAATGCTAAGGGGACATAAATAAATGAACCTAATCCCATACATACACATCCACTCAGGGGCACACTGCTCCTATCATTCACTTTGCATTATATTGTGCCTCATCCACAACATATTGTACATATATTGGTCACATTTAGTCTTGTTTACACTTACTTGTTACATGTACACTTTATTAAACATGCTAGATAGATATCTTGTATGTCATTATATTTCCATACACACATGAATGCTCACTTTCTTTCTATTTTTGATCGTAGATTCTATAGATTTATACACGCAACATGGATGCTTGGCATAGTACCTAGTACTGGTGCCACAACGACTCCTGGGAGCTTCCACTTTCATAGATTGCAGGTGTTATTGTTACATTGTGTTTCATAACACATTAATTTATCAGATTATACACGTTTTGACATAATTTTTATCTTTCTAACATGCTAATGGGTGTTTCATGTGTAACATTTGTTTTATAGGGCTACATGATTCTATGGTTTTCTATTACATTTGCTTATCAGTGTTTGGTCTTTGTATGCCATTGTTTGCAAGCTTTTCCCTTTGTCTTGTGTGCAAGCAGTCTACTTTTGGCTTCATCGAACTTTATTTTCTTACGACATCTGACATCGTGAGTGGTGTCCCATTTTTGTAACTCGTATTTCATAGTGTATATTGTCTTCTTGTGTGTTTACATTGTATTCTTGTGTCTTAGCTTACATATTGTCTGCGTAGCATACATTGTTTCTTCTACATGTATGTTTTTATTTTCTTGTACTAACACTCGTCTCCCAACCACTTTGTTTGTGTGTGGTTTGGATTCTACTAAGAACATTCTCCCCTGCATGGCACAATTCAAGCATAGTGGTCCGTCCTCTTTTGGGTCCCATACTCATTTAGCGATGTCACATGCACTCTAAAAGAGGGGGCATCATTTGGGTGAATCAGTCACGCCATACAATACACTACAGTCATTACACAACACAGAATACTACTGATGTAAGATAGTTTTTTAGTTTCAGGGCTCAAAATTAGACTTGGGTCCTTATCACACCGCAACCCTTCTTGGATGCCTTTAACTAAGGGGTAATTACATAGTTTTTTAGTAGTTCAACACAGTCTACAGAGATCCACACATAGTGAATTTGAAATGGAATAGTCCTTAACACTTTCGCATTGGATCAAATTTTTCACACCATCTGCAGTGGTGTCCTACATTGTGGGAAGTAGTTAAAGGTTGGAGGATAACACCAGAATTTTCTTCTTAGACTTCTTTGATATCATTGGCATGGGATCACCCAAAAATGTCTCGGCTGGCATAACCGACGTGATATCTCTCAAAAAATTCATTCATCTACAACATCTTCAAGATCCTTTCTACACTCTTTCCTCATCACAGATCAAGTGCACATGTTCCTTTTTCCAATTTTCATATTTTACATACTTTTTACCCATTTCAATCATTTACATGTGTATTTGACTACTTATTTTTCCTTCTCTTTTACATGTCCATCCGTTTCAGAAGTGGTAGTCAACATCATTCACAACATCATTCACAACATCAACAACAAGCACATCACGATATCTACACATGTATTTCGGCCCTAGGTTGATTTTCATCACCACTTTTTACACTTTCTCCTCCTTAGCATCTAGGCTTCACATTTTTATCACTCCATGCTTTGTCATGTCCCTCGAAAATATCCTCTACATCGATCTACATGGTTATTAGGCATGCATCTCTATCTAGTTTATGTTAGTGAGATTTCTGCTCACCAACATAAATTTGGGGAAAATGTAGACACAAAATCACACACTTTGGGTAATTATCTAGTATTGATTGCATAATATTGTTCATATGATTCCTAAGAAATAAAAGTACAAACTCACCCATGTCTTTGGACACATTTCTTTGCTTTCTATTACTTCTCTTGGTCTTACACCATTTTGTGCTCAGTCTACCTTTTTATATCTCGGTATTTATCATCCTGGACACCAACGCTCAACTAGGAAGCTAGTGCTAAGCACCTTCATCCCCTTTATGTGTCCTTGACATCAGTATACTTTGTTCACATCTTTTGGGTCCTTTCTAGCCATTTGAGCATCTTATCTTTTTATTAGTCGACCTTTTTGGGGTTAATTATGAAATTCAAGAAAGGGAATCATATAAATATAAAATTATGTGACCATAATAAAGGACCAAGCACTAAGCATTAGCTATCACCACCTATGGTTGTATCCATATAACACCATTCAAGGGACAAAAAGGCTAGTTATTCTGCATACACTTTATAGGAGGGAAGTTCATTCTATTCCATACACACATATATTATAATTCTTTACATATATCTTACTTTCTTGTTACTCCAAGTGTGAAACATACAAGAGTAATCTAGGGAACAATTCCAAACACACACACAAAACTACATTAGTTCTGAGATGTAGTGACATACTCAGTTGTAAGTCCACCATTTTAGTGCCCAAGGACAGTCTGATCCCTCATTTTACATCTTTCCTTTTTAGGATTTGATGTCTATTTGAGGGTTTTACATATGCTTTATTCATTATAGGTTTACAATGACCATGGAAATATTACAACAACATACATGAGATCAAAGGAGAACAAATACGAATGTATTGTGACCCTTAGAGGAGGTTTTATGATCCTCTACGCACATCAAGGTGCCTAGAAATAGGATCAACGTGCCCCACGGGCACCCTCATCCCTCTCTAGGCACCCCAATCTAGTCAGATCCTCCAGATCTTAAATTTTCTAGGATTCTATGTGATGGTCTTCCATATTTGTTTAGTCGGTCACCACTACGACACCATCCAAAAACCTCTGTGAATCAACTAAGGCTCTTATAATCCTCTTTATAATTAGGGTTTCATCATTTTATTCCTTAGTTCTTTGGGTTAAATTGAGTATTTCATTATTTGTTTGTTTACTACTGGGTGCCTAGAAATAGAATCAACACGCCCCATGGGCACCCTCATCCCTCTCCAGGTGCCCCAATCCAGTCAGATCCTCCAGATCTTAAATTTTCCAGGATTCTATGTGACGGTCTTCCATCTTTGTTTAGTCGGTCACCACTACGACACCGTCTAACAACCTCTATGAATCAACTAAGGCTCTTCTAATCCTCTTTATAATTAGGGTTTCATTATTTTATTCCTTAATTCCTTAGGTTAAATTGAGTATTTCATTATTCGTTTGTTTACTACGACACCGTCCAACAACCTCTGTGAATCAACTAAGGCTCTTCTAATCCTCTTTATAATTAGGGTTTCATTATTTTATTCCTCAGTTCCTTGGGTTAAATTGAGTATTTCATTATTCATTTGTTTACTACTGCTATAACATCTAGATTAGGCATATATTTCATATTTAGCTTAATCAATCCCCTATAGGTGCCCTTGACCTTTTTCCATCTTACTTGCTTCTTTTGGGTCTCTTTAATATTTTGGGCATGTTTTCCAAATATGGGTTGGCCTTCCAGTTGTCAATTATGCAATTTAAACAAGGGGATCATATAAATACATAGTTATGTGAAAAAAAATCAAGGACTAAGATCTAAGCATATATTATAATCACCTAAGATTTCATCCAAAGGCACCTAAAGGACTTTAAAGCATCCATTTAACATTCATTCAAGGGATAAGGGACTGCATTTTCTACATACAAAACATAGGAATGAGAAGTATTTTTATTCCATCCACACATCTATCTACATTATTACATCTAACTATAGCCCGCTATCAAGTGCACTTGCACAAGGGCATCCTAGGGCATGATTCTTTCACACACTCATTAAAACTACATGGAGTCTAAGATGTAGTGCAATGATTGGTTGTAATTTCACTCTCGGGGTGACCTCTAGGGTTAGTCCAACTCCCCATATTGCATCTTTTTTGGATTTGATGTGGTATTATGGGTTTTGTAGGTTACAAGTACCCTCAGTGATTAAATAATGACACACAAGTGACCAACAAGGAATATTTGTGACACTGACAATTAGATTCTGACCATCTACGTTGTCACAAGTGCCCAACAGAGGTATCTAATGCCCAAATACCCTCATCCTACCATGCGCACCCTTGTCCAACCTTGTATGTGGATTCCAAAATGTATCCTGATCATCGATGACATAGTTCACTTCCTTCACAGTAGTTTTCCTAGTTCATGACACTTCAAGATCATGCACAAATCAACCAAGTCATATTTCTTATACCTCTTGCTTAGGGTTTCGTACTGTGCTTGCTTATGGTTTGTGTCATATTGTAATTAGTAATTGTATATCATATTGTGCATTCAATTCCTCTATAATTTGGGTTTAATAATTCTATTTTTGTTAAATCAACACCCATCTAACACACTAGACACCTATAATACATCCTAAACACCCATAAAACACCCTAAGAACTCATTTGAGATAGTAAATCACCATTTGACACACATATAACCCATGTTTTAACACTCTAAATTCCCATGCTACACATATAACACCCAAGGGACACCCAAAAAACACATATGATGCACTTAACACCCATAAAACACCTTAAACATTTATTTGACACCCTAAACACCCATATGACACCATAAACACCTATGTGACATACTAAACACCCATGTGAGATCTTAAACAACCAGTTGGCACACCAAAAACCTATGTTGAGACATAGTAAGCACACATCTGACACACTTAACACCCATGTGACACACTTGACACCCATGTGACTCCTTAAACAACCATTTGAAACCTTAAACACCCATTTAACATATGAAACACCCATACACCACAATAAGCATCATAAACCCTCGTTTCTCAAACTAAACACCAATAAAACAACCATATGACACTCTAAACACCCATTTGACACATTAAATAACCAAGGGATGAACAAGGTAGTGTATTTATTACTATAAAATAATGTATTTTTTAGTGTAATAACATGAGAAGCCAATACACAATGAAAAACTTAAATTTGGCATTCATTTAATTAGTTGAGTACATTTTAAATTTTATATTATACTAGGAATTTAGTCTAATGTTTAATTTGAAATTAGTAAATAATATGGGATAAAAACATTAGGGGGTATATGGTACACTAAAATTAATGTCAAACTAATATGCTAAACAAAAATAGCCAAATAAGAATTAATAATATTTTAAATAGGTACATATATTTGTATTCCTTTTTTATCTTTGAAAAGAATATCAGAGGGAGATGTTGGATTTGGGAGAGGCTAGAATTTTTTTTGGATACATACCTAGAAGTGGCGGTGGAAGTAGAAGTGGGATAAAGGAGTTTAAGGGAGAAGTAATGATGGTTCTTGGGTATGGTGAAGGACGTGTTATGTGGATGAAGGCATGAAGGAGAAGAAAGAGCTGGGTATGGGGCACCCTCACAAGCCTCTGCCAGCAATTCTTCTCCCACTCGTGCCAAAATAAGAGATTTGGAATAGGTATGGTCCTCGATAAAAGCGCAGGATTTCCAGATTTGTAGTTACAAGTGCCCTGATAGACATTATGCAAAGATGTGGACTCATAAAAAAGGCACACGGACTGTTTGGAAGATGTGAGGAATAATGGTGACTCATTAAATGATTTGTTTGCAGGGTATGCACATAATGGATATTTTGAAAATTCCTTTAAACTTTAAATAAATTCATTTGGTAGGAATCTATATGATCATTTCACCTTTGTTCACAACATCTCCCATCTTGTGTGTGGGCTTTTGTTGGTCCGAAAATCTGTCGCTTGGGTAGATCTATGGATAGACGAGCCAATAGTGTGCAGGGCATAGCCCCTCTTTGAGTCAGCAAAGCGAAACTGGTTTATTGCTATTCTACTAGCAGGAATCTATGCAAGTCTCACAATATTCCACCTTCGGGGGTTTGGGATCTCATCCCAGTAGGGTGTTTCCAACTGCGAAAAGAAAGGAATGAAAGAGAGGATGAAGGAAGAGCAGGTCCGAAGGGAGAAAAGAAATGAATTCCAAAGCAGAAAGGTTAGAGGGTTTATGTTTTGGGATTGGTAGTAAACAGAGCCAAACCTACTTGCATAAACGAGCAAAGCAATACTGATGAATAAATGACGATAAAACAGAAGAAGATTTAACAGAATAAACACATAGATCTGACATAAGAAAGATCTGATGCAAATAACACATGTATTCAGCACAAAGTCTAAATATTGTATTATTAATTATTTCTGTTACAAAAATCTCAAAGTCTTTTCTCCTTACTTCTATTTTTCATCTGAAAAATATTCATTCATGCCCAATACAACAAGTATTGGGGTATTTATAGAAGAAGGACAGAAAAGAAGGCAAAAAGGAGCCAACAACTTATTTACAAAGATATTTACAAAATATCTAAAAGTCATGTTGACTTTTTGACAACTTGATGGATGACATCATCCCATGGTGTAACATGGATGATGTCATCATTCGTGCCAACATACTCCAAATATTCTCAAAAAGAAAGATGAAGAAGAGAGAAGAAGAAGAAAGAGAAGCTATTCGTCATCATCATCCTGCGGCCGAAAGGGGGTAGACTGCTTTTGTTGTTGCTCAGGTGACGAGATGTGGAATTGAGAGTGGTATTCCATGAACTTGCTGATCATGGGCCTAAGTTGATCCTAGGAAGGATCCTTGTGCCACTCACTGATCGCCTCGCAAGTCTCCCGCTCATCTATCAGCTTCTTGAGGAGTTTGGAATAGTCTTTCTCCGCTTCAATGAGGGACCCAATGAACTCCCAATAGGCCAGCAGGTTGTTGATAGACTCTGCGTCAAAAGTGACCTCTTGCCCCAACCCTTGAGAAATGATCTCCTTGAAGATTTGGATGGTTTCATCGGATTTTCTTAAAGTGAAGGAAGGAGTAAGCAACCCTGGCGACATGTTGAGAATGATTCGTTCCATTTGGTGCATCACGTCCAAAGCTGCTTCCTTCACCTTGTCGATATTTTCAAGGACAAATTCCAGCTGATCTACCTGGTAATCCAGAGTGGACGTGACTTTGTTGAGGGCCCTGGGATGACCGAAGACGCCGAACATGACCAGATCTTCGACTGAACAGTTGAACATTTGTTGAAAGGTCTCGTGCTGCAGTCTAGCATGTTCTAGCTCTTCCAATATGGGTCCTGCTAACGCTTGGAGCTCTTTATTCACCTTGTTGATGTTCAAATACAAGTCAGAGAACTTGGCGATTAATTTTTCACTATCTTTGAGGATCTGGCTCATCCAAGCGGAAATGGCCATACCCTGCTCGCCGATCTTTTCATATTCATTAGTTTACTCCTAGCTCAGAAGCTCAGGAGTCTCAGCGGCAGTTGTGGGAGGTGCACTACCCATCTTCTATAAGGCTTGGAGTAGATATTTATTTTTCTCTTTCAATTTCCTTTTCTCCTCTTTTGTTTCTTGAAGCTTCTTACAAAGGGCGTCAACTGCAGAAAGGGCCTCTCCCTGAAGGATTTCAGAAGATGTCCCCATTGTGACTTGGGTCACTGTATAATCTATTGGAGATAGATCCTTTTTATCCTTGAGGGGATTGGGGTATGCGATCTCCATTGCCCTCTCTCCCGAAGCACTCTAAGAGAAGCGTGTGACAGGATTCTACTTATTTTCCCCTTTGGATGGGATTACGGAAAATTCCATCAGAGTGATGGGAACTTTCCTTTTCTGATGACTTAAATGCTAGGAGATCCAGGCTTGACTTATGGGAGAAGGGCCAGAAACAGAGAAGGGGACAACTACAGTAGCAGAAGGGAAAAATGTGGAGACACGTGGTGGTGACATAGAGAGAACAGCCGAAGAAGTGCCCACGGGAGGAAGGGATATTGCAGTAGAGGAAGACATAGGAAGGGAAGGGAGCTCAGAGATGAGGGAAGAAATAGAGGGGGATAGATCCACGAGGGAAGAGAAGATAGATGAAGAAGCGGGGGGAACAGTAAAAGAAGGGGGAGAGGACACGACCAAAGGGATGGTCGCTTGAGTCACTCGAGGAGGGGAAGGAGGAGAAGAAGAAGGGACAGAAGGGACCTCGGTTGTTGTAGCGGTGCCGACATCCTGAGTGGATGGGCCTATTGGAACATCCTCTTCTGCTTCTTTCTCTGGAGAAGCCAGAGTTATGACCTGTTCAGGTGCCGCGGAAGGAGGACTCTCAGGAGCTTCTTCTTGAGTGGTGCTGGATTCACCCTCTATGCCTTTACCCTTGCCTTTAGGTTGCTGTTTAGATCAAGCAGGTGCGTTACCCAATGGGGAGGTTGTGAAATCAACCCTGAGGTAGATTAATCCGTTCATTCGGTACCAATGCTCTATTCTACACAGAGTTTCCTTGACCCTCTCCTCAATTGTCTAAGGTGCCTTAGTCCTGTCGATGGCAGAAAAAGGCCAATTGTCCACATCTGTGTTATGATATACTTGATCTACTTCATCCTCAGTAGTTTGGAATCCTTTGGGGACAATTACTACCCCATATTAGATGATTTCTGCCAAGGCCAAACAAGAATAATCTTTTCTTCTGAGCTTAACCTCATGAATGACGTCGATGTAGATGTCCTCAATCTGAGGGATGTGGATTGGATCAAGCTTAGCCCTTGGCAGACAACTTCTTGGGTCAAAGGTAGGCCTGGCCGGGAAATTATGTTTCAAATTAAGTAGTTCCAGCTCTGCGAACATGTCTTTTGCCTTGTGATGGGTAAGACATGAATATCTACCCATTGTTAGGGGGAAAGGAGTTCCACCCTTATTTCTTTTGAGGCACTTCTCATGATAGGTGATCAGCTGTCTTGACAGTTCTAGCAGAATCAACTTGGGTCCAACATACCTTGGTAGTCTAGTTGGCTCTCCCAAGAAGTTAGCTGCCCTCAGATAAGTGAACGTGGTAAATTAGGTGAACATGGCCCCCCATTTCTCAGTGGCTACCACTATGCTCTTGGTCGTGCGACTGTAAGTCATATTTTGCCTCAACAGGCAGACGATGTGGTAGAAAAATGCATCGTTGATCTTTGTGAATTGAGGGATGCTATTTTCCAGCTTCAACTGTGGGTAGTACTCATATATTTTGACCTGGGGCCAAACCCCACTCCGCATTAGGCCTGGGTAGTCTCTCTCTGATGCTGCAGCGTAAACAACATAGGAATTCATGTAGAATCTCCATGTTGTATTAAATTGTTGAAGCTGCTCAGAGATTGTGCTGCTTATAATTTCTACCCATTTGAAGCGTTGATCAGGCACATTTTTATTCATGGTTTCTAAGTACCGCAGCATCCATTTATGGAAATAGTGGGCATCAGGAAGCCCAAAGACCCTGCTCAGGAAAGTGATGGTGTCATTGAGCTGCTCTAAAAAATCATTGCAGTGAATGATTTGTGGCGAACGGGTCACCACCTTTTTGTTATTCAAATAGACTTCATTCATCAGCTGCATGCACTGATCTTCATTGTCGTCCCAGGATTCAATACAATCCTCTTGGCTGAGGGCCACAAAGTGCCGGTGATGAGGAATGCCGAGTATTATCTCAAAGTGGTGGGCAGTGAGGTTAATGACGACCTCGCCCTTTTCATTTACAACACACCTTGTGTCTTTGTTGTAGCACCGGGAAACCACCATCATGAATTCATTGTTAACGGCGCTAACTGGGATTCCTCCAGCGAAGTGCAGGGCACTGCCTATCAGTTTGTCCATCCATGGACTTCTTGTTACCTTTTGAGTCCTGACCCAGATTTCCTCCATATCAATATGACCCAACTCGAAGTCTCTGATGTCCAGGTCGCATTCGGCTTGGGAGTCAGGCATTCTGACCCTGTGATACTTATATTTCATTTCTTCTTCTGTAAGCTTGGCCTTGCCTTTGGATTTGGTAGGCCTCTTTCTTGATGTTGACATATGTAACTCTGAGCTTAGTTGCTGATCTGCACGAAGAAGAAGTGAGACCCAACGCAAAAAGGTTGTATTAGTCATTTGATCTTCCATTGAAGTTTTAACAGAAGAAAGAGTTAGCAATTTTGAGGCTTCAGGGCGCACAGATATAGAAAATTATAGAGCTAAATAGGTAAGGCGCACAGGAAAAGGGTGTTGCACGGGTTAAATCAGCACCAAAAGGTGCATGGCGCATAGACACTGCAGGGTGCATTTAGTAAAGGGTGCACGGAGATCTTATGTTACATAGGGATAGGACGTGCCAAAGGCACATGTATTTTTCATGTTGCATGGAAATTTGGTACGCCAAGGCACAAATATGGTTTATGTAACATGAAATTTTTGTGTGCCTAAGATAACTTTGCACGGCACACGGAGGGTCTACACAACATGATGTTGTTGTAAGGATGGATGCGCCCGCGCCCTGATAGTTTTACACTTGGCTGAGTTTAAGCTGATGTTGCACAGATGCAGGGTGCGCCAAGGAAGCACATGTTTATGCGATGCAACGAATAAGGTTGGCGTGCCAAGGAGGGCGCAAGGTTAGCACTTGCAGCATGCGAAGGAGGCGTGCCTTGAGGGCGCAAATGCTCTTGATGTAACAGGCATGATGGGTGCGCCATTGGCGTAGGTTTTGATCATGTTGCAGGGGTGATAGATGCGCCAAGGAAAAAAACAACATTACAGCCTCTTCCAGCTATGGTTTTTTCGCTGAGGGATATGCATATGGTTGAGTTCTTTTTGCAGGGTTCATGGGTGATGAAGAGGTCTAAACCAAGATTTTTTGAGTTCAACACTTCAGGATAGAGTCCCCTTCCCAGCAGATCTAGAAAGAGGGGGGGAAAAGCATGGTGAAAAATGGAAAGAACAGCAGCAGGTTGGGGAAAAACAAACATGATCCACCAACCAAGCAAAACTAGCCAACACCCAAGCAAAACCAAAGGACACAAAAAAACAAGAGTGAGGACCTCTTACCAGGGTATAACGATGAAAAAGCATGAAAATGGGTCCACCGCGTGATCGAAAGTGACAGGGCAGGTACTGACAGGCTCAGAGAAAATATCACGTGATTTGCATTGGTGATAATGACAGTGCAGACGTGCCTATATATAGGCGAGGAAGTAATAAATGCGCCACCAACTTTTTGAGTGGCGCATGGAAAGCATTGTCGACATAAGAAAGCATGCACCCTTTGGCACACCAAAGCACCTGACAACACGAAGTTATGTGTGCCTTTGGCGCACCGAAAGTGATGTCGACACAAGAATATGTGCGCCTTTGGCGCATCAAAAAGTGGCGCAACAAAAGGATTGTTGACACGAAGGCGCATGCGCCTCAGCGCACGCATGAAAGACTCAACATATCAAGGTGCACCAAAAGGTCTATTGACATGAAAAACCACGCGCCAAAGGATTTAAAGGGAGCGCACCAAAAGTTGATGTTACATGGTTCATTCCATGTGCACCCAGCCAAAAAGGACCAAAAATGACTAAGCTCGGAAAACCAGATTTCTCGGAAAAGGGATTTTGCAACATTCCGAATGCAAGGGATCCCTGACGAGGGATCGGAACAAAATTTTCGGTATGGTTATCAGTAAAATTTCCCTTGTCAATTTTACGGGATAACAGCTGGCTCTTTCTGGGGACTATCCCTGAGAAAACTCGGGGGTAGAGAATCCCAGACCTCGTGTGCCTATCCATTGGGTAACAGAGTCAAAAACAAGGGCGACCGGAGGGAGAACAAAGGAAACACAACAAACTGAAAACAAACACACAACAAAAGCAAACACACAACTAAAGAAAACTGTACAAAGAAGAGAGCAAGCTCTACTTCTTAAAGATTTTCAGATGCTACCCGCTATAAGGAAGCGGGAGCTCGGTTCCATCTAGATATGAGAGATAGAAACTATTCTCTCCGTTGAGCTGCTTGATCTTGAAAGGTCCTCTCCACAGGGAATCAAACTTCCCGTGCATACCTTTTGGCTCTCTTTGCTTGTCCCACAGAAGGACGAGGTCTCCCACCTGGAAATTCCTTTGCTTAGCTTTTTTATCGAACAGTCTCTTGACTTGATTCTGATGTTCAGTGATCCTGTCGACCACTCTTACTCTCTTTTCTTCGAGCTCTGTCAGATACATGATCCTCTTTTCAAGAGAATTTTGGAAAGTTTCATCTTCGATAGCTCGTGCCAAGCGCAGAGCAGGAAGTTCAGCAGAAATGGGAAGCTCGGCATCAGTGCCATATAACACTTGAAAAGGTGACATACCGAGAGACCTCTTGGGAGTAATGCGATCTGCCCACAAAGCGTCGTATAAGGACTTGTGCCACATTCGTTGATTCTCATCCACCAGTTTTCGTATGATGGTCACCAAGTTTTTGTTACTGGATTCTACCTGACCATTTCCCTGAGGGTAATAATCTGAGGCGTGAGCCAAAGTTATCCCGTATTCATAGCAAAAACTAATAACTTCCCGTGAGGAGAAGTTAGAAGCATTATCAACAATAATCTTGTTTGGAACGCCAAACCTGACAATGATATTTTCTTTAATGAAACTGCAAACAACCTCAGAAGTGGCATGTTTGACAGGTATGGCTTCCACCCACTTGGTGAAGTAATCCATTGCTGTTAGGACATAACTATGTTCGGAACTTGATTGGGGATTGAGTGCACCGATAAAATCAATTCCCCACTGCCTGAATGGTTTGTTGACAATGACAGGCCTAAGGGGAAAAGCAGCCAACTTGGGCTTGCCGACGAACTGCTGGCAAGGTTCACACTTTGCTACCCAGGTGGCTGTATCTTGGAAAAGCGTCAGCCAATAGTACCTGGCTCAGATGATCTTGTGTGCTGTCACGGAAGAGGAGAAATGGCCCCCACAGGCTGAATTATGAAAACTTTCAAGCAAATTTACCTGTTGTGGTTTGTCGACACATCGCAAAAAGACACCATCTATCCCACGTTTGTATAAACCGTCATCCCAGATGACATATTTCGCTGCTCTAAGCTTTATAGTGTGCTTCTCCTTTGCAGTTAGGTGAGCTGGGCATTCGCCGTAGGTGAGGAAGAAAGCAATATCGGAATACCATTCATCACTAGTCGCAACAAATAGGACCAGAGGCAGTGAATCGGGTTTTTCCAGCCGGTCTTGTGCTTCATCGGTGTAGTCATCCTTTTCATCAGGGTTTTCTGAATCTTTGTTTTCAGCCATAAGCTGACATAGGCCCTTGCCTCTTACCAGCTTGGTTGGTTTAATATCTAGGTCGTACTCCTGGACCTTTGCAATCCAATTTCCTCGCAAGCTTCCTAACTCCTGTTGAGTTAGAATTGATTTGACCGCCGTGTCAGGGACCAGCACCACCGTATGAGAGTTTAGAATGTAATACCTGAAATTTTTCACTGCTTTGACAACGGCGAAGGCATGCTTTTCCAGTTGAGACATTTTTAGTTCGTGAGGCTTGAGGGGAGAGCTCATGAATGCAATCAGAGATTCAACATCCTCTGAATTCTTTTGCATCAAGATTGCAGACACAGTATGCTCAGATGCGTAACTATACATGATGAAGTCCTTGGAGAAATCGGGACATACCAGGACTGGTGCGTGAGCAACGGAAGCTTTTATTTCTTCAAACGACCTTTTTCCTTCCTCGCTCCACCAGAAATTTGGTGACCCCTTCATCATGTTCAATATGTGATGAGTCTTCTCAGCAAAGTCGGGAACAAAACGCCTGAGAAAGTTCACCTTTCCAAAGAAAGAATGAACGCCAGTCTTACTTGTAGGCAGAGTAAGGCTTTGAATAGCCTTAACTCGCTCGGTATCTATCTTCATTCCTTCATTGCTAACAACATGTCCCAGCAACTTTCCTTCTGTGACTCCAAAAACAGACTTTTTTGGGTTTAGGGAAATCCCATGTTCTCGGCACCTGGCCAATACTTGCTCCAAATGATCACAATGATCATTTCGTTGTTTAGAGAACACAGTTAAGTCATCTAGATAAACCACAATGACCTTCCCCATCATACCTTTGAACGCCAGGTCCATGGCCCGCTGAAAAGTGGCGCCAGCATTGGTTAGGCCAAAAGGCATCCTGCTGTAGGCAAATGTACCCCAGGGAGTAGTGAATGCTGTTTTAAATTGATCTTCAGGTGAAACTTCAATCTGATTGTAGCCTGAAAAACCATCAAGCATGGACAGCATCTCTGATCCAGTTACTGCTTGCAGAACTTGATCCATTATAGGAAGTGGGTAGTTGTCTTTCAAGGAAGCCTGATTCAAATTTCAAAAATCTACGCATATGCGTATTTCCCCATTCTTCTTGCGCACTGGCACAATATTTGCTACCCAAGTACTGTGATGGATAGGAAAGATGATTCTCGCATCCAGCATTTTCTGAATTTCAGCCTGGATAGTGCCTGAGATCTTAGGATTATAATGCCTCTGCTTCTGGCGAAAGGCTTTGACGTCTTCTTTCAATGGGATGTCATGCTGGACGTCCTTTGGCTTAAAAGACTTTAGATCGGCATAGGACCATGCCAATACATCCATGTATTTCTTCAGCAGTTTGACAAACTTTCACTTCTCTTCAGGCGTGCAACATTTTCCAATGTTCACAAACTGCGGGTGCTCTACCGAACCTAAATTGACCGGTTCGGTTTCTGGGGATGAGTCAGGATCATCTCGCCTCTTCTTTTTCACAAAATGATCATGCCTGTCGAACAGCGCTCCAGAGAAACCAGGCCCTTTGGAATTTTATTTCCTTTGAGCTGACATATGCCGTCGTTCCCTTCGGATTCATCGTCTTGATCGGTGACTGATTCACGACAAGTGGAACTGGATCCTTCAAAGTGCAATTCCTTAAAATTTTCAGCCTTCTCCAGAAAGGCAATGAGTTGATTATCATCGTTGAATACTTGCCAATGCTGAGAATTGTCTGGCACGCTCGGGTGGAAAACCACCTCAATGGTGTATTTGTTTGTTTTCAAACCTGGGTGAGGTAGCATGAGGGATGCTGAAACGGCCAATGAATCAGCCATGTCATTCTGAGCTCTTGGAATGGATTCAATTGAAAAAGCATCAAACTCCTCAATGCTGTCCCACACTGTGTTACGGTAATGCCTGAGCCTTTCATTCTTCACTTGATATATTCTTTTAACTTGATTCATGACTAGCTCTGCATCACCTTGCACTTTCAGATTTTTAATCCCTCTTTCCTTTGCGGCTTGCATGCCAAGTAGCAAAGATTCATACTCAGCAGTATTATTTGTGTTAAAAAACTGCAACTTGAAAGAGAGAGGAATGACTTCTTCCTCGGGAGATATTAGCACGGCTCCGGCGCCACATCCACTAGTTGCACAGCTGCCATCGAACTGCAAGGTCCAGATCTTATTAAGATCTCCTTCTTGAACGAGAACAACCATTTTGTCAGACTCGGTAGACAAGAAATAGTTCCCCATCCCTGATGATTCAAAAAGGATTTGAGCTTTGGGGTCCTCAGAGCTAGTAACCAAGTACTTCTTTTGTGATTCTGGCTCCAAAGTCTGCATTACACCTTTGACGGGGATTCTAGCCTTAGACCAATCCATATGAATCTCCCCACCAACTTCGCTGCAAAAACTTCTTCCCAGCAAAATTCCGTAGGCTGCCGGAATGTCAGCAACGAGGACGGTCATCTTTACTCTTTTCTCTGGGAATGCCGCAAATGCAAATTGCGCGTCTTTGATTTGACCAATTAATGGAACCTGCTTGGTTTCCAAGGAATAACATCTACCAAAAGGCTTGGTAAGGGTGAGGCCCAAAGCATGGGCGACTTTTGCCGGCATGACGTTATCAGAAGCTCCGGAATCAATTATGCAGTTACTCAACTTGTGACCATTGATTAGGAGGGAGAGATAGAAAGGCTCTATCTTGCCTGATGCAGATGTTGAAGCAACATTTATGCGAGATTCAAGAGGAGTGGAAAGGATTCCTTTTGGGGAAACCTGATTAGATATAACAGCTTGACTTTGAATATACTTAGTCAATCTTACAAGCTGTTCGGGATTTGACTGAAGGTACTCAGCTTCAGACATTTGGATCTTGGTATTTTTAGCATGATCTATGATATCAAATGCAGCCAAGGGTTGTGCTGGTGAAGGAATGAGTCCCTCACTTCGTGATGGTGGAATAGGATTACTGGTCTTGATAGGAACATGAGAGGGCTGATTTGGAGGAGAGATGGGGGGAAAAGATTTCCTTGTAAAAGACTTAACAGGGAGCTGAGTAGGAAGAGGATTACCTCTTTTAGCAATGGTTGGAGGTGCGTTTGACACGGCCTTCTCCTTCTGCACATGGGCAGCGACCTCTGCTTCTTTTCCTTGCGAGCGGGTAAAAACAGCATATGATTGTCCGCTCGCATAGCCCTGTGTACCTTCCTCTTCATCAGATTCTTCCTCATCAAATTCCATATATCCGATAGTAGAGTCACCAGTCGGTTCACCGACATCTTGATCATCTTCACCTTGAGACGAAGGTTCTTCATAATCTTGTTCCTCTTCTTCAATTTCGGCTAGAGCGTTGACCGGAGGAGCCTCAAGCGCCAACCGCGGGTAAGCGTGGCCTTTGTGAAATATTGTTAGGAACGAAATTCCTCTGCGGAATATCCCGGTATGAGGAACTGGGGGAAGCCTGGGCCAACTGCTTCTTCAATGCAAGCAAGTCGTTCGCCATCTTTTGAAAGGCCGGATCAGACGAAGTAGTGGGCGAAGGGCCCGAAGATTTAGGCTTGGATGATTCCTTTTTCAATTCGCCAGATATTATCAAATTATCTTCTATTTGAATGGCAGCAGCCTGGGTGAGAATCAAGGTAGCCACTCGCTCTTGAAGGAGCAAGAAACTAACTTTCGAGCTCATAGCGTTTACGAAGAAACACTTTTGATTTTCCGGTGTTGGAAGCATGGCAACAGGGACACGGTTGATTAATGCATTGAACCTGGCGATAAAATCATGCATGGTCTCATTGGCCTCCTTCTTCAGGTGAGTGATCCGTGATAATAATGCAAATGCATCTTCTGAAGGCTTGTACCTGTCTTCAAAAGCATCCCGCAAGGTGGCCCAACTGGTAATAGATCCGGTTGGTAAATGCTGAAACCATTCAGCTACAGGTCCTTGTAGAGTTTCCAGAAAAAGGCGAACCGACACATCCTCATGAGTTACATCTAGAATACTGCATGACATGATGAATGCAAATATGTGGGAATCCATGCTTTGATTTCTGCTCCCGTCGAATTTGGGAAAATTCTTTCGGTTTCCGTGAGGGAGCGCGTGAACAGGATGTGGTAATGCGAGAGGACCCATAGCATTTCCCCATGGTACCGCCATTTGAAAAGCTGGAAAAAGAACGCGAGCTGGAAGTGTGGTTCCACTGAGCAGCAAGGCACTACAGAGGGATGTGGATGCCCCTTGCGAAAGATTCTTCCTTCGTGGAGGTGAGACACTCCTGGATGACCGGTCAGCCGAGCTTAGCGTTGAAAAATGTGCCAGTGTTACGCTGAAATTGTGCCTTTGAAGCAAATCGAAAGTAGGATCAGTTTCTCCACGAGCTCTCCTACTACGCATAAAGGGTTCACCTGCCAGTGTGTCTTCCTGATCTATGATTTTGTAGTGCAGATTCAAAATTTCTTTTTGGCTGTACTTGCTGATTTTCTGGCTTTTCTGGCAAAAACCAGCAGCATGTACTTTTCTAAATATTTAAAAACTATCCTCTTCAGAAAACCGATTGCGGTTAATGACAAATAACAGCGAGGATAAAATGGCAGAGAAGATTAGCAAGCTGATTTTCGGATCTAATTTTGACTTTTTCAAAGAGTTTCAAACTTTTGGTAAACAGTCAAAAACTCAGATCTATGGCAAAATACTGATTTTTATAAAAACTCAGCGAACTAAAGGTCTCCAACTAGGCCAGATCTATGGATCTCAGAAGAAAATTTTCAATTTGGAGCACTTTTGCAAAATTTTGGATTTTTAACAAAAAGTTCAAGTTTGCAAACAGGTGGTGATTTTTATGATTTTTCTGATTTTCTATGCTACCACCATCATAGATCTGATAGATCTGTTCGATCCCCAGTGGAGTCGCCAAAAACTGTTGGTCCGAAAATCTGTCACTTGGGCAGATCTATGGATAGACGAGCCAACAGTGTGCAGGGCATAGCCCCTCTTTGAGTCAGCAAAGCGAAACTGGTTTATTGCTATTCTACCAGCAGGAATCTGTGCAAGTCTCACAATATTCCGCCTTCGGGGGTTTGGGATCTCATCCCAGTAGGGTGTTTCCAACTGTGAAAAGAAAGGAATGAAAGAGAGGATGAAGGAAGAGCAGGTCCGAAGGGAGAAAAGAAATGAATTCCAAAGCAGAAAGGTCAGAGGGTTTATGTTTTGGGATTGGTAGTAAACAGAGCCAAACCTACTTGCATAAACGAGCAAAGCAATACTGATGAATAAATGACAATAAAACAGAAGTAAATTCAACAGAACAAACACACAGATCTAACGTAAGAAAGATCCAATGCAAATAACACATGTATTCAGCACAAAGTCTAAATATTGTATTAATAATTCTTTCTGTTACAAAAAGCTCAAAGTCTTTTCTCCTTACTTCTATTTTTCATCTAAAAGATATTCACTCATGCCCAATACAACAAGTATTGGGGTATTTATAGAAGAAGGAGAGAAAAGAAGGCAAAAAGGAGCCAACCACTTATTTACAAAGATATTTACAAAATATCCAAAAGTCATGTTGACTTTTGACAACTTGATGGATGACATCATCCCATGGTGCAACATGGATGATGTCATCATTTGTGCCAACATACTCCAGATATTCTCAAAAAGAAAGTCGAAGAAGAGAGAGAGAAGAAGAAGAAAGAGAAGCTATTCGTCATCGTCATCCTGCGGCCGAAAGGGGGTAGACTGCTTTTGCTGCTGCTCAGGTGACGAGATGTGGAATTGAGAGCGGTATTCCATGAACTTGCTGATCATGGGCCCAAGTTGATCCTGGGAAGGATCCTTGTGCCGCTCACTGATCACCTCGCAAGTCTCCCACTCATCTATGAGCTTCTCGGGGAGTTTGGAATAGTCTTTCTCCGCTTCAATGAGGGACCCAATGAAGTCCCGACAGGCCAGCAGGTTGTTGATAGACTCTGCGTCAAAAGTGACCTCTGGCCCCAACCCTTGAGAAACGATCTCCTTGAAGATTTGGATGGTTTCATCAGCTTTTCTTAAAGTGAAGGAAGGAGTAAGCAACCCTGGCGACATGTTGAGAACGATTCGTTCCATTTGGTGCATCGCGTCCAGGGCTGCTTCCTTCACCTTGTCGATCTTTTCAAGGACAAATTCCAGCTGATCCACCCGGTAATCCAGAGTGGACGTGACTTTGTTGAGGGCCCTGGGATGGCCGAAGATGCCGAACTTGACCAGATCTTTGACTGAACAGTCGAACATTTGTTGAAAGGTCTCGTGCTGCAGTCTAGCATGTTCCAGCTCTTCCGATATGGGTCCCGCTAACGCTTGGAGCTCTTTATTCACCTTGTTGATGTTCAGATACAAGTCAGAGAACTTGGTGATTACTTTTTCACTATCTTTGAGGATCTGGCTCCTCCAAGCGGAAACGGCCATACCCTGCTCGCCGATCTTTGCATATTCATTAATTTTCTCCTGGCTCAGAAGCTCAGGAGTCTCGGCGGCAGTTGTGGGAGGTGCACTGCCCATCTTCTGTAAGGCTTGGAGCAGATATTTATTTTGCTCTTTCAATTGCCTTTTCTCCTCTTTTGTTTCCTGAAGCTTCTTGCAGAGGGCGTCAACTGCAGAAAGGGCCTCTCCCTGAAGGCTTTCAGAAGACGTCCCCATTGTGACTTGGGTCACTGTATAATCTGTTGGAGACAGATCCTTTTTATCCTTGAGGGGATTGGGGTATGCGATCTCCATTACCCTCTCTCCCGAAGCACTCTGAGAGAAGCGTGTGACGGGCTTCTGCTTCTTTGCCCCTTTGGATGGGATTACGGAAAAGTCCATCGGAGCGATGGGAACTTTCCTTTTCTGCTGACTTAAATGCTGGGAGATCCAGGCTGGACTTATGGGAGAAGGGCCGGAAATAGAGAAGGGGGCAGCTGCAGTAGTAGAAGGGAAAAACATGGAGACACGTGGCGGTGGCATAGAGAGAACAGCCGAAGAAGTGCCCACGGGAGGAAGGGATACTGCAGCAGAGGAAGACATAGGAAGGGAAGGGAGCTCAGAGATGAGGGAAGAAATGGAGGGGGACAGATCCGCGAGGGAAGAGAAGATAGATGAAGAAGCGGGGGGAACAGTAGAAGAAGGGGGAGAGGACACGACCAAAGGGATGGTCGCCTGAGTCACTCGAGGAGGGGAAGGAGGAGAAGAAGAAGGGACAGAAGGGACCTCGGTTGTTGTAGCGGTGCCGACATCCTGAGTGGATGGGCCTATTGGAACATCCTCTTCTGCTTCTTTCTCTGGAGAAGCCAGAGTTATGACCTGTTCGGGTGCTGCGGAAGGAGGACTCTCAGGAGCTTCTTCTTGAGTGGTGCTGGATTCACCCTCTATGCCTTTTCCTTTGCCTTTAGGCTGCTGTTTAGATCGAGAAGGTGCATTACCCAATGGGGAGGTTGTGAAATCAACCCCGAGGTAGATTAATCCGTTCATTCGACACCAATGCTCTGTCCTGCACAGAGTTTCCTTGACCCTCTCCTCAATTGTCTGAGGTGCCTTAGTCCTGTCAATTGCAGCAAAAGGCCAATTGTCCCCATCTGTGTTATGATGTACTTGATCTACTTCATCCTCAGTAGTTTGGAAGCCTTTGGGGACAATTGCTACCCCGTATTGGATGATTTCTGCCAAGGCCAAATGAGAATGGTCCTTTCTCCTGAGCTCAACCTCATGAATGACGTCGATGTAGATGTCCTCGATCTGAGGGATGTGGATTGGATCGAGCTTAGCCCTTGGCAGACAACTTCTTGGGTCAAAGGTAGGCCTGGCTGGGAAATCATGTTTCAAATTAAGCAGTTCTAGCTCTGCGAACATGTCTTTTGCCTTGTGATGGGTAAGACATGTTTATCTACCCACTGTGAGGGGGGAAGGAGTTCCACCCTTCTTTCTTTTGAGGCACTTCTCATGATAGGTGATCAGCTGTCTTGACAGTTCTAGCAGAATCAACTTGGGTCCAGCATACCTTGGTAGTCTAGTTGGCTCTCCCAAGAAGTTAGCTGCCCTCAGATAAGTGAACGTGGGAAATTGGGTGAACAGGGCCCCCCATTTCTCAGTGGCTGCCACTATGCTCTTGGTCGTGCGACCGTAAGTCATATTTGGCCTCAACAGGCAGATGATGTGGTAGAAAAACACATCGTTGATCTTTGTGAATTGAGGGATGCTATTTTCCAGCTTCAACTCTGGGTAGTACTCATATATTTTGACCTGGGGCCAAACCCCACTCCGCATCAGGCCTGGGTAGTCTCTCTCTGATGCCGCAGCGTAAACAACATAGGAATTCATGTAGAATCTCCCTGTTGTATTAAATTGTTGAAGCTACTCAGAGATTGTGCTGCTTATAATTTCTACCCATTCAAAAGCGTTGATCGGGCACATTCTTGTTCATGGTTTCTAAGTACCGCAGCATCCATTTATGGAAAAAGTGGGCGTCAGGAAGCCCAAAGACCCTGCTCAGGAAAGTGATGGTGTCACTGAGCTCCTCCGAAAAATCACTGCGGTGAATGATTTGTGGCCAACGGGTCACCACCTTTTTGTTTTTCAAATAGACTTCATTCATCAGCTGCATGCACTGATCTTCATTGTCGTCCCAGGCTTTAATACAATCCTCTCGGCTGACGGCCACAAAGTGTCGGTGATGAGGAATGCCGAGTATTATCTCAAAGTGGCGGGCAGTGAGGTTAATGACGACCTCGCCCTTGTCATTTACGACACACCTTGTGTCTTTGTTGTAGCACCGGGAAACCACCATCATGAATTCATTGTTAACGGCACTGACTGGGATTCCTCCAGTGAAGTGCAGGGCACTGCCTATCAGTTTGTCCATCCACGGACTTCTTGTTACCTTCTGAGTCCTGACCCAGAATTCCTCCATATCAATATGACCCAACTCTGAGTCTCTGATGTCCAGGTCGCATTCAGCCTGGGAGTCAGGCATTCTGACCCTCTGATACTTATATTTCATTTCTTCTTCTGTAAGCTTGGCCTTGCCTTTGGATTTGGTAGGCCTCTTGCTTGATGTTGACATATGTAACTCTGAGCTTAGTTGCTGATCTGCAAGAAGAAGAAGTGAAACCCAATGCAAAAAGGTTGTTAGTCATTTGATCTTCCATTGAAGTGTTAACAGAAGAAAGAGTTAGCAATTTTGAGGCTTCAGGGCGCATGGCGCACAGATATAGCAAATTGCAGAGCTAAATAGGTAAGGCGCACAGGAAAAGGGTGTTGCAAGGGTTAAATCAGTGCCAAAAGGCGCATGGCGCATAGACACTTCAGGGTGCATTTTGTAAAGGGTGCACGGAGACCTTATGTTACATAGGGACAGGACGCGCCAAAGGCGCATGTATTTTTCATGTTGCATGGAAATTTGGTGCGCCAAAGGCGCATATATGGTTTATGTAACATGAAATTTTTGTGCGCCTAAGGTAACTTGGCGCGGTCCATGGAGGGTCTACACAACATGATGTTTTTGTAAGGATGGATGCACCCGCACCTTGATAGTTTTGCACTTGGCGCAGTTTAAGCTGATGTTGCACAGATGCAGGGTGCGCCAAAGAGGCGCATGCTTATGCGATGCAACGAATGAGGTTGGCGCACCAAGGAGGGCACAAGGTTAGCGCTTGCAGCATGCGAAGGAGGCGCGCCTTGAGGGCGCAAATTCTCTTGATGTAACAGGCATGATGGGTGCGCCATTGGTGCAGGTTTTGATCATGTTGCAGGGGTGACAAATGCGCCGAGGAGTCAAACAATATTACAGCCTCTTCCAGCTATGATTTTTTCACTGAGGGATATGCATTTGGTTGAGTTCTTTTTGCAGGGTTCATGGGTCATGAAGAGGTCTAAACCAAGATTTTTTGAGTTCAACACTTTAGGACAGAGTCCCCTTCCCAGCAGATCTGGAAAGAGGGGGGAAAAAGCATGGTGAAAAATGGAAAGAACAACAGCAGGTTGGGGAAAAACAAACATGATCCACCAACCAAGCAAAACCAGCCAACACCCAAGCAAAACCAAAGGACACAAAAATACAAGAGTGAGGACCTCTTACCAGGATATAATGATGAAAAAGCGTGAAAATGGGGTCCACGGCATGATCGAAAGCGACAGGGCAGGTACTGACAGGCTCAGAGAAAATATCACGTGATTTGCATGGTGATAATGACAGCGCAGACGCACCTATATATAGGCGAGGAAGTAATAAATGTGCCACCAACTTTTTGAGTGGCGCATGGAAAGCATTGTCGACATAAGAAAGCATGCGCCTTTGGCGCACCAAAGCACCTGACAACACGAAGTTATGTGCGCCTTTGGTGCACCGAAAGTGATGTCGACACAAGAATATGTGCGCCTTTGGCGCACCAAAAAGTGGCGCAACAAAAGGTTGTTGACATGAAGGCGCATGCGCCTCGGCGCACGCAGGAAAGACTCAACATATCAAGGTGCACCAAAAAGGTCTGTTGACATGAGAAACCATGCACCAAAGGATTTAAAGGGGGTGCACCAAAAGTTGATGTTGCATGGTCACTATCCATGCGCCCAACCAAAAAGACCAAAAATGACTAAGTTCGGAAAACCAAATTTCTCGGAAAAGGGATTTTGCAACATTCCGAATGCAAGGGATCCCTAACGAGGGATCGAAACAAAATTTTCGGTATGGTTATCGGTAAAATTGCCCTTATGGAGAAGAGACGAGATTTTATTAGATGTTGTATGCAAGTGTATAGGTAGAAATGTATGTCAATGTGGAAGTAACTGTTTAATAGAATTCCAAAGGAAATGTGGCCAAAGGTTGCGTATGGACATTTTTTTTTTCCCTTGGTTTCCTGCTCCACCCCACTCTACCAGAATTTATTCGTGATTTGATGTTTCAAAACTTATCGCGGGTGTGGCTTGTTAAGAATAGAATCATATTGGTTGTTGTCTCACCCATCTTAGTAGTAGATTGAGCCATAATTTCTCAAGATGGTTGTGTGGAGTTTGTGTGGTAGTCTATGCATTGTGAGATGATGATAAAGAGATGCCTTCTCTAATATAAACCTAGTTTTGTAAAATATGAATTTTGGATTAGAGTATGGAAATCCATTGAAGAAAGAGAGAATGAGGATTTTCATCGGTTATTGAAGTTGTCTTTCCCCAATTAGATGTGTATACTAATGAGGAAACAAAGGAGCATGTGAATGGGTTAGTCAAATACATTCTCGTGGATTCGTGGCTTGTGCGCATTCAAGTGGCTTGGTGTTCTGCATACCCTTCGATTTTCCCTCGCATGCATAATTTTCTCACCTTAAACTTTCCTAATTTTTGTATTGGTAGTTTTCCATTTTTCTATGAAATTGTATTTCTAATAAAAAATAAGGACAATTTTACGAATTAATTAAATAAATCACAGTTTCAAATGACAAAATCTTTTTTACTATGCAACTGGACTGATTATTTGACCATCAACTATACTCATGACCACAACCTAATATTTACGCCGAATGCGTTTCACTATGGGACTGAGGCTTCCACCCTCTGACAGTGACAAAGACGTGTGTGGCGAAGATAAGATCTGTATGTCGTCAACATATTATTATTTTAAGTTGATTTCGTGTCTATGCTAGTGCATCCTACGTGGTCTAACAATGTCAAGCCTAGATGCCTTCGAGCCCTACATGTGGTAGACAGAAACCGAGGGGCAACTGTGAATATTGGCGATGTATTCCATAAATCTTCGGTGGAAATCTTGTAAGGAGGAAAACCCTGCACAATTCTCGAAGGAGGGAGAGGCATTCCCGGAGCTAGAAATGGAGGACAATTGTAGGAATCCTACCTGGAGGTGGACATGCCTCTACCGTCAACAACAAAAGGGAGGGGGAAGGAGGAGACTCAGGAGGGTGGCGGGGGCTCTGACAAGCCAAAGACATCTTATGGTTCAGAAACTCTACATCATCAATGATCTTGATGGATGAGAAATAACTAGGTATACCAGCCTCCTGCCCGACAGTGGAACACACATGAAGCATTTAAAAGCATAGATAAGTGGGTAAATGAGATATAAACTGGTCTTAAAATAAGTTGTGGCAGGGATTCAAAGTATTATTCCAACAGTCCATGGAAGGAGACTGCATTTTCCACATTGAGATCCGCCATAGAGAAGGTCTAGAAGATGTATAAATTCTTGTATCTCATTTCATTTAGCTGTGTGGGATGATTCTCAAGCTGTGTTGACCTGTTTGGAGGAGAAATTAGTATCTGGGTGTTGGTGGGTGTGAGGCGTCCATATAGATCTGTGTGTGGGTGTTGTATTGGGTTGTTGCACTAGAGGCAGGGGGAGCAGACATGACCTCTTTGAGCAGGGAACTGGTGTTCCTAATCTTGCAGTTTCTGGATGAGGAGAAGTTCAAGGAAAGTGTTCACAAGTAAGTTTTTGAATATAATAGATACCCACCTTTCTTTTAATAGATTTTCATTTTTTTTGGGTTGTGATGTTTTGGGTGTGTGGATAAAATTAGATTGGAGAAAGACTCTGGGTATTTCTTCAACATGAAATACTTCGAAGATCAAGTACAGGCAGGGGATGTGGAAGAGGTGGAAAGATACCGGTCTGGTTTCACAAAAGTGGATGACAATGGGTGTACATAGATATCAATGTGGATTGAAATCCTTCACGAAGGATGTTTCACTGCATTTAATTAATACTTGTAATTTGTACAACACCATTAACAAGGGAAATGATAAATAAGAAATGGTATTTATTACTTCCTGTAATGGACTTGTTTATATTTTGAATTGGATTTAATGAAGGTTGGGTATGATGCATACAGGGAAAATGAACAGCTGTCTAAATATGGGGAGGCCAAGTCTGGAGATATGTTATGTTGTTGGAGCTTAAGAAACTGATAGAAGTCAATCCCCTATTTCGGGATAAACTGTAATTTCCTGGCCTCAAAGCCTCTCACCTTAGAACTCTCATAAATCAGAGGTAGGCTTAACTTGCTGAGTTTGTTTAGGAATTTTCATTTTTTTCGGGTGAATGAACATGATATAATAGAGTGACATAATATTGTTGAATTGAATAGTATCTGTGTTTTTTTAGTAAAACATGGATTTATTTTAAGTTATGATATACTAGGTAAGGTATGAGTTTATTTATTTTTTGTCGTCAGTCTTAATTGGCAGCATCAGCTTTGTAAGAACCCTCGACCTAATCCTGATATCAAGACCCTCTTCATCTATCATACATGTGTGCCTCCTAATGGAACTCGAGCACCTACCCCTTCAAATAATCCTCTTGTTGGGACACTACCAAAAGGAGTAACCTTTCCTATTGCCCCACATGGTGTGAATCTATTGGTGCAGATATTTCTTTCTTTCAATTTCAACCATTTGTTCATTTGTTTTGATTTATTAATCTTTCCTTGTCGGTGTTAGTAAGGCTAATTATTATTTCATTTGGTTTCAGCCATTTCAACCCACGGGTGCTCCTGTCAATTCTCTAGGATGGATGGTAAGTCCAAATCCTTCTGCTCCACATCCTCATGTAGTTGTTGTGTCTGTGTCTCTAATGCTACCCCCAAATGCAGGCGAGTTTACTTACAATATTCTTTAACATGGTTGTAAAATGAATAAACTGTGTTTTTACTTAGAGGAATATTGCATAGGCTGAATGACATGGGCAATAACTTGCATCTCCTATGAGGTGCATTGGATAATTTAGTCCATTATAATACTCTAGTCTTTTGAAAGAATTGTATCATTTTTGCATATGTTATTCCAAACTATAGAAATTTCAATTTTCTAATTCTATTAGTTGCATCAATGGCCTAGAACTGCACCATCAAATGGACCTATAATAGACTATCAATCTGCTGAATATGAACACCTTATGAAGCACATCCGAACTAATCAATTAGATGAGGTGAGTGCAAAGTGTTCTAGTGAAGTGAATTTTTTCTTTCAGCTTCCCTTCTTTAATAACCACTACAAATCTCCCAACTAAACTGTATTCATTCCAAGTTTTCTCAAAAAAAAATTTCCATTCTTCAAATGAATCACAGTTAATGGATCCATTTGTTGTGTAAATATTGGAACACTATTTTTGTCCATGGAACCCTGTCCTTAGCTGCTATTATTGGGAGATTTCTTATTTTTTATTTCTGCAATTTATTACCTTTCATGAGACAACTGAGAACCTAAAATCACAGTGATATACCCTCCCTAAAATCCCTATGTAATGCCTTGCAAAGAAATCCATTGTGCCACGATATGTTTTGTTGATTCTGACGCTCTGCTATAATATTTTTTTGTTGATTTTGATATTATGTTGCAATAGGTTTGGTTGATTTTGATTTGAATTCAAAAACTCCTTTTGTAGATTTGATAGGTCTCTAAGAAAGGTTGTCATGTACTTGCACCTTGAAAGGAGTGAAGTAACGTTTAACTTGATGTAGCCATTACTTTCTTGTTGATAGATTGAGACGCTTAGGTCCTATGAAATTTTTCCTAGTTTAAATATCATTTTCATATGTTTAAACCATTCATTTGTCATCCATCATATACTTCCTTTCAATAAAGAGAGTAGTATATCATGATACTATCCCGTTGAAAGACATAGGAACTTGGAAATGTCAAAAGACATATTGCATTGTGTGTTCCTTCTTATGAATGAAACATATGTCACTATTGAAGTTATTCACCATTAGACTCTGTATGACAGGGAAACCATGTCCTTTATAAATTGAAGAAATTTTTGATCTCGAGATAACTTGACATCTTTTCAGCCATCAATCCTCGGTATACCACAACTTATGTATCTTATGCACCTGTTGGGTAGGAATCTTACTTGCTCTTAACTATTGTTTGATAGATATAACTGAGTTGTCTTGTGTTCGTGATCACATGAGGGCTATTAAACTTTCAAATGAAATTGAAGAACTATTTATTCAACAATTTACAGATGACAATAAGAGCGGCTATGAAATATCTCAAGCAAAAGCAATTCAAAGAGTGTCACACAATCACATTTTTGAGAGGTAAATTATTCTTTCTTATCAATCTTAGACTATTGTTGATGAGATTTATTTTGCATAATAAATTCCAATGAAATCTCATTCTCAAATCATGACCCCTGTACTATTTTGTTGAACAAGAATTCCAAAGAATCATTATCATAATAGTACATTGCATGAGATTTCAAGTACTGAAGTATCTTTTAGTATATTGCTCTTTTTGCAAGGCTTTTCACAGGATGATTCCGTATGTTCCTTCACACATTCCTTCACGTGGAAGAGTACCCATACCTAGTACTTTTGATAATGTGACATGTGTTTTGGTATTTCTAATTTATAGAAAGTTACGGGTTTGTTTGGAAACTTTGAGCTAAACGATGTTGGCTGGATTATCGATAATAAAGTATACTTAGATGTGTAATTATAGGTGATGGTTTTTGGCTATATTTGTTGTTTTTAATCATCAGTTTTCAGTCTGCTGATTCCCTCAATTATTTGTTTATCCATTGTGTCATTTGAAGATGATCGTTTCAGAAAATTTTTATGCATAAATTCTATTCTAGATATTTTGATTTCTTCGAGTAATGTGTTATAAATCATTTTGAATGGTTTAACTCTCATTCTACTTCAATCTTCTTGATCATTGTTCACTTTTGTTATTCATGCTTGAATGCTTCTTAAGCTATCAACTAACGAGTTTACATTATTTTGGAGGACAAATCTCTCATTAGAGGGATAGAAATTTCTGTTTGCATTGACATTCAACCCCACTTAGATTTCTACATCATATGGCCTCAGAGTAACGTAGTTTTTAGAATTTTAATGCGACATTCGTTGAGGCTTTACCATTCATTTCACCTACCAATTATTTGGCATATAAGTGAATCAATATAAATGAGACACCCAAATTTAATCAAACCCGATACATATTAGTATTATTATCCAACGTATAAATTAGAAAGGGGCATATCTCTAGATACCAAGTTGTTCAAATGGTGTCAATTAATTAGATCTGTTCATTCTTGATAGCCTTGTATACATCCTCAGTGACTAGACTAAATGCATCTTCTTGTAATGCAGTTGATAAGGGTGGTGGCAAGCTCAATGAGGATGTGGCATAAAATATTTCCATCTCTACCTTTTAGCTTCCAATCAGTGTGATTCTCGGTCTATTCATTAATCATAGAAATTATGTGCATGAATTTATTCTTCTTTTCGAGTCACATAAGTTAGGTCTCATGTTTTAAGTTTGGTTTAGTTGTTAATAGTATATGAGGAAGCATGGAATTATTTATAAGAGTGATCAATATTTAATAAATATTAACACCCCTAATATTCTTTCAAGAGTAGCAGCTCCGCTTGCATGTTTTCCTCTTTACCTATTTACACCCTTATTAGTATAGACATTCAATTTTGGAAATTCTACGCACTTAATATTTTGACGCGATATCATTACAAACTTTACACTACATGGATGGATTATCGATAATAAAGTATACTTAGATGTGTAATTACACGTGATGATTTTTGGCTGTATTTGTTTTTTATTTTTTTATAATCATTTGATTCCCTCAATTATTTTTTTATCCATTGTGTCATTTGAAGATGATCGTTTCAAAAATTGTTAATGGCAGAAATTCAGTTCTAGATATTTTGATTTCTTCGAATAATGTGTTATAAATCATTTTGGATGGTTTAACTCTCGTTTTGCTTCAATATTGTCTATCATTGTTCACTTTTGTTATTCATGCTTGAATGTTTCTTAAGCTATCAAGTAACAAGTTTACAGTTTTTTGGAGCACAAATCTCTCATTGGAGGGATAGACATTTTTGTTTGCATTGACATTTGACCCCACTTAGATTTCTACACCATATGGCCTCGGAGTAACATAGTTTTTAGAATTGTAATGCGGCATTCGTTGAGGCTTTACCATTCATTTCACCTACCAATTATTTGGCATATAAGTGAATCAATATAAAGGAGATGCCCAAATCTAATTAAACACCATACATATTAGTATTGTTATCTAGCATAGAAATTAGGAAGGGGCATATCTCTAGATACCAAGTTGTTAAAAAGGTGTCAATTAATTAGATTTGTTCATTCTTGATAGTCTTGTATATATCCTCAGTGACATGACTAAATGCATCTTTTTGTAATGTGGTTGACATGGGTGGTGGCAAGCTCAATGAGGATGTGGCATAAAATATTTCCATCTCTACCTTTTAACTTCCAATCAGTGTGATGCTTGGTCTATTCATTAATCATAGAAATTATGTGCATGAATTTATTCTTCTTTCTAAGTCACGTAAGTAGGTCTTATGTTTTAAGTCAGGTTTCGTTGTTAATAGACTAATAGTATATGAGGAAGCATGAAATTATTTATAAGATAGTGGTCAATATTTAATAAATATTAACACTACTAATATTATTTCGAGAGTAGCACCTCCGCTTGCATGTTTTCCTCTTTATGTATTTACACCCTTGTTAGTGTAGACACTCAATTTTGGTAATTCTATGCACTTAATATTTTCAAGCGATATCGTTAGAAACTTTACACTACATACAATTTTTGTTTGGCAATCTTTCAACTTACCTTCTTTAACAGACACTACAAATCTCCCACCTAAACAATATTCATTCCAAGTTTTCTCAAAATGTGTTTTCCATTCTTCAATTGAATCATAGTTAATGGATCCATCTATGGTATAAATATTGGAACATTTTTTTTGTCCACGGAACCTTGCTCTTAGTTGTTATTATTGGAAGATTTCTTATTTTGTATTTCTGCAATTTATTATGTTTCATGGTATAGCTGAGTGCCTAAAATCAAAGCGATGTACCCTCCACGAAATCCCCATATAAGGCCTTGGGAAGACATCCATTCTACTACAATATGTTTTGTTGATTTTGATATTTTGTTGATTTTGATATTATGTTGCAATAGGTTTGGTTCATTTTGATTTGAAATTCACAACCTCCTTTTGTAGATTGAGAGGTCTTCAAGAAATATTGTTGTGTACTTGCACCTTGAAAGGAGTGAAGTAACATTGAACTTGACGTGGCTATTAATTTTTGGTTGAGGGATTGAGACACTTAATTGTTATGCAAATTTTCCCATTTTAAATGCCATTTTCATATGTTTAAACCATTCATTTTTCATCCATCATATACTTCTTTGCAATGAAGAGGGTAGTATATCGTGATACTATTCAGATGAAAGACTTAGGAACATGGAAATGTCAAAAATACATTCCACTGTTTGTTCATTATTATGAATGACACAATTGTCATTGTTAAAGTTATTCACCGTTAAGACTATGATGTATGCCGAGACAAACATGTCCTTTGAAAATTGAATAAATTTGTGATCTCCACATAACCTGACATTTTTTCACTCACCAATCCTCAATATACCATATCTTATGTCTCTTATTCACCTATTGGGTAGGAATATATGATTAATCTCGTCTTACATGGTCCTTGAATTCCCTAAGGATAATCAGAAAAACATATTTACAAATGTGTTGTATAACAATTGGTAACTTAATTCAATACATAGAGGTAAAAAATTGTTAACCTTCATAAATCAAGGGCAGCTAATAGACATAGGTAATGTTCTGTTTTATCAAAGGTGATAGACAATAGGATCAAGGACTTCCATTTGATTTTCCTATTTTTGGACCAATATAAAAGAAGATAAACGAGTGCCATGACCATGTATTAATTTAGTTTAATTTCATTCTTCAAATCAATATCTACCTAAATATGGAAATTATCTCAGTGTACTTGATCATCTTTATTTATCATCTTGTCAATACTCCTTTAAACATGTCCGATATATTCTAATTGATGAAAGGATTTTTGTTGACCCAAACATGCTTGGTAAAATTGACTACTATGCCCAAAGTTGCTTGATAGAATTGACTACCGCCTTCAGGAAGCTTTCCCTTTATCGAAAACATCTACGTTCGGGAATAGATCTATCATCCTCATTGACAACCTTTATCAACTTCCACCTGTCATGGATGTATCTCTATTTTCCAAAAATTCCTATGGGGCTAGCCTATGGAAAGGCTTCACGATAACCAACTCCCTTAATGCAATCTTCAGGAAACAGGGTTCCACTTTTGCATAAGCATCATTTTGGAACTTGTTACTCAACATTTTTACTTCTCTCCTTCACTTTCAAGATTAGGATATCCTTATGTCAAGAATGCATTCTTTCCTTTCTGAATAAGAAACCATTGAGCTCAAATATGCCCCCCATATTTTTGCTAAAAATGACCTGGTCAACACCTATAACCTTCAAATATTATAATCCCTTAACTCTCCAATGGCTAGATCAATCCCTCAGACCACCATACATACTGACTCTAGAGAGGCTGATGACAATTAATTGAAAACAAAAAGTTATCTGAATCAACCATAAATTCAAGCTTTCTACAAACTTGTGGGTTGAAACATATGTTTTCAATGGTGCTATTGGCTCTGTCGTTGGCATGGTCTATGAACGTTCCTTCGATCCTCCTGGTTTTCCTTTATTTTTTGTCATTAGATTTGAATGATACTCGGGTCCATCCTTGGGATGCAAACAACCCCTTCCACATTCTTGTACCTCCATTTTCCAAAGGGAACCAAAGACAACTACTGCTTAAAATGGCATGGGCATTTTCAACCCACAAATAATAACGACTTACTCTGCAGTGAACCACTATTGACATAGGAGGAATGAAAAGACAAGGCCTAACCTTCACGACTAGATCGAGAGTTCCCTCATTGTCAGCCCTTCGTACCTGTACTCCTTTTTCATTCAACCTCTACACAAAAATGTCATCTGCACCTCTACTTCAGTCACTCTTAATAGAGGAATCTTAGCTTCGATCCCTTCCTTCATATCTCCTTTCTTGCAATCATATTTTGTTTCTCATTTCTTGTTTTACCATGTTCATTCATTTATTGTATACCTACCTGCATTTATGTCACTCCTTTGTTGTATACTTCAGTTTCCTTATGCTCGTTTTCACCTCATACTTTCGGTGTTTACATTACACACCCCACGTGCGATTGCTAGTTTGTAAAACAATGGTATAAAAACTAGATATTTGTATCCACTTGAATTGGTGAAAATGAGTTGAGTCATTGACTAAACAACCCCCTTTTTGGTTACCTTGCAAAGTTAATAAAATGTGATTTTCTGTGACTTACAAAACACCTCCCCAAACCCCAAAATGGGAAATTCAATTTTTGGCTATGTTTCTTGTCATGGGGGTGTCACATCAAACATTATAATTGCCTCAAATGATCATTCATTTATCTTTCATCACCCCTCTAGGAAACATGTTAACCCTTTTGCAATTTTGTGAAGCTGCTAAAAATAAAAAGTTGGGTTTTGTTTTGTCTTGAATTTTTGGCGATGTTTTAAAAAATGGATATCGACCTACGTAAACATCTAGTATTTATCCATGATAATTACTTTTAACCTTTATTTCTAAAAAAAACACCTCGCTAGTTAGTTTTGAAAGGGGTTTTTGTCGGCCTCTGGTCACTAGTTGACTAGGTCAAACCGGCCCAATTACGACTGGTGGCTTCAGAAAAGTAATTTCCATTTACAACCTATTTTTCATTTCTAGGTTCCGTCAACTCCTGTGAAATCCTTGTATATTGGAGAGCATATAATATTTGTCTCATGGTACGTCTAACCATCATAGATCATTTTTTGAATGTGGTTTTTTAGGCCTTAGGTTAAAATTGGACGATTTTGCAGACTAGAAGGAAAATGTGAAAATTATCGTAGGACCTGCTTCAAGATAATTAATTTTTAAGTAATCTTGTAGACACCTATATTTGATTTTATGGATCTCTCTCTAGTTAGGAAATGAAATGAATGTATTTCTAATTATCTCTTCTTTTGTGCTAAGTTTTATAATCATGTGAATGGAAAACTATGAAAATGTGAATTATTCTAGATTTTGGGTAGATGTCATGCCAACAGTTTATGCTAACCATGTGTTGGTTGTAGGTACCAGGATAAGAACAAAGTGAAGTATTGATGTTGTTTGCATAATAACATGTGATTATGAAAACATTGTATTTTTATGACATATCAATGTTATTTCTATGAATAGAATTTTTGTTCTTATTTTTTCGTGATGAATACGACATTGTTAGCCATTGGGAAAGTGTGTTATTTTCATACATAGTTGCACTTTTATATGTTGAGTAATTTCTTAATTGGTCGTACCTTTATATGTTGGTTAGGTAAAATGAGCTGATTGTAATTCTTTACTATGGTAATTGATGTAAAAAAATCCTATAGAATAGGAGGGTAAAATTGAAATTGTGTTATTTAAAACTAATTGTAATACAAAAACTTTGGATGTTAATTGTACTAGTAAATTGAATAGTAATAAATTGAGAATGGTGTATGTCATCTACTTGTTATTGATGTATTGCCATTGGACATAGAAAACCCTTTAGTATTCAACAAAAATAACAACTTGTAGTTGTGTGTTGTTTTTCGGCGTAAAGAAAAATTAAAATTTATAGCATGAAATAATAACCTTTCCGTAAGGAATGTTTCCCCTTGAGTCTACCATGTGCTTTATTTCCATAGTGGAACCGAACTTGGTCAATTTTTAACCGTGCCAACTACATTTCCATATCGATATCAGGTTCTACCATATTTCGATAAAATGGGTCTCACATGTGCTTTCATGATCGTCTTGAGGTAAGTAAACTATTTACCTCGTCCATCCTCAGTGCATGGTCCATGAGAATGCTCCTTATATTCCCTCGCAAGCTAAATGGCTAGCTTCACAAGTTTTGGACTAGATACTTGTTAATGGATCCAAAATCACACTACGAAAGAACCCCGTAATGACATTCCTAAGCCTTAGGATTAAAGAAAATGTTACCTTAGTAGCTATAATTGGATACCTAGTGGTTGCATGAAGGCTTTGTAAGATAAGGACATTTGATTACTCTAGTATTGTCTTATAGTAGGGTGCAAGAACCCTTTAGTGCTAATGAATTTAATAGATCATGTGACCTCTCATGATGTTATTGGTCAAAGAAACTATGATGTATGGTTATCCAGTGATTGGAAACACTACTTTAGAAGCATTTTGAAATGCGTATAACTTTATTAGATGTACCACTTGTAATACATGTGAAATATTTGAGTTTCCTAAGGACAGTAAAATTAATCATATGCGAGGAATCACACTCCCTGAAGTTGGGAATCTGTAATGGTAGAGTAAGTGTCATATAAATTACAACTATTCTAAAACGATGCTAACACAAGACCAAAGTAACCATGTAAATGTAGTTAGAACAAGGGTAAATAAGACTATACTATGGAATTATTGTTACCAAAATTGCATTCCCTTAAAGGATGCAAACCAACTAAAATTCATAATGTGATCATAAATAGAATGAAATAAAGGAAAGCTTCACTGGTGATAAAAAAAACCTATTAAAATAGGAAAACCAACTCTGAGGCATGATCACATACTTTTTACACAAAAATGTGGTTAAAAACGATGCTAAATGAAATAATGAACATGTATCTTGAGAATGGAATACCTTGGGCTTTTACGAAGGTCTTTTGAGTTAAGGATTTTGCACTCTAGTTTGATTTGTTGTATGGATTATAACCCTTAGGCATAGATTGAAATAAATCAAACCTAGGACCAACTAAGGATTTTTATTGTGGTGAAAATCTATATTTATAACTCTTTTCTATCGATAATACATTTATTAAGATGGTGGATTAGGAGTAAAATGTGAAATTTAAGAGTCGTCCCCTAAACTCAATGAAAAACCTCTTTTGTGTGCCATGAATGATGCAAACAAAGTATTTAAGTTAAGTAGTTGGAATACATAGTTAGTTGTAATAACTTAAAAATGAAGAGAGCGCAACCTTAGTGCTTAAATGCTACTATGAAAATAACATGGAATCTTTCCACTCTTGACATAGGAGAATTCATTTTATTTCATGTGAATATCCCATTTTTCGACGAAGCTAAATTTCAAAAACAAGTAAACATGCTCCTTAGAGACGAATCCTTAGGACATGCACTGATAGACTCATGTGTTTTTAAAGGTTCCTATTAACAATCATGTTATATAAATTATTTGTGATAAGAGAAATGAGAAAACTATAATGGAATAATTATATGTAACATGTTAAGTGAAATAAAGAAATTATAGTCTAGTTTTAAGAAGAATGAAGGTTTATATGTTAAGTTATCTTCAAATAATTAAGGGAAAATAATGAAATAGGATGGTAATAAATACATAACCATGAAAATTTTGTGTCGTGGAAAGTGTATATCCATACATTTATATTATAATTGGATAGTTGTTTTGTACCTTTTCATTTGGAAGATGTGGTTTTAATGTGCATCACGTGTTTTCATGTGGATATGTTGTTCATGTTTGTGTAAACATTTCATGTGTTGTGAGTTATCATAAGTGATCCCATGTGGTGTCATGTATCAAGTAATGTAAGACCAAAAAATTATTCTAGTATTTTATTGTTTAAATTTGGGCATGTAATGTATGGGCGTGACAGGAGAAAATAAATATGACACTAATACCTCCTTGGTGGAACATTTATTATCAGACATTCTCGAGGGATACAACAAAGGATGGAACAAGTAGAGTTTTAGTTAAATACACTTAGGAAACTTCACATACTAGTGAGACAATTTTATACAAAAGGACATTTCCCACACTATAATGTGAACACCAAGAAGAATATGATGACTATGTAAACTTGCAAACCAATTTTAATTATTATTAACATTAGTGTAGTGTAGGATAAACCTTTTTTATTAATTTAGGTTTTATACTGTAAATTTAGGAAAAATCAATAAATTTAGTGTTGATTCAAAATTTTTGTAGACCTCACATTATTTTGATAAATTTATAGAAGTCCTATAATTGCTGATAAAGTGACTTTTGGGGGTGGTATGTCTCACTCAATTTCCACACCTTCTCCCTCTACCTAACATGATCCCATTCCTACATGCACTTGTGAAAACCCTCTTTCCATACCTTCTTGCTCTAATTGACACAATGAGATTCATATAACTTTTGCTACATTCATCATTGCAAACATACTTCTTAGTATATTTGTTCCACGTAAAGTTAGGGATTATGATTTACCCAACCCATATCCTCATAATTCCCTTTGTAATGGAGATAATATATGTGATGATATGACTCCTAAGTTGATAGGTTATGACTATATGAGGCCTTGTTCTAGAAATAAGAACAATATTGTTTCCTAGATGATTTTAGGGATACACTCCTAAAAAAATGATAGGAATTTCAATATGTTTTTTAATTAAAATAATTTCAAATTATTCTTGTACAATATTTAATATTAAAAGCACCTTCTAATTTTACTTTTTACTATGGTTTATATATACAAATAATAATGCATCGAAATACTTGAAACACAAAACTAAATGTTTTAATGGAAAATTTCAAGAAGATACTAAGAAATCTATCCGAGAAGTATGTATAAAATTAAATCAACATCTTACATGCATAAGTACCAAAAAAATAAAACATTAGGTATCTAAGGAAGCATGGGACTTGTTTGGTCCATTGTTGGATGAAGGTAAGTTTATTTTAAATATATTAATAATAATAATTTTAGATGATTATGTAATTTTTTAGCAATTTATGTATAATTTTATGACATTAATTTTTCCCAACTTTTGTTGGGTAGCATAATGTGTCATTGATTGCATGCGACGAGAGAGGGATAACCTCATCATAACTTTTCTCTATCCTTACCAACTCTTGGGAAGTATATTTTAATCAATGACTTAATCATATTTTATTTATTATGTTTTAGAATATTTTATACTACAAAATTATATGTTTTGATTTATTTCAATGGTTATACTAATTAACTTTGCAATATTTACTTTATTGTAGGATTGGACACTATAGACTTTAAGGATGGCATAAGTTTATTGACTATTAGGAAAGTTGTAATGTTCTTGTTTAACCAAGCTAATGAAAACATTTGTGTGGGGAAAAATGCAATAAGGAAAATAGGTCAAAACCCCAATAAGACCCATGGGATTCATGGGTGTAGATGCTCAATTTGTAAGTATCATTATTGCAATTAATTTCAACTACTAATTATGTTCTATTTAAAAAATAATAATTATGTTTGACACTTTAGATCTAATTAAACAAAAAATGACAAGCTAGTTTTGTTACTGTGGGGATACCCTAAATTTGACCTTATGTGTCACCTAAGAAGGATTTTTTTTGGGAAAATAGGCATACCCTAGGATCTAGTTTACTATAAGTATTCTTGCCTCTTTCTGAAATTGTTGTTTATATAAACAATATAGTTATAAAAATTTGAAAGATATATATTAAGGAAATTATTGGTCTAAATATATGTCCATAGTAGAATTTGTATTTAATCATATAAATACTATAGAGCTAACTATATGAACACTCCAAAGCTTACTTTATGAACACTCTAGAGCTGAATATATGAGTACTTAAAAGATTAGTACTATGGAATTGACTATATGAATGTTATGTAATTATATTTAGTTTATAATATTTAGGAAGTCAAATGTTATAAAAATAATAATAAGAGAAAGACTATGGGAAGCTTATATAACCATAGAAAAGGGAAAACTTACATGCATAGATACAATTTTCAGCAAAAGGAAGTAGTTGTAAATATATTAAAACTGTAATGAGTACACTACTTATATATATTTTCAATTACATACAAAAAATAGAGTATTTTGAAAGGCTCCCCAACCTTGTACAAGAAACCAAAATATAAAACAATAAATATCACAAGAACATACATCAAACAACCTAAGCATGTTAGGTCATCCCTTTAAATCTAACCAAAACAACTCTTACAACATACTGAAACCCATTTAGATACCCAAAAGAAGTAGAAAAATCCCCATAAGTTAGCTATTAGTTTTTGAGATTATACGTCAAACACTCATATGTTTGAGAGTGTAAAATCATATTTTTTTTCATTTTCTATTCTTATCCATGACTGTCCATTCCTTAGCATCATATTCATGTGTAACCAAAATAATAGTTTCCATCTCCATGAATTGATGATATCCATTAGGAGATGTAAATTCCCCTGTACCTACCTTTATCCTTTGGTCCCCCTGAAGTAAAATCTCTAAGACCCATCTATCTAGAGAATTCCTTGTCATATCCAATACCCTTGTACTATAATCATTTTCCTCCACTTTTTTCAACTACACCTCTTCATTTTTCTCTAGTCAAGATTCATCATGATAGTATATTCCAATTCTTCCATCTCTAAATTAAACTTTTAATCATTTTTCATATTTCTTTTCACCATAGTTCACATACTTGTATTTAAAAAATACTTGGAAAACCTAAAAGACATTGACTCGGTAACACTCAAAGAATATTCAGGAGTATTTAGAAACTTAAAAAAACTCAAATATCTTTAAAAAACATAAATTTAATTCAAAATATAGCTACAAAAGGTATCAAATGAGTCTATAAAATGTTGAAGAAGTGTTTTCTATTATATTTGAAAATAAATAGAATACAAAATTACATCGTCATGTGAATACAACAACCAACTGATAAGTGTTATGAATTTATAATGATTGTCATTAAAAATTATCATCATGAATTTCACATCTATGTAAGTTACAATATACAATATGTTAAATTTTCCTCTTCCCTATTCTAGAGAAAAATTGGGGAGAGGGTCTATTTCCACTACTATTCCCCACACTCTTTTGCATCTCCTCACTCCTTATAGACGGTTGTGACTTCAGCTTCAACTTGGTATTAAGTGGTGGTGGCTCCTCTACTACATGTTTGAGATCACCTCCGAAGATGTCATCTAATCCAATGTTTCCTTCTAGAACTTCTCCCTATATAACTTCCCTCTTGAAATAATTAATCTCATCCTATCTTAATACATGGATTTCCTCTTATTTCCTAGTCCATTCGCTGTGTGGATCTATCTCATCCAAATCATTAAGCTCATGTGATGTGGCCTCCACTTTTCTTATGCAAAGCCAAAATCTGTATTGCACAAAAACCAATTCGTTGAGTCGTTTTTGAGTAAAATTATTGTGCTTCTTCATGTGAATCACCTCAAACAAACTCCGGTTATGTTCACATCCATAAGTGCTACAAGGTTGAGATAAAATTATGAGGGATAAATTTTGAAGATGTGGTGTATTTCCTCCCCAATCCTCCCAACAAGAACCTATAAAAAAGATAATCAAATTTTTAACTTATAACACATATAAGTAACTTAGTAAATATTTTAAATTTATAATTTTTATTACTAGGTGACTGTGTGGTTCTCCCTCAGATAGATAACGCTAAAGAAAAGAGCCTCCCCCTAACATGCTTGTAATTTTTTCGCTCTAAATCAACGAGAATCATCCCTTGTCTCAACCTCTGGTATCATCCTTTCAATACATCTTGAAAATCCCTCCATAACCTCTCTATTCACATATGTGAAGCCATTAAATAAGAAAAACTTGGGGTTGAGGGAGTACCTCGCTACATGAACTAGTTGGTGGAGTTGATTATTCCACCTTAGATAAATTATATCCCAAAAGGGAGCATATCTAGTGATATCCCCCTATAATACTTTTGGAAAGCCTCTTTGACCTTATCCATGGACTCATTAATGTATCCCATTGGGTTTTTCTTCCCATTAACCAAATGTAAAACCATCACCAACGACTCTAACACCTACAAAAAAATTAAAATGTAAGGTTACAAACTTAAAAATAAATTAAAAAATTAAATAACAATATATTTCTAATTTAAAAAATTAAAATAAAGGAATCAACTTGAAATATAAATCAAAATTTGAAATTACCTTAATGATCTCTATAACTCTCTTTGCAAAGATATCATCAAAAAATATCATTGCAATCATCTCTCCATCAGATTTATTTGAATATTGTGAGTCTAGCCATGCTTGACTCACAAAAATTTTATTCAATGATTTCAAAAAACTAGAAATACTTTGTAACGTCAAGAAATTATTTGCAAATGTTATGACACTTGATCGCACAAGCTCTTTCCTCTTTTTTTTCTCTCTCATCAAGCTAAGAACCTAAGGATGATTATGTATGTACTTGGTTATGTTTCTTGCATCTTCTATAACCAACCTCACCAAATAATTTTTCTTATGTCCTCCAAAATAAGGTCAAGGAAATGAGCCACACTAGGATTCCAACAAAGTGATGGATGTCTCTCATGTAGTAGTCTCCCAGTCACCACATATGTTGCTAAATTGTCTATGATGACTTGCGAAAAATTCTATATACCCACCTCTAATACAACCCTCTAAAACAAAAGACTCAAATTCTCTACATTTTAAACTATGTTAAAGGCATCAATTGAATTTGAAAACAACATCTCACAATTTGAATCCACTAAAAAATTAATGAGGGCATTGTTCCTTCCATTTGTCCACCCATATGAAATAATGGTGTATCCTTATTTCTGCCATATTTTCTTTTGATCTTATAGAATTGTAGTTGCATCTACAATTACACCCTTGAGAAATTTCCCACTCAAGTCTTTTGGAGAGGGTTCCTTGTACCCTTTCCCTACAACTATCAATTTTGTCACCAAGTACTCCGAGTATGGGCTCTTTTCCACTTTGAAGGGAAGGATTTTTTAGTACCATAAATTTACACATTTTTTATCCGATTCATTGTACATATCATTTTTATAGGTTGTACCTTACAACGAAGGTTGTGCTCCACTTATGTTCCTTAGTACAAAAAATCTATGTATACCTTTTCTCAAAATCAATGTAGCAGATGTGCCTCTTCTGGTTCATATGCGTGGACTGTGAGTAGATCCCATACTTTTTTATGCATCATCCTTAGATTCCTCTGTCATTCAAGCCCTATGTCTTATTGGATTTCGTTTTGAGCTTGTCCTTTTTGTATTAAGTATACCTTCATAAAAGTTTCATATTTTATTGCCTAGAACTCTTAAGTAGGTGTGTTTAGATAAGAAACCCATGTTAAACCAAGAAAAAATCCCATGTTTGATCATAAATCCAGTGTGAAACCTCTTTTTCAGTTGAGGAAATCATAACCATGTCATTTCAAAGAAATATCCATGTAATCATTGTTACATGATCATGTTAATCCTTGTAAACTCCATCTTTGTGTCGTTCCTTTGATTTTCAACACAAAATGTAATTTTTTCTCTGATGCCCAAAAGAACATCACATGATCTAATTGGTTGTGCTATATTGGGTTTTATTTGAAAAATTACAAACGTTACTTAATGGATGTAAAGTGTAAACCATAATCTGAAACCCAACGAAATATCCTAAGGAATATTCAACCTATATGATGTAAAGTACAAATATAACCCCGCTCAACAAAAGTAACATGTGTTCAAATGTGATTTGAGAGGGGAAACATATTATTGGTGCACTTTTACATCAAAAGCTCAATGTAATGCAAAGTGCAAATGTATCCCCGAAGTTCGATGGGGAACACGTGTCAACTTCTCATCCAAAGTATGAGAGAAGATGTTCAAGTCAAAATTGCAGTTTGGCACTTGTTCAAAGAAATATAAAAAACTACAAGTAGACTCCCCAACCCTGCAATATCTTGGATTAAGCCACGTGGAAGAATCACATTTAGAAGGATAAAAATATCGAAAGATAAAGATTTAAAGCATTAATGGCTACTGCCATAAATGCATGCACACATATCAAAGTATGAATTTTAAAGGATTTTTCAATATTTTGAAGTGTTCACCTTGCACATGATAAATTTGGATGCCCTAGCAGCATTAATTCAGAAAATAAAGAATAAGAATCGGCTATGAAGTGGTGAAATTGAGCCAAGGAACTTGAAGTTACGGAAGTAGGGGAAAATTTGACAGAGTTTGCAAAGAAACAATTAAGTCCTTTCTTTTCCTTAGTGTTCTTGATACTTAAATTAGGATTAAGAGGAATTAAGAGGAAAGATAAAAAAAACCACAAGATGAGGTCTCTAGAATCAGGTTTCCATGTAACTTCCAATATTTCTAGTGATTTATACAATGTCATGGATATAAAATTACTGAATGTTGATCTAGACGACTTCATAAGAAGACTTCGTTCTCCAAATAGGAGCCAATTGATGGCAACCATTGATGTCAGCCACATTTCCTTAGCAATTGTGTTTCCACCATCTATACACTCTCCCAAGCTTGTATGGGTGTGTGCTGAAAACTATGACCCGAAGAAGAAGGAGGTATTGGAAAAAAGTGGGGAAAGAGTAATAAATTTGACACCAAAAGATATTAGGGAAATACTTGGATTAGAAAATTTAGCTCAACCAATAATCACTACCGTTGAATTATTACAGATTGATTACAACACAATACATGATGAATATGTTGAAATGTTAAATACCCAATGGTTGAAACAAAGGAAGCCGTATTTAAAAAGAGTCCCCAAGAAATTGACTAAGGCCATGTTTGTTAAAGAGGTTGAGGACCTCATTGTAATGCTAAGTAGGATGACAAGGTTAGAAGGGGTTAACAATTTTCAAGAGTGGATGTGCCCCTTCATAATGGCTGTCTTGGAAGAACAGGAAAAGTTTTGCTGGGAAAGCTTTATATCGGCATCTATTCATGCTCAACTAATGAAAATAGCTACAAAATAAGGACATGTGATGCATTTGATATCATATTCTACATGATGTTTTACCTAATCTATAATATTGCATGTTCCAAATCATTCCCAGGTCTCCCGCCACACACATGTAATTGAGATTGGAAAAGTGGAGAGGAAATTTCAGGTAGGTAAATGATGCCTTCATTTCCCCTATTGCTTGCATTTTCAAACCAAAATGGGAGAAATATAGATTATATGTTGATGATAGGATGTAATTATGGAATATGGTTGCATCTTCATACAATATAGCTTTTTCACATATTCTAGGGTAAGTGGATTTGAAGGACAACCCTACAAGTTTCCTAGTTATGTGAATGATAAGTGGGTCTTAATGGAACTTTCAAGAAAATTATCCCCTGTACATAAAATGATTGCAAGGAGACATAAAATAAACAAAAAATTCCCTCTCCAAATTTTGGAGATATTCATGCCAAACAATAACAAAACCTAGATTAATGGATGAAACAATGGAGAGGTTTCAAATGGATCAATTTACACCAACTCCTAATTATGACATCCAGTTGGTTGTCATTACAGGTGAACATGAACCCCATTTTGAATACTATTGGATGAATTGCATGGATGAAGAATAAGTTAGATTGAGGGATTATTCTAGAATGACCTTAAGACAAGTTATCGACTTAAAAATTGCTGTAATTCCTCAAGGAATAGAAAATGATAAAAATGTGGTGGTTCAGTATTACCTTGACCAAACAATGGGGTCAAAATAAATCAATCCTATAGATTGGAAAGAGGAAGAATCATATGATCCTCATGAAATAATTACTAATGTAATAAGGAGAACACTGACTTGGCTAATTGGGAAGGGTCTGGATTATCTTTACAAAATAAAAAAGTGCTAAGATATTTCTAAGAATTGAAGAATTTTAAGGAAGATATACCTCCCCTGAAAGAGGGAGTAGACAAAATGGACCCCTTAAATAGACAAGATTCGTAATTACCCAGTAAAAAGTCAACTATTGAGACCATTGATGAATGGAAAACAACCATAAGCATGACTTGAAATTCAATGATTTCCTTGAATCAAAAGGCAGAGGGAGTGATTTTGAGGGCTATGAAATATGCTCCCATTACTTCAACAATGCCAATACAAGCCAAAGGGATAGGTTTGACTAAACCGATAACTACATCAGTTGTTTTAATAGGGTCATTTAGTGCACTAAAGAAGATGACGGGATCTCTCTAAAATGTTGATCTAACACTTATAATGCAAAGTACTAAGGGAAGGGAGGGCCTTGAACTCAAGTATTTTGAAAGAAATACAAAAGGACTAAAGTAATATTGCCTTTGGAAAGGGATACTGGTGGTCTAGCGGAGGGAGGTGGTCACGGTGCAAAGAAAAACAAAAGAAAGGAGCCTGAAGTAATTGATTCTCCTACTCTAATTGAAACTCAAAAGAAAATTTTTACTTCATTGGCTCATCAAAAAATTCCATTAGAGACTCCTTAAGGTATTCATTTTACTCCAATTATACCACCACCACTTGTAACTTCATCTTTGTCTCCACCTGAAGTTGTTACAGGAATAATTTATGGTGCCCCTATATCTAGTTAGCCAAGTGATGTTATGACAAAAAAGTGCAAAATAAACTAGTTATTTTACAACCTGAGGAGAAGAATGTAACAAAGGTAATTGAAATGAGTCAAGCACAGGAACAGTCAAAAAGGCCTATTGAAATAATTGATTTGGAGTTACTTAAAGAGATTCCTAAACTTGAGATGGTTGATATAAAAGTTGAAACTTATACAGTAGAGGGTGCAAGTGTTTCCCAACAAGAAATACACATGAAAGATTTTGATCAATTCTCAAATATCAAATTGGGGGCTCAACCCTAAGGAATTCAAATTGAAAGTACCACCCCTGTTGTGGAAATTGAAATGGTGACTCAAAAAATTATGGATGACACATCTATATCAGATGTTTTCTATATTGAAAGTCATCCACCCAAGGATTCATAGATAATAAAGGAGAGTGAAGTTTCTCAAAGTAAAAGTACCAAAAAGGAAACAATAACTGAGACTGCAAAGGAAATAAGTAGACACACTGAGACCAATATTGAGGAAAGTACACAGACTTAAAATAAAAGTAAAAATAAGGAATCATCCTTGAATCTCATCCAACAAAGAAACAAGAAAAGGACCTTGTTGGTGCCCATTTTGATCCTCTCCTGTTTTTCCATGTTTCCCCTTTGCTCTTTGTGCTCTGAAACATTTTTTCCTCATGAAATCAATGATGTGAAGTTGTAGCTCCATTCTTGTGCATTGGATTTTTCGTAAACTCATTACCTTACCCTAATTTGCTAAGGAGAAGTTCTTTTTTTCCCTGTTTCTAAAAAAAAATGGCTTTGGATTCTCCCATGCTTCGCATTTGGTGAAAAAACAACTTGTATCTGCGTTTGAATGCTTTGAGTTGTTCATTTTTTCTCCATTTTTGCACCTTTTGAAGGAATCTCTAAGTTTTCCCTATGTTTTCCCCTAATTTTTCCCAATCAAACGCCTCTGCCATTTTTCCTGTGTTTTCCCAGCCTTTGGAGCTCGAAATTGTTTGTTTTATACTTATTTGCCCTCAAAAATCCCTTACCATGGTCGTAAATTGCTTTAAATCACTTTCCATTTTTCCTTTGATAAAAAATTTCCTCACCCACGGAGAAAAAATCAATTTTGGGCATCCCTGCCATTTTCTGTGTTTTGACGGTCAGACGGGAGTCATTTTCCCATCAAATTCATCTTCAACATTCTAAGGCATCACTGGCAATTTCTGCGTTGTTTGACGGTCATACGGGTGTCCTTTTCCCCTCAAATTTTAGCTCAAACATCTTCTCATACGTGTTCGTTTGTGGTTGCACAATATTTGGTGGGTCTACTTGAAAAGCTTAACATTTTTTGTGTTTTTTGTGTTTTGGAAAAAAAGTGCAAGTTGCCCCTACAGCTTCGCAAGCCCCAGAGGAGGTACGCGTGTCGCAGGCAAAGTGAAGATGGATGAGTGGGTCGTTTTGTGCCTTAGGGAACTTGGGAAAATGCGTAGAAACGAAGAAAATCCCCTAAGGCCCGTATGTAATTAGAGGTGGACACGTGTCATGTTTTCATCAAAAGTGGGATGGAAGGCTGGCAAAGGACTTAGAAAATTTTACTTTTTGGTGAAAGGGAGCAAAAGTTGTGAAAAAGGCCGCGGGTCCGTCGGGCCAATTAGAAGAGGACACGTGGAAGTATCTGGGCAGAGTGGAGTGGTGGACATTTTGGAGAGTTTTGAGATTTTTAACCCTTTTCCTAAAAAGGGTTAAAGTCTAAAGAAGGTGCGGCCCCGACAAAGAAGAAAATTAAAGGCTTACGTGGGTCGGTGGGCTGTCAGAGGAAAAAGGGAAATATTGCCTTTTGAGCAAAATGAGTTAAAGTGGTAATTTGAAGCATGGCTCCACAAGGAATCAGAGGGAGACACGTGTCAAAAGAAATGGTAGAAGGGAGTGCGGGCCGCAAGTGAGTTTTGATTTTTTTTTAAAGTTTGTGAGGGAAGTATGAAGCAAAAAAGGGAGTTACGGCCCCAGAGTGAATCAACGATTGCCACGTGTTAGGGACAGAAGCGAATATGCGGGCCCATGGATATTTTTTGGAAAAATTTTCTTTTTCCAAAAAAGGTAGAAATGTGAAGAATCGATCCACGATTCTAATGAGGCCCACATTGGGACACGTGTCAAGCTGATTTTCAAAGGGTGGAGGGGTGGAGAAAAATGTCAAATTTTTACATTTTTCCAAAAATGTTAAAATGTCAAAAAGTGATCCCAAATCCATTTCCAATCACATTGTGACACATGGAGGGCTCAGATTGAAGGGAGAAAGGAAGATCAATGGTAACTATGCATTTTTCAGGTTGACAACCATTTTTGCTCCAGGAAGTGTCGAAATGCGTGTTTTACATTGATTTTGATCAAATTTTTGGCAAATTCATGCCATTTGTTCCTGTAAGGACCAATAAAATTGGTTTTGAAGATCAATTTGAAGATTAGAGATGTTTTCAAAATAAATTTTTGCCCTAACCCGTCCAAAAACGTGAAATATCAAATCCAAAAGTTCCAGAGTCAATATTTGGAGGGATAAGGATGAAATAATGAAAGGGGGTCTTCATGCTTTGAAGATGAAAAATTTGCCTCCATAATGGATAATGATACAAATTTTTCAATGATTCACCTTTTTCAAAACACTTGGCAACTTTTATTGCAAATATGTTAAACGTCCCTGTCTGCGAATCATGATGGAATTTTGTGACAAACTAAGATGCCATAGGATATTATTTTCTTGGGAAAGAAGGATCAAATGTAATAGAATGTTATATAATGCATGTTTTTTGACATGCAAAAGGTTGGGAAATTGAAAATCATGATTTTTTTTAGAGAAGCTCATCTTCTGAGAAACCCTCCAAAAAACTTGGTTAATGTCTTCTGTGTTAGATCTTTATTAATGTTGAGTTGGTTACAAGTGTATATCCATCACACAGCTCTAAGATTGTTCCTAAAAATCTCCCCCATTGATGAAACTAACAAGATTTTGAATTAATCTATGTTATTTTGGGCAATATGATGTTTGTTATCATGTTTAAGTTTCTGCAAACAGTTTTCCTTGTTCTTGTTCCAATATTACATTGAAATCTTTAGAAATCACACATATCTCATCCTTATTGATAGTTTAGTGGAATTTACAATTTCATTTGTCAGAAGAGCTTTCATCTAGCATTGAAAATAAGCAGTTTAAAATCACTTCACCTTCATTTGTTGACAAAGATTTCTTATAAGCCTTTAGGGTTACCTTAGGTGTGATTTGATCAGAGATTTTGATGTTTAATTGAGTCCTTTAACTCAATATTTTGTGTTGAGATCTCAAATATTGTGTGAAGAGTGCAAACCTAGGCCTCCATTTGTGTATCTCTTTTGGTTGAAAGAACATCCTAACTGTTTTGAAGTATTTTATTTGATAGTTGTTCAAATGTTGTAGAGGTTGTCAAAATTTTGGCATAGTCAAGTGTGTCTTGTCAATATCCCGACAAAAATAATTCTAAACAACTAATCCTACCCCATACTACCCCTGTTTTGACCTGTATACCCACAGAAGATAAAAATCCATTTGCTAAAGTATGCAAAATAGATCAGGATTTCAAAATGCCTTAAGTAACCCTTACCTTGCATTGAAAGTATCTCCATAATTTGGAAGTGACAACTTGTGAAATTTAGATTTGGAGTGTTGATCATATTTTCCCAAGGCCCTTTTCATACTATTTACAAAAATTGAGGGATATTTCCATCTTCTTCACCATTTGAGGGTTAAAAAATAGGTTCTCTTACCTTGGTTGAAAGGCACAACTTAAAACAATTAGGACAAGATCAAGTCCTATTTGAGTGTTATCCATCTCTCCACAAATCTGAGTGCCAGTTAGATCACATCCCTAGCTACAAAATGAAACATATCATGATCTATCTATCTTCAAGCTTCATGCAATATATTTGATGTTGCTCAGACTTAAAAGGAGAAAAAATTTGGGTACCGACACCAATGGCACCGCTTCCGGGGACTTGTTGAAAATATTTGAGATATTTGGTTACATGTTACCCTGGTAATGTTTCTTACAAATGCTGCATGCAAGTACATTATTGAAGCATCATTTTATAATCAAATTTGTAAGGATTAATTGAAGATATAAGTTCTTCCTGCAATTTTATCAATTTCCAGCAGTAGTTGCACTTCATTTACATTTGTGGTTGATAGATTTAAGAAAAGGAAGGTCTGATCTATAAAGTTTGGCAATATTTTCAATGCTGATAGGTATTTGACAGATTATTTTAGTGCATTTTTACAACTAGGGTGAAATTCCTTAGTGATGACTCCATGCTGATTTGATTTTGATGAATACCAGTGTCTTAGCTTTCTGTCATTTATTTTTGTGTTGCTAATCTCTGCAAAACTAGAAGGAAGATATCTCTTTAGGAGGGACCCAAGTAGAAAGTTATTTCAAGAATTGGGAAAGATATTTTTAGAGGAAAGAAAAGTTTGGAAGGTTGTTGAGGGTCAGACATCAGGAAAAGGTATATCCATTGCTGAGAGAGATCAACCTTTAGTAGAGGATTATCACTCTTCTTCTAGTGATTCTGATTCAAGAAATATTCTCACAAATTTGTTTACTTTAACTAGTGAAGGTCCTTCTGCTGTACCTGGTAAGTTCTTTTCTCAATCTGCACTAGTGTGATTCAATTCTAGTAAAAAATTTCCAAGAAAATCAGCACCTAGAGAATACCAATCTTGTGAACCAAATTTTTGAGCCCCAAAGACCTCGCACTCCTCATTAACTTGTGTCACCCCCAAGATCACCTCCACCAAACAATATGGCTCAGCCTAGACCTCCATTTGTTGTTAACACCTTTGGTCCTATAAACTTTATAGGAATGGATGGTTACCCAAATGATGTCCCACAAGATGTTAGAAATAGGTTGCCAAAGTTCCAAGGTAAAAATGCTGTAACAGGTGATCAGCATCTCAAAAATTTTGTTAACATGATGGAGGATTTTGAAATAGAGTTTGAAGATGTGTATGTCAAATTTTTCATTCATACAATAGAAGAGGATGAAAGGGATTGGTACAGGGCTCTGCTTGATAATTATATTGATTCATGGACTGAAATGCAGAATGCATTTAGATTGTTGCAATATGGTGACAAAACTGATCCTAGGTTTCTATTGTCTGAATTTAAAAATATCAAGAAGAACCCCAATGAATCAGTTCATGGCTTCAACACAAGGTTTAACAAAACTTTGAGAAGGCTTCCAGTTAATTTGAGGCCATGTGATCAGTCATGCTTGATCAAATATGCATATGCATTTGACAAGAAGGTAGCCTATTACCTAAGAGATAATAACCCTACCAATTTAAGGTAGACCTTTACCATGGCACTGCAGATTGAAAATAACATTAAGGCCATTGGGAAACCTCTCAAGAAAGATGGTGTAAAGTTGATAAACCTTGACAAAGCTCAAGTAAGCATGAGTGTAGACTTGGAGGAAGTGGTGAAAAGAGTGTAGACAAGTTAGCAAGAGCTGAGAAGGGAATCAAGAAGACTTCACAAGGTTAGCAAAAAGCAAAAAACCATGACAAATTTTCCAATCATCCTAGGGGTGATCAAAGATATGATGATAGAGGGAAAGGACCCATGAGGTTTACAAATAGACATCCTCAAGCATGTGAAGGAAGAGTGTTACCTGATCCCCTATCTACTAGGGTTGCTACTATTGAGGAAGTTATTGATATTGATTGGTGTGATGGGTGTTTTCTTCCCCATCCTCCATGTGAAGTGGACCAGCAAGATGGTGAAGCTAATAATGATGATGGTACTGATGATGATATCTACATGGTGGGCTGTTCTTCAAGCTCACAAGAAGGAGAAATATCAGCTAAGGTAATAAGTGCCAGGACAACTGCAACTTTGAATACTCAAGAGATTTGACAATTAAGAAGTATGATGGCGGTATCCCTTTGGAGGAAGATAGATAATTGTTAATGGATGTTGTTGTGGCTCAAGAGAAAGAGTATAACACTAGGAGCAAGGTTGTTAAGGGAGTTGGACCTCAAGCCAAACCTAAAACACCCTTATTTACAAGTATTCCCAAATAAGCTCCTAGAAGGAAACACCTGCCAAAAGCTCTGCTATCCCAAGAAAAAATTATAGTCCTCCTTATGCCCAAGCTGCCAAGAATCCCATGCCATCTAATGAATCTATTTGTCTCCCTTCCAATGCTGCCTTGCCTAAGAATGTTCCCAATGACATAGCCCAAGTATTGAGCCAAATCAAATTAAATGTTCCAATCATTGAGTTGCTTAGGATTCCTGAGCACAAGAAGAGAGCATTTGAGTACCTAGGTTTGAAATAAGAAAAGAGTACTCCATGGCGAAATGTAAACATTGTTAAAACTCCTCCTCAAATCATTACAGACCTTGAAACACCACTAGCATTAGAGGATCTTGGAGAAACACCTGAGTATACTTGAGGACATCCCTGGTTGATTCCCAATTGAATGTTGATCCATTCTTTACAACTTTGATCATAAAGGATAGACTACTTCACAATTGTATGTTTGATTTTGGTGCATCATGCAATGTCATGCATCTTGAAGTTATGAATGAGTTGGATATCAAAGTGAAAACAACCTATGGAAAGTGTACTACCATGGATTTAAGAGAAGAGACGGTAGTTGGTTGTGTGAAGGGTTTGGTAGTGTAACTTGCATCTTATCCTGGGAGGAATTTAAAATTGGATGTTGTGATTGTTGATTGCCTTGCCAAATGGGGTATGATTTTGTCAAGAAAGTGGGATACAAGTGTTGGTGTGAGTGTCCAAATGGACATGTATTTTTTCACTATTCTCATTGAAGGCAGCCTTGTCAAGCTCTATGGAGAAAAGAAAATGTTGCATCTAATTGAGGATCTAAACAATGCTTCTTATGAAGTATTATGTTCTAATGTTGATGTTGATAATTTTATTGGGTTTGCTGATGGTAAGGAGCACAAGATGGATCAGTCAAAGTGCCTTGAATAGGTAGGTTCTCCTTGGACCTTGCTATTTGATGGAGCTTGCTCCAAATTTGGAAATGGTGCTGGTATAATTCTGATTTCTCCTAGCTTGGAAGAGTTTGTTTTTTCCTTCAAGCTTAATTTTGAATGTACTAACAACATTTCTGAGTATGAAGCCTTGTTGTTTGGTCTAAGAATTTCATGGAAGTATGGTGTCAAGGAAATCATTGGAAAAGGAGATTAAGATCTAGTTGTCAAGCAAATAATAAAACTGTATGCTACAAAAAATCAGCAGATGAAACAGTACAGACATGTAGTTTGGGATCTAATTTAGATGTTTGATTCCTTCAACATTGTGCATCATGATAGAAGTTTCAATGCTGCTATTGACAAGTTGGCAGTGTTGGGGTCAAGATTTGGAAATTACACCATTTCACCTTATTGTGAGTATAATATTGAAGTGTTAACTAGGCTAGCTGTCCCTGACAACATCAAGCATTGGCAATTTTTTAATGATGATGTTCAAGTGTAAAGGTTATTAAAAAACCAAGGTGAATTTGTGGATCAACATATTGATTTGGAACCATTGGTGTGTACTGTTGATGGAAAAGAAACCTTGTTTGGTAAGGATATCATTCAATTGAAGACTAACACCATTCCTAGAGGTCTTGTTGCACTTGAGTCGAATTTTAACAATGATGATTACATCATCAATAGAAACATGTCTACCTCAAGGGATGTGGAAGAGTGTAACTTGGGAACTAATGATAAACCAAGAAGATTTTGGTTGGGCAGGTATCTAAACAAAGAAGAAAAATAGTCCTATATTCAACTATTGAAGAAATATCAGGATTGTCTTGCTTGGTCTTATTCAGAGTTGAAAGAATACAAAGTAGACTTGTTTTAGCATGAGATTCCTCTTGAAACAAATTATAAGCCATTCAGACAAAATCAGAGGCCAATTAATCCACTCCTCTCCTTGAAAATGCAAGATGAATTGAAGAAACTAAAAGAGGGAGGGATCATTCAACCCATAAGGTATTCATCTTGGGTTGCAAACCTTATGCCAGTCAGAACGAAAAATGGAGATATCAAACTTTGTGTAGACTTCAGAAATCTGAATAGAGATTCATTAAAGGAAAATTATCCTTTGCCAAACATGGGAAACATGATGCAATTAACGACTGGATCTGAATTGTTGTCCACCTTGGATGGTTTCTATAGCTATAATCAAGTTGTTGTCAAGGAGTCAGAAAGATTTAAAATTTCCTTTACCACTCCTTGGGGAACATATGTTTATGTAAGAATGCCTTTTGGTCTTTTGAATGCTGGAGCTACTTTCCAAAGAGCAATGGATGTTGCTTTTACTAGTTACATAAATGACTTCATTGCAGTTTATCAGGATGATGTGACTATGTTTTTAAGGAGTAGAAGAGATCACTTGTAGCACTTGGAAATAATGTTGATCAGATGTAGAGAATTTGGAATCTCTTTGAATCCAAAGAAGTGTCATTTTGGGGTACAAAATGCCAAGCTACTTGGTCATATTGTTTCAAAGGCTGGTGTCATGATTGATCCTGAGAGGGTAGAAGAAATCAGCAAGGTTCTAATTCCAAGAACAAAGAAGGGCATCCAATCCTTCTTTGGGCAGATTAATTTCATTAGAAGGTTTGTGTCTAATTTTGCTAAATTGACTCTTCCTATTACATGCATGTTAAAGAAAGACCAAGTTATCAAATGGGAGGAGGCTGCTGTTCAAGATTTTGAAGGAATAAAAGAAGCATTGAAACATGCACCTGTCTTGGCAGCTCTAAATTACAAGAAGCCTTTCCAAATCTTCTCCTTTTCTTCTAAAAATACCATTGCATCTGTTTTTCTGCAGAAGGATGAAGATGGGACTGAGAGGCCTATTTCCTTCTTTAGCAAGGCTTTACAAGATTTTGAGTTAAAATAAATAATCATGGAAGAACAAGCATTTGCCTTGGTAAAAGCAACAAAGGTTTTCAGGCCTTATATCTTAAGTTCAAAATTTGTTGCTTATGTTCCCCACACCATGATAAAAGACATCTTATTAGAGATGGAGATCTCAAGAAAAATATGTAGATGTGTGAAAAAACTATAGGAGTATGACATGGACATCCAAACCACAAAGTTGGTGAGAGGTTTGGGCTTACTAAGCTCATGGTTGAGAGAAACCTGTAGAAAATTGAAGTGAATGAAGTAGAGGAAGAAAGGGCAGATGTTCTTGAGAATTTGGTAAGTTCTGAGTGGTACAAGGATGCAATATTTTACCTCAGACACCTATGCTGCCCTGACCATTTGAATAAAAATAAAAAAGGAGCCCTCAAGCTAGCTTCTCAAAAATACATCATCACTGACTTTGGGCTGGCTTGGAAGAACCCTGAAGGTGTCCTCTTGAAATGTGTAAATGAAGATGAAGCTCACAAAATAATTGCTGATTTCCATGAGGGATTTTGTGGAGGACACTTTGCTGGAAGGGTTACAACACACAAAATATTGAGAGCTGGTTATTGGTGGCCTACTCTCTTCAAATATGCAACCCTGTTGGTTAGAAGATGTGAAAGCTGCCAGCGTTTCTTTGGAAGAATGAAAGCTTCAAGATCCCTTCCTTTGCAGCATGTATCAATTGAAGCTCCTTTTAAACAATGGGGAATAGAATTCATTGGTGAGTTTTTAGACCCTTCTAGTGATAGACACAAGTGGATTCTTGTAGCCACAAATTACTTCACTAAGTAGGTGGAAGCAATCCCCACTAAAAAAGAAACACACCAAGTTGTTATGGACTTATTGTTGAATCACATCATTTACAGATTTGGTGTGCCAGTAAAGATTGTTGTTGATAATGCCATGTGTTTCAGAGCTAAGCCCTTGATGGAAATGTGATAGGAGTATGAAACCAATATGAATTATGCTTCAAACTATAACCCTTAAGGAAATGGACAAGCTGAGTCCAATAATAAGAACTTGTTGAAGATCATTAGGAGAACCTTGGAGTTGAACAAGAGAAAATGGGGTGAACAACTGAAATTTGTATTTTGGGCTGATAAAATCACTACCAAAAGAGCTACTAGTAAGAGCCCATTTGAGTTGGTGTATGGAACTCAAGCTCTACTTCCCTTACATATGCAATTATCTTCATTTTAGTTTTTTCAATAACTTGAAGATCAAGAGGCCAGTCCATATGAAGCAACGATTAATAATATTTTTGAGATGGATGAAGAAATAAGAGCATCCCACCAAAGGCATGTCAGATTTAGAGAGAAGTTGAAGAGGTTGTTTGACAAGAAGGTCACTCCTAGGGCCTTTAATGTTGGAGATCTGGTTTTGTTGTGGGAGAATAGACATGAAGATAAGGGCAAACATGGAAAATTTGATGCATTGTGGATGTGTCCTTACTCCATTGATATCATAATTGGTGAAAATACCTTTTTTATCAAGGAATTAGATGGGGAATTACTTGAATTACCTTTTAATGGTAGGCATCTAAAGCATTTCTTGGATTAATCCCCAAATTTGAGGTATGCACAAACTTGTACAGTTTATAGTGTTTGGATTTTGCTCTGTTTTTGGTGTTTTATCGGTTCATGGTTTTCCTTGGTGTATGGAAACCTTTTTTGTCATTTTATTAGTTGGTTTTTTGGTGGCTTTGGTTCATGACTCTGTTTTCCCAATGGATTATTTTTACACTTAGTCTAATTTTGTTCTTGTGGCACTCACTGGGAGTGCCCATCCCCGAGTAGGAGCTGATGTTGGTGCCCATTTTGATCCTCTGCTATTTTGCCATGTTTCCCCTTTGCTCTTTTTGCTTTGAAACATTTTTTCCTCATGAAATCGATGATGTGAACTTATAGCTCCATTCTTGTGCATTTGATTGTTTGTAAACTCATTACCTTGCCCTAATTTGCTGAGAAGTGCATTTTTGCCCTATTTTTGAGAAAAAATGGCTTTGGATTCTCCCATCCTTCACATTTGGTGAAAAAACAACTTATATCTGCATTTGAATGCTTTGAGTTGTTCATTTTTCTCCATTTTTGCACCTTTTGAAGCAATCTCTAAGTTTTCCCTGTGTTTTTCCCTAATTTTGCCTGATTAAACACCTCTGCTATTTTTCCTATGTTTTCCTAGCATTTGGAGCTTGAAATTGTTCGTTTTATACTTATTTTCCCTAAAAAATTCCTTAGAATGGTTGTAAATTTATTTGAATCACTTTTAATTTGTCCTTTGATCAAAAATTTCCTCACCCACAAAGAAAAAAATGATTTTGGGCATCCCTGGCATTTTTCTGTGTTTTGAGGGTCAGATGGGCGTCATTTGCCCATCAAATTCACCTTCAGCATTCTAGGGCATCACTGGCAATTTTTACGTTGTTTGATAGTCATACGTGGTCATTTTTGGTTGGAAAATATTTGGTGGGTTTGCTCAAAAAGCTTAACATTTTTTGTGTTTTGGAAAAAAAGTACAAGTTGCCCCTACAGCTCCGTAGGCCCCAGAGGAGGCACGCGTGTCACATGCAAAGTGAAGGCAGACGAGCGGGTCGTTTTATGCCTTAGGGAACTTTGGAAAATGCGTAGAAACAAAGAAAATCCCCTAAGGCTCACATGAAATTAGAGGTGGACACGTGTCATGTTTTCATCAAAAGTAGGATGGAAGGCTGGCGAAGGACTTAGAAAATTTTACTTTTTGGTGAAAGGGAGCAAAAGTTGTGAAAAAGGCCGTGGGTCCATCAGGCCAATCATAAGAGGACACGTGGCAGGATCCGAGTAGAGTGGAGCGGTGGACAGTTGGGAGAGTTTTGAGATTTTTAACCCATTTCCTACAAAGGGTTAAAGTCTTAAGAAGGCGCGGTCCTGACAAAGAAGAAAATTAAAGGCTTGCGCGGGTCGGTGGGCCGTCAGAGGAAAAAGGGAAATATTGCCTTTTTGGCAAAATGAGTTAAAGTGGTAATTTAAAGCATGGCTCTGAAGTGAATCAGAGGGAGACACGTGCCAAAAGAAATGGTAGAAGGGAGTGTGGGCCACCAGTGAGTTTTGAATTTTTTTAAAAGTTTGTGAGGGAAGTATGAAGCAAAAAAGGGATTTATGGCCCCGCAGCGAATCAACGATTGCCATGTGTTAGGGACAGAAGCGAAGATGTGGGCCCATGGATATTTTTTGGAAAAAATTTCTTTTTTTAAAAAAGGTAGAAATGTGAAGAATCGAGCCGTGATTCTAATGGGGCCCACATTGGGACACGTGTCAAGCTCATTTTCAAAGGGTGGAGGGGTGGAGAAAAATGTCAAATTTTTACATTTTTCCAAAAATGTTAAAATTTCAAAAAGTGATCCCAAATCCATTTCCAATTGAATTGTTACATGTGGAGGGCCTCGATTGAAGGGAGAAAGGCAGATCAATGGTAACTATGCATTTTTCACTTTGACTGCCATTTTTGCTCCAGGAAGTGTCAAAATGCGTATTTTGCATCGATTTTGATCAAATTTTTGGCAAATTCATGTTGTTTATGCCTGTAAGGACCAATGCAATTGGTTTTGAAGATCAATTTCAAGATCAAATATGTTTTTGGAATAAAAATTTTCCCTAACCTGTCCAAAAACGTTAAATATCAAATCCAAAAGTTCCAGAGTCAAATTTTTGAGGGATAAGGATGAAATAATGAAAGGAAGGGGGTCTGCATGCTTTGAAGATGAAAAACGTGCCTCCACAATGGATAATGATGTGAATTTTGCAATGATTCACCTTTTTTGAAACACCTGGCAACCTTTGTTGTAAATATGTTAAACATCCCTGTTTGCGAATCATGATGGAATTTTTTAACAAACTTAGATGCTGTAGGATATTATTTTCTTAGGAAAGAAGGATCAAATGTAATAGAATGTTATATAATGCATGTTTTTTGACATGCAAAAGGTTGGGAAATTGGAAATCATGAGAATTTTTTTAGAGAAGCTCATCTTCTGAGAAACCCTCCAAAAAACCTGGTTAATGTGTTATGTGTTAGATCTTCATTCATGTTGAGTTGGTTACAAGTGTATAGCCATCACATAGCTTTAAGATTGTTCTTGAAACTCTCCCCTGCTGATGAAACTAACAATATTTTGAATTAATATATGTTATTTTGGGAAATATTATGTTTGTTATCATGTTTAAATATTTGCAAATAGTTTTCCTTGTTCTTGTTGCAATCTTGTATTGAAATCTATAGGAATCACATAGATCTCATCCTTATTGATAGTTTAGTGGCATTTAAAATTTCATTTGTCAGAAGAGCTTTCATCTAACATTGAAAATAAGCAATTTAAAATCACTTCACCTTCATTTGTTGACAGAGATTGCTTATAAGCCTTTAGGGGTACCTTAGGCATGATTTGATCAGAGATTTTGATTTTTAATTATGTCCTTTAACTCAAGATTTTGTGTTGAGGTCTCAAAGATTGTGTGAAGAGTGTAAACCTGGGTCTCCATTTGTGTATCTCTTCTGGTTGAAAGTACATCATGACTATTTTGAATCATTTTATCTGATAGTTGTTCAGATGTTGTAGAGGTTGTCAAAGATCTGGCATAGTCAAGTTTGTCTTGATAATATCCCACCAAAAATCATTCTAAACAACTAATCCTACCCCATACTACCCCTTTTTTGACCTGTATACCCACAAAAGATCAAAATCTATTTGCTAAAGTATGTAAAATAGATTAGGATTTCAAAATGTCTTCAGTAACCCTTGCCTTGCATTGAAAGTATCTCCATAATCTAGAAGTGACAACTTGTGAAAGTCATATTTGGAGTGTTGATCATATTTTCCCAAGGCCCTTTTCATACTATTTGCACAAATTTAGGGATATTTTCATCTCATTCACCATTTGAGGGCTACAAAATAGGTTCTCTTACCTTGGTTGAAAGGTACAACTTAAAACAGTTAGGACAAGATCAAGTCCTATTTGAGTGCTATCCATCTCTCCACAAATCTGAGTGCCAGTTAGATCACATCCCCGGATACAAAATGACACATATCATGATCTATCTATCTTTAAGATTCATGCAATATCTTTGATGCTTCTTAGACTGAAAAGGAGAAAAAGACCCAACAAAGAAAAAGGTGTTTAAGGAGAAATCTGGAAACATATCTACCAAACAACCACTTGTGGAGGATAAAGATATTTCAAAGAAAAATGAGCCATTTAAGGTTCTAAGTCCATATAGGGAGATTTCAAAGGAAGCTATAGATGTAATGGCCACTTCAGCATAGATATTGAAAGAAGATGCAAGTGCAATGGCCACCCTAGATGAAATTTTAAGGGAAACAACAAGTGTTCCTATAATTTTTGTAGAAGGTCATGGTTAAGGTGAGAAAGAAATGGGTAGCAAAGAATTAGAAGTTATTAACAAGTTTCAGATTCGAGACCAAGATTAAGTGCAACCAAAGATGGTGACACTAGAAAGTGAAAAACAACTGGTGAAAGTGGAAGTAACACACAAAGATATGTCATTACCTCAATATATACAAGGAACATCAACATAGTTAGTGTTGTACTTTGAAACTCTACACCTGACACCAAAAAGAGTAAATATGGGTAATGCCCCTATAACTATTTGGTTGGGAGGAATCTTTCAAGAGAAGTAAATTGAAGATATTCAAATAGGATTTTTAGATATCACAAGTATTGCCTTCTTAAAACCCAAAAAATCTTAAAAGAAAGCAAGGATTCTCACTAAAACACATGTAGATCAGCATGAATTCAGGACCCTGGAGATTACAACTCCCCATCATGGTAAGTCAAAGGATGAGATTACAATAAGTGATTATGATGTCAAACACATCCAATTAGGGAATCCTACTAGGGAAACATAAAAAAATAACATCACAATGGTAGTTGAAGGTTTGTTACAGAATTTTGATGAAGATAAAGTATCTAAAAGGTATTTGAAGGAGAAAATAAAGACATTGAATTTATGCTTACAAAAGTTGGTAGGTCCAGCAGAAGAAAGCCAAGAAGTTTCCACTATCATTACTCCAAAACTCTTGGGTAAAATAGAAAAATATAGTGAGAAGGCTGAGACAATAGAAAAATGGGTGGAGGATTTATCTCAAAAGGGTAGAAAAATCATTGAAAAAAAAAGGTATGCAAAGTTAACCAACATGGTCAATAACATAAATGAATTAAATGATAAATGTGAAAATGAATTTTATTATTGGGAAGGGATCCTTCCTAAACTTGACACTATAAACCAACTTGATGAGGACTTAGTAGAAAAGGAAGGAATAGTGATTCCTAAGGAAAAAGGGAATTAATATGCACTGGAAGATTTAACCACAATCATGATAGCAGTTGTGAATCAAGTCAAGGAAAAGGTTGAAATGGAGAAGGATTGGATAGAACAGGGTATTGATACTATAGATTCTATATTAGAAGAGATGTTATTTTACAAATACAAACCTACTTATGGGGACTTAGAGATTTATATCCTGATTCATTCTTTTGATCAATACATCAAGGAGGAACATTTCTCATATGAGGTCACCAAGAGGCTTATCTCTGTGGAAAACAAAAAAATTTAGCTGACTAAAAAATTAAAAGAGTATAAGCACATGATGGACAAATGCATTGAGGTACTAAATAGGCATAAATTAATATTCAAAAATCACACGAGACCTAATGAAGGGGAGTTGATGGAGTTGTTCCAAATACTTGATGCTTACATGGACATGAAACTTGACAAGGAGGAAGACAATGAAGAAGGAGATGATGATCGTGTTGAATTGTGAGAAAACTTAGGCTTGTATTTTCTAAATAAAAATCATTTTCCAATTGTTACTTTCATTCATGATAGTTGAATATTGTTTTAAATTGTGGATTTCAATTATGCATGTAATGTGGAACAATGTAGTAGGATTTAATTATGTTTTAATAGAATTCTATATCTATTATTAACATGAAATTCATTGTAACATCTTAAATATTTTGCATTTGAAAAAAAAGAAGAAAAATGGGGTTCTATAGGGGCCTTAGCCCAGGAAAATATTTATATACATCTTTGATATTATAACAAAAAGGAAAAGGTGGAAAGGCACTTAGTTACTCTATCACTATGAGATCCTCTCTGAAAAGATGAATCTTCTTCAAAAGCCTATTCTTCCTAGCTATAAATTCATCAATCCCAACAATCATTTATATAAATAAAACATCCCATGCCAAACTACGAGACATGTCTAGAGCCATAAGTTCATCAACACTCTCCCTAGGACCATCCAAAATGTCAACCAGTTATAATTTATTCTTATAGGAAGAAACCCATTCCTTAATATCTAAACCAACCTTAGAAAAAGCCTTCTTCCCTAATTATTTGAAGGTATAAGATGGATTGGAGGTATGTGAAAAATATGGGAGTGCAATTATGACAATTTCTAGAGAAAATTGAGCAACTGGTTTGGAGCTTGACTCACCCCTACATTTATTCATGAATAATGAAGATGCCCTAAGAGTATGTGAAGGAAAATATTTTGTTGTCCTCTTCTCCAAAGTAGAAACACGTTGCTCCAACTCAGTCATCTTATGAGAAAGAACATACATAATGTCTATAAAATTCCCTTCATCAAGCACATAAGATTATGTAGGAATTTATTTCACAGTATATTCCTCATTACAAATAAAGGGACAAGTACTATCAACTGCACCCTTCACAATCGACCTCCACTTAAGCCAAAATTGTTTCAATCCCTCGGGCCTCTTTCGATTTTCCCACATGAACAGATGAAAGTAAATCATATGGAAAGAAGAGAAAATAAGAATAATCTTGATTAATATTCAAATCAGAGATACCAGAACAACTTGAGATGTCAATGGCCCATTATAGTCCTCTGAATCCGCAATCTCAAAAACCATCCTCACGAACGCTTCATTTGGGTCTGACAATTCAAAAACTGAATTGAGGTATTTAAATGAATGTTCTTTGAAAATGGATGCTAATGCTACTCCCTACATATGTCAGAAAAATAATTTCACTAATCTTCTCACACTTAAAAGAAGGGATGTGAATTTGTAGAAGAAATGGTGGGAATATATAGTGAAGATGAGGTTGGCGAGTTAAGCTAAGAAAAATCATGGTGAGTTTATTGTTGAGATTGTCTATGATATCCACATGAGGGAGATAAATGTGAACTAGAATAATTTCACTTAAAAATAAGGTAATTGGTCTGATGTAACACAACACATGTGGACATATTCAGGTCAAAAATACATGACAATAAATGTGTGTGTTTCGAGGTGGATTCACAAAATACGGGAATGATTAACATCAAATCAAACTATTTGAGGGCTCTCAAAAATAATTAAAAAAGGTTTCTCAACCTACCCAAAATAGGAATGATCAATTTTACGATGTCAAATGAATGATGCAGGCATCCCACCCATCATAAAGTAATGAAATATACACATGGAAACATTTGTAAATATCTCTCCATATAACACGATAGGTAATGAGATATTTTTGAAGTGGAAGAATCAAATACTATTCCTTAGGAATATTCCTAAAAAAGATTCAAAGTTTTGGGGGGGGAATCAAGTAAAGAATAGAATATGGTATAGATATGAGAGGAATGTTATCATATCGAGGGGGGTTATATTTTTATAAGATTTTAGAAGAAACAATATACACTAATAGGCATTCTTGAAAAATTGAATCGTATTGACATACATGTGATTTGTTTCACCTTTCAAATATTCTTATGTCAAGATGGTTTAAGTGTACAGCCATTGACAAGCATTTATATCATAGAATTTATTTTCCCTTGTCTGAGAAATTTGAAAATTCTAAAATAAATTGTGTGTATGTTCGTGAGCATTGTTATCTTTGTTTTTGGGTGATATGCTTCAAATTAACCATTTGTCTCTCTTATTACAATATTGTGTTGATAATTCCTCTGAATTACACTGGATCTTGTATCTCTGGTTATGGTGTTTTAGCAAATGTACAATTATGTTTTGGGAAGCTCTTTCCTTTCATAGTATGGTAAATAGCTGTAAATTCATGATTTATCCATTCTGTTGAGAATATTTTTGTAAGTCCTTGAGTGAATCTTAGGCATAATGGATTAGGAATTGTCAATGTTTTATTGGGAGGTTAACATAATATTTTTTGTTTAATTTCTTAAAGGTTGTGTGAAAGCATGTATTCTTGGGCTTCCATGAGTGCATATCTTCATGGTTAAAGGGTTGCTTTCTGGTTTTTTGATGTGTTATTTTCACCTTGAGAAATTTTCTGGCACTGTTAAAGTTTTTTTAAGAATTTTGCATAATCAAATTTATCCTGACTTTAATCATCCCAATCCTATACAGATACAAACCTACAATTGTTAAATCCTTTTTGAACCACTTCTATTTGCTTTTCCTTTGAACATTTGCCAAGGGACTTTACCATTTTTACCTTCCCTTTTAAAAAATATGCAGAAGCAGACCAAACTTTCCACTATCTAGAGTAGTCTAAGTCCTACGTGAGTGACATTTGCATTATTTAGTGTGACAAGTTTTGAGAGTTAAATAGTGCATACATTGACCGTGTTCATTTAGAACTAATCTCCAAATTTCAAAGATAAGACTAATAAAATGTGATTCCACTTATTTTTCTCACATGTTCAGGTTACAAAATGGATTCTCTCACCCTATTTAAAGGAACGCCCTAAAGCAACAGGGAAGGTAATCCTCTTTGTACGTGCCAATCAATCCCTCCAACATTCGGTTTTGAATAATTTTGTCAGACATCTTCCCCGCCTACAAAATGATAAGTATTCCATATTTAGAGCATCCCACTTCAAGTGCTAATGTTTCCTGGCCCACAAGAGGTGTAAGATTGGGTGCCAACATGCTTCTGGTGCTGTTAACAGTGACTATTTCCTTAAATACAAGAATATGTTGATCTCTAGTAACGTTTGAAGTTTGTTTAGATACAAATTCATAATCTGGACTCAATTATTTATCAAGATTTTCTAAAAATGGGCTTAAGATGAATTCATTTACTCAATATTTTCCTATCATAAGCAAGTTTTTCATTAAATTTGACTTAGCTAGGGGTAAATACTGATAAAGGATGGTGATATTTTCTAATATTTAATAAATTGATTGTGAAATATTAGTTGGAAACTCATTTAAATTGGTTTACACATCTAAGGTGCAAGACCTTAGTGGTATCTTCATTCTTCTCAGAGAGATATGGTAAATACCAGTGTACAAAAATTCAATCATCGTCGATCCATCATGCAAATTTACAAATGTGGAAGGAAGGAGGTTTTTATTTTAGTCATATCCTACTAGAAGATTAATTCCAGAGTTAGGAAAGACAAATCTAGTGAAGAAGAAAATCTAGAAGGCATTAAGTGATCAAAATCCAGAAGGGAAAGTAGTATCAGTTCCTGATTTTGATCAACCTTTAGTAGAGGATTATTCACGTACCTCTGATAATTATGGATCAAGCAGTCCAAGTGCTAATTTTCATACTCTAGTCCATGGGGGTCCTTCTTTCACAAGAAATCAGGGTATTATTCATTTTCATCCTTTATTAACTAGAGATAATAAGATATTTTGTGAAATAGCATCGTTGAAGGATCTGTATTTTGAATATTTTAGTCCATTGCCTCAAATCCCTCTATTCCCCCAACTTTTTAACCCTTCTATATCAAAATCTCTAGTTAATAACATTTCCCAACCTCCCCCTAGAACTCCTTTTGTTGTGAATGTGTATAGGCCTATAAAATTCCATGGAATGGAGGGTTATCTAAATGTCACCCAACATGAATTTAGAAATAGGTTGTCCAAATTTCAAGGCAATAATGCCATTAGTGGAGACCAACATCTTAGGATTTTTCATAATACTATGGAAGATTTTGAGATCGAGAATGAGGATGTATATGTGAAGTTATTTATACATACTCTAGAAGAGGATGCCATGGATTGGTACAAATCATTTCATGACAACTCTATTGACTCTTGGTCAAAAATGAAGAATGCATTTAAATCACAATATGGTGATAAAACTGAACCTAGGTTCCTTCTCATTGAATTTGAGAATATAAATAAAAACCGTAATGAGTTTTTCCAAGATTTTAATACCAGCTTTAATAATACCTTGACTAGACTGCATGTAAACTTGAGGCCAAATGATGACTCATGCATAATTAAATATTTTTATGCCTTTGACAAGAAAACAAATATTACTTGAGGGAAAAAAACCACAAAACTTTATGGAAATCGTTCTCTATGGTAGTACAAATTGAGAATAATATTAAGGTAGTGGAGAAACCTCCAAAGAGGGAAGGTTTCAAGTTCATCAATCTTGATAAGCCTCAGGAAAGTAAGGGAGTAGATCTGGAGGAGGTGGTCAAGACTCTAATAAGGGAAGTAAAGGAAATCTCATACAAGCTTTCCATGATAGAGAAGGGTTTAGCTTCAAATACCCAAGCTCAACACTAACCCTAGGGACAAAAAATATTTGGGAGTCATCCCGGATGTGATCATAGAGAAAATGATAGAGGGAAAGGACCTATGGGGTTAGGGAATAAACAACAGACCCCTAGAGAAAACAAGTTATACTATGATCTATTGACTTCTGGAGTGTCATTAGTAGGAGAGGATCACATCATTGAATGGTATGACAAATGTTTTCTAATGTATCCCCCATGTGACCTGTTGTCCACTCAAAATTCCCTGCTCTTATGAAACTAAAAATTCAAAATTTTGAGTTTAATTGTCTTCTCTAGTGTACCAAAGTTGAGAAATTGAGAAAAATCTGCGTTTTTGGGTCATTTTGTGTGATTTTCGGGCCTTTCGGAACTTTTTGTCCCAACTGTCCTAAGTTCAAAAATGTGTTCTGTTCCCCGATCGGCCGATTGCCCTGAAGTTTGTCTTTTTTGGGCCCGTCGGAACTTTTTGTCCCAAGTTTCCCAAATGGAATTGTGCAAGTTGTTCCATTCTCGGCCGAAATGCCCGAACCACGTACTTCACGTACTTGCGTCCCAAATATCCCAAACTTTTCCAGACTCATTGTCACCTTTTCGCCCGATCCGGCTGAGCCGCATGTTTCGTGCCCTTCTGTCCCAAATGTCCCAAAAGGGATTTGTGCATCTTTTCCCCATTTCACCCGAATCGGCCGAGCCGCGTGTTTCGTGCATTCGCGTCTCACATGTCCTAAATGAACCAAGTGCCATTTGTGCTTATTTTTCCCGCTCTAGCTGAATATCATGCTTATTCAAATTGGTAGGTATGTATTAAATGCACATTCATTGTCTCTCTCTCTCCTAATCGGCTATATAATGAGCATTTCCCCTATGCATTTTTCACACTACTTCCATGCTATCTTTTGCTCGAACCCTTGCAATTTGAAAACCTGCGCGTGTGTCCCCTCCCTCTGTAATTCCTTTCCGAGTCTGGTTTGCGGTTATGTCCTCCTAGTTGCTATCAATATGAAGATCAAGTTTCAGGGTCAGGAACAAATTTCACCGCTCGAGTCTGCCGTTCACAATATTGGGGACAGTGAAGCTCGTCATCTTGATTTCAATGATTTCTGGGCAAGAATGGTAGACGTAAACCCTACACCAATGGCGCAGATGATTCACGATAGTGGTTTGGCTTTTCCTGGAGGTTTCCCAATCTCGGTGCAATGTGCTGATACAGTGCTTTCATGCGGAGCTCACTTCGACCCTGATTTAAGTGAATTAACCAATGTACATGGGGAACTTATTGCCAAGATAGATGCTTCTGCCATTAGCACTGCACTAAGAATCCCAGAGATGGATGATGTCATTGTTGTTTCTCAGGATCAAGTACAGGCCCTGTTTAATCAAGATAGCGACAAATTCAAGGCACGGGTGGCGAAGTCATGGCTTAAAAACCCTAGGAAGGGAGCGTCTCGTCTATCCAAGACTCTCTTCCGAGTATATTTCAATGAAGAGTTGTCATACTTCATAATCTTGCTAGCTCGGGTTATGGGTTTGCCCTCTACCAACGAATTTCACTTCTGGATGTGCCCGCTCATCAGCATGGTGTGCGAAGGAACGTAAAATATCAATTGGGCGGAAATCATAAGCATGAATTTGATGGAGCAGCTGTCTAATGTGTAGCAAATGAAGAAGTTCTACATGACTTCATACCTGATGTATACCCTGGCAGCGTCACGGCAATGGTTTGGCTTTTCTTACATCGACGCTCACAAAGATGATCCAGTATATGCTTACTACCCGCAGCTCACCCTGGAGACCAGCAATCATAATTTCAGAAGGGTCAATGATGCTTTCACCATGTACGTGGTCAGGTTGCTCAAAGGTGACATTGCCAGGAGATTTTCTGATGAAGCCATGAATTTGATATCACGCTACGGTGCTTATTTCATACAATTCAGAAAATTCTCCTATATTAGGCTTGCCGGCTATGAGAGCACCCCTCTACGGTTTCCCATGTTCTGAAATGATAACATGGTGTTGATTGAAGTATGCAGGCAGTTAGACAAACTGCAGAGAACTTGCAGGGACAAGAAGATTTCTGGTTTGCACTTTCCCATTTCTTTGGGAAATTACACTTGTAAAACAGCCCTGGATGCATAGAACATAGAGAGAGCCCTGGTTCCTATCACTATCCATTTCTTCAAGCCAAGAACTTTCTTCGAATTGAATAATTTCATTGAGAAAAACATCAAGATAATCTACCATTATAGGGCAAATATAGAAGACTACTGGGCTGACTGTGCAGATGATTTTGAGGCCAGGAGAAGGCATTGTGGCAGGTTCTCCCTACAATTGATCTAAGAACTCATCTTGTACCAAGTTCCCGAAGGACTCCAGGATGACGATTCTAATCTATACTCATATGAGTATGATAATGTGATTAAGCACACTCCCTTGGAGGACTTGGATTGGAACAGGAAGGAAAAAGATGATCTGGCTGAGATCCTTGCTCCAGTTTTGGTCAGGACCAAGGTCTGGTTTGACAGGAAGGTTTGAGAACTCAGAAGACACTCAGGAGATTCCTCTTCCAAGGATTTTTCGACACCAAGGATAGAGGCATCGGTTCCCAGGTCAGAAACACCAGTGCAAACCCCACCTGCCTCATCAATACAAGGACCTACAGCTTCCACTCCTTCTTCATCCACTCAAGTGTACCAGAAGAAAATCAAGGAGGTTAAGAAGGAGCCTATGGAAAAATACTCTCCGAGGAAGTAGGTGGAAGTGCCTTTGGGACCAGAGAACATCATTTTTCTCAGTGAAAGTGAAGAGAGTGAAGTACCAGCCCCAGCAAATGCTCCTGAAGATCCAATAGATAAGGATCAGGAAGCCCAAAGCACTATACTTCCAAGTGCCATTGTTTCTTCTGCAATGACTGTCTCTAGCGCCCCACTCACATCTCAACTTGAGACAACCACTGTGCAAACCTTGAGTGTCATGAGCTCTATGTCTCTTGGCCCTCTTGCCCATCCTGCTGCTTCCTCTTCCTCTTTTGCGTGCGTTCAACCTTTTGTTGACAGTAGAAAGAGGAAATCTTCCTCTCGGAGCTCAGGGCCAAATTTTGATGCTGTGGTAGCCATGTTGGGCACTACTCCTTCTCATGCCAAGAAAGCCAAATTCACCTCCAGAATAGTGTCTGATGCTCAAGGTCAGCAATTCCTGGAAATTGCTAAGCCTACAGTAGACAAATCAGAGCAAGACTTGCTGGCATCTGACTTGGAGCTTTCAAGAATTCCAATGGGAGAGTCTACCCCTGAAGGTGAGATCCACAACCTCCAGGAAATAGTCACAAGGGTCATTGGGAGGGTAGAGAAAGGGCAGAAAACTATTGAACAGTTGGAGGAACAAGCCTAGATTCTCACAGGTTTCATCAAATCTCTTTTGTCTAAGGACAAATTTTTGGACCCTACCCCATTGACTACTCTTCCACCACCTGTTGTTTTGAGCCAAGATGAAGTGCAGAGTATCAAAGACATGCACAAGTATTCTGTCTATGGCAGAGCTATGGAGGCCATGGTAGAAGATATGCTTATTGCAGGATTGAACTTCATTGATGAAGCTTTCAAACTCCATGGGAAGGTGAGCAATTTGCAATAGAAGTTCTCCTCCACTATCGGGGTCATAGATAAAGAGCTCAAACTCTGGAGCAGTTGCATAGTAGACCTCTGTCTTATAGGATAGACAGATGAGAACATTTTGTTGGCAGATAAGGTTTTTGATGATGCAAAGGACAATCTGTCGAAGTCCTGGGTTTACAGTGTGGAATGGAAGATCAAAGTTTTGGCAGAAGCTTTGGGAGAGCTAAAGAATAGCTGGTAGAAGGGAGAAGCTTTCAAGACACTGGTTATATCAGCTTTCAAAGATATTCATTGTCATCTTCAAGATGAAAATTTTGGTGTGTCCCTTTCCTTGCAAGAAATCAAAGCTCAATTCAGAGCTTATGTCAAAGATAATCTATTCAAGGAAAGCTCCATCTCCAAATAGAAAATGAAGGAGGTCTGCTCTCTTCAGTCTGCCATTGAAGAAGCCAATAAAGATTATCATACTCATATCGAGTTTGATAAAGATATGGAGAAGTGTCTCAGATTTTGGGGTCAGTCTACAACCAACACGTTAGTCCCTCGTGGCAGAGACATAGCCGAGGCATTGAAGAGATTCAGGCAACGAATTTTGAAGTTGATGGTCCCCTCTCAGTCATAACCACCTGTCTTCTTCTCCTTATTCTTCTCTTCTTTTCTAATTCTTTTTCTCAGATTCATTGTAATAAGTTGAGGTATTGCGATTGGCAATCCTTAACTAATATTTAGTTAAAAGAAGTAGTTACAAAGAGTAACTGATTTGTAAGCTATATAATGGCCTCTCCATGCCATTTTTTAGGGAGGAAGAACTTGTCTTATTTTCTGAAAAGTGTAAATATATCATAAAGAAATCAATACGGAAGGACTTTCCATTCTTTTTCTATCTGATCTCTGTTATTCCTAAGCTTTCATTTATTTTCTTTGTGAAGCTCATTTGTCTCAAGTTTGTTAGTCTTACCGATTGCATGCTCTTCAACTCTGCAAGCCTGGTGATCTTGTATAACCAAGAAGGAACTTTGTGTCCTTGATTAATGAATCTGTGTCATGTTAAGAAACTTTGTGTTGTAGCAGATGTTATTTATAGAACTTTGTGTCTTTGAATTCCATCTTATTTATCTGATACAAATGATCTTGTTTCAATTTACTGTGACTTCGCATACATAAAGAATTACTCTGATATCTATAATTCTGTATGTTGCCTTTCTTCTCTTTCCCATACTCTCATTTCCTCAGTCCTTTTGTAATTGATGATCTTCATAGAAAACACTTTCGTAATATCCAAGTTTAACCAACAAATCATGTTTTGTACATTTGTAAATAGGTTCGTTTCTGAATAAGGGAACCTCTCCCATTAAAGAGGAGGGACTTCTTGTCCCCTGACTGTTGCTCTTCGTAAAGTCCTATCTGATGACCAACTGATCCCAACTTAGAAGAAGAAGAGGTTGATAATGAGGATACCTTTGGTGATGCATGCATTTTTGAATGTGCTGACTGCCCACCATAAGGAGTTACTTCTACTAAGTTTCTAAGTGCCAAGTTTTGGTACCAAAATTGGTTCTCCCTTTAAAGTCAAGAAGCATCAATATACTAAGCGGGATTCTTAGATAAAGATAGATCAGAATTTGAATCATTTTGTAGGCAGGGAAGGATCTAATTGTCTCTTTGTTACTTGAGCTTGGGAAAAGTTGGATAACATTGTGTTAAGGGTTTGACCTAGCCTACTACTTTAGCTTTTGCCTTCAACCAGGGTGAAAGCACCCGTTTTGTAACCTGTATTTGTAAGGGAAAAGAATGGACCAACAATATTTAACTCTCCTTTTTAGGACATTAAGAAATAACCTCAAGAAGACATGGTCAATTACATACATAATCTAACTCTCACGAGTTGTCACCCTAGAAAATGCAAATATATTCTAGACAGGAGGTTCAAGTTAGTAAAGACAGTCAATAAAACCGGCTTGCTATCTACATATTTTGGATAAAAGATGGGTAAACTCAACAAATATCCTTACCATTTATTCATAGATAGTGCAAGTAGGGGTAATTAAGGTGGATTTGATGGTTATTAGTTGTGATTTTAATGCATTTTTGGAAAGTTAAACATGATAAAGTTGATTATACAGAAACCTCAAATGAACCTTACAAATACTATAGACAATTGTTCTTAATGGAAAAGTATGGATCACATAGTCTAAAGCATTCCTTTAAACAGAATTTTTGTGTTCATCGAAGCCCAAGAACATGGGATTTCACACAAAATTTAAGAATTCAAACACAAAATCTCATGAAAAACTCTCAAAAAAATGCTAACAATCTCTGATCAAATACATTCCAGATACACCTAGGAACTTACAAAGATCTCAAATCAAATAGATACAAATTGATTTTAAAACCGTTTACCACATTATGAAGGAAAGCTCCATCAGTCATGTAATTACAACTACCAAATTGTCACTATTTTAACTAAGGATTTATGTAATTCAGAGAGATTAATTAGCATAATATTGCAACAGAAATGCAGACAATTGATTCAAAACAATTCATCTTGAACAAAGTAACAATGCTTGTGAAACTACACACAAATTGATTCAAGAAACACCAATTCTTCAATAAGGGGACACAACAATTATGACCTCAATATTTTCCAATGACTGTACAGTGCAATCATCTTGGTGAGAAGGCATGGGAACAAATGAATAACAGCTCAGGTATCTCAAATTGGTTCAGTTTTTTGGCTTGGTATAAACTGGTTCTCTCCTTTATTTTCTAAAGCTTAGAAAATTTTAACCCCCCTTATGCAAGAGTATTCTCATTGCATTTATACAATCTCAATTGCTCACTCACTTTTCATTTTTCCCCCGGAAAAGCTTGAATTTTCCAAGGAATATTCTCCTTTATGGCTTGTAATCTAATCCATTCTTGTTCCTTTGCAAATATTCCATTCTTATGTTGCCAGGTGGAAGTATTACTAGTGACTCACATTCTCTTATTTTCTCAGAATGACTAGGATGCCAAGTCACCTTTTCTATCTTCACATTTGGCAGAAAAGGTACGCTCCTTTATGGCAACTCCTTGAACTCCTCAAATGGCTATGATGTGACCATTGTCAGCCTCTAGTTATCAAACATCAATTCTGGAACATGTGCAATGATCACCAGGTCTCCTGATTTGAATAGTTCCCCATGTGTAAATTTTTGTCACTCTTAATCATCTCTTCTACTAGTCGATAGTCAATCACTTCATCATTATTTCCTTTGTGCAAGCTGAATAGAAATCTCTATCCATTTGATGGCAATGATTTCATTTGATTCAATTCACCTACACCATTTTTACTATAAGTTTCACTCTTATTTCCTCCCCCATATGCATCATTTTCCAGTCTTGAACGTGAGAAACTATTGTAGAGCTCATTATTGGTATAATGGCAACGGTAGTTGTGGCGAATAGCTTAAAGGAAATATCTTCAGAAGATTTGAATCAAATCTTTGACTTAACAGGCCTAGATGAAGCATTTGTTAGGGATCTATTTGAAATTGCTGACCTGGGGGATATCAAAGGGCCCCTGACATATCGAGAATTTTGGCTCTCCCTCCTCTTGAGATTGATCAAAATCAATCTTGTTTTCTCTACCTTTCAGTCGATGTATTACCATCTATTCTGGTGGGAACACTAGAAAAATATAGAAGAGTTGAAGAATTTTTGGATTGAGAGGAGGCCTATTGTGACAGGCATGGCTGAATACAAGTGTCCCTTTCTGTGTAATGAAGAATTTATGTTGAAAGAGGTTCCCAAGGAGTCTTATGGACTTTACGACAAATCTTTTATTAATATTGTGTTCATCATTTCACATAAGGTGGATGAATTAGAGTAGAGAATCACTTCTCCAGAAAAGGGTCAGGTAAGACCCAAACCATCCCAACCATCCACCATAATAGCACCATCCCCACGAATTAAAAGAGGGGAATCAAGCTCTCAAACCCCAATCATTATTTTGGATGAGGAAGAAGTAGGGCTTTCATATCCCCATCATTCCAAAGCATTATTATCTGCCACCCGGGAGGGTAAGGGAAAGTCTACCCTCCAACCTTCTATTCCAATGCAACGGGCTCCTTTGATGGAGCAAACATTATCAGGACCTCGACCTATTCCTCTGATAAGAGAGCATCCACAATTTACGAGGATACAAAAGGGTGGGTCTAGTTCTAAATCCCTTGCTCCACCAGGTCCCCGACCTATAGTACTTTCTCTTCCAGCCACTCCAGATGTTCCTTCTCAACTTGCTTCTACTCAACCCGCTCCAACTAGTTATATTCCCTATAAGGAAAAAGGGAAAACAAAATTTCCTAGTGGTGGTTTAGATCTTCTGGATTGGGTGTCTTCTTATTAGAAGAAGATTGAGTTGATGAATATCTTAGATGGCCCTAGGATGATTGTTGAATCATTGAGGGACATGGGGATGTCTCAGAACTTGGTCGGTTCAATTATGTTTGCTCAGATAGCTCAGGGTTCAAATGAATTCATACCTAGGAAGAACAAATTTGTTGAACAAGGTCCCCCCATTCAGAGGATATTTTAAGGTAAAAGTGGAGGATAACTGAGTGTTGTTTCTCTTCTTCTGTCCTTTTGACATAATTTCTAGAATGTATGTAACCTTTTCTAGGAAGGGGGCCCTATAGAATCCCCTTCTTGTCTTTTATCCAAAACACAGGAAAATCAAATTGTTACATCAATACACATGCTTGATAATGGATTTTACAATTCTATCAAAGCCATATAAAATTCTAATGTGTCGCATCAAACTACATCCATGTCTAATAACAATAATTTCAAAATGATATTCAATTTTAATGAGACAAGAGTAATAATCAAGATAATATGAAAAGAAAGTTTTTAATAAAAACAAGCCTAAGCCTACTCATCAGTTTTTATATCTGCATCTTTGTCTTCCTTCATATGAGTCTGTATGGTGTTGAAAAATTGAGGTTTTCCATGTTCAGAACACCCCGCACTGACCCATCTTTTGTTTGTGTTCCCGAGGCTTTGATTATAAATCTGCAATCCTTCTAGTCCCATATCAATGGTGCCCATGATTTTGTTAACCCACCACTTATTGTCTTCATTTAAGAGCCTCAACTCTGATTTTCAGCCACATCTTCAACCGCATGCCTCGAGACCCAAAACCACATTCAATCCTCCAAGCATCGGGTCTTTTTCTTCTTTCTCTAGTTTTTCTGACGATGGTAGTGGCTTTACAGGACACATGGAGACCTTGCACATCTTTGGGACTTCCCTCTCTCTCTCTTCTTCTGAATCTACACCTGGGTGACACATGGAGGCCTGTGAACCCTTCTTCTTTACTTTGACTTTTCAGCCTGCTTTGCACTTTTGCCACGTGGTCGATCCTCGCTTCTTGAGAGTTTTTAATTCTTTATGCCTTTCCAAAGATGCACAAAAGGGACACATGGATACCTTCCATGTCTAGCTCTGCCCTTAGGAAAAATTAAGCCCCACAAAACACAAAAGATCACCAGAAGGAAAAGAGGGGCCAATTTTCACAAGGATTTTTAGGGGAAACATAACTATTACATTCCTTGACTGAAAAAGAGGATTCACACCCTAAACACAAGACTCACATTTACATCCATCATGGTCCTATCTTTGAGCATACATTTTAAAATATGGGAAAATCAGTTAGAGAAAATTTTTTTCGAAGGCATACTTTGGATAAAAAGGGTGAGATTTAAATCGAGCACCAACACTAGCTCCAACTCGGGGATGGGCACCCCCTGCGGGTGCCACAAGAACCATACAAACCAAACATAAACAGACCAAGTGCCTAAAATCCATTGGGCTATGGAGTCAATTTAAAACATGCACAAGGTCAAACCGAAACACCAAAACCATAAGAACAAACTAAAATACTAAGGCAACTAGTCACTATAGACCAGGAAAACAAAAAGGGAAAAAATGACAAACAAAACAAAAGACTATACATTGTACAGGAGTTTGTACCTTGCTTAAAATCAATCCATGAAGTGCTTCATATGCCTTCCATTAACAGGAAATTCGAGTAGATATCCATCCAGATCTTTCAGGAAAAAGGTATACTCACCCATTCTTATATCAATGGAATAGGGACCCATCCACAAGACATAAAATTTTCCATGTTTTCCCTTGTCCTCGTGTCTTTTGTCCCATAACAAAAAAAGATCTCCAACATTAAAAATTTTGGGAGTCACCTTCTTATCAAACAACTTCTTAAGTTTCTCTCTGAACTTAAGGTGTCTTTGGTGAGACTCTCTTCATCCAACTCCATAATTTGATTGATCCTTGCTTCATAGGGATTCACCTCTGCATCCTCAAGTTGTTGTATGAACTGATAAGAGGACAACTGCATATGTAGGGGAAAGAGAGCTTGGACTCCATAAACTAATTCAAACGGACTCCTTCTAGTAGCCCTTTTGGTAGTGATTCTATCTTCCCATAAAGAAAATTTCAACTGCTCACCCCATTTTATTTTTTTAATCTCCAATGTCCTCCTAATAATCTTAAGAAAATTCTTATTTCTTGATTCAGCTTGGCCATTCCCCTGTGGATTATAATTGGATGCATATGTCAAATTTATCCCATACTCTTGGCACATAGCTATCAGTGGCTTAGCTCTAAAGCTCATAGCATTGTCAACAACTATTTTTACAGGTACCCCAAACCTACAAATTATGTGATTTAGGATGAAATCCATGACAATTTGATGAGTTTCTTTCTTGGTGGGAATAGCTTCAACCCACTTGGTAAAATAATTTGTGGCCACCAGTATCCATTTATGCCCTGCACTTGAGGGATCTGAGAGTTCTCCAATAAAATCCATGCCCCATTGTTTAAAAGGAGGTTCTATTGACACTAGTTGCAAAGGAAGGGCACCTGAAGCTTTCATTCTTCCTGAAAATCTTTGACAACTGTCACATTTCCTAACCAACAAGGTTTCATCCTTGAAAAGTGTAGGCCACCAGTAACCTACCCTCAAGATTTTGTGAGTAGTTACTCTGCCAGCAAAGTGGCCTCCACACACTCCCCCATGAAATTATGCAATCAATTTGGGAGCTTCTTCCTCTGTAATACATCTTAAAAGAACCCCTTCAGGATTCTTCCAAGCCAACCCATAATCAGTTATGATATATTTTTGGGAGGCTAGTTTGAGTGTCCTTCTCTGATTTTTTTCTAGATGTCCTGGACACTCCAAATTTTTGAGGTAGAATATTATGTCCTTGTACCATATGGAATTGACTAATTTTTCATGGACATCCATAGTTCCTTCCTCAATCTCATTGACTTCCATCACCTATAGGTTGATCTCTACCATTAATTTTGCAAGACCCAAACCTTGAACCAACTTGGTGGTTGGTATATCTATGTCATATTCTTGCATCTTGTTCACCCAATGACATATTTTTCTAGAAACCTCCATTTTTGATAAAATACCCTTGACCATAGTGTGGGGAACATAGGCCACAATCTTAGAACTCAAGATATAAGGCCTGAAAAATTTAGTTTCTCTTACCAAAGAAAAAGCTTACTTCTCCATGATGGTATACTTTAACTCAGCACCCTGTAACACTTTACTAAAAAAAGAAATGGGCCTTTCATTTCCCTCTTCATCCTTCTGTAGTAACACAGATGTAATAGTATTTTCAAATGTAAAGGAAAATATCTGAAAATCTTTCTTGTAATTTAGGGTTGTCAACACTGGAGCATTTTTTAATGCTTCCTTAATTCCACTGAAATCCTGGAGAGCTCCTTCCTCCCATTAGATAATTTGGTCCCTTTTTAACATGTTTGTAATAAGGATATTCATTTCAAAAAATTTATAAATGAACCTCCTAATGAAATTTATTTGGCCAAAGAAGGACTGAATCCCTTTCTTAGTTTTAGGGACAGGAACTTTACCAATTACTTCTACTCTTTCAAGATCAATCATGACCCCCTCTTTTGATACAATGTGCCCCAACAATTTTTCCTTTTGAACCCCAAAATGGCACTTCTTAGGATTCAATGAGATGCCATATTCTCTACATCTCATCAACATCTTCTCTACATGATTCAAGTGATCACTTCTTTTTCTAGAAAAAATTGTCACATCATCCTGATAAACTGCAATAAATTCATTTATGTAGTCTGAGAATGCAACATCCATTACTCTTTGAAAAGTAGCCCCAATATTCATCAGGAAAAAATCCATTCTCACATATACATAGGTACCCCATGGGGTAGTAAAAGTAGTTTTGATTCTCTCTTGATTGCTTTACAACTACCTGGTTATACCCTGAGAATCCATCTAATGTAGACAGTAACTCAGATCCAGTGACAAATTGTAGCATGTTATCCATATTAGGAAATGGATAATTATCTTTAATTGAGGCCTTATTCAAGTTTCTAAAATCCACACACAGCCTTATGTCCCCATTTTTCTTTCTCACTGGCACTAAGTTTGCCACCCATGAAGAATATCTTGTTGGCTGTATTATACCCCCATCCCTTAACTTTTTGAGTTCTTCTTGCATCTTGAGGGATAGAAGTGGATTAATGGGCCTTTTTTTTTCCTAAATGGTTTAGCATTAGGTTATAAAGGTATCTCGTGTTAAAATAGATCCTCCCTATATGCTTTCAATTCTGAGTAGGACCATGCTAAGTAGTCTTGGTACTTCTTTAACAACTCAAAATAGGATTGTCTTTCCTCTTTACTGAAATTACTTCCTCACCAAATATTTCTAGTATTTTCTTCAGTTCCCAAATTATGATCCTCCACATCCCTTGAAGATGAGATGTGTTTATGGACTACCATGTCTGCATTATCAAAAAAAGACTCTAAAGAAACCAACCCCCTAGGAATGGTGTTGGTTTTTAACTAAATAATGTCTTTGCCAAACAAGGTTTCCTTTCCATCACAAACAGAAACCATAGGTTCCCATTCCATACATTGGTTGGTAAATTCTCCTTCATTCTACAAAAACCTCTAGACTCGGGCATCATCTTCAAAAAATTATCAATGTTTTACATTATTAGGGATAGATGATCTTGATAATACTTCAATATCATAGTCACAATAAGGAGAAACAATGCAATTTTCAAACCTGGATCCAAGCACCACCAACCTATCTGCTGCAGTACTATGAGTTCTTTCATGATACAATATATTAAAGGAGTCAAACATTTCAATAAAATCCCAAACTGCATGCTTATACTATTTCATCCTTTGATTTTTAGTAGCATACAATTTTCTAACTTTTTTGACTACTAAATCTGAGTCTCCTTTAACAACTATGTCCTTAATACCATATTTCCAAGAAATCCTCAAACCCAAAAGTAGTGCCTCATACTCAACAATATTATTTGTGCACTCAAACTTTAGTTTGAAAGAAAAATTAAAATTCTCTTGACTTGGAGATACAAGGACAACTCCAGCATCATTCCCCATATTGGAGCAAGATCCATCAAACATCAAAGTCTAGGGGACACCAATCTGATCCAGGCATCTACTCTCATTAATATAGTGTTCCTTAAAGTCTGCATAACCAAAAAAGTTATTGACATCTACATCTGTATATAATACTTCATAAGAAGCATTGTTGGGATCTTCAATCAGATGTAACATCTTCTTCTCCCCATACAACTTGACCAAATTTCCCTCTACCAGTATGGTGGCATATGACATATCCATTTGCACACTTCCACCAACACTAGCATCCCATTTCCTTGACAACAACATACCCCATTTAGCAGGGAAATCCACAATAACTACATTCATGGTCAAATACTTACTGGGGTAAGTTGCCAATTGTACCACCAAACCTTTGAAATATTTGATTACTGGTACCTCTCTAGAATCCATGGCAGTGCACTTCCCAAAGGTTGTTACTTTGATGTTCATCTCATTCATCACTTCAAGTGGCATCACATTACATGAAGCCCCTGAATCAAACATGCAATTGTGAACAAGTCTATCTTTAATAATCAAAGTAGTATAAAAGGGATCAACATAAAGTTGAGATTCAACAAGGGCAGTGCCTAGGTACACTTCAAAGGATTCCCCATAATTTTCCAATGTTTACAGCACATCAGAATCTTCAATAACAGGAGGAAGATCAACACTTTTAACATCTTTACCTGGGACTACCACCTCTTCCTTAAATCCCAAGTACTCAAAGGCTCTTCTCCTATGCTCAGGGATTCTAAGAAACTCAACAATAGGTACAGTGACCTTGATCTGACTCAAAATTTGAGCCATGTCACAGGGGGTATACTTGGGTAAAGTTTTACTGAGGGGTAGGGTAATTGCTTTCTCTTGAGGTATAAGGTTCTTCATGGCTTGGGCAGGGTTGCTAGGTTTGTTGACATTAACTGGGATTTTGGTTGGCACATCCTTCTTCGGGGGATATTTTGGGATATTAGTGAGAAGTGGAGTTTTTGGTTTGGGTTGTGGCCCTCCTCCTTTGACAACTCTACTTCTGAGATTGTACTCCTTTTCCTGAGCAACTACTGCATTCATTAATAATTGTATATCCTCCTCAGAAGGAATCCCACCATCATATTTCTTAATCATCAATGATCTTAAATATTCAAAATCATGATTAGGAAGATCAAAATCCTAGACCATATCAATATCAATGTTAGTAGTAGGAGGGACATAGTTTTTGTTGTATACAATCCCAAAAAGAAATACACCATTCTTGCACTCAAAAATTCAGTAGAAGTAGCTCCTAGTTGTGAACCATTTGTGCATTCCATCATGAAAAATTCACCATAAGGAGTACTATCATCAATCTCTTCATCTTACTCAACAGGGTCACATGGGGCATGTGGGAGGAAACATTTATCACACCATTCGATGACATGAGCTTCTTCTACCAAGGAAACCCTGTTAGTTAATGGATCAGGGACTAACTTATTTTCTCTTGGTGGTTGTTGTTTATTTCCTGATCCCATGGGCCCCTTTCCTCTTTCATCTGATATGTGATCACCTCTAGGATGATTCACAAATCTATTTTGGCCTTGAGATTGGTGCTGGCCCTGAGAGCTCTGTCCTATTCCTTTCTGCACTCTAGCAAGTTTATAGGAAATTTCCTTAACTGCTCCTGTCAGAGTCTTAACTACATCTTCGAAATTAACTCCCTTGCTCGTTTGATGATTTTAGGATTGATTAATTTGACACCCTCCCTTTTGGGAGGTTTTCCTACTGCCTTGATATTATTTTCTATCTGGACTACCATGGAGAAAGCTTGCCTCAAAGTCCTGGGGTTTTTGTCTCTTAAATAGTATGTTTCTTTCTTGTCGAAGGCATCCAAATACTTTATTAGGAAAGATTGATCACTTGGTCTCAATATTACAGGAATTTTTTTCAAATTTTTATTGAATCTAGCATTAAAATCTAGGACAGGTTTGTTGGGATTCTTTTTAATGTTCTCAAACTCTGAGAGAAGGAACCTTGGATCAGTCTTATCCCCATATTGTAATTTGAAGGCATTTTTCATTTCTACCCATGAATCAATAGAATTTTCTAGAAAATCTTTATACCAATCATGGGCATCCTCCTCTAGAGTATGAATAAACAACTTCACATATACATCCTCATGCTCAATCTCAAAGTATTCCATAATATTAGTAAAGAGTCTGAGGTGTTGGTCACCACTGATGGCATTATTCCCTTGAAATTTTGGCAATCTATTCCTTGCATCATTAGGGACTACATTGGGATAACCCACCATACCCGTGAAATCTATAGGTCTATATACATTAACAATAAATGGGGGTCTAGGAGGTGGGAGTGCCATATTATTTTGAGGAGGTGTCTGAATATGAGGATTAAAATGGTATGGGACAAGAGGTCTTTGAGGAAATGGGGTATGATCCTCAAAATATTGATCCTTCAATGGTTTGGTTTCACAGGACACTCTATTACTTCTTAATGATAAAAGAGGAAGATGAGGAATACCTATATCAGTTGCAAATGAAGGCCCCTCACTAGTTGGAGTATACAAATTTGTACAGGGACTGCTTGATCTAGAACTATATGAGGAACTAGAATAATCCTCTATCAAAGGTTGATCACTCTCAACCATAGGCACTACTTTCTCTTCCAACCTTTGATCTCCCAAAGCTCTCCAGACTTGTTTCTTAATTGGATTTTTCCTTCCTAGCTCTGGAAACAATTTTCTAGTAGGATCTTTCTTGAAGAAGGATCTTCTTCCTTCCATCTTTACAAATCTTAATGACAGATTTCAATGAATTGAAACTTGAGGCACTGATATTTACCAGAAATTATGAATAATGTGGAGTCTCCACTAAATTCTTACACCTTAGATGTGTAAATTTCTACAAATGACTTGTCAACTAAAACTTAATGACCAATTTCAACAAAGCTTGACAAATCTCAATATCCTTTGTTAGTATTTACCCCTAGCCAAGCAGACTTAATGGAAATCCTTCTTAAACTAGGAAAATATTAAGCAAATAACTTCTGATTAAGCTCATTTTTCGTAAAGCTCAACAAAGGATGATGTCTAGACCATGTATTTGCATCTAAACATGTCTAATATGTTACCAGAGGTCGGTATTTATTTGTATTTGCACAAATAGTCCCTGGAAATGACACCATGAGGGTGTTGGTACCCAAATCGGTTCTCCCTTTGAATTCAAGCAACATCAACAGGCTAAGCAGGATGCTTAGAGAAAGATAGATCATAATTTGAATCATTTTGTAGTTGGGGAGGGATCTAACTATCTCTTTGTCACTTGAACTTGGGGAATGTTGGATAACACCTCACTAAGGGTATGACCTACCCTACTACTTTAGGTTATACCTGCAACCAGGGTGAGAGGACCCATTTTATAACCTGTATTTGTGAAAATCTATGGATGGAACAACAATATTTGGACTCTTTTCTCAGGGAAGTGAAAATGGCCTCAAGAAGACATGGTCATTACAGACATTATCTAACTCTCACAAGTTGTCACACTAGAAAATGTAGATATATTCTAAAGGAGGCTCAGGTTACTAAAGACAGTCATAATTCTGACTTACATCTACATATTTTGGATAAAGGATGGGTAAATTCAACAAATATCTCCTTAGCATTTATTCATAGATAGTGCAAGCAGGGGTAATTCAGGTGGATTTGATGGTTATTAGTTGTTATTTTGATGCATTGTTGGAAATTTAAGTAGGATAAAGTTAATTATAAAGAAACCTCAAATGAACCTTACAAATACTGCAGACAATTTTTCTTAATGGAAAAGTATGGATCACACAGTCTAAAGCATTCCTTTAACTAGAATTTTTGTCTTCATGGAAGCCCAAGAACACAAGATTTCACACAAAATTTGAGAATTCAAACACAAAATCTCATGAAAAACTCTCAAAAAAATGCTAACAATCTCGTATCAAATACATTCCAGATACACTCAAGAACTTACAAAGATCTCAGATCAAACATATACAAATTGATTTTAAAACCGTTTACCACATTATGAAGGAAATCTCCATCAGTCATGTAATTACAGCTACCAAATTGTCACTATTTTAACTAAGGATTTATGTAATTCAGAGAGATTAATTAGCATAAGATTACAATAGAAATGAAGACAATTGATTCAAAAAAAATCATCTTGAACAAAGTAACAATGCTTGTGAAACTACACACAAATTGATTCAAGAAACACCAATTCTTCAATAAGGGGACACAAAAATTATGACCTCAATATTTTCCAATGACTGTACAGTGCAATCATCTTGGTGAGAAGGCATGGGAACAAATGAATAACAACTCGGGTATCTCAAATTGGTTCAGTTTTTTGGCTTGGTATAAACTGGTTCTCTCCTTTCTTTTCTAAAGCTTAGAAAATTTTAACCCCCCTTATGCAAGAGTATTCTCATTGCATTTATACAATCTCAATCACTCACTCAATTTTAAGTTTTCCCCCCAAAAATCTTGAATTTTCCAAGGAATATTCTCCTTTATGGCTTGTAATCTGATCCATTCTTGTTCCTTTGCAAATATTCCATTCTTATGTTGTCAGGTGGAAGTATTACTAGTGACTCACATTCTCTTATTTTCTCAGAATGACTAGGATGCCAAGTCACCTTTTCTATCTTCACATTTGGTAGAATAGGTACGCTCCTTTATGGAAGCTCCTCAAACTCCTCAAATGGCTATGATGTGACCATTGCCAGCCTCTAGTTATCAAACATCAGTTCTAGAATGTGTGCAATGATCACTAGGTCTCCTGATTTGAGTAGTTCCCCATGCAAAAATTTTTGTCACTCTTAATCATCTCTTCTGTCAGTTGATAGTCAATCACTTCATCATTATTTCCTTCATGTGAGATGAGCATAAATATCTATCCATTTGATGGAAATGATTTCATTTGATTCAATTCATGTGCACCATTTTTACTATAAGTTTCACTCTTATTTCCTCCCCCATATGCATCCTTTTCTATTCTTGAACGTGAGAAACTATTTCAGAGATCTTTATTGGTATAATGGTGAGGGTGGTTATGGCGAATAGCTTGAAGGAAATATCTTCAGAATATTTGAATCAAAATTTTACTTAACAGATGCCCAGATGAAGAATTTTTTAGGGATCTATTTGAAATTTCTTACCTGGGGGATAGCAAAAGGCCCCTGATATATCAATAATTTTGTCTCTCCCTCCTCTTGAGATTGATAAAAATATTTTTAAAAATTTTTTCCTTATATTTAATGAATTACCACCTCTTTCGGTGGGAACAAGAGAAAACTTCAGAAGAGTTTAAGAAGTTTTGGATTGAGAGGAGGATTGATGTGATAGGCATGACTGAATACAAGTGTCCCTTTCTGTGCAATGAAGAATTTGTGATGAAATATATTTCCAAGGATTATTATGTACTTTATGAAAAACATTCCATTGATACTCTTCCCTCCATTTCTCATAAGGTGGATGAATTATACCATATAATCACTTCTATGGAAAAGGGCCAGGCAAGACCTAAACCATCACAACCATCCACCATACTAGCACCATCCCCAAGTAGGAAATGAGGGGAATAAATATCTCAAACCCCAATTATTATTTTGGATGAGGAAGAATTAGGGCCTTTATCTCCCCATCATTCCAAAGCATCATTATCTACCACCTGGGAGGGTGAGGGAAAGTCTACTCTCCAACCTTATATTCCAATGTAGTGGGCTTCTTTAATGGAGTAAACATTATCAGGACCTCGGCCTATTCCTATACCAAGAGAGAATCCAAAATTTATGAGGATGCGAAATGGTGGGTCTAGTTCCAAATCCCTTTCTCCATCAGGTCCCCAACCTGTAGTACTTTCTCTTTTAGCCACTCAAGATGTTCCTTCTCATCCTACTTCTTCTCAACACACTCCAACTAGTTCTATTACCTATAAGGAAAAATGGAAAACATCATTTCCTAGTGGTGGTTTAGATCTTATGGACTAGGTGTCTTCTTATCAGAAGAAGATTAATTCGATGAATATCTTGAATGGCCCCAGGATGACCTTTGAATCATTGAGGGACATGGAGATGTCTCAGAACTTGGTGGGGTCAATTATGTTTGATCAAACAACTCAGGGTTCAATTGAATTCATACACAGGAAGAAAAATATGTTGAACAAGATCCCACCATTCAAAGGAGATTTTATGGTAAAAATGGAGGATAATTGAGAGTTGTTTCTCTTCTTGTGTCCTTTTGACATAATTTCAAGAATGTATGTAACCTTTTCTAGGTAGGGGCCCTTATAAAATCCCCTTGTATTTTATGAACATCACAGGAAACTCGAATTGTTACATCAATATGCATACATGATAATGGATTTTACAATTCTATCAAATCCATATAAAAGTATAATGTGTTGCATAAAACTACATCCATTTCTGATAAGAATAATTTCAAAATGATAATAAGTACTATACTACTCCTACTACAATAAAATGGTTATCTAGACCTATGCTAACATTTTCATGGGCTTTAGGGAAAGAGATTTGCAAGAAATGAATCTATACTAGGGATGGTGATACACCAAATAAAGGGTGTTGCTAGACTCAGGAAGGGTTAATTTGAAGAGGGTGTTGTGCACCACAAGCAAATTTCATGTGCTGCAACTTAGAGAGGTCAAACAAAATACCATAGACTAAGAAGCATGTGTTCCCTTTGTTAAAATCAACTATACAAAAAATATTTCAGTCTTCCAGTGAAAAAAGATGAAACTAAGAAGGGTGAACAAGTGCCACAACTCAACTGTAGGAAAAAATCCACCACTTGATAAGCATAGTACTCCAAGAACCTGCAATGGAAACTTAAACTTGGACAGTGTACCTGTAAACATGAGAAAGGCACAAAGAAGTATATAGAATGATGAAATCACTAACAGTAGTCACAAAAAACACTTTTATTACTTAAAAAATGTGCGCAATACATCATTATATTTAGAAAAGGAAATGGCTGTCATTATAGTCTTAGAAAGGAGGATTAAAAGTTCCCCAATCCACAAAGCTAACTTGTAAAAGAGAGATGATTTTTGAAAAATATGCATTTTCCTAAGATGTATAACTTTTCTAACCCCTTGGAATGAGCTTCCAACTTACATTTATAGAAAATTTAGTTGAAGAGAAGGGATGGAAAAAGTTTGGGCCCAATAATAGCACATGATGGCTTTCAAATCATTAATTACATTCCCAAGAACACTCCACCACCACTTCATAATTCAAAAAACAAATTGAATTTAATCCATATTTTATTTAAAAATATTTTTTTTAATTAAGTATTTTAACTTTTGATTGATTTAGTTTGTGGTGGATGGCTCGACCAAACATGGTGGGTTACTCATTTCATTCCACTGGTCAACTCATCTCACTTCTTCATGGTTTGTGTGAATTAATATCCCTCAACCTAACACCAAACAACTTAGCACATTCCACTCTTTATTTGTGACCACCACGCATGGATGTGAATGTTGACTCCATCCTTGACCTCTCATCGAAACAAGGTCCTCCTTGACAGATCATCAATCACCCTTCAAGTTCCATGCTGACGTTGACCGAGTCTCCTTTAATGATCATATTGATCACTCTTCTTCCCAAAAGACAAATGAATTTGTTCTATCCTTTTGATATTGGATAAGCATCTCATCATTTGACTTGGTCCCCTCGCGAATCTTGGCACTTGACATGTATTAATCAAGATAGTTACATGGAGGTTTTAAATTTCCTTAACGACTCCTCAAGGAATGGTCTTCCAATGTGCAACTTCCCACAATGAGCTTCCTCTGCCATGAATCTCGACATGATCATGCATTGAATAAGAATCCAAGCTCATTTACATCTGCCACTCCATGTTACACATGGCTCTCTTCAAATTTTGAGACCACTCATTACCAACTCGGCTTAGAGAAAGAATCGGCCTTCACCTCATTTCTTGGCTGAGTGTCCACTCCTTGACATGGGAAACATGGCGTCGGTTTCCCAACACTATAGAATTTTCATGTCATTCTACCTATGTACCCACTTGGAAAGTTAGCTCTGAATGCCTTCCTTTCCACCACACCATGCTCAGAGTTAGCCACAAACCTTTCCCATTCTCCCGGATGGAGAACTGAAAAATCTCCCCTGCACTGAATTTTCATATTGGCTTGCCATCACCAAAATGCCAAAATCATATTTCCTCATTGGCTTGTGAACCACAAATTTGACGAAACAACTATTTTAATGTCACCCTACTTATGTGAGTGTTAGCTTAGTTTGGCCCAAGCTATTCCTTTATCCACTTGGCGAATGACTCACTGATACGAGTTGACTATGTCTTATCGTATATGCCTTAGTGAACCTGGGATTTAACTTAATTGCTTCAATTAAAACATGGTTGTAAGCTTTAGAATATGACCCTCCATGAGCAAAAATTAATCTATGATCTCGAATATGCTGAGCGACTTCTTGTCTACAAGAGCTCTTTGACTAACTACGGTTCCACAGTAAGCCTAATTCATGTATCTCGATCTTGCTTCTCGAGTTCTTATCCACGAATCTTCCAATCTTCAATTCCTAGCTCGATTCCTTATTTGTGAGTCACTTCCATTCCACTTAGCCAAGCTTCTCAATCTCAATGCATGTTTGAGATATAATCTCTGGTATCGAGCTCGTGTTGCTTTGTTTAACCTTGCCATCCAAAATATCTAAATAACTGGATGTGCTCCATCGAGTGTTGCAACATTTCAATGACTCAACCCCATAACTACATTCCTCTTGGGATACCGTTAGTTCCTACCTTGCATCTCCTTTAAAGCCACTTTTTAAACCATCGTGGAAAGCTCAATACAATACATACTTCCCTATAACTTGGTTGACAAGCTCGACCCTCAACTCATTGGAACATTCCATCGACCTTCCTATTTCCTAGATCTCACCTTCACTCCATGAGCCCAAATCATGCCATCTTCCATAAAATGTGAGAAACTCACCCAAGCCATCACCACCAGAGTTCGAACTATGTAACCAACCTATGTATTGGCCGAATCCATTATTTTTTATGATATTACTCACCTTTTGAGTGACTCACTCGTCGAGCCATTGAGCCATTCTGTTGAACGTCAATTAGTGTTGGAAATGGCTCGGCTTGAGCTCACCAACATTGACTTCGAACTCATTTTATTTTAAGTCTTTCCATGAATTTTTGACTGTAATCCAAGTGAATCCAATTTCCTCTATTGTTCCATGTACAGACACTAAATCAACTCCCCTGAATTGAGCCATAACTCGAATCTTTCAAAAATACCCCACTTGACTATACGTCCATTCTTCGATGCATGGCTTACTGATCCTTTTCCTATAGAGTACTCACAATACCAAGCTTGAGCTCTCATGTTACTCAACTTCACGATCTTCTTCCGAACACTAAATCTTGTTGTGACATCAACTTCACATTACCTTGTGCTGATGTGTCATGGTCAACTCTTGAGAAGTTGAGCCCATTCAATAGCCAACTTGCTTATTCTCCACACGCTTCGTGTGTGTCAATTCTCATTTCTATACAAGAAAATACACCCGATCTTGCAATTCATCGATTCCATTTAACTCGATCAAGTTAAACCCATTTCAAGGCCCACCCAATTGCTTGGAGAGCCTATTATTGAACTCCACGTGCCTATAATATTGCCCCGAGCTCCTCCATTTTCTCGATACATCGAGATGATTCCTAACTCATTTCTCCTTAACATATATGGTATGCTTAGAGTTAAATACCATCAAGATATCTTTAGGTAGAATTTTTAATGTATTAGGAGCTCACTTTTTGTATTTTATTCTTTTGGTGGATCAAGCCCGAATTTTTTTGTTACTCACTGTCATTACCTAATATGAAGATCATTGTTTATGATTTGGAATCCTAAGCCATATAATGAGCTATCAAAAATTTGAATGCCAAGCTCCTGTGTTTTTTCAGTTATCTACTATTAACTCAGTCCTCAAGACTCTCATAACTCGATGAGCTATGTTTATCTCACCACAAAATTGATTCCACCGACTTAGGTTTGAGCTTCTCATCCCATGCATTAATTTCAAAGGACCTTTCCAGATAATAAAATGAGCTCATATCAAGCGATCATCATAAACACGGTCAAGTTATATTAGTCTTGTAACCTTACTTAACGATGTAGTTCATCAGTGTCTTCATACTAGCTCAATGTTTAGCTCGTTGAGATGAACTAACTCAATGCTTCCTTAAGTCTACCTTTAACATTTTCTGCCCAAATTCTGATCTATTTAGGATTTATCACAAAACTAGAGGGTAATATAAACATGATAAGATCCATAAAACATGATTTATTGATTTTAACCTTTTTTCCCGTGTTGACTAGGACTGGGCCCATACGAGGCATTGTCTAATTTTACCCCAAGGGTAAAATTGGATAACAAAGAGTAATAATCAAGATAATATGAAAATAAAGTTTCAAATAAAAACAATCCTAATCCCATTCATCATTTTTTAATATCTACATCTTTGTCTTCCTTCATATGAGTCTCTATTGTGTTGAAAAATTGAGGTTTTCCTGTTCAGAGCACCCTGCCATGACCCATATTTTGTTTGTGTTCCTAGGGATTTTTCTGTAACTCTACAATCCCTCTAGTCTCATATAAATGGTTCCCATGATTTTGTTAACCCACCACTTTTCTGTCTTCATTTAAGAGCCTCAAGTTTGATTTTTAGCCACATCTTTAACTGCATGCCTCGAGACCCAAAACCACATTCAATCCTCCAAGTATCGGGTCTTCTACTCATTTTTTTGGTTCTTCTGACTATGGTAGATATTTTTCATGACACATGGAGACCTTGCGCATCCTTGATACTTCCCTCACTCTCTCTACTTCTGAATCTGTCCTTGGGTGACACATGGAGGCCTGTGAGTCCTTCTTCTCTACTTTGAATTTTCAGCACACCTGAGCTACCTTGTTGTGCTTTTTCCACATGGTTGATCCTGACTTCCTGAGAGTTTCTAATTATTTATGCCTATCCAAAGATGTGCCAAAGGGACACATGGATACCTTCCACGTCTAGCTGCACCCTTAGGAAAAATTAAGGCCCAAAAAACATAAAAGAACATAAGAAGGAAAAGAGGGGCCAATTTTCACAGGTATTTTCAGGGGCAACATAACTATTATGTTCCTCAACTGAAAAATAGGACTCACACCCTAAATTTAAGACTCACATTTGTATCCATCACGGTCCTATATTTGATCATAAATTTTAAAATATGGGCAAATCAATCAGAGAAATTTTTTTGAAGGCATACTTTGGATAAAAAGGGTAAGATTTAAATCAAGCACTAACACTAAGAATGTGGATTATTTTTAGGAGTGTGTAAGTCAGGTATTTTCTTTCCCCTCTACTAGTTGTGTTGATATAGATATGGTTCAAGTGTTTGAATTACCTAACCATGAATTTGAGTATTTGAGAGCTTTAATGATAAAAAAATTATGATGGTGGTTTACCCTCTAAAGAGGATAGGTAACTTTTGATAAATGTGGTCGTAGCACAATACAAGGAATACAATTTGTGAAATAGGATGGTCAAGGGAACAGGGCCATTACCTAAACCAAAGACACCTATCCTAACTAACATCCCCAAGAATGGCCCAAAGAAAGATCTGCCGAACAAATGCCCAATTGTTCCTAATAAGCCAAGTGCCCCTACCAATGCTCAAGAAGTAAAAGAAATCACTTTTCCTTCTAGTACAAATTTTCCTAAGTACACCCCCTATGATATGGTTCAAATTTTGATCCAGATGAAAGTTATTGTGCATATTATTGAGTTGCTCAGGATCCCTGAGAATAGAAGGAGAGAATTTGAATACTTAGGGTTCAAGGAGGAAATGCTTGTCACAAGTAAATATGTTAACAACGTGGATGTTCCACCTATCATGACTAAGAAATAAGTCCCTCAAGAACCAGAAAGCATGAGGAAATCCCCAGAAGTATATTTAGGCACTTATTTGGTCAAATCCTAGTTAGATGTGGACCCATTTTTCACCACATTGATAATTAAGGAAAAACAAGTCCATAATTTTATGTTTGACTTGAAACCTCATGAAAAATAATGCCTCTAGAGCTTATGAATGAGTTAGACATAAAGGTGACAACAACTTTTGGAAAATTCCATGTCATGGATTCAAGGGAAGTACCATTTATTGGATATGTGAAAGGTTTTTTTGTGTAACTAGCTACTTATCTTGGTAGATACTTGACCATGAATGTGGTCATTATTGATTTACCTGCTAAATGGGGCATGCTTTTGTCTAGAAATTGGGTTGCAAGTGTGGAAGGAAGTGTTCAAATGGATATGTCCTATGTTACTATACCCTTGGAGGCAAACTTGGTGAAATTACATGGTGAGAATAAAATTTTACATTTGATTGAATATCCAAACAATGCTTCTTATGAAGTGTTATTTATTCATATGGATGTAGATAAATTTGTGGGGTATGTGGACTTAGAGGACCACATTATAAAGGACTATTTAGAATAGGAAAGTGTTTGTGCTCCTTGGGTTATTATGTTTGATGGAGCATGTTCTAAAACAAATAATGGGGTTGGAGTGGTGCTCATTTCCTCAGACAAAGATACATTTAATTTTTCATTCAAATTAAAATTTGAGTGCAATGATGACATTATAGAGTATGAAGCATTGCTCTTGAGTCTAAGAATTTCATGGAAATATGGGATCAAATATATTTTTGTCAAAGGAGATTATGAATTGGTAGTGAAGCAAGTCAGGTAGTTATATGCAATAAAGAATCCAAGACTGAAACAAGAAAAACATGCAATATGGTACTTTATTGAAATGTTTGAGTTCTTCAACATTTTATACCATAAGAGATCTCAGAATGCAAAAGCTGATTTTTTTTTTGGTTCTTGCATCCCAATTTGGTAATTTCATGGCTTCCCTTTATTGTAGTTATGATGTTGAAATAGTATGTAGACCATCTGTGCCAGAAAATGTCAAACACTTGCAAGTATTTGAGGATGATACTCAGATACGAAGGTTCATGAAAAATGAATGTGATTTTACAAATCCATACATGGATCTTGAGCCAATGCTTTCAATTTGTGATGGGAAGGAAAATTATTTTGTAAATACATAATTCAACTAAAAACCAACACAATTCCCAGAGGATTAGTTTCCCTTGAGTCTAATTTTGAGAATGATGACACAATAATTAACATGCCCATCTCTGCTTCAAGAGAAGTTCAAGAATACAACTTAGGAATCCTATAGAAACCCAGGAAGGTCTTGTTGCGATGTAATCTAAGCAAAGAAGAGAAGCACACTTATATAAAGTTGTTGACAAAATACCAAGATTGTTTGGCATGTTCCTATTCAGAGCTGAAGGATTTTAGAGAGGACTTGTTACAATATGAGATACCTTTGAAGCCTCATACTAAGCCATTTAGACAAAAGCAAAGGGCCATTAACCCTCTTCTATCATTCAATATGCAAGAATATTTGACAAAACTAAGAGACTAAGGTATAATACAACCCACCAGATACTCTTCATAGGAGGCTAATCTGGTACCAGTGAGAAAGAAAAATGGAGACATAAGACTTTGTGTATATTTTAGGAATATAAATAAGGATTCAGTTAAATATAATTATCCATTACCCAATATGGACAATATGTTGTAATTGGTTATAGGATCTGAATTTATCTCAACATTGGATGGATACTCAGGTTACAATCAAGTGGTTGTGAAACAATCTGAAATATTTAAAACTCCCTTCACCATGAATTAGGGAACATATGTGTGTGATAGGATTCCATTTGGGATAATGAATGTTGTAGCTACTTTTAAAAGGGCCATGGATGTGGTATTCTCAATTTTCTTTAATGAGTTCATAGCTATGTACCAAGATGATGTGATTTTATTTTCTAGAAAAAGAGGTGACCACTTGGGGCATGTAAGGAAGATGTTAATCAGATGCCTGGAATATGGAATTTCATTGAATCCCAAGAAAAGTCACTTTTTTGTTCAAAAGGAAAAATTATTGGAACATATAGTATCCAAAGAAGGGGTATTAATAGATCTTTAATGAGTGGAAGCTATGTGTAAGAACCCCATACCCATGTCAAAATAGGTTACTCAATCTTTCTTTTGGAAAATTAATTTCATTAGGATAGCCATTCCAATTACTAGTATGTTAAAGAAATATCAAGTTATCAAATGAGAATAAGGGGTTGTCCAAGTCTTTAATGGAATTAAAGAAGCATTGAAAAATGCCCTTGTTCTGGCCAACCCGAATTATGAAAAACCATTTCAAATGTTTTCTTTTGCCTCAAAAAATATAATTGCATCTATATTGTTACAAAAAATGAATAAGGAAACAAAAGGTCAATTGCTTTCTTCAGCAAAGCCCTAAAAGGTTATAAGTTGAAATATACCATTATGGAAAAACACACATTTTATTTGGTTAGAGAAACTAAAATCTTTAGGCCTTATATCTTGAGATCAAATATTATAGCCTATGTTCCCCACACAATGGTCAAGGATATATTGTTTGAGTTGGAAATATCTAGTAAGAGATGTCATTGGGTAAACAAGCTCTAGGAGTATGATATAGATATTCAAACTACTAAACTGGTTAGAGGCTTGGGCATGGAAACACTGATGGAAGAAAGTAATCTATAAGCAATGGAAATCAATTCAATTAAGGAGGGACATTTGAACCTCCAGGAAAAAATGACCAATTCCATTTGGTATAAAGATGTAATATATTACCTCAATAATTTGGAGTGTCCAAGGCATCTAGATAATAATTAAAGAAGGACACTTAAGTTGGCTTCCCAGAAATATGTTATAACTAATTATGGGTTGGCTTGGAAAAACCCAGAGGAAAATTTTCTAAGATGCATCATAGAGGAGAGAGGCCCCCAAGATTATTGTAGAGTTCTATGGAGGAGCGTGTGGGGGCCGCTTTGCTAGAAGAGTAACTTCTCATAAAATTTTGAGAGAAGGATATTAGTGGCCAAAATTATTCAAATATGCAGTAATATTAGTCAGAAAATGTGAAAGTTTGTAAAGCTTCTATGCGAGGTTGAATGCCTCAGGGGCCCTACCTTTAAAGTTAGTATCAATTGAAGCCCCTTTCAAGAAATGTGGGTTGGACTTTATTCAAGAAATTTTAGGTTCCTTAAGTGCAGGACATAGATGGATATTAGTAGCTACAAATTATTTTACTAAGTGGGTTGAATCCATCCCTAGAAAGAAAGAAAATCATATGGTAGTTATGGACTTAATTTTTAATAATATCATCTATAGATTTGGGGTGCCTGCAAAGATAGCTACTAATAATGCCATGAGCTTTACAACAAAACCAAGAGTGGCTATGTGCCAAGAATATGGTATTAACTTGAATTATGATTATAACTACAATACTCAAGGGAATGGTCAATCTAAATCTAGCAAAAAAAATTTACTCAAAATACTCAGAAGGACATTAGAAATTAAGAAGAGAAAATGGGGTGAATAACTCAAGTTTTCTCTATGGGCATATAGAGTTACTACCAAATGATCCATTAGAAAGAGTCCTTTTGAATTAGTTTATGGATTCCAAGAACTTTTACCCATGCATATGCAATTATCATCCGATTATTTTATGCACAAGCTTGAGGATGAAGGAGAAATAAAACCTTATGAAACTAGAATCAATCAAATACTAGAGTTGGATGAAGACAAAAGGGAATCTCACCACAATCACCTAAAATTCAGAGATAAACTTAAGAATATATTTAATAAAAAGGTGACTACCAAGGAATTCAATATTGGGGATCTATTTTTATTATCGGATAGAAGTCATGAAGATAAGGGTAAGCATGGAAACTTTTATGCCATTTGGATGGGTCCATACTACATTGACATCAGAACTGGTGAACACATCTTTTTATTAAAAGACCTGGATGGAAACTTATTGGAATTTCCTATCAATGGCAGGAATCTCAAGAAAATTTTGTACTGAGTCCATAAGGTTAGGTATTAATTTTGCACAATGTACAATTTTTTTTGTTCATTTCTTTTGTTTCCCTTTTTTTTGTTCTGGTCTACAGTGACTATTTGTCCTGGTATCTCAATGTTTTTGATGTGCATATCTTCTTGGTGAGACCTTGTGTGTGTTTGAATGAATTTTTTTCCTAATGGATTAAGGTAATTTTTCTGTATGATGAATTTTTAATGTGGTTCTTGTGGCACCGATAGGGAGTTCCCATCCCCGAGTTGAAGCCAATTTTGGTTATCATTTTGAGCTCACCTTTTTTGTTGTAAGTATACCTTCATAAATTTTTAATTTTTTATTGCCTAGAACTCTGAAGTATGTATGTTCAGATGATAAACCCATGTTAAACCAAGAAAAAATATCATGTTTTATCATTAATCTTGTATGAATCCTCTTTTTCAGTTGAGGAAATCATAACCCTGTCATTTTAGAGAAATATCCATGAAAGCCTTGTTGGATGATCGTGTTAGTTGTTGTAAACTCCCCCTATGTGTTGTTCCTTTGATTTTCAATGTAAAATGCACTTTGTTATCAGATGCCAGAAAGTACATGGCATGATTTAATTGCTTGTGCTATATTGGGTTTTATTTGTATAATTACAAAATTTACTTAATGTCTACAAAGTGCAAACCAAACTCCGAAACCTGAAAAAATATCCTAAGTAATATTCAAGTTATATGATGCAAAGTATGAATATAACCCTGATCAATGAAAGGAACACATGTTCAAATGTGATTGGAGAGGGAAACTGATTATTGGTACACTTTTGCATCAAGGACAAATGTAATGGAAAGTGTAAATATATTCCCAAAGTTCCGACGGGAACACATGTGCTAACTTCTCAGCCAAAGTCAAAGAGAGGGTATATTCGGGTCAAAATTGCAGTTTAGCACTAGTTCAAAGAAATATACAAAAATGCAAGTAGACTCCCTAACCCTAAAATGTCTTGGATTAAGCCACTTGGACGGATCAAATTCAAAAGGATACAAATATCAAATGATCAAGATTTAAAGCATTATTGGCTACCACCGTAAATGGATGCACACATATCAAAGTATGAATTTTAAATGTTTTTTTGATTGTTTCTAGTTTTCACCTTGCACATGAGAAATTTGGATGCCCTAGTAGCATTAATTCATAGAATAAAGAAAAAGAATCAGCCGTGAAGTCGTAAAATTGAGCAGGAACTCAGAGTTACAGAAGTAGGGGAAAATTTCATAGAGTTTGCAAAGAAATGGGTAATTCCTTGCTTTACCTTAGTGTTCTCGATAATTAAATAAGGATTAAGAGGAATTAAGAGGCATGACCAAAAAACACAAGATGAGTTTTTTTTAATCAAGTTTCCATGTAACTTCCAACATTTATAGTGATTTAGACAATGTCATGGATACAAAATTATTGAATGTTGATCTATATGACTTCCTAAGAATACTTCGTGCTTCGAATCGGAGCCAATGGATGACGGCCATTGATGCTAATGACATTGCCTTATAATTTGTGTTTCCACCATCTATACACTCTCCCAAGCTTGTATGGATGTGTGCTAAAAACTATGACCCAGAGAAGAAGGAAGTATTAGACAGAAGTGGGGAAAGAGTAATAAATTTGACACTAGAAGCTTTTAGGGAAATATTGGTGTTACCAAATTTGGTTTAACTAGTAATTGCTACTATTGAATCAAAACAGATTGTAAGACATGATGAATATGCTGAAATGTTAAATACCCAATGGTTGAAAGAAAGGAATCTATCTATCAAAATAATCCCCAAGAAATTTACTAAGGCCATTTTTTTTGAAGAGTTTGATGACCTCATCGTAATGCTAAGTAGGATGACAGGGTTAGAAGGGGTTAATAATTTTCAAGAGTGGATGTGCCCCTTCACAACGATTGTCTTGGAAGAACAAGGAAATTTCTATGGGGAAAGCATTATATCAACATCTATTCATGCCCAACTCATGACAATATCTACAATAATTAGGATAGGTGATCTAGTTGATATCAAATTCTACATGATGTCTTACCTCATCTTAAATATTGCATGTTTCAAATCATTCATATGTCTCCCACTATAGGAAATATTTGAAAACCATGGTGTATAATGTATATTCACAATTGAGATTGGACAAGTACAAAGGAAATTTCAGGCATGGAAATGATGCCTTCATTTCCCCTATAACTTTCCTTTTCAAACAAGAATGGGAGAAATACAGATTATCTGTTGATGTTAGGGCTGCAATTATGGAATATGGTTGCATCTTCACATAGTAAATATTTTTCACATATTTCAGGGTAAGTGGATTTGAAGGACATCCCTATACGTTGCCTAGATATGTGAATGATAAGTGAGTCTTAATGGAAATTTCAAGGAAATTGGCCCTTATACATAAAAATATTGTAACGAGACATAAATCAAACCTAAAATTCCCTCTCCAAATTGGGAGATATTCCTACCAAACAATAGTAAAAGCTATATTAATGGATGAAGAGACAAAGAGGTTTTAAATGGATAAATTTACACCAAGGCCTAATTATGATATATGATGGGTTGTTAGTACAAGTGAACATGAACCCCATTTTGAAGACTACTGGATGAATTACATCGATGAAGAAGAAATTAGACTGAGGGATCATTCTAGAATGAATTTAAGACAAGTTATTGACTTCAAAATTACTGTAATTCCTCAAGGAATAGAAGACAATAAAAATTTGGTGGGTCAGTATTACATTGACAAAAAGGTGGGGTCAAAATAAATCAATCATATAGATTATAAAGAGGAAGAATCATATGATCCTCATGAAATAATTACTAATGTAATGAGGAGAACACTGACTTGGTTGATTAGGAAGGGTCTAGATTTATCCTTACAAAATACAAAAGTGCTAAGGGAGTTCCAAGAATTGAATAATTTGAAGGAAGATCTCCCTCCCCTGAAAGAGGGAGCAGACAAAATGGACCCCTTGAATGGACAAGCTCCACAATTACCCAGTAAAATGCCAACTATTGAGACCATTGATGAATGAGAAACAACAACAAATAGGACTGGAACTTCAATGACTAGCTTGACTCAAAAGGTAGAGCGAGTGCTCTTGAGGGCTTTGTAATATGCTCCCATTACTTTAGCAGTGTCAATATAAGCCAAAGGGATAGGTTTGACTCAACCAATAACTCCCTTAGTGGTATTACTAGGGTCATCTAGTGCACAAAATAAAATGAGGGGATCTCTATAAAGTGTTCATCCAACACTTATAGTGCAAAGTGCTAAGCGAATAGAGAGCCTTAAACTCATTTTTTTTAAAGAAATACAAAAAGGGATAAAGTAATATTACCTTTAGAAAGGGATATTATCATATTAGTGGTTGAGTAGAGGGAGGTGGTTATAGTGCAAAGAAACACAAAAGAAAGGAGTCTGAAGTAATTGATCCTCCTACCCAAACTGAAACTCAAAAGAAAAGTGTTACTTCGTTGCCTCATAAAGAAATTCCATTATAGACTCTTGAAGGCATTCATTCTAATCTAGTTATACCACCACCAGTCGTAACTTAATATTTTTCTCCAATTGAAGTTGTTGTAGGAATAGTTTATGTTGCCCCTATATCTAGTAACCCAAGTAATTTTATGAAAAAATAAGTTCAAGATAAACCAATTGTTTTACAACCTAAGGAGTAGAATATAACAAAGGTAATTGAAATGAGTCAAGAATAGGAACAATCAAAAATGCCTCTTGAAATAATTGATTAGGAGTTACTTAAAGAGATTCCTAGACTCGAGATGGTTGATATAAAATTTGAAACTTATACAGTGGAGGGTGCCAGTGTTTCTCAACAAGAAATAGACATGTAATATTTTGATCAATAATCAAATATCAAATTGGGGGCTCAACCCCAAGGTGTTCAAATTGAAAATACAACCCCTATTTTGGAAAGTGAAATAGTGACTCAAACAATTAAGGATGAAACATTTGTATCAGATGTTATCTATACTGAAATTCATCCACCCAAGGATTCTGAGATAGTAAAGGAGACTGAAGTTTCTCAAAGTAAAATAACCACAAAGGAAACTATAAGTGATACTAAAAAATAAATAAGTAGACCCAGTGAGACTAAGACTGAGGAAAGTACACAAACTGACAAAAAAGGTAAAAATCAGGAATCGCTTCTTGAATCTCAGCCAACAAAGCAAAAATGAGAGGACCCAACAAAGCAAAAGGTGGTTAACGAGAAATCCTAAGGAGACTTGTCTACCAAACAACCACTTGTGGAGGATAAAGATATTTAAAATAACAAGGGTCCATTTAAAGTTCTAAGTCAGGATAGAGAGATTCCAAAAGAAGCTACAAATGTAGTGGCCAATTTAGCAGAGAAATTGAAAGAATATGCAAGTTCAATGGCCACCCTAGATGAAAGTTCAAGGGAAACATCAAGTGTACCTATAATTTCTATAGAAGCTAAGGCTCAAAGTGAGAAAGAAATGGGTAGTAAAGAGTCAGAAGGTATTAAATAGTCCCAGATTCGAGACCAAGATAAAGAGAATCTAATCACGGTGACACTAGAAAGTTAAAAAAAGTGGTGAAAGTTGAAGGAACACACAAATATATGCCAGTACCTTAGGATATGTAAGGAACATCAACAAAATTAGTGTTGTACTCTGAAACTCCACACCTCACACTAATAGGAGTAAAGATGGGTAATTCCTCTATGACTTTTTGGTTGGGAGGAATCCTTCAAGAGAAGGAAAATTAAGTTTTTCGAAGAGGATTTTTATATATCACAAACATATCCTTCCCAAAACCTGTAAAAACTTCAAAGAAAGCAAGTATTCTCACTAAAACACATGTAGATCAACATGGATCTAGGACCCTTGAGATTGCAACTCTTCATCAAGGTGAGTCAACATATGAGATTACAATAAGTGATTATGATGTCAAGCACATCCAATTAGGGAAGCCTACCAGGGAAACACTAAAACAAGACGTCACAGTGGCGGTTGAAGGCTTGTTACAAAAGGTTACTAAAAGCAAAGTATCTAAAAGATAGTTAAAGGAGAAAATAAAGACATTAACTTCATGCTTACAAAAGTTGGTAGGGCCAGCAGAAGAAAGCCAAGAATTTACCATTACTATTACTCCACAAGTCCTAGGTAAAATATAAAAAACTAGTGAGAAGGCTAAGGAAATAGATAAATGGGTAGAGGATTTGTCTCAAAAGGGCAGAAAAATTGTTGAAAAACAATAAAGAGGTATACAAAGTTAACCAACATGATTAATAACATAAATGAATTAAATGATCAATGTGAAAATGAATTGTATTATTGGGAAGGGTTCTTTCACAAACTTGACACTATAAACCAACTTGATGAGGAATTAGTAGAAAAGGAATGAATAGTGTTGCCTAAGGAAAAATGGATTCAACACACACTAGAAGATTTAACCAAAATCACAATAGAAGTTGTGAATCAGGTCAAGGAAAAGATGGAAATGGAGAAGGATTGGATAGAAAAGGGTATCGATGCTATAGATGTTAGGTTAGAAGAGATGGTATTTGAAAAATACAAACCTAATTATAGGGACTTGGAGATTGATATCTCGATTAAATATTTTGATTAATACACCAAAGAGGAACATTACTCCTATGAGGTCATCAAGAGGATTATCTTTGTGGAAAGAAAAATTGTTGAGATGACTAAAAAATTGAAATAGTATAAGCACATGGTGGAAAAATGTGTTAAGGTTATGAATAGACACAGCTTAATATTCAAACATCACACAGGACCTGATGAAGGGGTGTTGATGCAATTGTTCCAAGAATTTGATACTTACATGTACATGTGACCTGACAAGGAGGAAGACAATGAAGAAGGAGATGATGATCATGTTGAACCACGAACAAGCTTAGGATTCTCTTTTCTAAAAAACTTTCCTTTTACATTTGTTAATTTTATTCATGACAGTTGAATATTGTTTTAAATTTTGGATTTCAATTATACATGTAATGTGGATTAATGCAGTATGATTTCATTCCTTTTTAATAGAATTCTATATCTATTATTAACATGAAATTCATTACAACATCTTAAATCTTTTACATTTGAAAAATAAATAAAAATGGGGTTCTATAGGGCCCCCAACCCAGGAAAATATTTATATACATCTTTGATATTATAAAAAACAGGAAAAAGGGGAAAGAAACTCAGTTATTCTATCATCAAGAGATCCTATCTCTGAAGAGAAATCTTCTTCAAAATCCTATTCTTCCTAAATATAAATTCCTCAATCCCAACATCCATTTTTAAAACAAAAACATCCCCTACCAAACTACGAGACATTTCCAGAGCCATAAGTTTGTTGAGACTCGCCCTAGGACATTCCAAAATGTCAAACGGGTCTAATTTTTTCCTATAGGATGAAACCCATTCCTTAAGATCTAAACCACCCTTGAAAAGAGCCTTCTTCCCTGATGATTTAAAGGTAGAATATGGAATGGAGGTATGTGAAAAAGTTGGGAGTGTAATTTTAGTAGTTTTTGCAGTCGATTGATCATGAGGTTTGGAGCTGGACTTACCCCTGCATCTCTTCATGAAGAATGATGATGCCCCAAGAGGTTGTGAAGGAAAATATTTTGCTGTCCTCTTCTCCAAAGTAGAAACACATTTCTTGAACTCATTTAGATTATAAGAAAGAACAAACACAATGTCTATAAAAGTTGCTTCATTGAACACATAAGATTATACAGGAATTTCTTTCATAGAAAATTCCTCAATACAAATAAAGGAACATGTATTATCAATTGCACCCTTCACAGCTGGCCTACACTTAAGCCAAAATTGTTTCAATTCCTTAGGAGTATTTTGATTTTCCCACTTGAACAGATGAAAGTACATCATCTAGAAAGTAGAGAAAACAAGACTAATCTTGATCAGTCTTCGAATTAGAGCTACCCAAACAACTTGAGTTATCAACGGCCCATTGTAGTCTCTTGGATCCAAAATGTTGAAAAGCATCCTCACAAATGCTTCATCTAGGCCAGATAAGTCAAAAATTGAATTCAGGTCTTCAGATAAAAGTTATTTCAAAATGAATTCTAATGCTATTCCTTCCATATTGCAGATAAATAATTTCACTAAGTTTCTCACACTTAAAAGAAGGGATGTGAAGTTGAAGAAGAAATGGTGGGAATTTATAGTGAAGATGAGGCTTACGAGTTAAGCTAAGAAAAATCATGGTGAGTTGATTGCTGAGATTGTCTATGATATCCGTATGAAGGGGATAAATATGAAGTAGACTGATATCACTAAAAAAGGAGGTAATTGGACGGATGTAATACAAAAAATGTGGAAATATTCAGCTGAGAAATATATGACAATAATTTGTGTGTTTCGAGGAAAATTCCCAAAATATAGGAATGATTAACATCAAATCAAAGTATTTGGGGGAACTAAAAAATAATTAAAAAAGATTTCTCAACCTACTCGAAATAGGAATGATCAAGTCGATGATGTTAAATGAATGACATAGGCATTCCATTCATCATAAAGGAATGAAATATACACCTGGAAACATTTATAAGAATCTCTCCACATGACACGATAAGGAATAAGATATTTTCAAAGTAGAAGAATCAGATACTGTTCCTTAGGAATATTCCTTAAAAATATTCAAATTTTTAGGGGGGAAAAATCAAGCAAAGAATCAGAGATGGTATAGATATGAGAGGCATGTTATCATATCGAGGGGGGTCAATGTTTCTAAGATTTTAGAAGAAACAATGTAAAATGATAAACATTCTTGAAAACCTAAATCGAATTAAGATAACTGTGATTTTTTTCACCTTTCAAATCTTCTTATGTCAAGATGGTTACAAGTGTACAACCAATGACAAACATTGAGATCATAGGATTTATTTTACCTTGTTGATAAATCTAAATATATTGAAATAAACTGTGTATGTTCATAAGCATTGTTATATTTATCTTTGTGTGATATACTTTAAATCAACCGTTTATCTCTCATGTTGTAATATTTTGTTGATAATTCCTCTGAATTACACTATATCTTGTGTCAGTGGTGGTGTTTTAGAAATTGTAATTATGCTGTGGGAAGATATTTCCTTTCATATTATGGTAAACAATTTTAAATTCATGATACATCCATTATGTTGAGAAGATTTTTGTAAGTCTTTGAGTGAATCTTAGGCGTAATGGATCAGGAATTTTCAATGTTTTATTGAGAGGTTAACATGAGATTTTGTGTTTAATTTCTTAAATATTGTGTGAAATCATGTATTCTTGGGCTTCCATGAGTGCATATCTTCTGGTTAAAGGGTTGTTTCTAGTTGTTTGATGTGTTCTTTTCGCCTTGAGCAATTTTCTGACACTGTTAATTTTTTTTAGAATTATGTATAATCAACTTTATCCTTCTTTAATCTCCCACTCCTACACAAATACAAACCTAAAATTTTTAAATCCTTTTTGAACCACTTCTATGTGCTTTGCCTATAAACATTTGCTAAGGGAATTTACCTTTTTTACTTTCCCATCTCATAAATATGCATAAGCAGACCAAAATTTTGACTTTCTAGAGTAACCTAAGTCCTACTTGAGTGACATTTGAATTATTTAGTGTGACAACTCATGAGAGTTAAATAGTGCATACATTGACCATGTTCATTCAGGACTGATCTCCAAATTTCAAAGAGAAGACTAAGAAACTGTGATTCCACTTATTTTTCTCACAAGTTTAGGTTAAAAAATGGGTTCTCTCACCCTCGTTAAAGGCATAACCTTAAGCAGCAGGCAAGTTAATGCCCTTTTTACATGCCACTCAGTCCCTTCAACACCCAATTTTGAATAAGTTTGTAAGACATATTCCCTAGCTACAAAAAGACAAGTATGTCATACTTAGAGTATCCCAATTCAATTGCTAATACTTCTTGGCCCGTGGGAGGTGTAATATTGGATGCCAACACATGTAACAAATTTATCTATGGCTGCATGTACCCTTTCCCTCTCTAGTTTCTTCTCATCTAGCTCTGTCAGCTCTACTTTCATCTCTCGTTTTTCCTCTTCTATAAAATTAAGGCACACAACATCATCCTAGAAAATAATATGTACAAGATGATACTTCAGGTGATTAATGCCTCAAGAAAATGTTTTTCCGTAGAAATTGCAAAGCACTTTTCCCGAAACTGCTCCATGTACACTATACTTTCAAGCAATCGTATGGTCGTTTGTGAGAATGGTTCCTCCTAGTGATGCTGACCCAAATGCAAAAATTGACTCCAAGCCTAATGTCATTGGTAATCTCTAATATACAACACAATACACAATTAAAAAATAAAAAATGTAAATTTAATTAAAATTAAAAAAAACGTGTTTGTATAAAACCCTATTTAACTGTAATTTAATCAAAATAATAGACCTCTGGTTGCAAATGACTATTGAAAATTTAAAATGATTTGAAATTAAATTAAATTCATTTAAAATTACAAAACACATTTGAAGAATCGAATACAATACAATTTATAAAATTTAAATAATTTAGAATGAATTTATGAAAAGAATAAAAAAACTTACATTTGGCTCCAAATGACTATTAAAATTTTAAAATAATTCACTATTAAATTAGATTTATTTAAAATTAAAATATGAATATATTAAACTTAAATAATATAATATGAATTTGCAAAAACTTGAAATAATTTTAAAAAAGACTTACCTCCAAATGTAATTCTTCAAATTTCCTCTTCGAATTCACTCAAAAATCCATTAAACTCATGTAATACAAGCTCAATGGTTATGTGAGTGAAATTAATTGCTTTAGTGCCTCAAAAAGAAAAGAAGAGCATATTTTCAGCGTTTTGGCATTTTTTTACGTGTTTTGCGTATAGTCCACGTATGGTGAGTTCTGCGCACGAACTTGCCAAATATTAGCAAATATTCGCCACTATTCATTGAGTCATTCTAGAAATTTGTAACTATGAATATTCATTTTTTCTACGTAGTACTCATCAACTCGGCGAGTACTCGTCTAGTATGCATACTATGCTTTCACAAGTAAATAAAATTGGAGGGAATCCTTCCACAATGTAATCCTTATAATCACCTTATACTTCATAAACTAACAGTCTGAGGCCAAATTCCCTAGAGTAAAGCACTTCATACACCCGAAGGAAAGTCCTTGATATTCAAGGGGTTGGGTCCAATTTATTTCATGAACCTTAAACTCCATAGTTTTTGAAAGGTCAGTTGAGGTACCCATATCAACCAAAATTTGAGAAAATGTAGTGTACAAATATCTCTTAGTTTCTTAATCGATGGCCAAACATCTACCCAGGGAATTACGAATGGATACAATGTAATCCTCTCTCCAAAATTGAAGTGGTAGATGGAGAAACCTAACCCAAATAATCTTAATGAATAAATTTTGAGTAATAAGGTTGAAAGAAGGAAACCAATATTTCATAAACTATTTATATTGATTGTATAATGGATCTATAAATTATTTCTATTTTTTCCTGATTTTATTTAATGATATTTTTAACAAGTTAATTGCAATTCAGTGTGTTGCATGAAAACATGAAGTCAATCTATTGATCTCGATTATCTGCTCAACTGTTTTGGAAAGCTAGATCATAGCTTATAAAATTTTCTATCTTTATATTTGACGATTGCTCTTTGTTGCGGATCGAAACTTGTTTTGTTCAAATAATGTCTTTGATTGGTCTGCTTCATGATCGTGAAATTATTGATTGTATTAAACGAATGACATGGAAGTCTTGGATGGAGGAATGGTTGAGGACTGGGGTATTAGGCATGTTATTGTGGTTGCAATAAGTCTTAACTTCACTTTTTAGAAAAGGGTTGTTAAAAAGGCTAAGGTCTTAAGATAACATTTTAACTAAGGATCTAGTTACATGGTAAATCCAAATGTTTTGATGATTGTGGGCACAATAGCCTTCGACTATGGCATTGTAAGAAAATAGATGTTGTGATATAAAGGTGGGTCAAAGACCACCATACAACTTGGAAAAAGGTTTTAATTTTATGATTGTTTAAATATGGCATTAGTCGATTAGCCATGCAAAATTGCAAAAGAGTTTAAATTTGGTTTATTAAAAGTCTTTGACTGCTCGAATTAAACTCCACTCCCATTGCCAAAATGGAGGGAATTAATGAAGCAACCCGGGTACACCACTACATGGTAGCAAAGCAATGGAAAGAGCATTAGAAGACCTCGAAAGAAGCATAAAGCTTCCGGAGGAAGCTAAGTGCATGTTGGTCTCATTTTGTCTGTTTGGATTTTGATAAGCTTTCAGGAGAGTCATGCATGTAGGATTCTATGAGTTTTGTATAAGATATTTTCAATAGGCTAAATCGGTCAAATGATGGCTATAATATGGATATATAGCTAAGTAATATTGGAAGCCTCACCTTGTGAATTTCATAGGTGTTTGGGTTTTCTTTTGTTGCGGGTATCCGAGTTATTTGTTGTTTTACCTTACAAACTTGGGGGTTTGAATCCTTAAAATGTTGTTGCAACTTGGGTACTTGCTGAGAATAAAATAAGTGAATATCCATCTCAGATTTGGTGGGAAATCTTGGTGTGACTGTTTTGTCTGAGTGAAGCTATTTCAAAGAAAAGCATTGAAGAGATTTCCAGAGGCTTTTGGGCATCACAAACATGAATAGCTTACCTTCTTCTTGTTCTTATGATTTGAGATAGATTAAATATATGGGTTTTTCTAATATATCTAAAACCTCAATTGATTGAATGAAATATTAAAAAAAGGATATCTGAAAATGTATATTAACCTTTAAATGGGTGTTGGAAAAAGAGAGTGTGTATGATATTTTTCATGGAAATTGATTTCTAGGTTTTTCCCTCTCTTATAAGCATAAATTTTATTAAAGGAAGTGGATATTCTGCTATGGGTTTTTCTATTTTGTTAGGCTTGTTATGATTTTCGGGATAACGTAAATGAATAGTAAAGAATGGAAATGGGTGCTCTTGTCTTTTTAGATAAATCATTTACCGTATAGTTTTCCTGAAGGAATGGGGAGGGGATCAGATTGTGAATAGCTCAACTAGGTCTTTTTGGTATGTAAAGTTGGCATCTAAGTCCTTAACTATTGGTTATTCATTTGAATTTCGATTCAGTACGAGATTTATACATCGTGTTAAATAAAAGGTTGGTTCACTGAGGGTAAGTCTTATTGTGTTAAACAAAAAAAAAGAACCAGCTCAGTCGATCCTGGTTTGGAATATGTCCTTATACATATGAAAATTCTCCCGATCTTTGCAAGCTTTCACAGAGGATTAAATGTGTTAGGATGTGGGTAACACCGATATACGTGAAAATGTTTTTTGTGATTAACTGGGTAGAAATCCATGACTTTAATAGAGGATTGGGTGTTTGGGATTCTTTGATTTTTCAACAACCCGTCAAGGCAAACAATACTGCATCAGAAATCTTGAGTGTAAGATTTGTGGGTTACTTAGAATTAATCTCCTTTATTGAAAAGAATACCTTTAGTCTCTCTTCATACCCTTGTGATTCTAGCATTAAGCTTTTGTGTTCTATTTATTTTTGTAATATCTTTCTATTGTGATTGAAGTCATTGGCTTCAATCCAAAGAATTGTGCATATTTGAAGATTGAGTTGTATATGTATGATATTTTTTATAATAACTATAATACCATGTATTTATATATCCACTGATGTAATATTTACAATGTGGTCTTAATCCCAAGAATAGGTTTCCTATACTTGAACATAATAGGATTTCTTTCATTACGAGTCCAGTGTATGTTCTAAGGGATCTCGACTTGTGTGAAAAACCTGAAAATTATCCTGTTGTAATATTTGATCAAGTAAATTTTTGCTTCTTCATCTAATGTTTGAGATAATTATTGGGATGTGTTGTTGTTAACTTAGTGATCTTCAAGATAAAGTTTAATGCCAATCGACCAATTACCTTGGATGTTGTTGTGTATTACTTAGCGAATAATCATGCCATCTCTTTACATATATATTCTTATAAATCAATTTTTAGAAAGGTAGATTTAGGGGAGGAAAGATTATCTAGGGTAAATAATGAGTAGTTCTTCGGCTTCAATGGGTAGCAAAGCATTGGGGTATTTATGTGATGATAAATTTATTCATGTTATGGCTTTTATGAATATAAAATCTCATTAGACGAAAGAAAAGTAACCCATTCTATTTCATATCATATTAGCATGATCAAGGTGAACTATTTATGCCATTTCTTTTAAAACTGACCATGTTATTTTATCATTTTATAGTTTGCAGGTGTATAAGGTAATTTGAATTAGAAAAAGATTGGTCAATGATTCGTTGAGATAGTTGTTGTATTAATTCATGAAATGTAATAAATGTATATGATTTTGTTTAAAAGCGAAAGTATCTTTTTCACATGTTATAAATGAGGCATTTGATGGCCTGATAAAATTCGTTGTTTGTTCTATATCTTGATGTACTTTAAACGAGGTTTAAACCTCCATGACATGAATATATAGGTTGTTATTATTACAACACTCCTTGATTTTGCAAAGTGTTATATTGCCGAATTTTCGGGAGATGATTGATGTATTATTGAAAGTATGAATTGATGACTATTTATGATTGATTATGTCAATACAAAAACACTACAACATTGTTATAATACATTTGCAACTATTTATTATGTCATTACATTTAATTAAGCATTAAACTATGTTTAATAGGTGAACATTGATTAATCATATGTTTAATGATTAATCAAGTTAACGATGTCAATAACCCTACGTCATACTGTTACAGAGGAGATAGTCATAACATATGATATCTCACTACTGCATTATGATATTTAGAAAATGACGCCCAAGCAATTTAAATACTTAAATTGTGCTAATTATCCCCTTTCTCGCAAATCAACGACATATCGTCAAAAGCACTCATTTTCCCTCATATCATCATTAATGTAATTACACTAAGCTAATTAATTAAGTTTCCTATCCAACAAATACCCTAATTAACGACCTTCCGTTAATAAATCACCCCTTCTACCTAGACTAATTAATTATTATTAATTAATTAGCTTTCCCTTCCATTTAACCAATAAATCAATATTTAATTGATTTAATCCCCTTATAATAGCCTAAATCACACTAATATTCCTCTAATTGGCTTCTATAAGCTTACACCTACCTATTAATTAATCACCTTTGATTAATTAAAATACCCCCAACTCCCATGACTTGCTAAACATGTATTAAACCCTTCTAAAGTAAGGTTACATTTAATAAAACAACCTTATCCATTCCTAATCATGTTTTACCTTTATCCCACATTCATGAGAATGTGTTGAATCCTTTATCCTTTGGGCTATATAAATAGCCCTCCACCTACCTTTTTACTTACACCTAAACTTTCTAAGAGAGCAAATGCAAAGCATATTGCAAAGAGACTAAGAGCTTGCACCTTGCCCTTTTGAGAGTTCACATCTTGAAGAGTTAAGCCTCTTTCTTAAAGTGCTTGGGTCATATGGGAGGTGTCAAAAGGGTCTTGTAGCCCAACTTTGATTAGCCCCCATTCCTAGGTTCTTGGAACATTAAGGACAACTATTTTGATAGCCATGGAGCTTACTTAGGTCCATTCATTTATTTGTTGTTAGAGAATAAAGGAGGTTAGATATTTAGCATTGTTAGTTTCAAAGTTTGTATTGATGAATGCTAGTATCTAACCCTTGTTTAATTCTTATCATGATGGTGTTTGTGCTTTGTTTTAGCTAAATAGTAGAATTATTTTAGGTGGTAGTTCTTGTTTCATTTGATTTAGCATTAAGCAAAGTATACATGCACACATTTGGCACGCCCGGTGGGACATACTTCATTGTCATTTGCACTTAATTTTAAGTTTTTGTAGTTAAGTTTTATTTTTGGTTACTAACCCTCTTTTACACATGTTGATCTAACTTGTTTTTCTTAACTTGTTTTGTTGAGTTTGCATGTGTTGGGTATTCCTTGTAGGTATGAAGGAGGTGAAGTGTTGTCAAAATTGGAATTGAGGGGAAAATTTCAAGATTTTTCTATGTTTTCATTTTTAGTGCTTACTTTTTTAATATTTTACATGCTAGTTTTGTCAATTTCTTGAAAATTTTCAATTCTTGAGCATGTAGTTAGTGTTTGATAGTGTTGAGTCTTCTATTTACATATTAATGTGGTGGGTTGCTGTCAAAATTTAATCTTGGTGAGAAAATTTCAAGATTTTATAATGTTTTCATTTTTAGAGCTTATTTTTTCAACATTTTACATGCTAGTTTTGTCAATTTCTTGAAAATTTTCAATTCTTGAGCATGTAGGTTAGTGTTTGATAGTGTTGAGTCTTCTATTTACATATTAATTTGGTGGGTTGCTGTCAAAATTTAATGTTGGTGAGAAAATTTCAAGATTTCATCATGTTTTCATTTTTAGAGCTTACTTTTTCATCATTCTACATGCTAGTTTTGTCAATTTCTTGAAAATCTTAAATTCTTGAGCATATATGTTAATGTTTGATAGCGTTGAGTCTTTTATTCATATATTAATGTGATGGGTTGTTGTCAAAATTGAATCTTGGTTGGAAAAATTTGTCCATTTTGCAAATTAAGGGACGTTTTTTTGACATTTTTTTGAGTGCATGTCAAGTGCACACCCATGAGCATAAGAGCATATGCGTAACCCATCTTCCGAAGGCCATAACTTTTGCTCCCGGACTCGAAATGACTCCATTTTTTTTACGTTGAAAAGGTATTGAAGTTAACTATGCAAAGAAAACATAAATTCAAGATTTATACTTATAAAAGTTACAGGTTTTTTTGTTATTTTAAAACTGGTCATTTTCTAACATGCCTAATGTTTTGATGAATGTTGTATTTCCATGCTTATTCGATTTAGACCAAAGCATGTGTATGCTCTTCTCTTGCACCTCTTGGTGATCTTGAGAATAAAAAACAACTTTGATCTCTATCTTGTTAACATTGGGATTAAACTTGGAAACTTGATTATTCATTTTGCTTAAGGGAATGAACCTTTTACAAAACATTTTTCAATGGTATTTTGATTTGAAGTTTTCCATTTCTATATAGTTGGGATAAAGTTTGTGTATGCTCTTCTCTTGCACCTTAAGGTGATCTTAAGAATCAAAAGCAACTTTAGTCTTCATTTTATAACATTTGGTAAATTGGAAACTTCATCTTTCACTTTTGGTTTAAAGGAATGAACATTTATCAAGAATTTTGTATGGTTCATTGATTGAAAAGATTTTCTTTACTTTTTAGTTGGATTATTTGTTGTGTATGCTCTTCTCTTTCATCCTTGGATGATCTTGAGAATCAAAAGCAACTCTTAATCCTCTTTCAATAATGTTATTTACTTGTAGAACTACTAATACTTGAGAGCAAGGCCTAAAAACTCTTGTCAAAGAAATGAGTTTGGAACAAAATTTTCTAACTACACGTGTGTTACAAGGTTTCCAAATGGTGAATGGATAAACCACATTAAGTCTAAAAGATTAAAAACACGCCACATTCAAAACACTTGATTTGCATGTTTGAATAAGGGTACGTCCAATTCTCTTAAAATTAGGACATAACCCCTTTGGAATAAGCCTTAAACTACAAAAATGGGGGTGGTCCTAGGAACCCCAAAGTAGTGCACACAAGAGGGAACCTTGTAGAAGAAATGGGACATGCTCTGCACACCTACTTGACTAGTATACACATGAGATTTAGTGTCAAATTTATCTGTATCGCGACCCCAGTGAGAGTACATGATGGACACATTTATTGTCCACTATGCTTGAAGGTGGTAAAGTAAATCTAGGATAATCCTTGGGAAACCTTGGCAAACCGAGCTCACTCTTAAATAACTTTTGACACCTAGTTAAGTGAACCACCTAGGAAGATATCTTTGACCATGAGCCAACTTTGATCATTTCAAATTTTTTTGAGTTGAGAGCCATTATTCATCACGAAACGTGTGAAGTGTTACTTTTTCTTAGTTTTTCACTCACCCTAAGGCAAGGTGAAACTCTACCAAAGTGAGGCCAATATTTTTCATCCCCAATTGATCTACTTCCTTCACTTTATTTTGACACTTTATTGATTAGAAGAAGAGCGACTACCCTTGTGTTGCTAATTGATTGTATTCACCACTTTTGTGTCTTTTTACGCTCATCCATATTCGCAGTTGAGTTTTTAAACATATAAAGTGTGTGGAAACATTTTCATATCATTGGTAGAATTTTTTATCTTGATACCCAAGTCAAGATCGTCATGGTAGTTAGGATTGATTCATCACCTTGATTCTCCTTTGAAATTTTATTTTATTTATATTGTGTCACTACAATTTCGGTATTTACATCTTGTTTCTCGTAAACTTGTCATAAATATCTATATTGTGATGTTACGCTATACATACTCTAACAATTCCTTGGTATACTATAGCCCTATTTTGATTTCAATTACTACATCGATTTCGAAATGTGTTTTTGTGACCTTTGTGCACATCATATCGATATTATTTTGATATTAATACCTTAATTATCCATAAAATTTAGTTAACATATCTTAGTGGTATTGTTGGGTTGTTCATACTTGTAACTTCCACTTTTTGAGATATAGGGTTTGATTGGATTTAAGCTTGATTTTAGAATACTTTATTTGGGGATCATATCAACTTTTTGTTATTATTTATGGCTTGTTCATTTCTTTGAACTTGACATAAGAGGTGACATTTTTTTTATCATCTTAAATGTCAAACTACCATTTGGAAACATCTTCGGAAGTAAGTTCATTGATTGGTTGGTTTAGAACAAACCTTGTGTGATTGTTTCTTGCGTTTATTCGTCATTTTGATCCATTGATGCATCGATTCTTCATTATTCTTTGGTCATTAATTTGGCTTCATGTTTTGAACTTGCGTGATTGTTCCTTGTGTTTATCCACCTTATAAACTCATTTATAGGACAATCCTTTAGGTCTTTGATCCTCTTGATCTTCTTATTTTTTCCTAAGTTCATGGTCATTTTTGAACAAATCTTTCAAACCTTGGAAAAAAATTTCCTATCAAGAAATTTTTGCATCAATCAAACATAGAAAATCTTTCCTTTGTATCCTTTATGTTGCTAAAATTTTAAACAATCCTTTGACATTTACGCCTCCAAACCTTGTTATATTATCAATCTTGAGTCAACAAGATGTATGTTTTCCTTAGTTTCCCTTTTGGAAAATCACACAAGCATCCCCATATTTACAAATTTTCTAGTTGGTTGTCGTTATGGTGCGTAAATCAATATGAAACCTTCTTCACTTTGAATAAGTTTGATCATACAATCTGGGTCTAGACCTTTGAACCCAACACATGCCCAAAATGAATGATTATTGCAAGGTCCCTTATACATATGACAATAAGGAACCAAAGTTTCAGTGTTCACATCAAAAGATGCCCATCATAACCAAACCTTGTTTGGTTCTTCACCCTAGAGAACTCATTCGGGTAACCCATTCCCCACCTTCATCTTATAGATGGTGGTATGGTTTAGACACTTCTGATCTAAATTGTTATTTGAGTTCTCCCCACTTTTCTTCTAATTCTAATCAAAACAATTCCTCTTCTTCTGAGGATTCCAATCCAAATATTTCCTCCAATTATTCTGATGATTCAGATCCAAACTACTATTTATATTAATCTTATTCGAATCCTAAGTTGCAGTCCTCCCCTTCTTCACAGAATCACATGACATCCTTCATCATACTTTTACTGTGATTCTTGAGTCCACCCTTTCTTTTTGGGACCTCCTTTATCATTCATCCAATTTTAATCCTGATTCATGGTCCTCCCCTTATTTGCATGACCCTATTTATAGAACATCTAATGCAATTCTTCAATTGCAATTCTCCCCTCTTCGTAGGACCTATTTTATCAATCACCTCAACAAAACCTTCCTCCTTTGAAGATTCGTGTGACTCAAAGTCCTTCTAGTCAATAATCTAAGTCGATTCCTATGTCACAATATATAGAATTATGGATACAAAATCCTCCTATTCTTCCTCTACGACATCGTCTTATAGGGAAACCTATACCAACCAATTCTAAATCCACATCTTCTTCTAATCACGAGACATCTAGCCCTAAGTATACTTCATATTTTGAGTCATCTTCTTCTATTAATCGCCATCAAACATATTCTAAGTCTTTCACACAAGTTGGACCTTTTTCTTCCAATCAAACCCCTATGGTCGATCAAAAACCCATACCGATTGATTTCTTTCAGAACGAAGGAGAGATCATGGCCTTTATATGGGCACATAAAGATACCCCTCTAAAAAATTACGAGTAAGGATTCTCTTTAGACTTCGATGCATCTACATATTGTGAGGAAAAGGTTGATTCCTTTTATCAAGAAATGGAGGAAGAGCCTTAGATCATGTAACTTGATCCTCTTATTCTTCCATCTTCACATTCTTCATTATGTGATAAAACTCTTAGGTATTGCATTGATCCATGTCCTATATTCTCATCACCTAATCACTCTTTATCTATCACAATTCCTCAATCACAATATCTGATGGGGTCAACAAAAAGTAGCCATTCCTCTTGGTCTAGGTGTGGGTCACCTTCTAGTAGTCATCCCTCTACTATTTTTAGGACATTTTCAAGTAGTCCACTATATTTTATTCTTAGGGCACATCCAACTAGCCCCGTATCTTCTATGTATGGGACACCCTCAGGTATTCCACCATCTTCTATTATTGTGCTACATCCTAGTATCCCATCATCTTCTAGCTATGGGTTGTGCCCTAGTAACCCTTCTCCTTCTATTATAGGGCCACATCCTAGTATCCCTTCATCTTCTGTTTGTGGCTCACCTCCTAGTAGCCCATTTTCTTCAATCCTTGGACAATATTGTTTTCATCCATCACGTTATTCTTCTACCAAATATTGTGGCAATCCCATTGTCATTTCTGACATTCAATTCTAAATGTTCATGTTCTTCTCCCACTTCTCAGGATCAGACAAGTCAAGCATTAGCTTATAATAAACTTAGGCATGTTTTTTACCAAGATAAGACCAAAACACCGAAGAGTTCCAAATCTCCCAACAATTCAAACGATTATAAAATTCAAAATCAAATGTGACTCCAGAATGTACACCAATGTACCCATCAAGTAGGGCACAAATTGCCAAAACCTATGGATAGGGAAATAAATCTCCCACATATGAAACACATTTTTTTTTAAAAATCACAATCATTTGTTGAGTGTGAGCTCACCATGATCATCAAGATCAGGGATAATATTACACTTGATATAAAAACACGCTTAGTCTCTCTTATCAAAGAAATCACAAAAATCTTTGTTGGATCCTATCACACAGAGTGACATGTTTCATTCCAATAACCATAAAAAAAAAAATCCTAAAATAGATCAAAAATACAAAAAATGAGAAAACATTAAAACATTACAAAAATAAAATCAAAGGTACAAAGATCAAACATTGCAATTAGGTATTGCATACACATGTATGTTATTTCTTCCCTTTATTTCATATTCCTCTACAAATTATCCATTATTTTCATCCCTTTGATGATATTTTGGTTAGCTTATGGTGTACACATTTTGTGACATTTATATCTATGGTATCTGTTTGACCTTGGTCTTTCATAACCTTGGTAAATTAAAGAACAACTGATCTCTTAGAGATCCTATCACTATCTACATATAATAAACTTGTTGGGAAGAATTTTTGGGCATATTTGTTGACACTAGATAATGTCATCATCACAATCACTTCTACATCCTTCCATCAATCCATCAGTGGTTCTTAACCCCTTGTTAAACAAGAGATTTGAAATAATTTTTCAAAAAGTAAAAGAATCAAAATTAATCAATCAAAAAACAAAAGCTAAAAGAAGAAGAAAATTGATATATAAATCTCTCTTGGGGAATTTTCAATAATCTCTACCAAGGCTATGGATGCCTGACTGAAATTAGAGAAATGTTGTGATTAGAATCAAATACATTTCTATCAGGGCTATGGATGCGTGGATGGAAGTGGAGAAATGTACGACTCTCCTTCCATAATCCATTCACAAATAACCTTTGAAACTAAATCATTCCTACACATTGGCTAGTATCTTCACTTAATTTCTATCAAATCTTTCCTTCAAGAGGTAATTCATTTCCACATGCACACATTGGATCTCGGTGAGTAAACATGATTAGTATGTTATCAATTGTTAATTATTGGACCTTGTTCAAACTCTTACGTTAGCGCATGTCTTGTCTCATGATTTTTTCCTTGGGCTAATCACTTTTTCATCGACCACCTTATAAATAGTTTCATAGCATCCTCTATTCTTCAAAAATATTTTAGAACGTCCATGTGTATCAGATGTCTTCTTTTCCATGTTTGCAGGAAATTTTGTCCCCTTTTAATAAGACAATTTTCTACTTTCTTTCTCTCATGTGTCTCTTGGCCAGCTTACGCTAGGGAATCCTTGCTTCCTCATGATTGAACCTATTTTATATTGGCCTTGATCCCCCTTCAGCGTGTGAAGAGTTTTCCTTTGAATACTCGCACCTAATTGTTGGGGCATTTTTGCATCTTCACTTTCTTTTGTATACATGTGAAAATTTTCCCTTGTACATCCCATCTATTGTTGGGGGAATCAACACTTCTTTATCTTCAAGTACATAGTTTCAGAAAACTTTCAAAATAAAAAACATTCAAATATGTTTCTAAAAAATAAAAAAAATAAAAATCATCCTTAAAAACATCGCTCTTTGGTTCTCGCCTAATCTTATGTGCGACTCATGGATCATCTTGATCTACCTCCATAAAAAAAGTTGGTTTTCTTACTGTGCCTGTACTCTAGCACACAATGAGTTACTTGGTACTATTTCATAGTCCATGACTTCTTTTCATAGGACCCAAGTTTCCTTCTATATTCCCCTTGCATGTATCCTTGCTTGGGGCACCATCTTTTAACCCTTATCATTAATTCACATAGGTCGGAATCAAATCTTGATAACAAAAAAATTGCATTATGTTTCTTTGTTAGGTTAGAATTTTTACTTTCTCATATTGCATTTCATTATGTATGTTGCAAGGAGTTAGGCACATTTTACTTTCTCGTATTGCATTACATTTTGTATATTGCATTGAGTTGGTGTTTTTAGCAATGGAAAATTGTTCGTAGTATGGATTTTCATGTCATTCTACTTTTGTCGTATGCTTATATTTGTAATAAGGACCGATGACATAGATCTTTAGCAATATGATGACACTAAAGTTGTTTCAATACATTGGATGAAAGCTTGCCCTTTTCTTTCCTTCTTCATTCCTCTTCTACATCATTCTCCTATCAACATTATTCTTCTAATCCACCTGGGGGCATCCTACCCCTACCCATTCTTCTATCCATTTCTCTCACCTTTTTCGATCGTCGATCGCCTTCTTTCATCACCCCATCATCACTCGAGGCGGCATCTCTCACTTCTACTAATTTTTCTTCTACCCCTTCAAAATTTTATTTGTATACTATCTTTGAAGTGGCGTCACTTACGCAACCCCAAAGAGGGGAAAATGTAGACACCTATAACTTATCTTGAGTAATTTAAATAATTAAATTGCGCTAATTATACCCTTTCCTGCAAATTGACGACATATCATCAATATTGCACATTTTCTCTATTATCGTCGTTAATTAATTACATTACGTTAGTTAATTAACTCTTATATCCAACAATGACGCCAATTAATGACTTCTCGTTAATCATCTCCCATTTCTATCTTGATTATTTAATTAATTATAATTAATTAAGACCCCCTTTCTATCTCGATTAATTAATTAAGCTTCCTCCCTTTTCTATCTAGATTAATTAATTATTTCTAATTAATTATGCTTCCCTTTCTATCTATATTAATTAATTATTTCTAATTAATTAAGCTCCCCTTTCTATATAGATTAATTAATTGTTTCTAATTAATTAATACCTCATTTTATCTAGATTAATTACTTATTCTTAATTAATTAATTATCTCTTCTATTTAATCAATAAATCGTCATTTATTTGATTAAAATCCTCTCATAACATAAATAATACTAACTATTCATCTAAAAATATTCTATAAGCTTGCACACCTATTAATTAATCACTTTGGTTAATTAATAAACCCCCTCAATCCCCATGAGTCACTAGAGGAAAAACTAAACTCTCCTAAGGTTGTGTTGTCTCCTGAAAATTGCTCTGTGTTTTCACAGCCAAATTCAATTTTTTGAGCTCATGCCCTCCGTTGGTGTTTAAGCCAAGTTAGAGATTTAAGAAATTAGCAAAAGTCATGCCCTTGAGCTGTTTAAATCTCTGTTTTACTCATTTTGAGAAATTCTCCATTTCCCGATTTGTGCACGTAATATCCTCTTTGTAACCTCCATTTTTGATCAAAATTGTTCGCTTGTTCTATGGCCCGGGTCGTCAAGTCATTTTTTTGCCTCCATGCCTCCAGTTCGTGAAGGAAATTTAAAATTTGGACTCAAAATGATGAAGTTTTCTTCCTCTGCATATTTTCCATAGTCAGGATGATGAGAATCTTTTCCCCATCAAATTTTGGCTCCAATGAATGTAGGTACGTGGTTAGATCCTATTGGATGGGGAAGAATGGGACTTTTGGTGAGCTTAACACTTTTGGTCACTTTTGGCAAAAATGGTAAATTTTCCCCGCAGCCCTGATCAAGATATAAAGGAAAAAGTCAAAGTTGAAGCCTGCAGGGAAAAGTCAAAGGTGAAGCCCGCAGGGAAAAGTCAAAGATGAAGCCCATAGTTGAAAATTCAAAGTGAGAGAGTGGGCTGGCGGAGGCAATTGAGATTTTGAACCTTTTTCCAAAAAAGGTTAAAATGTTTAGAAAAGAGCCGCGACCCTATTTCTAATTAGAAGCAGCCACGTGTCTAAGTTGAAAAGTCAAAGCGAGAGAGCAGGCTGGTGGAGGCAATTGAGTTTTTGAACCTTTTTCCAAAAAAGGTTAAAATGTTTAGAAAAGAGCTGCAACCCCATTTCCAATCAAAAGCAGCCACGTGTCTAAGTTGAATAGTCAAAGTGAGAGAGCAGGCGGATGGAGGCAATTGAGTTTTTGAACCTTTTTCCAAAAAAGGTTAAAATGTTTAGAAAAGAGCCGCGACCCCATTTCTAATAAGAAGCATCCAAGTGTCTAAGTTTAAAAGTCAAAGCGGGGGTGCTGGCTAATTTGTTCCAAATTTCCAAATCTTCAAAAAATCACAAAATGTAAAGGGCTTCCCCTGTACCCACTCCAATCCCTTCCTACCACGTGGACGACCTGATTTCAGAGTTAGAGGAGCAAATCAAATGGTCTATATTTAAACTGGAAAATCAAATGTAATGGTAGCTTCATAAGATATGGTTTTTAACCCGCCACGAGCATTTTCTTCACAACAAAGGAATTCGAAAAGGCATTGAGGATTTGTGAAGTTGTAATGGTTTCTTGCAAAGAATATAATGGCTTCTCGATGTCATTCCAAGGCTGGTGATTGATTTTAAAAAAAAATACTAGAGTTCTCTGTACCTGGAAAAGATAGAAAATGCCATTCTTCTTCTATTTTCTCTTCTTCCTCAAATTTCTTCCATTCTCAAGCTATGTACAAACGCCACTCAAGCTTCAATAGTAAAAGAAGGAATTTTTTCCTTTTTTATTCATGAATTAATTGGTACTTTGCAATCAATGAGTTCCATTTGGTCTTGTAGCTTCTCCTACGGATTTGTTTTTCTTTTGACTATAAATGCATGTAAATGAAATTTCTAATTAATGTGTATGGGAATATTATATTCTACTCGCAACATTAATTTCTCCTACCTCCATTCTCACTCCCTTTCCCTTCTTAGACAAAGTTCTTCTCTAATGAGAAATTTCTACGTTTGCCACAGGGTCAGCAGAGTGCCTTTGTTGGATTTCTAGTTGAAAGGCCACCATTGAAATCCAATTTTTCACACATGCACATACGGAAGCTACACTGTTCAAGTAGAGGAACTCTCATAGTGTTGGCCTGAAAACCAAATTTTTTTCCACAAGACAATTTTTCTCGCCAACAGTTTTTGGCGCCCACTGTGGGGTAAATTTTGCAGCATCTACACCTAAAAACGATCTCAGGGTTATGAAATACAAAAAAAAAGATCCTGGAAGGAAAGTTTCTAGAGATTAAATAATCAAACAAAATTCATGGATGTAAATCATGGCTATTCTAGGAGATCCTCCTGTTGAGAGACCTAATTTAGTCTTTCACATCCAAGAAGACATTGCTTCTGATCTGAGAGAAGATATTTTGCATAAGAGACAAAGTGTCAATCAATACTTCATTTCCATAAGGATTCTAGACCTAGAAGAGAAACGTGTTGTTGAACTGGAAAGGTAGAGACAAATTCCAACACACCAGAGAAGAGCGTAAACTTTCAAGCTAGCTGGTAGAAGATACACCAGACAACAGAGATAAGGAGGAAAAAACGGCCCCATTTTTGAAGAACTTCAAAGAAGACAAGAGCTGCTCATAAATCTAGGGCCTCCCCTTCGTCAAGCAACTAGTCACGTTGAGAACTTGAGTGTTGCTAATCATTTTGATGGTGAATTTCCATACATCAACGATAACCTTGATGATTTCACTGACGTAAAAACTAAAGAAGAAGTTAGAGAAAGAGAAGCAAGAGCGGAAGACGAAATAAGGGCTCAACTTGAAGAAATCAAAAGACTTCAGGCCAAGGTAGATGAGAGAACAACATCACAAACTACAACTTTAGGAAGGTGGGAAGCTAGAAACAAAAATAGAATGGGAGATCATGAGGCTCGTATACCTAATATACCATGGGGAGGAAATACTGGTCCACTTACTCTTCCACAACCACTTCATGACCTCCCAAGAGGCTCAAGAAAGAACTTCCCAAAATTCAAAGGGGATGGTTCTCAGCTCCCTGAAGAACATGTAGTAGCATTCATCACTGCTTGTGGAGTGTTGGGAGTTGAAGATGAAGATATTTTAGTTAGGCTCTTTGTGGATTCACTCCAAGAAAAAGCTACTGAATGGTTCTACATGTTGCCCCCAAGATTTGTCACGTGCTGGGTAGATATAAGAAGTGCATTTGAACATAGGTTCAAGAGTACAGAAGATTGTCAGGATTCTGCTGGTCCAATTGGTTTAGATGAAGAAGGAGACCTCTGAATCAATGAGAGATTTTGTATTAAGGTATGATAAATTAGTAAGAAAGATCCCAGAAGATGTCATACCCTCTGAGAATAAGGTGAAAAGGTTCTTCATCAGTGCTTTGCCATCAAGAAGTTGGTTTCTTCCTTAGAATAGTCTCAACCGAGAACATTAAGGGAAGCTAAAGACTTTGTAATTGAGACTGATGATGATCTAATTATTTTTGGCAAAGTGAAAGGACCAAACGGGAAGTAAAAAGGTCAGAGCTCAAATTCAGTCACCATTGATCCAATGTTCCAAAAAATGGCAAATGACCTAGCTGCTTTGAAGAAGCAGCTATCACAAATCATAATGAGGAATGCTCTAAGGAGATAAAATCCTCCTGACAGACCAAGAATTGATCCACTTCCTCGTAGGCTTGATCTTGAAGCACCACCGGTTAATGCTATCTATGACACTAGAGAATTAGAAGAAGGAACAAACATTCAGGAAACTGAAGAAGAAAGCATGGATGACTACGAAAACTATCTTGAAATTGAAGAGGTTAGCATGCACAATGGCCTAATTGAATACATTGATGATGAGGAGGAAGGTGATGAAGAAGCTCCAAGTTTTTCACGTGTTATTTTCACTTGTACATAGTCCAAGAATAGTGTTTCCAGCCTCAGTAGTTGCAACTGAGAGTAGGAAGAACAAATAAGATAGATCTTTAAATCCTCCACAAAACAAGATCATCAGTAGAGGATCACCATTACCACCTTGCAATGGAATCAGCTCAAAGAGAAACTAGATTCACTGGTTTTCAAGGATCACACTGTATGTGCTAAGTAATTCATCTGATTCTCCTCTCAACCCAAAAGTTTGTCAAGATCAATTCTCTTCTTAATATTATGTTTCTGCAAGAACATCTAGATTTCAATCAAAGGCTATACCCTCATCTCCTTCCAAGACTAGTTTATACATTTGAAAAGGAGAACCCAACACCAAAAGTAACAAAAACCCATATCATTTAAATCCTCTCCCACTACTGGAACCTTTTCCTCATCTATCATAACTCCATTTGAGTTTGTGGAGCATGCAAGCAAAACCAAAGTTCATCTCTCTGAGATTGAATACCTACTAACACATCCTGCCCAACTTGACAGATTCATCAAGGAAATTTGTGGTAGTAACCCTTTTTCTTCAAGTCCTAATCTCTAAAGGCCTATTACCCACACCATCCATACCACCTTCTCAAAACATGTTATCCCTCATTGCCTCCACCACCAAAAGAGTTGAGCCTTTTTACCTGTCACTTATCATCAAAGGTTTCTAGCTGAATAATTGTCATTATAGATTCTGGAGCCTCAGATAATGTGATGCCAACAAAATTTGTAAATGCTCTTGGCCTCACTTTTGCTTGGGTAAATGGCACATGCTACTAAATGGAATCCAAACAAGTTCCATTGGTATGAAGGATTAAGGATGCTCAGTTTGCACTAGCTGATTACTTTGATAAGAAGATACTCTTGATCATTTTGGTTGCAGACATCCCAACATCTTTTGGGATGTTGTTGAGTAGATTTTTTTGCAGAGATCTAGGTGTGAGAAATAAAAATGGATTGGTCATATGCAACTATCCCAGTGAAAGGAGAAATGAAGAAGTTATTGTCCGGTCAGGAAAAGGAAATTCATAGTAAGGAAATCTGATGATCCAAGAGCTAACATCCTCTTTTAATATTGTGGGCTAGGAAACTACTTCCTTACATCACAAAAAGAAGAAAACTTGCCACTCCTCATGGAGGAAGAAGAATATCATATTTGGACAATGGATTTTGATGGCAGTCATTCCAGAGTAGGTTCAGGAGCTGGTGTAGTATTATACTCTCCCTCTAATGAGGTATATGCTTTTTCCTGCAATTTGCAATTCGATAATACAAACAATACGACAGAGTATGAAGCATTGATCTATTAGGCATGAATGTAGTAGAGGACATGGGAATCAAGAAGTTGAGATGTAAAGATGATGTTGAGATTGTGGTGAAGCAGGTCCACCAACAATATCAGGTAAAAAATCCAAGGCTCAGGCACTATAGAAACAGAGTATGGGACTGCATTGAATCCTTTGATGCATTCTCCATTGAAGCTATCCACTAGGGAGTAAGAATGAAAAGGTTGATTCTCTAGCAGTGTCAGCTTCCTTAGTGACACCTCATCCTTCTTTTGGAAAGGATAAAGTGAGGATTGAGATGGTGTTCACACCCAAGATACCTGACAATGCAAATCACTAGCAGGTTTTTAATGATGACAATCATATCCTAGCCTTCTTAGAACAAAGGGATAACTTCAATAATCTGTTCTTTGAAGGAAGTGAAAACACACACCGTGAATCAGTCCCCAAAGAAGAGAAATAAGGAATTGAGGGAATTGATGAAGAGGGGGTAATTAAACTGAAAGGAAAAAAAATCCCCAAAGGCCTATTTTCTTTGGAAGATCTCTTTGATACACGCATGGAAAGGTTCATCCAAGAGAAAGAAAAAGAGTCTTCTCGGTGCCCATCTGATTTCGATCATGAAAACATTGGCACTTCAGAGAATCTAAGGATGGTTAACATTGGTAAATGTTGCTCACTAGGAGAGAAGTGAAATTTTGTTGCTCTGCCATAAAAGTACTTAGATGTTTTGGCCTACTCCTATGATGAAATCAAATATTTTCAGCCAAAGGAAATGCGTCACTCCATTCCTTTGAAGCAAGGATCCAAGCCCTTCAGGAAAAACATGAAGACCCTACAATCCAAAGATTGCTGATGTTATCAAAGAAGAGGTGAAGAAAATGTTTAATCCTAGAATCATTTTCCCCATCCATCATTCAACATGGGTGGCTAACATTGTGCTAGTAAGGAAGAAGAACAAGGAAATAAGGATTTTTGTAGACTTCCGAAATTTGAATTAGGAATCTCTCAAGGACAGCTACCCTCTTCCAATCATGGATCATATTTTGTAAGCAGTCACTAGATCTGAGATGCTCTCTTCACTTGATGGATTCTCAGGGTACAACTAAATCAAGTTGGCAGAAGAGGATAGCAACAAAACAACCTTCACAACACCTTGGGGCACTTTTTCCTACAGTAGAATGCCTTTGGGCTTGATCAATGTTGGAGCCACTTTCCAGAGAGTAATGGATTTGGCTTTCAAATATTAGAAATATTGACATTTTCATTTACCTTGATGACCTAACATGGTTTTCTCAAAGAGGAGGGGAGACCATATCAGTCATTTGGAGGAAGTCCTTGCAAGGTGTCAGGAAACATGGTATTTCTCTAAATCTAAAGAAGTTCATTTTTGGAGTCATAAAAGGTAAGTTACTGGGACACATTGTGAACAAACATGGAGCACACATTGATCTTGAGAGGGTCAGAGATATCCAAGCATTAGCCTTACCAACCAGATAAAAATGGAGTTCATTCATTCTTTGGAAAGGTAAACTTCCTTCATCGTTTTGTGCTTGAGTTTTCTGAACTGACTAAGGCATATAGCTTCCATGATGAACCCTCAAACAAGTTTCAACTGGAATAAGGAAGGAAAAACAACATTTGAGAATATCAAGAAAGCCATTACCAAAGATCCAACTCTTGTATCTCCATATTTCAACAAGGAGTTCATCATGTATTGATATGCATAAGAACATACACTCTCATGTTGTCCTTGTGTAGAAAAATGATGAAGGCGTGGAAGCACCCATTGCTTTCATGAGTTGTCCTTTGAAAAATCACGAGCTAAAGTACAGCCAACTGGAGAAGCATGCCTACATGCAGTGGTTAAAGCTGTTAACAGTTTCAGATTCTACATTCTCAATTCCCATATAGTGGTGATGGTCCCTGGAAATGCAATCAAGTCCATTTTGACTCAACAAGATCCTGGGGGCTAAGAGAGGAAGTTGGATTGCAAAGACCCAAGAGTATGACTTGGAGATTAGACCCTCTAATATGGTAAGAGGAAATGGTTTGTGCCAGCTGATTGCTAAAGATGAAGCTCTTAGGGCTCAACAGGAAAAAAAAGATGGTGTTTGCTTGACCTGTTTAGGAGACAGTCCACAAGTGCTCTTTGCCACCACTATTGATGAGTGGTATGCTGATATTGCTTACTACCTCACTTATGGAGAATTCCCTTCACTTTTTGATTACAAACAAAGAAGAACCCTTAAGCTGAAAGCAACCAAGTTTGTGATTTGGAATCATGCACTTTACAAGAGAGGCCTAGATGGTTGTTTCCTCAAGTGTGTAGATAAGGAGCAGCAAGTAAAGTTGCTCAGGGCATATCATGATCAACCTTGTGGTGGACACTTCTCAGTCAATGGTCACCGCACATAAAATCCTCAGAGGGAGATATTATTGGCCCTCCATCTTTGCAGACACTCAAGATTGGGTTTCCAAATGCAAAGCATGCCAAAAAATTGTTGGAAAGCCATAACTAGCTGCATTTCCACTCAGGCCTGTGGTGATTGAAGAACCATTTCAGCAATGGCGGTTAGATTTTATTGGTGTTCTAAATCCTCATTCTAGTGCAGGGCATACTTATGTAATCACTACAAATGATTACTTCACTAAATGGGTGGAAGAAATCCCAGCCAAGCAAACTAGCTCTAAAACAGTTTACAACTTCATCAAGGACAATGTCATTGTCTGTTTTAAAGTACCACATAATATTGTTGTTGACAATGCCACCTATTTCTCCTCTAAGGAGCTCCAAAAAATTTTATGGCTTTGGAATCTACCTATATCACTCTTTTGACTACTACCCAAAGGGAAATGGTCAAGTTGAGTTAAGCAACAAGAACATTGTGACCATTGTTCGCAAGCTAGTATATGAGAATCAAAAGAAATGGCACAAGAAGTTATATGATGCATTGTGGGCCGATAGGATCACTCCTAAGAAGGAAATAGGTATGTCACCTTTCTAAATGTTGTATGGAGTTGAGGTAAAAATTCCCCTCACAATTGAGATGTCAGCTCTCAAGTTGCTGTAAGAAATAGAAGATGGTCAATACAAAGACTCCATTGAAAAGAGGATCCTCTTCCTAGAGAAGCTAGAAGAAAGTGGATGCCAAGTAGTGGATAGAATTAAGGAGCATCCGTTGAAAGTGGAGACATTTTTTTTTGACAAGAGGGAAAAAGGCAAGAAAATTCAAGGTTGGAGATTTTGTCCTGCTTTGGGACAAGAGAAGAGAACCAAAGGGTAGCCATGGAAAGTTTGATTCATTGTGTCTGGGCCCATTCCAAATTCATGGAGATTTTGGTGACATTTTTTTTCTTCTCTCATACTTGGATGGAACACCATTAGTAATTGCCTCAAAGTGGGAAATACCTGAAACTATATCATCAATGAAAGCGGGTTTTCCCCTGTCTTGTACCATAGGTCATTTTCGTAGGCATGTTATTTTTCCTTTTCTGTTGTGTGTTTCTGTTTTAGTTGTGTGTGGTTTGGCTTGTCTATTTCCTCCTTCTTTCATTCTTTCCCAGAATTGTACACGACTCTATAAGGCCTAATGGATAAGGCACTAGTCAACGTAATATGTTTTGAAACTTGAGATTCTTGATCCTCATGTCATGCCCTAGCCATGCCCAGTTCACACCATGTCCCCAAGCTAGAGCCAGACTGTTGTCTCCTAAAAACTGCTCTATGGTTTCATAGACAAATTCAAATTTTTTGAGCTCATGCCCTCCGTTGGTTTTTAAGCCAAATTAGAGACTTAAGAAATTAGCAAAAGTTGTGCCCTTGTGGTGTTTAAATCTCTATTTTGATCGTTTTGAGAAATTATCCATTTCTCGATCTGTGCACTTAATATCCTCTTCGCAACCTCCATTTTTAATCAAAATTGTTCATTTGTTCTATTGTCAAGTCATTTTTTTTCCTCCATGTCTCCGGTTCGTGAAGGAAATTCTAAAGTTGGACTCAAAACGATGATTTTTTCTTCAACTGCATATTTTCCATAGTTGGGATGATAGGTGTCTTTTCCCCGTCAAATTTTGGCTCCAATGAATGTAGGTATATGGTTAGATCCTATTAGATGGGGAAGAATGAGATTTTTGGTGAACTTAACACTTTTGGTCACTTTTGAAAAAAATGGTAAATTTGCCCTGCAGCCCCGATCAGGATATAAAGGAAAAAGTCAAAGTTGAAGCCCGTACGGGAAAAGTCAAAGGTGAAGGCCACAATTAAAATGTCAAAGTGGGAGAGTAGGTTGGTGGAGGCAATTGAGTTTTTGAACCTTTTTCCAAAAAGGGTTAAAATGTGTAGAAAAGATCCATGACCCCGTTTCCAATCAAAAGCAGCCACGTGTCTAAGTTGAAAAGTCAAAGCGGGAGAGTGGGTTGGTGGAGGCAATTGAATTTTTGAACCTTTTTCCAAAAAAGGGTAAGATGTTTAGAAAAGAGCCGTGACCCCATTTCCAATCAAAAGAAGCCATGTGTCTAAGTTGAAAATTCAAAGCGGGAGAGCGGGCTGGTGGAGGCAATTGAGTTTTTGAACCTTTTTCCAAAAAAGGTTAAAATGTTTAGAAAAGAGTCGCGACCCCATTTCCAATCAGAAGAAGCCATGTGTCTAAGTTGAAAATTCAAAGTAGGAGAGAGGACTGGTGGAGGCAATTGATTTTTTGAACCTTTTTCCAAAAAAGGTTAAAATGTTTAGAAAAGAGCCGCGACCCTATTTCCAATCAGAAGCAACCACGTGTCTAAGTTGAAAAGTCAAAGCGAGGGTGTGGACCAATTTGTTCGAAATTTCCAAATCTTCAAAAAATCACAAAATGCAAAGGGCTTCCCCCATACCCACTCCAATCCCTTCCTGCCACGTGGATGACCCGATTTCAGAGTTAGAGGATCAAATCAAATGGTCTATATTTAAACTGGAAAATCGAATGTAACGGAAGCTTTGCAAGATATGGTTTTTAACCCGCCGTGAGTGTTTTCTTCACAACAGAGGAATTTGAAAAGGTGTTGATGATTTGTGATGTTGTAACAGTTTCTTACAAAGAATATAATGGCTTATCAACGTCATTCCAAGGGCTAGCAATTGATTGCAAAAAAAAACCAGAGTGCTCTGTACCTAGAAAAGATAGAAAACACCATTTCTTCTTCTATTTTCTCTTCTTCCTCAAATTTCTTCCATTCTCAAGCTATGTACAAACTCTACTTGAGCTTCAATAATAAAAGAAGGAATTTTTTCCTTTTTGATTAAGGAGTTAATTGGTACTTTACAATCAATGAGTTCCATTTAGTCTTGTAGCTTCTCCTATGGATTTGTTTTTCTTCTGACTATAAATGCCTGTAAATGAAATTTCTAATTAATGTGTGTGGGCATATGATATTCTACTTGCAACATTAATTTCTCCTACCTCCATTCTCACTCCCTTTCCCTTCTTAGACAAAGTTCTTCTCTAGTGAGAAATTGCTAGCTTTGCCACAGGGTCAGTGGAGTGCCCCTGTTGGATCTCTAGTCGAAAGGCCACCATTGAAATCCACTTTTTCAGACATGCACATATAGAAGTTGTACCGTTCAATTAGAGGGACTTAGATTCCCATAGCATTGGCCTGAAACCCACAAATTTTTCCACAAGACATATTTTCTCACCAACGGTTTGACTCAACCCTCCCTAAACCTTCCTTATCCACAACTCACCCAACCTTTCCACTATCTCACATGTAAAGGGATGTAGATATTCTTTTACACATTGGGATATTTAATGAGCCCTCCTTCTACCTTTCTACTTACACCTAAATGAGAATAGAGCCTAAGTTATAGCCATTTTATCATCTTAAAGCATTCTTCATTATAGGAGATAGCTATTTTCATTTCTTGCATTCATTCTTCCAATTTTGAATTCATATGGAGATATGTCAAATATTCTTGTAGCCATGGATTGACAAGACTCCATTATTGAAACCTTGGGATTCCAACATACAATGAAATCCTTTGATTGGTAAGGATCTAAATAGGTTCATTTTACTAGCATTCAATTAGAGATAGAGGTTAATTTCTTTAGCATGTTAGTTTGAATCTTCATTTCATGTTCTAATGCAAATATGTTAATAGATTAGATTTTCTTAAGCTCTAAGCATGATGGTGCATAGATTTTATTTTAGCATTATATTGAGGATATTAGATTTTAGTCTTGATTTTATTTGCATAGCTAACTAATTCTTGCACATAGATGTGAACCATATAAAGCATGTGTACTAAACATATTGATATAATAAATGTTCATTAGATATGATCATTAGAGGGATAGTACATATCATCCCATGGGAAAGAAAAATTATAAGAATGTCCAATAATCCATAATGATCTAAAAGATAACTAGTACATGTCATCCCATGGGGAAAAAATGCTAAGAATGTCTAGTGATCCATAAAGATCAAAAGATAAAATATTAACAATACATGCTATAACAATATATTTTTATACACATGAATTAACACCAATGAGCCCATTGGAGCTCATAAAATTGCATGAAAACACATGACATGACAAGAATACCATAATACATAGAAAATTGATACGACACCACGATGATAATTTGAATACTATTAGTAGTAGCTACTTGTGTGTGCGAAGAAAGTATGTGTAAAAAAATAAGTGTTAATAGTAATAAATAATGTATACATCACAATGTGTCATGAGAAATGTATCCCAAACAATAGGTGTATCAAGTAATGTACTATAAAAAAGTGTTTGAGAAGGAGATGTTCCAATTAATGTGTTATGGGAAATTACTCCAATTAAGAAATGTATCAATAAATGTGTTATGAGAAATGATTACAATCAATAGATGTCTCAGTCAATGTGTTGGAGAAAATAAGGCATAAAGAAAATAGGTTCATAGAGAAAAAAAGTGTGTAGAGAAAATAATACATAGATAAAGTAATGAATTTTATGATGCTCCTAGAGAAAACAAGTGCACAAGGAAAACATTGCATAGAGAAAGTAATGTACATAGACAATGGTAATAGGGAAACAAAGGAATCATATAATGTGCATGGATAAATAACCATCTAGAGAAGATAGTGCACACATAAAACATGTGAAAAGTACAAACAAGTGCATATATAATGTAATGTAACAAATAATCTACTTAGGAAAATAAATGAATTATATTATTTACATATAGAAAACCAGGAATAGAGAAAACAATACATAGATAAAATATTCACAAAATAAGACCTATCTAAATAAGATTCTATCATAGGTTGTAATAAATAATATAAGATTATCTTACTAAAATGAAGAAAGAATTATAAATTTAGTACATTTACATTCCCATCTTGTCATAGTATTGCAAAATACTCTACAAACATTTCCTAAGAATTTCAACCATAGGACATATCCTATATTAATCTTGTAGACTATGCAAAGCTTCTACATAAATAAACTAGATTCCTCATATAATGGAGGAGTCCAATGCTACTTAGACAATTAATTTGGAAATTATTTCCTTCCAATAAGTTTTGAATTCCCTCTAGCTCAATTTGGCCAATCATATCTTGTAATATCCTTTGATATTCCTCTCTAATTACCTACAAATTCATTATTTCCTTCCATATATATAATTTTAAAGGATAATTAAGGGCACTTTTGCAAGTAAATATTGTTAGATCAATTTTATTATTAGATTGTTTATTTAATAGTTATGGTATGTAATTGTTAGGTAGTTTCCGCAATCAACCTTACTTGTTTGTATTTATTCATTTTCACCATTAATGCATATCATCGAATTATATATATGATGTTTCATTTTTGGTATCAAAGCATTTACATTTTTATGTACAATTTTCTCATGATCTTGGTGATCACAATGTGAGGGTGATCTACACCTAAGGAATTGCATAAAATCTATGTTTGGTGAAGCATTATTAAATTTTTATCTGTAGAAGCCAAAGTGCAGAGTAAGGTGACAATACAAACACATATTTCTATGTAGATCTTGAATCTCTCTTGCACCAATGGTTTTACCACCATCGCTACCAATTTTTTCTCCCAAAAATAACCATATAATTATATAGTTTAACAGGTGTTAAAGCTTGGGGAATGCGTCATCTTTAAGATATTTGAACTAAATTTTTAGCATGTCAGTGGCCCTGGCGGCAAGAATATCTGTGGAAAAAAGAGTCGTGGTGAAATTGGATTGAAATCTGATGTTTGGGTGTCCATTTTTTCGATTATTATTAACTGAAACAAGTATTTGGTATTTGGATGTGCTTGAATGAGTTCTAGAGATTTCTCAGGATTTTATTTTTCTCTTCAAGATTCCCTCCAGAACATTAGAAAACTTTCCTTTGATGAAATAGTACACAAAAGATTGCTTGAATCATTCTTTTTCAATGTACACTGTCAAGAAAAGAAGATTCATGTCAAGAGCGAGGAAGGCTATGATGCATATGAGGAATATGAGGTAGAACTCCTACACAAGAATATTCACCTCATTGCACAAGAATATCAAGATCATCTTGAAACTCTTGTTCATCTAGGAAAGGGAATGATTTTTCATATAAAAATAATAATAAATATCTATCTCTTTTTTGTGTCATCATTTCAGTACTAAATTTGTTATTTTCAGATGCTCAGTTAATCAAGGGACCCAAATAATCATCTTGGAAGATGAAGATGCAAAAAATTAGATCTAATTTAAAGAGCTATGGGGGATCATTACTGGTACATTGACGCATCCAAATAGTGTTGATGAGAAAATAGAGTACGAGAAGGCCAATGCAAAATCATTGATGTTGATCACACTCATCATCTCCGATGAAGTTAAACCACATGTTTTAGTTGCAATAACATCAAAGGATTCCTGAGACACTCTTTGAACCATATACAATGTTAAGAACTAGAAAAATATCCTCCATTTCCAGTCAAAGCTTCATATGCTCAATATGAAATATGGAAAGAAAGTAGAGGATTTTTTGAATTGGGTGACATAACTACAAGAAAAAGTTATAGTGCTTGGAGAGAAGGTAAAGGAAAAACTACTTGTCATAGTCATTATGATAGATCTTCTTTCCTAGTTCCATACTTTTATCATGACATTAAACATTACAAAGAAATTAGTGTCATTTGAAGAACTGGTAAATTTTCTCCAATAGGAAGAATCCATCCAGTTGGTGTAAGATCAACATGAAGACAAAGCACTAATATTGAGACAAGATCATGTTTATAAGTTTTGAGATGGAAAACCAAAAAAGCAACCACAAAAGTAACAACAACAACATAAGATTGAAAAGGAAAATCAATGGTGTCATATTTACACTACAAATACACATGACACTCCCAGATATCTGTATAATGGTTTGAGCCAAGGAAATTATAGTAAAGAATGCACATCTGATAGTAATGATTCTTAACACTAAAAATGGCGTCCTCATTGAAGGAAGCATAAATGACATGTCACAACCCAAAAATATGATGCATATGATGGGGAAGTACCAGAATTAGCCAATTATGTTTCTCATCAAAATTTTGTTCTTGTCTCCCAAACCTCGCAGCCAACGAGGAATGTTTAGTTGATTGACTTTGGCACTAATAAAAATATGACAAGTGATAGGAAGTTATTTTATTCACTGACTAATCAACCCACTAGATATTGGGTTCAAATTACAAATGATAAGGAGCATGTTGCAGAAGGAATTATAAATGTCATCATTCCTCTTGGGATGAGAATTTGTACACTCACAAAGATGCTCTATGTTCCTAGCTTCACAAAAAATATCTTTTGTATAAATCAAATTTTGAATCATAAGCTTAACATGGAGTTCCTAGTTTAGAAAGTAATCAAATCTAGTTTTAGCTTGTGTGAAGGTACAATAATTACTAGATATTTTTTTAAGTATTATTTATTTACATTAGATACAGTCTCATCCTCGCAGTTTCTCTATCTACCTCTATGGCCGAATCTACTGATCTATGGCATTATCGATATGGGTACCTTTCTGTCAACTCCATGTATCATCTCAGTTCTAAGGATATGGTAAGATGAATTCCTCATATTTATCATTCCTTACCTATATGTTTTAGATGTATTACAGGTAAACAACATTTGGATCCATTAGATCCAAGTACCTTCTATGCCAAGGAAAATATTGAGGCCATGCATATCGATCTATGTAGCTACTTTCCTTCTTATTTTCAAGGATTATAGTACTTCTAATTAGTGGTGGATGACTTCTATTACAAGACATGGGTTTTCTTTCTCACGAAGAAGAGTGAAGCCTTTACAAACTTTCAAATTTTCTACTAGTGAGTTGTACATTAGACATGGTGGCCTCTTATTATAATCCACTCAGATTGAGGGGGGAATTAGTGTCAGAGAAGGTCTTGGGATTCCTAAAGTAACATGGTATCAAAAAACACTTGACTGCCTCCTATATAGGGAAAATTTTAGTGACAAATATTTATTAATTCATGAATATTCTGGTTTTTGAAATTTGAAATTGGTGAATATTTAGGGTATAAGCTAGGACCAGTTCACCAAATTTTTATGGGTACAAGTTAATTTTAGGGTTCAATTTTTCATTAATGCAAAATATAAATTCACAAAATTCTCCTGAATATAGTCATTTAGTAGCATACTTTTATGCTACTGGATGAAAACTTATAATATGTTGGCTAGTAGCATAAAAATGCTACATGCCGAAATTTTGTTTATGCTACCGTCTGGAAGCAATAATTTTATGCTTTCAGCCAGTAGCATAAAAATACTATTGGTTGATAACATTTTTATGCTACCAGCCAATAACATACTATATGTTTATGGCCGGTAGCATAAAAATATGCTACCGATTGGTAGCATATAGAAAAGATACCATCTAGTAGAATTTAATAGCGATGTCGTGATGTCTTAATATACTCCATTCATGCGAAAGATAATTTTCCCAGATTCTCCAAATATTTTCTAAGGATTGTTTTCGTAGGGAGCGTTAAAATTATTCCTGCTCCTATATGACCTAGAAAATGGAATTAAATAAATTCATAATTGGATCGTCATGGAGATGTTACATGCTTTCCATAGTTAAGTTGGAGGATTGATTTTTGGAATAATCAATCTAGAAAGTTGTGTATCTTATCAATAGGGAATCTACGAATGTCTTATAGTACAATATATTAGAAAATTTATGGAGTGGTCATAATACTTTGATCTCCCATCTTATATTATTTGATTGTAAAACATAGATGCATTTCCCAACTAAAAAGAGGAATAAAATCGATCTGAAGACACTCTGATGTATATTGTTAGGGCTGAATACTACCTCAAGGGAAAATAGAGGTAATTAAGTTATTTTTGAAGTCATGTTCCTTTAGGAATGCTAAGAAATTCTTCGACATTAATTCCCTCTCTTGATCTAAGCGGAGGAGAAGAAGAGGTCACCCTGTCAGTTTTATAACTCATTGTTAGAAGATATAATTTTTTTCAAAATCTTCTCTCTTCTTCCTGAGATAAGACACCCACATCTTGTGAGAGAAGTCATCCACCTATAATTGGAAGTAATGGAATCCTTGAAAGGAATCAAGAAGGGGTACACACAAATTAGTATACATAACCTTAAGATGTTCCTTGTTATGGAAGGCACTCAGATCAAATGGATCCTGATTATTTTTACCTGCAAGACATCCAAAATATATTGGAAAGGCATGGGAAAGATGAGTAAGTTCTCTTACCTTATCCTTAGAATCGAGATGATACATGGAGCTAGCAATAAGTTTCCTATATCAATAATTCCATAGAGTAGTAGATTCAAGCTTAGAGGTAGATATAGTAACTATAGAGGATGAGACCGCATCTAGTGAAAATAAACGATCCTTTAAAAAATCTCTAGAAATTATCATGCCTTCTCATGATATCGAACAAGGTTTATGGACTAGGAACTCCACTTGGAGCTTATGATTCAAGAGATGATTTACAAAATGATATATGTTGTTAAGACATGAACATAGAGTGCCTTCATCTACTTTTTTTGTGATGTTCAATGTCATGATAAAATTCTTGAACTAGGAAGTAAGATCTCTTAGAGTGATTGGGAAAATTAGTTTGTCCCCCTCCTTCTCATTGAGTGGTATAAGTTCTACTCATAGTTATTCCACCTGAGGTAAGAACTTCTCTACTTTATATCCATATTTCATGCTAAGTATATGAATATTCAAATGGAGATGGAGGATATTTTTTTGGTTTTTTTCCTTGTATATGTTAGATTGGGCATCCTAGGCCACTTTTTATGTTTTCACATCTCGAACGTTTGGTTGAACTTCATTAGAGATGTTGAGTGTGATAAATATCAAGGATTTCACATCAGACTTATCGTAATTTGGTTTCTCATCATCACTTGTTGGACATGCAAATTTACCAGTAACGATCCCCATTAATCTTTGAATTAGAGAATTATGAACATCTTCATCTTCCAGGCTATATAGTTAAGGGCCCCTTGAGTGGCTGAGAATATGAAAAAAAACAATTTTGGTACTGACATGATGGCACAAGAAGAAATAAATTATTATTATTATATTCAAAATACACACCATTTCATGGATGAAGGAGGGTTTAGAAATGAGCTCAATATTCTTACAAACTGAAACACAAATGATTATGTTCGCATTCTACCTCACATTCATCATCTGCATCATATCCTTCCTTGAACTTGACACAGGTCTTCTTTACTTGGAATTATACATCAGACAAGAACTAGTCAAGTAGTCTTTGACACACTATCTCAATAAGTTGCAAATTTATGATGTTTCAGAGAGTTTCTATTAGATTAAAATAGAATTTGGTTCTCGCAGTGGCATCATCTCATCCTCTTAATGGCTACACATATCCATGTTTTCTTATAGCATTGCTAGTTTTTGCTGATATCCATGCTTTCCAACCACACTTTCTTCTTCATTTATGGTTATAGATTTAGGCTTGAGTTTATTTTCTATTACAAGAAATTTTCTATGTCTAAATAAATACACATAATTGGATACTCTTCTTCACAATCCACTTTAGATATCTACGAAGAAGGTGATCATGGAGAATGTTAGCATAATTCTAGATTATTATTACATTGTTATGGCTATGGTTTGGTTCTTAGAAAATAACTTTCAATTTTTCTAGTTTTAACTAATCTTCCAACTTAACTCTATTGTATAAATTATCCTATGCTATCAATGAAGAAACATATCAAAGTTTTCTTCTCTTAACTTTTGTATCAGAGTGAATATATGTTCAGGATATGGATATGTACATTGGCCTCAAGGTGAAGAGGTTTTCATGTGAAACTATTCACATAATGTGTTGGAATATTTGAACTTTCAGTCATTTGAACTGTTTGAAAAGTGGGGATGAATAATAATCACATATTAGATATCCACCACGAATATGCCAAGGATTATAGTTTATGACGATAAAAAAATTATAATGTATTAAACCATAGATTGAATGAAAAATAGTAAAAGTAAATAGTCCATAACACGTAATAATGAACACATAACACATTATTTAAGTGGTAAATCCTTTCGGTAAAAATCATAATGAAAATATCACTTATCTTTATTGAGAATTGAGTTTCACCCAGAACTACCACTATTTCCACATATCCCCAACATTCACACAATATCAAAGGTATTGAATTATAACCAACATTATCTCAATGCAGAGTTTTGGAAGAACAATGAATAAGAGGGGGATGAATCATTCTTTTTAAACTTGCATTCAATCAACCATGCACATTCATAACCCCTTTAAACATTAAGATGATTAAACCATGCACAATTAACCATACAAATGAGAAAATTATCCAATGACACAAGATGTAATTGGGAAACCCTCAAGGGGAATAAAAACCAAATAAAACTTATATATATATATATATATATAAGACATGTAAAAATTACACATCACAAAAGATTTATTTAGTGAAGCACACACTTCGCAAGGATCACCAAACCCTATTTAGTATAGCACCCAATATATAGGAAGGATAAAACCACCAAATACGAATAATAAACCACTAAAAAACCTAATCATGAATACCAATAATGAATTTTTTACTAAAAAAATTGATTTTGATCACTAGTTTAGTTCATACACATCAAAAACCTCTCAAACTGCTCTTTCTTCTTCTTCGCTCAAACGAGCACTTTCATATGTTGATTAAGTCTAATGAACTTGAATATTTTATAATATAATATTATCAAATCTTGATGCCTATTATTATCTCTAATTTTAATATCTCTTTACTCTTCACACACACCTCTCTAGATTGCTTAAACCTTTGTTATCAACTCTAACTCAAATGAGCTAATACAACACACCTTTATACATGTCTCTTCTCACAAACAACAACACGTCAGCAAAGACCATTAATGTCATTTATGAAAAATTTAAAAACACAAATAAACATTCATATAAATCACTTAAATGGACCTTATAGGTAGGAATAATCCTTCCAAACATGAACAAGCACTACACTTCTCAATTAGGCCTAAAACACAAGTTCTTCACCCAACCATCAGACCTTGAATTTCAAATGCATGTGGAAGCATAATCATGGATAAAAAACCTCCAAACATGTCATCACCATCCTCTAGAATACATAAAAAAATCTCAAGAACATATGTAAGCTCCAACTTCATCATAGAACACTCAAGTAGGCAAGCAACACCTACTAGGTCTTAAGTACCCAAAAACTTGTCTTCAAAAACGAAAAATATCTCATACCAAATAGACTTATCATGACATAATTAACACATTAATAGAATTTTCCTAATGTATACTAGCTCAAAATACTCATAACATCCACTAAAACAAGGCAAAAGACACCAAAATTCATCCTTTACTAAGATTTCTTAAACCTGGTTCAAGGTCTCAAGAACCAGTTAACACTTCATCAAGCTCTAACACCTCAAGCACCACTTCCAAACTATTCCATCACTTGAAAAACTTAAACGACACCCTGGTACACCTCCTCAACAACTCAAAACCATATTTATGTAGGATCATCAACTCTAGAGTGTACATAGGATGAAAACATCTAATTTTTGGTTTGTCAGGTATGGTCAGGAGACCTATAGGTCAATAGGAGTCTAAATGTAATAGTAGTTTTGTTCTTGGCCTTTCTCAATTTAAATTGTACACTTTCCCTCCAAAAGTGTAAGATGAGTCTTGAAGTCCATTTTTTTCTTGTGATAGGTGTTTTTAGGGATTCTTTTAGCTTTTAAACTTTCAAAAAATAATGAAATGGGGGTAGAATGGGTTATATTAGGTCCTTTCAAGAGTTAGAAGTCATAATTCAATGTTAAGGAGTTATGTCTTAAGGTCTCAAACCAAAAATCCCATGGTATTAAGATCTAATCATGTAATTAATAATGTTAGAGGCTTCCATTCAGTGGGGAACTGAAAAAGAAAAGGTATATAAGCCTTGTGTAACTGTTTCTCTCTCATTCCATTCAGATGAGAATCAATGTGCAAGTTTTAAGGAAGTTAGAAAAGGAGAAAAGTCTTATTTTTTTACAATATCTTACATGATTTTGTATTTTTTTATTCTTAATATTTAGTCTCAGAGCTGAGAAAAGGGGATTTTGAGCTTGCTTGTGGAATTTGAAACTCTTTTGAAGTTGAGATGGAGTGTATTGTTGTTTTGGATTCATGGTTTGTGCGTTAGTATATGATGGTACGAATGTGAAACCCTGATCAATGGTGTAAGCCTTAGCAGATAAGAAAATATGTGAAGGGGAATCATTCCATGCATCTATAATGGGGTAAAAAAACTTGCATTTTGGCCTTAGTAGTGCTTGTGGGGGTTTCATTTCTCTGTGTAATTACATTTGTTTGAGTAACATGGTATAATAATAGTGTTTCCTTCAAAATTAATTAGAGAACTTAAGAAATTTTTCATGGGAGTAGTGTGCAGAGATTGAATTTTTAAATATTGAGGATGATCAAAAAATTGTTAAAACTTAGAGAAACTTGAGAAACCTTTCTTAGAGGAGGAAATACATTTTTTGGTTTGAAAACATCTTGTGGTCATAATAAACTCTGTCATTCTATGTCTCAGTCATGGATAGGCAAAGATTGAGGAACCTTTGACTACTTTTATGTAGTGGATTCAAAGGATTTGGTGGGAATTAGCTTAAGATCATTATAGAAAGGATGATAAGGCCTTGCATAAGTTAATAATCCATTTGTTCTTTAATAACCCTATTTGTCTTCATAGAAACTCTACATGCACACCATTAACTTGGAATAATGAGTTAAGCTCAAATACCAAGAGGAGAAATTTGAAATAATGGTAAGATAATATCCCTTATGGTGTTGAAATAGACATTATTTTAAATTTTAGATCTTTGGATTGAAGTATATGAATTTTTCTAGGTGAATCTTGCCATTCGCGATTGACTGTGAGCTACAGTGAAAAAACTACTAGGGAATGATCTTAAAAGCACCAAATCAAGTAATGTTTTAATGAAATTTGGTAGGAATGACAAGGAGATGGTGTAAAACTTAATTAGAGTGAAATTTTTATGTTCCAATTGGTGGAGACTAATATATTAATTATAGTTGAGAAGTAAACAGTCACCTACAATCAAGACCTAGTCTAGAGGGGAATTTTACAAAGCAAGTATATGATAGATAGAGATTCCAAACCTGGAACTTAGGGGAGTGAAGGAATGACTGGATGGGTATTTAGAAATCCATTACTTACACCTTGAAACTAATGGGAAGAGAATATATTCTTGATAGTATAGAAAGCTAGACCTAGTTGGACCTTGTGAACAAAAGAGAAAGAGGGTGATTTCAAAGAGAAGGGTTAAGAGTTACAGCTTAGAATTTTGGAACAGATTGGGATTAGAGAAGTTTCATTGTATTTTTTTTTCATTTCATGATGGGTGTCTCTAGATTCATACAAGTATGTTTCTAGCAAGAGATTTGTTCTCAGAGGACTAGAAGGGACAGTTTAGGAGCTATCTAAGAGAAATTTGATATGTATAATATTTAGAGGAAAATTATGGTTGAAACCTCACTTGTGTGAAATGTGTAACATGAGTATTAATCCAATAATCCTTGGATAAGTACAAACACAAAAAAATGTATGTTGCAGGGAGGAAACTAGGTAATAAAACGTGAAGGCATGGATGAATAAGGTAAGAATGAATGATAAAAGAGTTTTTTGTTCGATGGAATGGTGTGAAATTTTTTTGTGGAGAACATATGAAACAGTGGAAAATGGATCATTGAATTGGAAAAGACCATTAGTTGATAATAACTCTATTTTTCAATATTTTGACCTTCATAGGAAATCTAATGATCCTCTTTCGTAGAGGCCTAGTTAAGTAGTTATTTACAAACTCTTGAAAATTTGAATTTTAGATTGTTCTACATTTTGCACTGCATCATTTTGTATCAGATCATGGCATTGATATTTGAATGAATAGTTATTTTTGTTGCTAATAGTGTTGTGTAAGTGTGTCTAGTATGAAGTAACAATGAATTTGAGTGAAGAGGAGAGATTACAATCAATACTTGACCATGGATATAGGTTACCAAAGTGGATAAAGAAGTCAAAAGAAGAGAGACAAGAGGTTAGGTTAAATCAATTACATGAGAGAAGAAGAGAAGAATATCCAAGATGAGGGAAATAAGAAACATTCAAAGAGAGACAACTAAGGGATGTTAGGCCTTATACATTAGATTTTATTGATGAGTGGGATGAAGAAGAACAAGTAGGAGAGGTTATTCAAGGATTGATAGAGTTGATGAGGTACAAGAAGAGAGAAAAAGAGGAGAGAGATAGAGAGAGGAAAAGGAAAGAGGAAAGGAGGAAGAAAAGAGGGATTTGGTTTCAACAGGAGATCATATACTTGAAGCAAGAGCTAGAACAGTTTATGGCATTCATAGAAAGAGAGAAAGAAGAAAAAGTACAAGAAACAAGGGTGGTGATGCAGTATAAATTCAAGTGGCTAGGTAAATTTTTTGTAAGGAAAAGGTAAAGAAGGAAGTTGAAGATAAGGATAAGATAAGAAGAAAGAAGACTGAAATAGATTGGAAAGAGATTGAGTAAGAAAGAAACATATGTGATTAAAGAGATGGTGTTGAAATAGGATAATGGTGAAGAAGAATAAGTGATAAAATCATTTATCAAATCTCTTCAGATGAATGAGCATGATGAATATAGTTGGCATGCAGAAATAGAAGAAGAAGAGTTCAAGAGAGAGAAAAGTGAAGTAATGGAAAGAAGGGAATAAGTTTTAGGGGTAGAAAAGCCTTTAATATTTTAATCTAACAATGTGTGCAGGTGTGTGTTTATAGGTAAAAAATGAGCTTAATATAGAAGATAAAAGAAATCATACAATAAGCCAAGAATAATAAGAGATAAGTGAACAAGAGAGTGCATTTGTGTACAAGATTTGGGAGAAAATGAAAGAAGAGATATAATATTTGGAGAATGTTATAAACACAGTGTAACCATGTAGAAAATATTTGGAAATCAGTATCATGATAGAGGAAGAGAAACATCTAGAAGCATAAGGCAAGAAGATGGAAGAAGAGATTGAATAAATAAAGAAGTAAGAGACACGAAGAAAGAGTGCAACAATAGAGAAAGAGGTATATGATGAAGAAGATGAACTCAGAAAAGGGAAACATCAGTAATAGAAAGAGGAAGATATGATGATTGAAGAAGAAAAAGAAGCTTATGAAGAAAAAATACCTCATCAATGAAGAAAAACTAAATAATGACGATCAAATAGAGTTTAAGACTTAAGCAATCAAGGATGAAAAATATAAACAAGAAGATCGAGTCAGAGTCAAGGTGAGGATGCAAAAAAACTGAAAGAAGAAGAAGAATAATAAAGCACCAGAGATCAAACTTCTTATCCCTTGACTATGATAAGGGAGCATAAACTCAAGAACGTAGTTAGGATGAAAACATCCAATTTTTGGTTTTTCAAGTATGGTCATGTGACCTAGAGGTCAATAAGAGTCTAAATGTTTAAATAATTTTTTTCTTGGCCTTTCTCAATTTAAATTGTACAATTTCCCGCCAAAAGTGTAAGATGAGTCTTGAAATACATTTTTTTCTTGTGATAGGCACTTTTATGGATTCTTGTAGTTTATAAAATTTGTAAAAAGGATGAAATGGGGGTACAATGGGTTGTATTAGGTCCTTCCATGAGTTAGAAGTCATAAATAAATGTTAAGAAGTTATGTCTTGAGGTATTAAACTAAAATTCCCATAGTATTAAGACATAATCATGTAATTAATAAGGTTAGAGGCTTCCATTCGGTAGGGAACTGAATATAAAAGGTATATAATCCTTGTGTAACTATTTCTCTCTCATTCCATCCATATGAGAATCAATGTGTAAATTTCAAGGAAGTTGGAAAATGAGAAAATAATTTGTTTGTGACAATCTCTTACATGATTTTTATGTTTGTTATTGTGCATTTTTTAATCTCATAGTTGAGAAAAGGGGATTTTGATATTTTTTGTGAGAATTTAGAACTCTTGGGAACTTTATATGGAGTGTATTATTGTTTTGGCTTCATGGTTTGTGTGTTAGTATATGATGGTGCAACTGTGAAACCTTGATTAGTTGTGTAAGGCTTAGTAGATAAGAAAATATGTGAAGGGGAAGCATTCCATGCATCTATAAGGGGGTAAATACATTGGAATTGTGGCATTAGTAGTGCTTGTGGGGGTTTCATTTATTTTTGTTAAAACATTTGTTTGAGTAACATGGTACTATAACAATGTGTTCTTCAAACTTAATTAAAGAACTTAAGAAATTTTTCATGGGAGAAGTGTACATAGATTGAAGTTATAAATTTTTAGGATGATCAACCAGTTGGTAAAACCTTAGATAAACTTGAGAAACATTTCTCAGAGGAGGAAAGACATATTTTGGTTTGAAAACACCTCATGGTCATAATGGTAAGATAACCTCCCTTATTGTGTTGAAACAAATTTTTTTGTAAAGTTTAGAGCTTTGGATTGAAGTATAGGAAGTTTTCTAGTTGAATCTTGCCTCTCAGCCTTGACTATGAGCTACAATGAAAACAGTGCTAGGGCATGATCTTAAAAGCACCAAAGTAAGTTATTTTTGCATGAAATTTGGTAGGAATGAAAAGGATATGGTGTAAAAGGTGATTCAAGTGAAATTTTTATGTTCCAATTGGTGGAAATCGAGATATTAATGACAGTTGAGAATGATACAATCACCTTCAGTCAAGACCTAGTCTAGAGGGAAATTTTACTAAGAAAGTATATGATAGCTAGAGATTCCAAACTTGGAACTTGGGGGAGTGAGGGAATGGCTTAGTGGGTATTTATAAATCCATTTAATGCACCTTAGAACTAATGGGAAGATAAGATAATCTTGATAGTATAGAATGCTAGACCTAGTTAGACCTTATGAGCAAAAGATAAAAAGGGTGATTTCAAAGAGAAAGGTTGAGAGTTATGGTTTAGAACTTTAGACAAAAATTAGGATTGGAAAAGTGTCATTGTAATTTTTTTCATTTCATTATGGGTATCTCTAGATTCTTACAAGCATGTTTCTAGAAAGATCTTTGTTCTCAAGGGACTACATGGGACAATTTAGGAGCTATATAAGAGAAATGTGATATGTATGATCTTTAGAGGAAAATTATTGTTGAAACCTCACTTGTGTGTAGTGTGTAACATGAGTATTAAGCCAAAATCCTTTGGGAAGGCCAAACAAAAAAACTTGCATATTGGAGGGAGGAAAATAGGTAAGAATGAATGAGGAGAGAGTTATTTTTTTGTTGGAATGATGTGAAATGTTGTTTTGGAGAACATATGAACAAGGAAAAATCATATAATTAAATTGGAAAGGACCCTTAGTTGACAATAACTCGGTTTTGCAAGATTTTGACCTTCATAGGAAATCTAATGATCCTCTTTACAGAGGCTGATTTAAGTAGCTGTTTACAAACTCATGAAAAGTTGAATATTGGATTGTTATACATTTTGAATTTCATCACATATGTCACATGGAGAAAATAAAACTCACATAATTGTACCTCAAGCTTCTCAACAAGCCTAATGGAGTTGATTAGGCCATTAGGGCTTAAGCGACAATACAATTGTTTTGATCAATCCAAGAGCTCCAATACATCATATTAATCCTATACATATTATCAAAACTCATGAAACATTGTTATATCGTGTAAAAACATCAAAACCATTTCATACCTAGAAGACCGATTTTTGCTCCTTTAGGCATTAAGTAGTAAGCATACTTTGAGGATCCATTACACCCATTTTCTCCAATGAAACCATCTAAATATTTTCATGATCACTGTATATCCATTAATCAACATGCGACTCTAAGGAGCACTCAACCTCCCAAGGACATGCCAAGATAGACAATATGAGATGAAAATAGGGTTATGGAATGGGTAAATAGGATGAATATGTGAAAATAGATGAAAATTTCTAAAATTTAGATCAAGAAAAATGAATGTCTTCTACGGTAAGTATGGGAATTTTCTCATTTAAGGAAATGAAATTTTGTCTTACCTTCTCAGGTGAGATGGATCGATCAAGGATAATGACTACACAAAGGTTTCTTTCAATGTCAATATTACCAAATATACCTCAAATGGGTTGTGGAGTATGTGGGAATTGTCTTGCATCTCTCTCATATAAATCTCCAAATAGAATCATGAAGGTGTGATAAGAGACATGTGGAAACAAAAGAACTATGGATTGTGGGATCTAGTCTCTACCAAGTTGATTGTGTCAGAACTTGTTAGCTTTGTCCACTTCTTCATTCAAGTCTATCAACTGTGAGATAATACTTGGAAAAACTGGGGTGGTTTGGAATATAATTTGTCTAAATCCCTTATCAATGTTGGTGAGTTGTGTAACAGTGTTGAGTTGTGGTACTCTTGGATCACATACTCCTTTTCTAGGTTTTTTAGGGCCTTAGATGGTCATTTGGATACACAAATAATTAATCTAAGGAGATAAACAAACACACAAAGAATCCAAAGGGGGCAAGGTTAATGTTCAGGTAACCTAAGCCAACTAAAGAAATGTAGGGATTTGTGTTGATTCCCATTCAATTAAATCTAAGTGCCTAAATTAACAAAGAAATGCAATCAGAATTAAATCAAACCAAATTGATTACTCTCCTTGAATCTTATTAAATATATGTGCAACTAATTAATTGAAAGGAATGAAATTAATTAGCTAAGACAAATGGAATTAATCTAACGTGATTATTTTTGTATTTTTCAAATACTTTTAAAATTAAGGAAATAAGACAAATAAAATAAACTAATTAATCTAATCTATGTTTGTTTTTGTATATTTTCTTGGTTTTCTGGAATTAAATAAAGAAATCTACACAAACAATATAATTGCTTATAATTAAATTGGAATTACTCCTATTTTGAAATAAAATAAACTAAGTAGTGAAATAGCTGGATGTGGATATTTCCCTGTTGTAGAATTAATTCAATCTAATCTAATTAAAACATAAGATTTTCCTAATTTGTAATCGTGGATATGATTTCCTCTAGTTCTACCTCAGAATCATGGGAAGATTGAAAAGCTTCTTAGAAGAAATTCTTCCCCTAAATATTCCCCTGTAAAACAATATGATCTATTAAAGCTTTTTAAATATGAAGATAAACTAAAACTAATGCACATACACAAAAGCTTCTTCAAACTCACTTCCCTTGCAAATCCATAGGGATAGGCAGGGAGGAATATTTCAAGAGAAGATTTTCTCATGTGCTAATGAAATCTAAATAATGAATGTAATGAAATCTATTGGTTATTCGATAGTGAAGAATGGAAGGAATCTGTGCACAAGAAATTCCTCTGAATCCTTCCTAGATAAATCCACAAGGATGAAATGAGTAGAAATATTCAATGGAAGCTACTTACAGGCAATAAAACTAGTTGTAAATTTTTACCTTTCTTAAAACAAATGTTTGAATTGATTAGAGATTAAAATCTAAACTAATAATAGAGAAAGATTCAAAGAATTCAATTACACCACCCAACCTAGAAGTGTAGAACTTAGAAAATTCTAATGCCAACCGTGCTTTTGTTGATCCCCTTAGCTTCTTTTCTAATGGTGAATCCAATATTGTCTAGGGAATTGTGTTGGTTGGTATGCAAGAAGAATATGTGAAGTGTTGGAGTTATAAGGTTTGTAGACAGTCTAATAGTAATGTAGGAAAGAGAGTAACAAGTAAATATATTTGTGCTTGCTTGTGTGCTTCTTGGCAAGATTCTGACATCATAATAGTGTAATTTCAAATCAAAAGACTCCAACCAATGCTTCGAGAAAAATATTGGTTTTTATAGAAATTTGGTAGAGAAGTGGTCCAACCCACTTGGCAGCCAAGAAGTACCACATCACTCATGAGAGAGGCAATCAACCTACTAAAAATAGTAAGTATAGGAGGAGAATTTCATACGCATCTATCAATCTCAAAAATAACTAATTCAGTCAAGAAGCGTGCAAGAAAAGTGAGTTGGAATAAGGCAACATACGTACAAAACACATTGTTTAATTCCCGGATAAAAGTGCACGAAATTAATGGTTTGCACAAAGCGGTGGTTGGCGCAACCGCCCCCTCTAGGCAGATGGTTATGTGACCTTTGCGGCGGTTGTACAACCACCGCGGTAGTGCAACCACCTTGGTAGTTACGTAACTTAAGGCAAAAAGGTTAAGAAAAAGGCTACAAAATAGCTAAGGAAAGGGTGAAAAGATGGAAATTAGATAAATAAGGTATAATAAGATATGAGAACATGTTGTAAGCGAGAAATTGGACTTAGATATCATTAGAATCGATATTTATTATCATTGGGGATTTGAACTATTCTGAAAATGTAGCACCATGTAAATTTGGGTGCATACATATTGCCCCTCAGAGAAGCGTTTTAGCCATGAAGAGGCGTGAAACGTGAAGTCTGAGTATGACGCTCCCAAACAGGAAAGTTAGAAATTAAACCTGACACCTTTGTGTGTTGATACCATGCCAATCCAAGCTTCCCATTACTTGTAAGAAGAAAATGTAATCAAGTGCAAATATAATGTATAATTGAAAAAATATTAAAACTAAAATGACAATACTACTTACCATATCTGCGAGAATAGAGATATACCTACACCAACACTCCTGCCCTGCAAGACACAAACCCACAACAATGTTAAAACATTATATATATATATTGAAATTTATATTTATAGAAAATCATTTACACACACCTACCCACTTAGCAAAATTTGAGCTTTGGATTATCTGTGATAGTTTCTTGTGAGAGTATAGTCAAATCGAAGAGGATCTTGAGACGATGGCAATGCTACCAGTGGGAGGGGTAGTTGGTCAGGAACATGTTGGTTATTTATATTTGTTTGCTTTCACCCTAAAATGTAGAAAATATGAAAATCTTGATGTAGGGGGGGTTATTTTTGAATATACGATCATAACGGGGCACCACCTAGGATTTGTAGTTTGTTTTATTCAAAATGATCCATTTTTGTGTTCTTTTTGAATTTTTAGGACCTTAGGGTACAACCCCAGATTGGTAGGCAGAACCACCGCTTTGTACAAAAATGCACAAAGGCGGTTGCATAACCACTGTGGCAGTTACATAATTTTCATTGAACATGTAAAAAAATGCGCGATTGTCACAATGGTTACGCAACCACCACTTTACATAGAGCGACGATTGCATAACTGTCGATATAGTTTACCAAAATTAAATAAGTATGGAAAAATATTGGTTTTTAATTGTTTTAATGATGTTTTTGGTGAGCTTATTGTGTAGCTGAATGGTTATAACTTGCTCTTTTTATTTTTTTGAATGTAGGGAGAGTATATTAGGTGGAGCAAGGCACGTGGGTGTGACTGGTTAGCTCCAATTTTGGATGGACTGACTCAGGTCGAGAGGAATTTGTTATAGAGGGCAGGGTCTATGGAGGATTTATCAGACACATTCGGTTCTTCCTGCTAGCAACTTGTTATGTGACTTATTGCATTACTGGGATGTAGACCAGAACACTTTTCAGTTTTCTTGGAGTTAGGGGAGTGAACGATCACTTTGGAGTACGTCTATAGGATTTTTTGGAGTTCATGTCATTGACATGAGGTTAGTTTTTGGCTAACATGGGTTCAATAACACAGGCCCGTAATTGGGAAACATATCTGAGGGATGCATAGGCACCTGACACTGGTGTCAAGCACGGGATGAGACCACTATCAGTTTCCTCAGCTTCTATCCCTTCATTGTGCAAGGACATTATTGATATCTTGGCTTCGTGCTTGGTGGGAGATAAGGCTAGAGACAAGCTACTATATTGTTGGGCACCCCATTATACAAAGTATTGAGTAGCATGGTCATGTTTTTGCATAGGGTGTTGACATTCTAGGTTCTACTTGCAATGATTTGTATAAAGTTGTTCGACTGAAGGGGAAGCCCCTCAAGTCATCCTACCTTGGGTCATGAGTTGGGTCTATGAGTGCATAATTCCCTATTAGAGGGGCATTGGGATAGAAATTCCCAGGGGAGGTTAGAGCGGTGAGATGGGTTGATATGGCTCTGCTTAGAGGGCCACATTGGCCAGTTTATACACTTACTACAAATGACCTAATAGTGCATCAGTATTAGGACATGGATGATATTTGGGGTTAGGAGGCCATCATCTTGACTACATGCAGCTCCATAATGTAGTTAGTGGACAGGACTGGGAGAGTAGAGACCCATCCAGTCCTTAGGGTGCCTCAACACTTTGGGCTCCCTTACATAGATGCCCTCCCACAAATTCCCATGGTATACAAGGACATTTGAGAGGTGAGAGATGGCTCGAGGGGCAAGCTAGAGTAGAAAACTATCATCCTAGGAGTTTTGATTGGTACACCAGTAGTCATTCTCAAGATCTCAGTTATCCAATGGCTGGTGTAACAGTCAGGCCATGAAAGCTTCTTCAGATAGAGGCCGAATTAGTATATAATATAGAGGAGGAGGAGGAGAGTGAGACTTGATCAAGATTGGAGGAGGAGGATGACATAGAGTGAGATGCTAACCAGAGAGGCTTCTACATTTTCCAGAGCTGAGGAGGAGGAGACAATCCACACTGAGGAGGATTTTTCTGTAGGTGGGGATGAGGAGTCAGTCTATGGATAATGCATGGGTGTGAAGGAGTTTACCAACAACAGTTGATGTACTAGCACTAACACTAACACCAATAGTAGATCCCTCATGGATGACTGAAGATTCAAGTAAGTAAAATAATCTTCTCCCACCTTACTTTTCTAAATTAGACTTATTAATGAACTATATAATGTATGTATGTGTATATATATATATATATATATATATATATATATATATATATTGTTTTTTTTGAAGTTTTCTAACTCACCATTGTTTGAATTACACTTTGCATCCATTGCAGATGGTTGGTGAGATCTTATTCGTCAGATTGTCTTGGACACATTCTCACTCCCTATGAGAATGACACAGGAGAAACTATTACTAAATATTAGATGCCATGTGATGGTTGGATGTCACACTGATGGGTTCGCACTAGCTTGACATGTGGCTGAACTGATGATTTAGATGAGGTCTGATATCTTTGGATACGAGGTGATCAAGAGGATACATAGATGAGATCACAGACGCAGCGGTGGTACTACTACTGGTCACTTACATTCTCCACCCCATCTTATGTACATTATCATAGGTATGGACACAAAGGCTCTCATTCTTGTTATAGGAGCCGCAATAAGATCCCTCATTGTGCACCTTCAGAGGGATCCCATAGAGAGGGATATGCCATATACATTTATTTCTTTAAACCATTTTTTATTGTATATCATTTTTTTGGATGTTTGGCTCATAGATGAGCATTTTGACCACACTTGTTAGAGTGTGATAACATTGTGCATGAAACTTGATTTTAGAGATATATACATATATAAATTTCTTTTTGGTTCAGATATTCTGTGTAAGAGTTGACTCGTTCCTGATTTGTCCTATCTATATACTCTTAGATAGATAGAATTTACGATACTTTTTTAATACTTTTATGGATGATAATGATGCAAATACGATAAACATGAAAATAAATCATAATTAGATAATTTGGTTTTCAAGCAATATTTAGCACTTATGTTTTATCGGCAACACGTGATGAATGTGATATAATAATAAAAGGAATTCACTCCACTCCTAGCTCCACCTAACCAGTAAGATGTGAGGGTTCATCATCGAGATCCAGGAAGGACGCAAGTTGTATGAATGAATGTAGATGGTGACAAGAAGACAATATTTTGACAAAAATACAATTAGGAACCTACAACTCAACCCTAAACAAGGTCAACTAACTAGTTAAGAGTGATTTTCTTGCAAGTTTATCTAGAATTAGATTTGTAGTCTGTAGATGGCCATTTGATTGAAAAAAAAAATTGGTTTTACGGATTGAATATCTTGTAACATACACATCTAACACATTTTCTAGGGATTTTTGATATTTCAAAGAACTTTTTATTTATCAACTTATTTACAACTTATTGCCTTATTTGACGGGGACCCCCTACATCTTGCCCCATGGTACTAGTAAGAAGCATGGGCTCATCATCAAGGACAAGATATAGGCGAGTAAGGTCACTTCCCTCCTTTCCCAACCTTGCGCCACTAGTAGGAAGCATGGGTTCATCACCAAAGATTGGTAGGGCAAGGAAGTGTAGTATTATTTGTAAAAGAAAGAAGTTTTGTATTTATTGTTTATTTACCTTTTTTTTACTTTATACTTGTGCTTTTGGGAGGCATGCTTGCCCCTAGCCTCAACCCCATGCAACTAGTAGGACATGAGGGGCTTACCACCAAAGGCCGAGATAGGCAGACAAGAACTCTAGGTGAAATTTTTAGATTGCTTCTATTATTAGAGATATTTTTAGGGAAAGATATGGCATCAAGAAGCTTCTAGAATAGACTATGGGCAAAGACATCTGAGCTTGAAGAAACCATGAATAAAATTAAGTGTGTAAGTCTTGGTAGGATGAATTTTAAAATTCCATCTTAATTGCTGAAATACTGGAGATATTAGAACAATTTGGTGATGATATGATGGATACTTGAAGAGGTATGATTAAATGCTTTTGCAAACATTTGGAATTTTTAAAAGTTTCTTGAAAAGTAAGTTTTTTGATTTACAATTTCACAATATGATAATGCAGATGATATACAATATGGATGCAATAATGTACAAGTGGAGATGCAAATGAAATATTCCTAAAAGTGTTTGAGGTGAAGCAAATTAACTGATTCGCTGAATTCTTCACCTTCTAAAGTACACAGGCAGTACACACCACTCTTAAAGTCTTCTATTAGTTGGTATGGGCCTAACGATTTGTGTCTAAACTTCTTTCCTTTTCCAGTCTTTTTATCAATCCAAATATCGAGTTTCAAGACTAGCTATCCTACGTATATTCCACATTCGTAAAATTTCTTGTTATATCGACGACACATCTTGTCAGCATAAATGCAGTGATGTTGTTCAACTCTAAGTCAAGCTTCATCAAGGGTTTCCAGTTCAACCAGTTGCACTTCTCAATATCCGTCTTCATCCAAAATTTCTTGTAAAGATATACGAAGACTAGGTAACTCTATTTCTAATGGTAAAAGGACGCTTTAGATCTAAAGACTAAAGAATAAGGGGTTGCTCCCATGGGTGTCCTTATCGATGTCCTATAGGACCACAAGGCTGGAAATAAATTTAGATGCCAATCTCTTTTATTTTTCTTAACTGTCTTAAGGAGAATGGATTTTAGGGTTTTGTTTGTAGCCTCATCCTATCCATTAGCCTGAGGATAGTACAAAGAGGCTGTGTGATGGGATATTTTTAATTGCACACACAATTCTCTCACTTCTTCATTTTTGAAAGGTATGCCATTATCTAAAATATTGACTTGTGGGACTCCATATCTATAGATGATCTAGTTTAGAATAAACTTGGCAATTATAGATGCAGGTATAGTTGTAAGAGGCATGACCTCAACCCAATTTGTAAGATACTCAACGGTGGTGATAATGAAGTTGTGTCCATCCAAAGATGAGAGAGACAAATTCCCTATTAGATAAAGACCCCAATTCAATAAGGGTTAAGGTATCACTATGGGTTGTAGAGCTTGTGTAGGAATATGTATCTCGTGTGAAAACTCTTGGCATTTTTGACACTTGCGTACATATTCTACAACGTCATGTTCTAGAGTGGGCCAGAAACTACCCATGAAATGAATCTTATGAGAATTTTCATGAACTCCAAAGTGACCACCACAGACTTCGTTGTGGGATTCAAAGAGGATTTTCTCCAACTCTTATTCATAAATTCATCTTAAGAGAATACCGTTGAAGGCTTTGTGATAAATAACTTCTTCCAAAATTACGTACTTGGCGGGTATGACACATAGTCATCGTCTTTTCTATGAGGTTGTTTCCTCAAGACATGATTAGTCCACAATATGATTGACAATATCAGTGTACCATAGACATGAACAAATGGGAGAAATTCTCTATGAGGAACACACATTCATTGGAAAAATCTAAATCTTCTAGTTCCCCATGGTCTATAGGATTATCTCTTAACCAACCAGTGATAATTTTTCCCTTCAAAAAATTTTGGTTAAAAATTTGAGTTCAAACTAACCCATCAACATAATGAAATGACCAACCTTCTTGGATAGGGCATCCTCAGTTAATCATATTTGCAATTTCTCATATTTAACTATCACTTACATCTCTTTATTAAGCACGTAGTGCATTAACCTATTTGTTGCAAAAAATATAACCAAGCACTCCTCTTGCATGTATCACATCTCGTAATCAAGAAAATTATGGCTATTGAAATAACTAGCCCAATCACGACCATCGTCATCCTCTTGTGCCAACATGCACGTAATCGAGACATCAATGGCTCAAGTATATGAAATCAATGGAAAGAAAAATTTCGGTGGCATGAGCATAAGCGATGATATAAGAAAGTGCTTCACTGACTCAAAGGATTAGTGACACTCAATTATCTAAATATTACAACAATTTGTCTTAAGAAAACCGTTGATAGGGTGAATGGTGTACGTTAAGTCAGGGATAAACCTGTGAATTGCTCTAGGTTTTCCTAGAAAAGAATGTTGGCAAGGTTTCTTAATATGTGTTTTCACTGATGCAAAACCACATTAATGAAAAATTGAATGTTGTATGATGATGTCATGATTATTTTCTTAATACTAACATACTGGTTCATATGTATATCACCTGCTACATTGGGATTCGGTGAGGTGTGTTTTCTCTTACAAGCCTATACATGCACCTAGGAGTCATATCTTGGTAATGTGAGCTTCTTGGATTCTTGGGAATCATGTTGACATGATTTATATCATTTTTAGGGTTCTTGAGCACTCATAGTACTGACATGGTACAAGTACAGGTGGATCACTTGGTTATAAGTGCTCATTGGGATTAGGTATGCTTGCTTGGAGGTGTGACATAGTGGTTTGGAGATATATGATCTCATGGAAGCATACATTCAGGTATATCATGATTTATTAGGTATTTTTGGGTCTTTTACAGAGGTTTCATGGTGATTTATTGTAATATTTGAGCTGACCCTAGCTTCTACAATGAGGATCTCACATGCAAGCATAGGTAAGTCTCAAGGACTAGAGAGATTGAGACATTGAATTAAAATTATGATGATTGGATATATTATAGGGATAAGTCATAGTTCTCTCAAAAAACTTTCAGGTGTCCATGTTGAGTATTTTTTCAGATATGACTGCTTTTGTGAGATAGGGTGACAAACAAGGAAAATTCCAACTTGAAGTGTACCTTCAAATGATCATTTTGAATAGTGTGAATTGTATGGGACATTGTTACTTTAAAGGAATATTATAAGGATATTTTATAATATTTCACAAAAATAATGAGGTTGTTCAGGTTATTATGAACAAACCTTAAGAAGGTAAAGTGGTCTAAAACCCTAGTTAAACCCTAGCTAGGAGTAGTTGGCAGAAAGTGAAGTATACTGACACAATTTTGATTTATTCATAAAAATTAATGATTTTATGATGTATATTACTCCTCTTTATTTACATAAATTTATGGTTGAGGTCATGGTCATATGTGGGACCCACCTAAAAATAGTAGTTTCTGGAGAAGAAGGTTTTAGGACAAGATGGTCAAAAGGAGTAGCATGAAAAATTGATGGTGCATGATTATTGGGAGTTTTTTTAATTTCAAAGGATGTTTTAGGACATTTTAATGCATTTTAATGGTCTTTTGAGGTCTAAACAGGGTCAAAGGGTAGTTTTGGGGTCTCAAATAATAGGGTTCAGTAAAATGGTCATAACTTCAGCTACATGTTCATTTTTGAGATGATTCAATTTTTGTTGGAAAATATATTCAGATATATTTCAATTTATATATTTCTTGACTCATGATGATTTCAATTGTTATAGTTTGCATGTCATTCTTTGGACAAGAATATTTCTTGCAGTTCAAGAAAGGACGTGTTTCGGCAAAAGTTTGATATTGTTTGAAGAATGAAATGGATTGGTGATGATTAATATCACCTATAATGTGATGAGGGATTAATTTTGAATCCAAATAATTAATTTTAATGTCTTGAATTTTTTTATAAATGATGTTATCAGCTAACCTTTGGAAAAAGATTTTTTTGCAGGTTGATTTGTTGAAAAAACTGTAGATATTGTTTGAAGAGATGGATGTTTCATGAATTATAATTTTCTTAGAAGTTTTATAAAGGTTCTTCTAATTAAATTGAGTGGTCACATTCCATTGATTTTTTGAGTATAATTTATTTGGTTTTCAAATGAAGTTTCGAGGATGTTGAAGGGTGCAAGAAACAACGGTTTTGAGAAATACAAAGAGCATTGGGCCCATTAAACAAAATAATTTGATTGAATGATATTAATTGTGATAATTTATGATGTATAAATGTTAATTTAAACATTTTTTTTTTATTTATGGGTCATGAATAAGGATGGTTTTTAAGTAAGAGCAATTTTATCTTTGTGCACATGGGGTTTTGAGCCATTTTTGACACATGAAATGATGGTTTAGGCTAGGCTGAGATACTTGGGTCAATTGTGGATGTTATGATTTTAATTTATAATTTTTATATGATGCATGATTTGAGCCAAAGGAGGGAACATTTTTTGAGTTTGAATTTGAGCCTTGGAGAGGCTATAAAAGTTAAGTTATGGGCATATTGTTTATAGCTTTTGAAACCCCCTTTTATCTTTTTTTGAAGAACCATTTTGCTGTAAAGAAAAAACATTTGGGACTATCACAAAACACTTGGAATATCATTCTAGGAAATATTTTTGTTGATTTTTCATGAGGATAATTTGAGCAAGTTTAAAGTTGGTGTTGTTTCTTTGAGAGCGAGTTGGAGAAGGAGGGGAGATTTGGGTACTTGTGATTTGGACAATTTCTTCATAGAATGTTGATGTATTTTTCAAGTCTATAAGGTGATTCTAGATAATATATTTAATTTTAATACATTCTTATAGTTGTACTTATTTCTATGTATTCATGAGACATTGATTGTCTTGATAGCACTTCATTGTACCTTGTGATTCGTTTTTGAAGACACTACTCTTTGTGATCTGATTTGATAATGTATGTAAGTGCATTGATCTGATTTGATTGTCAATATATGTGACTTTGAGATCATTTTTTTTCCTTGCATTTGAGTTCACTTCATTATAAAAAAATTTATGCTTTGATGTGTTCTACATGATTTTGTTTGGTTAGGGTTTGAAGCACAAGTAAGTTTTATTGGGGACTGATTCACCCCTCCCCTCTCAGTCCTTATCACCTCCAAAAATTGGTATCAGAAATGACACCTCCATCATTAGAAATAATTGAGGGTAATACCTTTGTGATAAGGAGTTGGGTAGGTGAGAATTTAGAAAAGATTGACTCGTTGGTTACAACTCATGAAGAATTAGTCAAGGTTTTGAGAACTTAACTTGAGGAGGCTCAAGCTGAGTTGAATACCAAGAGAGAAGAATGTATCAATTATGAGGCTAAGAAATAAGAAATATTCAAGGTCTTAACAAATCATCTTGAAGAGGAACATGCTGAGATGAAGATCAAGAGGAAAGAAATAGAGAATTTGAAGAAATATGTAGGCACTATGACAAGAAAAATACTATATTTTCAATAAAATTCAGAAATTCTAAGAAATATGTTGGAAAAAAAGGCCTATGGTGATAGTATAGGCCTAGGCTTCAATGAGGATTCATCCAAGAAGAACGAACAATAATCAAGCCAAATATCTAATGATAGAAGGAAAACAAGAAAGGGAGAGATTTCAAGGCTTCCACCTCTTAGAAGATCACCTATCAGGCAGCCAAATGCATAAAGGTATGATGTTTTTCATGAAAACTATTATAAATGTGGTGATTATGGACATATGGATAGTTTTTGCAGTCTTAAGGTTGAAAAGAAGGATGGTGGAAAAGGAAAGGAAAATTTTGAAGAAAATAAGGAAGAGGAATGTCATGACAAGAAGAAGAAAAACGTAGGTCAAAGATATGGAGCTAGATGTTATCATTGTCATGAGAGAGGTCATCTTGTAAAATATTGCAAAAGTGGGACATAAAACACAAGAAGGTATGTTAGCAAATTGAATGGTTATTGTTATACTTGTAATGGATATAGACATAGAGATTATGAGTGCAAAGGAAGGCAAGTATAAGCTTTAGGTACCACAATATAGAGCACATTACAAGTTTTTGTAATGAATGTCAGTTGAAGAAAGAGTATCAAATACCTAAGCCACAAGATCAAGCATAAAAAATAAGGATGAGACTACTCAAAGTGTTAAAAAATATTCCTAGGATGTGAATGTGCTAAAGGAGAGATCTACTGCAACAAATGTGGAATCGGATAAAGAGGAAATATTCAAGTTCCAAGAAGAAGGCTTGAGATCTACTTAGGTGTCTCGTCAAGCTCCTCCATGGTGACATGTGCCTCTATTAGGCTTCATAGATGTGTATAGGTAAAAATAAATCTTTGGAGTGAGGGGGATCTGTCTTATTTAATTGTGTGTCTTCTTATTGATGTTGAGGTATGTGATTTCAAGTCATATAACATGTTTCTATCATTTCCATATGCTTGGTTGTGTTGTGTTTGTAAAGGTTCAAGTATTTTAATCCCTGAAAGTGTGAAAATTAGTGTTTCCACTATCCAAGTTTGTTTTGTCATGTTAAAATGTCATATTGGAATTACTATGAGGGTATATGAGTCATGTTGGTGTTATATGAAAGGTTTTGGTGTCTTGATAATCATGAAAAATGTCTTATTTGGTGTCTTTCACTATTGTGTTGTATCTAATCATCTGTGGTGTCTTAAATATTTCATCTATGTGCAAAACGAGTATCATGAGGTTGTCATAAGCCATAAAGGCATGAATTAAGTGTATACATGTGTCTATGATGTGTTTGAAGCTTGTAATGGTCTTAAAAGAGTAAAACATGGTTTGTGAGGTCTCTCAAGGTCTGCATTGTCAATAATTTACTTGTCATGGCCACGAGTGTTGTCTAAATTCTAATGCCCCATGTATGAGTATATATCACAATGCTAGATGTTTAATGCATTAAGAGGAATAGTTGAAGATATGGTAGGATATCAAGAAAGATAGTTTGAGTCAAACATCATTAGGGTAAATAACTGTGGTAGTCATATGATTAAAACATGTGTACTCTTGTGTAAGTTATGGTGTTTATAGGTATGTTGTTGTTAATTCAAGATTCTAAATCATATAAATAGATGCTCAGAAGGTTAAAAGAGGTTATTCCAGGGTTAATGGTCAATCTCAAGATCTTAAAAAGTCAAAATGCATGAAAACTCGATGTTTTACTACCTTGACTAGGTTCTAAAGGTGTTATGGAAATAATATTGAATTTGAAGGTAAAATGGAAATTTCAAAATCTAAAACTTGATACAAATCAGATAGACAATATGTACCTTAATATTCAAGACGTATTTTCCCTTGAAAATGCCTAAACTTTTGGAAACTTATGACAGACTTTTAATATTATAGTGAAGTGACCAAAGACCTAATTTAGACCATGCATATTTGTAAATTGGGTAAGATATGATCAAGAGAAAGACTCAAGGTTATTAGAGGTTGCATTTTGGCCAAATGGGTGTTCACAATGGGTGAAATTTCATCATGAAAATGTGAATGTAAAATTTTAGACATTAAAAACCTATACACAAGGGTTAGTTGGCTGTGTGTTCACTTGTTGATGGTAAGAAAATGATATAGTGAGTTTTTTTATTATCATAATATACAATGGATAAAAATGGTGATTATAACTCTATATGAACTCTTGAAGAAGATTAATGTATACGATTTATGGTGTTATCATGCCTGGTGCATCATGAGTGTACAAGTTTTATGATGGATTAAAGACCTGCAAGTGGTCATTTTGGATCTTGGGTGATCTGTTCAAAGCTTCTTAAATCCGAGACATATCTTCATATCACTAAAAATATTGTCAAGAAGGATCTTAAGGCTTTGATAATGTCCATTCATCTTTAAAATAGTTCAGAGGAGTTATTGTTTCCACAGTCAAAGTGAGACTAAAGGGTGTCATAAGACCTATCATGAGTTAAGGGATATGTCAGGTGTCTGAGAGTCCTTGGTCCTTGTTGTGTTTTTCTCATATCTCATAAAATGATTTAATAATACCATGTGTCATGAATGTTTTATTCACTTCAAGAATTCTTGTGTTTTCTGTCAATTCTCATGTGTCATTCCATTTAGTTATCAAATTTGTCAAAAATTGGTTGGAACTGTATCTGATCAATGCATAGTCATCCAAAGATGGTTTCTTCACATGTCTAGGTTGAGAAAGTATTTTGAGTCATTGAAATGGTCTACATTTGTATAAAGTATATGTCAAAAGTATGGAGTTAGTATTGACCATCTTCAAGAGTATGGTAACTAAGAGGAAGAGCATGTTATTCTACAGTACAGTCCCAGGCCAAATAAGGGAAGCTAGTAGGTGGACTTACCTATAAATATCATGAAAATTTTAAGGTCTATAAAACACTAGAATAATTATGACGAAAGTTTCTTTTTGGTATGGTTTGAAACTTATCCCTTGGAAAGATATACCAATAAGTTCTTGTTACATAAGCTAGTAGTGTGTTGTGGTAGAATTTGTAGTTTTCTTAGGAATGTGAAACCATATAAGGATGAGTTGAGTAGCCTTGGATGAAACATCAATGTTGTAGTGTTCCTAAAGTGATCAATTATTGAAAGAAAAAACTATGAGGACTGTAAGGTTACATGTATAAGATTCATTATGTGTAATGATAGAATGAGAAACTACGTGATTGAAAGTGTGCATAGTGATATCTCATGAACTTCTTCACATACAGAGGTATGTGTGTTAGTATTATCAAATCAGAGAAATACCTCATTGAATATCTTCTTGGTCGCCAAGCTGATTGAAGTAGTGTAAATGGTAAAGATGGATGCAAGAAGCATGTTTTCAATGTAATTTAGGTATAGTGGCTGAATTTGCGTGTCTACAATATGCTTATGTGGTATGACATAGATATATATAGATATAAATCTATTGTCAAGATATTTTATGAAGTATTGAGAATCTTAGAAGTTTATAAAGTATGTGGATGATCATGAAACGACAAATGATGAATCAAGAATCATAGTTGTCTTTGGGTAATGCCACAACAATGGAAAGTTAAGGTATAAGACTATGACAATGTAAAAAGGTGCTCTACATAGGTCCTAAAGGTATGAATAATCAGTGATGAGCATGAATCATAAAGTCTATGCAATCCTAAATGTTTACTGGTGTAAGGGTATTGGTAGTACTGCTACAAGGCCAGCTGCTAAAAATGTCACATGTTGGTTAGACTCAGAATACTTTAGGAGGATTTTTTGCATCAAAGTATGGTTATCATAGGACTAAGAAGTCATTTAACTTAGAATTTCTTCTAGATGGAGAGACATAGGCATTAATGCATATGAGGTATGTATCAAGTGTCATTTTAGGGAACTAACAAGGTATAGTCTATCATTACAATATGTCAAGCTTAATATGATTGTAAATGACTGAATTAATACTTTATAACAGAAAAAAAGTCTTGATGCTGCTTTCTAGTCAAGAAATCTAGGCTAGTATCTCAATTTTGTTCCTATAATCTAGAAATAGAGGTATTAATTCCATGAGGAGACATAAAATTCCTTTTCATAGCTTGTATGTGGTCTTAGAGCTTGTCAAAATTAATAGAAAATGCACTAAAAGGACTGTTCATGGCTATTAACATCATGAATTGTATGAAGAGAAAGATTATGCCTAATCTGGCTAAGAATAAACCTAGAGATGATTGATTTTGGTCAAGAAAGGTGATGTAGTATTTTTATGAGCCTCATACTAACATTGTTGGCATGTTCAAGAGGTGTATGGTTCTGACTACAATTAGATACAATGTTTCTAAAAGGTACAAAACAAGGTTGAGGAGAGACATTGCTTGTTTTAAATGCCCAAGAGGTGAAATAAGGTGTTGTAGCTCAAAAAAAGGTATGATAATGTTTATTTCATGAGTTTTGATTATTTTCTAGATCTTGAAGTGCCTATTCTAGGGGGAGTATATTTCTTGCATGCTTGAAATGAGGCTGAGAATCCATTTTTGAGAAAAAATCAAGAATTTTATCTAGATTGAGACCTTGGGTTGATTTTTCTAACCAAAAAATGATGGTATGAATCTAAAGTAGGTAAATAATATGAGCTACAAGTATTCCTTTTTCGTTCATGTAAAAGGGGGAGAAGTTTAGGGTGTTTTCCATCAATGACAAAGGGGTAGATTATTGACATGGTGTCCTAATAGGTGTTTTCATTTATTCAAAACCACAGTAATGACAAGGTGAATGTGTTATTATGATTTCATGATAATTTTATTTATCCTAACATACTTGTTCAAATGTATATCAGCTGCTACAATGGGCTTTAGTGAGGTGTGCATGCTCTTACAAGCCTATACAGGTGCCTAAGAGGTGTATCTTGGAAATGTGAGCTTCTTGGATGCCTGGGAAGAATGATGACATGATTTATAGTATGTATTTAGGGTTATTGAGTAATCATAGTGGAGGAATGGTGTAGATATAGGTGAATCACTTGGTTACAGGTGCTCATTGGGAGCAGGTATGCTTGCTTGGAGATGTGACAGAGTGGTTTGGAGATATATGATCTCATGGAAGCATAAATGTAGATATATAATTATGTATTAGGTATGTTGGGGTAAATTATATAGGTTTCATTATGAGTTATTGCAATATTTCAGTTGACCCTAGCTTTTATAGTAAGGATCTCACATGCAAGTGTAGGTAATTCTTAGTGATTGGAGAGATTGAGTTATTGAATTAAAATTATGATGATTGGATATGTTAGAGGGATAGTTCATAGTTCTCTTAGAAACATTTCAGGTGTCCATGTTGTGTATTTTTCTAGATATGACTGATTTTGTGAGACAGGGTGAAAAACAAGGCAAATTCAAACTCGAAGTACAACTTCAGATGTTTATTCTGAATGCTTTGAATTTTACCTTATGCCTTTAAGGGAAGATTATAAGGTGATATAATATTTCACAAAAATAATGAGGTTGTTTTATGGTCAAGTTTTTATGAATGAACGTTATGAAGGTAAAGTGGACTAAAACCCTAGGTAAACCTTTGCAAGGATCAATTGGAAGAAAGTGAAATATATTGACCCAATTTTGATTAATTCATCAAAATTAATGATTTTACAATGTATATGAATCCTCAAGATTTCTATAAATTTATGGTTGAGATCATGGTCATATGTGGGCCCCACCTAAAAATAGAAGTTTATGGAGAAGAAGGTTTTCAGACAATATGGTCCAAAGAAGTAGCATGAAAAATTAATGGTGCTTAATTATTGGGATTTTTTTAATTTCCATGGAGGTTTCAGAACATTTTCATGTAGTTTCATGGTATTTTGAGGTCCAAACAGGTTGACTTGTCAAACGGCGGTTTTGGGGTCTCAAATAGCAGGGTTCAGTGAAATGGTCATAACTTGAGCTACAAGTGTATTTTTGAGATTATTAAAGTATTTTTGTAAACTAGATTAAGATATATTTCTAGTGATATATGGATTGACTCATGATGAGGTAAATTGACTAGGTTTCTAGGTCATTATTAGGATAAGAATACTTCTCACAGTTCAAGACATGTGTTTCAGTAAACGTTTGACGTTGTTTGAAGAATGAGATGGATTGGGTGATGATTCCTATCACCTGGAATGTGAAGAGGGATGGATTTGTAATATAATGAATCCATTTTTTGGTATTTAATTTTTTTATAAATTATTTTATGAGCTAACATTTGGAAACAATTTTTTTGGCAAGTTGATTTGGTGAACTAAAATGTAGATATGGTTTGAATAGATGGATGTTTCATGAATTATAACTTGATTAGAAGTGTTATAAAGGTTCTCTCATTTCCATTTATTTGTCACATGGAATGGTTTTGTTTATTATAGGTGATTTGGTTATCAAATGAAGTTTTGAGGATCCTAAAGGGTGCAGGAAACAATAGTTTTGGGAAACACAAAGAGCACTTAGCCCATTAAACGAAATAAGTTTATTGGTTTATATTAATTGAGACCATTTATGAAGTTTAAATTTTAATTTAAACATGTGTGGTGATTTATGGGTCGTGAATAAGAATTGTTTTTAAGTAAGAGCATTTTTATCTTTGTGCCCATGGGGTTTTTTGTCATTTTTGGCACACGAAATGATGGCTTAGGCTAGGTTGACCTACTTGGGTCACTTGTCACTATTATGATTTGAATTTAGAATTTTTATATGATGCATGGGTCAAGCCAAAGGATGGAAAATGTTTGTGTTTGAATCGGAGCCTTGGAGAGGCTATAAAAGTGAAGTTATGGGCATATTGTTTCTAGCTTTTGAAACCCCCTTTTATCTTCTTTTGAAGAAAAAATTTGCTGCAAAGATTTTTTTTTTGGAATATCCCAAAACACCTTGAATCTAATTCTAGGACAGCTACTGGCTGAGTTTTTATGAGGAGAATTTGAGAAAGTACAAAGTTGGTGTTGTTTCTTTGAGAGCAAGTTGGAGGAGGGAAGATTTGGGTGCTTGTGATTTGGATTCTTTATTCATAGCATGTTATGTATTTTTAAGGTTTATAAGTTTCTTTCAGATCTGATATTTAATTTTAAGACATTATTATAGTTGTACTTCTTTCTATGTACTCACGAGACCTTGATTTTCATGAGAACACTTCATTGTACCTTGTGATTCATTGTTGAAGACACCACTCTTTGTGATATGATTTGAGTATCTATATAAGTGTGTAGATATGATATGATTATCAATATATGTGACTTTGAGATCATATTTTGTTCCTTACATTTGATTTCACTTCATTATAATAGGTTGTATGCTTTGATGTGTTCTACATGATTTTGTGTGGTTAGGGTTTAAAGAAAGAGTAAGTTTTTTTAGGGACTGATTCACCCCCCCTCTTAGCCCTTGTCACCTTAAAAAAAGACTAGATGCTTGACTCATTTGTGGGAAAACACATCTTTAACATTCCCCCAGATATTTGTGAGATCAACATCAATGCCTTGGGACAAAATGATGTATCCTAGTAACTTACCTCATGTTACTCCAAACATGCACTTCTCAGGATTTAGCATTATTCCATACTCAATTAGGAATGATAGAATGACACAAAGCACCTCAGCGTGATCACTATGTTTCTTTTATTTGACCAGTAGGTCATCAACATATGATTCCACAATGTTAAGAATGAGATCATGAAAAATGTATGTCATTTCCCGCTAGTAAGTGGGTCCGGTATTCTTTAGGCCAAAAGGCATGAGTACATAATAAAAGGTTCCCTAAGGATTTTTTAAGGTATTTTTCATTTTGTCTTCCTCAGAAATATTTTTTTTGTTATAACCACAAAATCCATCCATAAGAGACAATAACGCATATCTAGCCGTTACATCAATGATGCCATCAATTGAAGGCAGTGAAAAATGATCTTTGGGACAAGCCTTGTTAACGTCCCTAAAATCAATATAGATGTGTATCTTCCAATTATTTTTTATAATTGGGATGATGTTTGAAAACCACATGGAATAATCAACTGGCTTGATAAAACCTACTTGCAAGAGTTTCATTACCTCCTCTTTAACCATTAAAGTCACTTTTGGCTTCATGGGTCTCAATTTTTTCTTCACGGGTTTAGCTTCAGGCTTCATAAATAGATTATATACCATAACATTAGGAGAGACACCCATCATTTCCATATATCTAAAGGCAAAGGATTTTTAGTTCTCTTTAAGCACCTTCATGTGCACTTCTATTTCTTCTAGAGAGAAAGAAGAACCAAGTTTCAATATTTTTGGTTCCTCTTCCATCCCTATGTTTATGTCTATTGTTCTTATGATCAAAGAGGCATTAACCTCTTCAAACTCAGGTGGGAATGGAGGTAACTCCATCTCTTCTTCTTCAACTTCATAGATCTCAAAATATTTTGATGAGGAAGATTTCATCATGCAATCCCCAAAGTAGGAGGAAGGGTGAGGTATAAGAGAATATCCCTTCTTATGGCATGCGGGATGGAGATGAGTGTAAGAATTGAGGCATCCTGATATTTCCTTGTCATTTTCCACAAAATCCAAAGTGACGGGATCATTCTCAATCTCGATGTATGCCAAAATTTCATTATTTTGAGTCCTTTAAACCAAGGGTTTGGATTAGACTGAAATGGTGAATTCAGATTCTAAGTCCTCACTTCGACAAAAATGTGAATAGAAAGTAGCTATGGACTCATCTAATAGGTTTTCATTACATGGAATATCTTCTATGGAGATGAAGTCAAATCCATTGCAAAGCTCAAGAATGACAAACTTGTAGAGTTGTAGGTGCTCTGCTATGGTCTCATATACTTCTGAGACTTGATTAGCAATGCATTGTGAATCACCCAAGACTCTAACATTGTTTACACCCATCCTCTTGGCCATAATAATACCAATAAGTAGAGATTCATACTCAGATCCATTGTTTGTGTATTCAAAATTAATCTTGAAATCAAAAGGCATAACCCTCCCCTCAGGGGAAGTGAGGATCACCCCTGCCGTAACACCAAATTGGCACTTTGCACCATCGTAGTTGAGATTCCAATAGTCATCAAGGAATATAGAAGTTTGATTATTCTTTGAGTATTTTTCCTTAACCTTCAAGACTTTAACCATACAAACCTCTTCAAATCCATCAGCTAGAAGAGAGGAAAGTCCAAGAGCATGACTGATGCCCAAAGAATCAAATGGAAGAATGATAGGTAGATCATTCTCTAAAAGCTTAAAATTTTCAGATGTAATTTTTACCGTCTCATTTTTTACTATAGAAACTTTGTTATAACTAGCATCAACCCCTTCCATTGCCTTAGGGAATTCCAACTATGTCTTAGGAACAAGTTGGGACGCAGGCATTGATTCATGTGGCTTGTTTAACTGATTTTCTTAGATCTCAAATTTGGTATGAACCCTCAGTTTCTTCTTTAAATTAGCCAAATGGATATCGAATGGCTTCAAGTCACACCAAGCCACAAAGACCTTCCCTAAGTGTAAGAATTTGACTTTCTGGAATAATATAGAAGTAATTTCCTTCATTCTATAAATCTAGTGGGGTTGACCAAGAATACTATCATAGTTATTTTCCTGATCTATAATATAGAGTCTAGTCAACATGATCTTGGGTCCAAGAGTGATTGGAAGCACTATTGTTCTAATTGAGGTTTCTTTAAGGCTATCATATCCTCTTAGCGTGTTTCATGTCGAGGAACAATTTGTTTCTCCATATCCTAACTTTTGGAGAAATGATAAAGGGACTATATTAATAGTAGCCCCATCATCTATCATTGTTTGTTTATCATAATTGTTGTAAATCAAAACTTGTAGATATAGCTAGTATTACCTCTTTGTACAAACTCAGCTTCAATAGGCTTGTTGCTGATAATGAACACAAATCCAACATATCTCTCAGGCTACCCCAGGGGATAGACATCAAAGTCTATATGATTGATTTCAGCCTCTAGAGGAGGGGTGACGTGGATTATATGGAAAATACCTAGCGCTTCTAATAAAGTTGATTGATAAGCAGGGGAATTCTTTAACAAATCTAGGAAGGAAATGTGGGATAAGGTCTTAGTTAGGTTTTTAATCAAATCATAGGCCCCTACTTTCTTAGGAGATACTAGAGTATCATCTAACATTGAATGATAAATGGGAAGAGGTTGTGAATAATAATTTTGAGTGTGAGTCATTGCATTGACTTATAGTTCTTAGGATGTTTTTGATTGTTCAAAGGAGGATCTAATCAAGGATCCACATACGTAGAGGCTTCATGATCATTTTTTCCTATGGGAGCCCCCTTCTTAGTACCATGATGATTAAGCTTCTTATTTTAAAGATGTTTTGGGAAATGTTATTTATAGATCCCAAGAGTAGCATTATATGGAGAAAAAATCCCCATGTAAGTGTTATGTGTAGGCACCATAGGATTACCTAAGAACATCTCAATGAAGAGTTGTCTCTAGTCTTCTGATATTCGTTGTATGAATTTATTACAACCTCAACATGTCTGAAAAATGTGTCCTATAACACTATGGAAACCATAATATAATTTTTGATCATAGTCATGAGGCATTTGGTTCTTATTTTGTTACAACACATAGTTTTTGTTGTTGGTTATTGTAGTTGAAGTTTGGAATCCTCTATCCTTGGCTCTGATACTAATTTGGAAATTCATTTAGATATTGGTTTGGGTATTCAACCGGGCCCTGGGTCTGAACCTATTGAGGAGGAGGAGGGTGACTAAATTCAACCGCATTAACAGAAGGAGTAAAGTTGTTACTCATTTAATTATTTATATTTGCATTGTTATTACTGTTATTTGCATTATTTTTGCTAACAACGTTTGGCTTTCTATATTGATTAGTTATACCATCCTTTGTAGCACCGTGGTTCTTTTTAAGGACCTTGGGTCCTTGATTATTATTTTTTAAACAATTTGGGTAATTTTAATTACCTTGAGAGGGAGTGACCAATTTCCCATTTGAGCCATACATCTTTCAGTCATTTTCAATTATTTCTTGGTCAATGTGGAGGGCACCATCTAAGACTTCATCATAGCTTCTAAGAGGAAAATTTTGTGCCTCTTCCTTAGTTTCTCAATAGATATAATTGAGGAGCAAGTCACAAAGCTTCGTTTAGTCCATGTTGGGATCACTATCCAAGGAGTAGAGGAATTGTAACCACATCTAAATGAAGTGAGCAGAGGATTCATTATGCTCTTGTTTGATGTGAAGGAATTATTTGATTCTTGTTCTTAATAGTTTGTTTATATTGAAATCCTGTATGAAATCTCAAATGAGTTGCTTAAATGAATGAATTGAGGCTTCCAATATTCTATAGTACCAGTCAAGAGAAATTCCTTTAAGGGTCTTTGAGAATATTTTAGCGAAAAATTCATCCCATGTGAGTATCTCTCTAATGGAGATCACATACAATTTGATGTGAGCATTCAGATATCCCTCCCATTTGAATTTTGGAATATCTAGAAAATGTTGTGGGAGCATTACACCTTGTATGGTAAATTCAAGGGGTTCTTTGAGATGCTCAAAATATGTGCCCACTATATAAGACTCAACCATAGATGAATCTTGTTGGGGAGATGGATGTGGAATAGGATGTTGATAATGCTTCCAGGGGCATAAGGAATACCCTAATATTGAGCATACGGACTAGGAAAAGAAAACATTTCCCCTTGTGGTTATTTAAAATGCATGTAATTGTATGGGGGATATTGTTTTAATACGGATTGGTAGGTGTGAAACCAAGGAATGTCACATTTCTAGTTTGAATGGAATTCGAGAACACACTTCAAGTTAGCCCTTGTGGTTGATATCTATATGAAGAATGAGATGGCATACCTAGAGTGCCCAATCCAATAAGGATTTCTCAAAGGTTAAGAACACCCATGTAGACCAGAGAATGTGACGGTGTAGAGGGAACATAGTTATAGTTCTGAACATTGTTGGCGGCTTTGCCTTGCCCTACAAATGGTATAGAAAAATAAGGTTGGGAAAGTTCTAATTTCCTAACTCTATCCGCCAATGTTGAAATCACATCACCTAATGAAGGTATTGCATTTATCTTAGTCATGTGTTAAGCCTTGTTGGGTTAGAAATTCGTATGATATGCTATTGTGAATTGATCCTTGGTATACCACACCTCTTTAGGGATATTTTCTATTGTAAGAGGAGGGATGGAAGCATTGTTCAAAATAATAACATCAGTATACCCTTGCATCCTATCTAAGGATTGATCTATAGCATTACAAAACTCACTGCTTCAAGAAAAGCGTGTTATGATTTCATCATTCGGTGAAAGGTAAGAAGAAAAGGAATCAGATTGCATACTAATTTGAGGTCTAGACAAAATATGTGAATAAGATCCTTGTTCTCTCGCAAACATCATATTATTAGAGTTAGAAAAATCCTATTGCAGGATATAATTAGGTTGATCAATCTCCTCAATCCTAACTGATGAGTGTTTTTTGGCACCTTGGGAGGAGTGTGGGGTGAAGGAAAATTTGGTGAGTAGTTATCATCCCACGATGATAACGAGAACGACTGTTGCATAACCATTTGGTAATAATAAAATTCAAGACCCAAAATGGGCATGTTGTGGTTTTGACCTGTCATATTTGGGGGGTATATAAACACCTATAGAATAATGGGAGAGGATAAGGATGGATAAGATAAAATAAATAAAATAGGAAACGAAAAGGAACTAGTCTTTCACATTGGCTTCACCAATTTTGTACGTCCAAGAATAAACACATGAATTTAAGGTGCACTCAACCTCCCGAGGTCATTCTGGTAAAGTTGATATGAGATGGAAATATGGATATGGAATATGTAAATAGGATGAATAGGTGGAATATGAGAAAATATAAGAAAATGTCTAAAATGTAGATAAAGGCAAACAAATGTCTTCTACAGGAAATATAGGAATTTGCTTGTTTATGGAAATGAAATCATGTCTTACCTTATAAGGTGAGATGGAGTGATCAAGGATAATGGATGGATGAAGGTCTCTATCAATGTCAATATCACCAAATATACCTCGAATGGGCTATGGAATATCCGGGAATTATCTTGTGTCTTTCTCGTAGAAATATTTGGATAGGGTCAGGAAGGTGTGATAAGAGACATGTGGAAAGGAAAGAACTATGAATCATGGGATCTAGTCTATACCAAGATGATTATGTCAGAACTCATTAGCTTTTTCCTCTTCATTGTTCAAGCCTATCAACTATGAGATAATACTTGGCGGAACTAGGGTGGTTTGGAATATAAGTTTCCTAAGGCCATGATCAATTTCGGTGAGTTGTGTAACTGTGTTGGGTTGTGGTACTCTTGGATCACACAATCTTTGTCTAGGTTTTTATGGCCTTGGATGGTCATGTTGATGTGCAAACAATTAATCTAAGGAGATCAATAAACAAAGAAAATAATCTGAAGGGGGGAACATAAAATTTTAGGTAACCTAAGCCAATTAAGGAAACATAGGGAGTTATGTTGATTCCCATCTAATTAAACATATGTTCCTAAATTAACATAGAAATCCAAGAAAATTTAAATTAAACCAAATTTATTACTCCCCTTGAATCTAATTAGATCTACTTGTAACTAATTAATTGAAAAGAATGAAACTAATTAACTAAGACAAATGGAATTAATCTAACCTAATTATTTTTTATATTTTTCAAAGACTTTTAAAATAAAGGAAATAAGATAAATAAAAGAAACTAATTAATTTAATCTACATTTTAAAGGATTTTCTTGATTTTATAGAATTAAATAAAGAAATATAAACATACAATATAATTACTTCTAATTAAATGAGAATTACTTCTACTCTAAAATAAACTAAACTAAATAGTTAAACAATCATATGTGGCCAATTCCCTATTGCAAAATGAATTTGATCTAATCTAATTAAAATAGAATATTTTCCTAATTTGTAATTGTGGATATGACTTCCTCTAGTTCTACCTTATAATCACGAGAAGATTGAAAATATTCTCAGAAGCAATTATTCCGTTGAAGCTCCCCCAGTAAAATAATAGGATCTACAGAAGCTTTCTAAATGTAAAGAAACTTAAACTAATGCAAAGACACATAAACTTCGTTAAACTCACTTCCCATGTAAATCCACAGGGATAGGTAGATAGGAAGATTTCAAGAGAATATTTTCTCGTGTGCTAATGAAATATAAATAATGAATGTAATGAACTCTATCGGTAATTTGATAATGAAGAATGGAAGGATTTTGTGCACAAGAACTTCAACCAAATCCTTCTAAAACAAATCCACATGGATGAGATGAGAAGAAATCTCCAATGGAAGCTACTTAGATGTAATTAAACTAGTTGTAAATTCTACCTTTCTTAAAATAGATGTTTAATTAATTACCAATTAAAATCTAAACTAAAATACAGAAAGATTTAAAGAATTCAATTACACCCCCAACATGGAAGTGTAGCACTGAGACAATTCCAGTTCTGAGTGTATTTTTGTTGGTCCCCTCAACTTCTTTTGAAATGATGAATCCAATATTGTCCATGGAACTATGCTAGTTGATATGCAAGAAGAATATGTGAAGTGTTATTACTAACTGGTTTGCAGGCAATATGGTAGCAATCCGGGCAAGAGATTAACAAGGAAAGAGATTTGTTCTTTCTTGTGTGCTTCTTGAAAATATTTCGAAAGCATAATAGTGCAATTACAAATCAAAAAACTCTGACCAATGCTTCGAGAAAAATATTGTTTTTTATAGAAATTTTGAAAAGAAGTGGTCCATCCCACTTGGCATCCAAGAAGTGCCACATCACTCATGGGAGAGGTAGTCAACATACTAAAAATAGTAACTACAAGAGGATAATTTCATACACATTTATCAAGATAAAAAACAATTGATTTGGTTAAGAAACATGTGAGAAACATGAGTTGGAAGAAGAAAACATGCATACACAACATGTTGTTTAAGTCCTGAATAAAAGCACATAGAACCATCGGTTTGTGTAGAGATGCGGTTGCACAACTGCCGTGGCAATTTCCTAACCATACCTTTAGGAAGACCAAAGGTTACGTAACTACCAATGTGGTTGTAAAACCTCCAAAATAGTTATGTAACTTAAGGCCAAAAGGTTAAGGAAAATTTTACAAAACAACCAAGGAAAGTGGGAAAAGATGGAATATAGATAAACAAGGTACAGTAAGATACAAGAACATGTTGCAAGTGAGAAATTATAATTATATATCATTGGAACTGATATTTATCATCATTAGGGATTTTAAATTTTCTTACAATGTAGCACCATGAAAATTTGGGTGCGTATAATCACTTATAATACATCCCAAGTACCTAGAAAATTTGGTTTTCCATCATGAATCTAACAACCCATGACTCTACCTATAAATATTTTCAAAACAAAGGTTTTTCTTCAACTTACAAACATACCTTAATAATTAAAATGCCACCAAAAGGATCTCTAAAGAGTCCTCTACCACCCCAAGTCATCATACCATCCTTTCCATACTATTTAGAGACCATACCAATTATATTTCCTTTGTCACTCTAAAACTATGGTTTTTTTGGAGGATTTAGACCTACTCAGATTGCTAACAATGGTTCATAAAAATATGATGAAAAAATTAACATATTATTTTTGCAAAACCATCTTAGCTCCATGCCCTAACATCCACCAAAGGCTCATAATTCCATGCATAACACACAAGTCTGAGTGAGCAATTAAAAGTGACCTATCGACCTGGGAAAAACATTCTAAGAGCTCGATAGAGCTCAAAACCACTTTATTTGCTTTCTCAATTAACTACTGACATGAAACTTGACACGTACCACTAGGAAAACCTCATCCATGATCTAAAATTCTTACTCATTCCTGCAGACATTTGAATCTCTCAAAGCACCATGACTTGTCCATGTCTTCCAGCCTTCTTTTTAATGTTCTTTCTTTAAATGACCTTCATTATTTACTAAACACCTGATTTATGACGTGATATTCCTTTTACACCTGATATGCATCCTAAAAAAAACTCTTCATATGCTCATACTAACTCACTTTGTCATTCTTTTCTTCTTACTTTATGATACCATCTAATCTCATCTGCACTAGGTGAAGTACAAGACCTAGGATGGCTATTTTCACCACATGACATACACAAAATGGTATTTTTTTCCTTACATACTCATTAACACCTTTGCCACATATATTTGAACATGTAAGACACCATACCAGCCTTTTGAGCTCACACACTAGACCTTTCTTACTTTAACCATGCTCTAGACCATGCAAATGCACTAAGACACCATAACAACCTCACCAAAACATCATATTGAAGACATCAAATCACCTCACTATTAATCAACCTCCATCCTTCACTTTTATTGACACCGCATACTAACATAAATTCCACTTGGATATCCTTTTCCATCAATTCAATTTGACATCAATGACAACACCTAAGATACAATTTCCAACAATATCCCACTTTGTAATTAGTAGAAACCATCTTCAGAAACATTAATAGCAACCAAACATGAAAAAATATTCATGACACTCTTTACATGTTCTGAGTTCACTCTCCCCCTTTGAAATCTATGACAAAGTCTCTATAGTAACTTGACAACATAGAAAATTCCAACAATTTATAGAAAGATACATACAAACTCCTTATAAGATAATGCATACCTTCTAGACAACATATGATGCTAAAGAAACATGGCCTTGGTCTTCAACCCTGTTCAATGTTCCCCTGAATAGGTACATACTTCTGACACCTTCTTGACCAACAAAAAAAAAAAAACCAATAGTGTGAAGAGTGAAATATTAGAACTCATGCCTTAAAACCTCTTGGATATTAACCTTCTTGTGACTAATCATTGGCTTGGAACACCTCTATAACTCAACACATATCCCTTTGGGATGATGCACACATTCATAGATACTAAACGCAATATTCAACCTGCCACATACCTCTCTTGACACTATATGCAGACATGAAACTGACTCCCCCTTGAATCATTCTTTTTATGATCTTGGAGACCTAGTAGAATGGGTTTGATACTTCATTCCACAATTTTTCTCATCTTGACCCTAAAAGGTCACTCACAACACTTCAAGAACCAATTAGGAAATAAGAGGAAAAAAATTTCTGACATAAACATCCACATACAATTTTGAAAACACTATTCATAAACTAAAAATCTCAACCTTTTGGTCACCACAAAAATTCCAGACGTATACAGTCTTCATATCGACCTCATGAGACAAATTGATTTATAAAAAATCTAATAATCCTCAAGTTTTTTCTTCAATATGTATCCTAGAGAAAAACATAGCCTATAGATCCATTCAAGGCACAAACATATCTTGAAGCTCATTCCTTCAACAACTAGCAGCAACTCACCATGAAATTTTATGGTCTAATCAATTCATCATACAAAATGAATGAAGTACTTCCATGATCCATGTAATATTGCAATATTTTCCATTAAATAGTACATGTATAAGTTTTATACAAAATGGATACCATTAAGAACCTAATGCGAGATCTTGACATGATGAATATACTCCTACAATGTCACACTTCAAACCATTCAAACTCCCCCTAGCACCATGCTTCATAAAGATGATGAATGTCTCTAAGAAGCCTATTAGATAAATCTCAAAACATGGGGAATATAGAACAAAAAACATAGGAGAGTGCATGACCTCTTAGGCACTTGTGACTCACCTTTTTTTGCTTCTTTTGATCAGTAACCTATGAACCTTCTATTTTTCCTTCAACAACTGATTTGGCTAGAATTTCATGATTCACTCTTGGTTCCCATAGCATTCCTTACCTCTTCTCCTACACTTTAGGAGCCTAAATCCTCTTGGTTTTTTTTTAAGGACTATAAAAAAATTTCCTTGCAATGTGTCTAACATTATTTCATTTAAAACATACAAATTCACTCTTACCTCTAGTGTAATATGAATTGAATTTCCTTCCTTGATTCCATGAGCCTCCATGATTAAAGTATTTTCTAAAATCTCCTAACTTATGTCCAAAACCATTGTAACTATAAAAATAGACATTGAAATACATCTTATACCTTGAAGAAATAGGTTTTCTAATAGACCATGTCTTCATGTTGCCTTTAAAAATTCTTTCATTTTGATCAAATTTGGTGTTTGAACCTGCAGTTTCCTTACCTGGTGCAATATTTTCTTGCATCACCTATTTTCCCTTAAGGTTTTCCTTAAACCCTATACCATTCCTATCTCTTGTATATCTCAGACTGTCCAAGATATCATCTTGATCTTTTGTGATCTTCTCAAGCCTCCAGAATGACTTTGCTTTGTTGTTGGGCCCCTAGAATATTAACTAAGTACAAAGGCACGCAACACAAAGCACGAAAGGCTTGGTTTTTGAGAAGGGTTTAAGGAAGCCCGTGGCGCACATGACACATGTGGATAGAACCAAGGGTTCAACACTTAGAAAAATTGGACGTTAAAAGAAGAACATGTGAAAAGCATGACCCGAATGCGTATGGATAAGGTGACAACCTGGTGACAAGTTGGTCCAAGAAGGAGCATGCTTGTGGTAGAATCTTCTAGAAGTACATCATGGGATAAAGTGGGAATCTTAGGCCTGGAGGAGCATGCTTGCATGGAGGACCACATTTAGACACTTGGCATTGGATCTGAGGGTGATGGAGGATGAGTTGGAATTCCAGAAAAGCTATAAATATAAGCACCTGCAGAGTAAAAAGGAGAGACGAAGAGTATGGGCGGAGCTCTATAGAAATACTGCAAGGACTCTGTTAATGGATAATTGTATTTGGGAGAGGATGTATTAGGCATGGGATTGTAATTTTATTTTTGGTAGTTTAGTTACATAAGTCTAGTTACAATGCATGACTACAGTTTGCTTCTTTATGACACTTTGTAATGGCTCACTAAATGTAATGAGGTTACCTATTATATATATACAAGAATATCAATTATTTTGATGCATACTTCTCTCCCTTGAGTTCTCTTTCCTTTCATGCTAAGTAAGGATGATTGTATGTTTCTTTTTGAAGTGATACATGTTATATCTTCTATTAAGTACTCTACCTGAAATGACTGCAAGGATCTAGAGGCCGTCCTGAGCCCTATGGTTCTTGTATGTCCCGAATCCATTTGAAGGTATGTTATAACACAAATCATAGATGATGTTTCCCACTTAAACTCACATAAAAGAGAGACTCGGCACCCATGCATGCCTCAGGTGAGTGGCTAGATTTCACTGGGTTATAGGTCGGTGTGCATGGGGTTCCTTTCTTTATGTTAAGGGTCAAAATGAATACATCTTGGTTCTGTTACTGGGACCTCTTTTCAAAGTTGTAGTGGGAAATAACATACATCATGATCTATGTAGTGAGTAATGACAGAGTGGTTAACTTTGAAAGGTATTGAATAATGGTTTAAAAGCACTGACGATGAATTGGCTTAGATATTTAGCACTGGACCTGATTTTAATGCACGTAGATGGGTAGAAGAGAATCTCTACCACGATCTGTATCAGACCTTTTTTTATTATTTCCCAGTGGATCTGTATGAATGGATCGCAACCTATGAATCTAGATCAAGTTGGCATTATGGATCACATGTGTGGACCTAAGAAGAATACCAGAGGCTGCAGGATGTAGATCTGATGTGGATTCGTGTTGTGGATCATTGGTGGAAAGGAGTATTAGCTAGTTACACTCTAGAGTACGCCATTTCCACATATTCCTATCTCGAGGTTGTTGAGTTTGAGTTTCTGCGGGAGCCTAGAGGATCATTTCTACGTGATGTCCCTCTGGCTCTGAAGATCTTGACGATTACCATGAGTTTAGAGGCATTCCCAATGGCTGGATAAACCATTCTGAGCACTGGGTGAGGAAGCTAGGGTGGAGGAAGATGGCAGATGTTGCAACGGAGAAGGATAGGGAGGAAAGACAACTCAAGTATGGTGAAGCACGTGAAAGGGAGATTTCTAGACAACACGAGGTTACAGGTGTGATGGATGTATGGTGACAGACATTATGGGAAGGATTTGAGGTTCATGCAAAGGACATCGAACCTGTGTAGTCTGTGTGATCCCATCTTGGCAAATGCATGAAAGAGAACCCTTCATCTTCTGATGAGAGTTTGTCGTACGGAGAAAGAAGAACTGTTGGCATGCATCTGAGCCCCCTAATGACTAGACCCTGTCACTTGGTTTTCTAGATCAAGGGGAAAATATTTTCGATCCATTTGGTTACATTGGAAGTGATCAATCTACACCCAGGAGGTATAATTTCTTGTTTGGGCCTTCTATGGCTATAAACACCAACCCAGTGTTAGAAATTTTCAGGAAAGGTATAGACACAAATGCATTTGGTCTCATGTTTGGGATTGATGCGGGATATAATATTGGCAGTGGGGCATTATCACAGACCATAGGTGTGTAACTCAGTCAAACTATGGAAACCTTTGGCATGACCACTTTAGGACCTAGTGGGCCTCGTGGATCTGGTGGTTAAGAACCTAGTGGATCAGGTGGCAAAGGAAACACAGGTGGAAACCAAGGCTCTAGCTTAGGAGTATTTGGGCCCCAACCACCCCCACAAGTTTTCTTTGAGATGTCTCTACATTTTCCTGATTACAGAGGTATTGAGGATGCTAGGGAACATGTTCACAAGTGTGAACTGTTATGGCACATGAAGGGTATCACAACCCCATAATGGAAGGCTAGTTAGTTTGTAACCATGTGTAAGGACTCGTGCATAGTTAGTATAGAAAGTATGACCCTCATAAGATGGTAGTGGACTATACTGCTATAAAAAATGCATTTTTAGCAGAATTCCACATTCTTGAGTTTAAACAGAAGAGCATCAGTGCTTTGAACGATATTCAACAAGGAATGTCAGAGAGTGTGTGGGAGTATGATGCATGCTTTAAAACTCTCTTGTCTAAATAATCATATGATATTCACCCTTCACAGCATGCTCAGTGGTTTTTCGAGGGGTTGATCACTCCTTTTAGAAGGGCCTTATCTCATAAAAAATTTATAGACCCACGCTAGGAATTGGAAGTTGCTCTGCATGCCGAGGTTGTTGGTAGTGTTGATATTAGTGTTAGCTCATTCCTGGAGGCTCAGATTGCTGCTATGGCCAAGCAGTTGGAAAATTTATCTGTGAACTTAGCCCATCAGACTAGTAGTGGTTTGTGGTGTATAGATTGTGAAGTAGAGGGGCACATTAATGATACTTTCCCCCATAGGATAGTACATGCTGTGGTAGTAGATTGTGAAATTTTTCATGGGGACCATGATGCGAGCAGGTGCCCCTTGCTATAGTGTGTAATCCAGAAGAATTTTTCTTGTTACTGCAAGATTTTCACCTCTACAACCCATGATACTATGGATTGTAGGCACATTGATTAGATCCATGAGGCCATTGATCATGGGGTACGGCAGACCAACGTTACCAGTAATTCCAAGGGTGATGATCACTGTTATGAGTAACGCATAGATGGAGGCACGTGTGGAAGAGGTTTTCGAGGAGGGTTCCATGGTCATGGTAACCACGAAGGAGGAAGGGCCGAGTTCCTGTGTGGAACCTGTTTCAACTGTGGATCTATAGATCATTATAAAAGTGAATGCCTAGACTTGTTGTAATGCTCTTGGTGCAAAAATAAGTATAAGTATGAGGAGTGCTCGGAATTTTTTGAACACATGAATCCGTAGCACTAGAAAGACAAGGGCATTGTGATGGTCATTATTAAGAAGGAAGACACCCAGTGGATGCCTCGAGTAACATGGGATATAGGTTTAGAGCATGTCTTGGTAACAAAAAGGGCAAAATCCACACACACAAGATAGATACCAAGACAGAGGAACCTGGTATCAAGGGAGGAAGTATTTCATGGAAAGTATCCAGAACCTACACATCAGAAGGAGGTATATCAAGACCCTATGGATGTCATTCGAAGCTTACAAGGGGAAATCTAGTGTCTAAAGGAGAAATCCAGGAAGGAGTAACAAGGAAGGAGAGTCAAGGCGCTAAAGGATTACCTGGATGAGGTCAAGGAGGTGTGTAAAATTCTAAGGCAAGAGAATAACATTACATTGCTAGGATCATGGTTGAGAGAGAAGGTACCACGTGCCAGAGGAGAACACGAGATGTAAGTCTTACACATGAACCTTCCCCCTCACAGCCTTGACTATCACAAGGATATCACATTGAATGTAGCTATAGATGGATGGTTCCTCAACAATATCCTCATTGACACTGGCGCAGAGGTCAATGTTCTAACTTTGGATGTGTGGCACCATATGGGATGACTTGTGTTATAGCCATCTTTGAATGTGTTGTATATGACAAACAAGACTAAGGTGATGCCCATCGACATCTTAAAAGATGCAACTATTACTATCCAGGGAGCTAAGTTTACTCGAGACTTTGAAGTCTTGGTGCTTGCCGAGGCAGACAATTTCCCAGCGCTACTTGGGAACCCATGGTGTTACATGAATAACGTGGACCTTCGGTTCAACAAAGGGTACATCAGCTTTGAAAAAAAGGAGGAGTGGGTTGTTATACCCCTGGCTGATGGGAATTCAACACCCTATATTGAACATTTGAGGGAAGAAGTTCTAGACATGATATATGTGCGCTCAATCAGGAACCCATAAATAATACATCCTAGTAACGGAGTTATCCAGTTTGAGGATGCTCATTCAGTAAGTGATACCACTAGTCTAGCATGTGACAATTGGGTGCATGGGACTTATGAATTGATGGGATGGTAGTTGAGAGGGTTGGTGACCAAGGTGACCAAGGCATGCATAGTTTAGTGCCTAAGAAGAAAAGAACTACCCAAGTATTTAGGAGGAGCCTTCCCTAAGATTTTTTTGTAGGAGGTGGAAGCTCTATGGAGGGATGAAAAGGAATAGAGAGGGATGATAAGTTATGTCTTACTCAGCACAACAGCTTAGTAGTGGGATACACATCAAGAGATCCTTTTAGAGTGGTGTGAGGCAATAATTGCTCTCTCGGTCATATTTTCTAGGAGCAATGTGCCCACCATCATCAAGGACTACCATGGGAAGGAACCCACCTCTTTCTATATCTAGGAGTGTGAATGGGTTTAAAGAGAAGGCGCAGAAGTTTTTCCACCATCCCTTCAGGTACAAGAGTTGTATTCTACACTATAGGGTTACGCTCGTGTATGATACATTCATTCAGAGACATGCCACCAGACAAGGGATTCGCAAGAGCTCACGGATGACCTTATTCAAACCTTTTTGTATCAGAGTACCAAGCCATCAATTGATAAGGCCTTATAGGGTATCAAGTACCTTACCATGGGGGATAGTACCGTGATGGAGGATAGGTTGTTGGAATTACTAGGTGAACCAGTATTGGGGGCACACTTTAAAGAAGAAGTAGAGGAAATAAAAGAGTTACAACTTGAGCGTGCATGTTTGAAAAAGGAGAAAGGAAAGTTGGTGTATGTGATTGATGGAAAGGAATCAAAAAACTTGGATGTTAGCCACTCTTTAGGGATGTGCAAGGTAGTGGAAAATGTTGATACTCACTTGCGAGCCTATCTTGAACCCTTAAAGAAAAAGAAGGTTAACATCGGTTGAGGAGAAGAACCTAAGGAAGCTATTATTGGAGACTACTGGTTGGAGAAGGAAGTTTCTAAGATCATTGATTTGTTGCACGAATTTGAGGATTTATTCCCACGTAGGTACCATGAGCTCAAAGGCATTCACCACTCCTTGGGGGAGATGAAGATAAAGTGGAAGGACAGTGCACACCCGATCAAGAAGAGGCGCAGTTGAGGAATTGAAGTAGATAAGTCTAATGGTAATCAACATCAAGAAGGATGGGAGGATTAGGATCTATGTGGATTACATGGAACTAAATGTAGTTTGTGTCATTGATCCCTTCCTGACCCCCTTCATTGAAGAAATTTTGGAAGGAGTTGTTGGGTGTGAAATCTATTCCTTCATGGATGGATTTTTAGGGTGCCACCAAGTCTGGATTACAAAGGAGGACTAGGAGAAGACAAATTTTTCCACTGAGTGGGGAAGTTTTGCATACACGGTCATGCCATTTGGGTTGAAGAATGTGCCTACTGTTTTTTGGCGCATAGTGGTGCAAGCATTCCAGGATTTCATCCATAAGTTTCTTTAGGTCTATTTGGATGATTGAACATTGTATGGTCTAGTTAAAGACCATTGTGACAATTTAAGGTTAATGTTTGAGAGGTGTAGGAAGTTGAGGATATCCCTCAACATTAAGAAGTGTGTGTTTACTACACCCTTTGGGACTTTATTGGGGCATATCATATGTAAGGAGGGCTTGCTGGTAGATCTCGCTAAAGTTACAGTTATTATGGGGTTAGGGGAGCCTACTAGCCAGAGCGCAGTGCATGGATTCCTTGGGCATACAGGTTATTATAGGAAATTAATCAAGGGGTGTGCCAAGATTGCCATGCCTTTAGAGGAAATACTCCAACATAAAAGTTCCTTCCATTAGGGAGAGGCATAGAAAAGGGCATTTGATACATTAAAAGATAGGCTTTTCACTGCACCTATATTACATTTTCCCTCTTAGGACAAGCCCTTTCATGTCCATGTAGATGCCTCAGGGACTGCTATTGGAGTAGTGCTTTCATAACCAAGTGAAGGGATTGTTGATCATCCTCTGTGTTTTGCAAGCAAGAAGCTGACACTAGCACAGTAGAACTACACAACAACTGAGTGTGAGGCATTGTCAATGCTTTACATGCTTTTCAAGTTTAGATAGTGTCTTCTGGTAACACCCTTTGTGTTTTACACCAATCACATGGCATTAAAGTATTTGGTGAACAAGCATGTTCTAAAAGGGTGCATATGTTGGTGGGTGTTGTTATTTCAAGAGTTTAAATTCACCATTGTAGTGAAGCTTGGGAAAAACAATTATGGACCTGATCATCTATCGAGAATTGATTCAAGGGAGGATGCGCAGAGTATTGAGGAGACAATGCCAAACACGTAATTGTTTAGGTTGCGGTGTGCACCCTCATATTTGGAAGAGATTACGGTATTTTTACAGGAATGTGTGGCACTGGAAGGAATGAATACATACAAGAAAAATTAGTTGGCCATACGTGTCATGCCCTACATGTTAATTAGTGGAGAATTATAGAAGTTGGGACGTGATGAAGTTTTACGCAAGTGTATATTAGAGCATGAGTGCCTAGCCATCATGGAGGAAGCGCACGGAGGAAGTGTGGGTGGGAATTATGCAGGTGATGCCACCACACCTAAAATATTAATGGCAGGTCTGTGGTGGGAAACCCTGTACAAGGATTGTAAAGACTATTGTAAAGAGTGTGACCATTGTCAGCACATTAGCAAACCTAGAAGGAGAGATGAAGTTCCTTTGCACCCTATCCCTAGCACAAATCGTTTTAAAAATGGGCAATAGAATTTTTAGGCCCTATTACATGAATGACACATAGGACTGGGTCACACTATGTCATCACTTGCACAGATTATTTGACTAGGTGGGCAGAGTCAGCCCCGACTAAAGATTACATAACAACCACAACGGCAAGGTTCTTGTGGGAGAACATTATCATAAGGTATGAATGTTCATTGAGTTTGACTAGAAATAGGGGTACACATTTCTTGAACGAGACCATGAGGATATTATTATCATAATTCATGGTGGCTCATCAGAAGACTACGCTCTATCTCCCACAAGAAAATGGAATTGTGGAAGCATTCAACAAAATACTGAGTCATACTATGACCAAAATTTGTGATTTTGGAAGACAAGATTGGGATGACAAAGTATCGGAAGTATTGTGGGATTATAGGAAAACATATAAAAGGTTAAACAAAGCCACACCATTTCAGTTGGTGTTTGGCATGGAAGTTGTTCTGCCGGTTGAGTTCATGTTACCTTCTCTGCAAATAGCGTGACCAGGGGGTTGGCCGATGAGAAAGAAATGGAAGAAATAATTGAGGAGTTAATGAAATTAGATGAAAGAATGTCACTCGCCAGGTGGAGCCAAACAATAGAGAAAGTAAAGTAGAAAGCTTGGCATGATCACCACATTAGAAACAAGAAGTTTGAGGTTGGGCAGATGGTTTTACTATATGATTCTAAGTTTTTGTGCCATCCTGGGAAGTTGAAATTCCATTGGTTGGGTCCTTACACAATCTCGTACATCCTTGATTTAGGCACATGACATTTGCAAGTGCTGGATGGGATGAAGTTGCTTGGACACTTCAATGGGAGTACACTAAAACCCTACTATAAATAAGTCTTCTTGGTGTTTGTAAATAAGGTAGTTTTTCCAGTTAATTTAGAATTTCCCTTATGCATTCCTTTTCTTGTGTTTTCCTTTCTTGTTGTTGTTTTTTTTGTGCCTTGGGTGCCAATAACCTTATTACTAATTTGGAGAATCAGTCAGTGCACAGAGGACCGCGCATCGTTTTAAGTATGGGGTGGAGTAATGTGAAGGAGCACATGGTTAGAGTTCCAAGGAAGTTTATGTTCAAAATACCTATTGAATGGCCCGGTTGAAAGAGGTGTATGTAGAGAAAAGAGAGAAAAAGGATGATTGGTGCCAAGATAAATCTACTTTTAGATCCCATGTACTAAGAATAAAAAGTGCATTAAGCAACACAAGATAGGAGAGAGAAAAAATCAGGTCAAAAGAAGTGCCTTCGGCGTAGGTTTTGTGCTCGTAAGAGTCTCCTATCGGGTTGGATTGGTTACACACCCGAATGTTGGTGGAGTTATCACATAGGTTAGGAGCGTAAAGGAAAGTGCTCAAGTCAAACTTCATTTGAAAAATCCACATTAAATGAAGAAATTACGGTGGTCGGTGAAGTAGCATTTAATGCTCAAAAAGGGAAAAACTATAAATAAGGGGGTTAGGACACTTCATTTTTCACTCTGTGTATAAAAGAATGAAGTGCTTTTTACACCTTTTCAAACTAGGGCTTCTGAAAAAATGATCCATGCGAAGAGAAATTTGGAGGAATTGAAGCGTAAGTACCTAGTTCAGATTTGTGAACTAGGAGGAAGGGATTTCACGGGCATGGGAGAAAGTGTGAGAAGATGTCATCTTGTGAAGGGAGTATCCCAGTTAGGGTTTGAAGAACTAGGGCATGGGGTTAAGTAAATTTCTTCACAAGTTTGAGATCCAGGGTTGGAGGGAGTGGAAGGAAAAAGTAGTAGAAGCAATTTGAAGTGGTTAGAAGACCTAGAGAATGGCACCTAGGAAGCCAACTAGTACACCGAAGAAGGGCAAGGGAAAGGGAAAGGGCAAACAACAATAAATTGAGGCAAGTATGAATGAGGAATGGTATGCATGAATGCAGTACCCAGATGGAGTGTTGTTGGGGAAGGAGTGGGAGTCCCATCTTAGGGATATGTCCATAAATGATTATAATCATCGAACAGGCACAATTAAAAAGGAGTTGGCACTGGAGTTAGTGTGCCTGACAAACAAGAGGACGTTAGAAGGTCTTCCTATATATAATGAAGATGTGAAGGTCAAGTTGGAGAAGGAAGGATTGCTACAACTCTTTGAGTTGCTCTACTTTGGGAAACCTGAGTGAATGTACAAGTGGTTGATGTCACACATTCACGAGGACTATTTCCATGCGCCTAACTCCTCAACTAATTTCACAATTGACAGGCCTCACTTGTGAAGGAGATGGGTTAGAAGATGATTTGACAGACAAGGAAGTGATTAAGGAAACTATCGCCACTCTTTCCTATAAAAAGGGGTCAAGATATTATGATGTCATAGACATCAAGGATCCAGTAACAAAGATGGTTGTGCACCTAGTGTTAAAGCTAAATGGCCAGGAGAGATGGACTCAAGTCAGTAAGCCATGGTTAAATGTTTGCAAAAAAAATTCAAAGGGCACCATCTATAATTTATCTTCTTTCATTGTGGATGAAATTATCCATTGCGTGAAGGAAGGTGATATGATCCTTTTTGGAAATGTGCTACTGACCATCACCTTTTCAGAGATCAGGGTACCGAAAACTTTAGAAAAATTCGTATGAGAGTACCCTGATGAAGACCCCTCGCCCACCAAAATATTTGAGAAGTACGCTTATGACACCATGAAAACAATGCAAAAGGCGTACCTGGAGAAGTGGTACACGCGCCTTAGGAATGTGTTTGGGGTAGAATGAAGAATTCCCAAACAACTGCCAGTGGCCACTAGGGGAGAGGCAAAATTTTCTATGTACCAGCATTACTACTTGGGAAAATTTAAGTTGATAGATGACTCATGGAGCCCGTGGTGTAACCTCCCCTTTTCCTTGATAGCTCAGTACTTCTAAGTGGGAGTAAACAGATTCAAGGAGTCCAAAAAATTTAAGTTGGACCTTGGTGGCTTCGAAAAAGACCACATGGAGTTACACAAAGGGTTAGTCTACCCTGGAAAGTGTGCATACATAGAGTGGTACGTGTCTCATGAGGTAAAAATGACAAGGCTCGTGACTCTACCCATTACTAGAGGATCTACCGTGTATGTTTATATTCACATAAGACCTAAATTAGAAACGGGCACATACCTAGAGAATAGGTATCTATACCTCGGGATCCAACTGGGAGGAAAAGGCATGTGCTCAAATGGGAGGAAAAGAACTAGAAAAGAAAATCCCCAGTGTGGTGGGGACATAGGAAATAGGCTCCCCCAATATAAGCACCAGAACCAGCACATACGTGCGTAAGAAAAATACCATAATCAAGGAAAAGACTCCTGAACCAGAGGAACCATTAGATAAGGAGTCAGTAGAAGAATAAACAGAGTCACCTACACCAAAATCTCTAGTTAGGAAAAACTAGAGGGTAGAAGAGGAGACCACTTCGGAAGAATTTTGAAAATTGGATAAATGCATAGGAGAGAAGGATGACAGTGGAGAAGAAGTAAGTGAGGAAGAGGACTCTAGGAAGGATCAAGAGCCACCTGTTTTTAATATAAATGATTCGGAGGAGGAAGGCATAGAATAAGAACAAGGGTTTATTTTTGTGCGGCGCAAGGATAACCAAGCAGGAGGAAGCACCTAGGACATGGGAAAAGATGAAGAGGCTAGCATTCAGAAACAAGAGGTGCCAACCTCGGCACAAGAATAATCAGCCAAGTTGGCAGCAAAAGAAGAGACAAGGAACATTAAGAACTTGGTGGAGGAAAAGCTGGAGCGCAGTGTGGAGCCAATTTTAAACAAGGAGAAGGAGAGCATAGAAAAGGAACGTAGCAGCACCAGAGGCCCAGTTTTGACTGTAGGTATTCCCAAGGATACACACATGGGAGGAAGGCACGCAGAGGGAGGGAGGCTAGAGATGGGTTATATTGATGACCCCAAGAAGGTGTTTTACACGCAGTTCTAGAGTACACTTCCAATGGAGGAGCTTGTATACATGTCATCTTTTGACAAGGAGGTTGTCTACCTGCAGACATAGAATATGATCTCTTGGATGATTGAGTCACACCTTGATGAACCAGAGTTTGAGGTAAGCCAAGGTGCAATAGTAACATTTCTAGAACTAGGATAAGATAACCCAGTGGTGGAAACCTAAAAATTCTCCGATGAATAACTGAGCAATGTGCTTAACAAAGTCTCCGTTGAGATACAAGCTAGACTCTTTGAGAAAAATGATAGGATCAGGGATTTGGGAGGGGAATTGAAGGAGAAGGAAAAAGAGTTAGCAACATTAACCAAGGATTTGAACCAGTAAAATTTAATCAGTGCTCAATGGCAGTGGGTGAGCGTTGTGTACACGAAGGTAGAATCCATCAACGGGGCCATACTATTAAAGCATCCAGACCTGACATCGCCCACATAGAAGTATGAATCTGCCTTGGGATGCTTGGAGGATTTGACAAGAGTGCTCACTGTGGAAATACAACCGATAGCCTTGGAATCTACAGAGGAAATGACTGCACACTTAGAGAGGGAAGAGAAGTTGAAAACCATGGCACTTGTTGTAGAGTACAACAAAGTGCTTGCTGATGTAAGGGCCGATTCCCGGACTGCTAAGGCTATGTACGACAATTTCATGGATAAAGACAAAGTGGCAAGCACCCTGGTTACCACTCATGAGGCTTAACTCAAGGATTTACATGAGAAAAGCAAGGGGAATAGGGTGGAATGAGACAGAATCCTTGCCAAGGTTGAGAAGAAATCAGAGGCCATTGTAACCTTACGGGTTTCAATCAAAAACCAGTTAAAGGAGCTATATCCATGTATCACATGAGGAATGGATGCACTGGAGGATATAATCAAAGAGTTGGAGAAAATCATGGATGTTATGAGCGCGCAAGGTAATGGAATAAATTTTCAAGAAATAAACACCCTGGTCGGTGACCTCTGTTAGAGAATGTAGAATGAAGTTGATGCCTGGAATAAACTAGAGGCTGACTTGCAAAAGGATTTTCCTAGTCTATCGCAATGATTATTTCACTCTCCCATTCTTTCTTCTTTCCCATTCTTTCATCCTCTTATTCTTTTCCTAGGTGTAATCCTATTTGTATTCTTTCTCTCATTAAGGAAAGTGTTCCCACAGACGGAGAATAGGCATAGTCTGGGGTGATGTTGGGCCCCTAGAATATTAACTAAGTACAAAAGGCATATAGCATAAAGCATGCAAGGAAGGGTTTTTGGAAATGGTTTAAGGAAGCCCATGGTGCACGTGACGCATATAGATAGAACCAAGGGTTCAGGATTTAGATAAATTGGATGTTTGGTGCAGAACACGTGAAAAGTATGACCTGACTGTGTGTCGATAAGGTGCCATCCTGGTGACAGGTTGGCCCGGGAAGGAGCATGCCTATGGTAGAATCTTCTAGAAGCACATCATGGGATAAAGTGGGAAGCTCAAGCCTAGAGGAACATGCTCACATCGAGGACCACATTTATACACTTGGCATCGAATCTGAGGGTGTTGGAGGATGAGTTGGTATTCTAGAAAAGCTATAAATACAAGTACCTATAGAGTAAAAAGGAGAGACAAAGAGTATGGGTGGAGCTCTACAAAAATAATACAAGGACTCTGTTAATGGATAATTGCATTCGGGAGAGGATGTATTGGGCATGGGATTGTAATTTTCTTTTTGATAGTTTAGTTATATAAGTCCAATTGCAATGCATGACTGCAGTCTGCTTCTTTGTGACACTCTGTAATGGCTCACTAAATGTAATGAGGTTACCTGTCATATATATACATGAATATCACTGATTCTGATGCATACTTCTCTTCCCTAATTTCTCTTTCCTTTCATGCTAAGTAAGGTTGATTGTATGTTTCTTTTTGAAGTGATACATGTTATATCTTCTATTAAGTACTCTACCTAAAATGAATGCAAGGATCTAGAGGCCGTCCGGAGCCCTATGGTTATTGTATGTCCTGAATACATTTGAAGGTATTTTTAAACACAAATCATAGATGATGTTTCCCACTATAACTCACATAAAAGATACTCGGCACCCGCATGTGCCTCGGGTGAGTGCCCAACTTTCGCTAGGTGATAGGCCGATGCGCATGGGGTTCCTTTATTTATGATAAGGGAAAAAATGACTACATTTTTCATATACTTAAGACAAATATTCCTTTAGAAATATCACTTCCTCTTCAAACTTTATGCATTCTTCCTCTTTAATTTTCTGACTTGTAGATATATGATCCATTTCAATCTCTAATTGTTTGATAGTTTTATGAAACTTACTAGTTTTAATCTAAAGCTTCTCTTCAAGATCATGAATATTTTCTCAATATTATTTGAATTTTAACCTCAACTTCTTATTCTTCTTCTTAAAAAGCGTCATCTCTTCTTGAACACAAATTATATCAGATTATAGGTACCTTCTTCTTCATAAATGCAAGAATCTCCAAATAGTATAGATTATTCACATTTAGAGCTCTTATAATCCTTAGACATAAATATGAATTCATCACCTACATCATCATGCTCAAACTCAAACTGAATTGAGCAGATGAAATATAGCTCAAGGATGAAATTGCATAAGGTTTGGGTGCCCAGGAACAAAGCATGCAGGAAAGCGTGGAATCATAGCAGAACATGAGCTCACCTAGAAATAGTCAGAATTATGACTTAGCCATTTTTTGGTATGAGTCTATTTTTAGACATGGAGTGTGGATCATGCAAATATATGAAGACTTGCAATTCACGCAAGGCTATTTTGGGATGTGCAACAGTTTGAAAATAATGCAGAGTTTTGGATTAATAATAGGATTTCTACTTAGAGTTAACTAGAGGAAATATATTAATAGAGCACTTGCATGCTTTTGTATTCTCTTGTAAAGGTTCATGGATATTCTCAACATGTAGTCTATTTTCGGAAGGTGCATGGGTGGTGAAGGGAAATTCCACACCCCTATATATATGTATTGATTTACACATCTTAGAGAGACCGATTGTTGCAGAGTTATGTTGTGGATTTGTTAGTGTGTATGATTCAAGATGACATTACTATGATATATTAAGCTTCTGTGTTTTGCATTATTTAATATAATAGATCATATTGGTTTTATATTGGCATTACATGTGACTGAATATGTTTCTTACATGGAAAATCTTAGTATAATCCTTTTTTAGTCAAAATTTCATATGGTTTAAATCTAGATCTTGTTTACACATTGTGGATTATTTACTATCTGTTATGAGATTGGATATATACATGTACATTCATGCTAACATTCTATACAAACAACTCTAAAGAGGGACCCGGGACCCTTGCGTGCTCCATTCAGGCTGAGTGATGTGCTAGTGTGCCTTGGGTTATTTACAGTGAATTCTAGGCTACATCATTGGTTCCATTCTTGGACATCTTTCTCATCTATTTTTTAGGATGTTGCATGATAAAGGAATACTAATTGAACTTGGCCAGTATTGAGGAGTGGTTAGTAGATATGGAAGAGGAGAAATATTGTAGATTCAACACTGAACATAATTTTAATGCACATGCATGGGCTGAGTAGAATCTATATGATGTATTGTATGAGATGTTCTTTGCTATATTTTTATAGAGTTGTACGAGTGTCCGATTGCTTATGCTTCAAAGAGGAATTGGAGGTTTCACACACCTTTTTAGACACAAGAAGAATTACAGGCCTTGTATGATGTAGATTTTATTCAACCCCAAACTATGGATGTTTGGTTCCATGGTGTTTTAAACAACTATGTTCTTGAGTATGCACTTCCAACTTACTCTTTCCTAGAGGTTACTGATTTTTAGTTTTTACGTGAGCCCAGAGGATCATATTTGTGTGGTATCCCACTGGTGATCAATATACTTATTATAGCCCTAGATTTGAAAGAGAATTTGATGGCTAACTAAACCCCACCACATGCAAGGGAAAGAATAGGATTGGTGAGGATGGCAGACCTCAGGATAGAGAGGAAAAGACAAGAAAGGTGGCTTAAGTTCAATGAGGTGTGCGAGAGGGATTTAAATAAGCAGTGGGAAGTTTCATAATGGATGACGTTGTGGAGAGAGATGGCTTGTGAAGGATTTGGAGCTCACATAGAAGATGTAGAGCTAGAGCATCTAGATCTCCCCCATTTGGGAAATCATGGTAGGGAACCCTCTTTAGCCTTAGATGAGAGCACATTGATAGAGATGACATGGTTTGTGGGAACACATGTGAATCTACCTAGTGACCTAGCCCTTGTACTTGGTTTTTAGTTTTTTACGATAGTCAATAAACAACAAGCTAGTGTGAGCAGTAGAGTTGCAGTAGATAGAGTTAATTTGTAGTCAAGTTTAGGATCTAATTAGGGATCTTATTCATCTATGGCGGAATCATCATCTACTTTATTTGGAGGAATTTTTGGAGGTATCATTTGTAATGTGTTGTTTGTATAGAACATAGGCACGTCGAACCTTGGTGTCACATCTGGAAGTAGTGCAAATTTGTAGTCTGTGGGTGTTCAATTTAGCACAACCATCGGAACCCAAGGTAGTGCATCTTCTGGTACATTTCATACTAGAGGGGGTGGATAAGGAGGATCAGTTGGCTCGAGCACTATTAGATCTAGTGGATTTGGAGGTGGTGGAAATACAATAGGAAACATAGGAGGTTCTGGATCTAGTGGGAAAGGGTCACACCAACCTAAGAAAATTTATATGGATATGTATCTTCATCTTCTAGAGTATAGGGCTATTGAATTTGTATCTGAGCATGTGTATATGTGTGAGATATTTTTGCACGTGAAGGGGATTATAGCTCTCAAGTACAAGGCTAGTCATTTTCCAACTATGTTGTAGGGGCACGTGCACATCTGGTACATGAAGTTTGATCCTAATCAGACTTGTGTGGATTATATAGTGCTATGAGATTCTTTCTTAAAGCAATTTTATATCCCTAGGTCTGAGAATAAAATCATAAGTGTACTTGAGTATATTAAGCAAGGCACTACTAAAAGTGTTTGGGAATATGATGCATAGTTCAAGACTCTCCTGAGTAAGTTATCTCATGACATCCATGTAAGCTAGCATGAAAAATGGTTCATTAGAGGACTGATCATGCCTTTTAGGAGGGAAATTTCACACAATCCTTATACAGATATGTGTGAGGCAATTGAATCATCTCTGCGCACTGAGGCAGTAAGAAGTGTGGACACATGTGTGAGCCCATTCTTAAAATCTCAAATTATAGCAATAGGGAAATAGTTAGAGAGATTATTTGCTAATTCAATGCATGAGACACACAGTGGAATTTTTTGTATAGATTGTGAAGTAGAGGGGCATACTAAGGATAGTTTCCCTAAAAAATTGGTGTGCTTATTATTTCTAGATTGTGAGATATGTCACTTGGACCACAGTTCAAGACGGTGCCTATTATTACAACATGTGATAAGAAGAAATGTGTCCAGTTATTGTAAGATTTACAGGTCCTCGACTCATGATACTGAAGATTTTAGATTGATCGATCATATCCATGATGCCATTAATATTGGCATACGAAATACTGGTATTGTAAATAATTCCAAGGAAAAGGGTGAGCATTATGACTATGATCACAGTGAGGGGTGTTATGATGGTGGTTATGGTAGAGGTTAAGGTAACAGAGGAGGATTCAAAGACCAAGGTTGTTGGGGTGGAAGGAGTGATTTCCCTCATGGAACTTGTTATACATGTAGATCTCTAGATCACTACATGCATAAATGTCCATAGGATATTGTTTGTTCTTTTTGTGGAAAGAATCATAGTTATGAAGAATGCACAGACTTGTATGATCACTTAATAAAGATACATAAACAGGAAAATAATGGCACAAGAATGGTTAGAGTACAATGCATTGTGGAATACCAATGGATGACAAAGTTATCACCAAATACTAAGTTGGTACATATAAAGATTACTACATGTGATGATGTTTCACGTACCAGGAAAGTTCTGCAACAAAATCCTACCATTACTAAGGAGGAAGTCCTGCATGGTAAGTATCTAGACCTTATGCATCAAAAGGAGGTTTATCAAGAAACCATGGAGGTAATTCAGAATTTACAGGGTGAGATACAATATTTGAAGGAACAATCACGGAAGTTAGAACGAAAGAAAGCACATGATCTCCATTAGATAGATGTTTGATGATTTGAAATAGGTTTTAAAGATGTTGTGCCTAGAGAACATTGTTCCATTGTTAGGGAAATAGTTGAAGGGAAACACTCCACACACTAGAACTGAGCATGAGAGACATATTTTGCATGTTAATATTCCTCCAAACAGTTTGGATTATGAAAAGGAGATTACTTTAAATTCTATTGTTGATGGTTGTCTTTTGATTAAAATATTGATTGACACAAGCGCAGAAATAAATAAACTCTCTTTAGATGCATGGGTTCAGATGGATAGACCTCCAATGCAGCCATCATCTAACATGTTGTTCATGTAAAATCAAACTAAGGAAACACCCATTATAGTTTTAAAATATGCATCCATTACTATACAAGGGGCCAAGTTCACTAGGGAATTTGAGGTCTTAGCACTTGCAGAAGAAAACAATTTTCCCACATTACTTGGGTGCCCTTAGTACTGTGAAAACAATGTTGAACTGCATTTCAATAAGGGGTATATCAGTTTTGAGAATAAGTAAGAACACATTATTATCCCTTTGAAATATGGGAAATTTACGCCTTATGTAGAGCCCTTAAGAAAAGAATAATTGAACAAAATTTATGTGCACACCATTTGAGATCCAGAAGTGTTTGAGTCATCAAAAAAGGAGTTCTCTAGTGGCATGATGCACAATCTATGAGTGATACTACAAGTGTTACATGTGATAATTTGGAGCACGACACTTATGAAATGGTTGGGCATGAAGTACAACATGCAGCTATGCACATTAGTAAGCCACACAGTATCAGGTTCTTGGGCAGCAGCCAAGTACACAAGTACACATGTGAGGAGAATCCAGAAGTATTCATGCTTTTTCTGGAAGTTCAATGGGAATGTCAGGTGGAAATAAGAAACATGTTAGTATATTATTTACGTGGAATGGTAGCATTCTTTTGAATTTTTCACAGGGATAATCTTTTAAAGTGGAGAGAAGTAAGGATTTCTTTATCTGCTTGGTTTCTAAGAAGCAATGCGCCTACTCAAATTTGTGCATTTCATGGTAATGATCTTATTTAGCACCACATTCAGTAGTGTGAGAGACTCTGGATGGTGGGGAAAGAAGATTTTCCACCTTATTTATGGGTGCACAAGTTTGATTTCACCTTTTGAGGCTATGTACGCACATGGTATGTCTATGAGGAGTTGAATAGGGAGATTGAAAATTTGTAGGAACTTACTAAAGGTACAACTCAGAAATTTGATTAATTTTCTTCAAAACCTTTGATGAATGACAGGTTGCAAATTATGAAGCACCTAACTATGGGGGATAGTGCAAAGGTTAAAGAGTTAATTTAGGAGTTGTTGGGAGAATCAAAACTAGTGGTGCACTATGAAGAAGAGAAAATAGATGTAGAGAAACTTGGGAATGCCTATTTAGAAAGAGAAAAGGGTAAGCTGATCTGCATGGTTGATGATGAAGAGGTAGAGAAACTAGATATTGAACACATAGAGGGTACATGTGAAGTCTTGGACAGAGCATATGAGAAGGTCTGTACCTACTATGAGCCTATGAAGACTAAGAAAGTGAACATTGGAATGGATGTTGAACCCAAGGAATCCATTATCGGAGATTATAGGTCTGACTCTAAAGTTGCTAAGATCATTGAGTTGTTGCGTGAATTTTAGGACTTGTTCCCTAGAGGCTATCATGAGCTTAAAGATGTGTATGAACCATTGGGAGAGGTTAAGATAAATTTGAACGAAGGTGTGTGCCCAATTCATAAGAGATCTTACAGGATGAATTTGAAATTGCGTGTCAAGGTAAAGGAAGAAATTGTAAAAATGTTAATTTTTGGAATCATTGTGCCAATCGATGAGTCGGAATGGGTGAGCCATATGGTGATAAACATCAAGAAAGAAGGAAGAATCAAGATGTGTGTGGATTATAGGGATTATAATGCTACATGTGTGATTGATCCCTTTCCCACACCATTTATTGAATAAATCTTACAAGGTGTTGTAGGGTGTGATATACACTCCTTCACTGATGGATTCTCAAGATATCATCAGGTAAGTATAGCTAAAGAAGATAAAGAGAAGACAACTTTCACCACCGAGAGGAGAAGTTTTGCATACATGGTTATGTCCTTCAAATTAAAGAATTCACCTATAGTTTTTTCACCCATAGTGGTACAAGCATTCCAGAATTTTATTTTCAAGTTCTTACAAGTGTATCTAGATGATTGAACAATATATGAGCTTGTCAAATATCACTGTGATAATTTGAGGTTGATGTTTGAGTGATGTAGGTAGTTTAGCATATCTTTGAACATTAATAAGTGTATATTTTCCACACCCTTTGGAATTTTTTTGGGGTACATCATCTGTAAAGAAGGATTACTAGTAGATCATGCTAAGGTAGATGTTTATGGGCTTAGAAGATCCTGCTAGCCAAAGTGAGGTGTGCGGATTCTTGGGGCACAAAAGTTATTACATAAAATTTATCAAGGGATATGCCAAGATTTCCGCGCCCTTAGAAGAATTACTCAGGGGAGAAGGAAAATTCTATTGGGGTGAGGAAAAGTAGCACACATTTGACACACTTCAGGAAAGGCTTACTACAACACCTATTTTGCGATTTCCTTTATCATCCAAGCCTTTTCATGTTCATGTAGACTCCTCTGCCATGGCCATTGGTGTCGTATTAGCTAATACTAGAGAAGAGATTATCAATCATCCTATTTTATTTGCTAGAAAAAATTTGACTCCAACAGAACAAAATTATACAACAACAGAGTGCAAGGCCTTGTCTATGATCTACGTACTCCATAAGTTTCGATAGTATTTTCTAGTTACACCTTTCATATTTTATACGCACCATATGGCATTGAAGTACTTGGTGAATAAGTGCATTTTGTAGGGGTGCATATGTCATTGGGTATTGTTGTTTCAGGTGTTCAATTTTATGATGTTGGTTAAGCCCGGTAAAATAAATTATTTTCCAGACCATTTATCAAGGATTCAATCAGGAATGGATGCGAAGAACATTGAGGACACAATGTCTGATGCATAGTTGTTCAGGTTGAACTGCGATCCCTCAGACTTGGAGGATATTGTTTTCTTTTTAATCATAGGTGTGGTGCCTGAGGGAATGAAGGCTTTAGAAAATAAACTACTTTATATCTGTGTCACACCTTACATGTTGATTAGTGGAGACTTATAAAATTTATTCCATGATGAATTTTTACGCTGGTGTCTACTTGAGAATGAGCATAAAGAAATTATGGAAGAGGATCATGGAGGTATTGAAGGTTGACACTGTGTAAGGGATGCCACCATGCGCAAGATTCTGTTAGTTGGTCTATGGTGGGAAACATTATACAAGGATTGCAAAACATATTGTAAGGCCTATAACAATTATCAGCACCTTGGAAAAACTGATCAACGAGATGAAATTCCTTTGAGGCCTATTACTAGTGCAAAACCTTTTAAGAAGTGGGAAATTGACTTTGTAGGCCCTATTTCCCTAGCCGTATGTAGGACAAGATCACGCTATATTATAACTTGTACAGACTATCTTATAAGGTGGTTAGAAGTGATGCCTACAAAGGATTGTACTACATCTATAACACAAAGGTTTATATGGGAAAATATTATTAGCATGTATGGCTTCCCTTTAAGTTTAACAAGTGATAGGGGTACTCATTTCTGTAATGAGACTATCAATATATTATTGGATTAATTTATGGTTGCACACCATAGGACAACCCCTTATCACCCTTAGGCAACTGGAATTGCTGAGACGTTCAATAAAATACTGAGCCATACTTTGACAAAAATATGTGATGTTGGAAGAAGAGATTGGGATGACAAGGTTTCTGATTGAATTTTGGCATACAAGAGATTCAATAAATCCATACCCTTTCAATTGGTGTTTTGCATAGAGGCATTTCTCCCCATGGAATTCATGTTACCTTGTTTGTATAATGTGTGCACAGGAGGTCTGGCTGATGAGCAGGCATTGGAAGAACATATTGAAAAACTAATGCAGCTGGATGAGATGGGTGCTATTGCAAGATGGATTCAGAAGTAAGAAAAATACAGGAAGAAGGCATGACATGACAGGCACATCAGGGATAAGAAGCTTAGATTGGGAGAATGGGACTTATATATGATTCAAAGTGTTTAAGTGACCCTGGAAAGCCTAAGGTACATTGGTTGGGAGCGTATGTTATCACTTATATACTTGATTTAGGATATTTCTATTTAGAGGCACTGGATGTAACATAATTTCTCAGTTACTTTAACAGGAATAGGCGGAAGCCCTATTATAAATAAGCCTTTCTGGTGCTTGTAATAAGGTAGTATTTCCACTTAGATTAGGTTTCCCCTAATGCATTACCTTTATATGTGTTTCCTTCATCTTTTCTATGATTTTCCAATTTAGTTCAATGTTGTGTTTAATAAGTGTGCTTGCATGCCAGAAATTGATTACAATTTAGGTGTTTTCATGTGCATAGAACTATACATACCATTAGTGCAGGGTGGTTTACATATAGGGTTCATTACCAAGTTGAATATAGTTAATTTTCATCTGAATATGGGTATGCATAAGGAAAAATTTGTGCAGGTGATTTTTGGAAGGGTGCAGATGGAAATAAATTACTCTTAAAACGAAGACGCAGATGGAAAAATGGATGTAGAGTATAACACAAGGTAGGTTGCATCAATGGAAACTACTTGGAAGAGGGCATAATGGAAAATTACTTCAGTGCATGTGGGCATGTAGAAGGAGGTATGTGGGAAATAAATATAAGGCATGCTAGAAGATTATGACCGTGACACGAAAATGTGATAAATTTTAAAACTATATATAAATAAGGGTTATGAGGCCATTTTTACCTTTGCAATTAAGAATTCTCGAGCAATTTGTTTCTGATGGAGCTAGCTAAGATGGTTGTGAAGAGTGGAGAGCTATGAATTGGTTGGGTTTGTCAAATCTACACATAAGGAACTTTTACGCTCCATTTATTTAAGTGTTTGAGAAAGGATAAGGCATGTGAGAAAGGAGATTGATGGATAGGGTTTGAGTTAGAGCTAGGGCACACAAAACCAAGTTACAGAGCTTTAGGGAGGTAAGAGAAAACATCTTTTTTTATTGAAATGGCATTAAAAAGAGCACCAGGGGCAGGTACAAGGGGAGAGAAACAAAAGGACGTTGAGATTGAGATTGACGATGCCCCCAAAAGTAGGTTTTTTGAAATGCAATACCCAGAGGAAGTGATTATGGGCCGTGATTGGGATTCATATGTTCATCAAAGATAATTCAACAATTACAACCATAGGACAATTGATAATAAGGAGGAGTTGGACACATTGTTGAATAAAAATACAAACAAATGGACTACGGATGAAATGCTCGTATATGAAAATGCTGAGGAGAAGCTCCTAAGAAAGGTAGCGGTTTTATAGTTATAAAAACTTCCTTATTTCAGAAATCCAGAGAAGTTATACTAGTGGCTAATTAGTAGATTCCATGAGGAATTTTTCTATTTTATTGGGTGACAAATGAGGATCACCACGCCCTTGATTGGCACTTTGATGGGTTTGAATATCACAATCAAAAATGTGAGTAGCAACCTAACTGATAAAACAACAATTATATCAACCAACAAGGATTTGGGTTATACAAAAGGAGGGTACGACATATATATTTACAAGTTGAGGAAGTATTCAGTCATACATGAAACTTCACACTTATTGAAAAAATTGAATGACTAGGAGAGATGGTCACAGGTGAAATCTTTGTGGCTTCATGTTTCAAATAAAATGTCACAAGGGGAGACTTACAACTTTGCTTGATACATTACTAAAAAATCATCCCTTGTACTATATAATATACTTTTGGTGTTTATGGGTATTATACTATAATATACTATAGGAGTGCTCCATGGTCTAAAGAACAAACTATAGGTGTTTGTGGGTATTGGAGTGCTCCATGGTCTAAAGAACAAACTTTAGGACTACCCTATAGAAAAGAAAACTCTCACAGAAAAAATTGAAAAGTATCTTTGTGAGGGGACCATGAGTGGCCCATTTAAACCAAGGGTAGAGATGTGGTATGCAATACTCTACAATGCATTTGAGGAAAAGTTGAGGATACCTAACGAGTTTCCAATGGTGGTAGGTAAGTTACCACAATTTGCAGTCTATCAACATTTTTGGATCGCACATTTTTTGATGAAGGACAAGACATGGAGTATTTGTTGCAAAATTCCCTATTCTTTCACTGCACGGTTCTTTCAGTAAACTATTCACATAATCTCATATGCACGTAAGTTAATATATAATGATGATAAGGTATATTGTTACTACCACACTCTGCGGAAGACTTACATCTATCCAGGTAAATATGCTTATACTGAAAGATACATTTCAGATGATATAACTATGAATCCTTTGAGTTTGAAAATAGGTGACAATGGGGTAACATTTGTATACCTTACGCTTAAGTCTAGGCTGGAGAATGGAAAGTATGTAGAGAATGAGTTAAAAATTACAAGCCTGCCTAAAGAGAAGCACACAGTTGACACATTGGCAGCTGAAAATCCTACTTTTCTCATTCAAGAAGAAGAAGAAGAATAAATTCATGAATATAGTGGTGGGTTGGACCGTAGGGGTAGAAGCCAGCCTACATATAGAGAAAGGAAGGAGTATGAGATGATGCCCCCATCACAAGAGAAAGAGGATGAAGTTTTTGAGACAAACACAATGGAAATCAATGTGGAGCAGATAGTCGAAGAGCCACATTTTAAGAGATTATTTAAGAGGAAAAGGGTTTAGGGAGCATGGTCATCACATCCATTAAGAAGGTGACCTCAGATTTCGTCGTAGAAAGTAGAATCTAAGAAGAAGAGAAGGCGTGAGCTAAAACTTAAGGACAGAGAGGAGGATGAGTCTGGAGAAATTGTGCTAGGTACTCCAGTGCGGAGAAATTGTGCTAGGTACTCCAGTGCATCATGAGGGTACAGAGGAGCCCGTGATGAAGAAATGAAGGATGAAGAGGAAGAGATGAAGGGCACAAAAATAAAAGTAGAAAAGGGTGAAGGCCCAATTCTAGATTTAGGCACCGGGGTTCCTGAGGGAAAAAGAACAAGGAAGGAGAAATAAGGAGAAGACTATGCAACACCTGTGGTTGGATATGTGGATTATACCAGCAAGATCATACATGCACATTTCCAAATTATTGTGGAAACTAAGGACTTTTATGGCTAGGAGCTGATGGATGCGGAGATGGAAAATGCACACACATGGAAGTAGTTGTTACGTTCAATGCAGACTCAAATGGATGATCCTAATTTTGACGTGTGAAAATAATCATCTATCTCACACAAAATCATCCTAATTTTTTAGCGTGTATGATTCATGATGACATTACTATGATGTATTAAGCTTCTGTGTTTTACATTATTTAATATAATGGATCATATTAGCTAGATATTGGTCTTACATGTGACTGAATATGGTTCTTGCATGGTAAATCTCATTATAATCATTGTTTATTCAATCTTTCATATGGTTTATCTTTGATTTATGCATTGTGGATTATTTACTATCTATTATGAGACTGGATATATACATGCACATTCATGCTAACATTCTGGACAAGAAAATATAAAGAGGTACCTAATACCCTTGCACACTTAGGGAGAGTGCTCAGTTTAGGATGATTTATGTGCCAACGTGCCTTGGGTTATTTGTAGTGAATTCTAGGCTACATCAAACTTAGAATCAGAAATACTACTTACCTCAGATGAGCAACAATCTTCTTTGGAATATAATATTTTCTTTGACTTCTTGGAGACCTTATTCTTTCCTTTGAACCTTTTGAATTTATTCTTTTTATTGCTAGACCTATTGGATTTATTTTATTCATCATAATATTACGCATCATCTTCATCACTCTAAACCTTATGTTTCTGAGGGAACTTGTTGGAAAAATTTCCTATCTCACCATAATTGAAACATTTGAAAGGAAACTTTCCCTTGTACTTAATTAAACCAGCCTTCTACTTTACTTTCAAACATTGTAATCAATTCATCATCATCAATATTAAAATCATCATGATTAGTGGTATTCTTATCCTTTGACTTCTTCTCAGCCTTGAACGCTAATTACTTCTTGATAGGTTTTGAGTCCATGGTCCTCATCTCATAGGCTGTTAAAATGGATTGGATCTCATCCATCAACATGAAACTCAATTATTTGGCTTCTTCAATGGAATACACTTTAGAATCAAACTTGGGAGTGAGATCTGTCAACACCTTTTGCACCACTACTTCTTCTTTCACCTATTCACCTAAACCGATGTTGACAACTTGATCAAATCTAAGTAGGTATACAACAATAATTTCTTCTTCCTTCATCTTCAAGATATCAAATTGGTTCCTGTATGTTTGAATATTTTCCATCTTTACCTTGGATTCACCTTTATAGATGACCTTAAGCTTCTCCTAGATGGACTTAGCAAAAGTAAAATGCATTACTTTGACAAGTTATAATAGATCCAATCCACATAAAATGGAATACATAGCTTTAAATTTGTCATTACTATCCTTTTTATCTATAACATCGATTGAATTTTGAGCAACATTGTACCCATGTATCACTGACTGTAAAATGTCACAACCTAGGGACATGATGTGAGTTCTCATCTTGATTCTCAAAAATGCATAATGTATCCCATTAAATATAGGATATTTTCTAGTAGAAGTACCACTCAACTGACTCTGCATACTTATGCTTCAAAGGATATCCTTTAAGTGATTAAAATTTATTGAAAAGGACCTTTTTCTAATACCAAATTTTGGAAGCAAAATGTCCGAGACATGGTTTAATCACTCTTCTTAAAATTTCATTCAATCAACCATGCATATCCATAAACCCTTTAAGCATTAGTATGACTAAACCATGCACAATTAACTATTCAAATAAGAAAATGAAACAATGACACAATATGTAAGTGGGAAACCAGCAAGGGAAAGAAAACCCACTAAAAATTCTATATATATTACTCAATAAAAATACTTATGTAAATATTACACATCACACAAAAATTCTTTAGTGAATCACCCACTTCACAAGGAGTACCAATCCCTATTTAGTATAGAACCCACTATATAGGGAGGATAAAACCCCCAAATATGATCAAGCACTCACTCAACCACCTGATGACGAAGACCACTAATTAATTTGTTTAAAAAACAAATGATTTTGATTACTAATTCAACTCACACTCATAAAAAACCTAGTTAAATTGCTCTCTCTTCTTCTTCGCTCTAACTAGCACCTTCATATGTTGATTAGGTCCAATGACCTTGAATCCCTAATAATAATATTTTCTCAACTGTTCATTCCTCTTATTATCTCTTCTTTTAAGCCCTCTTGACTCTTCACACACACACACACACACACCTGTCTATCTTTCTCACACCTCTCTCATCAACTCTAACTCAAATGAGCTAATAAAACACATATTTATACATGTATCTTCTCACAAAAAACCACAGGTCAGATAAGAGCATTAAGGTTGGTCATGAAAAATTTAAAAACACATCTACACATTCATATAATTCACTTAAATGGACATTATTGGTTGGCATAATCCTACCAAACATGAACAAGCACTATACTTCTCAATTAGGCCTAAAACACAAGTTCTCCACCAAACAGTTAGAATTTAAATTTCAAATGCATGAGGTGGAATCATCATGGCTTAAAAATCTCCACAAATGTCATATCCATCCTCTAGAATCCATCAACAAGCTTAGGAAGATATGCAACCTCCAACATCATCATGGAAAACTCAAGTAGGCAATAAACACCAACTAGGTCTTAAACACCCAAAAATTTGTCTTCAAAAATGAGAAACATCTCATACCAAATAACCTTATCATGACACAAGCATCACATAAATAGAAATTTCATGATGACTGCTAGCTGAAAAAACTTATAACATCCACCAAAATAGGGTACAAGACACAAAAATGTATCCTTTATTGAGACTACCTAAACATGGTTCAAGGTCTCAATAACTAGTCAACACCTCAACAATATCTAACATCTCAAAAACAAATTCCAAAATATGTCATCACTTGGAAAAATTCAATGGAACCCTAATTCACCTCCTCAAGCACTCACAACCATATGTAACTGTTATCCAAATAACTTCCTTAGTTATTTGGATAAATTATATTTTATTCTAAATTTGATGTTTCACATTTTAGGTTGCACGCACTCAAGATTTTTCTTTTGACACCTTGGCACAGTTGCAATTCCTTTGTGTGCATTGATGCACCTTCCTTCTTCTCCCTCTACATTATTCTATCTCTTTTTCCATTTTATTTTGTACCTTTCTCTTGCGTGCCCACTTTCTTTCCTATCCCGTCAAACACTCCTTGCGCAAACCTCTATAGACTTTCCTTCAAAATTGGCTAAGTCTCTCATATGCCTTCACACTTGTGTGCCTTTAACTTCCTCTTTTCCTTGCACTCCTTCATGCACTCCCTTTTATTTCTGACATCGTGCACCCTTCCACAGTTGAATGCTTGCACACCTTCCCCATACTTGTCCCTTGCAAGTATTTTTCTATTCCTCCCGCGTGTGCACCTCTACATGTGCCTTCCCTCTGTTTCCCTTTTGCATGCATGCCTCTTTCTTCTATGCCTTCTGCCTTCTTTTGCGCCATTCACTGAGTCATGTCATCTGTAAGACTTGAGTTTGCAACATGTAATCTATCAAAGTGTTCCAACAGGGCCTCGAATCTGTATAACCAACCAATGCATGACACATGGTAGAAAATACAAAATAAATAAATAGTTGGCCGACTCCTTTAGTCAATTAGTGCATGCCATGTGTTATTACATGTTAGAGTGGCTCTGACATCTTACGACAACTGTATCCTTTATTATAGAGCCTCGATCAGGACGGGCCTAGACATGTTAGAGAGATGTTGACACAAGCTACATGTTGGACTATTCAAATTCAAATTTAGGAGGTATTCAGTAGGCAGAAAAAAGGGAACATCTTTTTGATCATCAATGCACACATCCAATCAACCCCAACCACTATATTTCAATAAGATCTTTCTTTCTTCCTTCCTCTACATGCCAAACAGATATGGGGAAGTGCATCTAATATCCTTGCAGGTAGATTTACACGTATTTATCATTTTCTATTGGTGGTTATAGATTTGAATCCGAGTTTCCCTCTCTTTCTCCTTCTCTTCTCTCCTATAAATATAAAAGTTCTACTTTGTCAAAAAGGATCCATCCTTATTGTAACAACACCATTAAGAAATGGTGGATGAATTCCAATGGGTCTCAGTCATTGGCATGGTCTCTGCAATGTATTTTCACCTCTTACCATGAATGTAAATGACTGCACCTCCCTTAAGTAATAAAATCATGTTTTGTGGAAATCTTGTCTTCCCTTTCTCATTTTCGTTTTATCTCACCTCTCGGTCTACATTTTCTGGCATGATGTGCATATTCCCACTTGCGGTCCCCATGTTCATGTATTGTGTGTTTTGGAAGGTCAATCCTGCGTGTTGATCTATGGCTCGCGCCTTACATTCTCTTCTCACGCACCCTCTTTTTTTCCTTTTCCACTCATGGAGAGAGATCGACCCTTTCCCTGGCATTATCACCTTCCTTAGCTTAGGATTTCCCCTTTCTACATGTCCTTCAATCCCTATTTCATTGGCATGTTTATTCTAATATTTTCTTTCAGCATATGTAGTAGCTGTAGCGTTAGAGGCAGGTAGAGGAACCAACATTCTCTAGAGATCTGTCCCAAACACGTAAGGTACCACAACTTAGGGATGGTTCCATTGTCATCTCAAATAGCTTGGCTCTTCCGAATATGAGACATGGGTGCAAGTTCAATGACCAACAATTTTTGGAATGCCCGGTAGTACCAATTTGAAGAGTTATACATCTTCATCTCTGTAAGTTTGATGTGTTTTGTTGAGATATAACCTTTAGAGGCATTTTTTAACACATCTGGAAACTCCATTGATCTAAACACACCCATTATTTCATTTGGAGAATAGTCTCTGCTTTCTTCCATTCATTTATCCTTTTTTTCATCGTTCCACATTATTCTTTTGAAGTTGTGCAATCATGACTTCTTTACCTTTATGGAATTCTCACTTACAGTAGTAGAGATATTTTTCTCCATCCCCATAATTCCAAGATCATCCTATAAATCAGTTTTATAAGCCCCATTATCCCAAAAATTCATATAACCCACATTTTTCTAACCAAAATGTTTATGAATAACAAGTTTATGCAGATGACGGTGGAAACTCCTTGGCCAAAGCTGATTTTGAGAGACATGAGTAAAATATGGAGATGAACATGATGCAACTCAGAGTCAAGTGATCCATAAAGGCAACGAGAGTTGGATATAAGGTCCCTTGTGCATTGGTTGGCCCTGTACCAGGTTGGTTTAAAGCCCAATAGAAGCTGTAATTTATCACTGAGATGTTTCCCTAGATTACAGAGTGGGTGGAAGAAATGGAGGCTCAAAAATCTATTGACTGGTAACCCTGTCAATGGGGCAACCCTGCACTACCATATTATAACCCTCCCACTCCTCTGCACCTTCTTACACCATCTCATCCTGTTGCGCGTGTTACCAGCTTCTTACATGATACCCCCATTAAGAATTCCACTCCTTCGTCCTCTCACCTTCACTTCTCTTCCATACCCTATTCCACTTGTGCCTGCATTCCTTCAACACACCCACCCTCCATTTCTTCTGCGCCCATCCTTCCACCTTCTTTTGATTCCCCTCTATTTAAATGTACCATACATGACCAACCCCTACCAATGCATCCTTCCCAACCAACCTCATCATGTTTGATTACTGAAGAAAAATTGCAGAATGACATGACTCATGCGACTTCGATTGGGAAGAGGAAATCATACAGGCACCTATTTCAGAAGAAAAATAGTTAGTCTTAGAGGGCGTAGTTTTAAAGGAGAGTTTCCTATAGAGGTAGAACCATGCACACCCCAAATTTACACAACACATCCTACAAGTGATCCCTTTCATAAGGAGAGTATACATGAAAATCCCATCTGTGGGATTGAGCTTGAAATCAACAGTAAAATAACAATGGTCATACCGCACCCAATTCGATATTTGGCTAGTCTAAAGCAAAAGATATAGTTTCCACTGGTCATGTTCACTCAAGACCATTAGGTTAAGCTTTAGTGTGCCAAAGGTTAGCAAAATTTTCTCCTAAATCCAAGTGTAAAATAACTTCAGGAGGTATATATTTTGTTATTTGATACTTTGAGGAGGGTGAAACACCATCTACAAGTCATTTTTTCACTCTCATTTCCGACCATGTTCAACGCCAAATCAATTACATGGTCACAATTTGTGAGGAAGGGAAACTACTTCTCCTTACGCATTACAAGTTTTACTTAAGAATCCTTTACCTATGGTAAGAGTAGGCTAGTTTAGGTTAGATTTCAGTAACACAAGTGCTCGCGCACACGCTACATGTTCCCTTTGGGACATGTATGATGTTTAGCTTTTGTACATAGTGTTGTGCTTCTATTTCAGTGTGTTCCCTTTGGCACCTTTCCTTTCCTTTCTTGTTGCACTCGTGCAACCCTTTTTTTTGCTTCCTGGGAGGGTAGTTAAATTTTGGTTGAGGCACTTTCAACATTCAATGCAAAGATTTCACTCTCATCAATCCAATTTAGAATATCTTCATATGAGAGAAACAGTTCAGTTCAGAGTTTAGATAGTGTAGTAAGTGACTTCAGGGATGTTCTTCAAGTTTTATATCAGATCTTCAAAGTGTAGCACTAGAATCCATGCCCAATGGAATTATATGCCTACTGGTCTCTTCATCTAGTAGGTAGATGACCCCCGAAAGTCTCCAAAAATTTTATCCAAATAACTCTCCTACTTATTTGGATAGCTTATATTTTATTCTGAATCTAATGTTTCACATTTCAAGTTGCACACACTTAATATTGTTCTTTTAACACCTTGGTATGGTTGTAGTTCCTTTGCGTGCCCTTATGCGCCTTCCTATTTCTCCCTCTACATTCTACTATCTCCTTGTCCATTTTCCTTTGTGCCTTCCTCCTATGTTTCTTCTTTCTTTCCTATCCTTTCATGCACTCCTTTTGCACACCTCTGTATACTTGCCTTCCAAATCAGCTAAGTCTCTCACATGCCTTCGTGCTTGTGTGCCTTGCACTTCCTTTTTTCCTTGTGCTCCTTCATGAGTCCCCTTTTCTTTATACCATTGTGCACCCTTCCAATGTTGAATTCCCACACCCCTTCCCCATAATTTTCCCCTACAAGTATTTTCCTATTCCTCCTATGTGAGCACCTTCGTGTGCACCTTCCCTCTATTTCACTTTTGCATTCCTACCTCCTACTTCCACACCTTACACCTTCTTCCACTCTAGTGACCATACCATGTCATCTATAAAACTTGAGTGTGCAACACACAACCTATTAAAGCACACCAATAGGGTGCCAAATATGGAAAACAAACCTATGCATGACACGTGGCAGAAAAGACAAAACAAATAAATAGTTGGTTGACTCCTTCAGTCAATCATCTCTTGCCATGTGTCATTATGTGTCAGATCGGCTCTGGCATATTCCGATAGTTATTTCTTCCTCTGCACATCCCCAATCAGTGTGCTCCTAGAATTGTCAAAGAGATGCTGACACAAGCTACACATTAGAGTATTCAAATTCAAATTTAGGCTAGATTTGTTAGGCAGAAAATAGGGAAACATCTTGAGGATAATCAATACACACATTAAATCACTACAACCACCATATTTCAATAAGATATTGTTTTCTTCCTTCATCTACACACAAAAAAAACATGGGGAAGTGTATCTGACATCCTTACAAGAGGATTTGCAATCATTTATCATTTTCTGTTGGTGGTTACGGATTTGAATCTGATTTTCTCTCTCTTTCTCATTCTCTTCTCTCCTTCTTATTCTATAAATATCACATTTTTTCTTTGTAACAAAGGATGCCTCCTTGTTGTAACGACACGGTGCCAAAATGGTTGCTGACTTCCCACTAGTCTCAAACCTCTGTATGATCTCTACAATGTATTCTCACCTCCTACCATGAATGTAAATGAATTTGCATCCCTCAAGCAATAAAATAATGTTTTATGGAACTCTTTTATTCCATTTATCATTTTCATTACATCTCACCTCTCTGTCTACGATTTCTGGCATGTTGTCTATATTCTTGCTTGGATTCTCCATGTTCATGTATTGTGCACACTAGAAGGCCGATCCCGTGTGTTGATCTGTGGCAAACATTGTATGCCCTCTTCTCTATGACCTCTTTATTTCCTTCACCACTTATGGAGAGATATTGACCCTTTCTTTGGTGTTATCACCTTCCTTAGCTTAGGATTTCCCCTTTTTACATGTCCTTCTATCTCTAGTCCTTTGGCATGTTTAGTCTAGTATTTTCTTTCAGAATTAGGAGTAGTAGTAACGTTAGAGGTAGGTAGAGAAACCAACCTTCTCTGAATATCCATCCCAACCACGCACAACTTGGGGATGGTTCGATTCTTGTCTCAAACAACTCAGCTCTTCTAGATCTGAGACACAGGTTCAAGTTTAATGACCAACAATTACATGGAGAAAATAAAACTTGTATACATTTACATCAAGCTTCTCAACAAGCGTAATAGGGTTGATTAGGCCTTTAGGAATTAAGAAACTATTCACTTGTTATGATCAAGCCAAGATCTCCATCACATCTGTTAACCCTCTACATATTATCCAAACTAATGAAACACTGCTACATCATGAAAAAACAAAAAAACCCTTTCAGACCTAGTATACTTATTTTTACACCTTTAGGCCCTAAGCGATAGGCATAATTAGAGGACATGTTACACCAATTTTCTCCACTAAAAATATATAAATATTTTTATGATCACTTATAACACATGCCAAGGTACCTGGAATAATTGGTTTTACATCATGACTCCAACCACCCATGATTATACCTGGAAATATATTCAAAAAATATATTTTTCTTTAACTTACCAACACACCTAAATAATTAAAATGCCACCAATAGGATATTTGAAGAGTCCTCTACAACCTATAGTCATCATACCAACCTTCCCATACCATTTTGATGCCATACCAATCATATTCGCTCTAAAACTAGAGTTTTGGGGAGGGTTTAGACCTCCTTAGCTGGTTAACAATGGTTTATAACAATCTACCGACAAAATGAACCCATTTTTTTCAAAACCATATTATCTCCATTACCTAACATCCAACAAAGTCTCAAACTCAAATGTAGAACAAACACATGTGGGTTAGCAATTAAAAGTGGTCTATTGAGTTGGGAATAACATCCTAAGATCTCTATAGAGCTCAAAACCACTTATCTTGCTTTCCTAATTTAATCCTAAACTAAAACTTGACACACACCACTAGGATAATCTCATCCATGATATCAAATTCTTACTCATCCCTGTACACCTCCAAATCTCTCCAAGCACCATGACTTGTCCATGTCTTCTAGACTTTTTTTCAATTTCTTACTTCAAAAGAACTTCATTATGCACTAATCACCTTATTTATGACCTAATATTCCTTCCACACGTATTATGCATCCTCAAAACACTACTCATATGCTCACACTAACTTATTTTTTCATGTTTTTCTTCATACTTTATGTTGCCATCTCATCTTGTTTGTACTATGTCAAGAACAAGACATAGAATGGCTTGCTTTGGCACATAACATACAAAAATGGACTTATTTTTCTCCTTACATTCTCATTAACACATTAAACACATCTCTTTGAACATATCTGACATAATACCAACCTTTGGAGCTCACACACTAGACCTTTCTTGCTTGAACCATGCTCTAGATCATGCAAATACACTGAGACACCAAATCACCTCACTACCAATCAACCTTCATACTTCACTTTTATTGACATCTCATAATGACATCAATGCCACTTGGACACCATTTTCCTTAAATGAAACTTTACATCAATAACAACACTTAAGAAACCATGTACAACACAAAATACTATCTTACATATTTCACATTCATGTTTGATGATTCTTCTCACATATAGCTCACATCATTCATCATAATGTGTGTAACACCGGAATCTCAAATGATATAAATTTGTTTTATACAAGATGGTTGTATCATCACATGAGTCACTCATATAATATGAATTTAAACATTCATCGAGGTGGTATGGCAATCTGTCACTTTATGTTTTGAACATAAGTTATAAGCCAAAGTTCTTTATTTTGATTTTTCACTTAATATTTCAAACCCCAACACTCCCCCTTAATATTAAGTAGGGAAATATACCAATTCAAATTTTAATACAAAATAAATTACAATCCATAAACCATCAATTTGATTTAGGCTAACATGTAAACAATTTTCTTTGTTCTGTAGATTTTTAAAAAGACGCAATACACAACTTTAGTGTTCCGCAAGTTTTGAGAAAAACATGTTGTGGTATAAAGATTCAGTGTTTCATAGATTTTGAAAAAAAAATAGCATAATTATTAGTGTTCAACATATTTTTAAAAATTCTACGACACAAAGCTTAGTGTTCCATGGGTTTAAAAAAACATTTTGTTGTACAAAACTTTTAGTGCTTCCTGGATTTTTGAGAAGCTACAGTGATACTAGTGTTCCATGGATTTTGAAAATATTGAAACTCCATGGTACATAGGAACAAAATAAAATTCTCAAGATAAAGTGATAAATTATAAAGTCTTACATAAGATTATGGAGTATTTTATTGATAAAATAATCTTACATATCTAATGTTTCCAAGGTATTACAAGTAAACTCACATGAAGTGATTATTTACTTTTAAAAAATGGAAATAGTATTGGGAGTTTAAATAAAAACATTAGGAGGTGGCATTGAGATGTTCATCCCCCCTTAAGGGAAAATCTGAAAGGAAAAATTCTTATCTAATTCAGAGGTGGAGATCAAAGTCATCCATGTGATCATTTGAGACAAATTCTGAAAGATCATATGCTTATTTGATTCATTTTTGGAGATCAATGGAATCCACATGATCATTTGAACCAAATTCTAAAAGTCCTAACATGGAACTAAATTTATATAACTTTATAGCACACAATAGCTTTATAAAAATGTCTTCTACTTGATCTTTAGTGGAACAAAAATTTAAATTAATGTCACCATTTCTAACTTTATTCCAAATAACGTTCATGTGTATTTCAATATCCTTTATTATTTGATGTTGAACTATATTTTTTAAAAGAGAAATGTAATTTTGGTTATCACATAGAAGAAGAGTTATTCCTTTGATTCCCATATTAAGTTTATACAACTCTTTTTAGTCACATAGCTTAATTTTCTTCCTCCATAACACTTCTATACTCTTCTCTAATAGAAGAGATAGATATTTTTGGTTGCTTCTTACTACTCTAAGTGATTTCACCTGCACCTAACTTGAAAAAATATCCAGAAGTATATTTTCTATCCATAATATCACCAACATGATTAGAATCACAATAACCAAATAAATTTACATCATTACTAGAAGAATACTATAAACAATAATTTTTTGTACCTTCAATATGCCTTAACATACTTTTTTCCATTTTCCAATTATGCTCATAAGGATCCTTCATGAATCTGTACACAATTCCAACTGCATAGGATATATAAGGCATAGTGATAGTTAAATAAATCAAAATACCAACAAGTTGTCTATACAAAGTAGGCTTAAATTTATCACATGTAGGTGTTGGATCTAATTTAACACCAACTTCCATAGGAATGGTAACAAGTTTATCATCAATCGGGTTAAATCTTGTAAGAAGGTTAGAAGCATATTATGCTTGAGATGTAACAATAGATTTGCGATCTTGAACAATAACCATGCCTAAAAATGATTCAACAATCTTAAATTGGCCATTTCAAAATGTTTTATTTATTTATCTTTGATTTTAAGAATTATATTCTTATCATTGCTAGTAATCTAGAGAGCATTGACATGTAATACAATATGATAATATGACTATTTTTTTATTTTACAAACAAATCATTATCAGCAAAATGATTTTTGAAACCAAGATCATGAAATAATTTATTTATCTTAGCATACCAAGCTCTAAGAGCTTGTTTAAGACTTTACAAATATTTATTAAGTAAAAAAACAAATAATTCCTTACTAATTGCTTCAAACCATTTAGGTTGATGCATGTAATTTTTTTCTTTCAAATCACCATTTAAGAAATCATTCTTAACATCCATATAGTGAATATCCTATCCATGGTGAGTAGATGAAGCTAAAATAATTCTAATAGTTCTCATTTTGGTAATAGGAGAAAAGGTTACAACATAGTATAAACTAGGTCTCTAAGTGAACCCTCTAGCTACTAATCCTTCCTTGAACTTGTCTATCTTACTAGTAGAGTTGTACTTGATTTTAAACAGTCATCTGGATCCTACAGTGCTTATTTTAGGAGGAAGAGGGAATAGCTACAAAATTTAATTATTCATTAGATCATTATATTCAACTTCTATAGCTTTAATCCACATTTCATCTAGGAAATATTCTCTAAAGGATTAAGGTTCAACAACATACAAAGTTGAAAAGGCATCATAATTATGTTTGCTCCAGGTCATCTTTCTCGGTTTATTATGTTGAAAATTAGATACCATATTTTGATCCCATTTAGGAATTCTAGAGTAGTGCACATATTCAGAAGAATCCCACTCAATATCCACATCCATTCTATTTAAATAAGGATTCTCATCCTCTTGGAATTTTTTTTCCATATTATCTAGAGAAGAGTTATTAATCTATCAGGTTTAAGAATCATGGGAGACAGAGGAGGGAAGAAAGGAAGAATTTAAAAATGGTTTCTCAATAACATAAAAATTCTTATTTTATATGATCTCATGTTTGGATGGATCATATAATCTTTATCCTTTTTTGCAATCGCCATACCCAACAAAGATGCAAGGATAGGAGGTAGGATCAAGTTTTTGTCTCTTAGCTTTAGGAATGAGAAGGGAAGTAGGAATACAAAATATATTTCAATGAGAAATATTCGGTTAGTGGTTTTTCCATAATTCATGAGGTGTACTTTGATACAAGGCTTATTAGGAACCTTATTTAGAATATGGATAATAGTTTTCATGGCTTTAACCCTATAAAATTAGGCATATTAGAAGCATGAAGCATGGTCCTATCCATTTCTATTATGGTTCTATCATACCTCTTAGTTATGTCATTTTTTATTGGTAATATGGAGTTTTTAACTCTCTCTAAATTACACGAGACATGAAAACCTCATCAAAATCATTATTCACATACTCACATCCATTATCAGTTCTTATTATTTTAATTTTTTTATTAGAGAAGTTCTCAACTAGGGCTTTAAACACTTGTAACTTACATAGAACATCATAATTTCTCTTAATGTAGTCTGACGAAGTCATTCTAGAAATTTCATCAATGAAACTTACAACATGTAAGGATACACCAAGATATGGGATTTATAAAGGACCTCTTACAACAATATGGATTAAGTCAAGTAAGTTAGATAAATTAGACTCATGATGTTTGTGAAATGGTTCAACATGTTTCTTACCACACAAGTAACTTTCACAAGATCCATAGTCATATTTTATCTTAGGGAGACCTATCACAAGGTTAAGTATGTGACATTTTATAAAAAAAATATTAAATTTCACATACCCAATCCTTTCATGCCACATTTGAACATCATTACAAGAAGAAGAAAGTTATGTTTCAATAAAAAATTGATCAAATATATACAAACCATTATTATGTATACTAACAGCAATAACATTAGCAATCTTATTCCTCACATTCCATTTATCTTTCAATAAAAAAAACTTTATAATTTTCTCTATTTAATTGTGAACAAGATAAAAGGTTCTTCAAGTTAGGAACAAATAAGACATTTCTAATAGTTCTTCAAGTGAGCTAGGTATACACAATTTTTCAGGTTTAAAGAAACTCTAAATCTTCGAAACCTTTGAAATACCTATCTCAAATGAAAGAAGTGATATGTTTTGTTTTTGGAGAACACGATGATATCGTCAAGATATACCAGTACTATTTTGTTGATCAACCCCTTGAATGTAATGTCCATCACCCTTTGGAAAGTGTCTCCAGCATTAGAAAATCCAAACGGTATATTTTTGTAGGCATAGGTACCCCATTTGGTGGTGAAAATCATCTTGAACTGGTCTTCTTATTTCACCATTATCTAATTATATCCTAAATACCCATCCAGGAGAGAGATTATTTCTAAGCCAGCTACCACCTATAATATTTTCTCCATTGAAGGGAGTGGATAATGGTCCTTCAGAGATGCCCTGTTTAGATCCCAAAAATCTACACATAACCGGATTTCCCAATTCTTTTTCCTAACCGACACCAAGTTTACAACCCAGCTTGAATGCTTGATTGGGAATAGAATGCATCCCTCTATTAGAATGTTTAGCTCTTTCTTCATGAGAGGCTCAATGTGTGGGTTTATTGGTCCCCTCTTTTACTTCATCGGTTTAGCATTTGGATCTAGTTCTATCATATGTTGAGCCAAATTTGGATTGAATCCTCTTAGGTATTCATAGCTCTAGATGAAAACATCCAAAAATTCTTGGCAAAGTAGTATGAACTCATATCTCTCCTGATCAATGCTTACTTTTCCAATTTGGAGTGTTTTACCTTCTCCAACTGAAATTGGTTCTGAATCCTTTCCTTTGACCTATATGTTGTATTTTTATTTATGAAATTTCTCATTAGAATTAAAGATGGAATCCAGCGTCACCAAACCTTTTGGGAGATTATTTTTCCAAAACTACACTATTTGATTCTCGTACTCCTACTCTAGTCTATCCTGGTTCCTAGACGAGAACTTTTCTTCCTCCTATAAGAAATTGACGATCTTTTGATCATTCTCAAACACATGTCAGCTTATGTTGTTATCTAGAACTGCTCATCTTATAATCACATGGATGTGTGGTTGTGTTTTATCTCTTTTGACATTATCCACCACATTGAATTTTTCTCCAACTATTGTGAGCCTATCTATAACTTCATTTTTCTTCTTAGTTTTGGACTCGATGTTAAAATATTTGAAGTCCTCAATGATATCCCATAATCTATTTTTGTAACTCTTGAGTAGGTCATTCTTTGCAACATGTTGTCCCCTGACTTAATTGACGATTAGCTCGCTATCCCTGAACACCTGTAAGTTCTTTAAGACCCTTTTCCTAACCTAATGAAGTCCATGAATCAAATCCTCATATTCAATTGTGTTGTTTGAACAAGAAAACTGGAAATGAAAAATGAATGATACTTGATGTTTTGTGGTGAAACAAACATTGCACCCCCTCTAGCACCTTATTTTCTTCTTGAACCATCGAAAAATAGTTTCCAAAATTTTTTTTCTTCCTTATTATCTGGCTTGGTGATATTAGGAAGGGGTGAATTTTCTGTGTACATAGTATACTCCTAATTCATATTCTTCCATTTCCTTGTATGGATAAAACACATGTCTTTTTTTTGCCCATTCATCCAGAGTCAAATCTAGAATACCCTCAACCTTAGTACCGGTTTTTTATCATTTGAACACTCTTCCTTATCAAAGGCTAAGCAATTTATGTTGATTGATCTTAGCACATGGGGCTCAATGTAAAATTTTGGAATTGGTTTTGACCTTATTGTTGCTTTAGCTCCATACCTTGTCCTAAATAGCATGTGTGACCAATCTGTAGATAGGTACCCATAAATTTTGGCCATGAAATCTCTTCAAAGGCATAATGCATAGAGTGGTGGTAAGTCAATTATAGAAACATCCTGCAAGATGGTGACATTGGTACATGCATGCAGTATTAGGCTTAACCCTTTAATGACCCCAACTGTTCCACCTATTATCCCATCTAGTTTCACAAATCCTCTCAGCATTGGCTCACACTTTAGACCCAATCGATCCACTATTTACTTCAACATCACTGAGATAATCACCCCTGAATCGATCATGTAGTTGTGTACCAAGTGGTTCCCAATAATCAGTGACACATAAAATGGGGGAGGCTTCAAATTATTACTTGGTTGACCCCCATCTTGTTGCACTGAATTAGTAAGAAATTTCTCTTGTCTTTGGTTTGATCCATTCAAGGAACACCAATTAGCCATTGCAGTTTACAAAAAATATCATTGTCCTGGGATTGCCAATGATTCCCACATGGAAATGTTCACATGTGTTTTTTTCATGTAATCGATGATGTTGAAAGGGGATGGATTATCTTTTAGTTACCCCTTACTTGACACAACCTTTTCTAGATCCTAGATAGGCACATGTGTTGTTGCAACGGGTGCCTTAGGCTGATTTTGCACATCCAGGGCTGCACTTATTTTTCTAACTCCTTGTGGCGTGAGAGTGGGTTGAGAAAAAACTAGATTAGATGGTTTCCCATCCTCTATATTCCTCTTATTTGACCATATAACGGTAGCCACACCTTGGAAAGGAGGTTGATTAACTTCACAGAAGTCTTTTTTTTTACAATTGACTAACGTAGTTTCCATTGGGGGTGCCTCTTGATGTTGATTTCCCTCCTCATTTGGTTTTTGGGACACACTGACGATTTGTACCATTATAGCCTAATTCAATGCACCATTGAAACACATTGATTGATTGTGAGGAATATTGCAGGGATAACACCATTCATACTCTTATGTCATGTTGTTTTGAGTTGGAACTAAGGCTCTTGATGTTGAAACTACATTTGGATCATATGGTCAGAATGGACTGACAACTTGAGGTTGTCTTTGGTTAGGATTTTAATTTGTAAATTGAGTTGTTGGTCTATGTTTTTTATATGGGGGTCTAGCTTGATACTAAATTTGAGGTTGATACGGTCTTGAACTCTGAGCCTTCTGTCTCTTAATAGTCACTAGCTCATTTACTAGGTTATGGATTTTCTTCATAACCTCTTAGAGTTATTTAGAAGCGCTTGAAGAAGTTGATGTCTCACTGTTTATTTGATTTCTAGGGACTGGAATGGGATTTTACTCAGGTGTTTGACTAGTTATAGGAGTTCCCATGTTCGAATAGAGAGGCCTTGGTGGCCTTGGTGTAAGCTTACCATCTTGAATCAAGCAGTTTTCCACCTTGATAGCTATGTTGTAGGCCCCTGGCAACGTTGTTCCTCCCATTGATTGGACCATCATAGCAATGTTGGAATTCATACCCTTTTAGAATTAAAGGAACACTCCCTCGACAGTTATCTTGATGGCTATTGGAATCCTATCCCATGTTCATTGAAAATGGAAATTAAAATCTACCATTTTCTCGTTAGGATCCTTTTTTATTGTTGTTAATTATTCTAATAAAAATAGATTGTCTTCCCTCTCTCTGAACTAGTTACAAAAAGATAAACATAGATGATTCCAATTCTAAATAGACCCTGTTGTTAGGCTCCTAAACCATTGTAAGGCCTTACCTTTGATTGATGAAGCCAACAATTTAACCGCAATATCCATTTCATAGATTTCGTGAATTACACAGACATTGGCGATGTCGTGGATGTGGTCGATAGGGGTAGTATTATTTTCTTCTATGAAATAGGTAATGTTTTTTAGTGTTGCAAATAGAATTTGATTTTTAGCATTTAGGGAAAGTGGACCACTTCCTGTGAAGTTGACAAAGGGATTCGATGGTCCCTGAGGTGGTTGCGGATGTGCCATCATGATCAGTATAAGGACCCTGGTTAATTGGAGAAAGGGTCAACCAGGTGGAGGTGTAGACAAATTCCTCGTAAGTGGAGATGGTGATCTTTGTTGTCTTCTTCCTCTCCTTACTCTACCTAGTGATAATTACAGATAGAAAAATAGTCCCTCTTCTTTAGTATCAGACCTAGTTCAAACATCTTCTCATGTACTTGGGTAACCTGTGCTGCTACACCACTAAATTCTATCCCTTTGGAGTCACTAGATGTGTTAGGAAATTACCCTCAAAAGATCAGGATTTTGCCAAGTCACACACCAAACTCGAGAAAATAGAAAATGAAAACTTTGAAGGACCTGTATAATCAATCTTCTGGAGGTCAATTTTTTTTAAATGATAGTCCCAAAAAACTGAAATTGTAAGACTTTCGAATGTCTGAAACCCAAAATTTGGAGAATGCTGAAATCCTGAAACCCAAAATTCTAAAATCCTAAGATGTCTGAAATCCTAAAAAAACCAAAATCTGAAATTTGGAGAACCCTAAAATTTTGAAAATCAAAATTTCAAAAAAATAAGAATGCCATTTTGAATATTATCCTTCGATCTATCTACTGATGAAATTTGGACTTATGCTATCTTCAATTCTAGAATGCTTCTTGGTTTACTGGGTAATCCCTAAAGAGATCAAGGATGCCTAGAATCGATGGAAATGTCCTTTCTTTAGTCAAAGGATAAAAAATCTCTATGTCATGAGCTTGGGTCACCTCTGGTGGGAAATATGGAAAGAAATAAATAGAAGGATCTTCAAAAATAAGAAACTTCCCATTACGTTTACTATAAAAAATCTCCTACAGGCTGTTGAAACTAATTTTTCTATCCTTAGGAAAAATGAAATGGAAATCCTAGACAATGAACAACACATTTTAAATAATTGGAATATTATTGGCGACCCCAAACCTAAAAGGACTAATCCTCATGCTGGGATTAAGTGGAATCCTCTTAGGGAAGGTTTTTTTAAACTCAACTTTGATGGGGCAGTGAAAGGTAATCCTGGAAAAGTAGGGAGAGGAGGAGTCATTCGTGATTCTCAAGGAAGACTTATTCTTACCTATTTCTTTGACCTGGGCCTTCAATCAAACAATGTTGCTGAGGGTGATGCATTGTTCTAGGAGTGAATCTAACCAAGGAGAAAGGCTTAAAACACCTTGAAGTGGAAGGGGACTCTTTGTATATCATCTCATGTTTGAAAGGAAAATCCCTACCTGCCATTTCTGTTGTTGACTTCATCAATAAAACTAAGCTTATCTTATCCTCTTTTGAGGATATATCCTTTCAACATGTGTATCATGAAGGAAACACTCTCACATATTTTATGGCCAATATGGGGGTGGACATAAGGGGTCTTAAGGTGGTCAAGGATCTCAACAAGATGCAAGCCAAATTTAAATACTATCATGAAAAGGGAAGGAGTCCCTAATAACACACCGATAAATAAGGAGGTAATAAATCCTCATGCTCGTGACATCACTTTCTCAAGATTCCTAGACTCGTGTAAAATTTCCTTTCAAATCATAGCAAGGGCGGGTTGGATATTTTTAATTTTTAGAAGTGGGACGATAAGATTGGGGAAGGTAGCCATTCTCAGAATAGAAACAAGAACATGTTTAAAAGAATGGGGGGTGATTTAGTGCGAACAGAACCTAGCAAGAGACAAGAGATATCCAAAGAAGTTGAGATCTTGCAATGGTGTTTCTAATTTTTGTTGTTAGTTAATTGTTGTATGTTGTTCATTCATGTGTATCTCTACTATTAGTTATTTTATTTCTTGTTTTTCTAGGTGTTTCTCTTGGTTGTTTGGTTAGCGATGCTTTTGGATTCTGGTTGGGCTACAATGGTAAATCCCTTAGCCACTTTATAAAGATCTGGTAATAATTTTTACGGGGTAGGGTGCCTTCAACCCTTTTTTACCTCTAATCAAAAAGATATTTGGACTTATTTTGAGCAAGTTAAGCCCTTGAAAATTTATTTTGGAGCTCATCCTGAGAGGTGAAAAGTCTAAAATTGGAAATCTGTAGTTTTCTAAGTCTGAATTTCTTATAAATTCCTTCAAAGGTCATGGAATGACTTCTTGGTCCCACCAGGAATGCCAAAAATGTTATGTGTGGTTGTATAGTGGCTTAAGATTTGCTATTTGATAATGAGACACCTCTGAAAGAAAAGAAAAATCTAACTCCTGTGATGTCCTTCCTGGCATTCCAAAACTGTTATAGCAAAATCATAGCACCCCTGATTGCTTGCAAGTGAATGGCTAATGCAGTCAGGGTGATTCATCAAACATGGAGTTATCCCAAAGTATGGGACTTTGCAATCAGGATGACCCTTCGGAGAAGGTCAACTTCATAACCTAACCTAGTGCCAACTACTCCATAGTGCAAAGAGTTACAAATCTAACCCTAATCTAATGTTTTCCCAAGGAGACAGAGTTAGATAAAATGAATGAAAATTAATACCTACTCTAAGGTAAGGTGATACACCAAGTGTAATGCCCCGCCTCAGGAAAACGTAAACCACACCAAAATGTAACTAAAAGTTTGGGTAATATTTTTGAAGTGATTAATTAATACTATTCCATTTCTTAACTTTTCCCGTTAATAATTAGTTTATACTAATTTAATTTACCCAAAATTAAATAAACACTAGCCCAATAACAACTCAATTATTTTATTCTACTCAGTATTAACTAGGGTGACAAAACTTAAGTCTACATCATTTTTATTTTATTCACCCCTTCTTATTTAATTTTCCCACACCCCTTCCTATAATTTATTTCCCATTCCCATCAAATTCCCATGACATAAGAGTGTACAGGGTTAAATGAGAGCCCTAGGATTGATCTAATCTTGACCCTTGATTTCAAATTTCACCCTAAAGTTTCCCTAAACATCTCTATGTTTTTATTTCCCTTTCTATGTTGTCATTTTTTGCAGAGGTTGTGGAGGAGCTAAGGGAGAGAAGGATTCATGGGATTTCTCTTTTGATGAGAAGGATCTTAATATTATTTCATTATTATTTCTTTTGCATTCCTACCCAACTGAGATCTCCTCAGATTGGGCATTTTTTTCATACCCACATGGTCATTTTAGTTATTTATTTTATTATAGAGGCATATATTCGTGATTATATATATATATATATATATATATATATATATATATATATTATATATATATATATATATATATTATATATATATATATATATATATAATTAATAGAAATAATAATAAAACCTGAATAAACCAAATATAATGTTACCCTAATAGAAAATATGTAGATTCTCATGGCGCCATAGTATGTGAGCATGTGGCGTCGGTTTGGAGAGGTGGTTGGTCGTGGGTAAGGAGGATAGGGTGGATGGTAAGGGGAGTTTGGGGACACACATTGGTGAGGGCCTACATGGATATGGAGAGTGGAGAAGGGGTTGCATGGAGGAAGGGAGTGGGGATGGCATGGTGGTGGAGGGGGGGTCCGTAAAAAAATAACTTGTAGGTTGTGGAGTGTGGCAGCGTGGAGGGTGGTGGGAGGTGGTTTTCCACATAGGTTGGGAAGGGCTTGGCCCCTCCCCATTTCCTTTCATTTTATTAAAACTTGTAAATTTTCACCGCAACATTTATTTCAAATTTTGTTTTTTTTATATATTTAATACCTATATATATAAATATATAAATATTTATGTGTGTGTGTCTATATAGATTATATTATATTATACAGTATGAATTAGATTAAGTATATTTAATATTCTTATATTATATATTATATCAGAATAATGTACAAGTTGTAAAGTGCTAAAATATGATTTGTAAACATATATGCTTTTCTAGTTGTAAATAATGGATTTTAATGGCAACTATACATATATACATATCAGGTTAAATTACATGAAAATCAACATCACAATAGGATCTACTGTAAAATCTGTGAAACAGTTATGATAAGTTGATTTTAATCACAACAAATCTTAACTATTTAACATCCAAAATGGATCCCTACAATATAAACTTTTCCATTGGACAATAATACTCAATATTTATTTATTTATTTTAATGCAAGCACCCATTAAGTTTTCACATTAAAAAGAGAGTGTAAACTGATTTCATCTCTTGTTTAATGCCACCAAACTTTGCAAGAAAGATACCTATTACAAGGCTAACATTACTTCCAATAAATCAACTTTCCTTCTCAAATAAAGGTTATTACAAGGTCTTATTAAAGGAAACATCTATTACAATATTTCATTTCCAATAAGTTTAAACTCAATATGCAATATATTTCTAAAATACATAACTACTCAAGAAAACCCATTATAAGCTTCTTAGTAAGGTTGAAGAAATATTGCTCAAGTAAACATGACCCAAGTTTACAAGTAATACCAAATACAACATGGGGATTTTACAAGATAATGAAAGCTTCCAAAAATCCATATCCATATAGTTACAATGAGAGTCATGTCCATAAAAAGATGAAGAAGACAATGATAAGCCAAGATGACAAGAGTTTCCACCTATCTTCCAATTGAGCTCCAACTTCTAATGCTTTCAAAGAACCAACACAAGGAGAAAAATCTTGTTTAACCACCCAACCTTTAGGCATCATTACATGCCTTTCCAAGGTGGAAGACATGCTAGCCTCCCCCAAGCCCATGGGACAAAGAGCTATCTTCCACAATTTTTTCACAAGATAAAGTGAAACATAACAACATTATATTTTCAAAATCAAAACAATCCAAACACTAAGATGAACACCAAATTTTTACAAATAAGGAAAGGAGGAGAAACCATATTCTACCTCCAAAATGGGGAAGAGAAGAAGAGATATCCAAGGTGCCAAAAGTGTGGTCCAAACATTGGATGCAAACAAACAAAAATCTTCACAACCTCCTTATTCCTCCAAATCATCAAACCCTACTTATTTCTCCATCCATTCACCAAAATCCTTCTTGGGAGGATTTTCAAACCCATTGGGTTTCCTCTCTAACAATGGGTAAGGTGGTTCAAACCATATGAACCACCTTCCTCACCTCAAACCATATGAGGGGAGTAAAAAAATGGAACCTACATGGCTTTCCCATCAAGCCATGAGGTTTGAGAGGGAAAATCTCTCTCTCTTCCCCCATAAACTCCAAAATCCATCATGCCATATGATGGATGGAGAAAAATAAAACAACACAAATCATACTCAATCAATAGTAGCACACAAGAAACAAAACACACATTTTTAAAAAAACAAGACTAATATCTAACATAATATAAAACATAAAATGAGCTCAAGGAGCCTACCTCCAAAAGCTCTCCAACATTCTAGCTTTTCCACTTCCTTATCCAAGCAAGCTCTAGCTCCAAAATCCCCAAGCCCCTAAACAAATTATCCCAAAAAAAAGTTCTCTTCTTCCCCCACGAGGGAGAATTTTAAGAGAAGCCAACAAATTTCCTCTCCAATGAGGGGGTGACATGTTTCACCCCTCTCTTTCCTCCAAGTCAAAGATTCTCAAAATAAAAGGAAGAAAAGATAAACTAACTTTTAACACTCCTCTCCCAAATTGCCCAAAATTAAAAAGAAAAAAAACTTGTGAAACTTTTAACAAACACACATAACAATCCATCTTACATGGATGGTGACCAAAGAGTGGGAAAATGGGAGGGCAACTCCCTTTATACCTAGAAATTAAGCCCCCCTACCTATTAGGTAGGGTCCAAGGGCTTATTTTCATGCTAAGTGAACTCCCAAACTTAAAAGGGGTCACTTAAAATGCTATAAATAGCCTGATTTCGGGTTTGGAACATTTGGGCACAAGAGTACAAGACGTGGGGCCCACCCAAGGGTTCACATGTGACCCTAATCCTCTCTAATTAATACATAATTACCCAAATACCAAATTTAATGAAAGTGGGGACCATTTAGTCCCCAAATCAAGTTTACTTAACAAAATAAAACTTCCTAAACAAGATTAATTTTACATGACATACTACATTAAAACTGAGGGTCATTCATGGTGCCCAAAATGATGAAATCTAAAACTAAGGCCTCATACAACTAACATGGTTAGGGCTCAGCCTCGTGGGCCACTTGTGCACAATTTGTGTAGCCTCCTTGAAACCCACGTTCTCATGTGACATATCACCTACACAGTCATTACACGCATTAAATGTACATGTCTAATACAATTTAAATCAACTACTAAATAAGTGATCCATGAAATCTATGATATCCTAAAATCATCATGGAATTGTAAGTGCGAAAACATGCTCAATTACACAAAATTTACCATGAGTTAGCCATAGAGATAAATATACATGACATACATCCATAAAATCTAGACATGCGACTAAGTAAAGTATCCAACATATATCAATTAGGTCCAAACAAAATCATAATAAGTTAGTAACTGCAACATAAAATGAAAAGGTGTCAACATACTAATCAAGTCAAATTGGCACTATGCGCCCAAATCTCCATACATGTCCAAAAAATTCAAATCTCATAACATAATGTCCAAACTATATCAAAATCCCTATCAAATCATGTCTATGAATAAAGAAATAAATAGGTAACTAAGGCTATAAAAAATGTGGGCACTACACCAAGAAGTATGTTGAACAACATGCATAATAAACACAGCACTACCAGAACCTTGCAATGAAAACAACAACACTACACAATAACCTTGTATGCAATGAAAGATCATAAAGATGCAATATAACACAAAAGAGGGTGTGAAACATCCATAGATCTTATTTATTTCTCTAAAAGTTGATACAATACATCACATTTAGGGCCAAGGAACAAATTTTGCATTACAATGTCTAATAGGGAGGTTTGAAATCTCCATAAATCTCTTATAAACAAGAAATCAGGGAGGGGCATATATAAGATGTCCAACCTTTTGAAATGAGCCCCTCCTTACAATTTATAGGAAGAATGAGATAAGAGAGAGAGAATTAATTTGAAATCTTGCTTTAACCACACAAAAATGCATTAAAATCACCTCCAACAATGATGGGTGCCATTGTAAAACCCATGCCTCCATGTACTTTTCCTTGTTGGGGAAGAAAGGAAGCCCATACCTTCATCATTTTGGTAGGTAAGAAATATGGAAACATTCCTCTAAAATGGAGGACTTTATTTCCCCATTTTAAAATACTTAGTCTCACTAAAATGGTAGAGGACACTGAGATATTTCCAAAAAGTCTAATTTTGTGCAAATTTGAGCTCTCAGTCAAAAGTTATGGCCATCTGAAGATGAGGGTACCATACCAAAATAAATATGAGTGGTTGATTTGATTTTTCAGACTCCGAACCTGCATCGCACCCTTTGAAATCTAAAATTCCAGACTTTCAGGATTTAGAGCTTCGAGCATATCCACTTCGGAGGTCATTGCATTGTTCATCTGGTGGGTTGGTTCGAGAGCTCCAAAATACCAAACCTATGAATCCTGAAATTTGGAATTTGGAGTTTGGAATCCAAAATTATATTGCTTGGCACTATTCACTAATTGGCATGATAAAATATTCTGAAATGCCAAATTTTGGACTTCAAGTTTTGGACCTTTGTGTTTTCAGGGGTTCGGGTTTTAGGGTTTTGGGGTTTCAAGTTTTGGGGGTTCAAGTTTCAGAATTTTGAGGGTTTGGGTTTTGAGATTTTGGGGTTATTCATCCATCTAGTTGTCACATATCTCTGAAATCCTAAAATCCTGAAGTCCTAATTTGAGACTTTGGGTTTTAGACCTTTTTATCTCCCTGCATGACAATATTCACCAATCGACCCTGCTGCTAACTTCGAAATCTTGAATGTCCAAAGTATAAATTTTAGAATTTAGACTTTGATGTACTTTGAAACTTTTGAGCCCACCGATTTAGAATTTTTTCCCACCAAATCTGAATGACCCCACCTCTGCAGTCTAAATTTCAGATTTCAGAGCTTCTTCATTTCCTAAACTCCTCTACAATGTGTTTGGCCTACTTCAATAAGTTGCACAGCTTGAGACAAAAATGTGAATTACCATGGCCAAGTCGATCCTTTTATTTCTCCATGTGAGGTCATGTTCGCCTAATTTCACCTGAGGGGAAAAATTGGGTAACACTTCCTTTCAAGTTTTACATTGCTCACATTGCCTTGATAAAATTTTGATACTTACATCTTGTTTCTCGTAAACTTGACCTAAGTGACTAGATTGTACCATTATGTTTCTCACATCTTAACACTTCCTTGGTATACTTTGGCCTTTTTTCTTTTCAAACATTACCTCAAAACTTGAAAGGTGTTGTTACTTTTTTAACATCGTATCAATAATATTCCAATACTGATATCATGCTTTTTAGAAAATATTGATTAATGTATCTAAGTGGTATTGTTGTGTTTCTTGCACTTGTAACTTCCACTTTTTGGGATTTAGGACTTGTTTGTATCTAAACGATTTATAGTATACTTTTATTGGAACTCACATCAAACCTTTTGTAATACTTTTATATTAAACTTGACTTAAGTATTGACATTGAATTGATCATCTTGTGTCGAACTACCATTGAAAAAAACATTTTTCACAGGGATTATTTCCTTATACATTGCATTGGTTTACCAAACTTGTGTAATTATTCCTTACAATTTATACATCTTGTAGACTTGTTGCTTAGGAAAATCCTTTGATTCTTTGATCTGTTGATTATATTTTTTACCTTTAGAATTTCTTTATTGTTTTATGTTTCTAAGGACATTCATGGCTTGTTGTATTGTTTTTGTTTTCCTAATTTCATTGTTGTATTTGACCACATCTATCAAGACTTAGAAAAACATTTCCCATCATAACTCATAACACAAGAATGACATCTACGAGATCAAAGTCTTGTCCATTCCTCCAAATTGACTTGGACCCCTTCCTTGAAGGGGAAGTATCAAATATGATCTAGACATTTGGACCCAATGGATCCAACCATGACTAATTGTCGTAGGGATCCTTATAATTACAACCATAGGTAACCAAGGTTTAGGAATTCACATCAAAAGAGGCCCATCACGACTAAAATTCATTTGGTTTTTTGTGTTGGAGAACTCATTCGGTTACCCCTTTCCCCATCTTCATCTCATAGTAGGTTGTATGATTATGATCCAAACTATTCTTCATATTCCTCTCAATATTATGATAATTTTGATCCAAACTATTATTCATATTCCTCTAATTCGACTCCTAAGTCATGTTCCTCCCTTTCTTTGCAGGACCCCCTTTATTAGTCACCTCAACGAAGTCTTCCTCCTTTGAATATTCATGTGAATCAAATTCCTTCTATTCCATTATCTAAATCACCTCCTACTTCACAATCCATTGACTGGCTACGTGATCCTCTTTGTCTACTGTCACTATGTCATCTTCTAGGAAAACCTATACTATCTTCTTCCAAATCCATATCTTCTTCAAAACTCATGTATCTTCTTCCAAATATACTCAATCTTTTGAGTCATCTTCTTCTATTAATCAAATTCCAATTCCTCCTTGGCCCTTGGATCATTTCTATCATGCCTCATTCTATCCTCATCAATCTTCTAAATATCAATGGTTATCTCCATGGAGAACAATTCACAAGAAGCAATGTGTTAAGATATCTTTTTGAAGCACTATCTAATTCATCGGTGGACAAAATGAGGTCAAACTTTCTCCTCGTTTACATAATCAAACATCTTCTAAATCTTCCACACTTGTTAGACCCCTTTCTTCCAATCAACCTACTATCATTACAGAAAAATAACCCATACCGATCAATTTATTTGAAAATGAAGAAGCAATTAGAGAATTCATGGGGTTACACGATGACATCGCTCTATAGCACCATGAGAAAGGATTCTCTTTTGACCTTGATGTGTTTGCATGTTGTGGGGAATAAGTTGAGTTCTTGAAATAGAAACTGGACCAATATCCTAAGACCATTAAGCTTGATCTTTATCCTGTTCTCCCATCTTCATTACATGATGTAATGACCAATTCTATTCTTGATCCTTCTTCTCCTCTATCATCACCTCATCATTCTTTACATATCAGGATTCCTTAATCACAATCTCTCATTAGGTCATCTTTGGGTAGCCCATCATCTTCTTCTATATGTGGGACACCTCCTAGTAGCCCTCCATGTTCTATTTTTGGGTCATTTTTGGGCCAAGTCCTAGTATCCCTTCATATTCCATTGATGGGAATCCTCCTTGTAGCCCATTTTCTTCTATACTTGGGCCACATCCTAGTATCCCTTCATCTTCTATCTATGGGACACCTCCTGACAGCCCATCCTCTTCTATACTTGGGCCATGCCCTAGTATTCCTTTGTCTTCCATCTATGGGAAACCTCCTAGCGGCCCATTTTCTTCCATCCTAGGGCCACATCCTAGTATCCCTCCATCTTTTATCTATGTATCACCTCCTAGTAGCCTATCCTCTTCAATTCTTAGACCATATCCTCTTAATCCATCGTATCATCCTTCTATAAAAAACTTGGGCAAGCCCACCATCATCCCTATAATTTCTCTCATCAATCCTAAACATTCAATTTCTTTTCCCACGTCTCGGGATTAGAAAAATAATGCATTACTTGGAATAGAATATAAAAAAATTCTTCATCAAGATAAGATAAAAATCCAAAGAGCTCCAAAGATCCAATAAAATCAAACATTCATAAGTCTGAAATCAAATGCAATTCAATAATGCACACCAACACAACCATCAAGTACGACGCAAAGTGAAAAAATATATGAATAGTGAACTCAAGCTCCCACTTAAAAAATCCATGTTTTAAAATAAGTCACAGTCACATATCAAATATGATCTCACTACGGTCATCGAGATTGGAGATAATATCACTCTTGATAAAAAAAAATATCCTAGTCTCCCCTATCAAAGAAATCGCAAACATCATTTTTGTATCCTATCACGTAGAGTGACATTGTTGGTCCCAATTTCCCAAACTTAAAAAAAAAATTAAAAAAATTAAAGAATACAAAATATACAAAAAATTGAGAAAACATTAAAACATTACAAAAAATTCAAAGGTACAAAGATCAAACATTACAATTAGGTATTGCACACACATGGATGTTCTTTCTTCCCTTTCTTTCCATTCCTCTAAGAGTCACCCACCATTTTCATCCCTTCAATGATATTTTGGTTACTCTATTCACACTCATTTTGTGACATTTATCTCTATAGTATCCATCTTACCTTGGTCTTTCGTCACCTTGGTAAATTAAAGAATGAATGACCCCTTAGAGATCATATCACTATCTACATGTAATAAACTTGTTCCGAAGAAACTTTTTGATGTATTTTTTAACACTAGCCAATGTCGTCATCACAATCACTTCCACATCCTTCCATTAAGCCATTGATGGTTCTTAACCCCTTATTACAACAAATTGAGAGACCTAAAATAATTTTTAAAAAGAAAATAAATGAATAAAATAAATCAAATAACAAAAAAGCAGAGCAATAAAAATCTCTCTTGGGGTATTTCCAGTATCTCTACCGGGGTTATGGATTCCTGGATGGTAGTGTAGAAATGTTGTGACTAGAATCAAATACATCTCCATCGGGGCTATGGATGCCTAGCTAGCAGTGGAGCCATGTATGGATCTCCTTCCACCCTCCATTCATAAATCAACTTTGAAAATAAAAAATTCCTACACATTGGTTGGGTAACTTTACTTGTTGTCCATCAAATATTTCCTCCAAGAGGTAATAAATATCCATGTGCACACATTGGATCTCAATGATTTAACATGGCTAGTATGTTACCAAGTGTCTTTGTTTGGACCTTGTTCATAATCTTTCTTTAGTGCATGTCCTGGCTCATGATTTGTTCCTTTAGCTCTAGGAAAATTTTCCATATCCTTACATGGAATTTACACTTTTCTTCTACTTTGTTCATAACAACCATGTGTATAATATTTTATTTTTACTATGTTTGAGGGAAAAAAAATTTGTTCTTTCAATAAGCCATCTTCTACTTCTTTCTATTAGTGACTTCTTGACCAACTTGCACTGGGGGCATACATGCTCCTTATGGAACTTCATTCAATTGTGTTCATCATTAGGTTGAACATATATATTTTTACCTTGATCTAACCTATCCTCTTGTATATATGTGTGGGGTTTTCCTTTTTATATTCCCATCTCATGCTGGGGGAATCTTTGCATTTTCACCTTCTTGCACATACATGTTGTACATGTTATATATTATTGGGGCATCCATGCTTCTTGGTTTTCTTGTACATAGCTTTGGAAAACTTTTTTTAAAATCCCAAAAAATTCAAATATGTTCTTCAGAAAAATAAAAAAATTCAAATATGTTTCACGTTAAAACCAAAACAAATTGGTAAAAATCCTAAAAAATATAAAATAAAAAAAAATAAAAAATTAGTAAAAAGCATGCACGCAGCTAAAGCCTATGTCAAATGCATTGTATTAAAACATCAAAAAATTTCCTACAAAACATATTTCTTGAATCCCTATTTATGTTTATAGATCACTTGCAATATGATGACATACTGTGGTTTTTATATTAGTTGGATGAAAGCTATTACCATCCCCTTTGTATTCATTTTTCTTCCATATCATTCTCTTCTATCAACAATATTCTTCCAACTCACTTGGGGTAATATGGGTCACCTATTATAAATCATTTCTACAAGATCTGTTAAGAAAATCCTTTCTTGTGCTTCACACCATACCCACATAAAATTTTCAACAAAAAGAGTTCATACTAGTATTATGTAGGGATCAATGCCCACATCTCTACTCTATATTCATATCTAGTACATCACCATCTATCTTCAATTGCAATGGGATTTTCCCCCACTTTGGTGTTTTCTCTTCTTCTTTTCGACCCATCGATCGAACTCTTTCTATCACCCCATCGAAACTTGAGGGGGCATCCCTTCACTCTACTGAGTTGTCTTCTATCCCTTCAAAAATTCACTTGTTTCTACTTGTTTACTATCTTTGAAGTGGCGTCGCTTACACAACCTCAAAGAGGAGAAAATTTAGACACCTAGAATTCGGTCCAAGAAATTATAATACCTAAATTACACTATCCTTTTTCCCATAAATTGACAATGCTTCGTTGAATGAACCACCATTTTCCCTCTATCATCTTTAATTAATTACATTTTGCTAATTAATTATCCCATCCCTATTATTTAGGATGTTGATTAATGACCTTTCTTTAATTAACGTTCACCTTTACCTGGGTTAATTAATTACTACCACTAAGCTAAATCGATAAATTTATATTTATTGAACCAATTCCTTTCTTAAAATCTCCTGAATCATAATAATTCTCTTCTAAAAGCTTCTATAAGCATACCCCCTTCTATTAATTAGTCACCTTTCATTAATTAAACCCCCTTTCAACTCCGAAAAAGTGCACATACTTTATTAAACATACATGGCCTTTGTATTTTTTCTTTAGGGTTTATCCCACATTCACCAATTTTATAGCCTTTCCTGAACTAAAAAGCTATATAACAAACCCTCCTCCTTAACTTTCTTCTTGCATATTTTTTTTATCTAGGATAAAACTATAGGCATTGTGATCTTGAGCCATTCTCCACTGAAGGAAATAGCTTCTCCATATTACATCTGGTATCTCAAATTGAAGAGTATCAGAAGATAAAAATATGGCCTTGTAGCCATGTATTGGTGAGATATCATCTTCAAACCTTGAGGAAAACACTCCCTTTTGATTGCTAAAGTGATCTAAATAGGTTCATTTGATATATTATCAATCTAGAGAGTAAGAAATGGCTTAGCATTTTCATTTGATATTGTTCATGCATTGAAGAAGTTGTTTCTCATAAGATCTCATCTTGATGGTTCTATAGTAGGTTTAATTATTCTTAGAAACTACTAGGTGTTAGCTTTGTTTATTAGCACGGAAAATTTATATATGTTCACAATTATAAACCCCAACATGAAATATTTTCAAGTTGATCTTGTAGAGTTAGGAGAGCCCTGCACTATGGTGTCAATACCATGTAAGAACATTAACCCGGCCCATTCCTTTCCTCTACACACAGAGTGACAACATATTTATCTCACACTCCATTGGATGAGTTGATATCCCAAAGAATTTTTTAGGCCCACACAGAGTTCTATATAATTTTGTTTGGTGTTTTCCATAAAGATATTTCCTTTCCACTTTTGCATATGCTCAAGATAGGGTCCAATTTAAGAGATCCAGTGTTCGATGTGGATGGATGAATAATTTTATGCTTTTGTTGAGAGGCATGTTTATTAAAAATATACACAATATTGAAATACATGTCATCATTTTTGCACATATAGGAATTTCAACAAAGGAAAATGCAGTCTTTCAATATCCCTCATTTAATACAAGGAAACCTTAGAGGCTCATGTATTTATCTACAAGATTCTTGATATAGTCCAAGAAGAGAATATGACAAGTAGTCATAACTTGAATTAGTTCCACCAAATCTATATGCATTTAATTTTCTCTCAAAGATTCTCTTCACAATATTAGAAACTTGAAATTTGATGAACTAGTGCACCAAGGAATATTGGACTACTTTGTGTTCAACATGTAGTACCAAGCTAGGAATATTAGTGTCAAGTTCAAGGAAGGTTTGGATATAAATGATGAATGTGAGGTAGAATTCCCACACAATAGTCTTCATCTCTCTACATGATCATACCAAGATCATCTACAATCTCTTCTTCATCCATGAAAGGGCATGTATTTTGAATATAAATAATAAATATTTTTTTTGCAATCATGTTAGCCCCAAAAATTTTATTTTTAGATGCTCAGATGATCAAGGGATGCACCTATGCAACATGGAAGATGATTATGTGCAAGATTATCTGATTTAAAGATCTATGGGATATTTTTAATATAAAAGTGCCATATCCAAATGGCGCTGATGAGAAAATAAGTATGACAAGGCTAATATGAAATCCTTGATGTTGATCACACTTATAATCTATGAAAACTTTTAATGACATGTTCGAGAGTTGATAATGTCAAAGGAGGCATAATATATGAGGCAAAGAACTAGACAAATATCCTCAATCTCCATTCAAAGCTTCATACGCTCAGTATAAAATATGGAAAGAAAGTAGAAGAGTTATTGTGTTGGGTGGAAGAACTACGAGAAGAGCTTGTGGCACTCGATGAGAAGGTGGAGAAAAAATTACTTTTCTTAATCACTTTGAGAGATCTTCCTCCCCAATTTTGGAAATTTTTCATGACATTAAACATCACAAAACAAATGGTTTTATTTAAATTACTGGTGAATTTTCCCCAGTAGGAATAATCCATATAGTCAGTGCAAGAGGAGTTTGAAGACAAAGCATTGATCTTAAGATAGTAGCATGGTAAGAAGTACCAAAAGGGAAAACCACAAAGGCATCCCTAGAAGAAACAAAAGTAGAAGAAGCCTCAAAAATTGAATAAATTTTGTCACATTTACACTAAAAATACACATGGCATTGCCAGTTATTGGTATAATGACCTGACTTAAGGAAATTCTAGTAAAGAAAGTACATCTGGTCGTAGTGATTCTTAATAATCAAAACAATGTTCTCGCTGAAGGAAAAAAAAAGGAAAGGTTGTAACCCAACAAGATGATACATCTAATGATTAATTAATAGAAGTAGAAAATTGCAACGCTCATAAAAATGTCATTATTTTCTCCCAAAGCTTGAAGTCATCAAGGAATGTTTAGTTATTAACTCTAGCACCAACAATCATGTGACCGGAAATAGGAATCTCTTTGATTCACTAACTGATAAGCCCACTAGAGATCGGGTTCATATTGTAGATGATAACGAGTATGTTGTAGAAGGAATTAGAAATTTCACCATTCCTCTCAGGACAAGCATTTTTAACCTCACAAAGGTGCTCTTTATTCTTATCTTGAAAACAAATATCATGTCCGTAAATCAAGTCTTCAATCATAAGCTAAAGGTGGATTTCTTAGTCTAGAAAGGAATCATATGTCATTTGATCTCATGAGAAGGTATGATAATTGATAGATATTTTTTAAAGAATCATTTATTTACTCTAGATGCAGTCTCATCCTCCATAGTTTCTCTATCTACCTCGATAGTTGAATCTAATTCTCTTTAGCATTATCGATATGGGCACCTTTATGTCATCTCCCTGTATCAGCTCATTTCTAAGGAAATGGTAAGAGAAATACCTTATCTTTCCCATTATTTTCCTATATGTTCTCGGTTTATTGGTGGAAAATAATTTTAGACATCGGGTTTTTGTCAACCCTCCTACTTCACAATATACATACTTTATTTAATTAAAACCTATCTAAAAACCATTATCCTAATTCATCCTCCCTACACCTTCATAAAATCAGTTTTACACTCCCATAATATTACTATTTACCCATCCTAAACCACCTAGCCACTATAGAATCTACCGTAACCATTTTAAAACAACCTAAATATATCTTATTATTACATCTCAACATCCACAACTCACACATAACCTCCTCATAACAACATCCCCTTGTCAAAAACCTGAAATCCACATTTAGAAGTAGTTTCAAACATTTTATAAATGTTTCACTGAAAAAAGAGGATTTTCGTTGATCATAACCGATCACTAGCAATTATAAATAGGATTTTTTCCTCCTTCCCAAAGGATATTCAGAAATCCTTTGCTAATTCCCATATTTTGTTTCTTGAATTATCATAGAATTTAGTTCATTCTATATATCATTAAGAGTCAACATCAACCTCAGAAACTATTTACACACCATTTTCGATATCTTTTCTCTTCAATCCGCCATCAGGAAGCACAACAATAAGCACATCAATTTCAATCAACTCCATTGGAATATTTGAGGCATTTTAGCTCATTTCACACCCAAAGGTATTCCTCTATTTTATTTCATCATTTACAATTCGTGTAAACATCTAAAATAATAAAAAATATAACTTTTAGAGCTTTGATTATCATTTTTATAAAAATTGTCTCTTTTGGTAGTAATCACTAATGATTACCTTAATTTTCAGTGATTGGCTTGAATTTCCAATGATCCCTGTCAAAACATTTATCTTTATCAATTTATCAGCTTATTTTCATTTTAATCAATCTTTTTGCATTTAAATTGTTCTTTGCAAGAATGGATTTATCTTAGAGGGTAGTTCTTTGTTGTTCTCACCCAATTACAAGCATTTCAGACCTTCATATATTCCAACACCCCTTCTTTTGGGAAGAATACAACATCCTCCACTAGTTGACATTGTGTACAATATGATTTATCACTGAAGAAAAAGGTATCAAAGATCCATTTTAATTCCTCCACGAGATCGAGTGAGAATCTGAAGACTTACAGTATGAATACTTTGAATCTGTTCAAATTTCATCCACCCTTTCCTGGGCCACCTTCAAAGCTACACAATACTTATTGTTATCACCGAATCAAAACACCCTCCAATTTGCAAAAGTGTGTGTGCTTGAGATCACGATGTGATTGGGTAACATGGGTACTATCTCCAAGTTGTGGGACTTGCTACTTGAGATAGACCTCCAGAGAAAGTTGGTTCTTGCTCCTAAACTACCTGCCACAATATACTCTAATGTAGGTAAAACTACCTCATCGTAATATAACTTTCCAAGGGACCATGAAGAGAGAGTGCATGAAAACAAAGCCTACACTAAAGCGGTGATACACCAGAAAAGGAGGGTATGGGAATATCTCTCCAATGTGTGAAAAATGGAAGAAAAGTACATACTAGAGAGGATGATAGTAGTTCTTCAAAGTCTAACAGCTGCATTCAAAAAAATATTTCATACACACACAATGATAAGTAATCCTTGCAAGAGGATAAATGGACACAATATATTTGCAATGAGTTTAAAAGGGAAATAAGAATGCAAACAAACATAGTAGGGGAAGATACATCCAAAAACTTGCATCTATTACTTCATGGATATGTACAATTCAATATATTACATGATAAGGGCTTGGATCACCATACAAGGAGTCCATTACAAGGACCTGCAGCACATTGGCTTCACAAAACCAATTTGAAAGAGTTTTGTTAAATAAGAACTATCTCCCTTGAAAATGATCCAAACACTCCAATTTATAGAATTCTGAAAGGAGAGAGAGAGGGAAAAATGAAAATCCTAAAATATGACTTCCAACCACTTGCAATATGTCATAAATAGAGTGAAATGATCATATGTTCCTTGCAAAAGGCTCTCCATGTTGTCCCATGACTTACAATAGTGAATAATATCTGGCCATTCTTCATTAAATGTTCTCCCAACCACTAATAAAATCACTATTCTGAACTGGGTTGTACATTGAGATAGGAGCCACAATTCCAATGGTACAAATTTTGTGTGATTCCATTGAGAAATGAAAAATATATGGCAATCTGAGTGTAGGTAGTTGTTTTTGGTCTGCCAGGCATTTCTTGCATTTTACGGGATTGGGTATTCAATTTATTGGAGCTGGAGATGTTTCCTTTATTTTCACATACCTACCCTCATTAAAAATTTAAAAATATAGTTTTGTGGCATAGATGACGCCATGCCCTTTTTGATAAGTCAAATTTTGTAAAAACGGAGCTCTAGGACAAAAGTTGTGACCATTTGAAGTTTGGGGGTCAGGTGTTGCCTTTTCCTTTGTATTGTAGGTATGCGGGTTTTTGGGGAACTCATGTCCCTGCAACACTTGGACAGTCTGGGCCTCTTTTCTCCATCTTTTCCGATTCCTTTAAAATGCAAAGTTTTTAGGTTTTTATGTCCTAGGTGTAACTGTGCGACTTGGGCTGAAAACCTCTGCTTCATCCACACCACACTCGACCCGCCTTACAAACCGGACAAGTCTACGTTTTTGAGCCCGATTGTCCTGAACAAATTTTCTGCCTTTTCTATAATACAATGACTTGCAGCCATTTTGGATTTTTGGGTCCCACACATACCCGTGTCCTAGTTTTCCTGTGGACCGTGTCGGACAAATGTTTCAACTTTTTCCACATTTCCCTTGGTTTTGAATTTTTCAGCTTTTTTGAGCCTGAGTGTCCCGGACATATTTTTCCAACTTAACCACATTTTACTTCCTCCTTAGCATTTCAACCCCAAAATTGGTACAACGAACCCTAGTACAACCCACATTGGTTCCATCCATACTCCCTAGATCCAATTTGCACTAAAACAGGCCTTTGACTTCATTTTTTTGGATTTTTGCAAATTTTCACTAACTCCTTGGATTTTTCTTTGGACAGGAAGGTTAGAGAAAAGCCAAGGGATACCCAAAAATCTGATTTTTGGACTTTCACCATTTCTACTTACTTCATCTTGAAGTTATCAAATTTACCATGGGGTGAATTTTAGATAACACTTAACCTTTAACCTTGAGTTCTAGAGATTTTTATCTTCTATCCATCTATCGATGTCTACTATATATCTTGTCATATCTTTGTCAATCCACTTAATTGTTTTAAAAGCAAGATGACATCCCCCAAGGAATTTACTTTGGATTCCTCGGATCGGCCTTTTCTGAGCATCTTGTTTACTTATCTATCCAAGATTTTTTTTTTGAATTTATTTGATCTAAAATTTTCTTCATCAACACTAGAGGGGGGATATTTTATCCATCAATAATGAAATTCATCATCACGGGTATCAGTAAACCCTGATGTATTCCAAGGTCAGTTTTTTTTTGTTATTTCACTTCATTAAGTTAATTTTTTTACGAAAAATATCTTTGTTCTATTTTTACACACCCATTGGGAACATTGTCCCTTTTCTTTTATTTCAAATTAATTAAATTTCATTTGTTAGTTCTCTACTTTTCAATCACTAACGATCCTTGTGAATCATCAGAAAACCCTATAGATTGTTTTTATTGCTTTGTTGGCTAGCCTCTAAAATGATTTTCTCTTTTTGTCTCTTGTTTTCATCTAACCCTTCTAGATTTCTTTCTTGGGATCTTTTTTGATGTGTTGTAGTTGTGCTAAACAAATCAAAAATTAAAAATTAAAAATGAAGCATTTTACAGGTGTGTCTATTTCCTTTATTTTTACTACAAATCATTGCATTCATGTTTATTTTTATCATTGAAGTCAATCATTCTTTTGGGCTCAAAATGAACTGCTCATCCTTTTTTATCACATAGTTAAATTAGGAGGTTAACTAATTTAATCTCCCCCAAATAGTATCAAATCACTTTAGACATAAAATTGCATCAAAACATTCCTACCTAGGTGGACCTACTTGGATTTGATTACCAAGAGAAGAAGTTGACTCAGTGTTATCACTAAGTATAATCAATGTAGTTGTCGATATATTAGCTAAGAACCTGACTCCCTTATCCCTGCAAGACCGTGAAGTAAGTGGGTAGGCCCCAATACTAGGCCATGTACTAACACCAAGATAGATCCATGCCTCACTTACCTTAAGTTATATTGAGGACTCCGTCCATAAACATCACCTGAAACCATCCATAGATAACCATTTCCTAGGACTCTATCACCCATTTTACACATTTCACTTTTTTTTCTAAATTAATCAAAATAATCGAAAATTATTCTTTGTGATTTTTCTGCTGCTTATAATCAACCAATATAGATTTATTTTTGTATTGTTAGGTGATTTTTTTCTTCCATGGTTCTTATATGACAACAATCCTATATCCAAACCTCTGAAAATATGATAGAAAACATGACTTATTGATTCCAACAATCCATAGGAAATGCCCAACATACCTTACAATAGGCTCAAACCTGTATGGAAGATACTACCCAAATCATTAATCGAAATGAAGAATTTCTATAATCATCACAACCTCTTTATCAATAAATTACACTCTCTCTTAGTAGCTAATCTGCTTCATCTAAAATACCTAATCCTTTCAGTCCCTATTTATTTTATATTGGGGATCTCATATTTTCTGAAATCTTAGATTCAAACCACATTTATCTCAATGCATAGCTTACTTCCAAGTGTGTTCACCTTCATTCATTCACACCTAAACCATGACCTTACATGTCTTACCACTCATGTTCTTAGTCTCATCTTATTAATCCTAATCATGAACCATTCATTCAACAATTACATCCTTATCCCATCAATAGTTAATAAAAAACATCCACTATTATGTATTCAACCCCTATCATTTCTTTTTATCTTAATGTACTTTCCTCACAAGATACTACTAACCAAAAATCTACTTCTTCAAAAAAAATCATTTGGCTCCACCCCACCTTAAAATAGTGTTATCCCATCATCATCTGTGTCAACCCCTTTAGTCACCTCTACCATCTAAATTCCTCATATGAGCTCCATATCTATCCCATCAAGTGTATCTCAGCCTACCCCATCTCAAAAACCTACACCCATTGTTTAGAACATAGTTATGTCCATTTCAACATCAACCCCTCTTATTAATACAAGCTCTATTTCAGTTCTTCCATCTTCACAACAATCATCCACTATTCCCACTCCTTCCCAATCCATACTGCAAAAATCTCAACCCCTCATCCATGCCTTAATTCCCTTTCAGCACATACCTAAGTAACCTCAACCACTTATTCACTCTTACATTCCTTTTCAGCACATTCCACAACAGTCACAACCTCTTTTCCACACATCTATTCCCTTTCAACATGTACCACAACAATCACAACTTGTCTTTAACACTTTCATGCCTTTCTAATATCATTGCATTAAACCTTCACATCCTTTAGCTTCACAAACCCTTTATAAGGCTCTCCTAGGCACCCCTCATCAACAAAATATTCCCTTCAAACATAATATCCCCTCACAATATCAACCATATAAACAACCTAGCCAAATCTCTTATAATCAACCCGGTTCATCCTCATACCACACACAACAACAACCACAAACTGACCCTCTCCAGGATTTAATAAAGAAAATATCTATCCTTGAGGCCTCTTCCATGGGTCCTAAAAATACATTTTCATACAAACAAATATGAAATTAACCCATTCATCTGTCAATACCATACAAATTTTATCCTCCTCACTAGGAGATTCCTAATTTATTAAAATTCTACAAAAAGGAAGACCCTCATCAACACATCTGGGCCTTCCATCATGCATGTTACCTCATAGCTCACGATCAAGATTTGATGTTGATAACATTTCCCATTTCCTTAGAAGGTCCTTCTTTAGATTGGTATAACAATATACCATAGTATTCACTCTTTTCATTTACACGGATTACTCAAATATTCCTTAAACACTTATAAATAAATATCACCCATAAAGTCACTATCACTTACTTATACGCAATTAAACAATTTGAAGAGGAGTCCATTGCAGAATTTTTCACTTGTTAGAGGGGTATTATCAATCAATTATCATTTTACCTCCCACAAAATGAGCTAATTGATTTGTTGTCCCATTCCTGCGCCAAACATATCTCATCTACACTTCAGATCCAATCCTTTCAGATGTTTAATGAAGCCTTTATAATGGCCCAAAAACTTGAACTCCATGCTCTTGAGGAAGGTAAAGTCAAAATTAGACCAACGAAACCAAAATCCAAAAATTCATCCAAACCATCCTCCAGCCAAGACAAATAGAAATCATCAACCAGTGTAGTAGTCATCAAATATTCCTCCAAATAACATTTGACCACTGAATTCTCTCAATCTTAACATAGCTACACTCTCATTCGTGAATCATATAGTGAAATTTTTAATAAAATTTTGGTTGCTACCATGATCACTCTTCCACCTATTTTTCCTATTGATACATTTGTTTCAAAACCCTCTTAGTACAGAGAAAATGATTAATACAAATACCACAATTTCAAAGGTCATGACATTGAAATGTGTCACTAATTCCAAAATTTTCTCTAAGATCTTATCGATAAAGGTTATTTACATTTAGATAATCCTAATGCACCTCAAACTTAGAACTTAGACATCCTTAAATAACCATTTCCAAACCAAGCTTCGTCAACTAGTCAACCACAAACCAATAATATTCAAGCCCATCATACGATAAACATATTTAATGAAAAAACACTTATTACATCCATAACCCCTATCACTGAATCCAAATTTGAACCTTCTTCTAGTATTTCCACTATAGAACCATCAGACATCAAAACAACAGAACCCTTAAGCCATGTCATTAAAAACAAACCTTCCTCACCCACGTTTACTCTATCCTCATCAAACTTATCTATTAATTATTCAAAAACATCACAAAAGAAACCAATTTTAAAAATCATGAAAGTTAGTATGATGATTTTGTAGCCAAAAAATACACACGTAACCCTCAAAAGTCCGCTACACACACCCATCTATCTAAAAAATTTACAATCATATCTCGAGACCTTCCTACTTATTCAATACAAAAACTAGAGACCCTACCCTCTATCTTAGGACAACATCCTTTCTATAAATTACCTTTCACAATCACGCAATAAAAATCAATTTTCAATGCATGACTATAGAATCCATATCAAAATCAGTGTCCCCCACAATCGTCAAACCAAATGAAACATTTCTTCCTTCATTATCCACTTCAAAATGAGACTACACATCAACCCTCGAAAAGATTCTTCAATAGTCACTCATAACACCACCTCCTCTTAAGTCGTCCAACTCTCAAGGTTGGAAGAAATCCTCGTATAGCTATGAAGCCTTCTATGATTATCATCAAACACCAACACATTCCATATAATATTTTAAAGCTCTCCACATTTCCATCAAGAATAATACAAACAAAGTTCTTCTTGCTTCGAAATTATAGAAATAAAGAACCTCTCGTAAAACATATACAACTACTGTATATACCTTGTCATCTAAACCTACTAAGGATTCTTGTAGTGATACCACTCCTCATCAAATCGATGTAGTACATATCACCACTCGAGAATGTACACATGAGCCTAATACTTCATAAAAAACAAGTCCAAGGTTTCTATTCCTGTTGCTCCCAAATCATCTGACCAAACCCCACCTTCCAAAGCTAAAGTAACCATTCTTGCCACTCCTACAAAATCCACCACCACAGTACAAAAGGATGTCATTAAACAACTACACCAAGCTCTAGTCAAGATTTCTCTTTATGATCTAGTTCAAACCTCACCCTCACACAAACAATCCATGATTGAAGCTCTCCATTCCATATTATTGAAGCACAACTCTTCACAAACCTAGTAAGCACTCTCAAAACATTTTATTATATCTCCTTTGATAATTTTGAAATACCATTATTACAATTAGAAGACCACGATCTTCCCCTCTTCATCACCTCCCAGGTAAACAATGTTCTCATGAAAAGAGACATGATTGATAATGCTTTTGCAATCAATATCATATCATCATATGCTTTCAACCAACTTCAATTACCAAATACCATTGTCACTCAAACATCAAAATTACTTCAATATTTTAATGATACAATTGTTCCCACATTGGGTAAAGTCATCTTAACACTTAAACTTGGTGTTAACACCCTTCTTAAACTTTTCTATCTTGTAGAGGGAGAGTTCAAGAACAACATATTGTTAGGTTGAACCTGGATACACGTTATGCATTATATCCCCTTGACACTGCACTGATGTCTTAAATAAAAACACGAGGGTTAAACCTTTACATTTTTTATAGATCCTAACCCCTTCAAAGCTTGTAACATGATGTATCGTTCAAATGGCATACTTATTCCTAAATCAATCTCAATATCCTCATATGAGGCATCTACCAACACATTTTTTCCATCATCCCAACTACCAAATGACTCTTCCTTTGATGAATCTATGCAATTCCTATATCTGGGAGAATATCATCTTTCTAAGCTAAATTTTATTCCCATGCCCAATACATATGGAAGAATACATAAGAAACTCATGTAAGAATCTGGGGGAATATCATATTTTTAAGCTCAATTTTATTCCCACGCCCAATACATATGGAAGAATACATAAGAAACTCATGTATGAACCCAATGTATTATATGTCATCTCCTACGGTCCACCACATCTTAGAAAAAATCTTTTCTATGGAGGGATTAACCACCCCTCTTCAAATCCTACTTATCAATGTCACTTTATGTCATTCATCTCATACTTCATATTATTATATAACCAAGTGTTCACATAAATGTACCTCCATCATTATGCTTAGAATTTTTTTTGGATTTAGACGTTATGAAGAGGGAATCCACGATTTAATCATCCAACATTCCCACAAACCACACAAAAAATATGGTTGGGTTATGAGAAACACATTTTTGAATCCTCTATATTAGATACCATAACAACTATCATTGAATATGAACCATCATCCTCAACCATACATGACAATCCCATGAACACCAATGGCATAGTCTCCATCGCTCCTAACTTTTTTTTAGTCTATACTATTACATTAGGTCCACTGAATTATCAAACTAATCACAATATTAACACTTTTCCTCTCATCTGGACTGAAATGATAGAAGATGAATCACCCACCTTCAACATTATTCAATGGAAAGATGATCAAGATATCATCTCCCAAATGGGGCCAGATGACCATTTCCTTCAGAAAGCCTTACCACCCAACACATCAACACTCCTCAAAAATCCACTATCGACATCAACATAGGAACTTAACAAGAACCTCACATAGTCAAAGTAGGTCAATCATTAAATCCAAAGGAGTTAAATGACTTCACTACTTTATTATCTAAGTATAGTCAAGCATGTGCTTGGTCATATAGTGATATGCTAGGTTTAATCCTAACATCATCGTACATAATATCGTCACCTATGGTAATGCCAATCCAGTAAAAAAATATATGTAGAATGCACCCTCGCATAGCTCCTCCTATCAAATAAGAGTTACAATGCTTTCTTTCTATCAATTTCATCATACCCATTGAATATCCCCAATGGTTATTTAATATCATACCTATAACCAAATCCTCAGGAAAGTTATGCATATGTACTGACTTATGGGATCTCAATATCACTTTTCCTAAAGAATACTTCCCTCTTCTAAATATTGACCAACTCATCGATATGACAACTGGCCACGAGATTATTTCCCTTATGGATGGTTTCTCTAGTTATAATCAAATCCTTATCACCCCCAACGATCAACACAAAACATTCTTAATTACCCCCTGTGGGACCTTTTGTTACTACATCATACCCTTAGGAATTGAGAATTTAAGGGCCACTTCTCAACATGCCATGACATATATCTTTCATGAACTCATTCACAAAACCATAGAATACTACATTGATGAAATTTTAGGGAAATGTAAACAATGCAAATATCATCTCATTATATTAGAATCAATATTTGCATGTCTTATTCAATATTTTCTCTTCCTTAATCCCTTAAAATGTGTTTTCAATGTCCTCACTGGTAAAATTTTAGGATTCATTGTATCCATCTGGGGTATTGAAGTAGATCCTGCAAAGATCAAAACAATAATCGAAATGCCTCCCCTGTCAAACCTCAAGCAGTTTCATAGCCTTCAAGGTAAGCCTCAGTCCATCCATTGCTTCATATCACAACTATCATACTATTGCTAGCCTTTTCACCATCTCTTTTGAAAGGATGTTGATTTCAGATGGGACCACAATTGTTAGAAAGCCTTCTACGATCTCAAGAAATATCTTTTATCACCACCTATGCTCACACATCCTCATGAGGGGAGTCATTATACCTTTACATATCCACTATGAATCATTCCTTAGGTGCAATGGTCACCCATTAAGATGAGTATGGTCATGAATAGGCCATTTATTACACAATTTACACCCTTCATGAGTATGAAACCTATTACTGAAGCTGAAAATTTATGTTGTGCCTCTACTTCGCAACTTCTAAGTTACATCACTATTTACTGAACCACAAGAAATATGTAGTCACTAGCTTTAACCCACTCAAAATCATGCATTCTAAACCATATCACAGTGACCACATAACTTAGTGGCTCCTGCTTATGAACTATTTTGATCTAGAGTTTATATCATAGAAATATATTAAGCGAAAAACCATCGTCAATCAACTTTTTGAACCTCCTCTCCTAGATAATCAATCACCCCATAAACAATTTCTCAATGATTTTATCAACACTATTAACGATCAAGAATTTACCCCTGATAAAATTACCCTCTTCTTCAATGGATCTAAATTATAGTAAGGGGGAGGGGGAGGTATCATCATCATACCTCCCTATGGGACTCATATCCCTTTATCATTCAAAATTAACTTCAAATGTACTAGTAACATGGTGAATATGAAGCTTTAATAATGGGTCTTTAAACCTGCTTGGTGTTCAAATATTTGAAATTTATGGAGACTGACAATGTAAATTAATCAAATCAAAGGAGTTTAGTAATGTAAGAATGAAATTTTATAGAAATATAAATACATTTTTGAATTCCTCCTCAAATCTTTCGATCGTTACACTATTCAAACAGTTACATGATCTTCCAACAAATTTATAGACACCATGGCCTCTTTAGGATCTCTAATTTCTTTATCAGTTAAAGAATCAACTAATAGTTCCAAACTATTTGTTTTCATCCATGGATTGGATAAACCATCTCACAAAAAATAACTCCCCTCCATCAATTACATTGGAAACAATCTGACTACCATTTTGTATACACATACATTTGAATATCTTTTGGAATCCAAAATTCCCCCTGATCTTTCAAGAAATGGTAAATGATATTTCCTCCAACACACTACCTAATGTGTCATAGTAGGTAGAATCCTTTATAATTGAGGGTTTTATGGTATCTTAATAGGATGTCTTAAATCCCATGAATCCACTAAGGCTATCCAAGAATTCCATGATGGTATATGCAGTGGACATTTTAATGGCACCATTATCACTAAACATGTACTCCAACTCAATTATTATTGACCTTCTATCAACCAATATTTTCATGCATATGTTAAGACATGTGTCAAATTTCAACAACATTTTAGCCTCACTCATATTCCTAGTCAAGCCTTGCAACCATCGCAAGACCTGTGGCCTTTCTCTCAATGGGGGCTAAACCTCATTAGCATTATCAATCCTTAATCATCACAATAACATCACTCTATCATTACAGACACTAATTATTTCACTAAATGGGTTGAATTTATTCCTTTGACCTCTACTAAATAAAATAAAATCAGCGATTTCATCTATCAATACACATATGTCATTTTAGTATCCCACACAAACCTATCACTGATAATGGGAAATCCTTCACAAACAAGGATGTTAAGAAACTCTTTGACTCATTCAACATTAAAATAATTTTTTCATTATCATAATATCCAAAAGTAAATGGACAAGTTGAATCTTCTAACAAACCACTTTTAAAATCCTCATGAAAATAGTTGACAAAGAAGGCAAGAATTGGCATCTCCAAATCTCGTTCACTCTATGCGCTTATCAAACTATTATCCATGCTCCCACAAGTGTTATGCAGTTATCACTAGTATATGGCTCTAAGGTAGTTTCACCCCTTGAATTTCAAATCCCATCACTTCTAGTATCTCTCAAAGACTTTATCCCTGACAAATATTATCAAAAAGATCATCTATAAAAATTAGAAATATTAGATGAAAAATGTTTGAAAACACTTCAACATCATCACATCTATCAAGAGTGCATCAAACACATGTATAAAAACATGTAAATATCATAACTTTAACATAGGTGATCTCATTCTCAAGGAAAATCAAAATGTCACTACTTTTAAATGGAGTAAACGTGGGAGTTTTTCCCCTAAATAGATCGGTCCATACATTATCACTCACATGTATCATTCAGGAGTGTGTCACTTAGCATTCCTTGATGGTACAAATGAAAAGGAACCTATAAATTCCTTGCACTTACATAATTTCTAATGTTAACATCTAGACCATCATGACAATAGCCACATCAGCGGTCTTATTTCATCATCAAACCAGAAATCTAATCATCATAATTATTTGAAAGTATGTGGTATTTTTTCACTATCTAGAAAACCTTAAAGATGAGAACCATCACTCTGTTCATCACATATTTTACATGGAAAATATCCTACTTATTAGGAACCCCACAGTCATTATATCCATCCACCCTATTTATTAACTAAAGACATGCCGTGGGGAACACATGTGTAGTCTATGTACACATTTCTTCCCCTCTTTAAAATGGTCTATTAGGGTTTTCCCTCATCTCAAAATCAAGTCAAAATATCTTTGGATACATATTATGAAATATATAGAACAATCCCTTGAAGGAAAACTATCAAAAATTCAAAAATCATATTAAAACGTATATTGATCCCTCAAAGGAAAGCTATCTGTCAAAATCATAAACCTATCCGTCAAAGGATGGCTATCTCAAAAATATTTAAAATGTAATTTTTTGACCACTCACTTAAAGCATGACTACCTATGTAAAAAGGATTCCTGCATCAATCATCCTTCAGAAATTCAAATGTCAAAAAGCATCGCAAGAAAGCTTCCTGCATCGATCAACTTTCCTATCAAAGCAAAATTCCTGCATCGATCAATTTGCATAAAAAATAAAATGTAAAGTTGGGGAATTTTTCTATGAAACTATTGATAGGAGAACATTTTATCCCACACATCCTACATGTTTCAACTCTTCCCATTTCCTAGGGAGGTACACTTCTTCACTTCTATCTATATATAAGATCCTACATGTGACTACCCATTGTTATTCATATGTTTACACTTGTTATAAAGGCCAAAATTTGCAAGTTGATTCACCATATTTATTCCCATCATGTATATATCAAATCTAGTTTCAAATAAATCATCCCATGTTTTATTCCTATTTAGGAGTGAGAAAACATTTTGGCATACACTGATCACATTAAAGTTACCATGTTCTTAACAAATCATCATCTAAAATATCAATATCTAACAAAATATCCATATAATCCCATCTATCAAATTAAGCACAACCATAAATAAATCACATCAATATAAATATCAACACAAAAATCATAACACAAACCCATCATATATATATATATATATATAAACATGTCTCTATACAATCATGTGGATTCCCCCAACTTTGTATATCAGAAATTTATACAACAATAATTAAGGATTCACAAAGAGATGTCTATAACAAAATATAAATACATCATGCTTATCCAGTAAATTAGACACCAGCCAATAACTAAATAGCATTAACAAAACTCCCCTAACCACCTCCTCTAGCTTCCATGTCCCCACCACCATCTCCTACATCTCACCCATCTCCATTTGGAACATGATGTGGTTGGCCCACACTTAATCCACTCACACTAGGGTTTGGTCCTCTCTAAGCTCGATGGTCTATATAAATAACTACATTTGGTAGGTTCTACAGCACTAAGTCCTCATAATATGTTAGCTCATCTCATAAAGACTGATAGTAAGATAGGCTAATCATACATGGCATACCCATTTGACTATTGGCTTGTGCCTGAGCCACCAACTCAGCACCCGATATTGATGTCCCTGTGATACCAAAATCCATTTTCAAGGTATCTCGGTGTTGTCTGTACCTATCACAATCAGCAGTAGCATATGCCAACTGCTGACTAAGGCTATCACACTCATCTTGTATTAACCCAAATTGTCACCTAACACGACTAAATCTCATGAGATTCCACTCTCCTCCTCATCTCCCCTAAATCCAGAAATCCTGCTGAGTAGAATTAAAATCCAAGTAATTCCCTCACCACACTAGAAAACCAATATAAGGCATCCATAATATATCACCTCCCTACAAACCTACAACAAGATGGCGATAATAATCCTCACTCTTCACTCCTCCTGACTACCCTACATTTTAACATCAAACAAAAAAAGGCCTATCCACAGCCATATCAACACCACCCCATGATAAACCACATGGATGAGCCAGAGTAATATGCTCAAAATCCCAACACTGTAATGAAAAAACAACACTCAACCAAAATCTCTTCCAAATACTCTAAGCCCATAACTCCCTGTAAGCATACACAAGAAAATTAGGGGCGCACTCAAACATTGTCCTCTATTCTAGAATATCTACTACTACACCATCCATCATCCAAGGAAATCATCCACCACTTGATTCAGGTAGACAAAAATAAGAGATCCCCATTATCATCATGGTCATAACATCACTACCCCACCTATCTTCCTCATATAAAGGTTGATAATAAAATCCACCACCTATAAAATCCACATCATCATCATCATCATCTCCATTTAATATCCTCATACACTCCTCCCTCCCAATCTCATCTATACAATATATCCCCTCTTCTTGTACCGTAAACATGGTAATCTAATGAATATCCTATAGAGTGATGGTCATCTCTCTCATGGGTAACTAGAATGAGTAAGTCGCAAGATCCCATCTCTCAATCAAGGCCAACATCAACCCTCACTGCCTATGAATACATCTATAATAATGAATCCCCACAAAACCCACTACCTCCAAATTTTCCCAATCATCATCAAACATCTCCTGAATCGCATCTAATAAGGCCTGCAGAATTTGATCTCAGATAGTCAACTTGGCCTTCACATGTATCCACAAAACATAAAAAATCAATTAGAACATTATCTATCAAATTTTCAGCAAGTTTTTATCAAAACACATCGATTGCTAATGATTCAAGATGAATTGTCAGCAATCCAACATTAATCACTAATGATTCTATCATGAATTGCTAGCAATCTATCTCAGTCACTAGTGATCCATGTAATCGTCAGTGATTCCTCTGATTTTCAAAACATGTACCTAGTATGCCATTTTTCAAAAAAAATAAAAAATAGGCAAAACAATACAAAACAACAAAATTTGAGTACTTACCTCTACCGAGGTGGGCCTCCTCTATCATTAGGATGGTCCTACCACCACCATTTTTTAAATATCACTCTTAAAACATGTTCTCAAAACACTCTAATCTCCCAAACTTGACGATCACAAATGATTCGTTTGTTAAACAAACTAGTTATTATAGCCCTCAAAATCTACGCACATGAATCATTAAGGATTCCTATAATTTCTGCTAATTTACCCTAATCGCTAGCAAATTATTCTAATCACCAATCATCTACGTGAATCACTAGCAATTCATGAACTATGATCATAAACCATCTTTTTTGAAAAACAACAAACATTTTTCATCTACTTTATCACATCCACTAAGTAAATTCCTCGTTTTGAGAACCCCAAATCTAAGTTATACATTACATAAATCATTCTACAAACACTAGTAATCCATACATCTATAGGATACAAACCCTTTGGTTCCCTTTATATTTTGGCTCTGCAATTCATTTTTCCTATCCCTACGGATTATGTCTATAGAACACGAGCCCTTTGGTTCCCCTATCACTTGATCCTACGGTACTATCCATTTTGTTTTGATAACCTTGTCTTGGGGAAACTATATAATGACACACACATATCAAAACTATCCAAATAACTCAAATCAAACTCATGATTATTGCACAACATCATAATCACCCCAAATTTGAGGGGGGATAACCCATCTAAACACAGAACAAGATTTATCTCATACTATTTTTGTCCAACAGTTTTTTTTCACAAACTACTAGACAAAAAGGAGCATATGTAGACATCGGGTTTTTGTCAACCTACTTACTTCACATTATACACACTTTATTTAATTAAAACATATGTAAAAACCATTATCCTAAGTCATCCTCCCCACACCTTCGTAAAAACAACTTTACACTCCCATAAAATTCCAATTCACCCATTCTAAACCACCTAGCCACTTTAGAATCTACCCTAACCATTTTAAAACAACCTAAATCTATTTTAGTACTACATCTCAAACTCCAAAAATCACCCATAACCACTTCCCCTCGTCAAAAACCTAAAATCTACTTTTAGAAGCAGTTTCAACCATTTTCTAAATGTTTTCCCTAAAAAAGTGGATTGCCGACAATCTTAACTAATCACAAGTGATTATAAATAGGATTTTTTCCTCCTTCCCAAAGGATATTCATAAATATTTTCCGTGTGCCCACATTTCATTTTTGTACTTCTCAAAGAATTCAAGTCATTTCATATATCATCAAGAGTCAACATCAACCTTAGTAACTATTTACACATTATTTCAATATCTTTTCTCATTAGTCATCCATCAAGAAGCACAACAATAAGGACATCGATTTCAATCAACTCTGTTGGATGATTTGAGGCATCTTTGAGCTCATTTTCACACCCAAAGGTATTCCTCTATTTTATTTCATCATTTAAAATTTGTGTAAACATCGAAAATAATGAAATATATCACTTTTAGAGCTTTGATTATCATTTTTAGCAAAACTATCACTTTTAGCAGTAATCGCTATCAATTACCTTGATCATCAACGATCGTCCAGAGTCATTGGTGATCCCTATCAAAACACATATATTTATCAATTTAGCATTTTATTATCATTTTTATCAATCTCTTTGCATTTAAATTGTTTTTTTCAAGCATGGCTTTCTCTTATATGGCAATTCCTAGCCGCTTTCATCCAATTACAAGCATTTACGACCTCCCTATAGTCCAACACCCCTTATTTTGAAAAAAATTACAACATCCTCCATGGGTTGACATTCTATGCAATACGATTTTCCATTGATGAAGAAGATGTGTAAGATCATTTTGAATTTGTCCATGAGATTGAGCTAGAAATAAAATACTTCTGGTCTAACTACTTCAAATCTATTTGGATTACATACACCCTTTCCTTGGCCACCTTCGAAGATGCACATGACTTACCCTTAAACCTTGAGTTCTAGATATTTTTATCTTCTATCCATTTATCATTTTCTACTATATATATATATTGTTTTCTATCCTTATCAATCAACTTAATTTTTGTAAAAGAAAGCTGACATCCCTAAAGGAATTTCCTTTGGATTTGTAGCTCGTTTACTTATGTATCTAATCCATTTTATTTAAATATCTTTGATCTATATGTTTCTTCATCGGCGTAAGAGGAAGGATATTTTATCCATCAACAAAGATAGTCATCATTGCGGGTATCGGTAAACCATTCTGTCCTCCGAGGTCAATCTATTTTTTTTATTTCAATTCATTAAGTTAAATTTGGAAAGCCAAAATTCTCTAGTATAATAAAATTGGGATCTATTTGAGCTGAGTATCTTTCATGTCAAGGAATAATTTGAGGTCATGCACATAGAACTATGTGATTCCCTTCCTACTTCCTTTCAAGGATTCAAGTACTTATAATTGTTCAAGGATTAATTCTCTAGCAAGATGTGGGTGTTATTTTTCTTGACAAGAAGAGTGAATCCTTTACAAGCTTTAAGATCTTCTACTAGTGAGTTATACAACATATCGGGAAGCCTCTTCTTTTCCTCCACTCAAATCAAGGGTGGGAATTCACTTCAGATAATTTCTTGGAATTTATGAAGTAGCACGACATCAAACAACACTTGACACCCCCCTATATACCCCATTAGAATGGAATTACAAAACTTCACAATTATATTGTCTGTTGGTTTTATAATAATACGTGGGAAACTACTTGATTAGAAACCCACCAAAGACCATATGTTTTTGGTTTATAGCTTATATTTAAAATATAAGCATGGAAGATCCACTACTATATTTGGAAGTTTTTAAAATGTAAGAGTGACCCAAAACAGGTCACCCACCTTATATAAAACAAGGTGATCTCATTAGATATTGATACATTCAAACACACATGTAAAATATCAAGTGTGACATATGAATGCAAGCTATATGGGTGAGATGACTATAAATACATGATGCAAATGTTTAAATACACATGAGTGAATGTATGAGGTAGTTTTTAATCCCTTTTTGAAGGTGTAAATGCAAGTAGATATTTGAAAATAGTGGGAGTGTTGGGTGAAATTTAATTCTCAATAAAGATAAGTGATTTTTAGTGGTTTTTTACCTTTCATGGTTTTTCCACTTATATCTTGTGCCAATATATTAATTTACTTTAGGGTACATGTTGTTTACATTCTTTAATCTATAATATAAACATTCTAATCTATGTTTTAATCACTACATTTCATAAACTATAATTCTTGGAAATTTAATGTGGTGGATCCATAATTTGTAACATTATTTTATCCCCTAAATTTCCTAATATGGTATTAGAGATTGTGGTCATTGATGTGTAGGATAGATTTGGTTGTTTTTTATTATAGGTGTGAAAAAAAATTGTTATATCTTCCTCAAATCCTTCTTATGTCTAGATCTACATTTTCTGTCATCTACAATTGACCTTTAAAATTTTCTACGAATTCGTGACTTTCTGCGGGCCTTCGCAGAAAAATTAAATATTAGGTGGAATTTTTTGAATAGTGTGATGAAAATTCTATCTTCCATAGAATATCTGAGGCTTTCGTAACCTTTTTTAACTTTCAAATTCTTTCACGACATACTTATCCCTTTGCATTCATCCTCGTTTACTTCACAGTTTTCCTTGTTTTGCAACACAATTTAAGTCTTTTACATCTTATTTTGATATCTTATGGTGTTTTCTAATTCTTGTGTGACATTATTAACTACATGGGTTTATTTCATGTGATTTTGGGAATCCTTCACATTTTCATATCATCCTTTTGTTTTGCGTGAATTTTCTAGTCTTGCAAAACTTTTCTAGTCTTATGTAGATTTTCTAGTCTTGCACAACTTTTCTAGTCATGCACAACTTTTCTAGTCTTTCATGAATTTTCTAGTCTTGCATGATGTTTTAGACTCCCATAGATGTTTACCACTTCTACCTATCTGTGGATCACTAAAATATAAAACCCCGCAAAACTCTAGTTTTTTGAAAATTTCAAGTGTATGGCGGCTTTAAAAATTATTTAAACAATTTATTCTTGTTCATGTTCTTCCAGTATATCACGTAATTTTATTTGTTTCATGTATTTCTATTGACTCTCTAACTTCCCTTTGTTCTATGGTTTTTGGTTTAGTTTTCCACTGAACACTGAAACCCATAGAACATTGTGTCTATGTACCATGGCCTATAAATTTCTTCAAAAGGATATAACATTCTTCCTAATTCCTTATGGCTTCTCCTTAGTGTTGTGTGGTATTCCTTTTTGGTTTTATCACCTTGTTTGAGTGTTTTTATAATTTTTCAAGCTCTCTGCTTTGATTTTTAATGTATTATAGTATGAATTATTTGTATTGCAGATCTCTACAACTTCTAAAACCCCGCATGACACTTTGTTTTTTGATTTTTTCTGAGCATTCTTCAAAATGGTGAGTTATTATATTTTTTCATGGATAAAACTCAACTTTTAAATGTGTCTAATTAAAGTATTTGGATAATTAGGATTAAGTCTACCCTTATGGCTATAAAGATATGAGATTTAGTTAATGGTGTTGAGAAGAAACCAATTGGGAGACAAGCTAAACTTGAGAACTTGAGTTTTTTATCCCAAAAATTCGTAGAGTCCATGTCAATCATATTTCAAAGCATCAAGGATGATTTTTGATTGCATATAGGTAATATGGAGTCTCCTATTGATACATGGATGTAATTACAAATTATGAATGAAGCTATCTACCTCTCCAAAATAATCAAGTCGATCATAGAATTTTTCATAACTCCTATGAAAGTTGATGACAAAAATTTTAATTACCTAGCTAAAATTAAGAACATCAGAGCTCAATTAGGTGGATGTAATTTTGAATTATTTCATGATAAATTGATTTACTTCATTATTCATATTGACATTCATGAGATATTTAGAAACTATATTCTCATTTTGAATTTTAAATACCAAAATGAAGATGATTTACCTAATTTAGACACATTGACTTCTCACATTATCCAAGAAGAGAGTTTCATGGATAACTTTGACTCAAAATACAATGCCTCTCTAGTATTTCTCTCCCAACATAATAAGTCTTTTAAAAATCATAATAATATCAATAAAATCAGCAATCTACCTTTAAATCAAAACAAAATAGGAATAAACAGAATTTTAATGTAAATTTTGATGGAAATAGTACCAATTGTGGTAAATTTGGTAATAAAGAAGCTAATTTTCATTCTAACAATTCTAATAAAAATGCTAAGAATGATAACTTCAACAATAAAAATAAGAAGAATAATAAAAATCAGAATCATACTAACCACCAAGCCAATAATGCTAAAAAAACTATTTCTTTCTATTACTCTTTCAACCTCTAATTATAGTGAATGGATCCTAGATAGTGGTGCCTTTAGACATATGCCATACATGCGTGATATTGTATCTGATGTTTTTGAATTTCATGCGAATATTTATCTAGGTGACAATTTAGTCATCAAGTCTGAATGTTATGGCAATATTAAGTTAGAAAATTGCATCATTAAGAATTTTTTGTTTGTTCTTAAATTAAATAAAAAAACATTTTATCTTATTCTCAATTAACTAAAGAAAACTATAAAGTTGTGTTATTCCAAGATAAATGGTATGTTAAGAATGAGCTCGGTAAAGTTATTTTTGTTGGTGTAAAAATGAATGGTTTGTATTGTTTTAATGGATTTGTTGTTCAATCTTGTCTTTCATCTTCCTCTTATGATATTGTTCAACTATGGAATGAAATAATTGTGCATGTAAACTTTTAGAGCTTGTATGATATGTCATGCCTTAACCTTATAATAGATCTTCCCAAGATAAAATCTGACTATTGAACTTGTGAAAGCTGTTGTTGTGGTAAGAAACATATTCAATCACTTAACAAACATCACGAGTCTAATTTATCTTGCTTTCTTGATTTGGTTCATAGAGATGTAAGTGGTCCTTTGGAAGTTCCTTATCTAGGTGGAACCTTGTATGTTGTTATTTTTAATGATGATTTCTCAAGAATGAATTTGTCTTATTACATTAAGAAAATGTATGATGTCTTATCTAATTCTTAAGAGTTAAAAGCCTTGGTTGAAAACATGGCTAGTCTAAAAATTAAAAGAATTAGAATTGATGATAAAGATGAGTATGTTAATAAATTTTTTGATGAGTTTTGTGTGTCTAGTGGAATTCAAAGGGAGATAACCACTCCTTATTCTCTTTAGCAAATTGGCATAGCTAAAAGGAAGAATAGAACATAGAAATGGCCAGGGCCATGCTTCATTCTTGTAATGTGCCTAAGATTTTTTGGGTTGAATCTATGAACATTGTTATTCATATTCTAAATAGATTTCCTACCCAATATTTACATAAAAATACACCTCATTAATTATAGACCAAATAAAAACCTGATATCTCTCATTTTAAGATATTTGGTAGTCATGTTTTCCTTCTCATTTCTAAAATCAAAGGACAAAAACTTGATCCTACCTCCAACTCTTGAATTTTTTGTTGGTTATGGTAGTCACAAAAAATATTAAGAGTTTATGATGCAATAAAACATGTGATCATATACAATATGAATGTTCATGTTCTAGAGAAACAATTATGTCAAGCTTCCTCCCTTCCCTCCTCTCTAGTTCTCAAATATCTTCAATATAATAATCCTTCCTCATACAATATGGAAACTGACTTACAAGATACAAATCATCATTTTTATGACATGATGGATGCATACCTTGAGGAATATTATCCTTGATCTTTGTCTCGGTCACAATTTCCTATATGGGCTAAAAATCTAGTTTCAAATTCTCATCCTAATGATTTGAGAATGATGATCCATAGTTAACAATATTATCATGCCTGGTCAATTGTTTATGAGGTTGAACCTTAATCTTATAAATAATATAGGCTAGATGAAATATGGATTACAACCATAGAAGATGAGTACAATGATCTAATCAAGAATCAAACTTGGGAATTAGTCCCTCTTCTTCCTAAAATAAGTATTTTAGGTTCTAGATGGTTGTATAAAATTAAATATAACTTTGGTGGTAGGATTGAAAAATTTAAGGATAGATTAGTTGCTAGAGGGTTTATTCAAAAACTTGGTTTTGATAATGTTCAAACATTTTCCCCTTTTGTTAAAATGAGAATTTTTAGAATCCTTATAGCTTTATATTCTTAACATGGTTAGGATATTCACCAAATGGATGTCAAAATATCTTTTCAAATGGTTACGTGAAAGAATAAATTTATATGCGTCAACCTAAATAATTTTAAGAACATGGAAAATAATGATATGTTTGTAAACTTAATAAATCTTTGTATGATCGTAAACAAGCTCCTAGAGCTTGGTATGCTAATATAAATAGTTTCTTTGCAGAGCTTGGTTTCAATATTTTTTTTGTTGATAGTTATTTATTCATTAAAATTGTAAATAATCATGTTATTATCATTGTCTTGTATGTTGATGATATTTTTATTATTATTAGTGATAAGAATTCGATTCTTAAACTCAAATATAAATTAAGACAACAATTTGAAATGACTGATTTAGGACTGCTAAATCATTTTCTAGGCATCTTTATCTATCAAAGTCACAAATCTATTACTGTATCTCAATCACAATATGCTACTATTATTCTTAAAAGATTTAATATGATCTATTGTAAGCATGTCTCTACTAATATGAAAGTTGGCGTTAAATTAGATCCAAAACCCTCTTGTCATAAATTTAATCCTAATTTATATAGACATGTTGTTGGTATTTTGATTTGTTTAACTATCACTAGGCTTGATATATCCTATGCAGTTGGAATTATTTCTACATTAATGTAGGATCCTTATAAAGACCATTGGAAAATAGAAAAAAATATTTTAAGATATATCAAAGGTACATTAAATTATGGTTTGTGTTATTCTTCTTACGATAATGTAATTTTATTTGGTTATTCTGATTCTAACCATGTTGGTGATAGTGTAGATAGAAAATCTACTTATGGATATGTGTTCAAATTAGGTGCATGTGCAATAACTTAGAGCAGTAAAAAAAGTTATGTGGCTCAAAATACTGTTGGATGAACTTCATATGGGAGTTAAAGGAAGTAATATTCTTCTATGTTATAGAAAAATTCGCATTAATCTTGCAAAAAATCCAGCCCAACATCAAAGAACCAAGTATATTGAGATCCAAATGAACTTCATTCAGGAGAAAGTTCTTAATAGTGACATAGATCTCAATTTTTGTTCCACTGAAGAGCAGGTTGCTGACATTTTTAATAAGCCCTTGTGTGCTCCAAATGTTAGAACATAATTTTAAGTGCCTATAATGTTTAGTTTATAATTAAATAATTTAGAATATATTAATATTCTTAATTATTTAACATAAACTTTATATTATGTTTATTATTTATTTAATAACTAATTAATTATAAACCAAGGTACACACCCCATCACTTAATGGTTCATAACCCTTGGGATTATTTAAATATGGTAGTGGAACATATTTGGTTTAACTCACTTTAGGTGAATTTGATGGAGAGAAGTGAGGAGTTTGGAGAATTATTGGACTGTGTAAAAAGTTTCTCGTTAATGAAAATTCTTCTTCTCCATGGTTTTTTCCCCCTCATGGGTTTTCCACGTTAAATTTTTTGTTCACATGTTTTTTACTGTGAGATATATTTATTTAGGTTTGCATTAATGTTTCTGTAAATGCTTAAATATAATTTAATATGGTTAATTGAAAATTCATACCTCGGATTTGACATGGTATCAAAGCGGGTAGTTAATGGGTGGTTATAACCCATGGGGTATTCAAATATGTCTTGTTAGAATATTTCACACTTTTCTACAAATACTACCTCTCTCAAAGTTTAATTACTCTTGCACGTGAAAAATATTTTAGGTGTGTGCACAGGTAAAAGGGACTCTGGATTATTACCTTCACATGAAAACCTTTTATGAGACCAGGTAAAGACTATAAATATTTTAAATATTTCATATGTTTCCTATAGTTTTAAATATGTATAGAAAAATATTTTCGAGGTTGAATACAAGTAAAAAGAGAAATTACAGAGGCCAGGAGACAAACCCCACAATAATAGGAAATGAATTTTTCTATTGGGTTATGTTTTTTCAATGTTCCTTGGTGGTTGATAAAACCCTGGTAAAAATATTATATTCTTACCTTTTGAATTTGAATATAATTTGACATGTCTGCTTCAGGTACCCTTTGTTTAAAATTATTTACAATTTGAAATAATTCTTCAAAACTATAATTCATAGTTTATAAACTATATGTTATTTTGTTTATTGATATAGTTTATTTAAAATTAAAATCTAAATATAAGGTTTATAAACTATATAAATTTAAATATATTCCTATAGTTATAACTATAACTATACTCTAATATTATGCGGCCTTAATTATTTATTATACTAACCTTTTTTGAATATAGGTGGTCGCATTGTTTGATAAGAGGGGGGGCTTCATTCCACTTGACCCCACCCTATATCGTGATAGGGAGCACATCAAGGGCACTACCCCCAAACCCTGCAAGGGGCATTGCCCCTCGACACTGTTGGGGGCTAGCACCCACAGAACCCTGCTCCCTGATCTTGTCTTCAATACCTTCTGTGAATAAATATTCACCTTTGTGTATGCAAGAAGTATCAATGGATGATGTTGTATTCATTATATTGGCTTGATTTCTTCATTATTTCATATATGTTATTATTTTTCTTAGCATTTAAAGGTTAAAGTAGATAATCAAGTTATATATGTTGTTGATAAAACGTTTCTAAATTCTAATTTAGTATGTGATTACTAAAATATTATTATATGCATATCAAATGACACTTGGGGAAACCTTTGTATTTGTGTTGGAGACATCCAATACTGATTACATCTAAGATATATTTTACAAGAGTACTATGTTGAAGTTTTTCAACATATTTTAACATGGTTAGTTGTTAAGCACATTATTAGTTAGTTTTTATACGACTAGTGTTTAACTTTTACAGATGGTTAAAACTGAAATCAATAAAGATTTATATTATGTATACTGTGATGTCTATATTGATATTATGACTATAACCATGTTGATGTTGTGTTGGATATAAAATATACATTTGGATATGTGTTCAAGTTTTTTGGTACATGTGTCATTACTTGGAACAATAAAAAGAAACCAACAGTATCAATTTATTATATTGAGGCAAAGTATAGAAGTGAAATAGAAGCAGCAAAGAATCCATGTGGCTAAAGCGGATGTTGGAAGAGATACACCTGGAAGCTAAAGGAAATATTCCTCTTCTATGTTATGTCTAAAGTTGTATTTCTCTTACTAAAGAATTTAGTTCAACATCAGAGTATGAAAAATATAGATGTCCATATTCTCTTTATCTAAGAGAATATCCTCTGCAGTGATATAGATCTCCAGTACTATTTGTATGAAGATCAATTTGTAGTTATGTTTATGAGCAATTGTGTGTTATAAAATAATGTAAATTATTTACAATGATTGGCCTTTAAGATTTTCCATTAAGGGGGAGTGTGCATGGAAATGTCACCTCTTAATGGTTGGTTGGTTGATATCTCCTTCTTCTCTATACTTCTTCTCCATCGTAAAGCATTGTAAAAAATATCTTTATGATCTTTGTAAACTTATAACTCTAAGTTTACAGTGTATAGTCCAGTGTGTTGCATCTATTTGTAAAAGAGGTCCATGTGTTATAAAAATCTCCTAAAGATGTGGTTTTGAAAGTTTTCCATGAAAAACCATGAGATGGAATCTCATAAATCATGCTTAGCCTAAATCATAACTTCTGATTCATGGATTCCAAACCCTTTTGTTTCAAAAGGTAAGTTGAGCATGATGAAGGTGTTATAAATCCTTCAAAAGTGATATGTTAGCCTAAACCTTCACTAATGGTTTATGGATTTGTAAATCCTATTGTAAAAATAGGTAATCTTGGCATATGCTTCCCTACTTAATATTAAGGGGGAGTGTTAGAACATAATATTAAGTTCCTCTAATAATTAGTTTAAAATTAAATAATTTAGAATATGTTTAATATTCTTAGTTATTTAATATAAACTTTACATTATGTTTATTAGTTATTTAATAACTAATTAATTCTAAACCAGGGTGTACACCATGTCACATAATGGTTCAAAACCCTTGGGATTATTTAAATATTGTTGTGAGACATAGTTGGTTTAATTCACTTCTAGTGAATTTGATGGAGAGAAGTGAGGATTTTGGAGAATTATTGGATTGTGTCAATAGTTTCTTGTTAATGCAAATTCTTCTTATCCATGGTTTTTCCACCTCACGGGTTTTCAACATTAAATTTTATGTTCACATGTTTTTAATTATGTGATATATTTATTTAAGTTTTCATTAATGTTTTGGTAAATGTTTAAATATAATTTTATACGGGTAATTCAAACTTCACACCTCGGATTTGACACCAAATTTCTACAAATTCCATGCTATGTTGGGAATTTCAGACATTGATCTTATCCTCTGAATCATATGATTTTTGGTCTTTCAAAGTTTCCCTTGAGGGGGAAATAAGAAATGACCATGTTGCATGTTGTTTTATTGTGCAATGACATCTCTTAATAGCTTGATTCTGTCAAAATTGGATGCTCCCTAGACTATTTCCATTTTGTTTAAGTTAAATTTTAAGTTATGTGAAGTTTAATTATAATCCTCAATGAAGAATTAGATATGAGAGGTTTTTTTATTAAAACTTTATTATCTTATATGAGAATTCATCCTTAATCAATTTATATTCAGATTTAGGTTTGTTATAGTGTACTGCAGTTTTTACAAAACCGGCAGGACACTTTCTTTGTGTTGCAGATTCTTGAATTTTTTGGAGCATTAAAGTAGTGTACCACGAATTTACTAAAACCTACAACATAGTTTCAGTTGTTCTTAGATTTCTTAAACATGTTGGATACTACATTAGTGTATTGTGGAGTTGTAAAACCTATGAAACACTACAATATTGTACTACAGAGTTGTAAAACCCGCGCAATACTACAATAGTGTACAACATAGTTGTTAAATACCTAGGACACTATGGTAGTACACTGCAGAGTGAAAACCCCATTGGAAATTATTATAGTGCACCATGGAACTGTAAAATCTACATAACACTTGAATTTGGCTTACGGCTTGTTTAAATCCAAAAAACACTCCAACAGTGAACTGTGGCACTGATGTAGTATATCGCGAAGTTACAAATCCGTAGAACTAGTGTTTTTAACTATATGTTAGCCTAAATAACTTGGATATTTATGTATTTTAATTTATTTTGTACCAAAATGTGACTTTGCATGTTTTATTTAATACAAACCTTATTTTTACATGGAAAGGAAACTTTACATATTTCCCTACTTAACATTAAGGGGGAGTATTGGGTTTATAATATTAAGTGGGAACATGTTTGATTAGAAACCCTCCAAATACCATATGTTTTTGGTTTATAGATTATATTTAAAATATAAGCATGGAAGATCCACTAATTTTTTGAAAGTGTTTTAAATGTAAGAGTGACCCCAAAGTAGGTCACCCATTTTGTATAAAACAAGGTGATCTAATTAGATATTGATATATGGGGACACACATATTAAATATCAAGTGTGACATATGATTGCAAGCTATATGTGTTATATTATTATAGATACATGATGTAAATGGTGAAATACACATGAATGAATGTATGAGGTGATTTGTAATCCCTTCTGAAACGTGTGACTGGAAGTGGAACTTTGGAAATAGTGGAGGTGCTGGGTGAAAATGAATTAACAATAAAGATAAGTGATTTTCATTGGGTTTTTTACCTTTCATAGTTTTCCCAATTATATCTTATGTCACTATGCTTATTTAATTTATGTTTCATGTTTTTTACATTTTTTAATCTGCAATATAAACATTCTAACCTATATTTTAATCACTGCATTTTATAAACTATAATTCTTGGAAATTAAATGTGGTCTACAATATAAACATCCTAATTGATAAGTTGTCTACATTACTTTCATAACAACTCATCATTTATATTTTGATAAGGCTATTGTAAACCATGTATGTATATTTCCAAGGAACATTATTGAACATCACCATCACAACCATGAACTTTTGGAATAATGATTAATTAATATAGTTATGTTTAATTGTCTTTATTTTCTGATAATATGTGTGTATTTGTTCTCATTATTCCAATAAATTATTTGGATGATTATATGTGTTGATGCCACTCTTGGTTTTAAGTAATTTTCCATATGTAGTGAAGTAATGTATCAACATTCGCTCATTCACATCCAAAGAAGTTGTAATGAAATTACTTGATTAATTATGATTATCACCAGCAATAGAACACCAAATAACACAATATTGCAGATAAGTTATTTCAATATGAAAGTATAATAGTTTGGCCACTTCGAGGGGGAAACCTCCAAAACATATAATAAGACTCAAATACTCAACATAATAATCATCCAATACCTTTAACCCCTATTTATACTATTCCTATGATATGGCCATCAACAAGGCCAACCAACCAAGGATAATAGATCATATATGAAAGAGATACATCATGATAAGAAGTTATGATAGCCACAAGTCGGCTATATCCATCCCATGTAAGATATATAACTAAGGGTGTAACATGCCCCTCCCCTTAAAAGAAATGTTGTCCCCAATGTTGGAAATCCCTGGATGTTGCTGCATGAATGCTTCATATTCCCATGATGCATCATCAATATTCATATTCTTCCACTTGATCAGGCACTCGGTAATGACTTTGGTCCTCAGTCTTTTGGTGTGTGTCTGAAGAATTCCTTTAGGTTCCAATATGATCCTTCCTTCCTCGTCCAGTTCTGGAAGCACTGATTGAGTGGAAATGTGTTGCCCAATAAATTTCTTTAAGCAAGAAACATGGAAGACTGAATGTATTCTACTTCCTGGAGGGAGATCTAGCTTATATGCCACACTACCAATTTTTCTGCAAAACTCGGTAAGGACCATAGTATTTAGGAGAAAGCTTATTATCCTTTTGTTGTTTTTTTAAGGATAACTTCTTATATGGTTGTAACCTTACAAAAAAAAAGTCTCCCTCTTCAAAGTGTCACTCACTTCTATGGTGATCAGCCTATTGCTTCATACGGTTTTGTGCCCGTGCCAAATTTTTTCTAAGACTAGAGAGTACCTCATGTTGATGCTGAATGTGATCTTCAACTAATATCACCTTTGGTTTGACCTTCAAGCTAGATATGAGTGATGGATGATGGTACCCATAAAGTGCCAAAAATGGAGACATTTTGGAGGAGGTATTAAATGAAGTATTGTAACACCATTCTTCTAGTGGCAACCATTGCACCCAACGTTCTTGTTTATCTGAAGTAAAACATCAAAGATATCCCTCTAAACATTTATTTACCACCTCAGTTTTCCCATCTATTTGGGGATGATAAGAGGAACTCTGGGCAAGTTGGGTACCTAGACAAGAGAATAAAATCAGTCCAAAAGTTACTTGTAAATATTGGATCATGATCACTTACTATAATTTTTGGCGTGCCATGGAGCTTTTGAACTGTATCCATAAAAGAGATGACAACTGTACTAGCTGTGAAAGGATGAGCCATGGCACAAAAATGAGCATATTTGGTAACTCTGTCTACCACGACCATGATGACACTTTTCCCTTCTGATTTAGGTAATCCTGTGATGAAATCCATTTATACCTCTTCCCATCTCTCAATAGGAATATACAGAGGTTGGAGAAGACTATGTGTCTTAATGGTCTCGCCCTTATTTTTTTGGCAAACCAAACATTCTACCACAAATTTTTGAACATATCCTTTCAACCCCTCCCAAAATAAATCCTTCTTAACTCTATGATATGTTTTCAGGACCCCAACATGGCCACCTATTTGAGAAGAATGTATCTCTGAAAGAACATGGTGTTTAAGTGTAGAGTTCTTATATATATATAACCGATATTTGTACCACAATATATCCCCCTTCCATATAAATTGAGTTGATATGGATAGATCTACCTAGAGATTTTGAATGAGAGTATGTGTGGTTGTATCTTTCTTCCATTATTCACGTGCTTGATCTACCCAATCTGCATTTAGTATAGATATGGCACATAACAATGCTTTGGCAGACTCATCCCTCCTAGACAGAGCATTAGCAACCAAATTTTCCTTTCCTTTCTTATAAACAATCTCAAAGTCATATCCCAACATCTTAACGACCCATTTTTGTTTTTCTTCTAAAGATACACGTTGCTCTAAGAAGTATTTCAAACTATCATGATCAGTTTTTACCTTAAAATGTCTACTCATCAAGTAAGGTCTCCATTGTTTGACTGCATGTAGTATTGCCATCATTTCCTTTTCATAGGTGGGCTTTAACAAATTATTTCCTTTTAGCTATTATATCTCAAAAGTAATGGGGTTTCCTTCTTGCATTAGTACTACTCCGATTCCATTTCCTGAAGCATCACACTCAACTACGAAAGTTTTGGAGAAATCTGGGGTTGCCAATACTAGAGTGGTGCACATAGTTACCTTCAATTTTTCAAATTCCCTAGATGCTTCCTCATTCCACTGAAAGGAGTCCTTCAATAATTTTGTGATTGGTGCTGCTATACTACCATAGTTTTTGACAAATCTATGATAATACCCTGTGAGACCTAAGAAACCTCGTAATTGTTTGAGGGTTCTTATGTTTTCCCATTCCACCATGGTCGAGATCTTGTGAGGGTCCACCTTAACACCTTCATGAAAAACAATATGGCCCAAGTATTCCACTTCTTATACCCCAAAAGAAAACTTTGAAGGCTTGGCATAAAGTTGATGTTGCTCTAAGACTTCTAAGATAGTATTGACGTGATGTAAGTGTTTCTCCCATGATTTGTTGTAGATGAGTATATATTCAAAAAATACTAAGACAAAATTTGTTAGGAATGGTCTAAATACTAAATTCATCAAGCTTTGGAATGTGGAGGGAGAATTGGTAAGACCAAATGGAATCACTAGGAATTCATAATGGCCTTGATGAGTTCTGAAGGCTATCTTATGAATATCTTCTTGCTTGACTCTAATTTTGTGATACCCAGAACACAGATCTAGTTTTGTAAAATAAATGGCACCATGCAACTCATCTAATAAATCATCAATGACGGGAATAGGAAACTTATCTTTGATAGTGAACTTGTTAATCTCTCTATAATCTAGACACATGCGCCATCTTCCATCCTTACGATGCACCATCACCAAGGGAGTAGAATAGGCACTCTGACTATGATGAATAATACACATTTCCAACATTTCCTCCACCATCTTCTCGATCTCACTCTTTTACACATATGGATATCTGTAAGGCTTGATGTTGGGGGGTTGGCTTCCTAGAATCCACTAAATAACATGATCATGTTCTCTTTTAGGTGGCAATCCTCTTGGTTCCTTGAAGACAACTACATGTTGATTAATAACCTTTTGAAGATCAGGATGCAATATTTTCTTTTACGGTTGGACTTCTATAGAGAATAATCAAGCTACAAAACCTTCAGACCCCTTTTTAAGAATCTTCTGCATTTGGTGAGAACTTACCACTAGAGGATCTATAGCTTGTAGACCTCAAAGTTCAAATTGTTTACCCTTAGAATGAAAGCGCATGAAAAATTCCTGAAAATTTATCTCTATGGTGCCCAAAGTAGTGAGACACTAAACACCTAAGACAATATCAGCTCCTCTCATGGGAATAAAAAACATCGTAGATTCCAATGTGTAATCACCCATCATGATTTTGACTTTATGGAATTTACCTGAAAATTGTATTGTGCCACCATCTGCAATCATTACTTGAAATTTAGGTGCTGGGTAGATGAAATAATTTAGTCTTGTTGCTAACTTATGATTGATGAAATTATGTTTGCTCCCTGAATCAATCAAGACTGTTGCCTTCTGCTTCTTAATATAACCCACAACTTGGAGGGTTTGTGGAGTATTAATACCTGATAGAGCATGACATGAAATATTGGACTGAGGATCTCTAGATTCTTCCTCTAATTTTTCCACTTCCTCTATTGATGTTGCCTCATATTCTTCCTCATCACTAGATCCTTCAATGTAGAACAATTTTTCCTTAGAACATTTATGATTTGGCCCATATTTGCTATCACGGTTAAAGAATAACCCTTTGGCACTTTTTTCTTCAATTTTTTGAGGTGTCAACCGAATTGGCCGAGGGTAAGAAGGAGACAAGGTGTTACAATCTTTTATGCTAGAAAAGGACTTCCTTCTACTGGAAAGAAATTTTTCCTCTACTCGACGTGCCATGATAATAGAATCAACAACCTTGAGTGGGTTAAACATGCATACCTCATGCTCAATGTGGTCCTTAAGACCCCTCAAAAATAGGTCATTCAAATACTCTTCTGTAATATCCTCCACACGTAAGGACAAAGTTTGGAATTGATGGACATACTCCTTAACTGAACCAATTTGACATAACTTTTCTAATTGACTGAAGTAATTCTCTGAAACACTAGAACTATAGTGTAATTAAAGATCTTTAGTGAAAACTATCAAGGTGACATTTAGGCCATTCTTCTGCCTTTGAACACATAACCAACAATACCAAACAAATTGATCAGGTTCTAGGTATAAGGATGCCACAGTTACCTTTTGTCCTCCTAGGATCTGATGGAGATCAAAGAAATTTTCCATTTGGGTTATCCAATTGAGTGGATCCTTTCCATCAAATTTATGCATTTCAACTTTTGGAATCATGCCCCTCCATTGGTGAGAAGATCCACTTGAATGATTAAAGGATCCTCCCTTATTGGAGTGATTTGTATCTGTGTGACTTTTTCTAGTGGAACCCATATGACTGGCATTAGAAGTTGTATTTGAAATAATATGCAACAACTCCTGCTGCATTGCATGAAAATCCTTTTGAATCTCACTCCAAAGGCTACCTTTCAGTTGATGAAGCTCAACAGTAAGGTCATCCTTACCATATTGTTAACCCTTTCCTGAAGTTGGATGACCACCTCAAATACTCCCAAACCAATAGACTTTGAAGCAATATCTTCCTTATTTGGGGTCATTCCTAGAGTTGTTTGTCCTTTTCCTTGGCCTCGGGTAGATCTACTAGCCATGATGAAGGGTTTAGGCCTAGGGGTAGATTTAATAGGGCATAATTTTAGGGTTTAGGGTTTTGTAATTTTTTTGGCCAAATATAGGAATTTACAAAAAAAAACCCTAGATATTTTTTTGAGGGGTTTATGAAAATATAAGAAATTTGAAAATTTTCCAAAACTTACGCCCTAGGGAGCCAAATTATGAATAAATATAGAACCGTAATAGCTTTTGCAAAACAAGTCAAAACTGATTGAAATTTGGAGAAAAGCTTACTTGACCTATTTCACCACACCAAAAAAAAAATTCAGAAAAATTAGCCACCAATCTTGAGATATAGGTGAACCTTCAAAATTAGGGTTTAACGTTGTCCTGGCCGAGATCAAGCTCTGATACCACTTGTAATGAAATTACTTGATTAATTATGATTATCACCAACAATAGAACACCAAATAACACAATATTTCAGATAAGTTATTTCAATATGAAAGTAAAATAACTTGGCCACTTCGAGGGTGCAACCTCTAAAACATATAATAAGACTCAAATACTCAACATAATAATCATCCACTACCTTTAACCCCTATTTATACTATTCCTATGATATGGCCATCAACAAGGTAGGCCAACCAATGATAATAGATCATATATGAAAGAGATACATCATGATAAGAAGTTATGATAGCCACAAGTCGACTATATCCATCCCATGTAAGATATATAATTAAGGTTGTAACAGAAGTTGTTCGTAGTGACTCATTCGCAGCATAAGAAAATCATTCACAGTAAGGAGCCCGCATTTATGAAGATCATTTGAAACATGGAAATATTGTTAGGATAAATTAATTATGCATTATATGATTTATCATTTAACTAATTTTATTAATTAAATAATAATATTATATGGTTATATTATAAACCATATTATAATTGTAAGTTGTTATATGGTTTTAAACCATATTTGTCTTTTTGTTTCATAGGGATAATTGTTACAATTATTATAACAATTTATATGCTTCCCAGATGTATTATTGGAAGTAGTTGTGAGTATGGTTTTACATGTGAAACACATTTGTTTGTCTGCACATTGTTGTTCAATATGTATAAATATTGCATCACTCCATTGTAATGGGTAATCAATTTCACATTAATAAAATATGTAGGCTTCCATCCCTATTTTGTGAAATTACATTTGGTACCAGAGTGAATTGAAGCTCCTGGAAAGGTTGGAGAAGGTTGTAGAAGAAGGAGAATTCATGAAGAATAAATCTGCAACAAAAAGAGAGCCAGTGCTCCCTCCTACAACTTCGTAAAACCCCCTATTACAACTGAAAACCTCCTATTCAGTACCATTGGCATTTGGTAATTCACAATAACTTTTTATTGCACTAGTGCTATTTTTTATCAGGAGAAAATGGTTGAGATGTTTGTGAAAAAATGCATGATAGAGTAATCATGCAATCATTTTCTCATATAATCAGGTCTAATGGATCCTAAACAAAGGAGTATGAGTTATTTTATTATCTTGTGAAGATGCTTTTCAAATTAATACTCCCCTCATGATTCCATCCAAATAAAAAGGAAATAGTTAAATGATAATTGAATCAAAAGAATACGGTTTTCACACTGGTACCAAGGGTGAAAATCGTGATCCTCAAATAAATGAAAGCTCATCTTCACTCATCTTCCTGATCTCATTGGAATACATTAAGTATTTTTATGAAATAAATTTTAAAAATATATATATGTTATCTTCTAACAAACAATAACATAAAGAGATTATATTCTTTCCGAACTAACCCCCCATTGAATGATCCATGATTTCTATCTAGAAGTTATTTCTAGATAGAGGTAAATATTTCTACGTAGGTATTTATTCCCATCTATTATATGTGTGATATGAATACCCCCCACCCCTAGATATCTTATCTATCTAATGAATCATTTCATCATTTGTGTGGATTAGAGCCTATTCATCAACAAATAAGAAATAGAGGCGAGGGCATTCTCCATCTATAGTTGTAACTAGATGGGAGGGGGTCGAGTTTCAAATGGAATAGACTCTAGAGAGTTTCCATTGACAAGACCCCCCTTTTTAGATTTTCTTATAAAAATTACCAGAGCATGACCCAAACTCACCCTTCCTAATTAGAGATCCATGGATTGTAGATGATATCTCCCCATGGAATTTTTCCTTTGGAAGCACCCTTCCCTATCAATTCTTAGGCATCCATCATTGAAAAATAATATCTGATTGGAAACTGATGAAGTTTTTATAGATAAGGTTTGTTTCAAACCATTACCAACTATAATTCGATGGCAGTGCATCATCAATGTGCCAAAAAAAAGATCAATAATATGCATAGAGGTGGTTTTGGGCAGACATTTTTAGTTAAAAATATTTTAGAGATCCATGATCCATTATGAAGAGGATATAAATGAGAGAGGAGATATACTCAAGCATATTCTTCATCCTCCTCTACTCTCTTTATTCCCCTTCACCCTTCTCTCTTCTTTGACAATAAATAATAATCAAAATTAATTGTAAATGGTTCCCTCTTCCTTGACTACAAGGTTACTCTACTCTTTTGAGTACTGATCTTATAATTACCTCTAGGTTTTAGCTTTGAAAAAGCATAAATGCCTTGAATTATTGTTAATATCAGACTCTGTATATTTCAAATCTTAATACATTTAATGATCGTGACTCATATCTACCATTGGAAGGGAAATTTTTTAGTGGAAAATATTCATAATTAGGTAAATAGTAGGAGTTTTTGGACTATGCATTTGGCTATTTGGATAACTATGTCACTTCCCATGTTTTTCCCAGAAAAAAATCAAAAACATTAACTTTGTACCATGTGAATATCCAATAGATTTCTAATCCGACTTTTTTTAAATGGATTACAACATAATCGATGGGATGAAATTTCATAACATTATTGGATCACCAAGAATTCTATAGACCTTTTGGTCACAATCCCCAACCATTTTAGGGAGAATTTTTAATTTTTTATTAAATTCTCAACTTATATATATATATATATATATATATAGTATATATATATATATAGTATTTACTCTAAAGTAAACAATTTTTTTAATCTTTTTCAAATTGTCTTGGTACCACGTATTGAATTCTTTAACGTATGTTAACGCCTCTTTCACGTACCTCCAGGTATATAGAAAGGGTGAGCTTATTCCACATAATGATAGGTATATCGGAAGGGCACGTATATAGGAAGGTTTGGTATATCAGATTGATGGTATATAGATTGGGAGACCTTATACTTGGAGTGATGAGAGCCAAAACCTGTCATTGTTTTTCTACAAATGGGCACCAATGCCCCCCAAATTTTTTCTTCCAGATTCACAACTACTCAAAGGAAACAACTATGCTACATGGAAGACTAAAATCAAGACACAACTTGATTTTGAAGAGATCTAGACTATTTTGAATGGTACTCTAACCAAATCAACTACTGATACAACATAATAGTGGTAGTTTGATAAAGCAGATCAGTAGGCCAAACTCATCATCTTGTTTGGAGTGTCCAACGATGTATAACCCCACATTAAAGATGCCAAAACAACTAAAGAAGCGTGGGATAAATTGTACACATTATATGAGGCTAAAAACAAGAATGTCATACTAAATTTACAGAGTCAGTTACACACATTGAAGTTTAAGCAGAATGAGAAAATTGAAGCTTTCTTAAGAAGAGTTGCATAGTTGAGGGCTTCACTTCTAGCTCTGGGGAGAAAGTGGTCACATATGATGCTCTCATTCCCATTGTGCTGAGAGCATCACTCCCCTCTTCTTACTACATTTTTGTCACAACACTAAACATTTCAGATACGGCTAATTACTTTTGACAAGCTATTAAAAACTACTGCAACAAGAGGAAGCCATGCATAATAAGGATGATGAAGAAGAGCATGCACTTTCTTCACAAAAAAATGGAAAGGAAAAGGTAAAGGAAAACCTAATTCCTATCAAAATTCCCAACATCAGAATCAATATCAACATCAAGGGAAAAACAACAAAACAAGCAATATCCAATATCCAAAAGAGGACATGAATTAAAATATTATTGGTATAATACTTACAAGAAAGGTTCATCAAGAAACTCTAGACCTCAACACCAAAAATCTCACAAAGGACATACAAACTACAATCAAGTGTAGAAAAAGTGGAACTGGAAAATAATACCCCATCAGCAAGGAAATTTTGTTGAGTAAGAAGAACATTCGGATAATGAATACTTCTTGTACATGGCTCGATCAAGTGAACCATCCATGTCATCTAGTGATGTCTAGTATGTTGATTCGAGAGCCACTCGACACATGACCAGCCACAGAGACTAGTTTACCTCAATGAGGGACACGCCTTTTAAAAACCATGTTTTGTTGGGTGATGATTCTTCATATACAGTTTAGGGGATTGGGAACATTTCTCTACCCCTTGGTTCATGCAACTGCATACTAGCAGATGTCTTATATGTCCTTGGGTTGACAAAGAATCTGCTTTCAGTTAGTCAACTTCCTAGATCATAACCTAAAAATTGACTTTGATACTCATTCCGGTAAGAAAACGTGTTTGATTCAAGATAAATCACGAGGCTTGAAAATATTTGCAAAATCCTCCAATGTGGGATGCATGTTCCAGCTTGATTTTGTCCACAAAGATGATCAGGGACTTATGGCTAAGAACTCTACCTCAGCACAGTTGTGGCATCAGAGACTTGGTCATGTTAGTTTCAAGTATCTCAAGACACTACACCAATGTAATATGGTACCTGGGATACCATCTCTTCAGAAGGATACAGACAAGTGTCCTCACTTCCTAGCAGGAAAACAACACAGAGCTTCATTTCAGAAGAGTACATATCAAGCTCATGGTAAGCTTGATCTGGTTCATACCGATATTTTTATTCTAATGCAACTAAGTCATTCTAGATTTCAGTACTTCATGTTATGTGTTGACAACTATTCAAGAAAAACTATGGATTTTTTGTCTTTGCAAGAAAAGTGAAGCTTTTGAAACTTTCAAGAAGTTGAAAGATCGATTGAGAACAAAACTAGTCATCACATCAAAAATATCCACTCATATCAAGGTGGGGAATTCACCAGTAATGAGTTCTAAGACTACCTACAAACTCATGGGATTCATCGACAAATGCCTCCTCCACACACACCGCAACATAATGGTGTTGTTTAGAGAAGAAATTGTTACTATCATGGAAATGGTGTGATGCATGATCGATGACTCTGGACTTGCAAAGACATTATGGGAAGAAGAAAAAAAGACATCAGTGTATTTGTTGAACAGAGTGCCCACAATTGCTCTTAACGAAGTAACACCACAATAAGCATGGTCAAAGTGAAAACCATCTATTGAACACCTTAGAGTATTTAGGTGTAAATAAATTATGCACATACCCAAGCATAGACATAGAAATAAATTGAACATGAAGTCGATAGAATTCTCATCTTCATTGGGTACAGTGAAGAAACTCTTAGCGTGTAGATTGATGGATCCTAAAGACCAAAAAAGTCTACACCAGCAGAGATGTTTTTTTCGAGAAGAAGGAAGTAGAGTCTCCTCCTCTAGACTCACCTGATGTAGATTCTTCACCTAGTTGTAAAAATTGACATTTGATGTTCCCACAGATGAGGAAAGTTATTATGGGGATGATGGTGTTGATCTTATCAGAACCACAACCCACAGGAACAATTTATCGTATGCCCAAGTGGTGTACTAGCACATTACGAGATGTAAGAATGGATGCTCCACTAGATACATCCAATCCCCTAGACCACAGTACTCACAATAAAGCAAGAGAAGAAGTCAACTTTGCTTTGATGAGTAGAGTTATTGATTTTGATGAGCCCTCTACAGTCCAAGAAGCCCTACAGTCAAAAGGTTGGAAAGATGCCATAGACTCTGAATATTAGTCAGTAATGAAAAATAACACTTGGCAGCTTGTCGATCTTCCACCAGGGAAGAAACCCATTGGATGAAGATGGATATTCAAAACTAAGCACAAAGTCAAATGGGATAGTGGAAAAGTATAAAGCAAGACTAGTAGCAAAGGGGTATGCACAAAAAGAAGGCATTGACTACGAGGAGACATTTTCTCCCACAACTAAGATCAAGATGATCAGGGTGATCTTTACTCTAGCTGCATCAGTTTGGATGGAAAGTTCCATCAGATGGATGTAAAAAGTGCCTTCCTAAATAGATATTTACAAGAATAAGTATATATGACTCAACCTGAGGGATATGTTGTACCTGGTCAAGAAAGCAAAGGTATGCAAACTCAGGAAATCTTTGTATGGCCTCAAACAGGCACCCCCGGGCATGGTACATCAAAATTGATGAGCATCTCGTATAATATGGATTTGTTATAAATCCATACAACCCCAATCTCTACCTCAAAAATAAAGAGGTGAATATTGTGATTGTCATTGTCTATGTCGATGATCTAGTCATCAGTAGTAGTTCAGTGAGGATGATTGATGCAATGAAGAAAGATCTTAATTGATCATTTGACATGACCGATCTCGGGCTAATGCACTATTTTATTGGATTGGAAGTATGATAGAAAGAGAATCACACATTTTTTTCTCAGATGAAATATACCAAGACAACGCTCGAGAAATTTAGGATGGTGGATTGCACACCAATTGCTACACCTATGGAGAATAGATTGTAGTTATCTTTTTCAGATCCATCTCTTGAGGTAAATTCCCCTCTCTATCAAAATTTGATTGGGAGTCTCATGTACCTGACCTACACTAGACCATATATCAGCTTTGTAGTAAGCTATCTATCCAGGTTCATCCAGGAACCCAAAGTTTTTCATTGGAAAGTAGCAAGGCACATCTTGAGATATCTCAAAGGATAAGTGGATCTTGGTCTAGAATATAAGAAGAATGACGACTTCTTCTTGTCTAGGATATTCGGATTCAGATCATGTAGGAAACATTGATGACAGAAAATCCACTTCAGGATTTGTATTATTTATGGTATCTAGACCAATATCATGGGGAAGCAAGAAACAACACTTTGTTTCTCGTTCTTCCACAGAAGCTGAGTAGCGTTATGCAAGAGAAGTTATCTATGAAGTGATTTGGCTACATCACATACTCAAAGGAATTGGAATACCACATGATAAACTGACCACCATGTATGTTGACAATGAAGGTGTTCTCAAAATTGTTCACAATCTAGTTTTTCATGAGAGAACAAAGCACATTGAGGTACAGGTTCATTTCATACATGAATATGTGTTGAAGCACAACATCTAGCTTTAATATTGTCCAACAGCTAAACAACAGGTTGATATCTTCATAAAGTCACTTGCACGTGACAAGTTCAAGTTTTTTAAAGAGTTCCTCTCCTTATCCCTTGAGACAATGCACAATTAAGGGGGGGAATGTTAGGATACATTAATTATGCATTATATGATTTATTATTTAACTAATTTTATTTTTTTATTACTGGTAAATATTTTTCTGAAAGGGAATATACCCTTGAGTACAATAGAGGGCCTAGGATCCAGAATAGGAATGAGAACTAGAGAAAAAAGGATTAGAATCCAAGTGTGACAATGAATCCCAAAGTAGCCAAAAAATAGCTACCCAATCAAGACAAAACAACAAAAACTCTACAAAAAAGCAGTAGAGAAACCACAAAAAAACAACAAAAAAACAAACAAGAGCAGCTAAAGCACCTACAACTACTTCTTGGAAGCTTTTTCGATGTTGGTTTTGATGTTCTTCCAGGATTTGAACATTCCCAAAGTTGTCATGTGGGCGGCGTCAGTCTTATCCAGCTGATCAATGGTCCTTTTGCTTTCCTTATCATTGCCCCAAAGTGTTGCCAGAAATCAGCTGAGATTGGAGACACTTCTGACATGCTGCTCAATGAACTCCTCAATCGCACTAAAAATGGCCATATTGTAATCATGACGAGTTTTGGCCTTCCCTAAACGGGAGTCTAAGGAGTTCATCTTCTTGTAGATATCTTCAATCTGGCTGTTATCAATATCCACCTCCTCCTCCTTCTTCGTCTTTCCTTTCTGTTTTTCCAAGTTCTTAACCTCATCCTTCAACAGCTTCATATCAGCTTCTAACGCTTCCAGCCTTTTTGTAGAGCTCTCCATATGCACATCCCGGGGACTAGCACTGCTAATATTCAGTAGGTCATGTGCAATTTCAATTTCATGAGGAGCCTTCCCCATAGCAAGAGTATCAAGGTTAAGCCTTCTAGATGCCCTGGTGATCGGTCTAGCTGAGGTGGAAGCCTTATTTAACTAATTTTATTAAGTAAATAATAATATTATATGGTTATATTATAAACCATATTATAATTGTAAGTTGTTATATGGTTTTAAACCATATTTGTCTTTTTGTTTCACAGGTATAATTGTTACAATTATTATAACAATTTATATGCTTCTCGAATGTATTATTGGAAGCAGTTGTGAGTATGGTTTTACCTATGCAACATATTTTTTTGTCTACACATTGTTGTCCAATATGTATAAATATTGCAGCACTCCATTGTAATGGTTAATCAATTTCACATTAATAAAATATACAGGCTTCCATCCCTGTTTGTGAAATTACAAATATGGCACTCAATTCCTTATGCGCCATTGGAGAAGCAGTTATAAAAAGAACGTGGAAAACTGGGAAAAAAACTGGTCTTTGATTTGGTCATTGATAAAGAACTAATTGTTATAATAACACTTGTGTATTTCAAACATGTGTCGAATATATCACTTGTTCTATTTAAGATATTTTACTTGTTTTTTTGTATTCTTCTTCTTACATTTTGTAAATGATAAGGTATAAAGGAAAGTATTGGTGCCTTGTAATAGGAAGTGAACAAGACAAAGTAAGTTACAGATTCAGATTTGAAATTAGAGAACAGAGATCGCTCTGATCTTATTTTCTAAGATGTAATGTTTTCTACAAATTAATAAAGGAATATGAGTTCTATTAATTATTTTTTAGTAAAAAAGTTAGGAAAGGATTAGCACCTAAGTTAGGGCCCACTTGAGGTCAGCTACATCCCCTCCATTGTTTATTTCATGCATATTTACTTAGGAGAAATTATATTTCTTAATTTGTAACTTTATTTCAATGATAAGCATTTAGCAGTCGTTCATTACCAAGTATGAGTTTTATTTTTCTTTCAACATTGTTATGTGACAGTTATTTCTTTTTCAACCTCTTAGATCATTATAACTATGCATACAACACCAACAGTATTTCAAGTCTACACTCCCTGATTTGATAATTAAATGAATGTAACCCAATGTACAACATATTAGTATATTAATTGCTGCAAGTTGATTTACACCACCATTTTTTGCACTATTACCAGGGATATTGCCAAGTCATATGATTTTATGAGGTTTTGCATTTATGAATTTCTTAAAACATACTAATTTATAGAAATTCCACCTTCAAACCCCCCCACTAATGAATGTTGATTGATTTGAGTCATTTGATGTATGCACCATCGTAGAGATTCCCATGGTAGATTCATACTCAAACCTCAAATAGCAGAAATCACTTCTAATTCTAAAAAGGAAACATCCTAATCTGTACATGGTTTTCTTATAAAACACTCCCTCCCCATTGAGATCTTTGAGGTTTTTCTTGAACAACCAAACATGGTAGAGAAAGTGAATAAAAATGGGGAAGACATGGAAAAAAACACATTTAAGTATCCTTTATCCAATAACAATCATCCTTCTCAAATAAAGAACATCTCTCCATCATATCTTCCTAACTTTCATAGATCTATGACTGAAGACCTAGACATTATCTTGTTTGATTTTGATGTCTTATGTAGAAGTTATGACTACAAAAATGATGCACACAAGCTGAATTTGTTCCCTTCTACACTCAAATATGCATCCTTGAGATGGTTTATGGGCCTAGGAAAATATGTTGTTACTACCTAGTAGTAGATAAAGGAAACTTTTTTGACCAAGTACCAAGACTACTGCAAGAAAAATAACAGAGGAGGAGATGAAATATTCAAGATGGTGCACAAGGAATATGAGCCACTAGAAAATTACTTGGAGATATTTCTATTTTATGTTCATAAGTCAAGACACACAAGTTTACCTCCTAAATCTCTCAAATTAATTTTCTTAAAAGCACTCAGCGAGAAATATATGGATGCTTTGGACTTAATAGGATCTAGAGACATTTCCAATGCCACTTTTGAGGAAATTTGTGAATCATGTAGGAACTATTCTAGAGAAAACATGAAAAGAATAAGAAGTGTTAGATCAAATGGTGGAGCAATTGCCAAAGGAATTAGGGAAATATCTAAATCAGAAATTGTACACATGTTTAATAATATGAAACAAGAAATAATCAATGACATGGCCACCTAGCTTGATGTTATACATGAAAATAAGAAGAGAGTGGATGTAGAGGAAAAACTTATAGATTTTTTCCATTCTTGCAGAAGGAAGAAAGCTTATTACAAATACAGGGGAATGTCAAACATTATAGAAGGAAAGGAGGCTACACCAGAGTTCAAAATGATAGAAATAGAGGATGGGAAAATTTTCTACGTTTCCAAAAGGAAGCCATGGATGCCAAGATAAGGAGGTATGTCACAAAATCCTATGTCAGCTTTTCAAAATTGGGCTAGTAGTTCATATATGTAACCCCCACCTTAGGCTAATACTCAACAAGGATGGGCTCCTTACCCTAGCCAATATCAACATTCATGGAAACCTTGGCTCTTAACCCCAAAGTGGCAGCAACCCCCTTATTCATGGAAATAATCTTAGAGAGGAGGGAAATTGATAAATCAACCTTCTAATTACCAACAACCCTAACAAAAACCTCCCTATCAACAGCAGTAAGTTTTGATTCCAAACTCCCAATCTAGCTCTCAACCAAAAACTACTCAATTTCTAGCTCAACCAACACCTAACCCTAATAATAAATATGGTCATCTAGCATATAATGTTGAATTAATATAATACTCTATTTATTCAGTTTATGTCAAAATCCGCTCAAGAAGAGAACTTGAGCTACCAAGTAAACCCACAATCATAGAGATACTAGATGAACCACAGTTGCTACAATTTGATCTGTAGCAAAGCTAGAAAATGCTACAAGTTGATCCACAACAACACAAATAGAATTCCAGAAAAAGTAAAATGCAATTCAATGGACCCTCATTTCCTAAAATATTGCAAAAGAGAAAGTTTGATCCTAAATCAGATTCAGATTCTAATTTTATCAATCAGTTAAAAGACATTTGTGTGAAAATTCCACTCATTCAATCCATTTAGGATATTACTATTTACAACAAGCTGATCAAGAATCTATGTATAAAGATTCCAGAAAAAAAAAATATCCATCCACTGTGAAATTCATTATACAATTGGCTGACTTCATGCTTGGAAAATTTGTGATACCTAAGTACATAGATCTAGGGATTCCTTTGGTGAATGTTAATATCAATGGAACTACAATAAATAAACACCCTGATTGACTTAGGGGTAGTAATCAACATCATAACCAAGAAATTCACGGATGATATAAAGTTAGAAGGACTGAGACCAGCAACTACAGTATTGAAACTAGTAGATAGATCAATAGTAAGGTCTTAAGGAGCCCTTTAGGACATTATTATGGTGGTAGACTCTTGGGAATACCCTACATATTTCATTGTTTTATAACCAAAGCCAAGTCTAGGAGGTTATCCTCTTGTACTAGGAAGGCCATGGCTGGCCACTACTAATGCATTTATAGGGTACAGGTATGGAAACATGATCATCTCAAATAGAAATGGTATCAAGAAACTTATACTCTATCCTCTTTCCCAATAATTTAATGATGAGGATTAAACAACTTGGGTTGAAGAATCAAAAACTAGTCAATGTTCTATCCAATAGCTTATTATGTTGGAAAAGTCTTTCACTATTTAAGATCATGAGGAAGATTTTGTTATCTATAATATTCTTTAGAACAAATATGGAAGAAATGAAGAAGTTGATGACAGATTGAGGTGCCTGAGATTTCCTTTGAACCAATTCTTACCACAATAAAGCACCATGATTATTCTAGGTAAGAATTGTATTTTTCACTAACTTCTTCCTCATGAATGCATATTAAATTTTTTTGGTAGCAACATGTGTTCAATGTTGTACATATCCAAGCAAGTAGAGATAACACCAGGGAAGCCACTAAATGTAAGAAAGATGTTTAATAGACAACAGGAGAAATTGTTGATTGATCTTCTTCAAAAACATAAAACAACATTTGTTTGGTATTATAGTGATATGCATGGGATTAATACTAGGATTTTTACTCACATAATTTATATTAAAGAATAATGTAAACCAATCAAATAGACACATAAGTGGATGAACCCAGTAGTGAGATAAATTATGAAGGATGAACTACAGAAGCTACTAGATGTTGGATTCATATGCCACATATCAGACAGTCAGTGGGTATCACCTATGGTAATGTTGGAAAATTTACAGGAATGAATAATTAAATATTTGTTAATCCACACTATAGATTACTGAATATTATAGACTATGAAGTACAATAATTAAAACATAGCTTGAGATGTTTATGTTCACATATTACAGAATGTAAATACCATAAATATAAATTAAATACCACAGTGACACAATAAATAAGTGGGAAAACCATGGAAGGTAAAAAATCCACCGAAAAATCACTTATCTTTATTGAGAATATATTTATACCCAACACTCCCACTATTTCGCATATAGTTACACTTTCACTATGGAATTATAAGCTACCTCATACATTTGTAGAAAACAAATCACGCACATACTACTATTATCATAATGCTAAGTATGTTGTTTTATATATGGATCTTGTATAAGAAATTTATTCATTAATGACCCATTCCATATTCCATCTGTTTTTCTTGTTGATCTTTATTGTTTTTTATCTTGCACATTTTTCACTCATACACATAGTTCTGGTTAGGTATCAAGGATCCCTATATGTCATTTTTCACTCATCTTTCATCACTTGTCCCTAGACAATAGCACCCAGGAATAGACTTAAGCACCCAGACACTCATGTCCATCCTAGGCAGCCTTATCCCCTTTATTTTTGTTTTTATTGTTGATAATTGAGGTCGGTCTTATCATTTTTTCATCTCATCCCCTAAGTTACTACTCAACATGTAGGGTCATTAGTGTCAAAACTTGAACAAGAGATCCCTATATAAACATAACATACATACCATTAAATGCATAGATTATTCTTATCATGGGCTAGCTATCTACATAGAGTAAGGGAATGTATTTGGGCAACTATTCTACATACAAACTACATAGAAATGGGAGTCTATTCTATTCCATCCACAATTTTTCATTTTTATCTAGCTATTTTCCACTACCTTGGTGTCATTGGCATGAGGAAGACCTAGGTACAATATTGAACACACAAACACACAAAACTACGTTGGTTCCGAAATGTAATGCAACGCTCAGCTGTAAGATCGCCATTATGGCATCTGAGGACAGTTTGACCCCTTCATTTCCATCTTTCGTTTTTAGGGTTTGATGTTTTTTTGGATTTTTTTAGGTGATTTCTTCATCATAGGTTTACATTGACATCCAACAAAGCTCAGCGGTATACATGCTACAAAAGGTGAAAAGGTACAAAACCCTAATGACCTAATCAAAACTAGGTCCCAGCATTTTCTACAAAAAAAAGGCACAAAAAATAAAGACCATGGCACCCACAAGTGCCCCTATCCCTCCATAGGCACCCCAATTTGATCAGATCTACCCCTGTTGTATTTTTTTGTGCTCTGTTACGACAGTTTGTTATTTTGTTTGATCACATTGTTCAGTCCCGAGTCACTAAAAGGTAAGTAAACTTGAGGTTAGTATTTTAACCTTATTATTTCCTTTCATTTACAAAATCAAATAAATTGTGTAGCATATATATTCAAGTATATTTCATTTATAACATTTATGTACATTTAGATTCATATATAAAGTTCATTTTTTATTGAATCAACATCTTATCATGATCTTACAATTTTTCTCACACATATATCTCACATTCAAATGTTGCAACCATGTGTAACCAATCCCTAAAGGATTGCCTTT